>CM051035.1:5960458-8957958 GCA_027627225.1 Congeria kusceri
TCATTCTTTGAAAGAATAAATGCAAAATTCTGCATAAAAATGATCTTTTTTATAAGTTGGTCTTTCAATTATTGACATCGTTGCCAGTACATTATTTAAAAGATAAATATGATCTAAAAATATCGATAGTATACGCTCGTATAGCTCAAGTATATACGATGGGTTGTGTCGATTTACATGTAGTAATAGGATAAAATGTATGACTACGATACTTGTCAAATTGCTGAGGTGAATTAAAGGCAATTGCACCACCTTTTCCGGAAAGCCACTTCTACGTTTACGGTAGCTATTTGGCAATAATTTGATTATTTTCGTTATCAAGCAGTTGGATGGATAAATAAATATTTTGATAATATCATCATCAAAGTTGGACATTGTCAGACATTGATCACAAGAATTTATCATTTTTACACTGAAATAGACATTAATGCCAGGAATGTGACATCAATAATATCAAGAGTTTTGCGGAAAAAAACCCCCACATTCTTTTATATATGTGTCTTATTCGTGATTATTGTGTCTATTATAGTTCATGAACATATACCGGTATGCATATTATTGTGTATTGTTGTTGATGCAACTTTTCTGGAGAATTTATATAAATAAAATATGCTTTCTAGGAGTATACATACCAATAACAAAAACCTCTCGTGTTAGTCGTTTATTTCGTAAGAAAATACCCAAAAATAACACAAAACCATAAAATACAATGTATAGTACTCATATTCGTTAAAAAATATTGTCATGGCATACATATATGACAGCCTTGACATATACATATACACGTACACGGCTGTATCGGCCCTCTGGTGATTGTATGGAAGCGATTTCATTCTTGAACCATAGCATGTCTTATTTCTTTCTACATGGACATTTAAGTTAAGTAGACGTTTCTGTGAGATGTTGAAGGATATAGTATCATATTTTTCACACATCATATTTTCATATAATTATATAATACACATTCTAAAAACCTTATAAATATGCTGGTTTCAGTAAGGTGGATTATTAGAATACAGCCTACTCATTATCAATATCTTATGAAAACTTTAGTGTACTTTTAACAATCGTTTAGACTAACCTTAATTTGTTGTAAAACACCAAACATATACATGTATATATTAACAACCGCCAAAAGGACATCGAAAATTATAAAATATAAACAATAAACATAAACCATAAATTTCGTCCTTAAAGCAGCAGTCCAGAAAAGTGTTAATACAAATTAAACTCCAGAAATCGTTTCTAATGTACATCTTACCAATCAAAATACCAAAAAAACCCGCATTGAAATCGGTAAAATAATAATACTTCGGTAACTCTGTATCGTAAAGTTAGTTATCTGGAAGCGATAGCTGGTGATGCCTCTGGAGTAAATCAGCATGTACATTAGTGGATATATTTAGTTCGTACCAAGCATTTTCGAAAATAAACATTACAAAATGCCTTTCGTAAAAAATAAACAGTTTTCAGTCGAATAAACGTCAATAATGTTCATTAGAACTAATACCAATTTAAGATGTATTGAATTATATTCCATGGACTGCTTTAAATATTTTTTTATAGGTTACCGAATCATATTCATGTTTGGTGGTGATATTTCTCCGGATCATCGTGTTATATTAAATGTATGTTAAACCGTAGTTATATATTTTATTATTTTAAATATGTTACGGTATAACATAAAAAATGTCTGTTATTATACGGGTTAATATCTGCATAACATGTTAAATGTCAACATTTCGTAATATAATCATGAAACGTAAGTTATGCATGACTAACGTTACCACACAGTATTCCCAATGTTCCGTTATAATTAATAACAAGAGCAACCTGTGTCATAACATTCAACAATGATTACAATGCATACACTGAAAGTCATAAACAATCCTTAACGCCAATAACATTTCCAAGAGTCGCCTAGTATATCATATTCAACCATCGTTGTCATTCCACATTCAACAGGCGTTTGTCAAACTATGTTCAAAAAGGCTTCGATCGCTATCATGTATACTATATAAAACAAGTGATTTTCCTCTAAGTTAAACAAGCGTTAGACATACATGAAACATTTAAAAACATCCATACCATATTAACCTAGCGAATAATATACATGTAGTATAATACGTAAATATATCAATGTACGTCACTATGTCAGATTTCTCATAATATAATTAGTTTTAAGAAAGTCAACAACGCCTGTCACTACACATTTAACATTATTATATTATATAAATGGTATTTTTGTGACAGACATATGGCATTATCAAGAAAAAAAATCAAATTAAATGACAGTTGTACCCAATAAGTACCCCCCCCCCCACACACACACACACAGTAACTTTTCACTTAGATAACACAATTGACGTACAATATGAAACACAATAAGATTCAAAAAGACAACTACATTAAAAAATCTAGCAAACTTAATAGCAAATGGTGAAAAGGTGGCACCCACAAAACACTTTACATCGTCAGTTACATTTAACACTTGCAAATATCAAAATAAGATAGAAACCGATGATATTGACCAACTAACCCAACGTATTATGAGATGAAACCGCATCTGTCTAAGTACAAATCTTAAGTCTTAAGAAAGGGCATTACATATAGACATAAATTAGACATAAACATTACGAATTGTAATTTGTTAACACGGAATGACCCTAGCAATCCACTGTTGGTTATAGAGCTACGAACTCAACTGTGATATATCCCTAGCACAAATAACTATTGTCGACATAGACATCATGAAACAAACACCACATTGAATGAGGATTTGTACAACAGATAACTACTGAACAACAAAAACACAAATACAATGAATGTACAAACAGCAAAGAAGCATCTGGTTTTATTTTGAGAAAATGTTATTATTAATTGAAGTAAACCGCCAATGTTATCACAATAATTTCATTTGAAACACAATCAAACGTCTACTTATAAATTTAACATAGTCAGAACATCAATGATATGTTTTGAGATGAGAACGGTTTATTTTAAACTATATTCAATGTAAACAATTTGTCTTTTACAAATACAGTATCTATTAAAAAGCTTTATCTTTAAGAAAAGCAACACTGCTTCATGTTTAATTTGTTATAACAATATAAGCGTATATAAAAAACAAGTTAACTAGGACATAAGCGACATGTACAAATGATCAAAATAGAAAGTGCTATATCAATATTGGAATACGCTGTCTACACAATAAATAAAATAATAGTTAACAAAATAATCCATGACTTGTAAACTCAATGTAAATCATAAATATGGAATGAACTAATACCTTGTAACCGATAAAGTTGTATAGAAAGTTTGCATTCATGTGTTTCATTCAATGTTGATAGGATATTATCATATAAAAGTGTCGCACACAATTAACAATAATTACTTTGCACAGTTAATAATTCGAAGTTCGCCTACAGAACCAAATGTACAGTGAATAATTCCAGAGTTTATATATTCTTAAAGTGAATATCAATGAATTGATTAATGGGATATTTACCCATCACTTTCAATTTACCTCTTAACCTCAACAAAGCTCAGTGCCCAATTTAGTATGCCACATCTGGACAGAAATATCGATATCTTGTAAATACTTCAACAATAATGAAGCTCTGATTAATTAATGGTTCTTCAAAACAATATGTTTCTATCTAATTATTCTTTCGCCGATTTCAAGTTACATTACTTGAATCAGATTAACGATACGCTATTGTTCACGTCTTCAAATAAATCAAACGTCTTCCAGTTCCCAAGCAACAAATCCAATCACGAATATGGAATGTTGTTTTTGCAAAATAGAGAACCAGAGAAATGTACGTATTTATTTTTTTATTAGTAGTACACTACTCGTTATCGTCACGTCATGGTTCCCACGTTTCGTTGACAAAATGATACATCATGCCATCGTTATCACAATTTTTTTTATTTCTAAACACTTTGATAAATCCACTTTGAAAAGAAAGGTCAAACAAACATACTGTACCTAACATCTACGCCTGTATATATTGCGCCTCATCTGAAAGTACATGTCATTTGAAAAGCTACAAAACCAAATCAAAATAAATAATCCAATTATATACAATCAACGTTTATATCATCATTATCTGACTAGCACATGTCATTTCGTTCAGTAGACTGCGGCAGTCGTTTCTGTCAAATATCGAATTCTTAATATATAATGTTACATTTTTCCAACTTTGCTCCTTGTAAAACGTGCTTGCCATTTTGATCTTGCTCAAGACAGTCCCAAGGAAATGTAACTTAGTAAGATAAAACAAGAAACATGATTGTTCGACCTGTACATTTCATACACAGTTTCAGCAATTTGTTTTCAGGGACTAAAATTAGTCTGTTCGCTCAGCATTTTACCCGAAGGCGAAACTTTCAAGCGCTCCATCTAATATTTAACAGACACATTATTTTATGCAAAGAAACCCTATAAAACAACAATTTAGTCACTTACTGTATTTTCTACTGAATTTGGTAAGAACGTCTACTGCTTACATCCAAACATCTGTTCATGCAGGTAGGCTATAACTTTCTTTACCGTATCTGTCTCATCTAACAAATGTGTATCTGGTAAACGAACGCTTGTGAAGTCGTCAAGAACGTTTATCATCTGTTGCTGACTCATAGAATCGAAACCAAGGTTCACAAACGATTCATTTAAATTGTTTACAGCTTTGCCTATAACTCGCTTCACAACTTCTAAAACAAGCACTTCCAAGGTTCCTAGTTGCTCTTCCAGTGACGCCCCAGATAAAGCGTCTTTATCCAATTTTGCCAACGTTCTAGAGTCATCCAGGTCTTTTTGAGCGAGCACTAAGGGAGCATTCTCTTCTATAAGTGTAGTAATCTGAAAAGGCGTTTTTGGTGAAATAATTAGGTCTTTTGCAGCCATTTCCCAATTGACGAGAGAATAAATAGTTCCAGAAGAGTTTTGGAGCAGGGCCTCTTGAAAGCAGCTTCGTATTTCTCCGATTGACATCAGTAGGTATCCTCTACTTTGAAAAGTTTCTCTAATTCTTTCTCTAGCCGCCATGCCTACAGTTAGTGCGCCCCAGTTGATTGTTTGCCCCGGAAGTTGCTGCTGTCTTCGCCACGCCATGAACGCATCCATAAAGCAGTTTGCTGCTCCATAACTGCCCTGGCCAATCATTCCTACATAGCTACTTATAGATGACGCTACGACAAAAAAGTCGAGCTGCTCCTGTTTTGTAACTTCATGCAGATTCAGTAGGCCTAGGACTTTTGGTCGAAAAACGTTTTCAAAATTTTCCTTTTTGATGTTAATCAATGATCTTCCATCTATTACGCCTGCTCCGTGAAAAATTCCTTTAATTGGTGCTGACTTCGTTAAAGTGTGGATTTCCAAAAACGCCTTTTGAAGGTCAGATAACACAGAGACGTCAACTACCACAGACAAAACGCAACAATCATATTTCTTCTCTAAGGCCCTCCTTTCTGCCATCTGATCTTCAGACGCATGGCTTCTTGTAAGTGAAACAATTGTTCCAGCTCCCATTTCAGCCAACAATTTCGTCTGTTCCCAGCCAAGTCCAGTTAGTCCACCAGTTATAACATAGACGCTCTGTTTGTCAAACAGACAAGCAAGAGATTTCTTCAGTGGATAACGGTAAAAAGAATAACGATCGTCAAATAATCGGATCTCTGAAATTTGCGTACGCGAAAGTGGATGATTTTCATGGACTTCGCCTATCATTGGACAATTGTTGTTGATCCATTCAACCGAGTCCATTAAATTTGCCCCAATGTGTTCAACTGTAAATATTTCTGTGACCTTTATAGATACCAACTCTATACATGCTCTCAAAGCATTTCGTTCTCCAGGTGTAAGATTGTATCTCAAACACACAAGTTTCCTGCACATCGAAGGCAACAATGGTACTCTATCTCCGATTTTTTCGAATGCTACTAAGCAATCAATCTTCGTATGATCGCTCTGTCCTACAATGCTCACCTTCTCCGGAGCTGAACGTGATAAAATTTCCCTCAATAAAAAATGTGGCCATTCCGGCTGACCGTCACACAAAACAGCGACCGATGCAGAACCTTTGACTAGCGATGCAAATCTGCTAAACAACGTAACAAGAGATAGAAGCCCTGGTGTGAAGTATGCCAAATCTTTCATTTTGACAAGACATGTCTTTGGAACATCTAATCGTGTTTTTACGTTCGAAGGAAACACAGCGACATAATTCTCATTATTGTTTTCATATGTTGATACGCTTCCCACATGTTCTAGTGCTGTCAACGGAAATGGTTCGTTTGCATAGTCACTAGATGCCTTTTGGTTGTTCTGATCAAAGAACACTAGATCGATGGCTGTCTGAATCTCCATTGACGCATATGTGTCCTTATGCGACAAAGATATTTGTTCTTCTTTTTTCAGATACATATCTGTACCAGTTGTCTGTAAAGCTAAAGCAGCCTTGTTCAACATTGATGAAGTAGTGAAATCGCGATATCCAGGCGTTCTAAGCCTGCGAGGGATCCGGGAAAAGTAAGCGCGCTTCACTTCGTTTGGTGTAATAATTGTGTCATGTCCAAGATCATCTTCTGATGCGTCTTCAATAAAATCCACGATCCTGTCCATGACACCAATTATAGAAGGCTGAGCATCAATCATTGTTACGTAATAAAGTGTGGACTCGATATTTAATGAACGAACGAACCCCCACAGTTCTGAACCAACAACATTTATCTCACAGGGCGTCGATAGCTGTGAAGTTTGGGTGTTTTCAGTTACAACAAACATAGGTATAGGGTTCAGCTCATGGCAGTATTTTAGAAATTCCGACACGGCCATACAATTTGCAATCATCGAGTCATATAGGTATTTGCTCTTCGGCAATCCTGGCGATACCACATGCGACGGTTTGTAGAACAGCATTACAAGAGCATCACATTTATGGATTTGTGCGTTTTTCAATTGCAATGTTATCGATTCTTTGTCAGTCAGCTCTTTGAACAAATGCTCCTTTTCTTCAACACTTTGCTTGAACTCAGAGTTGTGAATGTTACTACAGAATAAAACCTTTTTCTTCACACAAGGTTTTCTATGGATCTTACGTTTAGATGACTCCAGATGCCACTCGATCTGGTACCGTAACTCCGCCGGGACACTTGCCGCTTCTCGTTTGCTATATGTTGTATAGTTCAGAATTTCTGCTATCTTGTCCCCTTTCTGATCTGTTAAGACAATATTGTAGTGAAGCTGGCGAACTGTTTGCAATGTGGTCGTGTTGGATAGTTGTGAAAATACCGTCATATGTGTCTTTGGTTTTCTGTAAACCTTGATTGATCCCACTGCGACTGGAATAAAGAACAGCTTTTCTGTGGTAAATGCTTGTAATAATTCATCAGTCGCCATGCTAATGGTGGACTGAAGCATTGCGTCGATCACACATGGATGAAGTGTCAAGTTTAACGATAGCTTTTGGACGTTTTCAGTCAATTCTATTGTCAAAATTGACTTCTGACTTGTACTTAAAGAGCAAGTTAGAAGTCGGAAATCGCTTCCGTATTCAAAACCAAACTCTTGTAGCCGCTGATAAAGTTGATCTTTTGACATAGTAGTCACTTTATGTCCAATAAAGCTAAGCTTCAGTTTTTCAAGGTCAAGGCTCTGTTCAGCACCGTTTTCAACGGGCCTCGTCCATCCTTTGCAAACAACGTTAGGACCGAAACATATATGGAAGAACACCTCTTCTGGCGAAGATTCCTTGACAGACACTACAAGAGGATCGCGATTGCTTTTCTCAATCTTGACTTGTCTAACAAACTCAAGAGATACCTCAATATCTTTCAACGAGTGGTTCTTTCTAAACAACGCTTTCCCAATTTCGAAAGCAATTTCAGAAAAAAATGCACCCGGAACAACGACTTGACCTTTCACGAGATGCTCAGTCAAGAACAACGTGGACGAGTGCATTAAGTGCACATGCCAAGTTTCATTTCCAAGTTTACTAGGGACTACAAACGGGTGTAATTCCCTTTCCCTTTCTCGTCCTTGTGTTCGCATCGTAGTTTTCCAGCCACGAAAGAGGTTTTTTTGTCTTCGAAGAGGAAACTGTAAATCGCACAAATATTTGCTTCTTGGAATTAGCTTATTCCATTTGAAATCAATCCCCAAAACAAATAACTGACAAATCGCATTCCCTAAAAATGTTGATTCTTCGTTCTTTGATGTGCTTGGAACGCATACAGCTGGTTGTCCTTCTGTAAAAATATTCTTCATATGCGGTCCGAGTACAGACCTAGGTCCAATCTCTAGATAAACTGTTGTGCGAGTTGTTTCTGCCGCCTTAACTACGGAATCTGCAAGTCGAACAGGCTCACGTACATTTCGTTTCCAGTATTCAGGCGAACAAATCAGTTCTTTGCTAACTTCCTCACATGTGACGGTGGAAATCATAGGAATGGTTTTCTGCTGAAACTCAAGTACACCTAGAGTGTTCTGAACCATCTTCGCGGCTGAAAGAACGTAACTGCTGTGGTAAGCACATGGAACAGTTAGCGGAGTAACTTTAGCGTCTTGACAAATATTCGAGACCTGTTTAACGAATTGCTCGATCGCATGTTGACATCCGGAAAGTGTGCACGATTTTGTGCTGTTAAATACAGCAATATCTATGCCTTCATTGTTTCGACAATATTGTTCAACTTTGTGCATCTCAACATTTCTCAAAACCACCATTTTTCCAGCTGTAACGGACGCCAGGTGCTTTGATCTTTGATATATCACCTGGATGGCCGAAGCCAAATTGAGAAAGCCTGCAACGTAAGCTGCAGCTACTTCGCCTACTGATTGGCCAATAACGACGTCTGGTGTAACACCAAAACGTTTCCACATGGCTGCCAAGGCAACCTGGTAGCAGAATATGGCGATGTGAGAAACGCAAGGGTCTGAAAGGAATTCAGTTGACTTTTCCAAAATCTTAGCTCGTATCGACCATCCTGTCAGTGGTTTTAGATAACAGTCGATGTCATCTAACATCTTACGGAAAGATACATCTTCCAGAAGTTCGTATCCCATGTCTTGCCAGACAGTACCTACTCCACAGAAGACAAATACAACTTTTGGTGTCCCCTGATTGACAGAAATACGTTTCGCATCGTGCAATTGTTTTAATTTGTCCACGATCGATACTTGGTCCAAGGCAAGGAAGGCTTCACGATAAGGAAAAATATCTCTTTTGCATGTTGTAGTATAGGAAAGAGAACGCATGTCTAACTCCGCTGTCTGAAGTTTCTCCAACAGGTACTGAATGTTCATAGTAAGGGTCTCTTGGTCTCGAGCCGTAACGGCAACGATAGGAGGAATGATGCTGGTACATGTCTTGCTGTCGGAGTTAGCAGTTGTGACTTCATTCACAACCACGTGGACGTTCGTTCCACCAAAACCAAAACTATTTACGCAAGCTATTCTTACAGCATTTTTGTCTGCAATCCACTGTTCGCAATTTGTTGGTACTATGAAACCATGTTCGCTAAGTCGTAATTTAGGGTTTTCATTTTCTGTTCTGTACCATAACGACGGAACAATGATTTTATGTTTTAACATCAACAGAACTTTGATTAGACCGGCTACTCCTGCAGCGGCCTCCAGGTGACCAATGTTTGTCTTCACTGACCCAATGAATTTCTTGTGATCTTTAGAACCAAGCACCGTTCCCAGTGCATTGCATTCTACCGGATCTCCCACAGGAGTACCTGTACCTGTAAAATAAATACGGATTACATGAACCTTACAACAATAGTAGGTATGATTGTTTAAGGCTTATATTGTAAAACTTATAAGACGCTTTTCAAAATACACTCTTCTTAAAATAATTTGACTTCTTTTGTGTATTTTTCTTACCATGTGCTTCTATAACCCGAATCTTGCTCGTGTCAATATGGAACTTTGTAATTATTTGTTTTATCAACTTTTGTTGTTGATCTTGGGCAGGTTTTGTTATTGGCTGTGCATGCTGTCCGTCTTGGTTTGTCCCAGATTGTACTAAGCCCCAGATGTTGTTGCCGTCACGCTGAGCCTGTATAGAATTATAATAAGATAAGGCAACTGATGCAAAGATATATCAAGAACTGAAAGCGGAATGTCAACAAGTATACCAACAGGGAGAAACAATCACCTGCACTGGAATGACAAGTGTCTACACAAAAATTCAATATCCCATTCTCTATCACTGACCAAGGTACTAAAACACTAGCAATTCGATGTACTGAGTATATTTATATAAGAAAATAGTATCCCTCGGAAATGAAATAGCTAATTAAAATTGTTTAATAGAGTAGTAACAATCGAGCAAAAATGTTTTGCCATTCCACTGGCAGTAAATTTTTCATATTTGCTAAACATGTCAATGATTTGGGGCTATACATATAACGTGCCATTACCAGAGTGGAAGGCAGTGAAGATTGAAAGATTGGAACACAGTATTACAATATTTGACATACATCTTTCAGTCTTTTCAGGATGACGATTCCACATCCCTCGCCTCTCACATAGCCATCTGCATCTCTAGTGAACGCCTTGCACTGCCCAGTTGGAGAAAGCATCCTCGCCTTGCTCAATGCCACAAACAGATTTGGTTCCAACAAGTAGTTCACACCACCACAGATGGCTGTGTCACAATCGCCTGTGTAGGAAAATATAACTCGTAAGTAACTGTATATATACACAGAAACACTCTTTTCCACTTTCCAATTTATGATGCGACGACCCTAATGCAGAAGTTACGAATAGACCTTTCCAGGTTTTGCCACTAACATTTTAAACTGCTCCCTAGCTATTGTTACAAATTACATACTACAAATGTAACACGTGCTTTTTTATGAAAATAGGTTACCCCTTAATCACGTGATTACTAAGTACAATGATTGGATAACATTGCGGATTAATTTGCGCACGATTAACATTTGTGGAACCATCTGAAACAGGAAACGTTTGTATATTTATCATTCTTCGAATGATGTACAATAAAGCCAGTACTGACGGCCGTCTGAAATAAAGTTAACACTTGATATTAGCAATCGTTTGTGTATACCACAAAGCAAATGATCTAATAACTTTAATGCCATTGTTTTTGTGGGGGTTTTTCAGAGTTATAACACTCACAACAACGTTTGTACATAAACAGTCTTATAATATAAAAATAGAAACACAATTAAGACATAGTACTTTTAAGAGAATTACCTGTGAGTAGCGCCTGTGATCCCAGGTGGACAGCCTCCAGGGAGGAGGAACAGGCGGTGTCGATGGTCAGTGCCGGACCTGTCAGGTTGTACACATACGATACCCGAGCACTGATGATGCTGGAATGGCTTCCAGTAACAGAGTAAGTGCCAAGTGCGAGCACATCGTCCGTACCCTGTATGTTGTAGTCGTAAGTCATTGACCCTGTGGACATTAAAGGGACAAATTCGCATATTGGCAATTTGACAATTTAAAAAAATATGTCATAGATCCCAACAGGCAATATATTGTATGTGCACAAGCGAAATAACACTGCTGACAAAGAAAGATAACAAAGTGTCGTTACGGATTATCATCAATTGAAAGTGATTAAATTATAAGGCTGCTTTTCTATATGTCCGTATGCGCACCCGCATTGCGCAAATCCGCAAGTCGACAATATTTAAATAATTATTACTAAGACAACTTTACTCTTTTAGCATAAGAACTAAAGTATTCGGTGGTAAATGCGGATACATGGAATAGCGTGTCTGTATTGTATGTCATGCGGATACGGATGCGGATACGGATACGTATGCGGACATATGGAAAAGAAGCCTATCGATTTTCGCCGGTATCATGGACAACACGTGTATCACGTTGGCCGTTCCAATGCACTGTTACGATTATAAGTACGAATGGTCGTGTTGAAAGCGCGACAAATTCTTGTGTCCAATGGTCGTAAGTTCGAGCCCCGAAGATGGCAAATATTTAAATTTATTGTTTTTATATAAACACATTTTTGGCTAGTCCACATGCTTAAGTTTTTACTGTAAATGCATTTAATGACATTTTTCAAAAATACAAAAATCTGTGTCCCTTTAAATTCCATTTAAGAAGCTCATACTGTAATATTTACTGTTACATCAGGTAACGCACACACGGCTGTTTAAAGAATAGCACCTAGCCGGGCCGGCTAGCTCAGTTGGTAGAGCGCTGGACTACAAATCCGAGGATCGCGGGTTCGATTCCCAGCCCGGCCACATAACTTGTGTGGGGATTGGTCATACAATTATTTCTACGACCATTCTCCCCCTACCTCTGATTCAAGTAGGGCAGTTGTCAGTTACTGGCATAAGTATGTGCACCCAGTACTGGTAAACCAGCTTACCCAGGAAATGTGTGAGTAGGTTAACTGACCGCCGTTATATGACTGAAATACTGTTGAATACGGCGAAAAATCCAAACAAACAAACACACTTACATTAACAAACAATAGCACCGCCTACGGGTGATGGACGCTCGACTTTCTTATATTTCATAGTACTTCAGGCTTTTGTTTAAATATTAAGTTTATCACTGTCATGAAGTATTTTGTGTTTCAAGTCAATACATCTTTAATAAATATATTGTGAAAGACCTAAAGCGTAATTTTTAAGTTGCAAAAAAAGGAAATTACTCAAGCAAAATCCTTGATAGAGTTACCATCTCTTGTTTACAGAATAAATTCATCACTGTGATAAAGTGCTTTGAATTTCAAGTCAATACCTCATAAAGGTATTGAGAAATTTGACCTTAAAGGAAAATTGCAAGTTGAAAAAGGGGGTAATAATTCCAACAAACTCCTTCAAAGAGTTACCTCCTCATGTCCGCAGAATGGGGTCAGCACCATATACAAGTACCTTGAGTTTCAATGTGATGTCTATGATAGTGATTGATATTTTTTATATTTAGCAGAAAATTGTCAAAATATGCCAAAATAAGTCAAAACAAGGGCAGATAACTATGGAAATATAAATCACAGGGTTACCAGCCTTGTTGTAATTGATTACTTTTTGATATTGAACAAGTATTGAAAGTTTCAATGAGTACCTTTGTTAGTTTTTGAGAAATGGGCTCTGAAAAAAAACGTAACCAGAAAACCTAAATAACGCAGATGTTGACGCAGACGACAGAACGACGACAATAGCTCGACTTTTTTGCTTCGAAAAGTCGAGCTAAAAAGAGCTGTTGGAAGACAACGAGCTTGACTATATTGCACTATCAGCGTTATTGGCTTTTTTTTTCTAAAACAATTAGAATGGTTTAATGTTCTCTCTATCAGAGAAAATGGTAATGGTCCAACAAATGAACTGAATTGATGTTATTAACATAAATATAAATTGCGTTATTGTGATACATAAATTGTATCTATTTTAGTAACAGTGACCTTAACCCAGACACAACCCCCAGCCCAGGGTAGTTAGTTTGACATTCAAATACATTTGAAGTAGGGGCAACTTTAACAAAGTTTAATAAAACAATAAAAACATTTTTATAAAAGAAGTCTTTAATGTACAAGTTTAAAGTGAAAAAGGGCATTATTATAACAAACTTCAATGCAGAGTTATGACACTTTAAACTATAATTAATTTAATGATACTAAATGCATTCAAACAAATAAAAAAAAACATCATATAGGATGTAATAAAATTGGTTCTGTGTTGCCTTATTAAGATAAATTGTATCTATGTTTAGTACGAGTGACCTTGACCTTTGCCCAAGACCCATGGACAACCAAGCAAACTAGGTATACCTTTGTTAAACAGTAGGGGTCACTTACAAAGGTACTCTCGAAATCCCCAACAGGAAACTTGTAACTAAACAACAGTTCATACCGGTAGCTATAAAGTATTTTATATACAAGTTTAAAGTGAAAGCATATTTTTGACACATTTTCTGACTCTTGGCAAAAAATTAAATTTCGTCATACTGAATACATATACCAAATAATACTGTATTTCCTACAGTATTTTCTGTGAAAGCCGCTTACCAGAAAAATTTTAACTAGCCATTTAGCTTTCTGTTTCAATGTAGCGTATTTGAATGTAAACGGCCAAGTTTTTGACAATTTTCAAACTAGAGTTTCCAAAGCTTCATAGTGCTCAATGTTTATGGGGTAAAAGTATATTTTAAATTTCTGAAAAACTAGTTTACCGAAAAAATTTTACCTATCTAAATAGGCGTCGAATGTACATTTTCAAAGCGTTGAAAAAAATCCAAGCTAAATTTACTGAACAAGGCCAATGGGTCCATCTTCATAATTATGGGGAATACATGTTTTAAGTTTGAATTAAATTCCTCAAGCCGTTTTAGACAACTTGCTTTCCCAATAACATTAACCTAGGCGGACGCCGACGCCGACCCCGTGACGAGCTTGCAATTTCTTCGAAAAAGTCGAGCTATAAACGTGTAACAAATGGCTTATGACTTTGAACTAATATTAAGTACGTGACCTACCTATATACACGCCAGTGGTTCCCTTTTGCAAATCCAGTCTGGTGAAGCCGCCGTCCTGTGCAGCCATATCTACGCACTGCAGCACTATCCGTTGTTGAGGGTCCATGGTTTGAGCCTCCTCGTCGGAGATGCCGAAATGAACGTTGTCCCATTCCTCAAATCTACACGAACAGTAAATCTTAATTATTGCATGTTTATTGTTGTTCGGTTATTAAACAGTCTATTCGTGCATTTTGTGAACATAAAACCCACCCGAGTGGTATACAAACTATCATGGGCAGATGCATCTCATTTTAAAATTCCAAGGTTTGCACTGGTTTAGATACGGAGATATGGAACCGGTCCAACGATTTTCAATGTGTTCGACTTTTATACGGATACAGATATGGGCATGGACTCATGGAAACGCGGCCTTTCATGGCGAAACATCCTACCCTATGATCCTATGACACGTGATGCACTTATCAATATCCCCCCCGTGGGGGGAGCGGCGGGCATATACGGGACTTCGACTGAAAGCAATTCCCGACAGGCGGAAATATGACACGCCGAATGATTCCGGGTCCCGGGAAATAGACTTTGTTCGGATTTTAGATCCCGGTAATATTTACCTCCGGGTCATTTGCTACACCAATTAAGCATCCCCCATTGAGGGAATTTAAACAAAAATGCTTGGCTCTAGGGTGGGGAATTAGACCCCCCCCCCCCTCAAAAATACAATTAGTCAATTTCCCCTGGGTTTGCCACCGCTCCCCCTGGGGGAAAATATTGATAGGTGCAAAATGCAGTAAATGATATTTGGTTTACTGGTTTACAGTACAGAATAAGCATGCACTACTGACATGTAATTGTGCGATTTATCAATCTTTTACAGTGTCTGTATACGGATAAGTCGATGTCATTTCGAATTCCCCTCGACTACGAGATTACGAAGTTCAGCTGTACCAACTTCCATTGAAACTATTCTGTGTGAACATGCATTCCACATATTCGGTTTAGACACCACTTTGCGCATAGGCACCTACTCAGGGCCGACTTCCCGAATAGATACAGGTGCGTTCGTACACTGTGAAATCATTCTAGTCTACATACGGCCAAAACGGTGTATCATACCCTCCGGAAATAGGGGTACTAGTAGTTATTGCACTTTGCTGTCGCTGCTGTAGTATGTGTTGGTTGTAAAATCAACAGATAATATTTAACGAAATAGCCATAAGCTCTAGCGTCTAGAAACTTGAATGTCGCTTACTTTCTGATGGCATGGGATGGAATTGTGTCTAAGAACTAGACAGAATTTTTAACTAATTCCTTACCCAGGAATAAATCCCGCTTGTTTCACATACATCTTGCCGGGAGTATTTTTATCTGGGTCATAATAATGGTTTGCGTTCCAGCGGTCCGGCGGCACTTCTATCACGTGGTTTTCACCGTTCAGAAGCACTCTCCAAAACTCTTCAACATTGTCGGCTCCAGGAAAGCGACAGCCGACGCCGACCACTACAATCCCGTCGGAATCAGCCATTCTGTTTATCCGAGATCAACTGTAAAATAAACAAAAGCTTATCAATGATTACATTCAGTATAAATGTGCAGTTGTTTTTATTTTTAAATTGGGTGCATGAACTAATGAGTGGAAACCCTTCTGCAAGAAATGCATAAGAACGAGTGACATGAATATCATCAGACCGGAACGATCTTACAATATGCGCATGCCCTCTTGGAAGGGATGTTGCATATTAAGATTCAATGAATTCTAGTAAATTGTTCCTGAAATCTCGCACGGAAACGAACATTTCTGATCAAAATGTTCTATTTATAATCAAAGGGCAATAACTCCCTGAAAAAGTATCAGACCGAAACAACCATACAATATGCGCATATCCAATTGATAGGGATGCTGCATATAAAGTTTGATTGAATTCGAGTCGCTTGTTCCTGATAATTCGCGCAGAAATGAAATTATTTTATTAACTGTATTTTTTATATAAAAAAAGCATTAACTCCCTTTAAAAAACTCATCATATCAGACCAGAACGACCTGACAATATGAGCATGTCCAGCCAGTATACTGCATATAAAGTTTTATTGAATTCGAGTCATTAGTTTCTGAGATACTACTCGGAAACGAAGTACCGGACGGAAGGACGGACTTACAAGGACTATGATGGATAAAATCTTCAGGGAAGTGCATTTGACACCCGGACAAACGAATGGCAGCTGCATTAGAATTCGGAGGTACGGACAGAAAACAGCGGCGACTATATGTTCCCCCATCGGGGAGCATAATACATTAATTGATATGAATTTCGTGAACACACACTTAACATGCAAGCGGTGTTTCTTAAAATCGTTTAAACTCAATTCAACGAGAGCGTATTTTGAATCCATCACTAAACATTTACTTTGTAGACTGGCTCTAGCCCTGTAACGCCGCATATGCACGTCTCCGCAAAAACGTGAGCAAACGTGTTTATGTGGTGATTTTCAAATTAAACACAAAGCATGCAACTATAATTGCTGCTCAAAGCATGAATCAGAGTAAGAGACCTTCACCTAGTCAGTTTAACATGTGCCAGAAATATAGTGAATCATTCTAAAAATATATTATATTGTGCGTTGCAGCAGTCGATCTTAGCTGCGTTATTATACGTGTATTTTATTTTAACAAACTCTTGCACGAAGTCGCTGAGACAACTGATGAAGAGCATTGTTTAAGAGCATTTGCTTAGTGTTAATATATTATTTACAATTGAGTTATTTCTAGCATGCATTAAACGAAATATAATGAAAGTAATTGCTGCTCATTGATTTAATGAGAGTTCGAGACCTGTCAATTTTGACCGCTCATAGCTATATTGTTTCTATAAATAGCACTGCTGTATATTTGTAGGAATAGGTTGTGAATAATCATTTCGCTTCAAGGGCTCTAGGCTCTAGCAGACGATTTTGACTTCACTTGCAAACATATATAACGGCTTTTACGGAAATTTTAATAGTTTTCAACGCCGACAAATTTAAATAAAACCTTAATGTTAATTAATAATATAGGCATTTTACACAGCATATTTTGTTATTAGACTCGTTTATTATATAAATCAAATGCTTTGATTACGCGCTCAATGTTGCACATGTGTGTCAAATGATCATATTAACTCGTTAAAGAATTTCGTTTGCTATACTGACTTATACTATACTTATGACAATATTATATATCGGTCAAATGATACAAAGCATTTGCTTTTTCACCTTAACTACGTAAGGCGACCTTTGATGCGTCGCATCAATGCTTTTCTTGTATGTAATATTTTAACACACTTGTCCCACCAAATAAAATGAAACAATACATTTTCCCAATTCTCTTTCATAAGTAAAGCTGTCGAAGATAATACCAATGGGCTTATGTCTATGTGTGCATTTTTAGCCCAAGGGGCTTTTGGGCAAGGGACTTTTGTGAGTTCTGCATGCAGCGCTTTGACAAACTAAAACATGCGACTAAAATATACCAAGACCAGAAATAAACAAGTGTTTATCATAGATTTGATCTAAGTGTGTCATCAAAATATGTTTACCTGAAAATAATATGTGTTCAAATAATGCTATTCATTTAAAAATTATGTATGCGCCACTCGTATATTTAAGTATAAATAATTGGTAATAAATTATAATAAAATGTAAGTAATTAATTAGAAGTAAAAACTTTTAAAAAGTAATAAATTATAATGTCCGCCCAGAGCTTCCGTACTGTATAAATGCAAACAAATTAGGGATTCTGAATGAATCCGCAGATGTTATGTTTTAAAAGAGGATTAATTGTAAATGTTCAGTTATAAAAACTGGTAATAAAGAATATATAATATATTTAGAAATTAAAACTAAAAAGTAATACATTAAAATCACACTTCAGAGCTTCCGTAGTCAAATCATAGTGAATAGTCTCTCAATATAACTTTAAGCGTAAAAAAATGTTTGTTTCATGTTACATGCCCAAAACATTAGGGTAGGTATGTAAGTGGGGATTTATTTTATTATTATTTTTATTTGGTAACCGGTAAATTTGAAGATTCTGAAACTGAATGAATATTCAAAACATGTTGGAAATATCATTTAACATTGTTTTGAAGTGGATGCTATCAAAATAAAACACTTATTTGTCCAAAAATCATTTATTTATTGAAATAAAGTAAATAAAAAAAACAACAAATATCTGACAAACTCAATAAAATGATCTAGGATCTGGGCAAAAAATAATGTACATTAGTCTGACTGGTTTAATAGCCACGCACCAGAACAACACAGATTTGTTTATTGGCCGATAAACAAAGATAGTTTAACTAATTTTGTTTAATTTCTATAATCTAACATAATTTTACAATATTTTTGCAATTATAATGAGAACTACATTTTACTATGCTCCGCTCAGAATCGGGACTACTTTTTGTGTTTTTTATTGGGTAATTTAACAACGATAATTTTGTTCTTTGTCATTAGAAAAATAAGCGAGTATCGTGTTAAAATGTTGAATATGACTTTTCACGGCATAACGAAAAAAAAAACCTTCTTAAACGTCCAACAAAACAAACAACAGCAGCAACAAAAACAACAACAACAACAACAACAACATAATAATAATAATAATAATAATAATAATAATAATAATAATAACAATACTACTTCTACTACTACTACTACTACTACTACTACTACTATTATTATTATTATTACTACTACTACTACTACTACTACTACTACTACTACTACTAATAATAATAATAATAATAATAATACACTTACAAATTCCTAACGAAAATCAGCTGCATGGTCTGTAGCGTATAGCGGCGTTCTCGCCTCTGTAAACCTCCCTTCGTTTGAACTGCCTTTAAACCAACAAGAGACACGAAACCGCAACAAATATATGCATGGGGCTTCCAGGAACACAGGCCACGGCCAAGTTACATATTGGTTTCTGGGTCCAAACTTCAAATATTATTTCTCTAATATACTAAAACAATAAAACAACAGAAAATAATGAAATTTCACTCATTATTTCGAGGGCTGAAAACCACGTACCAGCTGCCATCGACATCAATAGAAGTTGGTACCTTTTGGTTTACAACCCGCGATATGTATGTCTTGATGAACATGTTAAATTGTATAGTCCGAATTCCAAGTGAAAACCTTAAAATAAAACTTTGACATGAAAATCTTCGTGACAAGGGGCATAACTCTGTCAAATACAAAACAGAGTTATAGGGAATGTTGCACCTGATGATGAAGTTGATGATAAACGTATAATCTAATTTTCATGTGAATAATTTAAGTAATTTTGAAGTAATATGACTTTTGAATATAAACTTTAAAGGTACTAACAAGGTGATAACGTTAAACTAAACATTAAAAGTTTAATGTTGACATAACAAACATATAAAATAATGCATTATGAGCAAACACCTTATACACATTTTCATACAATAAATGTAATGTGAACAGCTTGAAGTTCAGTTTGGTTTGTACATTTTCAACACTTCGAAACTAGCCTAAGTTCCTGATTTATTGTAGTATAACGTGCAGCTCGCCGAATGTTAACGGTGAATAGTCGGATTTAACCCGCATCGCCACGAAATTCGGCAGTAAATAAAGCTAGTGTTTGTAAACAGTTTTACTTGGAGGATCAGTGTTTCTGCAATGAACAGTATTCAGCAAACCAAATGTTTCTGACGTAGGTTATATACTAACGTAAACACATGCTGAGACAGACAATAAGATAAGCGTTTGATTACATAATATGAATTTGACCATTAGAACCTTTTTTGCGGCTTTAACTAAGTTCAGAAGAGGACGCCGACGCCGGCGCGAGTGAAAGCTAATATATTCTTCAAACAGTCGAGCTAAAAATGGAATTTATTGTCTCAACTTCAAATATAAAAGCATCAGGGCTGGTATTCACAAAGCTCCTAAGGGAAATCTTTACTTAAGTTGTACTTAAGTGAAAATTTCAGATCTAATTTTATATTTGAAATCCAATGATTTCTATACAAAGAAGGCTGTAATACTAAACATATAAGCAATATTTACAAGTTTGCAACATTTTAATGTTAAAAGACCTATACCTGAAACAGCCAGGGACTTAAGGAATTTCATGAATTTAAGGAATTTACTTAAGTTTTCCCTAAAGGAGCTTTGTAAATACGGGCCCTGGACTAACAAACCCCTTTAAAAATATTGTCTATCAAGAAAAGCATGTAAAAGGAAAATACATGTCTCTGCCGGATCTCTAACCCACGACCTCCGAACAAATGTCTGTCACATTAACCGCTACGCCACAAGGGTGAAAGCCGGTAAAGGCGAGACTATTCACGCAATGTGATACACGTATTTTAACAATATATTGAAGATTTTAGATTTGTAATTTTTGCCGGTTGTTCCTAAACGACTCATTATTTCAAATATTGTACTGTGTTCAGGAAAATCATTTCGCTCTTTATACACAATATACATTTTTTCGGAATCGGGGACAGACATTTTAAACAACTTCAATTTGACAATCTCTGAATAGAGCCTTTAAAAGCATTAAAACGAAAGAAAAAGTGCTAGATAATAAGACATGGGGATGATTCACGGAATTCCAACTAAAATTGTTTCATAATGATAAGATTATAACCACAGTGTATAACCAACCGTACAGTGAGGTAAACCGGAAGTTGGTGATCTGTACGCCGTTTATCAGTTAGTTGCAAATACAGTAGAACCTGTCTAAACCGAACAGCGTCGGGACCGGGCCGATCGTTCGGTTTTCAGAGGTGTTCGGTTTATCCAGGTTTTTTAATAAATGTCATTTTCCTTTTAAAATGTACGTTCTATTTTGAATCTTAATTCGAGTATATAATAAGACAAAAACATTTTTATGTTTACACTTTTATTATTGTTTTAATTTAGTTTTTTTTTGCAAGTACAAAATTTGTATTGGTACATAAAACGACACTCACATTATCAATCAAACAAGTTCATGTTTTCAACGAACAACTTATTTACATCTGTTTAAAGAAATCACCAATTGTTGACTGCTTTGATTAGTTTAAGCATATTTATTTTAGCTCCATTGTAATGCAAGCCTAATGCTTCAGGAGATAAGTGATCGAAAATATTGCCAGAATTTACTATATGTATAAATTAATTACACCGTTCTTAACAACTTAAAACTTTACAGAACAGAACAGAACATAACAGATATTTTATTAAGACTTGTACAAGGTACATCGTCTACAATAAATGAATATAAGTATACATATATATAAAGTATACGTGACCAAAACATAGGGGAAACAATATGTTATTATCATATAGTTGGTATATTTTTAACATACGAGTACAGTGTGTGTGCACAATTACGACAGCAAAGTTAAGTATGTACTTATAACGGAGGATGATCGTTTTAATTTACCTACCGTTCCATATTTAAAAGTGAGTTTCTTAGAATAAGTGCTTCCTTAACATACAAAGATATTTTTATTAATCTGGTTTTATCTCTTGTATTAAGTAATTGTAAATACTTATATACTGATGGATGTTTGTAGTAAAAAGTTTGTATATATTTCTTTCTTATGTCAGAGTAACATTTACATACACAAATAAAATGATATTCATCTTCAATGTCTTGAGTATTGCAACATAAACAATGTCTTTCATCACGTACTATTCTGTTTTGGCTATATCTTCCCGTTTGTATTCTGAGTGGTAGTCCACTCACTCTAAGCTTACAAAAATAAGGTTTTAAGGATCTTGGTAATATATCTAGGTAATTTTCATAATCTAAAGTGTTTTTAACATGTCTATAGATATATAACACAGAGCTATTTTCCAAATTTGCATACCATTCTTGTTTAAAAGAATCGAAAATTCTACTTTTAAATTCATTTATGAACAATTCTGTATTGACACTTTGAATGTTTTCAAAAACATGAAAAACCATAATCATTTAATAACTGTCTAACATTCGAGACCCAATTTTTACAGCCATCGTAACTATCTCTAACAGCTTGGTTATATACAGATTGTAATATAATATTTTCAGCCTTAACAATTTTAAGCCAAAATTTTAAAATTTTAACAAAAATGTTGATATACAAAGGATATCTTCCAAGTTCACCATAGACGCATGCATTACAAGTATTAGTTCGAACTTTTAATAATATTTTACAAAACTTAAGATGAATTCTTTCAATATGTTTCGATTTTTTAAAACCCCAAATTTCACAGGAATAGTTCAATATAGATGTAACAAATGCATCAAATAGTTGACAAAAGGTTTTAGGACTCAGATCGAATTCCTTACATTTACACAATAACAAGTTCGTGGCCTTTAGGGCTTTACCAGAAAGGTATTCTTCCTGATGTGGAAAATTACCAGTGTAACTAAAAACAGTACCCAAATAGGTGAAATAATTAACAGATTCGATGAATTGGCCATTGTATGTCCAGCGCTCGGTGTTTAGTAACCCACCTCGTTTTCGAAATACCATGATTTTTGTTTTCGATGTATTTACTTGTAGCCCCCATGCATATATGACAATAAATTATCTAGATGGCTTTGTACTTCTTCAGGCGTTTTGCCTACAATGGCCATGTCATCAGCAAATAACAACAATACTAAAACTACATTATCTATGGAAATACCAGGATTAATACCATTTTGTAAAAATAACTCAAGATCTTCAACAAAAAGTGAAAACAATAGAGGGGACATTACCTCCCCTTGACGCAAACCGACTGCATATTGAAAGTATTCTGAATAACTAGAACATGACTTTACACAAGATTTGACTTTTTGATACATATTGCGTATAATCCTAAGAAGTTTACCTTGAATTCCACATTTAT
Organism: Congeria kusceri; assembly: GCA_027627225.1. NCBI lineage: Eukaryota > Metazoa > Mollusca > Bivalvia > Myida > Dreissenidae > Congeria > Congeria kusceri. The sequence continues at coordinate 5,983,821 of CM051035.1, forward strand.
ACATTTTTAACCATAATCCATTTCTATAAATAGTATCAAAGCATTTAGCCATGTCTACAAAAATAACATATAGTCTCTTATTTCCAATTAGATAATGCTGTACTAGTGACATCAGAATAAAAATAGCATCAATTGTAGACCTTCCTTTAAGAAATCCAAATTGAGCATCCGAAATAGTGTTATTTTCTTCACAAAAAGCTTCAATTCGTTTATTCAAGACTGTTGTGAATAACTTAGACAAACAACTCACCAACGTAATACCCCTATAATTATTTACATCGCCCTGACTTCCCTTTTTATGTAACGGTATTATAACTCCTTCTGACCACTTATCAGGAAAGTAACCCGAATTTAAAATACAATTGAATAAATCACATAGGTGAGATGCTAAAATATCGATACTTTCAATAAAGTACTCTTTTAAAAGACAATCATTGCCATAAGCTTTATAACGTTTCAAAGATTTAGCAGCAGCTATAATTTCAGTATAAGTGATCCAACCGATCCAACCGTCTAACTCAGGAAAAGTATTATTTTCAGTATCAAAATCATTTTCTGTACAAAACTGCTCAGCCTCATCATTGTAACAAATAAACGAATCATTGCTTATGTTCTCAAAATATTCTCAAAATATTCTTTAAATTGCTCCAGTGGTATATTATTTTCACATTTTGAATTCCTTCTTTTAAAATATTTCCAAAATTCTTTTGGCTTTTTTTTTCTTTAAACCTTCTATTTCAACCATTTTTTTTTTTTTTTTTTTTTTTTTACAGATAGATAGATAGATATTTTATTTCAGACTTGTACATTGTACATCGTCTACAACACATAAAATAATATAAATACAATGTCAACGTGAAATGCATGGGTTAACAATATTTTGGATATTAAATAATATATTTAAAATTAGTTATTCAATATATACCACATTAACCTAACATACTTGTATATACTTGTATATATGTATTTTATTTGCTATCTGAAATATATAAGACTAAACATGTTTGCAATGGAGATGAGCATTTAGGCAAAAGTGTTATGGAATGCAGAACGTACACTCAAAGCTTCTTTTAAAAACATACAAAGATTTATAAGTTCAGTTCTATTATTAGTTTTCAACAATTGGACTGTACATACATTTTAACATAAAACACGGCCGACTATTCTGTTTTTCACAAGTTGACTATTGTCGTACGCACCAACTAGCTGATCTCTAATTGCACAACTGCCCCGTAATAGCCATGGCGTTATGCCCTTTGTGTGTAATTATGTAACCAATTATCGGGTTCACGCTTCCGCGGTATTGCGACGTGACATCTGACAGGATACGCCCTTCGGTTTATTCAGGTTTTTTAAGGTTAAATGAGGTGAAATTTGTTAAACAATCGTTCGGTATTCGGTTTGGACAGGGTTCGGTTTATTAAGGGTTTTTTATATATAAAAAATAAGAAGGAAAAACATCGGGACCGACACAGCCGTTCGGTTTTCACAGGGATTCGGTTTTCACAGCGATTCGGTTTGGACAGGTTTCACTGCAGCAGAAAAGGCAGAAAGTTACTCAATTTTAAATTTTATCTTTTACTTTAGGGCTGAATATAACAGGATTTTAACTTTTTATGTTAATTATTGTCCTATTTGTCACACATATGCTTTGTGATTTGTTTGGAAATTGTGTTTTCGTTGATAAATCGGTAGTTGATCAATGCAAATATGTTGAAACGATCAAATAATTTTGAATTAATTTCCATTTAATTCTTTGGATTTCTTGTAAATGTGTAAACCTGTGCGTTGCTTAACATATATAGACACTTATTAAACTATAGTCATTAATTGATGACGGATTATATTTGTAATATCCAAGATATTTATCGTTTTATTCAGTCACTTTATGTTTACTGACTGAACGCCTAGTTGCGACTGTACGCAATCATTAGTTGCGCGATTGAATTACAATTCTCTACGCTTAGTTGCGATTAGTCTCTATATATTTTTGTATAAGTGATCCACACAAATTTACGAAATGTTCGATCTTCCGTGATAATTATTATATAATTGTACGTATTTTACATGTACATGTATTATTTATGCGGAATAAATAATAATTTCATTCGACAGTGTCAATTCATGGTGACTTATCGATATTTATTTTGCTTTACAGGAATCACGCGTGTTTGTCCGTACGTCCGAATGTGTCTACATCCGTAAGAAGGTGCAAACTGCATATTAACGAAAGGTAAACATTTTTTAAATTTTCTTTAATAAACTATGTAACAAAATGTGTTTTTATCGCGTTACATAATGATGAAATGATATATTTTGTTTGTTACGATTTTGCTATCGCGCGTCGTGATTTTTTGTGTGCAATGTATCGAAATGACACTCGTGAACGGACTAATCGCTGCTACATCGGTTTATCTATAAAAGCAGTACTCTGACAAAATATAAACTTCAATACAATGACCGTGAAACTACGATGGCGCATATAATAAGGCCTCGTGTTTCATTCATAGATCAAGTTGATCGACATTTCTTTTTTAACATTAAAACTAACGACGTCAGATATAACACAATTATGAAGTTTCAGCGCAGCGCGGACCTTTTAAGGCTCTCCGCGGTGTAGTACATCTAATGATATTTTTTCATGAACCGAACAGAAAATGTATAAATCTTAAGTTAAACTAGTATTATATTTCATTTGCGCTCATATAAAATTGCAGATCTACTTATGCAGTCCGCGAGCAACTATTAAAGCTTTCCATGACAATCCACATGGAGATCTTACAGCAAAATCAACAATTCAATTTTATTTATTTATTTATTTCAGGCTTCTAGGCGAGCGAGTGGAAAATATGAATGATGTGAAATGAAGACAACTGCTCATGGCAGTCTGGGGTTAATGGAACTACCTTTCTCGTTAATTTGTTTCATTTATAATACGTGAATGAACTCATCCAGAGTACAAACGTCAGTTTTCGTAAACAAAAATCAATAAAATATCAATTAGCGAGAAAAACGCTAAAAGTATGACACCATTTTATCTCAATAAAATAAGCAAAAGTTCATTAATGGCGATCTAGAATACACAAACGTGTGACGTTATAGCGTATTTTGAGCATTTTGTATTGAATTTAATTCAAGATCAAAATTTCTTTCATTCGAGTCGCCTGTTCCTTATAATTCGTGCAGAAATGAAATTATTTCATTAAACTGTATTTTTCATATAAAAAGCATTAACTCCCTTAAAAACATCATATCAGAGCGGAACGACCTGACAATATGATCAGCATGTCCACCTAGTAGGAATACTGCATATAAAGTTTCATTGAATTCGAGTCATGAGTTCCTGAGATACTACTCGGAAACGAAGTACCGGACGGACGGACGGACTGACACGGAGTATGATGGATACAATCTTCAGGGAAGTGCATTTGACATCCGGACAAACGAATGACAGCTGCATTAGAATTCGGAGGTACGGACAGAAAACAGCGGCGACTATATGTTCCCCCATCGGGGAGCATAATGCATTAATTAATATGAATTTCGTGAACACACACTTTACATGCAAGCGGTGTTTCTTAAAATCGTTTAAACTCAATTCAACGACATGCCATTACAATTGTTAAAACCTATATAGAGGCACGCATTCAAACGATCTATTATTCGAAATCGAAAAGATATGCAGTGACTGCCAACCACAGGTCACGTGAACGTCAACTATTATCTTGAACAGCTCATACCGTAATATTAGTTCCGGATTCCAACGATAATGGGATACGATATCTAAATATTGTACCTCCGACATGTCTTAGGCACGCATTATTCACTGTATGACTAACGTTTACAGAAACTAGGACGAGGTTAGGCCAGGTGGAAGCCTGAAAAAGTACTGTGGATACGAAACTGAAACAAGAGCAGGTTTCGTAGTTACATTTTAGGAAATTGCTGCATTGAATGAGCTCCGTTATTAAGCTGTTTAAATTTTGCAATACCTCACTCACACGGGAACAGTTAAAGGAACATATTCACATAATTTCGTGTTTTATTAAAAATATCATTAAATGTTTATACTGAAAAAACTCAATTATCTGGGCTAACCATACACATGTATTATATAAAGAAAAAAATATACTAAAACATTTGCTTCCGGCGGGGATCCGACCATCGGGATAAAAAAAACAACTCGGTCATTCGGACTTACTACAATATATATCATTTAAACTTTATTTTGAAAATCCTATGAATCTTGCACTGAACTTATTATCTTATTGTGCTTATTATCTAACTGACAGATAACTAACTGTAACCCTGAGGATGTGACTTCCGTTTGGGGGTTATTAGACCTATAGTGAACCTTTCTGTTTGGAATCAGTGACAAAAAATGTTGTCATTTCACCAATATGTGATATGTAACTTTAAAATGAACCAAAACCCAATCATTGGGTGGAGTATATAGTTTCTTTGACCAGTTAAAACTGTGAACTTGCTGTGTTGTAACGTATGATTTTACAGGGTGTGACTGGGGCATTGTGCAGTATACGACGGACAATGTGATTGTAGGAAGTGTTATGCAGCCATCAATATTTTCCCAGAGGTGCGGAGCGGCGGGCATATACGGGACTTTAGACTGAAAGCGATTCCCGACCGTCGGGAATTGGACACTTGGAATGATTCCGTTTTCCACGAATTAGACTTCGGTCGGATTTTAGATCCCGTTAATATTGCCCCCCCCCCCCCCCCACCACCAGGCCTTTTGATACGCCAAGCATCTCCCGCTGTGGGGATTTAGACAGAAATGTTTGTGGGGTGGGGAATGAGACCCCAAAAAATTAAATTAGTCTAATTCCCCTGGGTCAGTCCGCCGCTCCCCCTCCACTCCCCCCCCCCCCCGGTGGAAAACATTGATAGACGCATTACTTTGGGGCTTTTAACTTCAACTTGAAGCTTGACGCACGGAAAATGCTATCAATTTAAGCTAAGAAATATAGTTTTACAATGGCCTAATTTATATCATATCTGCGTTTTGTTATCGTGAGGAAAATTGAAGGTATTAATAGCCTGTAAATTGGTCTTTCAAGGAGAAATGGGCCGGGTAATCTAATATATAGTCATGGCAAACCTATAAGTTTGAAGTACTATAGGCCCATCCATTTTTGATTAAACCAGAACACCGGCGATAGAACCACGCCCACTGATCACGTGATACCTTTGCGTAAGCTTTAATCGACAAATAGTTACAACAATGGTCAAAAGTAAATGTGAATATATTCTTCGTGATGAAAACACAAAAATAATAAAAATGAAAACCTTTTTAACGCGAATGAAAATGTTTACAGTTTGCCATTTTATATGCTCTAAACAGATTATTATAAGCAAACGTCGTCATTGAAACATGTAATCAGTTGTTACCAATTTCATTTAGTATCCTTTCGTATTGCCCAGCAGCTTATGGGGTACCCGTAGACACGCTAGAGTTTTTGTTAAGTAAAAGATATTTTGGTTAATGATCCTTGCAGGTTCAGGCAGCTCACACCTTTTACGAGAGTCTGGTGCTGACACCAGGGTCACCAGCAACACATGATGAAAACATGTGAACATTAAAATATGAGAAAATGTTTCTGATTCAGATATATTGAAAGCACATCAACTGATTTGAGATTTTAGAAATTCGGCGTATTTTGAATCCATCACTGACAATTGTCTTTATAGACTGGCTCTAGCCCTATAACGCCGCATATGCACGTCGCCGCACAAACGTGAGCAAACGTATTTATGCGGTGATTTTCATATTAAACAAAAACCATGCAACCATAATTGCTGCTCAAAGCATATATCAGAGTAAGAGACCTTCACCTAGTCAGTTTAACATGTGCCAGAAATAAAGTGAATCATTCTAAAGATATATTATATTGTGCGCTGTAGCAGTTGAGGTCAGCTGCGTTTTATACGTGTATTCTCTTTTAACAAACTCTTGCACGAAGTCGCTGAGACAACTGATGAGTATTGTTTAAGAGCATTACAATTGAGTTATTTTTAGTATGCATTAAACGAAATATATTGAAAGTAATTGCTGCTCATTGACTTAATGAGAGTTCGAGACCTGTCAAATTTGACCGCTCATAGCTATATTGTTTCTATAAATAGCACTGCTGTATATTTGCAGGAATATATCATTAATAATAATTTCGCTCGTTGTTAGGCTGAAGCAGGCGATTTTAACTTCATTTGCAACAATTTATAGGCGGATACAAAAATTTAAACAGTTTTCAACGCCGACACTTTTAAATAGAACATGAATGTTAAATAATAATATAGGCATTTTACACAAAATATTTTGTTATTATACTCGTTTTTTATATAAGTCAAATGCTTTGAATACACATACATAATACATACACACTTAATACACATACACATACATAATACATACACACTTTTCCCACCAAATAAAATCAACCAATACATTTTACCAATTCTCTTTCATAAGTAAAGCTGTCGAAGATAATACCAACGGTCTTATGTCCATGTGTGCATTTTTAGCCCAAGTGGCTTTTGGGCAAGGGACTTTTGTCCGTTCTGCATGCAGCGCTTTGACAAACTAAAACATGCGACTAAAATATACCAAGACAAGAAATAAACAAGGGTTATCATAGATGTGATCGAAGTGTGTCATAAAAATATGTTTACCTTAAAATAATATAAGTGTTCAAATACTACTATTTATCTAGAAATTCTCTGTGCGCCACTCGTATATTTAAACTGAGAAGTCATAATTTACAATAAAAAATAAAGGGTAAATAATAGCTAATGAATTATAATAAAATGTAAGTAATTAGTTATTAGTAAAAACTTTTTAAAAGAAATAAATTAAAATGTCCACCCAGAGCTTCCGTACTGTATAAATTCAAACAAGCTAGGGATTCTGAATGTAATTCGCAGCTGTTATGTTTTAAAAGACGATTAATTGTATATGTTCATTTATGAACATTGGTATTAAATTTTATCTTATATATTAAGAAATTAAAACTAAAAGTAATAAATTAAAGTGACAGAGTTTCAGAGTTTCCGTAGTCAAATCATAATAAATAAACTCTCAATATTACTTTAGGCGTAAAAAATATGTTTGTGTCAGGTTACATGCCAAAAAAAGTAGGGTAGGTAGGTAAGTAGGGATTTTTTTTTTATTACCTAACCGGTCAACTTGAAGATTCTGAAACTGAATGAATATTCAAAACATGTTGGAAATATCATTTAACATTGTTTTGAAGTCGATGCTATCAAAATAAAACACTCATTAAAAAAAGCATTTAATTATTGAAATAAAGTAAAAAAAAAATAAAAAAATCTGACAAACTCAATAAAATGTTATAGGGTCAGTGCAAAAATACTATTATTTAGCCCGACTGGTTTAATTGCCACGCATCAGAACAACAAAGAGTTGTTTATTGGCCGATAAACAATGAAAGTGCGAAAATTATTTCGATTCTATCATGATTTGACAAATATTTTTGCAATTATAATGAGAACTACATTGTATTATGCTCCGCTCAGAACCGGGACTACTTTTGTGTGTTGTTTATGGGGTACTTTAACAACGATAATTTTGTTCTTTGTCCATAAAAAAAATTAGCGAGTACCATGGTAGAATGTTGAATATAACTTTTCACAGAATAACGATAATAATAATAATAACAATAATAATAATAATAATAAGAAGAAGAAACTACTACTACTACTACTACTATCACTACTACTACTACTACTACTACTACTACTACTACTACTAATTATGACTACACTGGAAAGTTTCACTGTACACTATGTTCGGAAAATGTCTGTGGATTAAACACATAGTACGACACCTCAACGCACCACTCTTTACCACACGACACGATGCCACGCCCTGCTATGACAAGATGAACTACTCTATAACACCACAACATACAACATTAAATTACACTGCAAAACAATTCGTCACACCACACAACTACACTACACTGCACTACGCTCCACTGCACTGCACTGCACTCCATTCCACTACACTACACTACACTGCACTGCACTACACTACACTCCATTCCACTGCACTCTATCCCACTACACTGCATTACACTCCACTGCACCTCCACTACACTACACTCCACTCCTTTACACTACACTACACTACACTTCACTACACTACACTCCACTCCACTACATTCCACTCCACTGCACCACACTCCACTGCACTACATTACACTCCAAAGACGTGCACCTCATTCCACTGCTCTACACTACACCCCACTGCACTCTACTCCACTCCACTACACTGCACAACACTCTACTCCACTACACTGCACTAAATTACACACCACAACACTACACTATACCACACTGCACTCTACTCTACATCACTCCACTGAACTCCACTGCACTACACTCCACTGCTCTACATTACACTCTAATTACCTACACTACACACCACTGCTCTACATTACACTCCACTGCACTACACTACAATACACTGTACTACATTATACACCACTGCCCTACATTTTGACACATCAGACTTCACTACATTATATCACATTGTGGCCCATTGCGTAGATATAGTCCCTTTAAGTACGAGTATACATGTGACCCTCACTGCACGTTCTGATATATCACTTCAATCATTGAAAGAACACTATCACCAAGACCAACATAGAATTTATTAACAATAAAAAAAAACAGACAGACATAAGTTGTAGAACGTTTTTCTAGAGAGAAACATATATTTTCGGAATTCTATATAAGTTTTGACACCCATAATTCCCGACACAGGAAGAATTATGCTTACGCAACGGATGACATTTAATTAGGCCATACCAATTTGATTATATGTTTAGCGTCATCGGGCTGGTAGGTTTTTGGATGCCTGAACGAAAAAAACAACAATTTTGCCAATGTGAAAAAATGAGTCAGTAAGCGTATAAGAAATTTGGGAAAAAAAGTACAAAGGTGTTTTTACTAATATTTGTAAAACATAGCATGAAAGTTGTCAATTTAGACAATTAAAATACTGTATTACAGTAGGCACCCAATATGAAGATATATAACAGTTTGCAAGTAAACATTTGCTTTTGCTTGCACCACTGCCATGAATAAGTTGTGAAAGAAAAATGTTGTTTTTTTACCGACTTTGTTTTTGCCTGCCTGGTTGGTAGGTTTCGAAAAATCATGGGGACGCTAAACATAGAATCAAATTTTATGGCCTTACATGCACAATTCATATAAAACAAAGAGTTTAGTAATCGGGCAATGTGACTAAAGTGCACGATCTCCCTACGCCTACCCACAGCGCACGATCTCCCTACGCCTACCCACAGCGCACGATCTCCCTACGCCTACCCACAGCGCACGATCTCCCTACGCCTACCCACAGCGCACGATCTCCCTACGCCTACTCACAGCGCACGATCTCTCTACGCCTACCCACAGCGCACGATCTCCCTACGCCTACCCACAGTGCACGATCTCCCTACGCCTACCCACAGTGCACGATCTCCCTACGCCTACCCACAGTGCACGATCTCCCTACGCCTACCCACAGTGCACGATCTCCCTACGCCTACCCACAGCGTATCGGGCAATGTGACTAAAGTGCACGATCTCCCTACGCCTACACGATCTCCCTACGCCTGCACGATCTCCCTACGCCTACCCACAGCGTATTTTAGGATGTGATTTTAATGAGACCGGTACTTTGAGCACGATTGTAGACTGCTATGAGTAGAGATATACATGTATTTATCTATGACCGAGCCAAATCAGTCGATGAATTGCTAAGGGTAGATATATACATGTATTTATCTATGGCCAAGCCAAATCAGTCGATGAATTACATTTAAATTCAATATCCTCTTTTGTTTAACATTAAGCAATATAATGCGAGTTCAAAACGAAATGGTATTGTTAATATGTATTGTTACGAAATAAGAAATGTCTTTTTTATTAGGCCTAATATGTTGCGGTTTAAAAAAACCACCAGTTACGTAACAGTTATAAATTTTCAAAGGTCTTTCTGAGAATTTTGATATGGAGCCGGAAGAAGAAATAAAAGGGGAATTTCTCTGGATTAACACAAAAGTAACCGAGTTTGCCTGCCTGATAAATGATTTAAAGTTCAATTACGCGTTGTGAAGTTTGTTATCTGTTATCACAACTAATGTTGGCAAACAACGATCTTCCGGCTGTATTCATTGCAAACCTTTTGAAAAGCGTTCTTGTTTTAGGAACTTAAAGTTACATATTCATAAAATCTCGAACTTTAAACAAGAGCTGTCAGAGGAGAGTGCGCTCGACTATTCGAAGTATTTCAGTTGGTACATTCGTTTGAAAGTGGACAAGGGAAAGAAACCTAGAAATATAGACTTGTTTATATATAAAGGTAGTAACATTAGAAATACACCAGAATGGTACCCTAGTAGAATCTTTAAAAGAAATAGAATAACCCGGTATATATATATATATATATATATATGTATATATATATGTATATATATATATATATATATATATATATATATATATATATATATATATATATATATATATATATATATATATATATATATATATATATATATATATATATATATATATATATATATATATATATATAGGCAACTGTTAGCTTTTTTAGTGTGAGTCAGTAAACATAATTATATGTTATGAGCAATGCGGTATATAACATCGAGGGTTGACAACCAGGTACCAGCTGCCATTGACATCAATAGAAGTTGGTACCTTTGGGTTTACAACCCTCGATGTATAGTTTTTGATGAACATATTAAATTGTATGTTTCAAAAAATACCTGTAGTTCTGAAATTATATGACCAAATCTTTATCTTGAAAATCTAAGTAAAAAGGGGGCATAACTGATTAACTGGGTCAAATACAAAACAGTTATGGAAATTGTTGCACCTGATGCTGGAGTTGATGACAAAGATATATTCCAAATTGCTAGTGAAAACCTTATATAGTTTTGAAGTTTGAAGACGTTTGAAAAAAAAATTAACATGAAACATCTACGTGATAAAGGGGCATAACTCTGTCAAAATACAATACTAAGGGAATGTTGCACCTGACGCTGGAGTTGATGAAAACAAATATATTCCAAGTTTCAAGTGAAGAATTGTAATGATACACGCGTATGACTCATTATTTCGAATATAGATCTAGTTCCGTGTCAGAAAGATCATGTCGCTCTTTGTGCACAATATACATTTTTTTCGGAATCAGTGACAAACATTTTGGAAAACTTCAGTTTGACAACCTCTGAATAGATCCCTTTAAAAGCATTGATAACGAAACTAAAAGTGCTACTATATGAGGCATGGGCATGACTCAGGGAATTCCAACTACAAATTGTTTCATAATGACGCAAACGTCTTCATCTTAACTTATTTGTATGTCAAAACCTTGACATCATTTGTCTAAGGATTTGATTATTTGAAGTATAAACTAACTCGTTAACTAAGTAACTAAGTCCAAGTTCAAATAAATATTGTCTGGGTCTACTCATTTTAACTGTTATTTTATTTGTCCCATACTGGCGCAAATGTCTCGCTACTCAAAACCCTAAGCATTTGTCCCACGTGCACGCAGGGCCTCTGTTTCAGAGCTACTTTTAGAAATACAAATGAGTATTTGAAGAAATTGAAACATTGTATTAACAACACACAACGAGCTGCTTAATATAGAAAATTAAATAAGAACAATAGTCATATGTGGAATAAGAATGTCACGGTTCCTGATCTACGATTTTCACCAAGCAACTTCGGATCACCGTGTTTATTTTAAACACTAGAAAATGAACCATCGTGTTATCACCATCTTACCATCGCACCATCATCATCTTACCATCGTGTCATCGTACCACCGTGGTTTAGATTTATATTCAAAATCGCGTGGCCTAACGGAGCACCGTAGGTCAGGATCAATTTCGGTGAGGTAAATTCTTGTTTGTATTTTTGTTTCATTTTACAAGGGCACTAACTCGAGTCTTTCTATTCAAGTCTGGCCAATATTTGACTTAAGGTCTAACACAAACAATGCCAGTTTGGTCAAGATTAGAATAAAAATGGAAGTCTGTATCCTGTGGCCCGTTTTAGCACTTTTTTTCTCAAAAACAATCGGTAATAACTCTGGTGTTTGCAGCCCAATCTGTGTGTGTTTTTAGGTAACTGGTTTTTCACAAGAGGCTGCATAGTCAAGAATCAATGTAAAATCTACCTTACACAAATATTTGCTGTTGTTTTCTTAATGAAAAAGGGAAAATATGGCGTTCCTGCTCCGATCTGACCCATTATGGAACACATCCTAGAGTGCATGGTTTATACACACAAAATGTTCATGTTTGGTCAAAATTTAACAAAAAGTGAAGCCTTTATAGCGACTGCAAGTCAGTTGTCTATATATGTCTATATATGCATTACGGACGACGCAGGACAGTCCTCCTAAACTAACGGCTCACTAAGCACTGTGTGCCCAGGTGATCTAAGACACAGACAGTCCCATTGTGCCCAGGTGATCTAAGACACAGACAGTCCCATTGTGCCCAGGTGATCTAAGACACAGACAGTCCCATTGTGCCCAGGTGATCTAAGACACAGACAGTCCCATTGTGCCCAGGTGATCTAAGACACAGACAGTCCCATTGTGCCCAGGTGATCTAAGACACAGACAGTCCCATTGTGCCCAGGTGATCTAAGACACAGACAGTCCCATTGTGCCCAGGTGATCTAAGACACAGACAGTCCCATCTAAGACACAGACAGTCCCATCTAAGACACAGACAGTCCCATTGTGCCCAGGTGATCTAAGACACAGACAGTCCCATTGTGCCCAGGTGATCTAAGACACAGACAGTCCCATCTAAGACACAGACAGTCCCATCTAAGACACAGACAGTCCCATTGTGCCCAGGTGATCTAAGACACAGACAGTCCCATTGTGCCCAGGTGATCTAAGACACAGACAGTCCCATTGTGCCCAGGTGATCTAAGACACAGACAGTCCCATTGTGCCCAGGTGATCTAAGACACAGACAGTCCCATCTAAGACACAGACAGTCCCATTGTGCCCAGGTGATCTAAGACACAGACAGTCCCATTGTGCCCAGGTGATCTAAGACACAGACAGTCCCATTGTGCCCAGGTGATCTAATTTTATGATGGAAATTAATGCCACATTGCGAAAATATGCATTGGGTGCACTTTCATTCATATGTCTTCATAAAATAAACGATTTGAGGTAAATAACCAATTTTTAAAGCAATTTTCAGAATTTGACCTAGAAATGACCTTGACAGTGACCATAGGTGACCTTGAGCATAACCTTGTTTGAAAGCCCTTTAAGTGTACATTTGTTTTCATTAACATTTAAAAATCAAAATATTGGCCTTAAATATTTGTAACAGCAACAATAAGACAAGATGTTACTTCAAAAACTAGCACTTCTTTTGGACGCCATCTTGGTTTCCATGGTAACCTGCAGTATGCCAACTGTCCACCCTTGCTAAAATTAAACTTTGGGCACTCCCCTACACGAATATGCAAAGAAATGGCCCAGCATAGTGGGAAAAATGCATTGCGACGAATCTATGTTCAATAATAAGAAGCTGATTTCAAATTAATGTATTTATTTATTTAAAACGACATACATGTAAATATATATGCATTAGTGTATATGTTTAAAAGTGGTTCTGGAACTTGTAAAACCTTATGACAGAGCTGACATTATATTTGCAAATGAAGTTCTCCAGCCAATAATACATAAAACACACATAGAACTCCCAAGTTGCCAAATGACGTATCACTGATAACAATAAAGAAGTGATTTTTAATAAAAATGTAATTTACAGAATAAATGTCGTAAAAAACTGCAAAAATATAGCCGATGCGTTGGATTGTATTGCGCCATGTGTCTATTTATGTGGTATTGCAATATAAAATACATCATAGCAATACACTAACATTTTACTTTTTTCAATAATGCAATACAAGTATATTACAATACAGTTCTTTGTCAATTTTGTTTGAGTCTAACACATCAGCATCATACAAGTGTGTATGCCCTTTAAAGCAACTGAGTCTAACACATCAGCATCATACAAGTGTGTATGCCCTTTAAAGCAACTGAGTCTAACACATCAGCATCATACAAGTGTGTATGCCCTTTAAAGCAACTGAGTCTAACACATCAGCATCATACAAGTGTGTATGCCCTTTAAAGCAACACTATAATTCCAGCAGGAGCGTCTTTTACTAACTGGAAAATTTCAAATCGAAAACTTAATGTACACAGGTGAGTACCTTAACATTTTTTGTGCCCACAACAAAATACAAAGAAGAGAAAATAAACAATGAAATAAAAATGTTGATTTTACAATCAGTTGGCAAAACATCATACTAAATGGATGTCTGTTTCACATAACTTGTATATAATTTAAAACACCAAATAAATATCATATACTCCAGAGAAAAGTGTATGTCTGAACATCATAAAAGCAGGTGAAGAAGTCCATTTTAACACAACAATATGCTCAAACATAACTGTTACAGGCTAACGTTAGTTGTCCAAAAACATTGCCATTTAAAATTGCAATAAATCTTTACCAAACTAATAAACTCCATCTCATACACTGGCAATTGATGTCTACAATTTGCAGTTATTTCTGCTTTATGTACGCACACAGATATGCCTAAAAATACAAACAGTGTAATGGATATGGTGTTCCCATGAGATCAAGAGATTGTTGCGAGTTTGATCCCTTGAGACGCGTGCGTTGGAAGATCTTTGTCATAACCCCAAGTACTGGTTCTACCCAGGAAAGGACTCAAAAGTGTCTCAATAAGCCTCAGGCTTGGGATACAACCAAGCTTAAAGATATAGGTTGAAACTTAAAGATATAGGTTGAAACTTAAAGATATAGGTTGAAACTTAAAGATATAGGTTGAAACTTAACTACTCATGATCCAACCAATAACTTGTACATTTTTACTTCAACAAATATAATGAAAAGATTTAAACAGTAGAGACTGTGAGTTTCTAACATGTGAGTTTCTTACACGGGAGTGCGTCCTACTTTCTGTAGACTTAAACAACAACAAATGTCCTAATTCTATAGTTCAATTTCACATGGTGTCACATGTCAATAATTTAATTACAACAAAATCTTCCATCTTCTCAAAGTAAGATGTCAGAGTCGACACAGTAGAATGGAGTCAGAACCTTTCTGTTTTAGAACCTACTGCAGTTTAAGACAACAATAAATATCCTAATGATATAGTTCAATTTCATGTGGTGTGCTACGTTTGTTACTTCATTCTCTCTTGTGACTCGTGGGTCAAGATGATTGGTAGAGTTTAGATACGTCCTCATATGCAACTTTTTCCACAAGCCTTCCATTGAGTGGTCCCTGAAAATAAACATCGGTAAAAAGAAATAATATCTTGGTTAATGGGTTTTTAATAATTAGGCACAACTAAGAAATACATAAATGAGTGATCATACTTAAAATCAAAATAAACTTACTCTGTAAACAATGTTTTATTAAGCAATAATTAAGCATTCAAAACGTTGTTATCTGTTCAGACTTGGAATATATTGCAGGATAATCAAGTAAAACACAAAACTGAACACATATTTAACATTTAAACATTCACATAAAAGTACAAATAGCCAGTTTTACATACAGAACTTAATTTCACTGAGCAGCTGAACTTTTTTTCAATGATTTCTTCCAGCATGGCTGTCTGACCACGATACGCACCATTGACAATAAGAACTGATTTTCCTGAAAGAGAACATAAATATATTGAATATGTCTATTGAATACATAGAAACAATAAACTGCAGCTAATTAACAAAATCCGTTACTGTACATTTAAAAACAATCCAAGAAAACATGCACATAATTATTTGCGACTACGCCCAACCATTTTATGATGAAACCTTAATAACAAAATGTTATCTATAGCAGTAAATTGACAATTTAAAGAATAGGCTGCAGAGGTGTAATGAATAAGTTTTCCAATCCTTAATGAGTTTGATCCTACTGTGGAAGCATTCACTTTATTTTCCTCAAAAGACACTAAGGCGTAAAAAAAAATGTTTGTTTCAGGTAGCCCGGCCTACCCTAAAAAAATGCCCCGACCCTAGAATATTTTATTGGGTTTGTCAGATTGATTTTTGTTTTCTTTACCTTTTTCAATTATTAAATGTGTTTTGGATAAATCAGTGTTTTGTTTTGATAGTATCCACTTATAAACAATGTTTAAGGATATTACTGATATGTTTTGAATATTTATTCAGTTTTAGAATCTTCAAGTTGACCATTTACCAAAAAAAAAAAAAAAAAATCCAGACCTACCTACCCTAATTTTTTTGGGCATGTTACCTGAAACAAACGTCGTTTTTTTTTATGCCTAAGTACTGGTTCTACCCAGGAAACGGACTCAAGGCTTTTGACACATTCAAGCTAAATATACCGGCTGACAGACTAAGTGAAACCTCTAACATGTCAGAACCATGATTTGTAACCTATTTATCACATGCTATACCTTGTTTTCCGTGTAATACAACCATTACGAATATTTTATATCTTACGCACGTGTAAGATAACATTTTGAGCGTTTTCATTGGCTACATATTCTTTGAATGACCCTTCGCATGATGTTATTTTGATGAAATGATGTCGTCAACATGAAATGACGTCACGTCAGAACACAATTTTTAGAATTTATCAGCATGTTTTGGTAAAATTAGTTTTTTTTTGTAAAGCATGTGATAAAAATGCCTTAATTTGTTTAATAAAATATGATATGACATGAAAACTCATTTCATAATCTATATATACAACATATTCAAAACGTGACATACAGCGTTAAATAAATTTTTATAATGTAATTGTTTGGTTGAGCATGATGCAAGCATCTAATTGTTTCAGTAACTTACTCAAAGTAACATAAAACATGTATTAGATGCATCATCAATTTTGTCAGACACACACAGTTTTTGTCAGACATGTCTGACAGGTTTCACATTGTCTGGGCTAAAATTTAAAAAAAAATTCAAAAATAACATAAAACTGATATCTTCAATTACTGATAAAACAATTGTTACCTATCACAGCACTTTTGGCAGTTGCTATGTATTCAATAAAAATGTATTCTAGCACATTACCTATGGCAGGAATGACTGTTTCCACATGTGATTGGTCAACCTTTATTTTGTCGCCACTGTCAATCATCTTTAAAATGGCTCCATACACATCTTCCACTGACTGAAATAATAACAGTCATTAAAAAACAAAACAACAACAACAATATAACAGCTCAAAATATTTTAGCATAAAACTTGCAATGCTGATCCCCACTGTACAAAAACTCCTTTAAGTTACAAAATTGCTCTGAGTCTATGGTCGTGGGTATGTTTGTCTGATTATTTGATATAACAACTGAAACAATAGGATAGTTTGACTGTTTATGAATATAGCTCAACAAAATAGCAATGGTAATCTCAACCACCATCATTATCATCGCCACCAAAATATGGCATCATCATAATCATTATCATCACCACCATCATCATAATCATGAACAGCACTAATTTCATCATCATTATCATCATCGTCCTCCTCCTCCTCATCATCATCATCGGCGTCCTCCTCCTCATCATCATTATCATTATTATCATCACTTCAATCATGAACATAATCATCATCAGCATTATCATCATCAGCAGCAGCAGAAGCATCAATTCAATAACAAAAAGCAAAACCTCACTAGAATTTCCAACTTGTCCAACAACACAAAGAAAACACTATCACTGACAATTGCTCAATTACATCAGTAGCAACTAGTGATGGCAACGAATATTCGAATAATGAAAACTATTCAAATAATATTTAGGTATTCAAATACCTCCCTAATTATTAAAGTGTACTAAATACAGTATTTATCAATGTCAGTCCCTAAAGATTTAGCGTTTTCCTGTCACCATAGCTTCTCTAGTACACAAGACATGTGTCAAAATCTACCTATCACCATATTATTATGTGACGACAGTTTGTTGTTATTGCTAGTCCCATTATATCGACCACGGTCTCTTATCAGTTTACACGTTCACTTATAAGAGATTAAAGCGTGTTCAAGCTAATTGGTATTATTGCGTACAGGTGCACATATGGTCTGAAACAACATGTCGCCTTCCTAGTTATGCCATGAAAACAGAAAGCGAGGTTTACAGCAAAGATTTGCATGTGCTAAATAAATGGTTGAAATCTTTCCCATTGAATGAAAAATTGCAAAATCACAATATAGTTCTAATATGTAGATTAATGTCCATGTATTTGCCGCATTTTTCTCATCGTGCGCTGGTGGTGGCTATAAACCACACAATGAAGTCATTTTATCCCATGCGCATAGATAGTTTTAACAGCTGAAAAAATGCAGGTGATTTGTTTTACATACTTTTTTAAACAAAAATTCCTCAAAGATTGACATTAAAGCTTAATCTTTTTCATTAATTAATCTTTTCACATTTAAAAAGAAAATAAAAATATTTTCTTTAAAAGTAAGCTTTTAAAATTCATTTGATTGCAAACATTTCTTACAATATATGACAAAATTTTTTTAGTAAACATTACGTTTGTTATGTTATTATAGCCTACAATGAAATAAAATTTATATAATTGTATATGGAAAAGAAAATATTTAAATAAGTATTAACATATAATTATTTTAAACAAAGTAAAATTAACATAACATTGGAATATAAAAATTTATTTATGTAAATTTAAAGATAAATATATGAATATAAACAAAATAAATGCATGTTATATATACTTTTTAGGCAAATTTTATATTAATATACAATCTATATTATAGTAACTAGTGAAATCTATTTTCCAATTTACACTTATATAGACTGAGGCTACAAAACTGATACAAGCTTCTTGTCACCAAGGGGATGCGACATTCAAAGGCCTGGGTAAACAATGTATGGCCAACTCAGTGTCCGCCCTAGTTCGAACCCTTAGCCTACCACCCTGGCAGTGGACTGCTACAACATTGAACCAAATATTACAAGGCGGAGATGTACTCTATAACAATACAAATTGTAGTAATAACTATTGGTGTTGTGATGATATACCGGCTTACATTGAATCTATATGTGTAAAGAAATGTCTTCATTTCATGGTTTACTAAACTGTGTTAGCACGGAACATCCATTTTACAGTCTCGAAGACGCATTGAAAATATCATTTGAAAACGAACAATCGCATGTTATTTTTACTATGGGAAACAGCCAGCCGTTCTACACTTGTTCTGCAATTAAAGACAACAGTGGTCTTTTTTTCTTTGACCCTCACAGTCGTTTTATTGAACGCATGCCAACATCGAATGGAACAGCTGTGTTGTCATCTCACCAAACTGTTAAAGACTTGGTAAAATGTATTAAACATTTGGCAGACTGTCTGTGTTCCAAAACAGGAGACATATTTTTTGAGACAGTGACGTTATCCCTCTCAACAGAACCAGAGTCCTCAAGTGAATCAAGTTCTGATTTTTCTGGATTTAGTTCACAAAGTGAGGGCAGCATAGCTTGTCGACTAGTTATCGCTGAAGAACAGATTGAACGGGCTTAGAATGAAGAAAATGACTGCTCTGACATATCCGATATAAACATGGGTGATGGTGATAATGATGAAGTTGACTGTGATGATCATGACTATGATGATTGTGACCATTTTGATCATGACCATGGTGATCATGACCCTGTTGATCATGACAATGCTGAACTTGATGATCATGACCATGATGATCATGGCAGTGATGACTGTGACAATGATGACCATGATGATCATGGCAGTGATGATCGTGACAATGATGATCATGACCATGATGATCATGACAATGATGAACATGATGATCATGGCAGTGATGATTGTGACAATGATGACCATGATTATCATGACAATGATGAACATGATGATCATGGCAGTGATGATCGTGACAATTATGACCATGATGATCATGACCCTGATGATCATGACAATGATGAACATGATGATCATGGCAGTGATGACCGTGACAATTATGACCATGATGATCATGACCCTGATGATCATGACAATGATGACCATGATGATCATTACCCTGATGATCATGACAATGATGAACATGACCATGATGATCATGGCAGTGATGATCGTGACTATGATGAAGATAATCAGCACCATCATAATAGTGCCAATTATGATGAGTCCAATGAGGATGCAGTTTTAGCATATGTTTTAAAAAATATTAACGAAAGTGCAGAATTATTAATTGATGAAAATGCATTCAATGAATTTGCAGATGAGCAAAGTAGTACCCTTGTTGACAATAATGTTAATGGAAAAGATTCCCTTAATAATGATGTTCATAATTGTTCCTTTGCGGATGTCGATGAGGATGACCTTCCTTTAAGCGATTTATTAAAAATCAAAACAAAACAATCCCTAACAATGTCACACCTAGCATAAGTACATCTGCACAATCAAATTCAGCCACAAAAATAATGGATAAGTCTGTTGAGGGTAAACAAAACGCACGGAAAAGAACAAAAGATACTGATAAGTGGAAGAGAAATGTTCTAAAAAGGCGGCGAAATCAGGGTCTTGAATACACCACTGAAAAAGGAAAACATGTTCGTGCAAGGGAGACTAAGTCAGGCTGTGGGCCAAAATGTCGCTATAAATGCCATGAAAACTTTTCAGAGGCTGATAGGCAAAAAATATTTCATGGATTTTGGCAACTTTCTGATATCAGTAAACAAAGAAATTTTATTTCTAAATTTGCAACCCCAAAAGTAACAAGCAAAAGGGCTTCATTGACACAGAAGAAATCTGTGTCATACACTCTTCCATACAATAGTGATGTCTCTGGTGAAAAGAAAGTTTGTAAAACATTTTTTCTTGACACTCTTTCGGTTTCAGATCGGTATATTACAACCACTCACAAAAAAATGAGCATGGGTTTTGTTTCTGAAGACAAACGGGGAAAGCACCATAACAGACCCCACAAAACAAGCCAACCAGACCTTCAATTCATTAGAACACACATTGAATCCTTCCCAAAGGTGGAAAGCCACTACTGTCGAAAAGATACGAAGAAAGAATACCTCAGTCCCGAACTAAATGTAACTAAAATGTATTCTTTGTACAAAGAATTGTGCATTGAAAAATCTATGACTTATGTCACTCTTCCAGTTTATCGGAAAGTGTTTAACACTGAGTATAACATCGCCTTCCATAGCCCGATTAAAGATCAGTGACATTTGCGTGGCTTACAAAAATTGTCCTCCAGAAAAAAGGGAAAGCCTAGAATTAAGTTACAAAAATCATATAGAAAATAAACTTCTGGCACGTGATAATAAACAAAATGATAAAAATGAAACACAATCAAACACATCACTTGTTTGTGCATGTTTTGACCTACAGCAAATCCTTTTAACTCAAACAAGTTTTGAAAGTTGCATATTTTACAAGCGTAGACTAAATACTTTCAACTTTTCATTGTACGACTTCGGTACCAGAGATGGATTTTCCTATGCTTGGAATGAAACAATTTCAAAAAGGGGGGCATGTGAGGTAAGCTCTTGTGTGTATCATTTTGTTAAAGACAATGTGGCTGAAGGGAAGAAAGATTTTATATTTTACAGTGACAATTGCTGTGGCCAAAATAAAAATAAGTTTTATGTCTCCATGCTTTGGTTTTGCCTTCAAAAATTTAAAATTAATTCCATTACTCACAAATACTTAGAGAAGGGACACACCCAAAATGAAAATGATGCTATCCATGCAACTATCGAATCAGTGTCCAAAAAAGTTCCCATATTCACAACCTCTCAATGGGCTGCAATGATAAGATCTGCAAGGCGTGATCAGCCTTTCAAGGTTAAGGAAATGTGTTTAAAGGATTTTTTTTATTTTAAGTTCGTGTCCCAAAATATTAAAAATTTTGATCAAAACACAGTCGGCGAGAAGGTGTACTGGAACCAAATAAAGTTACTTCAACTTGATTTGGTCCATCCTAACACTGTCACATACAAGACACATTATGCGGGTCAATCATTTGAGATCGACTTGCTCAAAAGACTTAGGACACGCAGTCCCAACCCCTCCTCAATTAAACTTCCCCAACTCCAACAGGATGAAAATCCAATGTCTAAGGACAAATATATGGACTTCATAAGTTTGTGCAAAAAACAAATAATACCATCAATTCACCACCCATTTTACATTTTACTGCCATATGAAATTGAATAGATTCTATTCAATGCTACGAGACTATAAATCATGAAACATATTAAAAATTATGTTTACATGTACTAAGCTTTATTGTAAGCTTTATATTGAATTCAGTAGTCAAGTATAACAATACAATTGTTGTACGGGTATTTCCAAGCTGCACATAAGATAAAAAAAGAATCCATTTGATCAATACTCACAGTTTGATTGAAAGCCTTTAAGGCCTTTCCATGTGAGAACATTTTGTAAAAAGTAGACACATTTTAATGTTGTACAATTTATAACTTTGTAAGTTTAAAATCACATGTTTATAGAGTTGTTTTGTCAATTTCAATCATAATTATGTAATGTAACTATTTTTTTTATTGAGCAGCCTTTTTTTATTTACGATTTTGGACTAAGATCGGACTGAAGTTTTTTTGTTCACATGTGACCATGTCCCATGACTACATGTATTAGAATGATTAAACCAATAAATAGTTGCTACAAACTAGCATGCAAGTTTTATTATCAATTTAAACATTGTAATACATTCTGTCTTGTGTTTCATGATATTAAAAACAATGCACTTTTTATACAAACACTTGAGTTGTCTGCTATTTTCTTTATTTTCTGTATTTTACATGTCATAATTATTCAAGTTAATAAAAATTATAAAATGTTAGATAGTGTTATTTTTTAACCAGAAATGTCCCATTTGTTAGTTATGGTAACACAATTATAAAATGTAAAGCTGTAAGTCTTTCACTTACAACAGTTTTCCATTATTTTGTTTACTGGAGTTTGGACGTATTTCAGTGGAAAACTGTCGCAAGTTAAAAAGCTTTTAATATAATGTTTGGTATTTCTTTTTTGGAGTTTGTAATATTGTAAGAAGTAAATTTATACAATTTTAATACATATTGTTTAAAGAAATATTCTAAAACATAATTAATTAAGAAAAATAAGTGTTTTCCCCTTCCTGAAACTTTTTTGAAAAGTGAGTTACGACAGTTTTCCGTTCAGCCCTCGACATCTCTATCAGTTTACCAGTACTACCTCCGATGATCGAATATTCGAATACTTCATAAATGGAATATCTGAATATCATATTTGGTTTTCGTTGCCATCCCTAGACAGGTAGCAACACATGAGTAACACGAGGAGCAAGTTCAAGACCATAAACTAAAGCAACAATGGTAGACCTAATACCTGGTACTTACTTTGACATATCCTTTCTTTTTATAATATTTATCACCAAGCTTTTTTGAGATCACTTTCACAACAATTCCTTCATGTAACCAATAGTCTTTTCTGTTCTTCTTTTCTTTCATTTTCTCCTCGTATTCCATAATATCGTCCAGCGCGGATTTACGTTTATCTCCGACTGAAGCCTTTTTAGAGTCTTTCTGACCGTGACCTTTTTCTTCTTTTGCAGACGGCACTTTAAAGACATTATCCACTGGAACAGGCCTGCAGACAGTAATTTTATTTAGTGGATCCCTTAGATTTTTATACAAGTGAGAAACATTTATCACATGCTATACCTTGTTTTGCACGTAATACAGCCATTACGAATATTTCTATCTTACACATGTGTAAGATAACATTTTGAGCATTTTCATTGGCTATATATTCTTTGACTGACCAATCAATGTTATTTTGGTAAAATGATGTCGTCAACACGTCAGTACACAACTTTTAAAATTTACCTGACTTATTTTGGTAATATTAGAAAGGATTTATTTCGTTTAAAAGCATGTGATAAAAAAAGATCTGACACTCGTTGTCATTTCATACCATACTTTATTAAACTCATCCAGGAAATTCGTTATTAAGTTCGCCAAAAGTTCCTGCACTTGTTTAATAAAATATGGTATGAAATGATAACTCATGTCAGATCCTATATATAAGAAATAATGATACAAGAGAATATAAATGTAAGGTCTATGAGGACTCAATGAGCAATTACAAGAGAAAAATGTGGAAAACCCATTAAAGCCGAATTTTTTATCTTGCTGATGGGGGTACATGTACAAGTCAATGTTCGTGAAGAAGTATGGAAGTTTCATGTCGATGATCTAACATGTATGCAGTCTGGTAAGACTTGGCAAAAATTTGGTCTCAAAATAAAATGGGTAAAAAGTGTGGACTAGAGAGATGGCATTAAATTACTTACATATTATGTTTGTTTCTATGCAATGTTACATATTTGCATTTAATAAATTGGCGTTTAGACATATTTCTATTTTTATCTTGTGCAGTGAAGCGGAACCATTTTCACAGGTTTGGTAGAAGACCATCCAAGGAACTTTTCCGTAAAGTTTCATGAAGATTGACCAAGAACTTTTGAAAATATGACAGGAAAACAAAACTTTTAACGCAAATTCTATTTTTAGCTCTAGTGGCCAGATTGTGCAGTGAGGCTGAACTATTTGAATAAGTTTGGTAGAGTGTAAAGTTTCATCAAGATTGATCAAAAACTTTAGAAAAACTGACAGGAATACAAAACTTTAACACAAATTCAATTTTTAGCTCTAGTGGCCATTTTGTGCAGTGAGGCAGTACCATTTGAATAAGTTTGGTAGAGGAACACTAAACAAACATTTGTGTAAAATTATTTTAAAATCTAGCCATAGGTTTAGAAGAAAATGGCGTTTAGACATAATTCAATTTTTAGCTCTGGCGGCCATCTTGTGCAGTGAAGTGGTTCCATTTTCACAGGTTTGGTAGAGGACCATCCAAGGAACATTTCTGTAGTTTCACGAAGATTGACCAAGAACTTTTGAAAATATGACAGGAATACGAAACTTTAAGGCAAATTGTTAACGACATCGCAACGCCCGCCCAACTGCCCGCCTGCCCGACCGGTTTTCGCTAATCTATAAACCAAAATTTTTCGTTGAAAAATCCGGCTAAATATATCTTTATCATGTAAGACTTAATAAACCTGAACCACTAAACTTGGCGAGTGGTTCTTGTTGCCCTTCCAAGCACTGCACAACAGTATCTTTTATCATAACCTTCCTAATACACATTTCTACATATTTTGTTCATATTCAAATATTCATATACATATCCAAATACATATTCATGTTCTGCCTTATGAATAGGTGCAAGATAAACAATAAGACATTTATAATACATGTACATGTTCTGCCTTATGAATAGGTGCAAGATAAACAATAAGACATTTATAATACATGTACATGTTCTGCCTTATGAATAGGTGCAAGATAAACAATAAGACATTTATAATACATGTACATGTTCTGCCTTATGAATAGGTGCAAGATAAACAATAAGACATTTATAATACATGTACATGTTCTGCCTTATGAATAGGTGCAAGATAAACAATAAGACATTTATAATACATGTACATGTAATACATTCTTTTCTGTCCAAACATTATTGACAAAACTAAATGGTACAATGACTACATATTATAAAGCCAAATGATTAATATTAAATTAAATACATTTATTTTGGAGTACACAAAAATAATCAAGTGTTTTGAAATATACCTGTGTTCATCTTACTTTTAAAGGACAGAGACGTCATAAGTTCAAAGACAAATTTAACAATAACGAAGACAATACAAATGAAAGCAGCATTTTACTAACTGGTACTTACTTTGGAGTTTCCATCTTCTTTGCAGCCCCAAGGGAAATTGTCACTGTAAACAGAAATGGGCCTATTGATGATCTCATGCAATATGGTCAAACAGTGCAAGTTTGGTCAAGATTGGATAACAAATTAAGCGTATTTTTTAAAATTGGTCCACTGTTGCCTGTTTTGCAACCAATATGGGTTTTTTGTAAGAATAAGGTGCTATTACTGTGCTGTTGCAAACAATATGACTACACATCATTGTGTCCACCAGGTGTCGCTTCTCGACTAACCTGTGTGATTTGGCGCAGTGCATAATGGGTAAGCACTATTTTCATATGGCGCCAACTGATGCATGAGACGCTACCAGTAAACAATTGCAAAAATCAGGCTTTTAGGACAAATTTGCTTGTTTGGATTTTTTTCATTCCTCAGCAGACTATATCTAAGTGTATGCACATTTAGCCAAATATGGATATGGATAGTTATCAGTTCCTAGTATAGAGGTTAGACGAACACAGTGACGTCACACTCATTGATATCTAAGACCATCAACAACTGTAATATTAATAATTAAAATTCTTAACTCTTAATCATACAGGATCTAACCTTTCTCCTCCTCATTCTCCCTCTTCAGTTCTGTGAATTCAGTTTCGTGAACGTTCTTTTCTGACTTCATTCCTCTCTCTACTTGTTCCTGGATCATTTTAGCCGCCCGTTCGTTATCGTCCATGTCCATCCGCTCTTTGGCTTTCACTGAAATGTGTTGTGAGTTGTGTAAATTGTGTACGCAGATACGTGCTGGCGGTACATGTACAAATGACAGCAAGCAGGGCTTTTTTTTCCTTCTATAGTAGGGGCCGTCATAAGGTGTCATCCCCTCAAAAAAATACTTTCAAATCATGCACTTTTTCCCTGGTATGAAATTTTTTCCCCACATGCCAAAAAATAATGCTAATTTTCCCCGGAATAAGGGCAAAGGGTCTCATCCCCAAACGGTGAAAAAAAGCCCTGGCATATTTTTCCAAATGGTGTTTGCCATTTTTCTGTTCAGTAAGTATATTCTGGCAAAAGTTCACTTGTCCGTACATGGTCTGGGACAAGCTGGTCAATACGGACAATTGGTATCGCCACCCCTGGACAGTAGAGATTAATTAACACTGCCAGAACATTTCATGGCCACAATCAATTGGCAGCTAAAACAATCACAGCTTTAAGTTGACATTAATACACATGTAGTTGGCTTGCCATTTGCAACAGGTAATGCTAAATATAAGTATCCAAGAAAACCTAGTATAATGATCAGGGATGGGTACCATTATAATTATAATTTAATTAATTGTGATTAATTAACACTTTATCTAATAATTGAAGATAATGGTTAATTGAACCAAAACTCAATTATTTAAATTGTAACAAGGCAGTCCAAAGGACAGGTATATCCCCCGCCGTGATCCTTCATTAGATTTTAAAGGTGACTTTGAAGTATCACACTGACCTTAATCTGGGACAGTTGGACCAGATATGAAAGTACAGTTTCAGAAATTTAGATATGGGGCTGACATGAAAATGGAGGCTCAAACATTTGACCTTTAAGTGTGACCTTGACCTTGAGGTGGCAAGACTGCTCCATACCTTCTGCACATCGCCTCAATGTGATAAGGTGACCTTGACATTGAGCTAGCGTGAAAGGCCCATGCCTTCTGCACATCGTCTCAATGACCTAAACATTTTAGCCATGTTTCATGAAAATCCTTCAAAAGGCATAAGAGATATGGAGTGGACATGAAATGGAGGCTCGAATATTTGACCTTCAAGTGTGACCTTGACCTTGAGCCAGCATGACTGACTCATGCCTTCTGAACATCGTCCCAATGACCTTAACATTTGAGCCAAGTTTCATGAAAATCCTTCAAATGGTATAGGAGATATGCAGCGGACACGAAATGGAGGCTCGAATATTTGACCTTCAAGTGTGACCTTGACCTTGAGCCGGCGTGACTGACTCATGCATTCTGCACATCGTCTCAATGACCTAAACATTTGAGCCAAGTTTCATGAAAATCCTTCAAAGGGTATAGGAGATATAGAGCGGACACGAAAATGTTACGGACAGACAGACATACGGACAGACAGACGGACGGACGAAGGGCATTCCTATAATCCCCCTCACAATTTGCGGCGGGGGATTAATTAATTAATTACAAAGCAAAATTTGGCATGTAATTGTCAATTAATTTTAATTATTTTCAATTATTTGTGTATTGATTGTATTGATCACAGACAGTTTAATCCCAAGTAGAGAAGAATGCTTTTAATTCACAGGTATTTATAATCTTTAAGAGGTGATAATTGTTAATACACCTTCCACTGATTTCTAACAGTATCTATTGATATAGCCTAATGCACATGAAGGACAAAGCAGACTGATGAGTTTGATGAGTTTGAAGCATACATTTATATCAAAAGTGATTGTTTGAAGTTTAAATAATAAATAATAAAAAAGTTGTGTCATTGGTATTGTTTAAGCACTTTCATCTGCACATAATTAATTATAATTAATTACTTTGTTCAAACTAATTGTAATTTATTAATTACAATCAGAAAATTCATGTAATTGTAATTTAATTGCAAAGTTTTCAATTTGACTGTAATTAATTAATTACTTTTTAAAATAATGGTACCCATCCCTGATAATGATACATATACAGCCTTACACAGCTCCTGTTTTTAACAGGTAATGCTAAATATAAGTAGCCAAGAAAACCTAGATAATGATACATATCACTCTGTACATAGCTCCTGTTTCTAACTGGAGACTGGTGATGTTAAGACTCTAGATAATGATACATATCAATCCTTACACAGCTTCTGTTTTTAACTAGGCGACCTGTAATGTTAATATGAGGCATGTCGTTGGTAACCCAGGCTCTATGCATGTGCGTCAAGTGTCTTCCCGGATCAGCCTGTGCAGTCCACACAGGCTAATCCAGAACAACACTTTCCGCCTTCAGTGGATTTATATTTAGAAGAGACTTCCTTGAAACAGTAAATACTATAAAAGCAGAAAGTGCCGTCCCGGATTAGTCTGTGCGTACTGCACAGTCTGATCCAGCGACACATTCCGCTCATGCATTAAGCCCTGGTTTCCCATGACACGCCTCATATCAATCCTTACACAGCTCCTGTTTCTTGATGGTCTCTGGGTCCCTGTCTATGTACTTCACAAACCAACCCTTCTCTGTGTCGTCCACTTCACAGTACCCTGAAATACATGAAACAAATAACTGTAAATACTTATCTCTGATGTATATTATAAGTATTGTACAAAAGTACATATCAAATATCTGTTTCAGGGCAACACTATAAGCAAGCAATAACTATGATAACATTAAAGGGGCATATCGACGGTATTTCCCATAAATATAGACACATATTAAAATAACGCATACTCCCATTTCTCACGAATATATTTTTCTAGTACCAATATTATATTGTTGGAATCGTTAAGACAAAATATAAATGCCAAAAAATTATTTTTTTTTAATTCACGATTCCAGCAGGATCCAAATTGAGGCCTACAAAATCGCGCACTTCAATGGAAACTTTCTTACGCTGGACTAAATTGATCAGTAGTGCGCGTGTTTAGCGGTACTTCATGTACATTTCATTCATATCGATTTTACTACTACTACTAATTTTCTCGCGCCAGTGAAAAGCGTCACGGTGACTCTTTTATAATTTAAAAAATAATATTTATATAATATGATTTTTATTTTTGAAAATATACCGTATTGACCATCGATATGCCCCTTTAAGCTGATGTGTACTTATAGTTAACAAACTTATACATCATCATCCTACATGATCCAGTTCGGTTGAAAATGAAACAATGAAATATTTAGCCCTCCAAAAAGACAAATTATTATTGTGTTTTCAGTCTGATAAAGACCACTTCAACCCAATGTTTAAATTGTTAAAACATTCTTTTAACAAAGTTCTAGATATGCTGAAATTCTATTCACCTTCACGGCCAAGCCACTTCACAAATTCTGTCAGTGTCTCCCACTGGGTAGAGTTCATGTGAGTGTGGTCACGCTGCGAGATGTATTCCTGATAGACGATGTTACAGTGCACGCGCTTTGTACCGAACCTCCGACGTAACAGCTCTAGGTAGTCGTCTTGAAAGTCCCTGAACAAGGAGTGTAGAGAATCTAGGGTTAGACATTTCTTATACAGGTACATTCGTAAAATATACTAAACTTGTAATCAGGGATCATATTATTTTCGATTTTGCCGGTCTGAGACCGATTGGGTTTAAAAAAGTCCTACGGAAATGACTGGTAATGGGTCCACCCAGTTTTCTTGATTTATCCAGTCACAATAAAAATCGTGATCCCCTGATTTCAATACATAATACAAGCATTTTGTGGCCCAAATGCTCTGTAGATGCGAACGCCAGTGGATCAGTGATGCGTTAATGACCCCAGTCGTGTCACTATCGATCGATAATTGAAGTGATTTTGCTGTAGTTTGTTGACTGTGTTATATTACTGACACCAATCAGTCTGTACTTCTCCATGATTAAATCGTGTCTGGTTACTATAGGGACTGATAAAAGCAAGTTCTAATGTTTTACCTGTGGCTTGACTTTAAGGTTTTTCACAAAAATTTAGGTGGAATGATGAATATATTACCCCAAAACAAGACTGTACCTGATTTATATATTTTTTCTCTAACTTGCCAAGATGTACAATATATTTGTTTCTCCATAACATAACACAAGCTCTAGATCTATTAAAGACCATGGATATTTCGCAATTTTTTTAGCAATTACGCCTTTTTTTTAACTCACAAAATTTTACAAGCTAGGACAACAAGAGCTGCCAGAGGACAGCGCGCTTGATTTTTCTTGTGCTTGTCAAGAGTTTTTGGCAATTTTTCTAAAACAGACTGTTTGGATAGTACGGGCCAATTAAACACAATTATTTTTTTTCTCCAGTTACTGAGTGGAAGCATTTTTCTAAATTTCAAAACAGTGACCTTGACCCAACTAACAACATATGCAATCTCATGCAATGTCTCGTTATACAGTATCTATAAATTGAATTTTATTAAAATATTTCAATGTGTTCTCGAGTTATAAAGCACAAGATATTTTTACCTTGACCTTGACCTTGACCCCACCCAACCCACCACAAATGCAATCCCGAGTAAAGTGTTGCTTTAGGGTATTTATGTATGAAGACTGAAGTTTAGAGAGTGGAAATCAAAATTCCACCCACTTAAAAAAATTGAAAATAAGTGTAAAAAGGCCCATAATTTTGACAAATTTCAAACTAGAGTTATCAAACTTGGCCTATACATTCATTTTAATGTGGGGAATAAATATTTTAAGTTTGAATGAAATCCCTCAAGCCATTCCTGAGAAACTAGCTTACCGAAACACTTTAACCTAACTCAGACTCCGACACCAATGCCTACGCAACGTGGGGCGAGTAGAATAGCTTGCCTTTTCTTTGAAAAGTCGAGCTAAAAATGACTTGCTTTTTTTCTATTTTGTACTTGCATTGTGCTAGAATACGAGCCCAAATTAGATCCTTATGGGTGACCTAAAAAATTATTGTTTGACATAAGAATATTCCTAGTTGGTCAACTGTTGATTGATTTCAAAAACACTTGAGGAGAAAACTTTAACATACCAACCTCTGAGCTTTCACCAAAGATCATAATTTCCAAACAAATGCAGCTATTTTAAGCATAATTAAGTTTAAACCTATTTATTTTCGCTCGATTGCATTGAAAGCTTAGGCTTATAGAGACACTCTCGAGTCCGTATCACCATTACGACC
This sequence comes from Congeria kusceri, assembly GCA_027627225.1. NCBI lineage: Eukaryota > Metazoa > Mollusca > Bivalvia > Myida > Dreissenidae > Congeria > Congeria kusceri. The sequence continues at coordinate 6,015,586 of CM051035.1, forward strand.
TTATAATTTGTTTATGCAGTTTGGCATTCAAATTAACTCAAAGAAGGAAGAATCACACAATTTTTAAAGCCGCTGTCCATGGAGTCTTATTCAATATGTCGTACAAGAACATTATTGGTATTTATTCATCTAAAATACTGTTTCTTATTTACATAAGGCATTATATATATTTTCTATGTTCAAAAACACTTGGTAGGAAGGGTATATACAATAATGTACAGACTGATTTAATCCAGAGACATCACCAGTTATCGCATACATAAAACAGACGATCATAAATTTACCAAACTGTTATTATTGCACTGATTTCAACACGTTTTTTGATCGGTAAGATATCCATTAGAAGTGATTTCTGCATTTTTTTTTTATTAACAACTTTCTGGACAGTTGCTTTGAAAGAAAAGGTGAAAAACTTTATCTACAAAAGGATATAAATTTACACTCGCCCAGACGCAAGTTGTTGTGCAGCTGGGCGACTGGGTCCAACCAGTATGAGCCCAGTTGGCTAACTATATTTTTGGAGCATTTTCTCATATTAGACACTTATAATGCATTTAAAACAATAATATCCATTGTAGTTCCCTTTAAAGTGTTTTTAAGTGTCACCCACACAGAACTTTTGTGTTGATATCTACAATTTTCAACGAGTTTTCAACTGGGATGCTAATGAAATCAAGTGGCTCATGATTTCAAGATGATTTCAATCCTATGGTGGATTGAAGGGTAGCAAGACCAGCTGGCTCCTTACCCCAGGTTTGTAAGTTTATATCCCTGTGTACATTTACAAGAAAACCATTTCATCTTTAATAGTTATCATGATAATTATGAAATTGTGATTTTTATACGGTTATTACTTGGAAAATGTGTCAATGTATTCGTCCGGGTTTTCTGCAAACAGTAGCAGCTGTCTCTGATGGGACTCTGACATCATGTGACATTTGAAGCCATTCTGAAAGGTCAAATATGTAAAACAAGTTGTTGATTCAAGGTTTATAGACCTTACCTCACCTAGGTCAGCATTATATGAGGACTATGTAAAACTAAAACAGTCAAGTGTATCAAAAGCAAATATTGCTTGAATGATTTCATGATATAATTAGATCTAAAACCTATGATCATCTATTTGACAAAGCTTCCTGAATCCTAATTGCTACTTCATGGGCTGATTTTTTGTTCATTCAAGGTTTGTATGGTTATGAAATCACAATTAGTGGTATCTAAAGGTATTTGCTTATTAAACACACCAGTATGGGAAGTTAGAAAAAGACATCAACAAACTGGCAACATATTAAAGAAGTCCAAAATAATGCATTATTTTCTCATCACTAAAATATTAATTTTTTAAGCTAAAATATAATCAGGGATTTTAATTGGTGCAGAATACTGCTTTTTGATGCAAGCAAATTGCAATTTACACATTTTTGACTCAAGCAAATAATCTGCCTTGCATCATTTTGATGCAACTATATTTGATTTGCCAACTTCAAAGCACCAGAAAACTAGAATTGTCACATCAGTGACCGATATACCCCCACAATATGGCCTTGTCACAAAACTATGGCATCCATTCGAAAAAAATAAACAGAGAGAATGCTTTAAGTTGTGAATGGTCAACAATGTATTTTGAAAAATTTAATTTCAACAGGAGCCATAACTCTGTCAACATTTAGTGGTTTGTAACCAAAGTTAAACTTGATCTGTATTTTATGATGTTACACCTATGTACCAAAAATAAGTTATATATGTGAAGCCTTTCATGAGTTATTGTCCATGTTTTTTGGGAATTTAAGTCAAAAAGGGGGGCCATAACTGTGTCAAAATTTAGTGGTTTGTAACCAAAGTCAAACTTGACCTGTATTTTATGATGCTACACATGTGTATCAATAATTACTTAAATATGTCAAGCCATTCTTGAGTTATCGTCTGAAAATCTTGTTTTTAGGGAATTTTCAGTCGAAAAGGGGCCATAACTCTGTCAAAATTTAGTGGTTTGTAACCAACATCGAACTTCACCTGTATTCTATGATGTTATACATGTGTACCAAAAATTATTTGAATATGTCAAGCCATTCTTGAGTTATCGTCTGAAAATCATGTTTTTAGGGAATTTTAAGTCGAAAAGGGGCCATAACTCTGTCAAAATTTAGTGGTTTGTAACCAACATCAAACTTGACCTGTATTCTATGATGTTGCACATGTGTACCAACAATTATTTGAATATATCAAGCCTTTCTTGAGTCATAATCCGGAAACCAAAAACCAACAGACCGACAAGCTCACTCCTATATACCCCCCCTAAACTTCGTTTGTGGTGGTATAATAATTTAAATATTTATTTTATCATTTTCAAAATATTCAAGTTCTTAACCTTTAATAACAAGAACACCCATTTGCAAAGCATTTAACATATTAATATGCAGAAACAAAATTCCTGTGACTTTAGCATTTTGACCCCTGAAATTTTCATTTTTGTACCAAGGCAACAGATTACTCTTACCTCATCACGGCATTGTTTCTGACACATCTGGCAATACCACCTCAGTTTCTGCAGACCCTTTGCTTTGATTCGATTTGCGATGGCTTTAGGAGTCAGAAAGCCTGCCTTCTCTTTCCCCATTATTGCAAAATGTCCAGTGATGTGTTAAAACTGCAACGAAATTCTGTTTAATTTCATCAACCAAGAACAGAATGATCTAGATGCAATGTCCTTACTTTACAATACAATTGCATTATGATTTTTATTTATATCTTAGCATAAAAAGTGATTGAATTTGAATGGCATGACTAAACACCGAAAACCCGCAAAAACCCAGTGAACCTTACCAAATTATTGGAAACCTGCAAAACACGAATGAAACACATCGAAAACCAATCAGGATTTCCCGCAGGATTCCTTGAAGGCATGTCGGCATCCCGGATACCTCCCCCCTACCTCCCCGAAATTGCGTTGCTCGAATCCAACTCCACAAAATTGGCGACCCCACCTTTCCCAAATTCGCTATGACGTTCAAAATCCCAACAGCGATCTAATCAGCAGTGTCGCTTTAAATACCGCCCTTTTTTATCTAATTAATTTTTAATCACACATGGTATTCAGATTCCTTGAAAAGCCTAGCTGTTTTCCTTTGAAATTCTGTCATGACCGCTCGTTTTTTCAAAAACTGTTTTTTTTTATTTCATTAATTGTTTTCGGATGCTAAATAAATAAATATTTGATATCAGTTATACTACCGGTACCTGGGGACATTACAAGCCGAAAAATTCACCTTTGTTTTTAAATACTTGAATATGCGGTTCCTAATCGACATAAAGTACGGGCCTGTATCGCCATGTAAATAGCTTGTTTTGCTACAAAAGCGCGCAAAAATGCCATGCACAAGGTCACGGATGCCTCATGAAAAACGTGCTGGTACTGGTCACTTGCCTAATTGCGGTGTTATGAGAACATAATTACGTTTGACGACATTAAATTGTGTTTTAAAATGAGGTGCTATATTTCATTATTCGTTTCCATAATTGTGATTGTCAATTTGTGAAATGTATAAGGAAATAAAATAAAACGTTAAATATAATAATAAAATGTTTTAAAGTGCATGATCACTTTTCCCGCCAACGCTAGTATTTGTTGTCAAACACGTTTTTAGCTGTTAGTAAGGTATAAACTCCGCCCTAAAAATCGCTGTATTTGATTGGCTAATGAGATCGCTGTCAGTCACTTGTCAATAACACTGTTGGAAGTTAGACCTTATCAATCAATATGGCGTTCGTTTATGGCCCTGCGATTAACGATCGGTGTAAGAGATAAACGGATTAAGGATTGTCGCTGTGAAAATTAAAGCATGTCGGCGTTATTTAAGCATGTCGGCAAATGACTAACTGCTTTGAAGGCATGTCGGGCCCGACAAGCGAAACAGGCCTGCGGGAAACCCTGCCAATGGAAGCCTACTTAAACTAATAGAAAACCGATAAAACCTGAGGAAACACACGAAAACCAATGGAGGCTATGGAATTGTGCACAATTTGCTGGTTTTCGCTGTTTATTTATGGTTTTCGTTGTTTGGAGTAGGTTTACACTGCTTTTTGTAGGTTTCCACAGTTTAGTTTACGTTTTCAAGCAGTTTTAATTTAATTATAAGTAGCATTTTGTGGGTTTTCGGCTTTTTGCCAGTTTCCAAGGGTTTTCTCTGTGTAGTCATACCAGAATTTTAATGACTTATGTGTTTTTGTAAGTTTTTTTTCATAAAGAGATGATTTCTCATATCATCAATTTGATTATTATATAATTATTGTATGCTTTATTATGGCATGTTTTTATTAAACCACCTTGCTAATAAAAGTTATGTTTGTTTAAGTTTTTCTTAGAGACAGAGTAGTTGCCGGGCCAGGCTAGCTCTGTTGGTCCAGCATTGGACTGTCAATCCAGGGATCTAGAGTTCGAACCCCAGCCCGGCCACATAACTTGTGGGGCATTGGTCATGAATTTATTTCTACGGCCATTCTCCCCCTAACTCTGATTCAAGTATGGCAGCTGTCTGTTACTGGCATAAGTATGGGTATCTAGTTATCTCGGCACCTGATTACGTCGGCCCTGTAATAACGTGTCACTTCGGCACTCAAGTTTGGCCACTTCGGCATTCACAGTTAGTTACTTCGGCCGTGGTAAATTAACACATCTTTAATTGATGTTCTATCAGTTTGCAAATAATTAGCACATTTTGACTACTTAAAGATAAGCGTGAAAAACAATCACAGGTATGTAAAAAGGGATGTTTCATCAGTTTGCCACAATCATGTATATATAAATAAAATTATAAAGAACCAATTAATTAACACATACTAATGTTTGAAATTTAGGCATGAGCATTTAAATTAATTGAAGATTAAAATGATATAAAAGGTGGAAAACTGCATTTAATTTAATTCTCGCAATGGCAGATGATAATTTTGTAAGTTCTAATGTGCAATACTGGCACATGTTCATTACTGTTGACCAAGACGTATACGATGTCTCATATTAAAAACGCTGCTTTAAAAAGTTGTTCTCCTAATATAATATTGGTAAGGTTGTTCTCTTAATATAATTTCGATAATCATGTTTGTAAATGAAAAGTTGGTCTTCCTTCAAATGGCATTGTATTCTTAAAGACACAGGGTCCGCTTTGAAATAAAAGGTATTAATTTATGTTGTTTAAACATGTAATTCTTTTTTATATTTGTTGACATGGTAGCGTCAGTGCAGATGATAGATGAATGTTAATGCTATTAAATATAAATTTAAGATTACTTAGATGGAAAATTCAAAACTAGAAATATCGTTGTACACTGATTCCTAACTTGAATAAAAGAAGAAATCTGCATATTAATGCAAATTTGTGTATTTAAACTGGCTGACAAGTTGACAATATATATTAATAAAAAAGTTATATTTTCGTTTGACAGAATTGTTATTATTCATCCTATATATAACTATGCAATCATTCAAGTTCTAATGATAATATAATAACTTATGTAGTTTAACGTTTGCTTCAATAATTTGTTAATAACTGTGCCATAATTAAAATATACCAATATATTGGGTGGTGACCCCCAGATACGATTACAGTTTGGGCCGTTATTTCTGATCAGCGAATTACGTAATATACTTGGCACATGCCTCTTCATCAATTAACACCAGGCATTATAAGGTGATGTCGCATAGCAACAAAGCATGTGTATTGTGTCAGAATACATATGTGATATAGTTAATTAATATTTAACAACTAAGTAAAAAATTAAAGTTTAGTATATTAAATTTCAATTAGATTTATAGTATGAGTTGTAAAAATAAGAAACACGCTAAAGATGCTATATTACGCTATACATAGATGATTAATGTTTTGGAACCTGCATAATTATGATTAATAGTATTGTACTGTATGTGTAAGAGCATAATTTAAAACTACCGGTCTTGTGTTCTGTCATTTATGTCATTATGCATTATCGATATATAATACTAATTGTTCGGTTTTGTTCAGGGTATTTTTTCAAGTCCAGTCTTGTGTTCTGTCTTGTATGTCACATCTATTATATCTGATATTATTGTTATATTGTATATTATACATTGAAAAATAAAAGTATTAAATATCTACTTGTACTCTTTATAATATATTCAATATTATATTGAAGTCGGAATAAAGCTACTTCGCCATCGTAAATGCAATCTCAATAAATGCATTAAGAAGTAAAATTTTAGTATTTTAAAAATAGAAAGTACATTTTAAGTTGGAAATATTGTGAGTGCCGAAGTGTCTAACTGTAAGTGCCGAAGTGGCCAATTGTAAGTGCCGAACAGACTCGCTAGTGCCGAAGTGACTAGGTGCCGAATTCACCAGGTGCCGAAGTAACTAGCATTCTAAGTATGTGCACTTACTGACTTAGTACTGGTAAATCGCTTAGATCAGCTAAGTACGTTAACTGACCGCAGTGACATGACTGAAATACTGTTAAAACGGGGAAAAATTTCGGATAGATATTGTATTATTTCTGACAGTTTTAACTTCCCAAAATATATTTCGTATCATGCATTAATTATTACACGGTAATTTAAACTCACAATTAAAAATAAATTATTTTCATTACTGGCAATAACAATTGGCTCTGATGTCACTGATGTTTGAGAAGATTTACATTATCTCCAAATTATCCGAAAAATAATATTCAATAGAAATTAACGTTATGAAAATCTCACCGATTAGGCGTAATACCACACAATTTTCTGTAGGTTGCAATACACTTTATCACTTTGAAGTAATTTTCACACGAGCATCTTCATTTGCAATATTTATTTGCACTTACAGTTTTCGACCAACGATTACTAATGATAGTTTTTGTTCAAACGAAATAATTGATAGTCAAATATGTGCATTATCTGGGAGACAAACTCTTACAAACATTACGAGGTCCTTAGGACAAGGATAATAAAGATCCGACAAGGATTGGTTTTAGAGCCGTAATTTATTCAATGCGACTCTCTAAAACCAGCAAAATGTGTTTTATTTGTTGAGCCAAAAACACGGTGGATAAGCAAAACGGATTCTATACGAACAAATATGCGTTCTCCGGCGTATACATAAGCCTTTTAGTGCATTTACTAAGTCATTTCGCATAACTTAATATTTATATATGTTTCTAAAATTGTTTTGAAATTGTATATGCATATATATTACATTTTAAAGTGATATTTATACACATATGTTTGTTTTCAATTGTAGTTGGTTTAAAAGCTCTTGCGAGCTTATGTTGTTTTGTTATTTGTCTTGCCGACTTTAAATAAATGTTATCTTATTTTATATTCGTTCTTATAGAATCAGTTTTGATAATATACAGTGTGAACAAATTGGTTTATCGCACATCGCTCGCCACAGCACCTAGCTGTAGTGCTGCATGTGTTTTAATACTCGTTTGAAAGTATTTAAACCAAATAATAATATAATTCATTTGCTACAGATAATTAATGTTGTATTTGACTATGAACGCTCGTTTGAGGTTCTATCGGTTTCAGTGTGGGCTTTCGTTAGTCCAGATTATTAGACGTCGAGGGTGGTTTGTGAGCTTTTTTTGCATGATGCAGCAATATGGACAAAAATAATAAACAAAATGTTGTAAAGTGATGAAAAACCAACAATATTTGACCTCATATTTATATGAGTTGGGGCTACATACGTGGTCATGTCGCCCAATTCGAATTCCAGTTGCTTTCTGTGGGACCTTGGTGTGTCTCCTCATCCATATCTAGTTTACGTCATAACACATATCGACGTATGGCATCCGGATAACCCAGGTGAAATCACCTGTCTTGTGGATTTTTGTTTAAATAACTTGCTCATGTCATCTAATAAAAAAATTAGCATCGTTAAATTTTAATCAAGCAGCGTCGCGATTCATGGAAAGTAACATAAATATAAAAATACATGCATACATGTGTGTACTCCGTGTTATCCAGAATGTCACAAATTGGTTTTCAGTGGCGCAATATTTAAGCTGATTAGTCCCGGTGATTTTATTAATTCCAATTAAAACTTTTTGTGACATTATTTCAGTATCGTAGGTGGATAAAGAGGGGGTGGAAGCGGCGTATCCTCACCCCCCCCCCCCCCACCCCACCTCGGGAAATTTTAAGATTTTATTTTTTAAATCCCACAATAGCTTAGAATGACTAAGGCATTGACCTTTAGCGAAGAATGACATCTGTTTATCAGAGTTCTTATCGGTACTTGTTATGTTGCACAAAAGCATAGTACATGCTAAAGAACATCTCTTCAAATAGCGAAACGTCTAATATCGCGCATTTTTAATTATCATTGTTTGTCAACACACCGGTAAATAACGTATATATTAACATTTATATGCTGGTAGTTGTAATGTTGCTTTGATGTTGTTTGTATGTATCTAGACCCTTAGAGGGATGGCTAATACACAAGACCCAACAGGGATTGATTTTCTGACACGTTTATTCACTACCGCTATCAGAGAGCAACTAACTACAAAACAAGCATACAGAATACTGCCAGCTTCTATTCGCTCTCGAACTGTACAAGCCATGAACCCAAAACCTAAACTGAAAACCTCAACAACACAGGCATTTGCATTTGTTCAGAATCAACCCATTGCCATGAAAGGTGAATATAGCATTCTTGTAGAAAGTAATGATAAATTCACAACAACAACGTTCCATGAAGTGCGACAGAACAAGGACAATTTAATTGGTTATGAACTTGCTACCAACCTCGGAATTGTGCCGGTAATAAAGACGCTATCCAGTGATTAAAATTACGAACACTTAATGCAAATATACAAAGACGTATTCACGGGTCTTGGAAAATTAAAAGACACCCAAGTCAAATTCCATGTTGACGAAACTATCACCCCGACTGCACAGCCAGCTAGACGGATCCCATCCTCGTCGCCAATGTAATGTTGCTTTGATGTTGTTTGTATGTATCTAGACCCTTAGAGGGATGGCTAATACACAAGACCCAACAGGGATTGATTTTCTGACACGTGTATTCACTACCGCTATCAGATAGCAACTAACTACAAAACAAGCATACAGAATACTGCCAGCTTCTATTCGCTGAGCGGGGCAGTAGGCGGGGCTTATCAGGCATCGCTGACCATTACATCAGTCACTAAATTTGTCCGCCCCCCCCCTGTCCGCCCCCCCCCCCGCCCCCTCTTACTCCAAATCCCGGGTCCGCGCGTGAATATAACAAAGTTAATAGCATGGCCCCTTCCTAAAATGTCCTGTCTGCAGCAAGTTGCCGTCCGACTTCCAGATGTTGTTTTAATTACATCAATCAACATTAATTTGCTAATCAACTTAATTGGTGATCAACATATGCCATCTTTACAGGTAACTTTGACACGTGGATATAACTGCTTCTCGATTAATAATACTGTTGATTGTTGACAGATGTGCAAAGTAATTTACCTATAAAAGACAATTAATCAATATACCATTGTACTGTACGTACAGACACGCAATAAGTTGTTATATATGTTTCTATAGTCTAATTTGGGATATGTTAAATTAAAAAAAGAAATTAATACAATATAAGAAAAAACACACTGTGAAATATATCCTATAAGCATCAAAACTAAAATTTGTTCCACTTTTAAAATAAATAAGGACAAGTAATGCCAATCAAATTCCAATGTGACACGCATTTGTCTCCCCTGGAACGTTTTTTCTCGTGACACTCATTCAGGTGTGAACATCTTCAAAGGAAGCCGCTCGACCGTGACATATGTCGCTAAAAATACGAGGGAGGACAATGGAACAGCCTGGATAATATTGAACTCGATCGCAGCCATTTCAGTTTGGATTTTGAGTAACGAGTATTGATTACAAAGAAATTGTGTGCATAGGAGAGGTTATTTAGTGAACTTGTAGCGTATTTTGTGTGTCTTTTATAGTTTTATTCACCATAGTGACTTAGATTTTATAAATATAATTAATTTAAAAACGAAGGAAAATTATCGTCTGCTTCTAGTTTGACAAAATGTTAGATCGGCGCTCTTTGTAAATATTGAAATAATGCGAATCGTTTTAGAAAAGTCGGAATAAAGTAAACTGATTTTGGTATTGATATGAAGATTTAGGATAGTGTGATGCATATATAGTTGGTGAATATTGAGTCACAATTTGGAATTACAGGTGTAGTGATTGGAATAAGCAGAAACATGGGGTGGAAAGGTATTCTCTTGGAATTCGTTTCAGTGTTTTGCATTTTATGTGTGCAAGTGGTTAAGTGTGTAGAAGTGACGTTCGATTACAAGACGTTTGAAGAAGCGGGGGCATATGTAGTCTACAATGCCAGCCTGGCGGAGGGGTGGTCATACAGTATTGGACACATCCCAGAAAATGAAGATCTAGGGGACATGTTCATATTGGATTCCAACACTGGAGTCTTGTATATGAGAAACAATAAAGACATCTGTGAGAAAATTCATAGTAATCGAATTGAAATCCAAATATTTGCAACATATCGTTTTAGCATAGAGGAATTTGCATCAAACTCTACAAAATTATTACTTGCAATAAACTTTCTAAACTTACCATGTGTAACATCATCGCAGAGTAGCATTCACCATAATGTTTTAGAGAAGTATTCATATGAAATTGTGATATTCAGTAAATTTTTTGACACTTCACAGTATTTGTACTGCCTTAAAAAGGACATCAGTATCATATCATTTAAAGAGTTTATTCCCAGTGTTCTTGTGCGCCAAATATGTGATATTGAAATCCAAGACACTGCAAATAAATATTTATATCGACTTAATACCAGTTCATATGAAATTGAGTTGAGGTCAGGTCATTGCCTGTTTACTCCTGAATTATTGATACCTTTACGCCTAACAATGTGCGAAAGGAACAGTTTACCAGTTCATGCTAAAGTGAGTCTGCATCCAGTAGATGTCAAAAGTAATGAATTTTTCGTTGTGAAAACAAATACTCATGGTTCGAGACATAAGCGACAGGCGAAATCTGTGGAGCCACAGTTTGCACAGTCTGAATACAACACGTCTATAATGGAAAACCTTTCTGCAGGGACATCTGTCATCTTGATCACGGCAACCGACCCTGACCCAGGGAACGATGGCACCCTGACCTACAGCTTGACACCTATCCGCAATGCGCAGAGTATGGACATGTTCGCAATCAATTCTATTTCAGGACAAATCACTACGAAACAGCCACTTGATAGAGAGGCAATCCCAGTTCATATGTTTTATGTGACGGCTACAGATGGCAGTGTTTACCGGAAATCAGCAGTGGCAACATTAACAATTACTGTGAATGATGAAAACGACCACACACCTACTTTTGATAAAACCACCTACAATGAAAACAAAGCAGAAAATCTCCCTGTGAATACTGTCATCACAACTGTTCGAGCAACGGACGGAGACTTGGGTCAGAATGCGGACATTCGATACAGTATCATCTCTCCTCCGAGTTCAACAATGTTCCGAATTGACCCCACGTCCGGAAGTATTTCAACTCTGAAAGTCCTGGATCGGGAATCCCAAGCGCATTACACTCTCGTTGTTCAGGCTGTGGACCAAGCAGGAGTGGGGAAACAGCGGTCCTCCACAGCAACGATTGACATAACCGTCAACGATGAAAACGATAATGCTCCACAGTTCCAGCAGTCATCGTACACTATTAATGTTACTGAAAACCTGGACGTTTCAGGAAGACCAGTTATTTTACAAGTTTCTGCAACCGATGCTGATGAGGGGCCTAACAAAGACATTCAATACAGCATTTCGTCTGGAAATCCAAACAACACATTTAACATTGATCCCACCACCGGTGAATTGTCAGTTCAAAAGGCGCTGGACTATGAGACAAACCGTGACTTCAGGCTTCAGATAAAGGCATCTGATCAGGGCAAACCCGCCAAATCCAACAGCACCAATGTGTGGATACAGCTGTTAGATTTAAATGACAACAAACCATTCTTCGAGATTCAAGTATACAGAAGCTCTGTTTTGGAAGGAACATCTATCGGTACAAGCGTACTGACAGTTCACGCTTTGGACGGTGATTCTGGTGAAAATGCCCGCCTTGTGTACTCTTTGCTTGACGTTGAGTCTGATTTCCCATTCGCCATTGATAACGTCAGCGGGCAGATTTCAGTTCGTGCTCCTGTTGATAGAGAATTAAGACCGAGTTACTTGTTCACGGTTCTTGTGAGGGACAATGGCAAACCGCAGCTGTCTTCAACTTCATCTGTTGAAATAACGGTCAATGACAAAAATGATAACAGCCCGATTTTTTTGCCAAAAATCTACCGCATTGTTTTACCAGAAGATACACCTCAGTATAAACAGCTTATTCAAGTAACTGCTACAGATGCTGATTCACCCCAATACTCCACACTGACTTACGAAATTCAAAGTGGAAACAATGACCAAACCTTCTCAATTGGTAGAGAGAATGGTTGGATCACATTGCAAAGGCTAATGGATTATAAAACTCAAACAAGATACATCTTGACAATACGAGCATCAGACGTGGACAATAAGTTTGACACAGCCGAAGTGCATATCAATGTTTCTGATATTAACAAGCACAACCCTTTGTTCATGAATGCTCCATACACTCTGTCTATTGAAGAGGGGCTTGCAATTGGGACAAGTGTCGGTCAAGTGACCGCCACCGATGTAGACATCGGTGAAAATGGGAGGATATCGTTTGAAATTTTGAGCAATGTACAAGAGTTTGCTATCGATCCGAACAGTGGTGTCATTACCACAAGAGAAATTCTGGACCGTGAATTACAACCTGCATATTCGTTTGATGTCCGAGCGAGTGACCATGGAAGTCCATCACTGAGTGAAGTTGCTAACGTCATAGTTGAAGTAAAAGATGTCAATGATAACCCTCCTGTCTTCAATCCAGCCAGTTACAAGGCTAAAGTCAGCGAAGGTGATATTGGTGGAGTGCTTGTCACCACTGTTACTGCGACAGATAAAGACGGGAACATCAATGCTCAGATTCATTATAAGTTTGAAGACGGTACAGATGGATCCACAGATTTAGAGATCGATCCCGCAAATGGTCAAATAAGAATAGCTAAAGGAAAACTTCTAGACCGTGAAAGACAGAACAACTACACAATGACAGTTCTAGCGGTTGATGGAGGGTTTAGACCGCTGACTGGTTCAGCAATTGTAGAAATTGAGGTGGAAGACATAAATGACAACAGGCCAATCTTCTCACGGCAAGAAATCAATGTAATGGTTCCAGAAAACCAAAAGATTGGATCAACGATTGCCGTGATATCAGCCGTTGACAATGATGTTGGTGCAAATGCACTTATCCAGTACTCCTTAGAACCTGGTTTGAATGCAGAATATTTTGTTCTTATTCAAAGTAAACCAACTGATCCAGCTAGTATTATCAACAAAATTGACCTTGATTACGAGGCAGAGAAAAATGTTTACATGTTTCGACTGAAGGCGTCATCTGGACCACTGTTTGAGACTACGCTGGTTGTAGTTAACGTTCAGGACGTCAATGACAATGCACCAATGCTGAAAGATTTCACCATAATTTTCAATAATTATGTTAAAGACTTCCCTACAACGCCAATCGGAAGAATTCCAGCGTTTGACCCAGACGTTTCTGACAGAACTAAGTTGAATTACGTGTTCACAATGGGTAACGAAGCGGGTTTTTTGAAGCTGAATCAATCGTCGGGGGAGATCACTCTGGATTCGAGACTGAACTCAGATGTGCCTAGGAACGGGACCATACAAGTCAAAGTTTCAGGTGAGACATGTTGTTTAAATTTATGAAATACAAATTTTTTTAACAATGTTGATCCAACGCTTTGAATGTTAGTCTTTGTTAGATATGGACTTTATTTACTAAGATTCTTATGTTATTCTTAAGTTGAAAATTAGTCAAAGTTGAAAATATTTTGTTTTTGGCATTCTTTGACTTGGAACATATTCATCACAAATATTAATAATACATGTAATACACTTTGAATTTTGTTGCACATTCTGTGTAAAAATCTTCAAACGCATATTTGGTATGAAAATCAAATTGCTAAAATTTCAGAGTTTTCATCATTTTCGACTTAGAGTCTTTATAAATACCAAAACAAACAAAGCTATGTTTCCAAGCTTGAAGCAGAGTGGTAAATCTCTGTTTATGATCTTGCATGCACCATGTGTAATCATCAACCTATTATATCTGCTTAAGGCTGTAAAATCATGGCTTATCAAAGTTTGGTATCCGGTGATATAGGGCCCTTTGATATCACCGACAGTTATCTCTGTGCAATATTTACTCTTGTGATAGGTGAGTTATAATACCTGTTAAAAATAAGGCATTGGGACCATTTTGTGTAATTATTATGTACCAGATATGAAAGTTGTACTTAATGAAAGGGAGAGTGCAAATTTAATAAATTGTATGTATCAGCAAAGAAAATGGTCATGATCATATGTCAGAAATTCTTTTTGTCCAAATAAAGTTTGAACTTGCATTTTTCCCATCTTACTGATACAGGTAACAAATTATTTGAAAACTATGAGATTTTTTCACGCAGTTGAAATAATCTACAACTTTCCCATAAGTCATAAGTAAGTTTTGACTTGACAAAGCGTGAACATTGGCCAATCAAGTAAAATATCTGGCATTGCTGTTTGCATTGCATTTAAACATTAACTGGCATTGCTGTTTGCATTGCATTTAAACATTAACATTTTTACACTTAATTAATAAATCTTTCCATTAAAGTAATAATGTTGTCAAAATATTTTAAGATTGTTTGAAGTTCTGACAGGCCACAATTATTTGTTTTATCTATGTTAAAGGGAAATGTTTGATCAGATAATACAGCATAAGGGACCTTCAGGGGCTATTTTAGGACACTTTAATTTTATATTGTAGTAAACATTGTAATTGTGTTCATTTGAAAGAACATACCATATGGCATAATAAATTATTTGAATACAAATTGTAATATTGGGGTATAAAAAAATAAAATACTTTCATTTAAATTAAATTCAAGTTGAAGTATTTCCTCATTCATTACACTTGTATATTCAGTTGTCTCACATAGAGTGTATTACATTTCATAATAATACCTGCGGCTTATTTTTTCCTGACTTATAATGTTATATAAAAATATTGTTAATTAATTTATGTTATAAAATATTGTTAATAAATGAATTTACAGTCCGTTATTTCATTAAGAAAACAATGTACATACACTGAATATGTTAAATATTATTCTGTACATGTGTTTTCATTCTTTGATTTCTATATAAAATAAAATTAGAAGAAAAACATGCACACAGAACAGTAACATTGTTGATTTTTTTTACATATTTTCAATGATTGTTGATCAATTAAACTTGAAGATTAATTAAAAATAAATATGTGCTATATAAGCACACATTACAATGTTTAAAATAATCTTTAAAAAATGCAACACCAATCTTGATATATATAATTTTGTTAATAATACATCACTCTTTTGTTGTAAAAGCAAGTAAATTGTATTGTTCTTCAAGGTTAAAATTCCATTATTAAAATCTAACTGTTAACGGTCTGTTTGACTGTTTTTGACGCGAGTTGGTTAGTGCCTAATCCTTTGTTTATACAGAAATCTTTGCCGCAGTGGTTAACCAAGCTTGGATTAGTAAACAATGTGTCACTGTTTTTGATCTTATTTGATAACTATTTAATAAAACCAACATTTATGTTAAGGATTTTGTGCATACATTTAAGTCTTTATACAGTGTAAGCTGTCCGCATAAATATTTGCATTCAAGTTAAAACCAGCATTGCTTTAGGTTGATAAGAAGTACCCAAACCAATCATACACATTCATTATTAATGGATATAGGGACAGATCTAGAGCCAAATAGCAGGGTGCTGTACCCTGCTCCTTTTTGATTCCCCCCCTGCTGCCCCCCTGGGTTGGTCAACACAGAAATGTTGAATATCTTTTGAAATTTAATATATGTTTGAAAATGTTCAATGACAAATAAACAGACTATACTCAAAAACCTTAATCAGATGCAATAGAATCAAGATAACCCTGGATTCAGCAAATTTTTATAAAATGCATTAAACTGCTCTGGTTTTCTACCCTGCTCCTTTTGAGCAGCACCCTGTACCTTTATAGATCCTAGATCTTTCCCTACATTATTAATGGATATAATGTTAACTTTCATTCCAGATTATGCTTTACAACTTGCTAAGGAAGCCTTTTAATTGTTGAGGACAATATTACATAGATTAATGTGAAATAAAGTTAAATAAGAATGTGAATAAGTAAAAAAGCCATTGCGGAAGTCAGTGTTTCACTGATTTGTCTGGACACAATATAATTTATCTTCAGTAAAATAATACTTTTTCATCCTTTTTCAATAAATTTATTGGATCCATGCAACATTACTAAATAACTTCCCAGGAATAATTTATGCTTTTTATTTTCCTTTCTGTTTGTAGAATGTTTATTATAGATATACTAGTGTCAGTTAAAAAAAATGCACAAAATGGTGACTTATGTCTGCATTTGTGTTATGTTACAAATTTCCCCATTTTTCCTTTTAATTCTTTTGTCAGAGTCACTTACAGGCATTTGAAATGTTTAAACATTTTGTTCATGTCACAAAGACTTTTGGGCTATAAAAGTTAATGTGTACTGTAAGTGTACTAAATTGTCCATTTTTCACGATACATAAACCTTTCAGCCTTGACGCCCTTGAGGTTTAAACTTGGCCACAGTAGTGAAATGTTTGGCTTTATTTTAATAGAAATGTTTGACAAAATGGTATTAAGAGATTTACACTCCTGAGAAATTGGGTTTAGAGCTAAATTTATTCGGGTGTTTCCTGTCAAAATAAAAAGATTGCTTACCGTTGAAAAAGCGTTTGTTCAGGTCTTATTATCTGTTAATGTCTAATACCAATATATTTATGGTCCAATTCAAATGTTACTAATTTGATAACTTTAGGTAAATAACTGATAAATTCGAATTTAAGATTCCAAAAATTTTCAGCTAGTATACATCACAATCTGACATGTAGTTGTAGCTAGTATACATCACAATCTGACATGTAGTTGTAGCTAGTATACATCACAATCTGACATGTAGTTGTAGCTGGTATACATCACAATCTGACATGTAGTTGTAGCTGGTATACATCACAATCTGACATGTAGTTGTAGCTGGTATACATCACAATCTGACATGTAGTTGTAGCTGGTATACATCACAATCTGACATGTAGTTGTAGCTGGTATACATCACAATCTGACATGTAGTTGTAGCTGGTATACATCACAATCTGACATGTAGTTGTAGCTGGTATACATCACAATCTGACATGTAGTTGTAGCTGGTATACATCACAATCTGACATGTAGTTGTAGCTGGTATACATCACAATCTGACATGTAGTTGTAGCTAGTGTACATCACAATCTGACATGTAGTTGTAGCTAGTATACATCACAATCTGACATGTAGTTGTAGCTGGTATACATCACAATCTGACATGTAGTTGTAGCTAGTATACATCACAATCTGACATGTAGTTGTAGCTGGTATACATCACAATCTGACATGTAGTTGTAGCTGGTATACATCACAATCTGACATGTAGTTGTAGCTGGTATACATCACAATCTGACATGTAGTTGTAGCTGGTATACATCACAATCTGACATGTAGTTGTAGCTGGTATACATCACAATCTGACATGTAGTTGTAGCTGGTATACATCACAATCTGACATGTAGTTGTAGCTGGTATACATCACAATCTGACATGTAGTTGTAGCTGGTATACATCACAATCTGACATGTAGTTGTAGCTAGTATACATCACAATCTGACATGTAGTTGTAGCTAGTATACATCACAATCTGACATGTAGTTGTAGCTAGTATACATCACAATCTGACATGTAGTTGTAGCTAGTATACATCACAATCTGACATGTAGTTGTAGCTAGTATACATCACAATCTGACATGTAGTTGTAGCTAGTATACATCACAATCTGACATGTAGTTGTAGCTAGTATACATCACAATCTGACATGTAGTTGTAGCTAGTATACATCACAATCTGACATGTAGTTGTAGCTAGTGTACATCACAATCTGACATGTAGTTGTAGCTAGTGTACATCACAATCTGACATGTAGTTGTAGCTAGTGTACATCACAATCTGACATGTAGTTGTAGCTAGTGTACATCACAATCTGACATGTAGTTGTAGCTAGTGTACATCACAATCTGACATGTAGTTGTAGCTAGTGTACATCACAATCTGACATGTAGTTGTAGCTAGTGTACATCACAATCTGACATGTAGTTGTAGCTGGTGTACATCACAATCTGACATGTAGTTGTAGCTAGTGTACATCACAATCTGACATGTAGTTGTAGCTGGTGTACATCACAATCTGACATGTAGTTGTAGCTAGTGTACATCACAATCTGACATGTAGTTGTAGCTAGTGTACATCACAATCTGACATGTAGTTGTAGCTAGTATACATCACAATCTGACATGTAGTTGTAGCTAGTATACATCACAATCTGACATGTAGTTGTAGCTAGTATACATCACAATCTGACATGTAGTTGTAGCTAGTATACATCACAATCTGACATGTAGTTGTAGCTAGTATACATCACAATCTGACATGTAGTTGTAGCTAGTATACATCACAATCTGACATGTAGTTGTAGCTAGTGTACATCACAATCTGACATGTAGTTGTAGCTAGTGTACATCACAATCTGACATGTAGTTGTAGCTAGTGTACATCACAATCTGACATGTAGTTGTAGCTAGTGTACATCACAATCTGACATGTAGTTGTAGCTGGTATACATCACAATCTGACATGTAGTTGTAGCTGGTATACATCACAATCTGACATGTAGTTGTAGCTGGTATACATCACAATCTGACATGTAGTTGTAGCTGGTATACATCACAATCTGACATGTAGTTGTAGCTGGTATACATCACAATATGACATGTAGTTGTAGCTGGTATACATCACAATCTGACATGTAGTTGTAGCTGGTATACATCACAATATGACATGTAGTTGTAGCTGGTATACATCACAATCTGACATGTAGTTGTAGCTGGTATACATCACAATCTGACATGTAGTTGTAGCTGGTATACATCACAATCTGACATGTAGTTGTAGCTAGTATACATCACAATCTGACATGTAGTTGTAGCTGGTATACATCACAATCTGACATGTAGTTGTAGCTGGTATACATCACAATCTGACATGTAGTTGTAGCTGGTATACATCACAATCTGACATGTAGTTGTAGCTGGTATACATCACAATCTGACATGTAGTTGTAGCTGGTATACATCACAATCTGACATGTAGTTGTAGCTGGTATACATCACAATCTGACATGTAGTTGTAGCTAGTGTACATCACAATCTGACATGTAGTTGTAGCTAGTATACATCACAATCTGACATGTAGTTGTAGCTGGTATACATCACAATCTGACATGTAGTTGTAGCTGGTATACATCACAATCTGACATGTAGTTGTAGCTGGTATACATCACAATCTGACATGTAGTTGTAGCTAGTATACATCACAATCTGACATGTAGTTGTAGCTGGTATACATCACAATCTGACATGTAGTTGTAGCTGGTATACATCACAATCTGACATGTAGTTGTAGCTGGTATACATCACAATCTGACATGTAGTTGTAGCTGGTATACATCACAATCTGACATGTAGTTGTAGCTGGTATACATCACAATCTGACATGTAGTTGTAGCTGGTATACATCACAATCTGACATGTAGTTGTAGCTGGTATACATCACAATCTGACATGTAGTTGTAGCTGGTATACATCACAATCTGACATGTAGTTGTAGCTGGTATACATCACAATCTGACATGTAGTTGTAGCTGGTATACATCACAATCTGACATGTAGTTGTAGCTAGTATACATCACAATCTGACATGTAGTTGTAGCTAGTATACATCACAATCTGACATGTAGTTGTAGCTAGTATACATCACAATCTGACATGTAGTTGTAGCTAGTATACATCACAATCTGACATGTAGTTGTAGCTAGTATACATCACAATCTGACATGTAGTTGTAGCTAGTGTACATCACAATCTGACATGTAGTTGTAGCTAGTGTACATCACAATCTGACATGTAGTTGTAGCTAGTGTACATCACAATCTGACATGTAGTTGTAGCTAGTATACATCACAATCTGACATGTAGTTGTAGCTAGTGTACATCACAATCTGACATGTAGTTGTAGCTGGTGTACATCACAATCTGACATGTAGTTGTAGCTAGTGTACATCACAATCTGACATGTAGTTGTAGCTGGTGTACATCACAATCTGACATGTAGTTGTAGCTGGTGTACATCACAATCTGACATGTAGTTGTAGCTGGTGTACATCACAATCTGACATGTAGTTGTAGCTAGTGTACATCACAATCTGACATGTAGTTGTAGCTAGTGTACATCACAATCTGACATGTAGTTGTAGCTAGTATACATCACAATCTGACATGTAGTTGTAGCTAGTATACATCACAATCTGACATGTAGTTGTAGCTAGTATACATCACAATCTGACATGTAGTTGTAGCTAGTGTACATCACAATCTGACATGTAGTTGTAGCTAGTGTACATCACAATCTGACATGTAGTTGTAGCTAGTGTACATCACAATCTGACATGTAGTTGTAGCTAGTGTACATCACAATCTGACATGTAGTTGTAGCTAGTGTACATCACAATCTGACATGTAGTTGTAGCTGGTGTACATCACAATCTGACATGTAGTTGTAGCTGGTATACATCACAATCTGACATGTAGTTGTAGCTGGTATACATCACAATCTGACATGTAGTTGTAGCTGGTATACATCACAATCTGACATGTAGTTGTAGCTGGTATACATCACAATCTGACATGTAGTTGTAGCTGGTATACATCACAATCTGACATGTAGTTGTAGCTGGTATACATCACAATATGACATGTAGTTGTAGCTGGTATACATCACAATCTGACATGTAGTTGTAGCTGGTATACATCACAATCTGACATGTAGTTGTAGCTGGTATACATCACAATCTGACATGTAGTTGTAGCTGGTATACATCACAATCTGACATGTAGTTGTAGCTGGTATACATCACAATCTGACATGTAGTTGTAGCTAGTATACATCACAATCTGACATGTAGTTGTAGCTAGTATACATCACAATCTGACATGTAGTTGTAGCTGGTATACATCACAATCTGACATGTAGTTGTAGCTGGTATACATCACAATCTGACATGTAGTTGTAGCTGGTATACATCACAATCTGACATGTAGTTGTAGCTGGTATACATCACAATCTGACATGTAGTTGTAGCTAGTATACATCACAATCTGACATGTAGTTGTAGCTAGTATACATCACAATCTGACATGTAGTTGTAGCTAGTATACATCACAATCTGACATGTAGTTGTAGCTAGTATACATCACAATCTGACATGTAGTTGTAGCTAGTATACATCACAATCTGACATGTAGTTGTAGCTAGTATACATCACAATCTGACATGTAGTTGTAGCTAGTATACATCACAATCTGACATGTAGTTGTAGCTAGTATACATCACAATCTGACATGTAGTTGTAGCTAGTATACATCACAATCTGACATGTAGTTGTAGCTAGTATACATCACAATCTGACATGTAGTTGTAGCTAGTATACATCACAATCTGACATGTAGTTGTAGCTGGTATACATCACAATCTGACATGTAGTTGTAGCTGGTATACATCACAATCTGACATGTAGTTGTAGCTAGTGTACATCACAATCTGACATGTAGTTGTAGCTAGTGTACATCACAATCTGACATGTAGTTGTAGCTGGTGTACATCACAATCTGACATGTAGTTGTAGCTGGTATACATCACAATCTGACATGTAGTTGTAGCTGGTATACATCACAATCTGACATGTAGTTGTAGCTAGTATACATCACAATCTGACATGTAGTTGTAGCTGGTATACATCACAATCTGACATGTAGTTGTAGCTAGTATACATCACAATCTGACATGTAGTTGTAGCTAGTATACATCACAATCTGACATGTAGTTGTAGCTAGTATACATCACAATCTGACATGTAGTTGTAGCTGGTATACATCACAATCTGACATGTAGTTGTAGCTGGTATACATCACAATCTGACATGTAGTTGTAGCTGGTGTACATCACAATCTGACATGTAGTTGTAGCTGGTATACATCACAATCTGACATGTAGTTGTAGCTGGTATACATCACAATCTGACATGTAGTTGTAGCTGGTATACATCACAATCTGACATGTAGTTGTAGCTGGTATACATCACAATCTGACATGTAGTTGTAGCTGGTATACATCACAATCTGACATGTAGTTGTAGCTGGTATACATCACAATCTGACATGTAGTTGTAGCTAGTATACATCACAATCTGACATGTAGTTGTAGCTAGTATACATCACAATCTGACATGTAGTTGTAGCTAGTATACATCACAATCTGACATGTAGTTGTAGCTAGTATACATCACAATCTGACATGTAGTTGTAGCTGGTATACATCACAATCTGACATGTAGTTGTAGCTGGTATACATCACAATCTGACATGTAGTTGTAGCTAGTATA
Source organism: Congeria kusceri (assembly GCA_027627225.1). Lineage (NCBI taxonomy): Eukaryota > Metazoa > Mollusca > Bivalvia > Myida > Dreissenidae > Congeria > Congeria kusceri. Next base: position 6,038,384 of record CM051035.1, read on the forward strand.
CATCACAATCTGACATGTAGTTGTAGCTAGTATACATCACAATCTGACATGTAGTTGTAGCTAGTGTACATCACAATCTGACATGTAGTTGTAGCTGGTGTACATCACAATCTGACATGTAGTTGTAGCTGGTATACATCACAATCTGACATGTAGTTGTAGCTAGTGTACATCACAATCTGACATGTAGTTGTAGCTAGTGTACATCACAATCTGACATGTAGTTGTAGCTAGTATACATCACAATCTGACATGTAGTTGTAGCTGGTGTACATCACAATCTGACATGTAGTTGTAGCTGGTATACATCACAATCTGACATGTAGTTGTAGCTGGTGTACATCACAATCTGACATGTAGTTGTAGCTGGTATACATCACAATCTGACATGTAGTTGTAGCTAGTATACATCACAATCTGACATGTAGTTGTAGCTAGTATACATCACAATCTGACATGTAGTTGTAGCTGGTATACATCACAATCTGACATGTAGTTGTAGCTAGTATACATCACAATCTGACATGTAGTTGTAGCTAGTATACATCACAATCTGACATGTAGTTGTAGCTAGTATACATCACAATCTGACATGTAGTTGTAGCTAGTATACATCACAATCTGACATGTAGTTGTAGCTAGTATACATCACAATCTGACATGTAGTTGTAGCTAGTATACATCACAATCTGACATGTAGTTGTAGCTAGTGTACATCACAATCTGACATGTAGTTGTAGCTAGTGTACATCACAATCTGACATGTAGTTGTAGCTAGTGTACATCACAATCTGACATGTAGTTGTAGCTAGTGTACATCACAATCTGACATGTAGTTGTAGCTAGTGTACATCACAATCTGACATGTAGTTGTAGCTAGTGTACATCACAATCTGACATGTAGTTGTAGCTAGTGTACATCACAATCTGACATGTAGTTGTAGCTAGTGTACATCACAATCTGACATGTAGTTGTAGCTAGTGTACATCACAATCTGACATGTAGTTGTAGCTAGTGTACATCACAATCTGACATGTAGTTGTAGCTAGTGTACATCACAATCTGACATGTAGTTGTAGCTAGTGTACATCACAATCTGACATGTAGTTGTAGCTAGTATACATCACAATCTGACATGTAGTTGTAGCTGGTATACATCACAATCTGACATGTAGTTGTAGCTGGTATACATCACAATCTGACATGTAGTTGTAGCTGGTATACATCACAATCTGACATGTAGTTGTAGCTGGTATACATCACAATCTGACATGTAGTTGTAGCTGGTATACATCACAATCTGACATGTAGTTGTAGCTAGTGTACATCACAATCTGACATGTAGTTGTAGCTGGTATACATCACAATCTGACATGTAGTTGTAGCTGGTATACATCACAATCTGACATGTAGTTGTAGCTGGTATACATCACAATCTGACATGTAGTTGTAGCTGGTATACATCACAATCTGACATGTAGTTGTAGCTAGTATACATCACAATCTGACATGTAGTTGTAGCTAGTATACATCACAATCTGACATGTAGTTGTAGCTAGTATACATCACAATCTGACATGTAGTTGTAGCTAGTATACATCACAATCTGACATGTAGTTGTAGCTAGTATACATCACAATCTGACATGTAGTTGTAGCTAGTGTACATCACAATCTGACATGTAGTTGTAGCTAGTGTACATCACAATCTGACATGTAGTTGTAGCTAGTGTACATCACAATCTGACATGTAGTTGTAGCTAGTATACATCACAATCTGACATGTAGTTGTAGCTGGTATACATCACAATCTGACATGTAGTTGTAGCTAGTATACATCACAATCTGACATGTAGTTGTAGCTGGTATACATCACAATCTGACATGTAGTTGTAGCTGGTATACATCACAATCTGACATGTAGTTGTAGCTGGTATACATCACAATCTGACATGTAGTTGTAGCTGGTATACATCACAATCTGACATGTAGTTGTAGCTGGTATACATCACAATCTGACATGTAGTTGTAGCTGGTGTACATCACAATCTGACATGTAGTTGTAGCTGGTGTACATCACAATCTGACATGTAGTTGTAGCTGGTATACATCACAATCTGACATGTAGTTGTAGCTGGTGTACATCACAATCTGACATGTAGTTGTAGCTAGTGTACATCACAATCTGACATGTAGTTGTAGCTAGTATACATCACAATCTGACATGTAGTTGTAGCTGGTATACATCACAATCTGACATGTAGTTGTAGCTGGTATACATCACAATCTGACATGTAGTTGTAGCTGGTATACATCACAATCTGACATGTAGTTGTAGCTGGTATACATCACAATCTGACATGTAGTTGTAGCTAGTGTACATCACAATCTGACATGTAGTTGTAGCTAGTGTACATCACAATCTGACATGTAGTTGTAGCTAGTGTACATCACAATCTGACATGTAGTTGTAGCTAGTGTACATCACAATCTGACATGTAGTTGTAGCTAGTGTACATCACAATCTGACATGTAGTTGTAGCTAGTGTACATCACAATCTGACATGTAGTTGTAGCTAGTATACATCACAATCTGACTTGTAGTTGTAGCTAGTGTACATCACAATCTGACATGTAGTTGTAGCTAGTGTACATCACAATCTGACATGTAGTTGTAGCTAGTATACATCACAATCTGACATGTAGTTGTAGCTGGTATACATCACAATCTGACATGTAGTTGTAGCTGGTATACATCACAATCTGACATGTAGTTGTAGCTGGTATACATCACAATCTGACATGTAGTTGTAGCTGGTATACATCACAATCTGACATGTAGTTGTAGCTAATATACATCACAATCTGACATGTAGTTGTAGCTAGTGTACATCACAATCTGACATGTAGTTGTAGCTAGTGTACATCACAATCTGACATGTAGTTGTAGCTAGTATACATCACAATCTGACATGTAGTTGTAGCTAGTGTACATCACAATCTGACATGTAGTTGTAGCTAGTGTACATCACAATCTGACATGTAGTTGTAGCTAGTATACATCACAATCTGACATGTAGTTGTAGCTGGTATACATCACAATCTGACATGTAGTTGTAGCTGGTATACATCACAATCTGACATGTTATTGTAGCTAGTATACATCACAATCTGACATGTAGTTGTAGCTAGTGTACATCACAATCTGACATGTAGTTGTAGCTGGTGTACATCACAATCTGACATGTAGTTGTAGCTAGTATACATCACAATCTGACATGTAGTTGTAGCTAGTATACATCACAATCTGACATGTAGTTGTAGCTACATGTTTTCCCTATTTGTAAAAGCCAGTTTGTCAACTGAATGTTTAAAGTGTTAAAATTGGGAGCAATATTAATCTCTTGTGTAAAAAATTCTACCTTAAAACGAGTCAATTATTTTCCCTGTATTTGTAAGTGTACTTGATTTCAATTATTTATGTTTCAGATGGTGTGAATGATGTTCGAGCCACTTGCCGACTTCAGGTCAGACTGGTTACCTTCGAAATGCTACAAAACAGTGTCACAATCCGAATCAATAATATAACCAGTCGCGTCTTCCTGTCCCCTCTGTTTAACTTCTTTGTTGATGCGCTGGCGGCTATAATTAACGTGGAGAAGAACAACATCTTCATCATCAACGTTCGTAACGACACTGACGTTCAGGCCCAGATTTTGAACGTCACGGTCTCGGTGCGGGAGAAGTCGATTCTTCGGGATCGTCAGCTCGTTGACGTGTTTTACAGTCCAGAGTTTCTGAAGGAACAGATCTACCTGAAACGCATATTGCTTGCAAACCTGTCTACATTGCAGGTAACAATCATACATCTATTGATAAAGTCTGCAAATTTAAAGCATTTGGAATTTATGTAATGTGATTTTAAAAAATGTGTTTTTCATTTAATTTTAAGGTGCACGAAGGACTACAGATAAATGCTATCTTTTAAATCAAGTTCACTTAAATGAACATAATTTCTAGCATGACCCAAATATCATATCTTAAAATGCTTTTCTGTATGGAGTTATATAAAAGCCTGTCTGCACATCTATCTGCCCATCTATCTGCTGGTAGTTGAATTCAAGCTGTGCTGTCATTTTAAACCCTCTTTGAGTTAGGAATTCAAATTGCATACTGATCAGGGTGATTTCAGTGAGGGGATATTATGCTAATTTATTGCCTTCCTTTCAACTCAGCAGTCATGTAGCTGGATGTTTTGACAGACAATCCTTCCCAGGTTTTTGTCATGGTAGAAATTAGAGCAGCCATATAGTTTACATTGAAATTCAAAACTTGGGGTGTTAAATGTGGTTTTTAAAGAAAAAATATTACATCAAAGTAAACCCAAAAATGTAATGAGTTCAAATTAAAACATATATAAAAATCATGTGTTTGTTAAAAATACCGGTAGGTGAAAACATGAATAAAATATTTTAAGAATTTATTTTTGCTTTACAACATTTAATATACATGCGTAAATGATATTTGGCACTAGTAATTTGTTTTAATTTTCTGTTTAACAAAATATTTTTACTATTTATATCAGGCAATAAATTTTGATTGACACTTCTCATAGCTATTGAATGAAACAATTGGTAGATCTTGTTAAACTTATTTAATATGGTTGACAATTTCTCTTTGTTTGAAAGTCACTGTTCGTCACCCGTGGCCTAATGCTCATGTACATGATTAGCCTACACTTCACCAACCAGTTCTGAAGATCAGCAAATATTGTTATATGATCACAGACCTGTCAGGTTGATAATACTAAAGCCATAAATGTTCATATTAACAATCTGTGAAGTGTGGGTCTTAGATAATCTTTGACAGGAGTAGTGGTGGTGGCATTCAGGGGATCCAGATAATATGAACTATCATGGGAAGCTTCAGGGTGCAGTTGACTTTGCATACCAGTATATTGCTTGTTTGAAAAGCTTCATTAATATGACATGCATTCCAATGCATTCAAATTTTGGTAGCATGTTACTAGAGAGGTAAGCGATGTTATATGCAGAATGCTGCAAAATGACGATGATGGAAAATATTTGGAATATGTTACAAAGGAAGGTTTAATATTCCTTCTCCTTTATTGCAGTCAAGAATTTAGAGGGACAACCAATCTCCTTTATTTCTGTAATTGGTTAGAAAAACACCCTGGTCTTAACCCATTTATTTATTAACATTAACACTGATCACTTCACTTTAACAAACAGCATGCTTCTAATGTTTGACAATTATAGGTATAAACTGTCATTTTATTAGGTTAATACACCTATCAAATATTAATAATAAAGCTATAAACATCTTGTTATGGTTTCAAGCTACTTGTTTAACATGCGTCTTTTTTTAGTTAAGTGGAGGTTTATTGCTGGGCATTCGTTCAGGAATAATGAACACACGTGTATGAAACAGTGACTTTAATGTATTTTATGCATTAAGAGGTAGTAGTTTTCAGGTTATTCACAATGAGTAACTGTACATCCAGTGTATAGCAATTCTGCATTATAGCCACGGCCAGAAAAAGCAAAAACAACAATAACAACAACAAAAACAATAATAAAAACAAACCAAAATTACAACAAACGAATCAGTTCTAACAACAGTGACAACTTCAGCTTGCCATGACTTGGTGCTTGGGTAATTGTGTAAACATTAATATGTAATTTCTAAATTAATGTTAGTGAAAAGAAATGCATGCCGTTTTTCTTTGCAGTTGTTTAAACAATTACAAATATTTACAATTGCATAACAAAATGAATCTGAATTTTTTTGTTAAATGAGAGTTTATTTGAAAGTCTGGTCAGATGGTCACAAAGATTTAAAATGTTGATCAAGATCAAGGTCAGTCTTTACATTGTTTGAATCCACTAGCCCGAATCATTATGCAATCATAGTAAACAGGTGAAATTTCCAGTAGTGTGAAGACTGCAAGATGAGCTGAATCTAAATCTGGATTTTCAAACTCAACTTTGAACTTCAACATGAGAATCATGCTGAAATATTTTTGTGAACAAAAGACAGATACTTGTCTGTTTTCCATTACCAGATCCTGCCATTTGATGACAACCTATGTTTGGGTGAGGTGTGCCCGTACTTTGAGCAGTGCCTGTCGGTGCAGTGGTTCGAGTCTGCGGCCCCCTTCATCACATCCGATACCATGATGTTCAGACCCATCTACCCTAACAGCGGCTACAGATGCGTCTGCCCGGCTGGATTCACTAGTAAGGATGTTATAGATTATTATACGGGCGGTACTCAAAATTGGGCCAGTAATTCAAGCAAACTTTCAGCAGTATACACTTGCATTTTACATGTAATGGAAACAGTAGACAGTGCTTTTGGACATTATATTTTTAAGGCTTAACAGAGGAGTCTTTCTCTATTATTTTCATCTTGCAAATTTCGGTAAATTAAGCCTTTTTTCTTGAAGAGTTTGTCAGTTTTATGCTCTTGACCAAACATAATTTTTGAATTTGTTTGGGGGAATTCCCTTTTTCAAAAGCATTTGTTAAAACTTTTTTGCCTTGTTTTTTTTGTGGATTTGTGGTTTATCTCGTGTTTGGTTATGAAAAGGCAGCAGAAATACAATCTTCAGACTATACAGTTGCATTATTATTCCATAAAAACCGAGCCATAATTATTCAGGTGAAATAACACTACAGTGTCTATACATATTTCGCAATATCACACTATTATCAGGTTTTTTATATTAATTGAAAAGAATGGTGATAAGCATGGTTTAGAATTACTCTGTGGCATTACTTTGAAAAGCTTTACAATTAGTTTGTCATGACATTAAAGTAGATTGCAGTTAGTGCAGAATTAATATGCAATTTAAGCCTCATCTTAAAGGTTTAATTCCCATGTTATTAAAAGCGTTAGCAAGCAGAACCAGTTTTCAGCTGTAATAACAGATCAGTATTTACTCTGCAAATTGCCAATAAAATCAAACTCATGAGTTCAGATCATATTAATATAATTTAGGAAGTGAATTGCCTTCCAAAAATAGTTTAGATTATATTAATATAAAATTTCGTTAGGAAGTGAGTAGCCTTCAAAAAAATATTTGTACTGACAGACAAGCTCCACAGTGAGCGTATGCCAAGGCATTTTGTTGTTGTGTGTGTCTTTGTATAAACATTTTTGTTCAAATAACAAATCCTTTGAAACCACTCGGACAACTGATGAAATTTCACAGAATGGTCCTCAGGTGGTACCTACCAAATTGCTCAAATGGTTCAGGTCCATTGGACATGATGGCTGTCATTACATATAAACAGTTCTGTCTCCTCTGCCACACTTCATTTAGTTGAGCGTTACAGGGCCCCTTGGACATCTTGTCTTTGTTTTATCTTAACATTGACACAATAAATCACATTAGACAGACATTGCCATGCATGTGTGGACATTGTGTTGCCAGGGAACAGATGATTTAAGATTCTTTGGAACACAGTCAGGTCTTGTCAATACAAATCTGCAGAAAGTCTGATTTATGTACTGTTCAAAACTAATATGAACTGGGTATTCAAACCTGTTTCAACCATTGTATTCTAAAATCCGATTGATTATTGATGTTTTCTTTCTCCATTTATGACTGACTAGAAAAAATAAATACAATGATACTCATGTCTAATGCATTAATTTACTGGCCTCACATTTCTTGCCCATTATTGGATAGCCAGCCATAACATTAAAACAAATCAATATCTTCCAGCATCTCCCTTCCTTGGTTAATTGCTTGCTATGTAGTCCAGGGATGTGTGCAAACCAATCTACCAATTATTTCTGTTTGTTTAGCATGAAATTTGTAATTATTCAAATAGGTAGGCTTATCAGAGTTTTTCTAAATGGCGTTAATTGTTGTTGTTTTTTGCCTTGTGTTTTGTGTGTGAAATTCCAATCATGTTAAAATTTTGACCAGTAAAGTCTCATCTGTAACTCAACTTGTAGTGTGTTTATTATGCCCCCGTTCAAAGAAGTGGGGGTTTATTGCTTTGCACATGTCTGTCGGTTGGTTAGTCGGTCAGATGGTCGGTCGGTCTGTCCGTAGACCATTTCGTTTCCGCACGATATCTAGAGAACGCTTTGACCTACGATCACTTAAGTTGGTATATTGGTTACTTGGGAGGAAAGGAAGATGCCTATTAATTTTGAGGTCAACAGGTCAAAGGTCAAGGTCACAGGGGCTTGTAACATGAAATTTGTTTCTGCACGATATCTAGAGAATGCTTTGACCTACGATCATTTAAGTTGGTATGCTGGTTACTTGGAAGGAAAGGAAGACGCCTATACATTTTGAGGTCAACAGGTCAAAGGTCAAGGTGACAGAGGCTTGTAACATGAAAACTGTTTCCTCTGTAGACCATTTCGTTTCCGCATGATATGTAGAATACGCTTCGACCTACGGATCATCCAAGTTGGTATGCTGGTTACTCTGGAGGAAAGGAAGAAGCCTATCAAATTTGAGGTCAACAGGTCAAAGGTCAAGGTCACAGGGGCTTGTAACATGAAAACTGTCTTCTCCGTAGACCATTTTGTTTCTGCAGGAAATTTAGAGAACGCTTTGAACTACGATCATCCAAGTTAGTATGCTGGTTACATCTGAGGAAAGGAAGAAGCCTATCGATTTTGAGGTCAACCAGTCAGAGGTCAAGGTCACGGGGGCTTGTAACATGAAAACCATTTCCACACAATATCTAGAGAACGCTTTAACCTAGGATCATATAAATTAGTATGCTGGTTAGTCTTGAGGGAAGGAAGAACCCTATCGATTTTGAGATCAAGAGAGGCTTGTAAAAAAAAACAACATTTCCATTTAATAACAGTTACAGATGGGGCATACATGTTTTACAAACATCTCTTGTTATGAATTTATTAAGCAGCTGATTAGCTGTCAGTAAGAACACTGTGAACAGTCAGCTCAATATAATTAATCCATTGACAGCTAAGGGACTATCAGCCTTCTTGGCACATATGCTGATAACCCTTTCAGGCTTTCAAGGGACAAGGGCATGTAAAACTAATGGTACCATGTAAAATCATGACTTGTCTGGACAAAGTACATCCTAGAGCGCATATAGACTGAATGAACTTGAAGAATTTGGGTGTTTTTAAATATGAGACATTGAGTTAATGTTGATTTCAGTGCTGATGAAGCAGTGATATTCTTATGAAAATGCATCTAGAATAAGTTATGTTGTTTTTAATTCCTACATGCATCAACCACAGTTTTCGTTTACTTAGGCACAATTGCTACTTTGTAAGCGTATTGAAGCCAAAAAGTCCTTTTTCACCAAGCTGTCAACTAGACCAGGGGGTCTCATTTGACACTAATGTTAAAATAAAACTAAATTTCTGATAAACCATGGCTGTCTTGTTAATTCTTTGATGAAAATAAACATAAATAAAAAGGGGACAGTTATTCTGCTGTGAAGCATGCCTATTTAATTAGTGGTTCATGATCCATTAACAAAGGGCCCCACAAATAGATCACCTGGTTTCCATGGCAACAATATCTGTCCCTTTGAACCCTTGAGCCCTTTCTTTGTGAGCCCCTGACAAGCACATAAGAGGTGTTAGCGATTGTTATTTATCGGCCGTTTTCTTAATAAACTAGCCACATGTGTGACAAGTAGTGAGACATTGCTTTGTCCAATGTGAAATAAATAATTCACAGTGACTATAGTGACTATTTTAATGCCGTCTGAAAGAGGCCAATGTTATAAAAGTTGTTCATTTGGCTGTGGTTGATTTCCCACGATCATGGTCTTACAAGAGCTTATTGCTTTTAATCTCTGTTATTGAGATGCTTGATTAGAATAATGATTTCTTTTTTTACACCAAATTGGAGCCTCTCTTTAATAGGACAGGTCATGCTGAGCCGATTAGGGGCCATGAATAAACCTCTGTTAAGGGTCACTTCAGTCAATGGGACACAATCACCATCTGTTGCAACATTTTATGTTAGATAGTTTTGTTATTTTGCACAAAGATGTCATGCATCAGAAATAATTAAGTAATTCCCCCCTCAAACATACTATTGTTTGCCTGTATTTGGCTCCAATACCAAGATGTAGCTCCCTAAAGCAGTCTGTTTCATTTCAAGTTGATCAGCATTAACTATTATTTGATTTTTGTACGAAAATCAATCATCTATCTCTGCATTGCTTAGGTGTCTTGTTTGGGCCTAAATGCAGTCTGATTCAACCAGTAAATTGCATTGACTCAGTCTTTACCACCAAGAAAGTTCTTACTTGTGGTATTATGGAATTATGGAAAGATCCACAGTGGAAAAGCACTCAGTGCTGCACCTGCCCCATTTTAGTCCCATCTGCAGCCCCTTCCGGGCTGGTCGACACCCCATTTTAGTCCCATCTGCAGCCCCTTCCGGGCTGGTCGACACCCCATTTTAGTCCCATCTGCGGCCCCTTCCGGGCTGGTCAACACCCCATTTTAGTCCCATCTGCGGCCCCTTCCGGGCTGGTCAACACCCCATTTTAGTCCCATCTGCGGCCCCTTCCGGGCTGGTCAACATCCCATTTTAGTCCCATCTGCGGCCCCTTCCGGGCTGGTCAACACCCCATTTTAGTCCCATCTGCGGCCCCTTCCGGGCTGGTCAACACCCCATTTTAGTCCCATCTGCGGCCCCTTCCGGGCTGGTCAACAGAAGAATGTTGAATATTATATGAATTGCATTTTTGCAAACATTCAATGAGAATTGAAGAGGCCATGTTTAAAAGCCCTGAGTTAGAAGCATTAAAATAACTGGAAACAGACCTCTGCCATGATAGGAAACCTAATTGACAAATGAATTTTACATTGATAAGTTATCTCCCTAGCATTTTCTCCCAATGCTAAACAATCCATTAAAGCACTTTGTATCTTTTTCCATGAAATAGACACACTACTCCAATAGTTTTGCATGATTTCAATGTATATTTTCAGGGTTTGACACATACAAGTACTGTGACATTATAGGTGAACCAGTGTTCAATGTATATTTTCAGGGTTTGACACATACAGGGTACTGTGACATAGAGGTGAACCAGTGTTCAATGTATATTTTCAGGGTTTGACACATACAAGTACTGTGACATAGAGGTGAACCAGTGTTCAATGTATATTTTCAGGGTTTGACACATACAAGTACTGTGACATAGAGGTGAACCTCTGCTACTCCAACCCGTGTAACAACTCGGCGATGTGTCACAGTAAGGAAGGCAGCTATGCTTGTGAATGCAAGCAGGGATTTACTGGTAACTAATCTTAATTAACAGTGCTTTATACATAGATTAGATTATAAAAAAGTATTTGTTCATAAAGGTTACTTTCCTTGCATACTGGATATAATTACCTTATTTGGCTGTTAAATATCTTAATACTTTGTTGATTATATCAGTTGATGAATTTAGTATGGTAAAGTTAAAGTCCACATTTTGTACCTCCAGGTGCATTTTTATTTTCTTTAACTTTTCCCAAACAAAGTAAATATCAAAATGGTTTGGTGATATGACTGCCTTAAAAATTGTCCACATTATCAAATACTTATAAAGGTCACCAGCAATTTCATATTGTTCCATTTTACATTTATAAATGGCCTTACTCCAAAAGAGTCAAACATTGTTTATTTGAGTATAATGTAACATTCAGTTTATTACTCATGAGTAAACACCGTTTTGTTGTGGTAGGAAAATGTCTTCAGACGAGGCCTTGTATTTAAGCTGCATGGATACTAAGTCAAATATGACATACATCTGTTGGAGACGGATTATGAAGAGATTTGCTGAAATTCTTCTTAAAAGCTCGTAACTGCATGATTATTTGGCCATTTCATCACCTGCATCGTTGTTTAAGTCGCTTATGATGGACGTTTCTTTTAATGAGCTAATTTACCAGAAACATTGAAGCTGACCCGTTGCAACAATGTTGCCATTTGATATAAACATTGAAGCTGACCCGTTGCAACAATGTTGCCATTTGATATAAACATTGAAGCTAACCCGTTGCAACAATGTTGCCATTTGATACTGATAAGCTGACCCGTTGCAACAATGTTGCCATTTGATACTGATTGAAGCTGACCCGTTGCAACAATGTTGCCATTTGATACTGATTGAAGCTGACCCGTTGCAACAATGTTGCCATTTGATACTGATTGAAGCTGACCCGTTGCAACAATGTTGCCATTTGATACTGATAAGCTGACCCGTTGCAACAATGTTGCCATTTGATACTGATAAGCTGACCCGTTGCAACAATGTTGCCATTTGATACTGATAAGCTGACCCGTTGCAACAATGTTGCCATTTGATACTGATAAGCTGACCCGTTGGAACAATGTTGCCATTTGATACTGATTGAAGCTGACCCGTTGCAACAATGTTGCCATTTGATACTGATTAGCTGACCCGTTGCAACAATGTTGCCATTTGATACTGATTGAAGCTGACCCGTTGCAACAATGTTGCCATTTGATACTGATTGAAGCTGACCCGTTGCAACAATGTTGCCATTTGATACTGATTAGCTGACCCGTTGCAACAATGTTGCCATTTGATACTGATTGAAGCTGACCCGTTACAACAATGTTGCCATTTGATACTGATTAGCTGACCCGTTGCAACAATGTTGCCATTTGATACTGATTAGCTGACCCGTTGCAACAATGTTGCCATTTGATACTGATAAGCTGACCCGTTGCAACAATGTTGCCATTTGATACTGATTAGCTGACCCGTTGCAACAATGTTGCCATTTGATACTGATTGAAGCTGACCCGTTGCAACAATGTTGCCATTTGATACTGATTAGCTGACCCGTTGCAACAATGTTGCCATTTGATACTGATAAGCTGACCCGTTGCAACAATGTTGCCATTTGATACTGATTGAAGCTGACCCGTTACAACAATGTTGCCATTTGATACTGATTAGCTGACCCGTTGCAACAATGTTGCCATTTGATACTGATTAGCTGACCCGTTGCAACAATGTTGCCATTTGATACTGATAAGCTGACCCGTTGCAACAATGTTGCCATTTGATACTGATAAGCTGACCCGTTGCAACAATGTTGCCATTTGATACTGATTGAAGCTGACCCGTTACAACAATGTTGCCATTTGATACTGATTAGCTGACCCGTTGCAACAATGTTGCCATTTGATACTGATTAGCTGACCCGTTGCAACAATGTTGCCATTTGATACTGATAAGCTGACCCGTTGCAACTATGTTGCCATTTGATACTGATTAGCTGACCCGTTGCAACAATGTTGCCATTTGATACTGATTGAAGCTGACCCGTTGCAACAATGTTGCCATTTGATACTGATTAGCTGACCCGTTGCAACAATGTTGCCATTTGATACTGATTAGCTGACCCGTTGCAACAATGTTGCCATTTGATACTGATTGAAGCTGACCCGTTGCAACAATGTTGCCATTTGATACTGATTAGGAGGTTTTGTAATTCACTCTTCAGTTGTTTCTAGGCCAATGTTTAGACTATCACCAATGAAAATTATGGATACATAAACATTTATTGTATGCATATTGTTTAATTGGTCGGTTTTTCGATATATCGAAATAATCATAGTTATAAAAACACAAAATCATCACCATGCAGACATCTTTCATATAAGAATATTATGCTCTTCACTGTAATGTTCAATATCTTTCAAATCTGTATCTGAGTTCATTCACCAAGTTTTGTAGTGCCGTACATTCAATAACATTTTGATAAATGGTGAAAACTTTCCACTTGGGTGTCTAAATCATGGAGCACATGTTTTGTAGTTTATGACAGAAATCCAAATATTTCTGCCCTTTATCAGTTGCACTTGAAAACTGGAGTAGAATGATTTATTTCTCACTTTCCATTTCTTATAAGAACCGTTTACAGGAATTTGAAATTTTGTTTGGATTTCAAGTGGCAGTTAGAATTTCGTGTCAAAAATACATTTGGAGGTATTAAAATTTATTATTGAGCATTTGTTTCTAGTTGCATTAATATTGTAAATGTTTGCTCATAATATTTTGCTCATAATATATTGTAGTCCTAATATTATTAATTTTAATATTCAAGCAGATAATGTCATTTATGAGAATAATGTTGTAAATAACTTAATATCTGGATATATATTTTAGTGCCCGTATAATTCACTTATAAACAATTGGTTTACTGGATCCCAGTTTCGTGTTTGAAGATGCAATATACTGCACCCAACAAAATAACTAAAATAAATTTCACTAAGATTTGATATTGGTTGTTTACATTGTAACAAATCTTGGTCAAGAAATCTTGCTCAGGTATCAAGTATAAAAGCGACTTACTTAAGTAATGCAAAGAAGTTCCTGCAGTAGATGACATGACCGCTATTTGCACCAACACACTCCACCATCTGTCTTACAAATCTTTTTATGACACAGAGTCTAATGAACATGAATTTGTTCTCATACTGTCCTCGAACGAGTCCCTAGCATAAAATGTCGCGTTCTGCATCCTGAAGGCTTTACATTAAAAATCAATTACCATTAAATATTTATTCGTTGTCTTTACTCGTGTACTTTTACGTAAATGCAAGGTCTGCATTGCGTGAATAATTATGCTTCATGAAATCTAAGCTTTGACATTGAGGTCAGTAATTGAATTGTAGTTGAGCTTTGTGATATATTGTATATATGGTTTAACAGTAAACAATTAAAAATGATTTAGCAGTTAACATATATTCCTTAATAAACACCCCCACCGTAAATATTTTTTTCCAGTATGCTACTCAGAGTCATATAATAATGATACTACTGTTTTCCATAAACTGATATATATGACAGAACACCAAAAACTTAATAATAAATGCCCCCTTTTGGGATATTGTAAAGCCCCTGGGGGGCGTTTATTAGGGAATATACGGTACTTTGATGTTTATTTGTATTATTATTGTGTATGCTTTTCTAATGCACTGTCTTCATGGATATCTTTATAGGCACTATATATTAACAAATAAATCGAGTGTTTCTTTCTACTTT
The DNA here is from genome assembly GCA_027627225.1 of Congeria kusceri. Classification (NCBI taxonomy): domain Eukaryota; kingdom Metazoa; phylum Mollusca; class Bivalvia; order Myida; family Dreissenidae; genus Congeria; species Congeria kusceri. The sequence goes on from CM051035.1 coordinate 6,053,449, forward strand.
ATAAATTGCTGTGCTAGACCATCCAGGCTATCTGAGATCAATACTGGATTGTGTGCACAGCTATTCACCCTTTATCAATTACTCAGGTAGAAATCTTCTTAGATCTTATTTAATTGGCATGAAAAATTTGTGATTCCTGATCAATAAAGTCAGGTCTCAAAAGCTGTAACCTAATCGCGATGTAGTTACTCAAATAGCTGGGTGTCTGTCATCTTATATGCCTGACAGGTGGTTTTGTGTCTAGATGATAACATAATTATATAAGAAAAATACCAACAAAAACATAAGTCACAATTAAATAAGGAATGAAATGAATATTTTCTTCCTTAGATTGGTGTTGCAAGTTACGACAAACATTTCATTTATATAAAATTATACTTAACAGTTATCCAACAACCCAAATGTTTCTTGACATACGGTATAATATACAAACTTTAACATATACTACATATGTATACATGTATATATTTTATATGAAATTTAGCCAGGCTATATTATATCTGGTTTAATTGATCATTCTAAATTTTGCCATTTTTACCTTTTTTGGCTTTAAATATTAAAACAAAATGGCTAAACATAAGGGCATACTTGTACATTACGTATAATTATGCTAACGAATAATTATTATTTATTCAAGAAATATTGTTTAAAACAATCAGGTTAATGTTATTTAACCATTGATTTTCCACTAGGGTTTTGGTGAACCCTAATTTTTTATGCTTTGGTAAAAATGACTGGGCCATTGATTTTCTCCACTGTGTTATGCTGCCTGCATGAGCAGTGACTGTATACCATGGGGAGACATAAACATGATTCATGAACAGACAACACCATTGTTACCCCTGAGTCCATGACTTGAACATGGCATGGTCGCTTTTGTAGAAAATCAAATGCTGTAACATTTAATGGTTTAATGGTAAATGTCACTGTCTCACCTTTTAATTTTATTTTGTTTTTTTTCTAGTGTAATGTATATATTTATAGTTCAGAGTGGTGTTGTTGCTTAATATTTGGTAAATGACTGTCAGAATTTCTGGTTTTCATCGAAAGATGAATTGTGAAGAAAAATACTTCATTAAATTGTAACATTGTGGTGATTGTTAGCTTTTACGAGTATTCAAGTTGGTCATTTTTATTCTCTAAATTCAATACCTAAGACTGAAAATCATTTTTATCTTCCAGACACAACAGTCAATTTTTGGACTACAAAAATCTGATCATGAAAATAATTGTCCTCATAAATTCTACAATGACTCCAAAGTTTTTCTATTAAACAGAAATAAACGGCCAGTACAGTGTGTTCATTATCAGAAATGTGCATCTTTATGAGAGCGTTTACTGAGGGTTCCCTTTCAAGTAGGGCTCAAATGGTCAATTTGTTTTGTTGTTCAGGCAATTTACTATGTCCTCAACTGGTCAGTTAGTTGTGAATGTTTTCTGATCAGTTGTGTTGAGATACATTAACATTAGTATGGGTGCCCTTGTCATTGCAAAAAAGAAGTGGAAAAGTTAAATGGGAATCATGAATTTACCATTTTAACAGAGATGTTGCAGATTTTTTACCTCCATGATTTGATTTCAATATTTCCACATCTTCAGCATCATGGTTCTGTATTAGCATTGCATCATCATCATTTTTCATCACTGACAACATTTTATTTATATCTAACATTGATTTTTTTTTCAGCTTAATGTTAGTGCTGTTTAGAGGTAGTTTCTCCTGATAAAATATCCTACATTTTCCCCAAAAGTTGTTAATTTTATTCTCCCAAGTAATATATATTTTACAGGTGGGTGCATTAAAAAGAAAAAGACTATTGAATGATAATTTGAATTGGCACCATTGTCAAAAAGAAGTTCAGTAGATGAAACATTTTAATATATTAAACATTAAAAAAGCAAAATAACCACACATTTCATGACAAATAAACTTGTAAAAACTTTCCTGATTTTGAAATTTGTCTCGCTCAAGTTCCCTATTTCATGGGCACAGGCAGTTAGGAAAGTTTGAAGAAAAAACCCAACAACACTGTGATTATGTCAACAATCCTGAAAAAACTCAGAATTCTAACTGCAGTTAGTTAATGGCTATGCAGTATTTTCTTAGAAAACAGAAATGAAAAATTGTGGAAATACGGCTCAATAATTAAATGATTATCACTACGAACATTAGAATTTGCTTTACTTACATGTGATGTATTTGGGTACTTCATGAAAGCAAACCTTCATACCCAGTAATCAAAATATGATTAGCAATGTTCACACAATGACTCAATATTTAATGGAAGATGCCAGATCCACAGATACCAAGCCCTTCCATGCATCATTAGCCCTGCATCTGCCATGTGATACAATCTTGTGAGCACGGCCTGTTCAACTTGTCTTCATGACAAACATTTTGCCCCATTCTACATTTATATTCTTACCCAGTGGTCAGTATTGCTGAAAAATTCACTCAAGACTTAACTTCCAATCAAAGCCATGGTATACCCCTCAATGTCATTGAAAAGCAGTAATATCTCTAGAGAAAGATGTATCTAGCTTATCTTTTAACAATGACTGTATCACTAGTTAGAAGTAACAATTATACAGAGTGGTTGAAATAAGCACAAGGTCTGTACTTGTTAATTTTGAACTGGGTTTGCACAGATTCCGAGTATTATAGAGGCAGACTTGTGACATTTTTCTAGCTCTTAAGTAATAATATAAGAAATTTGGGCTTGCTTGGCCAAACTGCTCATTTCCATGACTGAATAAACATTTATTTAAACAAAATACAAAATAATATTGTGAATGAATAAAAAAAGTGTATTTTTTTGTTTTCAGGAAAGCATTGTGAAATAGACACAACAGCCAAGTATGAGAACATTGCGTGCCCGAGTGATGCATGCCCCGCCCCCTCCCACTGTGTGCCCCTGATAGAGGGGGGATTCCGCTGTGAGGGCTGTCCCAACAGTAACCACGCCAACCAGTTCTGTCAGCTTGATACCAGGAGTTTTCAACGGGGGTCGTTTCTGACTTACCCTACCATGAAGTCTCGGAACCGTTTCCAGATAAAATTGAGGTTAGAACTTGCAAAATTCAAATGTGCACTGTAATTTTATCAGTGGATTTCTTTAAATACTGGTAATCTGTAACAGAGAATGTATGAACATTTCTTCATTTTTAGTTGCAATATTGCAATATGAGGATCTTACCTTTAAGAAACGTCATATTCCAGAGCATTAGTTTCTATTCTGTACTGTATTCAGACTGCAGTAATCAATGATAATCTGGACCCAGTTGCTCAAAACTTTAACGGACAATTAAGCTAACAGCCGTTAACTTTTGGATGAAGTTTTTGATGTAAATAAAATGTTAAAATTTTAAAATCTGCATTTATTCTAAATAAATTGATATGCTCAAATAATTGTCAAATGCTTCATAAGCGAGTTGCTTGTAATATTAGTTTTATTTACATCTAAAGTTAACAGGCCATTAGTTTAACTGGCCGTTAAAGTTTTGACCATATTGTTGTGTTTAGTACTTTGACAATACACAATTTTGTAATAGGACATTATACACCCATTCAAGTATTTAATTTATGATACTATTAATCTTTAACAAGCATACTAAATTGCTATGAAATTGTTGATAAACATTTATTTCTACTTTATGAAAAATGCTTATAACAAATAAAATAGTAGTACAACTTTAAACAATAGGCACATTTTCTTGTTTGTTTGTTGGATGAGTTAAAATAAAAAAAGTTAAAACTCTTAAACTGTTATCACCGTTTTGTCACGGTTTTGCTTAAGAAGGGTATTTAAAAACAGGAAAACGTTGTGTACTCAAAACAGCAAGTATTCTAATCTTTGACCTGCTGTAATCTTACCAGATTTATTGCGATAAATGTAACTGGAAAATCAATATTATGAATCACTTTGACATTCTCAGTCGACACAAAGGCGAACAAAATTCATCTTATCATATTAATAGCGAAATAAGCTTCACAAAAAATTGAATTGTCAAGCATATTCGTTCCCTGGCCTATATAATTATTTTGATAGGCTTGTTAGTTTTAACAATAGATATCGGCATTTTAACAGTTTAAAGGTATGTGTTCAGCAAAGAATGTCTTTTAGTGGTTGTAGATAAGATTTGACACTTGCCCATTAACACAGATGTTGTAAAAAGATTGTCAACACAACTGTAAAACACAGATTTCCCATACTGACTTACATGTACATACTACATTGTGACCCATGCATGGTTTAAGATGATAATGTTTGTCAGTTTTTGCATAAGCTAGTCACCGTAACTGTTAAATAGGTTACTGAGATGTATGTTTTTGTGAAAATATGAACAAAAACACAAGAACATTGAAAATAAGGTTTACAGCTGACAACTGCAATTGTTTGTTACTAACTAACATTGTTTCAGTTTATTTTTAAATTATAAATTCTAATAATGTGTACCCATAACACAGTTTCATCTTGCACTTTCTAAACATTCAGCGCTCATTGCAATGCTTTAGTACAACTTCTGTCATTTTCTATTAAAATGCTGTAGTAATTCTGTAGAGAAAATAATCCACAAAGGTGTTAAAATTCATGTCTTTTTCAGTAGTATAATCTTGCTTTAAAGACGATCTCTATAGTTTTTTCCTTTCCATGAAAATGTTTCATTTTTACATATTTTGCAGATCGTTCAATGCCTAATACATGAAACCATAAAAAATGGGGGTCACCACATTAGATTTTTTGGAAAATGCATGTAAATGACCTACCCGTGAATGCATTTTAGGAAATGTTGATGCTGCTTTTGTTTTAGCAAAAAAATTGTATTCACCATTGATTGGTAAAAAATAAAACATCCTATTGGTTGGAATGGGTTATTGTAAGACAGCAATCTGTTACATAGTGAAAAAATAATATTATATTTATCAAATAATGTTTTTTTTCATCATTTTTTTGACGAAAAAAATCTACATTTTGTAATCATATAAAAGTTTGGTTTTGACTATAGAAACAAATCTGTTCCGTTAAATTTCCTGAATGTTCAATATTTGATACATAATTATATTTTTAATAAACTGCTAAAAAGAAAACAGGGAGTCACCGTGCTTGTTTTCAAGAAAAAATATGTAGTTTACATGTGCATATTGGACATTTTTATGTAAAAAACAGGATGGAATGACATTCATAATTTATAACAATACATTTATAAAAGTAAAGAGATATATATTATATATAATTATTTTAGTAACAGCAGTTGATTATGACTATGTACAAAACGTTATTACAGCCAAGAAACTTTCACAATAATTGCAAGCATGTGCACAGCTGTATGCATGTCCAATATTCAGTTCCTACTTTCATTTTCAGTGTATTATCAAACTTTCACAAATAAAATCGAGTTACAAGACACTCCTACTATGATCATGATGAATTATTATGAATATATTTGATTCTAGTTGGTAATAACAGTGTACACAATATTTAATAAATATAATTATCTGTCAAAACACTTCCCATTATGAAGATTTAAATCAACTCCACTGATGCGCGAAAAGATGCGCAGAAAAAACTACCGAAATCGTCTTTAAATTCTGGCATCATGCCTTAAATTCCCTGAAAGATCAAATTATCCATTGATGAATAGTGATTTTGACAAGTTGAAATTTGACGAAAATTGTCAATAATTGCTAATTGAATCATGCTAAGCTGTGTTTAATATTTCAAAAATGCATGAAGGATTAAATGTACTGAATATAATTAACAAACATCAAATCTCAAGAATGTTGGCCTTTGAAAAATGATTTTACTTCAATGGTTATTGGTGTAATTACCCTGTTCTTTATATAGCATAATGCTTATAGTGTGTGGTAATTTTGTTCCTTACAAAAATGGAAGAAAAGTATTTCTGCTGTAAAAAAATTATTCGCTTCTTTGTTTGCCCAGTAGTTTTGTTGCATCTTTCTAGACTTTACACTGTATTATGTGAAGTTAGAATAAGACATCAAACATAGAATGGACATAATTTTTGTTATTTGTTCACATAAAACTGAACATTCGTTGTTGTTTATGTATGTTTGTTACATTTTGTCAATACTTTTGGTATAATTAGCATTTTTCCTTGACTTTTTCATTAAAACTGATTGTGTCTTTGATCGTTTTTGCTGTATTTATAAACATTGTTCATGCACGCCTGAATACAGTTCAATTTTTGTTTGTGAAAATTTGGTAAATGCATACATGTATAGAGTTTTGTGGTAAAATCAATTTTACTGATGCACTTTTATATGCAGGTGTCTATTGCACTAATGACTTTGTAAAATTCTAAAATTCCAAATGGTAAACTGCATATAAAACATTGCTGTTATAAAACAGTTTATTCTATGTTTGATGTCTTATTCCAACTTCACATAATAGTGTGCAGAGTGTAATATGTTGACAAGTATTCATCTTACAAAGCAAAAATACTTAATATATTGTAACATTATGATGTAACTATCAAACAACTGCTTTTTCACGAGGATCTGTCATACACAGATCTGATTGCTACATTTTATACATCGAAACATAGCCTAGTGCATCATTCCATGTTCCTTATGCAAGAAGTGTTCGTTTTTATGCCCCCGGCATCTTGAGTCAAATATTGATTGTCCCGTCCGTCCCTCCGTCCGTCCTTCCGTACACACGAATGGATACTTAGGTGACTAAAATAGTCACATAAGTATCCCTTTGTAAGTAAAAACTTCCTTAGGTGGCTAAATTAGTCCCTTAGGGGGCTAAAATGGCATTAGGGTTAGTCATGAAATAGTCACATAAGTATTCATTTGTTAGAACGTCCGTCCGTCCGTTCATGACTAGGTTAAGTAGATTTTACACCTTGACCTAATTTGGACTTAGAAATGGGCTATCCAGCACCAACCGGGGGCATGACTTGTTTATCAAACATAGAATCTTGTTCCATTTTTAGATCATTCTCAATGAAAACACAACTAAAAATCATGCATATTTTACAAAAGAAAATGTTTAATCCACTATTACTGAAATTTCAGATTTGCAACACAGGAGCGCAATGGGCTGCTTTTCTACAATGGCCGCTTTAATGAGCTACACGACTTCATAGCTCTTGAGGTTATCGACTCCCAGGTTCAGTTCTCGTTCTCGACTGGGGCGGAGATTGTGAAAGTTTCCCCGTACATCCAGGGCGGGGTTAATGACGGAAAGTGGCACCGTGTCATTGTCGACTTCTTAAACACGGTGAGTAGAGTAGCACATTTTTCATTTCATTTTGTTTCAATTAATCAGTCATCAGGACATGGCCGTTCAGGCAAAAGCCTTAAAATTTGAACTTGCTGGAATCTACTTATTTTTCTGCTTTTCATCCTTGTACTTGCCTTTTGGGCAGAAAGCTTATAATGTTCACTTGCCCGGCTATATTATGACATGTTACGGGCTTTTCATCCTTCTTGTACTTGCCTTTTGGGTAGAAAGCTTATAATGTTCACTTGCCCGGCTATGTTATGACATGTTACGGGCTTTTCATCCTTCTTGTACTTGCCTTTTGGGCAGAAAGCTTATAATGTTCACTTGCCCGGCTATATAATGACATGTTACGGACTTCGGGCAAGTGGGTTAATTCAATGACTGTGTCATGTGCAGGCGTATCACATCTTTATCTGAAAAACTATAGATTTTATTGTCTGTGATTTGTGTTTATGTACATATATTGTTATTATTTAATTCAGCTGAAGAATGAAAATTCATATTACCATAAATTGCGGAAAATTTAATGATAAAATTAGGTATGCGAATCATAGCAAATGTTTGTGTTTACCGTAACATACACAAATACTGGTTAACAACAAATATCAATGTTTTAGTTCTGTTACCTTTAAGTGCATCAATGGGGAGCTGAGAGCTGAAAAATTGGCCGCTTGTTACATTATAATTGCAGTATACCTAATTTGTGCACTCTTGTTCATAGCACTTGATAACTGGGGCCCATTGTTGTCAATGGCAGTTAAAGGCAGGGTGCTAATTGGATTGGCTAATAGGGATTGTCCAGTAGGCAATTATTATGTCACAGGTGATGTCATGTGTGCCCTGATTGCTGTGTAATTGGGGGGATGCACAATGAAGGCGCAGTTGGAGTGGTCGCAGCTTAAATCATTGATGTGATATCTGACAGTTCATTTATTGGATTATTGGCAGCTATGTTTCGAAATATATTATAAGAGTATTTTTTGTGGGTCATTTTCGCAGGTTGTTGCACCTTGGTCATATTGTGGAATTCATATAAAATTATTCATATATTCATTACATTAAATTGTGTATCACTGTATTCCGAGTTTATAATAGCTAATTATTGAGCATGTAGGTAACCTCATTGATTTTGTTAAATTTCACAAAGTTTCCTATTTAACATTTACTGGGGTCTTTCCACTTAACAGAAATAAAAACATTGAATGTGTGCATTAAACTTGATGGGTACAAATAGTTGTTGAAATGTGTTTCTGAGTATGTATTTCATTACATTGATTTCATTTAAATATGCATCCACTAGTCTAAAACAAATTCATGATTTCTTTCTCAGGCAGCGGCGCAATGTTTTCTAATGGCCCGCCACAAATTTGATTTAATGCCAAAAACAATTTTATTTACTATTTTTGGACGATCGCCCGAGAGTTTTAAAGGAGCAGTCCAGAAATATGTTAATAAAAAAAAAACTTCGCAGGAAGTGTTTCTAATGGACATGTTACAGAACAAAATATAAAAACTAACCATTGAAATCTGTGAATTATTAACATGTTGGTAACTCGCTATCGTCTATTTTCTGTATGCGATAACTGGTGATGACTCTTGAGTAAACCAGCATGTACATTATAGCATATTCCGTTCATGCCAAGTGCTTTTGAACAATGCCTTTCGTAAATAAGACACAAATTTTGGACGAATAAACACCATAAACATTCATAAGAACCATTACTAAATTACAATGTATTGATTTAGATCCCATGGACAGCGGCTTAAAATTAAACAAATCCGCATTTTAAGGTAGCGGAAGACGAGTTACCCGGTAGAGATTTCGGTATTTCATGTAACTTTCTCCCTGTCTGATTTAATTATATACATAGGATATTTTGTGAAATTGTGAAATACCGTGTAGTTTAAAAAAAAAAATCATTTTTCGATTGGGAACCCTTATAAATATTGTCTATTTGTTGACTTAAACTTTTGTTTCGTAGATGCTTTTGCTTTAGTAATATTTAGCATTCCATATTATTTGAAGAAAATCTGTGTCAATATAAGTCCTATGGAAACAAATGAAAATGCCAGCTGCATTGACAAGTGTTGATTTTCCTTTCCAAAAATTATTGGTGATATATTGGAAAAATAATTCCTATTTTTTGACAGCTGTACAAAAATATGAATTACAAAACGTTAAATTCTTTAAATAGGAATACTTAAATGCTGATGGTATATCAATTTGGAGGCACTTATGTTAATTATGAACATACAAATTGATTGCCTTTTTACGTCAGCTGACATAAATGACTAATTGTGATTAATGTTTGTTTGGATTTTTCGCCGTTTTTAACAGTATTTCAATCATATCACGGCGGTCAGTTAACCTACTGACACTTTTCCTGGGCAAGCTTAGCCGATCTAAGCGGTTTACCAGTACCAAGTGCTCATACTTATGCCAGTAACTGACAACTGCCCTACTTGAATCAGAGGTAGGGGGAGAATGGTCGCAGAAATAATTTCATGACCAATCCCCACACAAGTTATGTGGCCGGGCTGGGGTTCGAACTATTTGTGATTAATAAATCTATATTTAGAATTTTATAAAAAGGGGCTTATGTTGTTATTAAAACTTAAACTTGTCTTTAATCTACACTTATTTACCTGTGTTAATAAGCCATTACATAGTGCCAATAGAAAAGAGTAGGAGAAAACACAAAAAAATACTTAATTAAAAAAAAAAATTCGCCCTCCCTTCAGATTTTTTGGAAAAAGTGCCTGAGAAACTATTCAATTTTTTTTTAGCCCTATGTGTAAGTAGCGTGTCTACTTGTTTTTATTTTATATTTAAGAAAAGAAAAAAAACCTGGTGACGTCTTCACACTTTCACCGGCAAATACCCTTTATGGGTATACCTTTCAAATCAGGCTGTCTAAATCAATTGTCTGTCAACGTTTGTAAAACAAATCTTTTCATCCAAAAAATTCAGTTCCTAAACGCTTGTTTACTAATCTCTCTGGTAAAATAGGAGTAATTGATATAATGGATACCCATTCAATATTTGCACTATTCTATCTCAGGTGTATTGTTATTGTCAGTGAAAGGCTGGCAAGTGTTTGTTTAAATAATGATTAAATTGGCATAGAATTAACATTGATTTTCATGCCCAGGGGCATCTATTTTATAGTCTCTCTTGGTACACTTTATGAAAAATTACAGCATTTTAGTAAATGAATGACGCGATGTCTAATCATAGGATTAACGGCCACTTGAAATTATCTTTGGGTGCAGTTATATTTACAGTTACGATTATGAACATGATCAGTGCAGTCAAATTGACGCTGTATTATTATTAAATTGTCCAACACGCTTTTATTTATGTAAAATGTTTACATTGTGCTGTCTTTGCATTTTGTGTATTTAAAAGCTTTATTTAAGATGTAAATGCAAATTGTGTTAATCTATAAAATGTTGCAGACGTTGTTTTATGTTATCACACTTCAATTTGTGAAATAGCATAGAAGTGACTTTGTTATGATTTTGCTAAACTGTCAAAAACATCTTAACTGCAACACCAAAATATCTGTACAAATACACAGAAGATAAAAACAGGAAAAATATATACCAGTATTGGCTGTGAACAGGTCCTTTTGAGTTACAGTTGGTGTTGTTGGCATGGGGTTACAAAACACTTATAAAGACATGACTTGCATGCGTATATTTGCTTGCAGACTGCCACTGTGACTGTGGGTGAGGCGTGCGAGACGGAGATTGCAGTCATGTATGGAGCAGCCATCAACTACACATGTGCTGCAGTCCAGTCACAGACATTCGCACCAGAGTATGTGCACTTTGACATTTTTGATATTGTTAAAATTATGTTACACAATGCAGCTCACCTGAGCACGAAGTGCTCGGTGAGCTATTGGTAAAGGGGACCTCTCCGTCGTCGTTCGTCGTCTGCATGCCGTCAACAATTTGGACCGTTATCGCGATAAAGACTACATTTTTTATTTAATCTTGACCTAACTTGCACAGTTTGTGTATGACCATAAAATCTCGAATGGGATTGTTATTGTGTCAGATCACACCAGTAACACCAGAGTTATTGCCCCTTTTTCATGCAAAAAAATGCCCTTTTTCAACGTACAGATTTTATTTTATCCAATCATTACCAAACTTTCACAGTTTGGGTATGACCATCAGATCTCAGCAGACGCCAAAAATGGGCCAGAGCGTGTTTCAAACACCAGAGTTATTGCCCTTTGTTTATTAATAATATATACCAAAAATGGACATTATTCAAGATAGAGACTTCATTTTTCATCCAATCTTCACCAATCTTGCACAGTTTGTCTATTATCATTAGATTACAGTTGAACTCAAATATAAGCAAAATTGGACTAGAAACACCAGAGTTATTACCCTTTGTTTGTGAAAACAATATGCAAAAATGGACATTATTCAGAATAGAGACTTCATATTTTATCCAATCTTCACCAGTCGTGTACAGTTTGTCTATGATCGTAAAACTACAGGTAAAGTCGAATATTAGCATGATCGGGCCAGAAAAACCAGAGTTATTGCACCTTGTTTTTGGAAAAAAACATCAACAAGTTATCATTGATTGGCTTACACACACTATGTTTGATTCAAGGTTGACCAAACTTACACAGTTTGCGCATGACCATAAAAATTGATTGATAAAATTTGATTTCTAACAGTTGCAAGACTTGCATGCAGTTATTTGTACATGCATCATTGATGTCTTCAGAGCCTGCATTAACATCATTTATCATCATTGGACAGAAAATTATTAAAGAAAAAGCAAAACTTAACTTTATAGCACAGCCATCGCAATTATCGCATTGCAACTAGTTCTCCAAAACTGTTTGCTAAAAAGACATCAAAATCTACTGTTTCTGCATTTTCCAGAATTGTCTTTAACTAAATGAAACAGGGTCAGGTAAGAATATAGAGAAAAATGATTTGAGAACCATTAGCAAAAAAACGCACATCCACTATCCAACTCATACTTTAGTTAGCCCATTGCACTAACCGATGTTAAAATCAAAATTGATCCTATCCCCCTCTGCGTATTGTTCAGATACCTTAATTTTCAAACCTGTCACAACGGTATGGTCTTCATCTGTACCAGTTCTCAGGTGAGCGCTTTGGGCCATCATGGCCCTCTTGTTTGAGAAATATTTTGTTATTATAACCAGATTAAAAGGGGTGGCAAAGTCAATTGTCCGTTTTGGCCAGCTTGTCCCAGAAAATGTACTGTGAAGTAAACTTTTGCCATAATTTACTGTATACTTACATTTGGGATAAGTGGCCAACAGCATTTGTCTAAAATAGGCAAGCGGGGTATTTCAGATTTTGCGACCCATGCAACTTGTGTCAATATCTGTTTTGTTTTATGTTGAGAAATATAAAAATATCATTCAGGAATTAATTTTATTAGTTGGAATGTGAAATCGTCCTTAGTTATTGAAATAATTACATATCACACAAAAACTTATTAAGTGTTTGGGGCTGTGCACTTCTTTACAGCTGTTCAAAGGAAGGCAACATCTTTAATTGTCCCAAGCTGCTTGACCTGACAGGCCCCCTTCAGATCGGTGGCCTCCCTTCCCTGCCATCCAACTTCACAGTACACAACAAGGACTACGTGGGCTGCATGAGGGACTTCTACATCGACAACCAGCTGCTAGACTTCAACAAGTTCGTGGAGAACATTGGAACAGTGGCGGGATGTGCAGCCAAGGAAGACTTCTGCAAGAGTGGGCCCTGTCAGCATGGGGGTAGGTGTTACTATAAAACTATGTGAAACCTTAGAATGAGGCTTAAGATGCAGTGTTCCATAGTTTAAATCTTACACAAAACATTAACAACAAGATGTTGAAATATGTAACAAGTTATTACATTTTGGATGAAAAAATATCTTGAGCTGTTAACTTGAGTAATCCTGAAATTGATTTCATTCTAATAAGGATAATTAACACAAAATATTTTTGAGATTCTGTCTGAGACACTTACATTGCCAGACAATATCTGACAGGTTTTGCCATGCCTGATATAATCATTATCACACAGCATTCAACACTCTTAATAACAACCACAGAATATATGTGGTGCGTCGTGAGAAAACCGGTCTTAATGCATGTGCGTAAAGTGTTGTCCCGGATCAGCCTGTGCAGTCCGCACAGGCTGATCCAGGACGGCACTTTCCGCCTAAAGTGGATTTATGGTTAGAAGACACTTCATTGAAACAGAAAATACCATAAAAGCGGAAAGTGCCATCCCGGATTAGCCTGTGCGGACTGCACAGGCTAATCAGGGACGACACTTTACGCACATGCATTAAGACCGGTTTTCCCACGACGCCCCTCATATGTTTTCCAAAAATAATCAAACATTTGATAATTCGTATTAACTAGGAGCTTTCTGACATTGGATGCTAACAATGTTTTGCAGGTACGTGTATTGAGGGATGGGACAGCTACCAGTGTCAGTGCCCCAGTATGTGGGCAGGCAAAGACTGCAGCCAATGTGAGTCCAAGCGCTTGTATATATCAATGCATTTAGACAGACAGATTTGTTATAACGGTATTGTTTTGTAAGGTTATTATTATTACCTGATATCTTTCTGATTTGATGCATTTCCATTTAGATATATATTACAAACTAGAAAATCTTCAATGATTTTTTGCATTATATCAACATAATTATGTTCACATATTGTCACCCTGTTACATGCATAATTTTTCTTAAAGCAATAACTGAATATCTTCAGTGCAAAATATAAGCATTTATTAAGTTGGTGCACTAAGGTGACCATATATCAGTGCTTGTGTTCATGTTTGGTTTCAGCTATCGAGGCTCCTCGCAGGTTGACAGGTAGTGGGTTCCTCACCTACCAGACAGAGCTGATACCAAACGTCTACCTGACCTGGTTCAGCGGGATATCCTTCAGGACTCGAGCCCAGAATGGAACACTGCTGTTCCTCTTATCACAGGACAGGGAAACTGTACATATAGAGGTTTGTGGTGGTCTGCAGTGCTGGATTTCACCAGTAATGACTTAATGATCTTAATTTATGACACACAAGTTTATAAGCAATGATTTTAATATATGATAAAATCGTTTATAAACATTGCAATTACCTAAGTGTATCCGTTTATATTTTGTCAGCAAATGTTCGATTTGGGTAATAAAATAATAATTTTGTTTTGGTTATGTTTTGAAATTTAGTTTTATTTTGAGGAGTATAGACTATTATCTGTGAATGTTTCTGTACTGTTTGATTTATATTGGATAAAATGAAATCTTTTAGCTGTTAATTAGATAACATTTATTTGAGCATGTTTCTTTCGTTTGAGACGAAACTAGTCAGAATTTTAATGGGTCTATTTTGAAGTGTCAGTTATGTAACACAAAATAACCAGAAATCCTGTATTATGTTTCAGATAAAGAAAGGATACATTGAATACACGTACGTGAACACGATCTCTCAGTCGTTCATATTTGACTCCATTGCTGTAAATGACGGTGAATGGCACTACTTTGAGACCCGCTGGCTGGACAATGGCAACATGGTCATGCTGCTGGACTATGGACAGAGAGAGGTACAACGAGTTGTAATACACACTCGGGGCACTTGTTTATCTGCCCCTTTTTGCAACTGATAGGCTGCTTTCACAAGAAGAAAACACTTTGTTTCTCACCTCAAATATATAAAATTTCCTCTAGTCATGAACATTAACAACAAAGACAGATCAAATCATATGTTATTGTATGTACAATCTTATGTCTTTGCATTAAAGTTGGAAAGATTAAAATGCAATGGTTTTGCACACTATTAAGTGCAAAACGTCTACTGCATTGACTACAATACTTAGTTATGTCAGTTTAAAATTCCCATATTAAAAGAAAACAACCTAAAACACCCCCTCATTTGAGGGCTGTGTGTGACTTCCCTGTAAACTGTACAGGGCCCTATGATTGGAGGCATGGATATTGTTCATATATTAAAATAGTCTAGTACAAGTGACCAGGACAATTGTCATAGTTTCTAATAACAATGTATAGTAAAATATTTGTTTGTCCAGAAAACAGTAAAGCTACACAGCACCCTGATAGGGAAGAAGATTGCCAATGTGTATGCTGGGGCTATACGGCTGGAGAACTCACAGACAGGCAACCACTTCACTGGATGTCTACAGGTAGTAGCTGTACCTAGAAATACTTGAAATCAAATACATGCAGTTTGGGTGTGCTTGAATTGGAGATATATATAGGTTCTGACACGAGTTGTCATTTCATACCATAATTTATTAAACGAGTTCAGGAATTATGTTAGTAAGCGAGCCTTTGGCGAATTTCATGGACGAGTTTAATAAAATATGGTATGAAATGACGAGTGTCAGAACTTTTTTATCACATGCTTTTAAACGAAATAAAACCCTTCTAATTTTACCAAAATAAGTTGGTAAATTCTCATAGTTGTGTACTGACGTGACGTCATTTTATGTTGACGACGTCATTTCACTAATATAACGTCCTGCGATAGGTCAGTCAAGAATATGTAGCCAATGACAACGCTCAAAATGTTATCTTACACGTGTAAGATAGATATATACGTAATGGTTGTATTTCATGGGAAACAAGGCATAGCATGTGATAAAATAGCCTTTATTTACAAAAGTCATATTTATGAATTTTGATAAGGTTTTTATATTTATCAGTACTTTGTTAGTTTAAATCTTTTCAACTGATTCTTATTATATATTCATTGTATATTAATATTTTTGTGGTTGAAAAAGTGCTCTTTATACAATGTTTGTATAAATCTCACATGATGTTTATTTTCAGAATGTAAGGGTGGGGAATACGCAGAACTCGGTGCTGACCACAATCAATGCTTCCAATGCCCTGCAAGGTTGCAGTTTGGGAGATGCATGCTCCTCCAGTCCATGTAGCTCACCTGCCCAGTGTGTCAGCACGTGGCAGGGCTACACATGTCGATGTCCACCAGGTACTAGGCTCTGTGCTTGTAGAACTTGTAACAATATACTTTCATCAAAATTAGCAGCTTGGACAAGGGAGCCTACTTAAGACAAGAAAATGCTACACGCCTGCCTATATACAGTGAAACCTGTCCAAACCGAACCCTGTGAAAACCGAATCCCTGTGAAAACCGAACGGCTGTGTCGGTCCAGAGTTTTTTCCATCTTATTTTATATATAAAAAAACCTTAATAAACCAGACTGTGTCCAAACCGAATACCGTACGATTTTTTCACAAATTTGATCTCATTGAACCTTAAAAAACCTTAATAAACAGAACGATGTATCCTGTTAGGTGTCACTTCGTGATACAGCGGAACCGTGAACCCGATAATTGGTGACACAAGTACACACAAAGGGCATACTCGCCATGGTGGTAACGGGCCAGTGGTACAATTAGCGATCAGCTAGTTGGTGCATCCAACAATAGTCAACTTGTGTAAAACATATTATTCTGTGGTGTTTTATGTTGAAATTTACATACACTAATTTTGTAAAAATGTTTCGCAATGATGCAGTTAATTTATACATATAGTAAATTCTGTGACTGATCTCTTTAAGCCTAAGGCTTGCGATATAATCGAGCTAAAATAAATATGTTTAAACTAATAAAAGCAACCAACAATTGGTGATTTCTTTAAACAGATGTAAATAAGTTGTACGTTAAATACATTCATGAACTTGTTTGATTGATTATTTGATTGTCGTTTTATGTACAAATACACATTTTTACTTGCAAATAACAAAAAAAATACAATTATAAAAGTGTTAACATCAACATGTTGTGTTGTCTTATTATATACTGGAATATATATATATTATAGAACGTGCATTTTTAAAGGAAAATGACATTTAATAAAAAACCTGGGTAAACCGAACAGCTCTGAAAACCGAACGATCGGTCCGGTCCCGACGCCGTTCGGTTTAGACAGGTTCTACTGTATAATTGCATCTGAGCAAGCCCATGGCAGAATTTACAAGTGCAGTGCTGGCAGGTTTGTGGTAATTTTGACCACTGATAAATTATACATTGTTGTAATTGTGCATGCTGAGGTTGTAAGTTCCACTATTATGAACTATTAAAGGTATTTATAAGGAATATCAATTGCTAAAGCATGTTTTTCAGACATTCAAAAATGTGTCCAGGCACACAGCTGAAAAATTTGCATTATGATTTTGTTTAAAGAGAATAAAAAATCAACACAATATAGATGTGGGAGTATTTATAGATGTTTACCAGAAAAAAGTATCACTGCAAATTGTGTATAATTGTATTGATTGATCTCTTCTAGGAACATTGGGCCCAGAGTGTAAGAGCATTTGTTCCAATTACAATCCTTGCAAAAACATGGCAATGTGTCGTCACCCTGCTGGTGGAAGTTATGTGTGCGAGTGTGGGCAGCTGCAGAGCGGGAAGTACTGTGAGACGGTGGTGCGCGAGTGCCCCAAGGAATGGTGGGGGTTCCCTGTCTGTGGGCCGTGTCCGGAAAACTGCACAGCAGAAAACGGTTTCAATCCGAACTGCAATAAACAGACCGGCGAGTGTTCTTGCAAGGTAAGGATGTACTGCATTGGATGTTGTTTAGGGAATAAATCTATCTTTTTACCTGTTATTTAAAAATAAGATTTTGCTTAAGATTTTGTCTGATTTTAGCCCAAAATAAAAATAGTAGGGAATAATTATTATCAGTTGTTGCAACTTCCATCATAAACACAATTTATGAAGCAGAATTGTTTATGGTTTTATATAAGGTAAAAGCTTCATTTTTTTTTTTTTAAATGTAACTTAAGTTGTTCTACTCTTAATTACATTTTAAAATTCTAGCAATAATTCTAATTTTATTCCAACCTTTTCAGTAATCCTATGTTATGATTACAGGATAATTACTACCGCCCCCCTGGTAGCCCCATATGTCTGCCATGCAACTGCTACGGTCACGGGTCAACAGGCCTGGCATGTCACGCAGTCACAGGTCATTGTGCGTGCATTGATGGGGTCATCGGGCGCAGGTGCGATCAGTGTCCCAGCAAGTACGCCGAAATCAGGCAGGATGAGGACACGCAGAAATATGGATGCATGGGTAGGAACACTCTACCCCTGGACCGATATTCACAAAGCATCTTAAGTTTATTTTTTTCCTTATCCTTAAATCTGTAAATTTTCTCTACCTTATCATTCCATACAGAAGCACTGTTTTAAGCTCTGAGTTACATTTTAAAATAATGTCAGTATTTGTTAATTTAGGCATATCAGAAGCACATGCCTGTGTTTGTTAAGTAAAGAAATAAAACACATTCAAATTCTGCATTTAAGTTAAAATATTTTAGAAAAGACTTAAGATGCTTTGTGAATACGACCCCTAGGCACGTATTCACAAAGCTCAAGCTTTTAAGGGAAAGCTTAGGTAAAGTTCTTAAATTGATAAAATTCTGTTTAAAATGTTTAGTATTCTACCATTTTTCTAAGCAAAAACCTTAAGATTTTTCATAGAAAACTTTTCACTAAAGTACAGCGTAAGTTAAGATTTTTCATAGAAAACTTTTCACTAAAGTACAGCGTAAGTTAAGATTTTTCATAGAAAACTTTTCACTAAAGTACAGCGTAAGTTAAGATTTTTCATAGAAAACTTTTCACTAAAGTACAGCGTAAGTTAAGATTTTACATAGAAAACTTTTCACTAAAGTACAGCGTAAGTTAAGATTTTTCATAGAAAACTTTTCACTAAAGTACAGCGTAAGTTAAGATTTTTCATAGAAAACTTTTCACTAAAGTACAGCGTAAGTTAAGATTTTAAATAGAAACTTTTCACTAAAGTACAGCGTAAGTTAAGATTTTTCATAGAAAACTTTTCACTAAAGTACAGCGTAAGTTAAGATTTTTCATAGAAAACTTTCCACTAAAGTACAGCGTAAGTTAAGATTTTACATAGAAAACTTTTCACTAAAGTACAGCGTAAGTTAAGATTTTTCATAGAAAACTTTTCACTAAAGTACAGCGTAAGTTAAGATTTTTCATAGAAAACTTTTCACTAAAGTACAGCGTAAGTTAAGATTTTAAATAGAAACTTTTCACTAAAGTACAGCGTAAGTTAAGATTTTACATAGAAAACTTTTCACTAAAGTACAGCGCAAGTTAAGATTTTTCATAGAAAACTTTTCACTAAAGTACAGCGTAAGTTAAGATTTTACATAGAAAACTTTTCACTAAAGTACAGCGTAAGTTAAGATTTTAAATAGAAACTTTTCACTAAAGTACAGCGTAAGTTAAGATTTTACAAAGAAAACTTTTCACTAAAGTTCAGCGTGAGTTAAGATTTTACATAGAAAACTTTTCACTCAAGTACAGCGTAAGTTAAGATTTTACATAGAAAACTTTTCACTAAAGTACAGCGTAAGTTAAGATTTTACATATAAAACTTTTCACTAAAGTATAGCGTAAGTTAAGATTTCCCTGCGGAGCTTTGTGAATACAGGCCCTGCTCCTGTTTCAACTGTAGTTGCTGTATTGACTAAGATTACATCTGAAGTTGCTGTATTGACTAAGATTACATCTGAAGTTGCTGTATTGACTAAGATTCCAAAGTCAAAATAACAAGTAATGTAGCACATTCTAGTCAAATGAATATTACCATTTACCAGTTAATAAAAAGAAATTGCTGTTTTTATATCTGTAAATAAAAGAAAATCTTTATGAACCAATACAATTTCCTATGCATTTTTTTGAATTAAAAATGTAAATTAAAAGATATTAATTATTGAACTAAACAAACATTTTCTTACAATATTAGTTATTATTGTTTAATCCACTTCTGACTTCAGTTGATTATGAGGCCTGTCCGCGCATCTTCACACACGGGATGTGGTGGGATACGGAGGTGGCAAACGTGGCCGTCCCACATGAGTGTCCGAACAAAGCCGTGGGTCAGGCCGTACGTAACTGCTCACAGGATGGGCTGTGGCAGGAGCCAGATTTCTTCAACTGTACCAACTTGCAATTCCTTGACCACAAGAAGCAGGTAGGCATGGCTTGCTTCAAAATGGCCCTCACTAAGTTGTAGGGTTTTAGACACCGTTCAGTTAACTTCAGTTCACATACTACTGGATACATTTTGACTGCTGTTAGATATGCTGAAATATGTTACTAAAGATGACATTCATTCATTGAAAGAAATGATTAAAATCAGTATAATAAATACAGAAAGGTCTCTCTTTATGCTTAACTATGCTAACATGCTGACATTTGTAAATCTTACTTAGTAAATGCAGAAGTTTCTCTTGCTCAGTACAGTAAATACAGAAGATTGTCTTTCTTGCACTTAAACCTTTTTCATGCACTGTTGTTTCCTGATTCACTTCAGATTGAAACAATTGAATCTGGAACTCTAGAGATCAACACGTTTGTTGCCAAGACCATGTTGAAGGCCCTCGCCAACTCCACGTCCACGACTGAAACCATGTTCGGCAATGACATCAACATCACTCTGCGAATTCTTAACCGTGTGTTGGACTATGAAAACAGACAGTCAGGCTTGAACCTTACCAGTGAAAGGGATAGTCGTTATTTATTTGTAAGTATGGCAAACTAATTCAAATAATGTATTTCAGCATTTTTCTGGTTATTTCGTATTTTGTGTCATAAACTGATTTTCTCGATCATATTAAGACCTCACCAATAAAGTGTGTTATTGTATTATCTTTTATTAGATGGCATTTTATTAGATTGTTTCACCATGTTATAAAATCTCTTGATAATTCTTCATTTTGTGTGTGTTCATCAGAAATACTTGTAATTATAAATTTGTTTTTCAACAATTTACAAAAGATAATTAAAAATTAACAACTCTTCATATATGGAAAAAAAGGTGCATTACAGATTCAAACTATGTTTTATGTCTTATTCTTACTTCATATAATAGTGTTTTTGCATAGTTGATTTGTAGGTTTTATTTGAAAGTAACAAACGAAACTACAAGAGTTTTTTTTCTTCTAAAACACAGAACATGCTGAGTGTGCTGAGTGACATCCTGCAGTCCAAGTACAGCAAGGAGTGGGCGAGATTGAGCCAGAACGGGCAGGGCACAGGGGAGATAATCTACAAGATGGAGGTCTACCTGGGAACGCTGTTATCTGCCCTTGAACTGACCTCTAAAGAGTCCCCCACCCCATACAATGTCATCACGGATAATATTGGTATGTTGTTGCTTAGTTCCAGCGATGTATTAGTGTTTATCAGGGATGGCGAAATCAAATGTCCGTATTACCATGCTTGTCCCAAAGCATGTAAGTGAAAAAATGCCGAAATTTACTATATAATTACCGTGCAGATATGATCATTCGTCAATAACAGACAAAAAAAGGCAAAATGAGATTTTGCCACCCCTGTTGGCATGTTTTTTTGGAATATGTAAATGTTTACCAATTATATTTCCTTTGCCACAATCAGTCACTATTCTATTTTTGCGATCTGGTAATCAAAACATTACCTTTGCCAACAATAATTTTGAATGGAAGGCTTATTTAAAATAAGGTGAATGGAATGTTGTTTCACTTGAATAAAATATGAAACTTTCATCATGTTTCATGTTTCAGTATTAAGTGTTGACTTTATAAGCAAGACCAATTACTCAGGGAAAATCATTCCAAAGTTCAACAACATTGTCCGAGCACCGATGTTTGATGAGGATACAAACATCTTTCTGCCAAAGTCCATTCTGTCCGACCAGATCATGAGAGGTAATTGTTTTGCTTGTTTTGAATAATCTAACAAAACTACGTTTAAAATAATTTTTACAAAACAACTTTTTTTTTTCTCGGGACATGTTTTATTCCTTATTATGTTCCATTTTTAGCTAATATTTAATTGGGAACTGTTCAATCAAAACTAGATACTTATAATGAAGTTTGTCGAAGAGTTAAACAAAGGAGAAATGCACATATTAATTGGTTCAGTATTTGGAGGTAAAAGAGGTGCCAGTTGTCAAGACCATGTCATACATTATATCTCTTCCAAAATCTTTATGTAATAACATACTTATTATGTTTAATTTTAATATTGTGCTCATTATATTGTAGATTTTCTTCAGCCGGAAATCAATATAGCACCCAAGGCATTTGTTGGGTATATTCTTTACAAAGATCTTGGGGATTTGTTGCCGAAAATGTTTGCTTCAAATGTGCGGTAAGAAATTTTACTAATTGTGGTCATTGTGAAGAAGCTCTTTGTATAATAATGTTTTCTGGTTAAGTTAGTTTTCTTTTTTACGCCCCCAGCATCTTCATTCAGGAGGCATAAAGTGATCGTCCTGTCTCTCCTTCCGTCTTTCCGTCCTTCCGTCCGTGACAAGGTTAAGTTGATTTTACCGTTTCGTCTAGCACTTAGACCGCTTACTACAACACTTTGATACTTACACAGTTGTTGATTATGACCATTCCCTATCCACTCACTCAACCTCACTCTGACCTTGACCTTGACCTAATTTGTACTTAGAATGATTCAAAAGTGCCATTTCTTGGTTAACTAGATTTTACCGTTTCGTCTAGCACCAACACCGCTTACTACAACACTTGGATATTTACATAGTTGTTACTTATGACCATTCCCAATCCACACATATCACCCAACCTCACTTTGACCTTGACCTAATTTGGACTAAGAAATGGGCTAGCCAGCACCAACTGGGGGCATGTGTGTTTATGAAACACAGAATCTTGTTTTGCATTGGTTTCTTTCAGGTTATTTTTAGATTTGTATTTGGTGGGGGAATTGCCTGTGGTAGTGCTGCATTGAAAATAGATCTGTGGTAGTGGACAAGTAACTTTATTAAATGAAGTGAAAACGATAGAAATATATAGAATGTTCAACATAAATAATCTTATAATAAATAATATATTTAAACGTGACCTATAATCATAAAAACATTAATATTTTTGTCAATCTTGTCTATTTTTGTTATGCGAAGTTATTGAGAATATTCATCATAAATCAGTAAAGATATATTTTAAACCTCATAAAGATGACCATACATGTATTGTTGTCCATCTGCATTTGTAATGCAGACTTCTGGTTCATATTTGAAATAATGTGGGGCAAAAAGAAGTGTTCTCTTCCCCCTCTCTGTAGTGTAGTACAGCCAGTGGACACCGCAATTCTCAGGGCTTTTTTCAGAGGCTGTGATGGGGCCCTAAACATAGGTTTTGGGGAAAATTATCGCAACAAATTTGGTAAAGAGGAACACAAATTCCAGGGGTAAAGTCAATTTTTAAGGAAAAATGCATGATCTTAAGGAAATTTTGCTTGGGGATGACTACTATATTTGGCCCTGTGTTGCAGAGTTCTGGATGACCGCTCGCTCTCCATCAACAGTCCGGTGTTCACAGTCATAGTTCGGGAAAATGGAAAAAATGTGACGGTGAAGCCCATTGACCCGGTTGTCATCACTTTCAGACAGCTGATGTCGGCAAATAGGACCAGTCCACAGTGTGCCGCTTGGATGTACAAACCTGACGGGTAATGTTACTTTCTTTTCCAGGTGAACCATAATATTACTGTTTGTTCTGTTCATTTTGATTTGTTTTGGATGGATTACTGATATTTGCAGAATAAAATATATCATATTGTTTTTGTTGAACATACAGAAATTATTTCTTCATCGTTTATTGAATAATTATTTTATCCCTATGGGGTATTAGTTGTTCTCTGAAATGTTCTCTGAAAAAGAACAAAAAAAAAACTGGAAAACCCAGCTCATACATAATTTGCCATTTATATATACTCCCAGACTTCCCAAAAGCCATCGGTCTGATGGACATATTTGGCAAATTTTATTTTAGACCAGCCTAAAATAGTACTGAATGTCTGACAGCTTTTTCAAGGTTTCAAAACTTTGTCTTAAAAATAATTTTTTTTTTGGTCTGGCAAATTTTATTCGGTCCAGATATTGTTAGACCGGATGTCTGACGTGTTTTGAGCTTTCAGGAAATCTGTATATACGTTTCTACATCAAATGTCAAATTTCTCATTAGAATGCACTTTCCTTTTAGTACGGGAGAATGGTCAACGGAGGGGTGCTATGTGCAGGAGCGCTACACAATGGAGGAGGCCATGTTTGTAAAGTGCTCCTGTAACCATATGACCAGTTATGCTGTAATAATGGATGTCTCTGAACATGAGGTGACTAACGGCTTATCAGTTTAACATACTCGAACAATTGCAAGTTGGGCCATATGTTTGGAATTATTAAAAGAGAAATATTCAGAAAATGTTTGTACCAGTTATGTATATCAAGGGTTGAGGGTGACACTGTTGTATATGCTTATCATTCCTATATCAGATACAATAGTTTCACACTCAACACTCCATGTATATTATTTGCATGTTGCATGTACAGACATTAAATATTATGCTAAAGTATGTACAGTTGTATTGTACATTTTGTGATTATATGTGCCATTATCTTCATGTTCTATTAAATAATACATCAATTAAAGTTTGCATCATTGTGTAAAGCGTTGCCAATATCGTTACCGTCGTGTGTTTCAGTACGTCCCGTCTGAGCCGATCACAGTTCAGATAATCACGTACATCGGACTGGTCATCTGTATGGGCTGTCTGGCGGTCACCTTCATCATTCTATTCATACCCAAGAGGATCCAGTCCAACTCCAATAGCATCCACATTAACCTCATGTTCGTCATGTTCCTCTGTCAGCTCGCATTCCTCATCGGCATCAATCGGACAGATAGCGGGGTAAGTACAGCCTTTCACTTCCACACAGCAGTGGATTTCTAAGTGTGTTCCCTGGCATTTCAACTCATAGCAGTGCATTTACACCTAGTGCCGGGGCTGTGCTTCATCCTCATTAAATTGGAAAATGAAGTAACTATTGTAACTAGTACCAATATTGTTTTAATCGTACCGGTATATAAAGTGGAAGGCAAGAAAGATTTCTTCAAGATTGTTTACCTTTTATTGTTTGTGATTGAAATCAGACATTAACAGTAAACTTGAAACGAAATTGTATATGGGTTTAAAGACCGTTTTACACCTAATTCTTGTAACTGCAACCATTTGCCCCGTTTACTCATTCCCCAAAATAGCCATTGAATACAAATTTGAAAATTTTGCTAAATTCAGCCCTTTTTGACTACAGTTTTGCTTAAAAAATAAACATATACATTCCAGAAATGAGTAGAATTTGAATGTAGATGGTAAAATTTGTTAACAAAAGATTTTAACAAGGAGAAACCCTTATTTGTCAGTAAAAGAAATGTAACATAAGATTAAAAGACTGTTGACAGTTTGTTGATCTGTTGTTTTCCAGCTGTTCTGCCGACTGGTTGCCATTGCTCTCCACTACTTCTACATGACTGGTTTCACGTGGCTCTTTGTGGACATTCTGCACCTGTATCGCATGCTCACCGAGATCCGAAACATTGACACAGGCTCCATGAAGTTCTACTACCTGCTTGCTTATGTTATTCCTGGAATTATCGTCAGCCTCGCGGTTGGTTTGAACGCAGAGGGTTATGGCACAGGGAATTTGTGAGTATTTGAAATTAATTTATTTTAACAAGTTTTACCGAAAACGTTTCAAGCATTCCATTTAGTTAAACAATTTAATAAGAAATCAATATAAAAGTACGGAAAATCTCAAACTTTATCTCAACTTAAAAATACTGACCAATGAAAACGCTATTAACACAATTATTGGCTTTGATTTTCATTTGCTAATATTTAAGATTAAGACAAATATTATGTGGTCTTGAAATAATTCCTTTATTTATTTTGTATATAAAATTATTTTTATCTTTGATTATAGAAAACGAACGTCCATAATTGTCTTATAGTACACTAATGTCATGTTGGTACTAACCACAGTGTGTGTTATATTTTAGCTGCTGGTTATCCATGAAGGACAAATTCATATGGAGTTTTGCTGGCCCAGTGACAGCGTCGATAATCGTCACTGTGTTCATATTCGCCTTGGCGATGAAAGCCTCGTGCAGAGAGAAGGTCACCGTGGTAGACATATCTTCATTCAGGTACTGGTATTGACTGAGTGTAATTATTACATCATGTATGTAAAACATCAATGATCATCCTAAATTCTGCATAAAAAAGTACAAAAGTTAAATAAATAAAAACAACAACAACAGGAGAAGTAACATTTGAGACAAAAGTGAATGTTGAATAATGTTCCCACATATAATTAAAGGTTAAAGCATTTCTCAAGTTTCTAAAGTCTCTAAATCTCGTACAAATTTAGAAATTTATATACTGTGCAGTTGTTTTAGTAGTACTTTTAAATCCTGTATTTTTTACAACATAATCTGTTGTAGCTTTATTTGAATGCCCAATTGTATCAGTAATGATAATCTGAATTATTATTATTTTATCTAATTAGAAATAGTTTAGTAGAATTTTGCGTTGATTTATAGTAGATTATAATATCATCACCTTAGGATGGTGTGAGATAATCGTTAAACTCCTGTATCAGGTCAGCTGTGTCTTCTATAATCGTTAAACTCCTGTATCAGGTCAGCTGTGTCTTCTATAATCGTTAAACTCCTGTATCAGGTCAGCTGTGTCTTCTATAATCGTTAAACTCCTGTATCAGGTCAGCTGTGTCTTCTATAATCGTTAAACGCCTGTATCAGGTCAGCTGTGTTTTCTAAAACAATGCAGGTTCGCCACTACGTGAACATGCATCTGTGTCTCGTGTTTTTCAGGGTGGGTATGTTTGCCAATATCATCCTGTTGATGCTGTGGGGAGTGATCTGGGTCACGGGCCTGCTCTCCGTCAACTACAACCACATGGCTCTGCACTTCGTCTACGCTCTGTTCTGCCTGGCCCTTGGTGTGTTCACCTTCATCATGTACATCATTGTCAACTACAAGGTTTGTGTTCATCTGGTATTATCTACAGGCATGTATACAGGATTTGGAGTGAGCGGGGGCGGAAAATGTGGTACTTACCAACCTATGCATGTATTGATGATAAATATAGCAGAATAATGATGGTTAAAATTGTGTAATATCAAAGTTTAGCTTCTGTGCAACATAATAATTGTTAAAAAAGCTACTAAATTCTTCGCTGATAAGAATGTCTTAGTTAATGTGGTGTTTAAAAATATAAACTTATTGACAATTGTACAGGGTGCATACACCACTTCTGTCTATTTCTTAATCTGCCTATGTTTCAACCCAGAAATAGTATTATGCATGTTAGTAATGCCAACATTGACTGAGGAATTATCATTCGATGATGGTATAATTATATTTAAAAAGAATTATTGGTTACTCATAATGGTGCCTTCAAACTATTATTATATCTTTCTTTGAAAATAATTTGTGATTAAAAATGGTTGTTATTTTATCTTCATGCTACATTGTATTGGAATAGCTTCAATAAAAGATTAAGAATTGTGTACCAGACTGTACCAATTACATAATTGGATTTTGCTACCCTGTTGTTGTTTTTTCTGTCGTCAAATGCAAAGTCGTTAGTTTACAATAGGACTGTGTGTTAATTCAACACTATACTTGTTTGTGCAGGTTCGACATGAAATGAAGAAGGCCTGGTACAAATGCCGAGGTCACAAGCTAGATCTGGATGACAACGTTGGCGGGACTCGGAGCTCTGTATACAGCGTAAGATTCACAGTTATTGCCCCATACATATTGTGAAACTACAATTCTGAAATCATTACAGAATATGTTTAAAATATTTATATTGACATGTGTTATGAATGTTTTACTGTTGTAGTTCTTATGAATGACCTTATGAAATCCTGCATAATAACTATTGCAAAAAGGTTGTCTTTTGATATTTTTCTTTAATCACACTTTGTTTTGCAAACAATTTTTATGTTACACTGATGTAACTGTATACATTTCTGTAACCTGTAAAATTGTTGAAAATAAGGTTAACACTGTATAATGTTAATTCTATAGAAATATCAGTCAGGCATAATGTATAATTTAAATTACAATAATTTAATCTATAAGTTGAACGGCTTAATTTAAAGGTATGATTTTATTTTTATGCAAATTCACAGTGATCAGCCTTGGCATATCATTACTACACTTGGGACAGAGGAATTTATATCCATTTCATAATTAATTCCTATAACAACTGAATTTGTTCTTCAACTTAAAGCAGTCTGCCCTAGTGTATCGTAATGACACATGCGGCAGAGGAATTTATATCCATTTTTCAATGTACACTTATAAGAACTGACATATGTGCTCCAAATTACAGCGATCTGCCCTGGCGTATCGTAATGACACATGCGATGGAGGCACCATGAACCGTATCAATGTGGGCATCTCCACAAACTCCACCACCAGTCGGTCCACCAGCAAGTCCAGTGGGGGTCTCTACAAGGGGGAGGACTACCTGCGTAGCACCAGCACCTCCACTTCTGGCAATGTACCCCCCGTAAAGTACCCAAAGGGGGGACCCATCCCGGGATACGGATACGACTTTGAGAAACCGGATGGATTAGGTATGCTGGGTCTGTATCAAGCTGGTCTTTTATCTATCAATATGGTTTACAGACTATTTCAGTCAGATTCTATAATGTTAGAACATGTAGGTTTTAGTTTGTTATGATTATATCGAAACAATCATCAATATAAAATATCAGTCTAACTGTGATGTTGTTTTATGATTTGTATGAGTCTATTTTGACACTTCATAACCAGTGTTCAATACCGCAAATAAAATAGTTTGGAAATGTGTTTTGAATTATTTGTTACTGTTCATTTGTTAATATTTCCATCGAGAATGTTGTGATCATGATTATAAAGTTGAAATTTAAGAAAATGCTCATTGTTCTAAGAAAGATATCTACATGAATATCTCTGACATCTGTTTTCAGACCCAGACTCGATGCAGATCCGTTCCAAGCGCGACAGCAATGATTCAGATTCTGAGAGTGAGATGTCAGAGAGGATGAGTCTCGACCTGGCCTCCAGTCATTCCTCTGATGACGATGATGATATCGACGTACAGCTGAACTGGGAAAACCAACTACCAAAGAATAAAAAAATAGGTAATTTTTCTTTGATGACATACTACTGTAGAGAATTTATAGACTTTGCAGTTTATATTAGATTCCCTAGTGATTTTGTCATTTATGCTTTGGGTATGTTTAGCCTATACAGGATTCCCTAGTGATTTTTAGCGTGACTTTTTGAAGAAAATGCAAGCTATTCTACATTTTGTAGTCAGCGTCCAAGCTAGGTTAACGTTTTTCGGTAAGCTAGTTTCTCAGGAATGGCCTAAGGGATTTCATTCAAACTTTAAACATTTATTCCGCACATTAAAATGAACCTATAGGCCAAGTTTGGTAACTCTAGTTTGAAATTTGTCAACATTATGGGGCTTTTTACACTTAGAAATTTACATATACATGTAAGCTATATGGGGTTAAAGATTTTCGGTAAGCTGGTTTCTCAGGAATGGCTAGAGGGATTTCATTCAAACTTAGAACACTTATTCCCTATATTAAAATGAACTCATAGGCCAATTTTGATAGCTCTAGTTTGAAATTTGTCAAAATTATGGGCCTTTTTACAATTTTAAGTGGGTGAAATGACTGCGAGACATTGCATGAGATTGCATATGGGGTTAGTTGGGTCAAGCTCAAGGTTACTGTTTTCAAATTTAGAAAACTGCTTCCACTCGGTGACTCGAGAAAGAAATTAATTTTGTTTAATTAGCTCATACTATACAGTTTTTTTTTTTTTTTAAATGCCAGAAACTCTGACAAGCACTAGAAAAGTCGAGGGCGCTGTCCTCCGACAGCTCTTGTATTATATATGCTTTAGATATATTTAGCATGTAGATATATGTAGCATCTTCTTGTATTTTTGTTGCAAAAAGTTTGAAACTTATTGTCCTTCAGTTATTTCATACTGTGCAGCACTTTTATCCTATTTAAGTTCTGTAGTATGCTTTTCTGTTGGTTCAGATCTGTTACTTCTGCTTTCTCATGAAGAATTCTTAGTTCTAGTCTTGTACTCACAATGTCTCTTATTTAAGTTTATTGACTCAGAAATATTCTCATGCTCATAGTAAAAGGTCAATGTGTTCCACAGATTTTACTGTAACATCACATGTGTGAATATGTTTGGTTTTAGACTGTCAAGAATTGCTCTATCATATGAGTCGACTGGTTCCCAAAGGTAACATACGTTCATTAACTGGGGACTGTTTTTCTGTGCATTTTGCGTTCTGTTTTGTGCCATGCTTACTATTTTAACATCTTTCAAATTATTCAGTTCATAAACATAATGTAATTTTGATTCCAGATATTTCTTTCCTAGTTAGGTTCAGGGAAAGGGTCTTAATCAAAATGCATAGAATAATCCTTGTCTTTATTTGGGTGAAGGTAAAATCAAATCACATATAAAATAGTTTTACAGTGGTTTCCAATCCGAAGAAAGCATCTGGAGTTTTAATGTTGGCTCACTGCATATCAAGCACTCCTTCTGATTGTAAATGTGTGTTGACAAGAGATGAATTACAGCAAATGACTGTCTATTCCTTGCATTTAAAAAATAACTGACTGCATGAATTATTCGTAACTTTAAAATTGTTGTTTAAGCAATGCTAACTTTTGTTCAGTGCATGAATGTTGAATAAGATGTCACTGAAGAACAATGTTAGACTGCATTTGATTGTCGAAAGCAGTTTTGTGTTCTTGATGTCGTTTAATTCAGTAATTGAGTAAACTTTCTTTTTCGTCATAACAAGTAATTCATAAAATTATGACAACATTTGAAAAAAGACACAAAACTCATTTATTTTGAAACTAATTTGAGGATCAGGTGTGCATGTAGATGTCGTCGTAAAATCTATAATATTTGCTTGATGAAGACGTTGAGATGTACTGGTATATAAAAATGTTGTGCACTTCTGTAATAAAACATGTTTGTTAACATGTTAAAAAAAATAATCTAACACTGGAAATTGGGTGCATTTTGTTGTTTTGTTACGTTCTGGTTGCGGATGTGATCTGAAGGAATTTTATAATTATGATTTACCTGACACACATTTAAAATTAAAGTCATCTAGCAGCTGTGCAAATATGGTAAATACGTAAATAACACTTTAGTGTTCTTAGCTCATTTAATATTTCCTCATATTTTCTTTTCACTTGGTTATCATTCATGCATATACATTACTAGTTTGTGCAATAAATTTAATTCTGAAACATTGACAGTATTTTGTAAAAGAACCGGTTTGTTTACAGCAGAAAAATTAGAACAAAATAACAACAAAAAACGTGTATAAAAATGAGCTGTGAGAGTGTTTTCCAGACCTTTGTTTATGTTAGTATATTTTTGTTTGTTTAGAAGAAGCACGTGAACAGATACGAAAACAGAAGGAAGAAATGCTTCAGCAGCAACAGCTACAACAGCAACAACCTCCACCTGTTGTACCAGCATCGACCCATCAGTATCACAATCCATTTGAGCATCATGTATATTCAGGTGCGTGGTTTGGAAAACAGATTGAAACTGTGCATGTCAAATATGAAACAATTATTTATACTTTGTACTCCTGAAGTTAAATAGCAGAATATCCTTTTTACTGAATTAAGACATGACATCTGTTGTATCACTGAGGTAAAATAACAGATACCTAATTTATTCAATAAATTTGGACTTGAAATTCTGTTTTACCTCTAAATAAACAATACAAATTACAAATAAGACATGACATCTTTTGTTACCATAAATCATACTACCACATAATTGACTCAAGCAGAGGTGAGCGATGATCATCATTAAAAAAAACAAAAAAAAAACTGTTTATATTTCTTATTTCTTCACTTCCCCCTACAGGATCCCCATCACCCAAGTTTTCCCCACGGGTGCCTCACCACATGGCCGGCCAGTGGCCCGGGGACCCCCAGCTCTCGGGATACACGGGTAGCGAGTCAGAGTACCACACATCGGAGCATCCCACACTCTCGAGCACCCAGCCGGATGTAACTCTACAAACTCCCGAGTACAAAGGTACGGCCCGTTATGGCCCTGGCATGTTTTCACACTTTCTGAATCAACAGTAAGCTCTCAGAAAAGAATAAGCTTGTAAAAAGTATGAAATAGTAGGAAGCCATTTTTGAAATCTTCATGATGTTTAGCATTGTGTTAACAGTATAAGTCAACAAAAGTTGTTAGACTCTGTAGTGCATGAACTGTTGTTCATTGTCATTGTATAACTAAGGTGTTGGGTACAATTTGTCTGATACCTTCAGTAATGTCACAAATTGTTTTATTACACAATCTTCAGATTTGTGAACTGAAAATAATTAGAAAATCGTATAATAGAAATGCTGGTGTAAGTTATTGTGACATTGTGTTCTTTTTAACTAGTCATTATTTCATATATGCAGTAGTTTTGTATTCTTTAAATTGTAAAGATGGCGCATGTGTTCATTTGACACATTGGTTTGTCAAGATTTGAATTGTATATTTATATTATACCGGTATAATAAAATTGTAAATATTCTACAAATTTGTGTGTATTTTGATACTAAGTGTTTGTCACTTTTTCTTGCTTGCTTTGAATGTGCAACTATGTTTGTTGTAAATAATATAAATGCCAGATGTAATTTTCCAGAAATTTGTTATACATTCCCTTTTATTGTGCTATATTTTGTAATTCACTTTTTTTCACTCATTTGTATTGCTATAATGAATTTCAAATATTGTAATGCAAATTTAATGCAATACTTAAATCTGAAAATTTGTTCTAATGCTTGACATTATTAATTTCTTAATTGTGCTCTTTTGGCAACATCAAAACAATACATTAAATTTTATGCTGCTGAATGTTGAACAGGAAGGTTGCTTTTTAATTTGCTTATATTTGGATTAATTGCTCTGCATTAATAATCATAATCATTTTCACTCTCAGTTTATTATACTCTCCGAAAAATTTTGGGGGAGCATATAGTCGCCGCTTTGTCCGTTCGTCTGTCCTTCCATCCGTCCCACTTTGTTGTCTGGGCTATTTCTCAGCAACTATTAGTCGGAATGCAATGAAACTTTATGGAAGCTTCATTACCAAGAGGAGTTTATTACCAGCACGTTCCACTTCGTTGATTTTTCTCAGAGTTATGGGACTTTGAATATTTCTGAAATTAGTATATAGTGCACAATTCTTGACTTTCTTGTCCGAGCTATTTCTCAGCTACTACTGGCCATAATTCAGCAGAACTTAATGGGAAGCTACATTACCAAGAGGAGGTGTGCATATTACCAGGATGTTCCCCTTCAGTGATTTTTCTCAGAGTTATGGGACTTTGAATATCTGAAATTAGTATATAGTGCACAATTGTAGACTTTCTTGTCCGGGCTATTTCTCACCAACTACTGGCCAGAATTCAACAAAACTATGGGAAGCTTCATTACCAAGAGGAGGTGTGCATATTACCAGGATGTTCCGCTTCAATGATTTTTCTCTGAGTTATGAGACATTGAAGATTTTCTGAATTGGTTTGTAGTGCACAACTCTTGTCTGGGCTATTTCTCAGTATCTACTTCCCAGATTTCAATAAAACTTGATGGGAAGCTTTATTGCCAAGAGGATATATGCATATTACCAGAACGTTCCACTTTAATGAATTTTCTCGGAGTTATGGGACTTTGAAGATTTCAATTGTGTTATGTCTATTTTTCTGGAACTGCTATAAAAAATTCAATGATACTTGATAGATTGAATAACTAGGATGAAATAACCGTATTTGCTTTTTCTGCATGTTCATGCGGTATTTGTGTGGTATGCTCACATACAGTTTTGATGTCAGATCTGGTCCTGCAGGTCTAGTGATTGTTAGTCATTTTACTTCCTCGGCCCTTCTCATTGCTTTATATTGCTTGACAAAGTGCATTGGGGAGCATCAATCAGTTTTACTGATATCTTTGTCTCGTTAGCTTTTATAGAGTTAAGGCTTACAAGGAAATCCAATACCAATGAATTCTGTTGGTTGATTTAATCACAGAATTAAAGAATTTTGTAATTTAATTACTGTCAAATGTTAGTTTCATTTGTCTATGATATGGATTCAGGTCGTGAATTTAAAATAGCAACAGCCAGGCATATGGAGACGTTACAAAGTGAGACACTTAACACTGGAGGGCCTACCGCCCGGTCCCCGCTGGGCTCCCCCCAAACTAAACACACCCCTCAGGTGGCCCCTGGCAGTCCCGTCCCTGTCCTAGGCAGCCCCTTCATGGGGCCCCGAGATGAAGGTCGTGAAATGGTCAAAGTGTTAACTCATAGGGGGAGTGTCTCCTCTGATTCGGAGTAAGTTTGTCGAGTAAAAAGGATACCAAATATATATGTTGCGTGTCGTGGGCAAACCGGGCTGAATGCATGTGCGTAAAGTGCAGTCCGGGACGACACTGTACGCATTCAGCCGGGTTTTCCCATGACACGCCTTATATATACATTTTCTTTTTTTCTGGCATAAATATACTGAAAAGATATAAAAGATGTTAGTCTGGTTCACACAAACAAAAGAAACAAATAAAACAATTTTCATGACTGTTTTGGAGAACTAATATTCAAATGACAAAAGCTGATCTGCCATTACCATCAATCTTCTTGTTTAATGACCTTTAATGTTCATTCTTGTAAGAAGTATATATTCATTATATCATGTCTGTAAAAGGTGTAATAAGTATTTTTCATTTTCTTCTCGGAATCAGAAATGAGAGTAACTGTTCAATAAGTTTTGAGTTAAGTTTTTCCTATAGAACTCTACAATTATTTATTAAACAGAAATGAAAAATGTACTAGCATGTAATGTATTGAAGTTAGCGTAACTAAAACACCGTGATCAGCTGTTGTCAGATATTGCATGTTGTAAAGCTGTTTTTCGGATAATTTGTTTTACATTTTTACACAACTAACAGTGGTTTCAATTTGTATGTTTTTTGTTTGCATGAATATTTTGTTTCGAGTTTACTTCTTGTTTGTGTTTGCTTAAATATGTGCAAATTATGGTAACATATATAGCAGTAGTGTGGGATAACAAAGAGTGTCCTTTAAAAAATTGGAATTTTTGGCTCTAAAACAAGCAATAAATTAATTAAGCGATTTTGCAAAAAAGTTACATATTTATTGTGATTATCTAGTATATACAATATATATTGCTTTGCAATATATTGCTAATAATTATAAATTCTTCAAATGGAAATTAATTCAGTTAGTAATAATTCACTTTAACATTGTATCAAAGAAGAGATCGTCTTGAAGAATGGCATAAAACGCTTTGTTGAAACACAAATGCATTTACAATTATTTCATTCAAATGCACTTTCTTGTTTGTACTATTAACATAGTATTGCATGCGCTTTACATGAATAATGCAACTGAAGACACTGGTCGAACAAAGAATTTTCGATGGCTAATCTACATTTTGCAATGCTGCAAATAGCTAAATATGAATTAGACTGTTTTTTTTTAAATGGAAGTTGAAATTAATCAACAAGTGCTGATGATATTACATGAGCAATTTTTATGGAAGATGAAATTAACCAACAAAACGTGCTAATGATATTACATGAGCAATTTTTATGGAAGTTGAAATTGATCAAGGAGAGTTAATGATATAACATAAGCAATTAACAATTAAAACATACTGCCAATGTCAACCTTTTAGAACATGTTGACAGCATGGATGCAGTTTATACATAAATAAATTTGAATATGAAAACCTATGCAGATTTTTTTAATTCAAGTTTTAAAGCATTAAAAACAAATACATTTAAACTGAATCTATGCGCTTTCATTTTATGGCAAAAATGAACAGAAAGATGTGGATTAGCTGGCACTTAATACAAGCATGTTTTGTTCTTTGAAGTCTAAACTTGTTTTGCGCATGTCTATGTTTGAGTTTGCTTAATGTTTGTTTTGTTTTCACACTGTTTCCAGATGGAGTCATGAAACTTGTGTTTGATCTTTGACCTTGGCAGCTGGTTGCCGTAACAACAATAAAAAGTGCTCAGAACCCAGGAGTTTACATTTTTACAAACCAACGTCAACACTTTAGCAACGGAAGTGCTTAACTGATCTCATAATCTACATGTACAGTAGCGACACAAATGAAAGTGTCTTCAGGACTTTAAAGACAGATGGAGTTGATGATTTATTCTAGTTTATATTGAAGCACATAGACTTCCATGCAATGACAGCAGCTGCATAATAATCAAGTGATACATTCTATTTTGTTTAATTGTGGCACGTCATGGGAAAACCGGACTTAGTGCATGTGCGTAAAGTGTCATCCCGGATTAGCCTGTGCAGTCTGCACAGGCTAATCCGGGACAACACTTTACGTCTAAAGTGGATTTATGATTAGAAGACACTTCATTGAAACAGAAAATACCATAAAAGTGGAAAGTGCCGTCCCGGATTAGTCTGTGCAGACTGCACAGGCTTATCCGGGACGACACTTTACGCACATGCATTTAGACCAGTTTTCTCACGACGCGCCATAATTTTAATATGCATGGTACATCAATTGAACTTAGGAATGTTTAGTTGTCTACGCTTATGTATGAGTCCAGGGGCCCATTTAAAATGCCACACTTGCTATGTGGCGCGTCATGGGAAAACCAGTCTTAATGCATGTGCGTAAAGTGTCGTCCCGGATTAGCCTGTGCAGTGGATTTATGTTTAGAAGAGACCTCCTTGAAACAGAAAATACCATAACCGCGGAAAGTGCCATCCCGGATTAGCCTGTGCAGACTGCACAGTCTAATCCGGGACGACACTTTAGGCACATGCATTAAGACTGGTTTTCTCACGATGCGCCACATATATTCAAAGCCGGATTCAATATTGAATGGTGTTTTTACCGACCACTTGGTTTACTAAACACAAAACACAAAGAAGAAACTGAGGTTGTCATATTGGTATGTTTATAAATGCATTTTATGAATATTATATTAATACAACAAAATGAGATTTAAGTATTAGGCAATAATATTGCACACTGTTATTTTGTTTTATGAAAAAGCAATTAGAGCTACTTGTGATAATATTATTCTGAAAAACTATAGCAGGATTGGTTGCAGAATCATTTAGCACCTTGACCCAACTATGTGGTTGAGGCTCACTGTTATTCACAAAATTACTCAATGTCTAAACATTTGAACATTTTGCTGAAGACAAGTGCTGCTCGACTACATCAGTTTCTTCATAAAACTTTAGGAAATATCCAAACTTGATGACAAGAATGTTTGTACCCTTGGTGAGCCCTGATAGTGTAAGAATGTGTTAGATCTACTGACAGTGGAAGAACGTGTTAGATCTACTGACAGTGTAAGAACGTGTTAGATCTACTGACAGTGTAAGAACGTGTTAGATCTACTGACAGTGTAAGAATGGGTTAGATCTATTGGCAGTGTAAGAACGGGTTAGATCTACTGACAGTGTAAGAACGTGTTAGATCTACTGACAGTGTAAGAACGGGTTAGATCTACTGACTTTGTAAGAACGTGTTAGATCTACTGACAGTGTAAGAACGGGTTAGATCTACTGACAGTGTAAGAATGGGTTAGATCTACTGACAGTATACGAACGGGTTAGATCTACTGACAGTGTAAGAACGTGTTAGATCTACTGACAGTGTAAGAACGTATTAGATCTTGAGTATTTAAGTCATTAACATGAGCAGTTACTAATAGCATATATTTTATGTGTGTCTTTAATTATCAGAGATTGATATGTTTCTTTTATCCAAATAGCGGCCACTGACATTTTACCCTGTGCCATAATTATGTTTCATGTTCCATTTATAAACGAGATGTGTTCACAGTTATCACAGATAGTGGCGTTTAAAATCCCTCCATTGATTGCTACATTGTATGGTTTAGTAATTTACCAAATACTGGTTTTGCTGATAAATGCATGATGTTCCATATTTGGTCATTTGTAATCTTGTATGTGATGTTCTCATTTGTGTACATTTGCATTTGCTGTAAATATAATGTTATGTGTAAGTGTACTTTGCATATTAAACTAAACATTGTTCCTGTAAATTACTAGATAAATATTATTTATTATTTCCAAAACATTATTTTGCTTGTTTGTGTTATACATTTTGTGAAGCAGTTTTTCAGATGTGAAAACAATGATTATTTTTAAATGTTTTTTAATGAAAGTCACGACAAAGAAATAAATAATTTTAAACTGTGTCTGTTTCTTTTCACATATTTGTAAAAGAGAGAATTAAGGATACAACAAGACAAGAGGGCCAAATGGCCCTGGGTCGCTCACCTGAGTTTCATTAGTCGAACAATTTTCCATGTGTTAGATTTGGATATACGGATACGGATATACTGATACGGACTGATGGAAATGCTGCCTTAATCATCATGGTTTGAAAAACTTAAGTGGCAGCAGACATTCAAAATTTGGGAAGTACATATTGAAATTGAAGCTTTTTCTTCAGTTTGCAGAGTGACCTAGTTTTTGACCCCACATGACCCAGATTCTAACTCGGGTGAGATACCATTGGGACAAATGTTCTGACCAAGTTTCATGACAATTGGGCAAATAAAGTAACTTCTAGAGTGTTAACAAGCTTTTTCTTCAATTTGACCTAGTTACCTAGTTTTTGATCCCACATGACCCAGATTCCAACTCGGCTGAGATACCATTAAGACAAATATTCTGACCAATTTTCATGAAGATTGGGATAAAAATATGACTT
The DNA here is from genome assembly GCA_027627225.1 of Congeria kusceri. Taxonomy (NCBI): domain Eukaryota; kingdom Metazoa; phylum Mollusca; class Bivalvia; order Myida; family Dreissenidae; genus Congeria; species Congeria kusceri. The sequence goes on from CM051035.1 coordinate 6,092,502, forward strand.
CAAGAGTGTTCACAAGCTTTTGCTTCAATTTGACCTAGTGACCTAGTTTTTCACCGCACATGACCCAGATTCGGACTCGGACGAGATATCATTAAGACAAATGTTCTGACCAAGTTTCATGAAGATTGGACAAAAAATGTGACTTCAAGTGTGTTAACAAGCTTTTTCTTCAATTTGACCTAGTGACCTAGTTTTTGACCCCACATGACTCAGATTCGAACTCGGTCGAGATATCATTGGGACAAAGGTTCTAACCAAGTTTCATGAAGATTGAGCAAAAAATATGACTTCTAGAGTGTTAACAAGCTTTATAAAGTTTTTAATATAGCCATATAAGGAAAACTGCCCCGACCCCTGGCGGCCATGCTTTTCAACGGAGGGCAACCATTTTCGAACTCGGCTGAGATATCGTTTGGACAAATGTTCTGACCAAGTTTCATGAAGATAGGGCAAAAAATGTGACTTCTAGAGTGTTAACAAGCTTTTTCTTTAATTTGACCTAGTGACCTAGTTTTTCAGCCCACATGACCCAGATTTGAACTCAGCCGATATATCATTAAGATAAATGTTCTGACCAAGTCACACTTCTGGGTTCCGAGCCGCCATTTGTAATACAGAGAAAAACGTAAACAAAGAAAATATAAAAGCAGAGAGCTATAGAAGATAGGGCACCGATCAACATTACAAGAGGTCCACTACCACCATCACGTTCCACGTCGCACGTATAGTCCTTCCCTCGCCCGTCCCTCCTTTTTATATTTTTTCGTAATATTCTTAACTTGCACTCTTTTGGACGTCATTTGGTATCCGAAATTTTTCTTTGGCAATCTTCCCTATTGTAATCATGACATAACCAAATGACTTTTTCTGCTTTATTATAGCATATGCGAAACGAATTGGGTTATTTACAGGTGCGGTGCGATTGTTTTATAAGTTATATCTAGTTAAGTTGCTTAGTGAAAATTAATATTATTATTACTATTATAATTGTGAGCCTTACATTACTTATAGTTATTGCCTATCAATTAGTAATGTCAAATCTAGAGTATTTGCACTATTCCCATCATCCCTTCATTCTTCCTTTAGTCTTGTCCCGGGCAATTACACGTATTGTATGCATTTACGTATACGACTCGTTTTGTCACGTTATACGTTTATAATACCGTCTTATTGCAGGGATCCCGGAGAACCAGGACTTACTAGAACTTCAAGGATGCCTACATTTTCACCCTGCATCTATTGGTATTTGTTCAATTACCAAATTAGAGCATGTCGAGCCCTCTAGGCCACCCCCTCCTGGTTTTCCGTGGCTGGTTAAAATAACTTTACTTACCTCTGGTCCAGTCCCTCCCAAGGTCTACATTGCGGGAACCAACATCTCACACTGGACGTTAGACCTTGCCTCGTACGCCCTGTCAGATGTTATCGCTGTCAGGGGTACGGACACACCGCCAGCGGGGGTAAATGTCCTCACCCTTCTATCTGTTGCCGCTGTTCCGGAACCCGGTGCCTAGGTCAATGCACCCGTAACATCCGCCCTTGTGTTAAATGCGGTGGCCTGCATTCTGCTTCCTACCAAGGTTGTCCGTCATATAAGAGAGCCTTGAACATTGCCTCTTATTCCAGCTTCTATGGTGTTTCTTGGTCTGAGGCGGAGTGCAAGCTATTAGCACTTGATACTGTGGTCCACAAGGAGGTGTCCAACACACTCCAACACCAACGGACTCCAGATCCACACATGCAGCCCCCGGTCCTAGCATAACCGATACCGGGTGCGCATGTCCTTCAGTTGAGGGGCCAGTTGGTAAGGTTACCCCCCCCCAACCGGTAAGTAGTCTCCCACCTTCACAGGTTATTCCTCCCTTGGAGCGGGTTGCACACCATTCACCTGTACAATGAACCACCACCCCTGTTTCACCTATTCAGGGGGTCACACCCAATCAGCGGGTCCCAGGGGGTCTTCCCCGTTGCCGGATTGTAGTAGCACCACTTGTTCCAGCTCTACAATTTCCGACAATTCACTATTCAACGTTACCGGGAATGACTCTCTGGTGTCAGTGCACTCTAGTATTCTAGAGAAGCGTACCATCTCAGACGTCTGCCAGATAGAGGAGGAGTCCTTGGTTAGTGTGCCCCCTAACCGTCCCAGAATGGTCGACACCCAGACTTGAGTTCTCCTGCCTTTAATAACAGCAAGCGCAACTCGCTTTTAGGAGACTCATACTTTTAAATTAAAGATCCGCCAGCGACAGGTCACTGTTATCGCCATATACATCTCAGCGAGCTGACGGATCTAATTGCTGAGATAATAAAGGACCGTGACAGGCCAACTGGGTGTCTGGTTACTGGCTATATCACTAGTAAAATAGATTCCCGATTCAAAAGGGGCAGGGAATCTATATCCTAAGTAACCCCTAAAGTCACTATATCTGACACTGAAAGCCATTCTGGAACTAAGGATCCTCCGATACCTCCTGACCCTGGGTCCCCCCCTCCGGACAGCGGCAACCCCTCCACCTCTTTGAAACCCTCCTCTCTACCCACCTCCAAACCCCCCTCTGCAAAGAAATCCAGGCCAGTTCGGCCGGCTCGGACCCTGGCGAAGCTCAAAGGGGCCTTCTCCGGCCATAAGCTGGCCATCAGATCTCCACATGCCAAGTTAAACAATTTCAAGCGCAGACTGATTTCCAATCACTATGGACAGTGACCTTAACATTGTATCTGTCAATATTGGAGGTTTAACCTCCATTAAACATTCAGAATTAAAACATTTCTTAGACGAGAACCCCAACATTCATGTTCTCGCCTTTCAAGAAACTAAATTTCCCAGAAGTCAATCCAAATCAATACCTGGTTTTACATGCGAATTTAAAAATCATATCAGTCCATACAATAATGTAGCTGGCGGTCTTGCCATTTATATTAAAAATTGTATTAACTACGAATTACTGGGGGTGAACAACCAATTTAAGATTGATGGCAGCACTGCCATTGAGGCACTAGCAATAAAATTGGTCATAAATAAGAACGGGCCCCTTATATTGGTCAATCTTTACTCAAGAGGATGTGATCTTGAGACTTTAAATGGCCTTTTTACAGACTTAAGGACCATGAAAGGACCCTATGATGTAATATTCACATGGGACTTTAATGCACATCACCCCGCTTGGGGTTCCAATAACTCAGATGCAGCAGGTTGCGGGGTCATAGAATGGTTGGATGAGCATGACCTTGTCTTGCTCAATAACGGTTCGCCAACCAGACTTAACCCCTCCGGGTCAACAACATGTATCGACCTTACTGCAGCTAGTGCCAGGATAGCCAGTGCTTCTGTTTGGGACACTGTCTCAGATAACTTTGGATCTGATCATTTCCCACAAATGGTTACATTGTACAACTATCTTGTACAGGGAACTGATATCCCCAGCTCAGGGGAGCAGAAATTGGTTCTAAATAAAGCAAATTGGGATCAGTTCAGGGATCTCTGTTCAGATATTTCCTAGCAGATGTTCACTCCCAGGACCCCAGGACCTTTTGTTCTAATTTAACTAATAAGATCCTGTCCATAGCACATTGCAGCATCCCCGTCTCCTCCGGTAAGGATAAAGCCAGAAAGAATGTGCCCTGGTGGAGTGAGGCGTGTTCAAAAGCGGTACAGGATAGGAAAAAAGCTTTAAAATTACTCAAAAAGAACCCCGCTGAGCACAATCTCAAAAACTATAGGTCCCTAGAAAATTCAGCAAGTGGGTTATTTTGGAGGCAAAAGCTCTAAATTGGAAGAATTCTGTGAATCAGCAGTTGTTAATAAAAGTAATTCTACGTATATTTTGCAAAAGATTCACAGAATTAAAGGAAATTGCACAAATCCTGTACCGCTACTAAAATATAAAGGCGAAATTGCCTCGACCCCAAGGGAAAAGGCTCAATTTATGGGCACGCATTTCAAATCTGTCTCCAGTGATTCAAATCTCCCTCAAGAAACTTTGGACTATCAAAAGCGATTTGAATCGAAGAATAAAAACATTTTAAACAAGCCTGGGGACAATAACACGCCTCATAATTTACCTTTTACAACGACTGAATTAATTAATGCAATTAATAGTAGGAGTAACTCTGCCAGGGGCCCAGATAGAATATCATATATGATGTTCAAGAATATGCCGGCCATAAAAATTAAAATCTGGCTTGACTTATTCAATCAAGTATACAAATCATGGACCGTCCCTCCCCCCCCCCCCCCCCGAATGGAAGCAGGCCATAGTGATCCCTATTCCAAAACCTGGTAAGGACAAAAGTGATCCAAAATCATATCGTCAAATAAGTCTCACCTCTCATTCAGGCAAATTATTGGAAATAATGGTAAAAAACAGATTAGAGCACTTATTGGAAACTAAAAATATTCTGAACCCCTTCCATTATGGCTTTCGGAAAGGGCGTTCAACTCTTGATCAGCTAGCAAGGCTACAACACGATATCCTTTCTGCTAAAAATCAAGGCCAATCAGTAGTAGCTATATTTTTGGACCTTCAGGCGGCATTCGATTTAACCTGAACTTTTGGCATCTTAAAAAAGCTAGCTTATTATGGAATCAGTGGATACTGCTTCCATTACCTCAGAGCTTTCCTAGAGGGCAGGAATATTCAGGTCAAGGTCGATGGGGAGTTATCAGAGGAAGCCATAACTGACCGCGGTACCCCCCAGGGGTCCGTAATATCCCCAATTCTGTTCTCGCTCATCGTCAATGATCTTCCTGAAACCGTCAAAGACTCCGGAATGGTTATCTCCCAGTTTGCCGATGATTCTGGCACTTAGTTAAAGGGCTCTAATATGTCACGCCTGCAAAAGAGGGCTCAAGCAGGTCTAGACTCCATATGGAAATGGTCAATAAAATGGTGATTTAACATTTCACCAACCAAAACAGTAGTTATGTTATTTGGCGACCAAATTAAGCTCTCTTTGGACTTATATTTAGGCGGCATCAAGATTGTTTTTGGTATGTACCTTGATAAACAGTTAAACTTTATTCACCACTTCAAATATTTGGTTGAACGGTGCGAAAGGGACTTAAATTTAAGAATGTTAAGAGGCACAGGTTTTTACTTCTCTACAAGTCCCTTACACGTCTAAAGATTATGGAGCCCAAATCTATGCATGTGCAACGCCAAACGCCCTTAAAATGGTAGATGCCATTCAGAACAAGGCACTTAGGATAGCTCTGATGTACCCCTAGTGACATGCTTGAGGAGGAGGCGGGCTTGCTGCCTCTGAGTCTGCTCCGCAAACAGCAGTCTATTAATTTCTGGGCCAGAGCCATGGCCCGGCGTTGTTCAAACCCTGTAAACCAGCTTGTCGGGACCGGCACCTTCATCAAGGGTAAAATACTTAAGCGAAAATTTGTAGCGCTCCCCTTCGGGTGAGTATTAAGACCCTGTTGGAGGATGCCGGTCTCGACAAGACCCCTGTAGCAGACCTGAGACCGTCCAAAACACCCCCCTGGACCTGTTGATGTAGACATAACTCTATCAAAGGCCCTCACGAAATCTGACTTACCGCAGCTCGTTAAGTCAGAAACTCTTATTCATATTGATAACAGGTATGCTGAGCACCTAAAAATCTATACAGATGGCTCCAAATGCCCTAACTCTGGATTGGTAGCCTATTCATTTGTTATTCCTTCTAAAAACATTACAAAACCCACCGACTCAGCAACCATCTCTCTATTTATTCGGCAACTTATTCTGAACTTTTGGTAATTAAATATGCATTGTGCTGGATTTTGGTTAATAAACCTACTAAAACTGCTATTTTATCAGACTCATTGTCATCTCTTGAGTCTATCAAAAACAGAAATAGCAGATCTAGGCCTGATATCTAACATTTTGGAACTTCATCAACTGTGCCTAGATAAATCTTTAAAGGTCACTTTAGTATGGTGTCCAGCACACATCGACGAGTGGGAATGAACAGGCGGACAGGGGGGGCAAAGGAGGGTCTCAGGAGGGGGACTGTTGATGCTGGGGAATCCCTGGCGCCGACCGAGATCTACTCACTGGCAAAGAAATTTGTCCTTGGTGAGTGGAATCTCAAGACCACCAATTTGTCTGCCTACCGACATCCTTTTCTCAGACCCGCGAAAACCCTCAGGCCGCGTGACAAATATTCAGCAAGCATTGTGCTTGACAGAGCCATCACGCGCCTGAGGATGGAAACCACTCTTCTACCTGGTGGTGCAGGAAAGTATGTCCTTGGGCTAGACCCTGCATGTCCGCGGTGCCGGGAGCCCTTCACAGCAACCCACTTACTGCTACAGTGCAACACCTTTACAGGGCAGAGGGACCAGCTCTGGGCCGCATTGCACTCCCATGGACTAGTTTTAAACCTTACCAACGTGCTAGACCCCAAGGGAGCCGCTAGTGGCCAGGTCTTTTCTGCCCTGACAAAATTTCATCTAGACTGTCAGCTAACTGACAAGATCTAGGTCATTGGGGGGGGGAGGAGCAGTCAACCCCCAACCAACTTCTATACAGTTCCTGTAATTGTTTTTATTACTTTTGTGATACATTGCAGTTTATGTATATACTGCTTATTGCATTGTCTCTCTATGAGTTTTCAATGCTAACTATTGTTTTAGCTTTTATTGGGAAACTATGGAATTCCCTGCCCTTTCTAAACCGTGTCAATGGTATTGACCTGGTATTCCTTATTTTAAAAACATTTTTCATACGAGAGTATTACGTTAGTACACCATTGACATTTCTCAGTATCTTAATAAGCCCCCTTTTTATTGCAGTTTTTAATAATCAGAAAGGGCGGGGCCATCCATTTTCCTGGGTACAGTTGATTGCATTGAACCCCCTCCCTTCCCCTCTGACACCCCCCTTCCCCTCTCATCCTCAAAGAACCACGTCGGACTGGAGTGCACTGCGCAAGGATCTGTGAACCTTGCAATTATTTGCATTCGGTCTTATCAAGACCAATACCATTTAATTGATATTGGAGTTTTTAATATTATTATCTTTGGCACACTGTGATAGGTACAGTGTCTACTACTGTATTTTATCTACATAATTATATCCATTTTTACTATATGGAAATGACCCCTTGCAAGTTTTTTTATCAGGGATTAGTTAAAATCCCGTATTATAGTCCATTTTTACCTAGTTGGTATCATTTCCTGCTTGAATTATTCAACTTTTTAAGATTTTATTTCTTTTCTGCTTTTTTTGCTTACTTTTAAATAATTTAGTCTAGCCGTGCACTCCCTCTGGTCCTTGGGACACAACTCAAATAGCTATGCCCTTACCCATTCAATTATCTCCCCTTCTTTCCAACCTAACCCAGACCCCAACCCCCGCTGGCCTCCCAATTCTACACTTCTAATATACCATTTTATCCCTCCCAGGGTGGCTATATGTCTTTTACCTAATTCCTTACTGTGTATTACCTTAAAGGTACACAGTATCATATTCACCCATGTAAAGTATTTTTAACTTGTAAATATTATAAATAATGTTCTTGTTTCTTTAATTTTTAAGTATATTATAGGTCAAGTTCTTAACATATTGTTTTAAAGTGGCCCTATCTAGGTGACTGTTTTGTAACTAGCAGCCTATATTGCTGCATTTTATGTATATAAATGTAGTTTTTAAACATTGTTTTAATGCCACCCTGGGGGGAACCACCATTTTAAAATAGCCCAACTTTCTTAAGGTACCAAACAGACAGGGACTTAAGTTGGAGCACCTCGCTATATTCCCTGTCTGCAAGCGTTCAACATAAGTAAATCGCATGTCGCACAAATGTTAATAAATCAAAATTACTCGCACACATAACATACTTGCCTATGCAAGTCTATTTTCATTTATATTATATTAAATCTTCACTATTTAGTGACCCTTGATCCATTTTACTTATTATAAGAAGTATTCTTACTCCACATACAGTTAAACAGGGTTAAAACCCTAAATACTAACTATTTATTGCTTTACATTATAATACTCATTTTATTCAGAGTATTATTTATTATGACAGCATTTCTAAGTAACTTAGTGTTAATTCTCGGCCTTTTCATATACCGGCAGCATAAAATTGTAGCTAAGACATGCAAATATCATATCTATTCTGTACAACTATGTTGAACCAAATAAGAGATCTGGTAAAACATTAAACTGTTCATGATTTTATCTTAAATAAACAACAGGTACTACTGTACCCTTGTTTCCATACATTCTAATAAAATATATGGTTATTAAATCATATATATCATCCAGATCTATAAGTAAAAAAGACTTCAACAATTCCATTACAGCATATGCTGAAAAATGGGTCTAGAAAAATGAAGATACATGTAAAATCATGTGTTTCCATCATTAAATCTTATTCTGTTGGGCTATCATCTCTCTTCTTTTCTATCTAAGTATTAAACTGCAAAGAAAACAATAAAAAAACACAAATTACACATCAACATTTCTTTATACTTTATTAAAGCATATATAAATATGTAATATTCATAGAGAAATTATTTCTCTCAAATTTTATAAACATCTTCATATTAAAATCTGCATATTTTCATCTAGCAGATCTATTATTTTCAATATTTCTTTGCAGTTGTTCATAATAGTGCATAAACTTCAAACCCTAACGTCATTATGTAAGCTTCGCGCTGATTGGTCAGACGGATTTGTAATGAGACTTTTGATTTGTTCAATTACTATCAGTTTTGAGCATCAAGCTCAGTATGCAAATTAGGTTCCCACGCTATCGCATTCCTCTTAAAGGCTGTATATTCAATTTTAAAGTTTATACACGTGTTGCATAAATTAAGAAAAGATAGTTCTTAAGCATATATTACTGTTTCTGTTTACTATTTATAAAGATTAATTTAAAAACAGTATTTCTATGTACTACTGATATATTTGTACGCTTAGATTTTTATATAAAGCACCATACCCACACTGCAAAGATTTTATGTGTCACACCCTTTAAAAGAAGGGATGTTTTCTAGTTTTATTCAAGCAGAGTTTTATATGTTAAGCAGTGTGCTCGGGCAATGGTTTTTAACCGAAGTCCCGAGGGTAAATAACCCCACTCGTCGTCGTCGTCTGACCAAGTTTCATGAAAATTGGGCAAAAAATGTGACTTCTAGTGTTAAAGAGCTTTTTGTTCAATTTGACCTAGTGACCTAGTTTTTTACCCCACATGACCCAGATTCGAACTTGGCTGAGATATCATTGGTACAAATGTTCTGACCAAGTTTCATGAAGATTGGGCAAAAAATTTGACTTCTAGAGTGTTAAGAAGCTTTTTCTTCGCTTTGACCTAGTGACCAAGTTTTTGACCCCACATGATCCAGATTAGAACTCGGTCGAGATATCATTGGGACAAATGTTCTGACCAAGTTTCATGAAGATTGGGCCAAAAATGTGACTTTGAGAGTGTTAACAAGCTTTTTTAGCCGGATTTTTCAAACTCTCGGCTTATAGATTAGCGAAAAACGGTCAGTTGGGCGGGCGTTGCGATGTCGTTAACAATTTGCGTTAAAGTTGTGTATTCCTGTCATATTTTCAAAAGTGCTTGGTCAATCTTCATGAAACTTTACAGAAATGTTCCTTGAATGGTCCTCTAGCAAACCTGTGAAAGTGGTTCCTCTTCACTGCACAAGATGGCCACCAGAGCTAAAAATAGAATTATGTCTAAACGCCATTTTCTTCTAAACCTATGGCTAGATTTTCAAATAATTGTACACAAATGTTCGTTTAGTGTTCCTCTACCAAACTTATTCAAATGGTTCCGCCTCACTGCAGAAAATGGTCACTAGAGTTAACAAGAGGGCCATGATGGCCCAAAGCGCTCACCTGAGAACTGGTACAGATGAAAACCATACTGATATGACAGGTTTGAAAATTAAGATATCTGAACAATACACAGTGGGGGTAGGATCAATTTGGATTTAAAACATCGGTAAGTGCAATGGGCTAACTGAAGTATGAGTTCATGGGGAGTGGATGTGCGTTTTTTTTGCTAATGGTTCTCAAATCATTTTTCTCGATATTCTTACCTGACCCTTTTTCATTAAGTCATTGACAATTCTGGAAAATGCACAAACAGTAGATTTGGATGTCTTTAACGCAAACAGTTTTGAAAAACTAGTTGCAATGCGATAATTGCGATGGCTGTGCTATAAGGTCAAGTTTTGCTTTTTCTTTGATAATTTTCTTTCCAAAGATGATAAATGATGTTAATGCAGGCTCTGAAGACATCAAAGTTGCATGTACAAATAACTGCATGCAAGTCTTGCAACTGTTGGAAATCAAATTTTAGCAATAAATTTTTATGGTCATGCGCAAACAGTGTAAGTTTGGCCAACATTGAATAAAAAATCATGTGCGCAAGCCAATCATTGATAACTTGATGTGTTTTTCCAAACACAAGGGGCAATAACTCTGGTGTTTCTGGTCCAATCTTGCTTATATTCGACTTCACCTTTAATCTTATGGTCATAGACAATTCGACTTCACCTTTAATCTTATGGTCATAGACAAACTGTGCAAGATTTTGGTAAAGATTGGATGAACAATGAAGTCTCTATCCTTTATTATGCCCATTTTTGCATATTTTTTTAACAAAGGGCAATATCTCTGGTGTTTCTGGTCCGATCTTGCTTATATTCGACATCAACTGTAATCTCATTGTAATAGACAAACTGTGCAAGATTGGTGAAGATGGGATGAAAAATGTCTCTCTCTATCCTGTATAATGTCCATTTTTGTATATATTTTTTTATTAAACAAAGGGCAATAACTCTGGTGTTTAAAACACGATCTGGCCCATTTTTGACGTCTGCTGAGATCTGACGGTTATACACAAACTTTGAAAGTTTGGTTAAGATTGGATGGAAAATAAAGTCTATACGTTGGAAAAGGGCACTTTTGCACTTATATTGCATGAAAACGTGGCAATAACTCTGGTGTTATTGGTGTGATCTAACCCAATAACAATCCCATCCGAGATTTTATGGCCTTACACAAACTGTGCAAGTTAGGTGAAGATTGAATAAAAAATGTAGTCTTTATCGCGATAACGGTCCAAATTGTTGTTGGCACCTTGACGACGGACGATAAGACGCCGGACGCCGCCGGTGAGGTGAGCTTAAAATAGAATTTGTGTTAAAGTTTCGCATTCCTGTCATATTTTCAAAAGTTCTTCGTCAATCTTCATGAAATTTTACAGAAATTTTCCTTAGATGGTCCTCTAGCAAACCTGTGAAAGTGGTTCCGCTTCACTGCACAAGATGGCCGCCAGAGCTAAAAATAGAATTATGTCTAAACGCCATTTTCTTCTAAACCTATGGCTAGATTTTCAAATAATTTTACACAAATGTTCGTTTAGTGTTCTTCTACCACACTTATTCAAATGGTTCAGCCTAACTGCACAAAATGGCCACTAGAGTTAAAAATAGAATTTGCGTTAAAGTTTCGTATTCCTTTCATATTTTCAAATGACCAAGTTTCATGAAGATTGGCCAATAAATGTGTCCTTTAGAGTGTTAACGAGATAAATGTTGACGACGTACGACGGACAACGAACGACAGACAAAAGGCGATTACAAAAGCTCACCATGAGCACATTGTGCTCAGGTTAGCTAAAAATGGCAAAAGGTTATAATTCTACTAAATTTGGGTGCAGTTGAAATTCCATCTTTTACAATGACATCAAAATTCTTTTATATGTGAAACTTTAAGCAAAATTTGCCAAGCAGTTAAAGGATTTTAAGGAATTTTGTATTTTTTTAAGAAACATTTTTGTGCTTTTTCTGAATAAAAGTTGTTTTAGACAAAAAGAAAGTTTCTTTGAATTAAAATGAAGTGAAGGACCATTTTAGAAACATTACAATAAGTTTGGATGAAGTTGATTATTAATTTCATAGAAGTCGTGAGTGAGCTGTTGATAATAATGGACACTAGACAAAGTGGTTAGAATAACTGAATTATAAACAGTTTGAGATCAGGCGCAGATGTCTAATTAGGCGCATAGACGCGTAAATTACGCACACAAATTTGGGAAATACGCAGAGAAAAATAACATTGGGTTGCACATTTACGAGGTGAAATAAAATTTGGGTGTACATTTATAATGTAACGTACGATATTTTTTGTGTGTCGACCTAGAGACCCAGTTTTGAACTCAGCCTACATATCATTGGGACAAAGGTTCTGAGCAAATTTTAGGAAGATTGGGCAAAAAAGTGCTAACAATCTTCAATTTGACCTAGTGACCTAGTTTTTTACCCCAAATGACCCAGTTTTGAACTCTGCCGAGATATTAAGACAAATTTTCTGACCAAGTTTCATGAAGATTGGGCAAAAAATATAACTTCTGTTGTTAACAAGCTTTTTCTTCAATTTGACTAAGTGACCTAATTTTTGACCCCACATGACCCCGATTTAAACTCGGCCGAGATACCATTAAGACAATTGTCCTGGCCAAGTTTCATGAAGATTGGGCAAAAAATGTGACTTCTGTTGTTAACAAGCTTTTTCTTCAATTTGACCAAGTGACCTAATTTTTGACCCCACATGACCCAGATTCGAATTCAATCGAGATATCATTGGGACAAATGTTCTGACCAAGTTTCATGAAGATTAGCCAATAAATGTGGCCTCAAGAGTGTAAACGAGGTAAATGTTGACGACGCACGACGGACAAAAGGCGATCACAAAAGCTCCCCTTGTGCTCAGGTGAGCTAAAAAACAGCAGCTACTAATTAAAAGAAATACATATGTATTGCAAAGGATTTTGCCATTTAATAGAGTTTCTAGAATTTTCTATTCGGATATCAATGTGAGTCTACCCCATCTTAGAATCCTTTCGTTCGTTGTTTTTACATAACAATTACTTGATTTGTTACATTAGGTCAGAACCATTTAGTTTAACATATGAGGCATGTCATGGGAAAACCAGGCTTAATGCATGCGCATAAAGTATCAACACTTTCCGCCTACAGTGGATATATGTTAGACTTCTTTGTAACAGAAAATACCATAAAAAAGGAAAATGCCAGTCCACACAGACTCAGCACATGCATTAAGCCAGGTTTTCTCACGACACGCCTAATATCGTTTTATTGAAATGGAAGAAAATATGCTAATGACCTCAGTTGATGAAACCTTGAGTTGATGAAAATTGCTTATTGAGCAATTTATTTAACCAATACATAATTTTAGACTGTACAGGAATTATGGTCAACAGGCGAGGGTTCTGATTCTTAACTATTCACAGACATCGAAATTTGCAGTTTGGCCAAGCAAGCCCAAATTCTCATATTATTACTTGACAGCAAGACAATTGGACAGGCCAGCCTATATAAAAGTGAGGATCTGACGAAGACTGGTTGAACATTAACCAGTGCAGTGCTCGCAAGCTAATGTCCACCACTGAGGTCTTCCATCGGTTATGTCGGTGTTTGCGTCCCATTTAATGTTATCAGTTTAATATGCTTGGATAGTACAAGTTTGATATATAAAATGATTATATACACATTTCAGTTAGTTACAGTCACATCATCCTAAGCAAATAACTTGCATCTTGTACAGCAAATCTAAACTTGGAGTCGTATCTACTTGATACCTAATGTAGCCACTTATAACATGGTCTAAAGTTTGAGCTAAAAAAGGTAACAAGCTAAAAAAAAAACACAAGAAAGAACATTTCTTGGTAAATTTTATTCAAACCTACCACACTTTTCCAAGATCCATAGTAATAAACAAAACATCCTTTAAACACAATTTAATATCACAAAATAACTTATGTTCTCACACATTGTTTGATATTAAATACATACCAGTACTCCTCCAATGAAACTATATTGTAATTAATCAACCAGAACTGTAGAGCTTTACTGTTCAATTGTCTTTTGACTCATTCATCTAAATGTACAAAACTACAAGCACAAGAGCGTTTCCATATAATTTTAAAATTCCTAGAATTTTAATTCCATAAATAGTCCTCCAATGTCACTCTTCCTTAAAATCGATATTTCTGCATTCTAGTTCGGATAATGTTGTAGTCCGGAATCTGTTCAGTTGGGCCTGAAAAATGTAATATTACATACATTCGAAACTGGTTTGAAATAAACTACCAATATAATTATGTTATTTGTATGTTCTTTCTGAAAAATCTGTTGTAATAATTTTAAATCAAGCCAAAAATCCATACCACATTTGTTTCTGTGATAACATAAAAATATATTTATATATTGCTGAATGATTTAATGTCATAGCAGGTGTTAAGCTTTATTTATAAACTTAGTTGTTCACTAACGATACACAAACTTCCACTTACCAATAGATGCAACAACTGGGCATTTATCATAGAGATACTTGGTGCAAATGTTTCTAACGTCATCCCCACTCATTGACTGAAAGAAAAACAGTATTATCGGATTCGGTAATTCATACAGTCATGTATTTGCTATTTCAGTGTGGAAGCATTTCTGTTTTGAGGAAAGCTAACTAGTGGGTATTTTAAAATTGTTGGTAAATTTCTGTCAGAACTATGAACCACATACTCAAAGAATGTAAAGAAAATAGAACACAGCACTAAAATAACTGAAAAGGTTCAAGTATGAAAATATTCAGTTAGATTTATATCACATGACAATGTCTTAAAATTTTGGTTCATTAACGATTACATTTTTAAAGACGTTCTTCAACCTTGCTCTGAAAAACTATTAGTAGATATATTTATTTAAAAAAATCACCTTGGAGGCAATGCCAGGAACTTGCTTTAGACACAATAATTACTGAGAGATATAGTTAATAGATTACTGAGAATGAATTGCTTCAAATGTGACTGTGAACAACTTACGTCTATTCTCTTAATCATCTCTAGGATTGGTATACGTCTTCCATAGCACAGCATATGTCTGAAAGGAAAAACAAATGATGCACATTTCCACCAAAAATGTTTTAATACATTTCCCTCAGTTATATAAATACAAATGAGGCTTGACGCTGGAAAACCGGGCTTAATGCACGTGCGTAAAGTGTCGTCCCGAACCAGTCTGTGCAGTGCGCACTGGCTAATCCAGGATGGTACTTTCTGCTTTTATGGTATTTTCAGTTTCAAGGAAGCCTCTTCTAAACAAATTCACTGTATGCGGAAAGTGTCGTCCTGGATTAGCATGTGCAGTCCGCACTGGCTAATCCAGGACGGTACTTTCTGGTTTTATGTTTCAAGGAAGTCTTCTAAACATAAATCCACTGTAGGTGGAAAGTGTCGTCCTGGAATCCGACGACACTTTACGTACACGCATTAAGCCCGGTTTTGCCACAACATGCCTCAAATGTATCTTTTCTTTACCCTCCTGTTTGTTCCAATGGCATTATACCACACTGAACATGTTCTAGTTAATCAAAACTCTGTTACAAACCATTCAGAAAGTTTGGATCTCACTATTTGTCAGTGACGAATTGTAAACCAAACGGTTGTCTTCAAATATCACTTGGCATTGATATAAAAGAAGGTAGGCATGGTTATCTATTAAACAGCATTAATAGCAATCTGTCACAATAAACCATCCCACCTGCCGATATCTTCACAGATAGGGGTGGTGCCATCTAACTGCAGGAGCAGGTTGGTTTTCAGGAATCTCTTGGCTCGCTCCACCTCGAAGTCTGTGATGTAGCCGCACAGGGACACGCTGCAACAACAACATAGTGTATAAATGGGGGCTGTACCACAGATACATGTACATGAAGAAATTCAAAGATTTTGCCACAAATGGGTTCCCATAGTTGCAACAAGACCATTTGAAGAGAAGGTTCTATGAAAATCTAGATGAGAAAGTACTGATCCATTAAGTAACACAACAACAACCACCTGAAAATAATCAATACGCTTTAGAAATGTTGTGCACAAAACGTTTTATTTTTACAGCAAGACTTAGTTCTAACACTGTATAACTGTCATCATTTAAACCATTGCAGCAAGTACACAACTACTGTAGGTTAAGAGTGGGCAGCATACTTACAAGCCCTCCTGTGTTGAGAACACCATGTCTTGTATGTCCATCTTGTCTGCCACAAAGTAAACTCCCCTGAAAACAATCGGAAAACATGAGCTTTATCACTGAACAAAACAAGAGCACTAGAACATTTTTACATATTTCTTTGTAAAAAAAACACATCATCATCACTGTCATGGTACTGTTATGGGTGTTACAAAGTACAAAGATAGTAGTAACTACACGAAAGCACTCGCCAACATCTAATCTTTTGTTTTTCAACATTATAAATATTCCCAGAAAATGTCATGCACCAAAAGACAAACAAATTAAAGCCGACAAAAACATCTTTGGTAAACATTATCATTTACTTTTCTCCAAAAGTTGACTTGACAGCTGAATTGTTTATTCCTCTTTATCAAAAGAAATGACATGTTTTCCCCCAAAACACAAGGCCATGACCCCATTTCCATCTACAGCCTACAAAAAAAGCCCTTTAACAATGTACAACGATATTACAAACCAAATGTTTTGACAATAAACCATACCAGAGTCCTGTGTCCGTGTAGCAGGTGTTGAAGGCCATGTAGCTGTGGCATATGTTATCGGCTATGATGTGGCTGGTGAATGAGTTCACAGTGTTGGTGCTAGTGCCATGCGTGCGGTCCCAGGAGCCCAAATGGGTAGATGCGATCATGAGCGCGATGTTGTCCGTGCTTTCCCAGGGGGCGCCTTCCACCGCCAGGGCGACGTGGGCTGTGGGCATGTCATCCTCTCGATTGTCGATCTAGAAGATTAATGGCAATACATGCAAAGAATATTCGACTGTCGATCTAGAAGACTTATGGCAATATATGCATGTTGTTTCAGCAGAAATAAGCATGAATACTGAAGTTGTCTTCAATATTCTATTAGCTAAATAAAATACAATGTCCTGTAAACAAGGATACATAGTTCAGGTTAAATTCCATAAATATACACAGTTTGTCTTGATACTCAATCCATTTGTTTGCGCAAAATACTGCATAAAAACACAAAGACATGTACATTATTTATTAATTGCAATTGAAGATCAATCGTTAGAGTTTAAAAAAACTGCAAACTTACAAAGCTGCCAGTGTATCTGGTAGGGAAGACTTCAGGCCGTTTGCTACTGGTCTTGGGCAGTTTACCAAAATATTTGCCAGCCAGGTCCGTCAGTTGTTTGTGGTCAACCCCTGTGTGGATCAATTTTGATTTAAAACATCGGTTAGTGCAATGGGCTAACTAAAGTACGAGTTGGGTAGTGGATATGCATTTTTTTGCTTATGATTCTCAAATCATTGTTCTCGATATTCTTACCTGACCCTTTTTCATTAAGTCATTGAAAATACTGGAAAATGCAGAAAAAGTAGATTTTGAGGTCTTTTTCGCAAATAGTTTTGGAGAACTAGTTGAATTGCGATAATTGCGATGGCTGTGCTATAAGGTAAAGTTTTGCTTTTTCTCTGATACTTTTCTGTCCAATGATGATAAATTATGTTAATGCAGGCTCTGAAGACATCAATGTTGTATGTACAAACAACTGTCGCAAATCAAATTTTATCAATCAATTTTTATGGTCATGCATAAACTGTGTAAGTTTGGTCAACATTGAATCAAAAATCGTGCGTGCAAGCCAATCAATGATAACTTGCTGATGTTTTTTTTCAAAGACAAGGGGCAATAACGCTGGTGTTTCAGGCCCGAACATGCTTTTATTCGACTTCAGATGTAGTCTTACGTTCATAGACAAACTGTACACAATTGGTGAAGATTGGATGAAAAACGAAGTCTCTATCCTGAATAATGTCCATTTTTGCATATTTTTTTCACAAACAAAGGGGCAATAACTCTGGTGTTTTTGGTCCGATCTTGTTTGTATTCGACTTTACCTTTTATCTTATGGTCATAGACAAACTTTGCAAGATTGGTGAAGATTGGATGAAAAATGAAGTCTCTATCCTGAATAATGATGTCCATTTTTGTATATTTAAAAACAAAACAAAGGGCAATAACTCTGGTGTTTGAAACACGATCTGGCCCATTTTCGGCGTCTGCTGAAATCTGATGGTCATACACAAACTGTGAATGCTTGGTTAAGATTGGATGGAAAATTAGGTCTTTACGTTGGAAAAGGGCATTTTCACACTTTTTTGCATGAAAAAGGGGCAATAACTCTGGTGTTACTGGTGTGATCTGACCCAATAATAATCTCATCCGAGATTTTATGTTCATACACAAACTGTACAAGTTAGGGCAAGATTGAATACAAAATGTAGTCTTCATCGCGATAAAGGTCCAAATTGTTGACGGCATACGGACGCCGCCGGAGAGGTCCCCTATACCAATAGCCATTTTTCAAACAAGCATATAAAACTTGACGAATGGAAAAAACAATACTTGTTCCAGTTTTCATTGCAATGTAATGATTAAACAAAATCACAAACAATTATGCAATTGTTGGCTGTTAAATCTTGAAAATAAAATAAGTTCATGCCTCTCTCAGAATTCAATAAATTTGAATATAAGATTGTGATTGTAACATTTCAGTTTTGTCAGAAATGTATGAAAGCAATAGTGTTGGTGGAGAATGGTGGACACTGCAAAGCCTCAAATTAAAAGCAATCAGTAGCTAACCCCCAAAACGCCTGAAGCATGTCTAAAATGATGGACAATGACCAATATTTTTATTAAAATCAGGTTTACAAGACTACCATGTTTGCACAATGTGTTCAATTTTTTTTTTTTTAACACCAAAAAGGTAAAGCAGAACTAATGGGAATTCCCCATGACACTATATTTTAAAAGGCATTAAACAAACACCCTAACAGATGTTACCTCCGGCAGCGGCCAGTACCATGCGATCACCTGTGTAGTGGGTGTTCACGTAGTCTACCAGATCATCCCTCTGAATGGACCTGCAATGGATCAGTGTACACGTGTCCTGGGTGTTAAATACAGATCCGCACTTCCCTTTCGAACGACAGATATGCTTAAGTTTAAACCTATTTATTTAGAGGCTTACTGAGATGCTCTTGAGTCTGTTTTCTGGGTAGAACCAGTACTTGGTGTCTTTAAAAACGATTAGTTGAATGCTCCCTAAGTAGGGACCGATCTCCAGCCAGACACCATATCCATGAGAGGTATACCTCTACCACCTTATCTACATTTCCTCATAAAAAAATGTGTAAAAAAATTTGTAAATCTTCAAATCAAACTCATGTATAATTATCACACAAATGTATGCAAAGATTCTCACTAACATCAGCTTCACATTAGTATTCATTGAATAAAAAAGAGCAAGCTGCACATTTGATTTAATCAATCCAATATGCAACATGCATTTTCATAACAGTCAGTTTGCTGAGAATTTCTGAACAAGCAAAAGTATCAAAGTAAGACCAAGACTGATTGCCACCGCAGCCCTTGCACTGTAACAACATACATGATGTTCTCAGTGGGTCCGAGGATGGTTCTGCCGAGGGGGGTGCCCTGGTACGCCGTGGCGTGCAGGTAGTCAAACACCACCTCCTGCTGGTTCATATCCACCTCCTGAAACACAGGGGGCTCAATTTGAATAAAATTATATCCTAATACTTGGATATTATATGTGCTACGCATTAGAAACTATGAACAAGCAGTAGAAGGTCACGTTTTGACGACCTTTCAATAGTGTACTTTAATGGTTTTCAAATCAGTGAATTGTATATTCAGCCTCAAAAAGTTCCTGTTTAGCTGGCTGGAATCCCAGATGTAAAATTATTAGACATTGGGAACTTTTGGTCACATTGCTGTGACTTGATATCAGCTTTCAGCCTTTCACACTGTTTTGTGAAAATAAAGATTATATTTCATGAATAGACAAGTTTTATTCTAACACCGACAACTTATTTTGGTAAATTGCTACGAAAATATCAATAACAGGGTTGCCAGCACCTGGGGCAAAAAAATTCCCTGACCTTTCCCTGACTAAATCCAGTTTTTCACTGACCAAAACCGCCCATTTTCAACGGCCTCCTACTCCCCTTTCAGCCGTCCAAATCTTCAGGACGGGAAGTCCATGAACAAATCATACTTAAGTCACAGTAGGACATTTACAAAAACTGTTAAGATATATATTTTTGACTTAAAATCAGCATATTATGTATTTATACATACATTTTAGTAATTCAAAAAACATTTAGACTGCTATAGCCATAATCTGATACTTTGTATAAATTATTTTCACCTTCAAGCATGTTTTTCCCTGACTTTTCACTGACTTTTTTGGAATTTGGTTTTTCACAGACTTTTTTTTCAAAATTCCCTTACAATTCACTGACCTTAAAATTTTTTCACATTTCCCTGACTTTTCAAGACTGCTGGCAACCCTAAATAACTTGAGACAACTGCTAATAAGTCAGTATTTATTGTTAAGATATAAATGTTATGCTATTGTTCCATTAGCCTCAGATTTAACCTTAACTGTGGTAAAAACCATATTTCCTGTTATGCTTCTTGGAACGAAATTGCCAAAAATTCTACAGCAACAGATCCACTGACATGTTACCTGCATTTCGCGAAGGATAACCCCTCGTTCACGCTCGATTTCTTCCTTGCCCAGTTTGCTGTTCTGTGTAATGTCGGCGAGGATTTCCACGGCCTTCTCCACGTCCTTGGAGAAACACTTGGCGTAGTAGACGGTCTGCTCCCGGGAGGTGTAGGCATTCAAGTGGGCGCCCATGTTCTCCACTTGCAGCTCCAGGTCTCTCTGGGAACGCTTGTCTGTGCCCTGAAGAAAGGGAACCAGTTGAGACCACATTAAGTCTACTCCAGACTACCTCAAGGCCCTCACTGGCAGACAATTCTCTGTTAGTAAAGTACACATTGTTTTGCTGAAAACATGCTAATTTTGACAAATTTGTAAGGTTTTCATTTAGAACCTGTTATAGCCAAATAGAAATTCAAATTCGTAGCAATTTGTGAATGGCAGAGTCAGCCCTGCTATAAATACCTGTCGCATTCTTCAGATATTCTGTAACTGACAATCTGCCAGTAATTTTTTTTGGAATTTTTACAACTACCTGTGTCTTTGAACTAGGGGAATTTTAGCGCGACAAACCTCAAAAAGGTGAAAATAGTAAAAAAATTTAATATTCTAAATTGTCAACTGTGAACATTTTTTTATTATATTTTTTTACTGATACATTTAACTTTTATACCGCAGTGACTGTGTGCACACCTTTAACACATGATCATCAGATTATATGATTCTTAAAGTTAGATAATTCTTGTATAGGCAATTGCCTCAAATAAAGGACTAACGGATGGTAATAAAGTTTTCTCTCGTGATGATGTCTCTGGAGTTTCATTATTCCTATATTAAAGTTGAACCAACAAATGTAAAAGTGATATTAATTTGAGTTACTTGATTGTCACAGCGAATGTTTATTTAAATTTTACAATATTTGAATGATGAACACAAGAGTCAGATTTGTGAGGGCAATTGCTTATTCGCAATGCTAGTTTTCATGTTTTATTGCCCTTGACTTTGTCAACCTATAGTTCAAGATCTTCATCTGTGAGTTGTCTTTGGTGGTGGCAATCCTCATATTGGCATCTAGATGACCTTGGGTTAGCCTGTTTTCTATTCTTAGTATGTAAGGTGGCCATTAGAAAGAAACTTTTTACCCTAGAATTTGGCTATGAACATGTGGTGCACATTATACATGTTAACAGTGAAAAAATTGTAGGTGCTTTTTTTCTATAAAAAATCGTAATGTATTCATCATATTATGTTCATAATTAATTCATAATGTTTTTTAAACACATAAACATTGCATTATAATAAATTGAAAAAAAAATTCCGATTAGAAAAAATTAAAATCCTTTAAATACGCGATTCGATTAATATAACCTGTTAAAACTAAAGAATGACAGCGTGACGTCATCAATAAACAGGGCTTCCAAATATGCAAGCCGTTAGCAACACCAATAGCAACACCTTTTTACGGTGTTGGTTTTACTTCTGCAAGCCGTTAGCAACACCAATAGCAACGCCTTTTTACGGTGTCGGTTTTACTTCAAATGGCTTTGATGTGACAGCCGAATTTGCGGCTATCGTCTAGCAGTTTGTACCTATAAAGCGTGTAACACGCTGAGCACGTGGTCGGTGTCAAAAAGCATCGATTGATGCTTCTTAGAACTGTACCTGAACAAAGCAAGTGCTGTCGATACAGCATTAATGCATTAGCGTTTAAAGAGAAATATCAACGATTTAAAAATTTCAAACGGTTGTTTTGTTGCATTTGATAAATTGGATATTTAATTACGGGGTGACGTACTATACATTGTCTTGATTATTTAGAGGATTTAATTATATTTGGATAAATACGTGTTTCATGCATAAGGTAATTGTATGTGTGTATTTAAAATTTACTTACTGTAAATTACGTTTTGATTAAATTAGTGTAATATTACAAAATATCAACATTAAACAAAAGCGGACAAAAGAAGTGCAATACAACATCAACAGACATGGCAAAATCAGCTGCAAATGGATACTAGATTTTAACCCTCAAATTTTCCTTCTAAAATCGGGTCCGCGTTATACACGGTAATACTAGAACTGTTTTTATCGATGTATCGAACGCTGATTTTATGTCTATTTGCAACCTAATATCGTGTGTTAAAAAGCAATAAGGTTTCGTCAATTTTTGACAGAGGTATCAACCCAGTCTGAGGGGAATATGTTTCTTATTGTGGGGAAAAAATGGGTTATTTTAGGGGAAATATTGAGGTTTTTTGGCAAGGGGAAACTGCCGTTATTTGGCACTAAAAATAGGCAAAAAAAATCACTGTCTGCTGTATGTCAGCTTTGGAATCACAATATGTCAACTTTTGAAATGTTTATGCCAGTCTTCATAATGTTTCTGAGGCACTAGCCCATTCACAAAGACACCGAAAATAGTTCAGCTTGCCCTCAATAATTTTAACTTTCCCCGAAAAAGAAAGGTCTTGTTTGTTATATAATTATTTTGAAATCTTCAGTAACAACAACACGATGTAATGATAATTGGAAAGACTGATGCTGTGACATCATCAGACAATAAACTTTATTATTACAGACACCTTTATTGAAAGAAATTTTACACAAGTTGTTTTCACAAGTCAGGCTTGACGTTTCTTTACTTTTACTTGCAAACAGAGTAGAATTTGAAATTGCCCAAATTACTTTTACTTGCAAACAGAGTAGAATTTGAACTTGCAGTTGCAATGAAATCTTCTCAAATTACTTCTACCTGACAAAGGATCTCATCTCCAATCTAAACATTATTATTGCTTTATAATCGCAACACATACAAAATCAACATACAATTCGAATGGTCAGTACATTAAGACTACAGATATAAACCTTTTAAACCACTGTTAAAATAAGTTGATGTTTATTTCTTGTGGAACTGATTGCCAACGATCAGCCAATATCTGTTGGTATTAAAAGCGGATATCTATAACTCTAAACACTACAATATCCCTGGACACTATCATGTTCATCATACCTTGAAGATCATGTGTTCAAGGAAGTGTGCAACTCCATTGGTTTTCTCAGTTTCATATCGGCTTCCAGCATTGATCCACAATCCAACCTAGAAATAATGGACAAAGTTTAATAGGCTATATTGTCCAAACAGAATTTTCATTACCTTTAGGCTAATTCTGGTGGATAAATGTGTGAGTACATGTGCGATAAATTAGTCTGCCAATGATTATTCAGAACCAAGTTTACAAGTCCAAATTTTTATATAAGGGGAAATGTGATTAATACAACTGTTACATATTGAACAAACAAAAAGATGTAACTTTTGTTAAATAATCAAATAGAAGAAAATGTTTTAAATTTAGAAGGTTAAAAATGCTCATGAAAAATTTTGCTTATTGTTTCTGTTTATTTTTTGCTTTAATTGAATAAGATACACATTTAGTTTTTAAAAGGTCATTCAAGTATCTCCCAGTAAATGCCCATGCCAAATAGAACATGTTGTTAATACAAGTAGATAATTGCAAAGTAAGAAAATAACATGAATATAACAGTAATTTAAAATATTGGCACAAATTTACACATCACATGAAGCAAGGAACACAACTACAGTCCATACAGTGCATGTGGGTTCGCCAGACGACTCTGACGCGATCTTGAGTCCGTTGGAAAGCTCAGAGACCTCTGTCTCTAGGAGTTGCACGTGTGACGCAGTGGCTACATCGGTAGAGCCAAATCTCTGACTTATTTGGGCAGTTACTCCAGTCAACTGAAAGTTAAACAGCATTTCTTTTTTTTGTCTTCAGGATTTACTTGTAACTAATTCAATATCTCAATCTTAAATGATTTATGTTTTATGTAATTATGTTTAGGCAAGAAGGCATCAGTCAATGGTTATTATCACATTAATACCAACAGTGTAGCTTACCAGTAGAAAATATAACTGTTTACATTTCAGTAATAATTAGTTTTACAAAATGCGCAGCACTTTTTAGAGCATGGTTTGCCCACATTAATGCACTTTATTTCCAACTTAAGTTTCAAAAGTTATTGGTGCGTAGTCTCTAGTCTGCAGTTTGAGGTAGAGAACTACCAAATAAAAGATTTATACAGCTACATAGGATCCTAGGTATGAACAAAAATATTGCAAGGAAGACTTATTACTTAGTAAGAAATATTTGCAGCACATAAACCATTTTTTAGCATTTAACTTTATATTTCCAGTACACTTTGTTACTTCACAAGAATCTTGGTTGTTTCACCCCGAAAGACATTTCCACCCCTTTTTTAATATTGTAAAAAAGAATTCAATGTGTGTTTAGACTTTAGATATGTGATTTAAAAAAAAAAGAAAACGTTTTAAATAATTTCATAACATATGCCATAATTGTAACAGGTTGTTGTCAGAATATGGTGATTGGTACATCGATCGGCATGTCGTAATTCAATTAACACATCAAGCGCTTTATCTTAACAGTTTGAGACAAGACACACGAATAAGCGATTGTTACAACAATCAAATAGCAATAGTAATTGGGGATTAGTATTGTAAAAAAAAAATAAAAAAATATTGGTAATGTTTACAAAATACAAATTTTCGGACGAAAAATATAACAAAATACAATGTCCTAGAGAAACACATTCATTGGGGCGAAAACCTAATGTCTTGTTAGGCCAATTCCAATCAATGTCATTGGCAAACTGTTAATTACTAACATATAAACTATTGAACCTTTTTTTCTCAGTGATTACTTATGGTCTATTATAACGAAAAATGAAGAAAAAATGTGCATTACTGTTAAATAAGTGATTTTATAACGATTTGGAATAATGAAAACAAATGTCAACCGGTGTGGGTGGGGTAAGACCAAAACACGCGACGACCGTGTCGAAATGCGAGCATTCTACGGTGCATAATTGAACAGATGGTGGAAAGCAAAGTGTATTTTTAATCTCTCCGATTTAATTTCACCTTTTGGAAACGCGGCAACGATCTTGACAATGAATTCGCGACTTTCAACAGTTTGGAAGCCATGTTTCGTGCTAAGGACGAACCGAACTGCGCATGCGCCTTGAATACACTTTAGGGGATTCGTGCACAGTAACTTTCGAGACAGTTTCAGTTGTAAGTTCTCTTGAAAATACATTTACCTGACTCTGATTGCTGTTTTATCACCTGCATTCGTCGACTATGGAAAACTGAAGGCTCAGGTATTGGGAATAATAAGTCAAACATTTATTTGAAACTGGTTGCTATTTTGCTGTATTCAAACTTATTTGAAGACAATTATTGTAATTTTGATATATAATTTACTTATTTACTATTTATGTCTATGCAAACTCACTGTCCCTTATTTTAATGTCAGAAGGATACTGAGTTAATCTTCATTACAGTAGACTCAATCTGGACTGGGATCAGATATGAATGATCCCAGCCATAGGGATTCACTATCACAGTTGTATCCCACTCTATCCTAAATTAGAACTTCATGTGGAACTATGTGATATATGGACTGCATAGTGACATTTTGTTTGTAGCATATTTTTTAAATATATGAACATTGATAAGTTATTTGAATTAATAGTTTGGAATGAGTGAATCTAATTTAATGACATGTTTATCATTTATATTAGTTATTCAATCACAGGATGTAGACGTAATAATTTCAGAGTTCAAATGCTGGAACATTTTATGTAATGTTTATTGCCCACCCGTAGTTGTTCTATATAACATCAGCCTTGATATGGCTACAGTTATTTAATATTATGAAACCAGCAGTAGAACTTAGAAGGCTATTGATATGATCTTGTGCGATAAATAATATTTTGAAATAATTTATTGATTATATCACAAGGAGTGTTTTAATATTATAATACTAGATCTAGTAGATATATATTCTTAACAACTCCAGTGGGATAACTTTAATGTTACTCACCAGGATCTAGTGTCAGTAACTTCTGGGTATATAATTATTTAATGTAAAATAATAATACTAAAATTATTAAATGTAAAACAATGATAACACATATACATGTAATATAGAATTATTTTTCGTCAATAAGCATGCCATATATGTTTCACATTCAAAGTATTAATTAATACTAATATTAATATGTTTGTATGTAGGACTTTTACCTATAAAACATTATGTCATATTATGATATGCACAATATGTGTCAGGGGCTATTGATTTTGTATGAACATTTAAATATTCAGTTTCAATTAACAGTGCTGTACAGAAGATTTTTGTTTAATGTTAAGAATGATTTTTCAAGCTTTATTGCATTTATATTGTTTATAATTAGAGATGTTTTAAACATGTATTATGAATATATAGGTTTAATGTTGTATTGGAACCAACATAAAAATAATATCATACAGTTTGTGAAACTCCTACAATGTAAGTGTTGGTCGTTTTGTACATTATGTAACAACATGGTTTAAATTACATCTGTTGTACAATTACCTCAATTCAATTAATATCCCAAGGTGAAAACAATAACATGTCTTTTTCCCATCGTTAGGGTTTTCCAAGCATAGTATTGTAAGCAAGAGATCAGCATGGGCACTGGCAGCTCCGCTCTGCCTCCAAAGGTGACCCCAGTTGAGGACCCAGGTGAGCTGGCCAAGCCTCGCTTTGAAAATGGTCGTTACCAGAACCCGTTTCCAACTTACAGAGAGCCACATTTTCGGAATTTGATGTCTTTAATGTGGGCATTTCTTACTAAGGATAACAGTAACATACCTACACAAGAAGAGGTAAGTTTGCTGTTTATATGTTACAATGTATGATTTTGTTTAATGGTCATGTACATTACCTTAATTTGAGACAAAAATTGCTCTCAATGTGAAACATGTTAAGTAATGTTTACCAGTATTGGTATTTGATTTTGTAGTGAAGACAGTACATGTATACTGTATACATTGTATACAGTTTAAGTGATGAAATTATATTTTACTATTAACACTATGTCGAATGTAAAATGTGACTCGTGTTCCTAATAATTAAGTTAATAGTAGTCATAACAATAGTGCAGGACTTATGTAGAATGACATCATTCTGCAAACAAGTCAAAATCTTTTTGACCTTTATTGCAAAATTAATTTATATCATTTATCAGAAAGAAATGAAACACTAGTCCTTTATTTTATCAGTTAAACAAGAAAACTGTTGGGAGCCTTCAGATTGATATTCATAGAAAAAATAAAGAAGTAAAAATGGCGTTGGCATTTACATAGTTGCTGATGATTTAACTGTTAACTGTTGGTCCTTTTGCTTAACATGTTCAAGATATTGTTTCAATTTACCTAAAATACTAGACTGTTCGTTCTTAATATAACAGATTGGCAACTCTAAGAACTGCTTGTTTGTACACATTTTTGTTGACCTTCAGATTTGAAAAAACAAACAAACTCAACAAAACAAAAACACGTA
This sequence comes from Congeria kusceri, assembly GCA_027627225.1. Classification (NCBI taxonomy): domain Eukaryota; kingdom Metazoa; phylum Mollusca; class Bivalvia; order Myida; family Dreissenidae; genus Congeria; species Congeria kusceri. Next base: position 6,120,478 of record CM051035.1, read on the forward strand.
ACTGTTCTTTCATTGGGCCAGCCAGGTGAGCGAATTAGGACCATAAGGGTTCTCTTGTGCCACAATATTTCCTTTTTATTGGTAGATTTTAAACCAAACCCTGCCAATGGAGAAGCCTGACTTTAAGAAATTTGAATCGGAGTCTGGAAACAATTTGAAATACATGTGGGTTGGCCACGCTTCGTGTCTTGTAAAAGTGGACGACCTGACAATTCTCACGGACCCCGTTTGGGCTAAAAAATGCGGGCCCTTTGGAATATTTGGCCCCAAGAGGTACCGGGATGTAGCGTGTAGTATAGACGAACTTCCAGAAATAGATGCTGTTGTAATTAGCCACAATCACTACGACCATCTCGACCACAGCGCAGTGAAGAAATTGGTACGCAATAATTGTGTTACGGTAATATAAATATGTTGACCGAATTTTGCTGCAAGTTTGTGTCTGAGTCATCAGTTGTCACGAGTTGCGTGAACAAGGCAGTATGGCAAAAATGTCTATTTGCAACAGAAATACTGTTCCTGGAATTCCTGCTTGTGTTTATTGTGTAAATCTTTTGTTATGGACTTGTAAATGTGTCATGTAGCCTAATCAGTCAGGTGTTGTCAAAGTCTAGGCCAGTAAAGCAAGTAATACGTTTGATTACCGGTAAGCTAAACAGATTAGGCGAAGAATTGTTTTTGTCAAAACATTTTGTGGCACAGCAGTCAGCTGTTGTTTTTCGATCCAAATTTGTGTCGCATGAAAAGGCGACTTATAGGGGGTTACTTTGGCGTCGTCGGCGGCGTCCCCTTTAGTTTGTGCAGACAATAACTTGAGAAGATTTTGTGCAATTATTATGAAACTTTGGGAAGTGTTTGTACTTAGTGGGCATAAAAGGAATTTTTAAGTTCTATTTTCGGCATAATTGCTCTTATCGTACTTGAGCCATGTCCGGTCTCTTGGAGTAAAGTGTCTGATAGGTTTTGTGCTTTTTAAGAACATTAAAAGGTTGTACTTGGAGTAAGAACAATGCTCGATGTTTTATCTATATCGCTGCGTTTATTGATAGCGTTTTAAAACCACAGTCAACTCTCTATAGGCCATTGTCAATGGAAATTCGCAGTGTATACATATTTAAGATTAGATTACGTTTGTATATTTGAATAACTTTAAGAATATATATGGTAACATCATCACATACACCACGATTGTAATGGTTACGTCAACATCAAATTTTTCACTATTTGAAATGTCTTGTACTTAAATCTATTCCAGAATGAGCGTTTCCAAGACAAACTCAGCTGGTTTGTGGCCAAGGGTCAAGGACAATGGATGAAAGATGCCGGCTGTAAAACCGTGGTAGAGCTCACGTGGTGGCAGGAGCACACTATGAAGGTCGACGGGAAGGAATATCTGTTCGCGTCTACCCCGAATCAGCACTGGTGCAAACGGACGGCCACAGACACAAACAAGGTCTGGTGAATAGAGAATGAATAATGTTTGCATCCATTCGTGGTTATTTTGTTATTTTACTTGTTCTTCTTCATGTTACATCCATGTTGGAGTTTAATTTCTAAGTTTAACATTATTTTTTTATCGTATAAATATTCTAATATTATTTTATATCGGTCGGTATTCAATAACTGTTCTGTGTACTACTGTATTTTCTGCTATTCCTTAACCTTTATATACACGTGTAGTTATCTACCGGTAATAAAGTTTCCATTTTCTAATCTCTCCTTTCATATTGTTTAACTAAATTTTTATTTTAGCTTTAAATAGGTTTGTGTTAGACAAGAAATTAAATAATAATATTAATTATATAAATGCGTCATACATTTTACTCGCAGAATAGTGGGTATAACTTTACCTGTCTCTTACATTTAAATGTACTGTTATTCGAAGTTTACTATTTTGCAGGCACTCTGGTGTAGCTGGGTTGTGAAAGGTCCCAAACACTGTTTCTACTTCGCTGGTGACACGGGATACTGTTATGCCTTCAAACAGATTGGCAAGAAATATGGCCCGTTTTCCCTTGCAGCCATTCCTATTGGTACATACGAACCAAGGTGAAACACATATAATATATTTGATATTTATGTATAAAATTATTTTATGATATTAAAATTATTTTATGATATTGATCTGTCAACAGTATTATATATTTTATAAAAATTTAAGATGACAGGCTTTGATATGGGATATATATGTTCCACATTCCTTTCACTAGACTCATTGATTCTAGGCAGAAAATATATAATTGACATACATGTATGTTATTAGCTTGAATCTCCGTTTTTATGCCCCCCCCTCTGGCATCTTGATTCGGGAGGCATAATTGTAGTGATAGCCTAGTCTGTAATTGCATGATTCTGTCCGTATACGAGACCGTTTCGTCTAGCACCAACACCGCTTACTACAACACTTGGATACCAGTGTTTTTTTTTCACCTATAGGGGAATGGTGGCGGGGCCCTTCAGGAGGGGAAAATCACATCGTTTTTGACGAAAAGGGGAAATTCAGATTCGATACCTTCCTATATAATATATTTATAACAATATTTTTATTCTCACATTTAGGTGTTAATATGAATACACTCTAACATTTTCCATTATACTACAGTAAGTTGAATACACAAAGTATTTATTTTATCTGATTAACCGATAAGGCATGTGCATACATAAATACCCAGTTCTAAAACACCATTAATCTTGCTCAATTAAACAGAAATTTAACGAGTGACTAAACTCAATTAATATACTCAATACTTAAAACAGTTTGCAATTGGTATTGGTCAGTGTTTAACTGATATAATACAGTAATATAATAGTGAAAATATGAAAATTCAATGCAAGCTATTATGACACATAACCATAGGATTTTTATTACATCCTTTAAACATGGTTGTAAAATTATGGTAGGCATATTGATGGAATGTATGTGTTACAGTTTTACTAAGTTTCGTTATTTTCAACGTACAATTAATGTAAATAGTGAAACAAAATTCCTCCTACTCAATATAATAACTCAGTACTCAATTTTAAAAAAATGCAGAAATACTTGATTCTATCCAAATTCTATCTATTCAGACTTGCTCTGGGTTTGTATTCACAAAAGACTGTGAACTCTGGCTCATTACACTTGTCATCCTAAGAAATGAAAATATCAGAAAACTATTTTAAAATATAGTACAAAGCTTGATGTTAAACTATTTTAATTACATTCGTTATCAAGACTGCATTTAAAACATCTCTTTCAAACGATTTTTTTCAAAAGTTTCAGGAACGTGCACTGAAATGTGGACAAACTGTTCATTTTGCATATAATCTTACCGTGAGTTGGTCATTTACAGCGCCTGAAGTAGTTTGTTGCAGTGCTGACTGCTTGAACAGAAAGTCTATTTTTTGCACCCTTCCGTGTTTTTTTAAATCTATTTTCGTTGTTGCTTATGACCATTTCTAATTCACCCATATCACCAAACCTCGCTTTTACCTTATCCTAATTTGGACTTAAAATAATTTAAATGGGCCATTTCTTGGTTAACAAAGTTTACCGTTTCGTCTAGCACGATTTAATACCGCTTAGTACAACACTTGGATACTTATAAAAAAAGGAAGAAAACGCTCCCTCAACCCAATGTCGGCCGCATTAATCAAACCCCTTTCCGATAAAGCGGTCGCATTGCTCGGTCCTTCCCCCCGATATATATGAATGTGTATATCTGATACTGTAATTTAAGTTTTACATTCAAATGGTTTATTTCTATGGTATGACTGTGCTGTACATTGAAAGGGTTTTTATCTCATGATAAAACTATGTTACATTCAAATTTATTTTGACACGTAAAACTATGTTTACAGACTTAAGTCAAGTCAACTGGTATAAACTATGCGCACAAAGTGTAAATGGTTCAAGTCCGATGCTAAAAAATACGTATTACTTTCATGTGTTACGACAGGTGGCAAAACAATGTTAACATTCATATGGGTTTATGCCTCATTGTAAAACTATGTTTACAATTATATGTCAAGTTCCCTGCTATTACTACAATGAAGGTGTTACATTCAGGTGGTTTATGCGCCCACAACACGTCAATCCCGATGAAGCGGTGGAAATGCACAAGGACCTGAGAGCAGAGCAGTCTGTGGGCATCCACTGGGGCACATTCAAACTAACTACTGAGGTACCGATGTCATACTTGCTTTCCACTCCTAATATATGGTAGAATATGGTACAGAATTATTTTTCCACTGGAGTACATTTAACTTACTTTACAGCATAAGCTTACTACTGAGGTATCGCTTTATGAGAGTACAGTACGTTCTGGGTTTATGATAGAATAAATACTAATATTTCAACTGGAGTAAATTCAAACAGCTTAACACTTTAAGCTTTCTACTAAGGTATCGCTATAAATATTATGGGAGTACATTGCATTCATATGGGTTTACGGTAGAACAAATTATATTTTTCAACGAGAGTAAATTCAAACAACTTAACACTTTAAGCTTTCTTCTGAGATTGAGTAATGAATGCCAAAGTGAAACCTTGACAAGTACCAAACTTAAACATAACATACTACGAAAATATTTAGTTTTGTACTGATGCTTGATACTAAACAGTGACACTTAGCACTTTAAGCTTTCTTCTAAGATTGAGTAATGAATGCCAAAGTGAAACCTTGACAAGTACCCAACTTAAACATAACAAACTACTAAAATATTTAGTTTTGTACTGATGCTTGATACTAGACAGAGAAAATACAGTTTTGAATATTGAAATAAACATCCTGAAATAATTTAAAGTTTTTCCTTTTTTATTTGTTTTTAATATTATTTCAGCCTTACATGGAACCAAAAGAAAAACTTGGGAAAATTCTAAATGTACAAAACCTACACCCGTCCAGTTTTGTGACTGTTAAACATGGGGAGATAGTGGACTTCCTTGATAAGTCACGGGACCAAGGTGATACCATGAATACCTCAGAGGGAGAGGATGCTGAGAATACCACAGTTATTAACCGAGGGAAAACAAAGGAGAAAAATATTACACCAAGTCATTTATGAGAGAGAGAGATTAGCAACCATTTGTAACACGTAACACATAAATGAAAATAGTATTAGTATTTTTAAGAAACAGGGCTGTACCGTTCAGAATGAAACAGGACTATACCATAACCGGAGCTTATGTCGTTTTTTTTTTTTTTATATAATCAAGACGGTTGTATGCATTTCATGAAATGCCTTTTTTTCAACCTCGGATCATGAATGTTTATGAGTGGAACTTAACAAGCGGATAGGTACAGAGCTGTTTAAAGAAACACATGTGCTGAACACAAAACATTATATTATTTTGTCGAATGAGTAAGACTCACAAAATGTCCAACTTCTGTTTTCAAGTACAGTGATCACTAACATGTTAACTTTGGTGGGAGCATGTTTGGTCTTAAGGATCATCTATAATTTGTGTAGGTTCATGGAAGTGAAATTGCGGGCGACATAACATTGAAATACTTTAAATTTCAAAAAAGGTAAATTTAATTATTAGCAAAGCATGTCTTACCGTCATCTTTTCTATCGCATATGTTTAGCAGGAAATCTTTCAGCACCTTTTTTGTAAGTCTCTGTGATATAGTGAGTTGTCATATATTTTCCGTATAACAGTATTTGCTCTTTTGGGATATCTAATGACATTGTGTGTATTAAACTAAAATAACATATAGTTTTATATGTTTCGTGTTCGTTTTATTGTCATCATGTATACCCGTGATACATGTCCAACACTTTTGCTTGTCGTAGTGGTAGACAACAAATAGTTCGTTAGTACTGAAGACACTTGTGTGACATGACAAACCCCAATGTATTTTTGCATTGACCGTGTCAAGGCGGTGACCCCAGTGTTATTTATTGTTGGTGACTTGTCTGTTTCTTGTTCTCTGTGTTGTAAATTGTGTACAGTTGACTTTTAAGTGAATAATTCTGGGCTAAGTTTGAGAATCGGCGCCCATGAAACCGGTTTAAACCCCAATTCTTTGCATTGACTGTTCCAAGGGGACGACCCCAGTTGTATTCATATTTGTGTTTGTTACCTGTTTTTGTATTGTTTTGACAATTGATCACTGTCCTTAAATAAAGGATCGTGTGCTTCTAATCTACGTTTTAGATATACACCTAATACGTCAACAAAGTGTAACACTCAATTATTCAGCTTACAATTGATAAGTGGCGCGATGATCCACCGTACAGTGAGGCCACGTTCTTCAGTCGGAACAACAGTGGCGCAAATTGTTGAAAACTCGAGGGAACTATTCCAGATATGTAACTCACAGCAACAAAGCATATTGTGTGTGGTTTTGTATATAAACCTCCAAAGCAAACTAGCATTCCATTCCGACAACGATATTTCTATTTGTCGCTGAAATGAGAAGTAGCTTGGATGTACGCACACAGTAGCACATGTTTAATTTCGGATGCTTTACACTTTCTGTGTTGCGCAGTCGTATTTTTCACGATTTCTTGCGTGTTTAAGTTTACTCGAGGTGTCCTTGGTGGCCATCGAGTGTCTTATTTATTCGGTGGTACATATCTTTCGTCTCCTGACACTGTCTGTGCGTTTATTTACGCTTATTGTGTGTCTTTTGGCGACCCGTGGATTTTTACCGGTGCGTCAAGGCTGACGAAAATAACAATAGTGCTAGTTACAAAATCCACTTACGGAGCGAAAGCAATGTGGTGAAAGGTAACAGTAAGCAGAACCCTCAAAAGGGGAAAGTTCCCAGTAAAAAGTACGATAAAACGCAGGCTGCAGCGAGTTCGGTTACTACCGACTCGTTGATTTTGCAATGTCTTCAGGACATACAGGCAAAGCAGAAAGAGTACAATGGGAAACTTTACAGTTTAATTTCCCGAGTCAGAATGGGCGAAGAACTTACGACGTACCAAGACGAGTCCAAGGAGGAGGATTATGGTTATTACCATGAAATTGACAATGTTGAAGAGGGCGAGATTGTTGGTAATAGTGACAATGTTGGCCCATCTGATCCGAAAAAGACAAAGCTTGACGAAAGTTCTAGTCGGTTTGCGGGAATGGCGAAACGGTTCAAAGGAAAGGAAGTTACGGATGTTGCAATCGATGATACACTAGCAGGGAACGTGAATGACTTGTTTTGTAAAGGCATGGACGAAAACCAGTATGGCCTGCTTGTGAAAGACGGGACTCATGTACGACCAGATAATTGCGAGTCACTGGTTACAGTAAAATGCAACACGATTACCTGGGATTTGTGTTCCCAAAATGTGAAATATGCGGACAAGAGAATGCAAAATGCACAGAATTCGCTGATAAAAGGCTCGATTCTAATTGCTAAAGCTGTGAACAAACTTGCGCAGGTGGAAAACGAAGCCAAGGACAAGGGTATTGATATCAGTTCTGCGGTTGTCCCTTAATAGACAGATGTGTATGATCAGACGGGAGTTTATCAAACCAGAATTGCAAAGTGAATATAGTCACTTGTGCAACCCTAGTGTAACATTTACGTCGGAATTGTTTGGGGACGACGAAGTTTGAAGGGGGCCGGTTGAAGTATTTTTGTCAATGGGAACAAACGACTAAAGATCAGTATATTCTTGATATTGTTAAACATTGTCATTTTGAATTTATTAATGACAAACCACCTGTACAAATCTCTTTTTCTCAAAGAGAATTTAACACTTCTGAATCCAAAGTAATTGATGCGGAGGTTCCAAAAATTGCTTGATGAGAAAGTTGTCATTCCTGTTAAATATCACCCACAACAGTATCTTTCGCCTATATATTTGAGGCCTAAGAGAAATGGAGAGTTTCGAATGGTTCTAAATTTGAAAAAAACTGAATGAATATATTTCTTATCATCATTTTAAGATGGATCATTTTGAAGTTGCTCTGAATCTAGTTTCACACAACATGTATTTTTGTTCAGTGGATATTCGCAAAGCATATTACTCAATTCCTATTGCTGAGGAACAGCAGATTTATTTTTGTTTAATATCGAGAGGACAAATATATCAACAACTGACCATGCCTTTCGGTGTCGGGCCAGAGCCCAGAATTTACAGTAAATTGATGAAACCAGTATACGCAAAGTTGCACCATGAATGTCACGTGATTCATTGATGATAGTTTGCTTTGTGCAGATACTTACCCAGATTGTAAAATCACTGTCAGTGCCACTATCGAGCTGATGACAAACTTGGGGTTTATGATCAATTATGAAAAGAGTGTTTTGATTCCCACTCAGACAATTACTTTTCTTGGCAATGTAATTGATTCAAAGAACATTATTGTTTATCTTCCAGAAGAGAAGAAAAACAACATTAAACAAAACTGTGAAAATCTGTTCAAAAGTCAAACTGCTACAATAAAAGTATTTGCAAAAGTCATCGGGCTGATTGTATCTTTCTTTTCGGCTGTAGAGATAGGGAAATTACACTATAGAAAATTGGAAACTGCAAAGATTGATGCATTGAAAGTAAGTCATGGCAATTTTGACTCAAAAATGCATATTACATATCCAATGAAGTCAGAACTTAAATGGTTGATGGACAATATTCACAATCAGGTTAGAAAAATTAGGCGTGGAAACCCCCAAGTTTGTATTTGTACTGATAGTAGCACTGAGGGCTCGGGCTCTGTAATGCATAAAATTAAGATTGGCGGTAGATTTACTGAGACTGAACGCCAATATCACATTAACGCCTTAGAACTTCTGGCCATTCTCTTTGCATTTAGAGCTTTTGAGTCTGTGGTATCAGGCAAATGGGTAAACTTTTTGACAGACTCTACCACAACTGTCAGTTATGTAAACAATTTCGGAGGAGTTAAGTAACATGACTGTAACCAAATTATCAAGCAGATTTGGCATTGGTGCCTGAAACATGATGTTTGGATAACTTGTTCTCACATACCAGGAGTAGAAAACATGGCTAATGAGCTTTCGCCTCGTTTCAACGGCCATATAGAATGGGAGTTAGATCAACTGTTTTTAGGAAAATTTGTGATTTGTGGGGAGTTCCCAGTGTAGATTTGTTTGCCATTAGGGTTAACAATAAACTTAAGGTATTCTGTGCCTGGAAGCCAGACCCAGAAGCTAGTTTCATTGACGCATTTAGTTTGGATTGGAGGATATTGAATCTATGTTATATTTTTCCTCCGTTCAGTCTAGACGGCCGCTGCATTCAGAAAGTACGATCAGACAGATGTCAGGCAATCATGGTGGTTCCTCTATGGGTAATGCAGATCTGGTGGCCACTCGTGATGTTGTCGGTGGTGGACAAACCAGTCATACTCCCTCGGGTAGAGAAACTGTTAAAACTTCAACACACAGATCAAAATCATCCGTTGGCACGTCAGCTACTGATGATGCAGTGTCCGGGATTCCCTTAGAAACAGAGGTGCTTCGAAACAGTCAACCAACATCACCATGGCGAGCTTGAGAACATCAACAAAACGCTAGTATCAAGTCTATATTACGAGATGGTTTTCGTACCGTCGTCAAAGGGAGATCGATACAATGACTGTTTCTATAACTGATGTGTTGGAATTTTTAACACTTGAATTCAAGAAAGTATTGTCATACAGTTCACTCAATACTACCAGGGCGGCATTGTCTTCTTTGGGAATTACCTTGGGACAGTTCTCTGCAGGTACTCATCCACGTGTGATACGATTCATGAAAGGAGTTTACAATTTACGTCCACAAACTAGTAAGTTTACGCGTGTTTGGAGTGTTGATACAGTACTTAAATACCTACAGTAATTGTCACCAGTGAGACATCTCAGTTTGACACTGACAATGTTAATGGCACTTGTGAATGCAGCTAGGAGTTTATTTTGTTTTTTGAAAGTTTGTTAAAGCAAAGCAGTCCTGGCTTTGATTGTTCAAGATTTCAGTTGAAATCCTACCCTCCAGACAGGAGGCTGTGTGTTTATACTGTATTGACAGAATATTTGAAACGGACCAAGGACCTAAGATCTACTTCTGAGCACAAACTCTTAATCAGTTTCATTAAACCACATAAAACAGTTTCACGAGCCACTGTGTCGCGATGGATTAAGGTAGTGATGCTATGGTCCGGGATAGACACTGAAATATTTGGAGCTCATAGTGTTCGTGCAGCAAGTATCTCTGACATTATGAAGAAGGCTGGGTGGTCCAACAAAAGCACTTTTTTCAAATACTTTGACAAAGACATTACACTGGAAGAAGACTTATCCGAGTCGATTTTCCGAATGTAATAGTAAGCTCCATTCTTCATTTGTTTTTTTGCAAATATGATTTTGTCATGATAATGCTGTAAAGCCTCATTTCAGCGACGAATAGAAATATCGTTGTCGGAATAGAATTTAAAACTTAAACGAGACTTACCTGTAAGTTGAAGTTTGATTGTTATTTTAAGAGACAACGATATGATGAGGAGATGAAATGCCTCCCTCCCACCCTGACTTGAATCTGTTTGTCTAGCACAAACCTATTTGGTTTATCATGAGAAATCTTTAAAGACTGACTGCGTTCATCCGGGCTACTTCTCATTTCATCTCATTATATCGTTGTCTTAATTGAGAATATATAATCCTTATTTTATCAAATATGTATTTTAATAGTTCAGAAATTTTGATTATAGTGATTTATTTTTTAGCACAATTATATCAAGTCGCAAATGTTCTGTGGTCTTGATCTCTTTGTGAAACACGTTGCATTTAACGCAAACTTTTTATACGAAGATAATTCTCAGTATTTGACTTGATTCTCGTCTCTCACCCAGCAAAGATCACACAGGAGTGAAGTTCTGGGCTTTAATCTGATTATTATTATTTCCTAAAATACGTCGCGCATTGGGTCTGGGAACGACCGGTAGAAGGTCATGTTCTGACGACATTTCACTTAGTAAATCAATGCCACTTAGTAAATCAATGCCTTGCTTTCATAGCTTTGACAGCGGAAGTCAGTTACTATATTTAACCTTAATATAAGAAACTCCAGCTGTAACAGCAGGAGAGAAGTCTTATTTACAGCACACAGTTCTTTATTTAAGGCAAGTGACCAATTGCCAATACAACACAGCACAATAAACAACGCACGTAACAAACGCAAAACATACATATTCATGAATAAAAATGGGATCACCGCCACCGCCAATGCAAAGCATTGGGGGTTTAATCCGGTTTACGGTCGCCCGCTCCTCAAGCTTGTCCCTAGAATTATTCACAATACACGTAAATGTAAATAAAAATTAGCCTTATAGCATCGAGATTCAATTTGAATAGTAATAAAAGGTAATACTTAATTAAATTTAATTACAATTTGATTACTCAATGGTTGGATGTTACCAAAGCAACAGAATGGTAGCTTTCTGAGGCTTGGTGAAATGAACTACAACCAAGTGTCAACTTCACACCATAGAGTTTCATTTTCAGATCATTGTCATGCAATACAGGAAGAAGCCGTATTATTGGTTGTAAAAAGCCAGATTAGATTGCTTAGTTGTATATGATACTATTATAAATTACATTATAAATAAAATAAAATATATTGTTTAACATTAGTATAATTATGAATTCTTCCTGCAAACAGGACATGAAAAATATTAGTATAATCATGAAATCTTCCTGCAAACAGAACATGAAATAATGCCTAACTGAATAAACGTGAATCAGATTTACAATAAGTGTTTAAAAATCGTAAGGACACCAGGCAGTAAAATATTTAATAACAATGCCCTAATACTCAGACGACCAACATACTTAATGACATCACATATCGAAATCCGAACCCGGACAGTAACAACAACAGTCAAAAACTACTTGTACGTTTTAGCTGTCATCCCAACGTTCAATTATTACATTTTTTATTTTACGACATAAACATCATTTTTTATTATTTTGTACAACATTCACCAAGAAGAATATCGGTAGAACCGATGAATTCTCTCAGACGCCGCTTTGTACCCTTCTCTTAAGTGTGACTTTTACCTTTTACCTACGGACCTGGTTTTTATGCACTGCACGCCGATGAGGTTAATATTTCTGCCAAGTAAATTCTACCATCCATGGCCAAGTTATAGTCCGAGCAAGCAACAAAGCCAATTTAGCAGAAGTAGTTTAAATCAACGGCAAGTTGAAGCACATATGTAAGCATATTGCAAATGTTGACCTTAGACATACTGACCTAATTCATGTGCTTTTCACACCATCTCATTACGGCAAAAATGTATACCAAGTAAATTTAAAATTCCACCATTCATGGTCTAATTTTAGTCCGAACAAGCAAAAAAGCCAATTTATTCCCTAAGGGCAATATACTCCCTGAAAAATTATCAGACTGGAACGACCTCACAATTTACGCATTTTAACTTTGTTTAACTAATGTGTTAAACTCTCAGTGCAATCTTTATATTAACTGTAATCGTCAAAAGAGATAATAAAATATGTTTACCTTTTTACCTTGGAATAACCTTTCCCAAAATTTAACTTTTGAATCTATGGCAAGAAATGTAATAAAATGTCCAATACACAGTTAAAGTTTCTATATTGTGAAAGCGAATTGATCTGTCTGTATATCGAAAAGCTTCATATAATTTCAATTATCCAATGTCATGTTGGCTTTGCTTCAGCCGCCTTAACTCAGGACTTCTAAATTTAAATTCATGTATCTTTAAACAAACTTGTAAGATTTATATTAATGATACATCCTAGGTTGCACTTAGTAGTGAAGAAGTTTTTTTACCTGTCTGAAATATGTTTTTGTCAACAAAGTACACCAGTGCATGAATGAACAGATAGTTATATGAGTTGGTGATTACAAATTAAAACAGCCTACTCTTGCAACACATAATTTTTCCTTGGTAAGTAAAAGCTTTTATCTGGTTTAAACAATAGGCCCATTTCACAAGGCCATCGCCTTGTTCGCTGCAAACTCAAGCTCCACTACCAGACAAAACCCTAAAAAAGACGGTCATCTCAAAGGACATCGCAAACTGATGACCCTAGCTGCAACACCGGTATCTCTTTCGAAACGCCTTTTTATCAAATCAAGACTGCAGTCCTACGGACATTGGAAGGAGTTCCGGATTTAGAACTAAGAAAAACAATGGCTGGTTCGATAATATATATAAAATAACTACATATAGTATACAAAACATTCAATGTACCGTGCACACAAAGACGTAGGAGAAAAATCACGGCTGCATTAAACTCCGGTGTGCCCTTCACCTGCAGTCTATCTGGAAGTTTCCTCATTACGCAGACTGGATAAACACATGAGGATGATACAACTATACAAGAAATACAAAATCATGTCTAGCGACGGAAATGTTCATTGTAAAACATTTAACATCTGATTTTTCTCAACAAGAAAGTTAAAATCCAATGTAGGTGACAAAGATATTAAAGCCTCAGTCCATATTAAATATAATTAAATATATCTTAAATTGGCATTAGTTCTAATGAACGTTAATGTCGTTTATTCGACGAAAACTGTTGTTTTTTTACGAAAGGTATTTATTGTGTCTATGTTCGAACACGCTTGGTTCGAACGGAATATACACTAATGTACATGCTGAATTACTCCAGATGCATCACCAGCTATCGCTTACAGATACATATGCGATAAAAAGTTACCAAAACGTTATATTTTACGGATTTCAATGCGGTTTTTTTATTTTGATCGGTAAGATGTCTATTACAAGCGATTTCTGAAAAGTTTTATATTTATTAACATATTTCACATATTTCTGGACTGCTGCTTTATAGTATGTTCGGAGAAGTCCTGTGGTGTCAGCAAGGCGGCTGAGAGCATGTCACGGTGTCGAAGGCAGACCCCGGACAGTCCTCAACATGACCGGACGAACATATCCTCATACGCGACATGGCACCGCAGGTCAATGAACAATGTCCAAGGAACCATTCTCCCCAACCCGGTGAAACAAACGCTAGTGATTAAGTGACTATCCTAGTCAATTTATTCTGTGAGATATGGAATATTTTAAATACGACATGGTTTCTTTTACCGTCTTAGTTTACAAACAAAACAAATGTCCGATATATTGAAAAGTCATCACTTTACTTGGACATGTAGCAAGCTTGCACGTGCTAGTTTCCTGACTATCTCCTGAGCAATTTTGAGCACCGAAGGCGGGAGCTGGATTTGTACTCGTCCTTGTCCGGTGTATGTGACCATCTTCATATGTGACGTTACACCATGGTGACCAGGAGGACCATCGACTGTCGACATCGACAGGAACACAGGTTCTGGAAATCTTATTTCCCGGACAATTATCTAAATCCGTCGGACCGTAGACTCAACAATGTTTTACCTACTTAACGAATCTACCGATTGAGTTAGAAGAACCTAGGCTTAGCCGTTGTCCAAATATTATTTAGATTAGGTTACTTTTGGTCAATTTGTTCCCACTGGTGGTGTTTATGTTTTTATTTTATACACAGCTTTTGAGCTTTTGTATTAAAACCGATACATGAGCGAGTCTGCAGAAAATGCTCTGATATGCACCTAATACAGTCTTGCTCGTTGTGTAAATATGTAACATATTTCATCTAATGATGGTAAACAATACACAAATTGCGAATAATGAGGGAAATGAAATTTCATGTATGTGTTTGGAATATACATTGTTCGTATACGTTGTAGGTATATGATAATACAAACTTACATCCTGTATATGGACTAGGCGTGGTGGCCGGGTATCTTACAGGCGACTGTGGGTCCGCTGAGCTGGGGTAGATAGAGCATGTCGTCTGTGTGAACAGCAGATCGTCCAGTCCAATATCGCCAAAGAACCCTTTTCCAACCGTGCCTTCTGCTATAACCTAACCACATTTTGGAATTTAACATATTGGATTTTGAAAACTCCCTTTTATTTGTCGTACTATCAGTCTTATCCGGTGGGCAATATAGCTTAAACCAAGCGCTTCTGTATTACAGTAATGCTCATTGTTAATTATTCCGAAATGTTCGTCCAGCATTGGGTAATAACTAGACACAGCAGCTGAAAACCAAATGATTGCTTAACAAACAAAAAAACGTGTAAATTCTACGAAAATCACATTTTGCGAAAAAAAGGCATAAGTTCAGCACTATCATCAACAAAAGTTCTGGATGCAAGGTCATATAGCTATTGCAAAGAATACATAATCTAATAATTCGATAAGTTATTCAGCAGAAACTGTTGTAAAATATTTAGTAACGTAGATCTCGCCCTTGATCCCATCCATCCCATATTAAATGTAAATCTATAAAAAAAATATCAAGTATTTATATATACACTTTTATTACAATAGCTCAATCCATTGTTGAGTCATTTATCGGAAACTGTTTATATATTTTTAGAAGCGATGACCTTAACTTAACCACACTCACATCCACCGCCTACCAACAGTTCGCTATTCTGTCAGTATAATTGTTTCAATACAATAATTCAATACGTTCCTGAGCCATTGAGGTGGAAACCTGTTTTATGTTCAGTTATGATAATCTTGACGCACCGAATCTACATGTATGTGCAATCCCAATCAGCGACTCAAAATAAGGTATCTAAATATGAAGTTTCATTACCATATCTCGATATGTACCCGAGTAATTGAGCGAACTCCGTATTTTAATTCTGGTAATGGTGACCTTGATCTGGAACTTTCCCATCTAGTATGCAATCCCAAGCGAAGTATGGATAAAAGAAAACTATCCATATGTATGTGAAGTTTCATTACAATACCTCGTATCGTTCGCGAGTTATTGCGAAATCGTTTGATATTTTTAGTAATAGCGGACTTGATCTTGACCCCATATACAACGCCATATACAATCCCATGCAAGATGTCAATATAAGTTTTCTAAAGATAGAGTTTCATTTTACAAATAGCTTAATTCGTTTTTCAGATACTGAGCGGAAATAATTTTGTATTAGTAACGGTGATATTCACCTTGAACCCACCCACCAGTATTTAATCCCAAGCGAGGTCTCACTATACGCTATCTATATATGAAGTTTTATTACAATAGCTGATTTCGCGAAGCGGAATCCATATTTTGATTAAGTAACGGTGACTTTGACCTGAGTACTTTCCATCAAGTATGCAATGCCAAGCGAGGTCTCGATATAAGGTGTCTATATTTGAAGTTTAATATTGCATTATATCAAATCGTTTTTTAGTTATAGATCAGAAATATATTTTGTTTATATTTTTAGTAACAGTAACCTTGATCCCACCCACGCCAATCCCATTGAAGGTCTCAATAAAAAGGTATCAACATGCGAAGTTTCATTACAATAGCTTAATTCGTTTTTGCGTTATTGACGTAAACTAAGTTCTATTTTTAGTTACGGCGACCTTAACCTTGAACCTACCCGCCGTATATGCAATCCAGAGCGTGGTCTCTATATAAGATATCTGTATAAGAAGTTTGATTCAACAGCTCAATTCGTACGTACTCTAGTTTTCAAGCGGAATCCGTATATATAATTTGAGTAACGGTGGCCTTGACCTGGAATATATCTATACATTACAATTCCTTCTTGAGTGTTGAGCGGAAGCCTTTTTCTAGTTTTAGTACCGGCGACATTGGACTTCACAGCACCAACCCCCTATGCAATCCCAAGCAAGTTCTCAATATAAGGTATCCACATACGACATTTCATTACAATAGCTCATTTTGTACTCGAGTAATTGAGCGGGAACCGTCTTTCTATTTTTAGTAACGATGACCTTGACAATCTCCCACACCCCTCATATGGAATCCTAATTGAAGTCTCGATATCATCTATAAATAAAGTTTTATTGCAAATGCTCATTGTGTTCTTAATTTATTGAGCGGAAACCTTTTTTTGCAATTTTTAGTAAAGGTGACCTTGACCTTAACCCTAAGTTATTGAGCGAAAACTGTTTTTCTATTTTTCACTGATATATACAAGTTTTGTTAAAATAACTCAATTTGTTCTCGTTTGAGAGCGGAAACCAAGAGTTGACAACGGCACACACCGCATGCCCACCCCCCTCTCCCCCATCGACATACCCCAATCGAATAACCGAAATTTGACTTCGGTAAATTTGACTGAAACGGGAATTTTAATGCAAACATTAAATACATATTCTGAACTCACCGAAAAGTTTGATTTGTTGTTCAGAGGCACATGGTCCAGTCATCTCCTTGGTTCCCGGTCATTGTCCACAGTAGTTGTCCGGGTAGCTGGGTATCAGTGGCCATGTACATTTTGAGACTTCCAATATGTTCGCCATTCATATGATACCAGAATTGAAAGCAAACAGGCGCATGATAACTGTCTCTATGGGGACACTTTGATACCAGGCCTTGTAACCTTCCATGCTCTGGGCACTGGACTCAAGGTATCTATATTTGCCTATAAACTTAATATTATTCTATGATAATACTTATACATGTATGTGTGTATAAATAAATAAATAAATAAATAAATAAATAAATAAATAAATAAATAAATAAATAAATAAATAAATAAATATATATATATATATATATATATATTTCAACTATACAGTGGAAGGACACTGGAGAGTGTGGTCGGACTGGAGCTCATGTGGCGTGACTTGTGGGTATGGTATGAGGACACGTGACCGTCAGTGTGAGGGAGCTGCATATGGCGGACAAAACTGCACATCTGGAAATGGATGCCAAACTGAGATTTGCAACACTATCGTCTGTCCAGGTAGGTTTTGCTATAAGTGTGGATATATTATATGTTACTTGTAATCTTCTAATAATGGACACATATGCTATATTTATTTATTTTACTTAGATTGTGATAATTGTCAATATGTGTTCATGTTTCTTGAACATTTCTGACCGTACACAATCTTTTTTTATTGTATATTATCATCTCAGTCGATGGCAGCTGGTCCCCATGGGGTGCCTGGTCTGCCTGCGATGTGTCCTGCGCTACCGGTACCAGACTTAGGGCTCGAAAATGTGACTCCCCGGCACCCCAGTATGGCAGCCAGCCGTGCAACGAGAGACCGCGGATGAGTTTGGGAAGTGTCAAGAGAAACCTTGCCCTGCTATGATACTCGAGATACATATCTAGCATATGCATGCATTATAGCAACAAATATTGTTGTAATGTTTAAATCTTACCGGTTAGTCAGTGCTTTTGTAAGTTTACAGTAATTCTGCTCATAGTTGATGGTATGTGAGGAGCGTGCAGGCCTGGACCTCGTGTTCCGTCACGTGTCTTAATGGTACCAAGTCCCGTAACCGCCTCTGTGACTACCCGGCCCCGTAACATGGCGACACCAACTGTGCAGGGCAACAAAATGTCACTGAGACGTTTTTTCTAAGAGACAATTGTGATGGTAACGGAGAAGAATTGTTTATAATGTAATTCGCGCGGTAAACAAAGCATTTACAGATGCATCCATATGTATCTCCTTAAAATATTAGCGCTTACTCTTGATACATTTACAAACGAACAGACAGACAGGCATGTTTGAGGATGTACACGTATCTCTCAGTTGTTATGTTTGGGCATTATGTGTACTTGTAACCTAATTTATTTGTAGAAATATATTTTTCGTAAAGTGAAACAAAGTTACATGTAAGAAAGCTAGACTTAAAACATCATCTATTCTCACAAAATTACGACAGCATGTAATCTTTGCAAATATAATAGATACCTAATGAAAGACCAATTCAAAGTAGTTTCGCTTTCATTAATAAAATGTAAATTTGTTCTTTTTTCCCTTACATGAAAATGATAGTTTTTGCATCTTAACATCATGGTAGCAGAAAATTATATAACTTAAATATAGTATTATGTTGTAATTATCTCTGATTATAACAACATCCTTAAAAGCACACATTTGAGAATAAAATGTGTGTACTATGGTAATACTTAGCTTAAAACGGGTATATAAAAAGGCCCTAAATCAAAGTATTCATATATTTTCAAAATTTGAGGTAAATGCAACATTGTCTCTTGTAGCAGCATTCAAAAGAATGCAGGTATATTGGTCAAGAACAAAACACAAACATAGAAGCGTTTTCACCACTTCTCGAGTGTTAAGACAAAGAATTATTGTATACAATACCAAATATTTATTCACACTGGAGCATGTTTATTGAAACATCAGTTCACAACTTCGTTTTCCTTCTGTTTTGCAAGTCTTTAGTCATAATAACAATATCTTTGTCCGTAACAGAACCAATGACCAGCACATTCGAACCGTCTTAAAGCAGTCGGGGTTTCAGACATATATTTGTCCAATCTTTGAACACAAGCAATATTCGGTCTTAAAGCGTTGCATCACGTGTTTTGAAACATAATATCACAGTGTATAAGCCTACAGTGAGTTAAACCGGAAGTTGGTGATCTGTACGCCGATGATCAGTTAATTGAACACAGCAGAAAACGCAGTAAGTGACATAATTTATTAATTTGATATTTTACTCCGAAGCAGAATATAAATAAAATTAAGTTTTCCGAACACATATAATTACATTACATAAATATATTCTGTCGGTTATGCATAGTATTTTAAGAGTACTTGTTTTCGCAGACATGATCACTTAGTGTTTCGATGTTTTAATAAAAATAATAAGTTTGTAGCTGTATATTTCTTTGTGATGATGGTTGTTGGTGTATTTTTGTGTAAAAACTGATAAATACATAAGTTAAAAGTCAAGCAGTATTCATTTAATTAAAGAGAAAAGTTTTTGCGCGGAGCAATCAAAAATTTTGTTCAACCACTGTACGACTGTGCAAAATGTCAAACTTAGACTGTACGATTAGTTGCTCATGAAAACACTCTGAACGGTTATGTTCAAAAGTAATTATAACTCGATTTAATGTGTAAAAGTCAATTTATATTAATTTTCTCTGTCCGCATTTTCAAGACGATAATTTTATATGTAAGAATGTAATAATTTTAAAACCAAAGTGATATGTTAATTGTAGTTGTTTTACATGTACTTTGACGACGCAGCAAGTGGATGTCAATCAAACGATGAATCCAACCCATCAGAAGAAAAGCCGAAGACGAAGAAACCAGAACCATCACTCACCATAAGCGAGGTCTGCGACATGAACAGAAAAAAATGAAACAATGGGCGGTGAAAAAGGGACACCATAAGCTTTTACAATCATTAATGGACACTATAGTGAGATGAGTTAGGGGAGATTGCAATAAATGGAGAGAAAGTGAAGCAGACGAAGATTGAGGCTCTGTTAGTGAATGAATATAAGTGTGTGTATGCTTGTGTGTGTGTAAATATGTGTAAATATCATATTATATTAAAATAAATGTATGTAAATTTATGTATGTTTATATTTTATGTTAATACATGTATGCAAATCTATAATGTAAATGCACATGAAGATGAATGCATGCGATTATGTTATTTAATGCACTTGTGTAAAATAAGACATGTCCACTGTAATAAAAAATTAAATTAAATTAAGAAGTCAATAAAACAAATATTTTTAAAATTCCTTTATTCTTCCTTTATTCTTTATAGCATGATTACCAAGGTACATCACATACATACATGTACAATCAACGACCAACTGCTTATGCAAGCCACACTGCATTTCATGACAATCTGTGTTACGAGACCACTTTTAAGCATCACCATTGGTGGTCTCGTAAGATAGATTAGACTGTGATTTGCATGGGAAATGTGTCACTGAATATAAATTTGCATTGTTTCAAAGAGATATATTGTTTCAATCTAAAAAACGCTTCTTTAATATTTTTTGTCCGAGTATGTTTTTATAACAACCAAATGTGTGTTGTTATAACTGCATGTAAAAGCCGGTGTTTATTCACATATTTTTAAATGAAACAAGAACAGTAGATCCATTTAAGCCAGACTGAAATGAGCATTTGTCTCCATTTCACACGACCCAGAGTTATCGTCCATATTTTCCACTCGCTCACCGAAAAGCCTGAAATAAATAAAGAACATTTAATTGTTGACTTGCTGTAAGATCTCCTTGTTGATTGTCATGAACGGCTTAATTGCTCTAGTACTAAATAAGTACATCTGCAATTTTATATGAGCGCGAATGAAATGTAATACTTGTTTAACTTGAGACGTAAACATTCTTAGGGACATACACACATTCGGACGTACGGACAAACACGCGCGATTCCTTTAAAGCAAAATAAATGTATAATATATATTGACATGTCACCATGAATTGACACTGTCGAATGAAATTATTATTTATTACGCAAAAATAATACATGCACATGTAAACTAAATAATATTTACGTACACTTACATAATACTTATCAAGGAAGATCGAACATTTCTTAAATTTGTGTCGGTCGCTAATCGTACAGAATTGTATTTCAATCGCGCAACTAATGATTGCGTACAGTCGCAACTAGCGTACAGTCAATAAACAAACAGTGACTGAATAAAACGGTATATATCTTGGATAGTACAAAGATAGTCCGTTATCAAGTAAAGTCTATAGTTTAATAAGTGTTTATAGGTTTATGCAGCAAACAGGTTTACACATTTACGCGAAATCTAAAGAATTACAATCAAAATTATTTCAAAATTGCTCGATCGTTTCAACACATTTGCAGTGATCAACTACCGATTTCTAAACGAAAACACAATTTCTACATAAATCACAAAGCATACGTGTGACAAATAGAACAATTATTAACATAAACCTTAAATCGTGGTACATTCAGCCCTAAAATAAAAGAAAATATTAAAAACTGTGTCACTTTGTCACTTACTGCGTTTTTTGCTGTTTGCTACTAACTGATAATCGGCGTACAGATCACCAACTTCCGGTTTAGCTCACTGTACGCTTAAACACTGTGAATATGTACCGTGATCATGTATGACATAGTTTAAATGTATTCAAAGAAAAGAAGTTCATGGTTCAATGCCACAATACAATATGGCCGATCCATTGTTTTAATGTTGTAACACACATATTCATTGTTTAGCACATGTGCACTTTAACATTTGACCATAACAGGTGTTTTATTAATTAATTTCAAAAAGTTCATCATAAAGTACATGCATAATGGATAACAACACGTTATACTGTAAAATCAGTAAATCATACGAATATTATACAATATGTTTATTACATATATTGCATTTCTTAGTTATATAAGTAGGTTATTATTATTATAAGTATAAGTATAAACACATATGAGATATTCAAAAGATACTTTCTAAAATGTAAAAAAACAAATACATTTAAAATTGTGCACTGTAGTTTATATTCCGATGACTTATATAAAACTGTTACACAAAAACAGCAGTGTCATGCTAAGATTGAAATCGTTGGTCTTAATCGTGGACCAATCGTGATGCTCCTATCAGATCTTAAAGGATCTTATCAGATCTTGAGGATCTTGCCACAATCGTGTTAATCGTTGAAATATTTGAACGGTTCAAAAATTCTCTACGATTAATACAATCAACTGCGATCAAGAGTCCATCGCGATCATCGTATCGCATCTTATTGCATCGTAACTAAGCGCGACAAATCGCATCTAATCGTGCATCCTAATCGTTCTGATCGGGATCGATCGTAGACTAGAAAAAACGCCACGCTCTGCTATGCTAGGTCTTAATCGTGGACGCATCGTTGTGATCGTATTAGATCTTATCAGATCTTAACAGTTCTTGAGGTCAGTTGTGGCAATCGCGTTAATCGTGGAAAAAGTTCGAACGGTTCAAAAAGTATCTACGATTAGCACGATCAACTGCGATTGCCCATCGAGATAATCGTATAAGATCTTATTGCATCGTAAAATACCGCGACAAAGTGTATCTAATCGTGCATCCAAGTCGTAGTGATCGGGATCGATCGGAGACAAGAAAAAAAAACACGCTCTGTTAAATGCTTTTCGATCACAAGAAACAATGAAGTCAATGGTCAGTCGGGCTGTTTTTATATCATTCGGGTCCAGTCGTAGCTACAATCGTTATCTCCATCGATCACGACTGTGAAAGACATCGCGAGTACAATTGTATCCTATCGTAACGGAGCGTATGTATTCGCGATAAACGAATCGGAACTTATCTGTATGTACTAAAAAACGTCCTAATTCGGGGAACCCGATCGTGATGATCGTGTCAGATCGAGACCTAATCGTGGACTCGATCGAAACAATCCCAACGAAACATAAGTTATCGTATCGTGACACCTGAAATTGACAAATCGTGACCATATCGCAACAGAGCGCCAAACATCGTATCAAAACGTATGGACTCGCATTACATCGTACCCAAGCCTGAAATCTCAGAGAAATACCAAGATCAGCTACGAGTGGTCAATTTCGGCGTTCGTGAAGGATCGCACGATAGTGGGAACCTAGCATAAAGATGTGTTGCGATCACAAGAAACAAGGAAGTCACTAGTCAGTCGGGCTGTATTTATATCATTCGGGTCCAGTTGTAGCTCAAATCGTGATCTCCATCGAGCATGATTGTGAAAGACATCGCAAACACAATCGTATCTTATCATAACGGAGCGCATTTGTTCTTGATAAGCGTATCAGAATTTATCTGTACGTACTAGAACGTCCTAATTCGGGGAATCCGATCGTGATGATCGTGTCACATCCAGACCTAATCGTGGACTCGATCAAAACAATCCCAACGGAACGTATGTAATCGTATCTCAACTGGAGACAAGACCGTGACAGATCGTGACACCTGTATTTGACAAAGCATGACCAAATAGCAACAGAGCGCAAACAAATCGTAGCAAAACGTATGGACTAGCATCACATCGTATCCAAGACTGAAATCTCAGATTAATACCACGATCAGCAACGAGTGGCCAATGGTGTCGTTCGTAACGAATCGCACGACAGTGGGAACCTAGCATAAGTATGCATTATCTAATGTTATCCTGCTAAATTATTCATGTATGTATGATGTACTTTGTAACAGTTCGTAAATCGCGCATAATTTTTAATATTTCAATTTAATCAATATGATATGTTTGAGGAATTCTCTTACCTTGTTTTAAATCCAACCTGTATTACTGTTTTCATCATTCTCTCCTGTCAAAGATCTCGGTGGTCAGCACACAACTTACGTTCTTATCTGTATATATGCACTCGTACTGCGATCATTATCACTGAAACGTGATCAATTAATACGATGTTGACCTAGTTTAAAGCAGTCACGCCTTGGTATGAGTGCATCATTGCGTAACCAGTTGGAATCGCATGTAAGCTATAATTCAATAGTATTTGCATTCTTTAAATACACACTCTGTTCATGATAAGATGTTTTAATAATAAAACAGGTAAATGTAACGACTTGGAATTTGTGCATAAACCGCGATTTACTGACTGTTACAAAGTACATCATACACACATGAATAATTTAACCGGATAGCATAAGATAATGCATTACGTCGAATGGAGTTGCAAAAAGAATTGGAAAAAACTGATTGTTGTGGTATTTAAAATATTAATTTCGTGTAAATAATTTACAAACATTAATGACTTCCAAAATTGTATATGGGAAGTTACACGAAATTTATATTCTTGAATAACAAAACAATCAGTTATGAATATGTTATTGGATATCTGTTCTTTTCAAAGTACAATGTCGTTAAACTGTGCCAATAAAGTATGTCTAGTCTATGATGATGCCACTTGAAGAGTTTAAGAGATGTTTACACTCGTGACGCAATGCGCAGGCAATGTAGTTGTTGAAGTAGCACGCAATTTATTGATTATCTGGCTTTTCGGTTAAAATATTAATTGCCACTTTATTGGTTTAAAATAATCACATATTTGATTTGTATTCACTCCTCATAATGTAGGTTGATTTAAATAAAGTATTGCTTAATGGCACAGCGCTAATGGAATTGGCGAAAGAGATGGCCTTTCAGAAACCGTAACAAAAGCAAAAGATACTAGGCATTCGTAAAAATTTGCATTTGTCTACTGCTGCTAGATTCGATACTTACTTTGCATTGCGTATATTTCACAAAACTTACGGCCTAATGCATATACATAGGAATTAAGCAATAGTGTCTTAACCAATCCAGTATAGTCGTATTCCCGTTCATCTCTTCCATCACAATCACATTCTTTAGAGGCTGTTAGCTAATCCGATTTGAAACTCCAACGTTTATGTTGTGTGTTTGTGTCGTGTTTTATGTACTGTATATGATGATGTATGTGCAATTAGTCACTTACCTGACGTAAATGCCCTTTGTACGTTAATAAGGTTTTTTTCGTGATGTATCTGATGTTGTATGTGCAATAAGTCACTTGCCTGACGTAAATAACCTTTGTACGTTAGAACGGTCTCTGCCGCATTTTATAATTAAAGCAGTCGGAATTTCAGAAATATATGTGTCCAATCTTTGAACACAAGCAATATAATGTCAAAAAGCATTTTAACACGTATTTTGAAATCTGATATGTACCATGTTCACTTACATGTAGGACATAATTTAAATGTATTTAAATTATACAAACATATTGTTCTCTCTACTGCGTTGCTTACATTTAATTATAAAATGTAATATTATTGCAAATCATTCTCTATGTTAATTTTTCGTAAGGCATGTTTATTGCAATAGAGACATTAAAACAATCGGTATATTATAAATAAAAAAAATGGGGGAAATGTTGACAATTTCGATCATTTTCATAAGCATGTATATAACTACTTATTGTAAGTGTATTGTTTTAACCGGTTTTAACCTGTACATGCTTGTTTTGGGGAAAATGCATACTATTGTTCTTAAATAAATGTACATTTGTAACTACTGTTGCAATAACACTACACTGATTCATTTTAATAATTGTGTCAATCTTTATTTTTACAAAACGTTAAACGCTGTTTCAACGTATTCAAATTCATTTTAACGTCACCCTTTGTCTTGGCTAAGGGAAGCAAATTACACACATGTCGAAAATAAGAGCCTCAAAGCGGACAATTTCTTAAAAAATAAATATAATTAAGAAACTAATACTGGTATTTAATGATGTACTTTTGGTTATAACATGGCTGTGGTGTTCCATGAGCCCGTGAACACCTTCCGCAGTATTGGCCCGAGGACTTCAGCCCGAGGGCCAATTATTCTGAAGATGTGCCAATACGGGCCTATGGCACACCATAGCCGTGTTGTAACCTTTTATTAGATTCCCTTAACGCAAAGATGAATGATTCAATAAGCAAGGAATATATCTGCATAATTTAATTCTTAAATCAACTTTCTATTCAAGGAATGTTTTATAAGTTAATTTATGTGAAAAGTGCGCCAAAATGACGTTATTCAATCTGACGTCATTTTGTTTACATTCATACCTGATGAACACTATTGAAGTCGAAACGCGTCGTGATTTGGAGTTTGCTTTTTTTCTTCTTTATAAGTTACATTGAGATACCTTTTAACCTGTGCTCTGAAGCTGTCATGTTACGTTGCTAACTGCAGTTCGCCGTTAACGACAGTACGAGAAATCGATCGTATGCCAAAATACCGGTATTTCGGCACACTGGAAGTAGAAAAACCCGTATTTGGCACACCAAATGTGCACGCCCGGCGCTTTGAATATCGTATCCGGTAAAAATCAACGTAAATGTGTTATTATTTATAGTAAACAATGTAATAAATGTATATATATAATGGTAGTATGGTTTACGCGTTCCTATATACAAATCCATGAATACTATAGGTCTTGTTTGCTTTGGCCTTTTGTTGTTTACATTTGGACGTCCGAATTTTGTATTTTGTATAGCCATACTTTCTTCACATTCCTTCACAAAGTAGAACAGCGCAGTGGGTTAAAGCCATTTTCGAATGTCAATTCTACTAACGGCTCCTGTCGTGAATTCGATACCCGTTTGGTTGGTTTTTTTTCAAGGAATTTGTTGAGATAGTTTGTAACGAAACTCTCATTTTACATTATATAATGGATACATTATTCACTTAAAATGCAATATGAAACTAAAATTATCGTAGTCCCTTTAATCATAATAAAACACAACAGATACGAATAAGCATTAACGAAGACATAATATTACACCAATATTTAATGCCTTAGTATGTCCTGAATACACAAGGACATTACCCTGAATTCATGACAGTATTAGGCATAGTCCTACTAGTCGACATTGACATAGGTATTGCAAAGGTGACCTATGAATGACCTGTAAATACTGTAAGTCCCTAATTTCATTTCCATTCATCAGAACGAGTTTAATCATTGAAACAAATACTCTACCTATTGGAATTTACGTAAAATATGTTTCATTGGTGTAAATGCATTAATATTGCTTGTCCTTCTAGTTAAACCATAACCTGTGTGGATGTTAATTTTGACGTGTCAAATATACTTTATACTAGTATTTAAAACATCGGTGATTGTTCACGTTTAATAAACTTTTAATGCAACTTATCTAATATAAATAAGTTGCTAAAACGTTAAATTTGTTATACCTGTTGTTTTGACTACCGATAGATCTCCATAATTCGATTTTTGTATTGATGCATCTGTTCTGAAATTGGACAGTGGCACGGGCACTGCTTTAATTATTGGTGGATTTAATTCTGCACACACACTAATTGGGGTCCTGAACCATGAAGATTTTATCACAGAATTCTAATATAATACGTACGCACATTTCATACGATCAGTTAGCAATAGTCTCTTAACATGACATATAGTGTTTTGTATCAAAGTTTCGTATTGCATTGCGTTATTAGGAAACCAAAACAAAAACGAATCGCATTTATCTAGGATTGTATTAAATGTTTTTACAGCATGTCTCAAGCCAAACAAACTTAGAACGCGACTGACTGAGTTTGTGCGATCGAGTCAGACATGAGTCGGCTTGAACTAGCCAAATATACTTCGCGAAATATCGTCACAAAATTGTGTGACGCCACTTGGCATCCGGCATCCGAGCTAATGTACTCGGCATTATTATGCCACGTACGAACGGGAACTAAGCATTCTGACTTGGCGACGGCAATTGAAATATTTCTTTCGTTTTACTGTCTGTGCTTACCCAAGCGTCTAAACGCAAAATAGTTATATGAATAGTGGAACCACATTCTATGGGTCGGTTTAGAAATGTTTTTAAGTATACTTATATTATTGCATCGATTAGTTATGAACATAACATAACCAAACCGCATGCACAAAATGTGTTTTGTTTAGTACTTACTGAAAGCATAAATGATTAATCAAAAGGAGCGGAAATTACTTAAAAAAATAAATATTACAAATAACGCACACATATACATATAGACTCTTTACAATAATCTCCATGGCTGATCTGCAATTCCAAATGCAAAGTGACGTATTTCTTTCGAAAAAAAATGTTATTTCAAGTCAGAACACATCATTCGAAAAAGCAATTTTCAATTAAACGTCAAACTAAATATTCCATACAACATTTCGTTTCTACATTTTTGCAGGATTGCCAAATTTCTGAAAAGAGATGACAACACATATTTAGACCAATAATTATATATCTTAACTTAGCATCCATTAATGCAAACAAAAACCCATTTTGATGTTTCAGTTCATTCACTAACAGCCCATCTTATAGGATACTAATAAAAGTTGTAAATACAACATAAATTGCTTTTTTCAAATTAGCATTTATTTGTTTTACCAAATCTGCCATGTACTACTGATTCTCGTTTACTGTTCTCTATACAAAGATGAGTGCAACTAGCTTCGTATATACGAACACACGTTTGAACAAATATTATTTACCGAATTATCTGTACACCAGTTGGGCCTCCTGTTGCAGACATTTACGTACACATTGTCATCAGAGATGGACAGCAGAGAGGGTGGGTTCGCTCTGAAAAGACAGTGTCAGTATTATAGTAATAATAATAATAATAATAATAATAATAATAATAATAATAATAATAATAATAATAATAATAAAACACTTTATACATAGGTACGTATTACACAATATAATAGTATAACGTTTATTCTATTTCAGAGTTTATTTTAAGAACACTTACGCCTCTGGCTGCGACTTCGGATGGTTAGGTGCAATGATACATGTTAGAAATCATTGGAATGCGTGTTCTTATGCACGTGTATTTAAAATGTATGTTCATTAAAATATAGCCATTATATATAAACTATTTTATAAGATATACATTAAGCTCAGTATATGAACATTATTCCATCATTCTAAAAAATAACGGAACAAAGTTGATTATTTATATATTAGTGTGTTAGACTGCCTGTCAGTATAAAATTTCTACCAATGTTTCTGTTTTTCTTCTGCCTCACGACCACACTGTACACTACGTCGCTCACAGCAGCATTTGTAGACGACAATGCTATGTACAATCGAGCAGGATAACATGTATGACTTTCCTAATTTTGTATTAAACACTGATGAGTTTTACACATGCGTATGCGTATGTCAAACTACGGCCACTCAAGAAGTTTTCGAAGGAACATTTAGTTTACTGACTTAAGCATTGCAAGCATATTGTCATTATGCCAACGGATCTGGATATTTCTTTCAAACGTACACACACATCTACGAGTGCAAAGTATGAATAACGTTATCAGCAGTTTTTTAAAACAAAGCATGCGTTTCCACGCTATCAAATCAAAAGGCTTAAAGGGTCATTGAACAATAGAAGTCGAATAAGCTCGCACTTTCCTTGAACCCGGTATTCCAGATTTAAAATACCGCGGCTTTCCCCAATACAAGAACCTGATTCGAGTGTGCGCATGCACGTCTCGAAAAAATCAACTGTCACGTGATTATCCTAAATATGAGTGGCGCTATGTTTAAATTACTAAATGGGTTATAGAGTATCCAGACGCTATAGATTTGAGGACGATAAAAAGGACAAAAGTAAAATAAGACCATGTTTTTCAGTTAAATATAAACATACGTGTCTATTTTCTTAATGTGTTCTACACAATTCTGTAAGGAAACCGTGTATTTATGACAATTTCCTTTCGTTTTCACAATTGGACAATCTGGAGAGTAGTCGCTTTAACATATACGGTGACTAGGGAAACACTCGTGCACTGAACAATTAAAGCTACTAAGTGGTATCCGTGGGTTTACAGGTCACTTCATCTGTGTGTGTTACTGTTGTCTCTGTTTCGATTTCTGCTTGATCAGTTTCCTCGACTCCATTGAAGGAAAACAAATGACGTAAAGTTATTTAATGAATTCTGTATATGTTTCTGAATAGCACACGCATGTGTAGCTCAGTAAAATTAAATAAAGCTCATTTAATGTTGAGAAAAGTTTGTTTATAGTTCTTTATATTGAAACTATTTTATTTGTATTTTACCACGTCTTAATGTCACAATCGCGCACAACTAGTCGACAAAAAAGTTAAAAAAAAGAACGTTTTAATGCAAACAATTAACATTCTTTGACAACACTATGTTGTACTTCAAAGTATGTTGCACTAATATTAATTAGCATAATATAATGAAGTTGAATTTGAATAGTAATGTGTTTTTATTTTTAATTAGATGTTATTTTAAAAACATTCAGGACACATATTGCAAATTAAAACACAACAGGAAACAGAACAGAACGGAAACATATACCTACGTACCATTATGTATCGGTTGAACACTGTTATTGTGAAGTGCAGCACCATCGATTATCATCGAGCACGTCCACAATCCACGGAACTGTTAATCGCCGAGGCCTGATATGTTACAGCGTGCTACACCACTAGCTTTGTAGTCGACATCAAACGGTGTTTGCTTGTTTGATGGTCTGTCCATTTCATAAAGCACGATTATACGTGTCTCGCCCGACCCGGAGCACACGAGTTCCAATCTGGTTGCAGCCAAACTTCTGTCTGACAGAAATACATTCTGCCCAGCTTAAGTTTGTTGTTTACATGTAATATTTACATTTAAGGCAAAACCAGGAACGCTTCAGATTTTTTTTCACAGAGTAACAATGTATTGTTATTTTCTTTATATCGATACGCTAAAAGCACTATGTACAATTAATGCGCATTATAGTTTGATAGTTTGATTTCTAATACTTTATGCATTATGCCCATGGGTATACATCGATACACATCTATAAAATAAATACAGTGCATCGGTCAACAACATACAGGTTCACATTCTTAAACATATATTTATAATGTCAATAAAAGGTGTATAAATTCACAGGGCAATATTTTTCTATGCATATTAAATAATGTCATACATAACTTTTCTGCTAATATTTACACATAGTATAAAGATTCGTTCTGGCAATACAATTAATACGTAAATCTTTACATGATATTTATAATTGTTTTGGAGAAACACTTCAATCGTCCTATAATTGATTCTGTTCTTAATTGAAAGACCTTAAAAATATAAGTTGCAAGCCTTCTACAAGTCGATTCGTTTGTCGATCTCATTAGTTCAATATATTTGATCATATTGGCATTTTGCCAGAAATATTTACCTATATATTGTTTACGAAAATCTATAAATACTGGGCATTCTAATAAAAAATGGAATTCGTTCTCTAGTACATTATAATGTTTACATTTTCTTTCACTGTATGGTAGTTTGTTTATGCCATCTGCCTGACTCAACGTCTAGTATATTGGCTGAAACTCTTAAACGTGTTAAGGCAATTCTGAACATTGGTAATTTTACATATTTGAAATATGACTGTAATTCGAAATTTCCGAATAAACTATAACGTGTACCTCTAGTTGTATGTAAAAGTTCCGCAGACCAATTTTGTTTATAATTATCTGAAATGCTTTGTTTAACATTTGACATAAAGACATTAACTTCACCAACACCCTGAAAGTACCATACTTCGCTAAAACCTCGACTGTCTAATACATTTTATAAAAAAAATTCGCAAGACACTTTTTCTGGGTACATTTCAAAATCATTTAAACTGTAACATATTTAACATGATTGCACTGTATAATTTTTATCCAATAGTTTATAACTTTAACATATCGATAGTAAATAAGCGGTTTTCGTCCGAGCTCCCCGTATATAAAATTATTTTGTGTCTGTTGTCGTACTCCTAACAAAGTTTTGCAAAAACGCCTGTGTATTCTTTCTATGCATGTACTGTTATTTAAGTCCCATACATCACTGCCATAATTTAGAATAGGTTCAATACGTTGGTCAAATAAATCTAAACAGTGACTAACTGAAATGTCCGGAAACTGGATTAGATTTGCTTTAAGCTTATACATTGCCTTAAGGGCCTGACCTGCTAGTGCTTCATATGTAGCTAAAAAGGATCCGCCTGTGGTAAAAACTATCCCGAGGTATATGAATTTGTTTACAAATTTAACTTCCTTTCCCTGATATTAAAAGTTAGATTTCGTTTATTTTGCCTACCTTTTTTAAATATCATTATTTTAGTTTTATTGACTGACATTTTATTGCAATAATCTTGAAGTACATTTAAACCATTTTGAAGTCCAGTTTCCGACTCTGCAGAAATAACAAAATCGTCAGCATATTATAACAAAAACAATTCAAGCATTCCCATTTCGATATCAATAACAATATCGTCGGCATATAATAACAAAAACAATTTAAGCATTCCCATTTCGACGCCTTCATAGTTATTCAACATAAAATGCTTTTCAATGTCATTTAAATACATAGAAAATACAAATACACAATGGTTTCACTATGTAATCAAATTTCAAACAACCAAGTGATATACACAATGAAAGAAACTTAGAAAAAGTAAGGTCATATTGCTGTACATAAAATACTATTGAACAATAAAAAAATATTATTTGAAAATAGTAGCACGACAGACAGTATCACAATGGAGCAAACTGAAATTATATTAACCACATACAATGGTTGCTTTAAATTATTTATAATAATGCGATCATAAAACAAGAATATTTGAAATAAATGTGTAAGAAGATAAAAAAAAAAAAAAAAAAACCAATGCAAAGAGCCGAACGGACAATACAAATATATGATGCATGTGCTGTTCTAAATATAGGAACATTTTAATTCAAATTCAGGAACACAGTTCTGCCCTCCTTACTATGGATTTGTACATACAAACAAAGACACAATGTATAAACTTACTTGTAATTTGAAACACAAATGCAGGCTAAAAGGAAATCCATAACAGAGACATGTTTGGGAACTATAAACAGCATAAGTAGAATAAGAAGATTCAAAATGGACCATTAATGCATGGTACATGAAATTAATTAAACACTCTCAGGACAATTTGTCTTTTAAGTAATGTAGGAAAGCATTGTGTCAAGAACATAACACTTATACATGTACTTTTTTTAACTAAGGGTATACTTTGAACTGGAGTTGTTCGACACAATACTTCCGCTTAGATCTCTTCCGATTTTCAGAATAGAGACTTTTTTTTAACTTGAACACATATGTCAGCTGCAGCTTTTACTTCGTGGCTTATGCTTCATTGATATTACCAACTCAGGGCATTTAGCAAAATGTAAATGTTATAGACCTACTATGGGCAAACCGAATTTTGGTGACGAAACAATCAGTCAAATGTTAGCATTTTATGCCTATGCTGAAACATAAAAGGGTTGAAATAAACAATTGGTCGAAAACAATGTATACAATTTTATCAGATATTTGCGTTGGTGTTTCTCTATGACTCTTTTTTAGTTTCATTGATTTTTTTTTTACAAATACGACTGTTATCAAAGTAAAAATATATTTATCGAAAAATAGGATCAAACTGTTAAAACACTTCAACATGATCTATAGAGAAGACAATGTACATCAAATTGCGAGTGAAATATCTGGCAATCCATTGTGATTCATGAATCACTTGATGACTTTTTTTAGACAAGAGGACCAACATGGCCCTATATTGCTCAGCTGAGCATATTATGCCCTATGACTTGGTTTCAGAGGAGTCTGTATGTTTTTGTCCCGGCATGAACTTGGTCACTTAAAGAGGAGAAGTTGTGTGGCGGCCCGGTTACCTTAGTCGGGACAGCACTCGCCCTGAGGGGTCCCGGGTTTGAGTCCCGGACTGACCACACAATTTTTTCACCCTGTGACATTTAAATATAACCATATACAGAAAACTACCCCGCATCCTGGCCGCTAAAATTTGTTTAACGAAACTAAAGTATTTGAAGAAACTTGCTAGATTGTTACTCTAGAAAGTTTTAATATATATTTATTTAAAATTCCATCCAGTTTATTTAAATTACAATATTTTTAAACATTGCAGTACATCAATACGTGCATTAAAGAAACTGCCCACCCTTAACGTCATGTTTATTGGCAGGAATGTGATAGTTAGTCACTAAAGGAGCATTTCTGTACAATTATTTTGAAACACAAAAAGTGGTTTCAAAAAAGTACAATTTTATTACAATCTTATTTCCATATCGACAGTATATACGTGTACATACAGTTTCTGAACAGACTGATTTGTAATATAACACACACACAAACGAAAGTCAAATATAGTCAGCTTGATAATACGCGAGTCCTTTTTTATATTTCATGGACGTTTGCCCGTAAACATCTTGCAATAAATCTGAAAATGCAAATATAATCTGTCTCAAAAATGTGTTTGAACTTGAAAACTACAAAACATCACTGTATCTTAAGGATATCTATATTATATTTTAATTGTATGAAATGAGGCAAAACATGCTAAAGCGGTAATTATCGTTGACGGTGTCGGTGATATTTCAAAGTACAACTAATGTATCGTTATTTCTCTACCTGTGAAGTTGGGATGCTAATTGCAGGCATGTAAGTACATAACATCGTCGCTTGGATAATCGTAGAGCGACTCGTGTGGTCTGTAACAAGTCTTTACATTAGACAATTTAGATGACGTTAAAGTTTTAATGATGTATCAACTTTTAGGGCGTTATAATTATTGGTTAATTGAATAAATAACCTAAATTGTAATACCAAATTCATCCATATTTAAATCTGAAACGAATAAAACGAAAAGAAAAACATTGTTTCCATTAGTCCACCAATATGAAATTGTTCGCTACCAGCGTGTTGTGATAAACCAATGTATGTTAGTGTTGTTGTATGCTTACGCCTGGGCTTCCGCTGATGAATCATGCGCTGAAATTCAAACCATCTTTTACATGAACGGATAGAATTTATCTGAACTTTATAAAAATATGAAGTAAATAAAAAACATTTCAATAAATACTACATACAATTTGGGATGCGTTTGTAAATTTGTAAGTAAATCATACTTTTTAAACGCATTATGATCACGATGCATTACCTTAGTTATCTGTTTGGCTATATATCACGTATTACATTTAATTTAACATACAATACATGTCTCCAAACGAAAGTGTTTTTTGTATCTTTTGTAAGCAATTTTATGTGCATGTTACAAGCATATACAAAGCCACCTACCAGTTCTACGTCTCAGCCTATTAGATATCTTAGCGCGGCAAACAAACAACAGAACACCAATGTTCAGAACGACGAGTCCACAAAAGGCAAGCACTACATTGGTGATCGTCAAGCCTTTTTCGGAGCCTACACATATGTAACATATATAATTCCACGAAAACTTCATCAAATTCTAAACAAACGTATGCTCTTATATTTTGACTCTATATGTTTAACTGTAAAACTGTGTGTTTGCATGTCAATTGTACTCATTGTGTATCCTTGTTATTTAACTACACATTTAACATTCGCGTTCAAATTGTATTTAAAGCAACAGTCCATAGAATATAATTCAATACATCTTAAATTGGCATTAGTTCTAATGAATGTTAATGACGTTGAATCGACTGAAAACTGGTTCGTATTTACGAAGGTCGATTTATAATGTTCGAAAACGCTTGGTCCGAACGGAATATACAGTAATATTCATGCTGATTTTCTCCACAGTTATCACCAGCTATCGCATAGAGAAAACTACATGTATAAAAAGTTACGAAAACTTTTTTTTTTTTACCTATTTGAATGCCTTTTTTCTATTTTGCTCGGTAAGATGTCAATTAGAACGATTTCTGCAAAGTTTGTTTTTAATCAACATATTTCGAGACTGCTGCCTTAAATTAACATTTCATTAATGGAAGAACAAAGAATGTTATAATAAAATACCGTTACATGAATCGCTTGGTATTTCGTGTTCTGGCTTTGTAATGTTTGCTTCATCAGACATTGCTGTTCTTGGCGAATAAGTAAACGGTGTTGTGGAGTCTGATGTTGAATGGGCAGGAGACAGATTCGTTTGTCCTGCAAAAGGAGTCATATCCATTAAATGTTGTTTTATTGTCTATCACTGTATAGGTCAATTTATATATATGATACATGAAAAGGTAAGGAAATAGTTTTAATTCCAAAGTACGCGTGAGTGTTTTATACTAGTCAATTGTTGATTTTGCAAAAACATAAGCCCACACACCTGGTGGTGTTAATACAATATTTATAGTTTGGTTCAGTTTGCATAGTGTCCACAAGTAAAAACTTGGGTTTGAAAGTCGGTAAAAATGGGTGTTCAATTGTCATTCCGTGGTTGTCACAATAATCTAAAACATCGTTTAAGCAAAACATACTCCATTTAAAGCAACATTAAATAATATAAAAAATAATGTGTTTATTGAAAATAAATGAAAGGACTATTTGCAAATCATTCAAAATGCGATCGGTTTTTTAACGTTTGTTTAGAGGTTGTATACAATAACTGTGAGTTGTCACTATACCATTACCGGTATTGTATTATGTATTATTTTGACTTGACATATAGAATGAAAAATTAATACTTTAACTGATATTCATTATCCTTTTTGGCTGATTGTATTATAAATTTAAAGGGTAGCTATTGAACACGAAAAAAATCCTCTTCAAAAATACAATTAAATATGATTATTTATGATGTTAATTATAAATGGTAAAAGGTACTCTGAAAATTAAATTAGCGATTGAAAATAAATAGTAGATACAACTATATTGATAACAGGTTACAACACTATCGTTGAAATTAGTATTTTAAACGTATTGTCACATGAATTTCGAGACACTTAATTCTATATAATAAAGTGTATATACTCTTGTCCCATGTTTTATGGCATAACTTATCATTTATAAATTAACGAATGTTAATTAGTATGAAAATATGGTTGTTTATATGTTAATTTGGTTGAATGTTTTCTTGAGTTATAATATCTATTTTATTTGAAAAATCGCTCTCCATAGTGTAAGAGTATCCACGATAAGCAGTTAAACTGTGATTAACCATTCGTAACAATCTCAACAACTAATTACCATTGTTTTTCGTCCAAATACTGTTGCTGTATATCGCAGTACCTTCTGTTGTCACCGAGCACTGCCATTGGTCGATGAACTGTTCCTCGCTGAGAGCAGAGATATTACAGCGTTCCACACCTTTGTCCTTGCAGTCGCATTGCACGGTGATATTAAGCTGAGTATTAATTGTGCAGTTGTTTTGCCTGTATACAATAACAAACATCTTGTGCTTGTTTGAACTATCGCTCGCGTTATAGAACATGATCAGACTTGTCTCACTAGTCCAGGAGCAAGTCAGTTCCAAGCTGGTTGCAGACATCCTATTGACTGACAGTTGTACGTTCTGTGTGGCTGAAGTTTGTGTTTTTACCAATAAAAAGTAACTTTGATAATAAATGTTTACCCAGTACTATCAATTAATTATTATTGATATTAAATATTTATTTAAATGTTGGTATGACTTTTCGTTTATATAATTTAACAGTAAACAGAAAACATGTAAACATATATTTTGTTCTAAATATTGAATTAAGTTAACAATTCTCAATCATTGAGCGACAATTGGAACATATAAACTGATAGGAAATACAATGTAGTAAACAAAATTAAACGTGAACGAGATAAAGGAACAGTATTGCAAATATATAAAAGAAAAAATTAGCAAAATTAAAATGTAAAGAAACAAACATTAAATAATATTTAACAAAGACAACGAACGCGTTAAATTATATTGATCGTAAATGCTTATATTCGAAATTGATTATCAGAAGAGAACAAATATTGATAGAGATCAACAATGGGAACTTATGTATCTAAACTTATAATCAAGACTTGTGAAAAGGATATACTTCTTTATGTAAATTTTAGACGAAATAACATATTGATTTCAATCTAAGGATACATATTTATAAACTACGTATGAATACATACGCATTGCATTTACTTACCTATAATTGGAAACACAAATGCAGTCAAAGAGAAACTCCATTCCGGAGACATTTTGAGGAAATATCAATAATAAATATAAATTAGATGAGAAAATTGAAAATGTTTTGTAATTATTTAAAATAAACTAGGAATTTATTGCGCAAAGAACAATGTACAATGAGTTTTGATTTGAATCATAATGTTTCCTTAAACCCCGAGTGCTTTGAACTTTACTTGTTAGATAAAATACGAAACCAATGTTTTCTCTTCCTGTTGTTAAAATAGAAACTTAACGAAACATTATAAATGCGCTTATTGCATCATTAACTTCCGCTGCCATGCGAAGCTACATGATCACATATGAGTGTTTCTTATTATGTCAGCTCTATCCTATAAGTTCACTGAGTAAAACTTGTATGATATATGATTAAAGAACATGATCCAAAGCGTGATCCGCGGCCGATTCGCGATGTATTGAAAATAGCGGAGCTGCATTCAATTTCTCCGATATTTGTTTTGTTTATGATCCACTTGTAAATGATCCAGTTACATATAGGAAGAAGACTGTCGGACACTCCTATTGATTCTTTGCAAATACATGTAAATATCGGGCCCATTCAAAATGTGCCGACCAGGTCAGTCGGATTGACGGTTATCGGGGTGCCGACCAGGTCAATCGGATTGACGGTTATCGGGGTGCCGACCAGGTCAGTCGGATTGACGGTTATCGGGGTGCCGACCAGGTCAGTCGGATTGACGGTTATCGGGAATTCTGTATATTACATATATAACGTATGTGTAGATGTAAGCGTATAACATATATAACGTATATATAGATTACTGACCACCTCATTTTGCGGGACAAAACGATTTCACAGTGTTTAACAGCCACATAAACTACACTCTATGTCGTAATTTTAATAATAAAAAAGTGCACCTATTTAACCGTGTTTTG
The DNA here is from genome assembly GCA_027627225.1 of Congeria kusceri. Lineage (NCBI taxonomy): Eukaryota > Metazoa > Mollusca > Bivalvia > Myida > Dreissenidae > Congeria > Congeria kusceri. The sequence continues at coordinate 6,159,588 of CM051035.1, forward strand.
CTCTCATTAAAACACCATCTGTGATATACAGGTTGAACAGATTTTAAAAGTCGGGTAGGGTCTGATCTCTTGTGAATCTTGTACCACATGTTGTTGATACAGAGATAAACTTTATATAGGGCAAAATATGTTAGTGACGTGAATGGGGAATGTCTATCTGTTGAGGCGGAAGAATGTATTGGATGAATCGATGTGGATAGTGATAATTATCAAGTACTTTCGGACTGCGCCGCTAACCCGAAGCCATATTACAAAACTGATTTATAACGTTCGTATATATTCCAGTTCCTTTTTACTAAAGTGTGAATTAAAAAAAAAAAAATAATGTTCGATGTATCATTGTTTATTGGCCAATCAACAACGATTTTGAGTTCTGATGCGTAGGAATTAAACCACGAGAGCTTTAGCCCGGGAGCGTTAGCCCGAGTTGTTTGATATGCACGCATCAGAACGACAAATAGTTGTTTATTGGCCGATAGACAACAATAATGCGAAAATGATTTGGGGTCTTACAGATATGTTTATACTCGGGAACTGCGAGAGTGTTACAAACCCGGCGCTGCTGTCGATTACATACGTGTAATGATTGTTACATGCTCTATTATACTTCGAACTGGCTGGTGGCGTTTGTACCTTTATGACTGTTACCCAGGGGCGGTTGTGGCGTGTGTATCTTTGTGACTGTTACCCAGGGGCGGTTGTGGCGTCTGTACCTTTGTGATTGTAACCCAGGGGCGGTTGTGTCGTCTGTACCTTTGTGACTGTAACCCAGGTGCGGTTGTGGCGTGTGTTTCTTTGTGACTGTTACCCAGGGGCGGTTGTGGCGTCTGTACTTATGTGACTGTTACCCAGGGGCGGTTGTGGCGTGTGTACCTTTGTGACTGTTACCCAGGGGCGGTTGTGGCGTGTGCACCTTTGTGACTGTTTTTCAGGGGTGATTGTGGCGTGTGCACCTTTGTGACTGTTTTTCAGGGGTGATTGTGGCGTGTGTACCTTTGTGACTGTTATTCAGGGGTGATTGTGGCGTGTGTACCTTTGTGACTGTTACCCAGGGGTGGTTGTGGCGTGTGTACCTTTGTGACTGTTATTCAGGGGCGGTTGTGGCGTGTGTACCTTTGTGACTGTTACCCAGGGGTGGTTGTGGCGTGTGTACCTTTGTGACTGTTACCCAGGGGTGGTTGTGGCGTGTGTACCTTTGTGACTGTTACCCAGGGGTGGTTGTGGCGTGTGTACCTTTGTGACTGTTATTCAGGGGCGGTTGTGGCGTGTGTACCTTTATGACTGTTACCCAGGGGCGGTTGTGGCGTGTGTACCTTTGTGACTGTTACCCAGGGGTGGTTGTGGCGTGTGTACCTTTGTGACTGTTACCCAGGGGTGGTTGTGGCGTGTGTACCTTTGTGACTGTTACCCAGGGGTGGTTGTGGCGTGTGTACCTTTATGACTGTTACCCAGGGGCGGTTGTGGCGTGTGTACCTTTGTGACTGTTACCCAGGGGTGGTTGTGGCGTGTGTACCTTTGTGACTGTTACCCAGGGGCGGTTGTGGCGTATGTACCTTTGTGACTGTTACCCAGGGGCGGTTGTGGCGTGTGTACCTTTGTGACTGTTACCCAGGGGTGGTTGTGGCGTGTGTACCTTTGTGACTGTTACCCAGGGGCGGTTGTGGCGTGTGTACCTTTGTGACTGTTACCCAGGGGCGGTTGTGGCGTGTGTACCTTTGTGACTGTTACCCAGGGGCGGTTGTGGCGTGTGTACCTTTGTGACTGTTACCCAGGGGTGGTTGTGGCGTGTGTACCTTTGTGACTGTTACCCAGGGGCGGTTGTGGCGTGTGTACCTTTGTGACTGTAACCCAGGTGCGGTTGTGGCGTGTGTTTCTTTGTGACTGTTACCCAGGGGCGGTTGTGGCGTCTGTACTTATGTGACTGTTACCCAGGGGCGGTTGTGGCGTGTGCACCTTTGTGACTGTTACCCAGGGGCGGTTGTGGCGTGTGCACCTTTGTGACTGTTTTTCAGGGGTGATTGTGGCGTGTGCACCTTTGTGACTGTTTTTCAGGGGTGATTGTGGCGTGTGTACCTTTGTGACTGTTATTCAGGGGCGGTTGTGGCGTGTGTACCTTTGTGACTGTTATTCAGGGGCGGTTGTGGCGTGTGTACCTTTGTGACTGTTACCCAGGGGCGGTTGTGGCGTGTGTACCTTTGTGACTGTTACCCAGGGGTGGTTGTGGCGTGTGTACCTTTGTGACTGTTACCCAGGGGCGGTTGTGGCGTGTGTACCTTTGTGACTGTTACCCAGGGGTGGTTGTGGCGTGTGTACCTTTGTGACTGTTACCCAGGGGCGGTTGTGGCGTATGTACCTTTGTGACTGTTACCCAGGGGCGGTTGTGGCGTGTGTACCTTTGTGACTGTTACCCAGGGGTGGTTGTGGCGTGTGTACCTTTGTGACTGTTATTCAGGGGCGGTTGTGGCGTGTGTACCTTTATGACTGTTACCCAGGGGCGGTTGTGGCGTGTGTACCTTTGTGACTGTTACCCAGGGGTGGTTGTGGCGTGTGTACCTTTGTGACTGTTACCCAGGGGTGGTTGTGGCGTGTGTACCTTTGTGACTGTTACCCAGGGGCGGTTGTGGCGTGTGTACCTTTGTGACTGTTACCCAGGGGCGGTTGTGGCGTGTGTACCTTTGTGACTGTTACCCAGGGGCGGTTGTGGCGTGTGTACCTTTGTGACTGTTATTCAGGGGCGGTTGTGGCGTGTGTACCTTTGTGACTGTTATTCAGGGGCGGTTGTGGCGTGTGTACCTTTGTGACTGTTACCCAGGGGCGGTTGTGGCGTGTGTACCTTTGTGACTGTTACCCAGGGGCGGTTGTGGCGTGTGTACCTTTGTGACTGTTACCCAGGGGCGGTTGTGGCGTGTGTACCTTTGTGACTGTTACCCAGGGGCGGTTGTGGCGTGTGTACCTTTGTGACTGTTACCCAGGGGCGGTTGTGGCGTGTGTACCTTTGTGACTGTTATTCAGGGGCGGTTGTGGCGTGTGTACCTTTGTGACTGTTACCCAGGGGTGGTTGTGGCGTGTGTACCTTTGTGACTGTTACCCAGGGGTGGTTGTGGCGTGTGTACCTTTATGACTGTTACCCAGGGGCGGTTGTGGCGTGTGTACCTTTGTGACTGTTACCCAGGGGCGGTTGTGGCGTATGTACCTTTGTGACTGTTACCCAGGGGCGGTTGTGGCGTGTGTACCTTTGTGACTGTTACCCAGGGGCGGTTGTGGCGTATGTACCTTTGTGACTGTTACCCAGGGGTGGTTGTGGCGTGTGTACCTTTGTGACTGTTACCCAGGGGTGGTTGTGGCGTGTGTACCTTTGTGACTGTTACCCAGGGGCGGTTGTGGCGTGTGTACCTTTGTGACTGTTACCCAGGGGTGGTTGTGGCGTGTGTACCTTTGTGACTGTTACCCAGGGGCGGTTGTGGCGTATGTACCTTTGTGACTGTTACCCAGGGGCGGTTGTGGCGTGTGTACCTTTGTGACTGTTACCCAGGGGCGGTTGTGGCGTGTGTACCTTTGTGACTGTTACCCAGGGGCGGTTGTGGCGTGTGTACCTTTGTGACTGTTACCCAGGGGCGGTTGTGGCGTGTGTACCTTTGTGACTGTTACCCAGGGGTGGTTGTGGCGTGTGTACCTTTGTGACTGTTACCCAGGGGCGGTTGTGGCGTGTGTACCTTTGTGACTGTTACCCAGGGGCGGTTGTGGCGTGTGTACCTTTGTGACTGTTACCCAGGGGCGGTTGTGGCGTGTGTACCTTTGTGACTGTTACCCAGGGGTGATTGTGGCGTGTGTACCTTTGTGACTGTTACCCAGGGGTGGTTGTGGCGTGTGCACCTTTGTGACTGTTTTTCAGGGGTGATTGTGGCGTGTGGTCCTTTGTGACTGTTACCCAGGGGCGGTTGTGGCGTGTGTTAAAAGTAAACGCGGCTGCGGAATGAATAATCGTTCAGCTTTTGATTTATTTTATATCCGCATCTGACTATAGTTATATGTATTATTTTACAGGTCATAGGATTAAAAAAAACTAAGCGTTTAAACTGGATTAAATTAACAATTATCGTTTAAGTTCAATAATACATTGTTTTAAAATGTGTTCATTTTGTTGAACAGATGCCCACAATATAAAGCACAATGCTATCGTTGTGAATCACGAAAGAGGCTCTAGTAAATTGCACCCTATGAGTGTAACATAATTATATCGTATTTAGCATTCACCTGATGCATGCACGCTATTCGACGGTAATTTCAAATGTAAATACATGTACGCGCATATGTACTGGCGCTCTGCGTCATCCGTGAGAGCGTTACTTCAAATTGTAATACTTGTCGTTCATTGGCTAAATTAAACGCGACAACTCACTAGCGTCGCATAAAAACGTAACGTGTATGACTCATTGAAACGAGGCGGGACTTACGATGACTGACAGTCGCGTGACGTTAATGATTCATCAAAAGGGACGGGGCTTCGGATGACGTCACCCGGCAATCAATGACTCAGAAGTGGTGGGACTGTAGTTTTGTCGAATGCTGTATAACACGTTACAAATAGAGATTGTTTGGTAGTGTCACAATTACAGAACGCATTAAAAAAAGTATTTAAGATCTTACTAAATCAAGTTAAGTTAATTACCATATACCTTGATTTAAAGTGGAAGAAAGTAAATAAGAAGTATTGTTGTAAATAGCATAATTGGCTACTTTTTAATTACAAACTAGTTTTAGGCTCTACAGACCGAAACTCCAATAAATGTATATACATTGACTTGACAGTTGTGCTGAGTTACAGAATATCATAAACGATACAATAGTCGACTCTTGTATTTGTTGATTTATTCGATATTTAAGTGTTTCCTTCGACAAGTTTAGGTTAATCTGTCTGCTTTTAATTAAACTGTCACTTTTATCTGGTTAATTTGAAAATAATTGCCATTAAAGATGGTACAGACACGCTTTAAAACTCATAGTTGCACTGCACATACATGGCATTAGCCAATTTTATATGTGCCCGCTACTTGCACTACCTGTTGTAGACATTGCATGGTTATAATAGTTTATTGTTTCTTAAAACATCTGATTTTCAAAACAATGTAACACAGAGAATATGAAATACATTTTTAACACACTAGTAGTATCAAAACAAAGGTAGAATATATACACAATTCTAACATAGATAAAGAAGGAAATCAACCATGGGTTATTCTGCGACAAAATTATGGATGTAGCCTAATGTTTTGAAAATAGTTCCGGAAAATCGAAGAAGTTGTTTCGTAAAACGCACGTGCTTAAACGCGCGATAGCAAAATTATGACAATCAAATCATTTCTGCATTATATGTAGCGCAATAAAACCATCGTTGTACTACATATTTTATATGTTCACACAAAATGGTTTTGTTAATTTGCTTTTGATTTGCGCTTGTTAGCATACTATTTTCACTGTATTTATCAATAAGTATGACTTTTTTTCGTTCAATAATTATCAATGAGACTGACCCCATTTGTTGAATTGTTATGATTTATTGACGTCACTGAAACCCACGTTTGAATGTACTTTGCGGAAAATGAGAAGAATATTGATGAATATCGTTTATAACCTCTACAAATAAAGACCAATTTTATATAAGATCGTGTTACTAAGAATCGAAATAATTGACTGGTTAGCGTTGCTTTTTATGATAATAACCAACGGTTTGGAGTTTCGATGCTTGTTATCAAACCACTCGGACCACTCGCCCTCGTGGTTAAATTCCTACGCATCGGAACTCCAGACCCGTTGGTTGTTGCAGCAATACCCAACGCTAACCCGTCAAATATTTCTTATTTCAATTTTACATTTGCATAAAACACATTGAATACAACTAGCATATAAGTCAAATGGTGAGTTATCGGCAGATTTTTTCCTGGCCAAATTACACTTTAAGGACGTTCGCAAGCACGGTGCAGAGCCTAAAAACAAAATGCAATCAGTTGTACACAATATTTGAACTGGAAGCTTGTTTAAAAAAGCGTCGCCAAATGCTCAATATCTATAAATACATACCATAGCACAATACAGAGAGAATGGGTCGTAATGTAAGACTCGAGCGGATCTCTCTAGACACTTTAGTGATGTGCTAGTGTTCTTAAAAGAAACAAACTAAATACACCTTGTTCTAAAAGGACGTCAATGTAATACATCTTATATTTTAATCGAAAAACAAGCATTAACTGCTAGACATTTGAATTACACAATGTCTTTACACGGTACTTTTAAGGTATTTGAATACTTTTTATTACGTGCGTCATTATAATTGAGACTGGTATTTCTAGCGAAACCGATGATTGAACCCACTGTATTATATATTGTCATACCTTTGAGGCAGGATGTCTAGCTGCACGTGTAGGTGCATAACGTCGTCTCGTGGACAATCATACGGGGAAACCTGAGGACTGTAAGACAGTTATTCATTATGTAACCTTGCATATAGTTATAGGCGTGTCTTTTACCAATTGTGATCTATTTAACATAACGTGTGATTATATGAACGTTTAACGTATTGTTATATTTGGAATAAAATAATATGATAATATAACAAAATAAGATAAATGAAACATCAGCTAGAGAGAACCCGCTTAATTACAGGCTTAAAGTAAATGAGCATACGAACTAAATTTGTATTGAAACGTTTTATTTGCCTTGTTTATACCTAATACCGGTAATAAAAAGTATACGATGTAAGACCGTCCGATAGCATTGTTGGAAATGTAACATCAATAAATATTACTCACTAATTATAAACCGTTTTTTTAGATCGTAGCGTATTATTACTTATATTAATTTGTGTTTGTTTTATACTTACGTCAGTGTTTCTGTTGATGAATCATGCGCTGGAATTCAAAATAAATTGCGTATTAACGTAACGGTTTATTTAAATTTGCTGTCAATTGCAAATAGTAACGTAAAACCATCACGTAAAAAGCTAGATCTTTACAGTTGGTGTACATATACAGTAATGTAAAGCATCCTTTTTAAACGCATATTACCTACCGGCATTATGCGTTTACCTCATAAATGTGTTAATTTGTCATGTTTCAAGTCTTATGTTGGTATCAAGTCACTATTTAATTTGTTAGTTTTCTTCTATCCAATAAGAAGGTACTGGAGTGTCTTGTTAGCAGTTACGAGAACCAGTAATATGTAATAATTTATTACTAATAAACATTATACATGTGGACGTGACTACATGGTATTGGCGTGTACACGTGCACCTACCAGTACTACATCTCAGCCGGGAGAATATCTTAGCGCGGAAAATAAACAGGAGAACTCCTATGTTCAGAACGAGTCCACAAAAAGCGAGCACTTTATTCGTAATCGTCAAGCCATTTTCGGAACCTTTAAATATGAAAAATGTATTCCATGAAATCTAGCATCAGTTCACATTATTCCTTCCTGGCTCATAGAATTATTTTCAATAACAATAATAGGGCTGTTTTATGCGCTTGTACATGTATGTCTGTGTGTCAACATTTTTTTAAATTGTGTTTCCCTGTTATTAAGATTCAAGTATTGCATTACTAATTTATAAAGGATTATATGTAACAAATGTAAACGTTACATGCACGTCTTTGTATATCAGGTTCGATTATCGTCATGATTGCCGGCACTCCTCTTTGTGGCCAAGTAGTAGACAGCGTTGTTGAGTCTTCTGTTGAATTCGTAGGAGCCAGACTGGTCGGTGCAACAACACGAATGGTCGTGCTATTTTCATCTATTGATATAAAGTTATTAATTCGAAATATAATACACAGTAAGAACAGATTAAAATATGCCAACATGGCAAGTAGGGACGTGCGCTTTGTGCTGTTTTAGAGCAATGAAATGTTAAATATACAAGTTCAGTAATGTGATAATGGTGGTAACACAATGACTCTTAGGTTTATGCAGTGCAATTTGCAAGTTAGCCCATACAGCTGGCAAAGTCTTAGTACTGTGCTACAAAACGCCGATCATTTGTTTCAGTTTCGCGGGTGTCCACATTAAGTAACGTGGATTCAAGTTAGCCCATAACGCTGGCAAAGTCTCAATACTATGATTCTAAACGCCGATCATTTGCTACAGTTTTGCTGGTGCCCACATTTAGAAACGTGGATTCAACAGTCGGAACAGATGGATGTCCAACTATGTTTTCACGCTGTTCACTGTCGTAACATGTTTGACACAAACTATCGAAGACATTTTAAGTGCACTATTTATACGATTATACCAATGAAATCATTTTTGGCAGAACAGAAAACTTAAATACTAGCAATAAAGTATGTTTGTTTATGAAATTTAGCAGTACAAAGGTACCGATGTATCCAGTTACTACAAATATGTCTGGAATTAATGAATAATAAAACTAGTATATAATTTTACACAAATGTATTGATAAACAATTACTTATTGAACTACTAAGGGTGTAGTGTAAGTAACCATTGGTATTTTAGTTTTGAAAACACATGACCGACAGTACATGGTTAAGCGTAAGCGTGATAAGCTGATAAACTGAGACTTACCATGTTTACCCATCTTGACAATGATAAACTGAGACTTACCATGTTTATCCATCTTGACAATGATAAACTGAGACTTACCATGTTTATCCATCTTGACAATGATAAACTGAGACTTACCTTGTTTATCCATCTTGACAATGTTTCCGTGAATCACAGTTTCATTAATTATCACCGAGCATATTCAGATGTTGCTGTATTGTTCATCACTTAATATTAGAGATGTCACAGCGTACCACACTGTCGACCATGCAGTCGCAGTCCACGCTGATATTAAACGTTGTGCTTACTGTACATGTGTCTTGTCTGTGGACAATATTACACATTTTTTTTTGCTGCTTGTTTGTTTGTCTGTCTATTTGGTAGAACATGATATAACGTGTCTCATCAGTCCAGGAACACACCAAATCCAGTTGTACATTCTGTGCGCCTGAAATTTGAGATGAATTTGCAAATACAAGACACAAACACATGTCAAGGTATTGTCGAACAACTTCATTACATTATTATTAAAAAACGGATTCAATTGTCCAAAGTAAAATAATTATATTTATGTACACCATGAAGATTTTTTGGGGAGTTTTTGGAGTTTTGAAAATTTCAAAAATAAGTATGCATCGTTATTGGTTTTCAAACGGCATTATTTAAGCGTATAATGGAAATAATTTTCTTACCGCTTATAACATACAAAACAGAAGTACACATGAAAATCTCGTTAAAAAGGATAATGTACAATAGCATTCAGATCAAAACCAGAGATACTTGATAACCGTAATAGTAATGCGTGTAGCGTTTCAATTTATTCGATCCTTTTGATTTAAAATATGAGGGAAGTAATGTCATGCGTTGGTACAATAAACTATAACTATGAGGGGAGTTAAGTCATGCGTTGGTACAATAAAGTACAACTATGAGGGAAGTTACGTCATGCGTTGGTACAATAAACTACAACTATGAGGGAAGTTACGTCATGCGTTGGTACAATAAACTGCAACTATGAGGAAAGTTACGTCATGCGTTGGTACAATAAACTACAACTATGAGGGGAGTTAAGTCATGCGTTGGTACAATAAACTACAACTATGAGGGAAGTTAAGTCATGCGTTGGCACAATAAACTACAACTATGAGGGGAGTTAAGTCATGCGTTGGTATAATAAACTACAACTATGAGGGGAGTTAAGTCATGCGTTGGCACAATAAACTACAAATATGAGGGAAGTTACGTCATGCGTTGGTACAATAAACTACAACTATGAGGGAAGTTACGTCATGCGTTGGTACAATAAACTACAACTATGAGGGAAGTTACGTCATGCGTTGGTACAATAAACTACAACTATGAGGGAAGTTACGTCATGCGTTGGTACAATAAACTACAACTATGAGGGGAGTTACGTCATGCGTTGGTACAATAAACTACAACTACGAGGGAAGTTAAGTCATGCGTTGGTACAATAAACTACAACTATGAGGGAAGTTAAGTCACGCGTTGGTACAATAAACTACAACTATGAGGGAAGTTACGTCATGCGTTGGTACAATAAACTACAACTATGAGGGAAGTTACGTCATGCGTTGGTACAATAAACTACAAATATGAGGGAAGTTAAGTCATGCGTTGGTACAATAAACTACAACTATGAGGGAATTTACATCATGCGTTGGTACAATAAACTACAACTATGAGGGGAGTTAAGTCATGCGTTGGTACAATAAACTTCAACTATGAGGGAAGTTACGTCATGCGTTGGTACAATAAACTACAACTATGAGGGAAGTTACGTCATGCGATAGTACAATAAAGTACAACTATGAGGGAAGTTACGTCATGCGTTGGTACAATAAACTACAACTATGAGGGAAGTTACGTCATGCGTTGGTACAATAAGCAACAACTATGAGGGAAGTTACGTCATGCGTTGGTACAATAAACTACAACTATGAGGGAAGTTACGTCATGCGTTGGTACAATAAACTACAACTATGAGGGAAGTTACGTCACGCGTTGGTACAATAAACTACAACTATGAGGGAAGTTACGTCATGCGTTGGTACAATAAACTACAAATATGAGGGAAGTTACGTCATGCGTGGGTACAATAAACTACAAATATGAGGGAAGTTACGTCATGCGTTGGTACAATAAACTATATCGGAAGTTTAAAGGATTGCAGTTCCCATCCATGATTTTTGCATGGAGTAAATCTGCCATTGTGGTTGGTGAAGCGTTTCAATTTCGAGGTTCGTCTAATATACTAGTGTCAAAAATTGAATAAAGACATTGGTACAAAAGAGAAAACATAGGTAATTATAAACTAAGCATCATGGTTTTACTATGCAAATTAACTGATTAGTGGATCAGAAACTTACCAAGTGATTTTCAGTTCGTAAATAGTTGTTGAATGCATAATATATTTCAAACTTCAAATACTGTACAACATGTTTCATAGACGACCCTTAAAATGAATTTTTTATCAGTTTATGACAATTAATATAACTGTTAGAAGTACAGTTATTCATGAGAAGCATGGAACTTGTGAAAATTACCACTGCTGTTTGATGAATAGACTTACATTTGTCTTTAAACAATGAACAGAATGAACTTTAGTAGTTATCAGCGTTGAAGAACGATAGACGGTTTAACAAAATGTCAAACACACACGAAGTAATGTACATGTCGTATTAATCCAGTTACTGTACTCTTGAACATCATGTGATTGACGGTTAACATATTTAACGCAAGAGAGTACTTTGTTAGGCTTGTGAAGTGTTTGTGAAGCTCGGCGAATAGAAATTTAGTGGAAACAGCTACTTTGTTCGTTTATATAAATAGAACTTTATCTTACAAGAACTACGAGTATGGGCCCGGCTAGCTCAGTTAGCTCAGTTGGTAGAGCGCTGGACTGTCAATCTGGGGAATCGTGAATTCGAACCCCAGCCCGGCCACATAACTTGTGTGGTGATTGATCATGAAATTATTTATACGGCCATTCTCTCTCCCCCCCCCCCCCCACCTCTACCTGAACTGTGCAAACTAACCCACTCAAACATTTTATTAAACGAGCAGTAAAATACCTTGGGATCAAAGGTTTAACACACATCTGCTTCATTAAAGTGTAGGTTTAAAGCGACGTAAGTAAAAAGCGTGTGTCAAAATATAAACAAAGCGAATCTCCAGTTGCAACAGCAGGAGAGAACTCTTATTAGCAGCCCGAGGTCCTTTATTTATGGCAAGTGACCAATTGCCAAAAACAATACACAGGACATCACAAAAACACATAACAAACACAACACACATGAATAAAACTGGGGTCACCGCCTCGGAACGGTCAATGCAAAGCATTGGGGGTTTAAACCGGTTTATGTGCGCACGAACCTCACACTTGGCCCAGAATTATTTAAAAAACATGTAAGTGTAAATAAAAATTAACCTCATAGCATCGCAATTCAAATTAAACAGTAATAAAAGATAATATTATTCAATTCAATTACCATTTAATAACTCAATGGCTATATGCAAACCAGAGCAGCAGAATTGCAACTTTCTGAGGCACGGTGAAATAAAACAAAAAACAAGTGTTAAAGACGTCCGCCGTCCTTAAAAAAAAACGTTTTTTCATTTACGTTATGCTTTGGCGCCAAATGTTATATATTTTTAAAGGCGCGTTAACGCATCACCGACGTTACGTCATTAGCCTTAATATAACATAACAAATGTAAGTCATAACATATTATAACGTCTTGTTTTAACGGGTAAAGAAAGTTGGGAATACTTAAAGTTGGTATGTAAACTTAAATTTTAAATCTATTATTATTATAATTATTATATAGATAGCATAAGCATTTATTCTACGCTATAGTATTTATTCTACCTATGCATTGTCAAATTTATAAAGTTATAATTATAACTAAATTTATTGTTAAAAATGTCTATACTTTTTGTATGTATTTTTTATTTAATAGGTACAATATCAATATATTTGTTGAAATTATAAAATATTTCTTCATGTGTTTTCTACATGATTGTAAAATTGTTCTTTGTTTGCCTTAACAGAGAATCGCCATGAATAAACAAAAGAAAATTTAATTGTGTTCGGCGCATACTCACAGTCCCTAACCACCCGTTAACAATTCTCAACTAGTTGTGCGGAGATCCAATTCTCATAGAAGCCATACGAAGAAACGGAATATGGCATCACACGGTCCAAGAGACTTTAATAGTGTGAAGCGTTCGCGTTCCACGCAACTTAACAAAACTGTATAGGCAGCTGGAAGAAAATATGTCATTGTACGAAAATGTTGACAAAGTAAAACAGCTTAATGCGCAACTGTGTGAAAAATTCGAGACATTAAAATGTGTTCATCAGGAATGTGTATCTGTGTGTACGGATTCTGAAATGTGTGGCAATTTGAAACAAGCTTTTGAAAGCTATCAGAAGAATTTCGATGAGTTCCAGGAGAGACTTTCACAGTGGCTGGCCGCTGGTGAGAAGACACCTGATGACGAGGATAGGATTTCTTCAGTAAGCCGCGCGAGCTCAACAGCGTCATCGCGATCGAAATTAAGAAGTGCGAAGGCAAAGCGCTTACTCGCAGAACACAAACTGAGAACGCTACGGGAGAAACACAGACTTGAGCAGGAACAACGGGAGCTTGAGCACAGACAACAGCTGCTTGAGCACGAAAGCGAGGTAGAGGAAGCGCGGATCGAGGAGTCTATCTGGGAAGAAGAAGAAGAGGAAGAAAGAACGTCGATGTGTGTTCCGGAATTGACGTCACGAAAGACAATCGAGTGCGAAGATGACCGGACGTCCGGTAGAGTGGCTGCGCGGGTCAGAGGTCATCTTCCGGAAGTGGAGCATCCTGGCATCTACATCTCAGCAGACTCTATGTGTGACACGCGGGAGCATAGTCATAGTGACAGACTGTCTTTAGAGACTAAGAGCGTTAGTGCCGGAAGTCGTGAAGGTAGAGTGACAGCAGCGGAAGCCAGGTCAGGTAAAACAGAAACTCAGATTAATATCGATTCAGCCTTTCACAGACTAGCATCTACCTTACAAGAAGGTTTCAATTTGCCTAAACCAGAAATTTTAACAATGCAATTGATTATTGTAAATTCATTAGGAATTTTGAGACGAATAAGTCTAAAATGAGTCTAAGATTAGTGATGATAGACTTAGGTTAAGCTATCTGATTCAGTATTGTACAGGGGAGGCTAAAAGCTGTATAGAAGACTGTGTTTTGTTAGAATCTAGCGAATGTTATTTCAGAGCTAGAAATATTTTGAAAAATCGCTATGGTAAACCACATGTTATTGCCAGATCTTACATTGATAGATTGATAGATTGACTTCTGGTCCACAAATTAAGGCTTCTGATTTTGAAGGTCTTTCACAGCTTGCTCTTGAGATGTAAAAGTGTGAGATAACTTTATCTCAGTTAGGGTTCGTTTCCTATGTTGATAATTCGGAAAACTTGAGACGCATTGTCATTCGTTTGCCTATGCATGTAAGAACAAAATGGGTAGATATTGCAAATGCTGTTTTGGAATCTGGTCGAGAACCACGATTTACCGACTTAGTTAAGTTTGCTAACAAAAAGTCCCATGTTGCATGTTCCATGTACGGCACCGATCTTGCTAAAGACAGTTTTCAGTCTAAGGCAGAAAAAACTAATAGTAAGCCAAATGGCTATTTCAAAGACAAGGTGACCACTTTGACCACTCACTCTGGCAAGCAGAAACCTAAATACGAACGTAAATGTTTGTGTTGTTCTGGATCTTGGCCAGATTTATCATCATGTATGACTTTTCAGTCCATGAGTTTAGCGAATAGGAGAAAACTAGTTCGCGAATCAAAGCTATGCTTTAATTGCTTAAAAGGCTACCATTTGTCTAATACATGCAGAAAACCCAAGGTACGTTTTGTACCAGACTGTTTGCAAAAACACCATACACTGTGACATAGTTGGGTACGGTCCGAGCCCGATAATACAGTTACACAGCCATCTGTTAATTGTGCGTCTACATCAGGCTCTTTTGTGAAAACGTGTTTGGGGATCATTCCTGTAACTGTTAAAGGTTCCAATGGTAACTATTGTCAGACATACGCCTTGCTTGACGACGGAGCGGACAAGACGTTGTGTCACGAACGACTGCTACGTACGCTGAACGTTTCCGGGAGACCTGTGACGTTTCAGGTATCAACAATCAATGCAGCCGGAAGAACTACCATTGGGCAGGAAGACCTGCGGGTAAGCTCTGTGACGGATGATGGCGAAGTAAACCTGAGAAACGTCTGGTCGGTGAAGAGGCTTCCTATTGCCAAAAAATCCGCCGCTTCTGATAAAGACATTACCAGATTTCCGTATCTTGCGGACTTGAGTATTCTATCTGTTGGGGCAGGTGACGTCATGCTGCTGATAGGTACAGACACGCCAGACGCACATATTCCACTGGAAGTGCGCACGGGTGGCAGCAATGAGTCATACGCCGTTCGGACACGCCTTGGCTGGGCGATAAGAGGTCCCGTTCTGAGAACGATTGACACTAAAACCGGTAGTGACGTAAACATCCATTTTGGCCAGTCGTGTGATGTGATGTTACAACAACAACTTGAACGGATGTGGACAACCGACTTCAATGACATAATACATTGTGAGAAAGAATCCTTCTCCATTGAAGATAAACGGGCGCTACAGATTATGGAATCCACTCTGTCAAAGGAAAATGGACACTATACGATTGGGCTTCCGTGGCGTGATGAAAAAGGAACCTTGCCAAATAACCTGACGCTTGCGCACGCACGACTACAACAATTGAAGAAAAAGCTTTCGCGTGATTCTCATCTGCATGAGAAATATACAGCTACAGTAACAGACTATATCGAAAAGGGCTATGCAAAGGAAGTGAACGAGACCGAATCCACGAATCGTACTTGGTACCTACCACACCACCCCGTGATCAACGAGAATAAACCTGGAAAGGTTCGAGTGGTGTTTGACTGTGCTTCGAAGTTTCAAGGAATTTCATTAAACAGCCAGCTACTTCAAGGTCCTGATTTGATAAATAGCTTAGTTGGAGTACTGAGCAGGTTCAGACAGGAGAGGGTAGCGATAGTCGCCGATATCGAAGTTATGTTCCATCAAGTGCGCGTATGTGAGAATGACTGTAACGCACTTCGTTTCCTATGGTGGCCTGGCGGGGATATTTCTGTAGCTCCAAAGACTTACTGTATACAGGTTCATTTGTTCGGGGCAACATCTTCACCAAGCTGCGCGGCGTATGCACTGAAACGAACTGCAACTGACAACTCATAAATATTTTACCCGGAAGTGTTGTCTACTGTTCACAAGAACTTTTACGTAGACGATTGTCTGAAATCTGTGTCGTCCGAAGACAAGGCGGTTCAACTGGCAACAGATTTGAAGTCGTTGTTAAGTTTGGGTGGATTCAGACGAACGAAATGGCTCAGCAATAGCAGGACAGTTTTAGACGCAATACCGGAAATACAACACGCCACATCTGTTTTTCGTCTTGATCCTAGTGACTCACTTCCGACCGAACGAGCTTTAGGCGTCACGTGGAACGTAAACGAAGACACAATTAGGTTTGAAATAAAACTGGCTGATAAACCATTCACGCGACGTGGCATTTTATCGATTGTGAGTTCGATATTCGACCCGCTTGGTTTAGTTTCATTCAGGCAATCATTCAGCAACTCTGCAGAGAGAAAATAGGCTGCGACGAAACGATAGAACAACATTATTGTGATGACTGGAAACGATGGATGGCAAGCCTGTCATGTTTGGAAAAGATAGCCATTAGACGGTGCTATCGTCCTGAACATTTCGGCGAAGTGAAATGCACACAGCTGCACTTGTTTAGCGATGGTTCGGAAACAGGCTACGGTGCATGTGCGTACCTGCGGATGGTTGACAAAAACGGCAACGTAACGTGTAGCCTAGTGGTTGGTAAATCCCGACTGGCACCAATTAAACAGATGTCTATACCTCGCCTAGAATTGTCCGGAGCAGTGATCGCCAGTCGTTTGTACGCGATAATATCAAAGGAACTTGAACTGAAGATTGACCAGACAATATTTTGGACTGACTCCACCATACTGTTGGGTTACATCAGAAACACATCAAGCCGCTTTAAGACTTTCGTGGGTAATCGACTAAGCATTATTCATGAAACTACGTCACCGACACAATGGCGATATGTAGACACAAGTTCCAATCCCGCAGATATTCGCAGAGACTTGACATATGGCTGAATGGCCCAGAATTCCTTCTTCAAACATCGGACGCTTGGCCAGTCGGTCCATGTGTACCGGATGTACCAGAAGATGACCATGAAGTGAAAAAAAAGATTGTCATGACGTTAATTACACGAACAAATGAATTTGAAAACTTGATTGTTCGTTATTCTACATGGACAAAATTACAACGAGCATTCGCGTGGTTTTTAAAAATCAAGATTTACTGCAGACAACGTTATCTACGACACGATGTGCAGTTAAACGCAGGACCACTTACTGTGACAGAAATACGGAACGCCACAAGTGTCATTTTACAGAATGTCCATATCGCACACTTCGCGGGTGCTATAAGCGCGTTGAGGGACCACAGACAAGTAAATAAAGACTGTACACTGGCTCCTTTGAATCCTAAATTAATCGAAGGCCTCGTCCGCGTGGCTGGAAGGCAGATGAATGTGGACAAAGAGAAACATCCCATAATTCTTCCTAGCAACAATCACGTGACAACGCTGATAATTCGTAATTACCATTTGATTAAGGGTCACGTTGGAGTGCAACATGTGTTGGCAGCTACACGGGAAAAATACTGGATATTACGTGGCCCAAGTACCATTAAAAAGACACTCAGAAGTTGCTTTACTTGCAGACGACAGCACAGTCCATTGCTCAGTCAAGAGATGGCACCAGTCTTGCAAGAACAGGTTAAACCGAATAAACCGCCGTTTACCTTTGTTGGGGTAGACTATTTCGGTCCGTTGTTAGTGAAGTCAGGGCGCTCAAGTGTAAAAAGATACGGTTGCCTCTTCACATGTTTAACAACAAGAGCAGTGCATACTGAAGTTGCGCATAGCTTGACGACCGATTCATTTATCGCAGCGTTCCAGCGTTTTACATGTCGACGGGGAACACCGGAAAAGGTTTTTAGCGACAACGGAACGAACTTTGTAGGCGCTGACCGAGAAATGCGAAAGTCCATTCGTGAAATGAATTCCAGCAAACTTGGAAACTACATGCTCCAGCGTGGTGTCGAATGGAACTTCAATCCTCCATATGCAAGTCATAGGAGCGGCGCCTGGGAGAGGTTGATTCGGTCTACGCGTGCGATCCTGAAAGCGATAGCTGGAGAGCAACTTCTTACAGACGAAAAGTTAACTACCTTTATGACTGAAGCTTAGAGAATTATGAACGATCAACCGATTGCGGAAGTGAGCAACGACTCGAAAGATCCGCCGGTTCTGACTCCCAGCATGCTTTTGCTGATGAAAACAAACTCAAGTATTCCCATTGGTATTTTCGAGAAAGAGGATACGTATTCCAAACGTTGGTGGCGACAAATTCAGTATCTGAGTGACGTTTTTTGGCGAAGATGGATTCGATAATACTTACCAAAGTTGCAAATACGTCACAAATGGCAACGGGCACAGACTGACTTACGTGACGGTGACCTTGTGCTAGTAGCCCATGACAACACGCCTCGGGGACAGTGGCCTCTAGGTAGCGCTACCAAGGTAATCGAGGGTTGGGATGGGCATGTTCGTAGCTGTGAGGTCCGTGCTCGTAATACAACGTCAGTTAAGCCAATTAATAAATTGTGTTTACTAGAAAGTTCAATGTAATTGGACACAGAAATAACTAGGTATGATAGAACAATCACTTTGTCACATAATATTTTATGCATAATTTGTATATTTGTATATATATCTGGTCAGATAACTAGTATATGTTTGTTATTTAAATTGTTGAAGTTGTATCTGAACCATTAAAGTACGTGTATATAATTGTTAAGGTTCATCCATTGTTGTTGTATTTAACTACTATTGCTGTATTGTATTTTTTGAAGTTTAGATTACTTATGATTAATGTATCATACGGTATTATGAAATTAGGCAAGTGTTAAAGACGTCCGCCGTCTTTTTAAAAACACGTATTTTTTTTCATTTTCGTTATGCTTTGGCGCCAAAAATGTTATATATTTTTAAAGGCGCGTTAACGCATCACCGACGTTACGTCATTAGCCTTAATATAACATAACAAATGCAAGTCATAACATAGCATAACGTCTTGTTTTAACGGGTAAAGAAAGCTGGGAACACTTAAAGTTGGTATGTGAACTTAAATTTTAAATCTATTATTATTATAATTATTATATAGATAGCATAAGAATTTATCCTACGCTATAGTATTTATTCTACCTATGCATTGTCAAAGTTATAAAGTCAAAATTATAACTAAATTTATTGTTAAAAATGTCTATACTTTTTGTATGTATTTGTTTTTTTAATAGGTATAATATCAATATATTTGTTGAAATTATAAAATACTTCTTCATGTGTTTCTACACGTTTGTAAAATTATTCTTTGTTTGCCTTAATAAATAGAAGAAAATTTAATTTTGTTCGGCGCATACTCACAGTCCCTAGCCACCCGTAAACAACAAGTATCAACTACATATCGTATTTAAATAAAAAGCTGTAAAGACATAGCATCATATAGTTCAATTTTCAGATCATCGTCATGCAATTTCAGGAAAAAGCCGTAATGTTGGGTGTAAAAAGCCAGATTACATAGCTTTGCTGGATATGTTAATTGTAAACTGAATAAAACTTAATATATTATTCTACATCTTCCTGCTAACCCAATTTAAAAAAAAATAGCTTAATGAACGTGGGTGTTAAAGCCAGTGTATAAATCGGAAATGCTGTAAAAGCTTAAATAAAAGGGCACAATATATCTTACATGATCTAGCGCTACGACACGGAGACAGTAAAAGTATTTAAATGATGACGTAATCTAGAAACGCACACTGCACACGATGACGTCATAAATTTAAAACGCACAGAAATTAAAGCTACTTATCCACCATTAAAACGACCACATTTGTAACGATGAAAGAAATTCAGTATCGAAAACTAATAAGCACGTGTTTTTAAGTATAAGTGCACTATATCATTTTGATAAGAAAGAGTGTACTAAATTATTAAGTATTCGTTTAGCATTCACTTTAACATATTTACATTTGCGGACACGTTTCAAAACTTCACTGTAAAATGATGGGTGGTAGAGCGCTATATCCCGTAAGATAAGAACCATTTCAATGACATTATATTTTCTATAGAATTTATCAAACTTATTGCGTAGATTATGATATAAAAAACCTTGTTTTAATAATTTCTTAGACAGTGTAAGGTTACGGTCGTTGAAATCTTTAACTCATGAGCATGCTTTTGCATATCTAACTAATTGCGAAATGCATATTCCATAGGAAGGACATCTAGGAATAGTACCATCCAAGAAAGGGAAATTTACAATTTCGAAATTAAAAACATCGCGTTTGTCATATAGACTGATTTTAACTGTATTGTTAGTTATTGTAAGATGTAAGTCTAGGAATGCAGCATCTGTATACGATGAACACGATTTATTTAAGGAAAGTTCTTTAGGGTAAATGTTTTGGATATTTTGTTCAAAGAAAGGGTTATCTACGTTTAATATATAATCAATATATCTACTAGTTTGATAAAAACATTGAATCAAATTTAATTGTTAATCAATTGATAAATCTATTTCAAAATGCAGTTCATAGCAAGATAGAAATAGATCAGCTATAAGCGGTGCACATTTAGTACCCATTGGCACACCAATAATTTGTTTAATATTTTCCCATTGAATTCAACAAATAAGTTATCCAGAAAAAAGGTAAGGGCTGAACATAGATCTATGCAAGTCCAAATATATTCATCAAAAATCTTATTAGTAAAGAATGCTGTATTCGTATTTAAAGCCAGGTAAAGAATGCTGTATTCGTATTTAAAGCCAGGTATTAACATTTTTCTGTCGCAAATGTTTTTTCAATAAGCGAAACGAGTTTATTTTTAATAAGACTGTGAGGAAGGGTTGTATACAATGTAGAAAAATTATTTGTACTCACAAAGGACGCTTCGTAATCTTTGCTTTCAATTTTATTAATAACTTCAGACGAATTTTTATTGACAAAAATAAGTTAATGGTTGTATTCTCATAAACTTTATTGCAGTATTTAATAATGTGATTCCTAATGGCACTCAGACCAGAAGTCAGGTAAACTGATAATTGTTTAGTGGTACATGACATTGAATTTGCTATAAAACTACATTTTTATGGAGTTTAATGGAGTTTAGGAATCCCGTAAAGCGTTAAAGTGTTTAAAGCGACGTAAGTAAAAAGCGTGTGTCAAACTATTTACGAGAAGCGTTACAAACGCGTTACATGTTTATCTATTTCAAGTCGTGTTTATTTCCTGATGAATATTTTTCTGTTTCAAAAGTTCGTCCCTTGATATATTATATATTTATATTTTGGAATGTATTAGAACAAATTTTAAAATGGTCTATATTTTAAAGGGACCTATTCCCAGATTGGTAAATCTGTGAATAGGTCCCTATAAAATACATATATATGGCAATCAGTATCATATTTATTTAATTATTTAATTTTTAACTGATTAATCTAAAATACATAATTTGTCCTGTAAGGATTTTGATTTATTTGTTTTCATTCCACAAACTGTGACTACGGTCCGGTAATAAAAATAAAAATACAACAATGTCCTCTATACTTTTGTTTTTATAATACGAACAGGATATGTAATGTACTCGTAAATGCTTCGTTTCAACAAAATATATGTTAACCAATAATTACAGATTTCACTGAATCGAACTCTACAACTGTCAAACGATGTCATCACAACCCAATCACTAAAATACTCTTATATTAACAGTTTAACATGAATGAAACTTTCAGAACATTTTTGAAGATATAGATATAACATACGAAGTGTTCTTGCAAGCGATATTAGGCTAATTTGATATTTTGTTTGTAAAATTGGCTAAGTATAGTTGAGCGGATCCCGTATGTTCAATTATTCTGCGCATGCGTCATAGTTGCTATGCTTGACTTGTTTAATGTAGATGGCCGCCATTTTCTATTTGATTCGTAGTGATTGTTTTACGAAAACACGCACGGAAATGGAGTAAAGACAAAAGCCGCACGGCGTTTGAGTGTTATTAAGGGGGGGGGGGGGCGGCGGTAGCCCCCAAATCACATACATGTGTTTCGCTAATTTACGCTTAAATTTGCCTTGTGGTTAATTGCAACATTCTTGGATCTTGGAACTTGGAAGCTTTAAACAATCGTTTTTTTTTCCTTGTTTCTGTTAATGAATAATTGTAATTCTTAGTTTAGGGGTATAATTCCTTTGTTATAAAATTACGTGTTTCTTGTTAAATTTTACACTTTGCCGTTTTGACAGCAATTTTGAAAATGGCGCCCGATTTCTTGAAACGTCGTTAAATTGTAAAAACATTCAAATATGCCTTAATACTTTGTCAAATAGTTCACAAGTATTAATATAACTTGTTGGGACAAGCACGAATTTGGGGTTATATTTGCATTTTTCGCCCGATTTTTCAAAATCTTGCTCCTTAGTTACGAATATACGTAGTATATCCGGGATCCGCTAAAGTTGAAGTTTTCCGTACAATTGAAATCTGAAGAAAGAAGAAAGCAGTTTATAGTACCAATTAATGTTATCTCAAGACAATTGTCGTAAAATCTTAATATCCTCCATGCTATATTGTTTACTTTTGAACATCTAGAAATACATGTATGAATACAAAAATGTCGCGATTATTTTATGTATTTTTAGATATATGCATCGCGTTTCGACTGTATGTGTCGTAACAAATGTTTATTCAGATACAACATTGTTAGTGGAATTCCATAGTGAAATTCAACGATATATCCATTCATACAATTATTACATTTTCCTATCACCATCGATTAACATTTATTTAATTCATAAATATATTTCAGCATACTAGGAGTTTGATAACTAGGATAATTATATATAAATAGTTTGATAACTAGGATAATTATATATAAATAGTTTGATAACTAGGATAATTATATATGAATAGTTTGATAACTAGGATGATTATATAAAAATAGTTTGATTAACTAGGATAATTATATATAAATAGTTTGATCACTAGGATAATTATATATGAATAGTTTGATCACTAGGATAATTATATATAAAGAGTTTGATAACTAGGATAATTATATATAAATAGTTTGATCACTAGGATAATTATATATAAATAGTTTGATAACTAGGATAATTATATATATAAAAATAGTTTGATAACTAGGATAATTATATATAAATAGTTTTATAACTAGGATAATTATATATAAATGTCAATATCACATTCACACAACTGAAAAGACATAGCAAATATAAGTAAAAAGGTGATTTTTATTGCAGCTATTTTCACTGAATAATATGTATATCATGTTTCTGGTGTTCGGTGGCAAAGATGTTCGCAAGATAGGCGCAGAAGATCTGATAATGAAAAGCAATCAGTTTTTTTTAAAAGCACAATACATGCTGGAAAACGTTTGTTTGAAAACGTTTCTACTCGTCAAACGTAAACACATTGCAAATTGTGAACGCTAGTGATTCGATTTCAAATTATATTAAACTTCATGCTAGTTGAAACTAAGATTTATGTTATGAAATGATAATATAAACTGAACCTGACGCAATTAATGTACTAGAACTCCGCGAGTCGGATGTGTCGCCTGACGCCGGATAGCTTACGTGAAATATGAGCGATTATGTCGCAAAGTACACTTTGTACACCTTAAGTTGTTGTCTACACAAGCGTTATTTCAACATTTTCTGAGAGAGACACGGTTGAGCCACGTCATGTCTGAGATCGACATGGCTGGCTTCAGAGTTGCTGGCAGGATGGTTGGAGGAGGTACACCCATGGTACAATGCAGTTGACTATATCCTTACAGGGGTCCAGATAAGGGGAGTATCTGAGTATTTTACTCATTAAAAATGATAAAACACTCCATAAAAATAAGTTCTTGGAGTATAAGATACTCCCTGAAAATATGATTTACTAAAATTCAAAATCATGGCTTATGTAAACAAAGAATCTAAACAAAATGCTAGCTAATAGAGGACGCAGACATCAGCTGCCAAATGATGTGGAAAAAAATTCAATGCAAAATTAATTATGAAGTATCCAGGCAGTTGTTTGTACATGTTACCTATAAGCAAGTAATTAATTTTTGGTCAGTAACACAGTTGAACAAGTAGAAAACAAGACTGCCAAGAAACATGATGGCATTAAGGTCGCAGAGAAAACACTTATTACGTGAAAAGAAAAATTCCATTGTCTTATGGAAGAAAATGGTACCATTGTTTTGTATTTATTGCAAGGAGACCAAACAGATTTGACAAAATAATATACATAATACCGTTCAATGTACCAGAAGAATGAACTGTTGATTTAGTTTAGAATGTTTCAAATTGTTTTGTTTTTTTAAATATCAATTTTGTAGTAGTGTTTTTTGTTAAATATTTCAGATGATTGAACATTTACAACTTCTCTGATTTCTCTGAAAAAAAAAACAGTAAAGGATTCTTCCTGTTACTCAAATATATTTTGTTCCAATTGTAAAAATACAACAAGAAAAATAGATTACCCAATTTTTATTATTTTAGAGAGTTTTTACTCAATTCAAAAAAATTCTGATCTGGACCCCTGTCCTTAAAAAATACTTGTATTTTGTAGTCATAGTTTTAAAAAATTGATCTATAATACATTAAGGATAAATATATTAGTTAATAACAATACTGAGTAATTTATTTCTTAAGTAAATGATAATGTCAACTGCAGTGTAAGCAGCATTTAATTACAATCTCATATTTTGATGCAATAGGAACTATTTCAAAGGTTACATTATTGAGCATTTAAAAATCACTTCCGGACACAGTACTTAGTAGAAATGTAATAGTTTTGTGTTCCATTTCTGCTAAGTTAGTATATTTATTTTCCTTTAAATTAAATAACTGTCATTCCTGCTGCGCCCATATGCTATTTGTGTAACTAGGAAACTGGAGCCATACAGTTATACAGGTAGTAAACGAAACGAAACGAAATAATAAAGCTTTGTGATACATACATTTTCTTAAACCAATGATCCGATATCTCTGAATATTCAAGCCTCATGCTTGAAGCTTCTATGTACCTGGAATAAAACTCGGACAGACTTTCAGAACAAATCCAAATGAAGAAACACTTAAGGTTGATGCTCAATTTTTTTTTTAAACAGATCATTATTGAAATCTGCAAAAGCACTGCACTCTGGCTAATTGCAAAGAAAAGACTAATTAAAACCAAAAATGCGACACAAAAATAACTATGAACATTTACAAAGAACAATAACTCCGAAAGTATGAGGTGCAGTGTAACGGTTCGTGTGCACTTCACTTCTCCTCAATGAGATCTATATACCTATGAAGTTTCAAGTTGATAGCTTTCATTGTCTTAAAGTTATGGAGGCCGTTTTATCATTATTCTTACATTTCGAAAATCGTAGCGTAAGAATTGAGCGTACGACATTTTTAAGATATTGCTTACGCCTGTATTATCAAACACATTGTACGAACTTACACGTTACGAAATCGTTAATATTTGCACATGCCCAGTGCGTCGCCGTTATACTCTTCAATTGAAGGTAATACGCGAACAATTGTCACAATTGTCAGTCGTCTGCAATAACCCACAAAATGTCAGAAAATAAAAGGAAAGTCGACTGGACAAAAGAAGAAATTGAAATATTGTTGGAAGAATGTAGCGGCGAAACCGGCATAAATATCACCAAGAAGCTCAGTAAGGAATTATCTGCGAGAGATTAGGCAGATTTTCGGATCGAAGCCACTTACAGGTAAATGGCACACATGATACAGTTGACCTACCGTCTGTTTTTATTCTCGTCACTGATTCTATCTTAAATGAATACGGCTAATCCCTTTGATTATTTTACTCGCAGAATTGTTTTTGTAAATTGTGTTGTATGGTAGATCTAATTGTAAAATTGTAAAACAAATAACAACATCAGATCTAAACCTGTCAGACTAGTCTGACAAAAACTGTGGGTGTCTGACAAAAGTTATAACTTACATTATACATATTATGTACAAGTTAGAATTTTGTTTAATAAATTGATTAATCATTACTGCAACACAATTTTAATCCAACAATTGTGAAGAGGCAATGGCCATTTTATTTTGTGAAATATAAGCGCGATAAATTGGTAAATAGTGAAAAATTAAATCCACGGGTTTTAGTTCAATTGTGACCCAAAAATCTAAAAACAACATTGTATTCACAATTAGCTATGATATTTGTATTATTTCAATACTATATAATTAATTATATTTTATTTACATATAATTCAATAATATATTAATCTGGTATAAACAATACTCTCTAAAAATGAACCTTAAAAATTTGATATCCATCTGATTTGTGAATTTGTATTGCCACACTTGTGAAAAATGTTACATATTTCGGATTTTGAAGTAGCCTTTTATATCCTTCAAATATATTAGGCAAAAAAGCCCTGGACTATATCATCTTTTCAATCGGTAGTGTTTTTCTAACAAAACATGGTGTCTGACTGCTGATTTAGAAGTTTCGCATAGTCAGCTTGACAGTGACATTGATATGCATATTTATAACTAAATATTAAGTTGATTTATAAATATTGCTAAGTTAGGTGTGATCAATTAAAAACCAAATCTAAAACAAGCCAGCATAATAATTATAATACATGTATTTTTATTTTTTTTATTAAGATTAACAGCACCACAACATGCCAGAGGACTGCTGATGAGGTGAACAAGAAATGGATAGATGAAAGTTAGCTTACAGCTTAAGTTTATAAAATGAAAATTGAAACATATATTTAAACAATACTAATTGTATTTTGGTTTTGCAACAATAGTGTGTGTACAATGTATTATAGCCTTGACAGTTTTTGCATTAACCCATTTTCAATTGTATTTATCGTGGCCATTTTAAGGCCAAAGAAAAAGTGTATTCCGGGCAACGGTCTCAATACAGGTAGGGTTGGGATTTATTTTTTTAAAGTCTAGCCATAAAAGCCAAACAAATGACAAGCACCTAACCGGCAATACTATTAATTCGTGAAGAGATTCAGGATACTCAGTTAATAATATAACGCGCCTTTAAACACGGATTATATAGTTGTCCACGATTATCTTCCTTGATAAAAAATATATGACAAATTCAGATTTCACGAAAAGCAAATGTCTGTAGAAACTTTATGGTCGGGGGTTTTCGCTAGGTAGGGTCGGGTTGCCCGAAACACAAAACTTTTCTGTTTTGGCCAAATCAATTGAACTGCGCAGATATTTCAGTCTATTGAAAAGAGGAAGGCCCAAACACTAAAAAAAAGACAAGGTGGTGGGCCCCGGCCAGCAGGCCTAACAGATTTGGAAGAGAAGGTATAGTTTATTGAAATATTTTTTAACATATTTATATTTAGGAACTTATTTTACAGATTCATATTGTTTTTTGTTAAAAAAATAAATAAATAAAAAAACCTAAACACAAATATGATGTTGAAAATGTAAAAGGTGGATGTTGAATAAGTTAATAATATATTTATTTTAACTCAACTTTGATTTATGGAGACATTCTCCAGTCTTTCTTCTAAGTAGAACACGCACTTGGTGTCTTTAAAGGGACTATGCCATCGGAAAGGGCCTCTAGGGGGCAATTTCTTAAAAAAAATGAAATGAAGATAATAATAGGGGCATATAATAATGCTTAAAACAGAGTATATATACTGGAAAAATGTGTAGGCATTCTTATATAAAAATCAATTTATAATAAGAGTCGTGTTCATTTGGCCCTTTTTCTGTTTTCAATTTGACGTCAGACTTGTGAGTGTTTGTTTAACCATAGTTTACACATGATTCATTACCAAGCAGATTAGCGCAGTTGTATAAAGCGCTATCTACTGTAATTTCGTCGAATGGCCCTAAATTATGAGTTTGATGCCCATTTGGGGTTTTAATTTTTTCAAACTGTTTTAATAAATTGTTTTTATCAAATATCTCATTATATATTATGTTATTTGATATTTGTTATTTAATAATAATGACTTAGTATAACTCATTTCTATCATATTTTATCATATATAGTGCAAATCGGAGCCCTTTTTTCGTTGACATAGTCCCTTTAAGGGAAATTCACATCACTAAAATAATAACTCTCCCTGTGCGGGGAACAAACCAGGATCCTTCTGAAAAACAGACACCGTAGAATGAAATAATTCTGACTTTATACACATCTTATTGCCATGCACATTGTATATTACATTCTAAATTCTATTTATTTGTTTATTATACATATACATTTATTATTCATTTATTTAACAGGTTGTTACAGTTATTCCGAAGTGCTCGATAGATGGAATAGCAACGGGAATTGATTCATTTGCTGGTAAAATCAAACATAGTATAATTGAAATTTTAATTAATCTGTACAGTAACATGTAGAATCAATTACACAAGTTGCGTTTAATATATCGTTTATGTTGGCAAATTAAAATGGCAAATATGATGTTTGACTGTCTATAATTTTTAAGAAATAAATACCAGAATTCTTGTTAAACTACTGCAGTAGTCATTTCTTTTTCTGTTATATAATTTCAATTTGTTTCATATGCTAATATATGGCACAACAATTGCGCCTTATTAAATTATTTTTGTTGACTAATAATTCCAATGGCGATTATTTTTTCAATATTGGGTTAAATTATACAATTACTACAAAATAACAAAATAAAACTTCTTAGATACATATATCATATATATATATAATCTTTGTATTATATATATACAAACATAGATTATGACAAAGATCTTGCTAACCACACACGCACGCACACACGCACACACATGCACACACCACTTGTTGATGATTCCAAAGTACCATCTTGTATGTACATGTTAAGTATGCGTGGTCATATACATTCATTGCAGAACCTGTCCAAGGTGCATCATGCATGGTTCTACAAGCTAACGGTGCATAACAGGATGCAGGTAACATGTACTCTCAATATATGCATTTTGTAAGTTTAGACTCTGGGCCAAAATAAAATATCGTTTGTTTCCCATCCCACTACATACCCCTAAAAGTCATCCCTACCCAAATGGTTATATATATACTACTTACAATTTAAAATTATGAACATGTTATGAAAACAATACAAAATTACATGAAATTTAAATTATAACATGCCATATAAATTATATTTCTGTTTTAACAGAAGGAAAAACACCAGCGTGTGTACAGACTTGTCCAATCAACATAAAAAGGCAGAAAATGGAAGGTATAAACTGTATTTTTTAATATATCAAACATTTGCAAAACCTAACCAATAAATTAATGTAGAATATGTAAAGAGCTAGGTTTGAGAAGCCTTAAATGTGATCTTCAATACATTAACTGGTACTTTCAGTTGTTATCTTTTATCCTCCAGCAATACAGGAGGTTTCAGAAGCAAAATACCCTCTATTTTTCTTTTACTTACAGTATACAACTTCCTAGATATGATCATATTTAAAAAATGTGTAACATACGAATCAAATCAAATATAACATGTAGTAACAGTAGTAACAATATTAAATAGGTATTATAATTATGGCAAACCACCTTTTTTTTTTATAACAACATACTTTTCACATATATAAACGTTTTGAAAGTCCATACCAATCACATGTATACAAGAAAAATGAAGCATTTTCTATAACCATTACATGTTGTAATTGTGTTATTTAATAAACCATAATCTATGCAACAAACTTTACAACCTTCTTGAAATATATAATTTCCTTAAACAAGAGGGCCGTTAGGGCCATAGGACGCTCACCTGAGACCTTTATACCCAATTGGAATTTGCATCCCCGAGGCGTGGCTTATTTTCATCCCAGGGGTATAATATGAACAATCTTGAACAAACCTCTGGGCCTTAAGGTTTCAGGTAAAGATTTTGAAAGTAACTTTGCTATTTAAGTCTATATAAAATATGTGACCCCTTGGGGTGCCACCAGATTTGACCCCAGGGGCATAATTTGAACAATCATTGGAGAGGACCACTATGCAATGTTACATACCAAACATACGAAAGCTGTGGCCCTTGCCGTTTCAGAGGAGAAGATTTTTAAGTCATTTTTCTATTTAAGTCTATATAAAAAGTTTGACCCCCGGGGCGTGATCAGATTTGACCCCAGGGGCATAATTTGAACAATATTTATAGAGGACCACTAAACGGATGTTACATACCAAATATGAAACCTCTAGGCATTGCGGTTTCAGAGGAGAATAATTTTAAAGTCATTTTGCTATTTTAGTTTAAATAAACCATGTGACCCCTAGGGTGTGGTCAGTTTAACCCATGGGGCATAATTTGAACAATCTTTGTAGAGGACCACTTGAAGATGTTACATACCAAATATGAAACCTCTGGGACTTGCGGTTTCAGAGGAGAAGACATTTTGCAATTAAAGTTGATATAAAACATGTGACCCCCGGGGCGTGACTCGTTTTGACACAGGGGCATAATTTGAACAATCTTTGTAGAGGACTACTATATGATGTTAGATATCAAATAAGAAACCTCTGAGCTTTGCGGTGTCTGAGGAGATTTTTAAAGTCATTTTGCTATTTAAGTCTATATAAATCATGTGACCCTCGGTGCGTGGCCAGTTTTGACCCCAGGGGCATCATTTGAACAATATTTGTAGAAGACCACTATAGGATGTTACATACCAAGTATGAAACATCTGGGCCTAGCGGTTTCAGAGAAGAAGATTTTTAAAGACATTTTGCTATTTAAGTTTATATAAAGCATGTATACCCCGGGGCGTGGCCAGTTTTGACGCCAGAGTCATAATTTGAAAAATCTTTGTAGAGGACAACCTTATTTATGTTACATACCAAATATGAAACCTCTGGGCATTGTGGTTTCAGAGGAGAAGATTTTTAAAGTCATTTTGCTATATATTCTATATAAACCATGTTACCCCCGAGGCATAGCCCGTTTTGACCCCAGGGGAATAATTTAAAAAAAATGTAAACGACCACTAAAGGATGTTACATACCAAATATGAAACCTTTGGGCCTTGCGGTTTCAGAGAAGAATATTTTTAAAGTCATTTTGCTATCTATTCTATATAAACCATGTGACCACCGGGGCGTGACCAGTTTTGACCCCAGGGGCATAATTTAAACAATCTTTGTAGAGGATTACTATACGATGTTACATACCAAATATGAAATCTCTGGGCTTTTTGGTTTTAGAGGAGAAGATTTTTAAAGCCATTTTGCTCTATATTCTATATAAACCATGTGACCCCCGGGGCTTGGCCCGTTTTGACTCCAGGGGCATAATTTGAAAAAAAAACTTTGTGATGGACCACTAAAGGATGTTACATACCAGGTATGAAACCTCTGGGTCTTGCGGTTTCAGAGGAGAAGATTTTTAAATTCATTTTGCTATATATTCTATATAAACCATGTGACCCCCGGGGCGTGGCCCGTTTTGACCCCAGGGGCATAGTTTGAAAAATCTTTGTAGAGGACCACTGTAGGATGTTACATACCAAATATGAAATCTCTGGGCCCTGCGGTTTCAGAGAAGAAGATTTATAAAATTTACGCTTTTGAAATCTATTTTTAGCTCTGGTGACCTACATATTCAGCGGACCGTAACGGTTTGAACAACTTCAAAAGAACGTTACCTATTGATCATTCCTGTGAAGTTTGGTGAAAATCTGTCTAATGGTTTAGGAGGAGATGTTGTTTGAATGAAAAGTTGACGACGCACGCACGCACGCACGAACGACGGACAACGGGCGATCGCAAAAGCTCACCATGAGCACTTTGTGCTCAGGTGAGCTAAAAAAATAGAGAATGTGAAGCAAGTATAATGAAATTATTGTTCGGATTGCCATACCATTTATGATTTCATACATTTAATTATACAGATGTAGATGCGAACAATCAACGAGCACAGATACTGCGGATGGAAAAGGAAAAAATCAGCTTATCGTTCATCGTTCACAAAGTCAGCATCTGCAGCAACTAACGGCATCAGCCAACAAACTAACAGATGTTGTAATAATCAACAATGTAATGACAAGTTGTTTTTTTATTTAATCATTATCCAGTATGCAAAACAGTACTGAAGCTACTAGGGGTGTCACAGTATACCGGTATATTGGTATATTGCAATATTTGATTCTGCAATAAAATATCGCAATATGAATGTCCATACCAATATATTGGATTTTGAATTCGGTATTTATAAAGTGTTTTTTTTTCCTGTTATAAATACCTTGATTACAAAACATTTGACTGAATTAAAACAGGCTTATTGTGAGTGATAAACAGTTAGAACCTGTACCATATGTAAAGTTGATAATTTATAGGGAAAATGGTAAACAAGAGGGCCACGATGGTCCTAAGTCGCTCACCTGATATCTTTGTATGAAGTTTCATTAAAATATCTCAATGCGTTCTCAAGTTATTGAACGAAACCGTTTTTTTCTACTTTTAGTAACAGTGACCTTAACCGTGACCCATCCACCCATATGCAATCCAAATCGCGGTCTTGATATAATGTTTCAACCAAATATGAAACCTCTGGGCCTTGTGGTTTCGGAGAAGAATATTTTAATTCTTGTGCCATTTACGTCTATATAAACCATGTGAGCCCCAGGGTGTGGCCAGTTTTGACCCCATGGGCATCTTTTGAACAATCTTTGTAGAGGACCACTATACAACATTACCTACCAAATATGAAACCTCCGGACCTTGCGGTTTCAGGAAAGACGATTTTTAAGTCATTTTGTTATTTAAGTCTTTATAAACATTGTGAGCCCCGGGATGTGGCCAGTTTTGACCCCAGGGGCATCATTTGAACAGTCTTTGTAGAGGACCACTATACAATGTTACATACCAAATATGAAAACTCTGGGCCTTGAGGTTTCAGAGAAGATTTTTAAAGTCATTTTGCTAAATAAGTATATATAAACCATGTGACCCCCGGGGTGTGCCCAGTTTTGACCTCAGGGGCATCATTTGAACGTATCGTGATAAATTAAAAAATATCGCAATATATCGCGATATGGTTTTCTAATATCGTGACACCCCAAGAAGGGACAGTACAATATTTCTCAAAGAACCACCGCGGGTTTCATTCATTTTATACCAATTCATACTAATTTAAATTGATATTACTGTTTTCAATTAAAAATAAATGAAACTCCACATACACCAAAGTATTACAAAGTTCATGGCCATTTTAGCATTTTTCTATGTAGATTTCAGTCATGTATATATATTGTTGATGGAAATTCAAGATTGTAATATTACAAATAAGTTAATGTGTTTCTGGATGTTATTGTACATTACTGTTTAAAGGGACTTATTCACAGACCTTCTTAAGAATACTTTCATTAAATGTTCAGTGAATTAACTTGATACATCCATTTCCATATGCATTAAACAGTTCATGTATAGGAGGATTGTATGGTCATACCAATTTGATTCTTTGTTTAGCGTCCGAGGGCTGGTAGGTTTTCGAATAGCTTGAACGAAAAAAATAATTGACAATGTGAAAATTCAAGTTTGAAAGCGTATAACAAATTTGGAAAAATAAGACAAAACGACTTATGTTTTTAACCTAATTTTTCGAATAAATATTTCAGTTATTAGATTGGCGTATGTCGTTTGGCGGGCGAGCGGGGGTGGGGGGGGGGGGGGCGGGCGAGCGGGGGTGGGGGGGCGGGCTGGGGCGGACGTAGCACGTTTTCGTTTCCGCTCTCTATAACTGGAGAACGGATCCAGCTATTGTAATGAAACTTCATACATAGATACCTTATAGCGAGACCTAGCTTGGAATCGCATATCTGGTGGGTTGGGTCACGGTCAAGGTCGTTGTTACTAAAAACAGAAAAACGGTTTCCGCTCAATAACTTGAAAACGCATTGAGATATTTTAATGAAACTTATTACACAGATACCTTATATGTAGACCTCGTTTGGGATTGCGTATGGGGTTGGTGGAGCCAAGGTCACCAAAACTTTTATTTTTGTGCTGACTTGAAAGCATTTCATTATAAAAATCTGGTTTTTGTGGAATTTCCACATTTTTTGTTTTACCAATATTTGTAAAAACATATGGAACTAGTCAATTTACACACTTAAAATACTGTGTTAAAGTAGAATCCCAATATGAAGATGATATATAACAGTTTTGCAAGTAAACATTTGCATAAGCTTGTACCACTAACATGAATAAGTTGTAAAAGAACCAACATGTTATTGCCTCGGTGTTTGTTTTTTCCTGCCTGGTTGGTGGGTTTTGAAAAATCATTGGGACGCTAAACATAGAATCAAATGTGTATGGCCTAATTCATGTTACTGTTAAAACATGTCAATAATGGCTTGTCTGAATGCCTGTGCATTACCATCATGTTCAATTATGACATCTTCATTGGCAGCAATATTTATTTGAACTGCATCATGTGGTTCATGCACGGTGTAAGCTATGCACAGATTGTGCAACTTCATGCAGGCAAAAATAACTGTTGCACTTTTCATTGGGGGAAAGGGCAGTACACCACCACTTTTGTGCAGACGTCTGAAATTAAACATAGGTCATGATTCATATATCTTATATTGGAGATGTTATTTTATAGACATTTAAATATTTTATTTTAATACATTGTATTTGGTAAAAAATGAATACACTCAACAAAAGTTAGAACACTCCAAATGGAAATTGTTGTAATTTAGTTATTAATAAAAAAAGATCAGCTTGAAATGTCACATATTATTATTTGAGTTATATATGCATGTTTTCATACCAAAATATTGGAAAAACAAAAGAATTTCGTGTTTACCATGGCGCAGCTGAAATTCTTTATAAGAAAGAAAATACAACAATTTTCATTTGGTGTGTTGTAACTTTCATTGACTTTATATCTTCAAATTGGTTGTTCAGTACTTCTGCATTGTAGCAAAACAATACCCATACACACCGAAATCTAGATTTCAATACACCAAATGTTCTTTCAATAACAACTCATCCCCTGGCATGGTAATTGTTGTAACGCCTTTCCGAGTCTGTAATGGGGTTTGGCTTAGGTGCAAGGGGATATCCACTGTCTCCAAGCCAAACACCGGCACTTGTTCTTTCCAAGTGCTCCTATATGGAGAGCAAATCTGATCAATGTAATATGTTTTAAAGTTAAAGCTGTGCACATTTTAGGGTGAAATATGTACTATCGTTCGACTAGTTTTACTTGTTGTTGTTGTTTTACACTCGTAAGAGAGGTATTTTGTATAGAACAATCCATTGATATGTATTCCCGGGAAATGAACTTTATTTTCGCGATTGTTATTGTTGATAAACCATTGCTATGCCCTTTCAATGTGACAGTACTTGAATTAAAATGCTAACCAGTGAATTATACAACAAATATGCATCAATAAAATGTAAGAACATGCTTAGTCAAATTTAACAAAATGTGTTTCATACCTTGAGACCACATGTGTTGAAAACTGACGCATCATGCTGTGAACCTGGCTACTTCGCAACCACGTCTATGAACCTATATACATGTACACAGACTTGTAATTTCAGTTTGTTACTTATATGGACCATGGCATATGAACAAACAATAACAAGAGTTGTTTGTAAAACAATTATTCCACCTCTAGTTTAAAAGCAATCATTGTATTATAAAGTTTGGTGATGATCGGATGGAATCTGTTGTACATAGAGAGTAGAAACTGCTAAACAGGTCAATTTTAGATAAATCAACCAACATAGCTATGCAGTTCATTGAGCCATTTTGAATGGTTGTTTTGAAGCCAGTATGCTGCCAATGTCTGTTGGGAACCTGAAATTAAACATATATAAGGAGCAAGAAATGCACACGTACATTTGTTATTTCTAATGCATTTGAACACTTGAATATGATACAGATTAAGTTCAGCAATTTTCCTCTCTACTTTGCGAATGGTACCGGTACCACTAAATTGGGAATATGAGCAACATTTTCAATAAAATTGGGAATTTTATCACTTTCATCAAAAACTGCCAAAAAAGGATGGAAAACCAATAAATTACAATAAATGAACTATCAAAAAGCATTTTTTTTTTCATTAAATCTTTCACTTGTAGTTATTGTTTGGAGGTGGTAAATTGATATTTGTTTTTACACCGTGTATTTTTATGTATTTTTTTTTCAGATATATGAGAATTTTATAACTTCAAATTGGGAAAATTTGTAAGAAAATCTGATTGGGAATGGTACCTCTGAAAAGAAGTCCCCCTTCCTCCAAAATCGAAGCCCTATTAGAATCTGAAAACAAATCAGGTTGAACAATTCATATGCAGTTTCGATAAATGGTTAGTTCAGTCTTTTTTGTCAGATTTGGCTTACGAAAATTATAAATGACAACCTACAAAATGGTACGAAAGATGTCAAGTCCGATACTAGGGCTAAAAGTAATGCCGTAAGCACTATCTCTGTAAATTATCAACACGCCATTGCATGAGCAATTCTAATTTATGTATGTGTATGAGAACACATGTTTTGTTAGGTTTCGACGAAAAGTAGAATATTATGTACATAAATAAGTTTTAACTTGAATTTCTATTCGTTTTCAATCACAAAACGATACATCTGTGTACGTCAAACGATTGCTACTCATTAGGCTATTCGCCATTGTGTCCACCAGGTGTCGCTTCTCGCAACTAACCTGTGTGATTTCGCGCTGTGCATGATGGGTAAGCACTATATTCATATGGCGCCAACTGGAGCATTAGACACGTTTCTTAAACATTAGCAAAATCGTCATACAGTCTTGTAAGACGTAACTTGGTGCAAGTAATTCAATTTGTGCATCGTTTAATTCAATTTGAAAATATAATCTGCCGTTGTTTTCAATAATAAAAACGTTTTTATCTGTATTTGCTCACTTGTACATAGTGTACGAAAGTGAACGTATAAACTGCATGACAACGCAAGAAAAACGCATTTTATTGCACGAACAGGTATAAACACAATGCTTTGAGTGTTTGAAGTTAATAATGATGATATAGTTATCATGGGTAAACATGGTTTTAATAAGAAATATTCGGAAATTGTTCTTGTTTGGAAATTATTTCATTCATCCGCGGACTATATCTCAGTGTATGTACCATTTAGCCAAATATGGATAGTTATCAGTTCCCAGTATAGAGGTTAGACGAAAGCAGTGACGTCACACTTTATGTATAGAATGACTATTCCCTACAGTTGGCTTGGTTACAATGCAGTAAGCATTTTTCATAATAAAACTAAATCTACCTGCGTCAGAGTTTACAGTGAGCTTGATCTCTTTGTTAAGGGTTCTAAATCGACCCGCAGTAGCTCTTCCAGATACAAAATAGCGTCTCGACTAAATCTATATAGCGCGATGATTTCCTCCTCTAGAAATTTTTCTAATATATTACATCTTTCACGGAAAACCCTTTGCCGGCGTCTATTAGGGGCGTTCACGCCAATGCGACATATTCCGCCATATTTACGAAGATCGCAAGGTTTGCGAGCGCTCACACGCAGTCTTAACTTCTGCGACTAAATCTTACTATATTGACAACCTGCGATATTTCATAAGACGCTGAAAAATCATAAGAAAATTGTACGACAATCTCAGCAATTTCTTACGATAATCTTAAGCGTACGATCGTTGATAAGACGGCCTCATGCTCCGGACAAAAATTAAGTCTGAAAATAAACAAAGGGCAATAACTCCAAAAGTATGAGGTGCAGAGTAACGGTTCTTGTACACTGCACCTCCCCTCAATGAGGTCTATCTACCTATGAAGTTTCATGTTGATTGCTTTAATAGTCTAAAAGTTATGCTCCGGACAAGCGTAAGGAGACGCCGCCGACGCCGCCGCAAACATAAGTAACCCCTATATGTCGCCTAGTCAGGCGACACAATAATTGAGTATCTTACCTGAGATTGGTGGTTTGGCTGCAGGCATGCAAGTACATGAAGTCGTTTCTTGGGCAATTATGTGGGGAATGTCTGAAAGACAGTTTGTACTTTAAATAAATGCTTATGGCAACAAAACTAATTAAACAAAAAAATAAACAATCAATTTCTCAAACTCTCAGCAGAACGACAACGGACCCAATCATACTACTAAATATTCACTGATAAATATATTACTTTCAAAGGCAAATTTAAAAAGAAACAAATCAGACGATAATAAACATATGTCACGGTGTATTAAAACGATGTTTGGGATTGTGTCGTTAAATAAAATTATATATGTAATCCTACTTACGAAGAGTTGGAATGTTTCTATCAATAATAAAATTAATAATATAGAGTTATGTATGCTATGATAGTCATGCAACTTTTATGTTGTTTTGATGATAATTTCCGTGATTCCGCTGATGAATCGTGGAATTCGAAACACATTGTGTATGAATGATTAATCTTAATGTGTTGTAAGTACAGTAAACTCATCGCATTCAGTAGTAGGTTTATTAGGTGTGAATTACGTGCATTTGTAAAGTGAAAGGTTCTTTATAAACGTGTACTTATATATAATTATTAACCCAGAAGTTTTGGATGTCCTTTTTATGCCCCCGGCATCTTGATGCAGGGGCATGTAGTGATTGTCCTGTCCGTCCGTCTTTCCGTCCTTTCGTCTGTCCGCGACAGGGTAAATTAGATTTTACCGTTTCGTCTAGCACCAACACCGCTTAAATACTAACACCGTTGTTGCTTATGACCATTCCCTATCCACCCATAACACCCAACCTCACTTTGACCATGACCTAATTTGGACTAACACATGGGCTACCCATCACCAACCGGGGGCATGCGTTTTTATCAAACACAGATTCTTGTTTTATAGATTAACTTCTCCATTAAGAAGGTACTGGAAATAGTCTGTTAGCAGTTACACTTTAGAGAACTTATGTTTAACGTTTTGTGTACATGTTATTGGCGTAAACATGTGCACCTACCAAATTTACTTTTCAGCCTAGTAGATATCGTAGCGCGGAAAACAATCACGAGAACACCAATGTTCAGAACGACGTGTCCACATAAGGCAAGCACTATATTGGTGATCGCGAAGCCATTTTCGAAACCTACACACATATACAAATATAATTTCATGAGACGTATTCATTCTAAACAAACCCATTTTATTCTACGTTGGATTATTTTCATTAAAAAAAAAAAGAGTTTTTCTTGTGTGTCCCATACCAGTTTGTATTTGCTAAATTTCTGTGTTACTTTGTATCCTAATTATGTAGCATATATGTAACAAAAATAACACGTTATAGGAATTGCTTTGTGTTCAGGTTTCAGCCTTGGTATGTTTACTTTATCTACTGATAAAGAGTGGATAGTGAAGTTCAACTGTTCAATTCCACATTCGTCGGCCCTACACCATCAGACGTATTCATTTTATCATTTGTTTCAACGTGTACATTTAATGATTTATATACGATCTGCATTGATAAAAATATTTTAAAATGCATAGTATGCTGGTAGATTACACATTGTTTAGGGGCGTTCAATTGTTGAATTTGCAATGTCAATGTCTGTCTGTTCATGGTTGACTCGGTCGTCTCAACCATCGTTAGTGCTTGTAAATACTCCATTTAAAGATACATTACTATTCAGAATCATGAATTAAAAGATATATATAGTACATGTATATTATGCATCAAATATAGAGGCCTTTTTGTATAGTAGTGAAAATAATAACAAAGATAAAACTTTGGCTTGTTGTTAACAAGGATGTTTGAACATACACCAGCTTCCTTTTGTTGTTTATATAATAAGTAAGTCGTACATAATGAGAAAATGTTGGTCTTAGTAATATTTGCTGCTTTCAATGATTGCGGTTCGATCCTAAAATTTTGTACTAGGGTTATTTCATTTTCGTTAACTTAAACTCTTTTTACACTTTTTGGAGGTGGTATTCTAATATATGTGTTTAATAGTTTCTGACTTATAACAACATATCACTGTACATCTGGGTCAGTACATGTTAACTTTTTTCTTTAGCTGCTGTGTGTGTTTAGAGTCAGATGCATTGAACTGATGAATTACGGACTGCGTTAAAGGTATATTGTCACATGCATATAGTGATTTTCATATTGTTTATAAACATTAGGCTAATCATTATAAAACTGAAAAGCAATATTTATTTATTAATATTGAAGAATTAAGGTATTACATGGTAAGATACATTACACAAACAGTTATTTTACACATAGTTTTGGGCAGTGCAATACGCTGTGATATTGACAGCAACATTATTATTTACTGGTGCTAACGCCTCAGTGAATAATTATGTTTTGGACAATATCATAACATATGTAATGAATATCACTGACCAAAAGCAAATAATTGCTTTATAATATACAATAGTTCAAAAGTGTTCATTTAACTTTGTTTATTTCTATATTGACATAGTATTCGACAGATACATAGGAAAGTCGTCAATAAATAGAGGTCCAAGAAGTAAACGAGTCGGTCAACGACGTCCAGTATCTAGAATGATAACGGGTCCCGATGTTCCCCTCCCAATAATGGGATAATTTCCTGACAATGAGATAGAACAAAGCAGATATTGCTTGATTTATTTCTGGGAATTTGCAAACAAGGTCAGATAGGTTACCAGACGGGCAAGAGCTTGTGACAGGAGTCGGTTATCAGAATATGTTGAAAACAACTTCTTATAGAAGCGAAGTATCCCAGTTGTCAGCGAATCACGAAGAAGCAGATACCAGAATAATCCTCTATGCTTTAGATGGTGCAATAGAAGGTTATGACAGAATAATTGTCAAATGCCAGCAATACTGATATACTGCTCAAAATAATTTACGGTCTTGGGCATTTACACATTGAAGTTTGGATGATGTCTGGGACCTTAAAGAAAGCCAAACTATACCCTACACATCTTATTTCTCAGAAGTTGGACCATGACGTCCGCCTGAACATTTTGGGGTTCCATGCATTGACAGGATATGACACAACTTCCTCCTTCTCTGGTGTTGGTAAGACGACTTGTTGGAAGAACTATGTCACATGTCCAGGCCTCCTGTCTGTCACCAAGCCCGATAAGGCAGAGAAGTTTGTAAGCTTGCTGTTTGGCGTCAATGAAGATTATGTTGATATTGCTAGATAAAATTATACGTTATTTGTCAAGGTTAAGGAAATGCTCGCGCCAACAAGTGATGCCCTTGAAAATTACATTGCAAGGGAAAATTATCCATCACGAATATGGCTCAATGCTGATGTATCTATCATGAACACAGAAAGAGAGCTAGTTGATACCAAAGCATGACAAGATGGTCCCGATGGATTAGAAGTAGTTTGGAAACATTTACCAACTTTGCCTGATGCGCGTATAGAACTAACCAATTTTTGATGTAAAGCCAAGTGCAAATCTATTCGCTGCAAATTCTCAAAGCATAATTGCAATGCACGTCCGCATGTGGCTGTGATGGCATTGATTGTGCAAACCCATTTGAGTGTTGATTTATAGAAATGCTTCAAATAATAAACAACATAAGAATAAGATGTATAAAACTCTATTTAAGTTTGTTATCCAGCATTGAATACTAGTTTTGATATACTACAACATAATATTGTCACAGGTTGGTATTTTATGAAATAAGCAAAATATATTCTTTCATAAATACATCTAAATTTACTACATGTTAATGTTAGTGTTCATTTAATAATGCCCTTCGACCTAGTTAAATATAACTGCCACAAATCATTGCCAATATCTGCAATATAACATGTATTGATTAAATAATTTATAGGCAATATACATATCAACGAAATATCAATGTGTTGACAGAAGACATTTTTGAGTTCACGGAAGAGTTGACCCCATCCCCTTTGAGCAGTTCTTGTGGACTTAAATTATAAAATATAACTTTTTAAAGTACGAAGCTAGTAGTTAGGTGAATAACAAAAAGAAGAAGATATGTCATAGTTTTTGTCCATAAATAAATTTGAAACAAACACAATTGCTTTTTTTTTAGACATTCTCGTAAAAATATATAAATATGCAAATCATTTAATTTACAAATGGTCATTATTTGTGAAAGGACAATGTATAAGCTTCATTTTGATACCACTTTGGTTATTCTATTCCTCAAAACTGTTAAAGATATAATGTCATTTCAAAATTAGATATAGAAAAAATGTACTTAGTTTACCTTTTACCTAATTACGACAAAACGAGGCAGAATCAAAGGTGGCATCTGGCAGTTTCACATCACATCAAAGATAACATATAGCATGGATGCCAACTCCTACTCTCCGATGACATGGCCCGACAACTTTTCTCCAAATGGACTCCAGAGTAAAGAATGACGGTAACTTACCATTCCTGCATTGCCAATTTAGCTTGTGACGTACTGGGATCTGAAAATAATTCAAA
Source organism: Congeria kusceri (assembly GCA_027627225.1). NCBI lineage: Eukaryota > Metazoa > Mollusca > Bivalvia > Myida > Dreissenidae > Congeria > Congeria kusceri. Next base: position 6,201,850 of record CM051035.1, read on the forward strand.
TGAAAGTAAATACCTCAGTATCTCAATTTAAATACCAGCTATCATTTATTTACGCATATTTTAATTACATTTTTAACATTTCATATTAGCTTAATACAATTTTTCAACGGCATACGTTTTTCATATTTGTGATTTTACCTTACTTACATGTAAAGTTAGTCATAGAAAGGTTTCGGTATCCGATTTTAACGGTAAAAATAATTGACATTATCCTTATAACATCCTGATAATATTAGCATTTAACTACCATACTGCCTTCTTTTTAAATGATTGATTTATGTATGCGAGGGTACAATTTACTAACCTATTTAATGTCTTAGATTGCTAGCTATTTTTGTCCTGAAGATGAACGCAATGAGAGTCACGTCCAACAGTAGTACTCCACAGATTGCCGGACCAATTGAACCTGCCGATGGAATTTCAACAGTTGAACATTCTTCAATGGAAGATGTATAATTATGCACCATTGAGTGTAGTGTGCATCCAATATTGGTAGAATTCGATGCATGACTGAGTGTAGTTCATCCAATATTGGTAGAATTCGATGCATGACTAAGTGTAGTTCATCCAATATTGGTAGAATTCGATGCATGACTGAGTGTAGTTCATCCAATATTGGTAGAATTAGATTCAGAACTAGAGGCTTACAATAATGAAATATATAGTGGTGCATCTATATGGTTACAGTACATATACATTTGTATTTATATTATTGTTTATGAAGTCCATTAATACAAAAAGACCATTCGCCTGCAAAAAAAATGCTGGGCGCTTTTAGACATTAACGATTGGATATAAACAATTGAAATTTATTACTTCATTTATCGAATAATGAAATGAATTTTTATTATACGTTTTTCATTGAATTATAGAATGTTATTGTTGAGATAAAATTTGATATTTTCACTGTTGGAACACAAAAAAGTAAAACTATAACCAAACGGACGATTGTTTTTTTCTACAAATAGCATACCAGTAGTGGTTTACCTCCCTTTGCAATTTTATAAACATGTACAGTATTTACATACGTAAACAACAGAACACACATTATAAAATTTAATAAAATATAATTAAACGACAACGACGCACAAGGTATGGCACTGTTTTCCAACCATATTCATGAGTGACAAGAATAGAATCATTTATGACGTCAATTATGATATCAGAATACACGTGCTTGAGACATTTAAACGTACCTCGCCTCGCGTTTTTTAATGCTGTAGTTTATTTTCCGTCCAAAAGCTTAAAATAAAAAAGACAATTTGTTGATTTCGGTGAATGGTCAAATTTGATTTCACTTGCGGTCACAGAAAATTATTATTTTCTGCTTTGGCTTCTATCACTAATCGTGAACTACAATTTGATCATTCACCATAATCAACCAATGTCCTCTATATAAACCAGTTGTAGTTACATGTTTTTTTTCGCGCTACAAACTCTTTGTGCCAGCAAGGCGTCGCTTCTCGATTATACTTAGACGAACACAGTTACGTCACACTCGATGTATAGAAAGCTACCAACTTACAAGTGTTTGCCTTGTTATGATTAAGGTCGTGGTGAATGTATCACTTGCTGAACATGCAATCTTCATAGACTGAGGCAGTGGTGGTTGACGTCGATCGTGACTGTACAATGCATCCTTCTTACTACTGAAGGGCAGCATTGGGCTTTCAGCATTTGGAATATAGACAGCCACACGCCGTCGATCTGTGCACCAATAGCCACTTCCCCTGACCAGATCCTCATTGCCAATCGAACTGATACCCCTATCAAATGGACTGCGTTGATCTTTGATGTCTCAGAGGTCGCTGTCGGACTATAAAAAGACTGTGGGCGTGAAAAGATACTTCAGTCAAGTGAATTACATAGTCCCTTTATTTCGTTGCAAACTGAAGAAAACAGGTGTATTTTCCTTTCTTTTATTGCACATAAATTTAACCAGGAAATAAAATATCATTATGATTTGTCCAATTTATTTGTTTCCTAATAAAAAGTTAGTAAATTTACGAACTATTTTTATTTCGTAAATTAACACAACGCGCAACCAACTCTTTAATTTCCAAACCTTATACGATGCAAATTTACGAACTAATATTTTCAACGAAGCTTATCGAAATTGGAAAACAAACAGTTCCAAGTATTTCGCAATTTTACGAACTCTTGACTGTATGCAAGAACATGCATGTGCCAAATCGTAAATTTATGATCTCCTATATATTCTACAAAGCTTGTGGAATTGGAAATTTGTTTTTCCTAATACTTCGTAATTTTACGAACGTTTGAATCCAATAAAATTGATGTGCTGCTTCGTAAATTTACGAACTATATATTCAACAAAGCTTATCGAATTGGAAAGGAAAAGTGATTGACCAATACAAATATATATTCTTCAGTAAAATATGACATTACAGATATTCAGGTACACTCAAATTCGAACTCACGACTTAGGAGTAATACGAAGAAATGACAGTAGGCAGTGTTATAACAAACTGCGCTATACTGCTTTGTAATGAATGATGTGCAAACTATGGTAATACAATATATTACTCACAATTGTGACGTCAAAATGTAAACATGAAAAAGGTCCGCTGCACAAGATGGCCACAAGAGCTTTAAACAACATTTCCTCCTGGGTAAATTTAAAATAATTTCACAGAAATGATCCTTGGGTGGTCTTCTACCGCAGTTGCTCAAATAGTTCCGCTCCGTTGATAAACGTTTTTCCTTATGGGACTTTATTGAAAACTTTTAAAATCTTCTAGTCAGAAACCACAATGTGAATTTCAAAATAATTTCACAGAAATGTTCCTTGGGTAGTTCTCTACCAAAGTATCTCAAATGGTTCCACTCCGTTGAAAACCATGGCCGCCATGGGAGCGGGGCCATTTTTCTTTATATGGCTATATTTAATTTATTTAATTCTTTGAAAATCTTCTTGTCAGATACCACTGTTTGCATTTCAAAATAATTTCACAGAAATGTACCTTGGGAGGGTGGTTCTCTACCAAAGTTGCTCAAATGGTTCCGCTTTGTTAATTTGCCTAATATGGGTATATTTAAAACTTTGAAAATCTTCATTTCAGAAACCACCGCCTGGATTTCGAAATATTTTCAAAGAAGTATTATTTAAGTGGTTCTCTAAAAAAATACCTTGAATTATTTTGAAGTGTTAAAAAATTATTTGGGCATTTAAATTATTGATTAGATCATACCCTAAATGTTGATACCAACTTCATCCATATTTTAATCTAACAACACGTATACAATATTATGGTTATTAAGTGTTCATGCTAATATCTAATAAACAGAATTATGGTGATTAATTGTTCATGTTAATATCTAATCAAATTTGCTTTTTGAGTAGATTTCATGCAATTGTGGCTCTACCTTTGGCTTTAAATACTGATATATTTAATAGCATTACATTGGGTTTATTGTGTATATAGGGAAGGGGCTATTGCCCGCATGTGCAAAGATTGGAAAGGGCTTATGTCTGCGTGTGCAAAGATTTGAAGGGGCCGTAGCAATTTTTCAGGAAGGGGATATTGTCTGCGTGTGCAAAGATTGGAAGGGGCTATTGTCCGCATGTGCAAAGATTGGAAGGGGCTTATGTCTGCGTGTGCAAAGATTGGAAGGGGCCGTAGCAATTTTTCAGGAAGGGGATATTGCCCGAGGGAATTTCCTAGAATCGTAATTAATATATTAAATGAAGCGTCTACGAAAAGGGCCTCATGGGGGAATCACTTAAAGAAATATTAAATTAAGATATTAATACTGGCATTATATAGAATATAATATAGAAAAATATCAGTGAGATATATCCCTACTCACAGTGATGGACTACTTTTCTTCATTTTATTTGATTTGAACGATATTTAATTGTAGGTGTTGTCACCATTTATCATACACAATTACCAAAAAATAAAAGTTGTGCAGATTAATAACACTACTACTTGTCACTGGAGTGATGGGTGGATAATTTTTTGCTCTCTAGTATTTGCATCAAAATACATGTTTATAGTGATAAAATAATGATAATGTTTAGTATAAATAGTAAATTAATATACCTAAGAGGTCACTACCATAATTGTTGTAAAATCATGTATTTTGATGACAATATCATTTATTCTTTGATTGTATCCACACCCTATCCACACACCTTGAACTTCTTTTTGTATATTGTAATTGTTGTTTCATTTGTTTTAGTTTTTTTCTGAATTGCTTGAATTAGGACTTGCTAATTTCACATAAATGCTGAATTACCGTTACTTAGAATTGTTGTACTCTGCTCGTCAAAATATTTGTTCAATTATGCTACTGTTAAGGCACATTTTTTTCTTATATCTATATAATTGGATAATCTAAAAATTATTTCATACAATTGTCGGGGTCTCAATAACAGTAAGAAGCGTAGAGATGTCTTTGACTTTTTAAAATAAAAAAACACATATTTACTGCCTGCAAGACTGCCATTTTACCCAGGATATGGAAAGTCAGATTTATTAAGAATGGGATGGGGAATGTTATTTTAGCTTTGGATGTTCAAATTCAAGAGGTGTTTGTGTTTTGTTTAGTAAAAACATACAAATCAAAGTACATAAAAAAGAAAATGACTCATGTGGAAACTATTTATTGCTAGACATGACATATGTCACAAACAGATTTACTTTATGCAGTTTATATGGCCCTAATAAAGATATGCCTTCATTTTTTACAGATATATTTACAAAAATAGAACATTACGAGAACGATGAATTTGTTATTTGCAGAGACTTAAATCTTGTACTGGATGTAAACTTGGATTATTCAAATTATAAATCCTTTAATAATAATAAAAAGGCTAGAGAAACACTAACGTCTTTAATCATGGATAACAATTTAAAAGATACTTTTAGACATCTAAATGGTAATGTCCAACAATACACATGGAGACGGTTAACACCGTTACAGCAGGCTAGGCTCGATTTTTTCCTAACTTCTTTTAGTATTTACTCTAAAATTAGACGGTTTCACTGCAGAATTTTATAAAGTGTTTTGGAACAGATTAGGCCATTTCATAGTACGAAGTATAAATTATGCATTTAAAAATAATTATTGTCCACAACTCAAAAACATTGAATAATAACGTGCATCCCAAAAGACAATAAACCGCGCTGCTATTTGAAAAATTTAAGACCATTAACCGTATTAAATGTTGCATACAAACTGGCATCTGGGACTATTGCAAATAGATTAAAAACAGTACTTGATGTTTTAATCTCCAAAGACCAAACTGGTTTCATTAAAGGGCGATTTATTGGTGAAAACACTAGATTACTTTACGACATCTTGAAATATGCTGAAGATAATAATTTGCCTGGATTACTTATATACAAACTGGCATCTGGGACTATTGCAAATAGATTAAAAACAGTACTTGATGTTTTAATCTCCAAAGACCAAACTGGTTTCATTAAAGGGCGATTTATTGGTGAAAACACTAGATTACTTTACGACATCTTGAAATATGCTGAAGGTAATAATTTGCCTGGATTACTTATGACAATAGATTTTGAAAAAGAGTTTGATACCGTATCTTTTAAGTTTATAGAACTACTTTTAGGTTTTATAATTTCGGACCAATGTTCCAACAATTGGATATCCATGTTTTTGCACAATACTATGGCGTCCATAAAAATAAATGGATTTTTATCCAACACCTTTTGCATTGAGAGGGGCTGTCGTCAATGGGACCCGATAAGCGCTTACATTTTTATTTCATGAACGAAAATTCTAGCTATTAAAATCAGACAAAGCAAACAAATAAAGGGTATAACAATTAAAGACATAGAATACAAAATATCACAATTTGCTGACGACACTTCTCTATTACTTGATGGATCTGAATCATCTCTTAATTGTACGTTAGACATGCTTCATGAATTTTCAACAAATTATGAAACAAATTAACAAACTTTTTTATGACTTCATATGGGCAGGTCCAAGCAAAATTAAAAGCACAGTAATTGTTAAAGAATATAATGAAGGAGGTTTGAATATGGTAGATGTCTGTTCTTTTGAAAAACAAATGAAATTAACATGGCTTAAGAGACTTGTGATAGGAGACGGAAATTGTTATACACTTGTTAAATCCTTCATTGATATAAAAGACATTTTAATACTTTTAAATAAATTTTGGCAAGACGTCTTAAAAAGCTATATAGCGTATATTGAAAAATTGCCTATAGTCAATAGTGAAGATATTCTCGATATGCCTTTGTTTTACAATGACAATTTTAAAATTGGCAATAAATATATGTATATTAAATGTCTGTATGAAAGAGGCATTTGATTTGTTAGAGACATATTGATAGATGGAGAACGTTTTATCTCCAAAGAATCTTTGGACTACCAAATTGGAACAAATGTGAATTTTCTCTGTACCAAGGTCTTATTAAAGTAAATTTATTAAGAATTTTGGAGACATATTTACGTATGATAATAATATTCAAGCACCTGTATTAGCAACATACGTAAATAAAATAGTAACAAGTCCTAAAGAAGAAAAACATGTTTATAAAATATTTATTCAAAACAGTGAAATCCAAACTTGTCAAACAAAATGGAATTCAGAGTTCTTTGGTATTGACTGGAAAAGTGTATATCCACTTGTGTTTAATATTAGTAAAGATATTTATATCCAATGGCTCCAATGTAGAATAGTCCACAGAATCTTGGAAACAAAATCCAATATGTTTAATATGAAAATAGTTACTGATAATCTTTGTACATTTTGTAAAAACGAAGTAGAAAATATAACACACTTGTTTGGGAACTGTGTACATTCTCAATATATTATTAATTTTGCTATTAGCGTTGTAAATAGAATTTAAACCAAACTCACATATCCATCTAACATGTCAGGATATGATACTTGGTATTACAAATTAAAAAATGAACTATTTAAATATGTTATGCCTCGAAATTAAACGATATATTTTTCATTGCCAGAGAAAAAACAGAAAGCCGTCTAATTTTGGACTCGTAAATAGCCTCAAACACTCATTAGAAATATATAAAACTATTAAAAAAACAACTTGACGAAGGATTCAAAGATTGGTCACTAGTCAGCAATGTTGTGCAATATTATCTACGACATAGCTTTGGTACATATACGTGCAATGAGTCTATTCATTGTATTGTAAGTATATACATTTTTGGTACATGATTATGTATTAATGTTATATATGTGAATATGTCTATTATGCTTGACTTCGTGTGTGTGTGTGCGTGTGTGTGTGTGTGTGTGTGTGTGTGTGTGTGTGTGTGTGTGTGTGTGTGTGTGTGTGTGTGTGTGTGTGTGTGTGTGTGTGCGTTTGTTTTACCGATGTTGCGAGGACTTAACACTGAACACACACCAACACTCCGAGGACTGTTTTCGTTGAGAGGACTTACACTCGAGTCCTCAAAACGTTTTCTTCATAAATCCCATCTAAAGGAGGACTTCGTTTGAAATTTACAATTTAGTAATGGTCCTCATATAGTCCGCATGTTACGAGTTTGTGCATCTGGCCACACACAGTTTACAGGTCCTTCACAAAGTGTGTGTAGAAGTAACCAATCAAATGTCTACTTGTGAGCTGAAAATGACCAATCAGATTTGCTTCTAAACCGGTGCTAGTATAAAAATATCCAGTCCTCAGAATATCGGAATACCTTAAGTTGAGTGACGATGTCCTCACAATATCAGGAAATGAAGACGCGGCGTATGTGCGTATGTTGTTGACAGTTATAGACTTGAACATAGTGTCGTTTTGGTGTATTTTTGTACAGTTGGAATTTTTAAATATAATTTATCAATAAATATAAGGTGATACCATTAGAAATACCATAAGAACTTGTTTTGTTTCGTTTTTATAATGGTAATGAACAATACAGTGTGGCAACTTTAGACTTTAGTTTTGCGGAAAAATCGACAAATTCCATCACATACAAAACAAAATGAAATCAAAATGATGACAGAAATTATTTGACCTCAAAAAAGTTCAACATCCGGTACGTTATCTTTTCTCAAAGGTGAACGGAAAACACGAAAGAAACTCCGTCCTGCTAAAATATACAGAAATTGAACAATACCCAGAATAGCTATCTGAAATCGAAGCCCTGATAGCGTTTAAATACTATTGACTACACAATTAACTAAACGCATATGCAATCTTTGAGCGCTAGTTTTTCAACAAAAAAAAAGAGAGAAACGTTTGTTTGACTGAAGTTCAGTTTCCCACGTTCTAACTTAATTATATCTTTTATGTCTCCTTAGTCAATTTTAGTCCTAAACATCATAACAATGTATTTGTTTTCACGAACACATATTGTTTAAGCAACTGATCTAACGCAAACGGAATTATATGCATAATATTTTACAAGTCAATCTGCAACATGTAATGCAGAAAACGCGTGGTTGTAAGAAGCATTGATTGTTACTGATTCGTACCCAACCTCATCAAAAGTAGGTCTTACGATGTGTGCTCTCGATTTCCATGCTACGTAGAGCTTAAAATAAATACAATGAACTTATTTTTTGTAAATATATTCAGAACAAGACTCGGTAACAAGAAATAACACTTTCACAGTGAGACATAAAAAGCCGATGAAGCGCATTAATTTAGTGGTATTGTTAAAATAAAATAAGTTTGATTAGTAAGATACTTTCAATACTCTGTTTGGAAACTTTAGAAGAGTTATGTTTTCGTAAAAAAACAACAGAAATCGTCAATCGAGTGGTCACGATCGCTCCTCTATAGGTTCTGACCCAATACACTGTTGTTAAACTTACACACTGTGACGAAATACGCAGTTAACGAGTCAACAACATAAACATATATCTTACTTATGTGAATAGACATGACACGAATGTACTTGTAGATGTAAAATACATGGATTATTATTATTGTTTAATATTGTTTAATAAGTCCGATCTATTAATAGAAAGTAGAATCGATGTATTTCAATCAAATCGAACGCAAGTTACATAAATGTTTCTACAATTATAATGTTCTAATAATGGGACTTATATTTATTTATTGCATTAAGTACGATTTTATTCAATGTGATGTGTTGTATTATTTATAAGTGAAAATGATTAAAAGATCATAAAATAAAATAAAGAAAATAAATGTATATGAATAGTGTTGTAATAATTTTCCCAACCTTGCAGCATTAGATATATTTCAAATAATACCAAAAGCGTATTAAGTAACATATGTTTATTATAATTATTCTTAAAAAAATACAAATAAAATCACTAATGATTTATTAATTGGACTCGCTACGTTTTCTGGAAGTTGCTACATGAAGTCAGTTTTATCTACTTCGATACTGTCCTGAGTGTGTAGTAGTTTTTTATCGAGTGGACCGGGATTTCTCTCATATGGCCATCGCCCCCAAAAGACTTGTTTGTTGGGTTACGGGGTATAGTGCGAGATACAGAAGACGCCCTGATGTAGAGATGTCCACGTGTCATTTAGTGCCCGGTCGAAGCTAGTACCTAGTACACTGCACCTCGGTTTAATGTGTCATGCGAAAGACGAGTAAGTAGGTAAGGGTCGAGCGGGGATCGAGTCTGCGACCACTGAGATCAGACTCCAGTGTGTCACTTCTAGATCATGGATCCGCTTTTTTGGCCTGACAAAAGTTAACCGGTATATACTCATATTTTTAAGGTGGCATAAAGGGGACATAGAAAATATTTTTTTGACCGGTCTCTATTACGTGCGCACGCGATAGCTATTACGTGCGCACGCGATAGCTATGACGTGCGCACGCGATAGTTATCACGTGCGCACGCGATAGTTATCACGTGCCCACGCGATAGCTATTACGTGTGCACGCGAAAGCTATTACGTGCGCACGCGATAGCTATTACGTGCGCACGTCATAGCTATTACGTGCGCACGCGATAGCTGACCAATCCGATAGCTATTACGTGCGCACGCGAAAGCTATTACGTGCGCACGCGATAGCTATTACGTGCGCACGTCATAGCTATTACTTGCGCACGCGATAGCTGACCAATCTGTTATAATTAGTATGACATCGGGATTAGGCATGCAAAATGCATATGGCGTGCGCACGTCATAGCTATCGCGTGCGCACGTAATAGAGAAAAATATTTTCTATGTCCCCTTTATGCCACCGTATATATTTGATATAATTACATCTTCTCCAGAAGAAAGAATTTCTTATATAGTAAGCTTGTAATTATATAGTAAAGCTTAATTAAAGATTATTTGGTTTATGCTGTTTATCACACATGTTCAATGTGTGAATGCGTTTTCGGCACATAAGTGTAAAAAGCGGTTACTTCATTTGAAGCAAAGGTGTTTATAAACAAACTTGTCTGTGTTCATTATTTAAAATTCATTGGTTTTGGTTTTGACCTTCTATCACACCTCTTTTGCACATCGATGTGAAACTTAAACATTTGTTTATATTAATATAATCTAAAGACCTGTCGGCTTCATAAAATGAAAGAAGACACATATATTGTATCTTTTTCAAGAACAAAATACTTGTTTAATAGATATAACCCTATATCAATAGATTTGACCTGCTACCGCATCAATGTCAGGAAGCATTAAGTATGCGAAGCGTAGTAATTATCGATTAACTGACTAGTTTATCTGCACATTAAAGAAGAGTTCCATCAAGACCGATTTCGGAATACACTAAAGTACACGGTTGTTTAAAAAAGAACAATTAGACTTTACGCTTTTTTACTACAGTATTAAATAATACAAAATCAAATACCTCAATAGAAATTCATCGAAATTAAGGAGGAGAGGACGAAGAAGAAGAAGAAGATTTGATGATGATGATGCAATGTACAAGGGCCTCGATGAAAGATAGACAAACATACAAACACTTTTATTGGCGAATTCACACGGTACGTAGCCCCAAAAACATGATAAATATATTACACCCAATATCATGTCATAGAAATGTGACATGACACAATTGAGATTTGTTTTTCGAGAATGTTCTTAACATATTCGATGTGATATTAATATTAGGATTTTAATAATTTCTTAAACACAATTGAAATTTAGATATGAATAATAATATATATAAACATTTGAGCATTTGTAGAAAATTCAAACACTTTGTTTTACAAGTTATATCATTAATTTAACAATATTCATGGCTTTAAATAGCAGAAATATCTTATCTAAATTAATATTTTCAAAATTAAATATGTGATTCGACGCTTAAGAAGAACATCATTTAAATTGATAAACATATTATGAATCGTATTTATTATGTCGGTTCGATATTTAGTTGTGAAATGGATATTCTTAAACAACCCTGCTTATTGTAATTAGTTTGTGGTTTTAATAAGCGGTAAAATGGCATTCGTCCTCAAAATCTTGACTTTTGTACAGTTCATAACACTTCATCTCCTTTCTTATCGATCTGGGGTCTTTATCTGAAGCAATTATCGTTACTTAAGTTAAGGTGTAAAATACGAAAGAGACCGCTACGATACCGCTATTTCAATATCCATTTTTTTTTTCCAATAATATATATTTCTGATAATTTGTCTACAGATAATTCACACAAATACTATATGCAAAATGAAATAAAAATTGTGTCGTCGGCCTTGTTTTGATTTTATTTGCTATTATGCAACATGCACTTTTGCGCTAAAACTGCTAAAATTCTACTTGTCTTAAAACTATCGAAAATCACTGATAAAAGTTGAAAATTGCAAAATTTATGAAGTTTTTAAGCTCTAATACAGCAATTAACATGGAATGAAAACAAACATCATCAATAATATGCATTACATTAGATAAATGTTAAGAAATCGAGATTTTTTAAATGATATGTTGTCGATAAACCCGATAAAAATCTTAGTATTTCAGTCACATATTACAGATTATAAAATGTTCAATATAATAGAATTTTGAAAAACTACCAAAATTTATTGCACTATATGTTCTCATCATAAAGCAAGATTTAAAAATATATCACTACCCAAAAGCCATATTTTACAAAATACAGCAATTCAGCAGACTAAAGTGCACATTTTCGGGAATTAATTCACACAGTTTAAATAAATATCACACTATTAGATGGAATTATAACAGCTTACAGAAGAAACAAAAAAAAAACAAAGATATAAATTAAATTACAACTAGATCTACAACCTGACGTTCCTACAAATCCGAAATAGAGTGTCCTAAATAACGTGCTTGTGCTGAAGTTCAACATTCAATTGTTTTCTTTGTTGGTTTGTATATTTTCATGTCATAATTTCAGCTGAACAGATGATGATAAACATTTTAGAACATCTTTTGATATGAATGCCCTTTCTTTCGAAATAAATCTGCATCGACAAAACAGTTCCGGAATGTGCCTGAAAATAAGCAGTTAAACATCACAATGTCCGCATAATAGCATATTTACGGTCATATAGTAAAAAATATCCCCGAAATATAAATCTGGCGCAACACTCTTTAAATCTTGGTTAAATACCGATGGTTTCTTTTCCTTGCGACACCTTGTGTGTGGCTTTAAATAAAGTCGATTTTCAAGAGAACATTTAATATTCTGTTTATTACGGTGGCATAAATGTGACACATGATTTATTTAATTTAGCGGTATCTATTACGTGTGCACGCGAAAGTTATTACGTGCGCACCTGTTGGATATTACGTGCGTACGCGATAGGTATATCATTCGCACGCAATAGTTATTACGTGCGAAAGTGATAGTTATTACGATAGTGCGAACGCGATAGTATTACGTTCGCACACTATAGGTATTACGTGCAGTGATAGTACGCGATAGTAATACGTGCGCACGCGATACTACTATTTGCGCGCACGATAGCTATTTCGTGTGCACTCGATAGCTAAGGCTAAAAAAATGACGACTTGTTTTTCAGGCACTTTTTCAACAACAAAAAAAATGAGAAGGGAGAGGAAATTTTAATTTTATTTAAGATTGTATTTTTATTGTATTTTTTCTTACTATTTTTCTATAAAAACGTTGAAATAAATTATCAAAACAATGAAATAAATACAGATTACTTACAGTTTTAAGTTTTAATACCAACACAAGCTGTATTTTAAAAATACAATGTTTTCCAGTTACAACATAGCTCAATCAAAATGTTTATTGCCATGGATGTTCTTATCAACTATATTAGGAAGCAAATTTCTTAGTAACACTCGTTTAACACATTCGCTTCTAAAGAACACAAACTGTCACTTCAAAACCTAATATTAAAATTTTCGTTTAAATTAAAGAGAAATGCTACAAGACTATAAATAAGTGGTGACATATAACCCGATGGAACATGCTTGAACACACCAAAAAACATGTCACCATCACTAAATGTCGCTGTTAAATAGGACTTATCCCAATTTTGGGACATATATACAGCCATAGAGACAAGTGCATGGCTTAAAGCCTCCCACTTCACTTTATGGAAAGGCAATCGATATGAAAAGCAAATATCAGGTTGGGTACATCTAAAAATGAACGTCTTCATAAAATGAACATCTTGTAACCCTGTACTGTAGATGTACCAGCCTCCTCAACATAGAACCGAACAAAAAGTCCAAAAGCACCGACGGCGTCATTGACAATAACATGAAATTCAACAGTTTTAAAAGTTGAGTTTTTAGCAACCCCTAATTTCGCTGTCAGTAATGTATAGTTTGATAATAAATCATTTATGAATCTGAAAACCTTTTAAAGAGATTAAAGAATGTGTCGTCTTTACTATAGGCAGAGAGTATATGCCATGACTTTATAACGTTTTCATTGCTTTGACATCAAGAGCCTTTTTTATCAGGAAGGCTACCCGATATACCGAATGTACACGAATTTATACGGAATTTTACCTCTACCAGATTCTTCAGCTGAGTTAAAATGAAAATTCGAGAAAACATTAATATTTTTTTGGGTATAAAATCAATTTTGGAGCGGGCCATAAAAAAACAAAGAGGCGGTGCCTGAAAAACAAATCATTAATTTTTTAGCCTAACCCAAATTAAACCAATGAGAATATGTGTCATATTATTGGTCATTTATTACGTGCGTTCTTAATCTATCGCATGCAAACGTAATAACTATTGCGTGGCCACGTAATAGCTATCTCGTGCGCACGTATTAGATACCGCTAAATAAAATATCTCATATGTCTTCTTTATGCCACCGTAGATTTTTGTCATTAAATAAAAAATATACCAAATCAGTCACTAAATTTAAACTTTCTTTAAAGTTCGCATGAAAAGAAAAAAAAGGCATAACAACATTAATAATATAAAAGTTGCATCTGACCAGAGAGAATATTTGACTATCTGACCAGTTTTGGCATAGTTTACTAGTTTATATCATAGGAACGTTGTTATTTTACAATCATGACAAACATCAAAACAAATCAGATAATACAACAATAATATAGTCAATGCTGTTATTGCGTCCTTATAAATTCCTAAATACGGTCTCTGTAATTTAAGTCTTTAATATGATATTTTAAACGCAGCGTGGAAAGAAAACAATTTAAATTTAGTTGGCCCTAGTCCCTACTTCGCCACCCTAGTGTTGAAACGTAACCTTTGCCCCTGAAACTTTGGTGACAGGGCCATACGTTTTGCGTAATGTGTGTATCTTAAACATTAATGTTTAAAAAGAAAACAAAAGATTGTGAGAACACGCTGTGTGTCGTAAGTGATCCAACACCAACGCGTACACCAGGCACCTTTTTAAAGGGAGGGGGCCAGAGGGGCATGTGCTTCCAACTGGACACAAATAATTTATGCTACTTGTAATGTGAAACAAAGCCAAAGGGTTGCCCCTAAACCGTGATCGTCAATTTTAAATAAAGAGATAAGGGAACATATTAACATGTTGGGACTGTTGCACTAGGGAAATGTGTTCGCAGCTGACCGATATAATGTTTAGATACTTACATACTTAAAATATTGTTTGTTTGCGGTATTGCGAACAAGAATGTTAAGGTAAGGTATGTTTGTTACATACTTCAAGTTACAACATCTCCTACAATATTAGGACTTTACCTTTTGAGTACTAACACAAGAGGTTTGCATAATTCACTTCAAAACAACTCCCACATTATGAGGA
Organism: Congeria kusceri; assembly: GCA_027627225.1. Taxonomy (NCBI): domain Eukaryota; kingdom Metazoa; phylum Mollusca; class Bivalvia; order Myida; family Dreissenidae; genus Congeria; species Congeria kusceri. Next base: position 6,216,985 of record CM051035.1, read on the forward strand.
CTACATTTTGAGCAGTAAAACGAATGCTTTACAGAATTCAACGCACAACAACTCCCACAATATGAGGACTACATTTTGATGACTAACACGGATGTTTTACTGACTTCAACTCATATTAAATTCCTACAATATGAGGACTACAATCTGATGACTAACACAATTGTTTTGCAGAAACCAACTCATAACAACTCTCAACAAACTCATACAATACGAGGACTTTACCTTTTGAGGACTAACAAATGTTTTACAGAATCCAACTCACAACAAACTCCTACAGTATGAGTACTTTACATTTTGAGGAATAACCCCAATACCAATATTTTACAGAATTCAACTCACAACAAACTCCTACAATATGAGGACTTAACCTTTTGATGAAATGTACACATGTTTGAGATCATTCAAGCCATAATAAACTCTTTCAATATGATGACTTTACATGCACCTTTTGAGGCCAGGCACACATTTTCGATATAATTCAAGTAACAATAAAACCAATCATCATGAGCATTTTAACTTTTGAAGTCTATCACATTTTTGCATAATTAAACTCTCAACAAACTCTTAAGAATTGTATTATTTATACTTTTACAACGCTTACATATTTTCTACATATTTACCTTTTTATGAAGGTCGATTGACAAAAATGTTTTATAACTATTTTTGAAGAGTCCGTAATTGACAGGACTTGACATTGGCTATACAGACTTAAAAGTTCACTTAGTTGTAAAAATAACTTTATTTTGAATAAGTAGACCCTATGTCATTATATTCTTATAATTTAGATAGATTAAAATGTCTTATTTTAAATTATACTTCTTTTGTAAATGTTGTTTAACATAACCCATTTTATCGGTTCCAGGAAATCCGAGAAATGTTCCGGGTTTCCCATATATTCCGAGTTTTACACTTTGCAGTGGACGCTTGTAAAATGCGGATTCATCTGATTTCAATTTTGGCGGAAAGTGAACATGATGTGAGGTAAGTTGATCAGTTTTGACTTCATTCTCAGGACTTTTTGTTAATATGGCGGAAATCAAATCAATAGGTTATGTTCAATTAATGAAATGTTATGAATTATTTAATTGTGTTGATTTTTGTGTATCCAAATCTATGTCCCACGACGTAGATGAATACAAGAAGAGAGTTTATGTATTTAGTTTCAAACTTTCAGCGATTTTATTACACTGGTGAATTTTACCTTCGTGTGTGAATTTAGAAATGTCACGGTGGTAAACATAGTGTAAGTGATCCACTATATTTTTCTAGATACCAGGACTTCTCGCTAGTCCAAATTATTAAACGTAATCAGTGACTGTGAATTCTGAGCTATTTTTTATTTTTATATGGGGCAGAATCCACGCTAAGTCTAAACATTTAATGCCAATTTCCTGTAGTTCATATAATAACGTTAATAATAGTTTTGGCTACCATAACTTAAAATGTCGCTTTTTATATTTTCTGACTTGGCGCAACATAAAGTTATGGGAAAACCCCCATAGCAAAGTCTACCAGAATTTGACAGTTCATCGACAGTCACCATAAAAACTCCCCAACAGTGCTTTTTAATGTAGAACTGATGAAAATAGGCAGCGTAATTGGATAGATGGATAATATTTACACCTATATAGCATACTTTTGACAAAATACTGTCTAAACATATCTCTAAATAACTGTTTCGTTACACAATGTATCGGTAATCATCCAGATCGAATTCATTTGCGAAATGATAATCTCGCGGTATTTTACAGTCATGTGACTTTTATCCTATTTTTAGTAACAAAACATGTGCTCTTTCTGTTTTGAAAGAAAACAGAATTCTATGGAGTTTAACCTCACTGGTGCCTGTTTTATGAACACACTATACTTTTCATACATAGACAAGGAATAATAGATTAAACCTCAATATTAAAACAATGTGTATGCTGGTCAGACTTGAGTTATTGAACAAAAAATACATTACGGAAACCGAAAGTTGTGTTGACAATTCTGATCACGTGGTCAAGGTCGATTTGAAAATATTCGAATGAAACTCTCGTCATGTGATCAAACAACAATGGCGGCCTAATTATACATCGTATGCCGATTAGAGACATTTTCTGGTATTATTCTATGCATTTGACTATTTCGATTCGCAAAACACGCCACATGTCAAGAATTTATACCGACATACCTGTATATTTTATTTCCTTCATAAAGTTTAAAATTATTGATTTATAGCGTGACATAAATATGTCATGACTCTGGTAGACTTTCGATACGGGTTAGCTTCAGCGAACAGGTCTAGTCAGTACTATAAATCTGTTCGCTGAAGTTCCTTTAGCTACGTTAATGATAATCCAATGTGTATGCTGGTCAGACATGAGTTATTGAACTAAAAATGCATTGCGGAAACCAAAAGTTGTGTCGACATTTCTGAGCATGCGGTCAAGGTCAATTCAAAATATCAGAATGAAACTCTCGTCACGAAGCAACAATGGCGGCCTAATTGTACATTGTATGCCGATTAGAGACATTTTCTGGAATTAATCTACGCATTTGTTTATTTTGATTTGCAAAACATGCCACATGTCAAGAATTTATAACAACATACCTGTATATGCATTGCTTCCTTTCATAAATTTCAAAATTATTAATTTATAGCCTGACATAAATCTGTCATGGCTCTGGTAGACTTTCGACACGGGGTTGGCTTCAGCAAACAGGTCTAGTCAGTACTATACAACCTGTTCGATGAAGTTTCTTTAGCTAGAATTTCCGAACACAGTGTTTTTTTTTCACTTTGGGGGAAAGGTGACCCTTCAGATGGGGTATTTAAAGAAGAAAGGGCAACTATATTTTCGTTGATAAGTATGATTACATGTTTATATTCTACTTTGTTATAAAACATTAATCAAATACTTTGCTACAAATGCTAAATTATATTACACTCAATTACGCTAAAACTTGGTTTGATGAAAATAGCTTAGGGAACATATACAAAAATGCTTCTAACTTTGTCGATTTTGCTCCAAATTTAGATAATTTTGTTTCAAATAAAGCTTACATTGAGAGGGGAATTTTAAAGTCATTATAGGGGAAAAATATATACCTTTTGAGATGGGGAATGGGGCCGAATTTCGGCCCCAAATAAGCCCTAAAAAATCACTGGAACATGGAGTCCAGGAATCCGGGTAACTGTAAATACGGGAATCTTCATGAATCCACTGGAAACTGCATGAATCAATCAAAATTGTACCGAAATCTTCTATAAAGCTTAATATTTCTAACATAATATGAAAAATAAAAACTTCATTTTAACATGAAGTTAAAGAATAGTTGCATCAAAGATTAAGATATAATTTATGTAATATTATGGTATCAAATTTAGCATGTTGAATAAACAAGAGCTCATTGAAAGCTTCATGCATCTGTCATTGTGTCGAAATTATTCCAAAATCTTCGATAAAAATTAATGTGTTTATCCAAACATGCCATAATTTTTCTGGCCAAAATCGGGACATTTCGTGAAAATTGTCGGGACATTAATGATTTGACCTCGCGGCGGGACAACTAAAAACGATCTTTAATTTCAGTCCGTAATGCATGCTAAACACAAACCACTGACTATACAATTAATGTGTTTAATAATTTCATAAACACAAACGTTCGCCATTTTTCGGAAGTATACAGTAAAGTGAATTGTGGGATATGATTCTATTTTCTATTTAAAGATTTGATGTAATTGACGTCCCATTGGGACGTGGGTATTCCCTATTGAACATGCGTCAACACATAACCCGATGAGCGCCCATCGGGCACTGTTCTTATTTAATTATAACGACTAATCAACAAGTGCATTTAAATTTAGATTCAATGCAATATCATGTACAAACTATTTTCTGAAAATGGGGCGAAAGTGAAAGTAAATTTCTGTGAATGACAAAAACGCATTCGTCTGTATTTAATTAAATAACTTATTTTGTACGCTACTTTGCACGTGCTTTTCTAAACCAAGCTTGGTATAAAACACAAGATGTTAGTAACGTTGGGCCATAAAACACAAAAGCAGTCGGCTTTTATAAGAAGCCACTTAACAATAACAATACGTCTATTGGTAGCAATTAGCGACCACGGTCATACGCCGTAGCATCGGAGCGTGACAAAATCAATAGATCTTTATCGCTGATACGGTGTCAATAACAACACTTGGCTAGCGTGTGTTGTTATTAGTGGGCGATAAGGGGATTGGTGATGGTAAGTTTTGGCCAAGCGGACCTTGATTGCAACTTTTATAGTAAACTTATAGAACAAGCATCGTCTTTTAAGAATGTCGGAACAAATCGTCTTATGTCGGGACGGCGGGACAATCATCCAAAAAGCGGGACTGTCCCGTCCAAATCGGGACATATGGCATGTACAGTCTTTCCAGCGTTCCTAGTTTTCCTACTTTTTCCTAGTTTTTTAAATGTGCTCCTAGTTTTTCCTAGTTTTTTTTAAATGCTCCTTGTATTCCTAGGTTTTCATTTGCAGCATTATTTTGGAAAGTGAATATTATGAGTTTTCAATGTATTTTGATGGCAGAAAACAATGTAGAGTAACTGTTTTTTGTGTCCTATTGGTGATGTGGTTTGTTGTTACCAACCCATGCGAAAGACAAAAACGTTCCACAGGACATGAGGTCCTGTAACTTTTGAATTTTACAGGACCTCACCAGATTTTACCGGACCTTGTTCTTTTTTAACCAAATAAACGGAAATACCCTTTCTCAAGTCTATTACTCTCATTTTCACAATGCAAATGGTTAACCAGTCCAAATGATAACAAAATTAAGATTTCTTTTATAACATATGGTAAAAATATAAAAAAGTGAAGAAAGCGTCATTTGACAAAAGTACTACAAAAAACCCATTTCCTGATATTCACAAAAGAACTACAATAGCCTAGTTATATGCCTTTGAAATCGGAGAAATTTTGCTGTCACTAGAAATCGTAACTTTCGCTTAAGATGTTGACAAGGTCAAGGAAAGGGCGAAGGTTGCATGGTTCCCCGCTATTGATGTACGTTTGTTAAAAGGCTGGAAACCAGTTCTAGTCCTGTGATCATATCGACCAATGAAAAACCCTCATTCTATTTTATGTCACAGGTAATTACAAGTGTGCTTGACTGGTTGGTAATAAATCATTCTATTTTATGATCGTAATTTGCCATATTATTGCAAAGTAAATGAAACCAGTCAATATTTCTGACAAATAGGCAGTTTCGTTTTCATTTCGAACCGAAACAGACAGTTTTATACATCAATTTTTTACCGGACACGAGGACCGCCACTTTCGGAAATTATACAGGACCTCAGCCATTTTAATCGTAAATGTCCGAGGTCCGACGTCTTTCGCATGGGTTGGTAAGTTACTGAAACAGTTTAGCATCCACCCATGACGATTTAAGGTAAGCCTCAGACAGAATAATTATACTAAATACATTACATATTTGACACATTTGATGCACAATTATAAGCCGAGCCATTCGTGTACCTGATTTGCATAAATCCTTTTTTCATGTATATTCTGTCATGTATATTTGACCACCCCAGATCTTTTGAAATTAAAACTTATGAAAATATATACAAATATTTTTTAATTGCACATCTAAGATTTTGTCTAAAGAACTTTGGTAAGAAATTCTCTAAATTGCTACACACTTCCTATATGCATTACAGAACATTACGTACACTTTATTTGTTTTTCAAACTGTTATTTGGTGTTTGTTAATCTAAAAAGGATGATTGTAATGAAATAGATAAATAATTATTACAAATTTTCAGTGCTGTTTTCCGGGCTTTTTTTCCTATTTTTGTGAAGCGGCCGTTGGCTGCTCAATTTGTGAAAAAATGTGTCGCGAACATTTCAAAATTGTGAAAAATTGAGTCGCAAACTTCTCAAAATTGTGAAAAAACATAGGAAAGTCTAACCACAATCAATACCTTGTATCGCTTATGTAAAACATAAAAAAATTTGTCTATGTGTTGTCATTTGGTTTGAAACATTAGGTATACATTGAATTACAGTACTTTTGTGAGAAATGTAAGTTATATATTTTTTCAGAGTTTAAAACCTTTGTCATCAATTGTGCCATGTCTCATGTGCATAGGATTCCCTACAAATCATAAATATTTACAATGTTTGAACCTTTAATGCATTTCATGAAAATGAACTCCTAATATTTTCTACTTTTTTCCTAGTTTTCTGAATGAAAGTTTCCTAGTTTTCTCCTAGTTTTTTCAAATGTATTGCTGGAAAGCCTGCATGTATGTGTTTATCTAATGATAATTTATTATAAATGTTGGATATATAAAGTTTTGTCGTAGATTTCGGTAAAATTTAAATAGAGTAATGCAGATTCTGGGAATTTCATGTAGATTCAAGTGACTAAAAGCGACAAATAATTGAGTGAACATTAGGTTTTTTTTATTTATTTTAATGAGAATCAGATTGATTCTCCCCCTACCTCTAGTTTAATTTAATTATATTCAAGTTAATGGTCAGTTTTTAATACTGACATAAGTATGTGTATTTATTGCTGGTAAACCAGCTATCCCAGGAAAAGTGTGAGTACTGCTAAATGCTTAAATGTTGAATGGATTTTATTGTATATATTTATATATAATGGTTATTTATTGTTTTGCAGTAATGATGAAACAGACTAGAAGAGTCACTCGAGGCTCACAACAGTGTATTAATGCAGACTTATTCATAAAATTTTCTGAGGCAAAAGGTATGTTTAAATAATTATTATGTTTAAATACTTTTGTGACCAGCTGAGCATATTTGCACTTTGAATTTAAAAATAAGTTCATATTAAACTTCTCATGCTCATGAAGTGCTCAAGGTCAGTATGTATTTGATATGGGATTTTCTAACAGTTTTGTGGCCAGTGTTGTCAACAATTCCAACAAATCTGAAATCAGTTGATGGATATCAATAAAACGAAACTTGCGTTTACTGTTCTGTGGGGGGTTCAGTACAGAGCTACAGATAAACCTACAATAATAATGCCCCCCTTAGAAAAAGCAGGAATATATCGCTTTGCACCTGTCTGTCTTCCAGTTGGATGGTCGGTCCTTAGACCATTTTTTCCCGCTCGATATCTACTAATAATATTCTAGGGAACGCTTTGACAGTTTCTAGCTGTAAAATGTGTAACATAATTATCATGTGACTGTTGAATAAGGTGTCAAACAATACTACTGTACCTGAACAATGCAAGCACCGTAGATAGAGCATTAATGAATTAATGAATGCATACTAGGAGAAATTTCAAGGGTGTTAAAAAGGATAATTGAATAAATTGTAAAATCGTGTCAACACAGCATTTTGTGAAATTGGAATTGGTCTTTTAATTTATAATTTTACCGAGAGTATTATTTGATTAAAATGGTTGTCCACAGACAAGTTGATTGGAAAAAATCAGTTGCCCGGACACCAAAATGTACGACTCGGACAACTCGGACATATGATTTCGCCACCCCTGGTTAAGTAATAAAAACCTTATTTTTCCCTCCTACTTTTGAGAACTATCATCCTACTTCAAAACTTAATGAATCCCCTGCGCAAGTGAGAATATGCCCTGAACTGTTTTTAGGCAGATGTGTCTACACGAGAACTAGAATAGAAAAGGGGCAGCTATTCCTCAAATACCAGGGACATTTGGTAGAAGAGGACCCAAAAGGCGACGATACCTACATTTTTGAATTCACTTTTAGAGGGAGAAAGTACTGGTATGTATCACTTTTTAAAAGTCTTTTAATAGTAAAAATTATATTCTATTAATAAGTTATGTTTTATTCTAGAACAGTCTCATAAAAAAATTATGTAATTAAAAAATCACAACACGCATTGTTTATCTACTCATAAAATGGCACAGAGCACAAAAATAGTTGTTCTTATACTTCTTTACAAAACAACATTATTTCAAAAATGTATGTCAGATTATGAAGCACAATTGTGCTTCATTACAGGATTGATGCCACGGAAGAAAATGACTCACTGGGGCGTTTGGTAAATGATGACAACAAAAAACCAAACTGCAAAGTTAAAATTGTAGAAGAATCTGGAAAACCTATACTGTACTTCTACGCCCTCCGAGACATTCAGCCGGCAGAAGAAATTCTGTACGACTATGGGCCAGGAGACTATCCATGGAGATCTAAGGTAACAAAAATGTTAATCTCAAACCATCAAAATTGAAGGAAGCTTTAACTCTATAAAAATCAACTTACTTATGAATGCAATGATAGTGTTACAAGCTTAAGAGACTAAGTCACTTTGTTATCAAAGTCAGGCTTGTACAAGCGGTTATTTCCCCATGCATTTAAGTATTTAGAAATACCAACAGTCCTTACTACAACACTTTGATTCTCATTCAGTTGTTGCTTTTGATAGACCATTCCTAATCAACTCGTATATCATCAACTTACTTTGACCTTGACATACTTTTCCTTATGATAAATCATAACTAACATTGCTTAGTTAACTAGATTTTATTGTTGAGTCCAGCACCAACAGAGCTTACAACATCACCATGGTGCTCTTGTTTATAATAAAAAATGACCAATAATTATGCACCTGTACATTATGGTTTAACTTCTTCGGAAGAAAAGCAAGCATATGCGTACTATTTTACTGAATAATACACCTTAATTTACGATAACCCACCTGAGCAGAACATGATCATGGTGAGCATTTGTGATCCCCTTTTGTTCGTTGTCCGTTGTCAACATTAACCTTATGATTATAGTTATGATCACTCTAGAGGCCACATGTATTGACCAATCTTCATGAAACTTGGTCAGAACATTTGTCTCGCCATTTTCAAAACTGAGTCACGTGGGGTCGAAAACTAGGGCACTAGGTCAAATTGAAGAAAAAGCTTGTTAACACCCTAGTGTTACATGTTTTGCCCAATCATCATGAAACTTTCTTAGAATATTTCATCTTATCATATCTTGTTCGAGTTCCAAAATGATTCTGGGACGTTGAAAAACATAGCTGCCAGGGTGAGGCAGTTTCCTTCTATGGCTATAGTGAAAGCTTGTGAACACTACCAGTTTAGTTTCTCCAGGTCTCAGGTGAGCGCTCTTTTGACCCTCTTCTTTTGTTCATTAACACGGTTTAAATGGGCTGAAAACGGACCTCATCTATTATTAAGTATTTTATGGTGCTATTTAATTTAAATGGTGTTAGTTTATACGTGTTGGTTATTACATTTTCAGATAAAGAAAGGTACGATTTGTTGACATTTTTTGGTTTGAAGAAATTTGTTAGTTTCTGAATGTGATTATGTTTTTAGTAGGGATGTCAACGGACACCAAACTTGACATATATGTATGTAATATCCAGAAAAATCAGAAAACAATTAATACTTTTAATAATTGATGCAACTGGTTACATAAGACATGAGTTTAACAGATTACAAAGGATTTTTTAACAATTGTGATCATTTCAATTTTTATTTTAATAGTTTGTGACAGGAACTTTTTGCGGAAAAGTTCAATTGGGAAATTAACGACATGAAAGTATTCAAAATTGGGAAAATCCGATTCTATTTTGTAAGTATATAAAGGGTTTAAATTTACAGTTAAATGTGCAAAACCCCATATTGCCCACTAGTGTGGGATCAAAGCTATTGGCTGTTTTGGAGTAATCAATATACATGCAGCAGGGTCATTTTTATGCGCAATCAAGATTAAAAAAAAAAAATATTAAAATACATTTTTGTTATCTGGATGCTAACGTATTTTCTATATATTTGGATATCCAGATATTTGTTGACATCCCTAAATCAAAGTTATGTTTTAGTGTGTTATGTTGCTGCCTTGATGGGCACTAGATATATTGGCTTTGCCATTCAAATTTGGCAGTTTTGCAAAGCACAAAAATTGGTTTTCGCTCTAAAGTTTTAAAAAGTATATATAAATATCATTATATACATATAAAACAGTTCTTTTTTACCAGGTTTTGAACGATGTTGAACATGCTTGTTATAAGATTGGTGGGGTATCAGGGCTTTTTCTCATTGTGCTGAAATTTAGTGCATTGGAAGCTTACATGCAGACCTAGCTTGGGACCTAGCATTTTGGGCCAGATGGGTCAAGGTCACTGTTACTTAAATAGAAAAACTTTCCACTCAATAACTTGAGTTTGGATTGAGGTATTGTGCTGGAATTTTGTGTGTAGGTAGCTTACAGGCAGCTTAGCTTGGGATTGCACAATTATTTAAAGTAAAGAACAATAATAAGTTAAATGTTGAAAACCTGGTTTTGTGGCATTGCCATGTTTCAGGCATCGAAAAATCCACTCGCCCGCTCGAATTTACGAGTGAAGTTGAAGGTCGGGCGAGTAAAGTTTTTTAAATACTCGACCAGCTGGGCGAGTGCTTTTTCCCGGTTTGGAAATATTAATCCAATGGCAAAACTCCTGCCACACCAATAGAAAGCGTAAACAAATTGCCGAACGAACAAAATACTGTACACAAAGAAACTGCGCTTTCGTTTTGACAATTTCAATGACGTCACGGGCACAGTAAAATAATTGTCGAATTCGGCTGCGCGGAATGTGCTTGATTTGTGGATGACACTGCTTTAAATCTAATCGATTATTATAGTATTTATACTGTGAAAAAGACCATTAGATAGGTCTTTTATGTGAAGAATTGAATTTAATTTGGGTATGTTTGTATCAGTAACTTTTTACATAGTTGGTTTAATTATTACTATAAGTGAATAATTCATGATCAACAGAGTAGCCAAAATTTACCAACATAATTTGTCAATCAAGCATGTCTTTCAATAAAAAGGTCCTGGTTGCTTATTATCAGAAATAATGTTTTTCGATATCAAAACAATGCAGGGCGAGCAGATTAAACTGCAGGGCAAGTGGATTGTCGGGCCTACTCGCCCTGCAGGGCGAGTGGCTCTGGAACAATTTGTCGATGCCTGCCATGTTTCTTGTTTTTGAGTTAAAACATTTTTGCAATGTCAAACAAGTTCAGATGTTTTATAATTATATTGTGAACTTTTGTACATATTTTGTGTCCCAGCCATAACTTCAAGTCCCTTTGACAATTCTGAAATAACTTGGCAGTTAGTAACCAACATCATGATGTGTCTCGGGAAAGAACCAGCATCAAATGTTCAAGGTCAAGGTCAGACATGAAGTTCAATGTTGAAGTTGTATCTGAAATAGAACTTCTTCATACATGGAAAGAATATAATTCGATTGCGGGAGACACTAAATGTTTTCATTCCAAATAAATGTCTTAATGGTTGAATTATGTAAAACGTGTGTTAGTCCTTAAAAAAGTTCTCATCTTGTAGGATTTTGTTATTAATTAAAATCTGGAAAACAGTTGTGTTAGCTTAATGGCCTAATATGAGTGTGTTGTGCATTGAATTATGTTAAACAAATGTGTAAGTCATCAAAAGGGAAAGTCCTCATATTGTTGGAGTTTGTTGCGTGTTGAATTATGTAAAACAAATGTGTCAGTCATCAAAAGGGAAAGTCCTCACAGTGTAGGAATGTTTTGTGGGTTGTAGTATGTAAAACAATTGTAAAACAAAAGTCCTCCTATAGTATAGGTTTTTTTGACGAAAATTATGTAAAAAATATCCTGAAGGTGAAGTTCTTTAATTTGTTTAATTGTCGGAGTTTTCGTGACTTGAATAATATGTAAAACATTTTATTTGTCATTGGAAATAAAATCCTCATTGTAGGAGTTGGTCGAAAGCAATAAATATGTGAAATCAAGCCAAGGTGATGATAACCTTTTGTAAATGAATACATTAAAAAAAGAAAAAAAATACTTTGAGCCTGCAGATAAGCTTTTCAAACTCATTTGTAAATACACTTTAAAACAAAAATTGGGACATGATTAATGGATTTAAAATATTGATAATTCCCAGTAGCAAAGTTCGAATTAAACATAAATTGTCTCATTTAACATGAAAATTTTGGACAAACACCCAGATACAGAGAAATTTGCTTGTTTTAATATATTATATTTGTGTAGAATAATATTTTGATTTGCACCTACAACTATACAAGTTAGAGAAACAAAAACTTGACAAAGAGCAAACTCTGAAAACAGCTACCTTTTAAATGTGCTTCTTGCTGTTTTTACAGAGCCCCCGAAGGTTCACCTGACCACCACAACTCTTTTTGGAGCGTCCGAAGTGCGTGTACGTGCTGGAGAGCCACTCAAGCTGAAACTGGGCATTACCGGTTCCCCAACTCCCACTGTCATCTGGACCAAAGGAGGAAAACCCATCCCAAGGGTAATTATGTATTAGTATTTAAATCTTTGGGACCAGTTAAGTGTTTTGAATTATATTAAACCAGTAACATATTCAATTTGTTCAACCATTTCAGAGTGAAAGAAAACTCATTGTACATGTACTTACCTAAAGGGATTATAAATAATACGTAGTCCACTGAACTTTTCTCCTTTTATTTACATTTGGGCATTGTAAATACCAGCATAAAGGATGAACGAAGATTGTTGTTCAGACCATATCAGTTGTATTTTGTGTCAAAGCTCTAGTTTTAAACTAACCATCAAATATTAACAATTTGCAAACCCACCTTAACTTCCATCAGCTGCAGCATATGTTATTAGTAGTCAAGTCTATTTTGGTTGACATATATTGTAGGCTCGCACCTCCAACACTCATGATAATACAACGCTAGAGGTCCCGAAAGCAGATCATGGCGACACTGGAAACTACCTTGTAACTGTTGAAAACGAACATGGCAGAGATTCTGCAGATATTCCGGTCATCGTTATTGGTATGTTAAATTCTGCAATTTGTCAATAGCAAAAATACATATTTACCAGTTCATGTTTCTACAGTGACAATTGTCAAATGCAACAACAAATATCTGAGTCAATTAAAAAAATGAACAAACTCCAAATAACTTCTCTTTCAAACATCTATTATTTATATGCATAATATATTATGTTTGTAACCATAATTGCTGTGCCAGTGGTCTGTGTTGTAACAAATAGTCTCTTCATAAAATTTACGAATAGTCTCATTGTTTTGCAGACAAGCCTGGACCCCCCGAAGGTCCTCTGGAGGTCAGTGATGTGTTTGCGGACTCCTGCCAATTGGCATGGAAACCACCTCAGGACGACGGAAACTCACCAATTATCGGTAAGTCCTATTAATTATAAATAAAATTCTCTCATTGAGGCTCGTTTACCATAAATAAAACTATTGAAAATGCAATTGTTTTTCTTGGGCATATTTTGTGTAGAAATCATTTTCAATTAAACTGAACTTATGTAATGACAGAAAATATATTTGTGTTAGTGTTTGACACAAAAATATCTCTTTTAAGTAGAGCCTTCTGCTATTTCCTTCAATTTAGAACAATATTCCAGTTCTGGATGTTGCCATGTAAACAGATTATGGCTGGACAATAATGGAATGTATTCTTGATGTAGGTTACACAGTGGAAAAGTGCGAGGAGGGCTCAGACTTCTGGGAGAAGGTGCCTGGCATACTGATGTGCCAGTCCAGTATAGTCACTGGCCTGAAGACAGGAGTCACGTTCAAGTTCAGGGTCATGGCTGAGAACATGTACGGGATTGGAGAGCCCTTAGAGACAGTGCTAGTCAAGAATCGATTTGGTGAGAAAATGCTTTTTTTCTAGTGTTACATAAATTTTATAATGATTGTTTAGTATTTTGCATCATTTTTATTTCAGCTCTATCCAGTTAAATAATGTCTTTTGTAGTTGTTGTTATTTCGTGTCCTTGGAACAATTCAGCTCCATATTCTAGTATCAGTTTGCTTGATTTATTTCTTATGACCCCAAAGGGAGGCATATAGTAACCGCATCGTCAGTCCGTCCTTCCATCCATCCATCAGTCTTGCCCGCTTCTTGCATGGAGTATAACTGGAAGTATTGAAGGGATTCTCAAAAGGTGTAGTCCTCATTATGTAGGAGTTTGTTGTGAATCGAAATATGTAAACTTTTGTTATATTTCTAGTCCTCATGTTGTAGGGGTTGTTCCAGCCATAACTTCAAGTCCCTTTGACAATTTTGAAATAACTTGGCAGTTAGTAACCAACATCATATGATGTGTCTCGGGAAAGAACCAGCATCAAATGTTCAAGGTCAAGGTCAGACATGAAGTTCAATGTTGAAGTTGTATCTGAAATAGAACTTCTTCATACATGGAAAGAATATAATTCGATTGCGGGAGACACTAAATGTTTTCATTCCAAATAAATGTCTTAATGGTTGAATTATGTAAAACGTGTGTTAGTCCTTAAAAAAGTTTTCATCTTGTAGGATTTTGTTATTAATTAAAATCTGGAAAACAGTTGTGTTAGCTTAATGGCCTAATATGAGTGTGTTGTGCATTGAATTATGTTAAACAAATGTGTAAGTCATCAAAAGGGAAAGTCCTCATATTGTTGGAGTTTGTTGCGTGTTGAATTATGTAAAACAAATGTGTCAGTCATCAAAAGGGAAAGTCCTCACAGTGTAGGAATGTTTTGTGGGTTGTAGTATGTAAAACAATTGTAAAACAAAAGTCCTCCTATAGTATAGGTTTTTTTGACGAAAATTATGTAAAAAATATCCTGAAGGTGAAGTTCTTTAATTTGTTTAATTGTCGGAGTTTTCGTGACTTGAATAATATGTAAAACATTTTAATTTGTCATTGGAAATAAAATCCTCATTGTAGGAGTTGGTCGAAAGCAATAAATATGTGAAATCAAGCCAAGGTGATGATAACCTTTTGTAAATGAATACATTAAAAAAAGAAAAAAAATACTTTGAGCCTGCAGATAAGCTTTTCAAACTCATTTGTAAATACACTTTAAAACAAAAATTGGGACATGATTAATGGATTTAAAATATTGATAATTCCCAGTAGCAAAGTTCGAATTAAACATAAATTGTCTCATTTAACATGAAAATTTTGGACAAACACCCAGATACAGAGAAGTTTGCTTGTTTTAATATATTATATTTGTGTAGAATAAATATTTTGATTTGCACCTACAACTATACAAGTTAGAGAAACAAAAACTTGACAAAGAGCAAACTCTGAAAACAGCTACCTTTTAAATGTGCTTCTTGCTGTTTTTACAGAGCCCCCGAAGGTTCACCTGACCACCACAACTCTTTTTGGAGCGTCCGAAGTGCGTGTACGTGCTGGAGAGCCACTCAAACTGAAACTGGGCATTACCGGTTCCCCAACTCCCACTGTCATCTGGACCAAAGGAGGAAAACCCATCCCAAGGGTAATTATGTATTAGTATTTAAATCTTTGGGACCAGTTAAGTGTTTTGAATTATATTAAACCAGTAACATATTCAATTTGTTCAACCATTTCAGAGTGAAAGAAAACTCATTGTACATGTACTTACCTAAAGGGATTATAAATAATACGTAGTCCACTGAACTTTTCTCCTTTTATTTACATTTGGGCATTGTAAATACCAGCATAAAGGATGAACGAAGATTGTTGTTCAGACCATATCAGTTGTATTTTGTGTCAAAGCTCTAGTTTTAAACTAACCATCAAATATTAACAATTTGCAAACCCACCTTAACTTCCATCAGCTGCAGCATATGTTATTATTAGTCGAGTCTATTTTGGTTGACATATATTGTAGGCTCGCACCTCCAACACTCATGATAATACAACGCTAGAGGTCCCGAAAGCAGATCATGGCGACACTGGAAACTACCTTGTAACTGTTGAAAACGAACGTGGCAGAGATTCTGCAGATATTCCGGTCATCGTTATTGGTATGTTAAATTCTGCAATTTGTCAATAGCAAAAATACATATTTACCAGTTCATGTTTCTACAGTGACAATTGTCAAATGCAACAACAAATATCTGAGTCAATTAAAAAAATGAACAAACTCCAAATAACTTCTCTTTCAAACATCTATTATTTATATGCATAATATATTATGTTTGTAACCATAATTGCTGTGCCAGTGGTCTGTGTTGTAACAAATAGTCTCTTCATAAAATTTACGAATAGTCTAATTGTTTTGCAGACAAGCCTGGACCCCCCGAAGGTCCTCTGCAGGTCAGTGATGTGTTTGCGGACTCCTGCCAATTGGCATGGAAACCACCTCAGGACGACGGAAACTCACCAATTATCGGTAAGTCCTATTAATTATAAATAAAATTCTCTCATTGAGGCTCGTTTACCATAAATAAAACTATTGAAAATGCAATTGTTTTTCTTGGGCATATTTTGTGTAGAAATCATTTTCAATTAAACTGAACTTATTTAATGACAGAAAATATATTTGTGTTAGTGTTTGACACAAAAATATCTCTTTTAAGTAGAGCCTTTTGCTATTTTCCTTCAATTTAGAACAATATTCCAGTTCTGGATGTTGCCATGTAAACAGATTATGGCTGGACAATAATGGAATGTATTCTTGATGTAGGTTACACAGTGGAAAAGTGCGAGGAGGGCTCAGACTTCTGGGAGAAGGTGCCTGGCATACTGATGTGCCAGTCCAGTATAGTCACTGGCCTGAAGACAGGAGTCACGTTCAAGTTCAGGGTCATGGCTGAGAACATGTACGGGATTGGAGAGCCCTTAGAGACAGACTGCCCAGTGCTAGTCAAGAATCGATTTGGTGAGAAAATGCTTTTTTTCTAGTGTTACATAAATTTTATAATGATTGTTTAGTATTTTGCATCATTTTTATTTCAGCTCTATGCAGTTAAATAATGTCTTTTGTAGTTGTTGTTATTTAGTGTCCTTGGAACAATTCAGCTCCATATTCTAGTATCAATTTGCTTGATTTATTTCTTATGACCCCAAAGGGAGGCATATAGTAACCGCATCGTCAGTCCGTCCTTCCATCCATCCATCAGTCTTGCCTGCTTCTTGCGTGGAGTATAACTGGAAGTATTGAAGGGATTCTCAAAAGGTGTAGTCCTCATTATGTAGGAGTTTGTTGTGAGTCGTAATATGTAAACATTTGTTATATTTCTAGTCCTCATGTTGTAGGGGTTGTTGTGTGTTTAATAATGAAACACATATGTGATTTCCATGGAAAAGTGAAGTCCTTAGTATATATAGGAGTTTGTTGTGACATGAATTCTGAGAAACATGTGGGCTAGTCATCAAAATGTATAGTCCTCATTATGTAGGAGTTTGTGAGTTGATTTTCATAAAACATTTGCCTTAGTTCTCAAAAAGTGGAAACCTCAGTATTAAGGAGTTTGTTGTGTGTTGACTTTTGTAAAACATGTTAGTCCTCAATTGTTTAAATCATTTCCATGGTAGACTTAAAAAAAGTGTTCAGTTATGGACCTGGGGACAGATGTAGACACGCCTTTTGGGGGTGAGTCGTTGTTATGGGTTTTCCTTATATGTACCGTAATTACTCTAAGGTTTCAAAAACCCTAAGTTTTCTGACACTCTTTTTTTAGCCATAATTATTTTTTGGACGCCCAGATTTTCACCTACAATTAATGACTCTAAATTTTCAGACAGTTGAATTTTATCAGAATTCTACCTATTTTGGTTAATGCGGTGACACATCACACATGTTTATACAACCGGATGACGGTCATAAAACTTGTCAGATGAATGCAAGAAGTCAGTGGACGGTACATTTGAGTAAATAACCATGTATACCAGTAATAGACAATGGTTTCACCTGATTCCTTAAAATGATCATCCAGTTGAAATGATCCTAGTAAGAAACCAATAAGTTCAAAGTTTTTGTATTGTAAAATTGCAGGAACAACAGTGTATAATGTTGATTAGTGCCAATTAAGATAATTCAGGTTGCTTTTTAAAATTAGTATTTTGTTAATTATTTCTTATTACCAATTCACTTATCTACTGCAATTTGTCCCTGCTCAAAACCTTAAGTGTGACAAATTGTATCGCGCCCTATTTGAGTTGTTAAAAACAACGATTCAAGAATTAACAATTAAAACATAATTTGCACATTTTAGTTCATTAATAAAAGGTTTTTACTACAGTATATCAAACGTATCTTTGTAATCAGTGATCAACAGCATTGGAGTATATTTTGGTAGAACAAAATCAAACATATGGAATTATTTTAAATTTATTGCAAACATATCTTAATATCGATACCATTCGGCAAGTGGCGTTATACACAGGATATATTCAAATGTTTATGCAATAGGTATACAGTCTAATCTGACTTAGCGGTCACCTGAGTTAAGCGGTCACCTGTCGTAAGCGGTCAGTCTAGATTCCCCCCGACGAAAATCAGTCATTATTACACCTGAGTTAAATGGTCACCTGCCGTATGCGGCCAGCGGCCAGTATATTTCACAACGAATGCCACTTTTCACCTGTGTTAAGCGGTCACGAGGCAGTCATTCCGAGGTGCAAAAAGTAAACATTCAAATCGATCTGCGTTGTTTGTCTCGCACCTCTGACGTCATAGCGTCTATTGTGCGGGTAAAGAATCTGATTGCGGTAACCGCCTTTGACGTTGCGAGGACTTAACACTGAACACACACCAACACTCCGAGGACTGTTTTCGTTGAGAGGACTTACACTCGAGTCCTCAAAACGTTTTCTTCATAAATCTCATCTAAAGGATGGCTTCGTTTGAAATTTGCAATTTAGTAATGGTCCTCATATAGTCCGCATGTTACGAGTTTGTGCATCTGGCCACACACAGTTTACAGGTCCTTCTCAAAGTGTGTGTAGAAGTAACCAATCAAATGTCTACTTGTGAGCTGAAAATGACCAATCAGATTTTTTTGCTTCTAAACCGGTCCGATTGTGCGTCTATTGTGCGGGTAAAGAATCTGATTGCGGTAACCGCCTTTGATATAATAAATGCGACCCACTGTGAAAAAGCAAATACTAGGGTGTTGAGAAGGTTTGTTTTACTGTGATAATTACGGGAATATCTTCAAAATAAAATATGTCAGAGTATGTTACACGTTTTAATAAACGGTCACATGCTGTCTGCGGCCAGCATTTTCATGATAAAATCCACTTTTTCACCCTGTTAAGCGGTCACGAGACATCTGATAACTGGAGCATATGAAGTCCCCTCAAGGCATTGTTTGTTATCAGATTGCTAATTAGCTTATTGTTGCAGACGAGAGTGACATGATGTTGTGATAGATTATCTCAGTTGTCCCAGCATCAGTTTTCCGCTTGGTTTGGCACAAACACACTCAATTGAAATCAAAATCAACACTAGAATTTGACTAGTTATTATTTGGGTTATAATTTTGATTGCAATATATGAAATTTTGACACTGTCATGTATTTTCGCGACCTTACAAAACGATCAAAGTCGTTGACAACATTATTAAATAAGTTGAAAAAAGTGTAATAAAATGTATATTTATAATCAAAAATTCTAATGTTAAGTTTAAATACCGAGGATGAAGTATATGGTATTTAATGGTGAATTGTTTCAATAAAAATGACATCTGTTTTCAACATACATGTTACTTTGACTTGTAATTAAGCTTAGTTTTAATAAGCTAAGAATGATTTTTATACAACTTCAGTCCATAAACTGAGGTTTGCTAGGCTTAACATGATATTTCATATATTTTATTAACTAAATGTACATACAAGTATAATATACAAATGTACATGTATATGTATATTACTTTAGACATTAAAAGACTATCAGTGTTTTTGCTTTTGGCGTGTGTTTCTTTGAATGAGGATGATACTATCAGCTGACCAACCATCTAAAAAGTGGTCACCTGCCTTAAGCAGCCACCTACCTTAAGCTGCCACTTTGACCACTTCCCTTGACTGGCTGCTTAACACAGGTTAGACTGTATTGTCAGGGTCTCAAAATTTTTGGACATTGCATATTGGGAATATTTTTGTGTATATAAATTTTCAGAAAAAAAAAATTAAATTAATAATTTTTAAGTGTCTGAAAACTTAGAGTAATTACGGTATATAATGTAGGGATTTTATTGGCAGAATGATCACCATCAAGATATGGTATGTCGTGATAATATAAAATTTCTCCCACACAAAGAAGTGGGGCAACATATTGATAAGCTGTTGTTGGTTGGTTTGTTGTTGTCTATAGTTCCTGTCCTGCCATTAACTCTATTGTGGATGATGGGATTTCAAAATAAATTGGCATAAAAGATCATCATAACAAGATGACATGTCATGTGCAAAAACTATGTCACTCGTTTAAAGGTCAAGGTCACAGTGAACACTTGATAATTGTACATATACCTAATATGGAGATATTGAAAGTATATGTTTGTGTCAGGCTCATGGTATAGGTCTTGTTTATGCATGGAGAGAATTAAGTTTAATGCGGCACAAATGTTCACCATCTCCATCAGATGTGTCTTGAACAAGTTTCAGTTCCCTCGGTTCAGATCAAGGTCACACTTGAAGTACAAATGTTTTATAAATCATGAATATAGTTGAATAGATTGTGTCCAGAACAGAACTACCTTACACATGGAGGGAATTTGAAGTTGAAGTGTGTAATAGATAGTGAACATATTTTGATATTTTATGTTGACTATGATCAGTTTCACAAGGTCATATGGAGGGAGACGTTAAATGTTTTCTTTCCAAAACCATATTTTTGCTCTCGTTGACAGCTGTCCAGTTATGTTTATATTTACACTTCTGGGTGGAATGAGGGGCTATTAAGGAATCACTTTGTCTTTTAGTCTGTCTTCATTGCGTCACTTCTGTCTGTCCCAGATTCTAGCTTTCAAATGCATGGAAGTCTATCGATTAGCTGGCACAAAAGTTTGCCTTTACTAGATGGTGTGCTGTGGACATGAACCAGGAGGCTAACTTTAGGGTCATGGTCATACTTTGAGGTCACATTTGAACATTTAGAACTTTATTGTCAAGATATAACTTGTCTAAGCTCTTGCTTCCCCATGCTTAGCACAAATCTAGTTAGGGTAAAAAGTCCAATATGTATTTCTGTTTGCATGCAAGTGTTCCTCACACAAGTCAGTTAATACATTTTATTTTCTTCTTTTATGTCTCATGTTTTGTTGTTTTAAAGGAACATTCACTATTTGATGAATTGTCAACTGTTGCACAGATTACGAAAAGAATTGGTTATGTTATGCTGCAAAAAAACACTTAAGAACTGAAAAATATATTGTAAAAACAACTGAGTTCCTGCTGAGTAAACATCTGTTGCAAGTAATAAAATTAAATGAATCTGTGAACAAATCCCTTTCATGAACAAACATACATTTCCACACCTTACCATTTTTTTTCTGCTTTTTTCACACATAATGATATCTCTTTTCAGAAGATTCGTTGATGGACTCTGGGGATGAATATGTCCCTTCAGATACGGATGCCTCGGTAGTGCCGGATAGTGAAACAGAAATGAACAATGAAGTCTGTTTTCCATATATAAATATTAATTCTGAAGACCAAGCTGATACACTCTCTGAGGGATTATCAGATGAACACAGTGAGTATATTCCATCAGAGATATCAGATGAACATAGTGAGTACATTCCATCAGAGATGGATGAAAGTTATACGTCAGTGTCAGATACTGAAATTGAAGAATCAGACAATGCAGTGCCTTTATCTTATGATATTACTGAGTACCAGAACATTGATCCGGTCCCTCAGCCTGGAACTTCAATTGAAAATGAACCTCAGCCATCTACATCTCAAACTTTAATAGTAGACATAGCAAAACACACAAACGATGGTGCCAGAATATGGGACAAGAAACATTATTGTCTCTATTGTTCGAAGTTGTTGGCAAAATTGCCTCGGCATTTTGAGCAGAAACATCGACAAGAGCTCGAAGTCATTGAAGCGCTTTTATTGCCTGTGAAATCACTAGAAAGAAAAGCAAAATGGAGGGTGCTAATGAACAAGGGTAACTTTCTTCAGAATAAGCAAGCAGTCAATGAAAAAAAAGGCAGTATCATTCCTTTCAAGAGGCCAAGTCAAAAGAGCTATGAGGCAGCTGATTACTTACCATGTGAGAAATGTCTTGGTTTTTTCTTAAGGCATGAACTTTGGAGACATTCAAAAAATTGTCCAGCTAAAGGCGACAAAGAAACAGAGAAAGGTACAAGGCATCAGGCTGCTGGACTGGCTTTACTGACATCAGACTTGTCTAAAAATGAAGACTTTAAAAAGAAAATTATAACTTCAATGGCAAACGATGAAATATCTTTGATCGCTCGTAGAGATGAGATCATTGTGAGACACGGGGAAAAATTGTTTGCTAAAATAACAAACCAAACACATCAGTACCAATATGTCAAACAAAAGATGAGAGAACTTGGACGCTTTTTAAAAAGTGCGAAAGACATGGATTCAAGAATCGAATCATTGCAAGACTGTATGAACCCTACAATGTTTCCACTCGTTATTTCCGCTGTCAAACACGTGGCAAGATTCGATCAATGTACAAGCCAGTATGGAGTTCCATCTTTGGCCTTGAAACTAGGACATTCTTTAAAACATTGTGGTAAGATTCTTCACACCAAAGCTATTATCAACAGCAACCATGATCTTAAAGTCACTGCTGAAAATTTTATTACATTGTGTGGTGAGGAATGGTGTTCAGAAATTTCCAGTGTCGCTCTGCAGAATATACACAATAAGAAGTTTAACACTGTTAAACGACTTCCCATTGCAAGTGATCTTCAAAAACTGAATGAATTCCTAGATTCGCAAGCAGAAGACAAGCTGAAGCATATAAAACAAAACCCTAACCCGAATGTTTGGAGACAACTTGCATCAATAACACTTGCCCAACTGGTGCTGTTTAACAGAAGAAGAGGAGGTGAAACTGAAAGGATGGAAATCGAGCAGTATAGAAAAGCTGTAAACCAACCACGGGAAATCCAGGAAGAGATTGCACAGAGTTTAACTCCATTTGAACGTAAGCTGGCAGAGACCTTGAGGAGGGTAGAGATAAGGGGCAAAAGAGGACGGTGTGTGCCTATTTTGCTTACAGAGAGACATTTCAGTCAATTGGAAGTGCTCTGTAGCACCAGAGAAATGGCTGGAATTCAATTAGATAACAAATATGTGTTTGCAAGGGAGGGTAGTGCCGCAACTCCTCTCAGAAGTTCTGATGTTCTTAAAGTGTTTGCTGTCGAGTGCGGAGCAGAGCATCCACAGCATATCACATCTACATCGCTACGAAAACATGTTGCTACAATCTCTCAAATCCTGAATCTTAAAGAAAATGTGCTGGACAGTTTGGCGAATTTTCTTGGCCATGATATTGCCGTACACAGACAATTTTACCTGAAAACACAATACAATTAGCCAAAATTGGAAAGCTGTTGATTGAGGTAGAAAATGGTACACTAAGCAAACACCACGGGAAAAGCCTTGATGAAATTCAAATGGATCTTGAAGGTGCGTATATAGAGCTTATTTGTTCTGTTTGTTTGTATCATAGTTTATCCAATAGAATCACGCTTTGATCAGTGTGCAAGTGAATAATCAACTATTTGTCTTGAGTATACATTTTCTATCATGTACACATGTAGGGATTTTATTGGCAGAATGATCACCATCAAGATATGGTATGTCGTGAGCAACCAGGCCATTAGGTTAGGGTCAAGGTCACAATTGAATTAAAAAAAAGCATTCAAATGTATGATTTTATTTTTCTATCAAGGCCATGTATAAGAGATACTGCTACCTGTGTTATTGGAACAAAATCAACTTATTGCTCACAGTGATCATGAGGGAATGTGTCACAGGCAAGAATAAGGTCACTGAAGAATTTAAAGGGGCTGGGGCTTGTAATTAATTGTACATCCAGAGCAAAACACATCTTATTTGCTTTAAACCTCAAACTAATACCATGGAGCAGTCATAAATAATACACTAGGTATGTTAGCAATAATCTTAGCAAATCAATATATTGGTGTAGAAGTAGAAAATAAACATGTAATAATGCTTTTCCCAAAGAATGAGTCCCTTTTGGTGGTAAATTTTTGTGTCTTGCTTAACTCAAAAAGTATTGCTACTAAAGTGATGAAACTTTACCAACATATTATTATCACTAGCATGTGAACATGTGCACCTCAAATTTTGGTCATTTTTTTAACACAACCAGAGTTATGGCCCTATTTAGCAAGAACGATACGTTTTTATACACCTTATAAAAAACTGATCATATTATAGGAACACCTGCAGCAGGCGGGTGGGCGTGCAGCATCCAGGAGAACTATGTCCACTCTGTTACTCAAAAAGTTTTAATTGTATCATCACGAAACTTGGTGATAATATTTGTAGGCATAATATCTCGGCCAAGTTTGATAACCAGCCAGATCGTCTGAAGCACTTCTTAATTATGGCCCTTGAATTATAAAAAAAATTGCCAAATCAACCTTGTCCGCTCTTTAACTCAAATAGTTTTAATCATATCATCATCAGACTTGGTCACAATGCCTGTGGGTATATAATCTCGACCAAGTTCGATAACCAGCCAGATAGCCTGAAGCACTTCTTAATTATGGCCCTTTAAATATATTAATTGGCAAAATTAACCTTGTCCGCCCTTTAACTCTACTGGTTTTAATCCTATCATCATCAAACTTGGTCAAAATGTTTGTGGGCATAAAATCTCAGCCAAGTACAATAACCAGCCAGATCGCCTGAAGCACTTTTGAATTATAGCCCTTGAATAATCCGAAATTTGCCAAATTAATGTTCTCTCACTCAAATAGTGTTAATCATCAATTTTGATCAGTGTAACCCAGACCTTTAAACGGGCGTATTTTGTGATAATTTGGCACTTTTTTTCAAATTGTGTTGCGCACAACTAAAAAAGTATTGCTTCTAGAGTGATGAAACTACAAACATATTTACCAGTTTTTGAACTTGCGCACCTGGGTAATTTACTTTTTTTCGACACAGGTGGACTTTTGAGACAAAAGTTGAACATAAGCCTAAGGGCATCCCTTTCCTACGGACACATGTCTAGTTTAATGAATTGTGTGGTAAAGAACTGTGCTTTTTTTTGTAGAGCCACTGGACCAAGAAGATAGTGATTCTGAAGAAGATATGCCAGTTGTTGATAAAACAGTTGCCCAGTCCAAAGCCGCAACCAGCCAGTCCAAAGCCACAGCCAGCCAGTCCAAAGCCACAGCCAACCAGTCCAAAGCCACAACCAGTCAGTCTAAAGCCACAGCCAGCCAGCCCAAAGCCGCAACCAGCCAGTCCAAAGCCACAGCCAGCTCTGTCGGAAGGAAAGCGCAGAAAAGAAAAATGTGGTCTATCGAAGAACAAGCAGCTGTTGAGCGACAACTCGGAAAATATCTTCACACAACAAAGCTGCCAGGTAAACACGAGATTGAGGAGAGCAGAAAAAAAGAACCTGTATTGTTGAACAGACCTTGGCAACAAGTAAAAAGCTACATTAAGAATTCCAAAGTTTCAATGCAGAGAAGATTAAACAGTGCAAAATGAATAAGCTATTTTGTGTCCAGCCAGCAGGGGTGAACTGCTGGTTTATTTCCTTGAAAAGGATGCCATAGTTACAAGGCCTAATGTGTAGAAACATTCATCACTATTGATCTTTGGTTGGTATTTTACATTTACATTTGACCTTGTCCATCCGTACTTCCGTCTTTCGGATTTTTTATGTTGCGCATAACTCAAAAAGTATTCCTGCTAGAGGGATGAAACTTTACAAACATTAACCAGCATGTGAACTTGTGCAACTCCATATTTTAGTTCGGTTCTTTTTGACATATCCAGAGTTATGGCCCTTTTTTAATTATAGGAATGCCCTTTGTCCTTCCGTCAGTCTGTCCGTAACACTTTCGTGTCCACTCCTTATCTCCTATACCCTTTGACGGATTTTCATGAAACTTGCCTCAAATGTTAAGAGCATTGAGACGATGTGCAGAAGGCATGAGTCAGTCATGCCGACTCAAGGTTAAGGTCGTATTTCAAGGTCAAGGTCACACTTGAAGGTCAAATAGTTTAGCCTTAATTTTTTTCGTGTCTGCTTCTTATCTCCTATACCCATTGAAGGATTTTCATGAAAAGTTAATGTCTTTGAGATGTCAAGTAGTCATGAGTCAATCATGCTGGCTCAAAGTCAAGGTAACCACTTCCAGGTCAAAAGAATCGTGGCGGGGGATATAGCTGTCTCTTGAACTGCCTTGTTAGCAAAAAATGACATATTTTAATTTGTGTTGCGCATAACTCAGAAAGTGTTGCTGAAAGAGATATGAAACTTTACAAACATATTTACCAGCATGAGAACTTACTCACCTGGGTATTTTGGTCCTTTTTTCTACATAAGTGGAGTTATGAGACATAACTGGAATGAGGGGGCATCAGTGTCCGTAGGACACATGTCTAGTTTTGTTTTGCTTTATCTTCATTTGGTATATGCGTGGTATGCTCACATAAAGTTGTTGTTTTTTCAGATTTGGTCCTGCAGTTCATGTGATTTCAATTTCTTTATTATTATCTACTTGTCTCACTCCATTTGTATGGCTTGACAAGTTGTACTTGTTTCCTTGTTGAGATTGTTTTTGGAGTTGCTTGTCTATTTGATTGCTCTAACCTGTCATACGACTGTTAATGTAAATATGAATAGCCTTTGCATGTTGTGTTAACCATACCAGCAATAATTAAGCTAAAGAAGTTCATGTTGTGTATTATTAATGACTTGCCATATTGGGGGATTTTATCACAGTTTATATGTATAATCTTTAATCATATAATCAAGATGTGTTGTTTTTGAATGCTAACCACATGTACCTTATGATTTTACTTAAATGTTGCTTAATGGTGTATATTTATGCTCCCACTTCAAGGTCAGGGAATATATATTATGAAAAGGGGAAGCATATAGTCGCCGCTTGGTCCATCCGTCTGAATTCTAATTTTGATGGAATTGAGCTTGCGGGGTTGTGAAATGAATTTCCAAGATAATTGTTTTCATCCTACTTGATGTCCGTCTGTTACACTTTTGTTTCCGTGCGAGATCTCAGGGACTAATGATCCGAATTTGATGAAAGTTTATATGCAGTATCCTTAAAGCGTTGACATGCGCAGTGCTCCAGCTAGGATTTAAAAAGGGCAGGGTGAAACTTTTTTAAAAGGGCACTTGTGTGCGTGCCATTAATTTGGCAAGGTGTAATAAAACTAATATGTGTATCTATGACTAAATCATGTATATGTATTATCAGTAAAACTGAAAAATTGTCTGCTGCAGTGTTGAGTATTGATTTTTTAATCAGCTGGTATCAGACCCTAATTGCATTATAGTGTTATAGTTTAAGGTTTTAGCATTGCTAGGACAAGGATTTGGAAATTAAGGCACAAAGAGAGCTTGTAGTCCCTCAATATCAAAATTTAACTGATATCTTTGATAAGAGAAAAAGGCAGGGCAGTATAAAGGGCAGCGGTGCGCATCCAAATGGGAATGGGCGTTGCGCCCTGCTATTTATTGCTAGCTGGAGCACTGATACGCATAATGTCAGGTTGTTCCGCTCAAATGATTTTTTATTGAGTTATTGCCCCTTGAATAATGATTCATTTCCACGCGTGATCTCTGTCACTTATGATCCAAATTTGATGAAACTTTATATGCTGCATCCGTATAGGGTGGGCATGTGCATATTATCATGTTGTTCCGCTCCTATGATTTTTTCAGGAAGTTGTTGCCCTTGGACATTTTTAAGGAACTTTGCATTTCTGGACGAAATCTCAGGAACTTTAGATCCCCATTAGATGAAACTTTATATACAGTGTCCTTATAGGATGGACCTGTGCATATTGTCAGGTCGTTCCACTCCAATGATTTTTCAGGGAGTTATTGATCTTGCATTACAATTAGTACATTTTTATTCCTGTGCATGTTCTCTCGAACTTAATAGCCAATTTGAATGACATTTTGTAGGCAGCTTCCCAACCAAGGGGTCATATTGTCAGGTTGTTCTGGTCTGTTGATCTTTCATAGAGTAATTGCTTCATTCTTGTTCCTATGCTTTCAAATAACCCACATTAATAAAGCACATAGGGGAGCATCCATCAATTTCACTGATATTCTTGTTTGCCGTGTTATCAGTCTGTCAGCCTGGCATAAATAAAAAAGTACAACTGCTATAGTGATGAAACATTATTAACATATTTTTCAGCATGTGTACTTGGGTATTTTGGCACATATTTTTTATGTCATCACCTCTCTTTTGACCCCTTAAAAAAAAAAAAAAATATGGACTGTTTAGTAAAGCAAAGAATGTTGAAACTTTAAACTATATGATCAAAGTTATGGTCCTTTTCTTAGAAAATTATAATATTTTTGGACTTGTGTGGATAACTGCTAGAGTGATGAAACTTCATTAACATGTTCATCATTATGTAAATGTGCACATGATGGTATTTTGTTGCAGAATTATAGATCAGCAAGTTTATGGCTTTTTTATAACCCCTAAAGGAGGGCATTTTGAAATTGAACCATTAATCTGTCGAACCAAGGTGAAGTTTTTAGTCTAATATTGAATACTTTGTATTTACTTAAAACTTAAAAAACTCCCACTTTTAATGGAAAATATTTGACAGATAAATGCACCTTTTATTACTTTATGATTTGATTTATTGTTTTTGTTTTCACTATTTGTACAGAGCAGCCGTTTTGACTGAAGAAATTAAGTTAACATTTTTCATTCATCTTTACTGACAGACAATGATTTGTCACTTGATTGAAAGTGTGTTATGGTGCATATGTAGTGACAGCTTTTTTTCTTAGTATAAATTAACATTTTTGGATTTGTGTTGCATATTACTCAAAAGGATTTACTGCTAGAGTAGTATACATATATATGTATTGATCAGCCTGTGCACATTGGTTAATAATATGCTTTTGTGACAACAGGCATGTCCTTTGTTAAATTTATTTCGAAAAAATACAACAAACATTTATCTTTGCATGTGTGTATAAAGGTATCTTTAAGCAGCTGTTTAATTTTTAGCTCGACTTTTCGAAGAAAAGGCAAGCTATTCTACTTGCCCCAGCGTCGGCCTCAGAACTAGGTTTAAGTTTTTCTGTAAGCTAGTTTCTCAGGAATGGCTTGAGGTATTAAATTCAAACTTAAAACATGTATTCCCCATATTGAAATGACCCCAGAGACCAATTTTGGTAACTCTAGTTTGAAATTTGAAAGTTGAGGGCCTTTTTATACTTAGAAATCTGCATATATACTATATAGGCAGGTTAAAATTTTCGGTAAGCTAGTTTATCAGGAATGGCTTAAGGAATATAATTCAAACCTTAAAACATGTATTCCCCGTATTGAAAGTTTGGTACTTCTTGTTCGAAATTTGTCAACATTAAGGGTCTGTTTACACTTTGAAAATTTACATATAAGCTGTGTAGATACCTTGTATTAAGACCCCCCTTGGGATTGCGTATGGGATGGATGGGGTCAAGGTCACTGTTACTAATGGATTCCGCTTAATAACTCAAGAAGGAATTGAGCACATGTCATGCAACTATAAACATAGATACGTTCTTTCAAAACTTTATTTGGGAATCCAGATGGGGTCAATGTCACTGTTATTTAATATAGATAAATGGTTTCCGCTCAATAAAAAATTAAGCTATTGTATTGAAACTTCATACATAAATACCTTATATCCAGATCTAGCATGGGATTTTGTGTGGGGTGTGTGAGGTCAAAGTCACTGTTAGTACATATTAAAGAATTATTTTTTTCTCAATAACTTGAAAAGAAATTGAGCAATTGTTATGAAACTTGATACAAAGATTCCTTATATCCAGGGATTGCACATGGGATGGGTGTGATCAAGGTCAAGGCCACTGTTACTAAATATAGAAAAATGGTTTTGGCTTAACATCTCAAGAAAGAATTGAACTTTTGTGATTCAAGCATAGATACATTGTTTGCATATGGGGCGCTTGGGGTCAAGGTCAACAGTCAAGGCCATTGTTACTTAATACAGTAAAATGGTTTCTGCTCAAAATCAAGGTTTATGTGTCTCGTGGGATATTTTTCGAATAAGAAAAATACTAATTACTTGATAGCAACAATAACTTACCTACTTTACAAACAGTTTGTTTTGAGAAAAAAAGGCCAGAAACTCTGACAAGATCAAGAAAAGTCTTGCGCGCTGTCCTCCGACTACTCTTGTTTATCAGCACAATTTCTCTGTATTGACCATTAGTTCCTTATCAACCAATGATATATGGGACCTCGAGCGTCCGTATGATGCCAACAATTTGACCACATAACCACTTTACAGACTACATTTTTATGCAGACTAAGCATGATATTGATTAATGGGTCAGACAATGAACCTACGAGATAATACTAAGGCCCGTGAAAAGTTCTTCAACCATGGGCCAGATATAACCAAGATTTTTACTGCTTGTTTGTGGCAAAAAATGAACAGTTATGAACAGTTTGCTGTGTTCCTTCATTGTGATGGACGTTTGACCCAACATCAAGGTCTTTATCTTTGTCAGTACTGCCTCTTGGTCCAAAGAACACAATGACCCACTTTTTATTTAAAAGAATAATATACAGTGAAAATTGTATTTGTTTGAACTTAAAAATTGTTTCATTTATAAACTCCTATGTTTTGTGCTTGGTTACTTGTTTGAATAATTATATTTTTGTCTATATAATGATCAATTGATGAATATAATTTGAAGTTTGGACTATTACTTTAATATTTGATATGTTTAATTTCACTAACTGTTACAATTTATTAGTTTCAAGTGATAGACATGTTGGAGTGTGTTATTGTATGAGTGTTGGTATTTTTCGCCTCTTGACATGTGTACATGAATGTCAATATATTAGAATTAGAAGTTGATAATGTTTTATATGACCTCATGACCATACTTCCATTTTGTGTTGACTTTTATAATTATAGTACAACATACATGTGTATATATTCAAGTCAACGCCTTTACAGTTTTTTTTTCACTCCGTGTGATAGTTACCTAGTTGATTAAAATATTTTAATCAAAAGTGTGTTGCTTTTTGTATAATTAGTATTTGGTGTTGAACTTCTGGTTTCTGATGCTACTGTTATTGATAATGATCGCGCAATAGTCTGAACACAAATTACATGTAATTGATTAACGAACAAAACATGCAAAAATAATGTTAAAATTGTTCACAAGAAATGGTTAAGAATTGGTTTGGATGGTATCGAATGTCATGTCAGATAAACGGTTTAACACGAAATAACTTACATGTAATAAATTGTTTCGTGGATCAGGTTAAACTATTGTACCTCGAGATGATGTATATAAGACCTTTTGAACGCGTGTAACAGTTTCAAATCAATCTACTCGGTGCAGCAGTTGAAATATTCGCTAAAAGCAAATGAAATAACCACCGTGTCAGTGTACATGCTTTTGTTTGACCGATGTTGCGAGGACTTTACAATGGACACACACCGACAGTCCGAGGACTGCTTTTTAAGGACCTAAACTTGACGTGCACAATGAAAAGTGAGCTTTTTTTTTGACAAGTATTTATAAGTAATTTTATAAAGTTAATAAATGTGAATTGAAATATCAGTAATATTTTGCACAAGTATTGATAAGTAATTTTATAAAGTAAATAAATGTGAATTGAAATATCAGTAATATTTTGCAAAAATGACGACCATGAAGTAACGCTAGACTTGATTAGCATATATCAAAAGTGAACTCTTTAAATACAGCTGCAAGATGGTCTATATAAGACATCGCGAAATGAACGGAACTTGGAAATGAGTTTGTAGCGGATTGTAATAACAAACATATATATTTTCACATTCATACACATATACATTGCTTTGCGGAAGCGAACATACTTCGGACAGGGTAATTTCCATAATATAAGAAATAACTGCAAGGTATTGATTTAATCTATTGTATAAAAATCTAGAATATGCATAGTAAATATATAGGAATAATGAAACTCCAAAAACATTATCAGGAGATACATTTTTATTAACACCCGCTAGTCTTTCATTTAAGGCAAGTGACCAATTGCCTAAACAATACAGGACAATACAAACAACACGACATAAAACACAAAAAATCTTTGACGAAGTAGGCTTCGAATACAAAGGGATGATTTTAACTGCTATCATGTTTCATTGATTATTATACCCCGCCCCCCGTTACCAAGTTAAGGGGGGTATACTGGAATCACCATGGACGTCTGTCCGTATGTCTGTCTGTCCGTAGACAAAACCTTGTCCGCAGGCGTTCCTACACTTTTCAACGTACAACATTCAAACTTGCAGGCATTGTTCCTTATGATATGAAGTTGTGCATGTGCGATTTTTATCATCCTGCGTTAAAAATTACAAAAATTATGCCCCTTGTTCAACTTAGACATTCTATAACATCATGCTACATATTACGACATGCGGAGTCGGGGGGTATTCTTCGTCACTATTGTGACAAATTCTAGTTTTGTATGGCAGGTCGAAGATTGGCATATGTACTGGAATGTATAATTCTGCATTTGCATTAGATTCCTCAAATTTTGGTGACACAAATACCTTGTTTATTTTCTGATCTCTCGCAAAACATATTTGAGTAAATTGTCCTCACAAAGATATATACCTTAGTTTTGTGCTTACCATGTCTTGTCAGTGTTAATAAACATTGACAACAAAACACTGTCCTCAAAGCGATGGTATCATGTGATTGTCCTCTGAAAGCATGGAATTGTTGACATTATTTTAAACTGAATTTACGGAGGAACGGTTTACATTTTGTAAACGATACTCAGAACACAAACAATAGTTTGTCAGAGCAACGTCTCATTTAATTCTTTGAAGTCTAGATGCATTCCTTATAAATGGTCCTCTAAGTGCCGAACTATGTCAAGGTCCTCACATAGTCTGCCAGGTACGTATGTGTGTGTGTGTGTGTGTGTGTGTGTGTGTGTGTGTGTGCGTGCGTGTGTGTGTGTGTTTGTGTGTGTTTTTGTGTGTTTGTAAATATACTATGAGAAAATTAAATATTGCACAAGAAAAAAAAAGATTAATAACACCAACTGTTTAGAATACCTATCTGATATATTGAAGTGTCTTTCCTCTTATTTTCTCTTGGATTTTCCTCAGTTGTACTGAGCCAAGGAGACTAGATCAGACAATGCCTTGCGGACACAAGTTTTACCCTCAAGGCATTGGAGCTCGTCATCTTGGTCCAAATTTAATTTTAGCATCCAAAGTATTTATTTTATCCTTTGCACTTTACTCATCCCAGCATATTACACTTGCACTTGTTGTTTACTGTTGCTATAAACAGTAGTCTCCCTTTGTTTACATAGGCCCTAATTGTTGTATTGCCCGTTCTCCGATTCCAAAATATAACAAGAATCCACGTACCCTTAAGTAATAACTTGTGTTCATTAAGCACATAATTATATTGTTTTGTGTGTATTAAGTTTTTATATCCAGTAACCACTCTTAAGTATTTAAGTATCCAATTTGTGTTCTTGTAAGTAGTGTTCAACGTTTAATTCTCCGCCACCTTGTTTTGGTTCAAATTCTTGACCGACTTTTAATCCAATTGTGTTGTTCAGTCGGAATAATTAAAGACGTTCGCAACAAAAAGAAAATAATTGAGTTAATTGCTCCTTTTGCTTCATTATTTCTTTATTGTTTATAGGTTACAATATACTAATTTCAATCAATAAATATAAATCTGTGTAATTCGTTAAGTTCCAGTCAATGGTTAAAATTTCCTAAAGCATTATAATTATCAAAACCACACGTATACAATGTATTGCCAAACGAATTAGTTTATAAGAAAGATCCATTAAATATCTTCATTCTATTTTTGCAATTGATACGTTGTTTACGTAAACACGAGACACGAAAAAGGCTACACAGGTACCCTATTTAAAGTCCAATATTTCCCAAACAAATTGGGTGACCCATTCTTGTTATTAATGTTTTGATGTAAGTATACATCGGTGCATGTATGTGCGAAAATTTAAGAAAATCTGTCGTTTGGAACAAAATGTATTGATGCATAATAAATAACACGTTTCAAAAGGTATTAATAATACCCATTTGACCTACTTAAATGTCCGCCAAATTCATTATTTTAACAGTGAATATAAGTAAATCGTTTTTTTACTATCAAAATACACTTGTATATTGCCAAATAAGACATGTGAAAACATATCAGTTGAAAGACCCATAACCTTGTTTGAAAAAAAGCTCTCCTACATATACTTGATCATTGATAACAAAATCCAAACTGAAAAAAGTTGCTTCGACAGGTACCGCATTCCAAACCTAATATTTCCGGACAAAGGCCGGTGACCCCTATTTTTTAACACTGTTTTAGTTTCAGTATACAATGACACATGTTTGTGGAATTTTTTAACAAAACCTGTCGTTTGGAACAAAATATATTCGAATATTTGATTATTAATTGATGTTTTCAAAGGCATATTCAATGCATTATAAACCTCATTAAGTGTCCATTAAAAGTCAAAAAGATCAAAACAAAGATGCATTAAAAAATCTCCGTCCTTGTTTGAAAATGAACGCTTTATATAATTGAACATTGCTAGTCACACAAACTGAAAAAAGGGCTTCGACAGGTAGCGTATTTTAACCTCAATATTTCCGGAACAAGGCCGGTGACCCCTATTTTTTACGACTGTTTTAGTTTTAGGATACATTGGGCCATGTTTGTGCAAATTTTTAAGAAAATCTGTCGTTGGAAAAAAATTGAACGAATTGTTGCGAACGTCTTTAATATAGAAAACACTTCATACGTATAAGTATTCAATTTCAGAACACTCCTAACAGTTCATCTTTTGTTGTTTTACATTTGAATCGCATCTACGAGTTTAATCCGCTTTAATTGCTTGCGAAAACACGTGTGCGTTTGAATGTCGTGATTGTGTTAACTATTGTTTACATCATAACACCTATGCACACGCTATTTTTAGAAAACTTAATTTCGGAGAACTGAACGCACTTTCACTTTGTATCCAATTGTATTTAAACCTAAATATATTTAGAAATACGGATTGTGCGTTGTCTGTGAATATACTGAGTAGCATAGTAGCCTGTCGTACTGTACCGGTAAACACGCTGCCATGATAATGCCTTGAGTCAAAAAAAAAATTGCGATTTAAGTTGCTTAACTAGATCTAATCCACAGCACATATGATCGTAATCCGACATGGCGCAGGAATGTTTATTACTAAAACCGATTACTACGCATTATAGAAAAAATATTACTGACATAAAACTGAAAACATCGCTTTAAAAACATGTTCAAAATAATTCAATTGTAAAGAATAGTCAATAGCATTAAAAAAAAAAAGTGTTTGTTTTTGGTGTGCTAACGCGTGATATCATCACTGTAAAGGGAGACAATTGACAAATATCCTCTATATAATAACAGTTTTAATAATATATGTATGCTGGAAAGAGTTCACGCAATCTGTGATTATAGAAATCAATTTATAATATGGATTTTGAGGTCAGAATCGTGTGCATTTGTGGAACCCTAGTTTAAACACGTTTCCTGACAAACCAGAAAAGCGCAGTTGGTTAAAGGGCCCTGTTCACAGATTGGCAAATTGTAACATTTTTGACATAGATCCCAAAAAAGAAAAAAACACACATTACATAATTTTTATAAACAAGCGAAATAACGCTACTGGCAAAGAAAAATATTAGAAATATAGTGTCGTTTATATAAAACCATCAAATGATATGGATAAGATATAATGCGCTTGTAACGCTTTTCATCGGTTTTGGTTTCTTTTTCATAACGTTACAATTTCCGTACTCTAATATTGAGTCAGAATGGCCGAGTGGTTAGCGCGACACTGTTTTGATCCCGGCGGTCGTAGGTTCGAGTCCCGGCGGAGGCATTTTTTTTTTAATTAATGTTTTTTTTTCTGTATATAATACGATTTTTTTGCGGTTAGTCCAATTGCTTTAGTTTTTGCCGTTCAGACAAATAATGACTTTTTCCAAAAATACGAAAATTCTGTGAACAAGTCCCTTTAAAGCCCAGTCTTCTGCCAATTTTATTGTCAATTTCTAAGTATTGGTTCTGAACCCACTTGGTGTTTTTTCAAGCAGTTTTGCTGATTTGCTATGTATTATGTTATTTACGTAGTTAGTTTTCTCATATGTCTTAGTATAGCGCATTGTTTTCATTAATGGTGCAATAAGAAACCAAATGAAAAATAGTCCCCTTTAACCCGAATAACTAGAGTTGTTGCTAAATAAAATAATGGTGTTGATTATATATTGATAACGACAATAATCTTTCTTCTTCCGTGTATTTGTTTAACCATTACATTTTATTTTTATTTCTATTCTTTTTTGCCAGGAAAATCTCTAAAATTGAGAAAGTATGTTTTCATTAGTACACGCTGTGTTGTTCCAACATTCAACAAATTCAATTCAAAGTCGTTAATTCCGAGTTAATCCCTGGTTGTAAAAAATTAACACCTTTCGTGAAAACAATGCCCAGTTGACCGCTATGGGGCGACGTGCGACATTGGCAATTACTCAAACACCTTTTGAGCAGACCGCTCTAATCCTGGTCCCTTTGTCCCAAGATAGGCACCCGGTCTGAAGGGATGTGCTTGATTTTCGGTCCCATTTGTATGGCTTCCGAAACCGGATAACTCGCCGACGTGTTGAGAAGAATCGAGTACCCGGCTTCACTTTCCACGTGATTTCCGTGCCAAGGCTCGAAACCGTCCCAGCACATGGCGTGGTGGTTTTATAAGGGTTTACAAGTGTTATTTTAAATCATTTATAATTTCGAGTTGTGTTTGTTTAGAGGAACTTTTTTGTGTTTGTGGTGGACATATATTTGACCGTTGTGTTTATCTTGTGCAAAACTGACACTTTTGTGATTTTATGAACTTTTTTCACATGGTGTGTTAAGAACTGTTGTTTTAGTGATATATTAAGAATAAAGTACTGTTTACAGTTTGAACTTTTGTGATTATAAGCAAATAATTAAGTGCTAAGCGTGCGCTTTAGCTGTCAACATGGAGTCGGTGCTTAGCGAAGCCAGTATGGCTTATCAGACGAGTAGCGAGTTCAACGGGGGCCGTGCGGACGGACAGACGGACGCATTCTTTGGAGACATTCCGAAGAATGAGACTTACGAAGACAAGCTTGGTAAGGAACTTAGCTAGGATATTTCGATTTAATCAAATTTGTGTATGAATGTATGCATGGAACTGAAATAATATAATACAAGTCAATCTGGGCCCGTATTAACCAAACCATTCTTAGACTTCAGATAAAAGAATATACTAAGACTGAAGACTACAGAATTTTTTGTTTGCACAAACAGATCTATTAACACATTTATGTTAGATAGATCGTTACTACATATATGCCAAACACCAATCTCGGTTACATATGGCAGAAATTTATTAACATTATTATTATTGATAGATCTTTGCTTATGGCATAAATAAATCGTTCAGAATAAATGATGCTAAATTTTGCGTAGGTAAATACCAAGTTTCAAATTATCAGCTTTCTAAGAAGAATTTATAAAATAGTTTCAAGAATATTTATGTATTCTTAAGACTACGACTACGGGCCATGGTTACTTCGGCACTGTAATCATTAGTTGCTTCGGCACTCAAATGTGGTCATTTCGGCATGTACAGTTAGTCGCTTTCGGCACTGGTGGATTAACACATCTTTAATTGGTGTATTCCATTGTTAGAATGACACATCCCAGGTATATATTATATACTCAGCAAACTGTAATAATAACTGTTCCATTTAAATACGACCTTTCATTGAAATAAGGATTCAATGTTTCATTAAAACGACCTAACTAACACCATATTAAATGTTTCATTGAAATTCTACACGTACGTGTTTCATTTCTCATTTTCTAATCGCACTGCAACTTTATTATAGTCCTGAATTATTTATTACGGTAATATTGCTGATCAAATATTGTAAAATTATTCAAGATACGTTGTTACAAGTGCGAGATTAAACGCGTTAGATAGAACATTACTTTGTTACCATTTAATTTCATAGCTTGCTATTTTTTGCAGTGTACTATGGTTTATTTGGTTTATGGCAGTGCACTATGGTTTATTTGGTTTATGGCAGTGCACTATGTTTTTTTTTTGGTTTATGGCAGTGCACTATGGTTTATTTGGTTTATGGCAGTGCACTATGGTTTATTTGGTTTTGATTTGTTGTTTTCTTCTCCGTCGTTTCTGTTATACCGTATGTGCTGGAAAGAACAATATTGTTTTCACATATTGGGCCGAACAATAAATGGTTGGTATCCGCTAACATCTCCAAAAAATCTATGTGGGGAGGTAAAATACTACTTTCTTGCTTCAACTATTTTATTTCTTTGCCAAACAGTTTTAAGTATATTGGACTGCATGTAAAATGTTTAAACGCCTCCCAACAAAACTGCTCTTTTTTCCCAAGAATCAGAAAAAAAGTTCTCGACTGATGGGCAAACACACTTTTAGGGTCGGCGGAAAAAAATAAGGGGCGGGGGGGGGGGGGGGGGTCGGGTAAGCAAAAAACCAACAACTTTTTTTTTCGCCCTACAACACAGCAATATCTTCAATAGCATGTGAGGAAATTTGCTAAACAACAAACAGTTGTTCCTTTAACAAATTGATAGTTTTCTTCAATAGAAAAAGTGAGGGCAAAGCAGAAATTAAATTATCAATATAAATACATCGTTTTAAGCTATGTTAATGTGAAATATTTTAGATTAATATAAAAAATCTTGATTTGAAATATTTATGTAAATTACTCCTACAGGTTTATTAATGCTTAAATTCGGAATATTTATAAAACACTTCTACTACTATATAATAATAAACTTATCATTAAAGTTTTCGTCCATAGAAAAAGTGAGGAAAAGAGCAGAAATTAATTTAACATTATAAATATGAGCATATGTAGCTATATTCGTATATGCTATGTAGATAGTTGATCTCTAGCTTAGAAAAAAAGTTTCAAACTAGGCACGTAATCAGATATCTTTAACAAAATCACATTTCTAACGCACATTCATATAAAAGTTTTACTTATGGTGTTGGTGGAAGTAATGCACCTATCAATTTCAATATTGGAGCGGCGGGCTAACCCAGGGGAATTTGACAAATTTTATTTTGGGGGTCTGGAGTCAAGCATATTTGTCTAAATCCCTTCAGTGGGATATGCTATATGTCTATCAAATGGCCAGGAGGCCTGTATTACCGGGATCTAAATTCCGACCAAATTAAGTCTATTACCCCGGGACCCGGAATCATTCTGAATGTCTAATTCCCGCCTGTCGGGAATCGCTTTCAGATTAGCGTCCCTAATAACCCCGCCGCTCCTCACGGGGGGGGGGGGGGGGGATACTGATAGGTGCGTGCATAATGGTAGTAGAAGTATTGTTGCTTGCTACATGCAAACTGTGACAAACACCTGACAATATAATACAGGGCGAACATGTATTAAGGGCGAACGGACCCGATACCGTGTTGCAGTAGTTTAATTAAGACCAGAGTTTGTTGATTTTAAGTTTTTCGATTCCGCCGACCCAATGTATTTTTGAAAATTAATATATATATATATATACATATATATTAAAAGAAAAACAATATTGCACATTTTATAAACCAAAAATATAGAAAAATCATTTTTTCCATTTATGTCGTATTTTTGGATATTTAAACGTTTTAAATTACAGTTAACTAGTTATGCTATTAAATAAAATAAATGTGAAGCGATAGCGGTAGTAGTGGTAGTGGTAGTGACAGTAATAGTAGTAGTAGTAGTAGTAATGGTGGTAGTAGTAGTAGTAGTAGTAGTAGTAGTTGTGGTAGAAGTAGTAGTAGTGGTGGTGGTAGTAGTAGTGGCATTAAAGTAGTTGTAGTAGTGTGGTGGTAGTATTTTTGGTAGTAGTGGTGGTCGTAGTAGTGGTAGTATAGAATTAGTATTAGTAGTAGTGGTAGTGGTGGTAGATTTTGTTTTTAGTTTTTGAGTAGTAATAGTTGTTTTTGGCGTTCTTGTAACTGCAATGATGTTAGTAGTGCGGTAGCAATATATTTATTCATACCGACTCTGTTCATTCGTGAGTATTTTTTTTTCCATTTATTTTTTTTCCAGTGTATAGTTTGGTTAAATTGTTTATATTTTGGTACACGTGATTCGACAAATGTATGATGTAGTGCGGAGATGTGTACTGAGTCTGATTTAATACTCGTTAAAATGTTCATGATGATTGAAATTAAAATATTGGTAGTAATTGTGACGATTGTATGATGATGATGATGGTGGTGGTGGTGATGGGATGATGATGATTGTGTTGGTAATGATGGTATCGTCTATGTTTTTGAAAACCAGTCTTGTAATTTCCCATGACGCTCACTACACGATTGATACAATTGATTTAATGACGCATATGTTGTCACAGTGCTTGTATTATTCCTGCTAAGTTTTATAAATGAACAATGTTGGGACTTACCGGTACATGGTTACATTGACGTAAGCACTGGTTATTGTACACGCTTTTTCGGTTTTATGAAGAATATCATCTTCAAGAACAGTAACTCCGAGAGCAGTTCCCGATACGCGTTCAATTTCATTATCCGACGGTACTCGCCGACCCCAGTAAACGTTATGCAAATTGAGGTGTTGATAATGGTATGGTATTGGCAATGCCGTGGATAACAGATAATGATAATGATTGATTGATATATTGATGATGATGATTATAATGATTGTAGTGGTTGTGATGATGATGATGGTGGTGGTGATGATGATGGTGGTGGTGATGATGATTATTGTGATGATTGTGATGATGTTGATGATGATGAGGAGTTTATGGCGATGATGATGGTGATCATAATGGTGATGATGATGATGATGATCTTAAGAAATAGGACACCATTCCCCATTTTTATTTTGTCCGCCTTTCTAACCCCCATGGTTTCATGATCTATTTGTTTAAAAGTATAATAGTTAAACAAGTATTTTCAAATAATCATAATGGAATTCTGTCATTTCTTAGTTGATATTAAGATGAAAAAAAAACATATAACCGCGATCCTAATTCCTTGTCAGTTGTATAATACTGACACGCTTAATTAACTCATTGTTAGTAGTGAGGTCATAAAATGCAGAACACTGAAACACTACCGCAAAAAAACCATGCGTGTACTAGATCTGTTTGACTATTAACACCCTGCTTGTAGATATTTCAAGGTTCATTCCGTCATATGGAAGAATAACCGCCACGAGATAATCAATATCCAGCCTCCAGCGGAATATAGAAATATATAAGGAAAAAATCTTTAACTCGTCATAACTTTATTATCGTTTAAATGAATCCTTAGGTGCAAATGGTCTGATTAAATTCAATATTCATTGGTATATTTTTTAATGTTAAAAAGTTAAAAACGTTTAGTCCTTTTTAAGTTTGAAATAGGTTACTATATCTCAATTTACTATATATTTCGGGATTTTTTGGTTAGTTTTTACGCCAAATTTCTGAACGTTTTGATTCAATGTTCGAAAGGAATTCTACCAAAAGCTTAGGTGCAAATGGTTTCACAATATATACTATGTCTATCAAACAATATGTAAATTTCATGAATTTAAACTAATATTCTTTTAGTCCTTTTTGCGTTTAAAATTAGTTGGTGTTATACCTTTTTGGTAATAAAATAAGGACCATATACAGTGGAAACCGATGTTTCTTACCAGTTTCATCATTTATATTGAGTCTATGTTCCCGAATGGAAACCCCGACTTAATGGAAAATAGAAGATCACACCGACATTAAATGAAATCTGAACCTTTAAAATTATTTCACGTTGTTAAATAAAGAATATATCGGAATCTTTATTTATCCTGCTACTAACCTAAACAGTGACCTAATAAAGCGGTGACCGTATAAACTTGTTGATATCCGGCAGTAGATCACGTGACTGTGATATACCGTCAATAGGTATTCCTACGCGCCGGATAACAACATTGTCGAGAATGACACAGCATAAAGTCTACTTACCAGAAGTTTTTCATTGATACAAACTTTGTGTAGTCTAGTTTAACAGAGTTAAACAACAAATTAGTTTGTCCTCACATTCCATTTGACTGGTTAACAACAACTTCCTTCCAGTTCCATTCCATTTCAACACACTTGAATCTGATGCAAGCGGGTTATTCTTTGTGGATAGACTCTTTGGTCAACCAACAGAGCATATTCATCAAAGAAATAACCTGTTATATTAAATTCCGATGAAAAGAAATGAAAAAAAGTTATCAAAATTTTAACGTATAACTAAACATTTTATGATTTATTTCACTTTCAGTTACACTGTCCTCCACCCACAACTAATACTGTCCGAGTAAATCGTAGAAAATTGAAAAGCCTCAAAAGGGATCAATCTCACCGTTTCCATTCGAGGCAAATATTCCATACACTTTTTATCTGAATGCTATTGCATAATATAGTATTGCAAAACACTCGCGTTCTGGTTTGACTACGTTGTGTAAACTTTCAACTAATGACGTAGTTGGTGTGACGTAATTTAACTCTTTAAAAACCAATATAATCTGGTTTAAATCAAGCAGATTTACTACGTCATTTTCGTGTCGTACTGACATCAGCAAATAAGATTTATTAATATTTTACTTTTGCTCTTTGAAACAGGTAATTAAGAAATAGAGAACTATTTTTTCCGGGTAGTACGCATTCATGCAAGCGAGGTATTAGGTCGAGGCCCGTCTAGAATATTTTTTTAAATTTAAAACTTTAGTGTTTGGTGTTTTTAAATTTAATTGAATACAAATCAGGATAAATAGAATACACGGTATGTGCCGGGAAGGAGAAAGTTTATCCGGTTCGGCCCGAAAACAAAAATAGAGCTCGCTAAAGCACGCCCTATTCATTTTCTAAGCCGCACCGGATAAACGTTCTCCATCCCGGCACCAACCATGTATTCTCTATACGAGTTTTTGACACGTATTAAACAAACATAAATAAAAACTACAAAGGAAATAGCGAATATATCTAAATATATTCGCAAAAAAGTCATATTGAAAAATGCATTTTATTAACCTTTTTATTTTGAACGTTGTTTATTGCATGTATCTGGATTTTGGTGCTGTTTTTTTTTTCTTCTTACAAATAGAACAAATAGAAATTATAGTCGAACAATAAACCTACGGACGTAAAGCTAACTTCTACAAATGGAGCAGATATTTCAGTACATGTGAGTGGATAACTCTTGATTGCTGTATAAAATGGACTATGTTTATTTCATAATGTCTATTTAAATTTAAATGTTCTTTTTTTCAACTTTCTATTTATTTGCTTAACGGATATTTGTTAGATTTTAAATAATAAAAATAATTACGATTTTCCAAGATAAAGTGTGCACGGATTAAAAATATTCGTATAGTCTAACTATTACAGCATATAAACTATTTTGAAGAAACACTATCAGCTGATAGTTTGACCCTTCTTCAGTTGTGGCCCCACTTCCGTGGTCAACTTAATCCGATAAGATTTTATGACGGTATCATAAAGATGGCTATCTGAATACCCCGACTGTTATCAGGGATAATCGTGTCCGTTGTGGAGGGATAACATTTATTAATTAATAAGAACATTCCTATATTAATTCATTTAACTTTTATAATGCGAGGGAAATAAATTTGGTTGTTTTGAAAGGGGTGAACACTTTTGATGATAAACAACGGAAATCACTGAAGAAGCTTCTTTTTATCAAACCTTAACAATGAACAGTATCAATATACAACTTTTTATCATACAAACGTTATAATGGTCAAACAGGAACATTAGGACATTCGCATGTCTACATTTTTTTAAGAAAAAAAAACAACAACAAAAAACAACAACACATGATTGTTTTATTAAAACTATATTATTTCGATGTTGGCGTTTCTTTTAATTAAATTAAAAAAATATTTGGAAGATAAATACAAAGCAATTAAATATATAAAAATTAACTAACTTAAAACTTACTAAAACATGATTGTTTTTTTAAACTATATAATTTTGACGTGGGCGTTTCTTTTAAATAAGTATACAATATTTCGAACATAAATACAAAGCAATTACATTACATGTATTGAGGTCTATTGTTTCTGAGTATAAGACACCATTTATATACAATTTAGAAGTACAACTTTTTAAGCTGATTTCAGCAGTTTCATCATGCTGAAGTATGATTCCTTTATTTAATTAAATGTTCAATTGATTAATGCACATTATGTATTATTTTTTATTCTCAGAAATCTAGGAATCAATTTAATTTTATCTATTTAAGGACGCTTCTTGCGACTTAATATTGCAATGTTATTTATCAGTAACTATTTTATCTGCTTGCCTAGGACCCTATCGTTCGAAAGCAATAACACTTCGGAAAACGACGCCGGGTTTCGGCAATGATCGGCTGCAATCGCCGAATCGGCTCAGTGGATTATTGGATTTTCAGTAGCGCACCAGAGTGGCGGTTATTCTTCCATTTGTTTGCAGACAGTTCCGGAAGTTCCGACCACGTGCTCTGTGAGCTGCACGATGTCAACAACAACACCAACCTGAACGACGACGATGACGTCACGAGCGAGAAGTCGAAGGCGCGGAGGCGGAAGCGGCCGATTCCCGCCGGAAAGCCGCCGTACAGCTACATAGCGCTGATCAGCATGGCGATCGCAAACTCCCCTGACCGGAAGTGCACTCTAAACGACATCTACAAGTTCATTACTGGTGCGTTATTTGGAAAGCTTATGATTGACTTTTTTGCCGTTTTACTGAAATACGGAAACAGGTTACGCGGTTAAGTTGCAACGTACGAAAGTGCATTTAAAGCCCCTTTGTAGCTCGACTATTCAAAGAATAGGTGAGCTTTCCTAC
This sequence comes from Congeria kusceri, assembly GCA_027627225.1. Classification (NCBI taxonomy): domain Eukaryota; kingdom Metazoa; phylum Mollusca; class Bivalvia; order Myida; family Dreissenidae; genus Congeria; species Congeria kusceri. Next base: position 6,261,918 of record CM051035.1, read on the forward strand.
TACCCCCGGCGTTGGCGTTGGCGTTGGCGACGGCGTCCGAGTCTGAATTTGGTTAAAGTTTTTATTCAAAAGTCTTGTAACTTCAAAACTACATAAGTTATTCACTTGAAACTTTAAATATACCTTTGTCATCAACTCCAGTGTCAGAGCCAACATTTCCCATAACTCTGCTTTGTCATTTGACAGAGTTATGCCCCTTTTTCACTTAGATTTTCTGGTTGAGGTTTATATTCAACAGTTTTGTAACTTCAAAACTACATAAGTTATTAAATTGAAACTTGTAACTAACCTTTGTTATCAACTCCAATATAAAGGGCAACATTCCGTATAACTCTGTTTTGTATTTTGACAGAGTTATGCCCCCTGTTCACATAGATTTTCTGGTTAAAATTTATATTCAAAAGATTTGTAACTTCAAAACTACATAAGTTATTCACTTGAAACTTGGAACTAACCTTTGTCATCAACTCCAGTGTCAGGGGCAACATTTCCCATAAATCTGTTTTGTATTTTGGCAGATTTATGCCCCTTTTTCACTTAGATTTTCTAGTTAATATTTATATTCAAAAGTTGTGTAACTTCAAAACTATATAAGTTATTCACTTGAAACTTGGAACTAACCTTTGTCATCAACTCCAACTTCAAAACTATATAAGTTATTCACTTGAAACTTGGAACTAACCTTTGTCATCAACTCCAGTATCAAGGGCAACATTCCCCATAACTCTGTTTTGTATTTGACAGAGTTATGCTCATTTTTCACATAGATTTTCTGGTTAAAGTTAATAGTCAAAAGTTTTGTAACTTCAATACTACAAAAGCTATTCACTTGAAACTTGGAATATACCTTTGTCATCAAATCCAGTATCAGGGTGAACATTCCCCATAACTCTATTTTGTATTTTGATAGAGTCATGTCCCTTTTTCACATAGATTTTATGTTTCAAGTTTATATTCAAAAGTTTTGTAACTTCAAAACTACATAAGTTATTCACCTGAAACTTGGAACTAACCTTTGTAATCAGCTCTAATATCAGGGGCAACATTACCCATAACTATGTTTTTTAGTTTGACAGAGTTATGCCCTTTTTTCACATAGATTTTCTGGTTAAAGTTTATATTCAAAAATTTTGTAACTTCAAAACTACATAAGTTATTCACTTAGAACTAACCTTTGTTATCAACTCTAGTATCAGGGGCAAAATTACCCATAACTCTGTTTTGCATTTAGCCCACTTTTTACATAGAGTTTGTGGTTAAAGTTTTATTCCAAAAATTTATAAACTATACAAGGCTTCACTTAAAAATATTGTATTTTAACAAATTTATGCCCCTTTCACTATCCAAAATATGTACCAACAAAATACTTTGAATAGTCGAGCGCACTGTCCTCTGACAGCTCTTGTTTAAATATGAGACATGTTTTGAACGCTATCAATATACTAATAGATACAGACAAGACATTGTAGTTTGTGAAATATAGTTGGCTTTTTCTCATACTTAAAACTGAACTTGTTCCAGTGAAAGATGGTATAAATAGGTATACTTAAAAAAGAATAAGCTTAGCCATGACATTACAAGGAGTTGTGCGAGTCCATGCAATATTAACTTGTTAAATGCCATGGATTTTCAACGTACGCTTTTAATTCTAGCAGTGACTTTATGTCCAATAACAGCGCAAAGATCTAAAATAAAAAATGTTTTCTTGCTATAAACGATGTGTGAATGCGAAGAAGAAACTTAATTGAAATGTTATATTTGATCTGACAAATATTATTTTGGATTTTAAGATTGTGATATATATTACCGATATATTTCATAAAAACAACAACAACCTAATCACATAAAATGAAATGCAATCTAAACAGCTTCAGAAAAAACAAGTTGTGAGGGTTTTTAGTATATATCCATATTAAAATTACCGACAATCAACATATTTTAAAATATAGACGTTTCATTTGTACTTTTTTTTCAGACCGGTTCCCTTTCTATGCCAAGCACGCGAACCAGAAAGGCTGGCGGGGGTCCATCCGGCACAACTTGGCGCTTAACGACTGCTTCATCAAGCTGAGTCGGAAACCAGGCATGAAGGGGCACCACTGGGGGATAGACCCGGAGTACGAAGACATGTTCGATCACGGCAGTTTCCTTCGTCGCAGATACAGGTAAAATGCCACTATGAACGTATATTGCCAGATCTTAGAAACTTCCTCAGGCTGAAAGTCAATAAGCCATCCCTGACTTATATAAAACATACAGTACGTTTCCTACTTAAAGTGTGCATGTACGTTTTTTTTCCCCAAATATGCAGATGAAAGTAAATTAAATTGAAATCAGATAGCAAAGCTCAAAATAACAAAGCAAACACTAAACTATCGAATAATGGACAAACACGTTTGTCGACTTTTGCTTCATGTATTGGTGTTGTGTAACATAAAACAGCTGTCGAGTAAGTATGTGTATTGAAGTTTTCAGCTGTACAGTCGAAAACTAGTATGTTATTAAAAACAAGCCAGTTATAAGTTTTACAGCAATGATCCTTCTTTAATTAACTTTTCTTTCATTTTAAATCGAAGTTTACGGTAATTGAATTATGCCACCATGTATGTTGTAAGATCGTACATACATACGTTAACTTTTTATACCCGTTATATATATAATTTCTCAGCATTTTTTCAAATAAATTAAGACCTATCAATCGCGCTGCCACCACATTCAACAATTCATTAAACGTACTAATTAAAACATGTAAATGAGTAAATGGGACAATAAATATTGTATCCAAAATCAAATACTTTAAAACTAAATAAACTAAATAATACTTACTTGCCGTTCATGATGGTTAGGATTGAAAATTTCGAAACGGACTTTAAGCATTGCTTCGTTTAAATATAATTATCTTGGTTGTTGGGCTTGCTTGTATGAGAAAATCATTTTCTGTTCCATAGATTCAAGAACGGAACGAAGAAGGACAAGACGGCGAATCCCGCAGTACCGGAAGCTCTCGGTAACCCGCATTTCGGCTTCGGTAGCGCGCTCGACAACGGCCATCCGATCTTTGCCGGGATCTCCGACTATCTGCAGACGACAGCCCAGAAGTCTCACAAACCAGATGTGGGGATCCCAGAGCGTCCCCTATGCCACGGCGTCGACACTGCGACGAACGCCTGGCACTACCCGTACATGGCGAACTTCTACCAGCAGCAGTACTATCAGCAGCATCTCCAGCAGCAGGCGCAACTGCAGCACCAACTTCATCATCCACAGCACCAGCTTCCGTATCCGGGGAAGTACGAGGGATCCCTGTCACCTCTGTCCACGCACGATATGTCCCCCGCAAGCAGCGAGTGCACGAGTTCACCGGAACTACACGCGTATAGCTCAGGCAACTTCCGGTCTGCTTCAGCGGCGTTGCCACAGAATCCATTTCCGGTCCAGAATCTTTCACAGCAGACGTCGTTTGGAAGTGAGAGAAGGGACGTGCCTCAGGCTCCCCAGGTTGCCCCTCCCGCGTACCCCCACTACATGTGGGGTAACTGTCTTGCACGCGGCGGCAACTACGCACCGGAAGTGAAACCCAGCGGCTACGAACTTCCGTTACAGGGGGCGCAGTTTCAGACTCAGGGTCTGTGGGGAAGTGTGTAGTTGGCAAGTGTGCGAAGTTGTTAAACAGCGTGTATACATGTGTGTTATCGTACATCAAAGGATTTCAGTGTTAAAAGCATATAAAAGTGTGAAAATTGGGGGAAAAAGTGTGAACTTGCAATACTACTTTGAAAAATTAATGACATTTTACATAGTTGCAAATATCTCCGTTGTTATCAGTATATATAACATGTTAGGTAACATGGGAAGTATATATTTTAATGAAATAACCCATTATCATTTGGTGTCATTGTTTTATACTTTGCAATTGAATGGTATTACTTTTGACATAAACTTAATACCTTGAATGTGAATTTAAATACGTACGTACTGTAGTAGCTGTTAACGCTATTCACATTATTTTTCAGACAAACGTAATCCCAAAATGTGTGCTTTGTCAATTTCGTTTCGATGGACAAAGCGCACAATTACGGGACATTTCGTTTCGAACGACAAAGCGCACAGAGAGCGGGACATTTCGTTTCGATGGACACAGCGCACAGAGAGCGGGACTTCGGTTTTGTGCATAAAATGATGAAATTTAAAAAATTACTTTCGAAATTAATAGACAAGTCATTATCGAGCGTTGCATTTATATTATACTAGTTTTGAAATCTTTCGGATAAAAATCAAGTCAGTGTCCAATTTCCTTCTGTTTCGCTTTTTGAGAAGGAATAAACTTTGACATGTTATTATAAACGATAGTTTTCTTTGTATACAAAAATAATTGCCTTGTTTAAATGTTTTTAAAGCATTAAAAACATAAACTTACCACATTTATGTTTTTGAAGTGCATGTACGTGATATTTATTAATTAATGCACTTAGTTTAAGAGTTTAAGTTAAATATGTTATACACGTAATTGTTGTTAATGTTTTAAAATTTCAATATTCAAAAACCAAATAATTTAATAATGATTTTAGACGCATTTCGTTTAAGATATTTTATGATCAATTGTGTTATATTATTAACATTTATACAATATTTCAAAAATATATGGTTCTAATTCAATTTCATGGAATGATATCGTTTTCTAGGAGATATTTCGAAGTACAATGTATATACAAATTATGTTTGCACTTGGTTGTTGGACGTGTTCTTATTTTTTAAAAGTTGTATATTTTATTATATACTATAATACACAAGTGTGCCAGGAAGCTATTAGTGTGAAATTTCATTAACAGCTGCATATATTGTTAATTATATTTTATATTGAAAAAACATTATGTAAATATGTTATGTGTATGTGTTGCTATGATCTATGCAAAGGGTGCTAAAATAAATGTTTCAAGTTAGATAATCGTACACTTGCTTACTGTCCTCTCGCATAGACGGATTGTCTCCGTCCAAATATATTGCTTCGATTTACTCAAAACACTCTTAAACCATAAAATTATTTAATTCATTTATCATTTATACTTCGGTCCAAACGACATACTATCTACGACCAAACATTCCATTCCAATAATAATTGCTGTTTCTAAATTAATTTAGTTAATTAATTCTTACGTTCATGTTTTTTATCCACGTGGTATATCTGTAAACGCATGTATAAACGTTGAGCAGTTTTATTGTGTGCAAATAGTTCAACAGGGAAACGATTGACAATGAAAACAAGAGAATCGTTATGGACCCAACTCGCTCACATGTATAAGGCGTTTAAAAAAATTAATAAAACATGTCAGTATCGACACCACTTTAATTAACAAATCAACATATTGCGAAAAGCATTATTTGGTTTGGGTACAAGGTATTTGAACAAAATCACCGTAATAACATGTCGTTGAAAACAGAGATGATAATAACATTCGCTAAAATCATAATACAAACTTAAAAGTCAAGACAAATATATCAGATCTTAAATGACTTCCACAACAACTGTGACATTCATGTACATGTACATACAGTAGAAGTTGGTCGCTTCAAACGAATCTTTTATTACAAATATATAATTATAATTATAAAGCTGATGACATTTAGTTTTCGCTATGCTCCGATATTTAACTTCCTTTTAAGTATCGATGATTATTACAGAAATTTATTCCGAAGCCGAGCATATTTGAAAATCATGTAATATTGTGATTATAAAAAATAAATAATTTAGCTGATTTTAGTCAATAAATTGTATACGGATTAACAGTTTGTTAATTTAGCACAGAAAACTGAAAATTAAACCAGTATTAACATGGCACGCTCAAAATTGGCGTTGTTAAACTGCCAATAAACAACTCGAAAAAGTAGTTCCAAAACTGTAAAAATTTAGTTCGCATTGTAATTTCAGACTGTGTTGTCTGGTCACGTTAGAACCTAAATTTTTTCGCCTGATCGTTGCTTATCTGTATATCAACAACGATTTTTGTTCTGAAAATTGTTGTCTATTTACAGATAAAATACTCAAAATCAATAATTCTTAAATTTTATTAAATATCTTACACACTACACACGAATGTAAAAATCTATACAGTGGATTTCAGTATGCGAAGAAATTAGCAAATGTAGACAGGTTATGTGTAGTCAAAGCTCGCGCGTGGATAAATATAAACAAAGTGAAATTCCTGCTGCTGCTGTAAATCAGATCCTTGTAAGTAAAAAATATAATTATTGTCAGTAACACAAGTGACAGGTAGGCCAATTTCTATCTGCTTTCAAACAGCATTTTTATACCGATTTCTTTAATAAACCTACATAAGTAATCATTGCACAAGTTAATTAAACTAACACAATATATGAATATATAAGTTAGGCCAAAATGATGTCTTAAAGGGGCACACAGACATGAATACACTGCAGACATGTTTAAAGAACTAAATCTGTTGCATATAATATACCATGTTATAATGTGCATTGCTAAGTTGAATAGACTGGAAAAGCAACAAGTCTTAAAAATAAATGTACAGTCATAGAAGAAGAAACATTCTTTGAAATGGAAACATATTTTTTAGCAATTCAAATAAGAGCCCTCGGTTGTTCACATGATTTGAGGCAATGCTCAACTGACCACAAATGATTACAAACATCGGTTAAATATGGTTTGGACGAAATGTTTTTACTGTCGTAAGTTTTCAGCGTAATATTCTGTCAAAATAATTTAATTTAATATTTATATTATATACTTCATCACAAAAACAATGCAAATTCTAGTTAAAAGGCATGTTAACTAAACATTAACAGACAGATGTTGTGCTCAAGTGAGCTCATGTAAATTTCACTGCTATGTTTACAAGCAACGGTAAATTGTAGAATAAGATTCATATTAAATGACTATAATATTGCCTTCTTATGTTTTCAGCACAATACCGTGTTAATACAATTTATCTACTACATTTTTATCATTACGAAAGTAAATGTTAATTCTACTTAAAAACTTAAAATGCATGTGCACCAATCCTTAACAGATTTAAATGCATCAAAATATAAAATGTAAGGCACAGAAACACAAAATTATACATGAACACATATGAAAATAAGCATAAACAAATAAGTCATGAAATATGTAATGAAAAAATCATAATACCGTAACATATTAAAATGCATAAAAACAACGCACACATAAGGTAATACATGCGTAAAAACAGATACATACAGATTTAAATTGCAGATTTTTAATGGCAAAATTACACTAACACATAGCGGTTAGGCAAAATCATGCTTTAAAAATAAAACAACAAAATAAATAATAATACGATACAGAGCAGTTTTTTACTTTTAAAATACCAGCAGTTGGTTAAAAATACTTTAAAATGGGAAAATGATTTCTGGTAGTTTCCGGCTGTGATAAAATCAATGAAGATGAATTGGATGAGTACATAAATACAAGTTTGGTATATACATAGTTATAAATTACCAAAAGCAGCAAACAATATTGCAAAAAACACAAAAAATGACTATAGTAAAGAAAACATTCCGGCAAGGACTCTTGTTAGTTATTGATCATTCTAACATGACACACACATAGTTTTCTATAGACAAAGAAGAAAAATTTCTGGTGTAAAATTGCCAATAAACAACTCGAAAAAGTAGTTCCGAAACTGGAAAATATAGTTCGCATTGTAATTGCAGAATAAGTCATAAGGTCATGTTAGAATTGAAATAATTTTCGCTTTATCGCAGTTATCTGTAAATAAACAAAGATGTTTTGTTCAGAACTCAAAATCTTTGTTTATTTACAGAATAACAACCCAAAATCGAAAAGTATTTCTTAAACAATAAATAACACTACCATACAAGCCAACAACACCAGTGATAAACATGTAAATGAAATTTTCACGGGCTGACAAACTGAAAAAAAAATCAGAATTTTTGAAAATCTACTTACAAGATACATGACAAAGGAATATTGCAAACATTTCATAATTAGAAAATCATTGTTTATTAAAGTGGACAAAATATTATATGTTTGTTAGGCAAAGGATTTGTTGGAGGGAGGGGGTGCTTTCTTTTTCTTAATATTTTTACGTATTTTACTTTCATGGTTATAAAACAGCCCAAAACTATTAAAATTTAAATACCTTAAATTTAACTTCAGACTTATGACTTCATAGGTTTTTCCCAATGTTTATTTTATATACATAAAGCTTCAGTTCTTCTGCTACAGACCTTTATCTCTCATGCATTTGAAATCTGTCAACAAATTCCTTCAACATTCTTGATGAAAATGCAAACTGCTTAAATCATGTTCATATTATTTTGAAATGAAAATAAAACTGATTCAGGTTCATTAATACAAGCATATAAGCAAAATACATAACAGTTTCCAGTCCTTTGTGGATGGGGCTGGGGGCCTTTGAATTGTTAAAATAACCCCCGTACTACAATTGTTTGTGAAAATAACATTTCACCCTATAATGTATGATGTTATTCAAGCAGAGTTAATTTACGCTATGCTGTAACCAATTTTAATTAAATTTGAACATATTACATGCCTTTTGATATATACATCTTAATCAGACCTGTGCATGGAATAAAAATAAAGCAGACAAAAAGGCAAATGCAAAGTTGCTAGAACTTGTGAATATTGGTTTAACATTTGAGAAAAATTGATAAGGATACTTTTTTCATTGTGAATGGGGCCCTATTTCGGGCCCAAATTGTGTTGAATGGGGCCCTATTTCGGGCCCAAATTGTTTTGAATGGGGCCCTATTTCGGGCCCAAATTGTGTTGAAATGGGGCCCTATTTCGGGCCCAAATTGTGTTGAATGGGGCCCTATTTCGGGCCCAAATTGTGTTGAAATGGGGCCCTATTTCGGGCCCAAATTGTGTTGAATGGGGCCCTATTTCGGGCCCAAATTGTGTTGAATGGGGCCCTATTTTGAGCCCAAATTGTGTTGAATGGGGCCCTATTTCGGGCCCAAATTGTGTTGAATGGGGCCCTACTTCGGGCCCAAATTGTGTTGAATGGGGCCCTATTTTGGGCCCAAATTGTGTTGAATGGGGCCCTATTTTTGGCCCAAATTGTGTTGAAATGGGGCCCTATTTTGGGCCCAAATTGTGTTGAAATGGGCCCCTTTTTTGGGCCCAAATTGTGTTGAAAAACAACAACAAAAACACTGTAATCATTAATATGTATATAATCAATATCCCATGCACCCAAGTATTGATCAAAATAAGGAACTAATTTAAAAGTTATATTTTTTCTGTCCTAAATATAGGGAAATATACATCACAGTGTACTTAACATATATGATGTTAGAAATTGTCTACATTGGGTAATTTTTGTATGAGAATATTTATCAATAACTTGAAGATCTTTAACAGGCTATGAAAGGTTTATGCAGTATCAGCTTAACAATTTATTTTGCTGCGCTAACATTTAGAAACGAGAAATAATTAACATTTTAAATCTGTCCCAGTATTAAGGGATACATTATTTCTCCAAAAATCAGGGGTGTCCCAATACTAGACCTAGTGTAATTACATTATTTACTTAATAAGTCCATGCAATAAAAGTGTCTTTCAAATAAAGCAAAGTAGAAATTGAATACAAGGCAACTTGCTTGAATGAACTTGTCTTCCATGTTCCAATTTATACTACAATGTAGTAAAATAAAAGCCATTTAAATAATTCTTGGTAAGTAAATAAGTAGCATTAAGACTGTATATAATACCCAACAAATAACATGCTCCCCCTGGCTTAAAATTTTCCCAAGCCAAATTAATTTTTTAACATAATTGAATTTTTACTCATTTGACTCAGTTTATATGGTTTTATGAAGAACAAGTTGTAGCCAAATTAAAATTTCTTTAGCTAAATAATGAAATTTGTAGCCATTGGCTAATCTGGCCACTTTTAAAATTATTTTGGCAATTTTACTTGCCATTTAATGATTGGCTTTTTGCTACTCGTAAGGCTCAAGCTGCCATTCTGAAAAATAGCCAATGTCTACAAATCTGGATATCTGGCTAAAGAAACTGGTTTGGCTACAATTTTTTTTGTATTAAACCTACAAATTAGTTAAAATTGGCACGCTTTCAACAAAGTATAGTAAATTTGGCTTCATAAAATATTCGGCCAAAGTAAGCCTGTAGTGATAAGAGTATTCTATGCCTAAACAGTGCTCCTAAAGTGACATCCTTCCTCAGCTGTACACTGCACTCCAATTCTGTCTTCGATTTCTATGCAATCGGGGTCGTCCCTTTCGCGCCTTTCCATATCTTCGCGTCGTTTCTCGTACAAGTCATGAAACACGAGGAAAATAACTATGAGATTCTTCACTGGAAATATGGAGATGTCCTCATCCAAACCGTGCCAGAGAACCAGACGTATCGCCAGCAGAGGGAGATTCACGAAGAAAACGAGCATCATTTTGTGAGCCATTGCTATCTGGCTAGGGATTATCTTGTGTCCAAAATGTGCCTGGCTAAGAGTCATCAGCGGCAGGGTGGGAAGTACGAGGTTGATGCAGGCAATGACAAGAATTGCGGTGTCTAAATGGCCCGGGAAATCCTCAATGGCTTCCTTATCGAACATTATGTCCAGTACGTCAACCGAGTCCAAGATGTCAAATACTACTGTTCCGGTAAAATCAGCAATCGAGTGCTTTCTCTCGGAATTCATCTCCGCATTGTGGTGGCTTAACAGTAACAGAAGGAACACAAATGCAGACATTGAAATTGTTATTTTCAGTGTGTTCGGTCCAAAGAAGTCTTCCTCTTCAAGCTTGAAGGCGAAGTCTTTGAAAATGATGGCAACTCTTGTAGCAAGGATCACGCTATACACAAACCAGGAAAAGTAACCCAGAGGCAAAGAACCTGTCTGGACAAGTAAATTATTCCTCGCTGATTCCTTTGCCAGCTGCAGATGCTTGTACGAAATTATAAATGCAACTATCATAAGAAGCAAGACAGCTATGTCGGCAACAATCCAAGAATACCAGTAAACATTTTTGTGTTTCACGAGGTAATAGTTCAACACACTTCCTTGCAGAAATGCCAACAAAATGCACACAACCCGCAGAGGTATGTGGTAGACAGACTTGCACACTTTAAGGCAGATGTCTGCCATGATGAGATGTTAAATCTGCACAGTTATGTAAGGTGTGTGCGTATAACGTCTCTTTTTCAGATCTTCAGCGCTTTTTATGCTTGGATTTCATCATCTGAAATAGAACAAATAGTAATTACTGTAATGCATATACATCCGTTTTATCAAACCATTACTGTTGGAAGTCACTTGGACTAAATGGTCAAAGACAGGATGCATGTGCAAGCATATCAATAAGACAAATGGATGCTCCCAAATGCTGCTATGACTTCTAATTGTGACCTTGACCTAATGACCTGAATTATACCATTGAAATGCAAGGGCTTTTTTCACCTCTTGGAGATGAGGCCCTTTGCCCTCATTTAGGGGAAAAATAGCGTCATTTTTGGCATTTTGGGGAAAAAAATTCATAACAGGGAAATGAAAAATCCAGGGGAAAGCTCAGTTTCATGGGAAAACTGCATGATTTAGAAGACTTTTTCTGAGGTGATGACGCCTTATAAAGTCCCCTTCTATAGATGGAAAAAAGCTCTGCATGCCATCTCATTGAGGAAAACACTTGTGCCAAGTAATAGAAAAATCGGTCTCTCGATGGCCAAGTTTTAGCCTATGAGTCTTACCAGTAATGCTAACATTATGATAATAACTATAGACAATGTACCTGTTTTATTGACTGACCAGTTTCAGTGACCTTTTCAATTTTTGTGCTTTCTCTTTTGTTATGAGCTCTTACATGATCAATCCTTGTGCACATAAAGACACATACATTTTGAATATTATGAAAGAATAAAGGGATGAATGACCCCCATCCTACTAGCGCGTGCCCCCCCCAGGACAGTCTTGTCTGGAGCTGGCCCTGTTATTTTTTGTAAGAAAGCAAGCAAAATGATCAGTTTGAACAACTATTGTGCACAAATTAAAAGAATAATGACCCGTTTTAAAATATTAATTGTGACAACCATTAAGGTCACCAAAACTGGTATTTCAATGATAAATAAAGCGCACTAACTGGCTAATTAATTGCAACATTACAACTCCCAGCTATATGACCCTCCGGGTCGCTGGGAGTTGCAATTGTTAATGAGCGTTTTCATACCAACGAGCCGCCTAGAATCCAGGCGGCAACTTTGAACAGTAATATTATCAAAATAAAATGTTTCTGGAGCAAATGGACACCAAAATACCATAAAGCTATGTTTACTACATCAATAAGGACAGCTTACTTGATACGGGATGCTTGTATAATAATTTTATTAGCCCAAGTTTCAAACATGTCTAAATTTTCCCGAAAAATATTTATCCTTTGCAATGAAAACCGCTGAGGAGTGCCGAATACAAACAGGCATTTTATTTAACCCAAAGAAAAACTACAACAAAACACAGTCAACGATCTCCTAGTTTTATTTTATATCTAAAATATTAACATACATACAATTATAATTTTATATACGTGCAGTCACCGTATGACTGAATGTTGGTGGAACAAAGCTAGTAGGCCTATATATTATCTGTTTATTATGTCCCCAAAAAGTGGGAGGCATTATTTACTGCACTTGACCATCCATACGTTTGTATGCATGAAGTTCCCAAAACTGTGTGGACTCAACTCCTCTTTAACAATTGTGTGGAGTTTGCTCAAACATTTACGGCTGGAGAACCTTTATGTGATTACCATAAAGGAAGGAATTTTGGCTGTGACAAATTTTAGACAAATTTTGACCCCTTATCATTATTTCACTTTAGAATATATATGACAATAAATTTGTCGAGGCACAATATAGTGTTGGCAACATGTTGGCGACATGCCCTTTGTCTGTGTCCAAACATGTGCTGTACGTGGGGGCATCCGTGTCTGTGACACATCTAGTTTCTAGAGCTATTCTGTTATTAAGTAAATATTATTTGAAAAGTAAATAGGAAACGAGCTTGTCGCTTGAGATTTATAACTGAACCAACTGTACATGCATAGTATAAATGTTTGGCGACGACTTTTGAGATGCCCTAAAGGAACATGAGCTGTAGGATTATTATTAGAATTTATAAATAACAGTCAAATATTTGACTTACGACACAGACACTGGAATAAACTGGAATAAATCCAGTTTATATGTTTTATTGAGGCGTGAAATTGGACTAGTCTGTTTTAAAGATGTAATGCCAATGTAAAAAGTTGTAATTTCAACATTTACTGTGCGACAGTCGATACGGCATGATTATAATTCTGCTATTGTAAGATATGCAACGATTCAAGACAATTTTAGCATAAATGTAATAACACTAGTGTAACATTGTAGAGCTTACTGCCAGATATTTTGGTACAGTTACACATATCGAAGTTTTCATTAAGTGCCTTGAAGGACTTATCATACACCGCAATATATGAACAGTTGAAATTTGGTCAATTCAATGCAAATACCAATATGATAATTTTCGTATACCCGGTATATAAAAAATGTTTCCAAAAATAAAATCATATAGAAATCGTCGTCTAGATTAGGTTTTGGGCTTTATAATTAAACCTTCAAACAAAATCATAATGTTTGGAAAGAGTATACTGTGAAATTTTGAATTGCATATTTTGATTTGTTGTGGTTTATGATACCCTTTCAATAAGTACTGTAATTCAATTGAATGCTGTTTATCAAAAAAAGTTCATCCTTCCTTATCAAGTGTTCTTTTTTGTTATCTATGAAACACAATGAGGCCTTCTCTGCATAAGAGTTTGCAAAAGGCCCCTAAATTAATTGGCATGGGCCTTTGCCTGGCCCCTTCTTGAGATTTACGCACGACATCGACCTATAGGTCAAATGTTTATTAAAGTGGTCTAGATTGTTTGTTTGCCAATTCAATCAATGTTTGTGTACATACATGAAATCACAATATTGTGTCTTTAATTTAATGTACAGCATGGGGCTGCAAGAGGGTCTTGTTGCAACATGACATCTACTTAATTATTTTATAACATAAACATATGTAAGAATTATCTGATTTCTCTTACATATTTCCCTTTTTTCTTCCAATCCATAATCATAATTCTGTTACATATACACCTATATAAAGAAAAATATAATGAAAGTGAGTAACAAGAGGGCCCTGAGGGCCCTAGGATGCTCACCTGAGACCTTGTAACCCAATTAGAATTTGCATCTCCGAGCTGTGGCTTATTTTTATCCCAGGGGCATAATTTGAACAATCTTAACAAACTCTGGGCGCTGCCGTTTCAGGTAAAGCTTTTTAAAGTCATTCTGCTATTTAAGTCTATATAAACCATGTGACCCCTTGGGATGTGGCCAGATTAGACCCCAGGGGCATAATTTGAACAATCTTTGGAGAGGACCTATGCAATGTTACGTACTACATATAGGAAAGCTGTGGGCCTTGCCGTTTCAGGAGAGAATTTTTAAAGTCATTTTGCTATTTAAGTCTATATAAACCATGTGACCCCCTGGGCTTGACCAGTTTTGACCCCATGGGCATAATTTGAACAATATTTGTAGAGGACCACATACATATACATACCAAACATGAAACCTCTTGGCCTTGCGGTTTTAGAGGTTATAATTTTAAAGTCATTTAGCTATATAAGTTTATATAAACCATGTGACCCATGGGGTGTGGTCAGTTTTGACCCATGGGGCATAATTTGAACAATCTTTGTAGAGGACCAATATAGACCTTTCCCAAAACTAGGTGATCTCCTTTGGAAATTACCTCCCGTTATTGCGAATTCACATCCGCCATATTTGAAACCAGACTTCCGGCGACGTTTTCCCTAGCTTGCCATATATAGTATTATAGATCTAAGACCAAGCGGCTTTCAAAACTTGTAATGGAAATTTTTAAAACCATATGTTTTTGATTAAATATTATAAAAAAAACTCATAGATATATCTTACAAAAATAAATTATTAGAACTAAATGTAGTATCGTTTTAAACTCATTGTCCGTATGACAGGTATCCGAAAAAAAAGAAGTAGTCTCCTTGTCTTCTTCTTAAATGGTTGTTTTCCATACATAAATACCACCACACGTTCTCTCGATGGATACTTAGTTATCTGACTGAAGAGGGGGTCATAAAAATACCAAAGCCACAAACCGCTGGGATCTTATCAAATTGTCCTTAGAACAATACCGCTAATCCGTGCAATTGCGTAATGCATTGATGATAAAGATCTACGTGCAGAGACAACTAACATGTCACACTTCGTCTCCATTGTTTGCGTCTCAAATTAAAGTTTATCTCACATTCTAAAATGTTGTTGTCTCCGTTGTTGTTCTTTGCCTATCACCCTATGAAATTTCGCCACCTTATTGAATAGAACAGAACATAATTAAAAGCATTAAACACTTTTTCGAATTATTGAAGAGTGAATAATATAGCACAGCATTTAATTTTCAATACTGAAGAATTGAAAGGTGGTGAACATTTAAGAGCTCATCGTGTTTTGTTTTTCTAAAACATACGGGAATTACTGTAGCTGCTGCGAGAATAACATGTTGTTTGTTTACCACGATTCCGACAGAAATGAAGAAATAATCTCAGTTAGAGTTATATACATAAAGGAAAACTAAATACTTGTTCAAACAGACTCAACAAGTATAAAATATTTATTCAAACGTATATTAGACTCTTCAGTTGGCTTAGTTAATTACTTACTCTGAATTGTGTAAACTTGCTTCAAAATGTATATATCTATGTCTGTTTAATTATAGATACTCACCCTATTATGTACATAATAATAACGACATATCTGTTTCCTGGTGACATATAGACCCATTGGGTCAGGTGTTATTTGTTTCGTTGATTATATGAAGTTATCATGAACATTGTTTAAACACATGACACAATAATAAACAAATTACTTACTTAATCTATTTAATACAACATCAATTATAACATTTAATGAGGAGTGACACCATCGTTAGTTATTGTAATATTGTGTTAACAGTAATTAAAACGATAGTTGTTTTGTTGCATTATATTTCAAGATTAAAGCGGAGCCTGTTCAAGCACCGTATAATATTTAGCACACAACAAGAATATCTGCAATGAAAAAAGCTTTAAAGTTAAACACAAATGTGTATGGAATTCAAATAAGTTGCTGCCAAAAACATCGGAATTACGCTCAAACTTTCTGTGATGATACCTTATTTTCGTAATTTTAGTCGCCAGAAGAATGTTAGCTTAGAGTTTCATAACAAAATCATATTACTAAAAACAGCTTTTTATTTATTTTATTTAATAATGCAAATTTAATACACGATGAAGGCATAGGTTGTTTAGATACTGAACTCGCTATTTTTGTGTTTTGTTGCATAATAACCGTTAAACGTTCTGTGAGCAAAGAGTAGACAATATTGTTAAAAATCAAAATAATTATTTAATTAACTTGATAAATAAAGTACATGATGTATATTATATATGAATGTTGATATTTGTAAATTAATTTTTACGACATCAACACAATTATAAGATTGAAAATCAAATATATTGCATGTTTTTCGGTAAATATCAATATGCTTATCCCGCCTTATAATTAATAAACGTTGCTGGAAGTGAACAGGGGACATCACCCGTGATTACGCAAGGGAAGTAACCTAGTTTTGGGAAAGGCCTATAGGATGCTACATACCAAATACGAAACCTCTGGGCCTTGCAGTTTCAGGAGAAGATTTTTAAAGACATTTTGCTATTTATGTTTATATAAACCATGTGACCCCCGGGGCGTGGCCAGTTTTGACCCCAGGGGCATAATTTGAACAATCTTTGTAGAGGACCACTATAGGATGTTATATACCAAATATGAAACCTCTGGGCCTTACAGTTTCAGAGGAGAAGATTTTAAAAGTCATTTTGCTATATATTCTATATAAACCATGTGACCCCGGGGCGTGGCCAGTTTTGACCCCAGGGGCATAATTTGAACAATCTTTTTAGAGGACCACTATATGATGTTACATACCAAATATGAAACCTCTGGGCCTTGTGGTTTCAGAGGAGAATATTTTTAAAGTCATTTTGCTATATATTCTACATAAACCATGTGACCCCCGGGGCGTGGCCAGTTTTGACTCCAGGGGCATTATTTGAACAATCTTTGTGGAGGACCACTATAGGATGTTACATACTAAATATGAAACCTCTGGGCCTTGCGGTTTCAGAGAAGAAGATTTTTAAGTTTACACTTTTTAAATCTATTTTTAGCTCTGGTGACCTACATATGCAGCGGACCGTAACGATTTGAACAACTTTGAAAGATGGTCAGCCAATGATCATTTCTGTAAAGTTTGATAAAAATCTGCCAAGTGGTTTAGGAGGAGATGTCGTTTGAATGAAAAGTTGACGACGGACGGACGCACGCACGCACGGACGATCACAAAAGCTCACCATGAGCTCTTTGTGCTCAGGTGAGCTAAAAACACAGATGCCAAGTAATAATCGGTATTGTCCATACTACCATAAGGTAAAAAATCCAATTTAAAATTTGTGAAAAAGAAAAGAAATTATCGATATGTTTCCACATGAAATAGAAATAAAATGTGAAACTTACAGTATATATTTGTTAATAGATATTTGTTGATATGTAGAAACTCAATATTAGGCTAAAAAAATAATGAATTGCTTCTCAGGCACTTTTTCCAAACAAGAGGGCGCTGAGGGCCCTAGGACGCTCACCTGAGACCTTGTAACACAATTGGAATTTGCATCCCAGAGGCGTGGCTTATTTTTATCCCAGGGGCATAAGTTGAACAACCTTGAACAACCTCTGGGCCTTGCGGTTTCAGGTAAAGATTTTTTAAGTCATTTTGCTATTTAAGTCTATATAAACCATGTGACGCCTCGGGGGGTTTCCAGATTTGACCCCAGGGGCATAATTTGAACAATCTTTGGAGAGGACCACTATGCAATGTTACGTACCAAATATAGGAAAGCTGTGGGCCTTGCAGTTTCAGGTCAGGATTTTAAAGTCATTTTGCTATTTAAGTCTATAAAACCATGAGACCCCCGGGGCTTGGCAAGTTTTGACCCCAGGGGCATAATTTGAACACTCTTCGTAAAGGACCACTATACAATGGTACATACCAAATATGAAACCTCTAGGTCTTGCGGTTTCAGAGAAGAATTTTAAAGTCATTTTGCTATTTAAGTCTATATTAACCATGTGACCAATCGGGTGTGGTCTGTTTTGACCCATGGGGCATAATTTGAACAATCTTTGTAGAGTACCACTATAGGATGTTAAATACCAAATACGAAACCTCTGGGCCTTGCGGTTTCAGAGAAGAAGATTTTAAGACATTTTGCTATATAAGTTTATATAAACCATGTGACCCCCTGGGCGTGGCCAGTTTTGACCCCAGGGGCGTAATTTGAACAATCTTTGTAGAGGACCACTATAGGATGTTACATACCAAATATGAAACCTCTGGGCCTTGTGGTTTCAGAGGAGATTTTAAAAGTCATTTTGCTATATATTCTATATAAACCATGTGACCCCCGGGGCGTGGCCCGTTTTGACCCCAGGGGCATAATTTGAACAATCTTTGTAGAGGACCTCTAGAGGATGTCACAAATTAAATATGAAAGGTCTGAGCCTTGCAGTTTCCTAGAAGAAGATTTTTAAAGTTTTCACTTTTGAAATCTATTTTTAGCTCTGGTGACCTACATATTCAGCGGATCGGAAAGATTTGAAAAACTTTGAAAGAGGTGCACCCAAGGATCATTCCTGTGAAGTTTGGTGAAAATCTGCCAAGCGGTTTAGGAGGAGATGTTGTTTGAATGAAACGTTGACGACGCACGCACGCACGATGGACAACGGGCGATCACAAAAGCTCACCATGAGCACTTTGTGCTCAGGTGAGCTAAAAATCAGGAGGGAGGGCAATTTTGTTGTTGTCTCCTACTATTTTCTACTGTCACCATGTAATGGCTTATTAAAACAAGTAATTAAGTACAGATTAAAGACAATTTTAAGTTTCAATAACAACAAAAGCATCCCTTTTTATTAATTTCTCAATATAGATTTATTAATCACAAACATCATTTATTCAAGATGATGTAAAAAGCCAATCAATTTGAATGTCCATAATTAACATAAGTGCCTTCAAACTGATATACCATCAGCATTAAAATCCTTCTATTTATAGAATTTAACTTTTCGTAATTCATATTTTTTACAACTGTCAAAAATAGGAATTATTTTTGCAATAAATCACTAATAATGTTTGGAAAGGAAAATTAACACTTTTCAATGCAGCAGGCATTCTCGTTTGTTTCCATAGGACTTATATTGACACAGATTTTCATAAAAAAAGGAATGCTATTACACAAGCAAAAGATATTTATAAAGGTTCCCAATCAAATATGACTTTTTTTTCAAAATTTACAGTATTTCACAATTTGTGTATATCAGATTTATATAATTAAGACACAGACACAGGAAGAAAGTTACTGGAAATACAGAAATATGTACCGGTTTTCTCTTCTTCCGCTTTGTTAAAATGCAGATTCGTTTAATTTTAAGCCGCTGTCCATGGGATCTAATTAAATACATATTTTTAGTAATAGTTCTTATGAACGTTTATGGTGTTTATTCGTCCAAAATATGTTTCTCAATTAGGAAAGGCATTGTTCAAAAGCGCTTGGTACGAACGGAATACTATAATGTACATGCTTGTTTACTTTAGAGCCATCACCAGTTATCGCATACAGAAAATAGGCGATAGCAAGTTACCAAAATGTTAATAATTCACAGATTTCAATGCATAGTTTTTGTATTTTGTGGGGTAACATGCCCATTAGAAACACTTTCTGCGAAGTTTTTAATTTTTATTAACATATTTCTGGACAGCTCCTTTAAAACCCGGGCGCCATCATGAAACAAGAGGGCTACGATGGCCCTAGGTCGCTCACCTGAATTAAAGGCATCATAATGGCTTATAACAAGAGGGCCAAATGGCACTAAAGCACTTACCTGATTGTAAAGATATGGGCCTTGCAGTTTGAAGATTTGTATAGTCTATATAAACCTTGTGACATACAGGGTGTGGCCACTTTCTACCCCAGGGGTATAATTTGAACAATCTATGTAGAGGACCACTATACAATTTTACATACCAATTACAAGAATTGTGGAAATTCCACGAAATCCAAATTTTTCTAACAAAATGTATCAAAGTCAGAAAAAATTTTTTTAGTCTATTTTAAGTAATGGTGACCTTGACTCCACCCACCCGATATACAATCCCAAGCGAGGTCTTGATATAAGATATCTATGCATGAAGTTTCATTAAAATATCTCAATACCATCTCAAGTTATTGAGCAGAAACTGTTTTTCTAATTTTAGTAATAGTGACCTTGACCCCACCCACCCCATACATAATCCAAAGCGAGGTCTCGATATAAGGTATCTACGTATGAAGTTTCATTAAAATATCTCAATGCGTTCTCAAGTTATTGAGCGTAAACTGTTTGTCCATTTTTAATAACAGTGACCTTGACCCCACCCACCCCATAAGCAAACCCAAGTGAGGTATTGATATAAGATATGTGTATTAAGTTTCATTAAAATATCACAATGGGTTCTCAAGTTATTGAGCGGAAACCATTTTTCTCTTTTCAGTAACAGTCTTGACCTGACCTACCCCATATGCAATCCCAAGCAAGGTCTCGATATAAGGTATTTATGTATTAAGTTTCATTAAAATAGCTCAATGTGTTCTCAAGATATTCAGTGGAAACCATTTTTCTATTTTAAGTAATGGTGACCTTGACCTTGACCCCACCCACCCCATATGCAATCCCAAGCAATGTCTCGATATAAGGTATTTATAAATTAAGGTTCATTAAAATAGCTCAATGCCTCATGATATTTAGCGGAAACCATTTTTTTACTTTTAATAACGGTGACCTTGACCCCACCCACCCCATATGCAATCCCAAGCGAGGTCTCAATATAATGTATTTATGTATTAAGTTTCATTAAAATATCTCTATGCGTTCTCAAGATATTGAGCGGAAACCTTTTTTTAATTTTTATTAACAGTGACCTTGACCCCAGCCACCCCATATGCAATCCTAAGAGAGGTGTCGATATAAGGTATCTTTGTATTAAGTTTCATTAAAATATCTCCATGTGTTTTCAAGTTATTGAGCGGAAACCGTTTTTCTATGTTTAGTAACAGTGACCTTGAACTTGACCCCAACTGCTCCACATGCAATCACAATCAAGGTCTCGATATAATGTTTCCAACCAAATATGAAACCTCTGGGCCTTGGGGTTTCAGAGGAGAAGATTTTTAAAGTCATTTTGCTATTCAAGTCTATATAAACCATGTGACCCTCGGGGTGTGGCTAGTTTTTACCCAAGGGGCATCATTTGAACAATCTTTGTAGTGACCACTATACAATGTTACATACCAAATATGAAACTTCCAGGCCTTGCGGTTTCAGAGATTTTTTAAGTCATTCTGCTATTTAAGTCTATATACCTAAACTATGTGAGCCCCAGGGTGTGGCCAGTTTTGACCCCAGGGGCATAATTTGAACAATATTTATAGATGACCACTATACAATGTTACACACCAAATATGACACCTCTGGGCCTTGCGATTTCAGAGGAGAAGATTTTTAAAGTCATTTTGCTATTTAAGTCTATATAAACCATGTGACCCTCGGGGTGTGGCTAGTTTTCATCCAAGGGGCATCATTTGAACAATCTTTGTAGAGACCACTATACAATGTTACATACCAAATATCAAACTTCTAGGCCTTGCGGTTTCAGAGAAGATTTTTTAAGTCATTCTGCTATTTAAGTCTATATACCTAAACCATGTGAGCCCCAGGGTGTGGCCAGTTTTGACCCCAGGGGCATCATTTGAACAATATTTATAGATGACCACTATACAATGTTACACACCAAATATGACACCTCTGGGCCTTGCGTTTTCAGAGGAGAAGATTTTTAAAGTCATTTTGCTATTCAAGTCTATATAAAATATGTGACCCCCGAGGTGTGGCCAGTTTTGACCCCTGGGGCATCATTTGAACAATCTATGTAGAGGACCACTATATAATGTTACATACCAAATATGAAACCTATAGGCCTTGCGGTTTCAGAGAAGATTTTTACAGTCATTTTGCTATACAAGTCTATATAAAATATGTGAACCCCAGGGCGTTGCCAGTTTTGACCCCAGGGGTATCATTTGAACAATCTTTGTAGAGGATCACTAGAGGATGTCACATATAAAATATGAAAGCTCTAAGCCTTGTGGTTTCAGAGAAGAAGATTTTAATAAGTTTTCAGTTTTTAAATCTATTTTAGCTCTGGTGACCTACACATACAGCAGACTGGAATGATTTGAACAATTTTGAAAGAGGGTCACCCAAGGATCATTCCTGTGAATTTTGGTGAAAATCTGCCCAGTTGTTTAGGAGATGTTCTTTGAATAAAAATGTTGACACACGACTGACGACACACGATGGACAAATGGCAATCCTCAAAGCTCACCATGAGCACGTTGTGCTCAGGTGAGCTAAAAATGTTAAATAATTTATTTTTTGACATTAAGTCAAATTTGTGGCGGGCCATAAAAATACGTTGCGGCGCTGCCGGAGAAACAAATCATTACCTTTTTTTAGCCTTAGTATGCAATGTAAACATAAAAACAAGGCAAAACCAATTTATTTATAGTGTGTCATGTGAATTTTGAACAAATTCAAGATGGCAGATTTAAGTTACTAACAAGCACATTTTCCATCGGAATGTTTGCATGACAAAATCACAAACAAATGGTTGTAATTGACAGATAAATTATTAATATTGTAATACAAATATATATTATTAATTTTCAAAGTCCACTGAAGCTCTGTGAATTGATTAGTTTCTGATATCAATGGAATGTCTGTGAATTGATAAGTTTCTTATGTAGTCAAGATATGGACACACTTGGATAAATAATAAAATGCCGGTACATTTTGAGCTCAAGAGTCATGACTCTTGGGATTTGAATCCTAGTGAAAGCCCTGATTTAGTTAGATTAAATAGCACATATGTCATAATGCCATATCTGGATTAAACTTTTTGCAATATGTTTCCTCACTACACATCTAAAATTAGTAGATCTAATGAAAAACAAAAATCTTCGTCACAAAACAAGAAAATACATTATGCTTTTTGGTTAACATCAAATTAGTTATAATTGGGTATGTTAATATAACTTTCATGAGAAATATGTTTTGCGCAACCTAATGGTCAATACATTACTTCAATACTTGTGGTAATAAAGGTTATATATTTCTTCTCACTAGAACAACTTTATATATTTTTGCTTTATGAAAATGAAGATATTAAAATAAGACACTGTTTTACATTGCTTTTGCACTGTAAATGTGTGATATGCAGCTGATCAAAGAGATGGTAACAAATATTTTTAAGATACCAAGGAAACTGGCGATAACTACGCATTGCAAATTGATACTCATAAAAAGTACGAAAAGGGGCTCCATGTTTATTTATTTCTACACAAGTCTCTAAAAATCATGTACACTCACACATTAAACACTCCTTGAACATACAACCGCCCTTGACGCACACTACTCTTGCATCCATCTGATCAGTCAAAAGAGTCTTCAACACGCACTGCCGCTAACACTCGTCACTTTTTAAAAAATGTCTCTTTCCTTCCTTCAACACCCACCAATGAGCGCCCATATAGGTATACTATTATTAAGACTTCCTTCTCTATCGAACAGCGAATGCACTGTAAACGTTTTATTTGTGTTTTATTTGTTTTGAACATTTCTTCACAAAGAACATACAATTTAAGGTCAATGGTAATACAGGGATGGAAATTAACGGGCGCCCACTGGCCCCAGGCGACCAAATTTTGCAGTCAGCGAGTGATTCCAAAAAGCTGGTAGTCCACTTTGGCGACTAGCTTTTTAGAAAGCTTAACTCCACTTCCAATAACAATTACTCGCTGATTTTCTTATACCGCCATCTCTTTGCGTTTTAATTGTTCGTCCAATAAAAGCTATCGATACATATCTCCAATTGTAAGGCTCGTTTCGTCTTGTGCATTAAAAGATAGCTGCCGCCGTTATTTTTGAAGCAGATATTGTTTGTATGCATGTTTTTGCAAATTCTAACAATTAAACAGCGGCATCTATATTTTAATAAAAAGTCAATTCTTCCCTTTTTTTTTTAAAATTTAATATGTGGAAATAAGTTGAAGGGGCTAAAAGCCCCCTGAAAAAGAAAGGCAGTCAAACGATGCTAAACGTAAATATCTACAAGTTTATGACAAAAACAAGAGAGACTGTTCTTACAAGCTAGCTAATAGATTAACCATATTAAATTGACTATTTTTTAAGAGACTTACATGTTTTAATACTTAGTCTTAACGATTATTATGAGTTCTCAAGTTCTGTGCTGATGGATGTATACTATAATAATAATTCATGTATTGATTTATTAAAGAATTAAATTTCCAATATAGTTTTCAACAAGCTATTTCCATATACTGAATATCACTGTAATGTTCAACATGCGGTTTTCAAAATTAATTTGGTGGGCTCCCAAATCTAGAAAACTATGGGCCCACTCGGACAACCAGACAAAATAAGTTTATTTCCATCACTGTAATAGATATTGATTTTGTTATGATGTAGACTAATCCCGTCCCTAAATCTGCCACACTTTGTTGCCTTTTTCCACACATTTCTGTGGAAAATGTGTGGAATAGAGTGGTAATAAGTGGAATTAGTTGGCAAAGAGTGGAATTCCACTATTTTTATTCGGTTATGCCACATGAGTGGCAAATTTGCCAGCATTTACCACATTTAAGAAGTGGAAAACATGTGGCATTCTGTGGAAATTTGGACTTGTATTTTTGTGTCTGTGGCAAATGACTGGCAATGTGTGGAAATAATGGACTTGGTGTTTTTCATGGGTGTATCATGAGTGGCAAAAATACTTAGAAGATATGAGATGTGGAAATCAGTGGAAAATGGGACTTAGTAATTTTTTTGTTACCTCATGAAATTGTTATTGGAGGATACAAATTCAGTGTTAAAATAATAAAGTTACTGTTTTTGTTTGTTGCTTAACATAGGATTCAACATGATGCAACTTATATAATAAATCAATCAATCAATAGAACAATGCATTTTTTTATTTATGTATACTTAAATATAATACAAATTAAAATACAGTTTTATCTTCAACACTTGAAATAGCTACATAAACTATAAAATAAAATAACATTTCATTAAAAATTGTGTTGAAGTTTAAGACCATGAAAAATATATTATTTGCAATAAATGAGAAATTTAATTAAATAAACGGTCTCATGTTAAACTTTATTAGAAATTTATACAAGTTGAAATTTCTTGACCCAGTTCCAGCTGTGTAGGAACTAGTTATACTCCATTCAAACATGTGGCTGCAGTTAAATGCAAAAATTGGCACACAATCTGATAAGCACTGACAACCAGCTGTGGTCTGCTACAGAATTTGGAACTTTCTTCCTTGCTACAAAGCATCTGCTTATCTATTGGTTAACACATACACAGACTTCCTGACTGGTTCATTTAAACACAGGAAGTTTATCTTTGAATTTGAAAACATGAGTAGTGTTTTAGCAACTTGTTTACCTAAATTGTAGTGAAATAAAGCAAGTTATGGACTTTAATTGTAAATTTAAAGTTATGCTGAAATACTGACATTAATGGACATTCTGTTAAGAAACAATGTGGATGTGGAAATCAACATTTAGTGTTGTGAAACTTGCTGGTACAGGACTTCAGCCCTTTGGTTTATTGGAATAGCAAAACAACTAATGGTTTGTATGTTTTGTTTATATTTCCTTAAATTTCTATTTTTATGATACCATCATAACAATATTTGTTTTTTGTCTGGTTAGTGTTTTAACAAATTCAATAAATACTGAAACCATTGCATGATTTTGTTTAAGTTCACAAAATAGGCAATGCAGTCAAAACATTAAGTATCTTACAGAACCATAGGCGTGTGCATTCTATTGCTAAATAAATTCTTAGGTAAAGAATTGGAATGTTGTTATTTTAGAGTATTCATTTAGCTATTACAATTCTACAGAAGAATAAATAAATAATTGTGTATCTAATCAATGTATGTTAAATATTGGTATTTAATAATCATAAATTGAGTCAAATTACACTGTCTTCCAATAACATACATTGTCTAAACTTTATATGACAATAGAATTAATATAGCAAAAACATTTCTTACTCATATGCTCTCACAACAGTCTAAGTATTATAAATGTTACCCTATAAAATGATTTATACGATAACATACATGATAAATAATTATTTATGGATGTAGTTTAGCAGAGTTCACTATCTGATGCATAAGTGGGCAATGGTTTGTGCAAAAATACATATTGCTTACATTTGTATTGCAGACTTGTATTATATTAATCAACTTCTCATAAATTCAATTGTAATGACTCAAATGTGCATACATGTACATAATAAAGCATACATTGTGTTCATTCTTATGTGTTAACATATATTAGATTTTATGTTTTTTTATATTCAGGTGACAGCATATTATTAATCAATCAGTTGGCAGAGGCAAAGCCACCAATTTTCACCATTTTCCACTATCTGTGGCAAAGAGAGAAAAATTTGCCACTGTGGTATTTATTGCCACAAAAAGTCTGGCACTAAGTGGAAAAGTGTCTAAATACTCCACTTGTTTCCACATATTGTGGCAAATACATGGAAATTAGTGGCATTTAGTGGAAATTGCATTTGCCACTAAAAGTCTGGCATTAAGTGGAAAAGTGTCTAAATACTCCACTTATTTCCACATCTTGTGGCAAATAAGTGGAAATTAGTGGCATTAAGTGGAAATTGAATTTGCCACTGAAGGTCTGGCGTTTAGTGGAAAATTGTCTAAATACTCCACTTATTTCCACACTGTGTGGCAAATGAGTGGAAATAAGTGGAAATAAGTGGCATTTACTGGAAAACATGTATGCCCAAGTTCTGCTCATTTTTTTTTCAATTCACCATACTAAGTGTGGCATTTAGTGGAAAACTGTCTAAATACTCCAAAAACTGGAAATTTGTGGCAAAGTGTGGCAGATTTAGGGACAGGTGGGTATACCAATTACCGGGAATTTAATTTTCTTCCTGGCTTGCAACATATAACAAAAACGAAATAAATACAGAATGCTGGCTTATTATAACAATACAACCTTCATCTATCAAAATAATTCAAATTCGTAAAAAAAATCACAAGTTTAAACAACTGTTGCGCCAAGAAATTGTGCATGTCATTAGCCATCTATGTTCTGGTAATACACCTATGATGGTGAATCTGACTATCAGCCAATCAGAATTCAGAAAAATCATGTTCAGGGTTAAACAAATGATATTGTACAAAACTTCAGTCATATTACATTATATTTGCTAAAATTTTAAATCTAATTTCTTTACATATTTATAGTAAGTGATAATTTAATTATTTATGTTAACAATGCAGTTAAAAACAAACTTTTAGAAGACTCAGACCTTTAATTGAGTTTATTTACCTTTAAAAACGACATAATTGAATGGAAACCAAAGTTGACTGCAGCCCGCAGCATAACTTAAACGAAGGGATGTAATTTGACAAAATTGTTTGTGTATGTGAGTAGCAACAACCAGCTATTTTTACAAACTGAAAGATCTGTACAAAACTATACATTTTCTGAATGGTCTTTTCACACAGATCACAAAAATGTATAGTATTCCTATGAAAGCCCAACACTTTATGTTCACGGATGGTGCCAAACGGAAGAAAAAACACCCTTAAATTTTGGTATATTTTAATTTAAAAAAAAAAGTGTCCCCATGCAATTTTTTCACTAAAATGCATAACAGGAAAGTGAAATATACCTTGATACACTAGAAATATACACATGATGAAAATATAACAGTACCTTCATGTGTAGAAAGTGACATTCAAGCTTTATTTTATCTGCAAAGCAGCATGGTGTGGTACAAAATGGACCTGAAAATACAAGAATATCCATGTTAAGCATGTTATTTCATTAGTGATCTCGAAAGACTGATTATATCAACTGTGTTAGTATTTTATGTTAATCATTTGTAAATAAACACACCAAAAGCTTTAAAATCATTGAAAATGTGATAAATATAGTGAAATTACAAGTGAACATGCCCCACCCACTTAGTATACCATTTTAAAAAAGAGCCAAATTATACAATATTATTTTAAACATTTACATAAAATTCAACAGAAAACAATTAATGCAACTTCCAATGGAAGTGTCACAAGGTGTTAGTAAACTATGTTAGTACTGTGTTTGAACTTGAACTTGAATGCATCCGGGTCCAGTTTTTTTCTTGTTTTATTTAAATATAAGATTAAACCAAAATTGAAGTAAGAGTTGTTTCTTTCAATTAAAGGATTGTCTAGTGATCGTTGACTCTTTCTATTTAAGTTTTGTTTTGATATTTAAAATAAAACAAGAAAAGAACTACATAAAATATTATTAAATATTATTAATTCACATACAATGTCATTGTATGCATCATTGTCAATGATGCCTTTACTGGCTTACTCAAGTTACTGCCAACTTCAGAAATAATTATTATTAACAGTTTTAAAGCAGAACTAATGCTCATGACACTGTAAGTTCAGACTATAAATTATAACTTTGAATTACTTCAGTTCTATAAGAATTAAAGTGTAATAAATATTTTATTATTTATTATTTTTAATAATAAAATAGATCACTTTCCCCCCATTAATTAGCGACCGAAACTTGACTTTAACCAAGCTGCAAATGCAAATCAAACATTACAATTAAATATATATTAAAAAATTGACAACAATGGTCTATTTTTCTTCGATTGCATAATCTACAACCGATTAGACTTTGGTACGAAAAAAGAAGTGACGAACATGCTTTGTGTTTTTTGTGGAATTATAGGCCTAATTAATATAACAAGGCTTTTATACTGCAGATCTAATAAGATATAAAGTGAACATATCTTACGGAACAACTGATTTAATGGAAAAACTGGACAATATTACCAATTTATTTGATTTTCTTCGCTCTAATTACGTTCACCGTACGATTGCCGCCATTGAACAAACTAGATCCGGTTTCGTCATGCGAAAATACCCACTTTATAAACGATGCAATTATGGATATTTTACGAAGTAATAAGGTTTTAAACTTTTTTTCTATGCAAAGGTAAATGATTATTTAATTTAAAAACACTAAAATGTTCAGCGTAATCGTCGATTTAGAATGAATTAACACAAAATGAAAACTTAAACTTTTTGTTTGTTTACGTAAAACTGCGAGAATGGGCGATGCTTTGTCAATTACGCTAAATATAGTCATCGGTCAAGGTCATTATGTAAAAATTTCATTCATAAACCCTTGCTGCTTTCCACAATAACACGTAATTCATAGGGACTACGCGCGGGACGCATTTCGACCGAATCACAATTCATACGCAGAATTGGTGCGCGGTGGTTGCTAATGTGAGCGATATTTATGTCTTTTGGCAATTCCTGGTATCCTTCTTTCCGATGGTTTCGTCCACCCGTATGGTTTTGTGAACTTAGCGATGACGTAATTTAAATGCTCAGCACGTTCACGCACGCGTCCGAATTCTATGCAACTTTTACCGGAAGTGTTTTAGCTGTGAAGAAAACTGCAAAATGCGAAAGAAACAGGTAATTTTCGTATTATTTACCACTGCCAACGCCTGCATTGATAAAAATTTCAATAAAATTTGCCCATTTTCCTACTTAAAATACGTTTTCTTCTTGATACAGTCTGTTGTTTACTTCCCTACATCCTACAGACGCTGTCAGCTGTGTTTTAAGTCACGTGACCAGAAGGGAAACAACCCGTATATATTTCGTTATCAGCATGTAGAGGCCCGTCGTATGTTTCATGTTAGATTTTTACGTTTATTTTCACGTCCCATTTTTTTTTATCAACCTGTATTTAAGACCCTGTTGCCTTTTATTTCAGCCCAAACCACAAAAATACTATTCTAAGTATAAAACTTACTACAGTGAAAGTTTGGTAAAGGCCTATAGTGCTGTTAGGGGCACTAAAGTAAGCATTCGCAAGGCAGCCCTGCAATATGGGGTCCCATATCAAACGCTAAGAGATCGAATAACTGGAAAGGTTGACATGGACAACTATGGTAATGATACTGTTTTCCACAAAGATGAAGAACTTGCTCTTGTAGAGCATGTGCAGACATGTGCCAGGCTAGGGTATGGATTTTCTAACACAGCCTTGCAGAGAACGGCCGGAGAACTGGCACTGGAGCTGGGTAGGAGGCCAACTGACAAGCCACTCAGCAATTCCTGGCTGTACAGTTTCCTGGACCGATGGAAAAACAGTATAACCTCGCTAAAGCCCGCTGGTCTGGACACAAACGGAGCAAAATATGTAACCCCGGAAAGCGTGGCTAACTACTTCAGAAACCTTGAAGAGGCCATTACAAACCTGGAACTCCAAGATAAGCCAGAGTTGATCTACAACCTGGACGAAACAGGAATTAGACAAACACGATGAAAACAACAAAGAAAACGTCGTTGCAAATCATCAGAAAGGAAAAAAGAAGCAGAAAAAAACGAATTCTACCAGCTCTCGTCCATCCACAAGTGGTATTAATAGTACCGGAAACGCCGACACAGACGAAGAATCGGAAGTCGACGAGGCTGACATGTGCTGCGTGTGTAAAAGGCTGTCACCCCCAAATCTCGACAAGCGGCCCTACTTGAAAATTGTCAATTGGGGGCAGTGCGAAGGATGTGGACACTGGGTTCACTTGCAATTTTGCCATGAAAAAGCTATTTTGCGACGTGGGGATGCGTTCATGTGTTGTCATTGTTCCTAAATATATGTGTTTTTTGTTTATGTTATGTCTTTATTGTTCTTCATAATGTTAAAATCCTTGTTTTCTTTGATGGTGTTGTTATTTTTTGTTTGTTATACAGTACGATTCAGTAATTCTTAAAATTGTTATTGTTTTAAATTGTTATATGGCAATATGTGAATGCAACAAAATCAGTCAATCCAGCCAGGGCCTCCCAGAGCACCTGCCAAACGGCAGCCAATCAGAATTCACGAAACCATAGGAAACGCGATGTGAGTCAGACATACGTAGGTCATGTTGATGTTATTATTCAGTTCACGTATTGTTTTTGTTCAAATAAGGTTATATTTTCATGTAAACATTAATTTTACTACAAAGTGACAACTAAGTCAGTTTCATTCAGTTGAAATTAACGCGAATGCGCTGGTTTAAAAATTAAGGTGGCCGAAACCGTAGGAAAAGTGGCTAATAGGGATATCCCGGTAATAGGTATATGGAGTATATTTGGTTGATGAAACACGATAATATAGTTGTCCACCGGATTTTGTTTTTTATATTACTTGTTCCTTTACCAAGAAGAACTTTGAGCTGTACATTAATCATGTACACATTTGCTCAAAGTATTCAGGAAGAACTAAGTGGCTAATTAATTTCCTTGAAAAGTTTCATAATGAGTAACTGTTTATATAAAAAAAAATTTGCACAATTCCTGCACAAATCAATAGAATTTTTTTTAACTTTACATTTCATACCACCTTTTTTACGAAAGTAACACCTTTTATTTGATACAATTGTAGCAATTTCGATTTGAAAATCATGGTACATTTGAATTAAGGGGAAGTAATTTAGTTTGATATTAGTCCAATAAATACTACACCGAATAGTATGAGCCCAAAGGTCGGTTACAGGTTACAATATACTAATTCCAATCCTTATGTAATGTTATGTAAAAGACGGAGTGTTGTGCGCAAAGCAAGGTCCCTATGTCCAAGGTACAATTTAAGGTCAAAGGTCAAATATTAAAATCAATCCTTAACACTTAATCCAGAGCATATCTTCGTCCAGCATGGATGGATTTTTAAATTACTTGACAGGAATGACAAGCATGGTGAGGTGTAGTGTCGCGCGCAATAAACAGGTCCCTAGGTCCTAGGTCAAGGTCACAATTCAAGATCAAAGGCGTAGTGGCCGCGTCAACTTTTTTTTCCGCTTTCTAACTCGAGAACGAATTGAGCGATTGAAATGAAACTTCATACATAGATACCTTATTGCAAAACCTCCCTTGAATTATATATGGGGCGGGTGGATCAAGGTCAATGCCACTGTTACTTAAAATAGAAAAATGGTTTCCGCTCAATAACTTGAGAACGCATTTGGATATTCAATGAAAATTAATACATAGATACATTGTATCGAGACCTCGCTTGGGATTGCATATGGGGTGGGGGGGGGGGGGGGGGGTCAAGGTCAATGTAACTTTTCCTAAAAATAGAAGAACGGTTACCGCTCAATAACTTGAGAACGCATTGAGATATTTTAATTATACTTAATACATACATACCTTATATCAAGACCTCGCTTGGGATTGCATATGGGGTGGGTGGGGTCAAGGTCAAGGTCACTGTTACTAAAAATAGAAAAATGGTTTCCCTTCTAAAACTTGAGAACGAATAGAGATATTTCAACGAAACTTCATACATAGATCCCTTATATCGAGACATTGCTTGGGATTGCGTATGAGATGTGTGGGGTCTAGGTCACTATTACTAAAAATAGAAAAACGGTTTCCGCTCAATAACTCGAGAACACATGGAGATATTTTAACGAAACTTCATACATAGATAACTTATATTGAGACCTTGGGAATGCGTATAGGGTGGGTGTGGTCAAGATCAAGGTCACTGTCACTAAAAATAGAAAAATGGTTTTCCCTCAAAAACCGGAGAACGAATTGAGATATTTTAATGAAACATCATGCATAGATACCTTATATCGAGACCTTGCTTGGGATTGCGTATGGGGTGGGTGGCGTCAAGGTCACCATTACTAAAACACAAAAACGGTTTCCGCTCAATAACTTGAGAACACATTGAGATATTTTAATGACAATTCATGAATAGATACCTTATATTCAGACCTCGCTTGGGATTACGTATAGTGTGGGTGGGATCAAGGTTAAGATCACTGTCACTAAAAAGAAGAAAAAAACGGTTTCTGCCCAATAGCTTGAGAACACATTGAGATATTTTAATGAAACTTCATACATAGATATCTTATATCTAGACCTCACTTGGGATTCCTTATGAGGTAGATGGGGTCAAGGTCACCGTTACTAAAATAGACAGACAAGTTTCCGATCAATAGCTTGAGAAGTCATTGACATATTTTACTGAAACTTTATATGTAGATACCTTATATCTAGACCTTACTTAGGGTCGCATATGGGGTGGTGGAGTCAAGGTTAAGGTCACTATTTAAAAAATATATATTTGTGCTGACTTAAATGCATTTGATTCGAAAAATTTGGTTTTCGGAGAATTTCCACGTTTCTTGTATATTTTGGCATGTTCATTAAAGATTTAAGAATTTATATGGAATAGTTTTGATATCTAACCTCACCACAGAGAGAGAGGCTTTGGAGATGAATTAGATGCACAAATACCATGACTCTACCTTATTAGTTTTTGAATTGTTTCTCTTAAGTCGTTGAATCTCGAAATGCTTCTTGGTCGGGCGTATCTTTGTGACAATGGCACTCTTGTTTGGAGTTATTTTTCATTGTCTATTCAAGTTCTGTATTCCATAACTGGTGATGTCTCAGGAGAAAATCAGCATGTACATATTTATTGTTTATTCCGTTCATAAATATAAAAAAGTATAAATGCCTTTCGTAAATATGGAACAGTTTTCAGACGAATTCGTAAGAACTCAATGTTTGCCAAATCATTATTTATTGAATAAGATTCCATGGACATCAGTTCTAAAAGTTTCAACCCGGAACATGTGTTATATATAATTTCCATCGATAAGTCATCATCAACATATATTGCATTTTAGCTGCAAAAAGTCTTCCTTAATTTTTCTAATTTGTTTAGTAGATGTTCGAGAATATGATAAGCCCCTTAAGTCTGTGATTTTCATATAAAAAATACTCTTTTTATAAATCATTTTATCTAAATTCCTCAACAAACTATCAGAACACCTCGCTAGAGTAATATTCCATTCATAATATACCTCTGTGCAAAATATATTACACAACAAAAACAACACATACAAAAACACTATAAAAAAGTATAAGATGCTTTGCAAGCGCTCGTGAACATATTCATTGTATCCCTTTCCAGTGATGATATAACGCGTTGTCACACCGAAAACAACCAAATATCCTCTATGTATCATTCCAATTGTGTTGGATTAAATACATTATAATTCGCCATCGCTGTCTGTTATTCTTGCGGGGTGAATTTAAATAATTATGTTTGATGGCGATAAAACAGCATAATTCACCTATCAATATTCCCCCCCCCCAGGCGGGAATTTGATACGCCGAATAAATTTGGGTCCCGGGAAATAGACTGCGGATTTTAGGCCCGGGTAATATTGGCCCCAAGGCCATTTGATACCACATTAAGCATCTCCCAGTGTGGGGATTTCGACAAAAAGGCCCGGCTCTAGAGTGGGGAAATAGACCCCCAAAAATAGAATTTGTCAAATTCCCTGGGTTAGACCGCCGCTTCCCCCATGGGGGAAAATATTGATAGGTGCATAAACGTGTGTGTCTTGCTTGTTTCTGCTACGATCCGTTTATGGATATGTTGTTGCCAAAGAAATGCTGGTCGTTTTAGGTGTATACCGGAGACAAAAATATCGTAACCAGAGTTAAAATAAGCAAATCGTTTTATATATGTTCTATACATGTGCACAGAGTTATATGCCAATTAAGCTAGATCTACACAAGCTATTTAAAGTTGTGAATATGCATTCTGAAAATTGCCCAATTCGACCGACGAATTTTTTTTTCGTTATAAAAAGCAAAGCCTTTTCATAAGCTACAAGTATAATATGGAAACAGAACACGCTAATAACAGATACGGAGTTCGCAAACCGTCTACTTGTATTTGATACAATTATAATATGAAAACAAAACACGCTAATAACAGATACGGAGTTCGCAAACCGTCTACTTGTATTTGATACAAGTATAATATGGAAACAGAACACGCTAATAACAGATACGGAGTTCGCAAACTGTCTACTTGTATTTGATACAAGTATGATATGGAAACAGAACACGCTAATAACAGATACGGAGTTTGCAAACCGTCTACTTGTATTTGAACGTTGAATACCTTCAATGTTTACAAAGAAAAATAGATTTATTTGTATTTTTTCTTTACTGTAACGCAACATGACGCAAAGGCACGAAACACACTTATTTTAATATATAGTCATTAACAAACAATATGTAATGGCACATAAATGAAAATTGCCCATATTGATGTTACATGCCTTAGGTTTTATCTTCACAAAAATAGACATGGACGAAACTAATATATGCTCAACGTCTTTAAAACAAATAACAATAATATGAATAAGAGTGAAACATTATGCTACCTAACTGCGACCTATAGCACACATTTACATGCCGCAGTCGTACAGAGCAATCGTTCACACTACATATTACAATTGTCCGGAACGCCTTTTACAAATTTATTGTTTGAATACAAACGCGTCATTTTTAAATTTCACGATTTATATAATTTTAGGACAAACACGTTTGGGCGAATCTTAGTACGTACATTTACATGGGCGGACATCAACCATTAGCATACCATCAGGATGTGGGTGAAAACCCTCTGTTTATATCGTGTCCAGATGCACAAGTTTTCGCGCACACCACAGATAATAAAGAGGACAAAATCTAATGTCTGTGAGAAAAATCATTGAAGCGAAATGTCCTTGTTAAGTGCACACCTCCATGGGATGAAAGCTTCCCATAAAGTTTCATTGACTTCTGGTCAGTAATTGCGTAGAAACAGGCAGAACAATAATTGTGCATTCCTTTAAGAAAAATCAATGAAGCGGAACATCCTGGCTCAGTACACACCTCATCCTCGTTATGAAGCTTCCAATGAAGTTTCGTTGAATTCTGGCCAGAACTTGCTGAGAAATAGTCTGGACAGGAAAATAAACGAAGGACGGACAGATGGACGGACAAAGCGGCGACTATATGCTCCTCTAAACTATTTTCGGTAAGCATAATAAAATAGCATTTGGAAGCTGAAGCTATAAATTAATAGCATTAAAAGGAAAATGCCAATGAACAAAAGCACTTATACAACACGTAAACGCATAATGTATTGTTGTGCTAGACAAATACGAGTACTATATCGAGAGTTAAAATGGAAAACTTAGAGATATTTAAAAAGTATAAAAATGGCAGATTGTCGAATATTTTAATGTACGTACACTTTCTTAAAAAGGTGGTTTGATTTCGATAATCATTTCACTTTGACCTTTAAGTTTTTTTGTGTGTTCTGTCGCATGGTTTCAAAGGTGCTTTTGTTCTGGCCGAATACATTTGCTGCACAAGTTGCCCCGACAGGAGTTGTGGACTTTATAATAATTTCAAAGGCATCATCTTGATACTGTGCACACATCGTCTTGGTAAAAACTAATAAAGCTTCCCATAAACAATCATAGCGTTCCATCCAGTAGTTGCTAGCAAATAATCTTGACACAAAAATGGACAGAAGGACCGACGGACAATCTGGTAAGGCGGCGACTAAATATGCTCCTCTGATTTTTTTCGTGGTGCATACTTTTAACAATCTAACCTTAAATCTCGAGATTAACAAATATTTACAGGGAATTGTATATGTTCAATAGATTACATAAGCAAAATAAGTTATACAACACAGTAAAACGCCAGCTGCCTCAGCAGTAACAAACGCATCAAATACATCATTCTATATTTCGTATTTAAAGGCAAATTTAGTGCCTTACAACTTACACAACATGAAAAACGCACGCAAATAATAAATTCTGAAACATTGGGACACCATCTTGGAACGGTCAGTGCAAGGCATTAAGGATTTAACTTTTAAAAAAGTCACAATTATTAAACTACATGTCGTGGCGGACCCTGCGCATTGGTTTTTAGACATCTACGATTAGAAAACAGATTGGTTTGGATTAAACATACTGAATTTATATGTCGCAGCTTTGAAACTTTGCCCGATATTAACAGATTAATTAATAAGTTATCATATTGTAAATGAGTGTGAAGCTATTCTGTTTGACAGCGAAACATGTTGTCAACCAAGTGATCAATTACTTTGTTGACTGTGTCAGTCTTTTCTAAAAGATCTTCAGCTTTAATATATTGACCGCCAGTTTCTTTCCCCAGTATGTTAACGAACTGAAGTCGACTTGTAGAATCAAAGCCTTGATTTAAAAATGTCTCATCCAGCAAAACGTCCGACCTTGCTCCGCCTACCGTTCCTCGAGCAACTTTTAGGACAAGCTCGCTTATCTTAGCTTTCCGATCGGGGTGCTCGGCGTCCTTCAGAGCATCCTTATCAAACATTGTTATGTCTAGTTCATCTTCCTTCAAATTCGGGCTACCTCGGAAAGCAACGTTTGATATTGCCTTTTTAGTTTTGGATATTTAATGACGTTTTCCCCGGCGACTTCCCAGTTAATATTTGCATATATCACGCAGTTTGAATTTTGCAGCAAAGCATCAATGAAACAATTTCTTATTTCTTCAACAGACAGTAAACAGTGGCCTCTTTTATGTAGCTTTTCTTTAAACGTATTGTTAGCTGCCATTCCCACTACGAGAGCACCCGAATTTATAGACTGCCCCGGATGTCCCTTTCCTCTCCGCCATGTCATAAACCCGTCCACGAAACAGTTGGCTGCTCCGTAGCTTGCATGGCCCGGCATTCCAAAAACGCTCATAACTGAGGAAGCTACAACAAAACAGTCCAGATGAATATTCATCCTTCGCGTAACAGTATGGATATTTAACAAACCAAGCACTTTAGGCTTTAAAATCGATTCGATGTTGGTCCTATTGATATCTGACAACCAATGTTCTTCCAAAATACCTGCTCCATGTAATATACCCTTGATACAACCTGTTGTAGTTGTTTTTTCAATTAACGCGAATACATTTTGATGTTGAATAATGTCAGAAACATCTACGCAATATGTAAGTACTTTACAACCAAAGTTGTTTTTCAATTGTATTATTCTGGATTCCTGTTCAGTTGTGGGTACCTTTCTTTGCATCAAAACAATTGTTCCTGCACCCTTTTCAGCAAGAAGCATAGCTAATTCCAATCCCAGGCCCGTCCGCCCGCCAATCACTATATACACTCCCTGTTTATCAAACATCGAATCCAATGGTTTTCTTATGGGAAGCAAAAAAGAAACCGGTATTACTGTCTAGTAATTGTATATGCCTAACTGGTATGCTTTCCGATTGACCTCCAGATTCATTCACATCAAATATTTTACGTACAATGTCTCCATGTTCTTTTATCCACTCTATCGCCATTTTCAAAGTCTTCGTCGGATATTTCTGTGCAAAGATATCGTTCAAATTAAGACTTGTAAGTTTCAAACCAGAGACCTTTCTCAAAGCATCTTTTTGTCTCGCCGTTAGATTTTGATCCAGGCATACAAGATGTCGGCATTTCTTGGCAATTAGCGGTGCAAGCCCATGAAGATTTTCGAATGTTACTGCACACCGCTCCATGTTTAAATCTTTCAGGTCGGTCACCGTAACATCTGTTCCCATTTTTTCTTTCAGAATTTCTTGCAACAAAGTGCAGAGCGAACTGGGCTCCTGGGCTAGCACGGATACAGGTAAGTTTCCGCCTACGAAAGAGGCAAGGTGGCTAAAAACTGTAACATAGGTAAGTAGTCCAGGAATGTACGCATGGCGCAAGTTGAAATCACTCGCTTTGATGATGAAACCTTCTGGTATATCTAATGATGTCTTCACTATAGAGAGATAAAGCGCAACCAATTCATGCGAGTAAACATCCTTGGATATGAACCCTATGTGCTCGGTACATGTAATAGTTTGAGCTTCTAAACTGGTATCATCAACTGAAAGCACTTTTTGGCATAACAAAGGTACTACCGCTGACCGAACAACAAATGTGACGTTAGAGTCTTCACTCCTATGACCTAGCTCTGCTGGAGTCAAATACATTTTATCATTCTCGACTTTTGCATCAAGCCCCGGCAGATGTGCCTGAAAGGGTTGTAAGGGAAATTCATTTCGAAGTCGAGGTGTGACGGTCTGGCGTGGTACTTTATCAAACTGACTGTACAGGATATTGGTAGACCATGTCATTAGCACGACCGGATTGTTCAAACGTTTTCTGAACGGCGCTGACTAAATTATCTAATACTTCAATCAGCGATGGTTGAATATCAATTATAGTAACATTCAAGTCAAATGTTTCTACAATCAATGAACGTACAAAGCCCCATAATTCAGCACCAAAAGGACTGATTGTGCTTGCCGATGAACCTTTCACTAACTGCGTGTTTTCAGTTAGCAAAAACAATGGTGTATGCTTTTCATCGCAGAATTTAATGAATTCCGTGATAAAAAGACAATGCTCTACTACAATATCAAACATTGCTGTTACATCATAATCTATGGAATCAGGAAGAAACGCACCCGTGTTTAGATAAACCAAAATTGCTTTCATGCCTGACGAGTGTAGTTGCTGTAGAAGACCGTGCAAGCCAGATAGTTCAGAACCCATTTCAATGCAGTTTAGTCCATGTCTTTCAATTATCAGTTTTGTCTTGTCATCTAAGTTTCGGCTAAATAACAAATATTTTCCCTCTGATTTTCTTATTTCAGAAGCCACAGTATGTGAGCTCAAAGGGTACCAACCCAATTCGTACCGCAGTTCGCATGGCGCAATTGCTCTGCTTGGTTTATGATATGTTGAATAATTTGGTATTTCAGCAACTATTTCCCCGCTATTGTCTGCCAATATTATTCTAAAATGCTGCTGGCAAACGGTTTCTAAGACAGTGATATTTGTCTTATGTTTCATTTCTTTCAGAGGCTTCTTATAAACCTTTAGTGATTCTACAGCGACTGGTAGGAAAGGAACTTTATTTGCTCCAGTTACTTTTTCCAATATCTGTTCGGTCATGGTAGACATTGATGACTGAATCATAGCATCAGTCAAACATGGGTGAAAGGACAGACTGGTTGCTTGCTCGGTTACCTCCACATTTAATATCGCAGTTTCATCTGTACCAACAGAAAAAGTCAACAATTTGAAGTTATTTCCATACTCAAAACCCAAGATGTTTAATTGTCTGTAAATTTCTGATTTTGACATTTCTTTTGCGTTCTTACCTACAAGACCCATTTCAATGGCTTCGATATCGATTCGCCTTTTGTCGTCCAAAACATTTTCCCCGAAGCGTGCCCATCCTTTACATACTACGTCAATGCCATTTTTGATATGAAAAAAGACGAAACCATTTCCCTTTTCTTTAGTCACAACGTCCAAGTGTCCCCATGCGTCTGTGTTTAATATCACGGGCTTTATGAATTCCAACGGAACGGCGATATTTTTTACACTTTCGCATCTTTCCAGGCATCTCAAACCAACCTCAAATGCAATTTCTGCATAGAAAGCTCCTGGAACAATGTTCCGATTCCCAACCAAATGCTGGGACAGAAAGGCTGTGTCTCTTTGTTTTAATTCAATCTGCCAACTACCATCTCCCTGTTTACTTTGCTTTACAAACGGACGCAAACGGATGCTTATGTATCTGCCTTGCACACGCATCAGCGTCTTCCACCCATGAAACAAATTTTTTTGTCTTTGAAGCACCTGAGTTGGTTGATCGGTTA
The DNA here is from genome assembly GCA_027627225.1 of Congeria kusceri. Lineage (NCBI taxonomy): Eukaryota > Metazoa > Mollusca > Bivalvia > Myida > Dreissenidae > Congeria > Congeria kusceri. Next base: position 6,302,870 of record CM051035.1, read on the forward strand.
TGTGAGAGCATGGAGGAATCACGTTTTCCCAAACGAAATCTACCCCGTTTTCATACAACTGACATATTGCCCGTGCTATTGTATTTAGCTCATGATATTGAACAATGCTTTCTATGCATACCACCGGCTCTTCCGGAGTAAATATGGCTTTCATGTGGGGTTCCAGAACGGATTTTGGTCCAATTTCCAAGAAAATCGTTTTTCTTTTAGGCTGTATTGCAGTTTTTATGACTGACCCGAAATGCACTCTTTCTCGGACATTCCGCTTCCAATAATCATTTGAGCGAATTCCGTTCGCATCCCTTCATCTGCAGACTCAACAAAGCAGCTGTGATAGGCGAATGGGGCATTAAGTTCCGTTAACTTCGCGCCGTTATTGTACATAGGTTTTCAGTCGCTCAATGGCACGTTCTGCACCAGAAACTGTACACGAATTTGGACTGATTTCTAGAGCAATTTCTACTTCAAATTCATTACACATTGGTTCTATTTTATCAAAATCAACGCCTTGTACAACCATCATTTTCCCAACATTCACCGATGCCAAATGCTTTGATCTATGAAATATCACTTTAACTGCAGATCCGAGATTGAGATATCCAGCAGTATATGCAGCTGCCACTTCGCCTACGGACTGTCCGACAACGACCTCGGCTGTGACACCAAACCTCTTCCACATTGCAGACAGGGCAACTTGATATGAAAATATTCCAATATGTGAAACAAAAGGATTAGAAATAAAATCTTCTGACCGTTGCGAAAATTTTGTCAGAATCGACCATCCCGTCAGTGGTTTGAGATGATTGTCGATAGCTTTCAACGCAGAAATGAAAGATTCATCTCCCAAAAGTGCGTTTCCCATATCCTGCCAGACAGTGCCTACACAACAAAAGACAAATACTGCCTTCGGTGGTACTTCGTAAACAACAAAATTTCGTCTGTTATCATGGTATTGTTTTAATTTTGCTATCAGCGACTGTTTGTCTTCCGCAGTGTGCGCTTCTCTCAATCGAAAAATGTATCTTTTACAAGTTGATGTATAGGACAATGACCGAATGTTATACACGCATGTTTTTAGCTTTTCTAGGAAAAACTCTACATTCCGTTTCAGCGTCTCTTCGTTTTGAGCCGACATAATAATAATTGGCGGAAGGATGCACGTAACCGCCTTCGTGGTACAGATTAATTTGCTTACATTTTCATAAATAACAGCATGGGCATTTGTCCCTCCAAATCCAAAGCTATTTAGAGATGCCATTCTTGATTCGTTGTGCTCTTCGTTCCATTCTTGGCATGTTGTAGGGACTACCAAACCGTGTTCGCTAAGATGAAGATCTGGATTTTCATTTTCCTTGGTATACCAGAGCGAAGGAACGATTGTTTTGTGCTTCATCATTAGTAAAATTTTGATCAGGCCTGCAACACCAGCAGCAGCTTCAAGGTGACCTATATTTGTCTTGACTGATCCTATATACTTCGTTTTAGTATTGGACCCCAAAACGTTTCCAAGGGCTGTACATTCAGTTGGGTCTCCAATTTTTGTCCCTGTGCCTTGAATAATAATAAATTAACAATTAAAAAGAAACAAAACAATAAAGACCTATTTTAAACTAGAATGTCATGAGCAAAAACTACTGTTCTTGCGGCAATATCAATTTGTCTACACAAAGACAATTAAAATGTACAATGATTGTATTTTCTTCGATTGTTGACTTAAGTAAAGAACCAATCCGTTGAAAGTTTCTTAGTTTTCTTCAAATAAATAAAAAAAAATCATCTACATCGCCGCTTAATTGCTTAATATGATACTTATAAATCATTGTGACAATACCATGGGCTTCTATAACTTGAATGCTGTCTTGGTTGATGTTGTAGTTAAAAAGAACATTCGGAATCAATTGTTCCTGTTGTTCACGGGATGGTGCACTTATTGGTTTAGCATTTTGGCCATCTTGGTTAGTTCCAGTTTGGATTAGACCCCAGACTTTATTTCCATCACGTATAGCCTGAAATAGCGCAAACCATATACATGTTTGTTTGATGCAACTGCCTTACAGATATGTGATTCCTTTCAGTTAAGCAAGTCGACCAATATCTTTTCATGCTATGCTGACGATATTACTAAGAGTATTAATAAACGCATAAATAGTGCTTGATAGAATAAGGTATAAGATGTTTGAAAGATTGATATTTATTTCAAGTTAGAGTTCATTTTCAGACAAATGTAGTTGTACATTGTTTATCAAAATGAAACAACTTTTGTGTTAATATTTCAAAACAGTTTCCATCAAGTTTCACAGAACAATGATTGCAATAACCCAACAGTGATAGGTTTAATAGATACCAGAAATATAGTTGTGTAGTATCTGTGTATTCCATGTGGAATATGAGATAGCCGACGATGCGTATCTTGAATGATGATACTGAACAAAGTGTACAATACATTATGTTTTTGCAATCTCTAGCACACCGCCTACATTTCATTCACCTCTGTAGTTGGCTCGTAAAGTAGTCCCAAGTCATTCACGTGGTTTTAGTCACATGATCATAACATTCAAAACACAATGCACAATAACATCCACTCTGTCCATTTTGAACAACGAACGACAACTCTGCTAGGAGATTGTATATTTTGCACAACACATGTGTTTGTGGACGTGACATATTGATATTTATACATGTATACAAATTCGCATGTTAGTATAATTTCTCATTTACAAAGTACATGTTGGGGTAGAATTTTACCAATTATGATTGATTGATGTTTTACTATTTAAATCCTTTTCGCCCAATATGTATTGGATCTGACACGAGACTCGCTTACTAACAAACTGTCTCAATTTATTAATAAATATGATATCAAATGACAACGAGTGTCAAATCTTTTTTTATCACATGCTTAAACAAATTCTAATTTTACCAAAACATGCTGATAAATCCTAAAAGTTGTGTACTGACGTGACGGCATTTCCTATGGACGACGTCATTTCACCAAAATAACGTCATACGATTGGTCAGACAAAGAATATGTAGCAAATGAAAACGCTCACAATGTTATCTTACACATGAGCACGATAAAATATTCGCAATGGCTGTATTACACGGAAAACAAGGTAAAGCATGCGAGGAAAGTATATAATGATGCAAATGTTTTTGTAAAAGATTTCTCATCGTACTTACATCTTTCAGTCGTTTCAATATGACAATTCCACAGCCTTCTCCGCGACCGTAACCACCGGCATCTTTGGTGAATGCTTTGCATTGGCCATCTTTTGACAGCATCTTCGCCTTGCAGAGGGCAACAAACAAGTTAGGTTCCAGCAGGCAGTTCACGCCACCACAAATCATCATATCAGCATCACCTTTAATAATTAATATTTACAATTTAACAAATGGAGCATTCTGATTTACAAATATATTTTAACCTGTTTCAGTTATTTATCTGATATATTTTTATTCATTCACCATTGTACCTTTTCTTGAAGAATACTATTCACGATGTCTAAGAGAATCAAAACATGAAACTCCACATGATATAGTTAGATCTGCGACTTAATACAGGTGGATGGTTGGACTCAGAAACGAATGGATTTGAAAATATTAGTTTTATAGCCGTACTGTTTCGTAATAATGTGGCGAAACAGTTTACCAATGATATTAATAAAGCGATACAACGTTGTTTTTATAGCATTTCTTAACATAGACCGCTAGCATAAATAATGCCAATAAAATGGCCTATATTGATGAGCATCGATATTGTGATAAAAAGTGAAGCTAGTACCTGAAAATAGGGCCTGTGCTCCGAGATGTATGGCGACCAGTGACGAGGAGCAGGCAGTGTCTACTGTTAGAGCAGGACCTGTGAGGTTGTACACGTAAGACACGCGCGCGCTGAGAATGCTAGAGTGACTTCCGGTTACAGAGTACGGTCCAACAACGGAGGCATCCTCATTGGCCTGCGAACTGTAGTCGTACGTCATACAACCTTTAAACAACAGGGATTGTCAGGGGAACATTTAATAATCAAACGCGACTTCAACAAATTCAAGCCTGAAAAACAACAACTAACCATGTATACATAATGTTGCAAGTGTCCGTCGGAGTTTGCCTAGTGCTATGTTACACGATTTTCCTTATTACAAACATTCATTCCTTGCATCTGATCATCATAACAACATAACTTTTATCATCAACTAGTCAGATGGGTACTATTAACTAACGCAAAACACCAAACGCATTACCCTACAGTCGTAATACACAACTGCCTTTTTGTATATGAAATTATGTAAATAATAAATAATGTTAATAAATTATACTACTCGTCGTAAAATACAATAATTATACATAGCATATACCATCCTGTAGCCCTCATTAAGTATATTGTGTTAACATGTGCATATAAAACCATTCAAACAGTACAAACTGTCATATTAATAAAATCGATTTTGTTAAACTACCTTCAATCAAAGCATTATGTTGAATACAAACACTTTTTAAAATTATTTCAAAATACACACGTGTGTTAATTTGTAAAACATTTATTCATATTTATACAGTTATACTAAATCTTATTTACTGTGGGCTCACCTCACAAGAACAAACAGTGTACATGTTACTGTATAACTATTGAATAAACCAGTGGTAAGAGAGTAATAAGATAAAAATAATATAGTATCCGGAAACAATGCAATAGAATTGGAAACGATATTTCCAGTTACTTGCAACGTTTAATCATTTAGGAACAGTCTAAACATCCTCATATTGTGCAAAATACGTTTAAAGGGTTTGAAATTAAAACAAAAGTATATCAAATCCCTTCAGCTGTTTCCGGCAAATGTATGGTTCTATAATAAATAAAGGAATAACTATTCCCCTTGTTCAACGCATACAGAGAAAAATACAGATTTTACTAAAAAATAGTTGCATAGCTGTGTTATAAAAAAAGTATGGGAACAATCATTGTTTCATACAACATGAACTCATTTTCCACGAATGGATATGTACTTTCAATCACTGGCGCAAATATATTCAATATATATACATATATTAATCCGAACAACGGAACAATATCGTTTCACTACGCATTAATATAACCTGATGCACTCAGTTTGTAATAGAAGGTTTGTATGGGGGAACCCGTAGATTTAACTAAGCTAATTTAAGTTGAAAATTCGTAGGCTGACTATTCAAACACGTGTTCTCACCAATAAAGACACCAGTTTTCGATGCCGCTAGGTTTCGTCGCGTGAACCCTCCATCTTCCGCCGCCATATGAACACACTGTAGAACAAGCCGTTGCTGCGGATCCATCATAATGCCTTCCTGCTCGGATATCCCGAAGAAGGCTCTGTCGCACTCCTCTACCCTGCAAGAACGAACACTTTGATTAAGCGACGCTTTTCATTTCACATCTGGAGGTAAAAAGATGTCCTATCAAAACAACCAATTAGCTTAACATAATTATATTAATATTCATTTTCATACCTACTACTACTACTACTTCTACTACTACTACTACTACTACTACTACTACTACTACTACTACTACTACTACTACTACTGCTGCTTCTACTACTACTACTACTACTTCTACTACTACTACTACTACTACTACTACTACTACTACTACTACTACTACTACTACTACTTCTACTACTACTACTACTACTACTACTACTACTACTACTACTACTACTACTACTACTACTACTACTACTACTACTACCACATCTACTACTACTACTACTACTACTACTACTACTACTACTACCACATCTACTACTACTACTACTACTACTACTACTACTACTACTACTACTACTACTACTAGTACTATTGATGCTGCTGCTGCTACTAATACTACGACAACAACAACAACTACTACTACTACTACTTGTGCTACTACTACTAGTACTACTACTACTACTGCTGCTACTACTACTACTCCTACCACTACACATACTACTACAACTACTACTACTATTACCAATGTTTTATATTGTACTTTTATATATGTTGTAGTAATCAAATATACAATTGTTTTTATAACAGTGATACCATTTATCTGTCCGGCCCAGAATACAGCTTATGTAGCTGTTTCAATACAAATGCCAATTGTATTCTTACCCGTGAATGAATCCTGCATGCCTCACGTACATCTTCCCTGGCACGTTTTCGTCGGGGTCATAGAAGTGATCCACGTTCCATCGGTCGGCTGGTATACCCGTCACGTGATTTTCACCATTGACTAGCACCCTCCAGAAAGCACTTAGGTCGTCGGCGCCGGGGAATCGACAACCGACACCGACTATAGCGATGTCATCTGCCGCCGACATGATTTATCAAATAATGCAAATATGGAAAAGAAATCATTTACCTTTGCAACGAAATAAGGGAGTTCGGTTTTACATTGATATACAACCCATCTCGAAATTTATGGAAAAACTTATTGTATTTTAATGTCATGTTTAAAAAAAAAAAAATCCCCAATTGCAATCATAACACATGTATGTATACATACACAGTGTGTATTGGTTATTTTATGGCTTTTAAATAGAGGCCGAATTTAAAACATAACACATAATTGTATGAATACACAGTGTATTGGTTATTTTATGGATTTAAATAAATGCTGAATTGTTATCATAACACATAATGTATACACAGTATATTGGTTGTTTTATGGCATTTTAAATTTATAAATGACAAATTTCATTAATAAGACAAATTGTATAAGAGGGTTGTTCAAAAATAACGTACACTGTTGCTGTAAAACTGTAAAGTTCTATTATGAGGACATATATGCATTATACATCAATTCATTTCACATTTTTATTAGAAATACAAAATCAACCGTAATATTTTGATAAATATATCTGTATGCACGTTGCAAATCTGTATTGTAACTATGGCTACCATTATAGTGCATGGACTAAAGGTTCTCGCTAATTATCAAGAATAAGCTGCGTTTAAAGTATTCAGATAAATACCTGACTATCTATCTGAGTAATCTTTCCAATCCAATCTTGAATAAGCAACGTTTGGTCTTTGTGAGTCCCGTTTTTAACATCGCTAAAATGCCGCTATTGGACCGTCAGTAAATTTATGACACAATTAAAGTTTGTCGGGATTTGAGAAAAATGCGTAAGGAAATATTTACATTAATGAAGAAAACGCCATGCAAGAATCCTGCATTGGTGTTGAAATGGTACAGACATTTTTTTGGATGCTATGAATCGCTTTAAGATAATGAAGGTCGGGGAAGAAAAATGCTGATTAAGGATTCAACCGTGGCGTCAATATGTGACTCTGGATAAAGACAGGCGCCTTAAAATGCAGACATTGTCCAAGATGTTTGAAATAGGCTGTATACAATGTATCAACAGTTCAACTGAAGATGTCAAAGGTATAATGTACGTGTACGTGTATATATTTACATCATTTCATGCTAAAATAAAAAAGTATTTTGTATTGACAGAGAATACGCGTGTAAGCAAGTGAGTACTACGTGCATTATGACATGTTCATGAACACTTTTTTGGTTACATCAAGACAACGATTTCCGGAACGCTGCAGATACTACAATACATGAAATTGGCGATCTTGGCTTTGGCAGGTCAGGTCCCATCTAACATTTTGTCCATACTTATATTCGTTTGACTTTGGTATTTCCCCAGCATTAAGTCCCAACTCAAAGTTCAGAAGTACAAAAGTGTACATGAAATAATGAGTGCAGCAGCAAACAGCACAACCCAGTTTGATGAAACATTGTATAGAGATCTATTTGAATAATAGATCCGCCGTTATCAGCGATGTGTATATTGCAATGGAGAGTACTCTGACAAGAATTAACGTTTTAACGCCATTTTTTGACATTACGACGCCGTCGACGTCAACGTTCTACATCCGCCGTGCGCAGTTACTTTCACACGCTTGATCATAACTATCCGAAGTATAATAGATGCTGATTCGGGTAATATTTTGGTTAAAATGTTGGTGCATTTCATTAAAATAGCTCAACTGATAGTCTACGTTGTTTTTGTGAACAACCTTCGTATACAATGCATTGGTTATTTTATGGCTTTTAAATTTTCTTTGTTTTGTTTGGATTTTTCGCCGTATTTAACAATAGTTCAGTCATATAACGGCGGTCAGTTAACCTACTCACTCTTTTCGTGGCAATTTTAGCCGATCTAAGCAGTTTACCAGTACCAAGTGCACATACCTATGCCAGTAACTGACAACTGCCCTACTTAGATCAAAGGTAGGGAGCAGAATGGCCGTAGAAATGTTTACATGACCAATCACCACACAAAGTTATGTGGCCAGGCTGGGGCTCGAACTTACAAACCCCGGATTGAGAGTCCAGCGCTCAACCAACTGAGCTAGCCGAGCCCGGCACCTTTTAAATAAATGCCAAATTTCAGTCATAATCCATGCTGTGTTGCCCTTCAGAGCCTTACGAGTTTGACCTCGAGTACGAAAGCTAATTTCTGATCGGTTCCTTATCTTAAAATGTTCATTTTAGAAAGTCTTTTTTTTACTGGAAACGTATTTTCTTTTTCTTAACATTATACTTAATAAGTTATGTACTAAAGGCATGCATGTGATGATTGAGCTTTAATTTCTGCAGAAAGCTCAGATCAGAAGTCCAGACAGCTTTCCTCAAATGCATTAAACTGAAATGTGTCCCACTAAACCACAAAATTAACTACGGAATCCTGTTTCCGTCAGTTAAAATTTCTTTCTTTACAAGGCGGCGACAACGCGACATTTTAATTTTTAATTTCTGCAGACCTTGCACTTTGAAAAACGTAGATACACGCAATTTGGACAATTATTATCGCCCAAATCTCATGTGTATATGAAATTGCATACAGCGATTAGTATCGCTAAAATCTCGCGTTGTCTCATTGTTGTATCTTCGCCCCCCCCCCCCTCCGGTTTAATTGTTGGTAGGATGAAATTCCTGTACCTATACCGTTTATATGAATTAGCTGTTTTTCATGCGTAACAGTAAAAACAATGGCACATGACGTCCGATATTGATTATATAGTCGTATATGAAATCTCTTAAATTAAACAAATGAGCATCTGCTCAATATCAATGTTATATCTGCTAAGGCGCTGCGAGGTAAAAAAAATAAATACCGGTGCGACAGTCTTATCATATCGTGCAAATTGTCCGGGGGCAAGGATGCGACGACGCGAGATTTGGGCGATAATTATCGCTGTGTTCCGGACCGCGACGTTGAGAAAATGCGACAATGCGATATTTGGGAGATACTTATCATTGTGTTCAATTCATAGACACACAAAATTTGAACAATAAGTATTGTCCAAATTATATAATTATAAATGTTAAAATGTCGCATCGTCGCCTCGTCGTGGCAGGGCGAAATTTAACTGGCAGAAACAGGATTCCGTAATTAGCAGATGTTAAATGGAGCTGAACCTTTTCTTATAATACGAACTAATAAATCGAAACGACTAGTGATAGGTGGAACTACGACTAGTGACAGGTGGAACTGCGACTAGTGACAGGTGGAACTACGACTAGTGACAGGTGGAACTACGACCAGTGACAGGTGGAACTACGACCAGTGACAGGTGGAACTACGACTAGTGACAGGTGGAACTACGACTAGTGACAGGTGGAACTATTTTCAAACAGTATCACGAATAACAACTGTATTTGTTTTCTAAAAATAAACACATCAAATCCTGTTCATATTTACTGAATATTATGGTTTAAGACTGTCCAATAATTGAAATTTAATTTATCGCGTGTCCTTTTCAAGTTTTGTTTTGTTCTAGAAGCCATGAGTATTTATGTTTTCAGTGAGATAGCAAACGTAAAGACCGTTATAACAGAAAATCGAATCACCGCTCTTGAAACGGTCATTTGTTGAAAAAAAGAATCGCCTGATTGAATTTATGACATTTTACCGATAATAAAGGTTTCTCCGTTCTAAAGGAAAGCTTTATTGATCAATCTAGGTAAATCGATTGCTGTTTTGTAATTACCTGACTTTAGTCCAACAAAAACATGTATGCGCTCAGATCTTTACAAAACATGTTAAGTGATCAATAAACAGACGTTCGTTAAATATCAGAACTATTGCAACTGCATGATCAAAACATCAATACTAAATGAATCAATACCATATAAATGTCTCTTTATGTAATGTGCAAATAACCTCAGGCTTGTCGAAAAGAAATAATAGATGTATTTTTATTTGAAATTTTGTGGAACAGCTTGTTTTTCTTCAATCGAAATAAAACATGACAAATAAATCTACGTGAAATAGATAGCGTCAACACAGGTAATATAGCTATGTTTTAAATGAAAGTTGTGCTCCTGCACAGCTATTACAAAGCATGTAACACTGCCATAATTGTAGTAACAACAAACCGTTTTGTCATAAAAATCTCATTTTATAAAATTTTGAATTTTTTTCGGCATTTTTTTTTCATTTTCACGTCCTTACTCTATGAAAGTGGTGTATCTGGGGCTCTTTCAATTTTCTATTGGTCATAACTCACAACACGAGACAGTATTCGCGCACTTAAGAGAACAGAAAGGTCAAATTATATATATAATTTTATATATATATTTTTATGGTCTTTCTGATAATGGGATCGTTGGGCTAAAACTATAAAAAAAAAAAACAATCCTGGATTCAGACGTTGGTCTAGATCGCCACCGATTTCAAATCATTAGTGCATTAGCCTTTTACCTTTCCACATAAGTTTATGTAAATTCGTTCAAAACAGTGTTGCCTGAAGCTGCTTTCAATCAATAAACATACGCATGTAAAACATATCCTCCTTGGCGAAATTAGTACTATTTTTGTCCCGCTTTGGTTTCTTCCTGGTCTTTGCGCTGTTTTGATTTGCGTGTTTTGTGGAGCGAAACCGCTGAATGGATTCAAGTTTCACACGTACCAGTTATCGTGAACCGCAATCACAATTAAGCGCATTGTGCGTCTCCAGACGTTAAACACTCGCCTTCTCCAAAGTTCAGTTGCGTTAAGTGCGCATTAGAGACTGGTATGATATAAAATGGAGTACACTGCACAAAGGGTAGCTGTGTTCGTGCTCGGGATAATTTCGGTCATTCTGTGGCTTACAGCTCTGTTTACGAAGGGCTGGTTGATCCTGTTAATGTCGTATGGAGAGGCTAGGGTCACATTACTGGGCGGTCTATGGGGCTGGTCTGTCTGTGCGGAGACAGTCGCCACCGCGGAGAAAGTCTGCGTATCCATCAAAACTGCAGGATCAGGGTTCCTCGGGGGCGGCAGCTACAATATGCCAGAACTAGGCGAGTAAACAATGCGTAGATGTTTAGTTCAAATATTAAAACTATTGGTTAAAACTTTGTTAATAAAAGCTGTGGTGCATGAATTCCTTTTTGTGTAGAATCGGTATTGGATTCTTTGAGGGAGATTATTTTAATGGTCCCTTGGTCCCTGAGTTGAGATCAAACCCACGGCGGACTCGGTGGGTAATTGCCATAACACTACGTGGACATGCAAAGATTTGTATCTTTTCATATCATTTTCTATCTAGTTCATATAATCATATCATGAACACAATTTTAGCTGTTATACATAGTACGTGCACTGTTCTATTGACTTGTTTGGGGTTAGGCATTTCTTTTTGTTGTTTATTTTTTTAAAAATTTCGGAGGAAGTGTTTATAACTGATAAAGTTTGGCCACCGTTGCATTGTTATTATGATTTGCTGATTTTTGTCCTGGTTGTCCATTTTCCTTTAAAATCTGTAAAATGCAATAACATCTATATTGTCGTTAAACTAAGTGTAAACTGTGGATCCATTAACAACGACATACGATAGTGTTCATTTATTCGCGCTTTTGTACAAATATGGTATCTGCCTTATAATCTTTGGCGTTATACATTGTCACGTGTATGTGAAAGAATCCCCCAAAATAGTTTAAATAAGGTTTAAACGACCTTGTTTGTCGCAATTTCGGGATCGAATTTCAAAATTGAGATCACGCGGAACAGGATTTTGAAATGAGATCAAATTGCTTTTTAAACGAATATATGTATTAATTATAACTATAAATAGCTATCGTTAACTAGGTGAACGATTCATGCGATTAGAAGGCTCTGGTATAAATATTTTGTAATTCGATTACACACTGCGCTGTACGCTTAACTGGCTTAGTAAAAGCAGTTACACAATGGCAACCATCACAAAGCAGTTCGAAAGAAAAAAACATATGAGGCGTGTCTTGGGAAAACCGGGCTTAATGCATGTGCGTAAAGTGTCGTCCCAGATTAGCATGTGCATGTCTCTTCTAAACATAAATCCACTGTAGGCGGAAAGTGTTGTCCTGGATAAGTCTGTGCGTACTGCACAGGCTGATACGGGACGACACATGCATTTAGCCCGTTTTTCCCACGACACACCTCATATGTATAACATACACAAGTTTACGATAAATCTGCAAAATTATAATTTGTGTGAACCTCATGGAAACGTATGCAGTCTATTAAGTAAAGTGAAGTGTATAAAACATTAGTTGAACTGATTGAACACGTTTGCACAGATCTCTATGAACTTTGTAGCCGATTAAAATGGTTTATATCTCTCACACATTTTATTTGTCTATAATATACTTTTTTAACACTCCAACTGATTGGATAGGTTTATATCTCTCACAAATACGAATTATCCATATATATTTCTCTATCAATGGTTATAACGCTTATTGGTGCTTGTTAAAATGGTCACAATGCCGAAGTCGTGCTTGGTGTTTATTGGTCCAGACGTCGTGCTTGGTGTTTATTGGTCCAGGCGTCGTGCTTGGTGTTTATTGGTCCAGGCGTCGTGCTTGGTGTTTATTGGTCCAGGCGTCGTGCTTGGTGTTTATTGGTCCAGGCGTCGTGCTTGGTGTTTATTGGTCCAGACGTCGTGCTTGGTGTTTATGGTCCAGGCGTCGTGCTTGGTGTTTATTGGTCCAGGCGTCGTGCTTGGTGTTTATTGGTCCAGGCGTCGTGCTTGGTGTTTATTGGTCCAGGCGTCGTGCTTGGTGTTTATTGGTCCAGGCGTCGTGCTTGGTGTTTATTGGTCCAGACGTCGTGCTTGGTGTTTATTGGTCCAGACGTCGTGCTTGGTGTTTATTGGTCCAGCCGTCGTGCCTGGTGTTTATTGGTCCAGGCGTCGTGCCTGGTGTTTATTGGTCCAGGCGTCGTGCCTGGTGTTTATTGGTCCAGACGTCGTGCCTGGTGTTTATTGGTCCAGAAGTCGTGCCTGGTGTTTATTGGTCCAGACGTCGTGCTTGGCGTTTATTGGTCCAGACGTCGTGCTTGGCGTTTATTGGTCCAGACGTCGTGCTTGGCGTTTATTGGTCCAGACGTCGTGCTTGGCGTTTATTGGTGCAGACGTCGTGCTTGGCGTTTATTGGTCCAGACGTCGTGCTTGGCGTTTATTGGTCCAGACGTCGTGCTTGGCGTTTATTGGTCCAGACATCGTGCTTGGCGTTTATTGGTCCAGACGTCGTGCTTGGCGTTTATTGGTCCAGACGTCGTGCTTGGCGTTTATTGGTCCAGACGTCTTGCTTGGCGTTTATTGGTCCAGACGTCGTGCTTGGCGTTTATTGGTCCAGACGTCGTGCTTGGCGTTTATTGGTCCAGACGTCTTGCTTGGCGTTTATTGGTCCAGACGTCGTGCTTGGCGTTTATTGGTGCAGACGTCGTGCTTGGCGTTTATTGGTCCAGACGTCGTGCCTGGTGTTTATTGGTCCAGACGTCGTGCCTGGTGTTTATTGGTCCAGACGTCGTGCCTGGTGTTTATTGGTCCAGGCGTCGTGCTTGGTGTTTATTGGTCCAGACGTCGTGCTTGGTGTTTATTGGTCCAGACGTCGTGCTTGGCGACACTTTAAATATGCTTATTGACATGGCTATATTGATTACTTTCGCAAACGTTGTGCTTGTCGACACTACCAACGTGTTTGTTAATATGGTCATAGTACTCACTTGTGCTTAAACATGCTCATTGATATTGTCATAGTGCTTATTGGTGCATAGGTCATGCCTGCTGTCACGTTCATCATGCTTGGTGGCGATGTCAAAGTGCCTGCTGAATATGCCATCATGCATGCTTTAGTACTCAATCCAACCGGAAATGTTCCTCAATTTTCTCCGAAAAATAATATTAGCTTATTACGGAGAACGAATTGTGCTCACCTGGTGTTATAATTCGTTGTGAAATTTTGCATATCGCAATATGCTTACTGTCATGTTGCTTGTTGCCTACTTACATGTATTCATTTCGCTTAGCGGTTTTTCAGACTGTAGTCGTGTAGTGCGTACTGGGTGTTACATAGCATTAAATAAAATAATCGATATGTGAAAAAATAACGGTACAATTATTATAGGACATGTAATTGTAATCGGAAATAACCTCACCGACAAGCATGATGGAACAATCAACAAGCATATTGGAACACCCATTAAACATAATGCAATTTTTACTTAAAGGCACTAGCAAGGTGATAAGCGTGAAAGTAAAACCTTCTAAGTTAAATGTTGATATAACAAATACATAAAATAATTAATTATGCGCTAAACTTTATACATATTAACAAATGAATGGAATTTGAACAGTTTAAAATTCAGTTTGTTTACATTTTCAACACTACGAATCTAGCCGAAGTTACTCGTGTTTATGTAGAATATCATGCAGCACGCCGAATGTTAACGGTGAACAGTTTGATTCAACAGTCTGAATCTGGCCACTTTCAACTTTTATGCGGCTTTAAATACCCGTCCATAATATTCGATGCTTTCTAATTTTTACTTGAACTTGTTTGTTGCAGAATTCGCAACCCCGTCCATCACTCTTCTGTTTGCGTGTCTGGTGTTCGGACTGGTTGGGCTCGTGATCGCGTTCTGCACCCTCAAGGACGGCTCGGGGGTCCGACCCTTCAGGGTCGGGTCTTAGGTTATGTGGATCATCGCAGGTGAATATTGCCTCTGTAGTATCAGACGCGATTCAAACGCCCAGACTAATACAGGTGTTTTGGCTGGCATGCTCATACAATTGTCCTGACTCTTAAAAGAATCATGTAACAGCAAGTATTGAAACGCTTATGCGTAGCGGCGAGCCCGCCAAATGGTGCATTTTTGGTATTTTGTTGTGTTAATTGTTTATCTCCCATTTTAAATATGAAAGGGACTATGTCAACGAAAAACTGGCTCCCTATTGCACTATTAATTATACTAGTTGATATAAATGCGCTTTACAAAGACATGTACATTAAATGAATACAAATAATATAATACGCAATAAAATATTTTTGAAAACAAATTAGCAAAGAAGTCTAATAAAATTAACCCCAAGCGGGTATTGAACTCACGACTTAGGAGCCATACGAAGAAATGACAGTAGACAGCGCTTTCACCAACTGCGCCATATCGTGATTAGTAAGGAGTCGTTTGTAAACTATGGTTATACAAAATCCTCATAATTCTGACGTCAAAATGTGAACAGGAAAAGGACCAACAAACACAAACCATAATATAAATTGATTTTTATCTCAGATGATATATACCCTGTTTAAACCGTTATTTTATGCCAGTATTAATATCTAAATTTCCTTTTTTTTAATAAAGAAATTGCCCCCTTGAGGCCCTTGTCGATGACATTATCCTTTTAACAGTTAATATGTCTTTTAATGAACACAGTTAAAGCCTGTAATTTCTGAATGTTGACAATAAATCTGCCTTTTAATATATCACCAAATCACTAGATGACATGTCTTTATAATGTCAACAATTACGGTCAGTCGTTTTAAATGTTAACAGTTATTTGCCCTTTTTGGTGGTATCAGTTTAACTGGCCCTTTGGACGTTAACAGTTAATATGCTCTTTTCGTTGTATCTAATAATCTGACCTATAGTATGTTAACAGTAAATCTGTCGTTTTTAATGTTAACAGTTAATATGCCCTTTTGGATGCAAACAGTAAATCCGCCCTTTTGGCTGTTAACAGTTAATCTGCCCTTTTGGATGTTAACAGTTAATCTGCCCTTTTGGCTGTTAACAGTTAATCTAACCTTTTGGATGTTAACAGTAAATCCGCCCTTTTGGATGCAAACAGTAAATCCGTCATTTTGGATGCAAACAGTAAATCCGTCCTTTTGGATGTTAACAGTAAATCCGCCCTTTTGGATGTTAACAGTAAATCCGCCCTTTTAGATGTTAACAGTTAATATGCCCTTTTGGATGTTAACTGTTAAGATGCCCTTCTGAATGTTAACAGTCTATCTGCCTTTTAGAGGTTACAGTTAATCTACCATTTTTGGTGTTAACATTTATGGCATGTCCTCGTGGGTGTCAACAGTTACTCTTCATTTTTAATGCTTTCGGCTAAGTCGCACGTTTTATGTTAGAAATTATATTGAATGTAACAGTTAGTAAGGCCGTTTGACTGTTAACAGTTTATATGGTATTTCGACTGTTTACAGTTAATATGGTATTTTGACTGTTATTTTGGCCTTTGGAATTTTAACAGTTTATCTGACATGTTCAAGGTTTACGGTATATCTGCCTGTTAACATTTATAGCTTGTCCTCGTTTTTGTTTACTGTTACGTATCATTAGTGCTTAAAGCTAATTCGCACGTTTGTATTTTAGCAGTTAATCTATGCTTAAGTGTGTAACAGTGAATCTGAATGTTGATTCTAACGGAAAAAGTGTATAGATGAGTAAAAAATATTTTTGTGTAAGTTTCCCGTTAAGATTTGAAGGCTTAGTAGATGTATCATGATCTGCTCTCTCCCCGGGCAGTGTGTGCGACCACTCCTGTCCTTGGCATGATGATCAAAAACAACGTTTCCGTCAGCAAGTACCAGATGCACCTTGGTAACATGGGACTGTCCATCCAGTTCCCCTACTCGCTGTTCTTGACTGGTAAGCGGTTCATCATTATTGACATCAACTCCGCCAAGAAGCTTTTACCGGCGTTGGGTGAATTAAATGTGTGTATGTACGATCGTTTTTTTATCAATTATTTTCAAAAGAGACCATATATCTTGAAAGCAGACAAATAAACATAAACATGACGAAGGAAACATTAAAATATCGAAGCAATCAACAAAAACTAGTGTCGACTTTTGCATCGTTCAGTAGTGTTGTGTAACCTTAAGCAACTGTCGAGTCACCGAATATACATGTATTGGAGTTTCCGGCTGTACAGCCGAAAACTAGTTTGAGATAAAAATGTAGCCAATAAGGCGTGTTACACAAATGGTTCCAATCAACTTTTTTTTCCATTTTAAATCGAAGTATATGATTATATTTACTTTTTCGGGTTGTTTTAATTTATATCACTATGTCTGTAGTAAGATCGTACATACACTCTTTAATGGTTCTTGGGTTGTTTGTTAGCATCTTTCGGCAAAATGATGCTGTCAATGGATTTGCATGAAATAGTCCGGGAAGGTTTGGACTGAGCACATAAAGTAATGCTTAGGGTTTAGTGGTAAAGGACGCTGTAATTTTTGCAGAAAGAACACATTGCCACATATACTTTGTTTTGTTGCTCAAAACACGGGAACATGAGCTTCATTGAGTGTTTCATTTCTGTTTATT
The DNA here is from genome assembly GCA_027627225.1 of Congeria kusceri. NCBI lineage: Eukaryota > Metazoa > Mollusca > Bivalvia > Myida > Dreissenidae > Congeria > Congeria kusceri. The sequence continues at coordinate 6,320,497 of CM051035.1, forward strand.
ACCTCAGCAGCTCTATTGGCCAGCAGTCAATCTAAGAATGTTTGTGAAATTATTTTATTAGGATTAACATGAACGCAGCCTACTCAGTCAGTGATCTTCCTGAATAAAAAGAAAACAAAAAGAACCGAAAACGGACTCGAAAACGATATTAAATCTCTTATGAAGCTATATTAAATAGGTTCTATCTATACTTACAAAAAAGGAACATGAAAAAATATGTTGCAAACACAAAATTTCTATTTTACCTTAAACCCGCTTTATTGTGAAAATAAGAAATAAAAACCTGTTAGAAATAATGACATTTCACATTAAGCTTAATTAAGGTGTCTAATATAGGAATAATGAAACTCCAGAGACATCATCAGGAGAGAAACACTTATTACCATCCGTTCGCCCTTTATTTAGGCAAGTGACCAATTGCCCTATACAATACAAGACAAAATACATGCAACACAAAACAAAACATAAAAATGATTAAAACTGGGGTCACCGCCTTAGAACGGTCAATGCATAACATTGGGGGATTAAACCGGTTTAAAGGCATGCCGAACCGCCTAGTTCCTTTCTTCAGTCAGTAAAAATCAAAAGCTAATACTTGTGTAACAGTTCCAAAATTAAAAATAAAATAAGTTATTGTATAAGTTTCCAATATCAATTTGATTGGTATTGTAATTTCATTTTATCTATTTACTATAGCATTTACAACGTCTCAACACATATCATTCCGTTGTTCAACTGCTTGCAGGACTGGGCGCTGTCGTCGGTCTTGTGGCCGCTCTGCTGATGTTCAACCTAGTGCGGAAATCCACCAAACTTACCCCACCCGGCCAGTGGGTGGTGTTCCAGAACCAACCGGTTTAAGCGTCCTGTGCATGAGGACTGGGACGAGTACCGTAATTACTCTAAATGTTGGGACACTTGTATTTTGTTTTTGCTGTCCCAATTTTTTGAAGCAGAAAACATTATTCCTTCTGAATGTGTCCAAATATTTAGAATCTTCAATTGGGGTCCAAACCCATTATTTGTAAGGTTCAATTACGTAGTGGGTGTGTATATTAATCCCTATACAACAAGCAAATCACAGTGGATATAGATCTTTGCCCCGGGGAGTAATTTATGACGCGCCGACAAGAGGCTACATTGATGAGGTCAGCTGTCATGATATGCAGATATATGGATTATCCACGTCAATCGCTACTTTGACAGTTTGCTAATACATTGCAATTTATCAGTGCCGGTAAATAACAGTGTTAGACGGCGAATTTTATTTGGCGGCGTCACGGAATTGCCAATTTGCAAAACATTGTCCCAAAATGTAGAAACGGAAACCATTCTAATTTTCAAAGTGTCCAAAAATTAAGAGTCACGAAAAATAATTATTTTATCGTATTTTGAGGGTGTCCCAACATTTAGTGTCCCAACATATAGAGTACTTATAAATACCGCGTATCGTTTCATCTAACGTTGCAAATCATATATATATATATATGATCATTAACGTTAATAGTAGCTTTTACATAAGTTTATGACTGCATTCGGTTTATGTTCTCCAATCTTAAGCACGCTATCGCATAAATATATTGTCACTTCATAGTATTGTTTGTTATTATAAGGACATGATTTGTTTTTAACACGTTTAAATTGCACGTTCAATTTAAAAAGCTTAAGTAGTTTTTTTTAACTATAATTTGATGAAAATGTATACTGTTATGGCCAATACAGTACCGTTAGATAATGGAAGGCTAATAAATAAACACCTTAACGTAATGTTTTATAAAAGACTATTAGCGGGAAAGTGTCGATATCGTTAAAATTGCCCCGTATAAAACGATTGCTTTTTGCGTAGCTCGTCGCCACAAAAAAGGAATCGTTCTGTATGTATGCTTTGAAGGTCAACTCATAAAGACGTTTGTTCACGATTTTGCGGCGACGCGCATATGAGGCGTTACACTGCTGTTCAGTAACATTTCCCATTCAAAGGTTTACTTTTGCTATGCAGGATTATAGTTTACCTACTCGCTGTTCCATTTTCTATTAGTTATTTGAGAACTGAATACATCTTGTTATAAACGTTATTTTTTTTCAAGAAATACGTTCATTGTGTACCATAATACTTGTTGCTTATTTGCACATACGCTTTAGAATGCTTTATAACTTTCGCGAACGTTTTTTCTGAAAATATAAGTCCATAACTAACAGAACGAATACAAAACTCCTTATTTTATTACAATGTGTACTAGTTTTAGAAATGTTTTACAAATGTCTTAAACTTACGAATTTGATTTTTCTATTCTTTGTTTGTTTACTTTTTGTTATAAAATAATGTATAACGTCTATGAACATATACTAATAGGTTTATCTAAATATATCTATTTCGCAAATAAACATAGGATCGACTTAATTAATATGTAACATCACTTTTTGCTGGATTTTAATGTTAAGCGCCAAGTTACAAATGTGTTTTTCTTCGTTTTAAATATAATTGCTATTATTGAATGCCACGAATATTGTCAAATCAATGACATGTATTGTATGCTAAGTTTGTCGTTGTTGTTTGTATCTTTTAAAGGAATGCTTAAATGTCTATTTATCAGTAGTAAATATTAAACACACATCGAATATTTAAGAACATTCTCCAAAAGTAAACTAAATTTTATCAATCACATTCCCTTGACATGCTATTTCATTGAAATATGTACTATGTTTATATGGCTATGTACTGATTGTATTCGCCAATAAAATTGTCTGTCTGTCTGTCTGTCTGTCTGTCTGTCATATATCGGGTATAAGATTAAATAGCGAATAGGCTAGACCATATATATGTTGTGGGATTAAATATAGAATAGGCTATATATGTTGTGGGATTAAATAGAGAATAGGCCATATATATGTTGTGGGATAAAATAGAGAATAGGCTATATATATGTTATGGGATTAAATATAGAATAGGCCATATATATGTTATGGGATTAAATAGAGAATAGGCCATGTATACAAAGCTTGTTTTAGTAATGCTGGGTATTGAAACTAATATTTAAAAAAACACTCGACAATGTATTTATATAATGCGACTGACTTAATAACCATAAGTACGTATGTTTTTCCTTTCATAAATATTTCGCATGCCTATATAATTTGATGTGCTTGTTGTACTTATTTGAGCAAATAAAGAATTGCTTAATACAAAAGCATGTATAATCCGAATCAGATGTGAAGTGTTTGTTGTACAGACTTGAGCAAATAAAAAATAAAGCACTGCTTATTGCAGAAGCATGTTTAATCAAAATCAGATGTGAAGTGTGTGTTGTACTTATTTGACCAAATAAAGCACTGCTTATTATAGAAGCATGTATAATACAATTAAGATATAAAGTGTTTGTTGTAGTTATTTGACCAAATAAAGCACTGCTTATTACTGAAGCACATATAATCCAAATTAAATGTGAAGTGTGTTTATTTTTGTGGATTTAGTATTACTAAGTAAAAACGATACATGGCGAACTTAACGTGAGGCTGCATTTGGTGGATAAATGATAAATGAAGTGGAAATTTAATACAAATCGTTATAAACGGATAAAGAAAGAATACATTTATGATTTTCAAAACCAACACAACGGTTTGACTTCTCTATTTAATTTTTATCATATATAAAATTCATACATTTTAAATACATCTTGTATAGTAAAGTAAACTTTTTATCTCTTTTGCTTGAGTGTCGTAACTTAGTCTATAAACAACGCTACGTGTTGTTGCTTTTTCCGTATAGACAAGTCCAGTTGATTTTGTAAAACCCGTATGCGATAGAATTTAGCCGCAAATGTCGTAAAGCTAAATTAAAGCACAAGAAACAACATATAATGGGAAACATGATAGAAATAAATTATGTATAAAACATGAAACCGTTACCAATGCAACTCACACTCCCATGTGTTGCACTACTAAGAAATAATTCAACATAATGTGACAAGTTTCCCTTTCTCAAATGATAACGATTCCTTTGAAAAACATTGAAGAACACTTTGGTCCAGACGATGGTCAAGATCACCAGAAAAACTTTAATCATGTGTTCGTTGGTCCACTTCCATGCTTCCCAGTTAAGTTTGCGCGAATGTGTTCATTACATTTTGACTTAATATAATGTGCTTACACACATAAACCCATCGTTGTTTAAAACATCACTTACTTAACAAAACATAAACATAGAGACAACAGACAGACAGGCACAAAGACTAACGGACGGACGGACGGTAAGACTGGCAGGCAGACAGATAGGCAGGCATGCAGGCAGGCTGAAAGACTGACAAACATATACACATGTAGAAAGATAGACAGACAACATACATGACGTCATACTGGCGCCGTTAAAATCATAAATTCTATGGCTAAGAAACAATTAGTGATCCTCAATTTGACATACAACTGTGTGGTAGAGTGTGAAATCATACAATGGTTGAAACAATTAGTGATCCTCAATTTGACATACAACTGTGTGGTAGAGTGTGAAATAATACAATGGTTGAAACAATTAGTGATCCTCAATTTGACATACAACTGTGTGGTAGAGTGTGAAATCATACAATGGTTGAAACAATTAGTGATCCTCAATTTGACATACAACTGTGTGGTAGAGTGTGAAATCATACAATGGTTGAAAGAGGGTACGGAGTAGCTACGGATAATCTAGATATGTAAAGGAACTTAAAGGGACTACGACTATGGTTTCCTATTGCTTTTTGAATTTTGTTAGATTATAGATTTGCGCTAATTGAAGACATGAACATTAAATAAAGAATAAATAATATAATACATAGTAAAACATGTTTGAAAAAATTAAAACCCCAAGCGGGTATCGAACTCACGACTTAGTAGCCATACTAAGAAATGACAGTAGACAGCGCTTTAACCAACTGCGTTATTCTGCTTTGTAAAGAAATGTTCGTAGACGATAGTTATGCAAAATACTCAAAATTCTGACGTCAAAATGTAAACATGAAAATTGCCAAACAAACAAAACCCATATTATATATTGATAATCATCTCAGAATGCGAAAATTATTTTCCCATTATATATTCCTTATTTTAACCGTGATTATATGTCATTATTAATATCTTAATTTAAAAAAAATCACCCCCTTGAGGCCCTTTTTGTTGACATAGGCCCTTTAAACCAAAACACACACGCACCAAAGGGAAAGCAGTCATGCTATGAATGATGTAACGTACAAGGCAAGATTAATCACAACACGGGAGAAACTGAAGTAAATCATACTCGTTTTTGTAATCGTAACAGGAGAGACAAATCGCAACAAGGCTACGCATGCACAAATGATTTTTTTTTGTTACAGATAAAATATTCAATGTCTTATCCCAATACATTGTTGAAAAGATAAGGTCATACCCTTTGAAAAAAAAACAGCTTTAAAAAAATCTATACACTGTAACTCAAAATATGTATCTTAAAACAAACACACCTGTTTTGACCAACATGGAGGCTGCCATTTTGCGCATGAATATATGGGCCAAAAGTTATGAAACTGGGAACAACAAAGACATGGTAGTGCAAAAACAGGCTTTTTTCTTATTGCTTACACATATACCTTTAAATTGATACCAAATCATATCATTTAAACTATATATCAAAACTCATATGCATCATGCACTGAACCATATGTGCTTATTATATAACTGACAGGGGTTATTAGACCACAAGCGAGATCAGTCCTACCAGAAAGATAAAGACTGGATGGATCATATAAGACATATACTTAGGAACAAAGATATCTTGATAAATATGAAACATTGAAACAAGGCATGTGTCCACAGTTACATGTGTTGTTGCTATTTTTCCAAATGTATTCAAAGCAGAGTCACCCGCCCCACGGATGTACACGTTGTTACAACAATAAACCATGTTATGTTTATATGCCGGAATATTTGTTCATTTATGTGCGCGATGTCACTGGGTGACCTCAACATTTCTTAATTTTGTTCCCATCGTTTAACTTTTTAATATCATCCGATACATTAATATGTTTGAAAGCAACTGATTAAGAGCTAGCAAACTGCATAAATAGTGAATACATTTTAGCGCTTTTTTGACGTTTCCTTGTGAAAAAAAAACAACATTTTGATATTTATTTCTTTAAAGTCACCCGCCCCACGGATGTACACGTTGTTACAACAATAAACCATGTTATGTTTATATGCCGGAATATGTGTTCATTAATGTGCGCGATGTCACTGGGTGATCTCAACATTTCTTAATTTTGTTGCCATCGTTTAACTTTTTAATATCAACCGATACATTTAATATGTTTGAAAGCAACTGATTAAGAGCTAGCAAACTTCATAAATAGTGAATACATTTTAGCGCTTTTTTGACGTTTCCTTGTGAAAAAAAAAACATTTTGATATTTATTTCTTTAAAGCGACATATTCATAGGCTGTGAAATTGCCACACATTTCAAAATTAAAAGTACATTGTATTGTAAGGATAGAATGATCAGTCCTGACAGAACAGAACAGTATTCGAAATTATGTGTCGTTTATCAATTGAAATTGAAATGTCTAGATAAACTCACACTTATAACGATTTGAGTCGATAGTTTTAAAGCAAGCGTTGTCTTACATATGGCTATTTGGAACGACCTGTCTGATATAGACATTCCGTAGTTCCTTTCGTGTCATATTCGACCATTTATGAAATCACGACACTAGTAAGTTTAACTATACTATGTCACATCTTAGATATAGGGTTTCTCAATTATGTTTACTGATAAGGTTTATGCATGCAACTGCGATCTTAGAGCTGTTCGCCCGAAGATACTACTGTACTAGCTATCTGTCGACTCTGTGTAAAAATAATGTAACAACAGTTTTAATTAGTAATCAACAAGGTACGTACGTTTATGTATATATGTTAAAGAAAACATTAATTTGAGATATTTCGAACGTACTTTATTATTACTATTATGCTTGGTAGTTCTCTTTAAAATGCACCAATATTCAAGTTTTCCTCATAAATATTGAAACATATTATATGATTTTAAACAAAAGGTATTGATAACATAAGAGGAATTAATGTTATTACAATTAATACTTCGCAGTTAAAATAAATTATATACATTATGTTTTTGTAGATGGCTTATCAACTATTAATGGTACTATTTATGGAGTGTATTCGAGAATCTATCGCTCGGTTTACTTTCTGCACTCTGCAAGACTCTACACCTGTGTTCAGTAGCCCGCAGTTAGATGCGCCTGTGTCTAATGTACTCGCTAAAGACACGTGTTTCCTTGGCGAGATGCACGAGGGCTGGGTCAGAGCTCTGGATCTCCAGGTATTGTAAGGCGAATGCTTTAAATACAGGAAATTATTTTTCTCAAAACTTTCATGTATTACTCTATTTAAAACGTTCAGTAATTCTGTATTTGCATTAATCTTAATCGGTTTAATTAAGCTGCAAAAAACTTAGATTTAACATTTATTTGTATATCGGAACATGCAGGTATATTTGTTCATTTATCTGCATTTCCCACAATTTTACACTCAGTTATATTACTGTTGTGTTAGTTTGAAGCATCTTCGTTTTAGCTAACGTTTGTTCGAAAAACATAACTTTCATTTCAGGAAGGCTACTTGTATTCCCCAGCCTTGTACAAACCACACGGGACAAGTAATACAAGTCCTATTATAACGAACACAGGTTTGAATTCTTCATAAAAATTACACATATTTAGTTATGAAACACGTATCTTGTACAACTGAGAATGTTAAAATACTTAATGCTTAGATAAAAAATTAAAACAGACAGAAAATTCCTACCAGAAATTTAATTTTGCACCGCGATATATATTGCATACAAACATGTTGCAATGTTCACAGATTTTATATGTATTCCTCCGTTCATTGATGAGCATATACAGTATATGTGATTGAATGAGAGTAATGCTTACGGCGAAATTGATTCTAGATGGGTTGAAGGCGATCAAGTCACACGGACTGAAAACTCGTTCAAGGATACTACAAGAGGAGAGCTTGCACGCGTTTCAAAATAAACGAAGAGAGCTAACACGCCGCCAAGAAGGACAGCGAGTGTTGTTGGGTATGTGGCGTTTGTACGTTTAACGTTCTACATTATATATTATATATGCATGAACAGTGTTTCCAATGATGCGCAACTGTCTAGAATGAATATGCATTTTATCTTACCTATTTTTGTCAAAATACAATAGTACAGTTTTTCTCAATAACAACAAAAAGTTTTTAAAAAAGCTGCAGCTGATCCCATTAAGTTTTTCACTACAAGTACTACTACTAGTATTAGTAGTATTAATAGTATTAGTAGTAGTAGTAATAGTAGTAGTAGTAGTAGTTGTTGTTGTTGTTGTAGTAGTACCGGTAGTAGTAGTGCGCATATATCTTGATTCATCAGCACAATAATAGTTAGAGAGGTAAATAGTTATATAATAAAACTGCATTGTGCTGTTTTGCAAGTCGACGGCGCGTGGGGACAGTGGACAAGGTGGTCTGTATGTAACTGTAACAGCACACAGACAAGGGTCCGGAAGAGTGACAGTCCTGCACCGGTAGGGTCAGGTCAGAAGTGTCCAGGTTAGCGCAAGATATAACGAGTTGTACACTGGATACACAGACACTTTGGCCTGGTATTTGAAATATACATGGCGTTAATTTTCTATTTGGCGTCTCATTTAACTGCATAACTACTACGGAGATTGGTGACATATACTTATTAATCGCTTACAGTGGATGGCCAGTGGGGAAGTTGGTACCCATGGAGTCAGTGTTCTACGACCTGTGGTATAGGTACAATATTTCGAGTGAGGTCCTGCAATAATCCCCGTCCACAGAATGGAGGTCTGTACTGTGAGGGCAGTGAGGAGTATCGTATTTAGTGTCAAGGGCCGCCCTGTCCAGGTAGGTGTTTAAGATAAGGCGGGGTATTAGCTTCCGGCAATAAATAATAATTGTTTGAACAGGTGTCATCTGATCGCATCTTAGCCAGCGCATATGTATCAGTCATGTTTATAAATGAGGCGGGTCGTGGGTAAACCAGGCATGTAAAGCGTAAATTATTGTCCGCACAGGCTAATCCAGGACGGCACTTTGCGCCTACAGTGGATTTATGTTAAGAAGAGACTTCCTTGAAACAGAAAATACCATAAAAGCGGAAAGTGCCGTCTTGGATTAGCCTGTGCGGACTGCACAGGCTAATCCGGGACGACACTTTACGCACTTGCATTAAGCCCGGTTTTCGCATGACACGCCTTAATTAATGTTTACTATTTTCCAATTTAATTTATAATATGTGTGTACCAAAAATGAATCCAAAAGGACCCAGGCCGACAGACTTACAACCACGCAGAAAGGAAGTCAGGCAGGTATGTAAAGGGACCAGCTGTTGTCGCAGGTACTTGTATGGTCATGATCTCGTTCGAAGCCTGTATTCATGGTATTTGTTTAATTGTATGTTTTAGACTGGTCTCACTGGTTCAATGGTCACTGTTCAGTGTCATGTGGGAACGGATCTCAGACACGAGTGCGTCACTGTTCCACGGGTCACGCTGAGGATTGTGCAGGCAACAGCAGCGATGTGGTTGCCTGTCAAAAAAGCCCTTGTAAAGGTACACGAATACCAGAAACCCCCGAACAAGTACAAGTGTGTATACAATTATATATATACATATAATTCCATCCAATATTTTTTGCAGTCGTAATAAAATCAAACAGTTTGGAAAACTGACTATAGCGAGTGTTTACATTATTTGACATTTGAGAAATAATTTTCGATTTATCGTTGTTTATCGGCCGATAAACAACGATTTGGAGTTCTAATGCGTAGGAATTAAACCACGAGGGCGTTAGCCCGAGTTGTTTAATAGTCACGCATCAGAACGGCAAAGAGGTATTTATTGGCTGATAAACAACGATAACGCGAACATTATTTCGAATCGAACATGATTTGACATATATTTTTGCAATTGTAATTGGAACTACATTTTTATTATGCTCCGCTCAGAATCGGGACTTGTTTATGTATTCTTTTTGAGTAGTTTTACAACGATAATTTTGTTCTTTGTCTTAAGTTAATTTAGCGAGTTTCATTTTATAATACTGGTTTTAAAACGTGTTAGCCACACTAACCTAATTTATAACACGTTTATCTGGCAGTCGATGGTTCCTGCTCTTCGTGGTCGCCGTGGTCACAGTGTGAGGTCACATGTGAAGACGGTCACATACACCGGACACGGACTTGTACAAATCCAGCTCCCGCATTTGGTGGTCTGAGCTGCTCTGGAGCGAATCAGGAAACCAGCACGTGCAAGCTTGCAACGTGTCCAGGTTGATTGTACAATAACGTGTATTCCACAAATTGTGCGTTATCAACGCCAAAACATAAACAAAACCCTAAAATATAAAAAAATAACATTTACATTAAAAAATTAAAATAGAAGTTACAAAACCATTTGTTGTGCTGCTTACAGCTAAAACGTTTGCAAGTTCACATATATTAAAATAATGTTATAAATTTTACTGGTCGACCAGAGTTAAGTTTTAAGAATTATATTTTAATATAAAAACGTATTTTAATGGTTCAAAACATATGTCTACTTGCGAGACAGCCTGGTCCCCCTGGTTCAATGGCCACTGTTCTGTGACATATGGGATCGGAACTCAGACACGTATACGTCACTGCTCCACGGGTCACGCTGAGGATTGTACGGACAACAGCAGCGCAGTGGTTGACTGTCAAAACCTCCCGTGTGAAGGTACGTCTGTTACCGAATCAGACTAGCTTATAATCAAGCAGTTTTTTTTAAAAGTTTTAAAAAAAATAATCTTAACACTTATAAGACGTGTTATTTTAGTCCACGGTTCTTGGTCCTCGTGGTCAACATGGTCACAATGTGACGTCACATGTGAGGACGGACACATACACCGGACAAGAACGTGTACAAACCCAGCTCCCGCCTTCGGTGGTCAAAATTGCTCAGGAGTGATTCAGGAAACCAACACGTGCACGCTTGCACAATGTCCAAGTATGTCTGAATGTTATTTTTGGCATTGTTGTTTTGCAAATATTAGACCATGATGATGAAAGATTCAATTTGTATTAAACATCTTCATGTAGGTAACACAATAAGTCAAGTATTTTAGTACTTAATAACGTACAATATGTTTACCAGATTGGAGCGAATGGTTCCTCGGAGACTGCTCGGTGACCTGCGGGGACGGCACCCTGTCGCGTATGAGGATGTGTTCTTCCGGTCATGACGAGGACTGTCCGGGATCTGCCTTCGACACCGTGCCGTGCTCTCGGCCGACCTGTTGACACCTCAGCATTGTTTTTTTTTTTTTACCATTCGTGAATTTAAATCTGAGCAAAATCTTTTTCTGGATGAAGAGTGTTACAATAAACACGTCCGTCGGCACACCGGCGCTTGTTATTCCCTCTATAACATATGATTCATCTGCATATTTTAAACACTAAATCCAAACAAATGAGAAATGCAAGGACCAATGGTTATACACGATGGAACTGTACAAAAACTATTATATTTTGTAGTGATTTCAAAACTCAATTAAGTTGATTATGATTAAACATAAAAATGGTGGACAATTCATTGTCCAAGTTGTTTCTTCTATCACAGTACCAATTAAGATGAGGAATCGTAGCGATTATCCATCAGTATGATGAAATATTTCTGTCTTTATTCCTTTATCTGAATAACGAAAGGAAAATGTCATATTTCTCAAAATCACAATAAGTTATGACCAAGACATTTATACAAGCTTTTTTAAATGACGCAGTTTTTGCTCTGACTGTATACAATACATTGTTTAATTCCGAAATAAGGCACACGTTACTGCAACAGAACGGCATCTGCGACAAACAGCTGCTCGTTATCCTGACAGATGAAGGGAAGTGCAGTGGGAAGCTCTCAACAAGATTTGACATAGATTTGCAGGGCACGTAAAGGGTCGTGTGTCTAGCAGGACAACTAGGACACCGTGCCTATAAATGACATAATTCCAGTCGTATATGCCCACAATGGCGAACCCAAGGGCTGTAAGATATTGAATCTAGTCTATATTACAGACACGGCGTATGTTGTTGCATGGAAACCCTTTATAAATATAACACTATCATTCAACACTATCATTAAACACTAAATACAGATCCTGAAAGATATATCTGATCAAAGTCATATATTTTTATTTGACAAATATATGTAGTCTTAGCTAGTGAATGCTTTTGTGTAAGATACAAATTGTAAGGCACACATCTTTCCTGAATAAGCCGCACTATAGTGACTATACACAGACATGCCCGCGGTGCACGTGCTTGTCATGTTGCAAGTCGCATGCAACTTACACCTATTTGCATCTTCATTACGTATATGTATTCAGGAACCATACGTTTTGTACAAATGTTATATATATATTATTTTATTATATCAGGCACAGTGTTTATGTGTCGAGTAATTGCTGATGGCGCTACTATAATTGTAACTCATAGGATCAGAGATAAACTGTTGATACTGGATAAAGGGGTCGACAGATACACACTCTAGCCCACCCCATTTTAATTGGTCCGGGTATTCGCTTGTCGCCGCACATAAATGTACTGCTCTGTGGATTCGGATCAAGTAATGTCCAGTATATCCAGATTAAGTACATGTTCATACGGTTAACCAGACTCACGCCCTGGGGCACTTGTCAACGCAGCTGATGACAATAATGATCAATGGTTTGTGTGGATATCTCGAATCACTTCATGTTTGATTGTCGGAGACTATATAAACAATTATATTGCAAATGATTAATTATGAAATATTTACAAAAAAGAGAAACAACTTTTAAGTGAATATTTTGAATGTGCTTAAGCCGTAGCCAATATGTATATTTGTATCAATATTTCATGTATAGAGACTTACAAAATAAACACTTCATAGCAAAATATGAAATAGACAACATCAAAATATTTTACCATTGTTCTCATGTACATGTAATCATTACAACACGTGAGTTTTAATATACTGGTTGGCGAGTTGTATCCGTGAACTAGCAGTATCCGTGATTTGTATATTAAAAGGTGTAAAAGCTCTGCAGCATTGAATTTAGAGTTTACACACATCACCTAGCAACTGTTCCAAACGCAAAATAAGTTAAAGTCTCCGAAACTTAATATTTTTCAAGATATTTGCATTTTTGTAAAAAAAATCCCAAAACAACTTAACTCCTCGCGGGGCATTCACGTGCACGTCTTTGCGCATGCGCATATATATATAATTGGACTCCTATTTTTATCTTGTACTTCCCTATTTTCGGTTTACCACGAGTGATCGCTAGGTTATTCACATAAAGCAGCAATTTTAATCTTCAAACACCTCCATCTATATATATTCAACACGCATTTTTCGTGAAATAGGTTTTCTAAATAAATCAACAATTGCAATTGCAAAATGTTTGCTCAAAAAATATGAACAAAGAATTGCAATTTTTAAATGTTAAGTCATAATACGGCTAGTTTCGGGACGATTGTGACAAAATTTCAATACAGGGGAGGCGCCTACTTCAATAATAACGTGGTAATCTCCGGGACTCCCGTTTACCATCAGCAAATTGTTAAGGGGCGCCAAAGGGGTAACCAAAAGACCATTTTCCAGCATACACTTATGTTAGCAGTCGCATTATTGCCAATAATCTGGCAGCGCATATAATTTTATAATATTACATCATTATGATGTAGATAATGGAATGTAGAATGGTAATTAAAATCTTGAGGCGTTTAGTACAAAAATCGAATTTTCAATTGAAAGGAAAAATCATGGATACTACTAGCTTTATTGCTTTAATTCATACTTATTGATAACCCCTTTGGCGCCCCTTATATGGGGAAAACCATAGTACGTCTTGACAAGATATTTACATCATCGTAAGCTCGTAAGCAGAAGGAGCAAAACTTTGTACTGTAACTAGTTTTTTTTTACAGTATTACTTACGCAATTGAAAGTAGAGAAAAACTACTGAAAAATCACGGACACGATTTAATAGTTTCTTAATTATATTCACGGATAAAGTTTCGCCCTCCGATCATGCACTAACTAGTATGCAGTTGGTTGACGACACGAATGAGTTACGTGCTGGCTTCCGAAACTGTGCCAAAATTGTATAGAAAACAGAAGTTAACAGAAAGATAAGTGCAATTCATGAACATTTTCATGAACGGTAAAATAATTATAATGGTGTCGGAATAATTATTATGAAAGTAATGCATTCATACGCGTGTACTTAAACGCGATAAAGGGAACAAAATAACAAAGAAATGTTTATGGTTTCACTAGAAACTAAATGTACTTTAAACGAAAAATATTGTTATCATTTGGCTTAACTGTATTGCTTGCTTTATGAGCGAACGGATGCGTTTCTTAAATAACTTATGTGGTAAATATTAATTTTGGTATGCGGAAAATAATTTAATGTTTACAAATAGGCCCGAACCTGCAAATCGTGATTTTAAGATCTATTGTATCAGTCTAAGAGTGCCACTACATGTCGTCTATTATAACCAGATATTGAAGGATATTGTGTTTTTTTAATATCTATTATATTCTTTATTCCCCAAAAGTGGTTATGCTGTTGTTAACGGCAGTTTGATTAGCAATGAATTTGTATGTTAATGAACAAATTATTACAAGTTCACGGTGATCAGGATCACAGTGTTGATGTCGAATTTTGTTACAAATTCTTTATTATTGGGAACCTATCACTGGAACATTCTATTGTTAAGTAAATTACCATTCTTGGCCATTGTCTGAATGAAAATATTGTATGGAACATTTTTTGACAAGGTAACAATAATTTTTTTTTTTAAATTTATTTTAATTTCGGTATATGTAATCTAATTGTATTAGTACTACATCGTTCATTGAAAGTCACACGTTGTCATCAGCATATATGCAAATAAGACTGATAGGCTCTTTGGCTTTCATGGTTTGGTAGAGGCACAGGGCCACTTTGAATTAACACTATGTCGAAAAGGATACAATTACTAGCTCGTTCGGAATTGAATTATATGCCAAAATATAGTATTTATGCCTTACAATACTTTCAAACTATTTTATACCTAGTGTAACTATTTAATATTCCATTACATAGTGTTTTCCGATTCAGCCATTTCAACATGACTTGACATTATTTAGATATGGAAACAGACACTGTGTTCATAAACAGTTTAGATGGTTGCCAATATTGTATTCGGATTAAGAAACGTTCTAATATCTATTCTTGTATGCAATAGGGCAACAGTAAGTAACATTGGATCTTAAAGGGTAACTTTGCAAATGAGGATATACAATTCTAGTTTAAGATGTCGTTGATGAACTTTAGCAAATAATATTGGCATATAATAAAGGTTCAAATAATTGTGTAGAAAGTTGTGTACACATTCTGAGAAACAAATTGCTACAGTAGAACCTGTCAAAACCGAACCTGTCAAACAAGTTCATGTATTCAAGGAACAACTTATTTACATCTGTTTAAAGACATGACCAATTGTTGACTGCTTTGATTAGTTAAAACATATTTAGTGTAGCTCGATTGTATTGCAAGCCTTAGGCCTATGGAGATTAGTGATCGAGATAATGCCAGAATTTACTATATGTATATGTACTAAATTAATTACAATGTTGTGAAACATAAAAACTGTATGTAAATTTTAACATAAAACATGACCGAGGAATACGTCTCTCACAAGTTGACTATTGTCGTATGCACCAACTAGTTGATCGCTAATTGCACCACTGCCCTGTTATCACCATGGCGATAATGCCCTCTGTGTGAAATTGTGTCACCAATTATCGGGTTCATGCTTCCGTTGTATCACGAAGTGACACCTGACATGATACACCATTCTGTATATGCATTTTTTTTTTACGGTTGAATGAGATCAAATTTGTGATAAAATTGTTTGGTGTTTGCTTTGGACAGGGTTCAGTTTATTAAGGTTATGTGATATATAAAATAAGAAGGAAACAAATTGGGACAAACACAGCCGTTCGGTTTTGACAGGGATTCCGTTTTCACAGGGTTTGGTTTGGACAGGTTTCACTGAATATAATTTATGTTGTGTTTGTTTGGTCCTTTTTTGTAAGCTCTACTATTCACCGAATAGTTCAAGCAATACTACTCATCCATTAGTCGGTGTCAGCGTAATGCTTTGGTTAAGGTTTGCGTGCAACAAGTCCATATCTCTGTAACTACTACAGATATTCAATTGAAACTTAAAAAATGTCTTCAGGGTCATTATATAAAGTCACTGACCAAGGTCCATGACTCTGACCTGCACTTTAGCAGAATTATGCCCCTTTTTGAACTTATAAATTCAGGTTAAAGTTTGTGTGAAACAACTCCGTATCTCTATAACTATTACAGATATTCAATTGAAACTTCACACATATAAGGTCACTGACAAAGGCCCATAACTCTGACCTAAATTTTAGCAGAATTTTGCCCCTTTTGTATACTTAGAAATTTCAGGTTAAAGTTTGCGTGCAACAACTTCATATCTCTATATCTGCTACAGATATTCAATTAAAACATTACACGTGTCTGCAATGTCATTAATACAAGGTCACTGGCAAAGGCACATAACTGTGACCAGCATTTTAGCAGAATTATGCCCCTTTTTTGTAGTGATAAGGCCCATAACTCTGACAAAGCAGTTGAATAGTCGAGCGCCCTGTCTTGAGACAGCTCTTGTTGCTTATTTGTTGTTGTTGTTGTTTTTTGTTAACAATCATAGCATAGTGCACTATATATACTCCCTGTTTGTAATGCTCATTTCTATAACATCAGTGACATTGCTGTAGTAGATCACTTTTGATGGTCCCGGCATCCTGATGCAGGTCAGGCATATAGTAAATTTCTGGTATTTGTCTGATAAATAAGCAAAACGAATATTAGCAAATTTGATTGAGCTTATATTTCCTATTATTTTATAATTGTGTAAAAATATTATTGTACGCTGTAACTGACTGTCATCCGCGTGAATTAATTCTAGCGAGTACAACTCCACAAGAATGATTCTAAAAATAGCGCGCGGTAAAGCTGTGTTACACACGCATCAATTAGCGTCTGGAGAATCCTAAACCCGAGAATTGCAATAAATGGGGAATTTTACGTAAATTACTAGTATTTAGTTTATTCATGTATCACTGGTGAAAACATGGTGCGGTATATGATCGGTTTATTCACGGTACAGATATTAAAAATTATTTTATCTTAAATTTATTTTGGGGCCTATACGTTTTCTTATAGTGTCTGAAACATCTAGTGTCCGAGAAGTCTCCTTAGTAGGGACCGAAAAATCTGGGGTCCGAGAAGTCTCCTTAGTAGGGAACGAATAATATGGGGTCCGTGAAGTCACAGCTTGGTCCTCTTGTATTATATTTAGGGCAAAAAATGACATCTCAATATTAATTTCTATGCTGATTGTCTTTTTTAAAGAGATTTCTTGTTCTTTGCTGCTATTATGTTTGCATAATTGTGTGCCCTATGATGACTGGTATTATTGCTTTTATTGTCTTATCTGTGACAGTAAATAAAAATTGTCAAATTTGCAAAATTGGTGAACCTTTACTTTTTAGTAACTTAACCATCTAGTGGGTGTAACAGTAAGCCATAAAAATGATAATGACTTCATTGGAATTTCCAATGAGTCATGTTACTTTCTGTTTCACGTTTAGTGCAACATTTATTACATGTCACGTTTGCAATTCAACAGGATTAGGCTTGTTTGTAATCAGTAATGGGAGCTTTTATTTTCTGTTGTCAAACTTTCACTTTAGTTTAAACCTATTTATTTTAGCTCGATTGCATCGAAAGCCGAAGGCTTATAGAGACACTCTCGAGTCCGTTTCCTGGGTAGAACCAGTACTTGGTGTCTTTGGGGGAGATCTTGAGAACGCTCCCAGTAAGGTTCGAACCCGGGACCTCCCGATCGCTAGGCGGACACCATATCCACTACGCCACCGCGACTTTTAAGAAATAGAAAAAAATTTCACTTTCTAGAGGGGTTCCACACAAACATTGGTTTTATATTAACATGAATACAAGTTGTAGAAAAAACCATCATCAAACGTTTGATAGTGTGTAATTTTTATGCCCTCCATCAAAGATGGCGGGTATATTCGTTTGCTAATGTCGGTCTGTCTGTCTGTCTGTCTCTCTGTATGTCTGTTGGTAGACCACTTTCGTTTCTGCTCTTTAAGTTCAACAGTTTTCATCCAATCTTCAACAAACTTCATGAAAATGTTTGCTGTTATAATATCTAAGCCAAGTTCGATAAGCAGCCAAAACGCCTCAGGAATTGTGGAGTTATCTCAAATTTGCCTTTTTAGCCGTTTCTGCTCTTTAAGTCCAACAGTTTTCATCTGATCTTGACTAAATTTCATGAACATAGTTCTGATATTAATATCTAGGTCAAGTTCAATAATCAGCCAAATCACCCCAGAAACTGTGGAGTTATTGTCCTTGAATTATCAGAAATTGGCCTTTTTAGCTGTTTCTGCTCTCTAAGTCCAACAGTTTTCATCCAATCTTCACCAAACTTCATGAAATTGTTTGTAATGGTAATATCTAGGTCAAGTTCAATAATTATCCAAATTGCCCCAGGAATTGTGGAGTTATGCCCCTTAAATTTAGCCTTTTTACCCGTTTCATCTCTAGAAGTCCAACAGTTTTCATCAGATCTTCACCAAATTTTATGAAAGTGTTTGTAATTATAATATCTTGGTCAAGTTTGATAATCAGCCAAATCGACTTGGGAATTGTGTGAAGTTATGACCCTTTAATTATATAAAATTTGCCTTTTAAGCCGTTTCCGGATATACACCCTCAATGGTTTTATACCATACGAGATTATCTGAAAATTAACGAAAGAAAACCTCACAAAATATCACAAACACCTACAATGACATCACGAAAATAAACAAAATGACGTCATTAGACTGCGTCATTAGACTTCTATGGGGTATTGAAATATACCCATGGTGTATGGAAAATACCCCATAGTCATGTGACTGCTCTTAGCCAATCAAATCGTGTCATTTATGTAGGAGGTGAGATATAGCACAATACCAAATCCTCATAATGCAACCGTTTGATAGTTGCAAACCACACTTTGTTCTTGCTTTGGATTTTTTTTCTGAACAGACGTTTAGGGAAGTTGAAAATAGCTGGCTGATTTGGTACATTCATATTTAAGGACAATACTAGAATTGGACATGAATTTAGTTTTTTTTTGAAAATCCAAGTTATAGTTATAATATAGCTATAATAGTTATTAATTATAATAAGTGTTTTTTGTTGGTTTTTTCAAATCCTTTTTTAAAATTTCCGACCATTATATTTGCTGTATATTGTTTACAAACCTTTCCTAAACACATCATCTTCCTTAATAAGTGGCATCTACAAATATATCTACTAATTATCAATGACTCATGGGCCGATGATTGCCGCGGATTAGGGGCCAGCATGATGGATGATAATGTAATTGACCATGCAGAACGGCGACCAACTTTAAACAACAGGTGAGGTGCGATTTTCCAATTTCAGAGAAGGGGCGGCAGAATTTATACATTAGGGTCACTTGCCGAAATATTGGGGCGGCAGCTGCTGCCCCTGCCTCCCCATTGCCGATGCTCTTGCTAAGTCCAGGGCAAGGTCACAAACCAATTTAAAAGATCAAATATAAGATATCTATCCTGAAGACTTTGTCTGGAACATAACATTTTCCAGGATGGATGGATTTTCAAATAACTTAGGCAGAATTGATAAACATTTTGTGACAGTGTGTCGCGCACAAAAAACGTGTCTCTAGGTCTAAGGTCAACTTCACAATTCATGGTAAAATGTCAAATATAAGAAATTAATTATTAAGACATAGCACAGAGCATAACTTTGTCCAGCATGGATGGATTTCAACAAATCGGCAGAAGTGATAATAATTATGGGGCTGTGTGTCACATGCATAAACAAGGTCTATTTGTCAAAGGTCAAGGTAAAATATAAGTAGTAGATCCTTTAGACTTTGGCCGGATCATATCGTGGTCTAGCATGGTCACTTTGTCCAAGGTCAATGGTTGCACTGAACTGTCAAAAGTCAAATATGTTCATAACCTAATACTTTCATGCATGATGGAATTTTCCAAGAAATGGGCAGAAATGATACCTATAATGAGAAGGTGGGTTGCCCATAAGAACCAGGTCCCCCTGTACAAGGTCAAGGTCACACTTTAAGGTCAAATAGAAGAAATAAGTCTATAGACTTTGTCCTGTGCATTATTTTGTCCAGCATGAAAGGAATTTCAAATAATTTGGCAGAAGTGATAAGCATTATGAGACAGTACGTCGCAAGTAAGAACCGCATCCATAGGACCTAGGTCATAATTAAAGGTCAAATATTTATCCAGAACATAATTTTGGTATGAAGGGATTTTCAAATAGGTTGGCATCATGATGTGGTGTGTCAACCAGGTTCCAAGTCCATAGTCAAGGTGACATTTAAAGGTAAAATAATTGCCCAGAATTTAATATTGTCCAGCCTACAGGGATTTTCAAATTAGCAGAATTGATTGCTAACTTGAGAAGAGAAAGTAAAGCATACAAGAATCATAACTCACAATTATCATTTTACTTACCACCCTTGACTATTTAATTGTTTCTCTTTAGTCTTTGAATCTTTATCCCCCCTCCCCCCCCCCCAAAAGCTCCTTTGACAGGCGTTTAGTGACAAGGGCACTCTTGTTGGTATTTTAAAATCCTGACAAGCAAATTGATCCACATAAAATATTTTTAAAAATGATTCACGGAAAATAACTTGTCATGGATAAATTACTGACTCACAGACTGATCCATATAAATCAGTTTTAATAGATAAAATACTGACTCACAAAATGATACATGGAAAATCACTTTTAATCGATAAAACATTGATACACAAAATAATCAATATAAAATCACTTTTATTAGATAAAATAGAGACACACAAATTGATCGATATAAAATCACTTTCAATAGATAAAATGCTGACTCACAAAATCATCCATATAAAATCACTTTTAATAGATAAAATACTGACTGACAAATTGATCCATATGAAATCACTTATTATGGATAAAATACTGACACACAAATTGATCCATATACACTCACTTTTAATAGATAAAATACTGATTCACAAATTGATTCATGGAAAATCACTTATCGTGGATAAAGTTCTGACACACAAAATAATCCATGTAAAATCATGCTAAGAAGATAAAAAACTGATCACTTTTAATAGATACGATACTGACTCACAAGTTGATTCACGGAAAATCACTTAATAGATAAAATACTGACTCACAAAATGACCCATATGCAATCATGCTAAATATATAACAAGAAAAAAATGCAGAAACCGCGTTAAAGCCAGATATTTTAATTTGCCGATGGGGGGCGGACAGCTTGTGCAGTGAAGCGGAACCATTTGAATAAGTTTGGTAGAGGACCACTTAACGAACATTGGTGTAAAATTATTTGAAAATCTAGCCATAGGTTTAGAAGAAATTGGTGTTTAGACATATTTCTATTTTTAGCTCTGGCGGCCATCTTGTGCAGTGAAGTGGAACCATTTTCACAGGTTTGGTAGAGTACCATCCAAGGAACATTTCTGTAAAGTTTCATGAAGATTGACCCAGAACTTTTGAAAATATGAGAGGAAAACTAAACTTTAACAAAAATTATATGTTTAGCTCAAATTTTCTGCCCGTTAGCAATACAATTACCGGTATGTTCATTTTTGGGGGGTTCATTCATATATGTTGTACTTGCTTTTTTGTGGACAAAAAATTTGGTAATTTAGGGAGTGTACTTTTGTATCATGTCTTTCTATATTGCATGAAAAGACATCTGTCATAAATAGTTTTATGATTTGGGCAGACCCTTCCCTGTGATTGTGTAGTATTAAGAAAACATCAAATTCTGTGGCATGGCCAATAAAGCTAATTTTATGTTCAAGTTGTTATAGCTCAACCAGTGTATCTGTTCCTATCATTCTATGACATTTGATTGTTATGGCAGTTATGATTTGGTACTGTCTGCCGAGATGGCGTGTGTATTATTACTCATACTAAAAAAAATTATGTTTATTTCAGGTTACCCGACCTTCCCTAAAAAAAATCCCTACTCTAGAACATTTTATTGAGTTTGTCAGATATTTTTTTGTTGTATTTACCTTTTTCCAATAGTTATATGTTTTTTGGATAAATAACAGTTTTGTTTGGAAAGCATCCACTTCAAACAATGTTTAAGGATATTACCAGTATGTTTTAAATATTCATTTAGTTTTTGTGTCGCCTGTTTGGCGACATTTAGGGGTTACTTTTTATTTATGTTGCCGGTGGCGGCAGAGTCCCCTTTCGCTTGTCCAGAGCATAACTCTAAGACTATTTAAGCTTTCAACATGAAACTTTATAGGAAGATAGATCTCATTGAGGGGAAGTGCAGTGCTCAAGAACAGTTACTCTGCACCTCATACTTTTGAAGTTATCATCCTTTGTTTATTTTCATACTTAATTTTTGTCCTGAGCATAACTCTAAGAATATGAAAGCTATCAACTTGAAACTTCACAGGTAGATAGATCTCATTTAGGAAAAGTGCAGTGTACTAGAACAAATACACTGAGTATCATACTTTTGGAGTTGTTGCCCTTTGTTTATTTTCATACTTAATTCTTTTCCGGAGCATAACTCTGAGACTATGAAAGCTATCAACTTGAAACTTCACAGGTAGATATATCTCATTGAGTAGAAGTGCAGTGCATACGAACCGTTACTCTGCACCTCATACTTTTGGAGTCATTGCCCTTTGTAAATTTTTATACTTATTTTTGTGTCGCATTTTTGGTTTTAATAAGTCTTTTCTTTGAAATTAACCAGTGTGCAGTGTTTTTGAAGATTTCAATAAATCTGTTAAAAAAAATTTAGTATTAACCTTAAGTGCTTCTTCATTTGGATTCAAATAAGCTATCTGGCGTCAGGCGACACATCCGACTCGCGGAGTTCTAGTTTAGATATTAATGTTTTATATGGTACAGTAATATATACAAATATGAAGAATATTTTAAATAGGATAATGAGAACTATTTTGCATTATTGAATTATAAATCTTTCAGACAGCTGTTGTCCCAGAAGTATATAGTGGATGCCAAAGACTATCGTCTGATTCCGAAGATGAAGCCAGCTACGAAACCCGTAGCGACACTCCAACTCCTCCAATTCTTCCATCCGATAGTGCGAAAAGAACATTAAAAAATGTTATTCCCAAGCTAGGACTTAAATGTTTGATGGACATATCTTATACAAAATATTTGTTGACTGTCAATGGTGTTTGTCAGACTTTGTCCTAGGTAGGCGAGGTTATAAATCCCATAGCATAACGTCAATTAGAAAACTGAGACTCCTGTAACAGATCATTAGATGAAATAATTCTAGCATATTCATGTGCAATTTGACCTATCTGTTTCTCGTTTTCTGTAGATTATTACAGTATATTCATGTACATATTTATTTTCATATTTTGATAATTTTCAAGATTAGCACTCATAAGCTTACTGAACTGGGGAATAGGTTTGCAGGGCAAACACTTATAAAGGATGTATGTTAATATGTATTAGAGCAATCAGAAGATCAGTTTTACAGTGTTTGCATTTATGAGAATTGTATTGTCATAGGAAAGTGTGAATTCTTTTTTTCAAATAGAAGTGGTTTTGCCATATAAGATGTAATTACTAATTGTAACCTATTTTCGTTGAAAAAACTGCATGGATGATGATACATTTCGAGCTTCAAATTATACAAAAAAGCTTTGATATCCTTCATTATGTTTATTTTTTCAAAATATTCGTAAACAGGCATTACTTGAAAAGCATTTTAATGGACCTATATGAAGACAAATGAGAAATGGACACACTTTTGTGAAATTCCATGTAGGTAAATTAGGTCTCATAAAGTAGTGGGTGCACATTGAAAAGTACATGACCTGAAATAAATCTGTGGTAAACTTTTTTATTTTGTTGTTTTCTAATACTATATAGATTACTTATAAAATATATGTAACAATGTAACAATTATGGTAGTCCAACCTTGATTTTACACCAATCTTTATAGGGGAAATTTTCATCTTCTTATAAGTTTGTAATGTTTTGAGGACTGGAACTGAAAAATGCAAGTAAAAAAAATATTTGTTCATAGTCATTTGCAAATTTTTGTTGCATTTTATTTATATACATATACTTGACTATTTAAAAATATAAAGCTCTGCACAATATATGGATTTTACAAACACAAAAAGATAGAAAAAGAGTTTTGGTGCCTTTCTGGAAATTGCCCTTTTTCAAAATATAGGGTTACCATACTTAAAATGGAATTTTTCTTAAATGCCATGGTAAATTGTAAAAATACATAATTGAGGTGCGTCGTGGGAAAACCGGTCTTAATGCATGTGCGTAAAGTGTCGTCCCGGATTAGCCTGTGCTAGTCCGCACAGGCTAATGCGGTACGGCACTTCCCGCTTTTATGGTATTTTCTGTTTCAATGAAGTGTATTCTAACAATAAATCCACATTAGGTGGAAAGTGTCGTCCCGGATTAGCCTGTGCGGACTGCACAGGCTAATCCGGGATGACACTTTAAGCACATGCATTAAGTCCGGTTTTCCCACGACGTGCCACAATTATGTATTTAGAATAGACTTAGGCTACTATTAGTGAAGAAAAGTACTTTCATTCGGAATTTTAATATAGCTAATGATGGATGGATTACCTAAATGCATTTAGATAGGGCATACAATGTAAAGAAACGGCCTAAAAAGCATAAAATAAAAAGAAAATGTGTAGGTTTCGGTAGAATATCGATTTTTGATTCACATTTCTTTCGACTTCCTGTTCTGTCTCTTTTTGTTTAAGTCCAAAGCAGTTCTGATATTTGTGGAAACAGTAGGGTTTGATGTTGTTTTGCAAGCAGTTTGAAACAGATAACGCAAGTTTTGCAGTTAAACAATAATGATGTCAGATGTGCAAAGGTCAAGGTTTGGATTGTGTTTAAAAATTTCCAGTCCAGTGGAGATACAGCAAATTTATGCATACCCTGAAGGAATGAACGTTGCTTAAAGGGATACACATTTTTGCACGAGTTTTGCAAATTTTGGCAGTCATATATTAAGTTTCCACTAAATAAACAAATTAAAGAATAAATCTTAAAACCGACTCCGACATTCAAAATGTTAAACTCTTTGATAGATCTAGTATTAGGTTTGTCATCAAAATCAATAATCTCAGGGAAAATCTTTAGCACATTCTTTGACTTAATTGTGTTTATTCCGTAGAGTAAAATTGTATGAACGGGTACTGGGGTACTTGCAGGTTGGTTTAATTTAAACCTGTTTATTTTAGCTTGATTGTGTCAAATGCTTGAGGCTTATTGAGACACTCTCTAGTCTGTTTTCTATGTAAAACCAGTACTTGAGAAAGATAATTCAAACGCTCCCCTACTATGGGATGAAACTCCCGATTGCAAGGCAGACACCATATCCATTACACCACTGTGACCTATTGCAGGTTATTGGTGACTAGATACCCACATACATTATTACCTGCCTAGCTCCAAATTTAGACATTGTCAGGCAACACTGATCTGTCAAATTCAGTGTGAAAAGCATTTACATAATTAACAAATTTTGCATTTTCAGAAAATGCACACTATAGTGTTAATGGCGTGTATAAATTCAACAAATCATGCATTTTCAGAAAATGCACATTATGTAGCAGCATTTTTTGTGATTAACAGTATGATAAAGCATTGAATAGTGCAGCTATGCATATAATTTCAAAAGCATAATTTTTTCGGCGTAGCTGTCTAAGGTCACTTTTGACCTAGATTTCTTGCGATAATTATGCAGCGGAAAAATTGAATGCCAATAGAATTGGGCAAATTTCCTAATTTTAGGGAATGCAAACTTCAAACAATGGTTTAACGTATACCAATAACTGTTGCATACTTTTGGGGATTACAAATTTACATATATTCATTCACGAAACAAAATAACTATTTTGTTTAGCCTACATGTATGTAAACGGTACGCTCTATAAATAGCAACTGTGCAATGTTCCCATTCATAAATCTCACTCAGAGAGTTGCCGTTCCATGTAGCCCATTGATTCTTGCGAGTTCATCGCATTCCAGAAACAGTAGTGTCATTCTACAAATAGCGCGCATAGCTAGTAACCATTGTATAGCTGTGTTAATATACTCGTCAATGCATCAATAATAGCATTCAGAGAATCATAAACCTAAAAATTTCAATAAATGTGGAATATATATTATAAACTTAGTGTTAATTTGAATTAAAATTGTGGTTATGATTTATTAACGATCATTTATAATTGCATCTATCTATCAACTTCTCCAGTACATGTTTTTAATCTGTAAAAATATGCTACATTTTCTATAGATAAAATGTTATGAAAGAAGATTCGTAATACGTCGAATTGTTATTCGCGTAGCATGAATACACAATTTGAAATACACAGGAACCCTTGATATATCATATTTCTACTGATATAATTTAAAATCGTCATAGTGTAATAATTTTTTATGTTTGCGTTATCAAAAATAAAGTATTGACATATCAAAATTCACTGAATGTTCCCTGACTATTGCTTTTTATTGGGATACATAGTATAAATGCTTATTTGACTTTAAATCGTTATTATATTAGATAACTAACATGAATGGTATATTAGCAGTACTATAAATAACTATATTGACTCGTCTGATACATAATAATTTTAATTCATTCCGAAATTATATTCTTTCATTGTTAATTTGTTCAATTGGCTAGACAAATTCAGATAACAATTATGTTAACCTAAATTATCTAGGTTATTCATATATCACCTTGGCCATCTCCATCTATTTAGGTAATTTTAAATGACAGCTCAATATTAATTTCAACGTCGATTGTGTTTTTTAAAGACATTTCTTGTTTGTAATATTTTAATTCAGAGTGCATTCAGGGCCTGTAAACTGACGAAGGACAATGCTGTCTGCATTATGTTGGCTGTTGTTTTGCATTGAGATTCAATCCACATTCAGTTTGCAAGATGTCATATTTTCTAGCACTATTAAACATATGTATTTAAAAATAGCTCTTTGTTAGTGCATGTTTAAGAAGATTGATCTTGTAAATACAAGTCGAGTATTTAGTTCGTTAGCTCTCCTAGGCATAAAATGCTGTGAGGCTAGCTATCATGGTATGTATATATTCTGTGCCACTGTTCATAATGTCAGTCATGCAGCAATATTTCTAGTTTACCAGGGTTAATATATATTTATTTATATTAATTATAGCCAAAAATTTGGAAAAATCTGAAAAATCTGCAATTTTATGATTGAAGTTTCTGACAAAGATATGGATTAATTGAATTTTTAATGCACACGTTTGAATATAGTTCCTGTTTATACATATTTAGTATTTGTCATGCAAATGTACCAAAGCATCGGTGTTTTAAAGCATTGAAATTGAATGTAAGTTAAGAATAACTTAAGAATATTTATAAATATGGATGCTGGCACCTAGAGCCAGATAAAGTTTGGGATCACTCACGCATCCTTTTTAGACTGTTGAGGGATCTTTTGAGAGGGTAATTTCCAAAACAATTATAGTGGAAAACTACTTCTTTTCATTGCAGGCTATTAGTCAGTACATTTAAACCAGAATGGGTCCTTCTTCAAAATTTCACACCTGTTTTCTTACATTTTAATTACTTAAGATAATGTGTGTACGAGGGCTGTCGGTAAGGTTCATTCACAGGGTCTGATAATATTATAAACATGAACGAATTTAGATGAAATCTGTGAGGCATGTACTTTTATCCATACTTAATCAGAATATTATGCAACTAAAACCATGTCTTTTAAGGAAATGTAAATTACATCACCATAGCAAATGTAGGTTGTCATGTTTGGAGCACTTTTAATTTTTTAAATCGCTGCTGTAATATGCAGTTGAATTTCATACTTAAACTTGTGAGAAATGTTTAGCTCAAGTCATTCATTTTTTACAATAAAAAACGACGAAGTTGTTTGTCAGAAAAAAACGTGATATGTGTTATAATGTGTATATCATGTGATTTATTACAAGTACAGTTTCTAACAAAGTCAATATATTACAAATGTAACGTTAAACTAATAACACCTCTACATCGCTTTTACTTTTATGTAACGGAAATATTCACCTGAGTGTCCTGGAATAAGACCACTAAATCAATGCGCTAGCATCAGTTATTTTTGACACGTTGCAAAAGATTTTTTTCTTGTTACAGATTCTCATTCGGAGTATTTTGACAACAAATTACAGAATTTATTAATTTTAAACTGTAGTATTGAAAATCAAGAGCTGCCATCATATCACCTACTTTTGACTTGGTAGGCTACGAAGCACCAACAATCTGTGCTTCTAACTACTGCATCAGTTATTCTGACTCGTTGCAGATTGACTTATTACTAGTAACTGGCATATATATAATTCTGTTTGCATAAGGTAATCAGGTGGAAAAACATGTGTTTGTTACTTACAAATTAGTTTTTATTATTATGTCATATACTATTGAATAAGAAGCCACACAATAAAGTTTAAAGGTGGAAAGTTCAACTTCAGTTAAAAATTTGTCCTTTTTAGTGAAAATGCACTCATAATTTACATTTAGTCGTTAACAGCCTTTCTACGCTGTCATCGTTTTGATTGTTGTTGGCCATCGACCATTGTTGTCACTTGAAACAATGTCTACATGCCATATTTTACATCAGATCAGAATGGTGTCACATGGTTTATATAAACTTAAAAAGCAAAATGTCTTTAAAAATCTTCTCTGAAACAGCAAGGCCTAGGTTTCATATTTTGTATGTAACATCCTATAGTGGTCCTCTACAATTATTGTTCAAATTATGCCCCTGGGGTCAAAACAGGTCATACCCGGGGGCCACATGGTTTATATAGACTTATATAGCAAAATGACTTTAGAAATCTTTTCTTCTGAAACGTCAAGGCACTCAGCTTTCCTATATTTGATACGTAACATTGCATAGTGGTCCTCTCCAAAGATTGTTAAAATTATGCCCCTGGGGTTAAATCTGGCCACAACCCAAAGGGTCACATGGTTTATATAGACTTCAAAAGCAAAATGACTTAATATATCTTTACCTGAAAACGCAAGGCCCAGAGGTTTGTTCAAGATTGTTTAAGTTATGCCCGTGGGACAAAAAAAAAACACGCCTCGGGGATGCAAATTTCGATTGGGTTTCAATGTCTCAGGTTAACATCATAGGGCCCTTAGGGCCCTCTTGTTTCCAGATACCTTTCATACTGACATAATTATAGCCTGGGTAAAGTTCTAATAATTCATTTTTGTAACATATATCCTCTTTTTTAATATTATTTAATCAAAGATATGGTTTTAAAAATGTTCATTACAAGTTTGTTAAAACTGTTTGATCTTAGATCTATAATACTTTTATATGGCAAGCTAGGAAACAAGTCGCTGGAAGTGGGGTTTCAAATTTGCAGATGCGTATTCGCAATAACGGGAGGTAATTTCCAAGGGAGGTCACTAGTTTGGGGAAAGGCATATTGTTTGTTGTTCTTCTTGGTCCCAACAGTTTCAACCATAACTGCATTTGTAATTCATATCGCACTGTCAATTGCCAGCAGAATAACAGAAGTAGGCCAGACAAGCATCTGTATAGCCTCTGTCAATTTGCCAGGTTGAGACTACATAAGTAGTCTGGACAGACATCGGAATCACATGTTGATTGCCAGGTTTAAAGTACAGAAGTAGTCTGGACAGGCATCTGTATAGCGCCTGTTGATTGCCAGGTTTAAACTACAGAAGAAGTCTGGACAGGCATCTGTATAGCGCCTGTTGATTGCCAGGTTTAAACTACAGAAGTAAGCTGGACCGGCATCTGTATTGCTGTATGCACCTGTCGATTGTCAGGTCAGCAACAGTAAGTACTCTGTCAGATTTGGGTCATTTTGTAGGGGATGACATTCAGATGTCAGAGCTGGTCTTTGTCATAGCCAGGACTAAGGTGAGCGCTTTGTGCCATAATGGCTCTCTTGTCTTGAAAACCTTTTGAAACGCCCCCATTGATAGCGATAGTTCACTTATACAGAATTTTGGGAATTTACAGGTCAGGTTGCACTACAGAGATTACAGTGTATACGTGTTTGGAAGATTGCCAATATTGCAATCCCACACTTCAAGGTTGTCCCTCATATTGCGCAGTTGGCACAGTCCTCAGTGTTTTTCCATTACTGAGTGATATATAATATTGGGTACAGTCTTGAGGCCGCACAGACACTGTGAAGAAATTAGACATAACCTACCATATTACGTTTGGAATGAGGACTGTGAATATTTTCCACTTATTTATTTATTTTGAATATGATTAAGCAGTTGTTATAGTTTCATAAAACTTGTTTTAAATTACAAGTGGAAATGAGTTTTAAATTTAAATAGCCTAAATAGTGAAACTTACATAAAATATGCGTGCAAGTGCATGAGTTCATTCATGGATAACATTCAACAGTCAACTCATATATGCAGTTTTAATACATGTATTTAAAGATATTTTAGAGGATTGTTATTATTAATTCTTATTGATACATTAGTCGCTCAACAAGGACACGATTTTTACATCAAGGTTTGAAAGAAATAATAAATTCTGTACGTTTTAAAGCCAAGTTTCAATGACCATTTTCACAGAGTAAAAACAAATTTTTCATTTGAGGCACAAGTTTGAGACAAGGGCACAATGTTGCTGTGACTGGGAATTAAGGGCCCATTCATTCTACAGACATTATAAAGGCATTTGACGTTGAACCAGTTAATGTGTTTGGTTGTTATGCTCCCCAAAAAATGTCTGAGGAGAATATAGTCACCACCATGTCGTTCCATCCGTCCATCCTTCCGCCTCAATTTCTTGTCCGGGCTATTTCTCAGCAACTCATAGCCAGAATTCAATAAAACTTTATGGGAAGCTTAATTACCGAGAGGAGGTGTCCATATTACCAGGACGTTCCACTTCAATGATTTTTCTTAGAGTTATGGGACTTCTGAAATTAGTATATAGTGAACAATTCTTCACTTTCTTGTCCCGTCTATTTCTTAGCAACTACTAGCCAGAATTCAACGAAACTTTATGGGAAGCTTCATTACCCAGAGGAGGAGTGCATATTACTATGATTATCCGCTTCAAAGATTTTTTTGGAGTTATGGGACTTTGAAGATTTCAATGTCATTTCTATTTTTTGAAAGATTTCTGAAATAAGTATATAGTGCACAATTCTTATCGGGGCTATTTCTCAGCAACTATTGACCAGATTTCAATGAAACTTTATGGAACGCTTCATTACTAAGAGGAGTTCTGCATATTACCAGGATTTTCAGATTCAATTATTTTTATGCCTCCGGCATCTTGATGCAGGAGGCATATAGTGATCGTCCTGTTTGTCCTTCCGTTTTTGACAAGGTTAAGTAGATTTTATTGTTTCGTCTAGCACCAACACCGCTTGTTACGACACTTGGATACTTACACAGTTGTTGCTTATGACCGTTCCCAATCCACCCATACCAACCAACCTCACTTTGACCATGACCTAATTTGGACTAAGAAATGGGCTACCCAGCACCAAGCGGGGGCATGTGTGTTTATCAAGCACAGAATCTTGTTCTTTTAGTTATGTGACTTTGAAGATTTCAATTATGTCATGTCTATTTCTCTGGAACAGCTATATGAAATTCTATGATACTTGATAGAAAGTTTGATAACTGGGATAAATAATAATAATATTACTGTAATGATCCATCACTTTGATATATTTATACCCCAACAAACGAAGTATAGGGGGGTATATAGGAGTGAGCTTGTCGGTCTGTTGGTTTTTTGGTTTCCGGATGATAACTCAAGAAGGACTTGACATATTGAAATAATTGTTGGTAAACATGTGTAACATCTTAAAATACGGGTTGAGTTCCACTTTGGTTACAAACCATTAAATTTTGACAGAGTTATGGCCCGTTTTCGACTTCAATTCACTAAAAACATGGTTTCCGGACAATAACTCAAGAATGGCTTGACATATTCAAATAATTATTGGTATACATGCGTAGCATAAAAAAATACCGGTCAAGTTACACTTTGGTTACAAACCACTAAATGTTGACTGTGTGATGGCCCCTTTTTGACTTAAATTCCCTAAAAACATGGTTTCCCGACGATAACTCTTCAGTAACTTGACATATTCAAATAATTCTTGGTATGCATGTGTAGCATCATACAATATGGGTCAAGTCTGACTTTGTTTACAAACCACTAAATTTTGACAGAGTTATGCCCCTTTTTAGCTCACCTGAGCACAATGTGCTCATGGTGAGCTTTTGTGATCGCCTTTTGTCCGTCGTGTATCTACGATATTCGTGGATCGTTTGTCGTCAATAATTACCTTGGGACCACTCTAAAGGCCACATTTATGGGCCAATCTTTATGAAACTTGGTCTGAACATTTTTCCCAATGATATCTCGGCCGAGTTTGAAACTGGGTCATGTGGGGTCAAAAACTAGGTCACTAGGTCAAATTGAAGAAAAAGCTTGTGAACACTAGAAGTCAAATTTTTTGCCCAATCAACATGAAACTTGCTCAGAACATTTGTTCTAATGATATCTTGGCTGAGTTATAAAATGGTTCCGCTCCATTGAAAAACATGGCCACCAGGGGGCTGGCCATATTTCCTTATATGGATATATTGAAAACTTTGAAAATCTTGTTGTCAGAAACCTCTGTTTGGATTTCGAAATAATTTCACAGAGATGATTCCTTGGGTGGTTCTCTACCACACTTGCTCAAGTGGTTCTGTTCGATTGAAAAACATGGCTGCCATAGCTATAAAAAGAATGATCTTTAAACGACATCTCCTTAAACCCTGGGTAGATTTTCAAATAATCCCACATAAATTATCCTTTCTTGGTCCTCTGCCAATGTATCTCAAATGATTCCGAAACTGGAAAAAAAACATGGCCGCACAGGGCGGGGCCAATTTTAATGATATTTCATTATTAAAAACTTTGAAAATCTTCATGTCAGAAATCACTGTTGGTATTTAAAATAACGTCCCAGAATGTAATGATCCTTGAGTGAATCTCTACAAGAGTTGTTAAAATATTCTGCTGTGTTTAAAAACATTGTCACCAGGAGGTGGGGCCATTTTTATGCCCGCCCTTTTGAGGTAAGGGGCATATAGATTTGCCCTTGTCCGTCCGTCTGTCGGATTTTTGTGTCGCGCATAACTCACAAAGTATAAATGCTACAGTGAAAAAAACTTTATAAGCATATTCATCGGCATCGGGGCTTGTGCAGCTGGGTATTTTGGTGCATTTTTTTCCGACATCAGCGGAGCTATTGCCCTTTTTTAGCAAAAAATCACATGTTTTGACTTGTGTCGCGAGTAACTAAAAAAGCATTTCTGCAAGAGAGATGAAACTTTATAAACATATTAATCAGCATGTGAACGTGTGCACCTGGGTAATTTGGTGCAGTTTTTTCAGACATCAGCGGAGTTCTGGCCTCATTTTTAAAAAAAAGACAATTTTGGACTTGTGTCACGCGTAACTAAAAAAGTATTACTACTAGAGTGATTGAACGTTATAAACGTATTAATCAGCATGTGAACTTGTGCACCTGGGCATTTTGGTGCATTTTTCCCAACATCAGCAGAGGTTTGTGACAGCCTGAGGAATGTGGGAGCATCCGTGTCCTACGGACACATGTCTAGTTCCTAATATGGGTATATTTAGAACGTTTAACATCTTCATTTCAGAAACCACTGCTTGGATTTCAAAAATAATTTCAGAGAATTGTTTTGTGGGTGGTTCTCTACCAAAATATTTTGAATTGTTTTGATTTGTTGAAAAAATCATGGCCACCAGAGAGCGGGGCCTTTTCTCTTTATAAGGCATATCAGCGTCCTTTCACCTCTGACCTCCTTCCTTAATAAGCCAGTGGAGCGTTACAGGCACTCGTGTGCCCTTTGTTATAATATATTTTGGTAATCAACTCATATCATTTGTAAGTTTTCTTAATCTGAATAAATAATTGTTTTATATATGGGATGTAAAGAAGGCAACTTGATACATATAGTTTTTATTAAAAATACATTTTCATAAAATTGATTCAAAACATCCCTGAAGTTGTGGATGTCAGCACCAGTGTACAGTGCAAGAATTGACCTATGACACTTCAGTCATACAAAATTACTGTGTTACATAATTCGTTTATATATATATAGAAAACTGTGATGTGAAACACGTGCTTTCCATACATCTGGCACGAGAAAGTATATAATTTTATACCCGTTACTCTTCACTACATCCGCGTCCGTGATCGGGTCGCATGAGATGTTTTTGCAACGGAAATGCTTCGTCGCCAATTTAAATAAATGGACCCAGAATTGTGTGGTGATTTTATCACAATATGTTTTCCATCAACAGCTCCTGAACAATTAGGGAACTGCCATTTCGTGTAATATCCATCAGCAATAGTCAGCCACTCCCTTTCCGAGCTTGGCATTTTCACATTTATGGTAGACAGTTGATCCCACAATATGCTGCATGCTTCCGGAATTATTCTAGAAATTGTACACTGTCCTACTCTGTACGAGTAGCTAAGTGACATGTAGGTTTCTCCAGTGGCTAGAAACCTGAAATGTAAATATTATCATGGAACAATGATACATACAAACATTTTATAACACAATAGTAGGCTATAATGCTGCAATAATGCTGCATATTTGTATGTATTTCAGAGACCTAAGTGATGACGAAATTGGAACAGATCGACGCTCGTCCATTAGCCCGGTAAGCGCCAGCGCGACAACATCTCGACATAACGTCCATTCAACATCCAGAAAAATCACAACAATGTCTCAACGACCTAAGCGCAGGAAAACAGATCAAATGTCGGCTTTCGAGTCATCGTTTTTGGAATTGGCTAAAGCACATTCAGAGAGGCTGGAAATCAAAAGCTGTCGAGATGTTACTAGACACCCAATGGATGCATTTTTTGAAAGTAGCTCGACCCGAGCAAAACTAATGTCTAAGACAAAACAAAGCTGGCTACAAATGCAAATATCTATACGACTGTATAATGCTGATCTCATGGATGACGCTTCGATTCGAACCTAATGGCCCCGACTTGCAACACAGCTAGATCCCCGTACGCTCAACCTATGATGCAGGCACCACATACATACCAACAACATCCGCAAACGCCGGTCTGCAAGGGTATACATGCATAACGCCAACATACATGGGTGTGGAGCAGCAACACTCGGGACTCGACATGTTCAGCCAGGCAATGGAGCTTTTAATACGATAATTTGTTCTTTTGTGTGACTTTTGTTATTGAGAATGTCCACTTTTATACTTAATGTACGGGAAAACACTCTGTCCTGATCTGTATATCTAAAGTGAACAATAAAGTACATTGCAAGCATATTAAGTTTGTTTTTCGTTTTAATTTGGTTATTTTATTATTCTGTGCGCGATGTGTTCATTTTTATACGGTTTTTAGTTTTTTAAGTGATAACAGTCTTAAAGCATGATCTTTAAATATCTTATTTGTACATTAAACAGCAGATTTATAAAATACATTGCAAACATTGAACATGTGATCGACGTTTAATTTTCTTTAGTTTGGTAAATCTGTTTTTGTTTTTGTGTTTGTCATTTGTTCATTTATATAAACCGTAATTTAGAAAAAAAAAAACACTCTAAAAGCTGTTATTTGATAACTAGTATGTTAAGTGTACAATCAACAAAATTAATAAAATACACTGTTATGTTATGTTTCAGCAAGTTCGTTAAATACAATTAAGTACCTCAAGCATATCGCAAGTCGTTGTTTGGCGTTGATGGGTTCCCTAGAAGTACATTTGTTACTTATCTCTTCTTCGACTTGTAGTAGGACGTCATTAAACTGCCTTTTGCTCAGCCTGAAATAGGTCTGAAATTCCTCAGCGCTTAATTCCCAGCTTGCGCATCAAATGATAGTACGTTCCATAAGCCGGTCGGTTGCGAATTATTCTTTTCATCCACCACCTGTGTCGGCGCTTTCGTTGTAGCCTTTTAATTCCTCCATCCATTAAAAAAATGATTCAATTCGTCATTGACAGACATTGTTCTCATTAAAGTGTCACTTTGCAAATGAACAATCGCAAGCAAAACTCGTGTACATGGAATAGTGCTTGCGTCAGCGCTAACGGATGCGATAACGCCAGTCGCCCAACGCAATCGCAATCGGATAGATGGAATGCCATTCTAACACTGTTCACTTTATTCCAGAACGCACTGAATCTTGTGTCACTACGAAGTTTCACTACGAAGTTTCTCAAGAGCACTCAAAGTAAGCCTGGCTAGTCGCTGGCGCTTCGACGCCGATAGTATGGCTTGCTGTAGAGTCTTACTGAGGTTATCGGTTAGATTGAGGACGTCGTATGCTAGCATCACCCCAAACATGAACTCGAACGACCTCATCTGAGCGGACACGCCGATGACCCTCGCTTTGGTTTCGAACTCCTTTGGATCGCACTCGTCCCAGAGGTCCTGCAGCACTGTAAAGTTGTCGACCACGCTCTTCAGACTCAAAGCACGGACAGTCCACCGAATAGGGCACAACGTTCTAAACCCAGGCGTCTCCGGTGCCAGCTCTTGATTGATACGTTCGAATAAACTCTCGCGTTTAGGAGAGTATTTCGTCAATTTTGAAATTTCGTGCATCGCGCATCACTTTCGATAGTTGTACAGCGGCTAGCTTCAGAGCATGTCATAACAATGCGTGTATATAGCTCTTGCTTATGATCTGTGAGGCCACGCCTTTCTTTTTGATGTACCAAAATAGCACTGACCTCGACACTTATCTAATGTCATGTTCATACGAGCTAGACAGTCCTCAATTGTCCTAGTTAATGTATCCGAGTATATTGAAGGCGCTTTAACCCAATGTCCAATGAACTCCTCACGCGAAAGCAAATCATCGTCAACATGTCTGATTACAAGCACTATCTGTTCCCTGTTAGACTCGTCTGTGGTTTCATCTGCCATGCTAGAACAGAACTCAGATCTTTTAATGTTCTGAGAAATGTCCCTGAGGATTGACAGTGCCATTATCTGCAGCATTTCATTTTGAGAATCGGCGCATGTATATTTCTCATTCTTTTTCAAAATCCATTTCAGAGTCTTAGGATCGTCTCCTCTGAGCTTAATCAGTTGCGTGTAATTACTGTCCTGTTCCTCTCCATCACCCGTTAACGCAAGTCCTTGGCGCGCTAAATATCTGACGTTGGATGAGATCTTCAGCAGACAGTCACGGTTGTCGTCCTCCTTTGCATGGCCCTCCGACAGCATTTCGCCCACGTCGTTCGTTCACGGTGGCAACCCAGATAATTCTCGCCGCTTGAACCGCGTTGTCGCTTCCTTCCAGTTGGAAAACCCTGTCACTATAAAATCATTGTCCAGTGTTGACATTGATAGCTTTCCGTCCCGTCGTGATACCATACACACTTGACAGAAGGCTAAATCACGTAACTCATCGTAATGAAGCCACGAGTTAGCTTTGAACCTGGACGCTTTAACCAACGTAACATTAAGAATATGGTAAAATATATCATGCGTAGCATATATTGAGTGTTCTGTTGTAATTGACTTTTGAATATGGACGTTTTCTTGGAATAATCATATATGTTGCAAAGTAAATTGAAGCCACACACGTGTCAATTAATTTCAATTAAGGGTACAGTCTCTTTGCGACCACGACTTTTGCACATCTAGCAGAAAGCAGACGCGCGTTAATGAAACCCATGTTCACATCTTTCACACATTCGTGTTTGCAGCAAATGTATCCATTTTAGTATTTTCAATTTTTGCGAAACACAGTTCAAAGTTTCATATACTTTTTATTTTATTTAATGTAATAAAATGTATGTATGTATATTCATAAAAAAAAGAAACTGGACATTGTTTCATTTCGTATTTTTATATTTTTGAAGATTTAAATATGAATAAATTTGGTTTAGATAACGTTAACGTTTAAATGATTTATCAATTTTTGGGGTATTACAACTATTTATTAGTTCAATAGAAAACCTGCATTTTGATACAAAATTCATCAATATCTAAATCATACAACATTTAAAAATACGAAATAGAAAATGTCTAGGATCCTTTTCTATTTGTATATTATTTATGTATGGCCGTTTGACGATTATTTTTTATAATGAGAGTTATGTAGTACAATTAATGTAGATATGTTGTATGAAAGACTTCAAAAATAATAATATGAAACACATAATCCCTACTGGAAACTGCTTTGCACTTAACTGAGTCCGAGTATAGGCGTTGATTTTATCAGCTACTAGGGACATGCGTGTTATCATTGTCTGCACTGATTAAGGTAATAAAACGTGCCAACGTGACTGCCACGTGATATAGCCGGGGGCGGATTAGAGGAAGGGAAATAACGGAGTAACAACTACAAAACAGCGTTAACATAGTCAATGCAATTTATGATTTAGGCCTCTATCGCCTAAAAAAGTGGTGCGGACATAGCCCACGACGGCCTTGAAAGTTACGTTTTGACCATAGACATTGTACGTTTTGACCATGGACATTGTACGTTTTGACCATGGACATTATACGTTTTGTACGTTTTGACCATGGACATTGTACGTTTTGACCATGGACATTGTACGTTTTGACCATGGACATTGTACGTTTTGTACGTTTTAACGATGGACATCGTACGTTTTGTACGTTTTGACCATGGACATTGTACGTTTTGGCCATGGACATTGTACGTTTTGACCATAATTTGGTACGTTTTGACCATGTACGTTTTGACCAGATCCCTATACATTTATAAGGCGTTGTTATGCTACTGATAGAGACTTGCTTCGTCGTTGTCAGTTGGTTAAAAACCACGAAATAATCGTGCCGCATTAAGAAATAATAATTGAATGAATTTCACACATATATCAAGATACCCATGCAATGATGCGTATAAACGTAGTGAAGTATGTAGCTTGTTTGGGATAAACTTTACCGTACATGCTTCGTACAATACATAATTGCCAATACAAAGTTATATTCGAATGGAGATTTACCGTACATGGATATGTTGTGTGTTTACAATCGGTGTCAGGTCAAAATCAGGATATAATTATATCATTAAAAAAGTAGATGGATGCAAATTGCCAGATGTAAGTAACAACTTTTTTTTTCTAATTGGATATCAGAATATTTATTGTACATGACGTATACGTTGGAATGATACATACACTAATTTTGGCAGCGTTAAAACGAACAACTTTCCGTCAACCTCATAGCACTCACAAAACTTGCTGGAGCAAATTGTTTTAATACATTCGATCTTGTGGCGCATATTGTACTTTTGAGATAAGTGTACATACGAAAATGGATTGTAGGCAGTGGGACACAATGTATTTGCGACGATTCGTTTTATAATATGTTATGTGACTATGAAAGGATAAGTACACGTTTACTAGAACAGTTCATGTACAAACTTTACGAAAGTTATGGTATTGAACGGCGGCCCACTACATGCATTTAACATGTTTTATATGGCGACATCACGTCATTAATAGTAAACGATTGGTAGTTCAGATGCGTACAAATTAAATATATAATATTAAATTAAATATATACCGCAGCAGAACGAGTCGACGACAATTACCGCATCAGAAAGATGCGAAAATTATTTCGATTCTAACATGACCTGACAACATATTATACAACATTAGCAATGCGCCCCCCCCCCCCCTCCTCCCTCCCCCGTAAACCTCCCGGAGCATACATATATGGGAATGTATTAAAAAGGGTAAAACTGGATAAAACAGATACACATTAACTTCAATCAAATAAAACCCGACCTAGCCCCCCCCCCCCCCCCTACGTACACCGTAATACCGGCGCCAAAGTTCAGCGCAAACGATAAATTATAGACAAAAGGTAAATATATATTTATTTTTGTTGATATTGTTTTCTTTAATTAATTCATATATTATATAAAGATGTCATATGCATTACGCCACTGGCATAGGATGCCGCATAAAAGACATTGATACTTTTCGAATAAATAAATAGAAATTCAACTCAAATCAATGGCTACTTTTCGAGTTTATAAACAGTTTGGTCTCAATAAATAGATACCAACATTCTAAATCGACAAACGTCTTGTTCCATTACCAATTACACCCCAATTTCACATTGGTTTGTGCATTCATAAGAAAGATATTCCGTGACAAAGTAGAGAAGTGTCCACAGCGTATGCTCCAATTCCTGGCCATTTTATATTTGTTCCGGCACCATATGTCAGAGAAATTGACACAAAGTCGGCATCACTTGCCTTATTAGTTCACAAGGCAATCATATGAGTATATTTCATGGAGAGTAGTTTGGTTCCTTATTCCTGGTTCCTTCTTCCTTATTAGAAAACATTTCTACTAAGTATTATTCTTGAATTTCTCAGTTCCTTATTCGCGGCAGAATTAGGAACAAGGAACCAGTTCCTTATTCCTTATTCAAACTGAATACGGAACTGGAATTTAAAATACGTCATTCATTCTCTGATGATTTATTCTGTTACAAGCGGAGTAGAATTGAGAAAGAAAGTAACCATTTCGCATCAATAACCAGTTTTACCGATAGGAATTGACCATCAGAATTTGCTTGTCCGAAATTATGGCCTCCGAATAAGGGACTGTACATTTTTGTGAACAAGTACATTTCTTATTGCTTTTGATATATAAAAACGTAGAAGAAATGTGACAAAAACACAAGCTTTGGTCATAGTTAAATAATATTATTATGTCAATACGCATTACATTTGGAATTGAATTTGAATACGAAACATATAGTTTCTCTACAAACATTATCAAGTACATACCAACATTGCGCTTTGTGCTAATGTTTTTGTCTCAAATGCCGTAGTTTTGAACGGTGGATCACCTTTTACAAAAAAGGAATGATGAAAAGGTTATTTTTGGTCTGTACATTATTTTAAGGAATAAGGAACTGTTTCATTGTTCCTTATTCAACCCCGAATACGGAGCTGAACCTAAAGTGAACAGATGCATTCGTTGTTGCTTCTTTCATATACAAACGTGGTAGCCATTAAAGTTTGACAAAACATAATAATTTGGCACACAAACTGAGATATATTTTTTAATTTGTTACTTCGCAATTCACCAACAGTTACCATTTAAGTTGAATACGGGACGTAAAATATACGTTCTCTTCAAATACAAACAACTACAAAGTAAACAATGTATTGCAATTAGGGATGTGACTGAATACTGGAATAAATATTCGAATATTCGTTTTAGGTGTTCGAATATATTCGAATATTCGTTTTGTAAATACTACTATATACTACTATATACGACACTTTGTCAGAATATTTACCTATCCGAAATATGTATACGACGTGTACGTAGTTGTATTACCTTGTTGCATTGGTAAATGAGCGTTATAACTTCGGCATCAAATTGTGTATTGAAAATTAGCTCATATGAATCAAATTTTTGGATTTGCTTAATGATATTAACAACACACCCCTGAAAATATTAATCAAATGTACTATAAGAAAGCCACTCACTTAAATACTATTATAGACACCCAGTCTTGGATAGGGGGTTACAATTTGTTAAAAACAATTACAAATTATAAGGTGATTTACTTCATCACCATGTCATTACACTATATAGATTATATACTGCTTCCTTCAAAGTTCATCATAGCAGATACCTCATTAAATACAGTATAATTGGTAATTTTGTTTATAAGGCATATTTCATGTGTTTCTATTGGCTAGATATAACTGAGTGCTATCATATTAAGGAAATATCCTGTCCAGGGTTGGCATAAAACCCGGATTTTATAGTATTGACCGGCACAGGTGGGTAATACTTGGAAAAACCGGGTTTTACAGGGTTTTACTGAGGAATGGTGGGTAATACTGGGGAAATAATTATGTTTACATTGCGTAATAATATGAGTTTCTACATATAAACACATGTCTTTTAACAATAATATTCTGTAACTTACAGAAAAAAAGGAAATGCATAAGAGAAACTTGACAATTCTAACATATTTTATGTTATAAAATATTTAAGTTGATGTCATGTTACAACAATACCCTCTTGCAACCCC
Organism: Congeria kusceri; assembly: GCA_027627225.1. Lineage (NCBI taxonomy): Eukaryota > Metazoa > Mollusca > Bivalvia > Myida > Dreissenidae > Congeria > Congeria kusceri. The sequence continues at coordinate 6,362,905 of CM051035.1, forward strand.
ATACTGTACATTAAATTAATGAAACAATATTGTGACATAATTTTGACACACTCACACGCTGTATACCCTCTTAAACAAACACAAACATTGATTGAATTTACAGATTCAAGTGCTCAACAAACAATTAAACTGGAACCCTTGAATAAACATCAGACCTATCTCAATTAGGGGCCAGGCAAAGGCCGCGGAAACATGCATTGATTGTCACCTTAAGTGACTGATTCCTGCTGTCAATTGTTTATCAGTATTATTCAGTTCAGTAACCATACAAATAATTATTTTTTTGTTTCATCATTATTAATCCTGCTTTTAAATTGAAAAAAAAAGAGAGTAAATAATGAAAATAGAAGATAAAAGTGATTTGTCTGGTAATTTCCAGCATTGCCCATTACCAGATAATAATATTCACCAGGCTGGCATTATTATCCAGAGAAGGCCTCTCTATGTTTTATTGTTAACAAAAAAGAGCAGTTGAATGCAAGTAATAAAGAAGGATGAATAAGTGTAGACATGTCTTCACATTTCATTATCAGTCGGAACCATTGCACAAACAATAGAGAATATATTTCATGATAAGCGTTGCCATCGAAACTTGAATGAATGAACTAGAGGATATGTGCCGGCCCTTAAAAAATACTGTACCTATATATGCATATATTAGGTCTGCAAAACTAAAAATTAGTAATTTTATGTATGACATAAGGAAACTGAGCATTTAGGTTCATAAAAACATTTAAAACTGTATATTAACTCAAGAAAAAATTGTATTGCCCACTTTCAGAGTATTGATCGGGACGGGAAAAACTGGTAAAACCCGCCTCGAAAACCCGGGGGCGGGTGATTCAGGCCAACCCTGGTCCTGTCTGGGTTGTTTACTTGCTTGTAGAAATAATGCTAGGTTTCTGATTTCATTTATTCCGAAATGTAGCATAATGGATGTGTCCTTACATTTCAACATTGTCATATTCTCGCAGTTCAAAATCTGCATTTCTTTCACATCACTTCTCAAGTTATTATGTGTTTTGAAAATATTTTATTTTCCCTCTATAACATTTTTTATAATGACGGTTGCATTAACATTAGCTATATATTATAATTAATATATAAAAATAAATATTTTGAATATTATAATATACATTTTATTTGGTAGATATATCAAAGCATTATTCAATGCTATATACATGTATAACCAGTTGTAAAATATTTGTGTTTCAAATACATCATTAAGGTATTGCAAGTTCAGGGCACAGAAGCTGAAAACAGCTTAAAATTGTCACTGTACATGATGGTAAAATCAACCTATGTTCCTTTCATTTCAATTAACAGTTTATCATAGTCACATTTTATATAAATCTGGCAATCATTCATTATATTCTTGGATAATATTTGGTTTGTCTGTCAGATTATTAACACCCTAGTCGAGTAGGCTCTTGTTGGGATTACCAGTCACATCCATGTTTGGTTTTTCTTCGGGAGATGACCATGTTAATCACAGACTTGCAAAATTCAGTTCACCTGTAAGAAAAGAGACCTGAGACTAAATTTTAAGGAACATTTTGTAATTAAGCATGTGATGTAAAGGTAAACGTAAACAAAAAGTATAATGCTATTTCGACTTAAATTAGTTGTACTTGTTAACAAGAATTATGCCAACTATTCATAGCTTATGTAATAATATTAATGCTGCAAAACACTATAAACAGATTAACTTATGGTAAATTACTAATAAGAAACCATGGACATTAAATAAATTTTAATGAATACAATGAAACAAATGATATAAAAATATAATAATAATATTAACATAAATACTATTTAATTGCATACATTTATTTATTGTATACAAATTAACGAACTGAATCTACTGAAGAATATCAAAATACTTTATGATAATAACAGTAACAGCATAAAATTTATGAAGTACAATAAATTATAAAAATAAATCAATTATTAAAACATATTATTTTACCTGACAAATAACCAAGCCAGCAAGCCTACATTGGTCCGATATCTATCCGATATGTTCTGAATATCGGACAGATATCGATCAACGTTTTGCCCATCGGCATTTGATCGGGCCGTCATCGAAGCATTGCATATCGGATACATATCGGATAGACATCGGGTCAATATCGTGTCAGAAAGCAAGCCTACATCGGTCCGATATCTATCCGATATGTTTCAATATCTCGGATAGAAATCGCTCGCGATATCTATCCGATCAACGTTTTGCCTATCGGCATTTGATCGGATAGATATCGGGCCAATATTGTTCCAGCTAGCAAGCCTACATTGGTCCGATATCTATTCGACGATGTTGTCAATATCTTTGGAATCGATAACCACACTTGTTTATTTTAATGCTAAATTTTAAAATGATGTGCTATTTGGAACAACACTCAAGATAGTGTACATATCTTCATGTTTAATAATTACATCTAATTATATCTTCTCAAAATATTTCAAACGTTTGAGAACCAAAATTATAATAGAACAATCCCAAAAAGCTGTGATAAATATAACAGAAGCAACAGGAAATCATCAAGGAAATGTATACACTATTTATTTAAACATAGGTTTAACTGATATTTGAACATCATCATTTTTAATTAATATTTAAATCAGTTACTAGTTTATAGCTAAAAACATTAAAGGACATGTCACATTACAATCATATAGGTTTGTTTAAAAAGTCACATACAGCATGTCAGTGATGTGACAGTAACCAAGAAAAAGCTAAGAAATGCCATCAATTATTGTAAGTTGAATTGCCAATGAAAACAGTTTCAGATGCTTTCTGTCAACATGTAAGTTATTTATGAATATTAGCATTATCCACCATCATACATGCTATAAAACCAGTGCAACAAAATTGAAAAAGTTAATAATTCAGCAATACTTAACCGACAATTAATTGTATTAGACATTTAGTATCAAATTGAAATGTCCATATTTCAATGACCTTAATGTAGATAAAACTAAATATTTAACAATCATATAAACAATGGAAATCTGATTGGAATCCAAACTGGAAATTAAAACACAACCGAAGACAATTGCAGTAAAAAGTGTAAACACACTGAAATACAAAAAAAAACAACAACACATATTTGACAATATTATGCTTCCAAAAGCATCCTTGATGATATGGTTTCTTTGTTATCCTCACACATTTTTACATTTAATTTTGCAAATAAAAGAAAACTATGGTTCAGTCAAGATTATATATATTAATTACATGTCATTTGTAAGCATCCCATATAGGTTGCATCACATCTTGAAAAATAATCAGAATGTTTAGACCTTTGAATGTCTTCACAAAAACATGAAAAATGTAAAACAATTAACACTAAACAGTGTGTGTCATTAAATAGTTTTTTTTTAATAAACCACAAAGTACACTTGTTATTAGGAATTGTGGATATAGTAATTAAAAATAACTTCATAAATTGGAACTTTCCAGTCCCTATCACACGTTTAAGAGTGTTTACTTTAGAAGTCTTCATAATATTAATGATTAGTATAATGTTTTTTATCCACTGTTCTTAATCTCAGTCAAATTCCTTAGCCAGTGTTTGATGCAGCATTCCACCCGATAATGATAATGGTGTTGTTCAAAGCAGACCATGTATGTCACTGGCAGCTGAAATGTATGTAAATTAAACTTTTGATCACAGAAAGTAGTTTAATTAATAATTGTAGTTATATAAAGAAATACAATACATGTTTTACTATACACTCCAATTTTACATAACTGTAACAATATTACACAGAAAATGTAGAGTCATAATAATAATTATTAAATCAGAGTTAGAGAAATTGTACTTGATCTCTGCAATGGTGTTATGCAGAAACTGCTTAAACAATGTGTTACTAACTTGCTCACATCAACAGAAGTGAACTGCATGTTCTGACCAAGTATTACTACATCCAATGTATATTTTATTACTGTCATCTTTCCCAATGTGTAATTCAAATGAGATGATTCTGTCCATATTGATATGCAGCCGGTTTGTCAGTGATGAACGTTATCAAGTCCAAGACCTTATTGTCATCTAAAGAGGCCCATGAGCCACCAGGTAATTCGTCTGAAAACTAAATTGGTTTCAGTATAATTTGTTTTAATTATGGGTTCATTAGTTTAGTGTATTCATTTATTTAAAGGGACCAGTTCACAGATTGATCAACTGGCCAACTGACAATTTTCCAAATGTTTGTCTAAGATTCCCAAAATGAAAGAATAGCATACATACAGGAGCGAAATAACACAAAGGACATACTGTAAATACACACAGTTTTGTTAATGAGTAATCATCAGTGGAAATGTAGAAAATTATAAAGCGTTTGTAACGCTAAACGATGGACTAATTTGGAGTGTTTCTGTTGTTTTCGTTAAAATTGCTGACAACACATGGATCGCTTACATAAAGTATACAATCATATAATAAAATATATAATGCATCCCCATACACAAAAGTTGGAATGGCCCAGTGGTTTAGGCGGTAGCCTTTTGATCTAGCGGTCGCAGTATCGAACCCCGGTGGGAGCAACTTTTTTTCTCGTCATTATACTTGAGCTTTTTAGTTTCGATGCTTAAATTTGTGAAGTTAAGACAATGAATGGCATACTACAAAAAAAATACAAAAATATGTGAACAAGTCCCTTTAAATATAATGAATACAATACTGTTAAATTTAAAATAAATTGAAACTGTAAGCCTTTACAATACAAATATTTAAAGTATATTGAACCTGTAACATGTAAAAAAATAACTTAGTTCGTTGTAAATACTTACATTCGTAGATATGACAAAACATTATCGTAATATACTACTAATAATAAACAACACTCGCGAAAATACGTTACATTTCAATAACCTGGATTTTTCTACGCCTACAAGACTTTGAATAGCTGATATATAGAAACACGATGTCTACAAATAGTAATAAGTACTTACTTCTTGTTGTTTTTCTGCGTTGAAGAGGAAGCTGAACATTTTAATGTTACTTTTCCTTTCTACAGATCAAGTTTAAACGAACAAGAATTTTGCGCCAAGCGAAAACGATTTTGTTCCACGAAAATAATTTAGCAGCTATTTCAAATAAGATTTGTGAAGTCATAGAACGCACATTCATTTCAGTAAAATACTCGTAAGTATTGCCGGATGGATACACATAAATAATTTTATGAAAATAAAGAAAAATTACTGCTTGCCATGAACGATATGGGCACTACATCGATGCGACATCGTTACTTAAAATGACGACAACGTAACACATATTGAAGAAATGCCTCTTATATATGGATTTGTTTAACATATATCACATACACTGAATGTATACATCTACTTTTTATTTTTCACCAAAACTAAATCGGATATATAACGGATAGATATCGAACTATTATATCGATAGCCGACAACTGGCCGATATCTATCCGATATGTACAGTAGGTACATGCTTGCTAGCGATTACGGATAGATATCGGGCCGTTTGATCAATGCGATATCGATATAAAGATATCTATCCGATATATGCTTGCTGGCTGGGAAGGCCTTTCCTAAGCCAGTCGTGAAACGCAATGGCAGTCCGTTTTGTGTAGATATTGTCATTATCGTTATTTAATTCTTCGCCAAAAACCATGTTTTATCAGTACAATTTGACTTAAAATTTAACTCAGAATCTGTTTCACTAGTAAGTCTAGTTTCGCTTTCAGTTTGGACAGTTTGTAAACACTAGAATCCGTTTCGATATCGGATTAAAATTTCTTGAAATTATGTTCGCAAAGTAAGCCTTTTGGTTACGCATGCGCAAATAAATTCCTTCATTGTTATATATAAAATATTCAATCTTTGATCTCAATTTTCACCATGACCAAGCGACTTCCCAATATATCACCATACATTGTTGGAAAGATATGTGAATTCCGTTTTGGTGTAATTTGACCTTTAAGAGAACCCAGCCCTTTCACTTTTGAATAAAAACCACATTTTCATAAGTCTGATGTATTTCGAGGAAGAACATGAAGTCCTATCACACTGGATTTATTGGACAAAAGTTGAAAATACTACATATAAAGGCGTTGCGAGACAAGAATTTTGACAGAAAACATGTACTTAGGTACATCTTAGAAAACATTATTTCAACTCAGAATAAAGCACAACTTTGAGTTTTAATAGGCATGGAAGACATAATATATAATATCAGAAGTGAAAACAATCTCCATTAGCATTCTAAATTTTATAGACTAGGTTTACAATATAAGTTTTTAAGTTTCTGCATTTTGGGGGGGGGGGGGGGGGGTAAAATTCATATAAATGTAGCATTTGAGATGCCATTTGACCCCAGAAAAGTGTTTGTTTACATAACAATCAACATATTTGACCTCCTGTCACACAACAAAAAAGAATTTGACCCCAAGATGTAAATGCCAGCTATTAATTAACAGTTTTCTGTCACACCTGAACCTGTGGGTGAGGTCAGACACTCGCAATCTTCAATCTGTTTCAGGTACTCTCTGCTGTGTAATCGGTGAAAATAAAAAGGTTTTCTGTGCATGTTTACTCAATATTGTGATTACTAGTGTAACTTTTTGTATTGCGATAAGGCTAGTCGCTATACCGGCTTCACATTGTCGAGCTCACGTGCGAACAGTCCAGTTCAAAAACTGGTTTGAGAGTCCCAACAAGGTTTAAACTCTTGCTTTTCCTACTGGTGTTGATGAGAAGTATGCCAGGCTGGAAAAGAAATCATTAGATAGTAGAATACATGACAATTATCATGTACTAACCTTCAAAGATACTGATGGAACGGACCCGACGTTGTCAGCTTTGCGGCCCCGCCCCAACGCTCCAGTGTAGTTGCAAAGTTCAGTAGTTTTGATGACTCGTCACTTCACCCAGACTTGTATACCAATCAGATGATGGTTCCGGCTGAGGTCCTGGCTTCTTTCATCACTGCATTTAAAAGACATACTCAAATTAAACCAAACTGTGATGGTGATTTAAATTTTGATGCCGCTAACTCCATTAGGTGGGGTCTGGGTTAGCGTGGGCCCCTACAGTGTTTTATGCATGTATTTCATGTATTTTTCAGCTGAAAGCCTGATCTAAGTACAATTATAAAATAAAATATGAACTAAATAGGATTTGCAAACTTTGCAAATTAGGAAAATTGGTATTATTCAAAGTAGGCAGGTCGGACGGTCATCATGGCCAATGCATCGGCCAGTGCGGACACGAACTATGCGGTCATTATTAAAAATTACAGGTTCTAAAACTAAATGACAAGGATTGCAACACAAAGTATAATGACATAAATGAGATAATTGTTGAGACTCGTGCAAATTATTGTCAAAATGAAACTGAACAACAACACGGTGAACACAATGGGTCTTGGATGGTGACTCTGGTGGACATTTTGCTTAAACTTTCCCATATCTACTCCACTCAGTCCATTAGAGCAACCATCCCATAAAATACAGCCTTTAATTGGGTCAAGTTGGCATCTGACAGTGATCCTCTTCATTACATTGCGTTTGTAGGCATCCATTTTCAATTTTTTTGCAGACGACAAATCTTACCGAATGTTCTTAAAGATTGCGCATGCGCAAATAAATTCCTTCATTGTTACATATAAAATATTCAATGTTTGATCTCAAGTTTCACCATGACCAAGCGACTTCGCAATATATCACCATACATTGTTGGAAAAATAAGGCCATAACCTTTTGAAAAAACAGCACGTCAAAAGTTTCTATACGTTGTAACTCAAAATATTTACCTTAGAATAAACACACCGGTTTTGACAGGCATTGGGGCTGCCATTTTGTGCATGAATACATGGGCCAAAAGTTATGAAGCTGGGAACCATTTAAGATAGAGTAGTGCCTAAAACTGTCTTTTTTTCTTATTTCTTACATGTATACCTTTAAATCGATACCAAAACATATCATTTAAAATGTATTTTAAAAATCATATGCATTATACACTGAACCCTATGTGTTTATTATCTAACCCTGCGGATGTGACTTCCGTTTTGGTGTAATTTGACCTTAAGATGAAACCGATGATACACATATATCACGTAAATATGCCAATTTGTTGTTTTCTGACACGTTCCGACCGCGTTTTATCACTTATATTCTAACATGATACTCTCTAATTTTTCTACAGATAAAGAACAAAATTACCGTTAATAAACTACCCAATAAACAAAGCAAAAAAAGTCCCGATTCTGAGCGGAGCATAGTAAAAAGTAGTTCCAATTACAATTGCAAAAATATAATATCAGATCATATTAAAATCGAAATAATTGTTGATGTACCGTTGTTTATCGGCCAATAAACAACTCTTTGTTGTTCTGATGCGAAGCCTCGTTGCTTAATTCCTACGCATCAGAACTCACTATCGTTGTTTATTGGTCGATGAACCACGATACATAGAAAATTATTTTTTAAATGAATCCATTTTGTTCTTAGCTTCAGTTCCTTATACAGTGTAGAATAGCTAGGGAACAAGGAACATGTTGCTTATAAGTGAAAAAAAAGTAAATTTTCCAAAATAAACCAATTTATTATTCTTTAATGATATACCGTCCAATATAATTGCATTTGTGGAATATATCTGGATACAGTACATTGTTTTATATGTATACTACTAACTAGTTGATTATGTATGCAAAGAAATGTTTATGTTCGGAAAGTACGTAAAGTATGCAATTGTAACTGTGATATGTATTTCCATGTAATCAACTACAAACGTAATAAAATTTGATAATTATGGAAACAAAATTATACTATGGTTTACATAACAGAAGCAATGGTGAATCTACTTTGTTCACTAAACAACCAGGTCCTTATTCGGAGGCCATAATTTCGGACAAGCAAATTCGGATGGTCGATTGCTATTGGTAAAACTGGTTATTAATGCGAAATGGTTACTTTCTTTCGCAATAATCCGTTTTTAACAGAAGGAATCACCAGTGAATGAGTGTGGTGTTTTTAATTCCAGTTCCTAATTCAGTTTGATTAAGAAATAAGGAACTGTTCCTTGTTCCTTATTCAGCCGCGAATAAGGAACTGGGAAATTCATGAATAATACTTGTTATAAATGTGTTATAATTAATACATTTGCCATTCATTACTGCATTTTAAATAATTCTCATAGTAACGGGTTATCTTTCGGTACGTGTACAGTAATCGTTAGAGTTAGAAATTCCAGTTCCTTATTCAGATTGAATCAGGAATAAGGAACTGGTTGCTTATTCCGTATTCAGACGCGAATAAGGAACTGAAATATTCGTCAAAGAAAATTGCTTTTGTAATGAAACATTTCTGAATACAGCGAATTGTATCGTATGTAGAAGATTTTATTTGCAGAAAGAATTATATCTTCGGACAACATAGTCCGTATTCAACTTCAATTCTAACTGTAATGTGTATTAAACATAATATAATATTGCTTAATTATGACATTGGAGTATTTTCTGTCTTTTTCCTTCTATGTTTTATATCACAGGAGCAATTGTGAACGTAATATTTTCAATATTTTCAATAAAGAATCAGATTGAATAAGGCATAAGGAACTGGTTACTTTTCCTTATTCAGACACGAATAAGGAACTGAACCATATGTCCAAAATGTCCAAAATAATGTTCAAGGCAGTAGTCAAGGCAATTGCATTTGTAATGAAATATTTCTGAATACAGTGTATCGTATGTTGTTGATTTTATTTGCAGAAAAAACTATATTTTGGGAAAACATATTCCGTATTCGACTTCAATTCAAACTGTAATTAGTTTTAAAACATAATAAACTATTCGTTAATTATAGCAAACGAGTATTATTTGTCTTATTTCTACTATGTTTTATATAACAGAAGCAATGGCTTATGTACCTATCAATATATCCCCCCAGAGGCGGTCCGACCCAGGGGAATTCGACTTTTTTAATTGTTTGGGGTCTTATTCCCCACTCTAGAGCCAAGCATATTTGTCTAAATCCCCTTGGTGGGAGATGCTATAGGGGTATCAAATGGCCCGGTGGCCAATATTACCGGGATCTAAAATCCAATCAAAGTCTATTTCCCCGGGACGCGGCATAATTCGGCGTGTCAAATTCCCGCCTCTCAGGAATCGCTTTCATTCTAAAGTCCCCTATATGCCCGCCTCCCTGGGGGAAAATATTGATAGGCGCATAACGTACTTCGTTCACTAAAAAAACAGTTCCTTATTCAGAGTTCATAAGTTCGGACAAACAAATTCGGATGGTCGGTTCATATCGGGCAAACCGTCTCAATTCTACTCCGTTTTTTACAGAAGGAAGCTTCAGGGAATGAGTTTGTTGTTTTTATTTCCAGTTCCTTATTCATTTTGAATAAAGAACTAAAACATCTATGAATAATTCTTAGTAAAAATGTGTTTGAATGAATACATTTGACATACATGACTACATTTAAAATAATTCTCATAGAAATGGGTTACCTTTCAGTACGTTTACCGTAATCGTTTAAGTTGGACAATTCCATTTCCTTATTCAGACGCGAAAAAGGAACTGAAACATATGTCCAAAATAATTTCATTTGTAATGAAATATTTCTGGAAACAGTGAATTGTATCGAATGTAGTTGATTTTATTTGCAGAAAAAAACTAGATATTCTGAAAATATTTTCCGTATTCTTCTTCCATTCTAATAGAAATGTGTATTAAAACATAATACAATATTCATTATTTATGGCAAACGAGCATTTTCTGTGTTATTTCTGCTTTGGTTTATATTATATAAGCAATTGCGAATGTACTTCGTTCACTAAAGAACCAGTTTCTTATTCAGAGGTCATAATTTCGGACAAGAAAATTCGACCATTTCCTATAGGGAGAACTGGTTATTTTTGCGAAATAGTTACTTTCTTTCTCATTTCTACTCTTAACAGAAGGAAGCATCCGTGAATGAATGTGGTGTTTTTAATTCCAGTTCCTTATTCAGTTTGAATAAGGAATAAGGAACTGGTTCATTGTTCCTTATTCAGCCACGAATAAGGAACTGAAGCTTTCATGAATAATACTTAGAAGAAATGTGTTACAATGACTACATTTGACATACATGACTACATTTAAACTAAGTCTCATGGTTATGGGTTACATTTCGGTACGTGTACAGTAATCGTTTAAATTGGAAAATTTCAGTTCATCGTTCAGATTTAATAAGGAATAAGGAACTGGTTCCTTGTTCCTTATTAAGCCGCGAGTAAGGAACGGAAACATATATGAGTAGTACTAAGTATAAATTTGTAAGAATCAATACATGTCACATACATGACTACATTTAAAATAACTCTCATAGTAATGGGTGACCTTTCGGTACGTGTACAGTAATCGTTTAAGTTAGTTCCTTGTTCAGTTTAAATAAGGAATAAGGAACTGGTTCCTTGTTCCTTATTCAGCTGCGAATAAGGAACTGAAACATTAATGAATAATACTTAGTAGAAATGTGTTAGCATTAATACAGTTGACATACATTACAAAATACAGGAAGACGATAGGTACCCTTCGATTTTAACTAGCTGTTGGGAAGACAACCGGCCATTTCAGAACAAGCCCTATGCGAGATTCAAACCTTCGACCTTCAACTCCATAGGCAAACGCCCTAACCACTCGGTTAAAGAGACGATGTACCCTCGTATTTGAAGATAAACGGATTTTTTTTCGGAAAGAATACTCCGTGTTCAACTTGAATGCTTTACGTTAATGTATGGCAATGTTAGCGAACATAAACACAGATTATAGTATATTATATTTATTATATTCAGTTTAAAAAAGGTATACGGAACAAGTTCCTTATTCGGTGTTGAATAAGGAATAAGGAACCAGTTCGTTATTCGTTATTAGTTCAATTAATATAGAAGGTAATTATTTTAACTATTGTACTGATTTACCGTAAGACATTTATGTATTCTTATTCGTTATAAAATGGCATCAAATATATCTAGTTTAAATAAGGAATAAGGAATCAACTTACCCTCATTGTATCTTTCACAATATTTCGTGTAAGAATATGTTCGTCTGTTTGTTAGTTCGTTTCGATAAAAAATCACAGTGCATATAGCACATTTGAAGACAGTTGATGAGCATGACTATGAACTTGTGAGTTAGTTAATGACATTCACACGAAAAGAGACAATTTTACCTAGGTAAATGAATACTAAAAATATTTATCGAGGCATTTGTGTGTGAATGTAGTCAGGTACGGATTTTACATGTTTAAAGATGTTCCTGATGTATATAACATTGAATGTCAGATGAACCAACATACTGGTATCTAACATAACACGTTGAAGTATTAATTGAAGTATTAATTCAGTGAAACAAAGTGCATTTGATGATGTTGTTGATGATATGTTGATGATGATAATGATGATGATGATGTGCAAATATTTATTATATTTCTGTATTACGGATCTCTAGCTGATCACTGCAGACCCACAGACAACATAAAGGATAATAACTGCACGATGAAGAGTTTTACGCCCCCCCCCCCCTCCCCGCAACCTGAAATCTTGGAGCCGCCCCTGGAACTCTGGTCGCACAAATATTTTTAAACTAATAGTTTACGATTTGGTTTTTAACTACGAGAATTAAATCGAAATTCATGTTAATGTTGATGAGTTCCTTCACTCCAAATTGTGTGCGGTTTCGTTGAGTTGATTCCTGGAATAAAACGGACCAGGCATACGCTGATCATTTTGTCTGTAATACCCCTATTCCACAGACATCACGAATCCCGCGAATGGCTAAAACTTGATACATTTTAGGATACGTAGTTGAATCGTAATCATTTCGTGAAATTTTTAATTGATTCGTATATGTTCGTTGTCAGTTCATGAAATTTTTAAGCAGTCGGAAATTCGTGATAAACGTTTTGAACTGTTCAAAATGTTGGCCACGAACTCCCGATTTCAAAAATTCCAATTAGTCTAGGTAATTCGTAATAAATTCGTAGGCATTTGTAGGTATTCTGAACTCATTCGGCGAATCGAGAATTCGCGGCTCGACCACGAATCGGCTACGAATCTGTCACGAATCCCACAAATACCCGCCGAAAATCAATTTTAAAATATTTTGTTATTCGTACCTAATTTGTACATGCATTCGGCGTATTCTTAACTGATGCGTAACTGATTCCTAACGTTCGTGCAGAAGTCGCACTAGATTCTAAATAGTAGTAAATTATTGACAACATTCGTGCGATTCCAGCCGAATTCCACGAATATTCGTTACAGGATCGTAGAACGTCACAATTTGGACCAGATCATCTGTAAAATTTCACGAATTCGCACGATTTCTAAAATTTATCAATCCGTAACAATTCGTGATATTAGTGGCGTGTGTGGAATAAGGGCACAAAGAATACTTCAAGACCCTACAGTCGATGTTTCAGCATAATATTTGTTACATGAAAACAATAAGAAATTATTCCCTGAAACCAACGCAAAGCAAATATGAAAACGTATCGACAACGGACCCTGGGGATCGCGAAATTAATTAATACCGAGTCATTTCAAATGACGGAATAGATATAACTGTTTATGAAAGCGTTTAAGCGGGAAACGATGCTAAACTAGCAGAATAAAACATATAATTTAGTGACGAAGCGCACGCATTTAGCTTATACGAGTATTTTTAAAATTGTATATTATATTACTGATATAAATGGATCGACAGTGATAATCGATCTAGAATAAGTTGTAAGCCGATATAATTCCCAGTAATCTTATTACAAATGCACATTTACTGATGTGTCCGAGGGTGATTAGACTAACATATTCAAGTTGAAACTGTTTGTATTTATACAACTTCATTATCTTCATTAAGCAAGTTGAATGCATGAAATTCACTAATTTGATGTACATGTATTTACTCTTCTATTAAAGATGTAAAATAATCGCGTGATCATTAATTGATTTGTCTAGCGCAAGAAGCTAAGATTTAATTTACATAAATCTTCCGTCATTCTAATATTTATTCACTGTTTATTTAAGCTTATTTAAAAAAAAATTGTACTGCTTATTTCGTAACGAAGTCCTGTATTTGTCCTTTAAATATTGCTTATAATAAACCAGTCGGTTCAAAAAACAGATTTGTTCCAGTGTCATCGATTAAACCTTATTGCGAAATACGCCAAACCGTAAATAGAAATTACGATCATAGTAATAGATCTATATATACGGTCGGTAGTACCCGGCGAGGTTAACGCAGAATATCGTGAATGTGAAATGTGTAAGCTGGTGATCACGAGCCGATAAACAGTAAGTGTTCTATTTAACGCGTTCACGGCGCTGTACTGAGTAATTGTTTAAGAGGAAAGCATTCTTGATGTCTAGAGCTCAACTCTGGTGTTAGGGGTGCTTTTAGGGAGCCGCTTACTTCGTACCAAGGGGCCTGGTTCGCTTCTCTGGACTAGGCCCTGAAGGGTCCGCGGGCCCTGAAGTTCTGAGTTCGAACCTCAGCCGACCTGATCCTCCGCTGTCTCCATCTAGCGGCCGCGCAGCCTCTTTCCTGTGTAACCACCGGAAGAGCTTAGCGGGGAGCGGCAGTGGTGACGGTTTCAGTTTTACGGGTCATCGATAGTGGAGCTTTCTGGGGGCAATGTACTGCTATTAAATAAACGGACGTGGATATTGTCGAGGATTCATATAGGATGTAAAGTGTACAGTAATGTTTGCGGGTGATAAGGTGGACCTTTTTTTGGTTATTCAACTGAATATATTTTAATTATGGCATCACACAACAAATATAAAGAATGTAGAATATCATGAAACATTTTGCGATATATTACCTTAATACATTTCGACTGCTGTTGTGTTTATTTCTTATTCGTCTAGGCGACACAACTTGTTACAGTGAATTTAGGCTATATTAACTGCTTCTTGATAGTTTGTTGTTAATACACCCAATAAAGTATAATGTATGCGAACTGGCTGGCCAACACATCTACACCATCAATCCAAAATACAATATTTAATAAAATTGCCACTTAAAGTACCGGCTGACCTATATGACTCGATATAAATACGTGAATACGTTAATAAGCCAACGTATGAATATTTAGAGTATGATAAGCAAAAAGACATTGAGCATTTTTGTCACGACAGTTTCGCCCCATTATGAAACAATAATTGTTTATACACTGTACAAAACAGCAGATTGTCTGAAAAAATGGATTTGCTTATTAATCTTGTATTACAATTATACACTAAAACGAAACGGGAACAAGAAAAGGCAAGTGTCATAAGAACACCGCTCAATATCGGAATGTAATACATGAGTGTTTGTGAAAACGCAATACTTACTGTGTATTACTATGTTATTATTATATTTTGCTTTGGTAAAGGTAGGTAACTCTAGCGAACCGCTAGTTTGTAGACCTCCAGCATTAGTTTTCTTTTATCATTGCTGCATTCATTTTTCGCGGCTAACTGAACAAACAAAATGAAATGAAAGTGTGCTTAAGTTTTTAAAAAATGGGACGTGAGTGACAGAGTTCATATGCAAATTCACATAGTAGAAACCCATTAACTACCTTAAAAATGCATATCCATAATATATCACATAATAAAAGCTAAACGTTACATAAGGCCAACGTAAATTACTGTTTCTTATTTGCTACCAAACCGACAATACATTTAACGTCATATCTGGTAATAATAGTTATTGTATTTGAAAAGTATGACATGTTATTCGTGTTGCAGGGTTTGTCGCCGGAAAAGCGCGCTTCCGCCTACCGGATGCTAGGTGGCGCCGACTCCAGCACTTCCGGTTTATCCCCGTGCACCGAGGACCTCGAAGGAGGGCTCGTGGCGTCCCCTATCCATAGCCCTATTCCGATACCACTTCCGTCGCCATATGGTCGCAGCAGATCAACACTTCCGGTTAACAAGGTTGAGTTAAAAAGTACAGTTGCAGAAAATTACTAGAACACCAGACTGGTTTGGGTTTCAGCGTTTTCAATTCTGCGTTTGGTTCAATCTATGTCACACACGACATGCAATTTTTATGACGTCTTCAAACAGACTAAGGCATATTAACGCAGATAACAATCACAAAATCAAGTTATTTATCTGATATTTTTATTTAAACTGGAAGAGGAGTTAATTGATAATCATGCCCTTAGTATAACAGCCTAAAACTCCAATACATACTTGTATATACGGAGTCAGTTTAGTTGCTTAGATTACATAAAGACATTAAATACACGATGCGAACGTCGTCAAACGTTTATTTATTCGATATTTTATACTTTGATTTCAAGTTATTTTGTCACATATTTGTATATTGAAAATAAATGATAAAAATCATGCGTACACATTTTAATCGTTATTGTGTCGTCTGTTTCAGTCCCCGGAAACCTCCGAGGACGAGTTCAGCGACGAGGATCTGGCTGATCACATGACTGACCCACGTGATCACATCGGTCTGGTGGCTGTGGACTCCAATCCCCATCTGCGCAGCATGTGGGAAGTACTAGAAGTCAAATTAGTAAGCCCCGTCCGATTTCTAATTCAACTGCCATTCAGTTTGTCCGGGTGTCCGCTCTTCCCCGAAGATTATATCCATCATACACCACGTCCGTCAGTCCTTTAGACCGTCCGGTACTTCGTATCCGCGTGAGATCTTAGGATCTAATGACTCGAATTCAATGAAACTTTCGAGCCTATGCAGCATCCCTACAAAGTGGACATGCGAATACTGTCGGGTCGTTCCGATCTAATAATTTTTCAGTAAGTTGTTGCCCTTTGGATATATATATGTCATTTTAATAGGAAATTTTCTTTTCAATGCGAGATCTCACGGAACTGTTATATTTTAACTATTCTTAACAGTTATTCACCAACGCTAATTTAACCATTCTTTGTTTATAACTACTTGTTAAGGGCATACATGTAATTGACATTTATAGCACTCGGCGTATTTGCGAAAACAAAACTATATTTTCTTGAGTCTAGGTCTATTCTTTATTCTTAAGTCTAAGAATGGCTTAATGAATACGGACTCAGGGCATGTTTGGCAAAATACTACGAAGATCTAAAAAATTAGTTTGAACTCAAAACATTGACCGATGAAAACAGTTCTTTCATACGAATTTTGAATTGTTTCACTAAATTAACCCACTAGTACATAAGATACGGACTAACGTTATGTTTATGCACCTATCAATATTTCCCCCCAGGGGGGAGCGGCGGGTTGGCCAGGGGAATTTGACTAATTTTATGCTTTGGGGTCTGATTCCCCACGCTCGAGCCAAACATGTTTGTCTAAATCCCCAAAGTGGGAGATGCTTGGGGGTCCAATATTACCGGGATCTAAAAACCAACGAAGTCTATATCCCGGACTCATAAACATTGAAATACACACACTCTTTGACCACATTATGGAAGCAATATCATCGTGCTAGGAGTTGGATGTTCACTTTGAAGAACCAGGTTACTTGGAAAAGCACGGACAATCCTTTGTAACAATCCTTTGTAACAAGTTGTTTGTAATATAACGCTTTCACGCATAACATTTAACGCTTGTTGGAAAGTGAGAACTGGGCCGATATTCACAAGCTCCGTAGAAAAAAGTTGAACTACAGTGAACAATTCACTTTATCTTTTGGGGTGTGCAATGCAGTGAGTTATGTTCACAAACATGTACATTAATAAACGCGTGTTCAGTATTTACTAACTTGAATGTAAGAAGACCTTTCAATTTTATGGTTTTAATAAATTTTCTTACGTTTTGCTAAGGAGCTATATGAATATGGGCCCAGTTATTTCAAGAAATGAATATATATTCCTTGTGGTGTTTTTTGACAACTAATTAGTCAGATTAAAAGTTAAACATGCTTTTAAAACAAACTCTTAAGGAAACAATAGTAGAAGTGTCTAGTGACCCGGAACACACGTACTTGATTCGGAACTCCCGCAATCAGTGAATACAGTTCAGCACGATATTTAACACAAATATTAAATGGTACCAAATGTTTCAAACATGCATATTGTTGCTGAGATATCTGTCTTTTAAAGTATATATAGGTTTACGTGATTGCAATTTCATTTAAACTGAAGACAGCGGTTTTTTCGTTAGTGACCCGGAACTACCCAATTGATGTATTGATTAATGTCCTTTTGAACATATTAAACGCTACTTTTTAGAAAATCATTCTTATATACATTTTAGCTAAAAACTATTGACCAACGGCAAAGGCAACACGTGTTAAACAAATTACAATTTTATAAGACCCGTGGACAAATATTTCTTGAACATCTTAATTAAACAGTTAAAGATAATAGACTTAAAGGTTTGCAAAAACATTCATTAGTCAAAACTTTTCAGTAAAAACAGACTAGAAAGCGCAAAAATTAACGTAATAAAAAAAAAAAAATATTAACACACAATCCTGACAAATAAATAAATTAATAAATAAAATAAATAAAATAGATATTTACATAGATACACTATATATAATTTTGTTTAGGGTTGTTCTAAACCGTAAACTTTTGCTTTGATTTGGTCTACCTTAGGTTTTATCTTGGAACATGTGTTGTTTTTTTTAAAGAGGTCACCTTGGGGCAATGATACGCAGTGTAACATTTTGCCCCACTTAGGTTGTTTTAATTAATTTGTTACTTAAGAAAACCACCGATGAGTTCTAAATTAATGTTTTTCATAAAAACGAATTATTGATTTAACCTAATGAGACCTTTATGTTCATTTTACAGATTGGTTCGAAAGCATGTTTCGATAGACATGACTGAATAGGCCCTCTATGGTGTCCTGAAATGAGGCAAAAGTATACTATCGGCTGCAGCAGAAATTGAAATACCCCCAATGAGGTTATGTAGTTACATTAAGAAAGCTACGTTTAGTGGACGGTCTTTCAAGTGAAACCATACAGAGGTTTTCACCAAAAAAAGTCAATTTGGGCCGAAATAGGACCCCATTCACAAAGCAAAAAGTATTTTTTTTTCACAAAGTTTCCACTAACATTCACAATTGCTAGCAAGCTTACGTCTTGAGTTTGTGTGTGCTTTATTTTAATTCCATGCATTATTGCATATGTTTTTGTCTATACTAATATTTATATCAGTCTGATGTTTTATATATAGACTGATGTATATATCAAAAGGAATACAATATGTTCAAATAATTGGTTGAATACTTATTTAAATCTTTAACTAGCACAAAATTTTCTTTCATATATGAAATAAATTTGTTATGAAACATTTTAAACATAAGATTTAGTCGCAATTTTATAAAGATTTAATCGCAATTGTTTGTTTCTGTAATCTATGTTAAGTAGTTGCAAATTGGCCAGAATAATGTACTTGACACTCATTCGTGGGCCACGATAATCATATTTTGGCTTATTTGAAGTTTGTTTTAAGCATTTATTCTAACTAGGGAATAAAGTTGCAGGAAATTATTGCAGATTTTCAAATGTGTTATACAAAGGCGTTTTGAAAAGGCATTTGCATGAATTAGTTAATTGTCTCGTGTTGGCCCGGCGAATGTAACATTTTACCCCAACATACGGGGCAAAACGTTACATTTGTTTGCATGTTTTAACAGTCGTTTTGTAAAGTTTCAGTTTGAGTTTTGAACTCAACAAACACGTACGTGAACAGTATATCTTTCATGCAAAATCGTTAGATCTCAACTTTAACCAAAACCGTTCCAAATATGAACACAATTTAATTTGTTGTGTCGTTATGCCCCGGTCTCCCCTTCTATGTATTAATTAGAGCAATTGTTAATTTTGCGTGATTATTGAATATTATCTTCGGTCTAATAAAGCAGACGACAATATATGTAACGCACGGAAATATCATGCACCACAATTTCAAAAGTAAAGCAGGCGACAATTTATGGAACGCATCGAAAGATCGTGCTCCACGATCTCAACACGAGCGCAGACTACAATTTCCGAAACGCTAGGAAATTTCGTGCACGAGATTTAATCGCATCACGTGACTATGTTGCGACAC
Source organism: Congeria kusceri (assembly GCA_027627225.1). Taxonomy (NCBI): domain Eukaryota; kingdom Metazoa; phylum Mollusca; class Bivalvia; order Myida; family Dreissenidae; genus Congeria; species Congeria kusceri. The sequence continues at coordinate 6,382,929 of CM051035.1, forward strand.
GTTATCTAAATTCGGAATGGACGCCGATGTTTGTTTGGACAGGATATTTTAATAAAAACAACAAGGTTCGTATTTTCATTGAATCCGATCTTTTTTTTCACTTTTCTTTAATTACTGACTTTTCTTTATTTTCGCTAATTTTCACTCAGTGCCCGGATGACAATAAACTTGTGTAGTACAATTATCCTAATTATATTTTGAAATGTAGACTTGGATAAAATAGTGGTAAGGCACTATATTTATACAAATCTTTATTTAGTTATTGTTTGTATTTGATCAGGTAAATAACACACGTTTTGTGCATTCATATAAGATGTTTACAAACACAGACTCACATTCGCATTTTTAAAGGACTATGCAGACGAAAAAATGGCTTCCTATTGCATTTTTGCACTATAAATGATATTATATGATAGAGATGAGCTTTAGACTACAGTTGATTAGGGTATTCCGGATCACTAACGAGATTTTCGTTTGTTACTTTTTCATATGTATCGTAATAGTTAATGTATATACACCAAAAAAACAGATTAATCCTTCCCCTGTTCAACTAGACAAAATTTTTGCACGAAAAACATGGATTTCGTTCTTGTTTACACGCTCAAGTGACATAACCATTTCGGTCATTTCCGAATCATTTCGGGCAGTTTCGGATCACGTCAGGGATATTCTCAAAACATCTTGGGAATATGGACGAATGGTTACACATCGCTAAATTAAATATAGTACAAGTATTTGCCATTGAATATATCGGTGGGGCATAGACATCACTCAGTTTATGTTGCACATTGTATGCCTTGTAGACACACACTAGGGTAGTTTTAGGCAAGGGCGTATATAGTTAACAGAATAACAAATCAACAAATCAACTACAGTGTGTTTACCATTTTATCTCACATTTTGTTATGGTCCAGAATACAAATGACTATAGAACATGTAAATATTAATTGTGTTAATGATTGTAGATGATTATATCTCAACATATTAATTAAAATTAATCGAAATACAACCCAACTGTGAACATTGACTGTTGCACATCATGTCACACTCACAGCTCCAGATAAGAGGGGTATTTGTGTAAATACCCTTAAAACTATTGCAAATACCCTTTAGAAATAGTGAGTAGGGTATATTGTGCCATAAAGAAAATTAAAGTGGAGGACTGGAACTGGTCAACATATTTAAAAACATATTAATTTTGAAAACAAAAATAATTTTCGTTCTGCAATCAAGTTTCTTAAGGTATCTAATTAAACACCACTAGTACTTGACAATATTTGCATTTTCTTTCAGTGGGTTATCTAGAGTCTTAAGGGTACTGGATCCAAATTTTCGAACACTTTAGTTTCGGAAAGTATAATCAGCCAAGTATATGATTGGCCTGGAACTGGTTCTTACCTAAAAAGTGTGAATATATTGTTAAAGAAAAATAGCCCATTTCAACTATAGATCAAAGTCAACATCTCTCTTTGTATATAACCATAGGATAAACCAAACAGTTTTGAAGTTTTGTTTCTGACAGTGGCCTCAGTTTTAGGATTGCTCTTAGTGATTTCCTTAGGGACTGTTTATTTAAACTCTTCATCACTGTGTTTGTTTTCTTAACAGGTGGACCCTGTTGATTTGGTTTCCCCATTTCTGTAATTTATAACTAATTGCATTTAGACATTACCAATATCAAAATCAGCAACCATTTATTGTACAGCATAACACATGGTTTGCCATGAATCTGATCAATATAAGCACATTTAATTATCAAACATGTATACAAGTGGACAGCTTAGTATGAATTATACTTGTCCAGATGTGACTAAAGTTCTTATTCAGTCTATATATGCATATAACTAAAAGAATAAGGGTGCGATGTGAACCATAAAAATTAGATCCACACTGACTGGTTCATTAGATGACTACATTAAAATCTTTGAAACTATCACCGCACCATATTTAAGTATATATTACAGCAAAATGTAATTACAAACGAATAAATCCACAATATAGACAGGAAAATTAACAAAAATCACATCATACACATATAAGTTATCGTTGACATTATGATACAACTTATTTTCTTATCCCTTTGATCCGAAAATATAACAATGTCAGCTGTTTGACAGCTCAAAAAACGTTTGAGTAAACCCCCATTATTGAGAGTCACGTGATCCGAAACTAAGCAATTTCCGGGTTTTGTTTGTAGGAATGCTGCAGTTATAACAGGGAATTGGTTGTATTTTGACTTACACTATTTGATAGAGGACATGTTTGTGAACATTTTAATGTGTAAACATGATGCAGTGATTCATTTTTTACCGATATACTTGGCTCTGATCACAAGTCCGCGATTATTTTCCCGTACTTTTTCTTGACGAAGTGCGCAAGTCAGATTACGTTTCGTAGAAAATGCAGGTCGTAAGAGTGGCTTTTGTAGTCAAACAAACGTCTAAACTCTGTAGAATAGACTACTCTTTCAACATAAAATAACCACTTTTACGAACATTTATGACTAAGTTATTATTTTAAGCTATTATTTGGCTTTGATCCGGAACTAAGATCCGGAATACCCCAAACAACTGTATATTAAGTCTTTTTGCATGATTGATTAATCATCATCATCATCATCATCAATGTCATCGGACATCAATACTTCCATGATGGAAAAATGACATGTATTTGATTCTTTTTTTGGTAAAGGAGGACAGGAATGTTGTTTTCTATAAGTATATTTTTTCTACAGATATTGAAGTATTTTTTTTGGACTTCAGTGTTATAAAGTTGGTGTCTGTTTACATTTTTCAGATCACATAATGTGCCTAAAACAACAACCATACAAAGTTTGAGTGTCAACATGATGCAAAGAAGTAAAATAATGTGAAACCAAAATCTGTGTTTATCAACTAGCATACCATAAAACAGACATCCAAATAGCCTGGCTTCACATAGCGGTGATCTTGGTGATGTGAAAAAACTGGAGTCCATTTGATCCTGCGGGAAGGTAAGACACATTGTGTTAAACAAAGTTAGTTTTGTTTGAAGATATGTTGTGATATTGCAGTGCTTTGTTTTTCTTATATTTCTTCTTGGACTATGTGTGGCTATATGTTTGTCCCAAGATCCAGTGTTTTTTAGACTGTTTGCGCAAGCCAACAGGATTTAGTAGGTGTATTCAGAAATCGGTCTTGAGGGAACTACTTCTTTACTTTGCAGGCTACGAGTCAGTAAATCAATAAATTACTGCGCTTTGCTCGCTGAGCAGTGAGGTTTCCTGTTATTGATGCTACTCCAGTAATACTCCCGTAATTCATTTGCTCATAGTTTCTTTTCTCGCCAACAATCTTTCTACGTTGTTAGCGTTTTGATTTTAATTCTCGTTTGATCTTGTGTGACAAGCCATTCTTGCATGTAACATTTTAACCTGTTATAGATTGTTAAAAAAGGCATATTGTTGACCATGGTTAGATTGGTAAAAATGCATATTTCTGACCATGGTTAAATTGGTATTTTCAGAATGTTAAGAAATTATTCTGCTATATGGAGTGATCGTGTACTACAATGCCTTCTGCAACTGGTTTTGCTAGTGGTTGAGGATCTCAAGTAATCACACAAATGATCACCAAAAACTTTGCTAACAGATAAAAAGTATATTGTGAGGATGTTTGTTTAATTTGTGGCAACAAAACAATGATGTGTTATAAAATGAGATGTTACTGTTCATTGTCGTTTGACTGAGAGGTTTCAACATGAATCTGTTACAATCAAAACTGTATAGAAATTCTGTACAGAAATTTCCTGTATGCGAAAGGGTTTGCTTTTATTCATCGACTTGCAAATAAAGAGACATTGACTGTGACTTGTTTTTTTTCCTCAGAATGTTGGACCTGATTGCTTGCATCATTCTCTATCCGAGAACCATTATGCTGATAGCAAACAAATTCATAATTCATATGCTAAATGTAAGCCATTATTGATGTGAGTAACTACTAACATTTAGTTTCTCACAAAGGTATTTCAAGGCCTTTGTGAGTAATACTCCTTTGATTCAGATGTCTTGGGGAATTAACTCAAACACTTCACTAGTTTTAACAATATTATTTATTAACAAAATGTACACATGAATTTACAAGTTCTTAGTTTCTGTCTGTCCAATGTTCAAATTTGATTCCTATATATACACACAATTACAAGTTGACAAGTAGTTACTTGTTATTCCCCCACAAACAAAGTTTAGGGGGGGGTATATACAGGGGTGTGGAAATCCTATGCCCGACGGGTAATTTTACTGTCGTACAAGTAAATTTTTCCTGTCTACTTGTCTATAGAAAAGTACAATTTAAGGGTGTGAAAATGAAGAAGAAGTTGGAAGCTAATTATCATATTATATTATTCTTATGCATTTGAATAACAAAGAGTGTTTTATTTACAATTTAATGAAAACATTTATCAGGAAGGGCTGGAATGAAAACAATATTTTATTTGGATAAGTGACTGTTTCATGCGGACAAGTAGATTTTTGCAATGAACTTATCCATGGACAAGTGAACAATTTTGGCATTTCCAAACCCCTGGTATATAGGGGTGAGCTTGTCGGTCTGTTGGTTTTTGGTTTCCGGATGATAACTCAAGAAAGGCTTGACATATTCAAATAATTTTTGGTACACATGTGAAACATCATAGAATACAGGTCAAGTTCGATGTTGGTAACAAACCACTAAATTTTGACCGAGTTTTGGTCCCTATTCGACTTAAAATTCCCTAAAAACATCATTTCTGGACGATAACTGAATGGCTTTTGACAGTGTTATGGCCCTTTATTTGACTTAAATTGCCTAAAAACATGGTTTCCTGACGATAATTCAACAATGGCTTGACATATTTTAATAATTATTGGTACACATGTAGCATCATAAAATACAGGTTCAAAAAAGTTCAAAAAAGTTCAACTTTGGTTAAAAAACACAAAATTTTGACATATTTATGGCCCCTTTTTGACTTCAAATTCCCGAAAAACATGGACAATAACTCATGAAATACTTTACATATTTAAATTATTTTTGGTACATAGGTGTAACATCATACAATACAGATCAAGTTCAACTTTGGTTACAAACCACTAAATGTTGACAGAGTTATGGCTCCTATTGAAATTGAATTTTTCCAAATACACTGTTGACCATTCGCAAATCAAAGCATTCTCTCTCTGTCCTATTCTTTCGAATGGATGCCCTAGTTTTGTGACAAGGCCATATTGTGGGGGTATATCCGTTTCTCATGTGACAATTATAGTTTTAATAACTAAGAAAAGTAAAGTGATACATCAAACATTAAAGCATTGTTTATATAACAAAAGGATGATCCAGAAATATTAATCCTAAAAACTGTGAACAGGCAGTAAGATCATTGACAGTTAATAACTCTATGGAACTGGCAAACAATAAGTTATAATCTACATGTATGTTTCTAAGTATTAAATTCTTTAATTGAAATATAGATATGAAATTCATCACAAGGACTTAAACAAAACTTAACAGGTCAAAATATGTCTTTGTGATAAATTTGTGTACATTACTTATAAGATAAGTTTACATGCTGCAACTTGGTTTGTTTGTTTGACTATACAAATATGCTTAACAGTTATGCATTTCAGACACATTGTGTCTTGTTGGGTCCCCAGTTGCTCATTGTTGAATAAATTTTTCTATAGCACCAAGTACTAATCAGAATTAGTACTAACCAGGTATTTCAAATGTTTAATAATTTAATGTACACTGTAGGCATAAGTTTTCAAAGTTTGGTTATCTTTTTGATGAAAGCTTCTGTTTATTTAACAAAATGGCAACTATATTGGTTGGCTTTATGATCGTGTAGTAAGTTTTTCTTAAAAGGACTCGTTCACAGATTTTCATATGTTATAATACGTCTTCTTGGGATCACATGCCTGTCACACTAACAACTAAGTAAGACTGACTTATGTAGGTTAATATGTTCTTGTAACACTATAGTAGAGATACACATGATTTCAAAAATAACAACGAAAAGTATTCCTGTTTTTAAAATCGTTTCAGTGTACATAATAATTGTAGTCATTCCAACAAATGATTATTTGTCAACAGCACATCATTTCTTGAAGTGTAGTTGTATATTCGCTTTATTATTTTCATTTTTCTTTGTGGACTCTGTAACAAATATTTTGGCATTTGTCTTTTTGTTCATTTGTGAATAGGTCTCTTTGAAAACGAGAACAAAAACGAAGAACAAATAAACACAAAGTACAAGAAGGATTATATATTTTATTCACACAGCAAAAAGAATGCAACATACAGTAAGGTTTTCTAGTAGTCTCATAAGCTGCTCTTTCACAGTTGGTAAAATTAATACATCATTGTACACATTGTATTAGGTGCATCAAACAAATTCTGCAAAAAGTTTGCACTAACAAAAAAGTGAAGTGAACATGCATGCAGTGACTAGGAAACCTATGCGAAATGCGATATTTGCGCATACAATTGAGAAAATCGCATAGAAATGTTTACCGATGATATATTACATCGCACCGACATTTTTTATTACAAAACGCAGCTGTACAATACACAATGCTTAGTTTGCAGTTGTGTCACTATGTGGAGAGATTTTATCCATAAAATTAATTGGGCAGTCTGAAAAATCAATATCAACAGACACTCAATACTTCTTGAAGTTTGAGCGTCTGCTTGATGTATTTTCTCAATTAAAACAGATGTAATTGCTGTAAATCCCATAAAAAAATAAGAGAAAATCCCATAGATGTTTGACAAAGCCCAGAGATTTTTGGCAGAGATGAGAAATTATCTCATATGGAAACATCCTTTCCCAGTCATTGTGCATGTAAATATAATTATAGGGAAATGTAAGTAAGCATTTTATCCACAAAGTGTTAAATAGAAATGATTGCTATAAAGTTTTGTATGCATTGTTTGGACTAAAATACATTGACAAATTAGATTGCAAAAATCCATTATATTATTATGGGACTCCAAATTTCCATTCTATCATGACATAAATTTGAGTTTCAATGACTTGAATATATAATCCTGAATAATATACACAAATGTTACTAGTACATTCTTTGCTATACTGCAGCTCTACAGTAATACATATCAGTATATTCCATGCTAACAATGGGTGAATGTGTTTATTAATTTCAACCAAACTAAACAAATGTGTCATTTAAAGATAAAGACAATTTTGGTAGTATTATGTGCCATTTTAAGATACATACGTATATAAAGACGATTTTGGTAGTATTTTTTTCTATCAACATTTTTGGTAGTATTTTTTTCCATCCATAGAATTTTCACAGACTAAGAAGTCACCAATCTGATGCATTTTAGTATAAACTTTGAAAATATTATGCAATCTGTCCTATTTCTCCAGGTTTTGGAGCATTCCAGTGATAAATAAATTGGTTATTAAAATGCACACCTATAGTACAAAATAAATGTACAGAATACTAATAATTATATATCTTTGTTTCATTTCTCTTACGTAACATGTGTTAACAGGTTTTGATAAGCAAAACTTCAAATTTATATCATAAAATAGTTTATTTTAGCATTAAATGTGGATTGTTTTCTGAAGAACTTACAGAGGTTTGTGTAGTCAAAAGTTGTCTTCCATATTATATTTTAATAACAATATAGGTAAGCAAGTGTTTTTTGTTATGCCCCCGGCATCTTGGTGCGGAAGGCATATAGTGATTGTCCTTTCCGTCCTTCCGTGACAAGGTTAAGTAGATTTTACCATTTCCTCTAGCATCAACATCACTTACTATAACACTTGGATATTTACACAGTTGCTGCCTATGACCATTCCCTATCCACCCATATCACCCAACCTTACTTTGACCTTGGCCTAATTTGCACTTAAAATAAGTCAAATGGGCTATTTCTTGGTTAACTAGATTTTACCGTTTCGTCTAGTACCAACATCGCTTACTACAGCACTTGGATACTTGCACAGTTGTTGCTTATGACCATTCCCAATCCACCCATATCACCCAACCATACTTTTACCTTGACCTAATTTTGATATAGAATAATTCAAATGGGCTGTCCAGCACTAACCGGGGGCATGTGTGTTTATTGAACACAGTGCCATATTATGTTATAAATATTTTAAATGTGTGCTTAAAATGAAAAATTATATTGACTATAATATCCAATTATCTTCTTATTTTGACTTTAAAAAAAACAATTTTTAGTTGATAAAACAAATTAATTAGTCACTTTCATTGATATTGGATAGATTTTTTAAATAAATTATATGTTGTTAATGTGGTTAGTTTAAATTGAAACAAATTCAGGTGTCATTTTTCATTACAGATATATTTAATGTTTGTCAAAACAACTATCAAACAGGTAAATTGTTTAAATTTGGATACTTATAGTATCACATTGCATTGAACATACCAAATTGTGATCAAAAAGCATCAAAGAACACATAACTGATTTTTTTTTAATGAATATTTTTTTCAACAGGATGAAAACTAGCAAAATCGTCTTTGAACTAAGGCATATATAACAATATTTTCTGCATATAGTAATATGTAAATAAACACACATATATATGGCATAAAACTTCATGTGAAAGAGCAGTTTATAATTAAGTAGAGGATAATGTGTTCTGTTGTAGATGCGTAACTTTTGCAGCCCTCCTGGCCTTTATTGTAAAAAAAAATTTATATTACAATATTACTTCTACTTACAAAGTAAGTTTCGTCTGAGTTTTAAATTAAAATCTGATCCTCAAGTATGCATGCATTAGGATCTGAGGACCACCAGTAGAAGGTTGCCTTTGGATGTTTTAGTCAGCCAATCAATGCCTTGGTTTGATAGCTTTGAACTGACAGCAAATGACAGTAATATTTAGCCTTATAGCTTACTATTTATCTGTGATCCCAATGTGAAGTTATTACACATTCATATTTGTATCACATAAACATGAAGTAACATATGTGACATTTGTTTGTTGTATACATAGAAAATACCAAATTCTGGTAAACTTCAACAGAAAACCAGTGTCTAAACGTTTTCTGAAAAAAAAAACAGTCTTATTGGTTGAGATATAAATAGCATTGTATTAAAATTCCGAGATGTAAAGAAGTAATTCCATGTGCCATAATCAGTAATCATTTTTCAGTAGAAAGATCATGCACATTCGCCAGAATTAGCATTCTGATTAAATTAAGTGCTACACTTAACATTTTCCAACATGGTATGTTCACTAGCAACTTACACATGAACTGTTGGGGCATGTCATATATTTGAAACCAGAGTTTCTGTAATTGCTCACATATTAGAAAATTAGATCCCCCCCACCTCATGTTATAAGAAGTACCTGAAAAGATGTCTCAGATTTTCCTAAAAAGGAATATCTACACTTATTATAAATTATCAGCTTATTATAAATACTGTTTTTCAGGGTTTCTTGTTTGCTGTAGAAAATATGATTATTTAATTAACACAGCTGGGTCATGCATGTGTGAAAATCGGGTGCCGATACAGGATAGTTAAAGGGGTTGGAAGGATTCAAAACCTTTCAACCTATTCATTTAGCAATTATATATTTTGAAAACAATTACAGTAGAATTGCACTATATCATTGTTTAGCTTTTGGAAGAGATTATAGATGTGTGCTGGGATTCTGTGCAACATAACATGACAAGAACAATTATAAACAGTAGACCAACATTTGCCCCTCCGAGATTATCCCCTTCCTAAAAATAAATGGTAATGTAGACGTTAGCCACTTCCAGATCTTTATAGAATGGACAATAGCTCTTTTGCGATCTTTTAAACCTGGACATTTTTCACTTTCAACTAGGATGATATTTGATTTCAAACAGATCATTGGTCCCTTTAACAATATAGAGGTGCAATATAGTTATTATTGTTCGTGTTAATATATGATAAAAAGTTTTTTTATGCCCCGGGATCTTGATTTGGGAGGCATATAGTGATTGTCTTGTCCGTCCGTCGGTCCGTGGCAAGGTGAAGTAGATTTTACTGTTTTATCTAGCACCAACACCGCTTACTACAACACTTGGATACTTACACAGTATACATACTTGCACAGTTGTTGCTTTTGACCATTCCCTATCCACCCATATCACCCAAGCTCACTTTGACCTGTACCTTGACCTAATTTGGACTTACAATAATTCAAAAGTGCCATTTCTTGGTTAACTAAATTTTACCATTTTGTCTAGCAACAACACCGCTTCCTACAACACTTGGATATTTACACAGTTGTTACTTATGACCGTTCCCAGGGCTGAATTTTTCAAGAAGGGGAAGTTTTCAGAGGAGCTAATGTCCTAGAATCCTGATAAACATATTATTATTTACTGAGTGAGATTATCTACATAACTCTAAGGTGTTGTGTGGTAAAAAAAAGAAAGAATGAAACAAAAAGTCATACAGCAATAGTTGCTAAGACACAGGCGAGACAAAAATTCTGCACTATAAATTATATTAATTTCAGCAAAAATCAATTTCATAACTGCAAGAAACTCCACACCTCTTCTCAGTAATGAAGCTTCCAATAAACATTCATTGAATTGTGGCTAGTAATGGCTGTCTGAAACAGTCTGGACAAGAAATTTGTACTGTACACTTCTTTCAGTAACCTTCAATATTAGTCCCATAACTCAAATGAAAATTACTTAAACAGAACATCCTGGTATTATGCAGACCTCCTTTTGGTAATGAAACATCACATAGTTTCATATTCTTCTGGCCAGTAGTTGCTTAGAGATAGGCTGGACAAGAATAGTGCACTATGTACACATTTCAGTAATCTTCGGAGTACTTTTACGTATCATTTGTCGGAGAAAAATCATTGAATCGAAACAACCTGGTTCAGTGCACACCTCTTGGTATTGAAACTTACCATGAAGATTATTGAATTTCAGTCAGTAGTTGAAGCAGAAGATCCGCTTTGAGTGCACACATTTTCTTGGTAATGAAGCTTAATTCCCATGAATTTTCATTTAATTCTGGCAAGTAGTTGCTGAGAAATAGTCTGGACATGAAAACGGGTACTGACAGAAAGACGGGTGTAGCTAATACGTGAGAAATTGCAGTGCTAGAAAACCATGTTATGTTGCAGAAAGTTTTTATACATAAAGGAAAAGGGAAGAAAGTTTCTAATACATCCTGCTAGTGAAAAAAATTATATGGATTATAATGATTACAATATTAAATAATTCATACTGAATCATTACATCAATTGTTTTCCAATTTTTCCATTTAATTGTTCAGGAATTTCCAATTACAAAAAAAGTGCCATACATGGGAATCTTGGTTTTAGTTCATTTTCTTTTTTTCAGTTTTCAGATATTGAAATTGAATGTTTTTGGAAAAATCCCGTTGGATCAAATATTGTCACTCCATTAGTACAACAAGTTAACAAATACACAGTTAACGTATTCACATTAACACACAGTGTAATAAATATTATGATGGTTCTAATATCCATTCTAACATGACAGAAACTGATGTTTAAACTAAGTTCAGAAATTCTGAAATGCAATTTTGTACGTTTCTTGCAAATAGTGCATGTACTTTCATTCTGAATGTACAGAGGTACGCATGGTAATATTAAACCCATATTTCACATCGAACTACACAGCTGTGTCATGTTAGAATGTTAAAATATTGAAAAGTGACAAAAAGAAACAATACAACATATACATGTAGTAGCATATTTATAATAATTTGCCAGTAGGCAAATATCATCCGACACTATCAGAAGTAATCTACTATGAGAAATAGTCATACACACACATAATTGCAAAAAAGTATATTTCCAATATGATTATGTAGAAAACATGGTTAAAACAAGACAGTTAATAGTTTAAAATCCATTCACTTGCTGTTGTTTTTTTAAGAGAACTTAAAAAATTTAGGAGTTTGATGGTAAAAAATTCAAATGCTAAAAAGAGGCATACTAATGGCATGTTATTTCCTATTTTTTCTGCAAGTAGCAAAAATGTATTGATGAATCATTGATTTTTTGTATACAAAGATAAACAACTTTTGCGATTTTTTGCTTGGTTCCAGTAGGATTTAAACTCACATCTACAAATTTGCACTTCAATGCAAGATTTATTAATGGTGCAAATGTGCATAATGGTACATTATGTACATTCGTTTATATTTTACTATGCAACTAATATACCCCCCATATGCGAGTGTGTCTCTTTTTGCAAAAGTTGTTGTCAATCTACCGCCTCTAATAATATTGCTATTTTTTCTGGAAGTGGATCATTTTCAGCACATGATTTGGAAAATTCTATATCAAAACAAGAAAACCCATAAAACAAATATTATACAAAATTAATATAAACAAAATTTCAGAATGACATGTTCAAATCACTGTGAATATATTACAGTGCAGGATTTTCATTTGTTTAGTTTTTTATTTATTTATTTTTTTGTATTTTTGTGAATAATTTTATTAATTTTTATTTTGGTTAATTCATATATAATGACCATAAAAATATATCAAACAAATTTATATCACAATACAATGCATTATTAAATATATGATGTACATAAAATATTAACAGTTTAACATGTTACATAATTCTTATCACAATTTCTATTCTACTATGACAGAAACTCACCTGTTACAGAGTTTCGAAATATTGAAAATTAAATGAAATTTTTATATTTATGCTATTTTGTACATAGCGCTGTCTTGATTAATATTTTCATTCTAACTTGTACAGATAAATCCCATTTTTAAACTGGTTTGCATACATTTTTTATAACCAAACTATTCTGGCAGAGCATGATAGGCAGCTGAGTATCACGTTGGAAGTGCTTTAAATTAACAGTGTCATTGATAAAAAGAAAAAATATAACAACATCACAACACACTGCAATTTTTCGCTTTTAAGTTTCTATTCTGAATTCACAAATATTAATTTGCACACTATGGATACAATATAAAGAATTATCATATTTACAAAATCACATACCGTTTGTAAATAAGTGGAAACATTTCCTTAAAAAAACCTTCCATTTAATGCAGTTTCACTGTAAATTATTGCTTATATGGTATATTTTGTTGGTAAATAGCATAAGACAGTCTTTGTAATACAGATTACTGTATAAAACTTGTATTCCGTCAGGAAAAAATATACTGACTGTTTTTATTATTTCAATAGTGACAATAACTATAAAGGCATGCACAATATATTTACATATTCGTATAATAATGTTTTGATATGAACAGTTCAGAACAACAGTTACTGAGTCCAGTCTGAAGCTAAAGCAGTTTAAAAAAATATCATTGAAAACATTACATATACAAATAACATAGTAATCACCCAGTCATAGTGTCACATTATTATGCACCATTTTAGTATGTATTTGACACGTTCTGCCAAGATCTCATTAATTTCTACTTTGTTGCGCCTCGATGTACTCGCAACGCTACCATTACATTTTGACAACGTACCACAAGGACACTTGTTATGATCATGTGCTATGTAAAGGCCAAGTTTTACTACATTGTGCAACATGTACCACTACAAATAAGTATGTACCACCAATTATAAGTATGTTGTGGTATAACATAGCAGTACTTTGAATATGTTAAAAATTCATATTTTCATTTATGTTGAACTTAGTACCTGAAAGCTTATGCCACGTTGAGGCACGTTATGGCCACGTTGAACTAGGTACCTGCCAAGTTGTGCAATGCAGCTTAACGAGGCAATTAAAACGTGACTATGATTGGGGTATTTTTATGTTTTAACAGTACTGATTATTCAATAAAAGAAGCATTCTATATAACAAGATAATGTTTGAGCTATATGGAAACTGTAGTAGACTTAAGATCCACGTATGTGGAACGCTTGCGATACTGATCTCCATGAGCCCAATGCTGAGTGAGGTTAAAGGGGTATAGCCATTCAAAATAATACAATCAGAAGTTACCCAAAATGAATGTGTAATATTCTTTAAACTTCATTGATGAATTAAAAAGGAATCTTATTTGATGAATTGAAACTATGATGTCCAAGCTTATCATATGTTATCATTTCATGAAATCATGACAACTTTTATCTGAAATATATTTGGGTTTAAATTTGGTCAGGGACTTCGGAGTGCCTCACCTGCCTCGTATGGTGACCACCAACATAACTCACATCAGCCCTAGTTTTGATGAAGTTCTGGTGAAACTGCTGTTGACATACAATTCTGGCAACAGCCTAACCTTTCACAATTTTTTTTTCCAGTTTTGAATAAATATTAATGCTATATAATAAAGTTATGTGTACAAGTACAATAACACTTTAATGTACGAGGTTTTTCATTGTTATTTATTTTATAAAAAAATATATCAGTAAAGAGAAAAACTACAATATAAAACAACTTTTAAGTAATTTCAATATGAAATCGAGGGTTGAAAAACAGAAGGTACCAACTGCTATTGATTATAATGGCAGTAATGGTACCTTCTGGTTTTCAAACCTGGAAATGTTCTGCAAAAGAACCAAATGCTTCTTTATTAGCACATTTTTTTAATTGCGTGTATAATATTCTTTAAGAATTTTGTACCACTGGGCAATTCCTATACACAGAAAGTTGTCACCAGTAATAAAAATCAAGAGGGCCATGATGGTTGTGGGTCCGTCGGTCTGTTGGTTTTTTGGTTTCCGGATGTTAACCCAAGAAAGGCTTGACATATTCAATTAATTTTGGTACACATGTGTAACATAGAATACAGGTGAAGTTTGATGTTGGTTACAAACCACTAAATTTTGACAGAGTTATGGCCCCTTTTCGACTTAAAATTCCCTAAAAACATGATTTCCTGATTGTAACTCAATAAAGGCTCGACATATTCAAATAATTTTTGGTACACATGTGTAACATCATAGAATACAGGTCAAGTTCGACTTTGGTTACAAACCACTAAATTTTGACATAGTTATGGCCCCCCCCCTTTTTGACTTAAATTCCCGAAAAACATTGACAATAACTCATGAAAGGCTTCACATATTTAACTTATTTTTGGTACATAAGAATAACTTCATAAAATACAGATCAAGTTTAACTTTGGTTACAAACCACTAAATTTGACAGAGTTGTGGCTCCTATTGAAATTAAATTTTTCCAAATACACTGTTGACCATTCACAAATTAAAGCGTTCTCTCTGTCCATTTCTTTTGAATGGATGCCATAGTTTTGTGACAAGGCCATATTGTGGGGGTATATCCGTCACTCATGTGGCAATTCTAGTTATAATATACATTTTTCCACCGTTTTAAAATATTTTAAACAGGTTTAAGTGGAAAATTTAGTGGGACTCATATCATAACACGTTATTTCACAATTTCGAGTCCGGCATCGTTGACGGTCCGTTGCATTTCCTTTATTAAATTGGGAACCTGTGTGAAAAAGTGAAAATCACCAAATTTGTAATGTTCACTGTTTGAAAACAGTGATTTACCAATTTTATTTCACTGATATTTTACATAAATCACTGAGAAGCATAAATTAAATACAGTTATGCAACATACTTCTCGTCAATCTTCAAGGAGTGCAGGCTAAACTGCATACACATGTCCCGCACGGTCAGACCCTGTGTCAGGCTACAGTACAGCATGAACACGTCACGGAATGACGGCTGCACGTGGTCTGAAATAGAGGCATAACTGTATCAAATTTAAATGTTGCCCTTAAAGTGACAATTGCTTTATGGACAAGCAAACAGTATCATTTGTCAAAAATGGTAGGGAAAGATCTAGAGCAAAATAGCAGGGTGCTTCACCTTGCTCGTTTTTGGTTACCCCCTGCTGCCGCTCTGGGCTGATTTACAAAGAAACGTTGATTATCTGTTAAAATTCCATATATTTTTGCAATCAATATCAAATGAATAGATGATGTTAAAAACTTTAATTAGACGCATGCATAAAAACCCTGGGCTTAGCAAATTATAAGAAAATATCAACAAACTGGTCCATCTTTCCACTCTTTTTTAGCAGCACCCTGTACCTTTTGATCCTAGATCTTTCCCCAAAAATGGGCAAGTAAGGCAACATACGATTCGGATGACGACGTTTATAATTGTATGGAAAAAACTTTTGGACATGTTCATATTTTATGCATTTTTTTTCTTCAGATTTTCATCCTTATTGTACTTGCCCTTTCAGGCAGACAGGGCCCATTTTCACCAACCCATTCTTAGACATAAGACCTAAGAATAAAGAATATGGTCAAACTGGTTTGTTCTATAAAGGCTGTAAATGTGAATCTTACTTGGTAATAACTAACTTTAATTAAATGAGGCGCGTCGTGGGAAAGCCGGACTTAATGCATGTGCGTAGTGTTGTCCCGGATTAGCCTGTGCAGTCCGCACAGGCTAATCCAGGACGGCACTTTCTGCCTACAGTGGATTTATGTTCAGAAGAGACTTCCTTGAAACAGAAAATACCATTAAAGCGGAAAAAGCCGGGACGACACTTTACGCACATGCATTACAACCGGTTTTCCCAAGACACGCCTCAAATCATTTATTATTCAGACTGATTTGTCAATGACATAAGCGACATTAGTACCATCATAAATATATTGCAAACACACAGAGTTTTTTTCTTGAATCTAAGTCTTTTCTTAATTTGTAACTAATTAAGTCTAAGAATGGGTTGGTGATTGTAAGTTTAACTTGCCTGGAGTGAGATTTACTTGTCCCAGGCTTTTGGCAAGTTGGCAAGTGGGTTATTTCCAAATATGCTAAATTACAGTTAAGGCGTAAAAAAAATATGTTTGTTTCATGTTACATGCCCAAAAAAATTAGGGTAGGTAGGTAGCGATTTATTTTTTTTTGGTAAATGGTCAATTTTAAGATTGTAATGAAATGAATATTCAAAACATATCGGTAATATCCTTAAACACTGTTTTGAAGTGGATGCTAAAACAAAGCGGTAATATCCTTAAACATTGTTTTGAAGTGGATGCTATCATAACAAAACACGTATTTATCCAAAAACAATTGGAAAAAGGTAAATAAAACAAAAAAAATTCCGACAAACTCAACAAAATGTTCTAGGGTTGGGGCATTTTTTAAGGTAAGACGGGTAACCTGAAAGAAACAATTTTTTTTTACGCCTAAGGGAACAAGATATTTTAAGGTTGAAAGTAGGATTTTTTAAAATGGTGATTTTAAAGTTAAAGGGGCTTATCGATGAATTTCGCCTGCATATAGACATAGACAATTTCCTATTTGTAGCAGATTTATCTTTTAAATAATTAACAATAGATTGATGGAAGTGTTAAGAAAAAGTATATACAAAGACAACAAATAATTTAGTGAGACCTGGTTCCAGTTTGTTTACATTTTGAAGTCGTAACTGTATTTTTTAGAACCAAAGTTTACACACGTTTCCTTACAACGGAGAATAGCGCAGTTGGTTAAAGCGCTGTCTATTGTGAATTATTCTTGGCTACTAAGTCGTAAATCGGATACCCACTTTGGGTTTAAATTTTGTCAAACATTATTGCAGATTATTTTTTTCAAATATCTCATTATGTATTATAATATTTACTCTAAATTTAATATACATGCCTTAGTAAAGCACTTTTCTATAATCTGATATCATTTAAAGCGCAATAGGAAACCTTTTATTTTTCGCATAGTCCCTTTAAAGCTAACTATTGGTGGCCACTGCCTTGATGCACTCCGTCTGCAATGCAGGGTTCTCTATCAGCTGCTGAAGGTTCCTGGTGGTGGTGTACATGTTAGAGTACTGAAACAGCGACCTTAGAGGTGAGTACGAGTGTACATGTTAGAGTACTGAAACAGTGACCATAGAGGTGAGTATGAATGTACATGTAAGAGTACTGAAACAGCGACCACAGAGGTGAGTATGAGTGTACATGTATGGGTACTGAAAGAGTGACCAAGGAGGTGAGTATGAGTGTGCATGTAAGGGTACTGAAACAGCGACCATAGAGGTGAGTATGAGTGTACATGTAAGGGTACTGAAACAGAGACCATAGAGGTGAGTATGAATGTACATGTTAGAGTACTGAAACAGTGACCATAGAGGTAAGTATGAGTGTACATGTTAGAGTACTGAAACAGTGACCATAGAGGTGAGTATGAATGTACATGTTAGAGTACTGAAACAGTGACCATAGAGGTAAGTATGAATGTACATGTTAGAGTACTGAAACAGTGACCATAGAGGTGAGTATGAGTGTACATGTTAGAGTACTGAAACAGTGACCATAGAGGTAAGTATGAATGTACATGTTAGAGTACTGAAACAGTGACCATAGAGGTAAGTATGAGTGTACATGTTAGAGTACTGAAACAGTGACCATAGAGGTGAGTATGAGTGTACATGTTAGAGTACTAAAACAGTGACCATAGAGGTAAGTATGAATGTACATGTAAGGGTACTGAAACAGCGACCATAGAGGTGAGTATGAATGTACCTGTTAGAGTACTGAAACAGTGACCATAGAGGTAAGTATGAGTGTACATGTTAGAGTACTAAAACAGTGACAATAGAGGTGAGTATGAGTGTACATGTAAGGGTACAGAAACAGCGACCATAGAGGTGAGTATGAGTGTACATGTTAGAGTACTAAAACAGTGACAATAGAGGTGAGTATGAGTGTACATGTTAGAGTACTGAAACAGCGACCATAGAGGTGAGTATGAGTGTACATGTAAGGGTACTGAAACAGTGATCATAGTGGTGAGTATTACTGTACATGTTAGAGTACTGAAACAGGGACCATAGAGGTGAGTATGAATGTACATGTTAGAGTCCTGAAACAGCGACCATAGAGGTGAGTATGAGTGTACATGTTAGAGTACTAAAACAGTGACCATAGAGGTGAGTATGAGTGTACATGTTAGAGTACTGAAACAGCGACCATAGAGGCGACTATGAGTGTACATGTTAGAGTACTGAAACAGTGACCATAGAGGTGAGTATGAATGTACATGTTACAGTACTGAAACAGCGACCATAGAGGTGAGTATGAGTGTACATGTTAGAGTAATGAAACAGTGACCATAGAGGTGAGTATGAATGTACATGTAAAGGTACTGAAACAGTGACCATAGAGGTGAGTATGAGTGTACATGTAAGAGTACTGAAACAGCGACCATAGAGGTGAGTATGAGTGTACATGTTAGAGTACTGAAACAGCCACGTAGAGGTGAGTGTGAGTGTACATGTAAGATTACTGAAACAGTAACCATAGAGGTGAGTATGAGTGTGCATGTAAGGGTAATGAAACAGTAACCATTGAGGCGAGGATGAGTGTGCATGTTGGAATACTGAAACAGCCACCATAGAGGCAAGCACAAAAGGTGCTAACAGGGAATTTCAGTAGATCTTGAAAACTTGTTGGACCTGTATTCACCAACTAATTCTTAGACTAGAAAAATATTGTAAATCTGATTCTTACTTGGTATCCATCCACTCTAATTACAGCATTGTTTATTTAGAACAATTTGTAAACGAGATAAGCAACACTGATACCCAGAACATTTGCCAACGCAGAAGTATAATTACTTGAGTCCAAGTCTGTTTTTTATTCTTTAGTCTAAGACTGGGTTGGTGAATACAGTTTAATGACCCCTTGGCTTGAAATGTCAAGGCGTCACAATGAACACTTCAGGGGTCCAAATACTAGTCAAAAGAATTTCGTTTCTGCATACATGTTAAATACTCTGCAAATGGTAATATGTGTTAATAAAGTTTAAGAATTTTGACAAAAACACATTAAGTAGGATCAAAATACTTTTCTTTAGTGCTTTTTAAATTGGCAAACAGAACACAAGTCCATCAAAGTGATGGATGAAGTATACCCTCTGTTAGCGGCAGATTATTTGTTAGATTCAAAACTAAATAAATTGCGATTACATCAAAATCTGGATTCTACATCAATTGAAAACTCTGTGATTATGACATACGTTTATAAGCGGTGTTGGTGCTAGACGAAACGGTAAAATCTAGTTAACCAAGAAAACCCCCATTTGAATTATTCTAAGTGCAAATTAGGTCAAGGTCAAAGTGAGGTTGGGTCATATGGGTGTATAGGGAATGGTCATAAGCAACAACTGTGTAAGTATCCACGTGTTGTAGTTAGCAGTGTTGGAGCTAGACGAAACGGTAAATTCTGCTTAACCTTGTCACGGACGGACGGACGGACGGACGGACGGACAGGACAATCGCTATATGCCTCCCGCATCAAGCATAAAGAAAATGACACATAATATACACACAAGCGAATAACAATTATCACTAAAAATACATTGAAAATATCGTTTAGTTTATTTATAAATAAAATCATCACTCGAAATGGATAAATTTATAACGCTTGTTATCAGTATTTTGCTAAACACGTGTATCACTTACATTACGTATATGTCCGAATGGCCGAGTGGTTAGCGCATGGGAATTTTGATATCAAGGGTACCGGGTTCGAGTCCCGGCGTAGCAAACATTTTTCAATATATAATATTTGTTATATATTATTCCAAATGCTGTAGTTTTTGCAGTTAAAACATTTAATGCTATTTTTCAAAATTACGAAAAATCTGTGAACAATTCCCTTTAACATTTCATGAAAATTAAAAGTTTATCTTATGCAGAAATATGCCATGATAAAAAAAAACATAACGCGCGCGTTTTAATGCCGTCACATGGCGACTACCGCCATGTTGAAACTTTTAGATAGAAAGCGTTTTTCGCACTAGATGCAGGGATTAATGAATGTAGATGTCAAGAGCAAACATAATTTAAATTACGCCTTTTGCAGAATGTCAAACCAATATAGCGTTAAATATCACTTTCCATACTAAATGGATATTTTGGCCTGCAGCCATTATTGTATGCATCACTATCGTGAAAACGCTTTCATAACGCAATCTTCTTATGATCATGATCACCATCGTGATCATCGGAGCGACTAGTGCAAGCGCCTTCCGGACACGGAAACTGTCTTTCTGGAGAAAAGCGCTTGCAACGTGCAAAAGATGCTCTATTGGATCGAATGAGACTAACTTTGAATTAAACGGGCGAAAATAATTCTGAGAATTCAAAATCTCCAGCGTACGATTTATTCCTGGTATAAATAAGACAGCATGGCCAATGTACGGAAGCACGTTCATTTTCGGTGGCGGAAGCAAAACTACGAGTAATGCAACTATCAATATTTTCCCCCGGGGCGAGAGGCGGGCCTATGAAAGCGATTCCCGACAGACGAGAATTTGACACGCAGAATAATTCTTGGTCACGGGAAATAGACTTCGTCGGATTTTAGATCCCGTAACCCCAAGCATCTCCCACTATGTGATTAAGACAAAAATGCTTGGCTCTAGGGTGGGGAATTAGATCCCAAAGA
Source organism: Congeria kusceri (assembly GCA_027627225.1). Lineage (NCBI taxonomy): Eukaryota > Metazoa > Mollusca > Bivalvia > Myida > Dreissenidae > Congeria > Congeria kusceri. The sequence continues at coordinate 6,404,349 of CM051035.1, forward strand.
ATAAAATTAGTAAAATTCCCCTAGGTCAGTACCCCGCTCCCTGGGGGGGGGGGGGGGGGGAATATAATAGGTGCATAATTTGTTGTTGTTGATGTTGTTTTTTGTTGTTTTAAAGTCGTTTCTTCTTTTACAAATAATAAAGCTCAGCAAGAACATAACTGCATCAGATGACACAAGCGCAGCGACTGGTTTGTACTTGGCTATCAATAATAATTCTCCAACTGGTATACTGCGCACAGGCACTTTGCGCGTTGCTATATGATAAAAATAAGTGAACATCTCATTTTAATTATTTGACAAATAATCGATAAATGACGAAACAACAACTTTTCTGGAAAAAAATCACTATCGTAAAAAAAAATCGAATATACTGAAATCAGTAGAACCGTTTCCATATGTCCGCAATCCGTATCCGCAAAAGCCGTCCGGAAAAAAATCGCTCCGTGATCGATTTTATGCGGATGCGGACGACATTGGACCTCTCTCAGTAAGTTGAACGAAATGGTTCAGACATAAAACATCGCAAAGGTAGCAGAACAAATACAGGAACACCCGAATATCGCAAGATTTATATTAGACTTCCTGATTATAATAAATCGATAATAACGAGTAACATTTGTAGAATGATGGACGCAACGTCCCTGTGTCCGTGTGTCCCTGTGTCCGTGTGTCCGTAGATGTAAGTGGTGGAGAAGTGTTCCCAATCCATTTGTTAATGTTTTTGCACATTCGCATAAATATTTACAGAGGACAATTTTAAAATGTTACAATAATTCTTGCTTAGACATATTTATTCCTTTGACATAAGAACCAAACTACAATATTCGAAGGTGAATGCGGAATCATGGAAACGACCATGTTTAAGAAAATCTATCGAAAATTGTTGAGTTATGAATCACCAAACCAATGTTCTCAATGGCTGGGGGTCTGGAGTTGAATACCTTTATATATATATGTATTTGATAGTGAATATATTTTTGCTAACCTTTTTTCATAATATCTTGATTATTTGTAATAAGAATTAATGTGTTCACTACTTATAATCACAGCAACGCGCTAAATGCCTGTCATGGATTTTCGATCCAATCTTCGGACGAAACGGAGCGACGGAAGTTCCCAGACTCCCTACGTCGGTCAGCTGATCAACGTCTACCAGTTTGACAGCTACACAGGCAACTACATGTGATTGATAGTCACTTACTGAGATTAGCTTGAAGCTGTACAATTCAAATAAATTGTTCCTATTACATGTAGTTTTACAGAGAACTAAGAACAGTACTTGGTGTCACTCGATGAGCATAATCAACTACAGCATCTGATGAGGTTTAGAAATATAGAAGACAGTTCTGTGTCAAATTTACGATTTGTGTTTATACCGGTATTCGTACACAGAACATGAGGAAAAATACACGAAAATACAATACAATACAATACAGTACAGCACAGTACAGTACGATACGATAAACTAGAATACAATATTTTTTAATTGAATGCAAAGCATAATACAATACAATACAATACAGTACAGTGCAGTACAGTACAGTACAATACAATACAAAAATACGATACGATACGATAAAATATAATAAATACAGTTCAATGGAATAAACAAAATAATGCAACACGTTACGATATCATACAAAATATAAATGAAATATATAATATAAATATAACTTATATAACTTATGCGGATTTAGAATACGTGCCCAAGTCGTAAATTTGTCTAAAATTCGATTTCTTTACAACTGAGACATGCTCTCTCAGTGAATAAGTTTAACAGGTTTCTTATAATGTTTTGTTGCACAGAAGATTATTACACGTCTAGAAGCTCTGTTCAAAGCTATTCTATGATATCGTGCAATTGTATTTTCATTGTTTTGCAGAATTTATCATTTATACCTGCATATCTAGGATAGGTACTGAAATTTTCCGCACCCGATATTTACATATAATAATATGTGATATATGATGTAATATAATATAATATAATATAGTATAGTATATTATAGTATAGTATAGAATAGTTTATAGTATAGTATAGGATACGATAGGATAGGATAGCAAAGCAAAGCAAAGCAAAGCATAATTATAGCATCGCATAGCATAGCATAGCATACGATGCGATACGATAATATTAAGCGGTACACATTTAGTTGCTAGCTGCGAAAGATTACTTTATATATTATTTTATGAAATAATTTTGTACAATATATATTCTCTAACAAAATAAACATTTATGACTGTTGTTTATTCAAACAAAGTTGTCTTAGAGAACAATAGTCTTATAACTAGCACCAACACCTTCTACATTAATCGATAAGTCGATTTACAATAAGCCGAAAATTAACGATTAGTCCCGATCGACCACATCGATCGTTGTCATTGGCAACTGTATAAACAAGAAATATAAATATCCAAAACGAAAGTAGATAACATGAGCCACTCTATATAACACCCATTTTGACAACATATAAATAGCTATTATTTAAAGTCTTAAAATAGTATAATTGTATGGGTTATGAAATATGAATGAATACTCCTGTATAGTTTTAAATGTAGATCTATACACATCTATAAACAGACGCTCAATTAGGAATTCAGTAGAAGAACTAGTTAATTCAATACTGAATTCCGGATAGTGTCCAACGAAACGACGGTGCGTGTTTATTGTAAATATTGACAAAGTGTACATGCTAGCACAACAATATGTTCCTTCTCAGTTAATTTTTGTTAATGTCATACATAACCAGTTATAATTAAGTATACAATGATTGAAAATTGTAAACATTGCCTGTTACCGATGAAATTTTCAATACATATAACTACATTCCATATCAGTACAATAAATCTTCATGAAGCACTCTCACGCACACAAACACACGCGCGCACACACGCACGTACACGCGCACACACGCGATTCACCACAGTTCAATAACTATTCGCCACACATTCATAAAGATTCGCCACAGTCTCTTAAAGATTCGCCACTCGTGGACGAGGCCTGCTACCCGCGCCCCCATTCTCCAATCTTGGCAATTTTTACAGATCCGGCAAAACATCAACAACGCTTGTGTAGAAAATGTTTAGTTCAAATGAGACAATTAGCCTTAAAGAAGACTATTGGCGTGTCTGATGCCGCAAATAATGTCTATGCATATGGGTTTGTTGATAGGTGTCGGTACCGGACCTCACGACCTCGTTCGATCCCGAGCTTGGGGAGAGGGCCATGCTGATCCACAGCCACGAAGGCGACTGGGGCCTGTGCGTTGCGCGCTGGAAAGAAGGTACGGGTACAGATCGCGAAGGTATTAGTATTACATGTATGTTATAGGTGGCGCGTTACATTCTACAGTATGTGGTATCGACTAAATAATGTTGCGATTGTAGAATATTGTTTTTGTTTTACATGGAAGAAGATTACAATAATTAGAAAAGCTCCCGGCGAGCGCAGACCGCTGCCAAGGCAGCTAACTTGCCTTTTCACCTAATAATATAGAATCGTTTGAAAATTCAGGATCTATGTGGTTATCACCACCAAAGTCTAATAATGTACATTATTGGCACATCACCTTCCTTTCATTCATTCCAAGTTTCATGCAAATCCATTCGTAATGTTTGCGTAAAAATGCTAGCAGACAATTCGAGCCCTACTCGGGAACGTTCAAGTGATATCTCTGAAAGAAACAAAGACGTACTGGTTCTTCCCAGGAAACGGACTCTAAAGTGATCCAAGAATTAAATCGAGATTAAATTAACTTCTGAGAACAATGTTTTCTTAAACGTATGAGAAGTCTGAACCAATCTATATAGTGTATGTGCGAAAATGGCGACATGTTTCGTGCAGGTTTTCAGGTGATCTTTCTCAGAGACGACATGTACTGGTTCTACCCAGGAAACGGACTCCAAAGTGTGCTTACGCCACAGTCGAGATCAAAGTATATAAACAATAGATATATTTAAACATACTGCAGGTTTTAACATTGATCATTCTTAGAGGAGCCATGTACTGGTTCTACCCTGGAAACGGACTCTCACCTGTGTTTTGACACAATCGAGATAAAATAAATAAGATGTACGTATTTAAATCAATGAGAAATCGGAACCAATGTAGTGTATGCGTCATATAAATGGCGATATAAAGAGCGTAAAACTATCGTACCTGATAACGGAATGTTAAGTACATGAATATGCACCGGTTTCACGTTCAATCCCGGATATGTTTCGTGCAGGTCAGGGTGGCCAAGGGTTGCAGGTGCGATTCTTGAAGCTGGCGGCTCGGGGCAAAGGTTGACACGGTGGACATAACCAGCGCGGATCTACACCTAGAGATGGGTGCTACTTGATGGGACGAGTCGAGAAGGTGTAATGTTCGAAACTACGTTAGTATCTGCCTAATACAATGCAGGGGCGTGACTTTAGCATACTCCTGTAGACAAGTGAGTTTAAGCCGGAACGTACACAATCTCACTAAAATCAAATCCTGACATTGTTAGGATCTGAAGACATCGTATAACAGGTCACGTTCAAATGAACAATTAAACATAAGCCCTGCTGCGCCCAATGAAACTGCCTTTTGCACAGCAATGTTTGGCCATGGTTTTTGGTAAGTAATGCATTTCCAGCTGATCCTCGGTAATAAATTATTTCCAGTTAATTTTCACCGGGATAACAATTGATATGGTGGTACCTTTGGCGAGTAAACATCCAAAGTTCACGTTAATTTCGTGCATGGTCTTTGTGGTATATATATGAAGTTATACCGCAAGATTTTGAAGGCAACATTACTGTTTGATCCAGTCAGCGGATAATATAATAGCGTCAGACTGTAGATAATTTTCATGACATTGGAACGTACAATGCAATGGGACAATTCTAGAGGCTTAGGAAAACATACGGACTCAATCTTACTGTAAGCACTACCCGATTTGTAAAATTGCATGTTTGTACACAAATAATTAAATTAAAATAATTTAATACTTCTTTTGGTATCAACATGGTTATTCAATATAACATTTATGAATACAGTCGTATTGCATACGACTAAAGTTCATAACGCTTTCTGTCCGTATACTCAAGCTATACTTAGATACGCCCCTTCAATGTAAGCTATATTTTTATTGTGTGATGTTAACCACTTAAACGACAGATCTTAAAAACTAGTACTGTAGAATCGCTATTATTTGCAGTGAATTTAATTCTTACAGACCGATTTCTAAATTTCGCGCGTTGGCTGCTGGGACAAAGGACTTTCGAGTTACTAACCAAACCATAGAGACCTAACAGCAAAGCTAAAATTGTCTTCATTTGTTTAAAACTAGTACTATAATTTTCTGCAACACCAACATTTCTTTCTTTCGGCGCAATCGATAATGACGTTCAAATATCGTTGGATTGTATTCATTTGAGAGTTTCAACGAATTTTTTTTTATATACTTGTAAGTACGATAATGGCGTTGTTGCATGTTGTTCCCTTTCAGAGTTTCAACGGGAACCTGTACATTGGTCGACTCATGGTAAACTCGAGCAGTAACACCCTGGCTTAGAACTTAGCCCTCTGTTGGAGCATCGCCGTCCTCGACGTGTTGTGCTGCCCTGCTAACCAGTCCCGGGAGATGCCACTCACAAACAGAGGTAAGTAAACAACGAACGGCGGTGAGTTAAAGGGACCTATTAACAGATTGACGAAAACATTTTGTCACAGACTCCAGAAATAAAAGGAAATTGTATAGAAAGAAGCGATGTATAACCCCTAACATAGAAATATATTGGAAAAAACATGTCGTTTATGAGTAATCATAAGTTGAAATGGACAAAATTATAAGGCGTTCATAATGCAGAATGATTGAATAATCCTGAGTACTTCTGCTGTTTTCGTTTGAACTGTGAAAACACCTGAACCACTTACATAAAGTACAAATACACTTTCGTGTATAAGTCGGACTGACTAAGTGGTTAGCATGTCAGACTTTCTATCAGGATGTCGTAAGTTCGAGCACCGATGGAGGCATCATTGTTTATGGTTTTCTTGTTATAATACCTGGGCTCTTTGGTTCAGATGTTTTACATTTTTCAGTAAGACATTAAATGGCACATTTCAAAAATATAGTCTGTGAACAAGTCCCTTTAATGTCAGATGTCACTGACATCTAGCTTGCTGTCACTGACATCTAGCTTGCTGTCACATCTAGCTTGCTGTCACTCACATCTAGCTTGCTGTCACTCACATCTAGCTTGCTGTCACTCACATCTAGCTTGCTGTCACTCACATCTAGCTTGCTGTCACTCACATCTAGCTTGCTGTCACTCACATCCAGCTTGCTTACATTTATTTCAGTGCAATCGTAACAAAACCGTTTGGGAATACATATCTCGGTTATATTGCGAATGTGGTGTTTGTCTAAGAGTAATCAAATGATCATGGATTCAATTTATGTGCACATCTAATTCTTATGGAAGTACTAGTGAATCTCACAATGAAAACGCCAAGTACTGGTTCTGGTTCTATCCGGAAACTTAAGACTCACGAGTCTTTACATGTCGTTGGTTCCCGAATATGCCCGGGTGAAACTACGTTTGGACAAAAACGTTATTTGTTACAAGTGTGTAAATTTTTGTAGTGTAAGTTATATTTGAAAAACGAAAGACCTAAGATGCACAAAAGTTATTTGTTATAAGTATGTTCTTTTTGTAGTGTTAGTGATATTTGAAATGAGAAAGAATTTGGATGTGCTGAAGTTATTTGTTCATCCCGTTTCATGGCTTTGTAATTCATTGCTTGCAGAAACTGATACGCACGCTGAACACGCTGAACTCTTCGAACCTGAGTGACAAGATCGTAAATACGCAAGACGGCGAAAATCGTGGGGACGACGTTGTTAAAAAATTGTAGAGGATGATACAGATGGGACAGCCAATAAGAATGATGGAATAAGTAAGCGCAAGTTGAACAAGCGAAAGACAAGTGCGCTCGAAGATATGCTAGGAATGTCGGATGATAGTATCGATAAAAGCGATGTGATGGAAGTGAAACTTGTAAAAGATAAACGGGGAAATAGAAAAGTAGTTAGAAAAATTACTAGCGGTCTGAGCGAAACTATCAAACCACCGGAAGACAGTTTTGGACGAGGAGGAGAAAGAAATGAAGAAATTTCTTGATAATGATGGTGAAAATAACAATGACAATCGTTTAATGAAAAACACGGGAATGGACGTTCTAAGCGTGCCTGTCCTTGTGAAGGAAGAAACGAAGATGATACAAGAAGTCGTGGATAAGAGAAAAAGGGAACAACGCTTACACGAACATGTTGCGGCGCCTACGAAAGTAGAAAATGATAGGGTTGTGTTCAGTGTAGATTCTAACTGAGAATGACGGTTCACCATCGAAAGTGAAGCGGGCTAGGACCTAATGAATGTCTATGAGAAAATGACAGGATTTTGTTCAGTGTAGATTCTGAGAATGACGCGGGCTAGTATTACATGTGATTTCTTTGTTAAAAATGTTAAGTTATTTTGTACTAAAGAATGATAGGGTTTTTCAGTGTATATTCTAACTGAGAATGACGGTTCATCATGGAAAGTGAAGGCGTGTTAGGACTAAATGATAGGTCAAGTAGAAAATGTAAGGGTAGTGTTCAGTCATGATTCTGAATATGACATTTCTAGAAGAAAATGACAAGGACGTTTTCAGTATTGAGTCTAATGTGAATGACTATACATCCTCGTGAGTAATGCGGTCCGACTAAATGCGATTTAAAAAAAAACAATGGGCTAATGTTCAACGTTGATTCTAATGAGAATGACCACACATCCTCGAAAGTGATGCGACCAAGGACTCAATTAGTTTTTCTATATTAGAAACTGCACAGACCAACTCGTTCATGGATACAGAAAGATAGATGCAAAGCAAAACTAGCGCGAAAATATCTCGAAGACTATACAGAGCAAACACTGTGCGAGCTTTTAATGGATACAAGTAGTTTCTACGATGGGATCAACATGATCAGGGGTGTGGAGATCCCATGCCCGACTTGTCCAACGCGGGTAATTTTACCATCGGACAAGTAAATTATTCCTATCAAGTTGTCCGTGGACAAGTACAATTTCTGAGTGCGAAAATAATAATAAATTTCGGAGTTAATTATTTTATTATAATAATATGTATTTTAACAACATTAAAAATTTTAATTTATTTATAATTTGATGACAAATTTTAAAAGGAACGCCAGGAATATGAACTACATATTATTTGGACAAGTGACATTTCTTTGCGGACAAGTAGATTTATGCAATGAACTTGCCCATGGACAAGTGAGCAATTTTGATATTTCCGCACCCCTGACATGCCTATAATGGATGAAACCGGGCTCGAAAACAGCCAACCCCAAGAGAGTGAATATGGTGCATAAAGAAAAATTGACTCTACCTACATGTAACTCAGATAGCATATATACTCAGTGAATGATAACAAGAGGGCCATGATGGCCAAAAGCGCTCACCTGAGAACTGGTACAGATGAAGACCATACTGTTGTGATAGGTTTGAAAATTAAGGTATCTGAACAATATGCATAGTGGGATAGGATCATTTTTTATTTAAAAGATCGGTTAGTGCGATGGGCTAACTAAAGAATGAGTTCGGTAGTGTATGTGCGGTTTTTTGCTAATGGCTCTCAAATCATTTTTCTCGATACTCTTACCGGACCTTTTTGTCATTTAGTCATTGACAATTCTGGAAAATGCAGAAACAGTAGATGTTGATGTCTTTTTCGCACACAGTTTTGGAGAACTATTTGCAATGCGATAAGTGTGATGGCTGTGCTATAAGGTCAAGTTTTGCTTTTTCTTTGATAATTTTCTGTCCAATGATAATAAATGATGTTAATGCATGCTCTAAAGACATCAATGTTGCATGTACAAATAACTGCATACAAGTCTTGCAACTGTTGGAAATGAAATTGTATCAATCAATTTTTATGGTCATGCACAAACTATGTGCGTTTGGTAAACATTGAATCAAAAATTGTGTGTGCAAGCCAATCATTGATAACTTATTGATGTTTTTTCCAAACACAAGGGGCAATAACTCTGGTTTATCTGGCCCGATCATGCTTATATTCGACTTCACCTGTAGTCTTACGTTCATAAACAAACTGTACCCGATTGGTGTTTTTGGTCCGATCTTGCTTATATTCGACTTCACCTTTTATCTTATAGTCATAGACAAACTGTGCAAGATTGGTGAAGATTGGGTTAAAAATGAAGTCTATATTCTGAATAAATAGAGGATATTTGTTTCGGTGTGATAACGCGTGATATCATCGCCGGAAAGGAAGACAATATTTTCACGAGCGCGAGTGAAAATATGCAAATTGTCTCCGTTTCCGGTGATGATATAACGCGTTATCACACCAAAAACAAACACACCTTATTTTTAATTTATGCTTAATTAACCTTTGTTTTATATTTTATTGGAAAATATCGCGGGAATCATAACGTCATGACGTCAAAATAATGACGTCATTTCACAGTTTTGAGTCCGTCACCAATGACTTTCCGTTTCATTTACTGTATTAAATCGGGACCCAAAAATGTTGTCCCTCACTGTGAGTGATATAGGGATATATCTCACTGATATTTGTCTATATTTCACTATTTAGCATTAAATAATGTCCATTTTTGCATATTTTTTTCACAAAGTGAAAAAACCTCGGGTGTTTCTGGTCCGATCTTGCTTATATTCGACTTCAACTGTAATCTCATGATAATAGACAAACTGTGCACGATTGGTGAAGATTGGATAAAAAATGAAGTCTCTTTATAGAATAATGTCCATTTTTATATATTTTTTTTAATAAACAAAGGGCAATAACTCTGGTGTTTGAAACATGATCTGGCCCCTTTTTGGCGTCTGCTGAGATCTGATTGTCGTACACAAACTATGAAAGTTTGGTTAAGATTATATGAAAAATAAAGTCTATACGTTGGAAAAGGGCATTTTTGTACATTTTTGCATGAAAAAGGGGCAATAACTCTGGTGTTTCTGGTGTGATCTGACCCAATAACAATCCCATCCGAGATTTTATGGTCATACACTAACTGTGCAAGTTAGGTCAAGATTGAATAAAAAATGTGGTCTTTATTTCGATAACGGACCAAATTGTTGACGGCATACGGACGACGGACGCTTGACGACGCACGAAGCCGGAGAGGTCCCCTATACTAATATATAAAATATGATTTTTAAATTATATATCCATACTTCTATATAGTAATTAGATAGTAAATGAATCCATTTGTTTTTTAATCCCAACAGTTTATTCTTTTTTATTTATCACGAAAGACATTATTAACATAGAGTTCTTTGTGCTCAGGTCAGCTAAAAATACAGATGCCAAGTAATAATCGGTATTGTCCATACTACCATAAGATAAAAAATCCAATTAAAAATTTGTGAAAAAGAACAGAAATTATCGATATGTTTCCACATGAAATAGAAATAAAATGTGAAACTTAGAGTATATATTTGTTAATAGATATTTGCTGATATGTAGAAACTCATTATTAGGCTAAAAAAATAATGAATTGCTTCTCAGGCACTTTTTCCAAACAAGAGGGCCCTGAGGGCCCTAGGACGGTCACCTGAGACCTTGTAATCCAATTGGAATTTGCATCCCAGAGGCGTGGCTTATTTTTATCCCAGGGCATAAGTTGAACAACCTTGAACAACCTCTGGGCCTTGCGGTTTCAGGTAAAGATTTTTTAAGTCATTTTGCTATTTAAGTCTATATAAACCATGTGACGCCTCGAGGGGTGGCCAGATTTGACCCCAGGGGCGTAATTTGAACAATCTTTGTAGAGGACCACTATATACCAAATATGAAACCTCTGTACCTTGTGGTTTCAGAGGTGGAGATTTTAAAAGTAATTTTGCTCTATATTCTATATGAACCATGTGACCCCCGGGGTGTGGCCCGTTTTGACCCCAGAGGCATAATTTGGACAAACTTTGTTCAGGGCCACTAAAGGATGTTACATACCAAATATGAAACCTCTGAGCCTTGCGATTTGAGAGGAGAAGATTTTAAAAGTCATTTTGCTATATATTCTATATAAAATATGAGACCCCTGGGGCGTGGGCCGTTTTGACCCCAGGGGCATAATTTGAACATTCTTTGTAGAGGACCTCTCTAGAGGATGTCACATATTAAATATGAAAGGTCTGAGCCTTGCGGTTTCATAGAAGTAGATTTTTAAAGTTTTCACTTTTTTAATCTATTCTTAGCACTGGTGACCTACATATTCAGCGGATCGAAAAGATTTGAACAACTTTGAAAGAGGTCCACCCAAGGATCATTCCTGTGAAGATTGGTGAAAATCTGCCAAGCGGTTTAGGAGGAGATGTTGTTTGAATGAAAAGTTGACGACGCACGCACGCACACACGCACGACGGACAACGGGCGATCACAAAAGCTCACCATGAGCACTTTTTTGTTGTCTTCTACTATGTTCTACTGTCACCATGTAATGGCTTATTAAAACAAGTAATTAAGTACAGGTAAAAGACAATTTTATGTTTCAATTAACAACAAAAGCATCCCTTTTTATTAATTTCTCAATATAGATTTATTAATCACAAACGTCATTTATTCAAGCTGATGTAAAAAGCCAATCAATTTGAATGTTCATAATTAACATAAGTGCCTTCAAACTGATATACCATCAGCATTAAAATCCTTCTATTTATAGAATTTAACTTTTCGTAATTCATATTTTTTATAACTGTCAAAATAGGAATTATTTTGCAATAAATCACTAATAATGTTTGGAAAGGAAAATTAACACTTTTCAATGCAGCAGGCATTCTCGTTTGTTTCCATAGGACTTATATTGACACAGATTTTCATAAAAAAAGGAATGCTATTACACAAGCAAAAGCATCAACGAAACAAAAGTTTAAATCAACAAATAGACGATATGTATAAAGGTTCCCAATCAAATATGACTTTGTTTTCAAAATTTACAGTATTTCACAATGTGTGTATATCAGATTTATATAATTAAGACACAGACACAGGAAGAAAGTTACTGGAAATACAGAAATCTGTACCGGTTTTCTCTTCTTCCGCTTTGTTAAAATGCAGATTCGTTTAATTTTAAGCCACTGTCCATTGGATCTAATTAAATACATAATTTTAGTAATAGTTCTTATGAACGTTTATGGTGTTTATTCGTCCAAAATATGTTTCTCAATTAGGAAAGGCATTGTTTAAAAGCGCTTGGTACGAACGGAATACTATAATGTACATGCTTGTTTACTTCAGAGCCATCACCAGTTATCGCATACAGAAAATAGGCAATAGCAAGTCACCAAAATGTTAATAATTCAGATTTCAATGCATAGTTTTTGTATTTTGTTGGGTAACATGCCCATTAGAAACACTTTCTGCAACGTTTTTAATTTTTATTAACATATTTCTGGACTGCTCCTTTAAAATCCGGGCGCCATCGTGAAACAAGAGGGCTACGATGGCCCTAGGTCGCTCACCTGAGTTAAAGGCATCATAATGGCTTATAACAAAGAGGGCCAAATGGCACTAAAGCACTTACCTGATTGTAAAGATCTGGACCTTGCAGTTTGAAGATTTGTATAGTCTATATAAACCTTGTGACCTACAGGGTGTGGCCACTTTCTACCCCATGGGTATAATTTGAACAATCTAAGTAGAGGACCACTATACAATTTTACATACCAATTACAAGAATTGTGGCAATTCCACGAAATCCAAATTTTTGTTACAAAATGTATCAAAGTCAGCAAAATTTTTTTTAGTCTATTTTAAGTAATGGTGACCCTGACTCCACCCATCCGATATACAATCCCAAGCGAGGTCTTGATATAAGATATCTATGCATGAAGTTTCATTAAAATATCTCAATACCATCTCAAGTTATTGAGCAGAAACTGTTTTTCTAATTTTAGTAATAGTGACCTTGAACCCACCCACCCCATACATAATCCAAAGCGAGGTCTCGATATAAGGTATCTACATATGAAGTTTCATTAAAATATCTCAATGCGATCTCAGGTTATTGAGCGTAAACCGTTTTTCCATTTTTAATAACAGTGACCTTGACCCCACCCACCCCATAAGCAAACCCAAGTGAGGTGTTGATATAAGATATGTGTATTAAGTTTCATTAAAATAATGGGTTCTCAAGTTCTTGAGCGGAAACCATTTTTCTATTTTCAGTAACAGTCTTGACCTGACCTACACCATATGCAATTCCAAGCAAGGTCTCGATATAAGGTATTTATGTATTAAGTTTCATTAAAATAGCTCAATGTGTTCTCAAGATATTCAGTGGAAACCATTTTCCTATTTTAAGTAATGGTGACCTTGACCCCACCCACCCCATATGCAATCCCAAGCAATGTCTCGATATAAGGTATTTATGAATTAAGTTTCATTAAAATAGCTCAATGCCTTCTCAAGATATTTAGCGGAAACCATTTTTCTACTTTTAATAACGGTGACCTTGACCCCACCCACCCTATATGCAATCCCAAGCGAGTTCTCAATATAATGTATTAAGTTTCATTAAAATATCTCTATGCGTTCTCAAGATATTGAGCGGAAACCTTTTTTTTTTATTTTTATTAACAGTGACCTTGACCCCACCCACCCCATATGCAATCCCAAGAGAGGTTTCGATATAAGGTATCTTTGTATTAAGTTTCATTAAAATATCTCCATGTGTTTTCAAGTTATTGAGCGGAAACAGTTTTTCTATTTTTAGTAACAGTGACCTTGACCCCACCCGCTCCATATGCAATCACAATCAAGGTCTCGATATAATGTTTCCAACCAAATATAAAACCTCTGGGCCTTGTGGTTTCAGAGAAGAATTTTAAAATCATTTTGCCATTTACGTCTATATAAACCATGTGAGCTACGGGGTGTGGCCAGTTTTGACCCCATGGCATCATTTGAACAATTTTGTAGAGGACCACTATACAACAATACATACCAAATATGATACCTCCGGGCCTTGCGATTTCAGAAAAGAAGATTTTTAAAGTCATTTTGCTATTCAAGTCTATATAAACCATGTGACCCTCGGGGTGTGGCTATTATTTACCCAAGGGGCATCATTTGAACAATGTTTGTAGAGACCACTATACGATGTTACATACCAAATATGAAACTTCTAGGCCTTGCGGTTTCAGAGATTTTTTAAGTCATTCTGCTATTTAAGTCTATATACCTAAACCATGTGAGCCCCAGGGTGTGGCCAGTTTTGATTCCAGGCGCATCATTTGAACAATATTTGTAGATGACCACTATACAATGTTACACACCAAATATGACACCTCTGGGCCTTGCGTTTTCAGAGGAGAAGATTTTTAAAGTCATTTTGCTATTTAAGTCTATATAAAATATGTGACCCCCGAGGTGTGGCCAGTTTTGACCCCTGGGGCATCATTTGAACAATCTATGTAGAGGACCACTATATAATGTTACATACCAAATATGAAACCTATAGGCCTTGCGGTTTCAGAGAAGATTTTTACAGTCATTTTGCTATACAAGTCAATAAAAAAAAATTTGACATTAAATCAAATTTGTGGCGGGCCATAAAAATACGTTGCGGCGCTGCCTGAGAAACAAATCAAATCTTTTTTTAGGTGAGCTAAAAATACTAAATAAATTTTTTTTTGACATTAAATGAAATTTGTGGCGGGCCATAAAAATACGTTGCGGCGCTGCCTGAGAAACAAATCAAATCCTTTTTTTAGCTCTTTTAGTATGCAATGTAAACATAATTGTGGAATATATTTTTTCCACAATATTGCCCTGTAAAACCCGGTTTTTCCCAGTATTACCTGCCTGGGCCGGTCAATACTGTAATATGAGCGGCATATTACTTCTAAAGCATATTTACACATCGAATTAATTGATTATATAACTGTATTTTAGGGTCGATGCTTTTCAAACATTGCATGAATCGGAAACGAAATTTGGCAGGTCACGAAATTATGTAACATTTACCTGTGTTATCATCCACATGTACTGTATTCATTCATTACTGTGGTTTTAAATACAACTCAGAAAGACAATAAGGATTGAAAACTTACTTATTGCCATTAGGAATATATTGCGTTTATTATGTCCTAATCCTCCGTGTTTTGGAATGTGGTTTGCTTTCGGCGCCCTCTGTCACTTGAAACTATTTTAAGTTGTTATATTTGCGCATTTGCTACAATATTGTACCTTAGTGTTGCGGTTACATTCCACTACTGTTCTTGGTGAAAATGGGGCTATACCGATTAGGGGCAGTGTGTTTGTATGCACTTAAGGATATTTGAAAGGGTTTATTTTCTCTACGGCGGAAGGATTCTTTTCGGAATTTTCCGAAAGCTCGATCATTGGAGGATCACTACACACGTCATATAGGAGGAAGCGTTCTGATTGGCTGGAAGGAACCAAAGAACCGTTTGAAGTATCACAGGAACGCTAGCTTTTCACAATTTGTAATTTCGGACTGTAACATCGCCAAATTCACTAACAAAATTATACTAACTTTAACATTGACATTAACATTTAAACATTTTTACTACACTTTAACAAGGAGGAGGACACGGATCGAGGACGCGAGGATGGAAACGTAATAGTTGTTGCTAATTCATTGTAAATCTGGACATTTCTGAAGCGACTTCTGCTATTAACATTAATAATAACCGTAACCATAAGTTGATATATATTACAGTTACCATTTATTGCTATGATATATATTACAGTTACCATTTATTGCTAAACAGCTATATTATTTTATTTACATTATTCTTCAAGTACGAAGTACAATAAATTACAGTTGTTTATTCAAATTCATTCTGTTCGTCTGTTATTAATACACCAAGACAGTCCGACTCTCTCCTAGAGTATAATATTCCGAGGTTATATCGCAGTCCACCATAGGGATTTTCGCGTTACAATACTATAAAACCTGGGTTTTATGCCAACCCCGGTTTAAAAACAGCATTAAGGTACATCATGCTTTGTAAGTCGACAATTCAAACTTTCAAATGATTCTTATTTGTTTGTTGTTTTTTTAATTACTTATCAAATTAATCTGAATTATGTTTAAAAAAAACAAGGCAAAACCAATTTATTTATAGTGGGTCATGTGAATTTGGAACAAATTCAAGATGGCAGATTTAAGTTACTAACAAGCACATTTTCCATCGGAATGTTTGCATGACAAAATCACAAACAAATGGTTGTAATTGACAGATAAATTATTAATATTTTAATACAAATATATATTATTAATTTTCAAAGTCCACTGAAGCTCTGTGAATTGATTAGTTTCTGATATCATTGGAATGTCTGTGAATTGATAAGTTTCTTATGTAATCAGGATATGGACACACTTGGATAAATAATGAAATGCCGGTACATTTTGAGCTCAAGAGTCATGACTCTTGGGATTTGAATCCTAGTGAAAGCCCTGATTTAGTTAGATTAAATAGCACATGTCATAATGCCATATCTGGATTAAACTTTTTGCAATATGTTTCCTCACTACATATCTAAAATTAGTAGATCTAATGAAAAACAAAAATCTTCGTCACAAAACAAGAAAATACATTATGCTTTTTGGTTAACATCAAATTAGTTTATAATTGGGTATGTTAATATAACTTTCATGAGAAACATGTTTTGCGCAACCTAATGGTCAATATATTACTTCAATACTTGTGGTAATAAAGGTTATATATTTCTTCTCACTAGAACAACTTTATATATTTTTGCTTTATGAAAATGAAGATATTAAAATAAGACACCGTTTTACATTGCTTTTGCACTGTAAATGTGTGATATGCAGCTGATCAAAGAGATGGTAACAAATATTTTTAAGATACCAAGGAAACTGGCGATAAGTACGCATTGCAAATTGTATACTCATAAAAAGTAAGAAAAGGGGCTCCATGTTTATTTATTTCTACACAAGTCTCTAAAAATCACGTACACTCACACATTAAACACTCCTTGAACATACACCCGCCCTTGACGCACACTACTCTTGCATCCATCTGATCAGTCAAAAGAGTCTTCAACACGCACTGCCGCTAACACAGTTCACTTTTAAAAAAATGTCTCTTTCCTTCCTTCAACGCCCATATAGGTATACTATTATTAAGACTTCCTTCTCTATCGAACAGCGAATGCACTGTAAACGTTTTATTTGTGTTCTATTTGTTTTGAACATTTCTTCACAAAGAACATACAATTTAAGGTCGATGGTAATACAGGGATGGAAATTAACGGGCGCCCACTGGCCCCAGGCGACCAAATTTTGCAGTCGGCAAGTGATTCCAAAAAGCTGGTAGTCCACTTTGGCGACTAGCTTTTTAGAAAGCTTAAATCCACTTCCAATAACAATTACTTGCTGATTTTCTTATACCGCCATCCCTTTGCGTTTTAATTGTTCGTCCAATAAAAGCTATCGATACATATCTCCAATTGTAAGGCTCGTTTCGTCTTGTGCATTAAAACATAGCTGCCCCCGTTATTTTTGAAGCAGATATTGTTTGTATGCATGTTTTTGCAAATTCTAACAATTAAACAGCGGCATCTATATTTTAATAAAAAGTCAATTCTTCACTGTTTTTTTTTAAATTTAATATGTGGAAATAAGTTGAAGGGGCTAAAAGCCCCCTGAAAAAGAAAGGCAGTCAAACGATGCTAAACGTAAACATCTACAAGTTTATGACAAAAACAAGAGAGACTGTTCTTACAAGCTAGCTAATAGATTGTATTGATTTATTAAAGAATTAAATTTCCAATATAGTTTTCAACAAGCTATTTCCATATACTGAATATCACTGTAATGTTCAACATGCGGTTTTCAAAATTAATTTGGTGGGCTCGTAAATCTAGAAAAAACTATGGGCCCACTCGGGCAACCAGACCAAATATGTTTATTTCATCACTGTAATAGATATTGATTTTGTTATGATGTAGACTGGGTATACCAATTACCAGGAATTTAATTTTGTTCCTGGCTTGCAACATGTAACAAAAACAAAATAAATACAGAATGCTGGCTTATTATAACAATACAACCTTCATCTATCAAAATAATTCAAATTCGTAAAAAAAATCACAAGTTTAAACAACTGTTGCGCCGAGAAATTGTGCATGTCATTAGCCATCTATGTTCTGGTAATACACCTATTACGGTGAATCTGACTATCCGCCAATCAGAATTCAGAAAAATCATGTTCAGGGTTAAACAAATGATACTGTACAAAACTTCAGTCATATTACATTATATTTGCTAAAATTTTAAATCTATTTTCTTTACATATTTATAGTAAGTGATAATTTAATTATTTATATTAACAATGCAGTTAAAAACAAACTTTTAGAAGACTCAGACCTTTAATTGAGTTTATTTACCTTTAAAAACGACATAATTGAATGGAAACCAAAGTTGACTGCAGCCCGCAGCAT
This sequence comes from Congeria kusceri, assembly GCA_027627225.1. NCBI lineage: Eukaryota > Metazoa > Mollusca > Bivalvia > Myida > Dreissenidae > Congeria > Congeria kusceri. The sequence continues at coordinate 6,422,866 of CM051035.1, forward strand.
AACTTTAACGAAGGGATGTAACTTGACAAATATTGTTTGTGTATGTGAGCGATATTTATGTCTTTTGGCAATTCCTGGTAATAGGGATATCCCGGTAATAGGTATATGGAGTATATTTGGTTGATGAAACACGATAATATAGTTGTCCACCGGATTTTGTTTTTTATATTACTTGTTCCTTTACCAAGAAGAACTTTGAGCTGTACATTAATCATGTACACATTTGCTCAAAGTATTCAGGAAGAACGAATTACAGTCAAACCGGCCACAAGTCAAACCGGCCACAGGTTAAACCGGCCATAAAAAAGTCAAACCGGCCACACAGTGATTTGGAAAAAAGTCAAACCGGCCTCATTTTTTAATCCTCTCAATGACTTGATGAATGTGTGCTTTATATATATTTTTATAGTACTTAATGTGTTAATTTTATTTTTAGACCATGAAAAACGACAATACATCTATGTATATATAACTTTGATATGTCTCATGTATGTTGACTCGCTTGGCTTCTTCTCTTCTACTCTGTCGTTGGCTTCTTCTCTTCTACTCTGTCGTTGGCTTCCCAAACGACGAAATTTTCTTTAGTAGCGATGAGGCGCTCAGCTCTCTCCTCTGGTAGCTGGAAAAAAAACCATAGCGTACGTTAGTATATTTTGCATGTTTTAATTAAAATTCAACGAAAATCTTGTAAGATAAAAATAAAATTTGTTTGTGTGTGTGTACAGTTACCTCAAAATTCATATCCTTGGGCTCCTCGGGCCTTAATGCCTGTCTGTGTCGGTTGATGCATCTGGCGATATAATCTTTCCTTAAATCACCAACCCTAACTAAGCCCTCGACACCTTGCGATGCTTCTTCGACTATAGAAGACGCCGTTCTCACCGTGTCCCGTGTCGCTGTTGGTTTTCCCTGAAGAATTGAAAACGTCATGACATCTATTATTGTTTGGCATTATGCATTTAGAATTGCAATGGGTAAGTGTTTGTGTATAAATTTACTTTATTGTTATATATATAGTTATATAAATGACATCAAACTAATTTGTGCCCTCACCTTTGCCATGATCTTTGCCCTGGGGCCGCGTTCTGGTTCAGGAGCGTGTATGTGGGCTTTATTATTCCTGGTAAATTTCCCATCCTTTTCAGTCACTCCTGCAAGACATGTAAGAATTGTGCTTCTGACAGAACAACGCCATGTCGTAGAGCGGGGACGTCGCTGCTAATTGAAAAATGAAAATATTATAAAACCTAAACAATGTTGAATGTAATTTTAGATTTTAACGTCAACAACAACTTAAAAAGAGGAATTGTTCATACTTGTATTTATATTATATTTCTATTACCTTTATTACATAGCTGTATCCATGAGAATATGTAAGGAGATTCTTGCCGAGCTGCGAGCCTTGTGGAATCAGTTCAAACGTTAGTGGTGTGTCCGCTATAGGTGCGTTAGTAACTGCCATGTCCACCAATGATGTTTCTTCAATGCGAACAGGTTCTACATACGACCTTTCAATGACAATAGATTTCATAGTTGATGTCTCCATTTCTTCCGTCAAGTCTGTTGTTGTTGTTTCTTCCGTCCAGTCTGTTGTTGTTGTTCCCTCCGTCCGGTCTGTTTCATCCACTGTTCTGTCGCTGGTTTCCATCATGTCTGTTATTGTTGTTCCTTCCGTCCCGTCTGTTGTTTTTCCTTCCGTTTCGTCTGTTGTTGTTCCTTCCGTCCCGTGTGTTTCGACTGCTGTTCTGTCTCTGGTTTCTGTCAGGTCGGTTGTAGTAGTTATGTTCTGAGTCAACATATCGCATCCTCTGCATACAAACTTTATACTTCCGCCATTTCTGCTACGTGTAGCATGTAAATAACGTGCTCTTGAAATTCCTGTAAAACATGCAAGCTCTTGAAATTCCTGTAAAACATGCAACCTTATTATTTAAATCATTTTATTCATTATGTGTATATTATTGTGTTATTCTTACGACAATACATATTTTAAAGAAAACTTTTTTCAAGGAATCACCAGACATATATTTGTTTGCATTTATAATCAACGCTGTTGCAATGTAGGCATTCATATTTTTTTTTTACATACCTGTGTTGCACCCTATGTGCTGCCATCGTTCGCAGTCATCACATGTAATTGCTTCATCGGTATCATGCACTATTTGTCCGCAATCAATACACCTGTCATCGACACTCATGTTCTATTTGCGTTTACGAGTTAATACCACAATATGTTACAAAATGATAACTTAAATTAACAAATAAATCTATAAACGTTCTTATTTAATTTGTTAATCCTTTACAATAACTCACATATTTGTCCAATTGTCAAAAAGCAAGTATGCACAATATACATGAACGATGTATATATATATACTAAACATCTAATTGAACTGTGTACAGGTAGCCATTTCTGAGCATTTTAGTGCGAAACCGACAAAGCAAAAAATATTACACCTACTAATTAAATATTATCATATATGCAAACTGATGACAACAATCTACCTTACCAAACTAATTAAAGCATGATTAAAAGAGTCAACAATTAGCTTTAACTGTTTTGCAATTTAAGCATTAAATTAAGTGTCGCATGCATTTCATGTTCAAACACAATACAGCCAAACTTCACACCTATTAATAGAAACCTTTTCACTTATTAGCACTATGGTCGACTAACAACTAATATAAAGTGTATGTTGTGTATGGCCGGTTTAACGTTTTTGTGGCCTGTTTAACTTTTTTGTGGCCGGTTTCACTTCATTTCTCACAGAATGAGGCCGGTTTGAGTTTTTTGTGGCCGGTTTGACTTTTTTGTGGCCGGTTTAACTTGTGGCCGGTTTGACTTGCTTCCGGAAGAACTAAGTGGCTAATTAATTTCCTTGAAAAGTTTCATAACGAGTAACTGTCTATATAAAAAAAAAATTGCACAATTCCTGCACAAATCAATAGAATTTTTTTTAACTTTACATTTCATACCACCTTTTTTACGAAAGTAACACCTTTTATTTGATACCAATTTCGATTTGAAAATCATGGTACATTTGAATTAAGGGGAAGTAATTCAGTTTGATATTAGTCCAATAAATACTACACCGAATAGTATGAGCCTAAAGGTCGGTTACAGGTTACAATATACTAATTCCAATCCTTATGTAATATGATGTAAAAGGCGGAGTGTTGTGCGCAAAAACAAGGTCCCTATGTCCAAGGGTAAGGTCACAATTTAAGGTCAAAGGTAAAATATTAAAATCAATCCTTTACACTTAATCCAGAGCATATCTTCGTCCAGCATGGATGGATTTTCAAATTACTTGACAGGAATGACAAGCATGGTGAGGTGTAGTGTCGCGCGCAATAACCAGGTCCCTAGGTTCTAGATCAAGGTCACAATTCAAGATCAAAGGCGTAGTGGCAGCGTCAACATTTTTTTCCGCTTTCTAACTCGAGAACGAATTGAGCTATTGAAATGAAACTTCATACGTAGATACCTTATTGCAAGACCTCTCCTTGGATTATATATGGGGCGGGTGGATCAAGGTCAATGCCACTGTTACTTAAAATAGAAAAATGGTTTCTGCTCAATAACTTGAGAACGCATTTGGATATTCAAATGAAACTTAATACATAGATACATTGTATCAAGACCTCGCTTGGGATTGCATATGGGGGGGGGGGGTGTCAAGGTCAATGTAACTTTTCCTAAAAATAGAAAAACGGTTTCCGCTCAATAACTTGAGAACGCATTGAGATATTTTAATTATACTTAATACATACATACCTTATATCGAGACCTCGCTTGGGATTGCATATGGGGTGGGTGGGATCAAGGTCAAGGTCACTGTTACTAAAAATAGAAAAATGGTTTCCCTTCAAAAACTTGAGAACGAATAGAGATATTTCAACGAAACTTCAAACATAGATCCCTTATATCGAGACATTGCTTGGGATTGCGTATGAGGTGTGTGGGGTCTAGGTCACTATTACTAAAAATAGAAAAACGGTTTCCGCTCAATAACTCGAGAACACATTGAGATATTTTAACGAAACTTCATACATCTCGCTTGGGATTACGTATAGTGTGGGTGGGATCATGGTTAAGATCACTGTTACTAAAAAGAAGAATAAAAACGGTTTCCGCTCAATAGCTTGAGAACACATTGAGATATTTTAATGAAACTTCATACATAGATATCTTATATCTAGACCTCACTTGGGATTCCTTATGAGGTGGATGGGGTCAAGGTCACCGTTACTAAAATAGACAAACAAGTTTCCGATCAATAGCTTGGAGAAGTCATTGACATATTTTACTGAAACTTTATATGTAGATACCTTATATCTAGACCTTACTTAGGGTCGCATATGGGGTGGTGGAGTCAAGGTTAAGGTCACTATTTAAAAAATATATATTTGTGCTGACTTAAATGCATTTGATTCGAAAAATTTGGTTTTCGGAGAATTTCCACGTTTCTTGTATATTTTGGCATGTTGATTAAAGATTTAAGAATTTATATGGAATAGTTTTGATATCTAACCTCACCACAGAGAGAGAGGCTTTGGAGATGAATTAGATGCACAAATACCATGACTCTACCTTATTAGTTTTTGAATTGTTTCTCTTAAGTCGTTGAATGTTAACCTCGAAAAGCTTCTTTGTGACAATGACACTCTTGTTTGGAGTTATTTTTCATTGTCTATTCAAGTTCTGTATTCCATAACTGGTGATGTCTCAGGAGAAAATCAGCATGTACATATTTATTGTTTATTCCTTTCATAAATATAAACAAGTATAAGATGCCTTTCGTAAATATGGAACAGTTTTCAGACGAATTCGTAAGAACTCACTGTTTGCCAAATCATTATTTATTGAATAAGATTCCATGGACATCAGCTCTAAAATTTTCAACCCGGAACATGTGTCATATATAATTTCCATCGATAAGTAATCATCAACATATGTTGCATTGTAGCTGCAAAAAGTCTTCCTTAATTTTTCTAATTTGTTTAGAAGATGTTCGAGAATATGATAAGCCCCTTAAGTCTGTGATTTTCATATAAATATACTCTTTTGATAAATCATTTTATCTAAATTCCTCAACAAACTATCAGAACACCTCGCTAGAGTAATATTCCATTCATAATATACCTCTGTGCAAAATATAGTACACAACAAAAACAACACATACAAAAACACTATAAAAAAAGTATAAGATGCTTTGCAAGCGCTCGTGAACATATTAATTGTATGCCTTTCCAGTGATGATATAACGCGTCGTCACACCGAAAACAACCAAATATCCTCTATGTATCATTATAATTGTGTTGGATCAAATACGTTATAATTCGCCATCGCTGTCTGTTATTCTTGCGGGGTGAATTTGAATAATTATGTTTGCTGGCGATAAAACAGCATAATTCACCTATCAATATTCCCCCCCCCCAGGCAGGAATTTGATACGCCGAATAAATTTGGGTCCCGGGAAATAGACTGCGGATTTTAGACCCCGGTAATATTGGCCCCAGGGCCATTTGATACCACATTAAGCATCTCCCAGTGTGGGGATTTAGACAAAAAGGCCTGGCTCTAGAGTGGGGAATTAGACCCCCAAAAAAAGAATTTGTCAAATTCCCTGGGTTAGACGGCCGCTTCCCCCATGGGGGAAAATATTGATAGGTGCATAAACGTGTGTGTCTTGCTTGTTTCTGCTACGATCCGTTTATGGATATGTTGTTGCCAAAGAAATGCTGGTCGTTTTAGGTGTATACCGGAGACAAAAATATCGTAACCAGAGTTAAAATAAGCAAATCGTTTTATATATGTTCTATACATTTGCACATAGTTATATGCCAATTAAGCTAGATCTACACAAGCTATTTAAAGTTGTGAATATGCATTCTGAAAATTGCCCAATTCGACCGACGAATTTTTTTTTCGTTATAAAAAGCAAAGCCTTTTCATAAGTTACAAGTATAATATGGAAACAGAACTCGCTAATAACAGATACGGAGTTCGCAAACCGTCTACTTGTATTTGATACAAGTATAATATGGAAACAGAACTCGCTAATAACAGATACGGAGTTCGCAAACCGTCTACTTGTATTTGATACAAGTATAATAAGGAAACAGAACACGCTAATAACAGATACGGAGTTCGCAAACCGTCTACTTGTATTTGATACAAGTATAATAAGGAAACAGAACACGCTAATAACAGATACGGAGTTCGCAAACCGTCTACTTGTATTTGATACAAGTATAATATGGAAACAAAACACGCTAATAACAGATACGGAGTTCGCAAACCGTCTACTTGTATTTGATACAAGTATAATAAGGAAACAGAACTCGCTAATAACAGATACGGAGTTCGCAAACCGTCTACTTGTATTTGATACAAGTATAATAAGGAAACAGAACACGCTAATAACAGATACGGAGTTCGCAAACCGTCTACTTGTATTTGATACAAGTATAATATGGAAACAGAACTCGCTAATAACAGATACGGAGTTCGCAAACCGTCTACTTGTATTTGATACAAGTATAATATGGAAACAGAACTCGCTAATAACAGATACGGAGTTCGCAAACCGTCTACTTGTATTTGATACAAGTATAATATGGAAACATAACACGCTAATAACAGATACGGAGTTTGCAAACCGTCTACTTGTATTTGAACGTTGAATACGTTCAATGTTTACAAAGAAAAACAGATAAGTATATAATATATAGATTTATTTGTATTTTTTCTTTACTGTAACGCAACATGACGTAAAGGCACGAAACACACTTATTTTAATATATAGTCATTAACAAACAATATGTAATGGCACACATGTATAACGTATATATTTTATTACGGCATTTTGTCTTGTAAGTGATATTCTCAGGGGTTGCATACAATATTTTGCTGTAATACTGATACAAATGTAAATGAAAATTGCCCATATTGTTGTTGCATGCCTTAGGTTTTATCTTCACAAAAACAGACATGGACGAAACTCATATATGCTCAACGTCTTTAAAACAAATAACAATAATATGAATAAGAGTGAAACATTATGCTACCTAACTGCAAGACAAGCACACATTTACATGCCGCAGTCGTACAGAGCAATCGTTCATACTACACATTACAATTGTCCGGAACGCCTTTTTCCACTTTATTGTTTTAATACAAACGCGTCATTTTTAAATTTCACGATATATATAATTAGGACAAACACGTTTGGGCTAATCTTACTTAGTACGTACATTTACATGGGCGGACATCAACCATTAGCATACCATCAGGATGTGGGTGAAAACACTCTGTTTATATCGTGTCGAGATGCACAAGTTTTCGCGCACACCACATATAATAAAGAGGAGAAAATATAAAAAATCTATCACAATCTGTACACAAACGTAATGTCTACAATTACATTTTGCACAACACAACAGTTAACGTTGCTTTAAAATACACAATAAAATGAATACATATACTATTATAAACAAGCAATACAAGGAAAAAAGTATCATGTGATAAAGTAGTACTGAGAATTATTATCTGAATTCGGACACGGCACGCGCCAACCTTCATATAAACTTCGCAGAAAATCCAGTATGGGTTATTATGCATCAATTATGGGCGGGGCTAATACATTCGAAGCACATGCTAGCAAATAAACACTTCCCCGACAAATGTGCCAGTACATATTATCACCAGTGTGATAAATAAAGACAATTCCATGACTGGTGTTCCGGTGGTTGGTATCGCTCGAGTTGATTTTGTGACGCTGTATTTCACGAGCCCGCAGGGCTCAACGTCTAACAATCAACGAGAGCGATACCACCCACCGGAAAGTTATCGTGTGATACAAAACGGATTTCATGGAAAGTGTTTAATGGATATTCAGATTACATTACGCCATAAATGTATGGCATAATCTGTACGCAAAGTGAGCAGTGATGACATACTTAATTGACATCGTTTTCCTAGTAATCCTATCCTATATAGGTCATGACAAGATCGTGTTGTGTCGTGTTAGTATGTTTTTAAGTACCAACATAACACAGCATTAAAGAAACAATGCGTCGGTGATGAATACAATCATTTTGGACGACAATATTGATAATCGGATACACGTTTGAAACAAATACGAATAAAAAGATACGTTCTGACCAGTCATGGCAGTTTCGAAATCAACTCGCGTTTCTAGTTAGCATGTTTCACATGAAAAAATGAAATATATAGGGACAACTTTGTGGATACATGTACTTAAAAAAGGAAGTGCAAATACTTGATGCTGGATATTAAATGTAAACAGCAGTGGATCGACGTTAGCATTAAGACTTTTGAGGTTACATTATACACTGTTTTCTTTACACAATGTTGTTCTTTTTGTTAGAGCTTACGACACTTGGCATAGCAGTTTCCGTTAATTTTCACACCATTGATGAATTCAGCTACTTAAATTTTATATAACAGATTTTAAATTGTAATGCCTTATAGTGTTAAACATCTATTTGTTTGTCTATCGATGTGCATTCAAGAACAGCTTGTTCATTTATGAAAATTAAGGGAGGACTCCTAACAAACACAACAGCCGTAGCTAATGATTTGGGCGGAGCTTCATAAACAAATAGTAGGTTACATTTAAAGGACATAATACTTTTACATGATAGTTTGTTGTCGAACAACCCACGGCCGAAAGTTTCGCACTAGTGATTTAATCCCTACGCATCTAAACTTCCGGCCGTGGGTTATTCGACAACAAACTATGATGTAAAAGATATATTTTTATTAATTTTGCATTATATTTTAATTTCAGAAATATTCAGTGTCTGTGAGAAAAATCATTGAAGCGAAATGTCCCTGTTAAGTGCACACCTCCTTGGGATTGAAGATTCCCATACAGTTTCATTGACTTCTGGCCAGTAGTTGCGTAGAAACAGGCAGAACAATAATTGTGCATTCCTTTAAGAAAAATAAGTGAAGCGGAACATCCTGGCTCAGTACACACCTCATCCTCGTTATGAAGCTTCCAATGAAGTTTCGTTTAATTCTGGCCAGAACCTGCTGAGAAATAGTCTGGACAGGAAAATAAAGGAAGGACGGACAGATGGATGGACAAAGCGGCGACTATATGCTCCTCTAAACTATTTTCGGGGAGCATAATAAAATAGCATTTGGAAGCTGAAGCTATAAATTAATAGCATTAAAAGGAAAATGCTTATGAACAAAAGCACTTATACAACACGTAAACGCATGATGTATTGTTGTGCTAGACAAATACGAATAATAATATATCGAGAGTTAAAATTGAAATGAGATAATTAAAAAGTATAAAAATGGCAGATTGTCCAATATTTTAATTTACAGCATTTGATCTGATTATCATCACATGAAAGTAAATACTGGGAGTATTTTGATACATGGTACTTTGATCTCTGTGTGGAGCTTGCACAAAGATGGCCCAATTGCGATTTCACACTCTAGCCTATAACGCAAGCTAAACGGTTTCAAACTGATTAACTCGAGTGCATTTTCATATAGCAGAACAACACAAGGAAACCTAGTCATAATCATATATAAACAGTGTAATAAATGCCATCGCTACGTTAACAATTGCATGCACACATGAATGAATTTACTATTGTTCTACTATAGACAACCTTGGACAAGTTCAGCGTAATGGTAAATAGTTTTACCGACCTACGTACACTTTCTTTAAAAGGTGGTTTGATTTCGATAATCATTTCACTTTGCCTTTTAATTTTTTTTTTCGTTCTGTCGCATGGTTTCAAAGGTGCTTTTGTTCTGGCCGAATAAATTTGCTGCACAAGTTGCCCCGACAGGAGTTGTGGACTTTATAATAATTTCAAAGGCATCATCTTGATACTGTGCACACATCGTCTTGGTAAAAACTAATAAAGCTTCCCATAAACAATCATAAATTGCCATCCAGTAGTTGCTAGCAAATAATCTTGACACAAAAATGGACAGAAGGACCGACGGACGATCTGGTAAGGCGGCGACTAAATGTGCTACTCTGATTTTTTTCGTTGTGCATACTTTTAACAATCTAACCTTAAATCTAGAGATAAACAAATATTTACAGGGAATTGTATATGTTCAATAGATTACATAAGCAAAATAACTTATACAACACAGTGAAACGCCAGCTGCCTCAGCAGTAATAAACGCATCAAATACATCATTCTATATTTCGTATTTAAACTCAAATTTAGTGCCTTACAATATACTTACTTACACAACATGAAAAACGCACGCAAATAATAAATTCTGAAAAATTGGGTCACCATCTTAGAACGGTCAGTGCAAGGCATTAAGGATTTAACATTTAAAAAAGTCACAATTATTAAACTACATGTCGTGGCGGACCCTGCGCATTGGTTTTTAGACATCTACGATTAGAAAACAGATTGGATTGGATAAAACATACTGAATTTATATGTCGCAGCTTTGAAACTTTGCCGGATATTAGCAAACTAATTAAAAAGTTATCCTATTGTAAATGAGTGTCCAGCTATTCTGTTTGACAGCGAAAATGTCAACCAAGTGATAAATTACTTTGTTGACTGTGTCAGTCTCATCTAAAAGATCTTCAGCTTTAATATATTGACCGCCAGTTTCTTTTCCCAGTATGTTAACGAACTGAAGTCGACTTGTAGAATCGAAGCCTTGATTTAAAAATGTCTCATCCAGCAAAACCTCCGACCTTGCTCCGCCTACCGTTCCTCGAGCAACTTTTAGGACAAGCTCGCTTATCTTAGCTTTCCGTTCGGAATGCGTGGCTTCCTTCAGAGCATCCTTATCAAACATTATTATGTCGTGTTCATCTTCCTTCAGAGTCGGGGCTACCTCGGAAAGCAACGTTTGATATTGCCTTTTTAGTTTTGGATATTTAATGACGCTTTCCCCAGCGACTTCCCAGTTAATATTTGCATATATCACGCAATTTGAATTTTGCAGCAAAGCATCAATGAAACAACTTCTTATTTCTTCAACAGACAGTAAATAGTGGCCTCTTTTATGTAGCTTTTCTTTAAACGTTTTGTTAGCTGCCATTCCCACTACGAGAGCACCCCAATTTATAGACTGCCCCGGATGTCCCTTTCCTCTTCGCCATGTCATAAACGCGTCCACGAAACTGTTGGCTGCTCCGTAGCTTGCATGGCCCGGCATTCCAAAAACGCTCATAACTGAGGAAGCTACAACAAAAAAGTCCAGATGAATATTCATCCTTCGCGTAACAGTATGGATATTTAACAAACCAAGCACTTTAGGTTTTAAAATCGATTCGATGTTGGTCCTATTGATATCTGACAACCAATGTTCTTCCACGATACCTGCTCCATGTAATATACCCTTGATACAACCTATTGTAGTTGTTTTTTCTATTAACGCGAATACATTTTGAAGTTCAGTAATGTTAGAAACATCTACGCAATGTGTAAGTACTTTACAACCAAAGTTGTTTTCCAATTGTATTATTCTGGATTCCTGTTCAGGTGTGGGTACCTTTCTTTGCATCAAAACAATTGTTCCTGCACCCTTCTCAGCAAGAAGCATAGCTAATTCCAATCCCAGGCCCGTCCGCCCGCCAGTCACTATATACACTCCCTGTTTATCAAACATCAAATCCAATGGTTTTCTTATGGGAAGCAAAAAGAAACCGGTTTTACTGTCTAGTAATCGTATATGCCTAACTGGTATGCTTTCCGATTGACCTCCAGATACATTCACATCAAATATTTTACGTACAATGTCTCCATGTTCTTTTATCCACTGTATCGCCACGTTCAAAGTCTTCGTCGGATATTTCTGTGCAAAGATATCGTTCAAATTAAGACTTGTAAGTTTAAAACCAGAGACCTTTCTCAAAGCATCTTTTTGTCTCGCCGTTAGATTTTGATCCAGGCATACAATATGTCGGCATTTCTTGGCAATTAGCGGTGCAAGCCCATGAAGATTTTCGAATGTTACTGCACACCGCTCCATGTTTAAATCTTTCAGGTCGGTCACCGTAACATCTGTTCCCATTTTTTCTTTCAGAATTTCTTGCAACAAAGTGCAGAGTGAACTGGGCTCCTGGGCTAGCACGGATACAGGTAAGTGTCCGCCTACGAAAGAGGCAAGGTGGCTAAAAACTGTAACACAGGTAAGTAGTCCAGGAATGTACGCATGGCGCAAATTGAAATCACACACTTTGATGATGAAACCTTCTGGTATATTTAATGATGTCTTCACTATAGAGAGATAAAGCGCAACCGATTCATGCGAGTAAACATCCTTGGATATGAACCCTATGTGCTCGGTACATGTAATAGCTTGAGCTTCTAAACTGGTATCATCAACCGAAAGCACTTTTTGGAATAACACAGGTACCACCGCTGACCGAACAACAAATGTGACGTTAGAGTCTTCACTCCTATGACCTAGCTCTGCTGGAGTCAAATACATTTTATCATTCTCGACTTTTGCATCAAACCCCGGCAGATGTGCCTGAAAGGGTTGTAAGGGAAATTCATTTCGAAGTCGAGGTGTGACGGTCTGGCGTGGTACTTTATCAAACTGACTGTACAGGATATTGGTAGGCGTTATAACCATGTCATTAGCACGACCGGATTGTTCAAACGTTTTCTGAACGGCGCTGACTAAATTATCTAATACTTCAATCAGCGATGGTTGAATATCAATTATAGTAACATTCAAGTTAACTGTTTCCACAATCAAAGAACGTACAAAGCCCCATAATTCAGCACCAAAAGGACTGATTGTGCTTGCCGATGAACCTTTCACTAACTGCGTGTTTTCAGTTAGCAAATACAATGGTGTATGCTTTTCATCGCAGAATTTAATGAATTCCGTGATAAAAAGACAATGCTCTACTACAATATCAAACATTGGTGTTACATCATAATCTATGGAATCAGGAAGAAACGCACCCGTGTTTAGATAAACCAAAATTGCTTTCATGCCTGACGAGGGTAGTTGTTGCTGCAAGCCAGATAGTTTAGAACACATTTCAATGCAGTTTAGTCCATGTCTTTCAATTATCAGTTTTGTCTTGTCATCTAAGTTTCGCCTAAAAAACAAATATATTCCGTCTGATTTTCTTATTTCAGAAGCCACAGTATGTGAGCTCATGGGGTACCAACCCAATTCGTACCGCAGTTCGCATGGTGCCATTGCTCTGCTTGGTTTATGATATGTTGAATAATTTGGTATTTCAGCAACTATTTCCCCACTATTGTCTGCCAATATTATTCTGAAATGCTGCTGGCAAACGGTTTCTAAGACAGTGATATTTGTCTTATGTACAACTATTTTCATTTCTTTCAGAGGCTTCTTATAAACCTTTAGTGATTCTACAGCGACTGGTAGGATAGAAACTTTATTTGCTCCAGTTACTGTTTCCAATATCTGTTCGGTCATGGTAGACATTGATGACTGAATCATAGCATCAGTCAAACATGGGTGAAGGGACAGACTGGTTGCTTGCTTTAGAACATCTTCGGTTACCTCCACATTTAGTATCGCAGTTTCATCTGTACCAACAGAAAAAGTCAACAATTTGAAGTTATTTCCATACTCAAAACCCATGATGTTTAATCGTCTGTAAATTTCTGATTTTGACATTTCTTTTGCGTTCTTACCTACAAGACCAATTTCAATGGCTTCGATATCGATTCGCCTTTTGTCGTCCAAAACATTTTCCTCAAAGCGTGCCCATCCTTTACATACTACGTCAATGCCATTTTGGATATGAAAAAAGACGAAACCATTTTCCTTTTCTTTAGTCACAACGTCCAATTTTCCCCGTGCGTCTGTGTTTAATATCACGGGCTTTATGAATTCCAAAGAAACGGCGATATTTTTTACACTTTCGCATCCTTCCAGGCATCTCAAACCAACCTCAAATGCAATTTCTGCATAGAAAGCTCCTGGAACAATGTTCCGATTCCCAACCAAATGCTCGGACAGAAAGGCTGTGTCTCTTTGTTTTAATTCAATCTGCCAACTACCATCTCCCTGTTTACTTTGCTTTACAAATGGATGCAAACGGATGCTTATGTCTCTGCCTTGCTTACGCATCAGCGTCTTCCACGCATGAAACAAATCTTTTTGTCTTTGAAGCACCTGAGTTGGTGGATCGGTTATGTGAGAGCATGGAGGAATAACGTTTTCCCAAACGAAATCTACCCCGTTTTCATACAACTGACATATTGCCCGTGCTATTGCATTTAGCTCATGATATTGAACAATGCTTTCTATGCATACCACCGGCTCTTCCGGAGTAAATATGGCTTTCATGTGGGGTCCCAGAACGGATTTTGGTCCAATTTCCAAGAAAATCGTTTTTCTTTTAGGCTGTATTGCAGTTTTTATGACTGACCCGAAATGCACTCTTTCTCGGACATTCCGTTTCCAATAATCATTTGAGCAAACTTGCATCCAGTTCACAATTTTACCGGTCACTGTCGATATCATTTGCATAAGGCACCGATTGTTAATTGATGCAGGTAACAGTAACGACGCACATAGTTCCGTTCGCATCCCTTCAGCTGCAGACTGAACAAAGCTGCTGTGATAGGCGATTGGAGCATTAAGTTCCGTTAACTTCGCGCCGTTACAATTGCGTTGTACATAGGTTTTCAGTCGCTCAATGGCATGTTCTGCACCAGAAACTGTACACGAATTTGGACTGATTTCTACAGCAATTTCTACTTCAAATTCGTTACACATTTGTTCTATTTTATCAAAATCAACGCCTTGTACAACCATCATTTTCCCAACATTCACCGATGCCAAATGCTTTGATCTATGAAATATCACTTTAACTGCAGATCTGAGATTGAGATATCCAGCAGTATATGCAACTGCCACTTCGCCTACGGACTGTCCGACAACGACCTCGGCTGTGACACCAAACCTCTTCCACATTGCAGACAAGGCAACTTGATATGAAAATATTCCAATATGTGAAACAAAAGGATCAGAAATCAAATCTGCAGACCGTTGCACAAATTTTGTCAGAATCGACCATCCCGTCAGTGGTTTGAGATAATTGTCGATAGCTTTCAACGCAGAAATGAAAGATTCATCTCCCAAAAGTGCGTTTCCCATACCCGGCCAGACAGTGCCTACACCGCAAAAGACAAATACTACCTTCGGTGGTAGTTCGTAAACAACAAAATTTCGTCTGTTATCATGGCATTGTTTTAATTTTGCTATCAGCGACTGTTTGTCTTCCGCAGTGTGCGCTTCTCTCAATCGGAAAATGTCTCTTTTACAAGTTGATGTATAGGACAGTGACCGAATGTTGTACTCGCATGTTTTCAGCTTTTCTAAAAAAAACTCTACATTCCGTTTCAGCGTCTCTTCGTTTTGAGCCGACATAATAATAATTGGCGGAAGGATGCACGTGACCGCCTTCGTGGTACAGATTATGTTGCTTACATTTTCATAAATAACAGCATGGGCATTTGTCCCTCCAAATCCAAAGCTATTTAGAGATGCCATTCTTGGTTCGTTGTGCTCTTCGTTCCATTCTTGGCATGTTGTAGGGACTACCAAACCATGTTCGCTAAGATGAAGATCTGGATTTTCATTTTCCTTGGTATACCAGAGCGAAGGAACGATTGTTTTGTGCTTCATCATTAGTAAAATTTTGATCAGGCCTGCAACACCAGCAGCAGCTTCAAGGTGACCTATATTTGTCTTGACTGATCCTATATACTTCGTTTTAGTATTGGACCCCAAAACGTTTCCAAGGGCTGTACATTCAGTTGGGTCTCCAATTTTTGTCCCAGTGCCTGGAATAATAATAAATTAACAATAAAAAACAACAACAATAAATACCTATTTTAAACTAGAATGTCATGAGCAAAACTACTGTACTTGCAGCAATATCAGTTTGTCTACACAAAGACAATTAAAATGTACTATGATTGTATTTTCTTCGATTGTTGACTTAAGTAAAGAACCAATCCGTTTAAAGTTTCTTAGTTTTCTTCAAATGAATAAAAAAAAATTCATCTACATCGCCGTTTAATTGCTTAAGATGATAAATCATTGTGACAATACCATGGGCTTCTATAACTTGAATGTTGTCTTTGTTGATGCTGTATTTAAAAAGAACATCCTGAATCAATTGTTCCTGCTGTTCACGGGATGGTGCACTTATTGGTTTAGCATTTTGGCCATCTTGGTTAGTTCCAGTTTGGATTAGACCCCAGACTTTATTTCCATCACGTATAGCCTGAAATAGCTCAAACCATATACATGTTTGTTTGATGCAACTGCCTTACAGATATGTAATTCCTTTCAGTTAAGCAAGTCGACCAATATCTTTTCATGCTATGCTGACGATATTACTAAGAGTATTAATAAACGCATAAATAGCGCTTGATAGAATAAGGTATAAGATGTTTGAAAGATTGATATATTTTTCAAGTTAGAGTTCATTTTCAGACAAATGTAGCTGTACATTGTTTATCAAAATGAAACAACTTTTGTGTTAATATTTCAAAACAGTTTCCACCAAGTTTCACAGAACAATGATTGCAATAACCGAACAGTGATAGGTTTAATAGATACCAGAAATATAGTTGTGTAGTATCTGTGTATTCCATGTGGAATATGAGATAGCCGACGATGCGTATCTTGAATGATGATACTGAACGAAGTGTACAATACATTATGTTTTTGCAATCTCTAGCACACCGCCTACATTTCATTCACCTCTGTAGTTGGCTCGTAAAGTAGTCCCAAGTCATTCACGTGGTTTTAGTCATGATCATAACATTCAAAACACAATGCACAATAACATCCACTCTGTCCATTTTAAACAACGAACGACAACTCTGCTAGGAGATTGTATATTTTGCACAACACATGTGTTTGTGGACGTGACATATTGATATTTATACATATATAAAAATTTAAAACGCATGTTAGTATAATTTGTCATTTACAAAGTACATGTTGGGGTAGAATTTTACCAATTATGATTGATTGATGTTTTACAATTTAAATCCTTTTCGCCCAATATGTATTGGATCTGACACGAGACTCGCTTACTAACAAACTGTCTCAATTTATTAATAAATATGATATCAAATGACAACGAGTGTCAAATCTTTTTTATCACATGCTTAAACAAATTCTAATTTTACCAAAACATGCTGATAAATCCTAAAAGTTGTGTACTGACGTGACGGCATTTCCTATGGACGACGTCATTTCACCAAAATAACGTCATACGATTGGTCAGTCAAAGAATATGTAGCAAATGAAAACGCTCACAATGTTATCTTACACATGAGCAAGATAAAATATTCGTAATGGCTGTATTACACGGAAAACAAGGTAAAGCATGCGAGGAAAGTATATAATGATGCAAATGTTTTTGTAAAATATTTCTCATCGTACTTACATCTTTCAGTCGTTTCAATATGACAATTCCACAGCCCTCTCCGCGACCGTAACCACCGGCATCTTTGGTGAATGCTTTGCATTGGCCATCTTTTG
Source organism: Congeria kusceri (assembly GCA_027627225.1). Lineage (NCBI taxonomy): Eukaryota > Metazoa > Mollusca > Bivalvia > Myida > Dreissenidae > Congeria > Congeria kusceri. The sequence goes on from CM051035.1 coordinate 6,440,414, forward strand.
ACAGCATCTTCGCCTTGCAGAGGGCAACAAACAAGTTTGGTTCCAGCAGGCAGTTCACGCCACCACAAATCATCATATCAGCATCACCTTTAATAATTAACATTTACAATTTAACAAATGGAGTATTCTGATTTACAAATATATTTTAACCTGTTTCAGTTATTTATCTGATATATTATTTTTAATTCACCATTGTACCGTTTCTTGAAGAATACTTTTCACGATGTCTAAGAGAATCAAAACATGAAACTCCACATGATATAGTTAGATCTGCGACTTTATACAGGTGGATGGTTGGACTCAGAAACGAATGGATTTGAAAATATTAGTTTTATAGCCGTAATGTTTCGTAATAATGTGGCGAAACAGTTTACCAATGATATTAATAAAGCGATACAACGTTGTTTTTATAGCATTTCTTAACATAGACGGCTAGCATAAATAATGCCAATAAAATGGCCTATATTGATGAGCATCGATATTGTGATAAAAAGTGAAGCTAGTACCTGAAAATAGGGCCTGTGCTCCGAGATGTATGGCGACCAGTGACGAGGAGCAGGCAGTGTCTACTGTTAGAGCAGGACCTGTGAGGTTGTACACGTAAGACACGCGCGCGCTGAGAATGCTAGAGTGACTTCCGGTTACAGAGTACGGTCCAACAACGGAGGCATCCGCATTGGCCTGCGAACTGTAGTCGTGCGTCATACAACCTTTAAACAACAGGGATTGTCAGGGGAACATTTAATAATCAAACGCGACTTCAACAAATTCAAGCCTGAAAAACAACAACTAACCATGTATACATAATGTTGCAAGTGTCCGTCGGAGTTTGCATAGTGCTATGTTACACGATTTTCCTTATTACAAACATTCATTCCTTGCATCTGATCATCATAACAACATAACTTTTATCATCAACTAGTCAGATGGGTACTATTAACTAACGCAAAACACCAAACGCATTACCCTACAGTCGTAATACACAACTGCCTTTTTGTATATTAAAATATGTAAATAATAAATAATGTTAATAAATTATACTACTCGTCGTAAAATACAATAATTATACATAGCATATACCATCCTGTAGCCCTCATTAAGTATATTGTTGCTATATTGACTACCGGAAGGCATATGACGTCATCAATCGCGGTCAATTATGGAGTAAAATGATTACTGTGGGCATCGACGGAAAACTCATAACCCTTATTCGATCCATGTACGAAGAAGTTAAATTACAGGTTAAACACATGGGTAATTTATCAGACATATTCAGTAGTAACGTTGGTATATTTCAGGGGGAGATAACCTCGCCCATATTGTTCTCGCTGTTTATTAATGACATCGAATTCGATTTGCAAAATGGAATAAACGCTGGCATTACGCTAGATCAAATATCGATCTACCTATTATTATTCGCTGACGACGCGGTTTTATTTTCTGAAACCCAGGAGGGCTTACAAGAATCATTAAACAATTTAGAAACCTACTGTGATAAGTGGAATTTAACAGTTAACATTGAAAAAACCAAGGTCATGGTATTCCGAAAGGGAGGGGCAATTAGTAAAACATTAAAATGGACATATAAAGGTCAAGAATTAGAAATTGTGAACAATTTTAATTACCTTGGAATTGTCATGTCAAGTGGTGGATCATTTGTGCCCGCAACAAATACTCTATATGGCAAAGCAATAAAAGCGATGCATTCTTTGTTCACCCTAACAAAAGACATGAGCGTACCTATAAATATCATGTTCAATTTATTTAACGCATATGTATTATCAATTTTAAACTATAACTGCGAGGTTTGGGGATTTATCAAAGCGGAAAACATTGAACGCGTTCATCGTAAATTTTGTAAAAGACTATTAAATGTAAAAATGTCAACAAATTCATTACCGTTATATGCCGAAGTTGGTCGATTCCCCCTGTATATAGACAGATATGTCAGGATCGTTAAATATTTTTTAAAATTATACACTTTAAAACAGGGAAATTGTATTCTTAAACAAATTGCGTTATTACAGAGATTAGAAATTGAATGCAAAAATAACGCAAACAATTGGACATCGAAAGTACGGGACATTCTTAACCAAACCGGTTTTGCCGATGTATGGCTATTCCCTGAATCAGTGAACACAGATCAATTTATCCCGTTACTTAAAAACAGATTACGAGACCAGTACATCACTAGCTGGAATGTCAGTGTCACATCATCTAGCTCAATGATTCTATATAAGGAACTAAAACCAGTATTCGAAAGATCATCGTATCTTGATATTGTTGAAAATATCAAACATAGGAATATTATTTCTAAATTACGTTTGTCGTCTCACAAATTATTTATAGAAACGGGTAGACACCATAACATTGTCCGAGATCAACGCAAATGTGTGTTATGCAACCTAAATGACATCGAGGATGAATATCACTTTGTTCTTAAATGCCCTTATTATGCTGATGTCAGGAATACATTAATTCCAAAGTATTATAGATCCCGTCCAAATATGTACAAGTTTATCGAACTAATAAATAGTTCAAACAAAATATTGTTAAGAAAACTAGCTATTTTTTGTATAAAATGCTTTAAAATACGAGAAAATGTCATATATATGTAGTATAAAATATTTATATTCTTTCACAAAGAAAACATGTACAAATAATGTAATATTGTTGAAATTGTTAAAATACGTGTGACATTATGTAGTCACTATGTATTAACCTCATCCATGTGACATTCTCACGAAAACATGTTTATTTCGTGTCTATTTAAATTGATTTATCTTCGAAATGATGTATGTTTTGTATTTACTTCAAACGCATGTTGTTATTGTATATGTGTGTTAATGACGATGAGCTTTATATGCTTAAGTCGAAAAATAAACTATTCTGTATCAGTATATTGTGTTAACATGTGCATATAAAACCATTCAAACAGTACAAACTGTCATATTAATAAAATCGATTTTGTTAAACTACCTTCAATCAAAGCATTATGTTGAATACAAACACTTTTTAAAATTATTTCAAAATACACACGTGTGTTAATTTGTAAAACATTTATTCATATTTATACAGTTATACTAAATCTTATTTACTGTGGGCTCACCTCACAAGAACAAACAGTGTACATGTTACTGTATAACTATTGAATAAACCAGTGGTAAGAGAGTAATAAGATAAAAATAATATAGTATCCGGAAACAATGCAATAGAATTGGAAACGATATTTCCAGTTACTTGCAACGTTTAATCATTTAGGAACAGTCTAAACATCCTCACATTGTGCAAAATACGTTTAAAGGGTTTGAAATTAAAACAAAAGTATATCAAATCCCTTCAGCTGTTTCCGGCAAATGTATGGTTCTATAATAAATAAAGGAATAACTATTCCCCTTGTTCAACGCATACAGAGAAAAATACAGATTTTACTAAAAAATAGTTGCATAGCTGTGTTATAAAAAAAGTATGGGAACAATCATTGTTTCATACAACATGAACTCATTTTCCACGAATGGATATGTACTTTCAATCACTGACGCAAATATATTCAATATATATATATATACATATATTAATCCGAACAACGGAACAATATCGTTTCACTACGCATTAATATAACCTGATGCACTCAGTTTGTAATAGAAGGTTTGTATGGGGGAACCCGTAGATTTAACTAAGCTAATTTAAGTTGAAAATTCGTAGGCTGACTATTCAAACACGTGTTCTCACCAATAAAGACACCAGTTTTCGATGCCGCTAGGTTTCGTCGCGTGAACCCTCCATCCTCCGCCGCCATATGAACACACTGTAGAACAAGCCGTTGCTGCGGATCCATCATAATGCCTTCCTGCTCGGATATCCCGAAGAAGGCTCTGTCCCACTCCTCTACCCTGCAAGAACGAACACTTTGATTAAGCGACGCTTTTCATTTCACATCTGGAGGTAAAAAGATGTTCTATCAAAACAACCAATTAGCTTAAAATAATTATATTATATTCATTTTCATACCTACTACTACTACTACTACTACTACTACTACTACTACTACTACTACTACTACTACTACTACTACTACTACTACTACTACTACTACTACTACTACTACTACTACTACTGCTTCTACTACTACTACTACTACTTCTACTACTACTACTACTACTACTACTACTACTACTACTACTACTACTACTACTACTACTACTACTTCTACTACTACTACTACTACTTCTACTACTACTACTACTACTACTACTACTACTACTACTACTACTACTACTACTACTACTACTACTACTACCACATCTACTACTACTACTACTACTACTACTACTACTACTACTACTACTACTACCACATCTACTACTACTACTACTACTACTACTACTACTACTACTACTACTACTACTACTACTACTACTACTACTAGTACTATTGATGCTGCTGCTGCTGCTAATACTACGACAACAACAACAACTACTACTACTACTACTTGTGCTACTACTACTAGTACTACTACTACTACTGCTGCTACTACTACTACTCCTACCACTACACATACTACTACAACTACTACTACTATTACCAATGTTTTATATTGTACTTTTATATATGTTGTAGTAATCAAATATACAATTGTTTTTATAACAGTGATACCATTTATCTGTCCGGCCCAGAATACAGCTTATGTAGCTGTTTCAATACAAATGCCAATTGTATTCTTACCCGTGAATGAATCCTGCATGCCTCACGTACATCTTCCCTGGCACGTTTTCGTCGGGGTCATAGAAGTGATCCACGTTCCATCGGTCGGCTGGTATACCCGTCACGTGATTTTCACCATTGACTAGCACCCTCCAGAAAACACTTAGGTCGTCGGCGCCTGGGAATCGACAACCGACACCGACTATAGCGATGTCATCTGCCGCCGACATGATTTATCAAATAATGCAAATATGGAAAAGAAATCATTTACCTTTGCAACGAAATAAGGGAGTTCGGTTTTACATTGATATACAACCCATCTCGAAATTTATTGAAAAACTTATTGTATTTTAATGTCATGTTTAAAAAAAAAAAAATTGCAATCATAACACATGTATGTATACATACACAGTGTGTATTGGTTATTTTATGGCTTTTAAATAGAGGCCGAATTTAAAACATAACACATAATTGTATGAATACACAGTGTATTGGTTATTTTATGGATTTAAATAAATGCTGAATTGTTATCATAACACATAATGTATACACAGTATATTGGTTATTTTATGGCATTTTAAATTTATAAATGACAAATTTCATTAATAAGACAAATTGTATAAGAGGGTTGTTCAAAAATAACGTACACTGTTGCTGTAAAACTGTAAAGTTCTATTATGAGGACATATATGCATTATACATCAATTCATTTCACATTTTTATTAGAAATACAAAATCAACCGTAATATTTTGATAAATATATCTGTATGCACGTTGCAAATCTGTCTTGTAACTATGGCTACCATTATAGGGCATGGACTAAAGGTTCTCGCTAATTATCAAGAATAAGCTGCGTTTAAAGTATTCAGATAAATACCTGACTATCTATCTGAGTAATCTTTCCAATCCAATCTTGAATAAGCAACGTTTGGTCTTTGTGAGTCCCGTTTTTAACATCGCTAAAATGCCGCTATTGGACCGTCAGTAAATTTATGACACAATTAAAGTTTGTCGGGATTTGAGAAAAATGCGTAAGGAAATATTTACATTAATGAAGAAAACGCCATGCAAGAATCCTGCATTGGTGTTGAAATGGTACAGACGTTTTTTTGGATGCCATGAATCGCTTTAAGATAATGAAGGTCGGGGAAGAAAAATGTTGATTAAGGATTCAACCGTGGCGTCAATATGTGACTCTGGATAAAGACAGGCGCCTTAAAATGCAGACATTGTCCAAGATGTTTGAAATAGGCTGTATACAATGTATCAACAGTTCAACTGAAGATGTCAAAGGTATAATGTACGTGTACGTGTATATATTTACATCATTTCATGCTAAAATAAAAAAGTATTTTGTATTGACAGAGAATACGCGTGTAAGCAAGTGAGTACTACGTGCATTATGACATGTTCATGAACACTTTTTTGGTTACATCAAGACAACGATTTCCGGAACGCTGCAGATACTACAATACATGAAATTGGCGATCTTGGCTTTGGCAGGTCAGGTCCCATCTAACATTTAGTCCATACTTATATTCGTTTGACTTTGGTATTTCCCCAGCATTAAGTCCCAACTCAAAGTTCAGAAGTACAAAAGTGTACATGAAATAATGAGTGCAGCAGCAAACAGCACAACCCAGTTTGATGAAACATTGTATAGAGATCTATTTGAATAATAGATCCGCCGTTATCAGCGATGTGTATATTGCAATGGAGAGTACTCTGACAAGAATTAACGTTTTAACGCCATTTTTTTACATTACGACGCCGTCGACGTCAACGTTCTACATCCGCCGTGCGCAGTTACTTTCACACGCTTGATCATAACTATCCGAAGTATAATAGATGCTGATTCGGGTAATATTTTGGTTAAAATGTTGGTGCATTTCATTAAAATAGCTCAACTGATAGTCTACGTTGTTTTTTTGAACAACCTTCGTATACAATGCATTGGTTATTTTATGGCTTTTAAATTTTCTTTGTTTTGTTTGGATTTTTCGCCGTATTTAACAATAGTTCAGTCATATAACGGCGGTCAGTTAACCTACTCACTCTTTTCGTGGCAATTTTAGCCGATCTAAGCAGTTTACCAGTACCAAGTGCACATACCTATGCCAGTAACTGACAACTGCCCTACTTAGATCAAAGGTAGGGAGCAGAATGGCCGTAGAAATGTTTACATGACCAATCACCACACAAAGTTATGTGGCCAGGCTGGGGCTCGAACTTACAAACCCCGGATTGAGAGTCCAGCGCTCAACCAACTGAGCTAGCCGAGCCCGGCACCTTTTAAATAAATGCCAAATTTCAGTCATAATCCATGCTGTGTTGCCCTTCAGAGCCTTACGAGTTTGACCTCGAGTACGAAAGCTAATTTCTGATCGGTTCCTTATCTTAAAATGTTCATTTTAGAAAGTCTTTTTTTTACTGGAAACGTATTTTCTTTTTCTTAACATTATACTTAATAAGTTATGTACTAAAGGCATGCATGTGATGATTGAGCTTTAATTTCTGCAGAAAGCTCAGATCAGAAGTCCAGACAGCTTTCCTCAAATGCATTAAACTGAAATGTGTCCCACTAAACCACAAAATTAACTACGGAATCCTGTTTCTGTCAGTTAAAATTTCTTTCTTTACAAGGCGGCGACGATGCGACAACGCGACATTTTAATTTTTAATTTCTGCCGACCTTGCACTTTGAAAAACGTAGATACACGCAATTTGGACAATTATTATCGCCCAAATCTCATGTGTATATGAAATTGCACACAGCGATTAGTATCGCTAAAATCTCGCGTTGTCTCATTGTTGTATCTTCGCCCCCCCGCCCTCCGGTTTAATTGTTGGTAGGATGAAATTCCTGTACCTATACCGTTTATATGAATTAGCTGTTTTTCATGCGTAACAGTAAAAACAATGGCTCATGACGTCCGATATTGATTATATGGCCGTATTTGAAATCTCTTAAATTAAACAAATGAGCATCTGCTCAATATCAATGTTATATCTGCTAAGGAGCTGCGAGGTAAAAAAAATAAATACCGGTGCGACAGTCTTATCATATCGTGCAAATTGTCCGGGGGCAAGGATGCGACGACGCGAGATTTGGGCGATAATTATCGCTGTGTTCCGGACCGCGACGTTGAGAAAATGCGACAATGCGATATTTGGGAGATACTTATCATTGTGTTCAATTCATAGACACACAAAATTTGAACAATAAGTATTGTCCAAATTATATAATTATAAATGTTAAAATGTCGCATCGTCGTGGCAGGGCGAAATTTAACTGGCAGAAACAGGATTCCGTAATTAGCAGATGTTAAATGGAGCTGAACCTTTTCTTATAATACGAACCAATAAATCGAAACGACTAGTGATAGGTGGAACTACGACTAGTGATAGGTGGAACTACGACTAGTGACAGGTGGAACTACGACTAGTGACAGGTGGAACTACGACTAGTGACAGGTGGAACTACGACCTGTGACAGGTGGAACTACGACCTGTGACAGGTGGAACTACGACTAGTGACAGGTGGAACTACGACTAGTGACAGGTGGAACTACGACTAGTGACAGGTGGAACTACGACTAGTGATAGGTGGAACTATTTTCAAACAGTATCACGAATAACAACTGTATTTGTTTTCTAAAAATAAACACATCAAATCCTGTTCATATTTACTGAATATTATGGTTTAAGACTGTCCAATAATTGAAATTTAATTTATCGCGTGTCCTTTTCAAGTTTTGTTTTGTTCTAGATGCCATGAGTATTTATGTTTTCAGTGAGATAGCAGACGTAAAGACCGTTATTAACAGAAAATCGAATCACCGCTCTTGAAACGGTCATTTGTTGAAAAAAAGAATCGCCTGATTGAATTTATGACATTTTACCGATAATAAAGGTTTCTCCGTTCTAAAGGAAAGCTTTATTGATCAATCTAGGTAAATCGATTGCTGTTTTGTAATTACCTGACTTTAGTCCAACAAAAACATGTATGCGCTCAGATCTTTACAAAACATGTTAAGTGATCAATAAAACAGACGTTCGTTAAATATCAGAACTATTGCAACTGCATGATCAAAACATCAATACTAAATGAATCAATACCATATAAATGTCTCTTTATGTAATGTGCAAATAACCTCAGGCTTGTCGAAAAGAAATAATAGATGTATTTTTATTTGAAATTTTGTGGAACAGTTTGTTTTTCTTCAATCGAAATAAAACATGACAAATAAATCTACGTGAAATAGATAGCGTCAACACAGGTAATATATCTATGTTTTAAATGAAAGTTGTGCTCCTGCACAGCTATTACAAAGCATGTAACACTGCCATAATTGTAGTAACAACAAACCGTTTTGTCATAAAAATCTCATTTTATAAAATTTTGATTTTTTTTCGGCATTTTTTTTTCATTTTCACGTCCTTACTCTATGAAAGTGGTGTATCTGGGGCTCTTTCAATTTTCTATTGGTCATAACTCACAACACGAGACATTATTCGCGCACTTAAGAGAACAGAAAGGTCAAATTATATATATAATTTTATATATATTTTTTTATGGTCATTCTGATAATGGGATCGTTGGGCTAAAACTATATAAAAAAAAAACAATCCTGGATTCAGACGTTGGTCTAGATCGCCACCGATTTCAAATCATTAGTGCATTAGCCTTTTACCTTTCCACATAAGTTTATGTAAATTCGTTCAAAACAGTGTTGCCTGAAGCTGCTTTCAATCAATAAACATACGCATGTAAAGCATATCCTCCTTGGCGAAATTAGTACTATTTTTGTCCCGCTTTGGTTTCTTCCTGGTCTTTGCGCTGTTTTGATTTGCGTGTTTTGTGGAGCGAAACCGCTGAATGGATTCAAGTTTCACAGGTACCAGTTATCGTGAACCGCAATCACAATTAAGCGCATTGTGCGTCTCCAGACGTTAAACACTCGCCTTCTCCAAAGTTCAGTTGCTTTAAGTGCGCATTAGAGACTGGTATGATATAAAATGGAGTACACTGCACAAAGGGTAGCTGTGTTCGTGCTCGGGATAATTTCGGTCATTCTGTGGCTTACAGCCCTGTGTACGAAGGGCTGGTTGATCCTGTTAATGTCGTATGGAGAGGCTAGGGTCACATTACTGGGCGGTCTATGGGGCTGGTCTGTCTGTGCGGAGGAAGCCGCCACCGCGAAGGAAGTCTGCGTATCCATCAAAACTGCAGGATCAGGGTTCCTCGGGGGCGGCAGCTACAATACGCCAGAACTAGGCGAGTAAACAATGCGTAGATGTTTAGTTCAAATATTAAAACTATTGGTTAAAACTTTGTTAATAAAAGCTGTGGTGCATGAATTCCTTTTTGTGTAGAATCGGTATTGGATTCTTTGAGGGAGATTATTTTAATGGTCCCTTGGTCCCTGAGTTGAGATCGAACCCACGGCGGACTCGATGGGTAATTGCCATAACACTACGTGGACATGCAAAGATTTGTATCTTTTCATATCATTTTCTATCTAGTTCATATAATCATATCATGAACACAATTTTAGCTGTTATACATAGTACGTGCACTGTTCTATTGACTTGTTTGGGGTTAGGCATTTCTTTTTGTTGTTTATTTTTTAAAAATTTTCGGAGGAAGTGTTTATAACTGATAAAGTTTGGCCACCGTTGCATTGTTATTATGATTTGCTGATTTTTGTCCTGGTTGTCCATTTTCCTTTAAAATCTGTAAAATGCAATAACATCTATATTGTCGTTAAACTATGTGTAAACTGTGGATCCTTTAACAACGACATACGATAGTGTTCATTTATTGGCGCTTTTGTACAAATATGGTATCTGCCTTATAATCTTTGGCGTTATACATTGTCACGTGTATGTGAAAGAATCCCCCAAAATAGTTTAAATAAGGTTTAAACGACCTTGTTTGTCGCAATTTCGGGATCGAATTTCAAAATTGAGATCACGCGGAACAGGATTTTGAAATGAGATCAAATTGCTTTTTAAACGAATATATGTATTAATTATAACTATAAATAGCTATCGTTAACTAGGTGAACGATTCATGCGATTAGAAGGCTCTGGTATAAATATTTTGTAATTCGATTACACACTGCGCTGTACGCTTAACTGGCTTAGTAAAAGCAGTTACACAATGGCGACCATCACAAAGCAGTTCGAAAGAAAAAAACATATGAGGCGTGTCTTGGGAAAACCGGGCTTAATGCATGTGCGTAAAGTGTCGTCCCAGATTAGCATGTGCATGTCTCTTCTAAACATAAATCCACTGTAGGCGGAAAGTGTTGTCCTGGATTAGTCTGTGCGTACTGCACAGGCTGATACGGGACGACACATGCATTTAGCCCGTTTTTCCCACGACACGCCTCATATGTATAACATACACAAGTTTACGATAAATCTGCAAAATTATAATTTGTGTGAACCTCATGGAAACGTATGCAGTCTATTAAGTAAAGTGAAGTGTATAAAACATTAGTTGAACTGATTGAACACGTTTGCACAGATCTCTATGAACTTTGTAGCCGATTAAAATGGTTTATATCTCTCACACATTTTATTTGTCTATAATATACTTTTTTTAACACTCCAACTGATTGGATAGGTTTATATCTCTCACAAATACGAATTATCCATATATATTTCTCTATCAATGGTTATAACGCTTATTGGTGCTTGTTGAAATGGTCACAATGCCGAAGTCGTGCTTGGTGTTTATTGGTCCAGGCGTCGTGCTTGGTGTTTATTAGTCCAGGCGTCGTGCTTGGTGTTTATTGGTCCAGACGTCGTGCTTGGTGTTTATTGGTCCAGGCGTCGTGCTTGGTGTTTATTGGTCCAGGCGTCGTGCTTGGTGTTTATTGGTCCAGGCGTCGTGCTTGGTGTTTATTGGTCCAGGCGTCGTGCTTGGTGTTTATTGGTCCAGGCGTCGTGCTTGGTGTTTATTGGTCCAGGCGTCGTGCTTGGTGTTTATTGGTCCAGACGTCGTGCTTGGTGTTTATTGGTCCAGACGTCGTGCTTGGTGTTTATTGGTCCAGCCGTCGTGCTTGGTGTTTATTGGTCCAGCCGTCGTGCCTGGTGTGTATTGGTCCAGGCGTCGTGCCTGGTGTTTATTGGTCCAGGCGTCGTGCCTGGTGTTTATTGGTCCAGACGTCGTGCCTGGTGTTTATTGGTCCAGACGTCGTGCCTGGTGTTTATTGGTCCAGACGTCGTGCTTGGCCTTTTTGGTCCAGACTTCGTGCTTGGCGTTTATTGGTCCAGACGTCGTGCTTGGCGTCTATTGGTCCAGACGTCGTGCTTGGCGTTTATTGGTCCAGACGTCGTGCTTGGCGTTTATTGGTCCAGACGTCGTGCTTGGCGTTTATTGGTCCAGACGTCGTGCTTGGCGTTTATTGGTCCAGACGTCGTGCTTGGCGTTTATTGGTCCAGACATCGTGCTTGGCGTTTATTGGTCCAGACGTCGTGCTTGGCGTTTATTGGTCCAGACGTCGTGCTTGGCGTTTATTGGTCCAGACGTCGTGCCTGGTGTTTATTGGTCCAGACGTCGTGCTTGGTGTTTATTGGTCCAGACGTCGTGCCTGGTGTTTATTGGTCCAGGCGTCGTGCTTGGTGTTTATTGGTCCAGACGTCGTGCTTGGTGTTTATTGGTCCAGACGTCGTGCTTGGCGACACTTTAAATATGCTTATTGACATGGCTATATTGATTACTTTCGCAAACGTTGTGCTTGTCGACACTACCAACGTGTTTGTTAATATGGTCATAGTACTCACTTGTGCTTAAACATGCTCATTGATATTGTCATAGTGCTTATTGGTGCATAGGTCATGCCTGCTGTCACGTTCATCATGCTTGGTGGCGATGTCAAAGTGCCTGCTGAATATGCCATCATGCATGCTTTAGTACTCAATCCAACCGGAAATGTTCCTCAATTTTCTCCGAAAAATAATATTAGCTTATTACGGAGAACGAATTGTGCTCACCTGGTGTTATAATTCGTTGTGAAATTTTGCATATCGCAATATGCTTACTGTCATGTTGCTTGTTGCCTACTTACATGTATTCATTTCGCTTAGCGGTTTTTCAGACTGTAGTCGTGTAGTGCGTACTGGGTGTTACATAGCATTAAATAAAATAATCGATATGTGAAAAAATAACGGTACAATTATTATAGGACATGTAATTGTAATCGGAAATAACCTCACCGACAAGCATGATGGAACAATCAACAAGCATATTGGAACACCCATTAAACATAATGCAATTTTTACTTAAAGGCACTAACAAGGTGATAAGCGTGAAAGTAAAACCTTCTAAGTTAAATGTTGATATAACAAATACATAAAATAATTAATTATGCGCTAAACTTTATACATATTAACAAATGAATGGAATTTGAACAGTTTAAAATTCAGTTTGTTTACATTTTCAACACTGCGAATCTCGCCGAAGTTGCTCGTGTTTTATGTAGAATATCATGCAGCACGCCGAATGTTAACGGTGAACAGTTTGATTCAACAGTCTGAATCTGGCCACTTTCAACTTTTATGCGGCTTTAAATACCCGTCCATAATATTCGATGCTTTCTAATTTTTACTTGAACTTGTTTGTTGCAGCATTCGCAACCCCGTCCATCACTCTTCTGTTTGCGTGTCTGGTGTTCGGACTGGTTGGGCTCGTGATCGCGTTCTGCACCCTCAAGGACGGCTCGGGGGTCCGACCCTTCAGGGTCAAGGCGGAGGTTATGTGGATCATCGCAGGTGAATATTGCCTCTGTAGTATCAGACGCGATTCAAACGCCCAGACTAATACAGGTGCTTTGGCTGGCATGCTCATACAATTGTCCTGACTCTTAAAAAAATCATGTAACAGCAAGTATTGAAACGCTTATGCGTAGCGGCGAGCCTGCCAAATGGTGCATTTTTGGTATTTTGTTGTGTTAATTGTTTATCTCCCATTTTAAATATGAAAGGGACTATGTCAACGAAAAACTGGCTCCCTATTGCACTATTAATTATACTAGTTGATATAAATGCGCTTTACAAAGACATGTACATTAAATGAATACAAATAATATAATACGCAATAAAATATTTGATGAAAACAAATTAGCAAAGAAGTCTAATAAAATTAACCCCAAGCGGGTATTGAACTCACGACTTAGGAGCCATACGAAGAAATGACAGTAGACAGCGCTTTCACCAACTGCGCCATATCGTGATTAGTAAGGAGTCGTTTGTAAACTATGGTTATACAAAATCCTCATAATTCTGACGTCAAAATGTGAACAGGAAATGGACCAACAAACACAAACCATAATATAAATTGATTTTTATCTCAGATGATATATAGCCTGTTTAAACCGTTATTTTATGCCAGTATTAATATCTAAATTTCCTTTTTTTTAATAAAGAAATTGCCCCCTTGAGGCCCTTGTCGATGACATTATCCTTTTAACAGTTAATATGTCTTTTAATGAACACAGTTAAAGCCTGTCATTTCTGAATGTTGACAATAAATCTGCCTTTTAATATATCACCAAATCACTAGATGACATGTCTTTATAATGTCAACAATTACGGTCAGTCGTTTTAAATGTTAACAGTTATTTGCCCTTTTTGGTGGTATCAGTTTAACTGGCCCTTTGGACGTTAACAGTTAATATGCTCTTTTCGTTGTATCTAATAATCTGACCTATAGTATGTTAACAGTAAATCTGTCGTTTTTAATGTTAACAGTTAATATGCCCTTTTGGATGCAAACAGTAAATCCGCCCTTTTGGCTGTTAACAGTTAATCTGCCCTTTTGGATGTTAACAGTTAATCTGCCCTTTTGGCTGTTAACAGTTAATCTAACCTTTTGGATGTTAACAGTAAATCCGCCCTTTTGGATGCAAACAGTAAATCCGTCATTTTGGATGCAAACAGTAAATCCGTCCTTTTGGATGTTAACAGTAAATCCGCCCTTTTGTATGTTAACAGTAAATCCGCCCTTTTAGATGTTAACAGTTAATATGCCCTTTTGGATGTTAACTGTTAAGATGCCCTTCTGAATGTTAACAGTCTATCTGCCTTTTGGAGGTTACAGTTAATCTACCATTTTTGGTGTTAACATTTATGGCATGTCCTCGTGGGTGTCAACAGTTACTCTTCATTTTTAATGCTTTCGGCTAAGTCGCACGTTTTATGTTAGAAATTATATTGAAAATAACAGTTAGTAAGGCCGTTTGACTGTTAACAGTTTATATGGTATTTCGACTGTTTACAGTTAATATGGTATTTTGACTGTTAATTTGGCCTTTGGAATTTTAACAGTTTATCTGACATGTTCAAGGTTTACGGTATATCTGCCTGTTAACATTTATAGCTTGTCCTCCTTGGTGTTTACTGTTACGTTTCATTAGTGCTTAAAGCTAATTCGCACGTTTGTATTTTAGCAGTTAATCTATGCTTAAGTGTGTAACAGTGAATCTGAATGTTGATTCTAACGGAAAAAGTGTATAGATGAGTAAAAAATATTTTTGTGTAAGTTTCCCGTTAAGATTTGAAGGCTTAGTAGATGTATCATGATCTGCTCTCTCCCCGGCAGTGTGTGCGACCACTCCTGTCCTTGGCATGATGATCAAAAACAACGTTTCCTTCAGCATGTACCTGATGGACCTTGGTAACACTGGACTGTCCATCCAGTTCCCGTACTCGCTGTTCTTGACTGGTAAGCGGTTCATCATTATTGACATCAACTCCGCCAAGAAGCTTTTACCGGCGTTGGGTGAATTAAATGTGTGTATGTACGATCGTTTTTTTTATCAATTATTTTCAAAAGAGACCATATATCTTGAAAGCAGACAAATAAACATAAACATGACGAAGGAAACATTAATATATCGAAGCAATCAACAAAAACTAGTGTCGACTTTTGCATCGTTCAGTAGTGTTGTGTAACCTTAAGCAACTGTCGAGTCACCGAATATACATGTATTGGAGTTTCCGGCTGTACAGCCGAAAACTAGTTTGAGATAAAAATGTAGCCAATAAGGCGTGTTACACAAATGGTTCCAATCAACTTTTTTTTCCATTTTAAATCGAAGTATATGATTATTTACTTTTTCGGGTTGTTTTAATTTATATCACTATGTCTGTAGAAAGATCGTACATACACTCTTTAATGGTTCTTGGTTTGTTTGTTAGCATCTTTCGGCAAAATGATGCTGTCAATGGATTTGCATGAAATAGTCCGGGAAGGTTTGGACTGAGCACATAAAGTAATGCTTAGGGTTTAGTGGTAAAGGACGCTGTAATTTTTGCAGAAAGAACACATTGCCACATATGCTTTGTTTTGTTGCTCAAAACACGGGAACATGAGCTTCATTGAGTGTTTCATTTCTGTTTATTACCTCAGCAGCTCTATTGGCCAGCAGTCAATCTAAGAATGTTTTGAAATTATTTTATTAGGATTAACATGAACGCAGCCTACTCAGTCATTGATCTTCCTGAATAAAAAGAAAACAAAAAGAACCGAAAACGGACTCGAAAACGATATTAAATCTCTTATGAAGCTATATTAAATAGGTTCTATCTATACTTACAAAAAAGGAACATGAAAAAATATGTTGCAAACACAAAATTTCTATTTTACCTTAAACCCGCTTTATTGTGAAAATAAGAAATAAAAACCTGTTAGAAATAATGACATTTCACATTAAGCTTAATTAAGGTGTCTAATATAGGAATAATGAAACTCCAGAGACATCATCAGGAGAGAAACACTTATTACCATCCGTTCGCCCTTTATTTAGGCAAGTGACCAATTGCCCTATACAATACAAGACAAAATACATGCAACACAAAACAAAACATAAAAATGATTAAAACTGGGGTCACCGCCTTAGAACGGTCAATGCATAACATTGGGGGATTAAACCGGTTTAAAGGCATGCCGAACCGCCTAGTTCCTTTCTTCAGTCAGTAAAAATCAAAAGCTAATACTTGTGTAACAGTTCCAAAATTAAAAATAAAATAAAATAAGTTATTGTATAAGTTTCCAATATCAATTTGATTGGTATTGTAATTTCATTTTATCTATTTACTATATCATTTACAACGTCTCAACACATATCATTCCGTTGTTCAACTGCTTGCAGGACTGGGCGCTGTCGTCGGTCTGGTGGCCGCTCTGCTGATGTTCAACCTAGTGCGGAAATCCACCAAACTTACCCCACCCGGCCAGTGGGTGGTGTTCCAGAACCAACCGGTTTAAGCGTCCTGTGCATGAGGACTGGGACGAGTACCGTAATTACTCTAAATGTTGGGACACTTGTATTTTGTTTTTGCTGTCCCAATTTTTTGAAGCAGAAAACATTATTCCTTCTGAATGTGTCCAAATATTTAGAATCTTCAATTGGGGTCCAAACCCATTATTTGTAAGGTTCAATTACGTAGTGGGTGTGTATATTAATCCCTATACAACAAGCAAATCACAGTGGATATAGATCTTTGCCCCGGGGAGTAATTTATGACGCGCCGACAAGAGGCTACATTGATGAGGTCAGCTGTCATCATATGCAGATATATGGATTATCCACGTCAATCGCTACTTTGACAGTTTGCTAATACATTGCAATTTATCAGTGCCGGTAAATAACAGTGTTAGACGGCGAATTTTATTTGGCGGCGTCACGGAATTGCCAATTTGCAAAACATTGTCCCAAAATGTAGAAACGGAAACCATTATAATTTTCAAAGTGTCCAAAAATTAAGAGTCACGAAAAATAATTATTTTATCGTATTTTGAGGGTGTCCCAACATTTAGTGTCCCAACATATAGAGTACTTATAAATACCGCGTATCGTTTCATCTAACGTTGCAAATCATATATATATATATATGATCATTAACGTTAATAGTAGCTTTTACATAAGTTTATGACTGCATTCGGTTTATGTTCTCCAATCTTAAGCACGCTATCGCATAAATATATTGTCACTTCATAGTATTGTTTGGTTAATTTATTACGAGGCTTGTTTTTGTTATAAGGACATGATTTGTTTTTAACACGTTTAAATTGAATGTTCAATTTAAAAAGCTTAAGTAGTTTTTTTAAACTATAATTTGAGGAAAATGTATACTGTTATGGCCAATACAGTACCGTTAGATAATGGAAGGCTAATAAATAAACACCTTAACGTAATGTTTTATAAACGACTATTAGCGGGAAAGTGTCGATATCGTTAAAATTGCCCCGTATAAAACGATTGCTTTTTGCGTAGCTCGTCGCCACAAACAAGGAATCGTTCTGTATGTATGCTTTGAAGGTCAACTCATAAAGACGTTTGTTCACGATTTTGCGGCGACGCGCATATGAGGCGTTACACTGCTGTTCAGTAACATTTCCCATTCAAAGGTTTACTTTTGCTATGCAGGATTATAGTTTACCTACTCGCTGTTCCATTTTCTATTAGTTATTTGAGAACTGAATACATCTTGTTATAAACGTTATTTTTTTTCAAGAAATACGTTCATTGTGTACCATAATACTTGTTGCTTATTTACACATACGCTTTAGAATGCTTTATAACTTTCGCGAACGTTTTTTCTGAAAATATAAGTCCATAACTAACAGAACGAATACAAAACTCCTTATTTTATTACAATGTGTACTAGTTTTAGAAATGTTTTACAAATGTCTTAAACTTACGAATTTGATTTTTCTATTCTTTGTTTGTTTACTTTTTGTTATAAAATAATGTATAACGTCTATGAACATATACTAATAGGTTTATCTAAATATATCTATTTCGCAAATAAACATAGGATCGACTTAATTAATATGTAACATCACTTTTTGCTGGATTTTAATGTTAAGCGCCAAGTTACAAATGTGTTTTTCTTCGTTTTAAATATAATTGCTATTATTGAATGCCACGAATATTGTCAAATCAATGACATGTATTGTATGCTAAGTTTGTCGTTGTTGTTTGTATCTTTTAAAGGAATGCTTAAATGTCTATTTATCAGTAGTAAATATTAAACACACATCGAATATTTAAGAACATTCTCCAAAAGTAAACTAAATTTTATCAATCACATTCCCTTGACATGCTATTTCATTGAAATATGTACTATGTTTATATGGCTATGTACTGATTGTATTCGCCAATAAAATTGTCTGTCTGTCTGTCTGTCTGTCATATATCGGGTATAAGATTAAATAGCGAATAGGCTAGACCATATATATGTTGTGGGATTAAATATAGAATAGGCTATATATGTTGTGGGATTAAAAAATAGAGAATAGGCCATATATATGTTGTGGGATAAAATAGAGAATAGGCTATATATATGTTATGGGATTAAATATAGAATAGGCCATATATATGTTATGGGATTAAATAGAGAATAGGCCATGTATACAAAGCTTGTTTTAGTAATGCTGGCTATTGAAACTAATATTTAAAAAAACACTCGACAATGTATTTATATAATGCGACTGACTTAATAACCATAAGTACGTATGTTTTTCCTTTCATAAATATTTCGCATGCCTATATAATTTGATGTGCTTGTTGTACTTATTTGAGCAAATAAAGAATTGCTTAATACAAAAGCATGTATAATCCGAATCAGATGTGAAGTGTTTGTTGTACAGACTTGAGCAAATACAAAATAAAGCACTGCTTATTGCAGAAGCATGTTTAATCAAAATCAGATGTGAAGTGTGTGTTGTACTTATTTGACCAAATAAAGCACTGCTTATTATAGAAGCATGTATAATACAATTAAGATATAAAGTGTTTGTTGTAGTTATTTGACCAAATAAAGCACTGCTTATTACGGAAGCACATATAATCCAAATTAAATGTGAAGTGTGCTTATTTTTGTGGATTTAGTATTACTAAGTAAAAACGATACATGGCGAACTTAACGTGAGGCTGCATTTGGTGGATAAATGATAAATGAAGTGGAAACTTAATACAAATCGTTATAAACGGATAAAGAAAGAATACATTTATGATTTTCAAAACCAACACAACGGTTTGACTTCTCTATTTAATTTTTATCATATATAAAATTCATACATTTTAAATACATCTTGTATAGTAAAGTAAACTTTTTATCTCTTTTGCTGGAGTGTCGTAACTTAGTCTATAAACAACGCTACGTGTTGTTGCTTTTTCCGTATAGACAAGTCCAGTTGATTTTGTAAAACCCGTATGCGATAGAATTTAGCCGCAAATGTCGTAAAGCTAAATTAAAGCACAAGAAACACCATATAATGGGAAACATAATAGAAATAAATTATGTATAAAACATGAAACCGTTACCAATGCAACTCACACTCCCATGTGTTGCACTACTAAGAAATAATTCAACATAATGTGACAAGTTTCCCTTTCTCAAATGATAACGATTCCTTTGAAAAACATTGAAGAACACTTTGGTCCAGACGATGGTCAAGATCACCAGAAAAACTTTAATCATGTGTTCGTTGGTCCACTTCCATGCGTCCCAGTTAAGTTTGCGCGAATGTGTTCATTACATTTTGACTTAATATAATGTGCTTACACACATAAACCCATCGTTGTTTAAAACATCACTTACTTAACAAAACATAAACATAGAGACAACAGACAGACAGGCACAAAGACTAACGGACGGACGGACGGTAAGACTGGCAGGCAGACAGATAGGCAGGCATGCAGGCAGGCTGAAAGACTGACAAACATATACACATGTAGAAAGATAGACAGACAACATACATGACGTCATACTGGCGCCGTTAAAATCATAAATTCTATGGCTAAGAAACAATTAGTGATCCTCAATTTGACATACAACTGTGTGGTAGAGTGTGAAATCATACAATGGTTGAAACAATTAGTGATCCTCAATTTGACATACAACTGTGTGGTAGAGTGTGAAATAATACAATGGTTGAAACAATTAGTGATCCTCAATTTGACATACAACTGTGTGGTAGAGTGTGAAATCATACAATGGTTGAAACAATTAGTGATCCTCAATTTGACATACAACTGTGTGGTAGAGTGTGAAATCATACAATGGTTGAAAGAGGGTACGGAGTAGCTACGGATAATCTAGATATGTAAAGGAACTTAAAGGGACTACGACTATGGTTTCCTATTGCTTTTTGAATTTTGTTAGATTATAGATTTGCGCTAATTGAAGACATGAACATTAAATAAAGAATAAATAATATAATACATAGTAAAACATGTTTGAAAAAATTAAAACCCCAAGCGGGTATCGAACTCACGACTTAGTAGCCATACTAAGAAATGACAGTAGACAGCGCTTTAACCAACTGCGTTATTCTGCTTTGTAAAGAAATGTTCGTAGACGATAGTTATGCAAAATACTCAAAATTCTGACATCAAAATGTAAACATGAAAATTGCCAAACAAAAAAAACCCATATTATATATTGATAATCATCTCAGAATGCGAAAATTATTTTCCCATTATATATTCCTTATTTTAACCGTGATTATATGTCATTATTAATATCTTAATTTAAAAAAAATCACCCCCTTGAGGCCCTTTTTGTTGACATAGGCCCTTTAAACCAAAACACACACGCACCAAAGGGAAAGCAGTCATGCTATGAATGATGTAACGTACAAGGCAAGATTAATCACAACACGGGAGAAACTGAAGTAAATCATACTCGTTTTTGTAATCGTAACAGGAGAGACAAATCGCAACAAGGCTACGCATGCACAAATGATTTTTTTTTTGTTACAGATAGAATATTCAATGTCTTATCCCAATACATTGTTGAAAAGATAAGGTCATACCCTTTGAAAAAAAAACAGCTTTAAAAAAATCTATACACTGTAACTCAAAATATGTATCTTAAAACAAACACACCTGTTTTGACCAACATGGAGGCTGCCATTTTGCGCATGAATATATGGGCCAAAAGTTATGAAACTGGGAACAACAAAGACATGGTAGTGCAAAAACAGGCTTTTTTCTTATTGCTTACACATATACCTTTAAATTGATACCAAATCATATCATTTAAACTATATATCAAAACTCATATGCATCATGCACTGAACCATATGTGCTTATTATATAACTGACAGGGGTTATTAGACCACAAGCGAGATCAGTCCTACCAGAAAGATAAAGACTGGATGGATCATATGAGACATATACTTAGGAACAAAGATATCTTGATAAATATGAAACATTGAAACAAGGCGTGTGTCCACAGTTACATGTGTTGTTGCTATTTTTCCAAATGTATTCAAAGCAGAGTCACCCGCCCCACGGATGTACACGTTGTTACAACAATAAACCATGTTATGTTTATATGCCGGAATATTTGTTCATTTATGTGCGCGATGTCACTGGGTGACCTCAACATTTCTTAATTTTGTTCCCATCGTTTTACTTTTTAATATCAACCGATACATTTAATATGTTTGAAAACAACTGATTAAGAGCTAGCTAACTTCATAAATAGTGAATACATTTTAGCGCTTTTTTGACGTTTCCTTGTGAAAAAAAAACAACATTTTGATATTTATTTCTTTAAAGTCACCCGCCCCACGGATGTACACGTTGTTACAACAATAAACCATGTTATGTTTATATGCCGGAATATTTGTTCATTAATGTGCGCGATGTCACTGGGTGATCTCAACATTTCTTAATTTTGTTGCCATCGTTTAACTTTTTAATATCAACCGATACATTTAATATGTTTGAAAGCAACTGATTAAGAGCTAGCTAACTTCATAAATAGTGAATACATTTTAGCGCTTTTTTGACGTTTCCTTGTGAAAAAAATAACATTTTGATATTTATTTCTTTAAAGCGACATATTCATAGGCTGTGAAATTGCCACACATTTCAAAATTAAAAGTACATTGTATTGTAAGGATAGAATGATCAGTCCTGACAGAACAGAACAGTATTCGAAATTATGTGTCGTTTATCAATTGAAATTGAAATGTCTAGATAAACTCACACTTATAACGATTTGAGTCGATAGTTTTAAAGCAAGCGTTGTCTTACATATGGCTATTTGGAACGACCTGTCTGATATAGACATTCCGTAGTTCCTTTCGTGTCATATTCGACCATTTATGAAATCACGACACTAGTAAGTTTAACTATACTATGTCACATCTTAGATATAGGGTTTCTCAATTATGTTTACTGATAAGGTTTATGCATGCAACTGCGATCTTAGAGCTGTTCGCCCGAAGATACTACTGTACTAGCTATCTGTCGACTCTGTGTAAAAATAATGTAACAACAGTTTTAATTAGTAATCAACAAGGTACGTACGTTTATGTATATATGTTAAAGAAAGCATTAATTTGAGATATTTCGAACGTACTTTATTATTACTATTATGCTTGGTAGTTCTCTTTAAAATGCACCAATATTCAAGTTTTCCTCATAAATATTGAAACATATTATATGATTTTAAACAAAAGGTATTGATAACATAAGAGGAATTAATGTTATTACAATTAATACTTCGCAGTTAAAATACATTATATACATTACGTTTTTGTAGATGGCTTATCAAATATTAATGGTACTATTTGTGGAGTGTATTCGAGAATCTATCGCTCGGTTTACTTTCTGCACTCTGCAAGACTCTACACCTGTGTTCAGTAGCCCGCAGTTAGATGCGCCGGTGTCTCATGTACTCGCTAAAGACACGTGTTTCCTTGGCGAGATGCACGAGGGCTGGGTCAGAGCTCTGGATCTCCAGGTATTGTAAGGCGAATGCTTTAAATACAGGAAATTATTTTTCTCAAAACTTTTATGTATTACTCTATTTAAAACGTTCAGTAATTCTGTATTTGCATTACTCTTAATCTGTTTAATTAAGCTGCAAAAAGCTTAGATTTAACATTTATTTGTATATCGGAACATGCAGGTATATTTTTTAATTTATTTGCATTTCCCACAATTTTACACTCAGTTATATTACTGTTGTGTTAGTTTGAAGTATCTTCTTTTTAGCTAACGTTTGTTTGAAAAACATAACTTTCATTTCAGGAAGGCTACTTGTATTCCCCAGCCT
Source organism: Congeria kusceri (assembly GCA_027627225.1). NCBI lineage: Eukaryota > Metazoa > Mollusca > Bivalvia > Myida > Dreissenidae > Congeria > Congeria kusceri. The sequence continues at coordinate 6,464,213 of CM051035.1, forward strand.
TGTACAAACCACACGTGACAGGTAATACAACGAACACAGGTTTGAATTCTTCATAAAAATTACACATATTTAGTTATGAAACACGTATCTTTTACAACTGAGGATGTTAAAATACTTAATGCTTAGATAAAAAATTAAAACAGACAGAAAATGCCTACCAGAAATGTAATTTTGCACCGCGATATATATTGCAAACAAACATGTTGCAAATTTCACAGATTTTATATGTATTCCTCTGTTCATTGATGAGCATATACAGTATATGTATTCCTCTGTTCATTGATGAGCATATACAGTATATGTATTCCTCCGTTCATTGATGAGCATATACAGTATATGTATTCCTCTGTTCATTGATGAGCATATACAGTATATGTATTCCTCTGTTCATTGATGAGCATATACAGTATATGTATTCCTCCGTTCGTTGATGAGCATATACAGTATATGTATTCCTCTGTTCATTGATGAGCATATACAGTATATGTATTCTTCCGTTCATTGATGAGCATATACAGTATATGTATTCCTCTAATCATTGATGAGCATATACAGTATATGTATCCTCTGTTCATTGATGAGCATATACAGTATATGTATCCTCTGTTCATTGATGAGCATATACAGTATATGTATCCTCTGTTCATTGATGAGCATATACAGTATATGTATCCTCTGTTCATTGATGAGCATATACAGTATATGTATTCCTCTGTTCATTGATGAGCATATACAGTATATGTATTCCTCTGTTCATTGATGAGCATATACAGTATATGTATTCCTCTGTTCATTGATGAGCATATACAGTATATGTATTCCTCTGTTCATTGATGAGCATATACAGTATATGTATCCTCTGTTCATTGATGAGCATATACAGTATATGTATTCCTCTGTTCATTGATGAGCATATACAGTATATGTATTCCTCTGTTCATTGATGAGCATATACAGTATATGTATTCCTCCGTTCATTGATGAGCATATACAGTATATGTATCCTCCGTTCATTGATGAGCATAAACAGTATATGTATCCTCTGTTCATTGATGAGCATATACAGTATATGTATCCTCTGTTCATTGATGAGCATATACAGTATATGTATCCTCTGTTCATTGATGAGCATATACAGTATATGTATCCTCTGTTCATTGATGAGCATATACAGTATATGTATTCCTCCGTTCATTGATGAGCATATACAGTATATGTATTCCTCTGTTCATTGATGAGCATATACAGTATATGTATCCTCTGTTCATTGATGAGCATATACAGTATATGTATTCCTCCGTTCATTGATGAGCATATACAGTATATGTATCCTCTGTTCATTGATGAGCATATACAGTATATGTGATTGAATGAGAGTAATGCTTACGGCGAAATTGATTCTAGATGGGTTGAAGGCGATCAAGTCACACGGACTTAAAACTCGTTCAAGGATACTAAAAGAGGAGAGCTTGCACGCGTTTCAAAATAAACGAAGAGGGCTAACACACCGCCAAGAAGGACAGCGAGTGTTGTTGGGTATGTGGCGTTTGTACGTTTAACGTTCTACATTATACCTTATATATGCATGAACAGTGTTTCCAATGATGCGCAACTGTCTAGAATGAATATGCATTTTATCTTACCTATTTTTGTAAAAATACAACAGTACAGTTTTTCTCAATAACAACAACAAGGTTTTAAACAATCTGCAGCTGATCCCATTAAGTTTTTCACTACAAGTACTACTACTAGTATTAGTAGTATTAATAGTATTAGTAGTAGTAGTAATAGTAGTAGTGTAGTAGTAGTTGTTGTTGTAGTAGTACCGGTAGTAGTAGTGCGCATATATCTTGATTCATCAGCACAATAATAGTTAGAGAGGTAAATAGTTATATAATAAAACTGCATTGTGCTGTTTTGCAAGTCGACGGCGCGTGGGGACAGTGGACAAGGTGGTCTGTATGTAACTGTAACAGCACACAGACAAGGGTCCGGAAGTGTGACAGTCCTGCACCGGTAGGGTCAGGTCAGAAGTGTCCAGGGTTAGCGCAAGATATAACGAGTTGTACACTGGATACACAGACACTTTGGCCTGGTAATTGAAATATACATGGCGTTAATTTTCTATTTGGCGTCTCATTTAACTGCATAACTACTACGGAGATTGGTGACATATACTTATTAATCACTTACAGTGGATGGCCAGTGGGGAAGTTGGTACCCATGGAGTCAGTGTTCTACGACCTGTGGTATAGGTACAATATTTCGAGTGAGGTCCTGCAATAATCCCCGTCCACAGAATGGAGGTCTGTACTGTGAGGGCAGTGAGGAGTATCGTAGTGGGTGTCAAGGGCCGCCCTGTCCAGGTAGGTGTTTAAGATAAGGCGGGGTATTAGCTTCCGGCAATAAATAATAATTGTTTGAACAGGTGTCATCTGATCGCATCTTAGCCAGCGCATATGTATCAGTCATGTTTATAAATGAGGCGTGTCATGGGAAAACCAGGCATGTAAAGCGTAAATTATTGTCCGCATAGGCTAATCCAGGACGGCACTTTGCGCCTACAGTGGATTTATGGTAAGAAGAGACTTCCTTGAAACAGAAAATACTATAAAAGCGGAAAGTGCCGTCTTGGATTAGCCTGTGCGGACTGCCCAGGCTAATCCGGGACGACACTTTACGCACTTGCATTAAGCCCGGTTTTCGCATGACACGCCTTAATTAATATTTACTATTTTCCAATTTAATTTATAATATGTGTGTACCAAAAATGAATACAAAAGGACCCAGGCCGACAGACTTACAACCACGCAGAAAGGAAGTCAGGCAGGTATGTAAAGGGACCAGCTGTTGTCGCAGGTACTTGTATGGTCATGATCTCGTTCGAAGCCTGTATTCATGGTATTTGTTTAATTGTATGTTTTAGACTGGTCTCACTGGTTCAATGGTCACTGTTCATTGACATGTGGGAACGGATCTCAGACACGAGTGCGTCACTGTTCCACGGGTCACGCTGAGGATTGTGCAGGCAACAGCAGCGATGTGGTTGCCTGTCAAAAAAGCCCTTGTAAAGGTACACGAACACCAGAAACCCCCGAACAAGTACAAGTGTGTATACAATTATATATATACACATAATTCCATCCAATATTTTTTGCAGTCGTAATAAAATCAAACACTTTGGAAAACTGACTATAGCGAGTGTTTACATTATTTGACATTTGAGAAATAATTTTCGATTTATCGTTGTTTATCGGCCGATAAACAACGATTTGGAGTTCTAATGCGTAGGAATTAAACCACGAGGGCGTTAGCCCGAGTTGTTTAATAGTCACGCATCAGAACGGCAAAGAGATATTTATTGACTGATAAACAACGATAACGCGAACATTATTTCGATTCGAACATGATTTGACATATATTTTTGCAATTGTAATTGGAACTACATTTTTATTATGCTCCGCTCAGAATCGGGACTTGTTTATGTATTCTTTTTGAGTAGTTTTACAACGATGATTTTGTTCTTTGTCTTAAGTTAATTTAGCGAGTTTCATTTTATAATACTGGTTTTAAAACGTGTTAGCCACACTAACCTAATTTATAACACGTTTATCTGGCAGTCGATGGTTCCTGGTCTTCGTGGTCGCCGTGGTCACAGTGTGACGTCACATGTGAAGACGGTCACATACACCGGACACGGACTTGTACAAATCCAGCTCCCGCATTTGGTGGTCTGAACTGCTCTGGAGCGAATCAGGAAACCAGCACGTGCAAGCTTGCAACGTGTCCAGGTTGATTGTACAATAACATCTATTCCACAAATTGTGCGTTATCAACGCCAAATCATAAACAAAACCCTAAAATATATTTAAAAAAAACATTTACATTAAAAAATTAAAATAGAAGTTACAAAACCATTTGTTGTGCTGCTTACAGCTAAAACGTTTACAAGTTCACATATATTAAAATAATGTTATAAATTTTACTGGTCGACCAGAGTTAAGTTTTAAGAATTATATTTTAATATAAAAACGTATTTTAATGGTTCAAAACATATGTCTACTTGCGAGACAGCCTGGTCCCCCTGGTTCAATGGCCACTGTTCTGTGACATGTGGGATCGGAACTCAGACACGTATACGTCACTGCTCCACGGGTCACGCTGAGGATTGTACGGGCAACGGCAGCGCAGTGGTTGACTGTCAAAACCTCCCGTGTGAAGGTACGTCTGTTACCGAATCAGACTAGCTTATAATCAGGCAGTTTGTTTTTAAAGTTTTTTTTTTATAATCGTAACACTTATAAGACGTGTTATTTTAGTCCACGGTTCTTGGTCCTCGTGGTCAACATGGTCACAATGTGACGTCACATGTGAGGACGGACACATACACCGGACAAGAACGTGTACAAACCCAGCTCCCGCCTTCGGTGGTCAAAATTGCTCAGGAGTGAATCAGGAAACCAACACGTGCACGCTTGCAAAATGTCCAAGTATGTCTGAATGTTATTTTTGGCATTGTTGTTTTGCAAATATTAGACCATGATGATGAAAGATACATTTTGTATTAAACATCTTCATGTAGGTAACACAATAAGTCAAGTATTTTAGTACTTAATAACGTACAATATGTTTACCAGATTGGAGCGAATGGTTCCTCGGAGACTGCTCGGTGACCTGCGGGGACGGCACCCTGTCGCGTATGAGGATGTGTTCTTCCGGTCATGACGAGGACTGTCCGGGATCTGCCTTCGACACCGTGCCGTGCTCTCGGCCGACCTGTTGACACCTCAGCATTGTTTTTTTTGTACCATTCGTGAATTTAAATCTGAGCAACATCTTTTTCTGGATGAAGAGTGTTACAATAAACACGTCCGTCGGCACACCGGCCCTTGTTATTCCCTCTATAACATATGATTCATCTGCATATTTTAAACACTAAATCCAAACAAATGAGAAATGCAAGGACCATTGGTTATACACGATGGAACTGTACAAAAACTATTATATTTTGTAGTGATTTCAAAACTCAATTAAGTTGATTATGATTAAACATAAAAATGGTGGACAATTCATTGTCCAAGTTGTTTCTTCTATCACCGTACCAATTAAGATGAGGAATCGTAGCGATTATCCATCAGTATGATGAAATATTTCTGTCTTTATACCTTTATCTGAATAACGAAAGGAAAATGTCATATTTCTCAAAATCACAATAAGTCATGACCAAGACATTTATACAAGCTTTTGTATACAATACAGTGTTTAATTCCGAAATAAGGCACACGTTACTGCAACAGAACGGCATCTGCGACAAACAGCTGCTCGTTATCCTGATAGGTGAAGGGAAGTGCAGTGGGAAGCTCTCAACAAGATTTGACATAGATTTGCAGGGCACGTAAAGGGTCGTGTGTCTAGCAGGACAACTAGGACACCGTGCCTATAAATGACATAATTCCAGTCGTATATGCCCACAATGGCGAACCCAAGGGCTGTAAGATATTGAATCTAGTCTATATTACAGACACGGCGTATGTTGTTGCACGGAAAACCTTTATAAATATAACACTATCATTAAACACTATCATTAAACACTATCATTAAACACTATCATTAAACACTATCATTAAATACTAGCATTAAACACTATCATTAAACACTAAATACAGATCCTCAAAAATATATCTGATTAAAGACATATATGTTTATTTGACAAATATATGTAGTCTTAGCTAGTGAATGATTTTGTGTAAGATACAACTTGTAAGGCACACCTCTTTCCTGAATAAGCCGCACTATAGTGACTATACACAGACATGCCCGCGGTGCACGTGCTTGTCATGTTGCAAGTCGCATGCAACTTACACCTATTTGCATCTTCATTACGTATATGTACACAGGAACCATACGTTGTGTACCAATGTTATATATATATTATTTTATTATATCAGGCACAGTGTTTATGTGTCGAGTAATTGCTGATGGCGCTACTATAATTGTAATTCATAGGATCAGAGATAAACTGTTGATACTGGATAAAGGGGTCGACAGATACACACTCTAGCCCACCCCATTTTAACTGGTCCGGGTATTCGCCTGTCGCCGCACAGAAATGTACTGCTCTGTGGATTCGGATCCAGTAATGTCCAGTATATCCAGATTAAGTACATGTTCATACGGTTAACCAGACTCACGCCCTGGGGCACTTGTCAACGCAGCTGATGACAATAATGATCAATGGTTTGTGTGGATATCTCGAATCACTTCATGTTTGATTGTCGGAGACTATATAAACAATTATATTGCAAATGATTAATTATGAAATATTTACAAAAAAGATAAACAACTTTTAAGTGAATATTTTGAATGTGCTTAAGCCGTAGCCAATATGTATATTTGTATCAATATTTCATGTATAGAGACTTACAAAATAAACACTTCATAGCAAAATATGAAATAGACAACATCAAAATATTTTACCATTGTTCTCATGTACATGTAATCATTACAACACGTGAGTTTTAATATACTGGTTGGCGAGTTGTATCCGTGAACTAGCAGTATCCGTGATTTGTATATTAAAAGGTGTAAAAGCTCTGCAGCATTGAATTTAGAGTTTACACACATCACCTAGCAACTGTTCAAAACGCAAAATAAGTTAAAGTCTCCGAAACTTAATATTTTTCAAGATATTTGCATTTTTGTAAAAAAAATCCCAAAACAACTTAACTCCTCGCGGGGCATTCACGTGCACGTCTTTGCGCATGCGCATATATCTATAATTGGACTCCTATTTTTATCTTGTACTTCCCTATTTTCGGTTTACCACGAGTGATCGCTAGGTTATTCACATAAAGCAGCAATTTTAATCTTCAAACACCTCCATCTATATATATTCAACACGCATTTTTCGTGAAATAGGTTTTCTAAATAAATCAACAATTGCAATTGCAAAATGTTTGCTCAAAAAATATGAACAAAGAATTGCAATTTTTAAATGTTAAGTCATAATACGGCTAGTTTCGGGACGATTGTGACAAAATTTCAATACAGGGGAGGCGCCTACTTCAATAATAACGTGGTAATCTCCGGGACTCCCGTTTACCATCAGCAAATTGTTAAGGGGCGCCAAAGGGGTAACCAAAAGACCATTTTCCAGCATACACTTATGTTAGCAGTCGCATTATTGCCAATAATCTGGCAGCGCATATAATTTTATAATATTACATCATTATGATGTAGATAATGGAATGTAGAATGGTAATTAAAATCTTGAGGCGTTTAGTACAAAAATCGAATTTTCAATTGAAAGGAAAAATCATGGATACTACTAGCTTTATTGCTTTAATTCATACTTATTGATAACCCCTTTGGCGCCCCTTATATGGGGAAAACCATAGTACGTCTTGACAAGATATTTACATCATCGTAAGCTCGTAAGCAGAAGGAGCAAAACTTTGTACTGTAACTAGGTTTTTTTTACAGTATTACTTACGCAATTGAAAGTAGAGAAAAACTACTGAAAAATCACGGACACGATTTAATAGTTTCTTAATTATATTCACGGATAAAGTTTCGCCCTCCGATCATGCACTAACTAGTATGCAGTTGGTTGACGACACGAATGAGTTACGTGCTGGCTTCCGAAACTGTGCCAAAATTGTATAGAAAACAGAAGTTAACAGAAAGATAAGTGCAATTCATGAACATTTTCATGAACGGTAAAATAATTATAATGGTGTCGGAATAATTATTATGAAAGTAATGCATTCATACGCGTGTACTTAAACGCGATAAAGGGAACAAAATAACAAAGAAATGTTTATGGTTTCACTAGAAACTAACTGTACTTTAAACGAAAAATATTGTTATCATTTGGCTTAACTGTATTGCTTGCTTTATGAGCGAACGGATGCGTTTCTTAAATAACTTATGTGGTAAATATTAATTTTGGTATGCGGAAAATAATTTAATGTTTACAAATAGGCCCGAACCTGCAAATCGTGATTTTAAGATCTATTGTATCAGTCTAAGAGTGCCACTACATGTCGTCTATTATAACCAGATATTGAAGGATATTGTGTTTTTTTAATATCTATTATATTCTTTATTCCCCAAAAGTGGTTATGCTGTTGTTAACGGCAGTTTGATTAGCAATGAATTTGTATGTTAATGAACAAATTATTACAAGTTCACGGTGATCAGGATCACAGTGTTGATGTCGAATTTTGTTACAAATTCTTTATTATTGGGAACCTATCACTGGAACATTCTATTGTTAAGTAAATTACCATTCTTGGCCATTGTCTGAATGAAAATATTGTATGGAACATTTTTTGACAAGGTAACAATAATTTTTTTTTTTAAATTTATTTTAATTTCGGTATATGTAATCTAATTGTATTAGTACTATAGCGTTCATTGAAAGTCACACGTTGTCATCAGCATATATGCAAATAAGACTGATAGGCTCTTTGGCTTTCATGGTTTGGTAGAGGCACAGGGCCACTTTGAATTAACACTATGTCGAAAAGGATACAATTACTAGTTCGTTCGGAATTGAATTATATGCCAAAATATAGTATTTATGCCTTACAATACTTTCAAACTATTTTATACCTAGTGTAACTATCTAATATTCCATTACATAGTGTTTTCCGATTCAGCCATTTCAACATGACTTGACATTATTTAGATATGGAAACAGACACTGTGTTCATAAACAGTTTAGATGGTTGCCAATATTGTATTCGGATTAAGAAACGTTCTAATATCTATTCTTGTATGCAATAGGGCAACAGTAAGTAACATTGGATCTTAAAGGGTAACTTTGCAAATGAGGATATACAATTCTTGTTTAAGATGTCGTTGATGAACTTTAGCAAATAATATTGGCATATAATAAAGGTTCAAATAATTGTGTAGAAAGTTGTGTACACATTCTGAGAAACAAATTGCTACAGTAGAACCTGTCAAAACCGAACCTGTCAAACAAGTTCATGTATTCAAGGAACAACTTATTTACATCTGTTTAAAGACATGACCAATTGTTGACTGCTTTGATTAGTTAAAACATATTTAGTGTAGCTCGATTGTATTGCAAGCCTTAGGCCTATGGAGATTAGTGATCGAGATAATGCCAGAATTTACTATATGTATATGTACTAAATTAATTACAATGTTGTGAAACATAAAAACTGTATGTAAATTTTAACATAAAACATGACCGAGGAATACGTCTCTCACAAGTTGACTATTGTCGTATGCACCAACTAGTTGATCGCTAATTGCACCACTGCCCTGTTATCACCATGGCGATAATGCCCTCTGTGTGAAATTGTGTCACCAATTATCGGGTTCATGCTTCCGTTGTATCACGAAATGACACCTGACATGATACACCATTCTGTATATGCATTTTTTTTTACGGTTGAATGAGATCAAATTTGTGATAAAATTGTTTGGTGTTTGCTTTGGACAGGGTTCAGTTTATTAAGGTTATGTGATATATAAAATAAGAAGGAAACAAATTGGGACAAACACAGCCGTTCGGTTTTGACAGGGATTCCGTTTTCACAGGGTTTGGTTTGGACAGGTTTCACTGAATATAATTTATGTTGTGTTTGTTTGGTCCTTTTTTGTAAGCTCTACTATTCACCGAATAGTTCAAGCAATACTACTCATCCATTAGTCGGTGTCAGCGTAATGCTTTGGTTAAGGTTTGCGTGCAACAAGTCCATATCTCTGTAACTACTACAGATATTCAATTGAAACTTAAAAAATGTCTTCAGGGTCATTATATAAAGTCACTGACCAAGGTCCATGACTCTGACCTGCACTTTAGCAGAATTATGCCCCTTTTTGAACTTATAAATTCAGGTTAAAGTTTGTGTGAAACAACTCCGTATCTCTATAACTATTACAGATATTCAATTGAAACTTCACACATATAAGGTCACTGACAAAGGCCCATAACTCTGACCTAAATTTTAGCAGAATTTTGCCCCTTTTGTATACTTAGAAATTTCAGGTTAAAGTTTGCGTGCAACAACTTCATATCTCTATATCTGCTACAGATATTCAATTAAAACATTACACGTGTCTGCAATGTCATTAATACAAGGTCACTGGCAAAGGCACATAACTGTGACCAGCATTTTAGCAGAATTATGCCCCTTTTTTGTAGTGATAAGGCCCATAACTCTGACAAAGCAGTTGAATAGTCGAGCGCCCTGTCTTGAGACAGCTCTTGTTGCTTATTTGTTGTTGTTGTTGTTTTTTGTTAACAATCATAGCATAGTGCACTATATATACTCCCTGTTTGTATTGCTCATTTCTATAACATCAGTGACATTGCTGTAGTAGATCACTTTTGATGGTCCCGGCATCCTGATGCAGGTCAGGCATATAGTAAATTTCTGGTATTTGTCTGATAAATAAGCAAAACGAATATTAGCAAATTTGATTGAGCTTATATTTCCTATTATTTTATAATTGTGTAAAAATATTATTGTACGCTGTAACTGACTGTCATCCGCGTGAATTAATTCTAGCGAGTACAACTCCACAAGAATGATTCTAAAAATAGCGCGCGGTAAAGCTGTGTTACACACGCATCAATTAGCGTCTGGAGAATCCTAAACCCGAGAATTGCAATAAATGGGGAATTTTACGTAAATTACTAGTATTTAGTTTATTCATGTATCACTGGTGAAAACATGGTGCGGTATATGATCGGTTTATTCACGGTACAGATATTAAAAATTATTTTATCTTAAATTTATTTTGGGGCCTATACGTTTTATTATAGTGTCTGAAACATCTAGTGTCCGAGAAGTCTCCTTAGTAGGGACCGAAAAATCTGGGGTCCGAGAAGTCTCCTTAGTAGGGAACGAATAATATGGGGTCCGTGAAGTCACAGCTTGGTCCTCTTGTATTATATTTAGGGCAAAAAATGACATCTCAATATTAATTTCTATGCTGATTGTCTTTTTTAAAGAGATTTCTTGTTCTTTGCTGCTATTATGTTTGCATAATTGTGTGCCCTATGATGACTGGTATTATTGCTTTTATTGTCTTATCTGTGACAGTAAATAAAAATTGTCAAATTTGCAAAATTGGTGAACCTTTACTTTTTAGTAACTTAACCATCTAGTGGGTGTAACAGTAAGCCATAAAAATGATAATGACTTCATTGGAATTTCCAATGAGTCATGTTACTTTCTGTTTCACGTTTAGTGCAACATTTATTACATGTCACGTTTGCAATTCAACAGGATTAGGCTTGTTTGTAATCAGTAATGGGAGCTTTTATTTTCTGTTGTCAAACTTTCACTTTAGTTTAAACCTATTTATTTTAGCTCGATTGCATCGAAAGCCGAAGGCTTATAGAGACACTCTCGAGTCCGTTTCCTGGGTAGAACCAGTACTTGGTGTCTTTGGTGGAGATCTTGAGAACGCTCCCAGTAAGGTTCGAACCCGGGACCTCCCGATCGCTAGGCGGACACCATATCCACTACGCCACCGCGACTTTTAATAAATAGAAAAAACTTTCACTTTCTAGAGGGGTTCCACACAAACATTGGTTTTATATTAACATGAATACAAGTTGTAGAAAAAACCATCATCAAACGTTTGATAGTGTGTAATTTTTATGCCCTCCATCAAAGATGGCGGGTATATTCGTTTGCTAATGTCGGTCTGTCTGTCTGTCTGTCTCTCTGTATGTCTGTTGGTAGACCACTTTCGTTTCTGCTCTTTAAGTTCAACAGTTTTCATCCAATCTTCAACAAACTTCATGAAAATGTTTGCTGTTATAATATCTAGGCCAAGTTCGATAAGCAGCCAAAACGCCTCAGGAATTGTGGAGTTATCTCAAATTTGCCTTTTTAGCCGTTTCTGCTCTTTAAGTCCAACAGTTTTCATCTGATCTTGACTAAATTTCATGAACATAGTTCTGATATTAATATCTAGGTCAAGTTCAATAATCAGCCAAATCACCCCAGAAACTGTGGAGTTATTGTCCTTGAATTATCAGAAATTGGCCCTTTTAGCTGTTTCTGCTCTCTAAGTCCAACAGTTTTCATCCAATCTTCACCAAACTTCATGAAATTGTTTGTAATGGTAATATCTAGGTCAAGTTCAATAATTATCCAAATTGCCCCAGGAATTGTGGAGTTATGGCCCTTAAATTTAGCCTTTTTACCCGTTTCATCTCTAGAAGTCCAACAGTTTTCATCAGATCTTCACCAAATTTTATGAAAGTGTTTGTAATTATAATATCTTGGTCAAGTTTGATAATCAGCCAAATCGACTTGGGAATTGTGTGAAGTTATGACCCTTTAATTATATAAAATTTGCCTTTTAAGCCGTTTCCGGATATACACCCTCAATGGTTTTATACCATACGAGATTATCTGAAAATTAACGAAAGAAAACCTCACAAAATATCACAAACACCTACAATGACATCACGAAAATAAACAAAATGACGTCATTAGACTGCGTCATTAGACTTCTATGGGGTATTGAAATATACCCATGGTGTATGGAAAATACCCCATAGTCATGTGACTGCTCTTAGCCAATCAAATCGTGTCATTTATGTAGGAGGTGAGATATAGCACAATACCAAATCCTCATAATGCAACCGTTTGATAGTTGCAAACCACACTTTGTTCTTTGCTTTGGATTTTTTTTCTGAACAGACGTTTAGGGAAGTTGAAAATAGCTGGCTGATTTGGTACATTCATATTTAAGGACAATACTAGAATTGGACATGAATTTAGTTTTTTTTTTGAAAATCCAAGTTATAGTTATAATATAGCTATAATAGTTATTAATTATAATAAGTGTTTTTTGTTGGTTTTTTCAAATCCTTTTTTAAAATTTCCGACCATTATATTTGCTGTATATTGTTTACAAACCTTTCCTAAACACATCATCTTCCTTAATAAGTGGCATCTACAAATATATCTACTAATTATCAATGACTCATGGGCCGATGATTGCCGCGGATTAGGGGCCAGCATGATGGATGATAATGTAATTGACCATGCAGAACGGCGACCAACTTTAAACAACAGGGGAGGTGCGATTTTCCAATTTCAGAGAATGGGCGGCAGAATTTATACATTAGGGTCACTTGCCGAAATATTGGGGCGGCAGCTGCTGCCCCTGCCTCCCCATTGCCGATGCTCTTGCTAAGTCCAGGGCAAGGTCACAAACCAATTTAAAAGATCAAATATAAGATATCTATCCTGAAGACTTTGTCTGGAACATAACATTTTCCAGGATGGATGGATTTTCAAATAACTTAGGCAGAATTGATAAACATTTTTTGACAGTGTGTCGCGCACAAAAAACGTGTCTCTAGGTCTAAGGTCAACTTCACAATTCATGGTAAAATGTCAAATATAAGAAATTAATTATTAAGACATAGCACAGAGCATAACTTTGTCCAGCATGGATGGATTTCAACAAATCGGCAGAAGTGATAATAATTATGGGGCTGTGTGTCACATACATAAACAAGGTCTATTTGTCAAAGGTCAAGGTAAAATATAAGTAGTAGATCCTTTAGACTTTGGCCGGATCATATCGTGGTCTAGCATGGTCACTTTGTCCAAGGTCAATGGTTGCACTGAACTGTCAAAAGTCAAATATGTTCATAACCTAATACTTTCATGCATGATGGAATTTTCCAAGAAATGGGCAGAAATGATACCTATAATGAGAAGGTGGGTTGCCCATAAGAACCAGGTCCCCCTGTACAAGGTCAAGGTCACACTTTAAGGTCAAATAGAAGAAATAAGTCTATAGACTTTGTCCTGTGCATTATTTTGTCCAGCATGAAAGGAATTTCAAATAATTTGGCAGAAGTGATAAGCATTATGAGACAGTACGTCGCAAGCAAGAACCGCATCCATAGGACCTAGGTCATAATTAAAGGTCAAATATTTATCCAGAACATAATTTTGGTATGAAGGGATTTTCAAATAGGTTGGCATCATGATGTGGTGTGTCAACCAGGTTCCAAGTCCATAGTCAAGGTGACATTTAAAGGTAAAATAATTGCCCAGAATTTAATATTGTCCAGCCTACAGGGATTTTCAAATTAGCAGAATTGATTGCTAACTTGAGATGAGAAAGTAAAGCATACAAGAATCATAACTCACAATTATCATTTTACTTACCACCCTTGACTATTTAATTGTTTCTCTTTAGTCTTTGAATCTTTATCCCCCCTCCCCCCCCCAAAAGCTCCTTTGACAGGCGTTTAGTGACAAGGGCACTCTTGTTGGTATTTAAAATCCTGACAAGCAAATTGATCCACATAAAATATTTTTAAAAATGATTCACGGAAAATAACTTGTCATGGATAAATTACTGACTCACAGACTGATCCATATAAATCAGTTTTAATAGATAAAATACTGACTCACAAAATGATACATGGAAAATCACTTTTAATCGATAAAACACTGATACACAAAATAATCCATATAAAATCACTTTTATTAGATAAAATAGAGACACACAAATTGATCGATATAAAATCACTTTCAATAGATAAAATGCTGACTCACAAAATTATCCATATAAAATCACTTTTAATAGATAAAATACTGACTGACAAATTGATCCATATGAAATCACTTATTATGGATAAAATACTGACACACAAATTGATCCATATACACTCACTTTTAATAGATAAAATACTGATTCACAAATTGATTCATGGAAAATCACTTATCGTGGATAAAGTACTGACACACAAAATAATCCATGTAAAATCATGCTAAGAAGATAAAAAACGGATCACTTTTAATAGATACGATACTGACTCACAAGTTGATTCACGGAAAATCACTTAATAGATAAAATACTGACTCACAAAATGACCCATATGCAATCATGCTAAATATATAACAAGAAAAAAATGCAGAAACCGCGTTAAAGCCAGATATTTTAATTTGCCGATGGGGGGCGGACAGCTTGTGCAGTGAAGCGGAACCATTTGAATAAGTTTGGTAGAGGACCACTTAACGAACATTGGTGTAAAATTATTTGAAAATCTAGCCATAGGTTTAGAAGAAATTGGTGTTTAGACATATTTCTATTTTTAGCTCTGGTGGCCATCTTGTGCAGTGAAGTGGAACCATTTTCATAGGTTTGGTAGAGTACCATCCAAGGAACATTTCTGTAAAGTTTCATGAAGATTGACCCAGAACTTTTGAAAATATGAGAGGAAAACTAAACTTTAACAAAAATTATATGTTTAGCTCAAATTTTCTGCCCGTTAGCAATACAATTACCGGTATGTTCATTTTTGGGGGGTTCATTCATATATGTTGTACTTGCTTTTTTGTGGACAAAAAATTTGGTAATTTAGGGAGTGTACTTTTGTATCATGTCTTTCTATATTGCATGAAAAGACATCTGTCATAAATAGTTTTATGATTTGGGCAGACCCTACCCTGTGATTGTGTAGTATTAAGAAAACATCAAATTCTGTGGCATGGCCAATAAAGCTAATTTTATGTTCAAGTTGTTATAGCTCAACCAGTGTATCTGTTCCTATCATTCTATGACATTTGATTGTTATGGCAGTTATGATTTGGTACTGTCTGCCGAGATGGCGTGTGTATTATTACTCATACTAAAAAAAATTATGTTTATTTCAGGTTACCCGACCTTCCCTAAAAAAAAATCCCTACTCTAGAACATTTTATTGAGTTTGTCAGATATTTTTTTGTTGTATTTACCTTTTTCCAATAGTTATATGTTTTTTGGATAAATAACAGTTTTGTTTGGAAAGCATCCACTTCAAACAATGTTTAAGGATATTACCAGTATGTTTTAAATATTCATTTAGTTTTTGTGTCGCCTGTTTGGCGACATTTAGGGGTTACTTTTTATTTATGTTGGCGGTGGCGGCAGAGTCCCCTTTCGCTTGTCCAGAGCATAACTCTAAGACTATTTAAGCTTTCAACATGAAACTTTATAGGAAGATAGATCTCATTGAGGGGAAGTGCAGTGCTCAAGAACAGTTACTCTGCACCTCATACTTTTGAAGTTATCATCCTTTGTTTATTTTCATACTTAATTTTTGTCCTGAGCATAACTCTAAGAATATGAAAGCTATCAACTTGAAACTTCACAGGTAGATAGATCTCATTTAGGAAAAGTGCAGTGCACTAGAACAAATACACTGAGTATCATACTTTTGGAGTTGTTGCCCTTTGTTTATTTTCATACTTAATTCTTTTCCGGAGCATAACTCTGAGACTATGAAAGCTATCAACTTGAAACTTCACAGGTAGATATATCTCATTGAGTAAAAGTGCAGTGCATACGAACCGTTACTCTGCACCTCATACTTTTGGAGTCATTGCCCTTTGTAAATTTTGATACTTATTTTTGTGTCCCATTTTTGGTTTTAATAAGTCTTTTCTTTGAAATTAACCAGTGTGCAGTGTTTTTGAAGATTTCAATAAATCTGTTAAAAAAAATTTAGCATTAACCTTAAGTGCTTCTTCATTTGGATTCAAATAAGTTATCTGGCGTCAGGCGACACATCCGACTCGCGGAGTTCTAGTTTAGATATTAATGTTTTATATGGTACAGTAATATATACAAATATGAAGAATATTTTAAATAGGATAATGAGAACTATTTTGCATTATTGAATTATAAATCTTTCAGACAGCTGTTGTCCCAGAAGTATATAGTGGATGCCAAAGACTATCGTCTGATTCCGAAGATGAAGCCAGCTACGAAACCCGTAGCGACACTCCAACTCCTCCAATTCTTCCATCCGATAGTGCGAAAAGAACATTAAAAAATGTTATTCCCAAGCTAGGACTTAAATGTTTGATGGACATATCTTATACAAAATATTTGTTGACTGTCAATGGTGTTTGTCAGACTTTGTCCTAGGTAGGCGAGGTTATAAATCCCATAGCATAACGTCAATTAGAAAACTGAGACTCCTGTAACAGATCATTAGATGAAATAATTCTAGCATATTCATGTGCAATTTGACCTATCTGTTTCTCGTTTTCTGTAGATTATTACAGTATATTCATGTACATATTTATTTTCATATTTTGATAATTTTCAAGATTAGCACTCATAAGCTTACTGAACTGGGGAATAGGTTTGCAGGGCAAACACTTATAGAGGATGTATGTTAATATGTATTAGAGCAATCAGAAGATCAGTTTTACAGTGTTTGCATTTATGAGAATTGTATTGTCATAGGAAAGTGTGAAATCTTTTTTTCAAATAGAAGTGGTTTTGCCATATAAGATGTAATTACTAATTGTAACCTATTTTCGTTGAAAAAACTGCATGGATGATGATACATTTCGAGCTTCAAATTATACAAAAAAGCTTTGATATCCTTCATTATGTTTCTTTTTTCAAAATATTCGTAAACAGGCATTACTTGAAAAGCATTTTAATGGACCTATATGAAGACAAATGAGAAATGGACACACTTTTGTGAAATTCCATGTAGGTAAATTAGGTCTCATAAAGTAGTGGGTGCACATTGAAAAGTACATGACCTGAAATAAATCTGTGGCAAACTTTTTTATTTTGTTGTTTTCTAATACTATATAGATTACTTATAAAATATATGTAACAATGTAACAATTATGGTAGTCCAACCTTGATTTTACACCAATCTTTATAGGGGAAATTTTCATCTTCTTATAAGTTTGTAATGTTTTGAGGACTGGAACTGAAAAATGCAAGTAAAAAAAATATTTGTTCATAGTCATTTGCAAATTTTTGTTGCATTTTATTTATATACATATACTTGACTATTTAAAAATATAAAGCTCTGCACAATATATGGATTTTACAAACACAAAAAGATAGAAAAAGAGTTTTGGTGCCTTTCTGGAAATTGCCCTTTTTCAAAATATAGGGTTACCATACTTAAAATGGAATTTTTCTTAAATGCCATGGTAAATTGTAAAAATACATAATTGAGGTGCGTCGTGGGAAAGCCGGTCTTAATGCATGTGCGTAAAGTGTCGTCCCGGATTAGCCTGTGCTAGTCCGCACAGGCTAATGCGGTACGGCACTTCCCGCTTTTATGGTATTTTCTGTTTCAATGAAGTGTATTCTAACAATAAATCCACATTAGGTGGAAAGTGTCGTCCCGGATTAGCCTGTGCGGACTGCACAGGCTAATCCGGGATGACACTTTAAGCACATGCATTAAGTCCGGTTTTCCCACGACGTGCCACAATTATGTATTTAGAATAGACTTAGGCTACTATTAGTGAAGAAAAGTACTTTCATTCGGAATTTTAATATAGCTAATGATGGATGGATTACCTTAAATGCATTTAGATAGGGCATACAATGTAAAGAAACGGCCTAAAAAGCATAAAATAAAAAGAAAATGTGTAGGTTTCGGTAGAATATCGATTTTTGATTCACATTTCTTTCGACTTCCTGTTCTGTCTCTTTTTGTTTAAGTCCAAAGCAGTTCTGATATTTGTGGAAACAGTAGGGTTTGATGTTGTTTTGCAAGCAGTTTGAAACAGATAACGCAAGTTTTGCAGTTAAACAATAATGATGTCAGATGTGCAAAGGTCAAGGTTTGGATTGTGTTTAAAAATTTCCAGTCCAGTGGAGATACAGCAAATTTATGCATACCCTGAAGGAATGAACGTTGCTTAAAGGGATACACATTTTTGCACGAGTTTTGCAAATTTTGGCAGTCATATATTAAGTTTCCACTAATAAAGAATAAATCTTAAAACAGACTCCGACATTCAAAATGTTAAACTCTTTGATAGATCTAGTATTAGGTTTGTCATCAAAATCAATAATCTCAGGGAAAATCTTTAGCACATTCTTTGACTTAATTGTGTTTATTCCGTAGAGTAAAATTGTATGAACGGGTACTGGGGTACTTGCAGGTTGGTTTAATTTAAACCTGTTTATTTTAGCTTGATTGTGTCAAATGCTTGAGGCTTATTGAGACACTCTCTAGTCTGTTTTCTATGTAAAACCAGTACTTGAGAAAGATAATTCAAACGCTCCCCTACTATGGGATGAAACTCCCGATTGCAAGGCAGACACCATATCCATTACACCACTGTGACCTATTGCAGGTTATTGGTGACTAGATACCCACATACATTATTACCTGCCTAGCTCCAAATTTAGACATTGTCAGGCTACACTGATCTGTCAAATTCAGTGTGAAAAGCATTTACATAATTAACAAATTTTGCATTTTCAGAAAATGCACACTATAGTGTTAATGGCGTGTATAAATTCAACAAATAATGCATTTTCAGAAAATGCACATTATGTAGCAGCATTTTTTGTGATTAACAGTATGATAAAGCATTGAATAGTGCAGCTATGCATATAATTTCAAAAGCATAATTTTTTCGGCGTAGCTGTCTAAGGTCACTTTTGACCTAGATTTCTTGCGATAATTATGCAGCGGAAAAATTGAATGCCAATAGAATTGGGCAAATTTCCTAATTTTAGGGAATGCAAACTTCAAACAATGGTTTAACGTATACCAATAACTGTTGCATACTTTTGGGGATTACAAATTTACATATATTCATTCACGAAACAAAATAACTATTTTGTTTAGCCTACATGTATGTAAACGGTACGCTCTATAAATAGCAACTGTGCAATGTTCCCATTCATAAATCTCACTCAGAGAGTGGCCGTTCCATGTAGCCCATTGATTCTTGCGAGTTCATCGCATTCCAGAAACAGTAGTGTCATTCTACAAATAGCGCGCATAGCTAGTAACCATTGTATAGCTGTGTTAATATACTCGTCAATGCATCAATAATAGCATTCAGAGAATCATAAACCTAAAAATTTCAATAAATGTGGAATATATATTATAAACTTAGTGTTAATTTGAATTAAAATTGTGGTTATGATTTATTAACGATCATTTATAATTGCATCTATCTATCAACTTCTCCAGTAGATGTTTTTTAATCTGTAAAAATATGCTACATTTTCTATAGATAAAATGTTATGAAAGAAGATTCGCAATACGTCGAATTGTTATTCGCGTAGCATGAATACACAATTTGAAATACACAGGAACCCTTTATATATCATATTTCTACTGATATAATTTAAAATCGTCATAGTGTAATAATTTTTTATGTTTGCGTTATCAAAAATAAAGTATTGACATATCAAAATTCACTGAATGTTCCCTGACTATTGCTTTTTATTGGGATACATAGTATAAATGCTTATTTGACTTTAAATCGTTATTATATTAGATAACTAACATGAATGGTATATTAGCAGTACTATAAATAACTATATTGACTCGTCTGATACATAATAATTTTAATTCATTCCGAAATTATATTCTTTCATTGTTAATTTGTTCAATTGGCTAGACAAATTCAGATAACAATTATGTTAACCTAAATTATCTAGGTTATTCATATATCACCTTGGCCATCTCCATCTATTTAGGTAATTTTAAATGACAGCTCAATATTAATTTCAACGTCGATTGTGTTTTTTAAAGACATTTCTTGTTTGTAATATTTTAATTCAGAGTGCATTCAGGGCCTGTAAACTGACGAAGGACAATGCTGTCTGCATTATGTTGGCTGTTGTTTTGCATTGAGATTCAATCCACATTCAGTTTGCAAGATGTCATATTTTCTAGCACTATTAAACATATGTATTTAAAAATAGCTCTTTGTTAGTGCATGTTTAAGAAGATTGATCTTGTAAATACAAGTCGAGTATTTAGTTCGTTAGCTCTCCTGGGCATAAAATGCTGTGAGGCTAGCTATCATGGTATGTATATATTCTGTGCCACTGTTCATAATGTCAGTCATGCAGCAATATTTCTAGTTTACCAGGGTTAATATATATTTATTTATATTAATTATAGCCAAAAATTTGGAAAAATCTGAAAAATCTGCAATTTTATGATTGAAGTTTCTGACAAAGATATGGATTAATTGAATTTTTAATGCACACGTTTGAATATAGTTCCTGTTTATACATATTTAGTATTTGTCATGCAAATGTACCAAAGCATCGGTGTTTTAAAGCATTGAAATTGAATGTAAGTTAAGAATAACTTAAGAATATTTATAAATATGGATGCTGGCACCTAGAGCCAGATAAAGTTTGGGATCACTCACGCATCCTTTTTAGACTGTTGAGGGATCTTTTGAGAGGGTAATTTCCAAAACAATTATAGTGGAAAACTACTTCTTTTCATTGCAGGCTATTAGTCAGTACATTTAAACCAGAATGGGTCCTTCTTCAAAATTTCACACCTGTTTTCTTACATTTTAATTACTTAAGATAATGTGTGTACGAGGGCTGTCGGTAAGGTTCATTCACAGGGTCTGATAATATTATAAACATGAACGAATTTAGATGAAATCTGTGAGGCATGTACTTTTATCCATACTTAATCAGAATATTATGCAACTAAAACCATGTCTTTTAAGGAAATGTAAATTACATCACCATAGCAAATGTAGGTTGTCATGTTTGGAGCACTTTTAATTTTTTAAATCGCTGCTGTAATATGCAGTTGAATTTCATACTTAAACTTGTGAGAAATGTTTAGCTCAAGTCATTCATTTTTTACAATAAAAAACGACGAAGTTGTTTGTCAGAAAAAAAACGTGATATGTGTTATAATGTGTATATCATGTGATTTATTACAAGTACAGTTTCTAACAAAGTCAATATATTACAAATGTAACGTTAAACTAATAACACCTCTACATCGCTTTTTACTTTTATGTAACGGAAATATTCACCTGAGTGTCCTGGAATAAGACCACTAAATCAATGCGCTAGCATCAGTTATTTTTGACACGTTGCAAAAGATTTTTTTCTTGTTACAGATTCTCATTCGGAGTATTTTGACAACAAATTACAGAATTTATTAATTTTAAACTGTAGTATTGAAAATCAAGAGCTGCCATCATATCACCTACTTTTGACTTGGTAGGCTACGAAGCACCAACAATCTGTGCTTCTAACTACTGCATCAGTTATTCTGACTCGTTGCAGATTGACTTATTACTAGTAACTGGCATATATATAATTCTGTTTGCATAAGGTAATCAGGTGGAAAAACATGTGTTTGTTACTTACAAATTAGTTTTTATTATTATGTCATATACTATTGAATAAGAAGCCACACAATAAAGTTTAAAGGTGGAAAGTTCAACTTCAGTTAAAAATTTGTCCTTTTTAGTGAAAATGCACTCATAATTTACATTTAGTCGTTAACAGCCTTTCTACGCTGTCATCGTTTTGATTGTTGTTGGCCATCGACCATTGTTGTCACTTGAAACAATGTCTACATGCCATATTTTACATCAGATCAGAATGGTGTCACATGGTTTATATAAACTTAAAAAGCAAAATGTCTTTAAAAATCTTCTCTGAAACAGCAAGGCCTAGGTTTCATATTTTGTATGTAACATCCTATAGTGGTCCTCTACAATTATTGTTCAAATTATGCCCCTGGGGTCAAAACAGGTCATACCCGGGGGCCACATGGTTTATATAGACTTATATAGCAAAATGACTTTAGAAATCTTTTCTTCTGAAACGTCAAGGCACTCAGCTTTCCTATATTTGATACGTAACATTGCATAGTGGTCCTCTCCAAAGATTGTTAAAATTATGCCCCTGGGGTTAAATCTGGCCACAACCCAAAGGGTCACATGGTTTATATAGACTTCAAAAGCAAAATGACTTAATATATCTTTACCTGAAAACGCAAGGCCCAGAGGTTTGTTCAAGATTGTTTAAGTTATGCCCGTGGGACAAAAAAAAACACGCCTCGGGGATGCAAATTTCGATTGGGTTTCAATGTCTCAGGTTAACATCATAGGGCCCTTAGGGCCCTCTTGTTTCCAGATACCTTTCATACTGACATAATTATAGCCTGGGTAAAGTTCTAATAATTCATTTTTGTAACATATATCCTCTTTTTTAATATTATTTAATCAAAGATATGGTTTTAAAAATGTTCATTACAAGTTTGTTAAAACTGTTTGATCTTAGATCTATAATACTTTTATATGGCAAGCTAGGAAACAAGTCGCTGGAAGTGGGGTTTCAAATTTGCAGATGCGTATTCGCAATAACGGGAGGTAATTTCCAAGGGAGGTCACTAGTTTGGGGAAAGGCATATTGTTTGTTGTTCTTCTTGGTCCCAACAGTTTCAACCATAACTGCATTTGTAATTCATATCGCACTGTCAATTGCCAGCAGAATAACAGAAGTAGGCCAGACAAGCATCTGTATAGCCTCTGTCAATTTGCCAGGTTGAGACTACATAAGTAGTCTGGACAGACATCGGAATCACATGTTGATTGCCAGGTTTAAAGTACAGAAGTAGTCTGGACAGGCATCTGTATAGCGCCTGTTGATTGCCAGGTTTAAACTACAGAAGAAGTCTGGACAGGCATCTGTATAGCGCCTGTTGATTGCCAGGTTTAAACTACAGAAGTAAGCTGGACCGGCATCTGTATTGCTGTATGCACCTGTCGATTGTCAGGTCAGCAACAGTAAGTACTCTGTCAGATTTCGGTCATTTTGTAGGGGATGACATTCAGATGTCAGAGCTGGTCTTTGTCATAGCCAGGACTAAGGTGAGCGCTTTGTGCCATAATGGCTCTCTTGTCTTGAAAACCTTTCGAAACGCCCCCATTGATAGCGATAGTTCACTTATACAGAATTTTGGGAATTTACAGGTCAGGTTGCACTACAGAGATTACAGTGTATACGTGTTTGGAAGATTGCCAATATTGCAATCCCACACTTCAAGGTTGTCCCTCATATTGCGCAGTTGGCACAGTCCTCAGTGTTTTTCCATTACTGAGTGATATATAATATTGGGTACAGTCTTGAGGCCGCACAGACACTGTGAAGAAATTAGACATAACCTACCATATTACGTTTGGAATGAGGACTGTGAATATTTTCCACTTATTTATTTATTTTGAATATGATTAAGCAGTTGTTATAGTTTCATAAAACTTGTTTGAAATTACAAGTGGAAATGAGTTTTAAATTTAAATAGCCTAAATAGTGAAACTTACATAAAATATGCGTGCAAGTGCATGAGTTCATTCATGGATAACATTCAACAGTCAACTCATATATGCAGTTTTAATACATGTATTTAAAGATATTTTAGAGGATTGTTATTATTAATTCTTATTGATACATTAGTCGCTCAACAAGGACACGATTTTTACATCAAGGTTTGAAAGAAATAATAAATTCTGTACGTTTTAAAGCCAAGTTTCAATGACCATTTTCACAGAGTAAAAACAAATTTTTCATTTGAGGCACAAGTTTGAGACAAGGGCACAATGTTGCTGTGACTGGGAATTAAGGGCCCATTCATTCTACAGACATTATAAAGGCATTTGACGTTGAACCAGTTAATGTGTTTGGTTGTTATGCTCCCCAAAAAATGTCTGAGGAGAATATAGTCACCACCATGTCGTTCCATCCGTCCATCCTTCCGCCTCAATTTCTTGTCCGGGCTATTTCTCAGCAACTCATAGCCAGAATTCAATAAAACTTTATGGGAAGCTTAATTACCGAGAGGAGGTGTCCATATTACCAGGACGTTCCACTTCAATGATTTTTCTTAGAGTTATGGGACTTCTGAAATTAGTATATAGTGAAAAATTCTTCACTTTCTTGTCCCGTCTATTTCTTAGCAACTACTAGCCAGAATTCAACGAAACTTTATGGGAAGCTTCATTACCCAGAGGAGGAGTGCATATTACTATGATTATCCGCTTCAAAGATTTTTTTGGAGTTATGGGACTTTGAAGATTTCAATGTCATTTCTATTTTTTGAAAGATTTCTGAAATAAGTATATAGTGCACAATTCTTATCGGGGCTATTTCTCAGCAACTAATGACCAGATTTCAATGAAACTTTATGGAACGCTTCATTACTAAGAGGAGTTCTGCATATTACCAGGATTTTCAGATTCAATTATTTTTATGCCTCCGGCATCTTGATGCAGGAGGCATATAGTGATCGTCCTGTTTGTCCTTCCGTTTTTGACAAGGTTAAGTAGATTTTATTGTTTCGTCTAGCACCAACACCGCTTGTTACGACACTTGGATACTTACACAGTTGTTGCTTATGACCGTTCCCAATCCACCCATACCAACCAACCTCACTTTGACCATGACCTAATTTGGACTAAGAAATGGGCTACCCAGCACCAAGCGGGGGCATGTGTGTTTATCAAGCACAGAATCTTGTTCTTTTAGTTATGTGACTTTGAAGATTTCAATTATGTCATGTCTATTTCTCTGGAACAGCTATATGAAATTCTATGATACTTGATAGAAAGTTTGATAACTGGGATAAATAATAATAATATTACTGTAATGATCCATCACTTTGATATATTTATACCCCAACAAACGAAGTATAGGGGGGTATATAGGAGTGAGCTTGTCGGTCTGTTGGTTTTTTGGTTTCCGGATGATAACTCAAGAAGGACTTGACATATTGAAATAATTGTTGGTAAACATGTGTAACATCTTAAAATACAGGTTGAGTTCCACTTTGGTTACAAACCATTAAATTTTGACAGAGTTATGGCCCGTTTTCGACTTCAATTCACTAAAAACATGGTTTCCGGACAATAACTCAAGAATGGCTTGACATATTCAAATAATTATTGGTATACATGTGTAGCATAAAAAAATACCGGTCAAGTTACACTTTGGTTACAAACCACTAAATGTTGACTGTGTGATGGCCCCTTTTTGACTTAAATTCCCTAAAAACATGGTTTCCCGACGATAACTCTTCAGTAACTTGACATATTCAAATAATTCTTGGTATGCATGTGTAGCATCATACAATATGGGTCAAGTCTGACTTTGTTTACAAACCACTAAATTTTGACAGAGTTATGCCCCTTTTTAGCTCACCTGAGCACAATGTGCTCATGGTGAGCTTTTGTGATCGCCTTTTGTCCGTCGTGTATCTACGATATTCGTGGATCGTTTGTCGTCAATAATTACCTTGGGACCACTCTAAAGGCCACATTTATGGGCCAATCTTTATGAAACTTGGTCTGAACATTTTTCCCAATGATATCTCGGCCGAGTTTGAAACTGGGTCATGTGGGGTCAAAAACTAGGTCACTAGGTCAAATTGAAGAAAAAGCTTGTGAACACTAGAAGTCAAATTTTTTGCCCAATCAACATGAAACTTGCTCAGAACATTTGTTCTAATGATATCTTGGCTGAGTTATAAAATGGTTCCGCTCCATTGAAAAACATGGCCACCAGGGGGCTGGCCATATTTCCTTATATGGATATATTGAAAACTTTGAAAATCTTGTTGTCAGAAACCTCTGTTTGGATTTCGAAATAATTTCACAGAGATGATTCCTTGGGTGGTTCTCTACCACAGTTGCTCAAGTGGTTCTGTTCGATTGAAAAACATGGCTGCCATAGCTATAAAAAGAATGATCTTTAAACGACATCTCCTTAAACCCTGGGTAGATTTTCAAATAATCCCACATAAATTATCCTTTCTTGGTCCTCTGCCAATGTATCTCAAATGATTCCGAAACTGGAAAAAAAACATGGCCGCACAGGGCGGGGCCAATTTTAATGATATTTCATTATTAAAAACTTTGAAAATCTTCATGTCAGAAATCACTGTTGGTATTTAAAATAACGTCCCAGAATGTAATGATCCTTGAGTGAATCTCTACAAGAGTTGTTAAAATATTCTGCTGTGTTTAAAAACATTGTCACCAGGAGGTGGGGCCATTTTTATGCCCGCCCTTTTGAGGTAAGGGGCATATAGATTTGCCCTTGTCCGTCCGTCTGTCGGATTTTTGTGTCGCGCATAACTCAAAAAGTATAAATGCTACAGTGAAAAAAACTTTATAAGCATATTCATCGGCATCGGGGCTTGTGCAGCTGGGTATTTTGGTGCATTTTTTTCCGACATCAGCGGAGCTATTGCCCTTTTTTAGCAAAAAATCACATGTTTTGACTTGTGTCGCGAGTAACTAAAAAAGCATTTCTGCAAGAGAGATGAAACTTTATAAACATATTAATCAGCATGTGAACGTGTGCACCTGGGTAATTTGGTGCAGTTTTTTCAGACATCAGCGGAGTTCTGGCCTCATTTAAAAAAAAAAGACAATTTTGGACTTGTGTCACGCGTAACTAAAAAAGTATTACTACTAGAGTGATTGAACGTTATAAACGTATTAATCAGCATGTGAACTTGTGCACCTGGGCATTTTGGTGCATTTTTCCCAACATCAGCAGAGGTTTGTGACAGCCTGAGGAATGTGGGAGCATCCGTGTCCTACGGACACATGTCTAGTTCCTAATATGGGTATATTTAAAACTTTTAACATCTTCATTTCAGAAACCACTGCTTGGATTTAAAAAATAATTTCAGAGAATTGTTTTGTGGGTGGTTCTCTACCAAAATATTTTGAATTGTTTTGATTTGTTGAAAAAATCATGGCCACCAGAGAGCGGGGCCTTTTCTCTTTATAAGGCATATCAGCGTCCTTTCACCTCTGACCTCCTTCCTTAATAAGCCAGTGGAGCGTTACAGGCACTCGTGTGCCCTTTGTTATAATATATTTTGGTAATCAACTCATATCATTTGTAAGTTTTCTTAATCTGAATAAATAATTGTTTTATATATGGGATGTAAAGAAGGCAAATTTATACATATAGTTTTTATTAAAAATACATTTTCATAAAATTGATTCAAAGCATCCCTGAAGTTGTGGATGTCAGCACCAGTGTACAGTGCAAGAATTGACCTATGACACTTCAGTCATACAAAATTACTGTGTTACATAATTCGTTTATATATATATAGAAAACTGTGATGTGAAACACGTGCTTTCCATACATCTGGCACGAGAAAGTATATAATTTTATACCCGTTACTCTTCACTACATCCGCGTCCGTGATCGGGTCGCATGAGATGTTTTTGCAACGGAAATGCTTCGTCGCCAATTTAAATAAATGGACCCAGAATTGTGTGGTGATTTTATCACAATATGTTTTCCATCAACAGCTCCTGAACAATTAGGGAACTGCCATTTCGTGTAATATCCATCAGCAATAGTCAGCCACTCCCTTTCCGAGCTTGGCATTTTCACATTTATGGTAGACAGTTGATCCCACAATATGCTGCATGCTTCCGGAATTATTCTAGAAATTGTACACTGTCCTACTCTGTACGAGTAGCTAAGTGACATGTAGGTTTCTCCAGTGGCTAGAAACCTGAAATGTAAATATTATCATGGAACAATGATACATACAAACATTTTATAACACAATAGTAGGCTATAATGCTGCAATAATGCTGCATATTTGTATGTATTTCAGAGACCTAAGTGATGACGAAATTGGAACAGATCGACGCTCGTCCATTAGCCCGGTAAGCGCCAGCGCGACAACATCTCGACATAACGTCCATTCAACATCCAGAAAAATAACAACAATGTCTCAACGACCTAAGCGCAGGAAAACAGATCAAATGTCGGCTTTCGAGTCATCGTTTTTGGAATTGGCTAAAGCACATTCAGAGAGGCTGGAAATCAAAAGCTGTCGAGATGTTACTAGACACCCAATGGATGCATTTTTTGAAAGTAGCTCGACCCGAGCAAAACTAATGTCTAAGACAAAACAAAGCTGGCTACAAATGCAAATATCTATACTACTGTATAATGCTGATCTCATGGATGACGCTTCGATTCGAACCTAATGGCCCCGACTTGCAACACAGCTAGATCCCCGTACGCTCAACCTATGATGCAGGCACCACATACATACCAACAACATCCGCAAACGCCGGTCTGCAAGGGTATACATGCATAACGCCAACATACATGGGTGTGGAGCAGCAACACTCGGGACTCGACATGTTCAGCCAGGCAATGGAGCTTTTAATACGATAATTTGTTCTTTTGTGTGACTTTTGTTATTGAGAATGTCCACTTTTATACTTAATGTACGGGAAAACACTCTGTCCTGATCTGTATATCTAAAGTGAACAATAAAGTACATTGCAAGCATATTAAGTTTGTTTTTCGTTTTAATTTGGTTATTTTATTATTCTGTGCGCGATGTGTTCATTTTTATATGGTTTTTAGTTTTTTAAGTGATAACAGTCTTAAAGCATGATCTTTAAATATCTTATTTGTACATTAAACAGCAGATTTATAAAATACATTGCAAACATTGAACATGTGATCGACGTTTAATTTTCTTTAGTTTGGTAAATCTGTTTTTGTTTTTGTGTTTGTCATTTGTTCATTTATATAAACCGTAATTTAGAAAAAAAAACACACTCTAAAAGCTGTTATTTGATAACTAGTATGTTAAGTGTACAATCAACAAAATTAATAAAATACACTGTTATGTTATGTTTCAGCAAGTTCGTTAAATACAATTAAGTACCTCAAGCATATCGCAAGTCGTTGTTTGGCGTTGATGGGTTCCCTAGAAGTACATTTGTTACTTATCTCTTCTTCGACTTGTAGTAGGACGTCATTAAACTGCCTTTTGCTCAGCCTGAAATAGGTCTGAAATTCCTCAGCGCTTAATTCCCAGCTTGCGCATCAAATGATAGTACGTTCCATAAGCCGGTCGGTTGCGAATTATTCTTTTCATCCACCACCTGTGTCGGCGCTTTCGTTGTAGCCTTTTAATTCCTCCATCCATTAAAAAAATGATTCAATTCGTCATTGACAGACATTGTTCTCATTAAAGTGTCACTTTGCAAATGAACAATCGCAAGCAAAACTCGTGTACATGGAATAGTGCTTGCGTCAGCGCTAACGGATGCGATAACGCCAGTCGCCCAACGCAATCGCAATCGGATAGATGGAATGCCAGCCTAACACTGTTCACTTTATTCCAGAACGCACTGAATCTTGTGTCACTACGAAGTTTCACTACGAAGTTTCTCAAGAGCACTCAAAGTAAGCCTGGCTAGTCGCGGGCGCTTCGACGCCGATAGTATGGCTTGCTGTAGAGTCTTACTGAGGTTATCGGTTAGATTGAGGACGTCGTGTGCTAGCATCACCCCAAACATGAACTCGAACGACCTCATCTGAGCGGACACGCCGATGACCCTCGCTTTGGTTTCGAACTCCTTTGGATCGCACTCGTCCCAGAGGTCCTGCAGCACTGTAAAGTTGTCGACCACGCTCTTCAGACTCAAAGCACGGACAGTCCACCGAATAGGGCACAACGTTCTAAACCCAGGCGTCTCCGGTGCCAGCTCTTGATTGATACGTTCGAATAAACTCTCGCGTTTAGGAGAGTATTTCGTCAATTTTGAAATTTCGTGCATCGCGCATCACTTTCGATAGTTGTACAGCGGCTAGCTTCAGAGCATGTCATAACAATGCGTGTATATAGCTCTTGCTTATGATCTGTGAGGCCACGCCTTTCTTTTTGATGTACCAAAATAGCACTGACCTCGACACTTATCTAATGTCATGTTCATACGAGCTAGACAGTCCTCAATTGTCCTAGTTAATGTATCCGAGTATATTGAAGGCGCTTTAACCCAATGTCCAATGAACTCCTCACGCGAAAGCAAATCATCGTCAACATGTCTGATTACAAGCACTATCTGTTCCCTGTTAGACTCGTCTGTGGTTTCATCTGCCATGCTAGAACAGAACTCAGATCTTTTAATGTTCTGAGAAATGTCCCTGAGGATTGACAGTGCCATTATCTGCAGCATTTCATTTTGAGAATCGGCGCATGTATATTTCTCATTCTTTTTCAAAATCCATTTCAGAGTCTTAGGATCGTCTCCTCTGAGCTTAATCAGTTGCGTGTAATTACTGTCCTGTTCCTCTCCATCACCCGTTAACGCAAGTCCTTGGCGCGCTAAATATCTGACGTTGGATGAGATCTTCAGCAGACAGTCACGGTTGTCGTCCTCCTTTGCATGGCCCTCCGACAGCATTTCGCCCACGTCGTTCGTTCACGGTGGCAACCAGATAATTCTCGCCGCTTGAACCGCGTTGTCGCTTCCTTCCAGTTGGAAAACCCTGTCACTATAAAATCATTGTCCAGTGTTGACATTGATAGCTTTCCGTCCCGTCGTGATACCATACACACTTGACAGAAGGCTAAATCACGTAACTCATCGTAATGAAGCCACGAGTTAGGTTTGAACCTGGACGCTTTAACCAACGTAACATTAAGAATATGGTAAAATATATCATGCGTAGCATATATTGAGTGTTCTGTTGTAATTGACTTTTGAATATGGACGTTTTCTTG
The DNA here is from genome assembly GCA_027627225.1 of Congeria kusceri. NCBI lineage: Eukaryota > Metazoa > Mollusca > Bivalvia > Myida > Dreissenidae > Congeria > Congeria kusceri. The sequence continues at coordinate 6,495,576 of CM051035.1, forward strand.
GAATAATCATATATGTTGCAAAGTAAATTGAAGCCACACACGTGTCAATTAATTTCAATTAAGGGTACAGTCTCTTTGCGACCACGACTTTTGCACATCTAGCAGAAAGCAGACGCGCGTTAATGAAACCCATGTTCACATCTTTCACACATTCGTGTTTGCAGCAAATGTATCCATTTTAGTATTTTCAATTTTTGCGAAACACAGTTCAAAGTTTCATATACTTTTTATTTTATTTAATGTAATAAAATGTATGTATGTATATTCATAAAAAAAAGAAACTGGACATTGTTTCATTTCGTATTTTTATATTTTTTAAGATTTAAATATGAATAAATTTGGTTTAGATAACGTTAACGTTTAAATGATTTATCAATTTTTGGGGCATTACAACTATTTATTAGTTCAATAGAAAACCTGCATTTTGATACAAAATTCATCCATATCTAAATCATACAACATTTAAAAATACGAAATAGAAAATGTCTAGGATCCTTTTCTATTTGTATATTATTTATGTATGGCCGTTTGACGATTATTTTTTATAATGAGAGTTATGTAGTACAATTAATGTAGATATGTTGTATGAAAGACTTCAAAAATAATAATATGAAACACATAATCCCTACTGGAAACTGCTTTGCACTTAACTGAGTCCGAGTATAGGCGTTGATTTTATCAGCTACTAGGGACATGCGTGTTATCATTGTCTGCACTGATTAAGGTAATAAAACGTGCCAACGTGACTGCCACGTGATATAGCCGGGGGCGGATTAGAGGAAGGGAAATAACGGAGTAACAACTACAAAACAGCGTTAACATAGTCAATGCAATTTATGATTTAGGCCTCTATCGCCTAAAAAAGTGGTGCGGACATAGCCCACGACGGCCTTGAAAGTTACGTTTTGACCATAGACATTGTACGTTTTGACCATGGACATTGTACGTTTTGACCATGGACATTATACGTTTTGTACGTTTTGACCATGGACATTGTACGTTTTGACCATGGACATTGTACGTTTTGACCATGGACATTGTACGTTTTGTACGTTTTAACGATGGACATCGTACGTTTTGTACGTTTTGACCATGGACATTGTACGTTTTGGCCATGGACATTGTACGTTTTGACCATAATTTGGTACGTTTTGACCATGTACGTTTTGACCAGATCCCTATACATTTATAAGGCGTTGTTATGCTACTGATAGAGACTTGCTTCGTCGTTGTCAGTTGGTTAAAAACCACGAAATAATCGTGCCGCATTAAGAAATAATAATTGAATGAATTTCACACATATATCAAGATACCCATGCAATGATGCGTATAAACGTAGTGAAGTATGTAGCTTGTTTGGGATAAACTTTACCGTACATGCTTCGTACAATACATAATTGCCAATACAAAGTTATATTCGAATGGAGATTTACCGTACATGGATATGTTGTGTGTTTACAATCGGTGTCAGGTCAAAATCAGGATATAATTATATCATTAAAAAAGTAGATGGATGCAAATTGCCAGATGTAAGTAACAACTTTTTTTTTCTAATTGGATATCAGAATATTTATTGTACATGACGTATACGTTGGAATGATACATACACTAATTTTGGCAGCGTTAAAACGAACAACTTGCCGTCAAACTCATAGCACTCACAAAACTTGCTGGAGCAAATTGTTTTAATACATTCGATCTTGTGGCGCATATTGTACTTTTGAGATAAGTGTACATACGAAAATGGATTGTAGGCAGTGGGACACAATGTATTTGCGACGATTCGTTTTATAATATGTTATGTGACTATGAAAGGATAAGTACACGTTTACTAGAACAGTTCATGTACAAACTTTACGAAAGTTATGGTATTGAACGGCGGCCCACTACATGCATTTAACATGTTTTATATGGCGACATCACGTCATTAATAGTAAACGATTGGTAGTTCAGATGCGTACAAATTAAATATATAATATTAAATTAAATATATACCGCAGCAGAACGAGTCGACGACAATTACCGCATCAGAAAGATGCGAAAATTATTTCGATTCTAACATGACCTGACAACATATTATACAACATTAGCAATGCGCCCCCCCCCCTCCTCCCTCCCCCGTAAACCTCCCGGAGCATACATATATGGGAATGTATTAAAAAGGGTAAAACTGGATAAAACAGATACACATTAACTTCAATCAAATAAACCCGACCTAGCCCCCCCCCCCCCCCCTACGTACACCGTAATACCGGCGCCAAAGTTCAGCGCAAACGATAAATTATAGACAAAAGGTAAATATATATTTATATATTTATTTTTGTTGATATTGTTTTCTTTAATTAATTCATATATTATATAAAGATGTCATATGCATTACGCCACTGGCATAGGATGCCGCATAAAAGACATTGATACTTTTCGAATAAATAAATAGAAATTCAACTCAAATCAATGGCTACTTTCGAGTTTAAACAGTTTGGTCTCAATAAATAGATACCAACATTCTAAATCGACAAACGTCTTGTTCCATTACCAATTACACCCAATTTCACATTGGTTTGTGCATTCATAAGAAAGATATTCCGTGACAAAGTAGAGAAGTGTCCACAGCGTATGCTCCAATTCCTGGCCATTTTATATTTGTTCCGGCACCATATGTCAGAGAAATTGACACAAAGTCGGCATCACTTGCCTTATTAGTTCACAAGGCAATCATATGAGTATATTTCATGGAGAGTAGTTTGGTTCCTTATTCCTGGTTCCTTCTTCCTTATTAGAAAACATTTCTACTAAGTATTATTCTTGAATTTCTCAGTTCCTTATTCGCGGCAGAATTAGGAACAAGGAACCAGTTCCTTATTCCTTATTCAAACTGAATACGGAACTGGAATTTAAAATACGTCATTCATTCTCTGATGATTTATTCTGTTACAAGCGGAGTAGAATTGAGAAAGAAAGTAACCATTTCGCATCAATAACCAGTTTTACCGATAGGAATTGACCATCAGAATTTGCTTGTCCGAAATTATGGCCTCCGAATAAGGGACTGTACATTTTTGTGAACAAGTACATTTCTTATTGCTTTTGATATATAAAAACGTAGAAGAAATGTGACAAAAACACAAGCTTTGGTCATAGTTAAATAATATTATTATGTCAATACGCATTACATTTGGAATTGAATTTGAATACGAAACATATAGTTTCTCTACAAACATTATCAAGTACATACCAACATTGCGCTTTGTGCTAATGTTTTTGTCTCAAATGCCGTAGTTTTGAACGGTGGATCACCTTTTACAAAAAAGGAATGATGAAAAGGTTATTTTTGGTCTGTACATTATTTTAAGGAATAAGGAACTGTTTCATTGTTCCTTATTCAACCCCGAATACGGAGCTGAACCTAAAGTGAACAGATGCATTCGTTGTTGCTTCTTTCATATACAAACGTGGTAGCCATTAAAGTTTGACAAAACATAATAATTTGGCACACAAACTGAGATATATTTTTTTAATTTGTTACTTCGCAATTCACCAACAGTTACCATTTAAGTTGAATACGGGACGTAAAATATACGTTCTCTTCAAATACAAACAACTACAAAGTAAACAATGTATTGCAATTAGGGATGTGACTGAATACTGGAATAAATATTCGAATATTCGTTTTAGGTGTTCGAATATATTCGAATATTCGTTTTGTAAATACTACTATATACTACTATATACGACACTTTGTCAGAATATTTACCTATCCGAAATATGTATACGACGTGTACGTAGTTGTATTACCTTGTTGCATTGGTAAATGAGCGTTATAATTTCGGCATCAAATTGTGTATTGAAAATTAGCTCATATGAATCAAATTTTTGGATTTGCTTAATGATATTAACAACACACCCCTGAAAATATTAATCAAATGTACTATAAGAAAGCCACTCACTTAAATACTATTATAGACACCCAGTCTTGGATAGGGGGTTACAATTTGTTAAAAACAATTACAAATTATAAGGTGATTTACTTCATCACCATGTCATTACACTATATAGATTATATACTGCTTCCTTCAAAGTTCATCATAGCAGATACCTCATTAAATACAGTATAATTGGTAATTTTGTTTATAAGGCATATTTCATGTGTTTCTATTGGCTATATATAACTGAGTGCTATCATATTAAGGAAATATCCTGTCCAGGGTTGGCATAAAACCCGGATTTTATAGTATTGACCGGCACAGGTGGGTAATACTTGGAAAAACCGGGTTTTACAGGGTTTTACTGAGGAATGGTGGGTAATACTGAGGAAATAATTATGTTTACATTGCGTAATAATATGAGTTTCTACATATAAACACATGTCTTTTAACAATAATATTCTGTAACTTACAGAAAAAAAGGAAATGCATAAGAGAAACTTGACAATTCTAACATATTTTATGTTATAAAATATTTAAGTTGATGTCATGTTACAACAATACCCTCTTGCAACCCCATACTGTACATTAAATTAATGAAACAATATTGTGACATAATTTTGACACACTCACACGCTGTATACCCTCTTAAACAAACACAAACATTGATTGAATTTACAGATTCAAGTGCTCAACAAACAATTAAACTGGAACCCTTGAATAAACATCAGACCTATCTCAATTAGGGGCCAGGCAAAGGCCGCGGAAACATGCATTGATTGTCACCTTAAGTGACTGATTCCTGCTGTCAATTGTTTATCAGTATTATTCAGTTCAGTAACCATACAAATAATTATTTTTTTGTTTCATCATTATTAATCCTGCTTTAAATTGAAAAAAAAAGAGTAAATAATGAAAATAGAAGATAAAAGTGATTTGTCTGGTAATTTCCAGCATTGCCCATTACCAGATAATAATATTCACCAGGCTGGCATTATTATCCAGAGAAGGCCTCTCTATGTTTTATTGTTAACAAAAAAGAGCAGTTGAATGCAAGTAATAAAGAAGGATGAATAAGTGTAGACATGTCTTCACATTTCATTATCAGTCGGAACCATTGCACAAACAATAGAGAATATATTTCATGATAAGCGTTGCCATCGAAACTTGAATGAATGAACTAGAGGATATGTGCCGGCCCTTAAAAAATACTGTACCTATATATGCATATATTAGGTCTGCAAAACTAAAAATTAGTCATTTTATGTATGACATAAGGAAACTGAGCATTTAGGTTCATAAAAACATTTAAAACTGTATATTAACTCAAGAAAAAATTGTATTGCCCACTTTCAGAATATTGATCGGGACGGGAAAAACTGGTAAAACCCGCCTCGAAAACCCGGGGGCGGGTGATTCAGGCCAACCCTGGTCCTGTCTGGGTTGTTTACTTGCTTGTAGAAATAATGCTAGGTTTCTGATTTCATTTATTCCGAAATGTAGCATAATGGATGTGTCCTTACATTTCAACATTGTCATATTCTCGCAGTTCAAAATCTGCATTTCTTTCACATCACTTCTCAAGTTATTATGTGTTTTGAAAATATTTTATTTTCCCTCTATAACATTTTTTATAATGACGGTTGCATTAACATTAGCTATATATTATAATTAATATATAAAAATAAATATTTTGAATATTATAATATACATTTTATTTGGTAGATATATCAAAGCATTATTCAATGCTATATACATGTATAACCAGTTGTAAAATATTTGTGTTTCAAATACATCATTAAGGTATTGCAAGTTCAGGGCACAGAAGCTGAAAACAGCTTAAAATTGTCACTGTACATGATGGTAAAATCAACCTATGTTCCTTTCATTTCAATTAACAGTTTATCATAGTCACATTTTATATAAAACTGGCAATCTTTCATTATATTCTTGGATAATATTTGGTTTGTCTGTCAGATTATTAACACCCTAGTCGAGTAGGCTCTTGTTGGGATTACCAGTCACATCCATGTTTGGTTTTCTTCGGGAGATGACCATGTTAATCACAGACTTGCAAAATTCAGTTCACCTGTAAGAAAAGAGACCTGAGACTAAATTTTAAGGAACATTTTGTAATTAAGCATGTGATGTAAAGGTAAACGTAAACAAAAAGTATAATGCTATTTCGACTTAAATTAGTTGTACTTGTTAACAAGAATTATGCCAACTATTCATAGCTTATGTAATAATATTAATGCTGCAAAACACTATAAACAGATTAACTTATGGTAAATTACTAATAAGAAACCATGGACATTAAATAAATTATAATGAATACAATGAAACAAATGATATAAAAATATAATAATAATATTAACATAAATACTATTTAATTGCATACATTTATTTATTGTATACAAATTAACGAACTGAATCTACTGAAGAATATCAAAATACTTTATGATAATAACAGTAACAGCATAAAATTTATGAAGTACAATAAATTATAAAAATAAATCAATTATTAAAACATATTATTTTACCTGACAAATAACCAAGCCAGCAAGCCTACATTGGTCCGATATCTATCCGATATGTTCTGAATATCGGACAGATATCGATCAACGTTTTGCCCATCGGCATTTGATCGGGCCGTCATCGAAGCATTGCATATCGGATACATATCGGATAGACATCGGGTCAATATCGTGTCAGAAAGCAAGCCTACATCGGTCCGATATCTATCCGATATGTTTCAATATCTCGGATAGAAATCGCTCGCGATATCTATCCGATCAACGTTTTGCCTATCGGCATTTGATCGGATAGATATCGGAGCATTGTTTATCGGACGTATATCGGATAGACATCGGGCCAATATTGTTCCAGCTAGCAAGCCTACATTGGTCCGATATCTATTCGACGATGTTGTCAATATCTTTGGAATCGATAACCACACTTGTTTATTTTAATGCTAAATTTTAAAATGATGTGCAATTTGGAACAACACTCAAGATAGTGTACATATCTTCATGTTTAATAATTACATCTAATTATATCTTCTCAAAATATTTCAAACGTTTGAGAACCAAAATTATAATAGAACAATCCCAAAAAGCTGTGATAAATATAACAGAAGCAACAGGAAATCATCAAGGAAATGTATACACTATTTATTTAAACATAGGTTTAACTGATATTTGAACATCATCATTTTTAATTAATATTTAAATCAGTTACTAGTTTATAGCTAAAAACATTAAAGGACATGTCACATTACAATCATATAGGTTTGTTTAAAAAGTCACATACAGCATGTCAGTGATGTGACAGTAACCAAGAAAAAGCTAAGAAATGCCATCAATTATTGTAAGTTGAATTGCCAATGAAAACAGTTTCAGATGCTTTCTGTCAACATGTAAGTTATTTATGAATATTAGCATTATCCACCATCATACATGCTATAAAACCAGTGCAACAAAATTGAAAAAGTTAATAATTCAGCAATACTTAACCGACAATTAATTGTATTAGACATTTAGTATCAAATTGAAATGTCCATATTTCAATGACCTTAATGTAGATAAAACTAAATATTTAACAATCATATAAACAATGGAAATCTGATTGGAATCCAAACTGGAAATTAAAACACAACCGAAGACAATTGCAGTAAAAAGTGTAAACACACTGAAATACAAAAAAAAACAACAACACATATTTGACAATATTATGCTTCCAAAAGCATCCTTGATGATATGGTTTCTTTGTTATCCTCACACATTTTTACATTTAATTTTGCAAATAAAAGAAAACTATGGTTCAGTCAAGATTATATATATTAATTACATGTCATTTGTAAGCATCCCATATAGGTTGCATCACATCTTGAAAAATAATCAGAATGTTTAGACCTTTGAATGTCTTCACAAAAACATGAAAAATGTAAAACAATTAACACTAAACAGTGTGTGTCATTAAATAGTTTTTTTTAATAAACCACAAAGTACACTTGTTATTAGGAATTGTGGATATAGTAATTAAAAATAACTTCATAAATTGGAACTTTCCAGTCCCTATCACACGTTTAAGAGTGTTTACTTTAGAAGTCTTCATAATATTAATGATTAGTATAATGTTTTTTATCCACTGTTCTTAATCTCAGTCAAATTCCTTAGCCAGTGTTTGATGCAGCATTCCACCCGATAATGATAATGGTGTTGTTCAAAGCAGACCATGTATGTCACTGGCAGCTGAAATGTATGTAAATTAAACTTTTGATCACAGAAAGTAGTTTAATTAATAATTGTAGTTATATAAAGAAATACAATACATGTTTTACTATACACTCCAATTTTACATAACTGTAACAATATTACACAGAAAATGTAGAGTCATAATAATAATTATTAAATCAGAGTTAGAGAAATTGTACTTGATCTCTGCAATGGTGTTATGCAGAAACTGCTTAAACAATGTGTTACTAACTTGCTCACATCAACAGAAGTGAACTGCATGTTCTGACCAAGTATTACTACATCCAATGTATATTTTATTACTGTCATCTTTCCCAATGTGTAATTCAAATGAGATGATTCTGTCCATATTGATATGCAGCCGGTTTGTCAGTGATGAACGTTATCAAGTCCAAGACCTTATTGTCATCTAAAGAGGCCCATGAGCCACCCGGTAATTCGTCTGAAAACTAAATTGGTTTCAGTATAATTTGTTTTAATTATGGGTTCATTAGTTTAGTGTATTCATTTATTTAAAGGGACCAGTTCACAGATTGATCAACTGGCCAACTGACAATTTTCCAAATGTTTGTCTAAGATTCCCAAAATGAAAGAATAGCATACATACAGGAGCGAAATAACACAAAGGACATACTGTAAATACACACAGTTTTGTTAATGAGTAATCATCAGTGGAAATGTAGAAAATTATAAAGCGTTTGTAACGCTAAACGATGGACTAATTTGGAGTGTTTCTGTTGTTTTCGTTAAAATTGCTGACAACACATGGATCGCTTACATAAAGTATACAATCATATAATAAAATATATAATGCATCCCCATACACAAAAGTTGGAATGGCCCAGTGGTTTAGGCGGTAACCTTTTGATCTAGCGGTCGCAGTATCGAACCCCGGTGGGAGCAACTTTTTTTCTCGTCATTATACTTGAGCTTTTTAGTTTCGATGCTTAAATTTGTGAAGTTAAGACAATGAATGGCATACTACAAAAAAAATACAAAAATATGTGAACAAGTCCCTTTAAATATAATGAATACAATACTGTTAAATTTAAAATAAATTGAAACTGTAAGCCTTTAAAATACAAATATTTAAAGTATATTGAACCTGTAACATGTAAAAAAATAACTTAGTTCGTTGTAAATACTTACATTCGTAGATATGACAAAACATTATCGTAATATACTACTAATAATAAACAACACTCGCGAAAATACGTTACATTTCAATAACCTGGATTTTTCTACGCCTACAAGACTTTGAATAGCTGATATATAGAAACACGATGTCTACAAATAGTAATAAGTACTTACTTCTTGTTGTTTTTCTGCGTTGAAGAGGAAGCTGAACATTTTAATGTTACTTTTCCTTTCTACAGATCAAGTTTAAACGAACAAGAATTTTGCGCCAAGCGAAAACGATTTTGTTCCACGAAAATAATTTAGCAGCTATTTCAAATAAGATTTGTGAAGTCATAGAACGCACATTCATTTCAGTAAAATACTCGTAAGTATTGCCGGATGGATACACATAAATAATTTTATGAAAATAAAGAAAAATTACTGCTTGCCATGAACGATATGGGCACTACATCGATGCGACATCGTTACTTAAAATGACGACAACGTAACACATATTGAAGAAATGCCTCTTATATATGGATTTGTTTAACATATATCACATACACTGAATGTATACATCTACTTTTTATTTTTCACCAAAACTAAATCGGATATATAACGGATAGATATCGAACTATTATATCGATAGCCGACAACTGGCCGATATCTATCCGATATGTACAGTAGGTACATGCTTGCTAGCGATTACGGATAGATATCGGGCCGTTTGATCAATGCGATATCGATATAAAGATATCTATCCGATATATGCTTGCTGGCTGGGAAGGCCTTTCTTAGGGAAGGCCAGTCGTGAAACGCAATGGCAGTCCGTTTTGTGTAGATATTGCCATTATCGTTATTTAATTCTTCGCCAAAAACCATGTTTTATCAGTACAATTTGACTTAAAATTTAACTCAGAATCTGTTTTACTAGTAAGTCTAGTTTCGCTTTCAGTTTGGACAGTTTGTAAACACTAGAATCCGTTTCGATATCGGATTAAAATTTCTTGAAATTATGTTCGCAAAGTAAGCCTTTTGGTTACGCATGCGCAAATAAATTCCTTCATTGTTATATATAAAATATTCAATCTTTGATCTCAATTTTCACCATGACCAAGCGACTTCCCAATATATCACCATACATTGTTGGAAAGATATGTGAATTCCGTTTTGGTGTAATTTGACCTTTAAGAGAACCCAGCCCTTTCACTTTTGAATAAAAACCACATTTTCATAAGTCTGATCTATTTCGAGGAAGAACATGAAGTCCTATCACACTGGTATAAGGATTTATTGGACAAAAGTTGAAAATACTACATATAAAGGCGTTGCGAGACAAGAATTTTGACAGAAAACATGTACTTAGGTACATCTTAGAAAACATTATTTCAAACTCAGAATAAAGCACAACTTTGAGTTTTAATAGGCATGGAAGACATAATATATAATATCAGAAGTGAAAACAATCTCCATTAGCATTCTAAATTTTATAGACTAGGTTTAGAATATAAGTTTTTAAGTTTCTGCATTTTGGGGGGGGGGGGGGGGGGGGTAAAATTCATATAAATGTAGCATTTGAGATGCCATTTGACCCCAGAAAAGTGTTTGTTTACATAACAATCAACATATTTGACCTCCTGTCACACAACAAAAAAGAATTTGACCCCAAGATGTAAATGCCAGCTATTAATTAACAGTTTTCTGTCACACCTGAACCTGTGGGTGAGGTCAGACACTCGCAATCTTCAATCTGTTTCAGGTACTCTCTGCTGTGTAATCGGTGAAAATAAAAAGGTTTTCTGTGCATGTTTACTCAATATTGTGATTACTAGTGTAACTTTTTGTATTGCGATAAGGCTAGTCGCTATACCGGCTTCACATTGTCGAGCTCACGTGCGAACAGTCCAGTTCAAAAACGGGTTTGAGAGTCCCAACAAGGTTTAAACTCTTGCTTTTCCTACTGGTGTTGATGAGAAGTATGCCAGGCTGGAAAAGAAATCATTAGATAGTAGAATACATGACAATTATCATGTACTAACCTTCAAAGATACTGATGGAACGGACCCGACTTTGTCAGCTTTGCGGCCCCGCCCCAACGCTCCAGTGTAGTTGCAAAGTTCAGTAGTTTTGATGACTCGTCACTTCACCCAGACTTGTATACCAATCAGATGATGGTTCCGGCTGAGGTCCTGGCTTCTTTCATCACTGCATTTAAAAGACATACTCAAATTAAACCAAACTGTGATGGTGATTTAAATTTTGATGCCGCTAACTCCATTAGGTGGGGTCTGGGTTAGCGTGGGCCCCTACAGTGTTTTATGCATGTATTTCATGTATTTTTCAGCTGAAAGCCTGATCTAAGTACAATTATAAAATAAAATATGAACTAAATAGGATTTGCAAACTTTGCAAATTAGGAAAATTGGTATTATTCAAAGTAGGCAGGTCGGACGGTCATCATGGCCAATGCATCGGCCAGTGCGGACACGAACTATGCGGTCATTATTAAAAATTACAGGTTCTAAAACTAAATGACAAGGATTGCAACACAAAGTATAATGACATAAATGAGATAATTGTTGAGACTCGTGCAAATTATTGTCAAAATGAAACTGAACAACAACACGGTGAACACAATGGGTCTTGGATGGTGACTCTGGTGGACATTTTGCTTAAACTTTCCCATATCTACTCCACTCAGTCCATTAGAGCAACCATCCCATAAAATACAGCCTTTAATTGGGTCAAGTTGGCATCTGACAGTGATCCTCTTCATTACATTGCCTTTGTAGGCATCCATTTTCAATTTTTTTGCAGACGACAAATCTTACCGAATGTTCTTAAAGATTGCGCATGCGCAAATAAATTCCTTCATTGTTACATATAAAATATTCAATGTTTGATCTCAATTTTCACCATGACCAAGCGACTTCGCAATATATCACCATACATTGTTGGAAAGATAAGGCCATAACCTTTTGAAAAAACAGCACGTCAAAAGTTTCTATACGTTGTAACTCAAAATATTTACCTTAGAATAAACACACCGGTTTTGACAGGCATTGGGGCTGCCATTTTGTGCATGAATACATGGGCCAAAAGTTATGAAGCTGGGAACCATTTAAGATAGAGTAGTGCCTAAAACTGTCTTTTTTTCTTATTTCTTACATGTATACCTTTAAATCGATACCAACACATATCATTTAAAATGTATTTTAAAAATCATATGCATTATACACTGAACCCTATGTGTTTATTATCTAACCCTGCGGATGTGACTTCCGTTTTGGTGTAATTTGACCTTAAGATGAAACCGATGATACACATATATCACGTAAATATGCCAATTTGTTGTTTTCTGACACGTTCCGACCGCGTTTTATCACTTATATTCTAACATGATACTCTCTAATTTTTCTACAGATAAAGAACAAAATTACCGTTAATAAACTACCCAATAAACAAAGCAAAAAAAGTCCCGATTCTGAGCGGAGCATAGTAAAAAGTAGTTCCAATTACAATTGCAAAAATATAATATCAGATCATATTAAAATCGAAATAATTGTTGATGTACCGTTGTTTATCGGCCAATAAACAACTCTTTGTTGTTCTGATGCGAAGCCTCGTTGCTTAATTCCTACGCATCAGAACTCACTATCGTTGTTTATTGGTCGATGAACCACGATACATAGAAAATTATTTTTTAAATGAATCCATTTTGTTCTTAGCTTCAGTTCCTTATACAGTGTAGAATAGCTAGGGAACAAGGAACATGTTGCTTATAAGTGAAAAAAAAGTAAATTTTCCAAAATAAACCAATTTATTATTCTTTAATGATATACCGTCCAATATAATTGCATTTGTGGAATATATCTGGATACAGTACATTGTTTTATATGTATACTACTAACTAGTTGATTATGTATGCAAAGAAATGTTTATGTTCGGAAAGTACGTAAAGTATGCAATTGTAACTGTGATATGTATTTCCATGTAATCAACTACAAACGTAATAAAATTTGATAATTATGGAAACAAAATTCTACTATGGTTTACATAACAGAAGCAATGGTGAATCTACTTTGTTCACTAAACAACCAGGTCCTTATTCGGAGGCCATAATTTCGGACAAGCAAATTCGGATGGTCGATTGCTATTGGTAAAACTGGTTATTAATGCGAAATGGTTACTTTCTTTCGCAATAATCCGTTTTTAACAGAAGGAATCACCAGTGAATGAGTGTGGTGTTTTTAATTCCAGTTCCTAATTCAGTTTGATTAAGGAATAAGGAACTGTTCCTTGTTCCTTATTCAGCCGCGAATAAGGAACTGGGAAATTCATGAATAATACTTATTATAAATGTGTTATAATTAATACATTTGCCATTCATTACTGCATTTTAAATAATTCTCATAGTAACGGGTTATCTTTCGGTACGTGTACAGTAATCGTTAGAGTTAGAAATTCCAGTTCCTTATTCAGATTGAATCAGGAATAAGGAACTGGTTGCTTATTCCGTATTCAGACGCGAATAAGGAACTGAAATATTCGTCAAAGAAAATTGCTTTTGTAATGAAACATTTCTGAATACAGCGAATTGTATCGTATGTAGAAGATTTTATTTGCAGAAAGAATTATATCTTCGGACAACATAGTCCGTATTCAACTTCAATTCTAACTGTAATGTGTATTAAACATAATATAATATTCCTTAATTATGACATTGGAGTATTTTCTGTCTTTTTCCTTCTATGTTTTATATCACAGGAGCAATTGTGAACGTAATATTTTCAATATTTTCAATAAAGAATCAGATTGAATAAGGCATAAGGAACTGGTTCCTTTTCCTTATTCAGACACGAATAAGGAACTGAACCATATGTCCAAAATGTCCAAAATAATGTTCAAGGCAGTAGTCAAGGCAATTGCATTTGTAATGAAATATTTCTGAATACAGTGTATCGTATGTTGTTGATTTTATTTGCAGAAAAAACTATATTTTGGGAAAACATATTCCGTATTCGACTTCAATTCAAACTGTAATTAGTTTTAAAACATAATAAACTATTCGTTAATTATAGCAAACGAGTATTATTTGTCTTATTTCTACTATGTTTTATATAACAGAAGCAATGGCTTATGTACCTATCAATATATCCCCCCAGAGGCGGTCCGACCCAGGGGAATTCGACTTTTTTAATTGTTTGGGGTCTTATTCCCCACTCTAGAGCCAAGCATATTTGTCTAAATCCCCTTGGTGGGAGATGCTATAGGGGTATCAAATGGCCCGGTGGCCAATATTACCGGGATCTAAAATCCAATCAAAGTCTATTTCCCCGGGACGCGGCATAATTCGGCGTGTCAAATTCCCGCCTCTCAGGAATCGCTTTCATTCTAAAGTCCCCTATATGCCCGCCTCCCTGGGGGAAAATATTGATAGGCGCATAACGTACTTCGTTCACTAAAAAAACAGTTCCTTATTCAGAGTTCATAAGTTCGGACAAACAAATTCGGATGGTCGGTTCATATCGGGCAAACCGTCTCAATTCTACTCCGGTTTTTACAGAAGGAAGCTTCAGGGAATGAGTTTGTTGTTTTTATTTCCAGTTCCTTATTCATTTTGAATAAAGAACTAAAACATCTATGAATAATTCTTAGTAAAAATGTGTTTGAATGAATACATTTGACATACATGACTACATTTAAAATAATTCTCATAGAAATGGGTTACCTTTCAGTACGTTTACCGTAATCGTTTAAGTTGGACAATTCCATTTCCTTATTCAGACGCGAAAAAGGAACTGAAACATATGTCCAAAATAATTTCATTTGTAATGAAATATTTCTGGAAACAGTGAATTGTATCGAATGTAGTTGATTTTATTTGCAGAAAAAAACTAGATATTCTGAAAATATTTTCCGTATTCTTCTTCCATTCTAATAGAAATGTGTATTAAAACATAATACAATATTCATTATTTATGGCAAACGAGCATTTTCTGTGTTATTTCTGCTTTGGTTTATATTATATAAGCAATTGCGAATGTACTTCGTTCACTAAAGAACCAGTTTCTTATTCAGAGGTCATAATTTCGGACAAGAAAATTCGACCATTTCCTATAGGGAGAACTGGTTATTTTTGCGAAATAGTTACTTTCTTTCTCATTTCTACTCTTAACAGAAGGAAGCATCCGTGAATGAATGTGGTGTTTTTAATTCCAGTTCCTTATTCAGTTTGAATAAGGAATAAGGAACTGGTTCATTGTTCCTTATTCAGCCACGAATAAGGAACTGAAGCTTTCATGAATAATACTTAGAAGAAATGTGTTACAATGACTACATTTGACATACATGACTACATTTAAACTAAGTCTCATGGTTATGGGTTACATTTCGGTACGTGTACAGTAATCGTTTAAATTGGAAAATTTCAGTTCATCGTTCAGATTTAATAAGGAATAAGGAACTGGTTCCTTGTTCCTTATTAAGCCGCGAGTAAGGAACGGAAACATATATGAGTAGTACTAAGTATAAATTTGTAAGAATCAATACATGTCACATACATGACTACATTTAAAATAACTCTCATAGTAATGGGTGACCTTTCGGTACGTGTACAGTAATCGTTTAAGTTAGTTCCTTGTTCAGTTTAAATAAGGAATAAGGAACTGGTTCCTTGTTCCTTATTCAGCTGCGAATAAGGAACTGAAACATTAATGAATAATACTTAGTAGAAATGTGTTAGCATTAATACAGTTGACATACATTACAAAATACAGGAAGACGATAGGTACCCTTCGATTTTAACTAGCTGTTGGGAAGACAACCGGCCATTTCAGAACAAGCCCTATGCGAGATTCAAACCTTCGACCTTCAACTCCATAGGCAAACGCCCTAACCACTCGGTTAAAGAGACGACGTACCCTCGTATTTGAAGATAAACGGATTTTTTTTCGGAAAGAATACTCCGTGTTCAACTTGAATGCTTTACGTTAATGTATGGCAATGTTAGCGAACATAAACACAGATTATAGTATATTATATTTATTATATTCAGTTTAAAAAAGGTATACGGAACAAGTTCCTTATTCGGTGTTGAATAAGGAATAAGGAACCAGTTCGTTATTCGTTATTAGTTCAATTAATATAGAAGGTAATTATTTTAACTATTGTACTGATTTACCGTAAGACATTTATGTATTCTTATTCGTTATAAAATGGCATCAAATATATCTAGTTTAAATAAGGAATAAGGAATCAACTTACCCTCATTGTATCTTTCACAATATTTCGTGTAAGAATATGTTCGTCTGTTTGTTAGTTCGTTTCGATAAAAAATCACAGTGCATATAGCACATTTGAAGACAGTTGATGAGCATGACTATGAACTTGTGAGTTAGTTAATGACATTCACACGAAAAGAGACAATTTTACCTAGGTAAATGAATACTAAAAATATTTATCGAGGCATTTGTGTGTGAATGTAGTCAGGTACGGATTTTACATGTTTAAAGATGTTCCTGATGTATATAACATTGAATGTCAGATGAACCAACATACTGGTATCTAACATAACACGTTGAAGTATTAATTGAAGTATTAATTCAGTGAAACAAAGTGCATTTGATGATGTTGTTGATGATATGTTGATGATGATAATGATGATGATGATGTGCAAATATTTATTATATTTCTGTATTACGGATCTCTAGCTGATCACTGCAGACCCACAGACAACATAAACGATAATAACTGCACGATGAAGAGTTTTACGCCCCCCCCCTCCCCGCAACCTGAAATCTTGGAGCCGCCCCTGGAACTCTGGTCGCACAAATATTTTTAAACTAATAGTTTACGATTTGGTTTTTAACTACGAGAATTAAATCGAAATTCATGTTAATGTTGATGAGTTCCTTCACTCCAAATTGTGTGCGGTTTCGTTGAGTTGATTCCTGGAATAAAACGGACCAGGCATACGCTGATCATTTTGTCTGTAATACCCCTATTCCACAGACATCACGAATCCCGCGAATGGCTAAAACTTGATACATTTTAGGATACGTAGTTGAATCGTAATCATTTCGTGAAGTTTTTAATTGATTCGTATATGTTCGTTGTCAGTTCATGAAATTTTTAAGCAGTCGGAAATTCGTGATAAACGTTTTGAACTGTTCAAAATGTTGGCCACGAACTCCCGATTTCAAAAATTCCAATTAGTCTAGGTAATTCGTAATAAATTCGTAGGCATTTGTAGGTATTCGGAACTCATTCGGCGATTCGAGAATTCGCGGCTCGACCACGAATCGGCTACGAATCTGTCACGAATCCCACAAATACCCGCCGAAAATCTATTTTAAAATATTTTGTTATTCGTACCTAATTTGTACATGCATTCGGCGTATTCTTAACTGATGCGTAACTGATTCCTAACGTTCGTGCAGAAGTCGCACTAGATTCTAAATAGTAGTAAATTATTGACAACATTCGTGCGATTCCAGCCGAATTCCACGAATATTCGTTACAGGATCGTAGAACGTCACAATTTGGACCAGATCATCTGTAAAATTTCACGAATTCGCACGATTTCTAAAATTTATCAATCCGTAACAATTCGTGATATTAGTGGCGTGTGTGGAATAAGGGCACAAAGAATACTTCAAGACCCTACAGTCGATGTTTCAGCATAATATTTGTTACATGAAAACAATAAGAAATTATTCCCTGAAACCAACGCAAAGCAAATATGAAAACGTATCGACAACGGACCCTGGGGATCGCGAAATTAATTAATACCGAGTCATTTCAAATGACGGAATAGATATAACTGTTTATGAAAGCGTTTAAGCGGGAAACGATGCTAAACTAGCAGAATACAACATATAATTTAGTGACGAAGCGCACGCATTTTGCTTATCCGAGTATTTTAAAAATTGTATATTATATTAATGATATAAATGGATCGACAGTGATAATCGATCTAGAATAAGTTGTAAGCCGATATAATTCCCAGTAATCTAATTACAAAAGCACATTTACTGATGTGTCCGAGGGTGATTAGACTAACATATTCAAAGTTGAAACTGTTGGTATTTATACAACTTCATTATCTTCATTAAGCAAGTTGAATGCATGAAATTCACTAATTTGATGTACATGTATTTACTCTTCTATTAAAGATGTAAAATAATCGCGTGATCATTAATTGATTTGTCTAGCGCAAGAAGCTAAGATTTAATTTACATAAATCTTCCGTCATTCTAATATTTATTCACTGTTTATTTAAGCTTATTTAAAAAAAAATTGTACTGCTTATTTCGTAACGAAGTCCTGTATTTGTCCTTTAAATATTGCTTATAATAAACCAGTCGGTTCAAAAAACAGATTTGTTCCAGTGTCATCGATTAAACCTTATTGTGAAATACGCCAAACCGTAAATAGAAATTACAATCATAGTAATAGATCTATATATACGGTCGGTAGTACCCGGCGAGGTTAACGCAGAATATCGTGAATGTGAAATGTGTAAGCTGGTGATCACGAGCCGATAAACAGTAAGTGTTCTATTTAACGCGTTCACGGCGCTGTACTGAGTAATTGTTTAAGAGGAAAGCATTCTTGATGTCTAGAGCTCAACTCTGGTGTTAGGGGTGCTTTTAGGGAGCCGCTTACTTCGTACCAAGGGGCCTGGTTCGCTTCTCTGGACTAGGCCCTGAAGGGTCCGCGGGCCCTGAAGTTCTGAGTTCGAACCTCAGCCGACCTGATCCTCCGCTGTCTCCATCTAGCGGCCGCGCAGCCTCTTTCCTGTGTAACCACCGGAAGAGCTTAGCGGGGAGCGGCAGTGGTGACGGTTGGCCCCCAGGGGGACACTTTCGGTGACATCCGGTTTCAGTTTTACGGGTCGTCGATCGTGGAGCTTTCTGGGGGCAATGTACTGCTATTAAATAAACGGACGTGGATACTGTCGAGGATTCATATAGGATGTAAAGTGTACAGTAATGTTTGCGGGTGATAAGGTGGACCTTTTTTTGGTTATTCAACTGAATATATTTTAATTATGGCATCACAAAACAAATATAAAGAATGTAGAATATCATGAAACATTTTGCGATATATTACCTTAATACATTTCGACTGCTGTTGTGTTTATTTCTTATTCGTCTAGGCGACACAACTTGTTACAGTGAATTTAGGCTATATTAACTGCTTCTTGATAGTTTGTTGTTAATACACCCAATAAAGTATAATGTATGCGAACTGGCTGGCCAACACATCTACACCATCAATCCAAAATACAATATTTAATAAAATTGCCACTTAAAGTACCGGCTGACCTATATGACTCGATATAAATACGTGAATACGTTAATAAGCCAACGTATGAATATTTAGAGTATGATAAGCAAAAAGACATTGAGCATTTTTGTCACGACAGTTTCGCCCCATTATGAAACAATAATTGTTTATACACTGTACAAAACAGCAGATTGTCTGAAAAAATGGATTTGCTTATTAATCTTGTATTACAATTATACACTAAAACGAAACGGGAACAAGAAAAGGCAAGTGTCATAAGAACACCGCTCAATATCGGAATGTAATACATGAGTGTTTGTGAAAACGCAATACTTACTGTGTATTACTATGTTATTATTATATTTTGCTTTGGTAAAGGTAGGTAACTCTAGCGAACCGCTAGTTTGTAGACCTCCAGCATTAGTTTTCTTTTATCATTGCTGCATTCATTTTTCGCGGCTAACTGAACAAACAAAATGAAATGAAAGTGTGCTTAAGTTTTTAAAAAATGGGACGTGAGTGACAGAGTTCATATGCAAATTCACATAGTAGAAACCCATTAACTACCTTAAAAATGCATATCCATAATATATCACATAATAAAAGCTAAACGTTACATAAGGCCAACGTAAATTACTGTTTCTTATTTGCTACCAAACCGACAATACATTTAACGTCATATCTGGTAATAAT
This sequence comes from Congeria kusceri, assembly GCA_027627225.1. Classification (NCBI taxonomy): domain Eukaryota; kingdom Metazoa; phylum Mollusca; class Bivalvia; order Myida; family Dreissenidae; genus Congeria; species Congeria kusceri. Next base: position 6,515,860 of record CM051035.1, read on the forward strand.
AGTTATTGTATTTGAAAAGTATGACATGTTATTCGTGTTGCAGGGTTTGTCGCCGGAAAAGCGCGCTTCCGCCTACCGGATGCTAGGTGGCGCCGACTCCAGCACTTCCGGTTTATCCCCGTGCACCGAGGACCTCGAAGGAGGGCTCGTGGCGTCCCCTATCCATAGCCCTATTCCGATACCACTTCCGTCGCCATATGGTCGCAGCAGATCAACACTTCCGGTTAACAAGGTTGAGTTAAAAAGTACAGTTGCAGAAAATTACTAGAACACCAGACTGGTTTGGGTTTCAGCGTTTTCAATTCTGCGTTTGGTTCAATCTATGTCACACACGACATGCAATTTTTATGACGTCTTCAAACAGACTAAGGCATATTAACGCAGATAACAATCACAAAATCAAGTTATTTATCTGATATTTTTATTTAAACTGGAAGAGGAGTTAATTGATAATCATGCCCTTAGTATAACAGCCTAAAACTCCAATACATACTTGTATATACGGAGTCAGTTTAGTTGCTTAGATTACATAAAGACATTAAATACACGATGCGAACGTCGTCAAACGTTTATTTATTCGATATTTTATACTTTGATTTCAAGTTATTTTGTCACATATTTGTATATTGAAAATAAATGATAAAAATCATGCGTACACATTTTAATCGTTATTGTGTCGTCTGTTTCAGTCCCCGGAAACCTCCGAGGACGAGTTCAGCGACGAGGATCTGGCTGATCACATGACTGACCCACGTGATCACATCGGTCTGGTGGCTGTGGACTCCAATCCCCATCTGCGCAGCATGTGGGAAGTACTAGAAGTCAAATTAGTAAGCCCCGTCCGATTTCTAATTCAACTGCCATTCAGTTTGTCCGGGTGTCCGCTCTTCCCCGAAGATTATATCCATCATACCCCACGTCCGTCAGTCCTTTAGACCGTCCGGTACTTCGTATCCGCGTGAGATCTTAGGATCTAATGACTCGAATTCAATGAAACTTTCGAGCCTATGCAGCATCCCTACAAAGTGGACATGCGAATACTGTCGGGTCGTTCCGATCTAATAATTTTTCAGTAAGTTGTTGCCCTTTGGATATATATATGTCATTTTAATAGGAAATTTTCTTTTCAATGCGAGATCTCACGGAACTGTTATATTTTAACTATTCTTAACAGTTATTCACCAACGCTAATTTAACCATTCTTTGTTTATAACTACTTGTTAAGGGCATACCTGTAATTGACATTTATAGCACTCGGCGTATTTGCGAAAACAAAACTATATTTTCTTGAGTCTAGATCTATTCTTTATTCTTAAGTCTAAGAATGGCTTAATGAATACGGACTCAGGGCATGTTTGGCAAAATACTACGAAGATCTAAAAAATTAGTTTGAACTCAAAACATTGACCGATGAAAACAGTTCTTTCATACGAATTTTGAATTGTTTCACTAAATTAACCCACTAGTACATAAGATACGGACTAACGTTATGTTTATGCACCTATCAATATTTCCCCCCAGGGGGGAGCGGCGGGTTGGCCAGGGGAATTTGACTAATTTTATGCTTTGGGGTCTGATTCCCCACGCTCGAGCCAAACATGTTTGTCTAAATCCCCAAAGTGGGAGATGCTTGGGGGTCCAATATTACCGGGATCTAAAAACCAACGAAGTCTATATCCCGGACTCATAAACATTGAAATACACACACTCTTTGACCACATTATGGAAGCAATATCATCGTGCTAGGAGTTGGATGTTCACTTTGAAGAACCAGGTTACTTGGAAAAGCACGGACAATCCTTTGTAACAATCCTTTGTAACAAGTTGTTTGTAATATAACGCTTTCACGCATAACATTTAACGCTTGTTGGAAAGTGAGAACTGGGCCGATATTCACAAGCTCCGTAGAAAAAAGTTGAACTACAGTGAACAATTCACTTTATCTTTTGGGGTGTGCAATGCAATGAGTTATGTTCACAAACATGTACATTAAGAAACGCGTGTTCAGTATTTACTAACTTGAATGTAAGAAGACCTTTCAATTTTATGGTTTTAATAAATTTTCTTACGTTTTGCTAAGGAGCTATATGAATATGGGCCCAGTTATTTCAAGAAATGAATATATATTCCTTGTGGTGTTTTTTGACAACTAATTAGTCAGATTAAAAGTTAAACATGCTTTTAAAACAAACTCTTAAGGAAACAATAGTAGAAGTGTCTAGTGACCCGGAACACACGTACTTGATTCGGAACTCCCGCAATCAGTGAATACAGTTCAGCACGATATTTAACACAAATATTAAATGGTACCAAATGTTTCAAACATGCATATTGTTGCTGAGATATCTGTCTTTTAAAGTATATATAGGTTTACGTGATTGCAATTTCATTTAAACTGAAGACAGCGGTTTTTTCGTTAGTGACCCGGAACTACCCAATTGATGTATTGATTAATGTCCTTTTGAACATATTAAACGCTACTTTTTAGAAAATCATTCTTATATACATTTTAGCTAAAAACTATTGACCAACGGCAAAGGCAACACGTGTTAAACAAATTACAATTTTATAAGACCCGTGGACAAATATTTCTTGAACATCTTAATTAAACAGTTAAAGATAATAGACTTAAAGGTTTGCAAAAACATTCATTAGTCAAAACTTTTCAGTAAAAACAGACTAGAAAGCGCAAAAATTAACGTAATAAAAAAAAAAAAATTAACACACAATCCTGACAAATAAATAAATTAATAAATAAAATAAATAAAATAGATATTTACATAGATACACTATATATAATTTTGTTTAGGGTTGTTCTAAACCGTAAACTTTGCTTTGGTTTGGTCTACCTTAGGTTTTATCTTGGAACGTGTGTTGTTTTTTTTAAAGAGGTCACCTTGGGGCAATGATACGCAGTGTAACATTTTGCCCCACTTAGGTTGTTTTAATTAATTTGTTACTTAAGAAAACCACCGATGAGTTCTAAATTAATGTTTTTCATAAAAACGAATTATTGATTTAACCTAATGAGACCTTTATGTTCATTTTACAGATTGGTTCGAAAGCATGTTTCGATAGACATGACTGAATAGGCCCTCTATGGTGTCCTGAAATGAGGCAAAAGTATACTATCGGCTGCAGCAGAAATTGAAATACCCCCAATGAGGTTATGTAGTTACATTAAGAAAGCTACGTTTAGTGGACGGTCTTTCAAGTGAAACCATACAGAGGTTTTCACCAAAAAAAGTCAATTTGGGCCGAAATAGGACCCCATTCACAAAGCAAAAAGTATTTTTTTTTCACAAAGTTTCCACTAACATTCACAATTGCTAGCAAGCTTACGTCTTGAGTTTGTGTGTGCTTTATTTTAATTCCATGCATTATTGCATATGTTTTTGTCTATACTGATATTTATATCAGTCTGATGTTTTATATATAGACTGATGTATATATCAAAAGGAATACAATATGTTCAAATAATTGGTTGAATACTTATTTAAATCTTTAACTAGCACAAAATTTTCTTTCATATATGAAATAAATTTGTTATGAAACATTTTAAACATAAGATTTAGTCGCAATTTTATAAAGATTTAATCGCAATTGTTTGTTTCTGTAATCTATGTTAAGCAGTTGCAAATTGGCCAGAATAATGTACTTGACACTCATTCGTGGGCCACGATAATCATATTTTGGCTTATTTGAAGTTTGTTTTAAGCATTTATTCTAACTAGGGAATAAAGTTGCAGGAAATTATTGCAGATTTTCAAATGTGTTATACAAAGGCGTTTTGAAAAGGCATTTGCATGAATTAGTTAATTGTCTCGTGTTGGCCCGGCGAACATTTTACCCCAACATACGGGGCAAAACGTTACATTTGTTTGCATGTTTTAACAGTCGTTTTGTAAAGTTTCAGTTTGAGTTTTGAACTCAACAAACACGTACGTGAACAGTATATCTTTCATGCAAAATCGTTAGATCTCAACTTTAACCAAAACCGTTCCAAATATGAACACAATTTAATTTGTTGTGTCGTTATGCCCCGGTCTCCCCTTCTATGTATTAATTAGAGCAATTGTTAATTTTGCGTGATTATTGAATATTATCTTCGGTCTAATAAAGCAGACGACAATATATGTAACGCACGGAAATATCATGCACCACAATTTCAAAAGTAAAGCAGGCGACAATTTATGGAACGCATCGAAAGATCGTGCTCCACGATCTCAACACGAGCGCAGACTACAATTTCCGAAACGCTAGGAAATTTCGTGCACGAGATTTAATCGCATCACGTGACTATGTTGCGACACGTTATCTAAATTCGGAATGGACGCCGATGTTTGTTTGGACAGAATATTTTAATAAAAACAACAAGGTTCGTATTTTCATTGAATCCGATCTTTTTTTTCACTTTTCTTTAATTACTGACTTTTCTTTATTTTCGCTAATTTTCACTCAGTGCCCGGATGACAATAAACTTGTGTAGTACAATTATCCTAATTATATTTTGAAATGTAGACTTGGATAAAATAGTGGTAAGGCACTATATTTATACAAATCTTTATTTAGTTATTGTTTGTATTTGATCAGGTAAATAACACACGTTTTGTGCATTCATATAAGATGTTTACAAACACAGACTCACATTCGCATTTTTAAAGGACTATGCAGACGAAAAAATGGCTTCCTATTGCATTTTTGCACTATAAATGATATTATATGATAGAGATGAGCTTTAGACTACAGTTGATTAGGGTATTCCGGATCACTAACGAGATTTTCGTTTGTTACTTTTTCATATGTATCGTAATAGTTAATGTATATACACCAAAAAAACAGATTAATCCTTCCCCTGTTCAACTAGACAAAATTTTTGCACGAAAAACATGGATTTCGTTCTTGTTTACACGCTCAAGTGACATAACCATTTCGGTCATTTCCGAATCATTTCGGGCAGTTTCGGATCACGTCAGGGATATTCTCAAAACATCTTGGGAATATGGACGAATGGTTACACATCGCTAAATTAAATATAGTACAAGTATTTGCCATTGAATATATCGGTGGGGCATAGACATCACTCAGTTTCTGTTGCACATTGTATGCCTTGTAGACACACACTAGGGTAGTTTTAGGCAAGGGCGTATATAGTTAACAGAATAACAAATCAACAAATCAACTACAGTGTGTTTACCATTTTATCTCACATTTTGTTATGGTCCAGAATACAAATGACTATAGAACATGTAAATATTAATTGTGTTAATGATTGTAGATGATTATATCTCAACATATTAATTAAAATTAATCGAAATACAACCCAACTGTGAACATTGACTGTTGCACATCATGTCACACTCACAGCTCCAGATAAGAGGGGTATTTGTGTAAATACTCTTAAAACTATTGCAAATACCCTTTAGAAATAGTGAGTAGGGTATATTGTGCCATAAAGAAAATTAAAGTGGAGGACTGGAACTGGTCAACATATTTAAAAACATATTAATTTTGAAAACAAAAATAATTTTCGTTCTGCAATCAAGTTTCTTAAGGTATCTAATTAAACACCACTAGTACTTGACAATATTTGCATTTTCTTTCAGTGGGTTATCTGGAGTCTTAAGGGTACTGGATCCAAATTTTCGAACACTTTAGTTTCGGAAAGTATAATCAGCCAAGTATATGATTGGCCTGGAACTGGTTCTTACCTAAAAAGTGTGAATATATTGTTAAAGAAAAATAGCCCATTTCAACTATAGATCAAAGTCAACATCTCTCTTTGTATATAACCATAGGATAAACCAAACAGTTTTGAAGTTTTGTTTCTGACAGTGGCCTCAGTTTTAGGATTGCTCTTAGTGATTTCCTTAGGGACTGTTTATTTAAACTCTTCATCACTGTGTTTGTTTTCTTTACAGGTGGACCCTGTTGATTTGGTTTCCCCATTTCTGTAATTTATAACTAATTGCATTTAGACATTACCAATATCAAAATCAGCAACCATTTATTGTACAGCATAACACATGGTTTGCCATGAATCTGATCAATATAAGCACATTTAATTATCAAACATGTATACAAGTGGACAGCTTAGTATGAATTATACTTGTCCAGATGTGACTAAAGTTCTTATTCAGTCTATATATGCATATAACTAAAAGAATAAGGGTGCGATGTGAACCATAAAAATTAGATCCACACTGACTGGTTCATTAGATGACTACATTAAAATCTTTGAAACTATCACCGCACCATATTTAAGTATATATTACAGCAAAATGTAATTACAAACGAATAAATCCACAATATAGACAGGAAAATTAACAAAAATCACATCATACACATATAAGTTATCGTTGACATTATGATACAACTTATTTTCTTATCACTTTGATCCGAAAATATAACAATGTCAGCTGTTTGACAGCTCAAAAAACGTTTGAGTAAACCCCCATTATTGAGAGTCACGTGATCCGAAACTAAGCAATTTCCGGGTTTTGTTTGTAGGAATGCTGCAGTTATAACAGGGAATTGGTTGTATTTTGACTTACACTATTTGATAGAGGACATGTTTGTGAACATTTTAATGTGTAAACATGATGCAGTGATTCATTTTTTACCGATATACTTGGCTCTGATCACAAGTCCGCGATTATTTTCCCGTACTTTTTCTTGACGAAGTGCGCAAGTCAGATTACGTTTCGTAGAAAATGCAGGTCGTAAGAGTGGCTTTTGTAGTCAAACAAACGTCTAAACTCTGTAGAATAGACTACTCTTTCAACATAAAATAACCACTTTTACGAACATTTATGACTAAGTTATTATTTTAAGCTATTATTTGGCTTTGATCCGGAACTAAGATCCGGAATACCCCAAACAACTGTATATTAAGTCTTTTTGCATGATTGATTAATCATCATCATCATCATCATCAATGTCATCGGACATCAATACTTCCATGATGGAAAAATGACATGTATTTGATTCTTTTTTTGGTAAAGGAGGACAGGAATGTTGTTTTCTATAAGTATATTTTTTCTACAGATATTGAAGTATTTTTTTTGGACTTCAGTGTTATAAAGTTGGTGTCTGTTTACATTTTTCAGATCACATAATGTGCCTAAAACAACAACCATACAAAGTTTGAGTGTCAACATGATGCAAAGAAGTAAAATAATGTGAAACCAAAATCTGTGTTTATCAACTAGCATACCATAAACAGACATCCAAATAGCCTGGCTTCACATAGCGGTGATCTTGGTGATGTGAAAAACTGGAGTCCATTTGATCCTGCGGGAAGGTAAGACACATTGTGTTAAACAAAGTTAGTTTTGTTTGAAGATATGTTGTGATATTGCAGTGCTTTGTTTTTCTTATATTTCTTCTTGGACTATGTGTGGCTATATGTTTGTCCCAAGATCCAGTGTTTTTTAGACTGTTTGCGCAAGCCAACAGGATTTAGTAGGTGTATTCAGAAATCGGTCTTGAGGGAACTACTTCTTTACTTTGCAGGCTACGAGTCAGTAAATCAATAAATTACTGCGCTTTGCTCGCTGAGCAGTGAGGTTTCCTGTTATTGATGCTACTCCAGTAATACTCCCGTAATTCATTTGCTCATAGTTTCTTTTCTCGCCAACAATCTTTCTACGTTGTTAGCGTTTTGATTTTAATTCTCGTTTGATCTTGTGTGACAAGCCATTCTTGCATGTAACATTTTAACCTGTTATAGATTGTTAAAAAAGGCATATTGTTGACCATGGTTAGATTGGTAAAAATGCATATTTCTGACCATGGTTAAATTGGTATTTTCAGAATGTTAAGAAATTATTCTGCTATATGGAGTGATCGTGTACTACAATGCCTTCTGCAACTGGTTTTGCTAGTGGTTGAGGATCTCAAGTAATCACACAAATGATCACCAAAAACTTTGCTAACAGATAAAAAGTATATTGTGAGGATGTTTGTTTAATTTGTGGCAACAAAACAATGATGTGTTATAAAATGAGATGTTACTGTTCATTGTCGTTTGACTGAGAGGTTTCAACATGAATCTGTTACAATCAAAACTGTATAGAAATTCTGTACAGAAATTTCCTGTATGCGAAAGGGTTTGCTTTTATTCATCGACTTGCAAATAAAGAGACATTGACTGTGACTTGTTTTTTTTCCTCAGAATGTTGGACCTGATTGCTTGCATCATTCTCTATCCGAGAACCATTATGCTGATAGCAAACAAATTCATAATTCATATGCTAAATGTAAGCCATTATTGATGTGAGTAACTACTAACATTTAGTTTCTCACAAAGGTATTTCAAGGCCTTTGTGAGTAATACTCCTTTGATTCAGATGTCTTGGGGAATTAACTCAAACACTTCACTAGTTTTAACAATATTATTTATTAACAAAATGTACACATGAATTTACAAGTTCTTAGTTTCTCTCTGTCCAATGTTCAAATTTGATTCCTATATATACACACAATTACAAGTTGACAAGTAGTTACTTGTTATTCCCCCACAAACAAAGTTTAGGGGGGGTATATACAGGGATGTGGAAATCCTATGCCCGACGGGTAATTTTACTGTCGTACAAGTAAATTTTTCCTGTCTACTTGTCTATAGAAAAGTACAATTTAAGGGTGTGAAAATGATGAAGAAGTTGGAAGCTAATTATCATATTATATTATTCTTATGCATTTGAATAACAAAGAGTGTTTTATTTACAATTTAATGAAAACATTTATCAGGAAGGGCTGGAATGAAAACAATATTTTATTTGGATAAGTGACTGTTTCATGCGGACAAGTAGATTTTTGCAATGAACTTATCCATGGACAAGTGAACAATTTTGGCATTTCCAAACCCCTGGTATATAGGGGTGAGCTTGTCGGTCTGTTGGTTTTTGGTTTCCGGATGATAACTCAAGAAAGGCTTGACATATTCAAATAATTTTTGGTACACATGTGTAACATCATAGAATACAGGTCAAGTTCGATGTTGGTAACAAACCACTAAATTTTGACCGAGTTTTGGTCCCTATTCGACTTAAAATTCCCTAAAAACATCATTTCTGGACGATAACTGAATGGCTTTTGACAGTGTTATGGCCCTTTATTTGACTTAAATTGCCTAAAAACATGGTTTCCTGACGATAATTCAACAATGGCTTGACATATTTTAATAATTATTGGTACACATGTAGCATCATAAAATACAGGTTCAAAAAAGTTCAAAAAAGTTCAACTTTGGTTAAAAAACACAAAATTTTGACATATTTATGGCCCCTTTTTGACTTCAAATTCCCGAAAAACATGGACAATAACTCATGAAATACTTTACATATTTAAATTATTTTTGGTACATAGGTGTAACATCATACAATACAGATCAAGTTCAACTTTGGTTACAAACCACTAAATGTTGACAGAGTTATGGCTCCTATTGAAATTGAATTTTTCCAAATACACTGTTGACCATTCGCAAATCAAAGCATTCTCTCTCTGTCCTATTCTTTCGAATGGATGCCCTAGTTTTGTGACAAGGCCATATTGTGGGGGTATATCCGTTTCTCATGTGACAATTATAGTTTTAATAACTAAGAAAAGTAAAGTGATACATCAAACATTAAAGCATTGTTTATATAACAAAAGGATGATCCAGAAATATTAATCCTAAAAACTGTGAACAGGCAGTAAGATCATTGACAGTTAATAACTCTATGGAACTGGCAAACAATAAGTTATAATCTACATGTATGTTTCTAAGTATTAAATTCTTTAATTGAAATATAGATATGAAATTCATCACAAGGACTTAAACAAAACTTAACAGGTCAAAATATGTCTTTGTGATAAATTTGTGTACATTACTTATAAGATAAGTTTACATGCTGCAACTTGGTTTGTTTGTTTGACTATACAAATATGCTTAACAGTTATGCATTTCAGACACATTGTGTCTTGTTGGGTCCCCAGTTGCTCATTGTTGAATAAATTTTTCTATAGCACCAAGTACTAATCAGAATTAGTACTAACCAGGTATTTCAAATGTTTAATAATTTAATGTACACTGTAGGCATAAGTTTTCAAAGTTTGGTTATCTTTTTGATGAAAGCTTCTGTTTATTTAACAAAATGGCAACTATATTGGTTGGCTTTATGATCGTGTAGTAAGTTTTTCTTAAAAGGACTCGTTCACAGATTTTCATATGTTATAATACGTCTTCTTGGGATCACATGCCTGTCACACTAACAACTAAGTAAGACTGACTTATGTAGGTTAATATGTTCTTGTAACACTATAGTAGAGATACACATGACTTCAAAAATAACAACGAAAAGTATTCCTGTTTTTAAAATCGTTTCAGTGTACATAATAATTGTAGTCATTCCAACAAATGATTATTTGTCAACAGCACATCATTTCTTGAAGTGTAGTTGTATATTCGCTTTATTATTTTCATTTTTCTTTGTGGACTCTGTAACAAATATTTTGGCATTTGTCTTTTTGTTCATTTGTGAATAGGTCTCTTTGAAAACGAGAACAAAAACCAAGAACAAATAAACACAAAGTACAAGAAGGATTATATATTTTATTCACACAGCAAAAAGAATGCAACAAACAGTAAGGTTTTCTAGTAGTCTCATAAGCTGCTCTTTCACAGTTGGTAAAATTAATACATCATTGTACACATTGTATTAGGTGCATCAAACAAATTCTGCAAAAAGTTTGCACTAACAAAAAAGTGAAGTGAACATGCATGCAGTGACTAGGAAACCTATGCGAAATGCGATATTTGCGCATACAATTGAGAAAATCGCATAGAAATGTTTACCGATGATATATTACATCGCACCGACATTTTTTATTACAAAACGCAGCTGTACAATACACAATGCTTGGTTTGCAGTTGTGTCACTATGTGGAGAGATTTTATCCATAAAATTAATTGGGCAGTCTGAAAAATCAATATCAACAGACACTCAATACTTCTTGAAGTTTGAGCGTCTGCTTGATGTATTTTCTCAATTAAAACAGATGTAATTGCTGTAAATCCCATAAAAAAATCAGAGAAAATCCCATAGATGTTTGACAAAGCCCAGAGATTTTTGGCAGAGATGAGAAATTATCTCATATGGAAACATCCTTTCCCAGTCATTGTGCATGTAAATATAATTATAGGGAAATGTAAGTAAGCATTTTATCCACAAAGTGTTAAATAGAAATGATTGCTATAAAGTTTTGTATGCATTGTTTGGACTAAAATACATTGACAAATTAGATTGCAAAAATCCATTATATTATTATGGGACTCCAAATTTCCATTCTATCATGACATAAATTTGAGTTTCAATGACTTGAATATATAATCCTGAATAATATACACAAATGTTACTAGTACATTCTTTGCTATACTGCAGCTCTACAGTAATACATATCAGTATATTCCATGCTAACAATGGGTGAATGTGTTTATTAATTTCAACCAAACTAAACAAATGTGTCATTTAAAGATAAAGACAATTTTGGTAGTATTATGTGCCATTTTAAGATACATACGTATATAAAGACGATTTTGGTAGTATTTTTTTCTGTCAACATTTTTGGTAGTATTTTTTTCCATCCATAGAATTTTCACAGACTAAGAAGTCACCAATCTGATGCATTTTAGTATAAACTTTGAAAATATTATGCAATCTGTCCTATTTCTCCAGGTTTTGGAGCATTCCAGTGATAAATAAATTGGTTATTAAAATGCACACCTATAGTACAAAATAAATGTACAGAATACTAATAATTATATATCTTTGTTTCATTTCTCTTACGTAACATGTGTTAACAGGTTTCGATAAGCAAAACTTCAAATTTATATCATAAAATAGTTTATTTTAGCATTAAATGTGGATTGTTTTCTGAAGAACTTACAGAGGTTTGTGTAGTCAAAAGTTGTCTTCCATATTATATTTTAATAACAATATAGGTAAGCAAGTGTTTTTTGTTATGCCCCCGGCATCTTGGTGCGGAAGGCATATAGTGATTGTCCTTTCCGTCCTTCCGTGACAAGGTTAAGTAGATTTTACCATTTCCTCTAGCATCAACATCACTTACTATAACACTTGGATATTTACACAGTTGCTGCCTATGACCATTCCCTATCCACCCATATCACCCAACCTTACTTTGACCTTGGCCTAATTTGCACTTAAAATAAGTCAAATGGGCTATTTCTTGGTTAACTAGATTTTACCGTTTCGTCTAGCACCAACATCGCTTACTACAGCACTTGGATACTTGCACAGTTGTTGCTTATGACCATTCCCAATCCACCCATATCACCCAACCATACTTTTACCTTGACCTAATTTTGATATAGAATAATTCAAATGGGCTGTCCAGCACTAACCGGGGGCATGTGTGTTTATTGAACACAGTGCCATATTATGTTATAAATATTTTAAATGTGTGCTTAAAATGAAAAATTATATTGACTATAATATCCAATTATCTTCTTATTTTGACTTTAAAAAAAACAATTTTTAGTTGATAAAACAAATTAATTAGTCACTTTCATTGATATTGGATAGATTTTTTGAATAAATTATATGTTGTTAATGTGGTTAGTTTGAATTGAAACAAATTCAGGTGTCATTTTTCATTACAGATATATTTAATGTTTGTCAAAACAACTATCAAACAGGTAAATTGTTTAAATTTGGATACTTATAGTATCACATTGCATTGAACATACCAAATTGTGATCAAAAAGCATCAAAGAACACATAACTGATTTTTTGTTAATGAATATTTTTTTCAACAGGATGAAAACTAGCAAAATCGTCTTTGAACTAAGGCATATATAACAATATTTTCTGCATATAGTAATATGTAAATAAACACACATATATATGGCATAAAACTTCATGTGAAAGAGCAGTTTATAATTAAGTAGAGGATAATGTGTTCTGTTGTAGATGCGTAACTTTTGCAGCCCTCCTGGCCTTTATTGTAAAAAAAATTTATATTACAATATTACTTCTACTTACAAAGTAAGTTTCGTCTGAGTTTTAAATTAAAATCTGATCCTCAAGTATGCATGCATTAGGATCTGAGGACCACCAGTAGAAGGTTGCCTTGGATGTTTTAGTCAGCCAATCAATGCCTTGGTTTGATAGCTTTGAACTGACAGCAAATGACAGTAATATTTAGCCTTATAGCTTACTATTTATCTGTGATCCCAATGTGAAGTTATTACACATTCATATTTGTATCACATAAACATGAAGTAACATATGTGACATTTGTTTGTTGTATACATAGAAAATACAAAATTCTGGTAAACTTCAACAGAAAACCAATGTCTAAACGTTTTCTGAAAAAAAAACAGTCTTATTGGTTGAGATATAAATAGCATTGTATTAAAATTCCGAGATGTAAAGAAGTAATTCCATGTGCCATAATCAGTAATCATTTTTCAGTAGAAAGATCATGCACATTCGCCAGAATTAGCATTCTGATTAAATTAAGTGCTACACTTAACATTTTCCAACATGGTATGTTCACTAGCAACTTACACATGAACTGTTGGGGCATATCATATATTTGAAACCAGAGCTTCTGTAATTGCTCACATATTAGAAAATTAGATCCCCCCCACCTCATGTTATAAGAAGTACCTGAAAAGATGTCTCAGATTTTCCTAAAAAGGAATATCTACACTTATTATAAATTATCAGCTTATTATAAATACTGTTTTTCAGGGTTTCTTGTTTGCTGTAGAAAATATGATTATTTAATTAACACAGCTGGGTCATGCATGTGTGAAAATCGGGTGCCGATACAGGATAGTTAAAGGGGTTGGAAGGATTCAAAACCTTTCAACCTATTCATTTAGCAATTATATATTTTGAAAACAATTACAGTAGAATTGCACTATATCATTGTTTAGCTTTTGGAAGAGATTATAGATGTGTGCTGGGTTTCTGTGCAACATAACATGACAAGAACAATTATAAACAGTAGACCAACATTTGCCCCTCCGAGATTATCCCCTTCCTAAAAATAAATGGTAATGTAGACGTTAGCCACTTCCAGATCTTTATAGAATGGACAATAGCTCTTTTGCGATCTTTTAAACCTGAACATTTTTCACTTTCAACTAGGATGATATTTGATTTCAAACAGATCATTGGTCCCTTTAACAATATAGAGGTGCAATATAGTTATTATTGTTCGTGTTAATATATGATAAAAAGTTTTTTTATGCCCCGGGATCTTGATTTGGGAGGCATATAGTGATTGTCTTGTCCGTCCGTCGGTCCGTGGCAAGGTGAAGTAGATTTTACTGTTTTATCTAGCACCAACACCGCTTACTACAACACTTGGATACTTACACAGTATACATACTTGCACAGTTGTTGCTTATGACCATTCCCTATCCACCCATATCACCCAAGCTCACTTTGACCTGTACCTTGACCTAATTTGGACTTACAATAATTCAAAAGTGCCATTTCTTGGTTAACTAAATTTTACCGTTTTGTCTAGCAACAACACCGCTTACTACAACACTTGGATATTTACACAGTTGTTACTTATGACCGTTCCCAGGGCTGAATTTTTCAAGAAGGGGAAGTTTTCAGAGGAGCTAATGTCCTAGAATCCTGATAAACATATTATTATTTACTGAGTGAGATTATCTACATAACTCTAAGGTGTTGTGTGGTAAAAAAAAGAAAGAATGAAACAAAAAGTCATACAGCAATAGTTGCTAAGACACAGGCGAGACAAAAATTCTGCACTATAAATTATATTAATTTCAGCAAAAATCAATTTCATAACTGCAAGAAACTCCACACCTCTTCTCAGTAATGAAGCTTCCAATAAACATTCATTGAATTGTGGCTAGTAATGGCTGTCTGAAACAGTCTGGACAAGAAATTTGTACTGTACACTTCTTTCAGTAACCTTCAATATTAGTCCCATAACTCAAATGAAAATTACTTAAACAGAACATCCTGGTATTATGCAGACCTCCTTTTGGTAATGAAACATCACATAGTTTCATATTCTTCTGGCCAGTAGTTGCTTAGAGATAGGCTGGACAAGAATAGTGCACTATGTACACATTTCAGTAATCTTCGGAGTACTTTTACGTATCATTTGTCGGAGAAAAATCATTGAATCGAAACAACCTGGTTCAGTGCACACCTCTTGGTATTGAAACTTACCATGAAGATTATTGAATTTCAGTCAGTAGTTGAAGCAGAAGATCCGCTTTGAGTGCACACATTTTCTTGGTAATGAAGCTTAATTCCCATGAATTTTCATTTAATTCTGGCAAGTAGTTGCTGAGAAATAGTCTGGACATGAAAACGGGTACTGACAGAAAGACGGGTGTAGCTAATACGTGAGAAATTGCAGTGCTAGAAAACCATGTTATGTTGCAGAAAGTTTTTATACATAAAGGAAAAGGGAAGAAAGTTTCTAATACATCCTGATGCTAGTGAAAAAAATTATATGGATTATAATGATTACAATATTAAATAATTCATACTGAATCATTACATCAATTGTTTTCCAATTTTTCCATTTAATTGTTCAGGAATTTCCAATTACAAAAAAAGTGCCATACATGGGAATCTTGGTTTTAGTTCATTTTCTTTTTTTCAGTTTTCAGATATTGAAATTGAATGTTTTTGGAAAAATCCCGTTGGATCAAATATTGTCACTCCATTAGTACAACAAGTTAACAAATACACAGTTAACGTATTCACATTAACACACAGTGTAATAAATATTATGATGGTTCTAATATCCATTCTAACATGACAGAAACTGATGTTTAAACTAAGTTCAGAAATTCTGAAATGCAATTTTGTACGTTTCTTGCAAATAGTGCATGTACTTTCATTCTGAATGTACAGAGGTACGCATGGTAATATTAAACCCATATTTCACATCGAACTACACAGCTGTATCATGTTAGAATGTTAAAATATTGAAAAGTGACAAAAATAAACAATACAACATATACATGTAGTAGCATATTTATAATAATTTGCCAGTAGGCAAATATCATCCGACACTATCAGAAGTAATCTATTATGAGAAATAGTCATACACACACATAATTGCAAAAAAGTATATTTCCAATATGATTATGTAGAAAACATGGTTAAAACAAGACAGTTAATAGTTTAAAATCCATTCACTTGCTGTTGTTTTTTTAAGAGAACTTAAAAAATTTAGGAGTTTGATGGTAAAAAATTCAAATGCTAAAAAGAGGCATACTAATGGCATGTTATTTCCTATTTTTTCTGCAAGTAGCAAAAATGTATTGATGAATCATTGATTTTTTGTATACAAAGATAAACAACTTTTGCGATTTTTTGCTTGGTTCCAGTAGGATTTAAACTCACATCTACAAATTTGCACTTCAATGCAAGATTTATTAATGGTGCAAATGTGCATAATGGTACATTATGTACATTCGTTTATATTTTACTATGCAACTAATATACCCCCCACATGCGAGTGTGTCTCTTTTTGCAAAAGTTGTTGTCAATCTACCGCCTCTAATAATATTGCTATTTTTTCTGGAAGTGGATCATTTTCAGCACATGATTTGGAAAATTCTATATCAAAACAAGAAAACCCATAAAACAAATATTATACAAAATTAATATAAACAAAATTTCAGAATGACATGTTCAAATCACTGTGAATATATTACAGTGCAGGATTTTCATTTGTTTAGTTTTTTATTTATTTATTTTTTTGTATTTTTGTGAATAATTTTATTAATTTTTATTTTGGTTAATTCATATATAATGACCATAAAAATATATCAAACAAATTTATATCACAATACAATGCATTATTAAATATATGATGTACATAAAATATTAACAGTTTAACATGTTACATAATTCTTATCACAATTTCTATTCT
This sequence comes from Congeria kusceri, assembly GCA_027627225.1. Lineage (NCBI taxonomy): Eukaryota > Metazoa > Mollusca > Bivalvia > Myida > Dreissenidae > Congeria > Congeria kusceri. The sequence continues at coordinate 6,532,813 of CM051035.1, forward strand.
ACTATGACAGAAACTCACCTGTTACAGAGTTTCGAAATATTGAAAATTAAATGAAATTTTTATATTTATGCTATTTTGTACATAGCACTGTCTTGATTAATATTTTCATTCTAACTTGTACAGATAAATCCCATTTTTAAACTGGTTTGCATACATTTTTTATAACCAAACTATTCTGGCAGAGCATGATAGGCAGCTGAGTATCACGTTGGAAGTGCTTTAAATTAACAGTGTCATTGATAAAAAGAAAAAATATAACAACATCACAACACACTGCAATTTTTCGCTTTTAAGTTTCTATTCTGAATTCACAAATATTAATTTGCACACTATGGATACAATATAAAGAATTATCATATTTACAAAATCACATACCGTTTGTAAATAAGTGGAAACATTTCCTTAAAAAAACCTTCCATTTAATGCAGTTTCACTGTAAATTATTGCTTATATGGTATATTTTGTTGGTAAATAGCATAAGACAGTCTTTGTAATACAGATTACTGTATAAAACTTGTATTCCGTCAGGAAAAAATATACTGACTGTTTTTATTATTTCAATAGTGACAATAACTATAAAGGCATGCACAATATATTTACATATTCGTATAATAATGTTTTGATATGAACAGTTCAGAACAACAGTTACTGAGTCCAGTCTGAAGCTAAAGCAGTTTAAAAAAATATCATTGAAAACATTACATATACAAATAACACAGTAATCACCCAGTCATAGTGTCACATTATTATGCACCATTTTAGTATGTATTTGACACGTTCTGCCAAGATCTCATTAATTTCTACTTTGTTGCGCCTCGATGTACTCGCAACGCTACCATTACATTTTGACAACGTACCACAAGGACACTTGTTATGATCATGTGCTATGTAAAGGCCAAGTTTTACTACATTGTACAACATGTACCACTACAAATAAGTATGTACCACCAATTATAAGTATGTTGTGGTATAACATAGCAGTACTTTGAATATGTTAAAAATTCATATTTTCATTTATGTTGAACTTAGTACCTGAAAGCTTATGCCACGTTGAGGCACGTTATGGCCACGTTGAACTAGGTACCTGCCAAGTTGTGCAATGCAGCTTAACGAGGCAATTAAAACGTGACTATGATTGGGGTATTTTTATGTTTTAACAGTACTGATTATTCAATAAAAGAAGCATTCTATATAACAAGATAATGTTTGAGCTATATGGAAACTGTAGTAGACTTAAGATCCACGTATGTGGAACGCTTGCGATACTGATCTCCATGAGCCCAATGCTGAGTGAGGTTAAAGGGGTATAGCCATTCAAAATAATACAATCAGAAGTTACCCAAAATGAATGTGTAATATTCTTTAAACTTCATTGATGAATTAAAAAGGAATCTTATTTGATGAATTGAAACTATGATGTCCAAGCTTATCATATGTTATCATTTCATGAAATCATGACAACTTTTATCTGAAATATATTTGGGTTTAAATTTGGTCAGGGACTTCGGAGTGCCTCACCTGCCTCGTATGGTGACCACCAACATAACTCACATCAGCCCTAGTTTTGATGAAGTTCTGGTGAAACTGCTGTTGACATACAATTCTGGCAACAGCCTAACCTTTCACAATTTTTTTTTCCAGTTTTGAATAAATATTAATGCTATATAATAAAGTTATGTGTACAAGTACAATAACACTTTAATGTACGAGGTTTTTCATTGTTATTTATTTTATAAAAAAATATATCAGTAAAGAGAAAAACTACAATATGAAACAACTTTTAAGTAATTTCAATATGAAATCGAGGGTTGAAAAACAGAAGGTACCAACTGCTATTGATTATAATGGCAGTAATGGTACCTTCTGGTTTTCAAACCTGGAAATGTTCTGCAAAAGAGCCAAATGCTTCTTTATTAGCACATTTTTTTAATTGCGTGTATAATATTCTTTAAGAATTTTGTACCACTGGGCAATTCCTATACACAGAAAGTTGTCACCAGTAATAAAAATCAAGAGGGCCATGATGGTTGTGGGTCCGTCGGTCTGTTGGTTTTTTGGTTTCCGGATGTTAACCCAAGAAAGGCTTGACATATTCAATTAATTTTGGTACACATGTGTAACATAGAATACAGGTGAAGTTTGATGTTGGTTACAAACCACTAAATTTTGACAGAGTTATGGCCCCTTTTCGACTTAAAATTCCCTAAAAACATGATTTCCTGATTGTAACTCAATAAAGGCTCGACATATTCAAATAATTTTTGGTACACATGTGTAACATCATAGAATACAGGTCAAGTTCGACTTTGGTTACAAACCACTAAATTTTGACATAGTTATGGCCCCCCCCCTTTTTGACTTAAATTCCCGAAAAACATTGACAATAACTCATGAAAGGCTTCACATATTTAACTTATTTTTGGTACATAAGAATAACTTCATAAAATACAGATCAAGTTTAACTTTGGTTACAAACCACTAAATTTGACAGAGTTGTGGCTCCTATTGAAATTAAATTTTTCCAAATACACTGTTGACCATTCACAAATTAAAGCGTTCTCTCTGTCCATTTCTTTTGAATGGATGCCATAGTTTTGTGACAAGGCCATATTGTGGGGGTATATCCGTCACTCATGTGACAATTCTAGTTATAATATACATTTTTCCACCGTTTTAAAATATTTTAAACAGGTTTAAGTGGAAAATTTAGTGGGACTCATATCATAACACGTTATTTCACAATTTCGAGTCCGGCATCGTTGACGGTCCGTTGCATTTCCTTTATTAAATTGGGAACCTGTGTGAAAAAGTGAAAATCACCAAAGTTGTAATGTTCACTGTTTGAAAACAGTGATTTACCAATTTTATTTCACTGATATTTTACATAAATCACTGAGAAGCATAAATTAAATACAGTTATGCAACATACTTCTCGTCAATCTTCAAGGAGTGCAGGCTAAACTGCATACACATGTCCCGCACGGTCAGACCCTGTGTCAGGCTACAGTACAGCATGAACACGTCACGGAATGACGGCTGCACGTGGTCTGAAATAGAGGCATAACTGTATCAAATTTAAATGTTGCCCTTAAAGTGACAATTGCTTTATGGACAAGCAAACAGTATCATTTGTCAAAAATGGTAGGGAAAGATCTAGAGCAAAATAGCAGGGTGCTTCACCTTGCTCCTTTTTGGTTACCCCCTGCTGCCGCTCTGGGCTGATTTACAAAGAAACGTTGATTATCTGTTAAAATTCCATATATTTTTGCAATCAATATCAAATGAATAGATGATGTTAAAAACTTTAATTAGACGCATGCATAAAAACCCTGGGCTTAGCAAATTATAAGAAAATATCAACAAACTGGTCCATCTTTCCACTCTTTTTTAGCAGCACCCTGTACCTTTTGATCCTAGATCTTTCCCCAAAAATGGGCAAGTAAGGCAACATACGATTCGGATGACGACGTTTATAATTGTATGGAAAAAACTTTTGGACATGTTCATATTTTATGCATTTTTTTTCTTCAGATTTTCATCCTTATTGTACTTGCCCTTTCAGGCAGACAGGGCCCATTTTCACCAACCCATTCTTAGACATAAGACCTAAGAATAAAGAATATGGTCAAACTGGTTTGTTCTATAAAGGCTGTAAATGTGAATCTTACTTGGTAATAACTAACTTTAATTAAATGAGGCGCGTCGTGGGAAAGCCGGACTTAATGCATGTGCGTAGTGTTGTCCCGGATTAGCCTGTGCAGTCCGCACAGGCTAATCCAGGACGGCACTTTCTGCCTACAGTGGATTTATGTTCAGAAGAGACTTCCTTGAAACAGAAAATACCATTAAAGCGGAAAAAGCCGGGACGACACTTTACGCACATGCATTACAACCGGTTTTCCCAAGACACGCCTCAAATCATTTATTATTCAGACTGATTTGTCAATGACATAAGCGACATTAGTACCATCATATATATATAGCAAACACACAGAGTTTTTTTCTTGAATCTAAGTCTTTTCTTAATTTGTAACTAATTAAGTCTAAGAATGGGTTGGTGATTGTAAGTTTAACTTGCCTGGAGTGAGATTTACTTGTCCCAGGCTTTTGGCAAGTTGGCAAGTGGGTTATTTCCAAATATGCTAAATTACAGTTAAGGCGTAAAAAAAATATGTTTGTTTCATGTTACATGCCCAAAAAAATTAGGGTAGGTAGGTAGCGATTTATTTTTTTTTGGTAAATGGTCAATTTTAAGATTTTTTTTTTTTTTAATGAAATGAATATTCAAAACATATCGGTAATATCCTTAAACACTGTTTTGAAGTGGATGCTAAAACAAAGCGGTAATATCCTTAAACATTGTTTTGAAGTGGATGCTATCATAACAAAACACGTATTTATCCAAAAACAATTGGAAAAAGGTAAATAAAACAAAAAAAATTCCGACAAACTCAACAAAATGTTCTAGGGTTGGGGCATTTTTTAAGGTAAGACGGGTAACCTGAAAGAAACAATTTTTTTTTACGCCTAAGGGAACAAGATATTTTAAGGTTGAAAGTAGGATTTTTTAAAATGGTGATTTTAAAGTTAAAGGGGCTTATCGATGAATTTCGCCTGCATATAGACATAGACAATTTCCTATTTGTAGCAGATTTATCTTTTAAATAATTAACAATAGATTGATGGAAGTGTTAAGAAAAAGTATATACAAAGACAACAAATAATTTAGTGAGACCTGGTTCCAGTTTGTTTACATTTTGAAGTCGTAACTGTATTTTTTAGAACCAAAGTTTACACACGTTTCCTTACAACGGAGAATAGCGCAGTTGGTTAAAGCGCTGTCTATTGTGAATTATTCTTGGCTACTAAGTCGTAAATCGGATACCCACTTTGGGTTTAAATTTTGTCAAACATTATTGCAGATTATTTTTTTCAAATATCTCATTATGTATTATAATATTTACTCTAAATTTAATATACATGCCTTAGTAAAGCACTTTTCTATAATCTGATATCATTTAAAGCGCAATAGGAAACCTTTTATTTTTCGCATAGTCCCTTTAAAGCTAACTATTGGTGGCCACTGCCTTGATGCACTCCGTCTGCAATGCAGGGTTCTCTATCAGCTGCTGAAGGTTCCTGGTGGTGGTGTACATGTTAGAGTACTGAAACAGCGACCTTAGAGGTGAGTAGGAGTGTACATGTTAGAGTACTGAAACAGTGACCATAGAGGTGAGTATGAATGTACATGTAAGAGTACTGAAACAGCGACCACAGAGGTGAGTATGAGTGTACATGTATGGGTACTGAAAGAGTGACCAAGGAGGTGAGTATGAGTGTGCATGTAAGGGTACTGAAACAGCGACCATAGAGGTGAGTATGAGTGTACATGTAAGGGTACTGAAACAGGGACCATAGAGGTGAGTATGAATGTACATGTTCGAGTACTGAAACAGTGACCATAGAGGTAAGTATGAGTGTACATGTTAGAGTACTGAAACAGTGACCATAGAGGTGAGTATGAATGTACATGTTAGAGTACTGAAACAGTGACCATAGAGGTAAGTATGAATGTACATGTTAGAGTACTGAAACAGTGACCATAGAGGTGAGTATGAGTGTACATGTTAGAGTACTGAAACAGTGACCATAGAGGTAAGTATGAATGTACATGTTAGAGTACTGAAACAGTGACCATAGAGGTAAGTATGAGTGTACATGTTAGAGTACTGAAACAGTGACCATAGAGGTGAGTATGAGTGTACATGTTAGAGTACTGAAACAGTGACCATAGAGGTAAGTATGAATGTACATGTAAGGGTACTGAAACAGCGACCATAGAGGTGAGTATGAATGTACCTGTTAGAGTACTGAAACAGTGACCATAGAGGTAAGTATGAGTGTACATGTTAGAGTACTAAAACAGTGACAATAGAGGTGAGTATGAGTGTACATGTAAGGGTACAGAAACAGCGACCATAGAGGTGAGTATGAGTGTACATGTTAGAGTACTAAAACAGTGACAATAGAGGTGAGTATGAGTGTACATGTTAGAGTACTGAAACAGCGACCATAGAGGTGAGTATGAGTGTACATGTAAGGGTACTGAAACAGTGATCATAGTGGTGAGTATTACTGTACATGTTAGAGTACTGAAACAGGGACCATAGAGGTGAGTATGAATGTACATGTTAGAGTCCTGAAACAGCGACCATAGAGGTGAGTATGAGTGTACATGTTAGAGTACTAAAACAGTGACCATAGAGGTGAGTATGAGTGTACATGTTAGAGTACTGAAACAGCGACCATAGAGGCGACTATGAGTGTACATGTTAGAGTACTGAAACAGTGACCATAGAGGTGAGTATGAATGTACATGTTACAGTACTGAAACAGCGACCATAGAGGTGAGTATGAGTGTACATGTTAGAGTAATGAAACAGTGACCATAGAGGTGAGTATGAATGTACATGTAAAGGTACTGAAACAGTGACCATAGAGGTGAGTATGAGTGTACATGTAAGAGTACTGAAACAGCGACCATAGAGGTGAGTATGAGTGTACATGTTAGAGTACTGAAACAGCCACCTAGAGGTGAGTGTGAGTGTACATGTAAGATTACTGAAACAGTAACCATAGAGGTGAGTATGAGTGTGCATGTAAGGGTAATGAAACAGTAACCATTGAGGCGAGGATGAGTGTGCATGTTGGAATACTGAAACAGCCACCATAGAGGCAAGCACAAAAGGTGCTAACAGGGAATTTCAGTAGATCTTGAAAACTTGTTGGACCTGTATTCACCAACTAATTCTTAGACTAGAAAAATATTGTAAATCTGATTCTTACTTGGTATCCATCCACTCTAATTACAGCATTGTTTATTTAGAACAATTTGTAAACGAGATAAGCAACACTGGTACCCAGAACATTTGCCAACGCAGAAGTATATTTACTTGAGTCCAAGTCTGTTTTTTATTCTTTAGTCTAAGACTGGGTTGGTGAATACAGTTTAATGACCCCTTGGCTTGAAATGTCAAGGCGTCACAATGAACACTTCAGGGGTCCAAATACTAGTCAAAAGAATTTCGTTTCTGCATACATGTTAAATACTCTGCAAATGGTAATATGTGTTAATAAAGTTTAAGAATTTTGACAAAAACACATTAAGTAGGATCAAAATACTTTTCTTTAGTGCTTTTTAAATTGGCAAACAGAACACAAGTCCATCAAAGTGATGGATGAAGTATACCCTCTGTTAGCGGCAGATTATTTGTTAGATTCAAAACTAAATAAATTGCGATTACATCAAAATCTGGATTCTACATCAATTGAAAACTCTGTGATTATGACATACGTTTATAAGCGGTGTTGGTGCTAGACGAAACGGTAAAATCTAGTTAACCAAGAAAACCCCCATTTGAATTATTCTAAGTGCAAATTAGGTCAAGGTCAAAGTGAGGTTGGGTCATATGGGTGTATAGGGAATGGTCATAAGCAACAACTGTGTAAGTATCCACGTGTTGTAGTTAGCAGTGTTGGAGCTAGACGAAACGGTAAATTCTGCTTAACCTTGTCACGGACGGACGGACGGACGGACGGACAGGACAATCGCTATATGCCTCCCGCATCAAGCATAAAGAAAATGACACATAATATACACACAAGCGAATAACAATTATCACTAAAAATACATTGAAAATATCGTTTAGTTTATTTATAAATAAAATCATCACTCGAAATGGATAAATTTATAACGCTTGTTATCAGTATTTTGCTAAACACGTGTATCACTTACATTACGTATATGTCCGAATGGCCGAGTGGTTAGCGCATGGGAATTTTGATATCAAGGGTACCGGGTTCGAGTCCCGGCGTAGCAAACATTTTTCAATATATAATATTTGTTATATATTATTCCAAATGCTGTAGTTTTTGCAGTTAAAACATTTAATGCTATTTTTCAAAATTACGAAAAATCTGTGAACAATTCCCTTTAACATTTCATGAAAATTAAAAGTTTATCTTATGCAGAAATATGCCATGATAAAAAAAAACATAACGCGCGCGTTTTAATGCCGTCACATGGCGACTACCGCCATGTTGAAACTTTTAGATAGAAAGCGTTTTTCGCACTAGATGCAGGGATTAATGAATGTAGATGTCAAGAGCAAACATAATTTAAATTACGCCTTTTGCAGAATGTCAAACCAATATAGCGTTAAATATCACTTTCCATACTGAATGGATATTTTGGCCTGCAGCCATTATTGTATGCATCACTATCGTGAAAACGCTTTCATAACGCAATCTTCTTATGATCATGATCACCATCGTGATCATCGGAGCGACTAGTGCAAGCGCCTTCCGGACACGGAAACTGTCTTTCTGGAGAAAAGCGCTTGCAACGTGCAAAAGATGCTCTATTGGATCGAATGAGACTAACTTTGAATTAAACGGGCGAAAATAATTCTGAGAATTCAAAATCTCCAGCGTACGATTTATTCCTGGTATAAATAAGACAGCATGGCAATGTACGGAAGCACGTTCATTTTCGGTGGCGGAAGCAAAACTACGAGTAATGCAACTATCAATATTTTCCCCCGGGGCGAGAGGCGGGCCTATGAAAGCGATTCCCGACAGACGAGAATTTGACACGCAGAATAATTCTTGGTCACGGGAAATAGACTTCGTCGGATTTTAGATCCCGTAACCCCAAGCATCTCCCACTATGTGATTAAGACAAAAATGCTTGGCTCTAGGGTGGGGAATTAGATCCCAAAGAATAAAATTAGTAAAATTCCCCTAGGTCAGTACCCCGCTCCCTGGGGGGGGGGGAATATAATAGGTGCATAATTTGTTGTTGTTGATGTTGTTTTTTGTTGTTTTAAAGTCGTTTCTTCTTTTACAAATAATAAAGCTCAGCAAGAACATAACTGCATCAGATGACACAAGCGCAGCGACTGGTTTGTACTTGGCTATCAATAATAATTCTCCAACTGGTATACTGCGCACAGGCACTTTGCGCGTTGCTATATGATAAAAATAAGTGAACATCTCATTTTAATTATTTGACAAATAATCGATAAATGACGAAACAACAACTTTTCTGGAAAAAAATCGCTATCGTAAAAAAAAATCGAATATACTGAAATCAGTAGAACCGTTTCCATATGTCCGCAATCCGTATCCGCAAAAGCCGTCCGGAAAAAAATCGCTCCGTGATCGATTTTATGCGGATGCGGACGACATTGGACCTCTCTCAGTAAGTTGAACGAAATGGTTCAGACATAAAACATCGCAAAGGTAGCAGAACAAATACAGGAACACCCGAATATCGCAAGATTTATATTAGACTTCCTGATTATAATAAATCGATAATAACGAGTAACATTTGTAGAATGATGGACGCAACGTCCCTGTGTCCGTGTGTCCCTGTGTCCGTGTGTCCCTGTGTCCGTGTGTCCGTAGATGTAAGTGGTGGAGAAGTGTTCCCAATCCATTTGTTAATGTTTTTGCACATTCGCATAAATATTTACAGAGGACAATTTTAAAATGTTACAATAATTCTTGCTTAGACATATTTATTCCTTTGACATAAGAACCAAACTACAATATTCGAAGGTGAATGCGGAATCATGGAAACGACCATGTTTAAGAAAATCTATCGAAAATTGTTGAGTTATGAATCACCAAACCAATGTTCTCAATGGCTGGGGGTCTGGAGTTGAATACCTTTATATATATATGTATTTGATAGTGAATATATTTTTGCTAACCTTTTTTCATAATATCTTGATTATTTGTAATAAGAATTAATGTGTTCACTACTTATAATCACAGCAACGCGCTAAATGCCTGTCATGGATTTTCGATCCAATCTTCGGACGAAACGGAGCGACGGAAGTTCCCAGACTCCCTACGTCGGTCAGCTGATCAACGTCTACCAGTTTGACAGCTACACAGGCAACTACATGTGATTGATAGTCACTTACTGAGATTAGCTTGAAGCTGTACAATTCAAATAAATTGTTCCTATTACATGTAGTTTTACAGAGAACTAAGAACAGTACTTGGTGTCACTCGATGAGCATAATCAACTACAGCATCTGATGAGGTTTAGAAATATAGAAGACAGTTCTGTGTCAAATTTACGATTTGTGTTTATACCGGTATTCGTACACAGAACATGAGGAAAAATACACGAAAATACAATACAATACAATACAGTACAGCACAGTACAGTACGATACGATAAACTAGAATACAATATTTTTTAATTGAATGCAAAGCATAATACAATACAATACAATACAGTACAGTGCAGTACAGTACAGTACAATACAATACAAAAATACGATACGATACGATAAAATATAATAAATACAGTTCAATGGAATAAACAAAATAATGCAACACGTTACGATATCATACAAAATATAAATGAAATATATAATATAAATATAACTTATATAACTTATGCGGATTTAGAATACGTGCCCAAGTCGTAAATTTGTCTAAAATTCTATTTCTTTACAACTGAGACATGCTCTCTCAGTGAATAAGTTTAACAGGTTTCTTATAATGTTTTGTTGCACAGAAGATTATTACACGTCTAGAAGCTCTGTTCAAAGCTATTCTATGATATCGTGCAATTGTATTTTCATTGTTTTGCAGAATTTATCATTTATACCTGCATATCTAGGATAGGTACTGAAATTTTCCGCACCCGATATTTACATATAATAATATGTGATATATGATGTAATATAATATAATATAATATAGTATAGTATATTATAGTATAGTATAGAATAGTTTATAGTATAGTATAGGATACGATAGGATAGGATAGCAAAGCAAAGCAAAGCAAGCATAATTATAGCATCGCATAGCATAGCATAGCATACGATGCGATACGATAATATTAAGCGGTACACATTTAGTTGCTAGCTGCGAAAGATTACTTTATATATTATTTTATGAAATAATTTTGTACAATATATATTCTCTAACAAAATAAACATTTATGACTGTTGTTTATTCAAACAAAGTTGTCTTAGAGAACAATAGTCTTATAACTAGCACCAACACCTTCTACATTAATCGATAAGTCGATTTACAATAAGCCGAAGATTAACGATTAGTCCCGATCGACCACATCGATCGTTGTCATTGGCAACTGTATAAACAAGAAATATAAATATCCAAAACGAAAGTAGATAACATGAGCCACTCTATATAACACCCATTTTGACAACATATAAATAGCTATTATTTAAAGTCTTAAAATAGTATAATTGTATGGGTTATGAAATATGAATGAATACTCCTGTATAGTTTTAAATGTAGATCTATACACATCTATAAACAGACGCTCAATTAGGAATTCAGTAGAAGAACTAGTTAATTCAATACTGAATTCCGGATAGTGTCCAACGAAACGACGGTGCGTGTTTATTGTAAATATTGACAAAGTGTACATGCTAGCACAACAATATGTTCCTTCTCAGTTAATTTTTGTTAATGTCATACATAACCAGTTATAATTAAGTATACAATGATTGAAAATTGTAAACATTGCCTGTTACCGATGAAATTTTCAATACATATAACTACATTCCATATCAGTACAATAAATCTTCATGAAGCACTCTCACGCACACAAACACACGCGCGCACACACGCACGTACACGCGCACACACGCGATTCACCACAGTTCAATAACTATTCGCCACACATTCATAAAGATTCGCCACAGTCTCTTAAAGATTCGCCACTCGTGGACGAGGCCTGCTACCCGCGCCCCCATTCTCCAATCTTGGCAATTTTTACAGATCCGGCAAAACATCAACAACGCTTGTGTAGAAAATGTTTAGTTCAAATGAGACAATTAGCCTTAAAGAAGACTATTGGCGTGTCTGATGCCGCAAATAATGTCTATGCATATGGGTTTGTTGATAGGTGTCGGTACCGGACCTCACGACCTCGTTCGATCCCGAGCTTGGGGAGAGGGCCATGCTGATCCACAGCCACGAAGGCGACTGGGGCCTGTGCGTTGCGCGCTGGAAAGAAGGTACGGGTACAGATCGCGAAGGTATTAGTATTACATGTATGTTATAGGTGGCGCGTTACATTCTACAGTATGTGGTATCGACTAAATAATGTTGCGATTGTAGAATACTGTTTTTGTTTTACATGGCAGAAGATTACAATAATTAGAAAAGCTCCCGGCGAGCGCAGACCGCTGCCAAGGCAGCTAACTTGCCTTTTCACCTAATAATATAGAATCGTTTGAAAATTCAGGATCTATGTGGTTATCACCACCAAAGTCTAATAATGTACATTATTGGCACATCACCTTCCTTTCATTCATTCCAAGTTTCATGCAAATCCATTCGTAATGTTTGCGTAAAAATGCTAGCAGACAATTCGAGCCCTACTCGGGAACGTTCAAGTGATATCTCTGAAAGAAACAAAGACGTACTGGTTCTTCCCAGGAAACGGACTCTAAAGTGATCCAAGAATTAAATCGAGATTAAATTAACTTCTGAGAACAATGTTTTCTTAAACGTATGAGAAGTCTGAACCAATCTATATAGTGTATGTGCGAAAATGGCGACATGTTTCGTGCAGGTTTTCAGGTGATCTTTCTCAGAGACGACATGTACTGGTTCTACCCAGGAAACGGACTCCAAAGTGTGCTTACGCCACAGTCGAGATCAAAGTATATAAACAATAGATATATTTAAACATACTGCAGGTTTTAACATTGATCATTCTTAGAGGAGCCATGTACTGGTTCTACCCTGGAAACGGACTCTCACCTGTGTTTTGACACAATCGAGATAAAATAAATAAGATGTACGTATTTAAATCAATGAGAAATCGGAACCAATGTAGTGTATGCGTCATATAAATGGCGATATAAAGAGCGTAAAACTATCGTACCTGATAACGGAATGTTAAGTACATGAATATGCACCGGTTTCACGTTCAATCCCGGATATGTTTCGTGCAGGTCAGGGTGGCCAAGGGTTGCAGGTGCGATTCTTGAAGCTGGCGGCTCGGGGCAAAGGTTGACACGGTGGACATAACCAGCGCGGATCTACACCTAGAGATGGGTGCTACTTGATGGGACGAGTCGAGAAGGTGTAATGTTCGAAACTACGTTAGTATCTGCCTAATACAATGCAGGGGCGTGACTTTAGCATACTCCTGTAGACAAGTGAGTTTAAGCCGGAACGTACACAATCTCACTAAAATCAAATCCTGACATTGTTAGGATCTGAAGACATCGTATAACAGGTCACGTTCAAATGAACAATTAAACATAAGCCCTGCTGCGCCCAATGAAACTGCCTTTTGCACAGCAATGTTTGGCCATGGTTTTTGGTAAGTAATGCATTTCCAGCTGATCCTCGGGAATAAATTATTTCCAGTTAATTTTCACCGGGATAACAATTGATATGGTGGTACCTTTGGCGAGTAAACATCCAAAGTTCACGTTAATTTCGTGCATGGTCTTTGTGGTATATATATGAAGTTATACCGCAAGATTTTGAAGGCAACATTACTGTTTGATCCAGTCAGCGGATAATATAATAGCGTCAGACTGTAGATAATTTTCATGACATTGGAACGTACAATGCAATGGGACAATTCTAGAGGCTTAGGAAAACATACGGACTCAATCTTACTGTAAGCACTACCCGATTTGTAAAATTGCATGTTTGTACACAAATAATTAAATTAAAATAATTTAATACTTCTTTTGGTATCAACATGGTTATTCAATATAACATTTATGAATACAGTCGTATTGCATACGACTAAAGTTCATAACGCTTTCTGTCCGTATACTCAAGCTATACTTAGATACGCCCCTTCAATGTAAGCTATATTTTTATTGTGTGATGTTAACCACTTAAACGACAGATCTTAAAAACTAGTACTGTAGAATCGCTATTATTTGCAGTGAATTTAATTCTTACAGACCGATTTCTAAATTTCGCGCGTTGGCTGCTGGGACAAAGGACTTTCGAGTTACTAACCAAACCATAGAGACCTAACAGCAAAGCTAAAATTGTCTTCATTTGTTTAAAACTAGTACTATAATTTTCTGCAACACCAACATTTCTTTCTTTCGGCGCAATCGATAATGACGTTCAAATATCGTTGGATTGTATTCATTTGAGAGTTTCAACGAATTTTTTTTTATATACTTGTAAGTACGATAATGGCGTTGTTGCATGTTGTTCCCTTTCAGAGTTTCAACGGGAACCTGTACATTGGTCGACTCATGGTAAACTCGAGCAGTAACACCCTGGCTTAGAACTTAGCCCTCTGTTGGAGCATCGCCGTCCTCGACGTGTTGTGCTGCCCTGCTAACCAGTCCCGGGAGATGCCACTCACAAACAGAGGTAAGTAAACAACGAACGGCGGTGAGTTAAAGGGACCTATTAACCGATTGACGAAAACATTTTGTCACAGACTCCAGAAATAAAAGGAAATTGTATAGAAAGAAGCGATGTATAACCCCTAACATAGAAATATATTGGAAAAAACATGTCGTTTATGAGTAATCATAAGTTGAAATGGACAAAATTATAAGGCGTTCATAATGCAGAATGATTGAATAATCCTGAGTACTTCTGCTGTTTTCGTTTGAACTGTGAAAACACCTGAACCACTTACATAAAGTACAAATACACTTTCGTGTATAAGTCGGACTGACTAAGTGGTTAGCATGTCAGACTTTCTATCAGGATGTCGTAAGTTCGAGCACCGATGGAGGCATCATTGTTTATGGTTTTCTTGTTATAATACCTGGGCTCTTTGGTTCAGATGTTTTACATTTTTCAGTAAGACATTAAATGGCACATTTCAAAAATATAGTCTGTGAACAAGTCCCTTTAATGTCAGATGTCACTGACATCTAGCTTGCTGTCACTGACATCTAGCTTGCTGTCACATCTAGCTTGCTGTCACTCACATCTAGCTTGCTGTCACTCACATCTAGCTTGCTGTCACTCACATCTAGCTTGCTGTCACTCACATCTAGCTTGCTGTCACTCACATCTAGCTTGCTGTCACTCACATCCAGCTTGCTTACATTTATTTTAGTGCAATCGTAACAAAACCGTTTGGGAATACATATCTCGGTTATATTGCGAAAGTGGTGTTTGTCTAAGAGTAATCAAATGATCATGGATTCAATTTATGTGCACATCTAATTCTTATGGAAGTACTAGTGAATCTCACAATGAAAACGCCAAGTACTGGTTCTGGTTCTATCCGGAAACTTAAGACTCACGAGTCTTTACATGTCGTTGGTTCCCGAATATGCCCGGGTGAAACTACGTTTGGACAAAAACGTTATTTGTTACAAGTGTGTAAATTTTTGTAGTGTAAGTTATATTTGAAAAACGAAAGACCTAAGATGCACAAAAGTTATTTGTTATAAGTATG
Organism: Congeria kusceri; assembly: GCA_027627225.1. NCBI lineage: Eukaryota > Metazoa > Mollusca > Bivalvia > Myida > Dreissenidae > Congeria > Congeria kusceri. Next base: position 6,548,282 of record CM051035.1, read on the forward strand.
TTCTTTTTGTAGTGTTAGTGATATTTGAAATGAGAAAGAATTTGGATGTGCTGAAGTTATTTGTTCATCCCGTTTCATGGCTTTGTAATTCATTGCTTGCAGAAACTGATACGCACGCTGAACACGCTGAACTCTTCGAACCTGAGTGACAAGATCGTAGAGGATGATACAGATGGGACAGCCAATAAGAATGATGGAATAAGTAAGCGCAAGTTGAACAAGCGAAAGACAAGTGCGCTCGAAGATATGCTAGGAATGTCGGATGATAGTATCGATAAAAGCGATGTGATGGAAGTGAAACTTGTAAAAGATAAACGGGGAAATAGAAAAGTAGTTAGAAAAATTACTAGCGGTCTGAGCGAAACTATCAAACCACCGGAAGACAGTTTTGGACGAGGAGGAGAAAGAAATGAAGAAATTTCTTGATAATGATGGTGAAAATAACAATGACAATCGTTTAATGAAAAACACGGGAATGGACGTTCTAAGCGTGCCTGTCCTTGTGAAGGAAGAAACGAAGATGATACAAGAAGTCGTGGATAAGAGAAAAAGGGAACAACGCTTACACGAACATGTTGCGGCGCCTACGAAAGTAGAAAATGATAGGGTTGTGTTCAGTGTAGATTCTAACTGAGAATGACGGTTCACCATCGAAAGTGAAGCGGGCTAGGACCTAATGAATGTCTATGAGAAAATGACAGGATTTTGTTCAGTGTAGATTCTGAGAATGACGCGGGCTAGTATTACATGTGATTTCTTTGTTAAAAATGTTAAGTTATTTTGTACTAAAGAATGATAGGGTTTTTCAGTGTATATTCTAACTGAGAATGACGGTTCATCATGGAAAGTGAAGGCGTGTTAGGACTAAATGATAGGTCAAGTACAAAATGTAAGGGTAGTGTTCAGTCATGATTCTGAATATGACATTTCTAGAAGAAAATGACAAGGACGTTTTCAGTATTGAGTCTAATGTGAATGACTATACATCCTCGTGAGTAATGCGGTCCGACTAAATGCGATTTAAAAAAAAACAATGGGCTAATGTTCAACGTTGATTCTAATGAGAATGACCACACATCCTCGAAAGTGATGCGACCAAGGACTCAATTAGTTTTTCTATATTAGAAACTGCACAGACCAACTCGTTCATGGATACAGAAAGATAGATGCAAAGCAAAACTAGCGCGAAAATATCTCGAAGACTATACAGAGCAAACACTGTGCGAGCTTTTAATGGATACAAGTAGTTTCTACGATGGGATCAACATGATCAGGGGTGTGGAGATCCCATGCCCGACTTGTCCAACGCGGGTAATTTTACCATCGGACAAGTAAATTATTCCTATCAAGTTGTCCGTGGACAAGTACAATTTCTGAGTGCGAAAATAATATTAAATTTCGGAGTTAATTATTTTATTATAATAATATGTATTTTAACAACATTAAAATTTTTAATTTATTTATAATTTGATGACAAATTTTAAAAGGAACGCCAGGAATATGAACTACATATTATTTGGACAAGTGACATTTCTTTGCGGACAAGTAGATTTATGCAATGAACTTGCCCATGGACAAGTGAGCAATTTTGATATTTCCGCACCCCTGACATGCCTATAATGGATGAAACCGGGCTCGAAAACAGCCAACCCCAAGAGAGTGAATATGGTGCATAAAGAAAAATTGACTCTACCTACATGTAACTCAGATAGCATATATACTCAGTGAATGATAACAAGAGGGCCATGATGGCCAAAAGCGCTCACCTGAGAACTGGTACAGATGAAGACCATACTGTTGTGATAGGTTTGAAAATTAAGGTATCTGAACAATATGCATAGTGGGATAGGATCATTTTTGATTTAAAAGATCGGTTAGTGCGATGGGCTAACTAAAGAATGAGTTCGGTAGTGTATGTGCGGTTTTTTGCTAATGGCTCTCAAATCATTTTTCTCGATACTCTTACCGGACCTTTTTGTCATTTAGTCATTGACAATTCTGGAAAATGCAGAAACAGTAGATGTTGATGTCTTTTTCGCACACAGTTTTGGAGAACTATTTGCAATGCGATAAGTGTGATGGCTGTGCTATAAGGTCAAGTTTTGCTTTTTCTTTGATAATTTTCTGTCCAATGATAATAAATGATGTTAATGCATGCTCTAAAGACATCAATGTTGCATGTACAAATAACTGCATACAAGTCTTGCAACTGTTGGAAATGAAATTGTATCAATCAATTTTTATGGTCATGCACAAACTATGTGCGTTTGGTAAACATTGAATCAAAAATTGTGTGTGCAAGCCAATCATTGATAACTTATTGATGTTTTTTCCAAACACAAGGGGCAATAACTCTGGTTTATCTGGCCCGATCATGCTTATATTCGACTTCACCTGTAGTCTTACGTTCATAAACAAACTGTACCCGATTGGTGTTTTTGGTCCGATCTTGCTTATATTCGACTTCACCTTTTATCTTATAGTCATAGACAAACTGTGCAAGATTGGTGAAGATTGGGTTAAAAATGAAGTCTATATTCTGAATAAATAGAGGATATTTGTTTCGGTGTGATAACGCGTGATATCATCGCCGGAAAGGAAGACAATATTTTCACGAGCGCGAGTGAAAATATGCAAATTGTCTCCGTTTCCGGTGATGATATAACGCGTTATCACACCAAAAACAAACACACCTTATTTTTAATTTATGCTTAATTAACCTTTGTTTTATATTTTATTGGAAAATATCGCGGGAATCATAACGTCATGACGTCAAAATAATGACGTCATTTCACAGTTTTGAGCCCGTCACCAATGACTTTCCGTTTCATTTACTGTATTAAATCGGGACCCAAAAATGTTGTCCCTCACTGTGAGTGATATAGGGATATATCTCACTGATATTTGTCTATATTTCACTATTTAGCATTAAATAATGTCCATTTTTGCATATTTTTTTCACAAAGTGAAAAAACCTCGGGTGTTTCTGGTCCGATCTTACTTATATTCGACTTCAACTGTAATCTCATGATAATAGACAAACTGTGCACGATTGGTGAAGATTGGATAAAAAATGAAGTCTCTTTATAGAATAATGTCCATTTTTATATATTTTTTTTAATAAACAAAGGGCAATAACTCTGGTGTTTGAAACATGATCTGGCCCCTTTTTGGCGTCTGCTGAGATCTGATTGTCGTACACAAACTATGAAAGTTTGGTTAAGATTATATGAAAAATAAAGTCTATACGTTGGAAAAGGGCATTTTTGTACTTTTTTGCATGAAAAAGGGGCAATAACTCTGGTGTTTCTGGTGTGATCTGACCCAATAACAATCCCATCCGAGATTTTATGGTCATACACTAACTGTGCAAGTTAGGTCAAGATTGAATAAAAAATGTGGTCTTTATTTCGATAACGGACCAAATTGTTGACGGCATACGGACGACGGACGCTTGACGACGCACGAAGCCGGAGAGGTCCCCTATACCAATATATAAAATATGATTTTTAAATTATATATCCATACTTCTATATAGTAATTAGATAGTAAATGAATCCATTTGTTTTTTAATCCCAACAGTTAATTCTTTTTTATTTATCACGAAAGACATTATTAACATAGAGTTCTTTGTGCTCAGGTCAGCTAAAAATACAGATGCCAAGTAATAATCGGTATTGTCCATACTACCATAAGATAAAAAATCCAATTAAAAATTTGTGAAAAAGAACAGAAATTATCGATATGTTTCCACATGAAATAGAAATAAAATGTGAAACTTAGAGTATATATTTGTTAATAGATATTTGCTGATATGTAGAAACTCATTATTAGGCTAAAAAAATAATGAATTGCTTCTCAGGCACTTTTTCCAAACAAGAGGGCCCTGAGGGCCCTAGGACGGTCACCTGAGACCTTGTAATCCAATTGGAATTTGCATCCCAGAGGCGTGGCTTATTTTTATCCCAGGGCATAAGTTGAACAACCTTGAACAACCTCTGGGCCTTGCGGTTTCAGGTAAAGATTTTTTAAGTCATTTTGCTATTTAAGTCTATATAAACCATGTGACGCCTCGAGGGGTGGCCAGATTTGACCCCAGGGGCGTAATTTGAACAATCTTTGTAGAGGACCACTATATACCAAATATGAAACCTCTGGACCTTGTGGTTTCAGAGGTGGAGATTTTAAAAGTAATTTTGCTCTATATTCTATATGAACCATGTGACCCCCGGGGTGTGGCCCGTTTTGACCCCAGAGGCATAATTTGGACAAACTTTGTTCAGGGCCACTAAAGGATGTTACATACCAAATATGAAACCTCTGAGCCTTGCGATTTGAGAGGAGAAGATTTTAAAAGTCATTTTGCTATATATTCTATATAAAATATGAGACCCCTGGGGCGTGGGCCGTTTTGACCCCAGGGGCATAATTTGAACATTCTTTGTAGAGGACCTCTCTAGAGGATGTCACATATTAAATATGAAAGGTCTGAGCCTTGCGGTTTCATAGAAGTAGATTTTTAAAATTTTCACTTTTTTAATCTATTCTTAGCACTGGTGACCTACATATTCAGCGGATCGAAAAGATTTGAACAACTTTGAAAGAGGTCCACCCAAGGATCATTCCTGTGAAGATTGGTGAAAATCTGCCAAGCGGTTTAGGAGGAGATGTTGTTTGAATGAAAAGTTGACGACGCACGCACGCACACACGCACGACGGACAACGGGCGATCACAAAAGCTCACCATGAGCACTTTTTTGTTGTCTCCTACTATGTTCTACTGTCACCATGTAATGGCTTATTAAAACAAGTAATTAAGTACAGGTAAAAGACAATTTTATGTTTCAATTAACAACAAAAGCATCCCTTTTTATTAATTTCTCAATATAGATTTATTAATCACAAACGTCATTTATTCAAGCTGATGTAAAAAGCCAATCAATTTGAATGTTCATAATTAACATAAGTGCCTTCAAACTGATATACCATCAGCATTAAAATCCTTCTATTTATAGAATTTAACTTTTCGTAATTCATATTTTTATAACTGTCAAAATAGGAATTATTTTGCAATAAATCACTAATAATGTTTGGAAAGGAAAATTAACACTTTTCAATGCAGCAGGCATTCTCGTTTGTTTCCATAGGACTTATATTGACACAGATTTTCATAAAAAAAGGAATGCTATTACACAAGCAAAAGCATCAACGAAACAAAAGTTTAAATCAACAAATAGACGATATGTATAAAGGTTCCCAATCAAATATGACTTTTTTTTCAAAATTTACAGTATTTCACAATGTGTGTATATCAGATTTATATAATTAAGACACAGACACAGGAAGAAAGTTACTGGAAATACAGAAATCTGTACCGGTTTTCTCTTCTTCCGCTTTGTTAAAATGCAGATTCGTTTAATTTTAAGCCACTGTCCATTGGATCTAATTAAATACATAATTTTAGTAATAGTTCTTATGAACGTTTATGGTGTTTATTCGTCCAAAATATGTTTCTCAATTAGGAAAGGCATTGTTTAAAAGCGCTTGGTACGAACGGAATACTATAATGTACATGCTTGTTTACTTCAGAGCCATCACCAGTTATCGCATACAGAAAATAGGCAATAGCAAGTCACCAAAATGTTAATAATTCAGATTTCAATGCATAGTTTTTGTATTTTGTTGGGTAACATGCCCATTAGAAACACTTTCTGCAACGTTTTTAATTTTTATTAACATATTTCTGGACTGCTCCTTTAAAATCCGGGCGCCATCGTGAAACAAGAGGGCTACGATGGCCCTAGGTCGCTCACCTGAGTTAAAGGCATCATAATGGCTTATAACAAAGAGGGCCAAATGGCATTAAAGCACTTACCTGATTGTAAAGATCTGGACCTTGCAGTTTGAAGATTTGTATAGTCTATATAAACCTTGTGACCTACAGGGTGTGGCCACTTTCTACCCCATGGGTATAATTTGAACAATCTAAGTAGAGGACCACTATACAATTTTACATACCAATTACAAGAATTGTGGCAATTCCACGAAATCCAAATTTTTGTTACAAAATGTATCAAAGTCAGCAAAATTTTTTTTAGTCTATTTTAAGTAATGGTGACCCTGACTCCACCCATCCGATATACAATCCCAAGCGAGGTCTTGATATAAGATATCTATGCATGAAGTTTCATTAAAATATCTCAATACCATCTCAAGTTATTGAGCAGAAACTGTTTTTCTAATTTTAGTAATAGTGACCTTGACCCCACCCACCCCATACATAATCCAAAGCGAGGTCTCGATATAAGGTATCTACATATGAAGTTTCATTAAAATATCTCAATGCGATCTCAGGTTATTGAGCGTAAACCGTTTTTCCATTTTTAATAACAGTGACCTTGACCCCACCCACCCCATAAGCAAACCCAAGTGAGGTGTTGATATAAGATATGTGTATTAAGTTTCATTAAAATAATGGGTTCTCAAGTTCTTGAGCGGAAACCATTTTTCTATTTTCAGTAACAGTCTTGACCTGACCTACACCATATGCAATTCCAAGCAAGGTCTCGATATAAGGTATTTATGTATTAAGTTTCATTAAAATAGCTCAATGTGTTCTCAAGATATTCAGTGGAAACCATTTTCCTATTTTAAGTAATGGTGACCTTGACCCCACCCACCCCATATGCAATCCCAAGCAATGTCTCGATATAAGGTATTTATGAATTAAGTTTCATTAAAATAGCTCAATGCCTTCTCAAGATATTTAGCGGAAACCATTTTTCTACTTTTAATAACGGTGACCTTGACCCCACCCACCCTATATGCAATCCCAAGCGAGTTCTCAATATAATGTATTAAGTTTCATTAAAATATCTCTATGCGTTCTCAAGATATTGAGCGGAAACCTTTTTTTTTTTTTTTATTAACAGTGACCTTGACCCCACCCACCCCATATGCAATCCCAAGAGAGGTTTCGATATAAGGTATCTTTGTGTTAAGTTTCATTAAAATATCTCCATGTGTTTTCAAGTTATTGAGCGGAAACAGTTTTTCTATTTTTAGTAACAGTGACCTTGACCCCACCCGCTCCATATGCAATCACAATCAAGGTCTCGATATAATGTTTCCAACCAAATATAAAACCTCTGGGCCTTGTGGTTTCAGAGAAGAATTTTAAAATCATTTTGCCATTTACGTCTATATAAACCATGTGAGCTACGGGGTGTGGCCAGTTTTGACCCCATGGCATCATTTGAACAATTTTGTAGAGGACCACTATACAACAATACATACCAAATATGATACCTCCGGGCCTTGCGATTTCAGAAAAGAAGATTTTTAAAGTCATTTTGCTATTCAAGTCTATATAAACCATGTGACCCTCGGGGTGTGGCTATTATTTACCCAAGGGGCATCATTTGAACAATGTTTGTAGAGACCACTATACGATGTTACATACCAAATATGAAACTTCTAGGCCTTGCGGTTTCAGAGATTTTTTAAGTCATTCTGCTATTTAAGTCTATATACCTAAACCATGTGAGCCCCAGGGTGTGGCCAGTTTTGATTCCAGGGGCATCATTTGAACAATATTTGTAGATGACCACTATACAATGTTACACACCAAATATGACACCTCTGGGCCTTGCGTTTTCAGAGGAGAAGATTTTTAAAGTCATTTTGCTATTTAAGTCTATATAAAATATGTGACCCCCGAGGTGTGGCCAGTTTTGACCCCTGGGGCATCATTTGAACAATCTATGTAGAGGACCACTATATAATGTTACATACCAAATATGAAACCTATAGGCCTTGCGGTTTCAGAGAAGATTTTTACAGTCATTTTGCTATACAAGTCAATAAAAAAAAATTTGACATTAAATCAAATTTGTGGCGGGCCATAAAAATACGTTGCGGCGCTGCCTGAGAAACAAATCAAATCTTTTTTTAGGTGAGCTAAAAATACTAAATAAATTTTTTTTTGACATTAAATGAAATTTGTGGCGGGCCATAAAAATACGTTGCGGCGCTGCCTGAGAAACAAATCAAATCCTTTTTTTAGCTCTTTTAGTATGCAATGTAAACATAATTGTGGAATATATTTTTTCCACAATATTGCCCTGTAAAACCCGGTTTTTCCCAGTATTACCTGCCTGGGCCGGTCAATACTGTAATATGAGCGGCATATTACTTCTAAAGCATATTTACACATCGAATTAATTGATTATATAACTGTATTTTAGGGTCGATGCTTTTCAAACATTGCATGAATCGGAAACGAAATTTGGCAGGTCACGAAATTATGTAACATTTACCTGTGTTATCATCCACATGTACTGTATTCATTCATTACTGTGGTTTTAAATACAACTCAGAAAGACAATAAGGATTGAAAACTTACTTATTGCCATTAGGAATATATTGCGTTTATTATGTCCTAATCCTCCGTGTTTTGGAATGTGGTTTGCTTTCGGCGCCCTCTGTCACTTGAAACTATTTTAAGTTGTTATATTTGCGCATTTGCTACAATATTGTACCTTAGTGTTGCGGTTACATTCCACTACTGTTCTTGGTGAAAATGGGGCTATACCGATTAGGGGCAGTGTGTTTGTATGCACTTAAGGATATTTGAAAGGGTTTATTTTCTCTACGGCGGAAGGATTCTTTTCGGAATTTTCCGAAAGCTCGATCATTGGAGGATCACTACACACGTCATATAGGAGGAAGCGTTCTGATTGGCTGGAAGGAACCAAAGAACCGTTTGAAGTATCACAGGAACGCTAGCTTTTCACAATTTGTAATTTCGGACTGTAACATCGCCAAATTCACTAACAAAATTATACTAACTTTAACATTGACATTAACATTTAAACATTTTTACTACACTTTAACAAGGAGGAGGACACGGATCGAGGACGCGAGGATGGAAACGTAATAGTTGTTGCTAATTCATTGTAAATCTGGACATTTCTGAAGCGACTTCTGCTATTAACATTAATAATAACCGTAACCATAAGTTGATATATATTACAGTTACCATTTATTGCTATGATATATATTACAGTTACCATTTATTGCTAAACAGCTATATTATTTTATTTACATTATTCTTCAAGTACGAAGTACAATAAATTACAGTTGTTTATTCAAATTCATTCTGTTCGTCTGTTATTAATACACCAAGACAGTCCGACTCTCTCCTAGAGTATAATATTCCGAGGTTATATCGCAGTCCACCATAGGGATTTTCGCGTTACAATACTATAAAACCTGGGTTTTATGCCAACCCCGGTTTAAAAACAGCATTAAGGTACATCATGCTTTGTAAGTCGACAATTCAAACTTTCAAATGATTCTTATTTGTTTGTTGTTTTTTTAATTACTTATCAAATTAATCTGAATTATGTTTAAAAAAAACAAGGCAAAACCAATTTATTTATAGTGGGTCATGTGAATTTGGAACAAATTCAAGATGGCAGATTTAAGTTACTAACAAGCACATTTTCCATCGGAATGTTTGCATGACAAAATCACAAACAAATGGTTGTAATTGACAGATAAATTATTAATATTTTAATACAAATATATATTATTAATTTTCAAAGTCCACTGAAGCTCTGTGAATTGATTAGTTTCTGATATCATTGGAATGTCTGTGAATTGATAAGTTTCTTATGTAATCAGGATATGGACACACTTGGATAAATAATGAAATGCCGGTACATTTTGAGCTCAAGAGTCATGACTCTTGGGATTTGAATCCTAGTGAAAGCCCTGATTTAGTTAGATTAAATAGCACATGTCATAATGCCATATCTGGATTAAACTTTTTGCAATATGTTTCCTCACTACATATCTAAAATTAGTAGATCTAATGAAAAACAAAAATCTTCGTCACAAAACAAGAAAATACATTATGCTTTTTGGTTAACATCAAATTAGTTTATAATTGGGTATGTTAATATAACTTTCATGAGAAACATGTTTTGCGCAACCTAATGGTCAATATATTACTTCAATAACTGGTGGTAATAAAGGTTATATATTTCTTCTCACTAGAACAACTTTATATATTTTTGCTTTATGAAAATGAAGATATTAAAATAAGACACCGTTTTACATTGCTTTTGCACTGTAAATGTGTGATATGCAGCTGATCAAAGAGATGGTAACAAATATTTTTAAGATACCAAGGAAACTGGCGATAAGTACGCATTGCAAATTGTATACTCATAAAAAGTAAGAAAAGGGGCTCCATGTTTATTTATTTCTACACAAGTCTCTAAAAATCACGTACACTCACACATTAAACACTCCTTGAACATACACCCGCCCTTGACGCACACTACTCTTGCATCCATCTGATCAGTCAAAAGAGTCTTCAACACGCACTGCCGCTAACACAGTTCACTTTTAAAAAAATGTCTCTTTCCTTCCTTCAACGCCCATATAGGTATACTATTATTAAGACTTCCTTCTCTATCGAACAGCGAATGCACTGTAAACGTTTTATTTGTGTTCTATTTGTTTTGAACATTTCTTCACAAAGAACATACAATTTAAGGTCGATGGTAATACAGGGATGGAAATTAACGGGCGCCCACTGGCCCCAGGCGACCAAATTTTGCAGTCGGCAAGTGATTCCAAAAAGCTGGTAGTCCACTTTGGCGACTAGCTTTTTAGAAAGCTTAAATCCACTTCCAATAACAATTACTTGCTGATTTTCTTATACCGCCATCCCTTTGCGTTTTAATTGTTCGTCCAATAAAAGCTATCGATACATATCTCCAATTGTAAGGCTCGTTTCGTCTTGTGCATTAAAACATAGCTGCCCCCGTTATTTTTGAAGCAGATATTGTTTGTATGCATGTTTTTGCAAATTCTAACAATTAAACAGCGGCATCTATATTTTAATAAAAAGTCAATTCTTCACTGTTTTTTTTTAAATTTAATATGTGGAAATAAGTTGAAGGGGCTAAAAGCCCCCTGAAAAAGAAAGGCAGTCAAACGATGCTAAACGTAAACATCTACAAGTTTATGACAAAAACAAGAGAGACTGTTCTTACAAGCTAGCTAATAGATTGTATTGATTTATTAAAGAATTAAATTTCCAATATAGTTTTCAACAAGCTATTTCCATATACTGAATATCACTGTAATGTTCAACATGCGGTTTTCAAAATTAATTTGGTGGGCTCGTAAATCTAGAAAAAACTATGGGCCCACTCGGGCAACCAGACCAAATATGTTTATTTCATCACTGTAATAGATATTGATTTTGTTATGATGTAGACTGGGTATACCAATTACCAGGAATTTAATTTTGTTCCTGGCTTGCAACATGTAACAAAAACAAAATAAATACAGAATGCTGGCTTATTATAACAATACAACCTTCATCTATCAAAATAATTCAAATTCGTAAAAAAAATCACAAGTTTAAACAACTGTTGCGCCGAGAAATTGTGCATGTCATTAGCCATCTATGTTCTGGTAATACACCTATTACGGTGAATCTGACTATCCGCCAATCAGAATTCAGAAAAATCATGTTCAGGGTTAAACAAATGATACTGTACAAAACTTCAGTCATATTACATTATATTTGCTAAAATTTTAAATCTATTTTCTTTACATATTTATAGTAAGTGATAATTTAATTATTTATATTAACAATGCAGTTAAAAACAAACTTTTAGAAGACTCAGACCTTTAATTGAGTTTATTTACCTTTAAAAACGACATAATTGAATGGAAACCAAAGTTGACTGCAGCCCGCAGCATAACTTTAACGAAGGGATGTAACTTGACAAATATTGTTTGTGTATGTGAGCGATATTTATGTCTTTTGGCAATTCCTGGTAATAGGGATATCCCGGTAATAGGTATATGGAGTATATTTGGTTGATGAAACACGATAATATAGTTGTCCACCGGATTTTGTTTTTTATATTACTTGTTCCTTTACCAAGAAGAACTTTGAGCTGTACATTAATCATGTACACATTTGCTCAAAGTATTCAGGAAGAACGAATTACAGTCAAACCGGCCACAAGTCAAACCGGCCACAGGTTAAACCGGCCATAAAAAAGTCAAACCGGCCATACAGTGATTTGGAAAAAAGTCAAACCGGCCTCATTTTTTAATCCTCTCAATGACTTGATGAATGTGTGCTTTATATATATTTTTATAGTACTTAATGTGTTAATTTTATTTTTAGACCATGAAAAACGACAATACATCTATGTATATATAACTTTGATATGTCTCATGTATGTTGACTCGCTTGGCTTCTTCTCTTCTACTCTGTCGTTGGCTTCTTCTCTTCTACTCTGTCGTTGGCTTCCCAAACGACGAAATTTTCTTTAGTAGCGATGAGGCGCTCAGCTTTCTCCTCTGGTAGCTGGAAAAAAAACCATAGCGTACGTTAGTATATTTTGCATGTTTTAATTAAAATTCAACGAAAATCTTGTAAGATAAAAATAAAATTTGTTTGTGTGTGTGTACAGTTACCTCAAAATTCATATCCTTGGGCTCCTCGGGCCTTAATGCCTGTCTGTGTCGGTTGATGCATCTGGCGATATAATCTTTCCTTAAATCACCAACCCTAACTAAGCCCTCGACACCTTGCGATGCTTCTTCGACTATAGAAGACGCCGTTCTCACCGTGTCCCGTGTCGCTGTTGGTTTTCCCTGAAGAATTGAAAACGTCATGACATCTATTATTGTTTGGCATTATGCATTTAGAATTGCAATGGGTAAGTGTTTGTGTATAAATTTACTTTATTGTTATATATATAGTTATATAAATGACATCAAACTAATTTGTGCCCTCACCTTTGCCATGATCTTTGCCCTGGGGCCGCGTTCTGGTTCAGGAGCGTGTATGTGGGCTTTATTATTCCTGGTAAATTTCCCATCCTTTTCAGTCACTCCTGCAAGACATGTAAGAATTGTGCTTCTGACAGAACAACGCCATGTCGTAGAGCGGGGACGTCGCTGCTAATTGAAAAATGAAAATATTATAAAACCTAAACAATGTTGAATGTAATTTTAGATTTTAACGTCAACAACAACTTAAAAAGAGGAATTGTTCATACTTGTATTTATATTATATTTCTATTACCTTTATTACATAGCTGTATCCATGAGAATCTGTAAGGAGATTCTTGCCGAGCTGCGAGCCTTGTGGAATCAGTTCAAACGTTAGTGGTGTGTCCGCTACAGGTGCGTTAGTAACTGCCATGTCCACCAATGATGTTTCTTCAATGCGAACAGGTTCTACATACGACCTTTCAATGACAATAGATTTCATAGTTGATGTCTCCATTTCTTCCGTCAAGTCTGTTGTTGTTGTTTCTTCCGTCCAGTCTGTTGTTGTTGTTCCCTCCGTCCGGTCTGTTTCATCCACTGTTCTGTCGCTGGTTTCCATCATGTCTGTTATTGTTGTTCCTTCCGTCCCGTCTGTTGTTTTTCCTTCCGTTTCGTCTGTTGTTGTTCCTTCCGTCCCGTGTGTTTCGACTGCTGTTCTGTCTCTGGTTTCTGTCAGGTCGGTTGTAGTAGTTATGTTCTGAGTCAACATATCGCATCCTCTGCATACAAACTTTATACTTCCGCCATTTCTGCTACGTGTAGCATGTAAATAACGTGCTCTTGAAATTCCTGTAAAACATGCAAGCTCTTGAAATTCCTGTAAAACATGCAACCTTATTATTTAAATCATTTTATTCATTATGTGTATATTATTGTGTTATTCTTACGACAATACATATTTTAAAGAAAACTTTTTTCAAGGAATCACCAGACATATATTTGTTTGCATTTATAATCAACGCTGTTGCAATGTAGGCATTCATATTTTTTTTTTACATACCTGTGTTGCACCCTATGTGCTGCCATCGTTCGCAGTCATCACATGTAATTGCTTCATCGGTATCATGCACTATTTGTCCGCAATCAATACACCTGTCATCGACACTCATGTTCTATTTGCGTTTACGAGTTAATACCACAATATGTTACAAAATGATAACTTAAATTAACAAATAAATCTATAAACGTTCTTATTTAATTTGTTAATCCTTTACAATAACTCACATATTTGTCCAATTGTCAAAAAGCAAGTATGCACAATATACATGAACGATGTATATATATATACTAAACATCTAATTGAACTGTGTACAGGTAGCCATTTCTGAGCATTTTAGTGCGAAACCGACAAAGCAAAAAATATTACACCTACTAATTAAATATTATCATATATGCAAACTGATGACAACAATCTACCTTACCAAACTAATTAAAGCATGATTAAAAGAGTCAACAATTAGCTTTACCTGTTTTGCAATTTAAGCATTAAATTAAGTGTCGCATGCATTTCATGTTCAAACACAATACAGCCAAACTTCACACCTATTAATAGAAACCTTTTCACTTATTAGCACTATGGTCGACTAACAACTAATATAAAGTGTATGTTGTGTATGGCCGGTTTAACGTTTTTGTGGCCTGTTTAACTTTTTTGTGGCCGGTTTCACTTCATTTCTCACAGAATGAGGCCGGTTTGAGTTTTTTGTGGCCGGTTTGACTTTTTTTGTGGCCGGTTTAACTTGTGGCCGGTTTTACTTGCTTCCGGAAGAACTAAGTGGCTAATTAATTTCCTTGAAAAGTTTCATAACGAGTAACTGTCTATATAAAAAACAAATTGCACAATTCCTGCACAAATCAATAGAATTTTTTTTAACTTTACATTTCATACCACCTTTTTTACGAAAGTAACACCTTTTATTTGATACCAATTTCGATTTGAAAATCATGGTACATTTGAATTAAGGGGAAGTAATTCAGTTTGATATTAGTCCAATAAATACTACACCGAATAGTATGAGCCTAAAGGTCGGTTACAGGTTACAATATACTAATTCCAATCCTTATGTAATATGATGTAAAAGGCGGAGTGTTGTGCGCAAAAACAAGGTCCCTATGTCCAAGGGTAAGGTCACAATTTAAGGTCAAAGGTAAAATATTAAAATCAATCCTTTACACTTAATCCAGAGCATATCTTCGTCCAGCATGGATGGATTTTCAAATTACTTGACAGGAATGACAAGCATGGTGAGGTGTAGTGTCGCGCGCAATAACCAGGTCCCTAGGTTCTAGATCAAGGTCACAATTCAAGATCAAAGGCGTAGTGGCAGCGTCAACATTTCTTTCCGCTTTCTAACTCGAGAACGAATTGAGCTATTGAAATGAAACTTCATACGTAGATACCTTATTGCAAGACCTCTCCTTGGATTATATATGGGGCGGGTGGATCAAGGTCAATGCCACTGTTACTTAAAATAGAAAAATGGTTTCTGCTCAATAACTTGAGAACGCATTTGGATATTCAAATGAAACTTAATACATAGATACATTGTATCAAGACCTCGCTTGGGATTGCATATGGGGGGGGGGGGTGTCAAGGTCAATGTAACTTTTCCTAAAAATAGAAAAACGGTTTCCGCTCAATAACTTGAGAACGCATTGAGATATTTTAATTATACTTAATACATACATACCTTATATCGAGACCTCGCTTGGGATTGCATATGGGGTGGGTGGGATCAAGGTCAAGGTCACTGTTACTAAAAATAGAAAAATGGTTTCCCTTCAAAAACTTGAGAACGAATAGAGATATTTCAACGAAACTTCAAACATAGATCCCTTATATCGAGACATTGCTTGGGATTGCGTATGAGGTGTGTGGGGTCTAGGTCACTATTACTAAAAATAGAAAAACGGTTTCCGCTCAATAACTCGAGAACACATGGAGATATTTTAACGAAACTTCATACATAGATAACTTATATTGAGACCTTGGGAATGCATATAGGGTGGGTGTGGTCAAGATCAAGGTCACTGTCACTAAAAATTGAAAAATGGTTTCCCCTCAAAAACCCGAGAACGAATTGAGATATTTTAATGAAACATCATGCATAGATACCTTATATCGAGACCTCGCTTGGGATTGCGTATGGGGTGGGTGGCGTCAAGGTCACCATTACTAAAAAACAAAAACGGTTTCCGCTCAATAACTTGAGAACACATTGAGATATTTTAATGACAATTCATGAATAGATGCCTTATATTCAGATCTCGCTTGGGATTACGTATAGTGTGGGTGGGATCATGGTTAAGATCACTGTTACTAAAAAGAAGAATAAAAACGGTTTCCGCTCAATAGCTTGAGAACACATTGAGATATTTTAATGAAACTTCATACATAGATATCTTATATCTAGACCTCACTTGGGATTCCTTATGAGGTGGATGGGGTCAAGGTCACCGTTACTAAAATAGACAAACAAGTTTCCGATCAATAGCTTGGAGAAGTCATTGACATATTTTACTGAAACTTTATATGTAGATACCTTATATCTAGACCTTACTTATGGTCGCATATGGGGTGGTGGAGTCAAGGTTAAGGTCACTATTTAAAAAATATATATTTGTGCTGACTTAAATGCATTTGATTCGAAAAATTTGGTATTCGGAGAATTTCCACGTTTCTTGTATATTTTGGCATGTTGATTAAAGATTTAAGAATTTATATGGAATAGTTTTGATATCTAACCTCACCACAGAGAGAGAGGCTTTGGAGATGAATTAGATGCACAAATACCATGACTCTACCTTATTAGTTTTTGAATTGTTTCTCTTAAGTCGTTGAATGTTAACCTCGAAAAGCTTCTTTGTGACAATGACACTCTTGTTTGGAGTTATTTTTCATTGTCTATTCAAGTTCTGTATTCCATAACTGGTGATGTCTCAGGAGAAAATCAGCATGTACATATTTATTGTTTATTCCTTTCATAAATATAAACAAGTATAAGATGCCTTTCGTAAATATGGAACAGTTTTCAGACGAATTCGTAAGAACTTACTGTTTGCCAAATCATTATTTATTGAATAAGATTCCATGGACATCAGCTCTAAAATTTTCAACCCGGAACATGTGTCATATATAATTTCCATCGATAAGTAATCATCAACATATGTTGCATTGTAGCTGCAAAAAGTCTTCCTTAATTTTTCTAATTTGTTTAGAAGATGTTCGAGAATATGATAAGCCCCTTAAGTCTGTGATTTTCATATAAATATACTCTTTTGATAAATCATTTTATCTAAATTCCTCAACAAACTATCAGAACACCTCGCTAGAGTAATATTCCATTCATAATATACCTCTGTGCAAAATATAGTACACAACAAAAACAACACATACAAAAACACTATAAAAAAAGTATAAGATGCTTTGCAAGCGCTCGTGAACATATTAATTGTATGCCTTTCCAGTGATGATATAACGCGTCGTCACACCGAAAACAACCAAATATCCTCTATGTATCATTATAATTGTGTTGGATCAAATACGTTATAATTCGCCATCGCTGTCTGTTATTCTTGCGGGGTGAATTTGAATAATTATGTTTGCTGGCGATAAAACAGCATAATTCACCTATCAATATTCCCCCCCCCCCAGGCAGGAATTTGATACGCCGAATAAATTTGGGTCCCGGGAAATAGACTGCGGATTTTAGACCCCGGTAATATTGGCCCCAGGGCCATTTGATACCACATTAAGCATCTCCCAGTGTGGGGATTTAGACAAAAAGGCCTGGCTCTAGAGTGGGGAATTAGACCCCCAAAAAAAGAATTTGTCAAATTCCCTGGGTTAGACGGCCGCTTCCCCCATGGGGGAAAATATTGATAGGTGCATAAACGTGTGTGTCTTGCTTGTTTCTGCTACGATCCGTTTATGGATATGTTGTTGCCAAAGAAATGCTGGTCGTTTTAGGTGTATACCGGAGACAAAAATATCGTAACCAGAGTTAAAATAAGCAAATCGTTTTATATATGTTCTATACATTTGCACATAGTTATATGCCAATTAAGCTAGATCTACACAAGCTATTTAAAGTTGTGAATATGCATTCTGAAAATTGCCCAATTCGACCGACGAATTTTTTTTTCGTTATAAAAAGCAAAGCCTTTTCATAAGTTACAAGTATAATATGGAAACAGAACTCGCTAATAACAGATACGGAGTTCGCAAACCGTCTACTTGTATTTGATACAAGTATAATATGGAAACAGAACTCGCTAATAACAGATACGGAGTTCGCAAACCGTCTACTTGTATTTGATACAAGTATAATAAGGAAACAGAACACGCTAATAACAGATACGGAGTTCGCAAACCGTCTACTTGTATTTGATACAAGTATAATAAGGAAACAGAACACGCTAATAACAGATACGGAGTTCGCAAACCGTCTACTTGTATTTGATACAAGTATAATATGGAAACAAAACACGCTAATAACAGATACGGAGTTCGCAAACCGTCTACTTGTATTTGATACAAGTATAATAAGGAAACAGAACTCGCTAATAACAGATACGGAGTTCGCAAACCGTCTACTTGTATTTGATACAAGTATAATAAGGAAACAGAACACGCTAATAACAGATACGGAGTTCGCAAACCGTCTACTTGTATTTGATACAAGTATAATATGGAATCAGAACTCGCTAATAACAGATACGGAGTTCGCAAAAAACCGTCTACTTGTATTTGATACAAGTATAATATGGAAACAGAACTCGCTAATAACAGATACGGAGTTCGCAAACCGTCTACTTGTATTTGATACAAGTATAATATGGAAACATAACACGCTAATAACAGATACGGAGTTTGCAAACCGTCTACTTGTATTTGAACGTTGAATACGTTCAATGTTTACAAAGAAAAACAGATAAGTATATAATATATAGATTTATTTGTATTTTTTCTTTACTGTAACGCAACATGACGTAAAGGCACGAAACACACTTATTTTAATATATAGTCATTAACAAACAATATGTAATGGCACACATGTATAACGTATATATTTTATTACGGCATTTTGTCTTGTAAGTGATATTCTCAGGGGTTGCATACAATATTTTGCTGTAATACTGATACAAATGTAAATGAAAATTGCCCATATTGTTGTTACATGCCTTAGGTTTTATCTTCACAAAAACAGACATGGACGAAACTCATATATGCTCAACGTCTTTAAAACAAATAACAATAATATGAATAAGAGTGAAACATTATGCTACCTAACTGCAAGACAAGCACACATTTACATGCCGCAGTCGTACAGAGCAATCGTTCATACTACACATTACAATTGTCCGGTACGCCTTTTTCCACTTTATTGTTTTAATACAAACGCGTCATTTTTAAATTTCACGATATATATAATTAGGACAAACACGTTTGGGCGAATCTTACTTAGTACGTACATTTACATGGGCGGACATCAACCATTAGCATACCATCAGGATGTGGGTGAAAACACTCTGTTTATATCGTGTCGAGATGCACAAGTTTTCGCGCACACCACATATAATAAAGAGGAGAAAATATAAAAAATCTATCACAATCTGTACACAAACGTAATGTCTACAATTACATTTTGCACAACACAACAGTTAACGTTGCTTTAAAATACACAATAAAATTAATACATATACTATTATAAACAAGCAATACAAGGAAAAAAGTATCATGTGATAAAGTAGTACTGAGAATTATTATCTGAATTCGGACACGGCACGCGCCAACCTTCATATAAACTTCGCAGAAAATCCAGTATGGGTTATTATGCATCAATTATGGGCGGGGCTAATACATTCGAAGCACATGCTAGCAAATAAACACTTCCCCGACAAATGTGCCAGTACATATTATCACCAGTGTGATAAATAAAGACAATTCCATGACTGGTGTTCCGGTGGTTGGTATCGCTCGAGTTGATTTTGTGACGCTGTATTTCACGAGCCCGCAGGGCTCAACGTCTAACAATCAACGAGAGCGATACCACCCACCGGAAAGTTATCGTGTGATACAAAACGGATTTCATGGAAAGTGTTTAATGGATATTCAGATTACATTACGCCATAAATGTATGGCATAATCTGTACGCAAAGTGAGCAGTGATGACATACTTAATTGACATCGTTTTCCTAGTAATCCTATCCTATATAGGTCATGACAAGATCGTGTTGTGTCGTGTTAGTATGTTTTTAAGTACCAACATAACACAGCATTAAAGAAACAATGCGTCGGTGATGAATACAATCATTTTGGACGACAATATTGATAATCGGATACACGTTTGAAACAAATACGAATAAAAATATACGTTCTGACCAGTCATGGCAGTTTCGAAATCAAATCGCGTTTCTAGTTAGCATGTTTCACATGAAAAAATGAAATATATAGGGACAACTTTGTGGATACATGTACTTAAAAAAGGAAGTGCAAATACTTGATGCTGGATATTAAATGTAAACAGCAGTGGATCGACGTTAGCATTAAGACTTTTGAGGTTACATTATACACTGTTTTCTTTACACAATGTTGTTCTTTTTGTTAGAGCTTACGACACTTGGCATAGCAGTTTCCGTTAATTTTCACACCATTGATGAATTCAGCTACTTAAATTTTATATAACAGATTTTAAATTGTAATGCCTTATAGTGTTAAACATCTATTTGTTTGTCTATCGATGTGCATTCAAGAACAGCTTGTTCATTTATGAAAATTAAGGGAGGACTCCTAACAAACACAACAGCCGTAGCTAATGATTTGGGCGGAGCTTCATAAACAAATAGTAGGTTACATTTAAAGGACATAATACTTTTACATGATAGTTTGTTGTCGAACAACCCACGGCCGAAAGTTTCGCACTAGTGATTTAATCCCTACGCATCTAAACTTCCGGCCGTGGGTTATTCGACAACAAACTATGATGTAAAAGATATATTTTTATTAATTTTGCATTATATTTTAATTTCAGAAATATTCAGTGTCTGTGAGAAAAATCATTGAAGCGAAATGTCCCTGTTAAGTGCACACCTCCTTGGGATTGAAGATTCCCATAAAGTTTCATTGACTTCTGGCCAGTAGTTGCGTAGAAACAGGCAGAACAATAATTGTGCATTCCTTTAAGAAAAATAAGTGAAGCGGAACATCCTGGCTCAGTACACACCTCATCCTCGTTATGAAGCTTCCAATGAAGTTTCGTTTAATTCTGGCCAGAACCTGCTGAGAAATAGTCTGGACAGGAAAATAAAGGAAGGACGGACAGATGGACGGACAAAGCGGCGACTATATGCTCCTCTAAACTATTTTCGGGGAGCATAATAAAATAGCATTTGGAAGCTGAAGCTATAAATTAATAGCATTAAAAGGAAAATGCTTATGAACAAAAGCACTTATACAACACGTAAACGCATGATGTATTGTTGTGCTAGACAAATACGAATAATAATATATCGAGAGTTAAAATTGAAATGAGATAATTAAAAAGTATAAAAATGGCAGATTGTCCAATATTTTAATTTACAGCATTTGATCTGATTATCATCACATGAAAGTAAATACTGGGAGTATTTTGATACATGGTACTTTGATCTCTGTGTGGAGCTTGCACAAAGATGGCCCAATTGCGATTTCACACTCTAGCCTATAACGCAAGCTAAACGGTTTCAAACTGATTAACTCGAGTGCATTTTCATATAGCAGAACAACACAAGGAAACCTAGTCATAATCATATATAAACAGTGTAATAAATGCCATCGCTACGTTAACAATTGCATGCACACATGAATGAATTTACTATTGTTCTACTATAGACAACCTTGGACAAGTTCAGCGTAATGGTAAATAGTTTTACCGACCTACGTACACTTTCTTTAAAAGGTGGTTTGATTTCGATAATCATTTCACTTTGCCTTTTAATTTTTTTTTTCGTTCTGTCGCATGGTTTCAAAGGTGCTTTTGTTCTGGCCGAATAAATTTGCTGCACAAGTTGCCCCGACAGGAGTTGTGGACTTTATAATAATTTCAAAGGCATCATCTTGATACTGTGCACACATCGTCTTGGTAAAAACTAATAAAGCTTCCCATAAACAATCATAAATTGCCATCCAGTAGTTGCTAGCAAATAATCTTGACACAAAAATGGACAGAAGGACCGACGGACGATCTGGTAAGGCGGCGACTAAATGTGCTACTCTGATTTTTTTCGTTGTGCATACTTTTAACAATCTAACCTTAAATCTAGAGATAAACAAATATTTACAGGGAATTGTATATGTTCAATAGATTACATAAGCAAAATAACTTATACAACACAGTGAAACGCCAGCTGCCTCAGCAGTAATAAACGCATCAAATACATCATTCTATATTTCGTATTTAAACTCAAATTTAGTGCCTTACAATATACTTACTTACACAACATGAAAAACGCACGCAAATAATAAATTCTGAAAAATTGGGTCACCATCTTAGAACGGTCAGTGCAAGGCATTAAGGATTTAACATTTTAAAAAGTCACAATTATTAAACTACATGTCGTGGCGGACCCTGCGCATTGGTTTTTAGACATCTACGATTAGAAAACAGATTGGATTGGATAAAACATACTGAATTTATATGTCGCAGCTTTGAAACTTTGCCGGATATTAACAAACTAATTAAAAAGTTATCCTATTGTAAATGAGTGTCCAGCTATTCTGTTTGACAGCGAAAATGTCAACCAAGTGATAAATTACTTTGTTGACTGTGTCAGTCTCATCTAAAAGATCTTCAGCTTTAATATATTGACCGCCAGTTTCTTTTCCCAGTATGTTAACGAACTGAAGTCGACTTGTAGAATCGAAGCCTTGATTTAAAAATGTCTCATCCAGCAAAACCTCCGACCTTGCTCCGCCTACCGTTCCTCGAGCAACTTTTAGGACAAGCTCGCTTATCTTAGCTTTCCGTTCGGAATGCGTGGCTTCCTTCAGAGCATCCTTATCAAACATTGTTATGTCGTGTTCATCTTCCTTCAGAGTCGGGGCTACCTCGGAAAGCAACGTTTGATATTGCCTTTTTAGTTTTGGATATTTAATGACGCTTTCCCCAGCGACTTCCCAGTTAATATTTGCATATATCACGCAATTTGAATTTTGCAGCAAAGCATCAATGAAACAACTTCTTATTTCTTCAACAGACAGTAAATAGTGGCCTCTTTTATGTAGCTTTTCTTTAAACGTTTTGTTAGCTGCCATTCCCACTACGAGAGCACCCCAATTTATAGACTGCCCCGGATGTCCCTTTCCTCTTCGCCATGTCATAAACGCGTCCACGAAACTGTTGGCTGCTCCGTAGCTTGCATGGCCCGGCATTCCAAAAACGCTCATAACTGAGGAAGCTACAACAAAAAAGTCCAGATGAATATTCATCCTTCGCGTAACAGTATGGATATTTAACAAACCAAGCACTTTAGGTTTTAAAATCGATTCGATGTTGGTCCTATTGATATCTGACAACCAATGTTCTTCCACGATACCTGCTCCATGTAATATACCCTTGATACAACATATTGTAGTTGTTTTTTCTATTAACGCGAATACATTTTGAAGTTCAGTAATGTTAGAAACATCTACGCAATGTGTAAGTACTTTACAACCAAAGTTGTTTTCCAATTGTATTATTCTGGATTCCTGTTCAGGTGTGGGTACCTTTCTTTGCATCAAAACAATTGTTCCTGCACCCTTCTCAGCAAGAAGCATAGCTAATTCCAATCCCAGGCCCGTCCGCCCGCCAGTCACTATATACACTCCCTGTTTATCAAACATCAAATCCAATGGTTTTCTTATGGGAAGCAAAAAGAAACCGGTTTTACTGTCTAGTAATCGTATATGCCTAACTGGTATGCTTTCCGATTGACCTCCAGATACATTCACATCAAATATTTTACGTACAATGTCTCCATGTTCTTTTATCCACTGTATCGCCACGTTCAAAGTCTTCGTCGGATATTTCTGTGCAAAGATATCGTTCAAATTAAGACTTGTAAGTTTAAAACCAGAGACCTTTCTCAAAGCATCTTTTTGTCTCGCCGTTAGATTTTGATCCAGGCATACAAGATGTCGGCATTTCTTGGCAATTAGCGGTGCAAGCCCATGAAGATTTTCGAATGTTACTGCACACCGCTCCATGTTTAAATCTTTCAGGTCGGTCACCGTAACATCTGTTCCCATTTTTTCTTTCAGAATTTCTTGCAACAAAGTGCAGAGTGAACTGGGCTCCTGGGCTAGCACGGATACAGGTAAGTGTCCGCCTACGAAAGAGGCAAGGTGGCTAAAAACTGTAACACAGGTAAGTAGTCCAGGAATGTACGCATGGCGCAAATTGAAATCACACACTTTGATGATGAAACCTTCTGGTATATCTAATGATGTCTTCACTATAGAGAGATAAAGCGCAACCGATTCATGCGAGTAAACATCCTTGGATATGAACCCTATGTGCTCGGTACATGTAATAGCTTGAGCTTCTAAACTGGTATCATCAACCGAAAGCACTTTTTGGAATAACACAGGTACCACCGCTGACCGAACAACAAATGTGACGTTAGAGTCTTCACTCCTATGACCTAGCTCTGCTGGAGTCAAATACATTTTATCATTCTCGACTTTTGCATCAAACCCCGGCAGATGTGCCTGAAAGGGTTGTAAGGGAAATTCATTTCGAAGTCGAGGTGTGACGGTCTGGCGTGGTACTTTATCAAACTGACTGTACAGGATATTGGTAGGCGTTATAACCATGTCATTAGCACGACCGGATTGTTCAAACGTTTTCTGAACGGCGCTGACTAAATTATCTAATACTTCAATCAGCGATGGTTGAATATCAATTATAGTAACATTCAAGTTAACTGTTTCCACAATCAAAGAACGTACAAAGCCCCATAATTCAGCACCAAAAGGACTGATTGTGCTTGCCGATGAACCTTTCACTAACTGCGTGTTTTCAGTTAGCAAATACAATGGTGTATGCTTTTCATCGCAGAATTTAATGAATTCCGTGATAAAAAGACAATGCTCTACTACAATATCAAACATTGGTGTTACATCATAATCTATGGAATCAGGAAGAAACGCACCCGTGTTTAGATAAACCAAAATTGCTTTCATGCCTGACGAGGGTAGTTGTTGCTGCAAGCCAGATAGTTTTTTAGAACACATTTCAATGCAGTTTAGTCCATGTCTTTCAATTATCAGTTTTGTCTTGTCATCTAAGTTTCGCCTAAAAAACAAATATATTCCGTCTGATTTTCTTATTTCAGAAGCCACAGTATGTGAGCTCATGGGGTACCAACCCAATTCGTACCGCAGTTCGCATGGTGCCATTGCTCTGCTTGGTTTATGATATGTTGAATAATTTGGTATTTCAGCAACTATTTCCCCACTATTGTCTGCCAATATTATTCTGAAATGCTGCTGGCAAACGGTTTCTAAGACAGTGATATTTGTCTTATGTACAACTATTTTCATTTCTTTCAGAGGCTTCTTATAAACCTTTAGTGATTCTACAGCGACTGGTAGGATAGAAACTTTATTTGCTCCAGTTACTGTTTCCAATATCTGTTCGGTCATGGTAGACATTGATGACTGAATCATAGCATCAGTCAAACATGGGTGAAGGGACAGACTGGTTGCTTGCTTTAGAACATCTTCGGTTACCTCCACATTTAGTATCGCAGTTTCATCTGTACCAACAGAAAAAGTCAACAATTTGAAGTTATTTCCATACTCAAAACCCATGATGTTTAATCGTCTGTAAATTTCTGATTTTGACATTTCTTTTGCGTTCTTACCTACAAGACCAATTTCAATGGCTTCGATATCGATTCGCCTTTTGTCGTCCAAAACATTTTCCTCGAAGCGTGCCCATCCTTTACATACTACGTCAATGCCATTTTGGATATGAAAAAAGACGAAACCATTTTCCTTTTCTTTAGTCACAACGTCCAATTTTCCCCGTGCGTCTGTGTTTAATATCACGGGCTTTATGAATTCCAAAGAAACGGCGATATTTTTTACACTTTCGCATCCTTCCAGGCATCTCAAACCAACCTCAAATGCAATTTCTGCATAGAAAGCTCCTGGAACAATGTTCCGATTCCCAACCAAATGCTCGGACAGAAAGGCTGTGTCTCTTTGTTTTAATTCAATCTGCCAACTACCATCTCCCTGTTTACTTTGCTTTACAAATGGATGCAAACGGATGCTTATGTCTCTGCCTTGCTTACGCATCAGCGTCTTCCACCCATGAAACAAATCTTTTTGTCTTTGAAGCACCTGAGTTGGTGGATCGGTTATGTGAGAGCATGGAGGAATAACGTTTTCCCAAACGAAATCTACCCCGTTTTCATACAACTGACATATTGCCCGTGCTATTGCATTTAGCTCATGATATTGAACAATGCTTTCTATGCATACCACCGGCTCTTCCGGAGTAAATATGGCTTTCATGTGGGGTCCCAGAACGGATTTTGGTCCAATTTCCAAGAAAATCGTTTTTCTTTTAGGCTGTATTGCAGTTTTTATGACTGACCCGAAATGCACTCTTTCTCGGACATTCCGTTTCCAATAATCATTTGAGCAAACTTGCATCCAGTTCACAATTTTACCGGTCACTGTCGATATCATTTGCATAAGGCACCGATTGTTAATTGATGCAGGTAACAGTAACGACGCACATAGTTCCGTTCGCATCCCTTCAGCTGCAGACTGAACAAAGCTGCTGTGATAGGCGATTGGAGCATTAAGTTCCGTTAACTTCGCGCCGTTACAATTGCGTTGTACATAGGTTTTCAGTCGCTCAATGGCATGTTCTGCACCAGAAACTGTACACGAATTTGGACTGATTTCTACAGCAATTTCTACTTCAAATTCGTTACACATTTGTTCTATTTTATCAAAATCAACGCCTTGTACAACCATCATTTTCCCAACATTCACCGATGCCAAATGCTTTGATCTATGAAATATCACTTTAACTGCAGATCTGAGATTGAGATATCCAGCAGTATATGCAACTGCCACTTCGCCTACGGACTGTCCGACAACGACCTCGGCTGTGACACCAAACCTCTTCCACATTGCAGACAAGGCAACTTGATATGAAAATATTCCAATATGTGAAACAAAAGGATCAGAAATCAAATCTGCAGACCGTTGCACAAATTTTGTCAGAATCGACCATCCCGTCAGTGGTTTGAGATAATTGTCGATAGCTTTCAACGCAGAAATGAAAGATTCATCTCCCAAAAGTGCGTTTCCCATACCCGGCCAGACAGTGCCTACACCGCAAAAGACAAATACTACCTTCGGTGGTAGTTCGTAAACAACAAAATTTCGTCTGTTATCATGGCATTGTTTTAATTTTGCTATCAGCGACTGTTTGTCTTCCGCAGTGTGCGCTTCTCTCAATCGGAAAATGTCTCTTTTACAAGTTGATGTATAGGACAGTGACCGAATGTTGTACTCGCATGTTTTCAGCTTTTCTAAGAAAAACTCTACATTCCGTTTCAGCGTCTCTTCGTTTTGAGCCGACATAATAATAATTGGCGGAAGGATGCACGTGACCGCCTTCGTGGTACAGATTATGTTGCTTACATTTTCATAAATAACAGCATGGGCATTTGTCCCTCCAAATCCAAAGCTATTTAGAGATGCCATTCTTGGTTCGTTGTGCTCTTCGTTCCATTCTTGGCATGTTGTAGGGACTACCAAACCATGTTCGCTAAGATGAAGATCTGGATTTTCATTTTCCTTGGTATACCAGAGCGAAGGAACGATTGTTTTGTGCTTCATCATTAGTAAAATTTTGATCAGGCCTGCAACACCAGCAGCAGCTTCAAGGTGACCTATATTTGTCTTGACTGATCCTATATACTTCGTTTTAGTATTGGACCCCAAAACGTTTCCAAGGGCTGTACATTCAGTTGGGTCTCCAATTTTTGTCCCAGTGCCTGGAATAATAATAAATTAACAATAAAAAACAACAACAATAAATACCTATTTTAAACTAGAATGTCATGAGCAAAACTACTGTACTTGCAGCAATATCAGTTTGTCTACACAAAGACAATTAAAATGTACTATGATTGTATTTTCTTCGATTGTTGACTTAAGTAAAGAACCAATCCGTTTAAAGTTTCTTAGTTTTCTTCAAATGAATAAAAAAAAATTCATCTACATCGCCGTTTAATTGCTTAAGATGATAAATCATTGTGACAATACCATGGGCTTCTATAACTTGAATGTTGTCTTTGTTGATGCTGTATTTAAAAAGAACATCCTGAATCAATTGTTCCTGCTGTTCACGGGATGGTGCACTTATTGGTTTAGCATTTTGGCCATCTTGGTTAGTTCCAGTTTGGATTAGACCCCAGACTTTATTTCCATCACGTATAGCCTGAAATAGCTCAAACCATATACATGTTTGTTTGATGCAACTGCCTTACAGATATGTAATTCCTTTCAGTTAAGCAAGTCGACCAATATCTTTTCATGCTATGCTGACGATATTACTAAGAGTATTAATAAACGCATAAATAGCGCTTGATAGAATAAGGTATAAGATGTTTGAAAGATTGATATATTTTTCAAGTTAGAGTTCATTTTCAGACAAATGTAGCTGTACATTGTTTATCAAAATGAAACAACTTTTGTGTTAATATTTCAAAACAGTTTCCACCAAGTTTCACAGAACAATGATTGCAATAACCGAACAGTGATAGGTTTAATAGATACCAGAAATATAGTTGTGTAGTATCTGTGTATTCCATGTGGAATATGAGATAGCCGACGATGCGTATCTTGATGATGATACTGAACGAAGTGTACAATACATTATGTTTTTGCAATCTCTAGCACACCGCCTACATTTCATTCACCTCTGTAGTTGGCTCGTAAAGTAGTCCCAAGTCATTCACGTGGTTTTAGTCATGATCATAACATTCAAAACACAATGCACAATAACATCCACTCTGTCCATTTTAAACAACGAACGACAACTCTGCTAGGAGATTGTATATTTTGCACAACACATGTGTTTGTGGACGTGACATATTGATATTTATACATATATAAAAATTTAAAACGCATGTTAGTATAATTTGTCATTTACAAAGTACATGTTGGGGTAGAATTTTACCAATTATGATTGATTGATGTTTTACTATTTAAATCCTTTTCGCCCAATATGTATTGGATCTGACACGAGACTCGCTTACTAACAAACTGTCTCAATTTATTAATAAATATGATATCAAATGACAACGAGTGTCAAATCTTTTTTATCACATGCTTAAACAAATTCTAATTTTACCAAAACATGCTGATAAATCCTAAAAGTTGTGTACTGACGTGACGGCATTTCCTATGGACGACGTCATTTCACCAAAATAACGTCATACGATTGGTCAGTCAAAGAATATGTAGCAAATGAAAACGCTCACAATGTTATCTTACACATGAGCAAGATAAAATATTCGTAATGGCTGTATTACACGGAAAACAAGGTAAAGCATGCGAGGAAAGTATATAATGATGCAAATGTTTTTGTAAAATATTTCTCATCGTACTTACATCTTTCAGTCGTTTCAATATGACAATTCCACAGCCCTCTCCGCGACCGTAACCACCGGCATCTTTGGTGAATGCTTTGCATTGGCCATCTTTTGACAGCATCTTCGCCTTGCAGAGGGCAACAAACAAGTTTGGTTCCAGCAGGCAGTTCACGCCACCACAAATCATCATATCAGCATCACCTTTAATAATTAACATTTACAATTTAACAAATGGAGTATTCTGATTTACAAATATATTTTAACCTGTTTCAGTTATTTATCTGATATATTATTTTTAATTCACCATTGTACCGTTTCTTGAAGAATACTTTTCACGATGTCTAAGAGAATCAAAACATGAAACTCCACATGATATAGTTAGATCTGCGACTTTATACAGGTGGATGGTTGGACTCAGAAACGAATGGATTTGAAAATATTAGTTTTATAGCCGTAATGTTTCGTAATAATGTGGCGAAACAGTTTACCAATGATATTAATAAAGCGATACAACGTTGTTTTTATAGCATTTCTTAACATAGACCGCTAGCATCAATAATGCCAATAAAATGGCCTATATTGATGAGCATCGATATTGTGATAAAAAGTGAAGCTAGTACCTGAAAATAGGGCCTGTGCTCCGAGATGTATGGCGACCAGTGACGAGGAGCAGGCAGTGTCTACTGTTAGAGCAGGACCTGTGAGGTTGTACACGTAAGACACGCGCGCGCTGAGAATGCTAGAGTGACTTCCGGTTACAGAGTACGGTCCAACAACGGAGGCATCCTCATTGGCCTACGAACTGTAGTCGTGCGTCATACAACCTTTAAACAACAGGGATTGTCAGGGGAACATTTAATAATCAAACGCGACTTCAACAAATTCAAGCCTGAAAAACAACAACTAACCATGTATACATAATGTTGCAAGTGTCCGTCGGAGTTTGCATAGTGCTATGTTACACGATTTTCCTTATTACAAACATTCATTCCTTGCATCTGATCATCATAACAACATAACTTTTATCATCAACTAGTCAGATGGGTACTATTAACTAACGCAAAACACCAAACGCATTACCCTACAGTCGTAATACACAACTGCCTTTTTGTATATTAAAATATGTAAATAATAAATAATGTTAATAAATTATACTACTCGTCGTAAAATACAATAATTATACATAGCATATACCATCCTGTAGCCCTCATTAAGTATATTGTTGCTATATTGACTACCGGAAGGCATATGACGTCATCAATCGCGGTCAATTATGGAGTAAAATGATTACTGTGGGCATCGACGGAAAAATCATAACCCTTATTCGATCCATGTACGAAGAAGTTAAATTACAGGTTAAACACATGGGTAATTTATCAGACATATTCAGTAGTAACGTTGGTATATTTCAGGGGGAGATAACCTCGCCCATATTGTTCTCGCTGTTTATTAATGACATCGAATTCGATTTGCAAAATGGAATAAACGCAAACATTACGCTAGATCAAATATCGATCTACCTATTATTATTCGCTGACGACGCGGTTTTATTTTCTGAAACCCAGGAGGGCTTACAAGAATCATTAAACAATTTAGAAACCTACTGTGATAAGTGGAATTTAACAGTTAACATTGAAAAAACCAAGGTCATGGTATTCCGAAAGGGAGGGGCAATTAGTAAAACATTAAAATGGACATATAAAGGTCAAGAATTAGAAATTGTGAACAATTTTAATTACCTTGGAATTGTCATGTCAAGTGGTGGATCATTTGTGCCCGCAACAAATACTCTATATGGCAAAGCAATAAAAGCGATGCATTCTTTGTTCACCCTAACAAAAGACATGAGCGTACCTATAAATATCATGTTCAATTTATTTAACGCATATGTATTATCAATTTTAAACTATAACTGCGAGGTTTGGGGATTTATCAAAGCGGAAAACATTGAACGCGTTCATCGTAAATTTTGTAAAAGACTATTAAATGTAAAAATGTCAACAAATTCATTATCGTTATATGCCGAAGTTGGTCGATTCCCCCTGTATATAGACAGATATGTCAGGATCGTTAAATATTTTTTTAAATTATACACTTTAAAACAGGGAAATTGTATTCTTAAACAAATTGCGTTATTACAGAGATTAGAAATTGAATGCAAAAATAACGCAAACAATTGGACATCGAAAGTACGGGACATTCTTAACCAAACCGGTTTTGCCGATGTATGGCTATTCCCTGAATCAGTGAACACAGATCAATTTATCCCGTTACTTAAAAACAGATTATGAGACCAGTACATCACTAGCTGGAATGTCAGTGTCACATCATCTAGCTCAATGATTCTATATAAGGAACTAAAACCAGTATTCGAAAGATCATCGTATCTTGATATTGTTGAAAATATCAAACATAGGAATATTATTTCTAAATTACGTTTGTCGTCTCACAAATTATTTATAGAAACGGGTAGACACCATAACATTGTCCGAGATCAACGCAAATGTGTGTTATGCAACCTAAATGACATCGAGGATGAATATCACTTTGTTCTTAAATGCCCTTATTATGCTGATGTCAGGAATACATTAATTCCAAAGTATTATAGATCCCGTCCAAATATGTACAAGTTTATCGAACTAATAAATAGTTCAAACAAAATATTGTTAAGAAAACTAGCTATTTTTTGTATAAAATGCTTTAAAATACGAGAAAATGTCATATATATGTAGTATAAAATATTTATATTCTTTCACAAAGAAAACATGTACAAATAATGTAATATTGTTGAAATTGTTAAAATACGTGTGACATTATGTAGTCACTATGTATTAACCTCATCCATGTGACATTCTCACGAAAACATGTTTATTTCGTGTCTATTTAAATTGATTTATCTTCGAAATGATGTATGTTTTGTATTTACTTCAAACGCATGTTGTTATTGTATATGTGTGTTAATGACGATGAGCTTTATATGCTTAAGTCGAAAAATAAACTATTCTGTATCAGTATATTGTGTTAACATGTGCATATAAAACCATTCAAACAGTACAAACTGTCATATTAATAAAATCGATTTTGTTAAACTACCTTCAATCAAAGCATTATGTTGAATACAAACACTTTTTAAAATTATTTCAAAATACACACGTGTGTTAATTTGTAAAACATTTATTCATATTTATACAGTTATACTAAATCTTATTTACTGTGGGCTCACCTCACAAGAACAAACAGTGTACATGTTACTGTATAACTATTGAATAAACCAGTGGTAAGAGAGTAATAAGATAAAAATAATATAGTATCCGGAAACAATGCAATAGAATTGGAAACGATATTTCCAGTTACTTGCAACGTTTAATCATTTAGGAACAGTCTAAACATCCTCACATTGTGCAAAATACGTTTAAAGGGTTTGAAATTAAAACAAAAGTATATCAAATCCCTTCAGCTGTTTCCGGCAAATGTATGGTTCTATAATAAATAAAGGAATAACTATTCCCCTTGTTCAACGCATACAGAGAAAAATACAGATTTTACTAAAAAATAGTTGCATAGCTGTGTTATAAAAAAAGTATGGGAACAATCATTGTTTCATACAACATGAACTCATTTTCCACGAATGGATATGTACTTTCAATCACTGACGCAAATATATTCAATATATATATATATACATATATTAATCCGAACAACGGAACAATATCGTTTCACTACGCATTAATATAACCTGATGCACTCAGTTTGTAATAGAAGGTTTGTATGGGGGAACCCGTAGATTTAACTAAGCTAATTTAAGTTGAAAATTCGTAGGCTGACTATTCAAACACGTGTTCTCACCAATAAAGACACCAGTTTTCGATGCCGCTAGGTTTCGTCGCGTGAACCCTCCATCCTCCGCCGCCATATGAACACACTGTAGAACAAGCCGTTGCTGCGGATCCATCATAATGCCTTCCTGCTCGGATATCCCGAAGAAGGCTCTGTCCCACTCCTCTACCCTGCAAGAACGAACACTTTGATTAAGCGACGCTTTTCATTTCACATCTGGAGGTAAAAAGATGTCCTATCAAAACAACCAATTAGCTTAAAATAATTATATTATATTCATTTTCATACCTACTACTACTACTACTACTACTACTACTACTACTACTACTACTACTACTACTACTACTACTACTACTACTACTACTACTACTACTGCTTCTACTACTACTACTACTACTTCTACTACTACTACTACTACTACTACTACTACTACTACTACTACTACTACTACTACTACTACTACTACTTCTACTACTACTACTACTACTACTACTACTACTACTACTACTACTACTACTACTACTACTACTACTACCACATCTACTACTACTACTACTACTACTACTACTACTACTACTACTACTACTACCACATCTACTACTACTACTACTACTACTACTACTACTACTACTACTACTACTACTACTACTACTACTACTACTAGTACTATTGATGCTGCTGCTGCTGCTAATACTACGACAACAACAACAACTACTACTACTACTACTTGTGCTACTACTACTAGTACTACTACTACTACTGCTGCTACTACTACTACTCCTACCACTACACATACTACTACAACTACTACTACTATTACCAATGTTTTATATTGTACTTTTATATATGTTGTAGTAATCAAATATACAATTGTTTTTATAACAGTGATACCATTTATCTGTCCGGCCCAGAATACAGCTTATGTAGCTGTTTCAATACAAATGCCAATTGTATTCTTACCCGTGAATGAATCCTGCATGCCTCACGTACATCTTCCCTGGCACGTTTTCGTCGGGGTCATAGAAGTGATCCACGTTCCATCGGTCGGCTGGTATACCCGTCACGTGATTTTCACCATTGACTAGCACCCTCCAGAAAACACTTAGGTCGTCGGCGCCTGGGAATCGACAACCGACACCGACTATAGCGATGTCATCTGCCGCCGACATGATTTATCAAATAATGCAAATATGGAAAAGAAATCATTTACCTTTGCAACGAAATAAGGGAGTTCGGTTTTACATTGATATACAACCCATCTCGAAATTTATTGAAAAACTTATTGTATTTTAATGTCATGTTTAAAAAAAAAAAAATTGCAATCATAACACATGTATGTATACATACACAGTGTGTATTGGTTATTTTATGGCTTTTAAATAGAGGCCGAATTTAAAACATAACACATAATTGTATGAATACACAGTGTATTGGTTATTTTATGGATTTAAATAAATGCTGAATTGTTATCATAACACATAATGTATACACAGTATATTGGTTATTTTATGGCATTTTAAATTTATAAATGACAAATTTCATTAATAAGACAAATTGTATAAGAGGGTTGTTCAAAAATAACGTACACTGTTGCTATAAAACTGTAAAGTTCTATTATGAGGACATATATGCATTATACATCAATTCATTTCACATTTTTATTAGAAATACAAAATCAACCGTAATATTTTGATAAATATATCTGTATGCACGTTGCAAATCTGTCTTGTAACTATGGCTACCATTATAGGGCATGGACTAAAGGTTCTCGCTAATTATCAAGAATAAGCTGCGTTTAAAGTATTCAGATAAATACCTGACTATCTATCTGAGTAATCTTTCCAATCCAATCTTGAATAAGCAACGTTTGGTCTTTGTGAGTCCCGTTTTTAACATCGCTAAAATGCCGCTATTGGACCGTCAGTAAATTTATGACACAATTAAAGTTTGTCGGGATTTGAGAAAAATGCGTAAGGAAATATTTACATTAATGAAGAAAACGCCATGCAAGAATCCTGCATTGGTGTTGAAATGGTACAGACGTTTTTTTGGATGCCATGAATCGCTTTAAGATAATGAAGGTCGGGGAAGAAAAATGTTGATTAAGGATTCAACCGTGGCGTCAATATGTGACTCTGGATAAAGACAGGCGCCTTAAAATGCAGACATTGTCCAAGATGTTTGAAATAGGCTGTATACAATGTATCAACAGTTCAACTGAAGATGTCAAAGGTATAATGTACGTGTACGTGTATATATTTACATCATTTCATGCTAAAATAAAAAAGTATTTTGTATTGACAGAGAATACGCGTGTAAGCAAGTGAGTACTACGTGCATTATGACATGTTCATGAACACTTTTTTGGTTACATCAAGACAACGATTTCCGGAACGCTGCAGATACTACAATACATGAAATTGGCGATCTTGGCTTTGGCAGGTCAGGTCCCATCTAACATTTAGTTCATACTTATATTCGTTTGACTTTGGTATTTCCCCAGCATTAAGTCCCAACTCAAAGTTCAGAAGTACAAAAGTGTACATGAAATAATGAGTGCAGCAGCAAACAGCACAACCCAGTTTGATGAAACATTGTATAGAGATCTATTTGAATAATAGATCCGCCGTTATCAGCGATGTGTATATTGCAATGGAGAGTACTCTGACAAGAATTAACGTATTAACGCCATTTTTTGACATTACGACGCCGTCGACGTCAACGTTCTACATCCGCCGTGCGCAGTTACTTTCACACGCTTGATCATAACTATCCGAAGTATAATAGATGCTGATTCGGGTAATATTTTGGTTAAAATGTTGGTGCATTTCATTAAAATAGCTCAACTGATAGTCTACGTTGTTTTTTTGAACAACCTTCGTATACAATGCATTGGTTATTTTATGGCTTTTAAATTTTCTTTGTTTTGTTTGGATTTTTCGCCGTATTTAACAATAGTTCAGTCATATAACGGCGGTCAGTTAACCTACTCACTCTTTTCGTGGCAATTTTAGCCGATCTAAGCAGTTTACCAGTACCAAGTGCACATACCTATGCCAGTAACTGACAACTGCCCTACTTAGATCAAAGGTAGGGAGCAGAATGGCCGTAGAAATGTTTACATGACCAATCACCACACAAAGTTATGTGGCCAGGCTGGGGCTCGAACTTACAAACCCCGGATTGAGAGTCCAGCGCTCAACCAACTGAGCTAGCCGAGCCCGGCACCTTTTAAATAAATGCCAAATTTCAGTCATAATCCATGCTGTGTTGCCCTTCAGAGCCTTACGAGTTTGACCTCGAGTACGAAAGCTAATTTCTGATCGGTTCCTTATCTTAAAATGTTCATTTTAGAAAGTCTTTTTTTTACTGGAAACGTATTTTCTTTTTCTTAACATTATACTTAATAAGTTATGTACTAAAGGCATGCATGTGATGATTGAGCTTTAATTTCTGCAGAAAGCTCAGATCAGAAGTCCAGACAGCTTTCCTCAAATGCATTAAACTGAAATGTGTCCCACTAAACCACAAAATTAACTACGGAATCCTGTTTCTGTCAGTTAAAATTTCTTTCTTTACAAGGCGGCGACGATGCGACAACGCGACATTTTAATTTTTAATTTCTGCCGACCTTGCACTTTGAAAAACGTCGATACACGCAATTTGGACAATTATTATCGCCCAAATCTCATGTGTATATGAAATTGCACACAGCGATTAGTATCGCTAAAATCTCGCGTTGTCTCATTGTTGTATCTTCGCCCCCCCCCCCCCCTCCGGTTTAATTGTTGGTAGGATGAAATTCCTGTACCTATACCGTTTATATGAATTAGCTGTTTTTCATGCGTAACAGTAAAAACAATGGCTCATGACGTCCGATATTGATTATATGGCCGTATTTGAAATCTCTTAAATTAAACAAATGAGCATCTGCTCAATATCAATGTTATATCTGCTAAGGAGCTGCGAGGTAAAAAAAATAAATACCGGTGCGACAGTCTTATCATATCGTGCAAATTGTCCGGGGGCAAGGATGCGACGACGCGAGATTTGGGCGATAATTATCGCTGTGTTCCGGACCGCGACGTTGAGAAAATGCGACAATGCGATATTTGGGAGATACTTATCATTGTGTTCAATTCATAGACACACAAAATTTGAACAATAAGTATTGTCCAAATTATATAATTATAAATGTTAAAATGTCGCATCGTCGTGGCAGGGCGAAATTTAACTGGCAGAAACAGGATTCCGTAATTAGCAGATGTTAAATGGAGCTGAACCTTTTCTTATAATACGAACCAATAAATCGAAACGACTAGTGATAGGTGGAACTACGACTAGTGATAGGTGGAACTACGACTAGTGACAGGTGGAACTACGACTAGTGACAGGTGGAACTACGACTAGTGACAGGTGGAACTACGACCTGTGACAGGTGGAACTACTACCTGTGACAGGTGGAACTACGACTAGTGACAGGTGGAACTACGACTAGTGACAGGTGGAACTACGACTAGTGACAGGTGGAACTACGACTAGTGATAGGTGGAACTATTTTCAAACAGTATCACGAATAACAACTGTATTTGTTTTCTAAAAATAAACACATCAAATCCTGTTCATATTTACTGAATATTATGGTTTAAGACTGTCCAATAATTGAAATTTAATTTATCGCGTGTCCTTTTCAAGTTTTGTTTTGTTCTAGAAGCCATGAGTATTTATGTTTTCAGTGAGATAGCAGACGTAAAGACCGTTATTAACAGAAAATCGAATCACCGCTCTTGAAACGGTCATTTGTTGAAAAAAAGAATCGCCTGATTGAATTTATGACATTTTACCGATAATAAAGGTTTCTCCGTTCTAAAGGAAAGCTTTATTGATCAATCTAGGTAAATCGATTGCTGTTTTGTAATTACCTGACTTTAGTCCAACAAAAGCATGTATGCGCTCAGATCTTTACAAAACATGTTAAGTGATCAATAAACAGACGTTCGTTAAATATCAGAACTATTGCAACTGCATGATCAAAACATCAATACTAAATGAATCAATACCATATAAATGTCTCGTTATGTAATGTGCAAATAACCTCAGGCTTGTCGAAAAGAAATAATAGATGTATTTTTATTTGAAATTTTGTGGAACAGTTTGTTTTTCTTCAATCGAAATAAAACATGACAAATAAATCTACGTGAAATAGATAGCGTCAACACAGGTAATATATCTATGTTTTAAATGAAAGTTGTGCTCCTGCACAGCTATTACAAAGCATGTAACACTGCCATAATTGTAGTAACAACAAACCGTTTTGTCATAAAAATCTCATTTTATAAAATTTTGATTTTTTTTCGGCATTTTTTTTTCATTTTCACGTCCTTACTCTATGAAAGTGGTGTATCTGGGGCTCTTTCAATTTTCTATTGGTCATAACTCACAACACGAGACAGTATTCGCGCACTTAAGAGAACAGAAAGGTCAAATTATATATATAATTTTATATATATTTTTTTATGGTCATTCTGATAATGGGATCGTTGGGCTAAAACTATATAAAAAAAAAACAATCCTGGATTCAGACGTTGGTCTAGATCGCCACCGATTTCAAATCATTAGTGCATTAGCCTTTTACCTTTCCACATAAGTTTATGTAAATTCGTTCAAAACAGTGTTGCCTGAAGCTGCTTTCAATCAATAAACATACGCATGTAAAGCATATCCTCCTTGGCGAAATTAGTACTATTTTTGTCCCGCTTTGGTTTCTTCCTGGTCTTTGCGCTGTTTTGATTTGCGTGTTTTGTGGAGCGAAACCGCTGAATGGATTCAAGTTTCACAGGTACCAGTTATCGTGAACCGCAATCACAATTAAGCGCATTGTGCGTCTCCAGACGTTAAACACTCGCCTTCTCCAAAGTTCAGTTGCTTTAAGTGCGCATTAGAGACTGGTATGATATAAAATGGAGTACACTGCACAAAGGGTAGCTGTGTTCGTGCTCGGGATAATTTCGGTCATTCTGTGGCTTACAGCCCTGTGTACGAAGGGCTGGTTGATCCTGTTAATGTCGTATGGAGAGGCTAGGGTCACATTACTGGGCGGTCTATGGGGCTGGTCTGTCTGTGCGGAGGAAGCCGCCACCGCGAAGGAAGTCTGCGTATCCATCAAAACTGCAGGATCAGGGTTCCTCGGGGGCGGCAGCTACAATACGCCAGAACTAGGCGAGTAAACAATGCGTAGATGTTTAGTTCAAATATTAAAACTATTGGTTAAAACTTTGTTAATAAAAGCTGTGGTGCATGAATTCCTTTTTGTGTAGAATCGGTATTGGATTCTTTGAGGGAGATTATTTTAATGGTCCCTTGGTCCCTGAGTTGAGATCGAACCCACGGCGGACTCGATGGGTAATTGCCATAACACTACGTGGACATGCAAAGATTTGTATCTTTTCATATCATTTTCTATCTAGTTCATATAATCATATCATGAACACAATTTTAGCTGTTATACATAGTACGTGCACTGTTCTATTGACTTGTTTGGGGTTAGGCATTTCTTTTTGTTGTTTATTTTTTAAAAAATTTCGGAGGAAGTGTTTATAACTGATAAAGTTTGGCCACCGTTGCATTGTTATTATGATTTGCTGATTTTTGTCCTGGTTGTCCATTTTCATTTAAAATCTGTAAAATGCAATAACATCTATATTGTCGTTAAACTATGTGTAAACTGTGGATCCTTTAACAACGACATACGATAGTGTTCATTTATTGGCGCTTTTGTACAAATATGGTATCTGCCTTATAATCTTTGGCGTTATACATTGTCACGTGTATGTGAAAGAATCCCCCAAAATAGTTTAAATAAGGTTTAAACGACCTTGTTTGTCGCAATTTCGGGATCGAATTTCAAAATTGAGATCACGCGGAACAGGATTTTGAAATGAGATCAAATTGCTTTTTAAACGAATATATGTATTAATTATAACTATAAATAGCTATCGTTAACTAGGTGAACGATTCATGCGATTAGAAGGCTCTGGTATAAATATTTTGTAATTCGATTACACACTGCGCTGTACGCTTAACTGGCTTAGTAAAAGCAGTTACACAATGGCGACCATCACAAAGCAGTTCGAAAGAAAAAAACATATGAGGCGTGTCTTGGGAAAACCGGGCTTAATGCATGTGCGTAAAGTGTCGTCCCAGATTAGCATGTGCATGTCTCTTCTAAACATAAATCCACTGTAGGCGGAAAGTGTTGTCCTGGATTAGTCTGTGCGTACTGCACAGGCTGATACGGGACGACACATGCATTTAGCCCGTTTTTCCCACGACACGCCTCATATGTATAACATACACAAGTTTACGATAAATCTGCAAAATTATAATTTGTGTGAACCTCATGGAAACGTATGCAGTCTATTAAGTAAAGTGAAGTGTATAAAACATTAGTTGAACTGATTGAACACGTTTGCACAGATCTCTATGAACTTTGTAGCCGATTAAAATGGTTTATATCTCTCACACATTTTATTTGTCTATAATATACTTTTTTTAACACTCCAACTGATTGGATAGGTTTATATCTCTCACAAATACGAATTATCCATATATATTTCTCTATCAATGGTTATAACGCTTATTGGTGCTTGTTGAAATGGTCACAATGCCGAAGTCGTGCTTGGTGTTTATTGGTCCAGGCGTCGTGCTTGGTGTTTATTGGTCCAGGCGTCGTGCTTGGTGTTTATTGGTCCATACGTCGTGCTTGGTGTTTATTGGTCCAGGCGTCGTGCTTGGTGTTTATTGGTCCAGGCGTCGTGCTTGGTGTTTATTGGTCCAGGCGTCGTGCTTGGTGTTTATTGGTCCAGGCGTCGTGCTTGGTGTTTATTGGTCCAGGCGTCGTGCTTGGTGTTTATTGGTCCAGGCGTCGTGCTTGGTGTTTATTGGTCCAGACGTCGTGCTTGGTGTTTATTGGTCCAGACGTCGTGCTTGGTGTTTATTGGTCCAGCCGTCGTGCTTGGTGTTTATTGGTCCAGCCGTCGTGCCTGGTGTTTATTGGTCCAGGCGTCGTGCCTGGTGTTTATTGGTCCAGGCGTCGTGCCTGGTGTTTATTGGTCCAGACGTCGTGCCTGGTATTTATTGGTCCAGACGTCGTGCCTGGTGTTTATTGGTCCAGACGTCGTGCTTGGCCTTTTTGGTCCAGACTTCGTGCTTGGCGTTTATGGGTCCAGACGTCGTGCTTGGCGTCTATTGGTCCAGACGTCGTGCTTGGCGTTTATTGGTCCAGACGTCGTGCTTGGCGTTTATTGGTCCAGACGTCGTGCTTGGCGTTTATTGGTCCAGACGTCGTGCTTGGCGTTTATTGGTCCAGACGTCGTGCTTGGCGTTTATTGGTCCAGACATCGTGCTTGGCGTTTATTGGTCCAGACGTCGTGCTTGGCGTTTATTGGTCCAGACGTCGTGCTTGGCGTTTATTGGTCCAGACGTCGTGCCTGGTGTTTATTGGTCCAGACGTCGTGCCTGGTGTTTATTGGTCCAGACGTCGTGCCTGGTGTTTATTGGTCCAGGCGTCGTGCTTGGTGTTTATTGGTCCAGACGTCGTGCTTGGTGTTTATTGGTCCAGACGTCGTGCTTGGCGACACTTTAAATATGCTTATTGACATGGCTATATTGATTACTTTCGCAAACGTTGTGCTTGTCGACACTACCAACGTGTTTGTTAATATGGTCATAGTACTCACTTGTGCTTAAACATGCTCATTGATATTGTCATAGTGCTTATTGGTGCATAGGTCATGCCTGCTGTCACGTTCATCATGCTTGGTGGCGATGTCAAAGTGCCTGCTGAATATGCCATCATGCATGCTTTAGTACTCAATCCAACCGGAAATGTTCCTAAATTTTCTCCGAAAAATAATATTAGCTTATTACGGAGAACGAATTGTGCTCACCTGGTGTTATAATTCGTTGTGAAATTTTGCATATCGCAATATGCTTACTGTCATGTTGCTTGTTGCCTACTTACATGTATTCATTTCGCTTAGCGGTTTTTCAGACTGTAGTCGTGTAGTGCGTACTGGGTGTTACATAGCATTAAATAAAATAATCGATATGTGAAAAAATAACGGTACAATTATTATAGGACATGTAATTGTAATCGGAAATAACCTCACCGACAAGCATGATGGAACAATCAACAAGCATATTGGAACACCCATTAAACATAATGCAATTTTTACTTAAAGGCACTAACAAGGTGATAAGCATGAAAGTAAAACCTTCTAAGTTAAATGTTGATATAACAAATACATAAAATAATTAATTATGCGCTAAACTTTATACATATTAACAAATGAATGGAATTTGAACAGTTTAAAATTCAGTTTGTTTACATTTTCAACACTGCGAATCTCGCCGAAGTTGCTCGTGTTTTATGTAGAATATCATGCAGCACGCCGAATGTTAACGGTGAACAGTTTGATTCAACAGTCTGAATCTGGCCACTTTCAACTTTTATGCGGCTTTAAATACCCGTCCATAATATTCGATGCTTTCTAA
This sequence comes from Congeria kusceri, assembly GCA_027627225.1. Lineage (NCBI taxonomy): Eukaryota > Metazoa > Mollusca > Bivalvia > Myida > Dreissenidae > Congeria > Congeria kusceri. The sequence goes on from CM051035.1 coordinate 6,591,200, forward strand.
TTTTTACTTGAACTTGTTTGTTGCAGCATTCGCAACCCCGTCCATCACTCTTCTGTTTGCGTGTCTGGTGTTCGGACTGGTTGGGCTCGTGATCGCGTTCTGCACCCTCAAGGACGGCTCGGGGGTCCGACCCTTCAGGGTCAAGGCGGAGGTTATGTGGATCATCGCAGGTGAATATTGCCTCTGTAGTATCAGACGCGATTCAAACGCCCAGACTTATACAGGTGCTTTGGCTGGCATGCTCATACAATTGTCCTGACTCTTAAAAAAATCATGAAACAGCAAGTATTGAAACGCTTATGCGTAGCGGCGAGCCTGCCAAATGGTGCATTTTTGGTATTTTGTTGTGTTAATTGTTTATCTCCCATTTTAAATATGAAAGGGACTATGTCAACGAAAAACTGGCTCCCTATTGCACTATTAATTATACTAGTTGATATAAATGCGCTTTACAAAGACATGTACATTAAATGAATACAAATAATATAATACGCAATAAAATATTTGATGAAAACAAATTAGCAAAGAAGTCTAATAAAATTAACCCCAAGCGGGTATTGAACTCACGACTTAGGAGCCATACGAAGAAATGACAGTAGACAGCGCTTTCACCAACTGCGCCATATCGTGATTAGTAAGGAGTCGTTTGTAAACTATGGTTATACAAAATCCTCATAATTCTGACGTCAAAATGTGAACAGGAAATGGACCAACAAACACAAACCATAATATAAATTGATTTTTATCTCAGATGATATATAGCCTGTTTAAACCGTTATTTTATGCCAGTATTAATATCTAAATTTCCTTTTTTTTAATAAAGAAATTGCCCCCTTGAGGCCCTTGTTGATGACATTATCCTTTTAACAGTTAATATGTCTTTTAATGAACACAGTTAAAGCCTGTCATTTCTGAATGTTGACAATAAATCTGCCTTTTAATATATCACCAAATCACTAGATGACATGTCTTTATAATGTCAACAATTACGGTCAGTCGTTTTAAATGTTAACAGTTATTTGCCCTTTTTGGTGGTATCAGTTTAACTGGCCCTTTGGACGTTAACAGTTAATATGCTCTTTTCGTTGTATCTAATAATCTGACCTATAGTATGTTAACAGTAAATCTGTCGTTTTTAATGTTAACAGTTAATATGCCCTTTTGGATGCAAACAGTAAATCCGCCCTTTTGGCTGTTAACAGTTAATCTGCCCTTTTGGATGTTAACAGTTAATCTGCCCTTTTGGCTGTTAACAGTTAATCTAACCTTTTGGATGTTAACAGTAAATCCGCCCTTTTGGATGCAAACAGTAAATCCGTCATTTTGGATGCAAACAGTAAATCCGTCCTTTTGGATGTTAACAGTAAATCCGCCCTTTTGTATGTTAACAGTTAATATGCCCTTTTGGATGTTAACTGTTAAGATGCCCTTCTGAATGTTAACAGTCTATCTGCCTTTTGGAGGTTACAGTTAATCTACCATTTTTGGTGTTAACATTTATGGCATGTCCTCGTGGGTGTCAACAGTTACTCTTCATTTTTAATGCTTTCGGCTAAGTCGCACGTTTTATGTTAGAAATTATATTGAAAATAACAGTTAGTAAGGCCGTTTGACTGTTAACAGTTTATATGGTATTTCGACTGTTTACAGTTAATATGGTATTTTGACTGTTAATTTGGCCTTTGGAATTTTAACAGTTTATCTGACATGTTCAAGGTTTACGGTATATCTGCCTGTTAACATTTATAGCTTGTCCTCCTTGGTGTTTACTGTTACGTTTCATTAGTGCTTAAAGCTAATTCGCACGTTTGTATTTTAGCAGTTAATCTATGCTTAAGTGTGTAACAGTGAATCTGAATGTTGATTCTAACGGAAAAAGTGTATAGATGAGTAAAAAATATTTTTGTGTAAGTTTCCCGTTAAGATTTGAAGGCTTAGTAGATGTATCATGATCTGCTTTCTCCCCGGCAGTGTGTGCGACCACTCCTGTCCTTGGCATGATGATCAAAAACAACGTTTCCTTCAGCATGTACCTGATGGACCTTGGTAACACTGGACTGTCCATCCAGTTCCCCTACTCGCTGTTCTTGACTGGTAAGCGGTTCATCATTATTGACATCAACTCCGCCAAGAAGCTTTTACCGGCGTTGGGTGAATTAAATGTGTGTATGTACGATCGTTTTTTTTATCAATTATTTTCAAAAGAGACCATATATCTTGAAAGCAGACAAATAAACATAAACATGACGAAGGAAACATTAATATATCGAAGCAATCAACAAAAACTAGTGTCGACTTTTGCATCGTTCAGTAGTGTTGTGTAACCTTAAGCAACTGTCGAGTCACCGAATATACATGTATTGGAGTTTCCGGCTGTACAGCCGAAAACTAGTTTGAGATAAAAATGTAGCCAATAAGGCGTGTTACACAAATGGTTCCAATCAACTTTTTTTTCCATTTTAAATCGAAGTATATGATTATTTACTTTTTCGGGTTGTTTTAATTTATATCACTATGTCTGTAGAAAGATCGTACATACACTCTTTAATGGTTCTTGGTTTGTTTGTTAGCATCTTTCGGCAAAATGATGCTGTCAATGGATTTGCATGAAATAGTCCGGGAAGGTTTGGACTGAGCACATAAAGTAATGCTTAGGGTTTAGTGGTAAAGGACGCTGTAATTTTTGCAGAAAGAACACATTGCCACATATGCTTTGTTTTGTTGCTCAAAACACGGGAACATGAGCTTCATTGAGTGTTTCATTTCTGTTTATTACCCCAGCAGCTCTATTGGCCAGCAGTCAATCTAAGAATGTTTTGAAATTATTTTATTAGGATTAACATGAACGCAGCCTACTCAGTCAGTGATCTTCCTGAATAAAAAGAAAACAAAAAGAACCGAAAACGGACTCGAAAACGATATTAAATCTCTTATGAAGCTATATTAAATAGGTTCTATCTATACTTACAAAAAAGGAACATGAAAAAATATGTTGCAAACACAAAATTTCTATTTTACCTTAAACCCGCTTTATTGTGAAAATAAGAAATAAAAACCTGTTAGAAATAATGACATTTCACATTAAGCTTAATTAAGGTGTCTAATATAGGAATAATGAAACTCCAGAGACATCATCAGGACAGAAACACTTATTACCATCCGTTCGCCCTTTATTTAGGCAAGTGACCAATTGCCCTATACATACAAGACAAAATACATGCAACACAAAACAAAACATAAAAATGATTAAAACTGGGGTCACCGCCTTAGAACGGTCAATGCATAACATTGGGGGATTAAACCGGTTTAAAGGCATGCCGAACCGCCTAGTTCCTTTCTTCAGTCAGTAAAAATCAAAAGCTAATACTTGTGTAACAGTTCCAAAATTAAAAATAAAATAAAATAAGTTATTGTATAAGTTTCCAATATCAATTTGATTGGTATTGTAATTTCATTTTATCTATTTACTATAGCATTTACAACGTCTCAACACATATCATTCCGTTGTTCAACTGCTTGCAGGACTGGGCGCTGTCGTCGGTCTGGTGGCCGCTCTGCTGATGTTCAACCTAGTGCGGAAATCCACCAAACTTACCCCACCCGGCCAGTGGGTGGTGTTCCAGAACCAACCGGTTTAAGCGTCCTGTGCATGAGGACTGGGACGAGTACCGTAATTACTCTAAATGTTGGGACACTTGTATTTTGTTTTTGCTGTCCCAATTTTTTGAAGCAGAAAACATTATTCCTTCTGAATGTGTCCAAATATTTAGAATCTTCAATTGGGGTCCAAACCCATTATTTGTAAGGTTCAATTACGTAGTGGGTGTGTATATTAATCCCTATACAACAAGCAAATCACAGTGGATATAGATCTTTGCCCCGGGGAGTAATTTATGACGCGCCGACAAGAGGCTACATTGATGAGGTCAGCTGTCATGATATGCAGATATATGGATTATCCACGTCAATCGCTACTTTGACAGTTTGCTAATACATTGCAATTTATCAGTGCCGGTAAATAACAGTGTTAGACGGCGAATTTTATTTGGCGGCGTCACGGAATTGCCAATTTGCAAAACATTGTCCCAAAATGTAGAAACGGAAACCATTCTAATTTACAAAGTGTCCAAAAATTAAGAGTCACGAAAAATAATTATTTTATCGTATTTTGAGGGTGTCCCAACATTTAGTGTCCCAACATATAGAGTACTTATAAATACCGCGTATCGTTTCATCTAACGTTGCAAATCATATATATATATATATGATCATTAACGTTAATAGTAGCTTTTACATAAGTTTATGACTGCATTCGGTTTATGTTCTCCAATCTTAAGCACGCTATCGCATAAATATATTGTCACTTCATAGTATTGTTTGGTTAATTTATTACGAGGCTTGTTTTTGTTATAAGGACATGATTCAATTTAAAAAGCTTAAGTAGTTTTTTTAAACTATAATTTGAGGAAAATGTATACTGTTATGGCCAATACAGTACCGTTAGATAATGGAAGGCTAATAAATAAACACCTTAACGTAATGTTTTATAAACGACTATTAGCGGGAAAGTGTCGATATCGTTAAAATTGCCCCGTATAAAACGATTGCTTTTTGCGTAGCTCGTCGCCACAAAAAAGGAATCGTTCTGTATGTATGCTTTGAAGGTCAACTCATAAAGACGTTTGTTCACGATTTTGCGGCGACGCGCATATGAGGCGTTACACTGCTGTTCAGTAACATTTCCCATTCAAAGGTTTACTTTTGCTATGCAGGATTATAGTTTACCTACTCGCTGTTCCATTTTCTATTAGTTATTTGAGAACTGAATACATCTTGTTATAAACGTTATTTTTTTTCAAGAAATACGTTCATTGTGTACCATAATACTTGTTGCTTATTTACACATACGCTTTAGAATGCTTTATAACTTTCGCGAACGTTTTTTTCTGAAAATATAAGTCCATAACTAACAGAACGAATACAAAACTCCTTATTTTATTACAATGTGTACTAGTTTTAGAAATGTTTTACAAATGTCTTAAACTTACGAATTTGATTTTTCTATTCTTTGTTTGTTTACTTTTTGTTATAAAATAATGTATAACGTCTATGAACATATACTAATAGGTTTATCTAAATATATCTATTTCGCAAATAAACATAGGATCGACTTAATTAATATGTAACATCACTTTTTGCTGGATTTTAATGTTAAGCGCCAAGTTACAAATGTGTTTTTCTTCGTTTTAAATATAATTGCTATTATTGAATGCCACGAATATTGTCAAATCAATGACATGTATTGTATGCTAAGTTTGTCGTTGTTGTTTGTATCTTTTAAAGGAATGCTTAAATGTCTATTTATCAGTAGTAAATATTAAACACACATCGAATATTTAAGAACATTCTCCAAAAGTAAACTAAATTTTATCAATCACATTTCCTTGACATGCTATTTCATTGAAATATGTACTATGTTTATATGGCTATGTACTGATTGTATTCGCCAATAAAATTGTCTGTCTGTCTGTCTGTCTGTCATATATCGGGTATAAGATTAAATAGCGAATAGGCTAGACCATATATATGTTGTGGGATTAAATATAGAATAGGCTATATATGTTGTGGGATTAAATAGAGAATAGGCCATATATATGTTGTGGGATAAAATAGAGAATAGGCTATATATATGTTATGGGATTAAATATAGAATAGGCCATATATATGTTATGGGATTAAATAGAGAATAGGCCATGTATACAAAGCTTGTTTTAGTAATGCTGGCTATTGAAACTAATATTTAAAAAAACACTCGACAATGTATTTATATAATGCGACTGACTTAATAACCATAAGTACGTATGTTTTTCCTTTCATAAATATTTCGCATGCCTATATAATTTGATGTGCTTGTTGTACTTATTTGAGCAAATAAAGAATTGCTTAATACAAAAGCATGTATAATCCGAATCAGATGTGAAGTGTTTGTTGTACAGACTTGAGCAAATAAAAAATAAAGCACTGCTTATTGCAGAAGCATGTTTAATCAAAATCAGATGTGAAGTGTGTGTTGTACTTATTTGACCAAATAAAGCACTGCTTATTATAGAAGCATGTATAATACAATTAAGATATAAAGTGTTTGTTGTAGTTATTTGACCAAATAAAGCACTGCTTATTACGGAAGCACATATAATCCAAATTAAATGTGAAGTGTGTTTATTTTTGTGGATTTAGTATTACTAAGTAAAAACGATACATGGCGAACTTAACGTGAGGCTGCATTTGGTGGATAAATGATAAATGAAGTGGAAACTTAATACAAATCGTTATAAACGGATAAAGAAAGAATACATTTATGATTTTCAAAACCAACACAACGGTTTGACTTCTCTATTTAATTTTTATCATATATAAAATTCATACATTTTAAATACATCTTGTATAGTAAAGTAAACTTTTTATCTCTTTTGCTTGAGTGTCGTAACTTAGTCTATAAACAACGCTACGTGTTGTTGCTTTTTCCGTATAGACAAGTCCAGTTGATTTTGTAAAACCCGTATGCGATAGAATTTAGCCGCAAATGTCGTAAAGCTAAATTAAAGCACAAGAAACAACATATAATGGGAAACATAATAGAAATAAATTATGTATAAAACATGAAACCGTTACCAATGCAACTCACACTCCCATGTGTTGCACTACTAAGAAATAATTCAACATAATGTGACAAGTTTCCCTTTCTCAAATGATAACGATTCCTTTGAAAAACATTGAAGAACACTTTGGTCCAGACGATGGTCAAGATCACCAGAAAAACTTTAATCATGTGTTCGTTGGTCCACTTCCATGCTTCCCAGTTAAGTTTGCGCGAATGTGTTCATTACATTTTGACTTAATATAATGTGCTTACACACATAAACCCATCGTTGTTTAAAACATCACTTACTTAACAAAACATAAACATAGAGACAACAGACAGACAGGCACAAAGACTAACGGACGGACGGACGGTAAGACTGGCAGGCAGACAGATAGGCAGGCATGCAGGCAGGCTGAAAGACTGACAAACATATACACATGTAGAAAGATAGACAGACAACATACATGACGTCATACTGGCGCCGTTAAAATCATAAATTCTATGGCTAAGAAACAATTAGTGATCCTCAATTTGACATACAACTGTGTGGTAGAGTGTGAAATCATACAATGGTTGAAACAATTAGTGATCCTCAATTTGACATACAACTGTGTGGTAGAGTGTGAAATAATACAATGGTTGAAACAATTAGTGATCCTCAATTTGACATACAACTGTGTGGTAGAGTGTGAAATCATACAATGGTTGAAACAATTAGTGATCCTCAATTTGACATACAACTGTGTGGTAGAGTGTGAAATCATACAATGGTTGAAAGAGGGTACGGAGTAGCTACGGATAATCTAGATATGTAAAGGAACTTAAAGGGACTACGACTATGGTTTCCTATTGCTTTTTGAATTTTGTTAGATTATAGATTTGCGCTAATTGAAGACATGAACATTAAATAAAGAATAAATAATATAATACATAGTAAAACATGTTTGAAAAAATTAAAACCCCAAGCGGGTATCGAACTCACGACTTAGTAGCCATACTAAGAAATGACAGTAGACAGCGCTTTAACCAACTGCGTTATTCTGCTTTGTAAAGAAATGTTCGTAGACGATAGTTATGCAAAATACTCAAAATTCTGACGTCAAAATGTAAACGTGAAAATTGCCAAACAAACAAAACCCATATTATATATTGATAATCATCTCAGAATGCGAAAATTATTTTCCCATTATATATTCCTTATTTTAACCGTGATTATATGTCATTATTAATATCTTAATTTAAAAAAAATCACCCCCTTGAGGCCCTTTTTGTTGACATAGGCCCTTTAAACCAAAACACACACGCACCAAAGGGAAAGCAGTCATGCTATGAATGATGTAACGTACAAGGCAAGATTAATCACAACACGGGAGAAACTGAAGTAAATCATACTCGTTTTTGTAATCGTAACAGGAGAGACAAATCGCAACAAGGCTACGCATGCACAAATGATTTTTTTTTTGTTACAGATAAAATATTCAATGTCTTATCCCAATACATTGTTGAAAAGATAAGGTCATACCCTTTGGAAAAAAAACAGCTTTAAAAAAATCTATACACTGTAACTCAAAATATGTATCTTAAAACAAACACACCTGTTTTGACCAACATGGAGGCTGCCATTTTGCGCATGAATATATGGGCCAAAAGTTATGAAACTGGGAACAACAAAGACATGGTAGTGCAAAAACAGGCTTTTTTCTTATTGCTTACACATATACCTTTAAATTGATACCAAATCATATCATTTAAACTATATATCAAAACTCATATGCATCATGCACTGAACCATATGTGCTTATTATATAACTGACAGGGGTTATTAGACCACAAGCGAGATCAGTCCTACCAGAAAGATAAAGACTGGATGGATCATATGAGACATATACTTAGGAACAAAGATATCTTGATAAATATGAAACATTGAAACAAGGCATGTGTCCACAGTTACATGTGTTCTTGCTATTTTTCCAAATGTATTCAAAGCAGAGTCACCCGCCCCACGGATGTACACGTTGTTACAACAATAAACCATGTTATGTTTATATGCCGGAATATTTGTTCATTTATGTGCGCGATGTCACTGGGTGACCTCAACATTTCTTAATTTTGTTGCCATCGTTTAACTTTTTAATATCAACCGATACATTTAATATGTTTGAAAACAACTGATTAAGAGCTAGCAAACTTCATAAATAGTGAATACATTTTAGCGCTTTTTTGACGTTTCCTTGTGAAAAAAATAACATTTTGATATTTATTTCTTTAAAGCGACGTATTCATAGGCTGTGAAATTGCCACACATTTCAAAATTAAAAGTACATTGTATTGTAAGGATAGAATGATCAGTCCTGACAGAACAGAACAGTATTCGAAATTATGTGTCGTTTATCAATTGAAATTGAAATGTCTAGATAAACTCACACTTATAACGATTTGAGTCGATAGTTTTAAAGCAAGCGTTGTCTTACATATGGCTATTTGGAACGACCTGTCTGATATAGACATTCAGTAGTTCCTTTCGTGTCATATTCGACCATTTATGAAATCACGACACTAGTTTAACTATACTATGTCACATCTTAGATATAGGGTTTCTCAATTATGTTTACTGATAAGGTTTATGCATGCAACTGCGATCTTAGAGCTGTTCGCCCGAAGATACTACTGTACTAGCTATCTGTCGACTCTGTGTAAAAATAATGTAACAACAGTTTTAATTAGTAATCAACAAGGTACGTACGTTTATGTATATATGTTAAAGAAAACATTAATTTGAGATATTTCGAACGTACTTTATTATTACTATTATGCTTGGTAGTTCTCTTTAAAATGCACCAATATTCAAGTTTTCCTCATAAATATTGAAACATATTATATGATTTTAAACAAAAGGTATTGATAACATAAGAGGAATTAATGTTATTACAATTAATACTTCGCAGTTAAAATACATTATATACATTACGTTTTTGTAGATGGCTTATCAAATATTAATGGTACTATTTGTGGAGTGTATTCGAGAATCTATCGCTCGGTTTACTTTCTGCACTCTGCAAGACTCTACACCTGTGTTCAGTAGCCCGCAGTTAGATGCGCCTGTGTCTAATGTACTCGCTAAAGACACGTGTTTCCTTGGCGAGATGCACGAGGGCTGGGTCAGAGCTCTGGATCTTCAGATATTGTAAGGCGAATGCTTTAAATACAGGAAATTATTTTTCTCAAAACTTTCATGTATTACTCTATTTAAAACGTTCAGTAATTCTGTATTTGCATTAATCTTAATCTGTTTAATTAAGCTGCAAAAAACTTAGATTTAACATTTATTTGTATATCGGAACATGCAGGTATATTTGTTCATTTATCTGCATTTCCCACAATTTTACACTCAGTTATATTACTGTTGTGTTAGTTTGAAGCATCTTCGTTTTAGCTAACGTTTGTTCGAAAAACATAACTTTCATTTCAGGAAGGCTACTTGTATTCCCCAGCCTTGTACAAACCACACGGGACAAGTAATACGAGTCCTATTATAACGAACACAGGTTTGAATTCTTCATAAAAATTACACATATTTAGTTATGAAACACGTATCTTGTACAACTGAGAATGTTAAAATACTTAATGCTTAGATAAAAAATTAAAACAGACAGAAAATTCTACCAGAAATTTAATTTTGCACCGCGATATATATTGCATACAAACATGTTGCAATGTTCACAGATTTTATATGTATTCCTCCGTTCATTGATGAGCATATACAGTATATGTGATTGAATGAGAGTAATGCTTACGGCGAAATTGATTCTAGATGGGTTGAAGGCGATCAAGTCACACGGACTGAAAACTCGTTCAAGGATACTACAAGAGGAGAGCTTGCACGCGTTTCAAAATAAACGAAGAGAGCTAACACGCCGCCAAGAAGGACAGCGAGTGTTGTTGGGTATGTGGCGTTTGTACGTTTAACGTTCTACATTATATATTATATATGCATGAACATTGTTTCCAATGATGCGCAACTGTCTAGAATGAATATGCATTTTATCTTACCTATTTTTGTCAAAATACAACAGTACAGTTTCTCTCAATAACAACAAAAAGTTTAAAAAAAATGTGCAGCTGATCCCATTAAGTTGTTCACTACAAGTACTACTACTAGTATTAGTAGTATTAATAGTAATAGTAGTAGTAGTAATAGTAGTAGTAGTAGTAGTAGTAGTAGTTGTTGTAGTAGTACCGGTAGTAGTAGTAATAGTAGTAGTACCGGTAGTAGTAGTAATAGTAGTAGTAGTAATAGTAGCAGTAGTAGTAATAGTAGTAGTAGTAGTAATAGTAGTAGTAGTAGTAGTAGTAGTTGTTGTTGTAGTAGTACCGGTAGTAGTAGTAATAGTAGTAGTAGTAATAGTAGTAGTAGTAGTAATAGTAGTAGTAGTAGTAGTAATAGTAGTAGTAGTAGTAATAGTAGTAGTAGTAGTAGTAGTAGTTGTTGTTGTTGTTGTTGTAGTAGTACCGGTAGTAGTAGTAATAGTAGTAGTAGTAATAGTAGTAGTAGTAGTAGTTGTTGTTGTTGTTGTTGTAGTAGTACCGGTAGTAGTAGTAATAGTAGTAGTAGTATTAATAGTATTAGTATTAGTAGTAGTAGTAATAGTAGTAGTAGTAGTAGTAGTTGTTGTTGTTGTTGTAGTAGTACCGGTAGTAGTAGTAATAGTAGTAGTAGTATTAATAGTATTAGTAGTAGTAGTAATAGTAATAGTAGTAGTAGTAGTAGTAGTAGTTGTTGTTGTTGTAGTAGTACCGGTAGTAGTAGTAATAGTAGTAGTAGTATTAATAGTATTAGTAGTAGTAGTAATAGTAGTAGTAGTAGTAGTTGTAGTAGTTGTTGTTGTTGTTGTAGTAGTACCGGTAGTAGTAGTGCGCATATATCTTGATTCATCAGCACAATAATAGTTAGAGAGGTAAATAGTTATATAATAAAACTGCATTGTGCTGTTTTGCAAGTCGACGGCGCGTGGGGACAGTGGACAAGGTGGTCTGTATGTAACTGTAACAGCACACAGACAAGGGTCCGGAAGTGTGACAGTCCTGCACCGGTAGGGTCAGGTCAGAAGTGTCCAGGTTAGCGCAAGATATAACGAGTTGTACACTGGATACACAGACACTTTGGCCTGGTAATTGAAATATACATGGCGTTAATTTTCTATTTGGCGTCTCATTTAACTGCATAACTACTACGGAGATTGGTGACATATACTTATTAATCGCTTACAGTGGATGGCCAGTGGGGAAGTTGGTACCCATGGAGTCAGTGTTCTACGACCTGTGGTATAGGTACAATATTTCGAGTGAGGTCCTGCAATAATCCCCGTCCACAGAATGGAGGTCTGTACTGTGAGGGCAGTGAGGAGTATCGTATTTAGTGTCAAGGGCCGCCCTGTCCAGGTAGGTGTTTAAGATAAGGCGGGGTATTAGCTTCCGGCAATAAATAATAATTGTTTGAACAGGTGTCATCTGATCGCATCTTAGCCAGCGCATATGTATCAGTCATGTTTATAAATGAGGCGGGTCGTGGGTAAACCAGGCATGTAAAGCGTAAATTATTGTCCGCACAGGCTAATCCAGGACGGCACTTTGCGCCTACAGTGGATTTATGTTAAGAAGAGACTTCCTTGAAACAGAAAATACCATAACAGCGGAAAGTGCCGTCTTGGATTAGCCTGTGCGGACTGCACAGGCTAATCCGGGACGACACTTTACGCACTTGCATTAAGCCCGGTTTTCGCATGACACGCCTTAATTAATGTTTACTATTTTCCAATTTAATTTATAATATAAGTGTACCAAAAATGAATCCAAAAGGACCCAGGCCGACAGACTTACAACCACGCAGAAAGGAAGTCAGGCAGGTATATAAAGGGACCAGCTGTTGTCGCAGGTACTTGTATGGTCATGATCTCGTTCGAAGCCTGTATTCATGGTATTTGTTTAATTGTATGTTTTAGACTGGTCTCACTGGTTCAATGGTCACTGTTCAGTGACATGTGGGAACGGATCTCAGACACGAGTGCGTCACTGTTCCACGGGTCACGTTGAGGATTGTGCAGGCAACAGCAGCGATGTGGTTGCCTGTCAAAAAAGCCCTTGTAAAGGTACACGAATACCAGAAACCCCCGAACAAGTACAAGTGTGTATACAATTATATATATACACATAATTCCATCCAATATTTTTTGCAGTCGTAATAAAATCAAACAGTTTGGAAAACTGACTATAGCGAGTGTTTACATTATTTGACATTTGAGAAATAATTTTCGATTTATCGTTGTTTATCGGCCGATAAACAACGATTTGGAGTTCTAATGCGTAGGAATTAAACCACGAGGGCGTTAGCCCGAGTTGTTTAATAGTCACGCATAGAACGGCAAAGAGGTATTTATTGGCTGATAAACAACGATAACGCGAACATTATTTCGATTCGAACATGATTTGACATATATTTTTGCAATTGTAATTGGAACTACATTTTTATTATGCTCCGCTCAGAATCGGGACTTGTTTTGCATTCTTTTTGAGTAGTTTTACAACGATGATTTTGTTCTTTGTCTTAAGTTAATTTAGCGAGTTTCATTTTATAATACTGGTTTTAAAACGTGTTAGCCACACTAACCTAATTTATAACACGTTTATCTGGCAGTCGATGGTTCCTGGTCTTCGTGGTCGCCGTGGTCACAGTGTGAGGTCACATGTGAAGACGGTCACATACACCGGACACGGACTTGTACAAATCCAGCTCCCGCATTTGGTGGTCTGAACTGCTCTGGAGCGAATCAGGAAACCAGCACGTGCAAGCTTGCAACGTGTCCAGGTTGATTGTACAATAACGTGTATTCCACAAATTGTGCGTTATCAACGCCAAAACATAAACAAAACCCTAAAATAAAAAAAATAACATTTACATTAAAAAATTAAAATAGAAGTTACAAAACCATTTGTTGTGCTGCTTACAGCTAAAACGTTTGCAAGTTCACATATATTAAAATAATGTTATAAATTTTACTGGTCGACCAGAGTTAAGTTTTAAGAATTATATTTTAATATAAAAACGTATTTTAATGGTTCAAAACATATGTCTACTTGCGAGACAGCCTGGTCCCCCTGGTTCAATGGCCACTGTTCTGTGACATGTGGGATCGGAACTCAGACACGTATACGTCACTGCTCCACGGGTCACGCTGAGGATTGTACGGGCAACAGCAGCGCAGTGGTTGACTGTCAAAACCTCCCGTGTGAAGGTACGTCTGTTACCGAATCAGACTAGCTTATAATCAAGCAGTTTTTTTTTAAAGTTTTTTTTTTTATAATCTTAACACTTATAAGACGTGTTATTTTAGTCCACGGTTCTTGGTCCTCGTGGTCAACATGGTCACAATGTGACGTCACATGTGAGGACGGACACATACACCGGACAAGAACGTGTACAAACCCAGCTCCCGCCTTCGGTGGTCAAAATTGCTCAGGAGTGATTCAGGAAACCAACACGTGCACGCTTGCACAATGTCCAAGTATGTCTAAGCATTGTTGTTTTGCAAATATTAGACCATGATGATGAAAGATACAATTTGTATTAAACATCTTCATGTAGGTAACACAATAAGTCAAGTATTTTAGTACTTAATAACGTACAATATGTTTACCAGATTGGAGCGAATGGTTCCTCGGAGACTGCTCGGTGACCTGCGGGGACGGCACCCTGTCGCGTATGAGGATGTGTTCTTCCGGTCATGACGAGGACTGTCCGGGATCTGCCTTCGACACCGTGCCGTGCTCTCGGCCGACCTGTTGACACCTCAGCATTGTTTTTTTTTGTACCATTCGTGAATTTAAATCTGAGCAAAATCTTTTTCTGGATGAAGAGTGTTACAATAAACACGTCCGTCGGCACACCGGCGCTTGTTATTCCCTCTATAACATATGATTCATCTGCATATTTTAAACACTAAATCCAAACAAATGAGAAATGCAAGGACCAATGGTTATACACGATGGAACTGTACAAAAACTATTATATTTTGTAGTGATTTCAAAACTCAATTAAGTTGATTATGATTAAACATAAAAATGGTGGACAATTCATTGTCCAAGTTGTTTCTTCTATCACAGTACCAATTAAGATGAGGAATCGTAGCGATTATCCATCAGTATGATGAAATATTTCTGTCTTTATTCCTTTATCTGAATAACGAAAGGAAAATGTCATATTTCTCAAAATCACAATAAGTTATGACCAAGACATTTATACAAGCTTTTTTAAATGACGCAGTTTTTGCTCTGACTGTATACAATACATTGTTTAATTCCGAAATAAGGCACACGTTACTGCAACAGAACGGCATCTGCGACAAACAGCTGCTTGTTATCCTGACAGATGAAGGGAAGTGCAGTGGGAAGCTCTCAACAAGATTTGGCATAGATTTGCAGGGCACGTAAAGGGTCGTGTGTCTAGCAGGACAACTAGGACACCGTGCCTATAAATGACATAATTCCAGTCGTATATGCCCACAATGGCGAACCCAAGGGCTGTAAGATATTGAATCTAGTCTATATTACAGACACGGCGTATGTTGTTGCATGGAAACCCTTTATAAATATAACACTATCATTCAACACTATCATTAAACACTAAATACAGATCCTCAAAGATATATCTGATCAAAGACATATATTTTTATTTGACAAATATATGTAGTCTTAGCTAGTGAATGATTTTGTGTAAGATACAACTTGTAAGGCACACATCTTTCCTGAATAAGCCGCACAATAGTGACTATACACAGACATGCCCGCGGTGCACGTGCTTGTCATGTTGCAAGTCGCATGCAACTTACACCTATTTGCATCTTCATTACGTATATGTATTCAGGAATCATACGTTGTGTACCAATGTTATATATATATTATTTTATTATATCAGGCACAGTGTTTATGTGTCGAGTAATTGCTGATGGCGCTACTATAATTGTAATTCATAGGATCAGAGATAAACTGTTGATACTGGATAAAGGGGTCGACAGATACACACTCTAGCCCACCCCATTTTAATTGGTCCGGGTATTCGCTTGTCGCCGCACATAAATGTACTGCTCTGTGGATTCGGATCAAGTAATGTCCAGTATATCCAGATTAAGTACATGTTCATACGGTTAACCAGACTCACGCCCTGGGGCACTTGTCAACGCAGCTGATGACAATAATGATCAATGGTTTGTGTGGATCTCTCGAATCACTTCATGTTTGGTTGTCGGAGACTATATAAACAATATATATTGCAAATGATTAATTATGAAATATTTTCAAAAAAAGAGAAACAACTTTTAAGTGAATATTTTGAATGTGCTTAAGCCGTAGCCAATATGTATATTTGTATCAATATTTCATGTATAGAGACTTATCAAATAAACACTTCATAGCAAAATGTGAAATCGACAACATCAAAATATATTACCATTGTTCTCATGTACATGTAATCATTACAACGCGTGAGTTTTAATATACTGGTTGGCGAGTTGTATCCGTGAACTAGCAGTATCCGTGATTTGTATATTAAAAGGTGTAAAAGCTCTGCAGCATTGAATTTAGAGTTTACACACATCATCTAGCAACTGTTCCAAACGCAAAATAAGTTAAAGTCTCCGAAACTTAATATTTTTCAAGATATTTGCATTTTTGTTAAAAAAAATCCCAAAACAACTTAACTCCTCGCGGGGCATTCACGTGCACGTCTTTGCGCATGCGCATATATCTATAATTGGACTCCTATTTTTATCTTGTACTTCCCTATTTTCGGTTTACCACGAGTGATCGCTAGGTTATTCACATAAAGCAGCAATTTTAATCTTCAATCACCTCCATCTATATATATTCAACACGCATTTTTCGTGAAATAGGTTTTCTAAATAAATCAAGAATTGCAATTGCAAAATGTTTACTAAAAAAATATTAACAAAGAATTGCAATTTTAAAATGTTTAGTCAAAATACGGCTAATTTCGGGACGATTTTGATAAAATTTCAATACAGGGGAGGCGCCTACTTCAATAATAATATGGTAATCTCCGGGACTCCCGTTTACCATCAGCAAATTGTTAAGGGGCGCAAAAGGGGTAACCAAAATACCATTTTCCGGCATACACTTATGTTAGCAGTCGCATTATTGCCACTAATCTGGCATATAATTTAATAATATTACATCATTATGATGTAGATAATGAAATGTAGAATGGCAATTAAAATCTTGAGGCGTTTAGTACAAAAATCGCATTTTCAATTGAAAGGAAAAATCATGGATACTACTAGCTTTATTGCTTTAATTCATACTTATTGATTACCACTTTGGCGCCCCTTATATGGGGAAAACCATATTACGTCTTGACAAGATATTTACATCCTCGTAAGCAGAAGGAGCAAAACTTTGTACTGTAACTAGTTTTTTTCAAAGTATTACTTACGCAATTGAAAGTAGAGAAAAACTACTGAAAAAGCACGGATACGATTTAATAGTTTCTTAATTATATTCACGGATAAAGTTTCACCCTGCGATCATGAACTAACTAGTATGCAGTTGGTTGACGACACGAATGAGATAGTTACGTGCTGGCTTCCGAAACTGTGGCAAAATTGTATAGACAACAGAAGTTAACAGAAAGATAAGTGCAATTCATGAACATTTTCATGAACGGTAAAATAATTATAATGGTGTCGGAATAATTATCATGAAAGTAAGGCATTCATAAGCGTGTACTTAAACGCGATAAAGCGAACAATATAACAAAGAAATGTTTATGGTTTCACTAGAAACTAACTGTACTTTAAACGAAAAATATTGTTGTCATTTGGCTTAACTGTATGGCTTGCTTTATGAGCGAACGGATGCGTTTCTTAAATAACTTATGTGGTAAATATTAATTTTGGTATGCGGAAAATAATTTAATGTTTACAAATAGGCCCGAACCTGCAAATCGTGATTTTAATATCTATTGTATCAGTCTAAGAGTGCCACTACATGTCGTCTATTATAACCAGATATTGAAGGATATTGTGTTTTTTTTTAATATCTATTCTATTCTTTATTCCCCAAAAGTGGTTATGCTGTTGTTAACGGCAGTTTGATTAGCAGTGTATTTGTATGTTAATGAACAAATTATTACAAGTTCACGGTGATCAGGATCACAGTGTTGATGTCGAATTTTGTTACAAATTCTTTATTATTGGGAACCTATCACTGGAACATTCTATTGTTAAGTAAATTACCATTCTTGGCCATTGTCTGAATGAAAATATTGTATGGAACATTTTTTGACAAGGTAACATTATTTAATTTTTTTTAATTTCGGTATATGTAATCTAATTGTATTAGTACTATAGCGTTCATTGAAAGTCACACGTTGTCATCAGCATATATGCAAATAAGATTGATAGGCTCTTTGGCTTTCATGGTTTGGTAGAGGCACAGGGCCACTTTGAATTAACACTATGTCGAAAATGATACAATTACTAGTTCGTTCGGAATTGAATTATATTGCCAAAATATAGTATTTAAGCCTTACAATACTTTCAAACTATTTTATACCTAGTGTAACTATTTAATATTACATTACATAGTGTTTTCCGATTCAGCCATTTCAACATGACTTGACATTATTTAGATATGGAAACAGACACTGTGTTCATAAACAGTATAGATGGTTGCCAATATTGTATTCGGATTAAGAAACGTTCTAATATCTATTCTTGTATGCAATAGGGCAACAGTAAGTAACATTGGATCTTAAAGGGTAACTTTGCAAATGAGGATATAATAATATTCTTGTTTAAGATGTCGTTGATTTACAAATATGTAAGGGTTTTGTGATGAATTAACACGATGACCTGAAAAAAAAAAGACAACAAATTAGATCAGTGACTACATGCACACGCATGCTGTCGTGAGCAAATTAGTAATGTCATGATGCATTTATTTACCCCCTTTGGTATTTACCAGTAATTCCTCTTGTCATCTGCCAGCGTTTCGTTCATTGTGTTACTTTATTTTTCAACCTTACATGGTATTTTCAATAAAACAACATCTTTTTTGTTTAACCAAAAAAATATCAAAGTAACAGTAATATTTTTAATCGACCTTCATAAAGGGATTGAAAGCACCAACCTCCACGTGAAAATATTCAAATCATATGGTGTCAATACAAAAAAAAAAGTGGACATCGTAAAATCCTTTCGTTGTTATGATTACGTTGTAAGTTATATTTTATTGTTTTTAATTTTAGCTCGGTATTTATGTCTGGACCTTTAATGCAATATTTCTGAAAGTGTTTTATAAAATAATATTACGAATATCAAACTGTTCTAAAAATAAAGCATTCCAGATATGGACATCATTTTCTTAGCTGCAGAGTCAGGGAGTTCGTGACTGTGTTAGGGACGCATTTAGTGCCCGGTTACGTCATGTGACTGATTACAGACCGCATACTGCATGTGTAACATTTACGTAGCAATCTGGCCAAAAGATCATGTTTCCGAAATTTTCCACACGGACGCAAGGATCAATGGTTATACACGATCGAACTATACCAAAACTAATATTAAGTATAGTGGTTCCAAACTCGATTACGTTAATTATGTTAAAACATGTAAATGTAGGACCATATTTTGTACAAGTTGTTTCTCCTATCACTGTAGCAATTAAGATGACGAATCGCAGCAAGTATCCATCAGTATGTTGAACTATATCTGTCCTTATAAATACCTTTTCCGGCAGATCTCCTTCTGATATAGAGAGAATAACAGGTTACTGAGTAATATATCAGGTGAGGCTTATAATAATATAACAGCTTGCCAGGCAGTAACCTATGTTTCTAATTATTATACCACGGTTTTCTTAAAATTACACCAAACGAGATTATTATATATATATATATATATATTATTTTTTTTAAAGAGCAAAGCTGTTTTTGCTGAGCCGGCCTTTACACATCAACGTACATGTGGTTATGGATTTCTGAAAGTTGACTGGATAATGCCTTATTATTAACATTTCGTAATGATAAATATTTTTTTCACTTAAAATACATAGATTACACACACGTTTATTCATACAATATTGAAAATGCAAACAAAAATGTATTGCATCGAACAATTTCATCATACAGAACAGAACAGAACATTTGATAACAGAATTGTACCGGTACATCGTCTACAACACAACACATATAATAGAAGCAATTAACACGATAAAGCGTAGAACAATTTATTAAACAGATGTATACAATTAATTTTAATCAATGCACAATTCGAAAGTAGGTATTCGGAGGACGAACCGTGTGTAATTACACAATTAATGTAAATTAACGAAAGTTAGTGCCTTTTAAACATTCTGAGGTTCCTTAATAAATTTACAAAGATTAATAACATCTTATTTATGTTTCAATTTTATAATCTGGGTAAGTATATATTCCGAAGCTTTTACACAGAAATATTGTCTAACCATTTTTTCTGAAGTCAATAGTAACAACGTTTAAAAAATTATGACACAATGGTATTCATCCTCTATGTCTGTATATTTACAAAGTTCACAGTACCTCATGCGGAAAACGATAACATTTTCCTGCTTGTATTGTAAGCATAAGTCCATCCATGTAAATTTAATCCAGTCAAGTATTGGAGATTAATTTTGAATAAAATATACACCAACGGTTCGCAATAATATGATGATTTACAAAAACAATACAGACACAACATTGAGCTATTATCTAGTTTTGAAAATATTTCTCGTTAACATGTGATATCTTCGTAAGAAATATATCCTGATTGATATTGTTAATTTTGTCTAATACATATGCAAATCCATAATCAATTTATAATGATATCATATTTGATGCCCAATTTACATATCCGTTATACCAATCAATAACAGATAGGAAATAAATACTCTTAACAGTAATAGCAGGTAGCAATTTCAGCCAGTACTTTTTCATATAAATAGATCTATTAAACATACAAATGACAACATCCTAACTCACTATATGTAATTGCATTACAGGTGTTAATTGTTACTTAAAAGAAAAAAAAAATAATGCGGACTCTTTCAACAGCTTTTGACTTAATACAACCCCATACATGTACATCACAGGGGTTATTCCATACAGTAATCACAAAGGCAACAGCTAATTGACGCATCGTCTAAAGTCAAACTCCAAGCATTAACATACTATAACGTTTATTACTTTTCTAACTTTACATTCAAGGCTAGCCCATAATGCAACAGTGTAATTCAATGTGTCACTGTGAAAGTATTTTGCGAGAAAAGCATGCATCAAAAGAAGTTAAAGAAAGATATAAGTGTATTTGATGGATGCTACCAGATAATGCATTTTGTCATTCCATAGGAATCCAATAAGAAGGGCATATATTTTAAACAATAACACAAGTTTAAATTACTATAAATCAAGACCAAACCAGTGATTGAGAATGTCATAAAGTACCATACAAACATGCTGATGATGATTGCTGTAAGGCATCATCATTGGCCTTTAAAAGAAAAAACGTACTAGGAAAAACATCACATTATACGGTCATTTCATCAGTTTACAGTTTATTTCCAAATACATCGAGGCAGAAATGCCCATGAGTACACATACAAGCAGTACATATCATATATATAACGAGGTCACTGCGGTTCAAATTTCAATTCAGACCATTTCCTTATACAATAATGCATGTCAGTGAGACATCTGTGCATTTTTTTTTACAGAACATGTTCTAACATAAAATATAAACACTAGACAATACAAATAGTTTGTCTTGTTCATACTTATACATAAATACTAGACAAATCAGGGTTCCGTATAATTAATAGTCATAAACAATATGAATTCACAAGTACGTAGTCACATGAGACCTGTGAGAGGTTTACAAGTATTATTCATAATATGTATGATACATATTTCTCAAATGGAAAGCTTTTTTAACATAAATTGCTAAATTTCTATTTATTTTTAAATTATTACAATGAAGAAGTTCAATAAATTTCGGTATGTTTGGTCTGTAATAGTAATATTTGTTAATGTACTGTTTTCTTAATTCACTGAACAATTTACATTCAAACAAAAAATGAAACTCATCTTCTAATTTGTTACATACACGACATACTCTGTTTTCGCGTGGAATGGGTATTGGTTTTTTCCACCTACCAGCTTCTATTTCCAAATTATGCGATGACATTCTTAACCTAGATAATGCGATTCTGCAGCTGTCAATGTTAATTTGGTAAAGATATGGTTGTAATCTAAAATCGGCATATGTAATATACGAGCTTGCTCTGCTTGAATCATTTAATTCATTTGCCCAATTTTGTATAAACACATCTTTTATTCTTTCTTTAAACATTATTAAAAACATATCGATATCTGCGGGTCCTTGATACAACCACACATGGTAAAATCCATGAGATTGTAAAAGACATTTTATCTTATATGCCCATGATTTTGTAGCATTTTTATATTCCACATTTTCAAACATATTTTCGTAGACTTGTCTTGCATACTTGACTGGTTCCATACGTAGTATTTTACACCAATATCTTAAAACATTTAAGTGAAACTTAAGCTTTAGTGGGGTTCTTCCTAATTCCCCATAGACAAAATTGTCATCCTTGTATTTTAGCTTCCCATCAAATATCAATGAATTCCGTTGCAGCTCTAGAGAAACAGTCAAGACACAAATAATACAGTCGAAACGCGATACTGCGAATCACGATACTACGAACAAATTAGTGCATCCTGTAACTATTCGTAGTATCGCGTTTCGACTGTATTTGCAACGATCATAACAAATCCATAGCTCTGGGAAAAAACAACAACATCAAAGCGGAACATGCTGAGAATATATGCAGCTCCTCTTGGTATTTACTTCCATCAAATTTAATAGAAGCCCGGAAATAAGAGTAACGGGTTTTGTGCATTGCACAAAAAGTCGCATTAAAAATAACTTAAACAAGACTACTAGTATCTGGCATTTGGAATTATAATTCTTGCACATTGCCCTTTTGGTGGAGCATTTTTAATGTAACGCCAATGCCATAGAAGGTTATGCATATATAGCTCTCCGTTCGGAATGACAGGAATTCCCCAGAGCTTAAATATTCAACAATTCTAACCTTTGCCCATCTTCCCGAACAGTTGAACAGTTGGGGCTACCTCGAAAATCAATGTTTCATATTGCTTTCTCAGTTTTGGGTTATTTAAAACGTCTTTTCCGGCGATCTCTCAGTTAATATCGGTATAAATCACGCAGTTTGAAGTTTGCATCAAAGCATCAATGAAACAACTTCTTCTTTCCTGAACATACAGAAAATGGTGACCTCGTTTCTCTGGCATATCCTTAACTTTTCTGTCCGCTGCCATTCCGACTGAAAGGGCTCCCCAATTTACTATTGGAGACTGCTCTGGTAATTTGTTCCCTCTGCGCCAATTTAAAACGCATCCACGATGGGCTGCTCCGTAACTTGCCTGACCCGGCATTCCGAAAACGCACATCATTGAGGAGGCTACGATAAAGAAATCTAAATGAATGTTCCTGCTCGTGGTCCCAGCGTGAATGTTTAACAAACACAGCGCTTTGAGTTCGATGTTCGATATTTTCATATCCGATAAAACATGTTCTTTAACGACGCCCGCTCCATACAATATTCCTTTGATACAACCTGGATTTGCTATATTTTCTAAAGCCGTTTGAATTTCATTCATATTGCAAACACCTTCAGACAAGGAACTAACTTTGCACTGAAATGTGTTTCAATTTTTTGTTTGTGGTATTGTTGTGTTTACGCAGGAATTATTCTTTGCATTAAAACAATTGTTCCCGCACTGTTCTCAGCAAGCAGCGAAGCTAATTCCCAAACCAGGCCCGTCAGCCCGCCAGTCACAATATACACTCCATGTTTATCAAATATCGAATCCATTGGTTTCCTTATCGGAAGCAAACACAAACTGCGATTACCGTCTAGTAGTCGTATCTGCCTTGCGTGTATGCTTTTTACCTGTCCTCCAGATGTATTTAATGGAAATAGTGTACTTACAATGTCTCGTATCCACTCAAACGCCATTTTCAAAGTCGTTTTAAGATATTTCTGTGAAAATATATCCTTCAAATTAAGACATGTTAGCGTGAAACCACGGACTTTTCTCAAAACATCTTTTTGTCTCGCCGTTAGATTTTGATCGAGGCATACAAGATGTTGGCATTTCTTGGCGACGAGCGGTGCAAGCCCATAGGGTTCTTGAATGCTACTAAACACTCCACCCTTAAATAATTCGCTTTCAGGTCAATAACAGGACCTTCCACTCCTAATTGTTCTGTCAGGATTTCTTGCAATAATGTGCAGAGGGAACCGGGCTCCTGGGATAGTAAGTGTACGGTTAACTGTCCGTCTAGGAAAGAGGCAAGTGGCTGAACACCGTCTCATATGTTAGAAGACCCGGAATATAATCATGGTTCAAATTCAAATCACATACCCTGGTATACCTAATGATGTCTTCACTGTTGAGACATAAAGCGCAACACCGATTCATGCGTATAACCTTCCTTGTGTATGAACCCTATTTGCTCGGTAATAGCTTGAACTTCTAAACTCGTATCATCAACCAAAAGCACTTTTTGGAATAAAGTAGGTACTACCGCTGACTGAATAGCGTCTACACTTCCATGACCTAGTTCTGCTGGAGTCAAATACATTTGCGCGTTCTCGACTTTTGCATCAAACCCCGGCAGCTGTGCAAGAAAGGGTTGTAAGGAAAATTCATTTCGAAGTCGAGGTGTGATGGTCTGGCGTGGTACTGACTGTACAGTATTTTGGTAGGCGTTATAACCATGTCATAAGCACGACCGGATTGTTCAAACGTTTTCTAAACGGTGCTGACTATATTTTCCAACAATTCAATCAACGATGGCTGAATATCAATAATAGTAACATTCAAGTCAAATGTTTCTACAATCAATGAACGTTCAAAGCCCCATATTTCAGCACCAATAGGATTGAGCGTACAAGCCAGTGAACCATCCACAAACTGCGTGTTTTCAGTTAGCACATACAACTGTGTATTCTTGTCATCGCAGGATTTAACAAATTCCGTGGCAAAAAGACAATTCTCTACTACAATATCAAACATTGCTGTAAGATCAAAATCCATTGGATCCGAGCGGAACGAAGAATGCGTGAAGTTTCGATGGACTATCTGTAGTAGTTACATAGATATGGACTTGTTACACGCAAACCTAAACCTTGAATTGTACGAAAAGGGGCTTATTCTACTAAATCGATGATTATGCGCCTCGGTCAGTGACCTTTCATAATGACCACGAAGACGTGTGAATTTTCAATTAAATATATGTAGTAGTTTCAAAGATAAGAACGAGTTGCACGCAAACCCTACCAGAGTATTACGACGAGTAGAATAGCTTCAACTTTTGGTTTAATAGTCGAGCTTACGACGTGTATTAGTATACATTGACATTTACTTGTACGTTTACACAATCACTAATTATTCCTGATTGATATTTGTTAGGATTTACTATTTTAAACATTTTAACCCAAAGCACTGCACAACAGTCTTCCCTCTTCTCTATATGAAATGTTAATTCAAATTCAATGTATGCATGTTTTGAAAATTGATGCATACTTACATAAAAAAAGATATATAATGAGTAAAATTGGCAAACTAACACATACTAATACAGTGAAACACAATGCATTGGGTCAACAAGTAATAGCATACTGTTGTTTAGAATTTAGATGACGATTTTCGTGGAATTATGTTTTATATATTTTGTAGTTTGCAAAAAAATGCTTGACGATCACCAATGCAGTTCTTGCCTTTTATGGACTCGTCGTTCTGAACATTGGTGTTCTCGTGTTTGTTTTCCGCGCTATGATATCTACCAGCTGAGATGGAGAACTAGTATGTGGATTTGTTTACGGTGATTACAAGTACTCATACTGTTAAACACACAGTCATGGTCAATAAGATAATTTTATATTATAATATATTTATATTATACTATACCAGTTCTGTTAACAGCTCACAGATTATCTAACTTCTCAATAGAGACATTATCTTAATTTTAATGTAAATTTATAAAATTAAATACTTTAAAATTTGTTTAATGTATAATTTCCTTACATATATATGTACATGTATTCCGGAATATGTGTATTATTATTGTGATATTTTTCTAGTTTCTATGTTAAACGTTCATGGAATATTTGTTTCGATTTTCAGCACAAGATTCAAAGGCGAAAGCACACAGGTAAGCATACAAAACATCATTTGCATAATAACCATATCATACACCACCACAGGTTATAATTAGTCATTTACTGCCATGCATATTGGTCGATAACAACGTTCTAACACTGTGTTACTTGACTTAAGTACACCACTGCATAGATTGTCGCGAGTATTTGAAATCCTTTTTTTCATGTTCTAGCTACAACATCTCGGTCTTAAAATCACTATTTATATTACACGAACAACTGTCGTACAGCCCACAGGAGTCCCCGTATGATTATCCAAAAGACGATTCTATGTACTTGAAGCTGGACTACCAATATAAAAGGTGAGAAATACAAATATCTTGTTTAAGTAGATTTCTTTAATTGTAACCAACATTGAATAAAAATATTCAAGTTGCGAAAACAATGTAATATATATTTTTGTAATTAAAATCAATTGATGGATCGCTATATTGTTATGTCTTTTCGAGTTAATCTCCGACCGTTTACAATATGAATTTTTTGTATAAGCCAATTCCATCAAACAATGAAGTCCAGGCTTTCTGAAGGGCTAAACGCATTGTCAATCAAATCTCGTCGATGGGTCAATTCATTGACATTCATATTATGATATGTGTTTGTGTTTTACGAGTGTAACGTTTTCTAAAAGGTTTTCCAGTTCAATTATTGTGGTTTTAAACATCGTTTGCATTTTATTTCAAGACTTGCTGCACCATGCTTGCGATGTTCTTTGCAATCGAACATCATGGAAATTAAACATGAACATTAAGCATAAACATTAAACATGAGCATCAAACATGAACATTAAACATGAACATTAAGCACGAACATTAAACATGATCATTAAGCATAAACATTAAGCATGAGCATTAAGCATGAACATTAAACATGAACATCAAGCATAAACATTAACCATGAGCATTAAACATGAACACTAAACATGAACATTAAACATGAACATTAAGTATGAGATTCATCAGATTACTCACCATTTGACTTAGATCTGCTATTTGTATTCATTGTGCGTGGTATGAAATTGAAATACTGTTAATCATATTTATTGTTATCAGAATGTGTGTTCATACTATTTGCAAGATACTAGTATAATATTACGTTGTATGAACTTGAAGTAAAAGCAAAAAAAATCAAACGTATATATCATATTCCATCTGAATTATATGCTCATTTAATTATAAAGGCTAATGTCATGTACAACGATAGGCATTTATTTCAATTAAACTAAAGGGACACATGCAAAAAAACGACTGAATATATATTTGTAGAAAGCATACGCATATAACAATCCCTTCACAAATCATGGATAATGCAAAAAGTGGTTCACAATTAAAGGCCTTGTTAAAGGTATGTCTGGCATCTCCATGGGGTATTCCACTCTTGTGTATTGGTCCACCATAATTTTTTTTATCATATCTCCATTTTTTTCTCTCAGATGACTGAGTCATGGCTGGCTGCACTGTTTCCTCTTCACCAGTGTACTGATATCAGCTGATAAGGGTCGCCACACTGTGTCCATACTGTTACCACAGAAGGGTACCAATACACAGGGGCACAACACCACAGATTTGGGGGGGGGCGGTCAAATAAAGAAGGATTAAACTAGGTCTTTAAGCAAAAGTCTGTCCCCACTGCCAATTAGATCGATAATGTTCATGTCCATGCAAGTGCAACATCGTGTCTAGATCTCTCGGCAGACGAAGTTGGGTCTAACTTGGCTGAACAAAGCTTGGAATGGCTGTCGGGTTGGTGTCGTAGGGGAGTTGTATGTGGTCCGTGTGGTGTTTGGTCATGCTTTGTTTTGCTGAGTATCTGTCTGGAAAAACTCGTGTACACAAAGTCATACAATCTGTCTGATTTTATTTCAAATACTTGAATGGAAAGAAGCAGACTTTTTGAAACGTCACTCAGAATATAATGTGCACCTCCGTACAAACCACACAAGTTCTCTCACGGAAATAAAACCCTTATTAACAATCGAAGATAACAAAACTTCATATAATAAACTTGTAATCAGTACAAACCACTTGATTGTTTAGCATCTGTCTTTTTGCTCTCAAGTCTTGTATTAGTGTGTATTGTTTTAGATCTTCTTATGTAGGTTAATACACTTGCAAAACACATGTATTTATTTAAAAAAGCATTGTGAAATTTAAATGCACGGTTTCAACTTTGGTAAAATCCATAAATGGTATGGTATTGTTAAAACTGAATGCACTATTTAAATATTAGTTAGATTTGTTAATGATTACGCATAGTGAACACGAAATGTGTGTTTGACATTGGTGCAACATCAAGAATTCTCGCAATGTTGGTAAAACTAAACATTGAGTGCACTGTTTCAACATTAATACACGACGTTAATGAATATGCAGTTAAAAAACTCACTTTATATTTCCTACATTGGAGCGTTAATGGTAAGACATTGTGAAAAGTGAATGCGCTGCTTTAACATTGACATCACCTTAAGGAAAAGGCATTGTAAAAACTAAATGTGTTGCCTTGCATTGACAGCACGCTAAGGAAAACTAAATGCACCGTATCGACATTGCTACACCGGATGAATGATAAGGCATTGTGAACATGAACTCTGTATCAACATCAGTACGAAACATTAAGGATGGTGAGTTCTGAACACTGCACACCCCGTTGCAACATTCATACGATACAGAAAGGACATTGTGAAAATTGAATACATGTACGCTGTTTGAACATTGGTACATCGACATTAAAAATATGGTATTCTGAAAACTGCATTACCCGTTTAAACATTCTTACGATACAAAATGTATAGGACATTGTGAAAATTGAATACGCTGTTTCAACATTGGTACATCACATTAAAGCTGCTACTGCACAGATGATTAGACGTATACAACTGAGGCAAAAGAAGTTGTTTGTTGTGTAAAGCTCACGATACTCATCGAAAGCATTCCATTAAGCATCATTTAATACTATAATAACAATACAGATAATTGCGGTCTTGACGACTTATTCTGGAAAGCCCTTCTAAAAATAGACTACTACTGTTCGGTGTGTGATATTGAAAGTGCTATGTTTATTCTGAGGCTCAGGGTGTAATTTCGGGCCGACATATGTCCACTAGTTGACTAAGACTAAATATTATATAATATTTTAATGATTTAGTATTTCCATTCATTTTATAGATTTCTATACGTGTCCTGAAATATATTGAAAAATGTTGTACAAACTAAATTTATTGATTGAAAAAGTCCTGTGAACCAACTGGGGATTAAACCAGTGTCCACGGCGTGCAAAGCGGACATTCTAACACTTCGTTAAAGTATACCGAACTCTCTTTGCGCTACTTGTCATTTCCGACGCATGCTGTGACTACAACGGAATTCCCGGCATTTAATTGGCTTAATGGACCACGTGGTAATTTCATAACAACAACCTCAGAATAATAAACGCTTTTGAAATCGGATTGAAACAATGCCTTGTAAAAATTATATTAATATGTTTGAAATATGGTTAATGTGTCCATAATGTTATTTCTGTTCTATAATATTAAATAATATTGGAATTTACGTAAATTAAAACAGTGTTTATTTCATTTCTGCCATTTTCCCATTCTGTGACGTAGCAGCTTTAAAGATATGTCAATCTGAAAACTGCATGAACGCACTGTTTTAATATTAGCACAGCACATTAATGATAAGCCACTGTGAGTCCCGAATATACTGATTAAACATCGGTACAAACGTAAATTGACAAGTTGATTATTTATTTGCCTTACTGTTTGTGCTGCTTGTCTTTAGTCGTTATATCGTTATCATTAACATTTTTTTCCGAATGAACTTGTGTGATAATATTGAAACCTGACACAAAACAAAAAGTTCTCAAGCGCACTCACGACGTTCTACACATTGGAAGTCACGAAACACTATATGCACATTTGAAGTGTGCCGTTCAGTTTCTATTCTGACAATCGGAATCTAAATAACAGTTTGGTTAAGGACAATGGTGAAGTAATGGGTTTCTCTAGTGCCGTTCAGAGTACACTTTTTATTCAGGAAATTACATGCCACAAGTCCAAAGTCGTTGTATAGTGTTCTTTGTGCAATATGTTCCTAATATATTTTATTAAATTCCATAAAATCACAGTCCATGTTTAAATAATTTTGTTATTAGGAATATTCATTATTGATATTTTCCCGAAATGTCTAAGTTAATGATGTTCTGTTGGACTGCTTTAGTTTTTCATATAACAGGTACGTTAATAGAATGTGTGGACACGTGTACGGATTACATAAATACTAAATAAGTGGTTCTACGTAATTCTCATACATTATATATTAATATATAAATTCATTTGCGTTTTGAATTAATATGTGTATTATATACTTTATTCTACGTTTTGTTCTATGCCAATCATGTAAATATTAAATGTGTTCTCTTCTGATACATTTGCTATATTTCAAAAATATTGTTCATATAATATATATTTTAATTCATTCATTTCTTGTTAAATATTATTTATTTTTACTCATTGTAAGCAGTTTGTTCGGGCTACTAACTTGTGTTTTTTTTTATTTTTTTTATTCTTATTTAATTGTTTATTTTCTTCAGTCGTAATGAACTAAAAATACTAAACATAATTGACGTTCATCGGTTTAAATGTATTGAATATTGTATAACATTAAATCCGTTTAATTATTTTGTAAACAACTTTAGCTGCACAAAACGTACAACTGTCAGTCACTAGGATGTCTGCAACCAGCTTGGAACTGACTTGCTCCTGGACTAATGAGACAAGTCTGATCATGTTCTATGAAGCGAGCGATAGTTCAAACAAGCAAAAGATGTTTGATATTGTATACAGGCAAAACAACTGCAAAATTAATACTCAGCTTAATATCACCGTGCAATGCGACTGCAAGGACAAAGGTGTGGTACGCTGTAATATCTCTGGTCTCAGCGAGGAACAGTACATCGACCAATGGCAGTGCTCGGTGACAACAGAAGGTACTGCGATACACAGCAACATTACTGGGACGAAAAATAATGGTAATTATTTTGGTTTTAACAACACTTATTTTAATATTGACAATGTTGATCACTTTCATTTCGTTTTAAATAAAAAATAAAACAAAGTAATATAGATGTATATTCTAATGCAATAGTATTGTTTAATAATGCTATTTTAAGGTAGTACAACTCTAATGGGCAATTATTTCAAACCTAATTTTAAATATTATTTACATTATCTGTTTTACGACACTGATCTAAATACAAATTTTGAGGGTGGCTTTCAATGCAACTTTTTTTTGTAAATGTTCAGGACAACCCTTTTTTCCCCCATTTTTCATTTAAATTAGTTACCCTTATGGATGAAAACAATTAAATCACAACTCAATGATTGTTGCACATATATCCAAAACTGTTGGTGTCTTTTACAGAAGTAATGATTGAAGATTATAAGACAACATGAGGCATTATAGGGACCTGTTCACATATTGGCGACTTGACAATTTATATATTTTTGTCACATATTTCAAAAATGAAAAAATAGTGTATGTTAAGGAGGCGAATAACGCTACAGACATATAAATACATGTATACTGTAAATACCGTTTCCTTTATGAGTTATCATCAGTAGAACTTGATAAAATTATAAAGCGTTTGTAGGCTAAACGATGGAATAATTTGGAGTGTTTCTATTGTTTTCGTTAAAATCGTCGTCAACACGTGGATCACTTACATAAGTAAAAAAAAAGCAGGATTAAATATACAAGTCGGAATGGCCGAGTGGTTTAGGAGATAGCCTTTTGATCCCGTGGTCTGAGGTTCGAACCCCGGTTGGAGCAACTCTTTTATTTTAATTTATTTTTAAAATCCTGTTCTTGTTATTATACTCGAGCTCTTTTGTTCCATTGCTTAAATCAGTTAAGACATTTAATTGCATACTTCAAAAAATGCAAATGTCTGTGAACAAGTCCCTTTAAAGAAGATACAAATATGTCTAATTATCAATTTTCAATGGTTGTTCATCATAAACTTGAAGCTGACAGAACAGATCAAATAATATGTTGTCTAAAAGATTTTGGTTTTCCTGGACTGATATGTTTTTTCACTTAATTTGTTTTATTTATTTTCAATCTATAACATATATTTGACTGAAATGAAACGATAAAAACAAATTGACCGCGTACTTTTTTGAAAAACTGACGAAAATATATCATACCCGTTAAAAACATACAGCTATATTTAGACAATTGGACAACAATAATTATCAAATGTGTTATAAATTATGCATTTTAAATTTAATACACCATTTATACAAGTTTGACAAAATGTTTAATAATTAAAAGTTATTATTTCAATTAATTAAACTTTTTTTCAAAATCCAGTTTCCTAGGGATATAGCCTATAATGTTTTCAGCTCTGGGACAACACATCATACATCATTAATTAATTTATTTATTGTATTTTTTTCCGTTGATCTCTATGTCAACAATGTATATGCTGGTAATTGAGACTGTATATTCTGGTAATTTAGGCTGCATCTTCAACAACTGGCACAGTCAGAAAAACGCGTGTACTGTGCTGGGCACCAGGCTTGGCCTCAAGGGAAGCATTCCTAGTGATTTGTGGCAATTCTCTTCATTCAGCTGCAATTAACTGATGATTTTCCACTGCAAATATAACAATATGCATACACAACTTTCAAGTATATGTGCAACCCAACCTAGTAAGCCATATTTTTCAGTGTTAGGTAAAAGTAATGTCAACACTGGGTAATTAATGAATGGATCTGTATTACATGTATTATGCTGATCATGAAGAAACACAGGTTCACACTTTCATAAGCGAAATGGCACACGTATTATGTATAAGTTCGCAACAATTAAAGGAAAAGCCTGACCAAAACCTTAGTGTCTTGAGGCTTCAAAACTAAGGGACTGACACATTATACATGTACTTCACGACTTGTACGTTCATTTACTTACATGTATAGAAATATGGACTAACACAATAATACAATATTACTAATACTTATATATTAATTGTACATTAAAGCAGTAAAATTTCGTAGTTCAAGCATTCAACTGAAAAGCATCACATTATCTTCTAATGAACAATGTTCTGATTCTATAAGACAATATATCCAGAAATTTCAGAATAAAAATCCAATTATTTCAATTTCTGGTCTTACTAACATGTTTTTCATCTCCTTATTATCAGGATTCAAGCTGGGTCAGTATATGTACGATCTGGTGATGGTTATTGATTTTATTTAGCTTCGATTTTCTTTCAGTAAGCATTCCATTTTTGCACCTATTGATAATTTTCCTTTGGCAGTTGTTTTTTTATTTATAACACGAAAATATGTGACTTCTGATTACTTTCGGTTTCGATTTCTATCAATCTTCCATTATGGCAATATATTTATTTGTTTGAATTTCGTCAGAAGTATATATATAATACTAACATGTATAAAATAATGTTATTATATAAAATAATGTGTTTATATTAAAAACACCATATGTTCGACCAGAATCGGAACCAAACGTGCATAGTTCGAACTTGGTAACGAAACTTTCCGACTGTCACCGATATCGGCCTATCTTAGAACAAAAAACATACGGAAAATTATTAGAATTGCACTACCTTAAAGTATGTTAGTTTTTACATCCGTCCCTCCTACCATTTATGTTCAGTTAGAATCAGTCACTAAGGTGTTCAAAATAGTTTTGATACATGGCTATGTTGTGAAGTATAAACAGCTGTCCATGCACATTTCATAACAAAGTGAGTTTGATTGATTGACAAAGTTATATGTTTTTATAGGAAACATTATATAATAGTATTGTTGTTGTATACATAAAATCGCTGATTGTTTATTTTTTTCCTTTAATGGATTTAAAGAAAATGATCAAACAAAACAAGAAGTGGAGGCAACAGTTGCGCATACTGTTGCATCAACCTCTGAGCTCACTGTTGTTCACATGGGTTCCATGCAAACTCATTTGAACGGTAAGTAAAATGCATATTATCATTCTTTCCTATCAAACTTTAATTTAATATGGTTTTATTCAAGGATCAAAAACAATTATGTTTGTATTTATAAGCTGTTCAATACTCAATAAAATCTGCTTGAATGAGCCATGTATGTTTTCATACACTAATTCATTACTAATTCACTGTAACAAAACTGTGTCATAGTACTTGTGTTTATAACTGTTCAAGAACTAAGATATTCTGATCTATATGCATCAAGCACATTTATAAAAACAAACTGATGTTACTATAAAACATTTGTCTAATGTTTCAGTGACACCTGAAAATTGAGAACGTTGTTTTTATATGATAATACTGAGATTTGCAAATCTTATCTGACCATTTCGCTTGCATATTTACAGTACAATCTACAAAGCCGACGAACATATTAACAACATATGCAGAAACTACAAACCGCACGCCTGCATTAACAGTCGGACTATGTAAGTTCTTGTAACATCAAAACTATTAAAATTCATTTTTCTTAAAACAAGTTTCGTACATTTTTAAGAACAACAAATCCTAAAATGATTTGTATAGTAAACAATATTTTATTTTTCCACTTAACACAATTAATTACTTTTTTTCTAGACCCTGCTTCTAGGCTCAGTTCACTAAACGGTGCATCTACAGCTTCCATCGAGGCATATTCAGTTACAGCAGTTACAGCAGTTTCATCTAATGGTTTCATTCTCGGTCCGGCGATCTGCGGCGTCCTCTTACTAGACGTGGCTCTCATTGCGTTCATCTTCAGGACGAACATAACACGAAAATTTAGACGTAAAAAAGGTAAGTAAATGGTTTGTTCTTGAAAAGGATGTTAAATAATGACTCAGTATTTGTATTTCACCGTTGCACGAAAGGAATATATTTATGCAACTTATCAATTCTGTATAAAAGGAAAGATGTTCTTTTGACTTTCCAGGTCACACGTGTTCCCCAGTTGAATCCTTATCAACCATGCAGGAAATGTAAGTCTCTCTCTCTACTTATACAGTTCACAGACAGGAGAACGGTATCACGATTGGATACCATTAAGTAGCTCTGATTGTTGAGTGTCCGGTAGTGTTTTTTAAATCGACGAATATATTAACTTCCCTTGGTCTCATTTTTTTGCTTCTGAATATATAATTTATTATTGGTCGTAAACATGCGTTTTTCAACTGAATATTATATTAGTGCATCATTAGTTTACTAAAGACGTTTATTAGGTATAACATATATTTTACTTTGCATGCAGTACGTATTCCATATTTCCAAACATCTTCGTATGATTCAGATAGATGAAAATATAATCTAATGTTAACAAACATCGGTAAGGAACTACATTAGTTCAACAACTGATTCACCAAACTACAAACTGCAGGCCACATTTTAGGGAATCATACTGCATTTAACGTCATAAGAAGCTTCAACAATTTTAAATTGTAATATATTTATCAAGAATTTAAATCAATATTTGCACTGCTCACTGATATTAAAAAAAAGTAAATTGGAATATATTTATCTAGAATTTAAATCAATGTTTGCGTTGCTCACTGATATTAAAAAATCAAATGAATTCAAATAAATTTAGGAAATAGTAATTCTTACCTTATATAGTGTGTTGATTTGTTTTTAATTCAAAGAAGAGATCACCCACCGACCCAGGAAGTTGCTGAATACGTGAATGTTGGTATGTCACGGTTATTTCAGCATATGCTAATCAGTGTTTAACAAGTAACCACCGCAGTTTATTTTTTTTAAAGAAAAACAGGTAATGAATTATTCATGCGTTACAGTAAATGTTTTAACCGTTAAACAAATATGTTCGATGATAACATTCATAATTTTAAAGCACGTTCCAGCTTCAATGTTGTATAAATGGGTTTAAATTTTATGTTAAATGTTGTCTATTTCAGCCAATGAAACATCGTTGAACCCACAAGCGTAAGTAAGATGTCTTTGTTGTAATTATGTTGATTTGATAGCGAGGAAACGTATGCTTCGCTTTTTAATCTGCAAAAGATTTGAGTCACCTTTACATCTACATGTACTTTTAAAGTTGCTATCTCTATCAATACTTTGCAAAAATAGATGTGTGTTTTTGTTTGAACAAATATATCCAGTTCCATTGACATAATGACGATGTGCTTTTAATGTTAAAGTCAATAAACTAAATGTTCCAACGAAAGCGTCTTGAATGGCCGTAGTTTGACATACGCATACGCATGTGTAAGAATCAGCACACAATTGAGAAAGTCGTACATACTTATATACTATCATGCTTGGCAATACAGAGCATCGTCGTCTACAAATGCTGCCGAGACGGACGTTGTGTACAGTGTGGTCGTAAAGAAGAAGAAAAACAGAAACATGGGTAGGAAGTTTATACTGACAGGCAGTTAAACACACTAATATTATAAGAAACTACACAATTCAGCGTTTGTGATAAAAAAAATAAACATATTCCTTATTAAAGGATGATGGAATAAGTTTCGTATAATCGGCTTTATATATAGTTACCATATGCAATAGTATAAATATTTAACAATATTTTAATGTACATCAATTATAAATACACGTACATAGAGACACGCATTCCAATGATTTCTAACATGCATGATTTCAGCTAACCAGCCAAAGTCACAGCCAGAGGCGTAAGTGTTCTCAAAATGAACTCAGAAGTGGAATTAACGTTAAATTTATGTTGTAATACGTACTGGTGTATTAAGTCTACTGTAGCTGCATTTTTCTATACTTCTTAAACATTAATGACACTGTCTCTTCAGAGCTAAACCGCCCCCTCTGCTGTCCACCTCTGATGACAACGTGTACGTAAATGTCTGCAACAGACGGCCCAACTGATGTACCGGTAATTCAGTTACATTTATTCAAACGCACCATATTATATGAAGTTATCTCATCTATGCATTGAGAACAGTAAATGAAACAACAGTACGTTGCACTATTGATAAAACGATGCATTGCTAATGCAAACACATATGTTTATAATTATGAAAATAAATATAATATGATTGGCATTTGCATCTGGCATAATAGGCTGTTAGTCCTTTGAACAGAATTCTGAATGGTTGAGCATTCCAAATATGGATTTTGCTTTAGATACATAAGTAATGGCCTAAGTGTGTCATCTCGTTTCAGAACAAGGGAAATCATGCAATAATGAAGAGACGAAATGTTGTACATAACAATACGGAATGTTTAAGTTTGACTGCAACTTGAAACTTTCTCTTTCAAATAATGTGTTGAAGATATTCTACAGAAATACGTCACTAACATTTGAAATTGCAGATTAGCCATGGAGATCATAGTGAAAAAGCTAGATGTATATATGTGCCTTATGTGTAGGTTTTGTTTGTTCATGTGGTTTGCTTCTGTTTTATTTTGTAGCATTTCAATGGTTATACCTGAATAAAAACCTTTATGATTAAGTACCACGAATTACATGTATGCAGATTTAAAAAAAAAAAAATTATATCACATGTTGCAACCGATTTTGGTTCTCTAGACAACAATTGTACATTGTCAGATTTCTCTTTTGTTCCAATAGATATTGTTCATAATAATCTAGACCGTTTATGTAAAAAAAACGTTTTGGATACATAAATTAAAGACTATGCTTCCTAACGGTCTTAATAACAAAGTGCTGTACGATATATAATACGTTCACATACTTGACATATATTCGATGTTTGCCTATTACTATGTTTTTTATTATATTAATATTAATAGGCTGATGAATCAACTGTGATCCATCATTTTATACTATCATGATTATGTGTTCTATATATGTCAGCATAAAGCTATTTTACATTTCTTACAGGTCATCATTTTTCCGCCAAACGACGTAACGTCACTGTATGACATCGACGTCACTTCCTTTGTTTATGTTTATTATTTTTATTACTTCTGATGAAGGCGTCATGCCGAAACGTTTAGTGTATTCAAATAAAATAAACAAACGTGTTTGTGCGATAATTATTATTATTATGTATGCAGATTAAAATCCACCAATAGTTAATATTGCCAGTGTTCAATTTCACATTAGATGCATCAATACACACATCGTATTATGATGCACTACAAATACTAAACAAAGACATGAACCTAGATAATGATTTAAAATAATATTTATACATGTAAACACCGCAGTAAACCGATGCATATATTTATTTTCATAATTGTATTTCTCTGTTGTTTTCATGTTACAATTTTATATATGTCATCAAAATATTAACTACAGTACTCAATTTAAAATATGTATTTGGTTGAAGGAATACATGTTAGGAAGTATATTGTAAGTAACTATGTATAAACTTATAATGATACCCTACTTATATAACTTAGTAATGCAAAAGGTGTAATAAATATGCTATATATACCATTCATACGTTTAACTGTTTTTACTGTATACCGTGTAGTTATCCTTTATGCACGTACTTGTTGTATCCGATGTCCTTTATGATGTTATTGCTGAAAGTCATTAACAAAACACCTGTTTTTTTCTGTTCAGATCCAATGAAACAATAAATATGTGTATAGCAACATTAAAACAGTAGATCAGCCATGGACATTATTGTTTCATTGAACCATGAAGTTCGTTTCTTTGCATGCATGTAAATTTTAGATCATGGTACTTAATATGTTTCAACACACGTGTGTTAACGTGTTATTACGTTAGAGGGCTTTTGTTCAGACACTCTTAAATATTCAGGTGATTGTTATTGGCAAAATACATATTTCTGAAACTCCTGTTTTAATTATAAAATGCAGCAGAAAACCCATATTAACTTGCAAAGGTTTCTTACGTCAATTATGTCACCAATTGCTCATACAACTTCAAATACATCACGAAAAAAAACTTATTAACGTACAAAGGTCACACGTGACTTATTGCACATATAACAAACGTTGATAGCAGCTTGTCGTGGCGATCGGACGTAGTTTCTAGCGCTCTCGATAAAAACCAATAATGTGATTATCGTTTATTCGCGGGTGGTGTGATTGCAGTGTGTGGTTATATATTAGTTTAAATATAATCAGGACATTTTCCTTTACAAATATGCTGGAGATATGGATATGGATAGTGGAACTATACAATAAGAAATAAGAAATAGTAAGAAATAAGCAGTAGCCTGCAAATTATCATTAACTGAAAATTAACTGAAATATGTATATACTTGTGTTGAGTTTCTGTCGTGCCGTATGTTTTTGAAGTTTTTGAAGTGCTAAGCCATTCAGACTGTGGTATTGTGATATTATGCACAGGGTTTGCCTAGTGAATTCTGTATTGCCTCGGCTGCAGTGAACAGTGATTTAATTTGGACTATTGCGGAATAGATGCTCTAACACTTTGGAGTCCGTGAGGGCCGAGTCGCACATCAAAAAAGTACCTACCTTCGTTGTATGAGGTATGTCGTTATGAAATTTCATGAGGGTCTCACGAGGGTCTGTTTTATAATTATAATCATTACCCATAATTCATTCGGCAAATGTCACTGGAAACACCCGACCGATTTCGTCAATCTAAGCGAGCCCTTAGTTCACCTGATACTGAATTAGTTACGGACCCCAAGCGCCCCTCATACACCCAGGTAGTGATGGCATCACCATCAACACCAACATCACCAGACGAGGCCTCGCAAATTACAAGCAATATACCTACCATTGCCCTGTCCGAGGAAGCCTTGTTGCAAATATCTACCCTCCTTGTGGCCACTTTCAAAACCCAAATTGAAACGTTGGTAGAACAAATAGCGACCAGTGTTTTTACGAAGCTCACAAGTAAATTGGAATCCCTTGAAAAAGCAAATGACAATCTCAATAGGGAAAACACTGAACTTAAGTCAAAAGTCCAAGTACTGGAGAACAAACTAGACGACCAGGAGCAGTACTCGCGGAGGAATTTGGTGCGCATTTCAGGCGTTAAGGAACTAAATGATGAAAACACCGATGACATCGTGTTAAAAATATCGAAAGCTGTCGGCTGTGACATCACCATAAATGACATTGACCGCTCTCATAGAGCAGGAAAGCCTAACCCTCGAAAACCACGCGACATCATAGTCAAATTTGCTACGTACAGAGCGAGACAAAAACTATATAAATCTCGTTCGATTTTGAGAGAAAAAGGGTATCCGAATACATTCATCAATGAAGACCTCACACGCAAGAGAAGCTTCTTTCTCTACAATGCTCGAGAACTTGTGAAAAGAGGTCAGCTGCTTGGTGCATGGTCGTCTGATGGAAGCATTCTTGTAAAGGACCCTGACTCCAAGATCCACAAAATAAACAATGAGCATGACATGGATGCATGGAAGTGAACATTGATTTACGCGGTAACTCTACAGACATAGCATTCGTGTTTTTTTAAAGGTTGTATAGTGTATATATTTACGGAATGCACTTGATGCTTTCACAGATTTTGACTATAGTTACGAGCTGTTGAATTTTTTTTTTTTTTTTTTTTTTTTTCACTACTAAGTATTGTCAAACGTGTTTATTATTATTTACTACAGAGTTTTTGACAGAATCGTTGTTAAACTGGTTCATACCTGTCGTTGTCCTATTTTCTGTACACTTGTTTCAATAGTTTTCACCGCTCTCGGTGCACGTTTATTACGGTGAACTTATTTTAACTTGCATTTAAATCTTATGTTATTTTGTCACGGTGAGCGTTGCTTACACTGAGATTAGTTTAAATTGCTTGTAAATCTGATGTTATTTTGTCACAATGAGCGTTGTTTACACTGCCTGTTAAGATGATAATTACTGCTTACACTGAGATTAGTTTAAATTGCTTGTAAATCTGATGTTATTTTATCACAATGAGCGTTGTTTACACTGCCTGTTAAGATGATAATTACTGCTATCGTGTTAACCCGTCTCCATTAAATACGTTGCGCCCTGTAACAGGATCAAATACACGGATGTGTTATTTTCTCCAACACACACTAACTTGCCTAAAATATATTGTATTGTTCATGGCATTAGCTAGTAGCAATGTACCGTTTGATCATTATTTTGATTATTTGGTAACGCTACTAGTGTGAATCTTACCCAAGGCAGACAACAACGCCGCATACTTTTTGTCTTGTCATCGATATGGAGTATCATACCCATAAGTGAAAAATAATCTTAACGCCCTGAGCGTCTGTGTTTATATATATATATATATATTATTTTTTGTTTGTTTTTTTTTTGTTTTTTTTTTAACATCTTTTTAAATTATAAATATAGATAAAATAGACTTGTAATTACCATACAATCTTGCCTGCTGTCACTTGTACTCATCTGTTTTCGCCGTACTATATACTTAAAGTGTTGTTTTTTAATGTGCAATGCAATTATTAATACGACCTAAGCTCAGTTACTGTATATATATGTATATGATTTACTTAACTTTTGCATATTGACTCATCATTCAACTTTCTCCTTCTGAATGCCTATATAAGTGGCATTTATATACTGTTATTTATATATGCCTAATTACCTTGTATTGACTCAAAAAGTTCTGTTCCTTAACTTCATTAAAAGAACAATCTTTAATAAGTCGA
The DNA here is from genome assembly GCA_027627225.1 of Congeria kusceri. Taxonomy (NCBI): domain Eukaryota; kingdom Metazoa; phylum Mollusca; class Bivalvia; order Myida; family Dreissenidae; genus Congeria; species Congeria kusceri. The sequence goes on from CM051035.1 coordinate 6,632,780, forward strand.
ATTCTAAAAGGCTTTTAATAACTTTGCAAAATTTCCATATTGATTGAATAACATACAAAATAATAAATTAATTTCAAAAATCATAATAGAATAAACTAAACAAATTATAAATAAATTAGCATACATGCAAATAAATAAAATTAGTTAAAATAGTATTGAAATATACTAATATAATTCATTATTGTCCTTAGCTAGTTATTGTGAATTACCATACTGTGATTACAACCACACATTTCTTCTTTTTATTTTCTGAGATTTCAATATGTCTCACTATGCTGTCTGTATCATGATTACTATTATTGTATTATGCATTTATGCACTTTTCTCAGTCCTGTCCAGCACATTTATAGAGAATATGCTTATCCTAACACTTACTCAATTATTTCCACAGCCTAAATGTATTTCTTTATTTGTAACTTTACTACCAAATGGGTAATGACGTTGCGCAATACCGAATGGCTGTTGGGATATTTAACGCTAGATTACGCATTTGCCGTCGCAAATATACAATATGCTTAAATATTGCTCATGAATTGATGTTTTTAGTTGCTATATTTCTAAGACTATCTCAAATATCTTTACACAATCACATGGACGCTGCCCTAGTATGTGCCCTTAGCGTTGTATTTATCAACCTTGTACGTTTTATTTTACTTCTATCCGGTGATGTTGAACTCAATCCAGGTCCGCAAGATCTCGGAGCTTTGGGGCTACTTCATCTCAACATTAGATCAATTCGGCACAAATTGGACTTTATTAAGGACCATTTATTACAATTTGATATAATGTGCTTTACAGAGACACACCTTACTGATGTCGTTATGGATGACCAAATTCAAATTGATGATTTTAATCACTCAATGTTCCGTAAAGATTATACGTCCCATTCAAGCGGCCTACTAGTCTATGTAAATAAATCATTAGTATCAAGGCGAATGTTTGAACTAGAAAATCCGCAAGTACATTCAATATGGTTAGAGATCAAACTTAAAAATTTGGTCACTTTGATATGCTGCTTTTACCGCCCGCCAAACAGTGATGTTTTATTTTGGGATAATCTCGATATCATGATTGATAAAGCGCTAGATACTAACCCTAACATTATTATGTTAGGGGACATAAATGAAGATCAACTGAAAAACAACACACGTCTTTCTCAGACCTTATCCTTGTACAACCTGCGTAACGTCATCACTCAAGCTACACGGGTCACGGCCAATACGTCTACGTTAATTGATCCGATTATAATTTCAGACAATCTGACCTGTTTAGACTGTGAAGTAATTAATATCCCGCAATCCATAAGTGATCATCATGCAACGGCTATTCATTTTAAAACTCCCGTTATTAATTGTAAACCAAGTCAAAGACACGTTTGGTTGTACAAATATGCTGACTTTGAGCGCCTTAACAATCTTATTTCCGATACAAACTGGAATTTTATTCGAGAGACCAATGTTCACGAGGCTACCATGTTGTTTACAAAAAAACTTATTGAACTCATGAAACTTTGTATTCCACATAAACTAGTTACAGTTAGGCCTAATGACAAACCGTGGTATGATTCTCAGATAAGAACGTTATCTCGTAAACGGGACAGACTCAAACATATATCTATTAATAACCCTACCGCAAATAACTGGAACAAATACAAGCAAATTCGAAATAAAGTTAGCAATATGATTAAACAAGCTAAAGAACAATTCCATGCAAACCTTGAAACATCTCTTACCGATTTTAACTCATCAAATCCAAAAAAATATTGGAAAACTTTAAAACAACTCATGAAAATGAGTTCTCACTCTGATACCATACCGCCACTACAATCGACTGATTCTGATGGCAATCTAATTATACATATGTCAAATACCCAGAAAGCAAACTGTTTAAACAATTATTTCGTCTCAATATCCTCATTAGATGACTTGACTGGAGTCCTACCCCCATTTATCAATCTTGCCAATGAAACCATGCAAAATGTATCAGTTTCCGAATCAGAAATCATAGATATTATCAAATGTTTATTTACAAACAAAGCTGTAGGCAGAGACCTTGTTAGTCATCTAGTTTTAAAGAAAACTTGTCACTCTATTTCCAAGCCCTTATGTATTTTATTCAACAAATCATTAGATGAATGTACATTTCCAAACTCATGGAAGTCAGCTATAGTGATGCCATTATTTAAAAAGGGTGATCCTAACTTACCATCTAATTACCGGCCAATTTCGCTTTTGAGTTGTGTAGGCAAGCTTATGGAGAGAGTTGTTTACAAACATTTATACAATCATTTAGTTGGTAATAACTTGCTGTATTCTAACCAATCGGGTTTTCTTAAAGGTCATTCAACTGTTTCTCAATTAATTGATATATTTCATCAAATAGCAAAAGGTATTGATGAAAGGAAATTCACATGCATGGTATTCTGTGACATTTCTAAGGCATTTGACCGAGTATGGCACAAGGGTTTACTCTTCAAATTAAAACAAAATGGTTTTAACAGTAATTTACTTAAATGGATCGAAAGTTATTTAAGTAGTCGAAAACAGCAAGTTTTTGTCGGGGATTCTACTTCTCAGGCGCTAGAAATAAACGCTGGTGTTCCTCAAGGCTCTGTCCTTGGTCCTCTATTTTTTCTTGTTTATGTAAACGATATTGTACAAAACCTTCAAAGTATCTCTCGTCTGTTTGCAGATGACACATCCATTTCATATACTTGTTCAAATTCGACCGAACTTGAAATGGTACTCAACCATGATTTAAGTGTTATTAACACCTGGGCAAAAAGATGGCTTGTAGACTTTAATCCACAAAAAACCGAGGCAATTCTATTCACAACACAATCATCCATTCCCCTCCCACATCTTGTTTTTAATAATGTGCCTGTTCAATTTGTTGAAAATCACAAACATCTTGGTCTCACATTCAGCGCTAATGGTAAATGGCACGATCATGTCTCCAGTTTAGTCAAATCATCATCAAAAGTGCTTGGCATCATGCGCAAACTAAAATACATGATCTCTAGAAAGACGTTGAACCAAATTTATATTTCACATTTAAGACCACTATTAGAGTACGCATGTGTCGTTTGGGATGGTTGTGCAATGTACGAAAAAGAAAGTTTAGAAAAAATTCAGAATGAAGCGGCTAGAATAGTAACCGGGCTTACAAAATCTGTTTCATTGACTAATTTGTATTCTGAAATCAGCTGGCATAGGTTATCAGAACGTCGAAAATATCTTAAACTAACTTATATGTACAAATTACATAATGGTCTATGTCCCAGTTACTTAATGAATTTATTACCAGAAACTGTTTTTCAACAATCTACTAGAAATCTTAGAAATGCAAACGATTATGTTATAGTATCAAGACGCACCGAACTCTATTCGCGATCTTTCATACCGTCGGCTATCGACCTATGGAACAATTTAAATAATGAAATTAAAACGTGTACTTCTCTCGTGCAATTCAAAACCGCTTTAAAACAATTAATGTTAAGAAATCGCGAAACACCAGCATATTACTTCGTTGGTGATAGAAAAACATCAATTATACACGCCAGACTAAGAAATAATTGTAGCAACTTAAAACTACACTTATATAACAACAAATTGGAACCTTCGCCTTTATGTATTTGTGGTGAAGTTGAATCGGTTTACCACTTCTTTTTTACTTGCTCACTATTTACTGCACAACGTACAACATTTTTCGCTAAGTTACAATCTATAGAACCATTAAACTGTGATACTATTCTTTTTGGTAATAGTAGTTTTGATCATGATGCAAACTGCAAAATTTTTCTAAATGTCCAACAATTTATTAAGACGACAAAGCGTTTTTCATAATCTTGCAGTAGTTAAAGCTTGACTTGTTATATGCTGGACAGGACTCGTTTTGTTTTGTTTTTTTCCCCCAATTTAGTTTGCCTTTCATGATTATTAATTTCTCGTACAGTTTATTAGATTGCTTTTCTTTTTATTTGCTATTCATATATGTTTATTTTCATATTTGAGCGTACTTGTGACTCGTTCAAAATTACATACATCGCCCGAAACACGTAATTAAATCACACAGGGAAAGACCACATATAATGTTGTTAGAACTTTAGGTCCGACCCTTTTTTCATATGAATGTATCGATAAATAATTTATGTATGTATAAATGTCATTTGTACTTGTACTTCATTATGAAAATAAAATATGTTTAAACTAATAACATAATATACAACACGAAAAACACGTCACAAACACACACCATAAACGTTGGGGTTTAAACCGCTTTAGCTAACAGCCCTAAAAACAGATACTGTGAGAATGTAAGATCTTTACGGAATACGTCTGTAATGGGTTGGGTAAAAACACTCTAGCTCAATTCATGTAATGCTGTGAATGCATTAGGCCGTTAATTTTGTGAAATATATACAATGCAAAGTAAGTATACAATCCAGCCTTAGTAGACACATGCGAATTTTAACCAATGCCTAGTATCTTTGGTTTTGATACTTCTTTTTTTACGGCCATTTCTTTTGCCAATTGTATTAGCGCCCGCTATGAAGTAATCTTTCGCTAAGAATATTGCGATTCAGCACATGACTTTGTGCACATGTGTTTATACATTGTATCATATATTTCGTGTTCGTAAATCTAGTTAAACCGTGGATAACTTGTATTATTAAATTGAATATAAAATGTCATTCATATAAACGCATATAAGATATGAATTATATGTATTGATTGATACCAATGATAAGAACTCGTGGCGATAGTTGTGTTATTATGACCTACACCGTAATAATTTATTTAAATTCCTCGTATATTATTAGGACATAATACATATAATATATTTGCTTATGTTAAAACATTCCTCGGGGCTTGATTTTCAAGATAAATCAAGATAACAAATAAATTACGTGCTACTACCCCAGCCAGCAAGCATATAGCGGATATATATCGGTATATCGATATCACATTGACAAAACGGCCCGATATCTATCGGTTATCGCTAGCAAGCATGTACCTACTGTACATATCGGATAGATATCGGCCAGTTGTCGGCAATCGATATAATAGTTCGATATCTATCCGTTATCTATCCGATATTGTTTTGGTGAAAATAAAAAGTAGATGTAAACATTTAGTGTATGTGATATATGTTAAACAAATCCATATATGAGTGGCATTTCTTCAATATGTGTTACGTTGTCGTCATTTTAAGTAACGATGTCGGATCGATATTGGGCTGATATCGATCATGGCAAGTAATTTCTCTTTATTTTCATAAAATTATTTATGTGTATCAATCCGGCAATACTAAAGACTATTTTACTGAAATGAATATGCGTTCGATGACTTCACAAATCTTATTTGTAATAGCTTCGAAATTAATTTCGTCGAACAAAATCGATTTCGGTTGGCGCCAAATTCTTGTTCGTTTAAACTCTAACCGTTGATCTCCAGAAAGGAAAAGTAACATTAAAATCTTCAGTTTCCTCTTTATCGCCGAAAAAACAACAAGAAATAAGTACTTATGACTATTTGTAGGCATCGTGTTTCTTTATATCAGCTATTCAAAGTAGGCGTAGAAAATTCCAGGTTATTGAAATGTAACGTATTTTCGCGAGTGTTGTTTATTATTATTAGTATAGGACGATACTGTTTTGTCATATCTACGAATGTAAGTATTTACAGCGAGATAAGTTATTTTGTTCACATGCTACAGGTTCAATATACTTCAAATATTTGTATTTTAAAGGCTTACAGTTTAAATCTATTTTTATTTTAACAGCATAGTATACATTATATATAAAGGGACTTGTTCACATATTTTTGTAGTCGGACTATGTAAGAAGTTTTTGAAGTAGCAAAACTATTAGAATTCATTTTCTTAGTTCATGTTTCGTACATTTTTAAAGCAGAACAACAATGCTAAAATGATAAGTATAGTAAACAATATTTTATTTCTTCATTTAACACAATAAAATACTTTATTTTTTCTTCTCAAGACCCTTCTTCTGTAGCGACAACTAGGCCTATTTCACTCAACGGTGCATCTACAGCTTCCATTGAGGCATATTCAGTCACAGCAGTTTCATCTGTTGGTTTCATTCTCGGTCCGGCAATATGTGGCGTCCTCTTACTGGACGAGGCTCTCGTTGCGTTCGTCTTCAGGACAAACATAGCAAGCAAGCTCAGACGCAAAACAGGTAAGTAAATGGTTTGTTCTTGAAAAGGAAGTTAAATAATGACTCAGAATTTGTATTTCACCGTTGCACTAATGGAATGTAAATATGAAACCTATCAATTCTGTTGAAAGGATAACTGTCCTTTTGACTTTCCAGGTCACACGTGTTCACCACTTGAATCCTTATCGACCACGCAGGAAATGTAAGCCACTCTTACTATTTATACAGTTCACAGACACGAGAACGTGATGTTTGTAATGAACAGTATCACGATTCGAGACCACTAAGTAGCTCTGATTGTTGAGTGTCCGGTTGTGTTTTAACTCGACGTATATGTTTTCTTCCCTACGCCTCACATTTTTTACTTCTAAGTTTATAATTTATTATTGGTCGTATACACTTGCAATTTACAAGTGAATATTACTGCATCATTATTTACAAAAGATTTATTAGATACAACATGTATTTTACTTTGAAAGCATCACGTATTCAAATCTTCTTCTCATGATTCAGATATACAAGCTTCATGTTGAAACGCTTTATTAAAGAACAACATTAGCTCAACGACTGATTCATTACAATCTGCAGAACACTTTCAAGAGAATCATACGGTACTGCCTTTGACGTCAGAAGCAGCTTCACCAACTTAAATAGAAATATATTTATCTAGAATTTAAATGATATTTGCATTGCTTACTTAAACTGAAAATCGAATGAATTTAATTGTAAGTGCATATAATGGCGTTCTAAAAGCAGTATTTGTTTATAAGCTTTGAATTTCGTTAAGTTAAATTCGTACCTTACATTATTTGTTGTTATTTTACTTTATATTCAAAGGAAAGATCAGCCACCGACTCAGGAAGTTGCTGAATACGTGAATGTTGGTATGCTCAGTTATTTCAGCATATGTAAAGTAAGAAATAATTTTCGATTTACATATTCTTGTTTATCGGCCAATTAACAACGATTTGAAGTTCTGATGGGTAGGAAATAAACCACGGGGGCGTTAGCCCAATTTGTTTAATAGCCACTCATCAGAACAACAAAGAGTTGTTTAATGACCGATAAACAACGATAATGCGAAAATTATGTCGATTCTAACATGATTTGACATATATTTTTGCAACTGTAACTGAAAGTTGGAACTACTTTTAACTATACTCCTCTCAGAATGGGGACTTCTTTTTGCGTTGTTTATTGGATAGTTAAACAACGATAATTTTGTTCTTTGTCTATAGAAAAATTGGCGAGTACCATGTTAGAATCACTTTTTAAGCAGCAACTATATATGGCTACTGTTGATGCAAAAATGGCAATAAAACACGACTAACAAAGTACTACACCGCAGGTCAGGAAGTATTCATGCGTTACAGTAGATGTTTTAACCGTAAAACAAATATATCAAGTTTTATTATACAACTTATCGTTTAAAAGCATTAAAAGCAGCTTCAATGTTGTTTAAATGGTTTTACATTTTGTCTATTTCAGCGAATGAAACATTGTTGAACCCACGAGCGTAAGTATGATGTATTTGTTGTAATCATGTTGATTTAATAGCGTGGAAACGTACGCTTTTTTCAAAACTGCAATAGGTTTGAATAACGTTACATCTGCTTAAGCTAATAACGCTGTTAATACCTTGCATAAGAGTTTGTCTTTGTTTAAACAAATATAGCCAGTTACGTTGAAATAATGACGATGTGCTTGTAGTGCTAAAGTCGGTAAACTAAATGATCCTGCGGGAACGTTTTGATTCGTTGTAGCTTAACATACGCATACGGTGTGTAAGAATCAGCAGTGTTTTGTACAAAATTTAGAAAGTCGTAACATATGTTATATGTTATCATGCTTGACTATACAGTGCATCGTCGTCTACAAATTCTGCCGAGACGGACGTTGTGTACAGTGTGGTCGTGAAGAAGAAGAAGAAAAACAGAAACATTGGTAGGAAGCTTATACTGACAGGCAGTTGAACGCACTATAATAAGAAACAACAATAGTTCGGCGTTGGCGATGAAAAATCCACATATTCCGTTATTTTTTAAAATAATGGAATAATTTTCATATAATCTGCTTTATGTATAGTTACCTTATGCAAGAGTATATACAATAACAATATTTTAATGTACATCAATTATAGATACACGTACATTCGGGCACGCATTCCAATGATTTCTAACATGTATGATTTCAGCTAACCAGCCGAAGTCACAGCCGGAGGCGTAAGTGTTCTTAAAATGAACTCTGAAGTGGAATAAACATTAAATATATGTTGTAATACATACTGGTGTATTAAGTGTACTGTTACGGCATTGTTCTATACTTCTAACAGTAATAAATGACATTATTATACCTCACTTGATTATTTCTCTATCGATCGACAGTGTTGCCTCGGGTTTACAAGACGCACTGTCACCCTCAAGGAAGTCAATATTTATATACTGTCTCTTCAGAGCGAACCCGCCCCCTCTGCTGTCCAACTCTGGGGACAAATGTCTGCAACAGACGGCCCAACTGATGTACCAGTAATTCGGATACATTTATTCAAATGCACCTTATTATATGAAGTTATTTTATCTATGCATTGAGAACAGTTAATGAAACAAAAGTACATTGCACTATTGATAAAACGATGCATTGCTGATGCAAACACATATGTTTATAACTATGAAAATAAATACAATATGATTGGCATTTGCATCTGGCATAATAGGCTGTTAGTCTGTTAAACAGAATTCTGAATGTTTGAGCATTCCAAATATCGATTGATTCTTGTTTTAGACACATAAGTAAGTGCCTAAGTGTGTCATCTCTTTTCAGAAAACGGGCAATCATGCAATGAAGAGACGAAATTTTGTACATAACAATATGGATTCTTAAGTTTGACTGTAACTTGAAACTTTCTCTTTTAAATGATGTGTTGAAGATATTCTACAGAAATATGTCACTTGCATTTGAAATTGCAGATTAGCCATGTGGATCATAGTGAAAAAGCAACATGTATATATGTGTCTTATTTGTAGATTTTTTAATACAATATTCCGCTACGTTCGATTACTCGTTTACGTTTTCAGTTAGTTCTAAACAAACCACTATGTTTGTTCACGTGGTTTGCTTCTGTTTTATTTTTTAGCATTTCAATGTTCATACCTGGATAAAAACCTTCATGATTAAGTACCCCGATTTACATGATTTCATAATTAAATCCACCAATAGTAATTATTGCCAGTGTTCAATTACACATTTGATGCATCAATACACACATCGTATTATGATGCACTACAAATACTAAACAAAAACATGAACCTAGATAATGATTTAAAATAATATTTATACATGTAAACATCGCAGTAAACAGAAGCATATATTTATTTGCATAATTGTATTTCTCTGTTGTTTTCATGTTACAATTTTGTATATGTCATCCGAATATTAACTCCAGTACTCAATTTGAAATATGTATTTGATTTCTTCCAATTTAGGAAGTATATTTTTAAATATGTATAAACTTATAATAATAAGGTACTTACATAATTTAGTAATGCAATATTTGTAATAAATATGCTATAAATATCTTTCATACGTTTAACTATATTTTACTGTATAACGTGTAGTTATCTTTTGTGCATGTACTTGTTGTATAGGATGTACTTTATGATTCTCTTGCAGAAAGTCATTAACAAAACACGTGTTATTTTCTGTTCTGATCCAATGAAACAATGAATATGTGTATTACAACATTGAAACAGTAGATCAGCCATGGACACTATTGTTTCATTGAACCATGAGCTTCGTTTCTTTGCATACATGTAAATGAAAGATCATGGTACATATTATATTTCTAACCACATGTTACAACGCTTTGTGACCATATAATTGCTTTCGTTCAAAACCTGTAAAATATTCAGGTGAATGTTATTGGCAAAAAATATATTTTTCTGAAACTGCTTTAATTATAAAATACAGCAGAGAACCCGTATTAACGTACAAAGTTAAGTTACGTCTGGAAAGTGAGTAATTGCATATAGAACATCAAATACAATACGAAGGAACCCTTGTTAAAGTACAAAGGTCCTTTACGTCAGCCAAGGGACTAATTGCACATACGACATCATATAAAACACGAAAAACACGACACAAACACACACCATGAACGTTGGGGTTTAAACCGGTTTTGCTAAGCCTGAGAATTTGAGAATGTAAGATATGTACGGAATACGTCTGTAATGGGTTGGGGAAATACACTCTTGCTTAATTCATGTAATGTTGTGAATGCATTAAGCCGTTAATTTTGTGAAATATATACAATGCAAAGTAAGTATACAATCCAGCCTTAGTAGACAAACGACCTTATCTTAGACAAGACATATCTTATTGACACAGTTATAGTACAATGTACATTGAAAAGAACAGATATCAAACAACATAATCATAACTGATTTTGTAGTATTCCAATAATAATTATCGTGTTATTTACCTTAAACAATTTTCCAAAGTATTAGTGCAACGTTTGTATTTTGTTTAAATACATTTCTTATTAAACGTGGTTTATGCACGAATTCCAAGTCGTTACCTTTAACTGTTTAACTTTTTTCAAAAAGGAAAAAAAAAAATTGTAGAATATAACCGATCGTAAAAATGACCTTGTGAAAGGGTTTCAACCTATTACACAGAATGCAAAAAATATCGCTGCATGATTCATATGATCTGCTCTCTGTTATTTTATACATCATGCAACACTTAAAGTCAGACCAAAATACTCAGCAAAAACAAATGAAGATCTTATAATCATTGTATTGAATACACATTTATAATTATATATAAATATTATAATTAGTACATTTTATTGGTGTATATTGATTTATTTATAAGATATATTCAGTTAGTTTTCATGTTATTAAACATGCCGTTATACATATAAATATGACCACTGTCCAGCGATATCTGACGTACTGTGTTTAAGTGTGAGCTTATTTTCACAGTAGTTTTTATATGATAAACACTGCCTTTTAATGTTACATTAATTTCATGGTTATCATGCAGTGATTACATTAATGTTGTGCAATATGATTTTTTAAAGTAATAATACATAATAATTTCGATATCACTGCCCATTTCCATTTGTGACATTTTAGTCATTAATTTACTCAATTCTGTTCCAATTCTGTATTGTTTTGTTTTTGGTGTTATGTGTTTGTTTTTGCCTCCTCCAAGAGGACACTTTTCCAAAAATGTCCGAGAACCAAGAAATACAAAATCTTGGCCTAATCTGATCATGTTTCTGTGTGGTGATCGTAGTATTGTGTGAATATATGAATGCAGATAAGACCATTAGTTGTGCTGACACCGAAATCGTTATCAGATTAAAATGATGTGAACAGTTATACAGGCTGAGTTTAAAAGAAGGTAAGAGAGTTTCCCCAAAATATCATATTGGTTATATTGAAATACTAAAAATTACTGTTAAAGTACATAATACTTGCATGAATAATTAAGCAGGACATGATAAGATCACTTAAAGAGTGAAACAAGATACGAAAAGAGTTGAAAAAATACGATAAAATACACGCTCATTGAACATCTCGAAGGAAACTGCTCTACTACAAAGACAGTCGCTTACTTAACAAACATTTATGCATTAAGACTAAAGCTGTAACTGTGTAAGTGTCCATAACATAGTAAGTATATAGTGTGTTAGGTTATACCTGGTACCTCATTAGCCTTCGATGACATTCGTTCGGGATTTGTAAGTGTTCACTTTAAATCACATAATGTAAATAATATATTAAAACATTACACATCAGATATGTGTCCTATTTAACTCATATTATGTAAATAAATTATATATTAAAATATTACACATCAAATATGTGTCCTATTTTTCCCGTGGTTTAGTGGATAAGGTGAATAAGGAACGAACTCGAGCTGTGACGCGGGTTCGAGTCGTTTTTGTACTTTTTAAGCTTTAGAGCGTTATTATTTGCGTAAGAGATGTTGTTCATATATAGCAATCCTGATGCTTATAATAGGCAGTGCATTATTTTATTTCATTTTGTTAGTTCTTTAATATGTCGTCCCCGTTGAACGTTCAATTACGCGTTCGATGAAAGCGTTTTTAACAATTTTACGTGCGACTCATTGAATTCACAAACCGATAATTTATTGTCAGGTATTTCGCTGTGTAGATACCGTGCAAGTAACTCATTTGATTATACGGCACGTGTATATAATATGTATGGTAATAATCTATGCTTAAAATAAAACAATAATACAAAGGCGTTTGAGACTCGAACCGACCAACATTTGATGCGTAGTTTGGTGCTTTTTAACATCATGTTATCGATATGTTCATGATTTAAATAAGCTTGCGACTCACACATATGCTAGAAGCATCGCTCATAGCCTAGGTCTACGTTCGATATTGTGATTCGGATAAAAAAACAAATAAGACATGAGGTGCCAGGTTTAATATTAAATAGCACTATACGAAAACATGTTTGTCTATTTATACTATGGATATATGTAAGCATCTGATTATCTCTCCACGTCCTAAATAAACTACAAGTATCTATTTGTTACTCCAGCAAAGTCACGAAATGTCTTTTACTACATATATTAATTGCCTATTTTCATCCTTATCTAACTGTAGTTCGAGACTTTTAAAGGGATCAACAAAAGAAATTATACTGTTATAAATAAATGTGTATGAATAAAATAATGTTGATAATGTTTATAAATCATACTAACACGTTTTATGAATTTAATTATTTATTTCAAACAATTCGGCGCTAAACAGTCATCATTAAATGATGTTTTATTATTTTAAATGAAATAATTGTACTACTTTGTATTTGTAGATGATGTACATGTACTTAACCTTATTGGTACTTTATGAGATTTTCGTACGTGTGACAACTGCACAGACTACGTTCTGCACTCTGCAAGACTCCACACCTGTGTTCAGTAACCCGCAGTTAGATGCGCCTGTGTCTTCTCTACTCGCTAAAGACACATGTTTCCTTGGCGATAATCAGGGTGACTGGGTCAAAACTCTAACATATTACGAGGTACTGTCATGTCGTCTGTGATTGGTTTAATTTAAAAAAAATTAATTTTAAAATGAAAACCTTAAAAAGGTTATATCTCTTCCTATCCTTATGTTATTAGTTTTGCATCCATATCAATTACCTAAATGTTATATAATTTACGACGGGCATAGCTTTTGTTGGCCTAAATCACAAATTGTTATTTATTAGTATGGTATCTTGAATAATTAGAAGCTAAAACATTAAACGCCATCACTTTCCAACACATAACAGTATTATTCCAATATAATGAAGGTTAAATTCCAGCTGCAGCGGCAAAAGATAATTTTTATTAGCAGCTCAATAAAAGGCAGACGAAACCACCAGACTTGTTGTAACATTAATAAATGCAGTCCACAACTGATTGCAAATGCATACACTCAAACTTTGCGTTTTTTCAGGGCTGCTACGTTCATGTTCAGACTGTTCACAAAACAGGTGCTAAAGCGTCTCATGAAACAACAAACACTGGTTTGCCTTTTACATTAATAACTAGTACATTAAACAATATAATTTTAAACAGAAGGGATGTAGAACAGAACAGAACTTTATTTACATCTCAGGCATACGAGTATGCAGTAAGAGGAACAAAATAAATTTGGTAATGATCAGGTGTTTGACAACAACTCCATTTTAGACTTTATGTCCATTGCTTGTTACAATGTATATATTTAATGGCGATATATGGATAAATACCTACCCTTAATTAATGTTTGAACATTATAATCGACACCATAACACCAAAACTTCATGTATCACATTCTGTAAGACTTGCTTATAACGCCACTGTTAATGTTAAGACATGAGACATGAATACATCGAATAGCTGCATGACATTTGTATCAACCATATGCAGCTTAAGATATTCATTTGAAGGTCTACTGATATAGAATGATAAGAGTTAATTCGTTTAACAATGATTATATAGTTTTGAGAACATTTTTGTTATTTTGTTTCCAGATGCGATCGTAACAGATCTTTCACAGATACAAACAGTTCGGCCCAGAAGTGCAAACGTTGAAGTGGTAACGGAACTTGAAAATAAACCAGCAGAAGAATCATGTCGACAAGAAGGAAAGCGATTATTGTTTGGTAGTTTGTTGGTTTGTTTGTTTGTTTGTTTTTTTTTTTTTTTTTTTTTTTTTTTTGATTTGTTTTAAATTAAATATTAACAAAGCGAAACTCCAGTTGCGACAGCGACAGCAGGAGGTAACTCTTATTAGCAGCCCGAGGTCCTTTATTTATGGCAATTGCCAAAAAATTACACAGCACATCACAAGCACACAGCACATCACAAGCACAAAACACACATGAATAAACTGGGGTCACCGCCTTGGAACGATCAATGCAAAGCATTGGGGGTTTAAACCGGTTTACGTGCGCACGAACCTCACACCTGGCCGAGAATTATTCACAATTCATGTAAGTGTAAATAAAAATTAACCTAATAGCATCGCAATTCAAATTAAACAGCAATAATAGAGAATACTATTCAATTTAATAACCATTTAATTACTCAATGGCTAGATGCAAACCAGAGTAGCAGAATTGCAACCATCTGAGGCACGATGAAATGAAACAAAATGAAGTATCAACTACATCTCGTCGTTTTATAAAAGCTTTAAAGACATAGCATCATATACATCTAGTTCAATTTTCACATCATCGTCATGCAATTTCGGGAAGAAGCCGTAATATTGGGTGTAAATAGCTAGATTGCAGAGCTTTGTTGTTCATGTTCATTTTAAACTTGATAAAAATTAATATACTATTCTACATCTTCCTGCCAACCCAAATTGAAACAAATAATTGTACTTAATGAACGTGGGTGTTAAAACCAGTGTTTAAATCGTAAATGCTGTAAATTATATAAAATTAAAGGGCACGATATATCCTATATGTCCTTACGCTTCGTCACTGAGACAGTAAACATATTTAAATGATGACTTAATCCAGAAATGTGCAATGCACCCGATGACGTCGTAATTTTAAGACCACGAGTGAAATAAAATTCGATCTTTCACCAACATCAAAATCTTTTTATTTTATGCTTTTGGGCAATGAATAATAAAACAAAATGCGCGATATACACTGAAACATATTTTGTGCGTCGTTGTAGCTTTATTGTAGTTTTGCTGAATTGGTTAATGTATTTTCTGTAACAAATATGTATTCAAATATGTATATGTATATTACTTTGCCAATGGAGTTAATACACTTCTTGTGGATCTATGTTATTTGTAAAAAAAAAAAAGTCTGTTTTATGTAATATTTGCACTGCAGTCAAAATATAAAGTTTTATATTTTCACTGTTCCAACAGTGAAAATATCAGATATCATTTCACCAAGAAAATTCGATATTTTACTGAAAAACATATACTCGTAATAAACTAAACAACTGCATTTATGCAAAATAAAATTACTGACTATACAAAAACTGTTAGAAATATTATGAGTCTACAGTTCGATTTTACGATTTGCTTTAACTGCACATGGTTCGTAAACTAACTGTTGGTACTGAATGAGACTCGCTGATATATGAAAGTGTATAACAACAGTTTTTAAAATGCCTATCAATAGGTACATGAAAATGGTCTTTTGGGGGCTGATGGTATCAGCAGTGTGTGTACTGTCCATCAATATGTCAATGGAATTGCACAAAGTAAGGCTCATGCTTTAAATGCAACAGTAGTGTATGTAATGTCCAGTTAACGAGACATGCACTGAGTGGGGCTCATGGTCTCAATGTTACAACAGTGTATATAATTTCTATCAAAAGGTGAAGGAACGTGGACACAGTGGGGCTCATGGTCTGAATGTAACACCAGTGCATGTAATATGGAAGGAACCAGGAGCCGTTCGCGCATCTGCTTCGTGCTGAATCCGAATGTCCAAGCGCATTGCGAAGGTGAACCAACAAAGACAGAGGTGTGTACGAAAACATGTAACGGTAAGTATTTTCAGAGAAAATTAATGCCCACATTCTAATAATACACAATTAGTTTGGAAAAATATCAGGTTATAATATTATCCGATATATCCGGGTTTTCAATCAATACTTGAGGTAAAACAACGTCATTATAAAAAATGGAATTTAAATGTAGACGTCAAAAAAACGTCGAACAAACTTGTTTTAAAGAAGACTACTTTGAAATAATTTATAAAATTTTCCAGTTGCTCAGAAAACAAAACAGGTTCCAACTAACCTTTTGTGAACAACAGTTTTATTGTTAAATCAGAAAGAAACATTTGTAGTTTTCTAGACTTAAAATCTAAAAAAAAAATTAATCTCATACGATATGTTAATATTTTGTTATTGTTTTGTTTGCAACTGTGTGTTTATTTTCCAGCTTGAAAGATGTACGTAATAGAACAGGTTTATCGCGGATGTATGTTTAGCACTCTTCAGCATGAAGGTCTCAACGGTGTGTTTTTGCGGTCAGTGGTTGTCCGTCCGTAATCGTCGTCGTCGTCGTCTTCCGTGGTTAACAATTAACTTTAAACATCTTCTCACAGAGTACTCACTGTTTGCAACTGTGACGGTGTTTTTGCCGTCGTACGTAGTATAGTCGTGCGACGTGCATCGTCAACAGTTTACTTCAAATATCTTCTCTGAAACCGCTTGTAGGATTTAAACAAAACTTGGCAGGAATATTTCTGACGTACATACATTCCTTCAGTTTAGTGCAATAACACTAAATCGACAACTCTGATTGCTAATCATAAGCTAAAAAAAATAAAAATAAAATTAATCAAATAAATCTCAAGGTCAAAATTAGTTTCACGGACATTTTTCTTCCAGAACATTTAGCCAACTTCTTTAAATTTTATATTGATTTATTAAAGCATAGTCGCCAATGGTCGGACTTTACTTTGTTAGCTACATTGAAAATGTTTTATCTTGCTTGAAATCACTGGATGAGTTTTTAAATCGTTTCACAGAATTGTGCTTTTATTGACCCTCCATACTAAATTTAAATATATATTATTCTTTAAAACATTGCCACCGGTGGCGTGGCGGAGTAATTTTCCTCGTGAACATGTAAGGCGTTACTGAAAAGTTTGACAATCTTCTTGTCAAGACCCACTCGTTGGATCTCGTATAATTGAACAGAAATGTTACTTGGGTGGCCCTCTTCCAAATACATTCATATCACTTTATTTGTTTATAGACATGGCCGCAGGGGACGTGTTGCATTTTCACGATAAATACAATTACTGTGTATATTTTCTGAGTTTGTAATTGTAAAACCGCGTCTTGGCAATAACTACGCAACCATTCCTGAAAAGGTAGTTTTGCCATGACTCATAGAGGTTCCCTATTGATTATTGGGTCATTGGATCAAGGTTCACCGACAAAAGTGAATTAACAATCACCTATCATGGAATAAGTTAAAACCTTATCCGGGCAATAGCTACATAACCCTTAGACCTCGGTTCTTTAAACTTAGTAACTAGGTTGATTATGAAAAGTAGAAGACCTGCATCAATTTTGGTGTCCTTGGTCAAGAACAGGTTAAACTCTACTGTAACATCTTGTCCGGGCAATACCTTCGCAGTCCTTGGGTCTAGGTTCGTTAATTTTGGCAGATAGGTTGGTCATGACATTTATATATAGGATCCCTATTGATTTTAGGGTCCTTGGTTCAAACGTCAATGGCAAACTGACAAATAGTGTTAAAACCTGTTCCTTTCAATAAATATAGACCCTTTTTGTCTAGAATCATAAAATATGCGTGATAGGTAAGTTGGTTAAAACTTTAAATACGTGTTATTGGGTCATAGGGTCAAAGCTATGTCATTCTTTGAAATAGTAAATACAAAACTTAATTCATTAAATTTTTTATTTACCATCCTTGCAATTTTGTACAGATTGCTATATACCTAAAGAGAATACTGATGTAGTAGTCACCATGGCAACAAATGTTTTCATTATTAAGCTTGTGTTATTTAAAATATATCACTATAACATGTATTCAATAGGAACATAAATTAACAATAATTAAGAAATAGAATTACATATTAGAACAGTAAGTCTTACTGAGTTCAGTTTGACTCCAGTCCAATTTGAAGGGTTTATTATGTTTTTGTTTGAAATATTCGTATCATAAGAAATAAATAATTGTTTATTTTATCAGAAAGTATACTTTGTAACAACAAAAACGAAACTGATGTTGTTATTGACAGAAGTATTGCTTTTGTAAAAAAAAATATGAAAAAGGTTAAAACACATGTTTTTACTATTTTGAACACCGTTGCCATGGTTACAGGCTTCATGGTTGCTCTTCGAAACTTCATTTACAAATGCCCATTATTGGTCAAGTCATTACAAATTAACATTAGCCATATAAGCCCTAAATAATATGATAATTATACAAACATCTAAGACGGGGTCAAAATGACAACAAAAGTTCAAAAACGTCGCTTTTACAAAGGAGCGAATGAGGGTTAAACATGATCTTACATGTACACTGAAACCATATCATAAATTTAAATGATTTTTTTTAAACGTCTGTTGTCTGGGGTCACATGGTTTATATATAATAAATAGCAAAATTACTTCTAAAATATTCTCCTCTGAAACCGTAAGGCCCAGAGATTTCGTATTTGGTATGTATCATCCTATAGTGGTCGTCTACAAAGATTGTTCAAATACCTGGGGTAAAAAAGGGCCACGCTCCGGGGGTCACATGGTTTATATTGAATAAATAGCAAAACGACTTTAAAATCTTCTCATCTGAAACCGCAAGACCGAGAGGTTTCATATTTGATATACGACATTTTCTATTAGTCTTCTAAAAAGATTGTTGAAATTTTGCTCCTGGGGTCAAAAAGGGCAACGCTCCGGGGATCACATGGTTTATACGAAATATATTGCAAAATGACTTCAACAATCTTCTCCTCTGAAACCGCAAGTCCCAGAGGTTTTATATTTGGTAAGTAACATTGTATATTTTTCCTCTTCAAAGATTCGTCAAATGATGCCCCTGGGGTCTACACCGGCCACGCTCTGGTGGTCACATTTTTTAAATAGACTTAAATAGCAAATGGTTTTAAACATATTCTCCTCTGAAACCACAAGGCCCAGAGTTTTCATATTTGGTATGTAACATTTTATAGTGGTTTTCTATAAATATTGTTCAAATGATGCTCCTGGGATTAAAACTGGCCACGCCCCGGGGCTCACATGATTTATATTGACTTTAATAGCAAAATGACTTTAAACAATATTTTCCTTTGAAACCGTAGGGGGCAGAGGTTTCATATTTGGTATATAACATTGTATAGTTTGCCTTTACAAAGGTTGTTTAAATTATGCCCCTGGGATCAAAACGGGTAACGCCCCGTGGGTCACATGGTTTATATAGAATATATAACTAAATTCCTTTAAACATCTTCTCCACTTAAACCGTAAGGCCCAGAGGTTTTATATTTGGTATGTAACATTTTATAGTTGTTCTCTACAAAGACTGCTCAAATGATGCCCCTTGGGTCAATCTGGCCACGCCCGGGGGTCACATGGTTTATAGACTTAAATAGCAAAATAATTTTACAAATCATCTTCTCTGAAACCGCATGAAACAGAGGCGCCATATTTGGTTTGTAACATTGTATAGTGGTCCTTTTAAAAAAATTGTTCAAATGATGCCCCTGGGGTCAAAACTCGCCACACCCCGGGGATCACATGGTTTATATACACATGGTTTATATTGACTTAAATAGCGAAATGACTTTAAATTTTCATATTTAGTATGTAACATTGTATAGTGCTACTCTACAAACACTGTTCAAATAATCACGCTGGGGTCAAAACTGGCCACGCCCCAGGGGTCGCATGGTTTATATAGACTTAAATAGCAAAATGACTTTAAAAATCTTCTCCTTAAACCGCAAGGCCCAGAGGTTTCATATTCGATATGTACCATTGTAGAGTTGTCCTTTACAAAGATTGTTTAAATGATGCCCCGGGGGTCAAAACTGGCCACGCCCCGGGAATCACATGGCTTATATAGACTTCAGTAGCAAAATGACTTTAAAATTTTTCTCCTCTGTAACCGCAATGGCCAGAGGTTTCATATTTAGTATATGGCATTGTATAGTGGTCCTAAACAAAGATTGTTCAAATGATGCTCCTGGGGTCAAAATTGGGCACACCCCGGATGTAACATGGTTTATATAAAATTAAATAGCAAAATGACACACCCCGCGGTCACATTAGACTGATATGGAAAGTGGGCTTAAAAATCTTCTCCTCTGAAATCGCAAGGCCCAGAGGTTTCATATTTGGCTTGAAGCATTGTTCACTACAAATATTTTTCAAATTATGCCCCTGGGTAGAAAGTGGCTACGCACTGTGGTTCACATGGTTTATTTAGACTATAAAATTCTTCTGCAAGGCCCAGATCTGAATAATCAGGAAAGTGATTTAGTGCCATTTGGCCCTCTTATTATAAGCCATTATGATGCCTTAAACTCAGGTCAGCGTCCTAGGGTCATCGTGGCCCTCTTGTTCATTTCAATCCCAATATCACATTACCGCAGACCATCCATCAGTTTCGCTGAATTGCTCAGTGAGTGGTATAAGAATCCTGCGTCGTTCCTTGTCAGTATGCAATCAACAATTGGCCGTAATCAACTTCAATGCGTATGTATTTTTTAACTTGTCGTTACTTGCACAGTTTGTATATGACCATGAAATCCCGAACGGGATCGATAATTGGCAAAATCTGACTTGGAACAGGGTATGTTGCTGTTGTTAATGGGAAATTTGCAAACACTAAACACCACAGTGTGTATGTGTCCATAAAGTCTCAGTAAAATCTGCATATTTGTCAGATCAGGCAAGTAACAACGGAGTTGTTGCCACTTTCTTGTGCAAATAAATGCATAAATGCAGGGCAGGGACTAAATTTTTTTACTCACACTGCACTACATTTTCATACCCTACGATAGCTGACGAATTCGAATATTTCAAAATAATATCCCGTCTCTGCCTGTTTGCTACCATGCGTTTGTGTTTGCTTTTGATAAGCTAAAGAAAAACATTGAGCTAAATATGTATGACAGTTAACTAGCTAGGCATATGATTAAAGAAAGGTCTTATGACGTACACTTTCATAACATTGAAAAACACAACAATAAGGTCTTCATCTTGATCAGTACTCAAGTGGTCCTTTTTGACCATCGTGACTCGTTTGTGTAATGTTGTTATACCGAGTATACCGAGTATGTTTACGGTATCGCTCGAAAAAAATCAGGTCATTGAACTTTATGCGTGAATATATTATCATCCGATTACGACGACGATATACACGTTCGTAAGGAAATCATCTGAAATCTAAATATACCGCAAATTGGTATTTGCCTTGTTTGGATAGACTCAGTATAAGAATGCTCAGGAGGTATTACGTGCACATAAATAAATAAATAATGTACAATGGGACAGTGATGCCAATAGTGTTCACAAGTGTCAGATTCATTGTTCCGACCAATATATGGATTAAACTGTTTTAAAATATCTTCTGCAATATTTTGTTTTATTATTCTGATAGTACCGTGCTCTGATGGCTTTGGATGGACACTTTGGCAAGACTGTAGGAAGTGTGCTGGAACTACAACGAGGATTGGATACTGTGTGAATGGAACTGCAAATGGTACTACATCCCAGACGAAAAATTGTACACGAGACTTATGCCCAGGTAATCATATTTTCCCAACGTTTTAGAACGTTTATCAGTGTCGTGCATGTGCGTAAAGGCACATCATGTACTATTCATCTAATTCGTCTGATTTAAGAAAGAGCTATTGATCATAACTTGATCAGCGTCAGCGTTGTCGTTGGCTTTTTATGCCCCCACAAAGTGTGAGGCATTAAACATTGCACTTATCCATCCGTATTTCGTCCAATCGCCCCAAAATGTGTGAGGACTCAACTCCCCTTTAACTGCTTGGTGATTTTCGCTCAAACTATCACAGCTGAAGAACCTTAACGCTAAAGCAAGTTTGACAGAAATATTGCCCATTGTCATATTTCCAATATAGAATATATACTTCCAGAAATATTGTGAACTCAACTCCTCTTTAACTGCTTGGTAGACTTTAACAGCTGAAGGACATTTTTGTGTAGTTTTTCGTTAAAGAAGGAATTCCGGCTGTAATCAATTTAAACCAAACTGTGGCCCATAGTCATTTTTTCAACTAAAGTATATGAAAATAAATTTTAGGAAGCAACTCCTCTTTCCATGGTTTTTCAGGACTCTAGATTTTAACATATTCTTGGCTATTTTTGGTACCTTTATTTACAACACAGAATGGAAAAAGACGTTAGCCAAAAAATACAATATAACAGGACATTTCTCCTTTTGCAAAATAATTTGTAAGTGACACCATATAGAAATGCTGCATAGGTGGGGGCATTCATGTCTTTGGACGCTTATCTAGTTTGTTAAGTTTTAGATTAGGTCCACTTTTCGTGATGGCTTTCAGACTTGTAAAGCCTTCAAACTTACTCAAATGAAATATACGAAATCAAATATAAGAGATGAATCCATTAGTAATAATACTTTGTCCGGAGAATATATTTGCTCAGCATGAATGGATTTCAAATAACTTGGCAGAAGTTTGAAGGATGGTGAGACGGCCTGGCACGCGAAAAACCATTTCCCTAAGTTCAAGATGAAGGTCAGTATTCAATGTCATAGGTCAAATATAGGAATCAATCAAAAACACTTTGGCAGGAGCTTAACTTTGTCCTGCAAGTATGGATTTTCAAATAACTTGGCAAAAGTGTCAAGCACTGTGAGACGGCGTGTCGCATATATTTACAGAGAGCGTAGAGGAATTTTGAAATCACTTAGCAGAAATGATCGCCATCCTGAGATGTTGAAGTGAACCACGCAAGAACCATAACTCATAATTGCCCGAGTTTTAATTACACACATTTGAGTATATTTAAGTGTTTTTGTGTCCATTTCAGATTTCAGAATATAAATGGGATATTTTTGATACCTCAACGTACCTTAGAGAGAAAGGACATGCATATGGATTAAGATGCACAAATACCATGACGCTACCTTATTAGTTTTTGAATTGTTTTTTCTTAAGTAATTGATGCACTCTTGTTCGACTTGGATTTTGTTTTGTAAGGTTTGAGTTTTAGGTCCACTTTTTTGAAAACTCTGACTTACAGATTTCAAACTTGGTATATTTATTCAGCAGGATGAAATGAGCTGTAATTCTGTCATGGATTTTGATTGAATTATGGCTCTTTATGACATAAAAAAATTCAATTTTCTTGGCAAAGTTTTTCAATTGAGCTTACTTTTCTTGAAACTATGGAATCTATAGCCTCCAGACTTGTAAATCCTTCAGACTTACTCAATATGATCAAAATGAATGTGCAGTACAAGAATCATAACTCTGTCGTGCATTGTAATTAATTTATGGCGCCTTTTTAACTTTTAGGAGCATGTGTCAAAACAACAGCCTTCAGACCTAGTTCTTTTAACAGATTTTTATGGCCCCCCCCACTTGAAGAATGGCACAGGGGCATTAAGTGTTACCCCTGTGCGTGCGTGCGTCCGTCTGTCCGTGTGTCTGTCAATTCTGTGTCCGGTCAATAACTCTGTCATGCCTGGATAGAATGTGTAATTACTTGGTATAAATGTTCACCATCATGAGACAATGTGTCGTGCGCAAGATCCAGGTCCATATCTCCAAGGTCAAGGTCACACTTGGAGGTCGAAGGTCTAAAATGGGATCTGTTTTTCGTGTCCGGTCAATAACTCTGTCATTTCTAGATGGAATGTGAAATTACTTGGCAGAAATGTTCGCCATCATGAGACGATGTATCGCGCGCAAGACCCAGGTCCGTACCATCAACGTCAAGATCACACTTGGAGGTCAAAGGTCTAAATTGAGGTCTGTTTTTCATGTCCAGTCAATAACACAGCCATTTCTAGATGAATTTTGAAATTACTTTGTAGAAATGTTAATCATCATGAGACGATGTGTCATGCGCAAGATGCAGGTCCCTACATTCAAGGTCAAATTCTAACTTAGAGGTCAAATGTAAAAAATGGGTCAATAACTCTGCCATTTCTACATTGATTGTTATCTAACTTAATATAAATGTTCACTATCATGAGGCGATGTGTCAGGCGTAAGACCCAGGTCTGTACCTCCAATATCAAGGTCACACTTACAGGTCAAAGGTCAAAAATGGGATCTTGTTCGTGTCCAATCAATAACTTTGTCATTTCTAGATGGATTTTGAAATAACTTGGTAGAAATATTCACAATAATCAGACGATGAGTTGCTCACAAGACCCTGATCCATAGCTCCAAGGTCAAGTATAGTTTCCACCCATTGTTCTGCATGCACTTTTATTTCAGCTTTACTAAACACCGGTGCAATGACTTGTGATGAACATAAAATTTTAACTGCTAATACATCTGTGACCAGTCCCAATCAGCAGGGGCATTTGTGTCATATGGGCACATTTATAGTTTCTTCTGCTTGTCCACAATTTAAATTTGTGGCATTTCATCTGCTATGGTCACGTGGACATTCATGCCGATAGGCTACGTTTCCATGAGTCCGTCTCCGTGTCCTAGGCTGTCCAGCAGGCCCTTCTTTTCCTATTTGTTCCTACGTTTTTTTACCTTCTCCTAACTTTCCCTGCTTTTTCTTAAAAATGCCCTACTATCCATACTTTTTGTTTGCCAAAATGTTTGTTTTTCGTAAAAACACATGAATTTAAATATTTAAAGTATCTTTTATCTTTTTATCTTAAGTATCTTTTAGACCCCTGTATTTGATAGACACCACTAATTTAGAGTATGTATGGAGTGCTTCATGCATGCAGTCAAGGGTGGCGAAATATCATATTTCCTTAATTGTCAGTTTTTAGCTCGACTTTTCGAAGAAAAGGCAAGCAATATACTCGCCCTGGCGTCGCAGTTGGCGTTGGAGTCCGCTCTAGGTTAAAGTTTTATGTTAAACTAGTTTCTCAGGAATGGATTGAGGGATTTTATTCAAACTTGAAACATTTATTCCCCATATTAAGATAAACCTATAGGCCAAGTTTGGTAAATCTTGTTGTCAAATTATGGGCTTTTTAAACTTAGAAATGTTACCTATAAGCTATTTGGATAGGTTAAAGCTTTTCGCTGAGCTAATTTCTCAGTAATGGCTTGATGGATTTCATTCAACCTTAAAACACTTATTCCCTATATTTTATAGTTTCTCAACTTTTTGTTTCTGCTCTTTAACTTGATAACGGATTTAGCGATTGTAATGAAACTTCAAACATATATACCTTATAGCGAGACCTCGCTTGGAATTGCATATGGGGTGGGTGGGGTCAAGGTCAAGGTCACTGTTACTAAAAATAGAAGAACGGTTTCCGCTTAATAACTTGAGAACGTATTGAGATATTTTAATTAAACTTAATACATAGATACCTTATATTGAGACCTCGCTTGGGATTGCATACAGGGTGGGTGGGGTCAAGGTCACTGTTACTTAAAATAGAAAAACAGTGTCCACTCAATAACTTGAGAATGCATTGAGATATTTTAATGAAACTTAATACAAAGATACGTTTAATCGAGACCTCATTGGGATTGCATATGGGGTTGGTGGGGTCAAGATCAAGGTCACGGTTACTAAAAATATAAAAACGGTTTCCGCCAAATAACTTGAGAATGCATTGAGATAATTTGAAGAAACTTTATAGATACCTTATATCGAGACCTCGCTTGGGATTACATATAGGGTGGGTGGGGTCAATGTCGTGATCACTGTTACTCAAAATAAAAAATGGTTTCCGTTCAATAGCTTGAGAACACATTGAAATATTTTAATGAAATTTCATACATAGATATCTTATATCTAGATATCGCTTTGGATTGCATATGGGGTGGGTGGGGTCAAGGTCACCGTTACTAAAAACAGTTTACGCTCAGTAGCTTGAGAAGTTATTGTGATTTTTAATGAAACTTAATAAATAGATACCTTATATCGAGACCTCGCTTGGGATTGCATATGGGGTTGGTGGGGTCAAGGTCACCATTACTACAATTTTTATTGATGTGCTGACTTTATGCATTTCGTTTGAAAAACTAGATTTTCATGGAATGTCCATGTTTCTTGTTTTAGAAAAAAAAGCCAGTAACTCTGACTAGCACAAGAAAAGTCGAGAGCGCTTTCCTCCGACAGCTCTTGTTGAAAATGCTACTTGCAACTTACATTTTTGGTACACATGTGTAACATCATAGAATACAAATCATATTGTACTCTGGTTACAAACCACTAAATTTTGACATAGTTATGGCCCCTTTTTTTAATATAAATTCCCTAAAAACACGGTTTCCGGTCAATAACTCATGAAAGGCTCCACATATTTAAATTATTGTTGGTACATAGGTGTAACATCATAAAATACAGGTGAAGTTCGACTTTGGTTACAAACCACTAAATTTTGTCAGAATTATGGCTGCTATTGAAAATAAATTTTTCCAAATACAATGTTAAACGTTCACAAATTAAAGCATTCTCTTTGTGTCCATTTCTTTCGAATGGATGCCATAGTTTTGTGACAAGGCCATATTGTGTGGGTATATCCGCCACTGATGTAACAATTCTAGTTGTGTTTAATTGTGTTTTTCAAAGTCATTAATTTTTTACCATTATTAACACATATTACCATTTATAAAACATTAAACATGTAGGGCAAATTCACCAAGGTACGGACGCAGGTTGAATGCTTTCTACGCGCTGTAATATGTGACTGTGCATAAATATTTTACACAAATAGATGCCTGTTTGTATCATAGAAAAGACATTTTAAATGCGTTTAAACATGATTTGTTGGCATTTTGGTTGGTTGTATATTATAAAAACCAGTCCGATTAAGATACACTAAAATACCATGGTTCGGACATTACAACTAAGGTTCGGACATTACAACTAAGGTTCGGACATTACAACTAAGGTTCGGACATTACAACTAAGGTTCGGACATTACAACTAAGGTTCGGACAGACTATTCCGAGCTTTGGACACTATCGTAAACACTCGGCCTATCCTGCTTAGGCGATTTACTTAGGTCTACTTTCAATTCGGAGTCTATTTATTGAATAGCAGTGTTGTCGTATATACACAACCAGTATGCTAAGACGATTCACTGCCAAATGTGTGTTTTCTGCAAAAACCATAATGGAGTAAAATAGCTTCAGAAATTGGAACAATTAAAATCTAAATTCATCGCCAAATGAACGTCAGCTGATATAAATGTACAAGCCCCATCCCCAGTGTCCGAAGCTTAAAGAATGCTGTCCGAAGCCTGGTTGAAGCTAACGAACCATGTTAAATTCCCCTTTTTGTTTATTTAGCGATGCAGTCGAAATAAAATATTAATGTAGTGCTCAAAGAAAACTATATCAATCAAACACATTGTATTTTCATAAACAAACATATTTCAGCCTTATTATTATGTCATCGTTAAGTAAATCAAGTTGACTTTCAGTCAGAAGTTGTTTTAATAAAAACGTTAAAAGACGTTGTTGTTACAGCTATTTACAGCTTACACCATTGAAAGTTTGGCTCCGATTTTTCAGAAAACATCACAATATCGGCTCCGATTTTTCAAA
Source organism: Congeria kusceri (assembly GCA_027627225.1). Classification (NCBI taxonomy): domain Eukaryota; kingdom Metazoa; phylum Mollusca; class Bivalvia; order Myida; family Dreissenidae; genus Congeria; species Congeria kusceri. The sequence goes on from CM051035.1 coordinate 6,660,701, forward strand.
TTAGCTATTTGATAACGTAATTTTGGCGCTATTTTACCCGGCATTAATCTTGTAGGGGAGACAAATAGTGGCAGATAATCATTCATAAAACGTCCGAACCATGGTATAACATATTGATTGTCTGAATCTTGGTGAATTTGACCTATCTAGATATCAAATTCCACTGAATTTTGACCCATCATATTTTCAAGCCAAGGGCCATTTGACTCTTAGTTTTCAAAATCTACTGAAATTCCTGCCTGAATTTTTTTCACAAGAGCAGCTTTGCAGGAATCACTGAGGTCTCATATACTTTGTAATACAGGATTTACTTCTTTATACCCACACAAATGAAGTTTGGGGGAGGAGGGGGGGGGGTATATGAGTGATTGGTTTTCGGATGATAACACAAGAAAGACTTGACATTTTGAAATAATTATTGGTACATATGAGTAACATTATAAAATACAGGTCAAGTTTGTTTTTGGTTACAAACCACTAAATTGTGACATGAGTTATGGCCCTTTTTCGACTTAAATTCCCTAAAAACATGGTTTCCATACAATAAGTGAAGAAAAGCTTGACATATTCAAATACTTTTTGGTACACATGTCTTACATCATAAAACTACAGATTATATTTGAATTTGGTTACAAACCACTAAATATTGACAGAGTTATGGCCCCTTTTCGTCTTAAATGCTCTAAACACATCGTTTCCGGACAGTAACTCAAGAAAGGCTTGACATATGTTCGTATCTGTCAAATATTATATCGGTATTTATCCCCGATTTTAACATGTTATCACCGGGTTATAAATGTTTTTGTTTAATAGTAAAATACCATATTACATAAAACACTTAAAAGATTGTCAGGTATTTGCTATTATTTTTATACGGGAAAACAGTTCTTCTGCCTATAGATAACGCGAGTACCTATTTATTTGTTGTTGTTGTTTCATTTCCAATACCTAATGACTTTAAAATCTATGTTCCGTAAGTGTCAAACGCGATCGGAGCCTTCCGGTTGGGTGATTTTATGCATAGGTTCCGTGTTTCAGTAACGATAAGCAACGCTAAGTGCACCTGTTAACTGGGAACCAAATTTTTACGTGCTATTGAAACCAAAGAAATTATAACGGAAAGTAATTAAGGATTGCATTTAATTTTGGTTGCGTTCATAATATTATGAACGCAATGGTCAAACTGGCAAATCCATGATGTGCGCTGGTGTTTAACCACTAATTGTTGACAGAGTAATGGCCCCTTTCAACTTAGAATTCCCCTCAAAACACAGTTTTTGGACAATAACTCATGAAAGGCTTCACATATTTTAATTATTTTAGGTACATAGGTTTAACATCATAGTACAATACAGGTCAATTTGACTTTGGTTACAAACCACTAAATGTTGACAGAGTTGTGGCCCCTATTGAAGTTAATTTTATCCAAATACACTGTTTCTGTATGATAACTCAGGAAAGGCTTGACAGATTTAAATATTTTTTACTACACAGGATTAACATCATTTGACTATGGTTACAACTCACTAATTATTGACATAGTTATGGCCACTTTTCAACTGAAATTCCCTAAAAACACTTTTTAACCAATTTTTTTTTTGTCGTAGAACTTTGTGTTTCCGCTCTCTAACTCGATAACTGGATTGAGCTATTGTACTTAAACTTCATAAATTGATACCTTATATCGAGATCTCGCTTGGGATCGCATATGGAGTGGGTGGGGTCAAGGTCACTGTTACTAAAAATACAAAAACGGTTGCCGCTTAATAACTTGATATCGCATCGAGATTTAATAATGAAACTTCATACCTAGATACCTTATATCGAGACCTCGCTTGGAATTGCACATGGGTGGGTGGTTTTAAGGTTAAGGTCACTGTTACTAAAAATAGAAAAACGGTTTCCGCTCAGTAACTTGAGAATGCATTTAGATAGTTTAATGAAACTTCATACATAGATTCATTATATCGACACCTGGCTTGGGATTGCATATGGGCTGGGTGGGGTCAAGGTCACCATTACTAAAAATAGAAAAATGGTTTTTGCTCAATAACTTGAGAATGCATCGAGATATTTTAATTACACTTTATACATAGATATCTTATATTGAGACTTCGGTTGGGTTTTCATATGGGGTGTGGGGGGTCAAAGTCAAGGTCACCGCAACTAAAAATAGAAAAACTGTTTTCGCTCAATAACTTAAGAATGCCTTGAGATATTTTAATGAAACTTCATACATAGATATCTTATATTGAGAGCTTGCTTGAGATTGCATATGGGGTGGGTGGGGTTCTGGTCACTGGTTACTAAAAATAGAAAAACGGTTTCTGCTCAATAACTTGAGAATGCATTGAGATATTTTAATCAAATTTCACACCAAGATACCTTATATATAGACCTCGCTTGGGATTGTATATGGGATGGGTTTGGTCAGGGTCAAGGTCACTGCTACTTAAAACAATAAAAAACGGTTTCCACTCAGTAACTTGATATTGAATTTAGATTTTTAATGAAACTTCATATGCACATATTGAGACGTCGCTTTGGATTGCAATATCAAGGTTACTATTTCCTAGCCATAGGTGTATTACATTCACCTTGCACCCAGAAATTTCTTTCATTATTGTGCTGACTTTTATGCATTTCGTTTGAACAATTTGGTTTTCGTGGAATTTCCATGTTTCTTGTTCTGGATTATTTTAGGTACATAATTATGTCTAACATAATACAAGTCCAGTTTGAAACCACTAGATGAGTTATGGCTCCTTTTGAGCTCATTTTTCTCCAAATACCCTGTTTCCGGATGACATCTCCTGAAAGGTTGGATAGATTTTAATAATTTTTACTATGCAGGTTTAATATCATAAAAATACAGGTCGAGTTCAACTTTGGTTACAAACCACCAAATGTTGACAGAATTATGGCCCCTTTTTGACTTTCTAAATCCCTAAAAACACGTTTTTTGGACAATATCTCATGATAAGCTTCATATATCTTAATTATTTATTAATGAGTTACATAGGTGTAACATCATAAAATAAAGCATTCTCTTTCAGTCCATTTCTTTGAAATAGTTTTGTGACAAGGCCATATTGTGGGTGTATATTCATCACTGTTGTGACAATTCTAGTTTTATCTTCCTTTCAAAGGTATGCGATATCCATACTTTCCCTACTTTTTGGATTTAAAAACCTGTACTTTTGTTTGACTTTTCAGAAAATTTTGTCCCTATATTTGCCATATTTTGTATGCTCCCTGATGATTTTATCCGTCATACTACATGTCTGTCCGTCCGTCTTTCCGTCGGTCCGTCCTTCCATCCGTCCGATACTTTGTTTCCGCGTGAGATCTCAGGAACCTATGATCTGAATTTTATGAAACTTTATATACAGCATCCCTATAAGGTGGACATGCGCGTATTGTCAAGTCGTTCCGGTCCGATGATTTTTCAGGGAGTTATTGCCCTTTGATTAGAAATAGGACATTTTTAAAAGAAAATTTTCATTTCCGCACAAGATCTCTGGAACTAATAACCTGAATTCAATGAAACTTTATATGCAGCTTCCCTACCAAGGGGACATGCGCATATTGTTGTTCCGGTCGGAGGATTTTGCAGGGAGTTATTGCCCTTTTTATATTACAAATAATACATTTTAATGGACTATTTTCGTTTCCACCTGAGATCTCAGGAACTAACAACTAGAATTTATTGAAATATGCAGCATTCGTACCAAGGGGACATGTACATATTTTCAGGTCGTTCCGGTGTGATGAATTTTCAGGGAGTAATTTCCCTTTGATTATTAATTGGCTTATTTTCCTTGTCCACACTATAACTTGGCCATGGATGGAGGGACTTTTGGATTATTTGGTTTAAATGTTTGCTGCAATGAGCTGTTATGTACCGCTCATGAATCAGGTCCCTAGATCAAAAGTCAGGGCCCTCAATCAGTTTTGGGGGAAGGGGCCCACCGCCCTCTGGAGGGGGAATTTTGATTGACCGGGGGAACATTTTAATATGGAAGTTTTTACAGATTAACTGATTTGAAAACTTAACTGAACCCGAACAAACTCGCGTCTAATTGTCGTTTGGTAAAAACGTCATGTAATCTTTACGGCAAATGAAACTCTTATAAATATAACTTTGATTATTTTTCAACACAAAAAAAAACATAGCTCAGAATCTACCGATAACACTTAAAATGTTGACTAGGCTGCGGTATACATGTCACATTGCATCTATGCACGCGTCATTTCCACGTGTTTTTCGTGATTTTGCCGGCGTTAATAAATAGTTTTTCAGCTCAGCACAATTTTATAACGGATATATAAAACTAATATAATAAATATCAATATGCAACACATATTTTTTTGTTAAAGTAATTTGCAGTCCCGCTTTTAAAAATATTAATTAATTCAATGTATTCATTTAAAAGACCGCAAATGGAAATACACTACAACTCCATTATATCGCGATTCGCGGGGTCCATGGATCGCAATCGCGATATAACTTGTCAGGTCATTCATATGCATCTACTTGTAAACATAAGCCTATTTTAGCTATCTCAAAAAGTGAATGTAATTAAATCACCTTTTCATTGTTGTTAACATCCATAATGTGTTATATCCATATGTAAAAAATAAAATATTTGTATATAAAAATATTATATAGTTCCTTGTATTTAATTTTAAATCAGTTATCACAACACATATACTATATTGAAATGCGAAACGCCATTTTGAAGTTTACTGTTCATACGTCATAAAAACAAATTTTATTTACAGTTAAAATACACATGTATTTCATGAAAAACCTTTGTTCGGCTAGAAAAGCGCGCGCAAATTATGCTTACATGTACAACGTCCCGTCATCCGCATGGAAAGCTAGGGTGTATTGATGGCCATATAAAAACTTTGTAGCGCAGAGAACTGTGAGATCTTTACTTTTGAATAAAAGTTCCGTAGCGCATACCAACCAACTTTTTTATCGCCATCGATGTGCAGTTAACATTTCCTCTTAAGCAAAAAAAAACAACACTTTTGCCGTATCGATAACGTTATTGTCTTTCAGATAGGAACAGAACAGAACAGAAATTTTATTGGTGACTTGCACAAAAGTACATCGTCAAAGCAAATTCAGTACAAATGAACAATTATATGTCACATAATAAGTTAAAAGGCTTAGAAAGTAGATACCATACAATACAGTCTTTTGAGAAAATAAGAAAAAAAGAAAGGAAAAAGAGGGTGAACAAAATCAATGAATAGCTAATAGCGTGGAATTTCTAAGAGCCAACGCCTGCTTTAAAAATCTAGCAACATTAAACAATACAGTTCTATTTTGCGTATTGATTAATTCAAAGAATTTAAACATTGAAGGTTTCTTAAAATAATAACGGGATAAAAATTTCTTTCTTAAATCTTCAAATAAAGGACATATACACATAAAATGGTATTCGTCTTCAATATCATTTTTATTGCATAATAAGCAAAAACGTCGATTTCTGTCAATTCTATTCCTACTATACCGGCCTGTTTGAATTCGGAGGGGATGTTCTGACAGACTAAGCCTCGTGAAGAAGCATCTTAGATTATGTGGTAAGGTATCAAGATAAGTTTCATATTCAAATCTGTGTTTAATATGTTTATAGTTTTCGAGTGCGGCATTTCTTTCTATCCCCACTGACCATTGTTGTATAAATACTTCAATAACACACTGTTTAAACATCGGAAGAAACGAAGTAACATCAACATTTGCACAATTGTCAAAAACATATGAAAAACCGTGATCATTTAACAATTTTTTTACATTGGAAACCCAATTTGGTAACCCTTTCTCACAATCTAGAAGGGCTTGGTGGTATACTGTTTTCAATATAATATTATTAGTGTGTAATAATTTACACCAATATTTTATAATTTTAACATATCTTGAAATATACAAAGGGTAACGGCCCAATTCGCCATAAACACCAACAGAAGATGTATTTGTTTTAATTTGAAGAATTTGTTTACAAAATTTAAGATGAATTCGTTCTATCTCTTTCGACTTTGAATTCCCCCATACCTCTGAAGCATATCCTAAAATCGACCCAACAAAAGCATCAAATAATTGACATAAAAATTTGGGTTTCAATTGATAACGTTTACAATTATTAAGTAAAACATGTAATGCCTTTATAGCTTTTCCGGCCAGGTATTCCTGGTTAAGACTGAAGTTACCCGTATAATTGAACACAGTACCTAGGTAGTTAAAATCATTTACCACTTCGATAGGTTTGTCATCATATACCCAATGTTCGTTTGGTAATAGTTTACCTCGCTTACGAAAAACCATTATTTTTGTTTTATCAGTATTAACTTTAAGACCCCATTTATCACAGTAAGTTTTTAAACAATTCAAATTCTCTTGTAACTCAAGTGGTGTTTTGGCAAAAATGGCCATATCGTCAGCAAACAACAAAAGAATAATAACAATGTCATCAAGAAGCAATCCCGAATCAACATTATTTTGCAAATATAACTCAACATCTTCAACAAATAAAGAGAAAAGTAGAGGGGAAATAACCTCCCCTTGCCTCAAACCAACGGCGCATTCGAAAAAATCAGTGTAGCTATTACATACTTTAACACAAGATTTAACTTTCTGGTTCATATCCCGTATAACTCTTAATAATTTACCTTGGATTCCGGTCTCGTAAAGCTTTAACCATAGCGCATTCCTATATATAGAATCAAAACATTTAAACATGTCCACGTATACAACATATAGACGTTTGTTATCATTTAAATATTTCTGAACTAAAGACATTAATACAAAAATAGCATCAACAGTGCTGCACCCTTTGCGAAATCCGAATTGCGCGTCCGAAATTTTACTGTTGTTGTTACAAAAACTTTCGACACGTTTATTTATGACTGTAGTAAACAATTTCGATAAACAACTGAGCAACGTTATACCCCTATAATTATTAACAGTATTTAAGTCACCTTTTTTGTGGACAGGAACAATAACTCCCTCGGTCCATTTATCTGGAAAATAGCCAGAGTTCAATATCGCATTGAATATATCGCAAACGTGAGATGAAATTATATCGATACTTTCAATAAAATATTCATTTAATAAGTAATCACTGCCAGAAGATTTTCCGCACTTTAAAGATTTAACCGCGTTCAAGATTTCATGAATCGTGATTTCGTTATCCAATTCCGGAAACGTACCATTCGGGCAATCAAAATCATGATTATTACAAAACTGCTCCGCATCTTGATTCGAACAGTGTGAGATATCGTTACTAAGGGACAAAAAATATTGATAGAAGCTTTCTAATGTAACCACGTTGTTTCGTGTTGATTTTTTCTTTTTAAAATATTTCCAGAACTCTTTCGGTTTACAGTGTTTTAACTTTTCTATGTCGTTTAAGTTTTTATTGTTAAAAATGCGCTTTTTCTTGTTTAATAAATTCTTATATTCCTTTTTTAATTGACAAAGACATTCACGGTTATGTACAGAGTGACATTTGTTAAAAACACCTAGTGCTTGTAAATATCGATTTTGGGCGTTAATACAATCGAGATCAAACCAGTCAGCGTCATGCGGACGGCGTCTCTCGTTATTAGCATTATAGTTACACTTCACTTGCTTGGAAAACAAAGGATCCGCAACATTCCGTAATATCGACGTAAATTCATTTAAAAGGTTATTCACTGATGGTCGGCTTGTAATATCAATGTTATTAATATCCGTTAATCTATTTAACTCGGGTAATTTGGCTATCAGTGCCGAGCGAAATAGATCTCGGTTCTCTGCGTTCCATTTAAATTGGACAAACTGTTCGGACGACGATACCCGATTATCGATTTTACATAGTAAAGACAATTTTAACGGTGTATGATCACTGCATACATTTAGATCCTATATAGTAAAACTATTTATCATCGAAAAATTACATTCCTTCGTGAGTAAATAATCTATCACCGATGCGCCTTGTTGTGAAACAAACGTAAAACGATCAGTATTATGAAATCTACCGTTAAGAATTCGCACGTTCGTTACCTTGCACATATCAAGAAGTTTAACCCCGTGACTATTAGAAGTTTTATCCGGCGAGGCCCGTAACAAGGGGACGTCTGCAACATAATCATAATCATCAATGTAATCAATATTTTTATCTTGAATAATGTAATCAAATTTTGTTCCTACTCTGCTATTTAAATCTCCTACAACATAAACCGTTCCTAAATTATCATAAAAGTTTATATCTGATTCAAGGACCTCAAATAGATCTATATTATTTATAGTGTAAGCTGGCGAATCTATTCCCCAAATATAAGCTCCACAAATATATACATCCTGATCAAAATGAAAAAATGCATGATCAACTTTGATCCAAATAATGGTATCCAAATGGTTACAAATAACTTCAATACCCTTGCTTATATTATCTTTAAGATAGAGATCAATACCGCCACTAGAACGTTTAGCATTACGATTTTGGAATTTTCTAAAAAAGTTAAAGCTGGTGTATCCTTCTATTTCAATATCACTTTTACTATTTGTCCAGGATTCATACAAAAAAAACTATATCACAAGTATTAATTGTTTTAAGAAAATCGTCACTTTCCTTCTTGCTGCTTGTTAGTCAGTGAATATTCCACGACAGGATGTGTAGTTCATCCCCTTTGAATTGCTAATCCCGCACTGGTTTCCCCTCAACGTATAGAGTGTCATAAGCAATCCACGCAGATTTACCGTCTTTGCGAGCCTCCTTCATCTTCGGGATCAGCTTCCGGCGTTTGTCAATAACTTCCTTTGGAAATTGTTCACTCACATAAAATTGAGTACCCTTCAGCGCTGACCACTGCCGTCTGACCAGTTCACGTTCCTTGTAGAATGTAAATTTGGCGACTATGTTGCGAGGTTTGCTTTCGACCCTTGAGCCCATCCTGTGAACTCTCTCGAACCCAATCTTGTCCGCTATGTCTTTAGCTAGTTTCATTTTTTCATGTAGGAACGTCCGGATCGTATTTTCTGCATCTTCATCGTCACCAACGCGTGATTCCGGGATGCCTCCAAATATCAAGTTGTTCCTCATAGACTGGGACTGTAAATATACTACGTCTTCTTGTAAACTACTTCTCTGCTTTTCTAACTCCGTAACCTTACTATTGACCATACCAACTGCAAAGTCTATACTCTCGGCCTTTTCCTCAACTCTAGCAACTTGTTCCCCTAACTTCCGGTTTCTCTCATCGACAACTACCCACAATCGTTTCAGTTCTGACTCAAAGCTACTGACCTTTCTTTCTACCTCGTCAAGAGTCTTCAATCTTCTCTCTATCCCATCCATTCTGGTATCTATCTTCTTCAAATACTCGAGCAACACACTGTTCGTAGGTTCCCCCATGGTTGAGTATTCCGGTTGGCACGACTCACTTACACCACTTGAGTTTAAAATTCCTCGGAACACATCATTGTCCACATCTAAGAAAGGTACACACTCCTTTTCATATAATACAGCGTTTGTTTCACTCAAAATATCACTCACCGACACGCACGTACTCCCGGACGGGCCTCTGACTTTGAAATATTTGCCTTTGTTTACTTTATCACTTTCATTACCACTGCTTTCTCTATCTTTCCTTTTCCTGTTTTTCCCCATAACACATATCCGCCAGTTAGAAGCACTTTATTTCCAGGTTTGGCTCACTTCACGATGCATTTTCAGGCGTTTAAACATGTTTTTAATTTAATTTTATGGGAGCGCGAAGAATACGACCTCTCCCGCCTTATCACATGACACATATCAGATAGGTCAATATTGATTCAAGACATACAGGTACATTGTACACCCTCCACGTGGACAGCGTGTAATTCGATTGCTAATTAAAGCGACAGGAGTGAAAGGATGTTATCATGGGTGGCACGCGCGGAATAAGCTAATCACGTAAACTGTTTCACTTTGATGTTGAACGGATCGGTTTATTGCTTATAGCACTTAGCATGTGTCAATGAAATATTAGCGATGTAGAGATCTGGACCAAAACGGCTATACTTAAGATGCGCACGATTATTGGCATCTTAACCAGGTTTTCAGTTATTTTTTGGTATTTCTTTTTTGCAGACCTATGGAAATGTTTTTTAGGGAACAAAAAATACTTTTCAGGTGGGGGAGTGGGGCCGATATTCGGCGGCAAAAATCATAGATTGAGGGCCCTGAAGGTCAAGGTCACATCTAGAGGTCAAAGGTTTGCCGTATCGATAACGTTGTTGTCTTTCAGATAGGTCAATATTGATTTATGACATACAGGTACTGTGTACACCCTCCACGTGGACAGCGTGTAATTCGGTTGCTAATTAATGCGACAGCAGTGAAAGGACGTTGTCATAGGTGGCACGCGCGATATAAGCTAATGTCGTCAAACTGTTTCACTTTGATGTTGAACGGATCGGTTTATTCTTATAGCACTTAGCATGTGTCAATGAAATATTAGCGATGTAGACATCTGGACCAAAACGGCTATACTTAAGATGCGGACGATTATTGGCCTCTTAACCAGGTTTTCAGTTATTTTTTTGTATTTCTTTTTTTGCAGACCTCCTAGGGGAAATTTTATTTAGGGGAAAAAAATACTTTTCAGGTGGGGGAATGGGGCCGATATTCGGCGGCAAAAATCGTAGATTGAGGGCCCTGAAGGTCAACATCACATCTAGAGTTCAAAGGGCAAATTTGACACTTATCTTGTCTGTGCTTTAGCTTGCCATGTATTTAAAAAACTTCTTGGCACAAATGTTAACCTCAATAAGACAACATAAAGTGCATGTAAACCAGATCCATATTTCAAAGGCCAAGGTCACACTTAGAGGTCAAAGGTCAAAGTCAGTTCTTTGCTTGTCCTGACTATGATATGGTGATAGATTGAGCTATTTTCCAATTAAATGGCACAAATGTTTGCCTAAGTGTTATGAGCATGAATTAGATCTGCAGGTCAATGATACATGTCATACTGAAAGGTCAAAAGTCGAAATTGGTCTTTTGCTTGTCCGGACTTTTAACTTTTTGAATGATTTGAAGACTTTACATTAATGTTAGCCTCAACATGACAACATGTCTCCGTATGAATCAGGTTCTTAGGTTTCAGGTCAAGGCCCCATTTAGAGGGCAAAGCGGCTTGGTGGAGTATGCGTCGGTTCTTCCGATATTCTTGTTTAAGGAAGATGGCTGGACAGCCTAGATATTACCCTTGAATTATATAAATTAACATTTTTTGCCGTTTCCGTTCTCTAAATCCAACAGTTCAAAGCTGATCTTCACCAAACTTAGTGAAAATCTTTTTTGGCTTATTTAAGTTTGATAATCAACCAAATCGTCCCAGTAATTATGGAGTTATGGGCCTTGATTATCTAACATATTTCAGCTATTTTAAACTAGAGGGGCCATAAATGTTTTACAAACAGCTCTTGTTACAGTAACAATAATGGATATTGTTGAAACTTTTCTATTTTATATCAAATTAATATGCGTCTATGTATACAGTGAATGGAACATGGTCCGAATGGGGTGAATGGGGTTATTGTTCTGCAACTGTGGATCTGCAAAGAGGAATTCGTTTCAGGTTGGTAACATGTAAAAGTATTTCAATATTATGTTTGCTTTTTCTCTTTCCCTGTATCATTGGTAGATTTGTTTTAATAAACTTTATTATAGAAATATCCAATGACTTTACAAACTTGGTTTGCAGTAATATAACTAAAATATTAACATTATTAGCTCACCGAAGTGCTCAAGGGTGAGCTATTCTGGTCAGTCACTGTCCGTCGTCGTCGTCAACAATTTTAGCTTAACAACTTCTCTGAAACCGCTTGGCGGAATTTAACCAAAATTAGCAGGAATGTTTCTGGGTCGATCCTTTAACAAATTCCTTCAATGCAGTTGAATATCTGGAAAACTCTCATTTCCATGGCAACCAAAAGCTTAAAAAACTTGAAAACTTTAAAATCTTATTATCAGCAACCACTTGTCTAAAACCAATGGCTGGATTTCAAAATAAATTCACAGAAATGTTTGTTGGGTGATCCTCCACCAAATTTCTTCAAATTATTTTGATTCTTTAAAAACATGGCCGCCAGGTAACGGGCCAGGTTTCCTTATATGGCTATATTGAAAACTTTAAAAATGTTCTTGTCTATAACCACAAGGCTGGATTTCGAAATAATTTCACAGAAATGTTCTTTGGGTGATCCTCTATCAAGTTTCTTCAAATTATTTTGATTCATTAAAAAACATGGCCGCCAGGGGGTGGGGCAGTTTTCCATATATGACTATATTGAGAACTTTATAATTCTTTTTGTCCGAAACCACTGGCTGATTTTCATAATATTTCCACAGAAATGTTTCTTGGGTGACCTTCTACCAAATTTCGTCAAATTACTTTGATTTGTGAAAAAAAAATGTGGCCGCCAGCGGGCGGGTCAGTTTTCCTGACATGTCTATACAGAAAAATTAAAAAATCTTCTCGTCCAAAACCACTGGCTAGATTTCAAAATATTTCTCAGAAATGTTTGTTGGGTCACCATTTACCAAATTTCTTCAAATTATTTTGAGTCGTTAAAACATGGCCGCCAGGGGGTGGGGCAGTTAGCCTTATATGGCTCTTTTGAAAACTAAAAAAAGTCTTGCCCGAAACCACTGGCTGGATTTTAAAATAATTTCACAGAAAATGTTGTTTGGGTGACCCTCTACCAATGTTCTTCATATTATTTCATTTGTCAAAAAACATGGCCGTCAGGGGGCGGGGCAGTTTTCCTTCTATGGCTATATTAAAATCTTTAAAACCCTTCTTGTCTGAAACCTATTGCTGGATTTTGAAATAATTTCACAGCAATGTTCATTGAGTGAAACTACCAAATTCCTACAAATAATTAATTTCTTTAAAAAACTACTCTGCCAAAGGGCAGGGCAGTTTTCCTTATTTTTGACTTTATAGTAAACTTTTTAAATGTTCCTATATGAAACCACTGGCTCGATTTCAAAATAATTTCACAGAAATGTTCCTTGGCTGACCAGCAAACAGATTTCTTTCAATAATTTTGATTGTTAAAAAACATGGCTTCCTGGGGACGGGACTGTTTTCCTGATAAAGTTTCTTGTCTGAAACCACTTGCTTGATTTCAAAATCAGTTTACAAAAACGTTTTTTGTCTGACCATTTACCAAATTCCTTGAAATTATTTTGATTTGCTTACAAAACATGGCTGTCAGTGGTCGATTGTAATGTTATGCATATAGTCGCTTTGTCTGGCCGTCCGAATTCTAATTTCACTGCAAATCAGTTTGTCGAGGTGTGAAACGAATTCGCCGATGATTTTTTAGCTCGACTTTTTGAAGAAAAGGCAAGCTATTCTACTCGTCCCAGCGTCGGCATTGGCGTCGGCGTCCGAGCTAGGTTTAAGTTTTTCGGTGAGCTAGTTTCTCAGAAATGGCTTGAGGGATTTAATTCAAACTTAAAACATTTATTGCACACATTAAAATGAACCTACAGGCCAAGTTTGGTAACTCTAGTCTGAAATTTCATTCAAACTTAGAATACTTATTCCCTATATTAAAATGAACTCATGGGCCAATTTTGATAACTCTAGTGTGAGATTTTTCAAAATTATGGGCCTTTTTACACTTACAAATTTTACATATAAGCAATATGGACAGGTTAAAGCTTTTCGGTAAGCTAGTTTCTCAACTTTTTGTGACCACTCCCTAACTCGAAAACGGTTTTAGCTATTGTAATAAAAATGCAAACATAGATACCTTATAGCGAGACCTCGACAGGGATTGCATATGGAGTGGGTGGGGTCAAGGTCACTCTTACTAAAAATTGAAAAACGGTTTCGGCTCAATAACTTGAGAACGCATTGAGACATTTTAGTGAAACTTAATACATAGATACCATATATTGAGACCTCGCTTGGAATTGCATATGGGTTGGGTGGGGTCAAGGTCACTGTTACTAAAAATAGAAAAATGGTTTCCGCTCAATAACTTGAGAACGCATTGAGATATTTTAATGAAACTTTATACATGCATACCTTATATCGAGACCTCGCTTGGGATTGCATATGAGGTGGGTAGGGTCAAGGTCACTGTTACTAAAAATAGAAAAACGGTTTCCGCTCAATAACTTGAGAACGCATTGAGATATTGTAATGAAACTTTATACATGCATACCTTATATCGAGACCTCGCTTGGGATTGCATATGGGGTTGGTGGGGTCAAGGTCACTGTTACTAAAAATAGAAAAACGGTTTCCGCTCAATAACTTGAGAACCAATTGAGATATTTTAATGAAACTTAATACATACATACCTTATATCGAGATCTCTCTTGGGATTGCATATAGGGTCAAGGTCAAAGTCACTGTTACTAAAATAGAAAAACGGTTTCTGCTCAATAACTTTAGAATGCATTGAGATATTTTAATGAAACTTCATACACAAAAACGTTATATCAAGACCTCTGGCATATGGGGTGGATGGGTTCAAGGTCAAGGTCACTGTTACTAAAAACTAGGAAAACGGTTTCCGCTCAATAACTTGTTACTAAAAATATAAAAACGCTTTCTGATCAATAACTTGCGAATGCATCGACATATTTCAAGGTTTCGGTTGGGATTGCATATGGGGTGGGTGGGGTCAAGGTAACTTTTACTAAAAAATTTATTGATGTGCTGACGTTTATGCCTTTTGTTACAAAAATTTGTTTTTTGTGGAATTTCCATATTTCTTGTTTTCGAAAAAAAAATGCCTGTAACTCTGACAAGCACAAGAAAAGTTGAGCGCGCTGTCCTCCGACAGCTCTTGTTTTGTGTCCGCGCGAGATCTTAGGAACTAATGTACCAAATTCAATGAAACTTTACATGCAGCTTCCCTACCAAGTGGACATGTGCATTTTGTCAGGTTGTTCTGGTCTGATGATTTTTTAGTGAGTAATTGGCATTTTTACCGTATATTAAAAATAATACATTTCAATGGAATATTTTCGTTTCCGCGAGAGATCTCAGGAACTAACAACTTGAATTCATTGAAACTTTATATGCAGCATTCCTGCCAAGGGGATATTCACATATTGTCAGGTCGTTCCGGTCTGATGATTTTTCAGGGAGTAATTGCCCTTTGATTATTAATTGACTAATTTTTCTTGTCCAATCTATAACTTGGCAATGAATGGAGGGATCTAAAAATTTCTTGGCACACTTGTTTGCTGCAATGAGCTGGTGTGTACTGCTCATGAATCAGGTCCCCAGGTCAAAAGTCAAGGTCACATCTAGAGGTCAGAGGGCAAAATTTATACTTTGCTTGTCTGCGCTAAGCTTGCCATGGATTTTGAAAACGACTTGGCACAAATGTTCCTCAATGAGACAATATAAAGAGCATTTAAACCAGATCCATAATTATGTCAAATGTCAAGGCAACACTTAGAGGTCAAAGATCAAAATCAGTTCTTTGCTTGTCCTGACTAGTGACCTGATTATACTAGTAGACTGAAGTATTTTCCAACGAATGACACAAATATTTGCCTTAATGAGACGGCATGTTATGAGCATGAATTGGATCTGTAGGTCAAAGGTCAATATCATAGGTTAGAAGTCAAAATTGGCCTTTTGCTAGTCCGGACTTTTAACTTCTTCAATGGTTAACATAACAACATGTCTCCGTATGAATCAGGTTCTTAGGTTTCAGGTTCAGGTCAAAGCCAAATTTAGAGGGCAAAGTGGCATCGGGGAGCATCCATCGTTTCTACAGATATTCTTGTTGATAACTGTTGGCAACTTTACTGCAAACATCTTATAATGAAGCGATTAGATTTGTACAAGCCAATGTGATTCATTAAACTCATGTGAGCGTCCCAGAGCCATTTTGGCCCTCTCGTTTCAAATAAAAATATTGTTTCATTCATGTTTAATCATACTATTAATTTTTAAAAACTTGTAAGAACTGACTTAAAGCTAAAGAACTTATTGTTTGAAAGAGGACGATTTTTCTGAAATCACAATTTTATTTTTTAAGCTTTTTCAAAAACGAGTAGTCTTTAAGAAAAAAGTTACTTTGTGACAAAACATTAAAAATATTCATCCACATTTGTTTTATGCCCCCACCATCAATGATGGGAGGGGGAGGGGCATATAGATTTTACCCTGTCCATGGGTACGTATGTATGTACGTGTGTTCGTATGCACGAGTGTACGTATGTACGTATGTTTGGATTCTTGTCCGGAAAATAACTTTGTCCAGCATTGGAGGATTTTCAAATAACTTGGCGGAAATGTTAAGCATAATGAGACGGTGTGTCGCGCGCAGCAACCAGGTTCCTAGGTCCAGGTCACACTTAAAGGTCAAAGGTCAAATATAAGAATTTAAGCCTTCTATCCCTGTCCGGAGCATTATTTTGTCCCGCATGTAAGGAATTTCAAATAACTTGTCACAAGTGTTGAGAATAGTGAGACGGTTTGTCACGTGCAAGAACCAGGTCCCTAGGTCCAAGGTAATGGTCACACTTAAAGGTCAAAGGTAAAATAAAAGAATTTAAGCCATTGACACTGTCTGGAGCATAATATTGTCTAGCAATAATGGAGTTTCAAATAACTTGGTACAAGTGTTAAGCATGGTGAGATGGTGTGTCGCGCGCAGGAACCAGGTCCCTAGGTCCAAGGTCAAGGTCACACTTAAAGGTCAAATATAAGAATTTAATCTTTCTATCCCTGTCCGGATAATAATTTTGTCCAGCATGGAAGGAATGTCAAATAACTTGGCACAAGTGTTGAGCATGATGAGACAGTGTGTCGCGCGCAAGAACCAGGTCCATAGGTCCAAGGTCAAGGTCAAACTTAAAGGTCAAAGTTCAAATTTAAGAATTTAAGCCATAGACCCTGTCTGAAGCATAATATTGTCCAACTTGGAAGGAATTTCAAATAACTTGGCACAAGTATTGAGCATGGTGAGGTGGTGTGTCGTGCTCAAGAACCAGGTCCCTAGGTCCAAAGTCAATGTCACAATTAAAGGTCAAAGGTCAAATATAAGAATTTAAGCCATAGACCCTGTCCGGAGCATAATTTTGTGGAGCATGGAAAGAATTTCAAATAACTTGGCACAAGTGTTGAGCTTGTAGAGACGGGTGTCGTGTGCCAAAACCAAATTCCTAGGTCCTAGGTTAAGGTCACACTTAAAGTTCAAAGGTCAAATATAATAATTTAAAGCTTCTATCCCTCTTCGGAGCATAATTTTTTCGAGCATGGAATGAATTTCAAATAACTTGGCACAAGTGTTGAGCATGGGGAGACGGTGTGTTGCGCGCAAGAACCGGGTCCCTTGGTCCAAGGTTTAAGGTCACACTTAAAGGTGGAAGGTCAAATATAAAAATCTATGACATAGACACTGTCTGGACCATTATTTTGTCTAGCATTGTAAGGAATTTCAAATAACTTGGCACAAGTGTTGAGCTTGGTGAGACGGTGTGTCACGCACAAGAACCAGGTCCCTAGGTCCAAGGTCACACTTAAAGGTGAATGGTCATTTAAGCCATAGATACTGTCTGAAGCATAATTTTAAACCAACTTGGCCGAAGTACTAAGCATGGTGTGTCGGCGTGTTGCGCGCAAGAACGAGGTTCCTTGGTCACACTAAAAGTTCAAAGGTCAAATATAAGAATTTAAGCCATAGACCATGTGCGGAGAATAATGTTGTCCAGCAGGGAAGGATTTTCAAACAACTTGGCATAAGTGATAAGCATTATGCGGCGGTGTTGCATGCAAGAACCAGGTGCCTTGGTCCAAGGTCAAGGTCACACTTTAAGGTCAAGTATATGTATATATGGTAAGATTCTTGTCCAGGAAATAACTCTGTCCAGCATTGAAGGATTTTTAAATAACTTGACAGAAGTGATAACCATTATAAGACGATGTGTCGCTCGCAAAACTAAGGCCAATTTCAAGGTCACTTCAAGGTCAAAGGTCAAGTTTAAGAATAAAGTCCATGTATTCTGTGTGGAGCATAATTTTGTCCGGCATGAAAATTGTTCAAATGAGTTAGCAGAAGTGGTAAGTTTTATGAGAGGAATGTTACTTTCAAGAACCAGGTCTGTAGCTGAAAGGTCAAGGTCATTAATCAAGGTCAAAGGTCAAATAATTTTTCAGAGCATAATGTTGTCATGCATGCAGGGATTTTCCGATAAATTGGCAGAAATGATCACAATCACCAGATGATGTGTTGCATGCACGAACCTGACTTGTGAAGTTACTGAATAACTTCCCTTAATTCAGGAGTGTGCAAAGCATAAATCAACAATGATAAAAGGCATTTTGTTGATTTTGCCTATAATTATTTAAGATAGCAAGAGTAAGTGAAGCATACAAGAACCCTAACTCATAATTAGTACCCTTTATTGATTTTTTGTCACGACTAAAACTATTTTGTGATATCCAAATTACTTCACACAATAAAAGAATACATTAGCAGAAAGGAAAATAAAAAAAGGACAATTCTCTTTTTGCAAAATTATTTGTATGCATACAGAAAAAGCGGCGCCATGTGGAAATGGCTGCATAGGTGGGGGCATCAGTGTCTGTGGACACATTTCTAGTTTAAATACAGCATTTTCACAAAAATGCATTCAATAAATGTGTAAATAAATACAATAACCCAAATTTGATACATGATTATACAGCATGGATGATAATATAGCATGAAACATATATTAATTGCGTAATAGTAAAGTATGATATATACTACTACTGTTGCTGCTGCTGTTGCTACTACTACTACTAATACTACTACTACTAATACTACTACTAATTCTAATAATATTAATAAGAATAATAATAATAAGGTGATGATGATGATGATTTTCTTTGTTGCCAGATACAGAAAGTGTCTCCCACCAAATCGACATGGTGGAAGTGATTGTCCTGGGCAAGAATTTAGTATTGGCATTTGCAATGAGCGTAAGTTTATCATTTGTCATTTTAGATCAAAGTTAGTTACGCCTTAGTAACGCGTCTTAAGTCCGACATAATAGCTGCCTGTAGAAAAAAACAACAACAAGCTAATATGTTCAATGACCAAAAGCGCAATATTCATGGAAGAAAAAAATACATTGATGAAAAAACAAGTTAAATATTGAATAGTAAATAAGAGCCAAATATTCAACGTAGTGCCAAAGAAAATGTTCAGATCACTGGAGACTCACTGTCGGCAGTTGTCCGTCGTCAACACTTGACAATCTACTAGTCACATTTTTATCGAACTTTGTTAATATGATGTTCCCAGTTCATGTTTGATAATTTATTAAAATGGGTCATGTTGGGTAAAAAAAGGTCATTGGTTAAATATAATAAAAACCTTATATGCCCACTTGGACCAACATTTTACAGATCATGTTTTACCTTGGCCGGAATGTTGACCTCTATGTAATCTAGGTGCTGGTAAAATATGGGACATATGTGGTCAAAAAGTAGGTCACTAGGTCAAATAATGTAAAAAGCTTAATTACACACACTTTAGGAACCATATTTTTAGCCCACCTAAAGCTGATCAGATTAGAGTTATGGCCCCTTGTTCATCCTAAAAAATGGCACATTTGTCCTTTTCCGAGATTTTTTACCCAATCTGGATCAAACTTGCACAGTTTGTGTGTGACGATAACATCCTGGCAAAGACCAAAAATGGCCTAGGATGGGCTACAAACACCATAGGTATGACCCCTCGTTTGTGTTTTTCCCCCAAAATTACCTTTTCCTAAACAGATACTTTTTTTACTTTATTTTTCATCAAATCTTGACCAATCTTGAGAAAATCTGTCACAATTTTTGTTTATATGGCATCTATGTATCTACATTCACATAACACACTATAACTGTTTACGTCCAATCATAAATACACGCTGATATTTCCGTTTGTTACTAATTTGCTGTGAAAAAGTATACGAGAACGTCCATTTTGTTGCAACTACTCTGGAGTAAATGCCATCTGCTGTTAATTTGTAAAGTGTTATTTGATTGGTTGACAAGAATCGCCATTTAACAGTCAAAAATAGGCACTTGACACACCCCCACATGTTCTTTGCAAAATGTAAACAAACATGTAGTAATGTAAACATATGCGGAGTTGTCATTCTTAGTGTTTCAATATTTAGTATGTTTGCATTCTGTATAAGCAACTATAAAATATACAAATAACTTCGTTAAAACAATCGATATGCCATTAATAGTATAATTTCACATTCCCATTTTTAGCGATTATCACGACAGCGGTCATTTACAGTTTATTACTTTTAAATTGTAATAAATATTCAGTTAGTTGACTTCTTAATAAACAGATAAGGCATGGTACATAATATAATTATGATATATGATAAGAGAGTGTCAGTTTAATTAGTATATCGTCGCTAAAAATGAAAAAAAATAGCAATTTAGATTTAGGTACTTTTTCTGAGACTGACAGACTTCGTATTGATCAATTATAAGATCATAATCTTGTATAAACACTTCACCATTATTATGTAACCAGAATGTGTATATAGGTCCTAATTTTAAAATAACATGTGGCACAATTACGTAATCAAAGTGCATACCAATTAGTGAAGTAATACACGGGTCATTGTCTCGGCAGCTATGCCACTGACTTCATAAATCTACTTAATAACAAGTGAAATAACTATCATTTAAAAAAACAACAACAATTTATTTAAGACAAACATTTAATTTTATTCGCAATTATCCTGAACATTTACTTGAACTTATGATAGTTATAAATGGAATGTACATGTGTTTGTACACAAAGTTTGAAGACAAATAACATTAATTAACGCTGCTTTTTTACGTTTTGATATTAAATAATGATGGGTTTTTTTCTCTGTCATATTTTTTTTTTGTTTTGGTTCTCTATAATTAGAGAGTACAAAGAAAAAATGTCTTTGATCAATTCTGGTTAACTGGTAGAATTCTAAAATTGTTTCACTCGAATGAACAAACCTGCATACTCAAACATAGTTTCGTTAGCAGTTTTGGCTATGTTGGGATTGTTACATTATTTGCATTATAATTTAAGTATTTGAAACATATCCACGAATACATAATTTAGTGAATAAAAGAGAGACAAGTTTAATGAAAAAACTAACAACATTTTATAAGTTTATTCGACATTTTCTCCACTGAACATTATTTTGCCTTTATGGACAATTATGGCCAATACATCGTCCGCCTCGTTCCCGATTCGCTTTATCAAGGGAGACAACTCCTACAGTACTCAATAACAAGAATGTGAAAAGTGTCGATTAAGTAAAATATCGTGTTTGTGATACAAACAATATTTATTAACATTCCATATTACAATGTTGTGCTAATATTTATTTTGACCAATCAGAGATCGTGTTACAAAAACATTATTAACCCGTGATAGTTGCAAGTATGGCTGACATCTAGCAGTAATATTGAACAGATTTTGTTAAACAGCAATCAGCGTGTATTTACAATTGGACGTAGCAAGTTAAAGAATGTTATGTGAACAGTGATACATAGATGCCATATAAACAAAAATTGTGATCGATTTTCTCATCGGACAAGTTGAAATCAATTGAAAACTGTGTCAACACAGTGGACAGGTTTAGATCGATCAGTGAAATTGCAGTATGATTTTCAAGTTTTCCGCCCTGGATATCCCTCGTGAGTGCATCTCAACATAACCAAAGTGTATTGCCTGTGTAGAATAATTATTAAAGCTTTGAAATTCATAGGTTTGGATATTATACGCCCATTGTTGTGAACTTACCACACAGAAACTCAGAACCATTGTAATTTCCCACAGGAGCTGTGTTGCATACCTTTCTATATTTATTGTTTATTATGGGTTGGGAGGTATGTGACTATTGTTTCATGTATCTGTGCTTTTAAATATCTAGGCAAATGATCTAAGACCATGATGGCTTCATTATGTTGTTTAAACATCTCAGAACAGTTAAGTCTTCATCTTTGCCTTTTACCCAGAGCCCTTTTGGCCATCATGTTCCTTTTTTTTATTATATCAGCCCGTCTGTAAATATGCCTTTTGCCACCATTCGCCATGGAAAAAAGAGTGGCAAATGGTGGAGTCTTTAGACATGAAATTCGGTGGAAAATCAGTGGCAAACAATGAAAAAAAGGGACAGTGGAAGAAATTACGTCGTTGGTGGCATTTGGTGGAATTTGATTGTGATAAGTGGAGTATTTGGACAAAATTTCCACTGTTTTCCATCGAATTCCACCAGTAGAAAACGATGTAAAATTTTACACCGTTTGCCACTTTTGATGGAAAATGGTGAAAATCGATGGCAAATAGTGGAGTATTTGGACGAAATTTTCATCGTTTGCCATCCAATTTCACCAGTGGAAAACGTTTGCCACTTGGGATGGAAAATGGTGAAAATCAATGGCAAAATTTTCATCGTTTGCCATCAAAATACCACAGTGGCAAATTTTCCACTCTTTGCCACCGATAGTAGAAAATGGTGAAAATCGATGGCATTTTTAGCTCACTTGAGCACAAAGTGCTGCATATGTAGGTCACCAGAGCTAAAAATAGATTTTAAAAGTGTTAACTTACAAAATCTTCTTATCTGAAACCGCAGGGCTCAGAGGTAGTGGTCCTCTACAAAGATTGTTCAAATTATGCCCCATGGGTCAAAACTGACCACACCCCAGGGTGTTATGATCTTATAATTGATAAGACATGGTTTATATAGACATAAATAGCAAAATGATTTTTAAATTCTTCTTCCTTGAAACCGCAAGGCCTAGAGGTTTCATATTTAGTATGTAACATCTTATAGTGGTCCTCTACAAATATTGTTCAAAGTATGCCCCTGGGGTCAAAACTGGTTACGCAATGGGGGTCCATAATTAATATAGACTTAACTAGCAAAATGACCTTTAAAATCTCCTCTGAAACGGCAAGGCCCACAGCTTTCCATTATTTGGTACATAACATTCATAGTGGTCCTCTCCAAAGGTTGTTCAAATTATGCCCCTGGGGTCAAATCTGGCCACATCCAGAGGGCTCACATGGTTTATATAGACTTAAATAGCAATTTGACTTTCAAAATCTTTACCTAAAACCGCAAGGCCCAGAGGTTTGTTCAAGATTATTCAAATTATGCCCCGGGATTAAAATAAGCCACGCCTCGGGGATACAAATTCCTATTGGGTTACAAGGTCTCAGGTGAGAGTCATAGGGCCCTCAGGGCCCTCTTGTTAAAAACTTTTTGCTCATGAGTGTTTTTATCAAATATCTCCTTGTATATTATATTTTGTTTTGATTTAATGCACAAGTCATTTCTAAGTATAGCTCATTTCTATCATATAAGACATTTATAGGCAATAAGAAGGCATTTTTGTCTTTGATATAGTCCCTTTAAAACTTTGTCAGATTGTAGTTCTCTTTCTATATTATGGTAAAATGTGGGTCACCTTCGGTAAAAAATGACATAATGACATAAATACAAGTTTAGCGAGTTTTTCATTGTGTTAACTCTTTTGAATCGTGGTTCATCACATCCCGCTACTAAAGCAGCAGAACGATATAGAGCCATCTTGGCCTTCTTGTGGTCCATTATGATCATTATCAATGCATCTCTTTCAGCAACAATACATGACATTGGATGATTCAATTTAATAGCAAACCATGTTATTATTCACATTCATCATTCACCTAAGTCATGTATTCAGTATATCCATTTCAGTTTATAAGCTCGACTTTTCGAAGAAAAGGCAAGCTATTCTACTTACCCCGGCGTCAGCGTCTGCGTTTGCGTCGGCGTCCGCTCTAGGTTCAAGTTTTATGGTAAGCTAGTTTCTCAGGAATAGCTTGAGGGATTTCATTCAAACTTAAAACATTTATTCCCCACATTAAAATGAACCTATAGGCAAAGTTTGGTAACTCCAGGTTGAAATTTGTCAAAATTATGGGCCTTTTTAACTATAAAAAGATGCAATACGACGAATTTGCGATTGAACAAAAGATGCGTTACTGTGAACAAACGTTTCGGTCCCATCATAGGGTTTGCAATGAAATTTTAATGTGATGCTATGAAGCAGATTGCAACGGATACTTTTCACACTTTCTCAACAAAGATTTCACACCTCTGCCAAGTCAGACACCAAGCCAGTTTGTTTGCACCGTGGACAAAGATAGTTGTTATCGAGTATAATTACCATATTAATACACTTTAAATGGTGTGCAGTGTGGGATTACTATTAAAAGACTTTCGTAATGACCAATATGTCTTTGTGAAATGATTTTTTTTGCGGATTTTATACTTTATTTTGCTTCATAATGCGAATACATATGCAAATGTATTGTCAAATGCATTAAGTTTTAGTGCATTAATTTATGTAATCGTCTCAACATGCTGCAAATTAACAGTTAATGTAACTTTACATCCGGAATTTCCTAAAGATGTAATACTCAGAATAACGCGATACTACGAACAAACTCTTGTCTTCCGTGACTTTTCGTAGTATCGCATTTCAACTGTATAAGCTATTTGTATAGGTTAGAGTTTTTTGGTAAGCTAGTTTCTCAGGAATAGCTTGAGGGATTTAATTCAAACTTAGAACACTTATTCCCTGTATTAAAATGAACCCATAGGCCAATTTTATAACTCTAGTTTTAAATTTGTCAAAATTATGGGCCTTTTTACACGTAGAAATTTTACATATAAGCTATTTGTATAGGTTTAAGTTTTTCGGTAAGCTAGTTTCTCAGAAATGTTTTCAGGGATTTCCTTCAAACTTTAAGCACTTATTCCCTATATTAAAATAAAACCATAGGCCAATTTTGATAACTGTGTTTTAAAATTTGTCAAAATTATGGGCCTTTTTACACTTTTTACATAACTTTTACATATAAGCTATTTGTATAGGTTAAAGTTTTTTTCTCAGCAATGGCTTGAGGGATTTCATTCAAACATAAAACACTTATTCCCTATCTTAAAATGAACCCATATACAAATTTTGATAGCTCTAGTTAACCATAGCTCGTTTATTTGATTGATGTATGTCTCGAGAACGGATTGAGCCTTTGTAATGAAACTTCATACATAGATACCTTATAGAGAGACCTTGCTTGGAATTTCATAAGGGGTGGGTGGGGTCAAGGTCACTGTTACTAAAAATAGAAAAAATGGGTTCCGCTCAATAACTTGAGAATGCGTTGAGATATTTTAATTAATCTTAATACATAGATACCTCCTCGCTTAGGATTGCATATTGGGCGGATGGGGTAAAGGTCACTGTTACTAAAAATAAAAAACGGTTTTTGCTCAATAACTTGAGAACGCATTTATTAAACTTATATACATAGCGGGTAAATACCTTTATATTGAGTCCTCACTTGGGATTGCATATGGGGTGGGTGGGGTCAAGGTCACTGTTACTAAAAAAGAAAAACTGTTTCCGCTCAATAACTTGAGTGCGCATTGATATATTTTAAGGCTAAAAAAATTAATGATTTGTTGCTCAGCCAGCGCCGCAGGGTTATGTTATGGCCCACCATGAATTTGATTTAATGCCAACAAAATTTTTATTAACTATTTTTTGACGATCGTGCTCGGGATTTAAAGGAGCAGTCCAGAAATATGTTGAAAAATGAAGGCATATTCGATTGGGAACCTTTATAAATATTGTCTATTTGTTGATTTAAACTTTTGTTTCGTAGATGCTTTTGCTTGTGTAATAGCATTCCATATTTTTTGAAAATCTGTGTCAATATTAGTCCTATGGAAACAAACGAAAAGGCCAGCTGCATTGACAAGTGTTGATTTTTTTTCTTTCCAAAAATTATTGATAATTTATTGCAAAAATAAGTCCTATTTTATCATATTTAAAAATATGAATAAAGAAAAGCTATATTCTATAAATTTATTAATTTGAAGGCACTTATGTTAATTATAAACATTCAAATTGATTGTCTTTTTACGTCAGCTTGCATAAATGACCGTTTGTGATGAATAAATCTATATTTAACATTTTATAAAATAAAAAGGGATGCTTATGTTGTTATTTAAACTTAAAATTGCCTTTAATCTGTACTTATGTACTTGTTTTATTAAGCCATTACATAGTGCCATAGAAAATAGTAGGGAAAAAAAAAAACTTCAAAAAAAAAAAAAAATTTGCTCTCCATCCTGATTTTTCAGAAAAAGTGCCTGAGAAACAATTCATTATTTTTTTAGCCTTGTCAAACTTTATACATTGATACCTTATATCGAGACCTCGCTAGGGATTCTGTATAGGGTGGGTGGGGTCAAGGTTATTGTTGCTAAAAATAGAAAAACGGTTTCCCCTCAATAACTTGAGAACGCATTAAGTTATTTCAATGAAACTTCATATATATATACTTTATATCAAGACCTCGCTTGGATTGTGTATGGGGTTTGTGGGGTAAAGGTCAAAGTCACCATTACTAAAAATAGACAAACAGTTTCCTGCTCAATAGCTTGAGAAGACATTGAGATATTTTAATGAAACTTTATATGTATATACCTTATATCTAGACCATGCTGGCGATTGCATATGGGTTGGTGGTGTCAAGGTCAAGGTCACCATTGCTAAAAATATCATTTGTGTGCTGACTTTAATGCATTTCGTTCGAAAAAATTTGGTTTTCGTGCAATTTTCATGTTTCTTGTTTGAAATTTGGCACAATAGACGCTTTCACAAATGTCAATCATATTCAAATTAATCTGCAATATTATCCAATCATCGCACTTGGATATCACGTGTTAAGCTGTTTAACTATTTCATACAAATGAGCACGTGCATTATGTTCGTGATATATAAATGAGCATGTGGTAATGTTTGATTTTTGATTAATGGAAATTAATCCTTTTACATAAGCTGGGGAGTAGTTTGAACTAATCCCGGCAAAGCCCGGATCGGTCTATTATTGGCCTTTTTACTATTAGGAATTTTACAATCCTGCGGTTGGGGTGGCGGTGTCAACTTTTGATTTCCACTCTCTAACTATATAATGACTCCTCATACATAGATACCCTACAGTAATACTTTACTTGGGATTGCATTTGGGGTAGGGTGGGTAGGGTCCAGGTCAAGGTCACTGTTACTAAAAATAGAAAAAAACAGTTTCTGCTCAATTACTCTAGAACAAATTAAACAAATTGAAATATTAATAATAATGAAATAATAATAACTGAACTTATAGATACCGTGTAGCGAGACATATCATGAGATTGGGGTGGGTGGGGTCAAGGTCAAGGCAACTGTTTGAAAATTAGAAAAATGCTTTCCATGAAGTAACTCGAGAACGAAATTAACTTTGTTTAATTTTGGGGTGGGTGTGGTCAAGGTCAAGGTAACTGTTTTGAAAATTAGAAAAATGCTTTCCACGAAGTAACTCGAGAACGAAATTAACTTTGTTTAATTTGCCCCTACTTTACATACAGTTTTTTTTAGAAAAAAAAAGCCAGTTACACTGAAAAGCACAAGAAAAGTCGAGCGTGCTGTCCTCTGACAGCTCTTGTAATTAGTATTCTACAAACTTCATTTTGATGTGTATGAACTTAACATATAAAACAATAGCGTAAATGTTTTTGAACGCCATACACATAAAAAATGTAGTTTGTAGAATATTTTTCATATTTTGAGAAAAGCGCAACGCCGAAACGTCAATAAAAAGGACAATAATTTTTACAGTGATATGTTTATCCTTTTGGATATTTAGACTGGGTGTATAAATATTTAAACTTTATTACCATTTTATTTTACTGTGGATTTAATTTAAAACTATTTTGTGTATCAGCTGCATGGGAAGAATGGGGTCAATGGAGTAGATGTCTGGATGAGAAAGATAATTGCTTGGCAGCATTATCATTAAGGTAAGAAAGTTATTCACGATCGGTGTTCACGTTCAGTTGACATGCTTATTGATATATTGGCTGAAGTGTTGTTGACTTAAATGTGCTGCATAACAATACCATAAGTAATGTTGTTATATTGTTGAATTGTTGTATACCAGAATACCAATCACTCAACGTTGTTTGTGAAGGATATTGGTTAATGCTCGCCACTGGTCACTGTTCAGTTGTTGAATAATCGTAGTGCAAATGTTCGCTTCATTATAAACACAATATATACTAATTTAATGGGCATTTTGGGAGCAGTTAAAACTGTTGTCCGATGTGTCAGACAGGATTTTGGAACTGCTGCTTGAGGCTGATATGTCATAAGTGACAACCGCGTCCACCCAATGATTGGTTAATATTTCTAAAGGATAACTTTAGCTATTTTCAATGTTAATATTGCTGGGTTCCGGTTCAATGCATATATGTTGTATGGCAGAGTGGCTTTAAACACTTTATACGAAGGCAAAACAAAAGTAAGTTCAGTATATTTTATTTTCCAGCAAGGAACTTCAATCGTTAATATAAATGTCTAATGTTTAATGTATGTAATGTTTACAAATACAGTAGATCGTTGGTTCTTTTACTAACAATAATATTATATACAGTTGGCAACAGAGATTTCCAATGCAATAAAATGGAATCGGGTTATTGTGGATGGAATCTTTCTATTTTAACACAGAAAATTTGCAGTGAAAATATATTTTAATTAATGATACAATGAGCCTGCAACAATAAAAAAGTGTGCCGGACGCAAGACTCTATGTGCCTTCAAACAGGTGCTCAAATAGAACGTGTTTAAGACTTATGGTGCAAGCCAATGGTCTTAAGTACAGCGATTTCGAGAAATTGAATCGCATAACCTACTTTTTGTTCTGCAGGCTACGATGCTCTAACATTTTGATAACCCCGATTTATACGTCAGTTGTCTATTTCGGCTCGTTTTGGATTAGTGGACTTATTTGCCGCTATGCATATTATTATGTTTGCAGTAACTGTTTGCATACAAACCTATAATTATCGCCATTTTAATGAGATCAAATACCAGCAAATACCAAGACAGAGAAAGTACGGAGAATGCATGTAATCATGAGTTTCAGTTTCCTTGCGTAAAAATTGCATTACAGAAATTTAGTATCATTCAAACAATTTTCTTTCTATTTAAATTGTTTACACCCATATTTGCCTGTTTGTTTGGCTTTTCAGGCCTCGCCAACAGTCTTTCTACGCTATCAGTGTTTTGATTAAATACTATTAAGTTATACAGCGCTCTTGTTAAGGATTATGGATATGAGTAACGGTACTCTTTAAACATCGACAAAAAGGAGTAACGCAGAAATATAAAGGAGTATAAATACTCGTGGTGCATAAACTATTTTGGGGTAAACGTATTGCATTTGTTGATCTTTTTCATGCTCAAAGCAACAAGTTAAAACGAACTTAAGATGTATTTTTAAAGAAAGATGCCAACATGTACTTAATTTGACAAAATGCTTGTTAATTATTTGCAATATATTTGATCTGAATCTGGAACTGCTATAACCTATTTTACATACATGCCATACGTCCCGGTCTCACCGGATTGTCCCGGTTTCGCTAGGTCTGTCCCGGCGTCCCGGTGAGATGCATTTTGTCCCGGTCAATCATAAAAATCGATGTTAGTGTACCATAAAACTTACATTGGGCCAACAATTAACTTCAGAGCGTTAATCCCTTTATCGGTCCCTATGACAACAATACCCGCTAGCCGCGTGTCAAAGAGGAGCAGTAATGATACCCCATTAGCGATTTATTGATCGTTTGTCACACTTTCTTTGATGTCATAATTAAAAATACATGTTATCATTTATATTATTGAATAAATATGATTAAAATATTTGCGTGTGTATGTTTGTGTTATTCATTTTGGGTGTTTATTGTTTGAACTATAACTATATAGACCACGAAACGGAATAGGACCTAGGTTAGATACGATAAACTATTATTATTACTATAATTACTTATTTTTCGGACAAAATGACAATATTAATATGTTCCGGTCAAATGTGGAGGCGATTTTTTGGCAATGTCCCGTTTTGGCCTGAAAAAAGTATGGCATGTATGTATTTTATATGCATAATTATGCTCCCCTTCGAAGAAGTGGGGGTATATTGCTTTGCACCTGTCCGTCGTTCAGTCGGTCGGTCGGTCAGTCGGTTGGAGGTCGGTCGGTTTGTCCGTAGACTATTTCGTTTCCGCACGATATCTAGAGAACGCTTTGATCTATGGTCATTTAAGTTGGTATGCTGGTTAGTTGGGAGGAAAGGAAGATGCCTATTGATTTTGAGGTCAAAAGGTCAAAGGTCAAGGTCACACTGGCTTGTAACATGAAATTCGTTTCCCCACAATATCTAGAGAACGCTTTGACCTACGATCATTTAAGTTGGTATGCTGGCTACTTGAGAGGAAAGGAAGACGCCTATAAATTTTGAGGTCAACAGGTCAAATGTCAAGGTGACAGAGGTTTGTAACATGAAAACTGTTTCCTCTGTAGACCATTTAGTTTCCGCATGATATGTAGAATACGCGTTGACATACAATCATCCAAGTTGGTATGCTGGTTACTCGGGAGGAAAGAAGACGCCTATCAATTTTGAGGTCAACAGGTCAAACGTGAAGGTGACAGAGGCTTGTAACATGAAAACTTTTTTCTCCGTAGACCTTTTTGTTTCCGCAGGATATCTAGAGATGTGTTGGCCTATTTGATGTTTAAATCAAACAGAAACAAGGTATCTTTATATGATAGACTGTAAAAATAAATCCATAATTATACTATATTATTCTTTCAGCTTTATATTTACTTTCTAAAGCATCAACTTTAATTTCCTCCCCATGTGTTTATGTGCACATACAATATTAAAACAATCTCTTAACAAACACCTCTTGTTATATTGTACCTAAAAATTTGTATACATTCAATTTAGATTGCAGGAACATAATAGTAGTAAGAATATGTAATCAATTGTGTATGCATTCTGAAATACAATGAATGAAATTGCAGCAGATATTTTCCTAGTCTGTACAATGATTAAAATATTTTGTAGCGATAATTATTATAAAAAGTCATATTGTAATAATAAAATCTATTCTATTTAGTATTTCATATAGTTGCAATAATGATGCGAAGTTTTAGTCTCCTTGTTTGGCCACATTTTAACATAGCTTAGTGCGAAAACTTTTTTTTTTAAATGTCCAACCATGGAAATAAACATTTCAATTTACGAAGTGTTATTCGTTCACGTTTTGTCCATCGTGCTTCATTTAATTTTGTGTGAAATCAATCACGTCATCTACGATAGTTTCCAATATTGGAAGAACAATTATTATGCTTACGCACATTAATGTCTTTGCTAAAGTAAATAATATATATTTCCGTTTTGAGGCGAAATTGTTTTGGCTGTTCACCCCACACGAGAAGCAGACGCCATTGTCCCATTTTTTCATTTACAAAAAAAATCAATAGACTGCTGCTCTGAAAAATATACCAAATCAGAAAAATATATTGTACAGACTGTATCAGACTCGTAACAGTTTTCTCCCCTGCTTTGCGGTTAATATCCACTAATTTATTGGAAGTTAAGTACGCTGATAAAATGGAACGTTTTGCGTAATGCCCATTATTTCAGCGTTATCAATACGCCACAAAATTGAAATTAATGCGTATTTGTATGAATTTATGTGCGTATTTACGCCGATACGCCCCTTATCAAGAGCTCTGGGTATAGAAAAAATAAATTGAAAGACTTATGAGAATATTGTAACCTCAAAAGGACGTTTTCTGCTTTTAGACAAACATTTCCATGCGCTGTTTACGTGATAATCCCCCCAAAAAGTTACAGAGACCTTAAGACTCAGTCGACTTCTACTTGCCTATTATGAAACAGTTTAGAACAGGAAGTGTTTAGAAAGTGACTTTTAACATTTTTAACTGGTACCTTTCAGCCGAAATGTATAGAGTAATATTTATAATTGATAGTTTCTAGTAATTATATGAATATTAAATGAAACTATATTGTTTATCAAATAAATGTCTATCTTCTAACGGGAAGTATTCATATTGAAACAATCACAATAAAGTTAACATCCACAAAAGTGTACAGACAATTTAGCCTTAACATATGATGCTGTAATATTGAAAGGATCAACACTGTCAATTTTGTAACCAGGCTAGGAGAAATAATTGTTATGAACAACAAACAGAAAATATGCAGTAGATCTTGAACATATAAGGTATACAGTTTGAATTACAATTAACAGTTAGCAGTTGCATAATATCATATCAGGGTTTCCCGCAGACCTGTTTCGCATATCGGGCCGACAAGCCTTCAAAGCAGTCCATATAGCCGACATGCCTATGCATATATAATTTCACAGATATTAATTTGAAGGGGCCATAAATGAACGTCGTATCGATCACAACGGTCTCAATTCCAACAGCGAGATTAACAAGCGACTGGACAGTGCAGACCCACTCACAACGCTCTTGATAGTCAATCATATACGTCGATTTTTTAAGGCGGAGTTTATACATTAATCTATACTCCTTTAATTATATGACAATGAATACACACGCTTACCAAGAAAACGGAACAGTAATTTAAAAACATTTAATCACGTAAATCCATTACACACAAACAAACACGTTGTTCTGTTTTCTAATGTCTTGACGACTTATTTTAATATCAATTTGATCATATTAACAGATCGCTAGTACATTAATGACTCATAATTTAAACACTTAACCATATCAGAAGATATTGTAATCCAATTATAATTAATAAGAAATGTCTTTAAAAAGACAATCAGCATTGAAATTAATATTGAGGTGTCAATTTTTGCCCTTAATGTAATACAAGAGGACCAAGATGATCGGTTACGTGACTTCTCAGACCCCAGATTTTTTGTTTCCTATTTTTGGAGATCTTAGACCCCAGATTTTTTGGTCCCTACTAAGGAGACTTTTCGGACACTTGATTTTTCGGACACAATAAAAAAACCTATCGGCCCCAAAATTAATTAGAGATAACTTCAATTATTATTAATATCTGTACGGTGAATAAATCGATCATATACCGCCACATGTTTTCACCAGTGATTCATGAATAACCTAAATACTAGTTATTTACGTAAACATAATTGATACATGAATTTGTCAGGCAAATTTAACAAATTAACATTCAGAAAATAATAGCGAGAATGAATGAAAATTATAATATATATCAGACAAGTGTACATAATTATGTTAAATTATATATTATATGTATCGTTAGCATTGAACATAGTGTATTCATGCTACGCAAATGAAGTTAAAGTAACATGAATAACATTTTGACGTATTTCGAGACTTTTTTCACCACAATTTACTTATAGAAAGATGTTTTACATTTTTTATAGATTGAATAACATCTATAGAAAGGTGCAATTATAAATAATATTTAATAATACGCAACCACAATTCAAATATAAATTTACATGCACAGTGAGTTTATAAATATATATATACACAATGATACAAAAATAGGAAATATCAGCTCCATCAAATTTGCTAATATTTTTTGCTTATTTATCAGAAAAATACCAGAAATTTACCACTTTATATTTTGTGCTTGTCACAAGAAACCTTAGCACTATTGACAGGCAGACATGACGCGAGCTCAACAGGCAACATTGTACGTTGTGACCGACTGTTGTCCCGCTGATTTTGAGCATTGTAATTGCTATTTATAGAGCGCGCCGATTATGTAGGCAAAACAAAATAGTTATTTCATTATGTGAATGAATATAACATTCTGGTCATTACATACAATGAGTAAAATTGTTCATAATTATGTTCAGTTCTATAGTGTATGTCGAAGATATGTTTATTACTTTATTTTAACCGCTTATATGAAGAATTATGTAAATTGTAATCCCCAAAAGTATGCAACAGTTATTGGAATATATTAAACCATAGTTGTAAGTTTGCATTCCCTAAAATTAAAAAATTTACCCAATTATATTGGCATTCATTTTTTCCGCTGCATAATTATCGCAAGAAATCTAGGTCAAAAGTAATCTTAGACAGCTACGCCGAAAAAACGTAACGCATCAAATCATCACTCCGTGCAATTTCCCATTTTCTGCTCAAGAACACTAAAACATTTTATGTAATTGTCGACACTGCTGATGCCACTTTATACAAGTTTAGTAGTTTCTCATTGAACAGTCGCCGGAGTCACATTAAGGCGTGTTGATGCACATCGAATCTCGAATAAAACCACGTGTTGCTTTATTAAAAGCTTTTTCGGCGTAGCCGTACAATCCAACGTTTGACCTTTCTCAATATCAAATCAAATGCGAGAGTCCCGAATGAATAGATCCTAATATTGCATCGGCTTATTTGAAAATATTCGCACTGCACCGGTCATAATAGAATGGGTGCAACATTTCAAAACTATAGAGGGATCTATTTTGGATACTAAAGCGTAAATATAGTCGAAAACAAAATTGCAGCAATTTTAACCGCTTTCAAAGTCCATTGAACGCCTGCAGCGTTTGAATATGCCCTTGGTGAAATCGCCCGATAATACTCAATAAGCAACATTCCATAGATAACTGTCTCAGATAATGTAATGGTCAAACTATGTATACGGGCGCCTTTCTGTAAATAGACTATGAGGAACGATGTATACATCAATTTTTTTTATGTTTTACTTTTACTTCATGTGCGTTACAGCATAAACACGTTGTGAACTGAAAAGAAATATGTGCAGAAAGTTGATCAGAATGTTAAATATTTAGGTATCAATGATAAAAAACAATTTGAGCAGTTAGTTGCTCGGGCATTAGGCCTTAATATTTTTATTTTTTTTAATTAACTGCAAACATAGGAACTTTGCATACAAGCGTGTTTCAAAAAGAGCTATAATCACAGCATGGGTGGATTTTCAAATAACTTGGCAGAAGTGATAAGCATGGTGTGATAGAGTGTCGCACGCAAGAACCAGGTCCCCAGGTCCAAGGTCAAGGTCACAATTCAAGGTCAAAACTCAAATATAAGAAATCAATTCTTCCCACATTGTCCGGAGTATATCTTTGTCAAGCATGGATGGATTTTCAAATAACTTGGCAGAAGTGATAAGCATGGTAAGACATAATGTTGCGTGCAAGAATCAGGTCCCTAGGTCTAAGATCTAGGTCACAATTTAAGGTCATAGGTCAAATATTTGAAATCAATCCTTAACACTTTGTCCGGAGCATAACTATGCCCAGCATGGATGGATTTTCAAATAACTTGGCAGAAGTGATAAACATGATGGGACGGATTGTCACGCCCATGAACCAGGTTCCTAGGTCCAAGGTCAAGGTAACAATTCAAGGTCAAAGGTCGAATAAAATAAATCTATCCTTACCACTTTGTGTGGAGCATATCTTTGTCCAGCATGGATGGATTTCAAATAACTTGGCAGAAGTAATAGGCATGGTGTGACAGAGGTCGCTCGCAAAGACCAGGTCCCTAGGTTTAAGGTCAAGGTCATAATTCAAGGTCAAATATATGCAATCAATCCTTACCACATTGTGTGGAGCATATCTTTGTCCAGCATGGAGGGATTTTCATATAACTAGGCAGAAGTGATAAGCATGATGAGACGGAATGTTGCGTGCAAGAACCAGGTCCCTAGGTCCAAGGTCAGAGTCATTATTTAAGGTCAAATGTCAAATATAAGAAATCAATCCTAACCGCTTAGTCCGGAGCATATTTTTGTCATGCATGGATGGATTTTTAAATAACTTGTCAGAAATTATAAACACGGAAAGACAGAGTGTCTCGCAAAAACCAGGTCCCTAGGTTCAGGTCAAGGTAACTTGGCAGAAGTGATGGTGAGACGGAGTGTCACGTACAATAACCAGGTCCCCAGGTCTAAGGTCAAGGTCACAATTCAAGGTCAAAGGTCAAATATAAAAAAATCAGTCCTTAACACTTTGTCCGGAACATATCTTTGTCCAGCATGGATGGATGTTCTCTCTTTAGTCCTTGAATTTGTACCCCTAAAATAACGGGCGTATCTTTGTGACAATGGCACTCTTGTTTTGCGCGTTTCTGCTCAACACTGGCTCGTTGTCGGCCCTGTGACACTTTTGCAGCATTTATCAGGATACCAGTCCATCCTTAAATGCTGAATCAGTACCACGCCTGTCAATGTGTATGTGTACACATAATTTGTAATAAGTCCAGTGAAAAAGAAATAAGTAGTAATACTGGATTAATTTTAACGCTAATGATCTAATATCTAAGTTTATTTTATCATTTTTGTGCTTTAAATTAACATTTTAAAGAATAGTTAATATCAAATTCAACATCTTTTCATATTATCTGGAATCCAGAATAACAATGGTGATAAACCTGCAATTATGGAGAGCAAGAATAGGGACATTTGCACAACCCATGAAACACACACCTACACTGATCAAAACATTAACTATTACGAATGTTTCACTGTGAATTAGAATTATACTGTTCCTATTACTTGCAAGTCAGTGTGTGGTGAAAAACCCCGGTCCTGGGCCAGAACTTCGCAAATGCTCTGCGCGCCAAGCATCAGTCACCCGTCAGGCATCTGTTGGTAACACAGGTGTCAATCCTCATCAGTCGCTAGCTAACTCCGGCAATGCGAACAGCACCTCATCGAGAGTCTATCAGCATATCCACAGTGACAGTCGTGAGCCTTTACATGGGGCTCATACATCTGTGCCGGAAGGAGGGAACGACATTGCGCGACACGTGAATAGTCGCTCAAGTCATGATTGCATCCTGCTAATCCTCAAAACGATAATATAAGCGATTCGGAAGATATAGCAACCGCCATTGAACAGGATGTGCTTTCCGAGACTGCACAAATTAGCATGGCATTTGGTAATTGACAAACAGTTTCCGCTGAATAGCTTGAGCAGACATTCAGATATTTTTATGAAACTTCATATGTAGATACCTTATATATAGACCCTGCTTGGGATTGCATCTGTTGTTGGTGGGGTCATGGTCAAGGCCACCATTACTCAAAATTTTATTTTTTTGCTGACTTTTATGCATTTTGTTCGAAAAATTCGGTATTCGTTGACTTTCCATGTTTCTTGTTCATGTTTGTATATTGAAAATGGAACACGTTCCGTATTTCATTACAAGCTATGAAGTTAATATGTTGCAAATATTTACTCGTTTCAATGCGTTTTTAGCTCACCTGAGCACAACGTGCTCATGGTGAGCTTTTGTGATCGCCTTTTGTCCGTCGTCCATTGTGCATCGTGTGTCGTCAACATTTACCTTGTGAACACTCTAGAGGCCACATTTATTGGCTAATCTGCATGAAACTTGGTCAAAACATTTGTCCCATTGATATCTCGGCCGAGTTTGAAACTGGGTCATGTAGGGGTAAAAAACTAGGTCACAAGGTCAAATTGAAGAAAAAGCTGGTGAACACTCTAGATGTCACATTTTTTGCCCAATCAACATGGAACTTGCTCAGAACATTTGTACTAATGATATCTCGGCCGAGTTCGAAAATGGTTCTGGTCCATTAAGAAACATGGCCGCCAGGGGAAGGGGCAGTTTTCCTTATATGGCTATAGAAAAAGCATGTGAACACTCTAGAAGTCACATTTTTTGCCCAATCAAAATAAAACTTGCTCAGAACCTTTGTTTTTATGATATCTCGGCCGAGTTCGAAAATGTTTGCGCTCCGTTGAAAAACATGGCCGCCAGGGGCGGGGCAGTTCTTCTTATAGGTCAAATTACACTAAATTAATAAATCACGTAGGGCTATACTCTCTAAATCAATCAACAAGTTTAACTCGAAGACATGTTTTTAAGTTAAGACACTTGCTTTGCAATTCTTTTTGGAGATGTTGGTATGGTAAGCATTGGTGTGCAGTAATAAATCACGCATATGTTTTAAGATTGGAGACTACAATATGACAGTTGCGCTGAGGCGGGTTACATTCAACTAGAAAGTAGCCGGTAAAAAGATGTTTATGAAACAGTCAACTTTGTTTAGTGTCGAGTTCTTTCTTACGTATTACATGACATACCCTTTGTGTTGCTTAAATCAATTCAGCTTAGAATCTTTAAGAAAATGTATGGTTATGAGGGTCCCTATTTGCAAAATGTTGCATTTATTTTTGGTTAAAGTTATCGCTTTTTAGCTCACCTGAGCACAAAGTGCTTGGTGAGCTATTGGTATAGGGGACCTCTCCGGCGTCGTCCGTCGTACATATGCCGTCAACAATTTGGACCGTTATCGCGATAAAGACTACGTTTTTTATTCAATCTTGACCAAACTTGCACAGTTTGTGTATGACCATAAAATCTTGGACGGATTTTATAATGGGCCCGATCGGACCAGGAACACCATACTTATTGTCCCTTTTTTGCCCCAAATACATCTATTCCTGAATAACTCACATGATAAAGGGAGGTAAATGCAGTATCAGGAAGATATATGCAATAAATGTGTTATTTCCCTTTAGTCACAGATATAACCCAGATAGTGGAGTCTGCTTATTAGAAAAATCAATACATCACTCTGAGTCAACATGATACTTCTATTTAGATCAGCATCATTACACATAGTAATCCACGTATAGCCTGCTTCTGACCTATATTTTGGCTATGTGTGCAGCAGTAAAAGTTTCCACTGGTTGTCTTGGCATCCAGTCAGGAAAAAAATGTAAACAACAATAATAGCTAAAATTCATGTTGTAAACAAGCAGTCAGAATATAGAATTTATATCATGTGATCTAGTGCCGGAAAGGGTTAATTATTTTCTGTAGTTCTTGGACTGTTAGTAACTTATTCAGTATTATTTAATCATGTAACTTTTGGACTGACTTATACATTTGAATTGGGATTTTGGAAACTCAAGTAATTATCTTACATGATATTCGAAGCTGATTTATTATTTGTACTTAATTGAAAAATACTTCTACACTGTTTTGACTCAAAATTGGTGTGATTATTAGTAAGTTTTTACACAAATAAACTAAAAGGTTGTATAGTTATTTATAATTTAATCTGACAATGTCGATAGGTGTATGGTTCTTAATGTTAACAATGAGTATTCCTATATAACATAGGCTTTTGCCTTTTCCTAAGAGTGCATTTGGAAAGTTTGTCCCTGTGGCTGTCATTGACTCAAAATTATTAGTAAGTTTTTACGCAAAACAACTAAAAGGTTTTATAGTTATTTATTATTTAATCTGACTATGTTGATAGTTGTATGGTTGTTAATGTTAACAATAAGTATTCCTACGTAACATATAAATTTCCTTCTCCTATGAGTACATTTGGAAAGTTTGTTTGTTTTGATTTTTCACCTAATTTACCAGTAATTCAGTGATATAATGGCGGACAGTTAACCTACTCCCACTTTTTCTGGGCAAACTAAGCCGATGTAGGTGGTTTACCAGTACGAAGTGCACATACTTATGCCAGTAAATGACAACTGCCCTACTTGAATCAGAGGTAGGGGCAGAATGGACGTAGAAATTATTTCACGACCAATCCCCACACAAGTTATGTGGCCGGGCTGGGGCTCGAACTCACAAACCCTTGATTGAGAGTATAGGGCTCTACCAACTGAGTTAGACGGGCCCGCAAAGCCAGAATAATCTTGCTTTGATACATTTATATGGTGCTATTATGGTGACATTTAGGAAGTTTTCGTAGAGTGTAGTAACTATAGAGTGTCACTGTATGTACCAGTTTTGAACCCATAAGGGTTTATCAATGCTTATGGACTTTGTTGGAAAAACATTTAAAAGATTTTTGAAAACGACAATGCAGAGCAATATGTCAATCACTGATATGCAAAGTTGAACTGACATCAAATCGGTATGAGTACTGGTGTTAATAAATAATGTATTATTTTAATTCAAACATATACCGGTATGTGAAAAAAAAGGTAGTATCCAATCATAAGCTCTTTATGTATTTTTAGCTCACCTGAGCACAAAGTGCACAAGGGTGAGCTATTGTGGTCAGTCTGTGTCTGGCGTCCGTAGTCCGTTGTCAACATTTTACTTCAAACAACTTCTTCTCCGAAACCACTGGGCGGATTTTAACCAAACTTGGCAGGAATGTTCCTGGGATAGTCCTTTACCAAATTCAGTCAATTTATTAGAATATATTGAAAACTCTGGTTGCCATGGCAACGAAAAAACTTAAAAACTGGAAAACCTAAAAAAAAATTCTTGTCAGAATTTGAAAATGGTTTTCACAGAAATGCTCATTGGGTGACCCTCTACCAAATTCCTTACAATTATTTAGATTCGTTAAAAAACATGGCCGCCGGGGGGAGGGGCAGTTTTTCTTATATGTCCATATTTAAAACTTAAAAAATCTCTCGGTTTGAAACCACTGGCTGGATTTCAAAATAATTTCACAGAAATGTTAACAGAAATGTTCCTTGGGTGACCCTCTACCAAATTCCTTGAAATCATTTTGATTTGTTAAAAACATGACCGCCAGGGGGGCGTTGCAGTTTTCCTTATATATCTATATTGAACACTTTGAAAATCTTCTTGTCTGAAACCACTGGCTGGATTTCAAAATAATTTCACAGCATTGTTCCTTGCATGACCCTCTACCAAATTCCTTGAAATCATTTCGATTCGTGAACAAACATCGCCACCAGGGGGCAGGGCAGTTTTCCTTAAATGGCTGTATTGAAAATTTTCAAAGTCTTCTTGTCAAAAACCACTGGTTGGATTTTGAAATAATTTCACACAAATGTTCTTTGGGTGATCCTCTACCAAATACCTTCAAATCATTTTGTTTCGTTAAAAAATCATGGCCGCCATGGGTCAGACAGTTTTCCTTATATGACTATATTGAAAACTTTGAAAATCTTCTTGTATTTCATTGCATGATATTGGAATCATTCTATAGTTACTAAAAATGATGCTGTATAGATGGGTAAATTTGGTTAGGATTATTCCATGAAATTTCATTAAACCAATATAAATTCTTTGTATAAATGAATGTCTAATATATGCATTAAAACGACATTTATAATTCAGTTTGAAGCTGTAAAGTAGTATGAACTTACTGTTACTTTTAACACATTGCCAATGTATAAGTCTGAAATCAGTTAAATCTTATTTAACATCAACCTTTATAAAGTCAGCTGTTTATAAATAATACTTATGAGACCTGGGTTAAAAATTGCAAAAGCTGTTGTTAATGTTGCTTATGATATTGTGATTTTGGTGTTGTTGATGATGATGATGATGATGATGATAATGAAGGCGTGAACATAAACATTAACCCATATTCGAATACTATTTGAAAACTCAAATTGAATATTCCCAATTCTAAAGGTAATTATGATATTCTCTACAGAAAATCTCATCCGAGAGAAACACACTAACTACAGCAATTGTTTACTTGAATCTTATTTGACGTCCTGTCCTATTTCATGTATTGCATAAACTTCTCCAACTGACCCCATTTTGACCCAATAGCAAGTCTTCTGGGGGTGATGGCCATATGGGACAGAACCCTAGAGCTACCAGATAAAAATGTACTACACACACACCCAATGAAATAAGACTGATTGTTTATCAGTTTCCTACACAGTTCAGTAAACTGCATTGAAAATAACAATGGTAGCTGCACCATTCTTCCTAATTGCATGCACATGATTCATACTTACTGGGTTTTGTGTTGGAAACGTTCCGCTGCAGAGAAATATTTCCAATTTTTCACAAGTTAGTAATGTGCCTAGAAATTGAATATTGAACATTTTATATGTCACTGACATTAACAGCGAAATTTTCCTCTATGGCTATATTGAATCTTTTCGGCGTAGCTGTCTAAGACCACTTTTGACCTAGATTTCTTGCGATAATTACGAATTACGGGAAAGTTGAATGCCAATAGAAATGGGCACATTTTCTAATTTTAGGGAATGCAAACTTCAAACAATGGTTTAACTTATACCAATAACTGTTGCATACTTTTGGGGATTAAAAATTTACATAATGGTTTACATATATATAAGCGGTTAAAATGAAGTTATAAACATATCCTCGACATATACTCTAGATCTGAGGCTAATTATGAACGTATTTTCTCATTGTATGCCATAAACAGAATGATATATTCATTCACGTAACGAAATAACTATTTTGTTTAGCCTACATTTATATAAGTAGTACGCTCTATAAATAGCAATTGTGCAATGTTTCCATTCATAAATCTCACTCACAGAGTTGCCGTTCCATGTAGCCCATTGATTCTAGCGAGTTCATCGCATTCCAGAAACATTAGTGTCATTCTAAAAATAGCGCGCAACCGTTGTATAGCTGTGTTAATATACGCGTACATGCATCAATAATAGCATTCAAAAAATCATAAACCTAAAAATTTCAATAAATTGGGAATTTATATTATAAACTTACTGTTAATTTGAATTAAAATTGTGGTTACGATTTATTAACGATTATTTATAATTGCATCTTCCTATCAACTTTTCCAGTAGATGTTACTTAATCTGTAAAAAGATGCCACATTTTCTGTAGATAAAATGTTATGAAAGAAGATTCGGAATACGTCGAATTGTTATTCGCGTAGCATGAAAACACAATTTGCAATACTAATTATACACAGGAACCCTCGATATATCATATTTCTTCTGATATAATTTAAAATCGTCATTGTCTAATGAATTTTTATGTTTGCGTTATCAAAAATAAAGTCTTAACATTTCAAAAATCGCTGAATGTTCCCTGCCTATTGCTTTTTATTGGGATACACAGTATAAATGCTTATTTGACTTCAAATCGTTATTATATTAGATAACTAACATGAATGGTATATTACCGGTATTATAAATAACTATATAGACTCGTCTGATACATAATAATTTAATTCATTCTCGAAATTATTTTCTAACATTGTTAATTTGTTAAATTGGCTTGACACAAATTCAGATAACAATTATGTTAACCTAAATTATTTTGGTTATTCATATATCACTGGTGGATACATGGAGTTGTATGATTGGTTTATTCATGGCATAGATAATAATTATAATTTTATATAATTTTAAATTTATAAATTTATCTCAAATTAAATTTTGGGCCCGAGAAGTTTTCTTATAGTGTTTGAAAATCTGGGGTCCAATAAGTCTCCTAATATTGGTGGGGACCAAAAAATCTAGGGTCTGAGAAGTCACGTAACCGATCATCTTGGCCGTCTGTTTAGGTAATTTTTAAATGACATCTCAATATTAATTTCAACGCCGATTGTATTTTTTTTAAAGACATTTCTTGTTTAGAATCTTCTTGTCTGAAACTACTGGCATGATTTCAAAATAATTTCACAGAAATGTTCCATGGGTGACCACCTACCAAATTCCTTGAAATCATGTTGTTTCGTTAAAAAACATGGCCGTCAGGGTTGGAGCAGTTTTCCTTCTTTGGCTATATTGAAAACTTCTAAAATGTTCTTGTCTGAAACCACTGGTTGGGTGACCCTCTACCAAATTCCTTCTAATTACCGTATATTAATTCATTAAAAATATGGCCACTAGTAGGTGTGGAAGTTTGAGCGTGTATGACTATCTGGACAATTTTGTCAATCTTGTCAGAAACCATTAACCGGATTTCAAAATAATTACACAGATAGGTTCCTTGTGTGACCCTCTACCAAATTCCTTCTAATAAGTTGGTGATGTTTGACCGTATATGGCCATATAGGCAACTTAGACAATCTTCTTATCAGAAACCACTTGCTGGATTTTGAAATATTTTCAAAGTAATGTTCCTTAAATGACACTAAGATAAGTTTATTTAGCGAGGCTTAGAAAACCTTTGCTAGTTGTTAAGGTTTTTGTGCTGAGCAAATTATGTTATCTGTACTGAACATTTACCTTGTATTCAATTTATTTCATCATTTTCTGTCTTTATGTTAAACAAAAAGTGAAAAAAATCACTGAATAACATGATTAACATTAAATGACGTCACAAAAATGAGGACAATATAATGCTTGTGTTTGCTGTATTCAACCAGGTGGAAATACAGCTAAGTTTATTTCACGGGATGTTATTTCGTCAACGTAGGTGTAATGATGGGATAAAAATCATTGTGATCTGTTTGAAAACAAGGTTGCCAGGGGGACGAGTTAGTAGGTTAGGGTGTAAAAGGGGCTCGAACCTGCGACCCCTGGGTTGTGAGATTTTCGAGTGATTTGCTGTTAGATGCTTATTAAAATTAGAGTGCTGCAGTAGACTGATTTTGGGATTTTAAGCGTTTCGGTGACAAGGATTTGGAAATTAAGGCACAGCGGTATCGCTGTTTAAAGCACCTGCGGAAAGGCCTAGGTCTCAGTCAATATGGAACAGATCAGACAAGAAAGGCCAGAGTTATGACCCCTTGCTTGTGAAAAAAATCCATAATTTGTCAAACATTGGCTTTCAGTCTCCATAGTGAATTAACTTTTCATTCCTTGTTGACTTAACTTGCACAGTTTGTGTATGACCATAAGATTTAATCCAAGTGCAATGATGGGCCATATAGAACCAGGAACACTGGAGTTGTTTCCCCTTCTTTGTGAGAAACTATGCAAAAAATGACTGTGCGACATAGAAACTTCATTTTTCATCTAATCTTGATAATACTTGCACAGCTTGTGTATTACC
Source organism: Congeria kusceri (assembly GCA_027627225.1). NCBI lineage: Eukaryota > Metazoa > Mollusca > Bivalvia > Myida > Dreissenidae > Congeria > Congeria kusceri. Next base: position 6,705,356 of record CM051035.1, read on the forward strand.
ATAAGATCTCATAATAAACCAAGGTTTCGCGCTGATAAGGGTATAAAAAACAAAGTTACTTGCCCATTTGTTTGTGAAAAAGAAAAGCCCAAATTCAAAACGGGCGATAGTGTAGACTAATCACTTGTTCAATATTCGCTGACTGTTATTCGTGTTAATATCATGGTAGTATAATACTTTTAATGCATTTATCATACAATAGGAATGATAGAAGGATTAATACAATGAACGTTTTGTTAGGTTGATATTTTATACTTCAGCCACGACCGTGTGACCGTCTTGTCCTGAGCTTTCTTTTATTTTAATCATATCCATGAAAAATAAGTAATCAAAACAGAGTTCTACCCAATATAAAAAATATGGTGAATCAAAAGCTGCCATAGAGCATTGTGGTACTGTCGGCAGAACATTTGAAACATGGATACACTTTTTAACAGCAAAAAAGCAGTTTTCAAAGTGTTTGAAGTCTCAGATTAAAATAATATAAAATTTTGGTGTCACTGCAGATGATGCGCAATCGTTTATAACCATTTTAGATGAACTGAGCAAAGAGTACTCAACTGTAAGCTATTGTGGTCAGTCAAAATATGGCGTCCATTTACTTGCATATGTAGGGCAAATAGTGTTATCTGCACACTGAAAACCAGTATGAAGTCTTCACATGTCATGGCTACAAACATGGTGGTTGTGTGTCCGATTTAGAACTAAGTATTGATGTGTCATATTCAATTGTAAAAAATGATTTGATCAATCGTTTTTAAAAATTCAGTTTTGAATTAGGGAATAAAATAATAATGCCGTAGAAAGTTATCTGGAGCTCTGGCCAGGTAAATAACAGAAGTAGGCCGAGCAGCCATGAGACTGTATATCGCCTGAAGATTGCCAGGTGAGCTACAGAAGAAGGCTGGACAGGCATCTGTATTGCACCTGTCGAATTGCCAGATCAGGTTGTTTGATTTGGGTCATTTTGTAGGTGATGACATTTAGCTGATCTCTGTCATTGCCAGTACTCACGTGAGCGCTTTTGGCCATCATGCCTTGGGCCATCATGGCCCTCTTGTACATTAAATTTCATAAGGATTGGAATTAGTATATTGTAACCTAAACACAAAACAGGGAGCGGCACTAAAGGGGCAATGTTTACATAAAATTTCCATGTTACTGTGTGGTTTTATTGGCTGTAATACGTTTCACGACAAAAATGCGATAAATATCAAGATTTGAATGTGCATTACGAATTTTACAGCGAAAACCCGTTTTTTCAAGGAAAAACAGAACAAAAGTGCGGGATCTTGTCTTGTGCATCTTGCAGCACACCAAATCATGCTCAAACCAAAAATGAGCATGTTTTATACAATATTTATCTCTATTGCTTTAAACTATGTAAAAATATTCTAGTATTTTGACTGATTTCTATGAATTAAGTACACATTTTGATTCAGGCACCCCCATATAATCAAAGCACAGAAAACGCAAGCCAGATTGCTTATCATGCGTCATTCTTAAGTGCGTTTTCAAAAATTTCTACTTTGTGAATCGGTCTGAAATTTTGCATGCACATTAGAAATATGTAAATTATGATGTAGAATTGGTTTGTTTCCGCGATATCAAAACACTTTAAGTTGTCTTTTAGGTCACATTACACTAAAAATAAGTCATGTAGGGCTATACTCTCTAAATAAATAAAGAAGTTTAACTCGAAAACATGTTTTTAGGTTAAAACACTTGCTTGGCAATTCTTTTTTGGAGATGTTGGTAGGGTAAGCATTGGTGTGCACTAATAAATCATGGATATGTTTTAAGATTGGAGACTACAATATGACACTTGCGCTGAGGCGGGTTACATTCAACTAGAAAGTAGCCGGTAAAATGTTGATAAAACAGTCAACTTTGTTTAGTGTCGAGTTCTTTCTTACATATCACATGACATACCCTTTTTGTTGCTTACATCAATTCAGCTTAGAATGCTCTTTGAGAAAAGTATGGTTATGAGGGTCCCTGTGTGCAAAATGTTGCATTTATTTTTGGTTTCGCTTTTACATAAAATTTCATAAGGATTTGAATTAGTATATTGTGACCCAAATGGCTATAGAAAAAGCTTGTGAACACTCCAGAATCACATTTTTTGCCTGATCAACATGAAACTTGCTCAGAACCTTTGCTCTTATAATATCTCCGCCGAGTCGGAAAATAGTTCCGGTCCGTTGAAAAACATGGCCGCCATATGGAGGGGGGGGGGCAGTTTTCCTTATATGGCTATAGGGAAAGCTTGTAAACACTCTAAAGTCACATTTTTTGCCCAATCAACATGAAACTTGCTCACAACCTTTGTTTTTAGCTCATCTGAGCACACCATGCTCATGGTGAGCTTTTTTGATCGAATTTTGTCCGTCGTGCGTCGTCAGCATTTAACTTGTGAACACTCTAGAGGCTACATTTATTGGCCAATCTTCATTAAACTTGGTCTTAACATTTGTCCCAATTATATCTTGGCCGAGGTTGAAACTGGGTTATGTGGGGTCAAAAACTAAGTCACTAGGTCAAATTGAAAAAAAAGCTTCTTAAAACTGTAGAAGTCACATTTTTGGCCCAATCAATATAAAACTTGCTCAGACCCTTTGTTTTTAGCTCACAACCTGAGCACAAAGTGCTCAATAAGCTATTGGTATAGGGGACCTCTCCGGCGACGTCCTTCGGCTATCCGTCGTCTATCGTTCCTCGTCCGTATGCCGTCAACAATTTGGACCGTTATCGCGATAAAGACTGCAAATTTTTTTCAATCTTGACCTAACTTGCACTTTGTGTATGCCATAAAATCTCAGATGGGATTGTTATTGGGTCAGATCACACCAGAAACACCAGAGTTATTGCCCCTTTTTCATGCAAAAAAATGCAAAAATGACCTTTTCCATCGTATAGACTTTATTTTCCATTCAATCTTAACCAAACTTTCACAGTTTGTGTATGACCATCAGATCTCAGCAGAGGCCCAAACTGGGCCAGATCGTGTTTCAAAAATGAGAGTTATTGCCCTTTGTTTATTAAAAAAACATACACAAAATTGACATTATTCAGGATAGAGACTTCATTTTTCATTCAATCTTCACCAATCTCGCACACTTTGTCTATTACCATGAGATTACAGTTGAAGTTGAATACAAGAAAGATAGGACCAGAAACAACAGAGGTATTACCCTTTGTTTGTGAAAAAAATATGCAAAAATAAACATTATTCAGGATAGAAACTTCATTTTTAATCCAATCTTCACCAATCTTGCACAGTTTGTCTATGACCATAAAATTAAAAGTGAAATCGAATATAAGCAAGATTGGACCAGAAACACCAGAGTTATTGCCCTTTGTTTGCGAAAAAAAAGGACATTATTCAGTATAGAGACTTCATTTTTAGCTCGACTATTCGAAGAATAGGTGAGCTTTCCTACTACCCCCGGCGTCGGCATAGGAGTCCGCGTCTGAATTTGGTTAAAGTTTGTATTCAAAAGTCTTGTAACTTCAAAACTACATAAGTTATTCACTTGAAAATTGGAATATACCTTTGTCATTAACTCCAGTGTCAGGGGCCTCATTCCCCATAACTCTGTTTTGTATTTTGACAGAGTTATGCCCTTTTTTCACATAGAATTTTCAGGTTGAAGTTTATATTCAAAAGTTGTGTAACTTAAAAACTACATAAGTTACTCTCTTGAAACTTGGAATATACGTTTGTCATCAACTCCAGTGTCAGGGGCAACATTCTCCATAACTCTGTTTTGTATTTTGAAAGATTTATGCCCCTTTTTCACTTAGATTTTCTGGTTTAAGTTTACATTCAAAACTTTTATAACTTCAAAACTACATAAGTTATTTACTTGAAACTTGGAACTAACCTTTGTCATCAACTCCAGTATCAAGGGCAACATTCTCCATAACTCTGCTTTGTATTTGACAGAGTTATGCCCCTTTTTCACATAGATTTTCTGGTTAAAGTTAATATTGAAAAGTTTTGTAACTTCAATACTACAAAAGCTATTCATTTGGAACTTGGAATATATCTTTGTCATCAACTCCAGTATCAGGATGAACATTCCCCATAACTCTATTTTGTATTTTGATAGAGTTATGTCCCTTTTCCACACAGATTGTCTGTTCTAACTAACTAACCTTTATTATCAACTCTAGTACCAGGGGCAACATTACCCATACCTCTATTTTGTATTTTGACAGAGTTATGCCCCTTTTCACTTAGATTTTCTGTATAAAGTTTATATTCAAAAGTTTGGTAACTTCAAAACTACATAAGTTATTCACTTGAAACTTGGAACTAACCTTTGTCATCAACTCTAGTATCAGGGGCAACATTACCCATAACTCTGTTTTGTATTTTGACAGAGTTAGCCCACTTTTTACATAGACTTTGTAGTTAAAGTTTTTGTTCCAAAAGTTTATAAACTATACAAGGCTTCACTTAAAAATATTGTATTTTAACAAATGTATGCCCCTTTCACTATCCAAAATATGTACCAACTGAAATACTTCGAATAGTCTAGCACGCTGTCCTCTGACAGCTCTTGTTCATCCAATCTTCACCATTTGTGTACAGTTTGTCTTTGAACGTAAGACTACAGATGAACTCGAAGAAAAGCATGATCGGGCCAGAAACACCAGATTTATTTACCCTTGTGTTTGGAAAAAAAAACATCAACAAGTTATCAATGATTGGCTTGCACACACGATTTTTGATTCAATGTTGACCAAACTTACACAGTTTGTGCATGACCATAAAAATTGATTGATAAAATTTGATTTCTAACAGTTGCAAGACTTGCATGCAGTTATTTGTACATGCAGCATTGATGCCTTCAGAGCCTGCATTAACATCATTTATCATCATTGGGCAGAAAATTATCAAAGAAAAAGCAAACCTTCACCTTATAGCACAGCCATCGCAATTGCCGCATTGCAACTAGTTCTCCAAAACTGTTTGCGAAAAAGACATCAAAATCTACTGTTTCTGCATTTTCCAGAATTGTCAATGACTTAATGAAAAAGAGTCATGTAAGAATATCGAGGAAAATGATTTGAGAACCATTAACAAAAAAATGCAAATCCTTAACCCAACTCATACTTTTGTTAGCCCTTTGCACTAACCGATTTTTTCAATCAAAATTGATCCTATCTCCCTCTGCGTATTGTTCAGATACCTTAATTTTCAAACCTGCATGGTCTTCATCTGTACCAGTTCTCAGATGAGTGATTTGGGCCATCATGGCCCGCTTGTTATGATAACTCTGCCAAGTTCAAAAATGGTTCCGGTCCGTTGAAAAACATGGCCTCCTGGGAGGGGGGTCCATTTTCCTTATTTGGCAATAAGATTAGCTTGTGAACACTCTAGACGTCACATTTTTTGCTAAATCAACATGAAACTTGCTTAGAACCTTTGTTCTTATGATATCTTGTCCCGAGCTCGAAAATGGTTCCGGTCTGTCAATAAATATGGCGGCCGGGGGGGGGGTAAGTTTTGCTTATTGGGCTATTGAAAAAGCTTGTGAACACTCTTGAAGTCACATTTTTTTGCCCAATCAACATGAAACTTGCTCAGAACATTTGTTTATATGATATCTTGGCCGTGTAAGAAAATGGTTCCGGTCCGTTGAAGAACATGGCCGCCAGGGGAGGGGAGGGTGTTCAGTTTTCTGATATATTGAAAATTTTGAAAAGCTTGTGAATACTCTAAAGGCCACATTTGTATCCCAATCATTATGAAACTTTTTCATAACATTTGCTGCAGTGATATCTCGGACAAGTTTGAACCCAGGTCAAATGTGGTAAAATACTAGGTCACCAGACCAAATTGAAAAAAAAAGCTTGCGAATGTTTTTTAGCCGAATCTTCATGCAACTTGCTCAGAACAGTTTAATTCCTTAGCACCTCAGGTGAGCGACCTAGGGCCTTATGGCCCTCTTGTTATGATATGTTGGCTGAGTTTGAAATGGTTCTGGTCCGTTAAAAAAACATGGCCGCCAGGGGGGGGGGCAGTTTTTCTTATATGGCTATATGAAAAGTTTGTGAACACTTTAGAAGTCACATTTTTTACCAATCAACATGAAACTTGCTCAAAACCTTTGTTCTTATGATATATCGGCGGATTTCGAAAATGGTTCCGGTCCGGTGAAAAACATGGCTGCCAGGTGGGGGGGGGGGGTCAGTTTTCCTTATATGGCTATAGGAAAAGCTTGTGAACACTCTAGAAGTCACATTTTTTGCCTAATCAACATGAAACAGGCTCAGATCGTTTGTTCTTTTGATATCTCGGTGAAGGTAGAAAATTGTTCAGGTCAGTTGAAAAACATGACCGCCAGGGGGGTATGGTGGGTGCAGTTTTTTTTATATGGCTATGGAAAAAGCTTGTGAAAACTCTGAAAGTCACATTTTTTCCCCAATTAACATGTAACTTGCTCGGAACATTTGTTTATACATCTTGGCCGAGTAAGAAAATGGTTCCAGTCGGTTGAAAAACATGGCCGCCAGTGGAGGGTATGGAGGTTGAGTTTTCCTTATATGGATATATTGAAAATTTAAAAAAAAGCTTGTGAACACTCTAGAGGCCACATTTGTATCCCAATCATCCTGAATCTTTCTCAGAACATTTGTCGCAATGATATCTCGGACAGGTTCAAACCCAGGTCACATGAGGTAAAATACTAGGTCAACAGGTCAAATTAAAAAAAAAAGCTTGCGAACAATCTAAAAGCCTAATTGTTAGCCGAATATTCATGTAACTTGCTCAGAACAGTTAAATTCCTAAGCCCCTCAGGTGAGAGATCTAGGGCCTTATGGCCTATTAGACTGGGGTGTATTACATTGTATTAATGATATTCAAAATATATATAATTTGAATAAGGAATAAATTATTTTTATATTTTAAGCTTACCTGATCACAAAGTGCTTGGTGAGCTATTGGTATAGGGGGACTGTTCTGCGTTGTCCGTCATCCGTAATGCATCTCAACAATTGGGCGCATGGACGCGATAGATACTTCACTTTTTAGCTCACATGAGCACAAAGACCAGAGTTATTGCCCATGTTTGTGAAAAAATCAATATTTCGTCAACAATTAGCTGTGTGTCTCCACTGAGAATTAACTTTCATTCAATGTTGTCTAAACTTGCACAGTTTGTGTATGACTATAAGATCTCATCTGGGTGTAATGATGGGCCAAATAGAACCAGGAACATTAGAGTTTGAACCTCATGTGATTGCAGAGATTGGATGAACCTCTTATGTAATGTAAGTGTGATTGGGCATAGTAAACGTATCGCCTATTTTTCCCAAAGGTTTCCACCGTAAATGCATCAGTAAAGACCATAGCAGCAGAGAAAGTCACCTGATCTTATCCAGGTTAACACGCTGCCCAAGGCAACTCTCACAGTGGGTTTATTTACAGTTAAAATACACAATTCCAGTCTGTAGTTGTTATGATAACAGGATAGTTGTGGTGTTAAATTGATGGGTGCTGCATTGTAAGGGGTCTGGTTATGAAAATGGTGTATCAATGCATCAATTTACAAGTGTTTTAAAACAACGGAAGGTAAGAAAACAGACTAAATTGGGACTTCGCCGGAATATTTAGCCATTTTGTGGAAAACAGAAGCTTTTTTCTGCCACTTATGTTCAAGATACACATATCATTGCAAAACTCCTTTACACGTTGAAAGAGCGAATTTGCATATTTTCGACAGAATTTTCCAATAAAAACTGTTGGTGTTGCAAACCAAATTTGGACTAAGTGCTGGCTTCTTTTCAACTTTCAAGATCAAATGATTACTGCTGCATTACTGAAGGACTTGATTAGTGTTGTCAGTACATTTTAGATATATATACTGCAACATTTATGTTAATTTGCAATAATATTTCAAACATGTTTTGCCATACAAATTTATCTAATAAATTAGTTCCACAAATAGTCCTGTGTTTGTAAATACCACAAAGTCACACCAATTCGCCCCAGCAAGTGCAATTTGACCAGGTAACTGGTTATAATAATAATTACTTTTTAGCTCACCTGAGCACAACGTGTTCACGGTGAGCTTTTGTGATTGATTGCCTTTTGTCCGTCGTGTGTCGTGAATCGTTTATTGTCCGTCGTCAACATTTACCTTGTGAACACTCTAGAGGCTACATTTGTTGCCCAATCTTCATGAAACTTGCTCAGAACATTTGTCCCAATGATATCTCGGACGAGTTTGACACTGGGTCATGTGGGGTCAAAAACTAGGTCATAGGTCAAATTGAAGGAAAAGCTTGTGAGCACTTTAGAGGTCAGATTTGTAGCCCAATCATAAAAAAACTTGCTCAGAACATTTGTCCCAATGATCTCAGACGATTTCAAAACTGGGTCATGTGGGGTAAAAAACAAATTCACTAGAGCAAATTGAAGAAAAAGCTTGTGAACACTCTAGAAGTCACATTTTTTGCACAATATTATTGAAATGTGCTCAGAACATTTGTGTCAATAATATCTCGGACGAGTTCGAAACTAGCTCATGTCGGCTCAAAACTAGGTCACCAGGACAAATTGCGAATACTCTAGATGCAACATTTATAGCCCAAGCATCATGAAACTTGCTCAGAACATTTGTCCAAATGATATCTGGGACACGTTAAAAACCAGGTCTCATGGGGTCAAAAACTAAACTAGGTTACCAGGCCAAATTAAAAAAAAGGGCTTGTGAACAGTCTAGAGGCCACATTTTTAGCTGAATCTTAATGAACTTGCTCAGAACAGTAGTTCCTTAGCCCCTCAGGTGAGTGACTTAGGGCCTTATGGCCTTCTTGTTTAATGTAACTGTCCATCTATGATTTCTAAGCAGAAGTCGTTATTATTTGCTGCTTTTGTTGAAGTCAGATTCCTGTACTTTTAGGGGTACTTTATAATTTCGTAACGCTTTGTACAGTCTATAACAAACATAACTTTTCTATCTTGGGATGCACCCATGTATCCACAGCACGGGTTGATTAATAAGCCGGTTTGAATACCATGACATTGTGCTTGAATTTCTTGTTCATTTTCTTGGTATACATTTTAGGAGAAGTGTCTTCTATGTCAGTGACATGAGAAATGGATCGGACGCTAGTAAATTTTTTAGTTTCTTAAGTATGCCTCACTTGGTGCACTTTTTCGGTTCATAATGTCTCAAACCTTGATCTTGTCTGTCTATTTTGCAGAGCTCATGCAATAGTTGTGTCAGTGCTTGATCAATAGTTATTTAATTTATTTCAGTTTTCTTTCGGAAACTGCTGTCAAAGTAAGAAAGTCTCTGCCAAAACTGTCCACGTTATTAAAGTCTTATATTCTAATTTGGTTGTGGAATGGTGATTTCAGGAAAAAGATTCTTCGAATATGATGTCTGCGGTGGTAGGTAGGTAGGCTGTAAATTCCGTCTTGAAGCTGTGATAGTCACCCAACTGTAGCTCAGTGGTGCGACAATAGGAAATTCACCAAATAAGCTATAATTTACAGCTGATGCCTGTCCCTTTGACAAATAAACAATTGGAATGTTTGGATTTTTTCCACCAAGGACATCAGGGGCTGCTTCAATTTCTTCCGTTGATGAGGATTTTGTATGGTGTTTATATTATAGGAACGCCCAAACAGGCGGGCTGGCGGATGGGTGAGCCAACGGGCAGGGTTATTGGGAAATTTTTTCCAGTGCATAGCTTTGTCCAGCCTGGATGGATTTTCAGAAAAATAGGCTGAAGTAATTAGCATGATGAGACGGAGTGTCGTGCGCGAAAACCAGGTCCTAGGTCCAAGTTCAAGGTCACAATTCAAGGTCAAAGTTCAAATATAAGAAATCAACCCTAACCACTTAATCCGAAGCATATCTTTGTCAAGCATAGATAGATTTTCAAATAACTTGGCAGAAATGACAAGCATATCGAGAAGGAGTATCGAGTACAAGAACCAGATCCCTAGGTCCAAGGTCAAGGTCACAATTCAAGGTCAAAGTTCAAATGTAAGAAATCAATCCTAACCACTTAGTCCGAAGCATATCTTTGTCAAGCATGGATAGATTTTCAAATAACTTGGCAGAAATGACAAGCATAGCGAGATGGAGTATCGCGCACAAGAACCAGATCCCTAGGTCCAAGGTCAAGGTCACAATTCAAGGTCAAATGTCACATTTAGGAAATCAATCGGAAATGCTTTGTCCGGAGCATATCTTTGTCTAGCATGGATGGATTTTCAAATAACTTGGCAGAAGTGACAAGCATGTGGAGTCGGAGTGTCTCGCGCAATAACCACGTCCCTAGGTCCAAGGTCAAGGTCGCAATTAAAGCTCAAAAGTCAAATTTAAGAAATCAATCCTTAACACATTGTCCGGAGTATATCTTTGTCCATCATGGATGGATTTTCAAATAACTTGGCAGAAGTGACAAGCATAGTGAGGTGTAGTGTCGCGCGCAAGAACCAGGTCACTAGGTCCTAGGTCAAGGTCAGAATTCAAGGTCAAAGGTCAAATATTGAAATCAATCCTTAATCCTTAATCTAGAGCATATCTTCGTCCAACATGGATGGATTTTTAAATAACTTGGCAGAAGTGACAAGCATGGTGAGTTGTAGTGTCGCGCGCAAGAATCAGGTCCCTAGGTCTTTGGTCCCTTGATCAAGATCACAATTTAAGTTCAAAGGCGTAGTGGCAGCATCAACTTGTTGTTTCCGCTCTCTAACTCGAGAACGAATTGAGCTGTTGTAATGAAACTTCATACAAAGATAACTTATTGGAAGACCTCGCTTTGGATTGCATATGGGGTGGGTGTGGTCAAGGGCAAGGTGACTGTTACTGAAAATAAAAAAATAGTTTCTGCTCAATAACTTGAGAATGCATTGAGATATTTTAATGAAACTTAATACGTAGATACCTTATATCGAGAACTCGCTGGAGATTGCATATGGGGTGGGAGGGGTAAAGGTCAATGTCTTTGTTACTATAAATAGAAAAACGGTTTCCGTTCATTAACTTGAGAATCCATTGAGATATTTTAATTAAATATAATACATAGATACCTTATATTGAGATCTCGCTTGGGATCGCATATGGGGTTGGTGGGGTCAATGTTACTACAAAAAACAATTTCTGCTCAATAACTTGAGCATGCATTAAGATATTTCAATGAAACCTCATACATAGATACCTTATATCAAGACCTCGCTTGGGATTGCGTATAGGGTGGGTGGGGTCAAGGTCATCATTACTAAAAATAGGAAAACTGTTTCTGCTTAATAACCTGAATGCACATGGAGATATTTTAATGAAACTTAATACATAGATATCTTATATCTAGACCTTGGGATTGCATATGGGGTGGATGGGGTGAAGGTCACCGTTACGTAAAATTGACAAACAAGTTTCCGCTCAATAGCTTGAGAAGACACCTTTGATACCTCAACTCACCACACAGAGAGAGGCTTTGGAGATGAATTAGATGCACAAAAACAATTACTCTGCCTTATTAGTTTTTGAATTGATTCTCTTTAGTCGTTGAATCTTAACCCCCAAAAAGCTTCTTTGACGGGCGTATCTTTGTGACAATGGCACTTTTGTTTTATTCTAGCATCGTACAAAAAGCACTGAACTGCTTCCCGTTTCCGAAGTTGTCTGTCAGTTGTAGAATCAAAAGTCAATTTCATCACTGGTTCAACTACGATTTTGTACCCCTGGGCTTATGCCACACTGGCCCAATCTACGTACATGACATATCTGCTGGTATTTCTGAGATTTTTGTGATTTTTTGGACTGATTGTTCACCCAATGGTTAGCTGTGTAGAGGAGGGCAATCAGATGATTACACACATCACCAGATATGTAAATATTATTGAAGGTGTTGTTTAAATATAATAATGCATTTAAATATAATTATATCATGAACAAATATTTGTCAGATTAATGTCTTAGCTGTTGTAATATATACACTATGTATAATATTAATGTCATTTGCTATCAATGTTAAATAACTATTAATGTTATTACATACCCCGCAATACTGCTGCATTGTCCACTGACGACTGCCCATCAGTCAGATTAATTGCCATAGCCAAATCATGTGGTTTCTCATTTTTTCTTTGACGCTGCGCTTGAATGTGAAACTGGTCCACTGTCTTTCAAACAAATGCTTCGTGTCTGTAACTTTTCACAAAGAAATTATACCCTTTATTGAACGCTCTATTTTTTCCATTTTGTTTTATGTAGTCAACAATTTAATTTGAATTATAGAGAATAACTGGGGAATCCCATTTAGTTTTTAAGTTCACTCTGTAGAACTTGAAGATGCCATTTCGTCTTTAGTTATACCCCCACAAACGAAGTTGGGGGGGGGTTGTATATAGGAGTGAGCTTGTCGGTCCGTCGGTCCGTCAATCCATACTATACAGTCTTGTCTTTGTTCTTAATGTAGTACAACTGTAATGGGCAATATTCCAAACCTAATTTTAAATATTATTTCCATTATCTGTATTACATCACTGATCTGATTAAAAATTTTGAGGGTGGCTTTCCATGCAAAAAATGTTCAGGACAACCCCCTTTTCCATTTTTCCATCAAAATTCATTTACCCTATGGTTGAAAAAAAATCATATCTCAATTATAGTTGCAAATATATCCAAAATGTTGGTGTCTTTTATACAAGTAATGATTGAAGATTATAAAATAAGGCAACATAAGGCGTTAAAGAAGATACAAGTATTGATATTTATCAATTTTCTATAGAAGCTCAGCATATACTTGAAGCTGACAGAAAAGAAAAAATAATTTGTTTTCCTGGACTGGTATGTTTTTTCTCTTAAATATTTTTTATTTATTTTTCATCAATGACATATATTTGACTAAAATAAACAGTTAGAAACAAAATTACCGTGTACTTTTTGAAAAAGTGAAAAAAAATACCTCATACCCCTTAAAAAAAAATAGACAGCTATATTTAGGTATTCCACAATGATAATTATCAAATGTGACATAAATTATGCATTTTAAGTTTAATACACCATTTATACCAGTTAAACAAAATATATTAACAATTAAATGTTATTATTTCAGTTAAACAAACTTTTTTCACAATTCAGTTCCCTAGAGGTACACAAAATGCCACCCACACCATGCAACGTTTTCAGCTCTGTGACAACACACCGTACTTCAACAATAAGTGTCTTATTTATTATCTTTGTTTCCAGTCATCTTCATGTCAACAATGTTTATGCTGGTAATTGAGTCTGTATATGCTGGTAGTTTAGGCTGCACAGTCAGAAAAACATGTGTACTGTGTTGAGCACCAGGTTTGACCCCCCAGGGAAGCATTCCGAGTGATTTGTGGCAATTCTCTTCCTTCAGCTGCAAAAATATTTTAAAACAATCCAATAACTGATATTTGTCCACGACATATTTAACAATATACAAACAAAATTTTCCAATATATGTGCAACCCATCCAAGTAAGCCATACTTTTCAGTGTTAGGTAAAATTAATGTCAAAACTGTGTAAATGCTTAATGGATCCTTATTAGTATGCTGATCATGAAGAAACACTGGTGCACACATTCATAAGCAAAATGGCACACATATTAAATATAAGTACTCAACTATTAAAGTGTCTTGAGGCTTCTTAACTAATGCCGTCAACAATTTGGTCCGTTATCACATTAAAGACTACATTTTGTATTCAATCCTGACCTAACTTGCACAGCTTGTGTATGACCATAAAATATCGGCTGGGATTGTTATTGGGTCAGATCACAAGTAATAAAAGAGTTATTGCCCCTTTTTCATGCAAAAAAATTGCAAAAATGCCCTTTTCCAACGTATAGACTTTATTTTCCATCCAATCTAAACTAAACCTTCACATTTTTTGTATGACCATCAGATCTCAGAAGACGCCAAAAAATGGGCCAGATCGTGTCGCAAACACCAGTGTTATTGCCCTTTGTTTATTAAAAAAATATACAAAAATGGACATTATTCAAGATAGAGACTTCATTTTTCATCCAATCTTCACCATTCTTGCAAAGTTTGTCTGTTATCATGAGATTACAGTTGAAGTCGAATATAAGCAAGATCAGACCAGAAATATCAGAGTTATTGACCTTTGTTTGTGAAAAAATAGCGAAAATGGACATTTTTCAGGATAGAGACTTCATTTTTTATCCAATCTTCACCAATCTTGCACAGTTTGTCTATGACCATAATATTAAAGGTGAAGTAGAATACAAGCAATATCGGACTAGAAATACCATAGTTATTGCCCTTTGTTTGAGAAAAAAATATGCACAAATGGACAGATAGAGACTTCATTTTTCATCCAATCTTCGCCAATCGTGTACAGTTTGTCTTTGAACGTAAGACTACAGGTGAAGTCGAATATAAGCATGACCGATCATGCTTATATTCGACTTCACCTGTAGTCTGGCCCGAGCCAGATAAACCAGATAAACCAGAGATATTGCCTCTTGTGTTTGGAAAAAAACATCAACAAGTTATCAATGATTGGCTTGCACACACAATTTTTGATTCAATGTTGACCAAACTTACACAGTTTGTGCATGACCATAAAAATTGATTGATAAAATTTGATTTCCAACAGTTGCAAGACTTGCATGCAGTTATTTGTACATGCAACATTGATGTCTTCAGAGCCTGCATTAACATCATTTATTATAATTGGACAGACAATTATCAAAGAAAAAGCAAACCTTTACCTTATAGCACAGCCATCGCAATTACCGCATTGCAACTAGTTCTCCAAAGCTGTTTGCGAAAAAGATATCAAAATCTACTTTTTCTGCATTTTCCAGAATTGTCTAGAGTATCTAGAAAAATGATTTGAGAACCATTAGCAAACAAACGCACATCCACTACCCAACTCATACTTTAGTTAGCCCATCGCACTAATCGATGTTTTAAATCAAAATTGATCCTATCCCCCTCGGCGTATTGTTCAGATACCTTAATTTTCAAACCTGTCACAACAGTATGGTCTTCATCTGTACCAGTTCTCAGGTGAGCGCTTTGGGCCATTATGGCCCTCTTGTTTATATATTATGCTTTAATTAATGTAGAAACTTAAAGCTAAATCATTTAAAGTTATACATTTTAATGGTTACATTATTAGAACTTTGTAATTTCAGTTATTCAAGCTTGTTTTGTCTTAATTTAATACAGGAATTATTGTTACGCGTATTAAAACAACTGTTTATTTGTCCTTTGTTTCTTTCATTACTTTCGGGCATTCTGTTGTTGTTTTTGTTTTTGGATCACAATATTAAGGCATAATTTCTTATCTTTTATTAAACAATAATTGAAAATATGTTTTCTGCTATAAATTAACATTCATACTCTGAAATATCTCAATGTCTAATATAATTCTAATGCATTATTATAAAAAAAACCGATACATCTAAATTTCCTTCTGGATTTCATTATCTAAAATAAGCTAAATTGCAGATTATAAGGTCTATAATACCAAGATTCTTATCTGTTTATTACCCCCAATAAACGTCGCGGGGAACATATACTGCTAGAACGGTACCAACTCGGTATCGTTCGATAACGCTCGTTTATTTCCGTATTGAGTCATGGATATGAATTTTAAACTATAGGTTCTTCATTTAAGTCTAATTTCCCCCGCCTAAAATTTCAAATAATTAAACAAAATTAACACCACTCGAACAAGCCAAGAATGAATTTTCCAAATCCGTCTGTACTTTTCTGACAAACAAGGGGAAGTTTTTTTTTGCGATTAAGTTAAAAATGCACCTTATTTCCGACCGAGTTTCTATTTTTATAATAAATAGGTCGATGTTACAAAAGTGTAAATTCCCCCGCCTAAATTTTAAAATAAAATAAATGGTACCGTGTTAAAAAGCATAAAATTCTCTTTTCAAATCCGTCTGTACTTTTCCGAGAGTAAAAAAATAAGGAAGTTACAGCCAATTATATTTAATGCTCCCTATCAAATCAATGTAATTTTTACATGAGAAGTATCAATTTTTGCGCCTCGCTGAGAAGAGAGATTGTTGCACATGTGTCGGTCTGTAGGTCCGTCAGTCTGTTGGTTATTAGTTTCCGAATGATAACTCAAGAAATGTTTGACATATTCAAATAATTTTTGGTACACACGTGTAACATCATAGAATACAGGTCAAGTTCGATGTTGGTTACAAACCACTAAATTTTGACAGAGTTATGGCCCCTTTTCAACTTTAAATATCCTAAAAACATGATTTTCTGACAATAACTAAAGAATGGCTGAACATATTCAAATAATTCTTGGTATACATGTGTAGCATCATACAATATGGGTCAAGTTTGACTTTGTGGTTACAAACCACTAAATTTTGACAGAGTTTTGCACTTTATTTGACTTAAATTCCTTAAAAACATGGTTTCCTGACGATGACTCAGTTTGTTTGTTTGTTTATTTGGATTTTTCGCCGTATGCAACAGTATTTCAGTCATATAACGGCGGTCAGTTAACCTACTCACACTTTTCCTGGGTAAGCTGGTTTACCAGTACTGAGTGAACATACTTTTGCCAGAAACTGACAACTGCCCTACTTGAATCAGAGGTAGGGGGAGAATGGCCGTAGCAATAATTTCATGACCAATCCCCACACAAGTTATGTGGCCGGGCTGGGAAATGAACCCGCGATCCTCAGATTTGTAGTCCAGCGCTCTACCAACTGAGCTAGCCGGTCCGGCAGACGATGACTCAACAATGGCTTGACATATTTAAATTAGTATTGGTACACATGTGTAGCATCATAAAATACAGGTCAAATTCCACTTTGATTACAAACCACTAAATTTTGACGCAGTTATGGCCCCTCTTTGACTTAAATTCCAAAAACAACATGGACAATATCTCATGAAAGGCTTCACATATATAAATTATTTTTGGTTCATAGGTGTAACATCATAAAATACAGATCAAGTTCAACTTTGGTTACAAACCACTAAATGTTGACAGAGTTATGGCTCCTATTGAAATTAAATTTTTCCAAATACACTGTTGACCATTCACAAATTAAAGTATTCTCTCTCTGTCCATTTCTTTTGAATGGATGACATAGTTTTGTGACAAGCCCATATTGTGGGGTGTATCCATCACTCATGTGACAATTCTAGTTTAAGACAGAACTACAGAGCATTAATGCACTGAGAATTGAATAGTAAATATGTGTTACAAATTCATTTTATCGTGCTAATTGCTTATTTAGTATTATCTTTATCTGGGCCTATCAGTGATAATTACCAGCAAAGCCTTCCCATGAAAGCTCGTCAGTGTATTGCTATCGTAAACACAGAGTTCAGCTGCAAGACAGCATGTTTACCTAGAACAGACCATGTGACCGCTTTTCGATATGGTCTTTTGCACCTGTCGATGGTGGGATTTATAACAGAAATAGGCATCTGTATTTAACCTGTCGATTGCCAGGTCAGTAAAAGTAAGATATCTGTCTAATTTGGGTCATTTTGTAGGCGATGACATTTCTCTAATGTCAGAGCTGGTCTCTGTCTTTACCAGTATGCAAGTTAGCGCTTTGGACCACCATGGCCCTCTTGTTCTTATTTTGAGGGACCAACTTACACATCCTGTTAAGAATAATACTCATATTATAACTTTCGGTCTGCTACAAACGAAAATGGTTGTTGGCATTCTTCTGAAGGAAAATAACACCAACATATATGTTATTTTATTTTATTTTAGTAGTGAGATATATAAAAATATCAGTGAGATATATCCCACTGTTTTTTTGTGTTCCCGATTTAATACAGTAAATGAAACGGATCGTCAAAGATGCCGGACTCTAAACTGTAAAATGTCGTCATTATTTTGACGTCATGACGTTATGATTCCCACTATATTTTAATAATAAAATGTAATAAAACGTTTAAAAAGTATACCATAAAAAGAAAAATTGTTTGTTTTTGTTGTGATAATGCTTAATTTCATCACCAGAAAGGGTGACAATTAAAATTGCATGAGTAAAAGTATGTGAATTGATATAACGCATCATCACACCGAAAACAAAAAAATATTCTCTATATCTTCTTCAATGTTATAATCGAATTTTGCTGTCAAAACTTTGGCAATTAAACACCAGATAAAGGGTTTGCTAAAATGTTAAAATTATTGGATACCCAAGACATTTAAGTATATATGTTCATGTATTATAAATATAATGGCATTGATTAAAAATCTCATACGCAAAAATGTATAACGGTAATTAAATTCAAACATGCACAACGCGCTTATCGACTTTAACGACTTTGGTGTAATAAAATTAATTTCCTTATCCATAGATGCAGTTTTGCTGTTTTCAGACTGCGCTTTTGCAAAATGGGCCTCAATTGCAGCGGTAAGGAGTACGAGGAAAGGAAATGTTATCCAAAGAATTTTACATGTATGATAAGTTTTTAACTCACCTTGTTGCTCTAGCGTGAACTATTCTGGTCAGTCACTGTCCGCCGTCCAAATAATTTCTTACAATGCATAGCCGCCAAAGGGATGTGAAGTTTGCCGTATTTAGGTATAATACCAACTTTTAAAATCTTCTTGTCTGACACAATGTACCATTTTTTAAACAATATTTCACATTCATGTTCCTTTGAAAACCCTCTGCTAAATTATTTGAAATAATTTTAGTTTCTTCTAAAACGTGCCATGGGGTGGGTGGTGGACCCTCTATCAAATTCTATTAAATCATTTTGATTGCCTGCCCACAATGGTTCAGGAATTTAGCCTTATTTGGCTATATGGATAACTTTAACAATCCCCTCATCCAGAAATATTGAGATTACTGCAAACAAATTTCAAAGACATACATTAAATAACGCTTTACCCAATTCTTTCCAATCATTATAATTTCTTAAAAGAAATACATGGACACCACTGGGTAGGAAGGTTTGCTATATATGACAACTTTTTCTTGTAGAAAATTAATTAATCAATTTAAAAAAACATTCACATCAAAGTATATTGTTCTCTCTTTAAAGTATTTTTGATTAAAAAGAAACATGACCACACTTGAAGGGACTTGTTCACAGATATTTGATTTGTTGTTAAATGTGCCATTAAATGTCTTAACCAGTTAAAGCATCTGAACTAAAGAGTCCAGTTACTATGACAAGAAAAGCATTAAAAAATAGAAAATAAAAAGAATGTTGCTTCCATCTGGGTTCGAACCTCAGGCCTCATGATCAAAAGTCTAACGGGCTAACCTCGCGGCCATACCGACTTGTAAGCGTGTAGGTGTATATTTATTCTTTCCGCCAACGGTATTTTGAGAGGGTAATTTCCACAGGTATGGCGGAAAACTACTTCTTTTCTTTGCAGGCTACGAGTCAGTAAGTCGAAACCTGAAAAGGTCCGTCTTCAAACAGCAAAAAATGTACACTAATTTTTTCCTACCATTTAATTATTTAAGATAATGTATGTCATCTTGTTATAGTGTATATATCATGTGATTTATTACAATAACATTTTCTAAAAAAGTCAGTTTAAAAAAAATGTAATTTCAAATTAATGACACCCTTATTTTCGCTATTTACTAAAATGTAACCGAAATATTCACCTGGGTGCACTCATAATTCACGTGCTTTTAGTTTCTTTCGTCACCAACAGTTTGTCAATTCGTCAATCTGTGAAAAGGTACCTTATCACTGCGATGTAAGTGTAAAAAAGAAAGACATGAAAGTTGATTTTAGTATGACATTAAACTTTTTTTTCCCATTTCTCTGTTTGAAATCAAAACATGTTTGTTCTATCAAGATTCATTATTTTGTTCCAGACAGAGCCCAGTCATTGAATCATAACAGCTTAGATGTTAACAATTTTGTACTCTTCCTGTAGTAGGACAGCTGGGACCAAAAATACACCAAATAGACAGAACTCTATTTACATCTTTGAACTTTAAACAGGCATATAACCAGGCTATTATTGTAGATTTTGACAACATTAAGCTGTATTATCCACAGTGGAAGTCCCATCATACTCACATTGGGCAATTTACAGGATTAATTGCTTAACATTTGTTAGCTGTCACACATTTTTCAGCGTAGCTGTCTAAGATCACTTTTGACCTACATTTCTTGCGATAATTATGCAGCGGGAAAATTGAATGCCAATAGAATTGGGCAAATTTTCTAATTTTAGGAAATGCAAACCTCAAACAGTGGTTTAACGTATACCAATAACTGTTGCATACTTTTGGGGATTACAAACTTACATAATTGTTTACATAAGAGGTTAAAATGAAGTTATAAACATATCCTCGACATATACTCTAGAACTGAGGCTAATTATGAACGTATTTTCTCATTGTATGCCATAAACAGAATGCTATATTCATTCACATAACGAAATAACTATTTTTTTTAGCCTACATTTATATAAGCAGTATGCTCTATAAATAGCAATTGTGCAATGTTGCCATTCATAAATCTCATTCACAGAGTTGCCGTTCCATATAGCCCATTCATTCTAGCGAGTTCATCACATTCCAGAAACAGTAGTGTCATTCTAAAAATAGCGCGCGTAGCTAGCAACAGTTGTATAGCTGTGTTAATATACTCGTACATGCGTCAATAATAGCGTTCAGAGAATCATAAACCTAAAAATTTTCAATAAATGGGGAATTTATATTTATAAACTTACTGTTAATTTGAATTACAATTGTGGTTACGATTTATTAACAATTATTTATAATTGCATCTTTCTATCAACTTCTCCAGTAGATGTTATTTAATATGTAAAAAGATGCTACATTTTATATAGATAAAATGTTATGAAAGAAGAATCGGAATACGTCGAATTGTTATTCGCGTAGCATGAATACTAATTTGCAATACTAATTATACACAGGAACCCTTGATATATCATATGTCTACTGATATAATTTAAAATTGTCATAGTCTAATGAATGTTTATGTTTGCGTTATCAAAAATAAAGTCTTATCATTTCAAAAATTGCTGAATGTTCCCTGACTTTTGCTTTTTATTGCTTTTTATAAATGCTTATTTGACTTCAAATCGTTATTATATTAGATAACTAACATGAATGGTATATTACCGGTACTATAAATAACTATATAGACTCGTCGGATACATAATAATTTTAATTCATTGCCGAAATTATTTTCTTACATTGTTAATTCGTTAAATTGGCTTGACAAATTCAGATAACAATTATGTTAACCTAAATTATTTTGGTTATTCAAATATCACTGGTGGAAACATGGAGCTGTATGATTGGTTTATTCACGGCATAGATATTAATGATAATTTTATTTAATTTTTAAATTAATAAATTTATCTCAAATTAACTTTTGTGTCCGAGAAGTTTTCTTATAGTGTCAGAAAAATCTGGGGTCCAATAATTAGTCTCCTAATATTGGTGGGGACCAAAAAATCTGGGATCTGAGAAGTCACGTAACCGATCATCTTGGCCGTCTGTTTAGGTTATTTTTAAATGACATTTCAATGTTAATTTCAACGCCGATTGTCTTTTTAAAAGACATTTCTTGTTACAACATGTGTAGCCTACCTGAGCACAAAGTGCTCAATGGTGACCTATTGTGGTCAGTCTTTGTCCGTCGTCCGTCGTCAACATTTTACTTCAAACAACTTCTTCTTTGAAACCACTGGGCAGATTTTAATCAAACTTGGCAGCAATGTTTTTGTGATGGTCCTTTACCAACGTCCTTCAATTTATTAGAATATATTGAAAACTCTGGTTGCCATTGCAACCAAAAGCTTAAAAACTGGAAAACTTAAATAATTCTTCATGTCAGAAACCACTGGCTGGATTTGAAAAAGGTTTTCATAGAAATGCTCCTTGGGTGAGCCTCTACCAAATTCCTTGAAATGATTTTGATTCGTTAAAAAACATGGCCACCAGGGGGGCGGGGCAGTTTTCCTTATATGGCTATATTGAAAACTTTAAAAAATCTTTTTGTCTGAAACCACTGGCTGGATATCAAAATAATTTTACAGAAATGTTCCTTGGGTAACCCTCTATAAAATTCTTTGAAATCATTTTGATTCATTAAAAACATGGCCGCCAGGGGCGGGGCAGTTTTCCTTATATGGCTATAATGAAAACTTTAAAAATCTTCTAGTTTGAAACCACTGGCTGGATTTCAAAATAATTTCACAGAAATATTCCTTGGGTGACCGTCTACCAAATTCCTTGAAGTTAATGTAAATGGTTAAAAAACATGGCCGCCAGGGGCGGGGCAGTTGTTTTATGCTGCCCGAAAAAATTTAGCGTATAGTCGCCGCTTTGTCCGTCTGTCCGTACACACGAATGGATACTTAGGTGACTAAAATAGTCACATAAGTATCCCTTTGTAAGTAAAAACTTCCTTAGGTGGCTAAATTAGTCCCTTAGGGGGCTAAAATGGCATTAGGGTTAGTCATGAAATAGTCACATAAGTATTCATTTGTTAGAACGTCCGTCCGTCTGTCCGCCCCGTTTTCTTGTCCATAGTATTTCTCAATAAATACTGACCAGAATTCAATGAAACTTCATGGGAGGCTTCATTACCAAGAGGTGTATACTGACCCAGGAGGATCCACTTCAATTATTTTTCTCAGAGTTATGGGACTTTGAAGATTTCTTAAATAAGCATTTAGTGCACAATTCTTGTCCAGTCTATTTCTACACAACTACTGGTCAGAATTCAATGAAACTGTATAGTAAGCTTCATTACCAAGAGGGGGTGTGCACTGAAACAGGGCATTCTGCTTCAGTAATTTTTATCAGAGTCATGGGACTTTGAAGATTTCTGAAATAAGTATTTAGTGCACAATTCTTGTCTAGTCTATTTCTACGCAACTACTGGCCGGAATTCAATGAAACTTTACAGGAAGCTTCATTTCCCACAGGAGGTATGCACAGACCCAGAACATTCCACTTCGATGATTTTTTTTAAGGTTTAAGGTTTAAGGTTTTAAGGTTCATTTCCAAATACATCGGGGCAGTAAAGCCCATGAGTACACTCATTTGTGATCAATACATAAGATGTTCTACACACATCAGATTTATGAATATCAAGGTCATAACAAAAAACATGTATATTATTACACAACGTTATGAAGTACAATGTATTCACAAGTATAATATATTTTTCGCTTTTAAAATACAGAAAAGTTTCAACAATGAAAATGTTATACAAATCGATTATATATCATTTGAATGTTTTAAAATATATTTGTATATAGAAGTGTACTTAGTAAAGTATGCTAGGTAAGCATATTAGGTAAGCATGTGAGAGGTATGTACTATAATACTATAATACAGCTAAATTTATTTGTAGTATGTATGATATGTATTTCTCAAGTTGAAAGCTTTTTTAACAAAAATTGCCAGATTTCTATTTATCTTACTATTATTGCACTGAAGAAGTTCGATAAATTTTGGTACGTTTGGTCTGACATAGTAATATTTGTTAATGTATTGTTTTCTTAATTCAGTGTAAAGAAAACATTCAAATAAAAAATGGAATTCGTCCTCTAACTTATTGCATATACAATATGTTCTATTTTCGCGTGGGGTAGGTGCTGGCTTTTTCCATCTACCAGTTTCTATTTCTAAATTATGTGCGGACATTCTTAATTTTGATAATGCAATCCTACAAATATCTATATTAACCTGATACAGATATGGTTGTAACTTAAAAACAGAATACATGGTATATGAACTTGATCTTGTTGACTGGTTTAATTCATTTGTCCAGTTTTGTAAAAATACGTCTTTAATTCTTTCTTTAAACGCAATAAGAAACATATCTATATCCCCAACCCCTTGATATATCCACACATGAGAAAAACCTATACATTGTAATAAATTCTTAACATTATATGCCCATGACTTTGTTTCATTTTTGTATTCTACATTTTCGAAGATAATGTCATATACTATTTTTGCGTATTTGACGGGTTCCATTTGTAATATTTTACACCAGTATTTTATAACATTTATATAAAATTTAATTTTCATTGGGGTTCTGCCCAATTCCCCATATACGAAATTATTTTGTGTTTGAGACCTTACGCCGAGTAATTCTTTACAGAATTTTAAGAGTTATGGGACTTTGAAGATTTCTGAAATAAGTATTTAGTGCACAACTTTTATTTTCCGCTCTGTAACTCGAGAATGGATTGAGCTATTGTAATAAAACTTCATACATAGATATCTTATAGCGAGTCCTCGCTTGGGATTGCATATGGGGTGGGTGGGGTCTAGGTCACCATTACTAAAAATAGAAAAACGGTTTCCGCTCAATAACTTGAGAATGCATTGAGATATGTTAATGAAACTTCATTCATAGATACCTTATATCGAGGCCTCCCTTGGGATTGCATATGGGTTGGGTGGGGTCAAGGTCACTGTTACTAAAAATAGAAACATGTTTTCCGCTCAATAACTCAAGAACGCATTGAGATATTTTAATGAAACTTTATATGTAAATACTGTATATTGAGACCTCTTTAGGATTGCTGATCGGGTGGGTGGGATCAAGGTCAAGGTATCCTTTACTAGTCACTAGAAGAACAGTTTCTGCTCAATAACTTTAGAACGCATTGAGATATTTTAATGAAACTTCACATGTAGACACCTTATATTGAGACCTCGCTTGTGATTGCATACGTTGTTGGTGGGGTCAAGGTCAAGGTCACCGTTAGTAAAATTAAAAAAACGGTTTCTATTCAAGAACTTGGGAACTTATTGAGATATTTTAATAAAACTTTATACATAGATACCTTATATCAAGGCGTCACTTGGGATTTGATATGGGCGGGCTCAATACCTAGAAGACAGATTCAGATAATTTGATAAAACTTCGTATGTGGATACCTCATTATCTACAACTCGCTTGCAGTTGCATATGGGGTGGTGGATGGGGTCATGGTCATCATTACTAAAAATAGAATAAGGGTTTCCACTCAATGACTTTAGAACGAATTTAGATATTTTAATGAAACGCCATATGTAGATACCTTATAGTGAGACCTCGCTTTGAATTGCATATAGGGTGGATGGGGTCAAGGTCACCGTTACCAAAAATAAAACAAATGGTTTACTCTCAACAGCTCAAGTATGAATAAAGGTATTGTAATGTTACTTCAAATGTAGATATCCTATATTGAAACCTCACTTGCGATTGCATATGGGATAGGTGGGGGTTAAGGTTACTGTTTCTTTTTCACTTACATAAACATACTTCTGTTCATGGTCAGTATTCTTAAATGTCCTAATGAATAACTAAAAAGTCCATTTCTTTACTTAAGTTGTACTTAAGTGCAATTTCTAGCCATGACCTTCACCTTGCATCCAGAACTTTCTTTTATTATTGTGCTGACTTTTATGCATTTCATTCGAAAAATTTGGTTTTTGTGGGATTTCCACGTTTCTTGTCTTACAGTTATGGGACTTTGATGATTACTGAAATTAATATATAGAGCACAATTCTTGCCTGGACTCTGCTGTTTTGGTTGCTTTTCCGTTGCTTAGCAAAGCGCATTGGGGAGCATCCATCAATTCACTGATATCCTTGTCTTATATGGCTATATTGAAACTTTTAAAATCTTCTTGTCTGAAACCACTGGCTGGATTTCAAAATAATTTTACAGAAATGTTCATTGGGTGACCCTCTACCAAATTCCTGGATATCATTTTGAATCATTAAAAATAACAGTTTTCCTTATATGGCTATATTGAAATCTTAAACAATCTTTTTCTTAAAAGCCATTATTATGCTTTACACTCAGGTAAGCGACATTGAGCCATCTTGGCACTCTTGTATATAATTGAATGTTGTTGTGGAATAAAACTATGCAGACCACAATCTTTTAACACATTTTGTTTTACTGTAGTGTTTAGCTGAAATGCAGTGTTGTTTTGTTTTAAGTACCTAAATATTTATAGGTTAATACATGGCTATGGTGCGCCTTTAGGCCGTATCGGCGCCCCTTCGGCAATATTGGCCCGAGGGCCGATACTTCCGAAGATACACCGATACGGTCTAAAGGCGCACCATGACCGTGTTTTAACCTTTTTATTACATACCTTCAACGCAAGTCATTGTAACAATTCACTGCCATCATTCTTTCGAATACTAAAAAATATGCGAGCTAGCAAAACGTTTCGCTCCTATGCCTAAATTTCTCCTTTTTCACCCTTGCTTTCAAGTTCGAAGCCAATTTTTTTACCCGATTGACTTTCGATGTTGTTTTTCTTTTGGTGTTTTCATTTTTCATAGAATCAACAAATTAGTGGATATGAATTTTTTGCTCATTGTCTAGAATATGGCCGTCTAATTCCAACAAATAAGCTGCTAAAACGTTACGCGTACACTCCGCGACAGCCATTTTGAAGTTCTTTATGACGTCAAGTGCAGTTAACGACGGCACATTAAATCGATCGTGTGCCATGTCCCAGCCGGTATCAGGCACAACAGGAAGTAGAAAAGCCATATCGGCACACCTTCTGTGTATGCCCGGATTGTTCAAATCCATATCAGAAAGAAATCAACGTAATTTTGTTACTATTTATAGTAAGGTATTTAATAAATATTTTTATCATACCACTATGCTGGTATTGGCCTGATACATAGCTGCCTGATATATTTTTTTTATATCAGGTCAGTAGCGTTTATATCAGTCAATGTTTGGAGGTATGTCATATTACTCGAAATCAACTCCTAAAGTCAACGTTTTCAGTAAAAATGACTCAGATTTAACAAAACAAACAATTTGATACCAAGAACGTATAAAGTTTGTTATTTTTAATCGTCATAAATCACAAAAACATTATTTGTTTTAAATATTCACATAAACCCGCACTTTGGTAGTGATATGATGTCATCAATGGAACAATAAATCATCCATGTACAGTTATTTCAATACATTTTAAATAAATGCACTAAAAGTCACTACACAGGATCAGTTTAAGTTGAGTTTCAAACATGTTTTTACCAAAAATTGAACACGCTATAATCATAATTGAAACGATTTTCAAAATGTCAATTTCAATACACAACTCCAAAATCATGAAAATGGCGTCTCAAAACAATACTTCGATGCGTGTTCTCCGATGAAATTTGTATTTGTAGTGACAATGCTCATGTATCCTTACGAAATGTTAATAATAAGGTATTATCCAGTCAACTTTTAGAAATCCATAACTACATGTACGTGAACGTGTAAAAGCCGGCTCAGCAAAATCAGCGCCGCTCGTAGTTTTTAAATATGTAAAAAAAATCAGCTCGTTTGGTGTAATTTTAAGAAAAACATGGTATGATAAATAGAAAAACAGGTTACTGCTTGGTCTTGTGTAATATATCAGATTCGGCACGAATAAAATAACGGCTCAGCAAGCCTCGCCGTTATATTATTCTGAGCCTCACCTGATATATTACACAAGACCAGGCAGTAACCTGTTGTTCTCTATATTTCTTAGGATAACAATATTTACAGCCTGGTTCTGTCTTATTAAGTACACGATATGTGCAAGGAGATAATTGTACGTTGCAATAATTGCCTCTTGAAATAAATTAGTTAATGCAATATACAAAAAAAATAGTTAACACACTATACAAAATAAATTGGTTTACGTTCTATATTGTTTCCTATATACATGTATATCACATATATACCCTCTATCACATACTTCCACTACAAAAATATGTTCATTAAAAAAACTTGATGAACAATTTTAAAAAGTTAAGTTATGTTCACATATTCAGATGTGTGAAAATTCATAACAATGTAGATTTTACTGCTTTTTGTAACCATGGCGTAAGCAATCAATCGATTCCCTGGGAGATAACTGAGCTTTCAAAGAGGAGGTGAAAATGTATAATAATGCCCTTTTCAAGCTATCCAACGAATATCCAAATATAAATATATTCCTTAAATACAAGATAACTTGTTTTGCAGTGAGAGGTGTGATAAGGCAGTCCGCATAATAAGAAATAATTATTAACTTGTAAGTTCCAGTCATAAACGCTAGTGACTTGAAGAGCAACTTTGTCCAGAGTGTTTCCAACTCTCAGTCTAGCTATGCTTTTAAAGAAAGTTAAAATTCCTAGTTCTTACTGCTACAGCCGATACTAGTAAGTTCTAATTACCGGTACTAGAGTGCTTTCGGGTGTTTTCGGCTGTCTAAGATTTAATAGCGTAAACAGTCATAATTATGGCCGAGGTTCGACGAAACAAACGTGTAATGTGTGGTTCCGGTTTTTCACCCCCTAATTATAATCCAGATATAACCATATACCGGAATCCAGTATGCATTCTTCATGAAATGCGATCGGGTCAAGTCGGCCGTGTCGGGTGTTTTCGGACACACTGACGGATCATGATTGTTAATCGAAATATATCATGAATTACTATTGAAATGTATAATAGTAATGTCCATCTATATTGTATTGTACATACACATGTACCTAATTTAACACCCCCGCCCTAATAAACACCCCTAGCTATTTTAAAAATAAAGAAATGTGTTACCTTTCGCAAGTCATCCTAATTATCTAATTAATCTATCATTTGAACACTTAACATATTCCAACTACTGTAACGACTGTGTATAATGCACACTTTTTTACCCTAAAACTCGGGTATGAAATTTGGTGATCGTATAATACAAGGTAACAGTCATAGTTAGCCATGTTTGTTTGTTTTAAACTTTATGTTCAAAATCATAAATCGTTTAAAAACACGAGGCGTTAATATTAACACCTGTTAAAAAACACGAGGCGTTAATATTACCACCTGTTAAAACTACTAAGAGTTACAGCTTGACAAAGTTGACATCATCAAATAACTGCATGGGTATCCAAAACTTCAAGCCGTTAGCAACAAAGATAGAACGGTGTCGGTTTAACTTTAAAGGTCTTTGATGTGACTGCCGAGCTGGGGCCATATCTAACAGTTTATAGCAGTAAGCCTGTAACACGCTCAGCACATGGTTTGTTGTCAAAAAGCATGAATCAACACTACTGCATCTGAACAGCGCAAGCGCTGTTGATAGAGCATTAATGAATTAGCGTTCTAGAGGAAATGGCAAGGGTGTCGAAAATCAGAATGTTGTTTTGTTGCATTGGATAAGTTGGAGATTTAAATGAGGGTCACAAATTATACATGTTTCGGAATTAAATGGAAACTGTGTCAGGAGGGAAAACTTATTGTTGCATATTAACATGAATATTTACAATCAATTTGGATCTATGCGTTTAACATACAGGGTACTAATGTGTGCGTATTTGAAAATTACTTTGATGTTATTATGAAAGTAAATATAGTGCGGCTTAAAAGCTTTTCATAATTCACAGTCGAGGTGGACAACTTAAAAGTTCAATTTGTAGTATAATATAAAAGTAAAATGTGTTATAGATCTATGTTCGGACATATGTCATTATGTCAAAGGATGCTGTACATTGAGACCGCCTTTACCCGAAACTTATTGAATTACGTCGGGTGACCTCGGCCCCCGCTGCAACATGTTTGTTCACAGCTATTCAATCTTTTGTTCTTAAAATAGTCAAAACATCAACATCCAATAACCTGTATGTTGTGATATTTACGTTAAAAACGATATTCCGACACATGAAGTTTGCTTTATATATTTTGTCTCTATTATAGAAAAAAATCCTTAGTTACATGCAGAAATTTGTAACGGTGATCGACGATGTGAAATGCAAGTATTTCGGGTAATCAATATTTTAGAAATTTCGCGCCTTCAAATATTTGTGTGTGACGTCATCAATTCTTAGAAAACTTTGCATACATTGATGCTATTAAATGCGGCCGGTTAGACCCGACGTTCGAGAACACCCGAAAGCACTCTACTGCCTTTTAAATTACACAATGTAATAACCACCGGTCCATCAAATGGTGTTCTTGCACACACTGCCAGATGAGTGAGTTGTGCACCCTATTTATGTCCTCGTGTATGAACAATCGGCGGAAAGTTATTGTGATTGTTATTGGTCGATCACAGTCCGCAACTATCATTATTTCCAATATGTTTTTGAGTCAAGATTGTTTGCTTGCTTCATTATATTGGTGTTGTTTTCTTCTTGGAGCCTGTGACAATTTTTTGTATAAGATGATTTCACCTTGGAATCTGTAACAATATTTGTAGAAATCGTTAGTTTGCCAGTAGTTTAATCAGTCCCTTTAAGGTAAAGGTCTGAGGTATTTATGGGTAAAAATGGTACAACTTTGCCAGAGAAAGCCGTCAAATTTTGGTTGCAAAATCGGTGCTTCAAAGGCTCTGTGTTTACTGTACATTTAATGTGGCCGTCTGTTAGCTATATTGACACGGTGAGCGACCAGTGCCACTTGGCCCTCTTGTTTGTTTTGTGTACATGCGAAAGCAAGATGTGATCACATAATTCTCTTGTGTTGCTTTTTGTTAAATTAGTTTTATAAATAAATATGTTATCTTTCATTACTCAAATATTGGAATACAATGCCTAAAGCGAGCACACGTGGTGTACTCTACACATGTGTGTTATATACATTGCGTATTTAACACTGTCAGTATGTTTAATTATTTAATTGAATTAATTTAATTTAATTATTTTATTGATTATTTAATTATTTTAATTGTATCAATAATAACGTGTGCATGTCAGTAAACATGTTTTTGTTTTTTTAATAACAGTTTTGTGATAAATGATTACAGTAACACAGGAACGCATTATTTTTTATTTATTAAACCTGTGTTGTAGCATAAAAAATCATTGAGCAAATGTGTTTCATTTAAAGTTGACGGTAGCTGGGGAGCCTGGGAGGGCTGGTCTGTCTGCTACTGTAATGGATTTCGTCGCCGGAATCGCCAGTGTGACAGCCCGCCTCCCATGAACGGCGGCAGGAACTGTGTGGGTTTTCAGATTCTTGTGGAGCCGTGTAACCGACCTAACAGTGACAACTGTCCGGGTATATCGTATATTATACTTCGCACAATTTCCAATGAACTCTATTATGTGTAGTTAAGATACACTGAACGCTCGAGTAAACAAGAATAAAAAAGGTTGAATATTATCATTTCTAGTAGTCACACACAATGTAAATCCTTGATATGGAAATAATGAAATTAATTATTTTGTCACAATTATTCAATATAAATAGTTGACGGACATTGGACTGACTGGACAGCTTGGACCACTTGCTCAGTAAGCTGTTGGATCGGAACTCGAACCAAAAACCGGACCTGTAATAACCCGCCTCCTGTGTATGGGGGAGAGGATTGTGGGTCTGAAAATGAAGTAACCGAGGTGTGCTACATGGGTCCTTGTCCAGGTATGGTTAGCTATTCACATTGCAGATATGGATTTTTAAGTTGTCAAAACTTGCTTCACCAGATAAGACTATAAATGCATAATATTAATAAAAGACGTAAACAATACCCTGTTATATACCCATAAATAATGTCGCATTTGTGTTACACATATACATTACAAAATGGCTTTATATTCAGTGATATTATATAAAGCAACATTTCTAACATCTTCTCTGTCCAAGTTACACTTGTTTTCCCCAAAGTGTCGACATCGAATAGTTCGAGCTATACTACTCACCCGTTTGTCGATGTCGGCGTTGGCTTAATGCTATGGTTAAGATTCACGTGAAACAAGTTCGTATCTCTATATCTACTACATATATTAAATTACAATTTGAGACATGTCTTCAGGGTCATTATATAAGGTCACTGGCCAAGGCCCATAACTGTGACCTGCATTTTAGCAGAATTATGCCCCTTTTTGTACTTAGATGTATTCAGGTTAAAGTTTGCGTGCTAGTACATATCGCTGTAACTACTACAGATATTTAATTTAAAATTCAAACATGTCTTCGGGGTCATTATGAAAGGTCGCTGACAATGGCCCATAACTTTGACAAAGAGGTTTAAATGGTTGAACGCACAGTCCTGAGACAGCTCTTGTTTAGTTTCTGTTGTATTCAGTATTTGTGTTTATTGTACGGTGCATGTTATGCTGCCATAAAACATACACCTTGTTGTACCTATCAATCACGAATATCAATACACGTTTGTACCTATCAATCATGAATATCAATAACTGTTTTAGCCAATGTTGATATAGTCGAAATAAATATATTGCTCATAATAGAAATACTTCTGTTTCATACAAAAACTCTTTAGAATATAAGGTTCACTAACGACAAGTAGGCAAGCTGCGTACAAATGCTCAAGATGTGGGATCAATATGTGTCTACGAAACACAGACAATATTGACCTAATCATTGGTTAAAATAGGTTAAACGTTTCAAAAGCAACGATGTTTTAATGTGTGTACTTGGTACCAAATACACGTGTCTACTACTAGACTATTGCCATTCAAGTTGACAAATTATTGGAAAACATATTGTTCAGTATGAACATTCCAGTGGACGGCGGTTTGTCTACGTGGAGTAACTGGTCAAGCTGCTCCACCACGTGTCAGGAGGCGGGTCTGCAGCTTCGTAACAGGTCATGTGACAGTCCACCTCCTGACCACGGTGGGAGCAACTGTACTGGAGAGACAGAGGACAAACGGAACTGCACAGGAATTGGGGCGTGTCCAGGTAGGTCAGATCGTTTCTGATTTTGTGTTTTGAATTATGACTAGTCATATACTAAATTTAGAACAGCATGTCAAAATGGTATGTAACCGTTATACATGTATTCTTTGAATAATAGACATTATATGTTGACTTTATGCTCGTTGTATAATATTGACCTATGGTATTTTAATATGATAAATGATAAAATGCGCAGTTCTCAGTTGCCAACTGAGATATATGCTAGTGTGATTACGAGATACATTGACTTGAAGTACATTTAGGACGTTATCAACGTCAAATACGTTGTCTTGTTGTTCAGTTGATGGCGGCTACTCTGAGTGGCAGCCGTGGAGCAACTGCTCTGTCTCTTGTAATGGAGGCGTCCAATACCGCAGCCGCAAATGTGACCATCCCCGCCCCCAGGCCGGGGGTAGCAACTGCACAGGTCTGGGAAAGGACACAGATACAATAATCTGCAATATGCAACCGTGTCCTGGTAGGCAATAATTTAAATAAAGCTCTATTCATTTAAACGAAAACTAATTAACCAAAAGCATTGCATTAGTCATTAAAATATATTTGTTTTAAAATGCCTGTAGATGTGGAATTATCTGGAGTTACACAAGAAGGCTGAAATGTTCATATGTATAGAAAGCTGATTAACATTTTATAACATGTAGTTTTTTATGCTACAAATGTAAGTCAGATATCATTGCTCAAGATTAAGTATTCCATTAAAATTTAATCACAGTGACATACATGTATAACTCTACAGTGGACGGACATTGGGCACAGTGGTCTAACTGGAGTACATGTGATGTGACTTGTGGAAACGGCACAAGGTCACGTGACCGTCAGTGTGTGGGAACTGCCCATGGTGGACAAAACTGCACCACAGGGGATGCACATCAAACTGAGATCTGCAAAACAGTCGTCTGTTCAGGTTTGGAGTTTTTAAATGATAACGTTATTATCGAATTGCGCAATAATATTATCCCTAAATCTACTGCTACTACTACTGCTACTGCTACTGCTTCTGCTTCTGCTACTACTTCTACTACTGCTTCTACTACTACCAGTACTACTAATACTACAACTACTTCTACTACTACTAAAACAACAACAGGTACTACTACTACTACAACTTTTTAATCCCCCGCCGCAAAGCGGGAGGGTGATTATAGGAATGCTCTTCGTCCGTCTGTCTAAAATAGTCACATAAGTATCCCTTTGTAAGTAAAAACTTCCTTATGTGTCTAAATTAGTCCCTTATGGGGGCTAAAATGGCATTAGGGTTAGTCATGAAAAAGTCACATAAGTATTCATTTGTTAGAATGTCCGTCCGTCCGTCCGTGCGTCCGTCCGTCCGTCTGTCTGTCCATGCGTCCGTCTATCCGTAACATTTTCGTGTCCGCTCCATATCTCCTATAACCTTTGAAGGATTTTTATGAAACTTGTCTCAACTGTTTAGGTCATCGAGACAATGTGCTGAAGGCATGAGTCAGTCACGTCGGCTCAAGGTCAAGGTCACACTTGAAGGTCAAATATTCGAGCCTCCATACCATCCGCTCCATATCTCCTATATCCTTTGAAGGATTTTCATGAAACTTGGTTCAAATGTTAAGGTCATTAAGACGATGTTCAGAAGGCATGAGTCAGTCACGCCGGCTCAAGTTCAAGATTACACTTGGTGGTCAAATATTCAAGCCTAGATTTTGTGTCCGCTCGATATCTCCTATACCCTTTGAAGGATTTTTATAAAACTTTGCTCAAATGTTTAGGTCATTGAGACGATGTGCAGAAGGCATGAGTCATTCATGCCGGCTCAAGGTCAAGGTCACACTTGTAGGTTAAATATTCGAGCCTCCATTTCGTGTCCGCTCCATATCTCCTATTTCTTTTGAAGGATTTTCATGAAACTTGGCTCAAATGTTTAGGTCTTTGAGGCGATGTGCAGAAGGCATGGGCCTTTTACGCCAGCTCAAGGTCAAGGTCACTCTTGAAGGTTAAATTTTTGAGCCTTCATTTTCGTGTCCGTTTTTTGTGTCAGCTCCATATACCCTATACCCTTTGAAGGATTTTTAAGAAACTTGGCTCAAATGTTTAGCTCATTGAGCCCATGTGCAGAAGGCATAAGACAGTCATTCCAACACAAGGTCAAGGTCACACTTGAAGGTTGAATGTTTGAGCCTGTATTTTTATGTCGGTTCTATATCTCCTGTGCCCTTTAAAGGATTTTCATGAAACTTGCCTTAAATGTTTATCACATTGAGGCAATGTGCAGAAGGCATGAGGCAGTAAAGCCACCTCAAGGTCAAGGTCACACTTGAAGGTCAAATAATTGAGCCTCCATTCTTTTGTCTGCTCCATATCTCCTATGCCCTTTGAAGGATTTTTATGAAACTTGGCTCAAATGTTTATCGCATTGAGGCAATGTGCAGAAGGCATGGGACAGTTTTGCCACCTCAAGGTCAAGGTCACACTTAAAGGTAAAATGTTTGAGCCTTCATTTTCGTGTCAGCTCCATATCTCCTATGCCCTTTAAAGAATTTTCCTGAAACTGATTAAGATCAGTGTGATCGGGGATATAGCTGTTCTTTGGACTGCCTTGTACAACTACTACTACTACTACTACTACTAACTACTACTACTACTACTACTAACTACTGCTACTGCTGCTGCTGCTGCTGCTGCTGCTGCTACTGCTACTCTGCTACTACTACTACTACTACTACTTCTACTTATATTATCAATATTTATTTTACCTTCCAGTATACTAATGTAATTGAACATTTTGTTATTTTCGGTTAGTCAACGGCAGTTGGGGACAATGGGCAGAATGGTCTGTATGTAACTGTAACAACACACAGACACGTGTCCGGAAGTGTGACAGTCCAGCACCGGTAGGGTCAGGTCAGAAGTGTTCAGGATCATCGCGGGATGAAATGAGCTGCTTACCGGATCCACAGGCACGATGTCCGGGTAATTTGAAGCTTGATACAAAGATCTATTTAAAGCTGCTATGTCACAGATTGGGAAATTGACAAACATGAAAAAAAAATGTTTCAAATCTAGAAAAACAAGATATTATTAAACAGAACTGACTGAAATAACATTTCAAAAGCGTCTCGAGACGCTTTTCAACTATTTATAACTTCTGGGTTGTTGTTGTGAAATCAGTTTCACTTCTGGAGTCCCGTTGTTTACAAAACACATGTCCGAAATTACAAGCAGCGCTCCGTGCAAATAACTTTAGCAGCGCGGTTAGAGCATCCGCCTCTCAGGCCGAGGACCCGGGTTCAAACCCCCGATTGTGCTCAGAATTTTTCTTTTCAAAGCTGTTAGAAGTAATCTTTGTTTGCACGATATTTTTCACATATTGTTCAGAAAATAAAACACCATATCAATAAACGCAAATTAATAAAATCATATAAAAAATTAGTATATTATCACTTGTCTTAATAGGCTATTGGAATCGCATCTGGCATGTTCATAAATGGCCCGATATTACAATTACTCAGTAGCACACTCCGAATAGTCCTGGTCTATTTTTAGAAAGGCTTTCCCAAAAGAGCGGCTGTATTGTTATTATAAGTATTAAGTGATGCTTTATTGACTGTATTTGATGAATATCGTATTGTTTATATTACAAACAACTTTTTATGGCCTCATTTATATATGTGTAATCATCTGTGGAGAAGCAGCTTGAGTATGAGTTGCATTTAAGTGTGGACTGCTTTAACTAAGTAATGGTTAGCTAAATGTACTGTTTAATGCATTACAGTGGATGGTCAATGGGGAAATTGGTACCCATGGACTCCGTGTTCTGAGACCTGTGGTACGGGTGAAACATTACGAGTGAGATCCTGCAACAATCCACGCCCACAGTATGGAGGTCTGTAATGTGAGGGCAATGAGGAAGAGCGTAAACAGTGCCAAGAACCACCCTGGCCAGGTAAGTGTTTAATAGGTGACTGTTTTCTTTTACGTATTTATTTAAACTATTCAACAAATGTCAGCTGGTTATTTTGATAGATAAACATGCATATTTAAAACATTCAAAATCATTAATATTGAACACAAAGAAAAATGAGAAAAATGTCTAAGACACGAATATATGTACTGGTAACAACCAATTCGCTTGTTACACATGTACATGTGTCTTCTTATGTTTCTCTATATTAAGCATTATGTTGTGAAATATGTAATGCTTTCATGTCTTAATCGTATATTTATCTCACAGTTGATGGTATCTGGTCAGACTGGAATGCGTGGGCCACGTGCAGTGTCACTTGTGGGACTGGTTCCCACTACAGGAACAGATCATGTGACAATCCTGCACCCGCCCACCGTGGAATGGACTGTGCGGGCATTGGCAGTGAGACTGAGAACTGTACAATGAACCCGTGTCCTAGTATGTATACACTTCATACTTTAGAAGCGTAACATGTATTTTTAATTACTGTAGATTCATGAACTGTATATACAGTGTAATATGTAATTGTTGTGTTAAATCTTATAGCCCAAAGCACAATATCATAGACTTTAAACTCCTTTCTTAAAGAAATTTGGAAATATGTATAAATAATTCCTGTTTTCTATATAATAAAAAGGCAGGCGGGTAGAAATTTAGGTAATTTTTATAAACGGTTTAATTGGTGGATTTAATAAGTAACTATGAAAGGGACTTGTACACAGATTGTTCATATTTCAAAAAAAGTGATTAAATGTCTTTACTGCAAAAACTACAGCATTTGGAATAATCTAAAACAAATTTAATGTAAAGAAAAAAGTTAAATTAAAAAAAATTCTTTTGCTGGGACTCGAACCCGGGACCTTTGAGATAAAAAATGTATTGTGCTTACCACTCAGCCATTCAGACTTATACATTTGGTTTTTATTTTTATTGCTAACGCTATGTTCGTGATACACGTGTTTTCCAAAATACCGATGAAAAGCGTTACAAACGCTTTATAATTTTATCAATTTCGATTTATGATTTTTTCTAAGTCATGAAAATTATAAATTTGCCAATCTGTGAACAGGTCCCTTTAAACATCAGTTTATTTTATGAGTAGATTTTATAGGTAATTAATGGATAAATTGTATTGGCAGTTTATGGAAATTGGTTATTTAAGGTTAGATTTTATAGGTATTTAAGATCACAGAGCAAAAAGTCCTGGTGAGCTTGTGTGACCGCCTTTTGTCTGTCGTGCTTCGTCGTGCGTCAACGTTTTCATTCATCTCCTCCTAAACCGCTTTGCAGATTTTACCAAACTTCACAGAATTGACCCATGTCTGACCCTCTTTCAAAAATGTTCAAATTGTTCCGGCCCGCCGCATATGTAGTTTACCAGAGCTAAAAATAAATTCAAAAAGTGAAAACACTGTAAAAATGTGAAACCGCAAGGCTGAGAGCTTTCATATTTGATATGTGACATCCTTAAGTGGTTCTCTACAAAGTTTGTTCAAATTATTCCCCAAGGGTCAAAACTGTACATTAACTTAAATAGCAAAATGACTTTTAAAAAATGTCTTCTCTAAGGCCGTGAGGCCGAGAGGTTTCGTATTTAGTATGTAACATTGTATAGTGGTCCTCTACAAAGATTGTTCAAATTATGCCCCTGGGGTAAAAAGTGGCCACGCCCCAGGGGTCACATAATTTATATTAAAACGTATTAAATACGCCGCGTTACGCCAGTTTAGACAGTCAAATTCAAAAAATGATTAACGTCGGTATAAAAGTAAAAGGAACGACTTTAATGCCACTTGCAAAGCCAAGATTGTAAATTATCAAAGAAGTGAAAAAAAACTTCTATACGAAAATAGAAACAATGCTACGCTTTTTTGGAAAAGGATAAAACGTGCTAATGTAAAACCTTGTATAGATTCAGTTATATCCCCCGATGACTTGCATACACACTTTAGTAAACTATTATTTGATGAAAACGCATTGCAAATTGATAGACATGACAATACTAACTTTATTGACGCAACAGCTAGCGAGCTAAATGAACCATTTACGATGCCAGAAATACAACAGTCTGTCAAAATTGGTTAGAATAAAAGTTGTGGCTTTGATGGAATTCCGTCGGAATTTTATAAATACACTTCAACAGCTATTGCACCATATTTCTGTACACTTTTTAACAAAATTCTAGAATCTGGGTTTTATCCACAATCGTGGGTAACAAGTTTTGTTTGTCCCATCTATAAATCTGGTGCACTTAACGACCCAGGCAATTACAGGAGTATATCGATTACAAACACAATGTACAAAATATTTTCAGATGTTATTAACAAACGTTTATATACTTGGGCTGAGAACAACTCTAAAATTGATGAATCACAAACAGGTTTCCGACACGGATATTTGGCAGAAGACAGTATATTTTGTCTACAAGCTATGGTACAAAAATATCTATCCAAAAAGAAAGGCAGATTTTATTGTTTGTACGTGGATTTTGTAAAGCCTTCGATAAAATTGATCATTTTAGGCGTCTGGAAAGAAAAGGTCTGCATGGTAAATTCTTAAACATTCTTAAGTCTATGTATTGCAATTAAAAATCGTGTGCTAAATTACGAAACAAAACGTGGTGCTCACGTTATAATAACATTAATGTTGAGCAATCTGTAACAAGTTGGTTCCCTTGTAACATAGGGACCCGACAAGGAGATAAAACAAGTTCGACAATTTTTGCCCTTTTTATTGACGAGTTGTCTACCCTTTTACATGAAAACTGTGGTTCCGTTATCTTTAAACTGATCATATACCCGATATTATTTGTTTAATGTTTGCTGACGATATTGCAAATTGTGCGGAAACTGTACAA
Organism: Congeria kusceri; assembly: GCA_027627225.1. Lineage (NCBI taxonomy): Eukaryota > Metazoa > Mollusca > Bivalvia > Myida > Dreissenidae > Congeria > Congeria kusceri. The sequence goes on from CM051035.1 coordinate 6,744,817, forward strand.
AAACTACAACAACAAATAAATTTTATTTATATTTTTTGTAGAAACACTAGCTTGGAAGTTAATCTCGATAAAACAGAGATCATCGTTTTTCGTAATGGTGGAATACATAAAAATGTTAAGCGTTGGTATTTTCGTGAAAAAGAAATTGAAACAACATCTATATATAAATATATAGGGCTTCTGTTTACCCTCCCATTATCATGGGTTTTAGCGCATAATAATTTAGCTGCTCAAGCCCAGAAAGCCATTTTTCAATTAACAAATTTCAAAAACCATTCGGCTATTTTCACCATTTGAAATGTTTAAAATATTATATGATCACGCCAATACTTTGCTATGGATCCCAAATATGGGGATATGAATACACACAAACTATCGAATCTGTTCACACTATGTTTTGTAAAAAGTACCGGTATCTAAAATTAAATAAGACCACGAACAATGTAGTAGATTGCCTCTATGTGTAATTTATTTTACAAATTGTATTCGATACTGGTGTAATATACTCCAAATGTCCTCACATCGTTATCCCAGAAATTGTTATTTATTACTGAAATGATTCAAGGCGGATACGTTGGGCATCTAAAATTCGAAATTTATTGTTTACATATGGTTTTGGATTTGTTTGGATAAGTCAGGATGTAGGTGATAAGAACATATTTATACTAACTTTTAAACAACATGTATTTGATTGTTGTACATAAAAATGGCATGATAATGTATCTAACTCGAGTCAATGTCATTATTATAAATATTATAAAAGTTTACTTAACACAGAAAAATACCTATCAATTGATGTAGCACCAAAATGTAAATTTGCTATGTCCACATTTTGCGCTTCAAACCACAAATTACAGATAGAACTGGGGAGACATAATAATGTACAAAAAGAAAATAGAATATGTAAATAGTGTTCTTCTGACGAAATACTTTATCTGGACTGCAAATATCATGCTTTATTTCATAAATACAATGAAATAAGATGAAATTATCTTTGTCCCTGGTATTTGTCTGGCAATTCACTGCAATACTTTTATAACATAATGAGTTCCAAGACGAAAGAGTAATAAAACAATTATCATGTTATATATATCATCTTCTAGCAATTATAAATTATCAAAGCACCTAATTTTAACTCATGCTGTTGACAACACTTATGTAATGATTATATTTCTATATGTATGTACTGTGTCACAACTCTCTTATGATCTTGTATTTTGTGATATTGTATTGCCATGTATTTTGGGCCGGAGGCCTTTGTTTACGAAAAATGAACTTGACTTGACTTGACTATAGACATACATAGCAAAATGACTTTAAAAATCTTCTCCTCTGAAACCGCAAGTCCTAGAGGTGTCATATATTTCGCTTAAAACATTGTATAGTGGTCCTCTACCTCTACAACGATTGTTCAGATTATGCCCCTGGGGTAACAAGTGGCCATGTCCCGGGGCTCACAAGGTTTCTATAGAATTACATGGCAAGTGGTCTAATAAAAAATCTTCTCCTCTGAAACTGCAAGGCTAGAGGTTTAATATTTGGCATGTAACATGGTATAGTGGTCATCTGCAAAGATTGTTCAAATTATGCCAATGGGATCTAAACTATAGTCGCAGTGGTGTAATGGATATGATGTCTGCCTTGCGACCGGGAGGTCATGAGTTCGATCCCTACACGGGGAATGTTAAAATGACCTTTCTCAAAAGACACCAAGTACTGGTTCTTCCCAGGAAACGGACATGAGAGTGTCTCAATAAGCCTTAGGCTTTAGACACAATCGAACTAAACTAAACACAACTGGCTACGCCCCAGGCGTCACATGGTTTATATAGATTTAAATAGCAAAATTACTTCAAAAATCTTCTGTGTAATCGCAAGTCCTAAATCTTTATACTCAGGTGAGCGCTTTAGAGCCATGTAGCCCTCTTGTTACAGTTGTTATAATTATGGGATGATATTATGGGCAGTTTTATGTAATTGATTTTCATGCAGTAATATGGCATGACCATGTACAGCAACAAAGCATTTCACATTATGATTGTTTAACAACTCTCAATGCATTCAGTCAACGGCGGCTGGTCTGGATGGAGCGCCTGGTCTGTCTGCGATGTGACATGCGCTACCGGAACCAGACGAAGAGCTCGAACATGTGATAGTCCGGCACCGAAATATGGCCGCCAGCCGTGCAACGGGACAGCTGATGAGTTTGAGCAGTGTCTAGAGAGAGCGTGTCCAAGTATGCGACTCTGATTTTAGGAATCTTTAAATCATATATATGATTTACGTGCATGTATCTACTACAATATACTTCAAGTAAGCGTTATTAAATGTATGTAACAAAGTGTGTCCACATATTTTAATAATAGTCATCATTAGTGTAGACAATTAATGCTTTGTCTGTAAAATTTAAAACCACAGGTGATTTTGATATTCATGAATGTATTCAACCCATATTGTTCTTCCGGTAAACAATAGATTAATTAATTCATATTGTAGTTTTTCGCTATCGTGTGAATGTATGGTAAAAAATGCAACAGACTGGCCTGGTTATTATTGCATTTCGAGCACGCTTTAATAATTAAGATCATTGCCATATAAACCATGCTCGCTGAAAATATAGTGATATATACTTACATTGAACGAATACAAGGTCGTATAAAAAGTGTCTGTGCATATTTTAAAGTTTAACTTTTTACCTAAAATAGGTCTAACGTATACTTGCACACATGTGGTTCCGATATCATGATGAAGGCATCATTGTATTCGTATGATATACCAGCATATGCTTCTAATCGAAACACATAGTTGATGGTCAGTGGGGAGCGTGGCAGGCCTGGACCTTGTGTTCCGTCACGTGTCTCAATGGTACCCGGTCCCGTACACGCCTCTGTGACTCCCCTGAACCGCAAAATGGCGGCAGCTATTGTGCATGGCAACAGAACGGCACAGAGACTTGTGTCCCTAGAGAAAACTGCAATGGTAAGAAGCATTTCTATGGTTGAGTGTGAAAATGTTGTATCTGCTATAAAGTATATTAGATACAATACTTTCACGCTCAACCCCTTGATAATTATGTATATTGTATTCAGATCAAGTTGTAGAACACACTGTGCGTGTTATTGTATATAAAATGAACCATACCTAGAATATCCGTCCTAACCTTAAGTTAAATCAATCATGGTTTTGGGGATGCAGACTCAAGTGTAATTTATTGAATCGTAGTCTATTCTTAATTCTTAAGTATAAGAATGGATATTGGTAGGTGAATACGAGCCCAAGTTATAGGACATCAACCGTCAGAAAAAAGGCTTGTTACAAAGACCTAGTACTTCCGTTGAAGACAGGTTTCCTCTTTCTTACAAGACACAGCATATAAGATAATGAAAAAAGACCGGCACAAAAATAAAACACTAATCGTATTAAATCTCGAGTCAACGCTCAGGTGCCGTTTGATGAATGGATGGACCTCAAGCCGGATTACAAAAGCGCCCAATGTTGGGTTTATCCCAAAATGAATTAACGTTTCCACATATGTCCATCATATGCAAATGATCAATCTTGTGTTTTATCAAATCGATATACCCAAATAGCACGTGTTTAACTACTAGTAATAGTTTATTTTACACAGAAGATAAAGTGGTAAAACTTTAAAAATGTTTGTGATTATCGATGAATGCAAAATAATCCTTTATTAGTAGATTTGGGAGTTAGTGGCATAAATCTGATATATATAATTGCATTTCTAAGACATATTTGCTGAAGAATTTCTCAGCTATTTTCCCCTTTATTGAGACGTTCCTTTTTTGTTCACACATTTTCCAACTGTTGATTGATTGTTAGCTCGGCTATACACCGAATAGTTCAAGCTATACTACAGGCACGTTCGTCGCCGTCTGCGTAATGGTCTGGTTAAAGTTTGCGTGCAACGAGTCCATATCGCTGTAACTACTACAGATATTCAGTTGCAACTTCACATTATGTGAGGTCACTGACCTAGGCCCATAACTCTGACCTGCAATACAGCACAATTACGCCCCTTTTTGTACTTAGAAAACCAGGTTAAAGTTTGCGTGCAACAACTCCATATCACTATATCTACTACAGATATTGAGTTGAAACCTCACACATGCCTTCAGGGTCATAATATAAAGTCACAGGCCAAGACCCATAACTGTGACCAGCATTTTAGCAGAATTATGCCATTTTTGTACTTAGAAAAGTCAGGTTAAGGTTTGCATGCAAGAGAAAAATCAGGTTAAGGTTTGCGTGTGTATCTCTGTAACTACTACACATATTCAATTAAAACTCAACGCATGTCTTCGGGTTCATTATGTAAGGTCAGTGACCAAGGCTTATTACTCTAACCTGCAATATAGCAGAATTATGCCCCTTTTTGTACTTCAGGTTAAGGTTTGCGTGGAAATAAATATCTCTGTAACTACTACAGATATTCAGCTGAAATTTCACACATGTTTTCAGGGTCATAACATGAGGTCACTGGCCAATGCCCAAAACTGACCAGCAATTTAGCAGAATTATGCCCCTTTTTGTGCTTAGAAATATTCAAGTTAAAGTGTGTGTGCAAGTAGATATCTCTTTAACTACTAAATATATTCAATTGAAATTCAACATACGTTTCGTGGTCACTATGTAAGGTTACTGACAGAATAAATTATCTATACTATCAAAGCGGAGTAAACATTTGAGCGCGCTTTCCTGAGACAGATAATATGCGGCAGGACGTGGCGCGGTAGTTGTTGTTGTTTCTGTCGTTGCAATGCTGACGGAAGTAATGATTATTCACAAAGTTTGAAGTAGTTGATTTCATCATTTTGTTCACACAGTATAACAATTATTATATGATGACAAACTGATTAAAGTCTGATATTCACCAAGTTAATATTCCTGACTTAGCAGGGCCGGCTAGCTCAGTTGGTAGAGCGCTGGACTACAAATCCGAGAATCGCGGGTTCGATTCCCAGCCCGGCCACATAACTTGTGTGGGGATTGGTCATGAAATTATTTCTACTGCCATTCTCCCCCTACCTCTGATTCAAGTAGGGCAGTTGACATATACTGGCATAAGTATGTGCACTTATTACTGGTAAGCCAGCTTACCCAGGAAAAGTGTGAGTAGGTTTACTGACCGCCGTTATATGACTGACATACTGTTGAATACTGCGAAAAATCCAAACAAACAAACTATTCTTGACTTTCTCACCCTTAATATTTCGCATATTTACTTTCTATTGTTCACAAAGTACTTCTGTTGACTAAGTCCTAATAATAGTTATTCACACGGTTATCAAACAGAAGTTTAACTTAAATCCTAAGACTGCCCTAACATTACTTGTCCCCTAACATCACACAGATTCCTAACATCAACTAGTTGCCTAACTTCACACAGATGATTCTCTCCTAGAAATCTGAACCTTACATTTTTTGTGGGGAAGGTGACATATTTATTAGATGTGTCAATGATGAAAGTAAAAAGAACAGAACAATGATGAAATGCCCAAAAGCGGAGGACATCAGATAAGAAAAGTAATAATTATCACTAGCTATAGCCTAAGGTATCATTAGTGAAATTGGCATTTCTATTGATATTTAGATATTGACTTCTTGGAGGTGATAAATGCTTGTTATTTACAGATGTTTTAATGTGTTTGATCTTGTTATTTTGCAGTTGATGGCGGTTGGGCAGAGTGGGGCCTTTGGAGTGTGTGTGATGTTTCTTGTGCAACAGGACACTATGCCAGATATAGACTGTGTGACAATCCACCACCTGAAAACTTTGGAAAGTTCTGTGAAGGAGATGATAATGACGTGGCTACATGCTTCATAAAGCCTTGCCCAAGTGAGTGGCATATCTAATTGTATGAGTTTCGCAAAAGGTTCTATAAGTCAGTCACTTGCTAATGAAGCGCATTGACTTGTATCAGTTTAAAACTTGATGCATCATTTTACTTGTCTGCCATGTGGGCTCCCGTCAACAACCTGATTTGTCTCGGAATTGGGCTGTCATATGGTTTGGATTAAAAGGCTAACATGTAATAGTTCATCATTCTGTCTGTGAACTCTTTGCAAGACTAGTGCATCATCCATTAAAGTATAAGTGGCTGCAGTAGTTTTTCACTCAAACTTCGATGTGATATAGTTAAGTTCAAATGACATAGTAATCTTGTCACAGGTCTATTTTTATCATAACTTTTAACCATTACAGTTGACGGAACATTTATATTGTCATAGGTCTGTTTTATCATAACTTTAAACCATTACAGTTGACGGAAAATTTGGTGACTGGAATGCGTGGGGCTCATGTTCTCCTCCCACTGGTAACGGACTGAAGTCTCGTACACGTCTCTGTGACAGCCCACAACCTCGGTATGGAGGGAGAAACTGTCAGGGAGATTACACAGAACAGCTACCGTGCTGTGACAGCCAATGTCCAGGTATTTGTTCTATTAATGACGCTGTTTCTGTATTCGAATTTTCATTGTAATTTAGTGTGCTTGATCGCTGGCGGTTTTAAGATCTACGATTAGGTCCTTTAAGGTAAGGTCCCTAGATAAAGTTTCAGAAAATGCCCTACCAGTTGAATCAATATATGACAAATTCATTGTTCGTAAAAGTTGTCACCCTGAGTTGTATTAGTAAATACATATTACCGTAATTACCGGGAAAAAAATCTTAGCAACATCTTTACTTACTTACTTACTTACTAAATTACTTTATTTATTTATTATTGTATTTACTTACTTACTTTCGTAGTTATTTACGTACTTACTTACTTACTTACTTACATACTTACTTACTTGCTAACTAACTAACTAACTAACTTACTTACTAACTTACTTTATTTATTTATTATTGTATTTACTTACTTACGTTCGTAGTACTTTAAGTAAGTAATTACGTAAGTAACTACGAAAGTAAGTAAGTAAATACAATAATAAATAAATAAAGTAAGTAAGTAAGTAAGTAAGTAAGTAAGTAAGTAAGTAACTAAGAAAGTAAGTAAGTAAATACAATAATAAATAAATAAATAAATAAATAAATAAATAAATAAATAAATAAATAAATAATGTATCTTTGTTATTATATACATGAATTATTATAATTCAGTACTTTAGTTATTTTTGTTAAAGAATGCTGGTCCTGCATAAATTCAAAAAATAAAAGGGGATCAATACCAACCCTTGTATACCAGTTTACATATTGTGTCAATATGTTTCTTTATTGTGGTATCAGTGGTTGGAAACCCTGGGTTGTGTGGTCAGAATACAATGGTGACTGTACAACTGTGACAACATTATTTATTTATCCATTGATTTATTATCGTATTTACTTGCTTGCTTGCTTGCTTGCTTGCTTGCTTACTTACTTACTTACTTACTTACTTACTTACTTACTTACTTACTTACTTATATTGATTTTATTGTATATGTACAACTGTTCTTTGGATCCCTTTTGTACGGGATATATTTTGTCCATAAAATTTAGAACAAACATCGATCGCAATAAACTCAGCTCATTCACAGTAGTACTAAGTTAGATCATCAACAAAGTACAAAGTCTACCTTTAAACATGACCAAATTCAGATTTTAAATTTGAATGTAAATTCTTAAATAATTATATCGGTAATAATATCGAGTTTCCAACATATAATTTTAAATTAAATATACATTATTGAATTAAAAATATCACCTTTTTTATGCACAAAACGCACGCCGATGTGATTTTGATTGCAAAGTATGTATTTCAGTAACACAGTATAAGACATGCACATTTGAGCCTTATTCTGCTTGTTCTTGGCACAACGTTGCTTCCCTGGACAACATGGACTGGATTGTATTCAGTGGTGCAACAGAAACTGATTCCACAGGACCAAGCGCCGATCACACGTTTGGAAACACTACAGGTACGTGTGCTGGCTTTGGTTTCACAGAGCGAGGATATATATTCAATTTACCCTAATAGTGAGATTAACCTCCGTCGTCCGTCGATCTTAGAATATTATTCATGAGTTCAATCAACAAGTACACATATTATGATACGGTAAAGAAATCATGAAGGATGTCAAAATAGTCGAAACTGAATCTGAAAACATGTTAATAAAATTGGATCTGGCACTGCTGGGTCAGGGCTACATTTTAGTCCCCTACAGTTGATTTTTCTCATGTTTTACTAGGCAAATATATATACCTCGAGTCTAGTGCACCCAGGAAAGAATGTGATAAGGCCTGGTACCAGAGTGATCCCATAGATCCCGGTATCGGCGCCCCTGTATGCTTTCAATTTTGGTACCACATGTATGGTGGAAGTATCGGTAGTCTCAATGTCTACCTGACCAGTGGTACCCAGCTACCCGGACAACTACTGTGGACAGTAAGTGGGAACCAGGGAGATGCCTGGAAGTCTGGCCACGTACCTTTGACCTACAAATCAAACTTTTCGGTGAGATGTTATAACATAATATCATATCTTGATTTAAAAAAAAACACACAACATCATAACATAATAAAATAGAAAAGAAAGAAAGTAATATGTGTATTGCTCTGTCACTGTATTATATTGCTGTTATGTCCGTCATTTGTATTAATTATAATGTTTACATTTAGACGTCTTCATGAGGAGCCTTACTAAATCAAAGAGAAATTATTTTAACACCAGTGTAATTAATTGGTACCTCTTAAGTCATTATTGTTTGCTTTAAGCATTTCATTTTGTTTTTCAGATTGAGTAAACTATAAGTCTTGACTTTCTCGTCTTCATAATTACTTTGTAAAATAAACAACATTCATACTTAAAAATATATGTGGCGCGTCGTGATAAAACCGGTCTTAATGCATGTGCGTAAAGTGTCGTCCCGGATCAGCCTGTGCAGTCCGCACATGCTGATCCGGGACGACAATTTCCGCCTTAAGTGGATTTATGGTTAGAAGAGACTTCCTTGAAACAGAAAATACCATACAAGCGGAAAGTGCCGTCCCGGATTAGCCTGTGCGGACTGCACAGGCTAATCCGGGACAACACTTTACGCACATGCATTAAGAGCGGTTTTCCCACGACGCGCCACATATATAAACTTACAGAGTCCAAAGTGGATATGTTAATAATGAGTTTGTTATTTTGCTATTTTCGTAAATATATATACACGTATACATGGGAGTAAATTAAAGATATGTTCTTCGATTTAGTTTTTTTCTGTTTTTAAAATGTTGCCATTATTATTAAAATCTACTAAGACCTATTCTTTGCACTTACATGTTTGTTTTACATGGTAGGAACTCGTGCGGACTCGTCCTTTAACGTCATAATGTGACTTTTTTGAATATTGTCCTTACAAAATCACTTATCATTCATATTGACAAACAGTTGTAAATATACACGCATGTGGTTGTGTATACTTCAAAATTGTGAATTGTGTGTGGTAAAAGGTAATGTTCGTGTTATCAACGTCCATTTTGTAAATAGATTATAGCAGAAGGCACTGTTGGGAACGGTTACCAGGGCGATATTGGACTGGACGATCTCATGTTCACCCAGACGTCTTGCTCTCTGTACCCAAGCACGGCTCACCCACCGTCGGCTGGTACATGTCCCTCCACAACGCCAAGCACATATACAGGAGGTATGTTGATACCAACATGAATGGCCTGGCACATATACAGGAGGTATGTTGATACCAACATGAATGGCCTGGCACATATACAGGAGGTATGTTGATACCACATGAATGGCCTGGCACATATACAGGAGGTATGTTGATACCAACATGAATGGCCTGGCACATATACAGGAGGTATGTTGATACCAACATGAATGGCCTGGCACATATACAGGAGGTATGTTGATACCAACATGAATGGCCTGCATGGATGAGAACTTTTCAATTACCAAGTACAATATAATTCCTTCATAATTTCACAACTTTCACATTAGCTGCATCTATGTGGAACATGTATACTTACAGTCAATAATAGTTCAAAAGATGGAAAGTTGAATAACAAGTGTAGGAAGTTCATTAAAAAATCGAAGAATATGCACAATAAGCAATCATTCAAACTCATTTGTAAATTCCTACAGTTTTAATGGTTTTATTATCTTCCAGCTTATATTATAAGTATGATGCATGCTTTTAACAGAACCATTTCATGTACGTTTTTGTTTTCTTTCTTTTTTGTATTTTATGGGTGGAAAACTATTTCCCATCGCAATGTTAAACGTCAAATGTGATAATATAACGGATACATATTTCCTATTGATTTATTGGCCATTTTTGCTAATTTGATATTTACGAATAGCTGAACAATATATATTTGGTTATTAAATAAAATAACCTAAACTTTTAAAGAAGTTGTTTATTTATAATTCAAAATAAAAAAATAAAAAATGTATATATGTGTGTTTAATTTAGTCTGGTCACAATGGTTCAATGGTCGCTGCTCTGTGACATGTGGGAACGGCACTCAGACACGTTTACGTCACTGTTCAACGGGTCACGCGGAGGACTGTGAGGGCAATAGCATAGAGGTGGTTGACTGTCGAATGACGCCATGTAAAGGTATTTTCCAGACCATATCTGCTGATCAACGCCAAAGTAATTGTTCGGTAGTTATTTCTTGACATGATCCAAATTTGCCGTTAATATTTGAAGCGTTACATAAGTTAATACTTTAAGACTGCAGTTAATTCCCTTACTCATTCTATATTAAAGTCAACGGTTCTTGGTCCTCGTGGTCACCATGGTCACAGTGTGACGTCACATGTGAAGACGGTCACATATACAGGACAAGAGCGTGTACAAATCCTTCTCCCGCATTCGGTGGTCGGAACTGCACTGGGGTGAATCAAGAAACTAACACGTGCAAGCTTGCAAAATGTCCAGGTTTGTATAAAATATAATCTATTAAACTTTTAACTATAAAACAAAGCAAAAACAAACACAATCTTAAAATGATGATACAAAATATAAATTAATACGTAAAACAAGAAAACCTGATAAATACAATTTTTAATTTTATTTGACGATTAATTTTATATTATTAAGCCATTGAAACAGCGTCACGTAAACACACATCTAACTTACCTTTAAATTGAATTTTAAGTCTATTTATATTTTCATTTTAAAGTTGGACAAATTACACGGTCTTTATCTACAATATACATTATCGTGTATGGTACTGTAAAATTATTGTATCCAAACATTTTTTTTCTATTTTGGCAAACAGTCTGGTCTCCGTGGTTCAATGGTCACTGCTCTGTGACATGTGGGAATGGAACTCAGACACGTTCACGTCACTGTTCCACGGGTCACGCCGAGGATTGTGCGGGCAACAGCAGCGAAGTAGTTGTCTGTCACATGACGCCATGTGAAGGCACGTATTTTACGGAACCATTCAGCTGATCAACGCTGAAGTTTATGTTTGTGAAACATGACCGTGTAATGGTTCGGCAGTTATTCATTGTTGACATGTTCTAAATTGCCGGAAAATCGGACTGTATAACAAAACTGCAGTCATTTTCTAAACTTGCGGTTATTATTTCAAAAGGTGTTATAGCTTACTTTGAAAGACTAGAGTTTATCTTCTTACTTATTTATGTTAAAGTCAACGGTTCTTGGTCGTCGTGGTCACCATGGTCACAGTGTGACGTCACATGTGAAGACGGTCACATACACCGGACAAGGACGTGTACAAATCCAGCTCCCGACTTCGGTGGTCAGAATTGCTCAGGAGCTAGTCAGGACATGAGCACATGCAAACTTGCTACATGTCCAAGTATGATTTATTGATATACCTATTTTTTAAACACTAAGATGGTTACAGGAACAATGTTTTAAAGATATTTTCTGTCTTGCTGTGAAGAACGCAGTAGCTATGAATCAAATATTATAGCAAGTATGCGCCTTAAACGTGGTGTTTATAAACCAGGTTGGAGCGAATGGTTCCTCGGAGACTGTTCGGTGACCTGCGGGGATGGCACCTTGATGCGTATGAGGATGTGTTCTTCCGGTCATGATGAGGACTGTCCGGGGTCTGCCTTCGACACCGTGCCATGCTCTCGACCGTCCTGTTGACAAGAACGTGGCACATTGCAAAGACTATGTGGCCAACATTTTTGCTTGTAAATTTGTTCTGGAGCAGTACACTAATAAAATAAGCAATACTACAATAAACATTTCCGTGGATAGACTTTATACACAAATTCAAACCAAAATGCTAATTACAGGACTCATCTGTTATCTGAATATTTAATTTTGAAGATTATGAGTGATGGCATGTATGACCATGAGCTCATGCTTCTATCACTTAAAGGAGCTATGTTTGCAAAGAATGTATCTCCGTAAAACATGTTTATGTTATTTTGTAATAGAATTGAGTAATACAAAGAAGTACACTCTCAATTAAGTATGAAATATCAATACAAATATGAGTTAGTTTATAAATGTAAATAAGAATATACTTGAAGAAAAACACAGTGGTTATCGAACTTACGACGTCAAAATAGCAAGAACAATTCACAGTTTATTGAAGCGATGGCACTTAATAAAGAGGGTTTGATACTAAAATGCAACTCAAACACTCCTTATACTTCATTATTCATCCATACAATAAGCATTTCAAATTGTTCAAACCTACCGAATATTTACTAATATTTAAACAATGCTAAGGCGTCTACTACAAATACGAAAACAAAACAACTTCTTCATTTCATAATAATTTCATTTTTACTTTCTTTATTGCTGCGTCAAAGCGGATTTAAACGTTCCGCGCGTCAACTTTATTTTAGAGTGAACATATACTGCTGTTGACACGATGCACGGTTTCAATCGATTGAGCACAAGTGCATGTTCTGCGTCTTTAAATAACCTATTTAACCACCTGTGCGTCTATTTATTGTGATTGATTGAATACTTTACACTCGTGAACTGTCAATCATAGTGCATTTCTTTCGTGTGATTATTTTACAACAAATTACAGTGTAGCTGTCTTGAAATCATGTTTATGTTCTCTCGCGGTTTCGATTGCTTCTAATAATAGGATAGGCTCATAATTAGAAAGATTATCTAAGAATACTACATCAGTCGAAATTCGTCGCGCCAGAGAGAATATAACATCTGGATTCCGATGGATAAGAGAGGATTGTGTTTCGATGTTTTTACTCGGAACATGTCTTCTATCATTAGTTCTTCTAAGTATCGGCGTCTTCACTGAGGGATGGAATGTGATCGTGATTGCGATTGTTGGCGTCAAACAAAACATAGGGGTTGGTCTGTGGCGGGTCAGCACCTGTGTTGAGATACCTGTCCGTATGTCGCAAAGAATGTGCAGCACATCGTCCTGGGACACGGTGAAGAAAATGGCCTCATTGGCAGGTTTGGTTCAAGAAGGAATAAAATCAATTTAACCAGCAATTTTCATAAAATGTGATGTCAATAATTAGTGGTTAGGTCGCTGACAAATGTTTGTGGAATAATCTACATATTCCTCTTCAAAGGGATTCTATTATAAATTTAGAAAAAAAAAAGGTATTTGTGCTTGATATAATGTGAAATAAGAAAATTAATCTTCCAATTTAACATCGAGTTTTGACAATGATGTATTAATTTCACATATAATTTAGTAATAAAACATATAATAATTGTTTCAAACAAATCTGTGTAAACCGTTATTAGTGTTAGTTCGTGATCGGTGTAGACATTTAATAATTTGATTATGTATATTTAAAGTGTACTTTATTAAATTAACATAGATTGATAAAATACAACGTTATATGTTACAGTTAAATATTGCTTAATTTATTCTCATAATTTTTATTTGCATTTTTTAAACAAATGTACTTAAATCAAACGTCATATTGTCAGATAAATGCTTAGAAAATGTTCAAATATTTCAAATTTCAAAATTATAATCACCTTGTCTATGTGCAGTGTGTCAAATATACGCCAATATATTATATAAAAAAAATCATTATTAATCTGTGAATAACTAAATTATTTGATGTAGCATTATTTTAACCACATTATGTAGATCACGTACAATTCAGTCACCTACTTAAGTACTTTGTCGGAAAACCGTGTGAATAGCATGTTTCGCAATTGATCATTAAAGTTGGCATACGTAAACAACTTCGCTATGCGGATTTGGTTTGAATAACCTCAGTAAAATCATATACAGTCTGACGTTACTAAATTATCCGGTGACTGGATCTAGTGACTTCGTATTAGAATCACGCTCCGATGATTTTTTACGGATCCAATCAAAAATTGTTAAAAGTGTTTTGTATCTCGTAATATATAAAACCACAACCCTTAATGATAAAATATTTATCGGTAAGGAACCAATATTATGCGAGCAATATGTGTTGCCTACTCTCTTATTTCTATCTTTATGCCCCCCTTCGAAGAAGTGGGGGTATCTTGATTTGCACCTGTCCGTCCGTCGGTCGGTCGGTCGGTTGTCGGTCGGTCTGTCCGTAGACCATTTCGTTTCCGCACGATATCTTGAGAACGCTTTGACATATGATCATGAAAGTTGGTGCGCTGGTTACTTGGGAGGAAAGGAAGAAACCTAGAAATTTTGAGATCAACAGGTAAAAGGTCAAGATCACCGTGGGGTGGGTCAAGGTCACCATTACTAAAAATAGAAAAACTGTTTCCGCTCAATAACTTGAGAACGCATCGAGATATTTAAATGAAACTTCATACATAGATACCATATATCGAGACCTTGCTTGGGATTGCATATTAAAAATAATCTTAACAATTGCACATATTCACAACTTGGCTGCAAGTCGGGGGGGGGGCATACATGTTTTACAAACATCTCTTGTTTCTATATATTTTCTGCAGTCTGACATGGAACAAATAGAATGAACAAACACTATAGACATACTTGCTACATGCGAATTTTAAGGACATTGATGACAGTGTTTAGCTGGATCCAATGTGACAACGCCTGGTATATACATTTCACGCATTTGCAGCTTTATTTCGCGTAAAAGTATGCAACCATTGAGAATTGAGCTAGCAACATAACTTGATTCAATTTGAACTTTTTGTATGCTATTTGGTGGAGGCGACACTACGTATACGTCCATCATGACGTGTGCGAGTAAAATCATCAATCAGTTACACCGCCATCTTCTAGAGGTGCATGTATTGGCAATATTGGGCTGGATAGTGGCAGTGATTGGCATGGTTATGGTGTGCACGATGCTGAAATTCATCAAGAGACCCATTGGTATTGCAGCTGCAATCTGCTGGGCAATATCCGGTATTTAAATTATTTATTTAAGTGGTAGTTATTTTATGAGAAACAAGATTTAGGTTAAATACATCAAATGTAGCATAATATTCTCAATGTAAGTTCAACTTGCATCGTGACCGTCATATGCTGGGCAAGACCTGGTATACGCAATCCTTCTTGGGGTAGAAAAAATTTAAAAAGACAGAAGATTATCTAATTATGTGTTATTTATGATCATACTATTTGTGTACATACAAATAATACGGGAAAATGTTTAAGTGTTTAAAGCACAAATATTTTATCACAATCTCTCTGTTAGCCAAGATGGCATTATAAACAGAATTTTTCTCAACAAGATAGCCAAATATGTAACGCATTGTACGCCTCGTTGTGTAACTGCCATATAAGCATTTATCTTGAAACGCTAATTATACTTTATAAATATTAAAGTTCCTTAAAAGACCACGCTAAATGGGATACGTGTAAACAAAATAGCTTCAACCTTTATTTTCCTTCAAGTCATCCTAGTGATTGCTGCTGTGATGGTGAAGGTTTACTACAAAGACAAGTCCTCGACTTCGATTGCACAGGTTCTAGATGAGATCCAGGAACCTGACGTAGATTTGGACACTGGAACGGTGTTGTCATTCCCATGGTCCATTTGTTTGATTGGTGAATGACACGCAATAGTTTGCAATTTATGTTTTGCTTTCAGGTGAGTGATGCATACAAGTTTCCACTTGATGTTTTGTTTTTTTCCCGTGAGTGACACTCAAAATTTGCCACTTGATGTTTTGCTTTCCAGTGGGTGACACACATCGGTTTCCGCTTGATGTTTTTTTCCCGTGAATGACACTCAAAAGTTGCCACTTGACGTTTTTCTTTCCGGTGAGAGAACCCAATAGTTGCTACTTGAGATGTTTTTCTCAAACATTGCCGCATTCTGTTTATGTGGTTACTAGCCAATAAAAATAATGTACATAATGTCCATCCCTAACCCAAACCCTAACACCACTGGTGGCAATTAACCATTGCCGATTATCAACTGTATTTTAACTATTGCCCACGTGTCCATTGTAGGTCTGGGCGCACTGTTTAGTCTCATTGCTGCGGTCATCATGTCAAAAAACATCTGCACCAGACCAAATGATCCCGAGGTAGGTAAAGTTCACGAACAATCCAGTGTAAAGTCTATAAACTAGGTTATATAATTATATAACAATCAACATCATCCTTTTGAAAAATACATTAATGCATACGTCGATATGAAACGTAATCGAAAATATTTTATTTTGTTCAATAAATTTCCTTAAAAAACGTCTTTGTTACTCTGTCAATCTTAATGTGACATTTAAATGCATTGTAACTACAGTTGGTAGCAGCGCTGTATGTCTAACACAACACCCTTGATACAACATATCAAATTAAAAAGGTGGTATAAAATTTTAAAACAAAACGTTAACAAGTACGACATAGAGGTCAAAACGTAATTAGCGTGTTATATCAAAAACGGCTAAATCAAAGTTGCCTGTAGCTATGCTTTTTATATTAAATTTCATTAAATAGGTTTGTTCTTGCTCATGCAATATATCAATACAAACGTGTTTTGCTAGCGTTGGAAAATGTAGATGTACAAGAGCATAGGAAAGTTATAGTGATTTTACATCAAGTTAAACCAAACAGAGCACGATAGCTTTATTAATCTGCAAAAAGTGTAATTTTATAGAAGTATCATTGCCCAAACTTTCTCGAACAAACCGGGTTGTTTTGACCTTTTCTTTCTTAATTTGATAACAGGAGCGTGTTGCTGGCAGAATCCGTAAATCTTCCATCATGTGAGCATTTTAAACTATATTGTGTTGTATGCCTTATTTTATTTGTATTTGATGGCATTTGCATGAGGTTCACATTTACTAACACCTCATTGTTATATTGGGCATTTAAGCCATTGAAAACCTTTAATTAATTGTTTTCCTGTTAAATTCATACTTTCAAAATGAAATACACCTTAAAAAAGAACACGTATTTCTTGGGTTTAGTTCAACATAACCAATATTTTGCACTCCTTGCATGACTACATGTCGAAATATAAACAATTTAATTCTGGACGTAGTTCACTGCTTACGGTGCACAGTGGGAAACCGCAATGCATACGTTAGCATATAATTAAAGGAACAGTCCATGCTTATTTCTGAATCACTAAAATGCATTTAAATATAATAATTATATAATGTTTTGCATTGATAATCAGTAAATATTTCCCAGAGCAACCTATAAGGTAATGTTAATATATACTGTGGTGTTATACATATAATGAAAATAATACATTAAACATAAAGTACCATTCAAGTTGTGGGTTTTTAACACTATTGTGCATTATATATACTGAGATTTTTATCCCCACATAGATTTTTAACATTGTGGCACCGTATCCACACTGCAATCTTTATATATGCTGTGAATTTCTATAGCGGAATTGTTATAATTATTGTGATACTATGTTAATCAGTGTGCTCGGGCAATGTTTTAAAACCAAAGTCCCGAGGGAAAACAACCTAACATCGTCGTCATTTAAATACAACATACGTGAACTTGTTGTGGCGGCCTTTGTGTACCTGGTTCCTTTCGAAATAAATTCACACTCTGGATTATCATGTTACCATTGTATTAGTATGCATTATGCCATGCTTGTATTTTAGCACATAAAATAAAGTATTGGTTACAGATTTTTGACAAAACATACAGGTTGCTGAACATGCTTATATTGTTTTCAATATTCATGAAAAACATGAAAGTATTATTTAAATAGCACATTCCGAAGAATCTTGTGATGCATAGTGTTTATACCTCATACCAACCTTTGAAGGATACCTGTACGTATAAGTAAACTTTTGTTACAACAATGCAATTGTTCTACCGTCCAAAGGTATGTTTTGCTATTCGAGTCTTTACCAGCGGCAGTATTCACCAAACCATCCATTGACGTAGACTCAATTCAACATATGTGTGCGTTCGCCAATATACGGGTACCGATGCTGTTTATGTCATAAGTAAATCGTTCTAAAATAGAATGCTGAAATTACCGTTGGTGAACACCATCTAAGGAATCGACCGGGTTCAAATGTTGCTTATTAAATCATTCTTATCAAAGCATGTTAAAAGGAAAATACCAAGCAACTTCAAAAAGACACTGTTCTTAGAATAAAACAGTTTCAATAATATTCTTTATTCTCACGTTTTAAGTCTTTTAATGGGTTGGTGAATACAGACCCAGTAATCGCATCCTCGCCATACGAACGCTATAGCTTCATCGACTCTTGCCAAAGGTCCTCTGACGGCTCGATGGCGTGCATCTGTAGGCCAATATCTAATTCATCATTATCCACACTCTCTGACATACTCCCTTCTTGTCCTGCCACCTTGGTTTCTACTGCGAGATTTCTTGGCGGACATGATACCACCTTGGGTTCGTCATACCCGGCCCCATCGGATGAAACACTTCTCTCCTGAGCTTGAAACTTCGTCGGAACTGCTGCTGACATAGGACTAGAGGCTTTGTGTGGAACAGAATACACCACTTCGTTTCTTTTGAATTCCAACGTGGACGCGTCCGGACTCGTTGGGGAATGGTCCAGTTCGTTGTTCATTTTCTTCTGCTGACGTGCGGGGGTAAGTGGAAGATCGAGGTTCTCGGAGTTCTCGGAAATTACGTCAAGGTTGCTAGGGATCCTGTTCAAGCCGCCCTTATTCTTTAACTTGTCCATATTGACGTAGACATTGTCATTGGACTTGGCGCTGGACTTCCTGCGAGATAGGATCTCCTCGTAGACGCGGTCGTGTTCCTGTAGGACGCCGTCTAGGATCTTGTTAGGGGAGATAAACTGTGCGTAGCTGGGATTGGACGCCGACATGTTGCTTCCTCTGTTGTCCTTGTTGCCATCGAAAGCCTGTGAAAAGTGACGGAGTGTTTCAAACCCAAAGAAAATTTGTACTTGTATAATGAGTGGTTATAGGCGGTCACGTACAGATCCAGATGTAATAATAAGCTCTCTGGATATTTAATTAAAGTTACAGAATACAAGTACAAATGCAAAACAACAAACGTCCTCATTTTAAATCTGCTATTAAAATGTCAGTATGGATTACATCTACTAAGTACATGTCCTGAAGTTTATAAGTATACTGTATGTTTGAAATGAAAAAATAAAAATGCTCTAATGCGTCTATTTCATTTTGGTCATTTTAGTTGTATACGTATACACTAGTACTAGTTATAATCATCACATTTGTGGAAGAGAATCAATGGTAATTGACATTAATTTATAATTGAAATAAATGCTGATATTGTGTTTAAAAATACTTTGTATTCGTAGAGTACCAGTCAGTTGCATGACAATATTTCAATAAACAGTTTCTATATGCTTCTTTATTTTGCATTTTTGACGTCACATGTGCACCAGGAAGTGACGTCACTTACTGCGGCTATCTGAGTGATGGCATGTAGGGCAGCTATGCGCTTGGCGTCCTGGTGCGCCATCTCCACCATCTTCTTCGAGTTGCTGAAATAAAATTATGTTCCATTCAACCCCCACATCCAGGTCAGGAATCGCATTTCAGTCAAGTGTAATCCAAGTGCCATATTTTAGCCAGGTGCCAGAATTCAGTCATATATAACAAATCCAGTCGTGTGTCTCACTCCAGCAGCGTGTAAAAATCAAGTTAAAAATGAATACTGACACACTGCATTTGGCAAAAAGGTGCTGGTCATGGCACTGTCACGAACATTGTCTGATTTCTGTCCTTATTTGATTTCATTTTGATATAAGTCGTGTACACCTGTAGTTTAGTTTGTAAATGTTGAAACATATTGATCGTAGAAAATGCAAGTACAAACAAAATATTAAGAACAAATTGACGACAGTTGACCATACGACGAGATTTTATTGACAATGTGTTTAACCATTCAAAAAGCTGGGACTTAATTGTTTGAAGATGTCTTGAAACACTCATATACGGTCAACGGAGCTAGTCTGAGTTTCACCTAAGTAGATTTGGTCATATGGTCATACATCCCATAGCGTATTGTCAGTTGACGATACGCTATGGGATTCATAACCACGCCTACCTAGGATAAAGTCCGACACACACTGTTGACAGTAAACGAATGTTTTACACGACATGTCCGTCAAACAATTAAATCTAAGCTTTCTCAATGGCTTAACACCTTGCCAATCAAATCTTGTCTTATGGTCAAATCAGTTGTATGTATAAGCAATGACTTACAGATAGCAGTTCCTGCAGCGCCACACTACCAGCACCACTATGGCCAGCATGGTGGCGCCAGTAATGAAGGACACGAGCACCGCCAGCGCCATCTGTTTCATGGTAAAGTATTCCACATCTGGGTCAAACCTCGGCACTTGCGTGTCTAAAAACACGTGTGTGTGTTGATTTTTAAAATAAACTATACAGTTTGGGCCAATAACATCCAGTATGTATACAAATATTTGGATATTCGAATACTCGTTAGTATCCCTAATTTGTATACAAGAGACGCTCCGTTCCAGAAACGACTGTCACCCGGGATAGCTGGTGATGGATTTAAATATTGATGGCATAAATTGGAAAGGTCTGTGTGATATTTTAATGTTTGTGTAACCAGCATTTGTTTTATTATGCTGTTTTGATAACCGCTGAATGCGTACAATATATAATATATATATGACCAACAAGAATGGAAAACCTATCCCCAACGTAATACTGAATAGAGAGACAGAAATAGAGAATTGCGTTTACACAAAATAAATATATAGATACACGGGTATATTACGCGCACATTGCTGTCATATGGTTTGCAACAAAAAGCAAAATATAATATATACACATATCATTTTATAGTCTGATTTATAACAACCAAACAGAAATGTTATAATCAATTTAGATGTTCAGTTTAACAAAACTGGTATTTGTTTAAGCTTGTAACATAATAATATTTTAATATCTGCGATCTCACACATATATTGCTATAATATGCAATAAAATGGCAAAATGTAAGAATACATAGGTGGAGAGAAATCATTTCTAATTTTGTTTTAATTTTATAGTTTTACAATGTATGAATAATATAACATTATCGACATACCAGCAGACTGTTTGGTTGTTGCGAACTCCGACCGAGTTCGAGGTAAGAGCAGTGGTTTCCGCGTTTTGGTTTCCATGGTTACATGGGCCACCTCCTCGGCACGAACGAGAGTTTTGCACATCGTGATCAGAGATTCTGACAGCAAAAATGAGTTTAATTTTGACATTAAATAAACTTAAATGTGAATATATTGTGTGAATAGCACAAAAGGTTCTAAAGTTACTCTACCTTTTGACATTACATGTATACATAGATTAAGGTTATACGCGAGAACAGATGCATTAAATGCATGACCACGATAGTTCTTAAGATATCTTTTTGGCTTGACCTTTATTAATATACTAAAAACAATGGTTGCCTGGAACTGGATCCACCGGGATATATGTACGTATTTATTCTCCGGTATACAACATTTCAACAGTATAACTCAAATCAAACGATAAAATTCACAAGGCAATGTGCATCAGCAAGTTCAAAACATTAAGTAAAGTGAAATAAAAATACACAACAACAGGTAATTGGTATTTATGGACTTTTGAAATGGAAATATAGCGAGTGGGGAGTAACTTACTGCAGTTCCATTCCCCGCGTGCTGTACACGTCATCAGTGTGCCATAGTTATGTCCAGAGCAGTGGTTGATAAATGACGACATCTGCTCGGCGTCAGTTGACGTACACTGCCTGCTCCTCGGGGTAGTTGTAGCTTCCGCTCTGAAAGTGTCGTCAAAAACAATGATTCTTAGTTTAAAATATTTTATTTTAGCTCGATTGTTTCGAAAGTTTTAGGCTTATTCAGAAAACTTTCCGATCCGTTTCCAGGGTAGAACCACTACGTGGTGTCTGTTGAGAAAGAGCATTCGAGCGCTCTGCGAGTATGGATCGAAACTCACTATCTCCCGATCGAAAGGCAGACACCATATTCGTAATACCACTGCGACAGTTTAATTAATTTTGGATATTGAAAAGAAAACTGCGAAACGGACCTGTAGAATCCCGGTCTGCCGTCCTCCATTGCTTGGAACTGGATCCCCCGGGCTCCAACTGTGAATGAGGAACGAAGGATCATTATCAGCAGCAGCAGCAGCATCAGCATCGTTATCGTTTTTATCGTTATTATTATTATTACTATTATTATCATTATTATTATTATTATTATTATTATTACTATTATTATCATTATTATTATTATTATTATTATTATTATTATTTATTTCTTTATTTATTTATGTATTTATTAATTTATTTATTATCAATTTTATTTTATTTTATTAATATCATAAATATTATTATTCGTCCAAATCGTACCTCTTGTTAACTCCAATAATATCATTAAATACAACATATTTCTTTTTTTAAATCAAAATCCCGAATACAGGAGAACAGACAACCTTGACTATTTAATGTTTTTTTCTATCTATTCCGATATGTTGTTTTCGTGTCCCCATCGATATAACTCATTGAGTTGTCAATGTTTATTGATTTCTTATTTATCATCTATCACTAAAACATTTGCTGTCAAACAGTTGTCAATCGCTAGCACGACCGTAACGACCCCGTGGCTAGTCAGTGTTCCTATGAACTGCAAATATAGTTGTCATGAACATGTACATCTGTTGTTAATGAATAACAATGTAACAAACCTAAAATACCTAAAAATACATTCTTATTGCACATTTTTATGCAAATTCCGACCAATTTTCATTCACATTCATCCATCGGTAAATACTGAGAATTCACATTTAATGCATAACACACTGTCACCAATGGCTTTTTGTTTGTTTGCATTTTTTTGCTGTTTTTAACAGTATTTCAGTCATATCACGGCGGTCAGATAACCTACTCACACTTTTCCTGGGCAAGGTTAGTCGATCTAAGCGTGTTACCAGTTCTAAGTGCAGATACTTATGCCAGTAACTGATAATTGCCCTACTTGAATCAGAGGTAGGGGGGAGAATGGTCGTAAAAATAATTTCATGACCAATCCCCGCACAAGTTATGTGGCCAGACTGGGGAGTAAACTCACGAACAGTCCCGCGCTCTACTAACTGAGCTAACCGGGCCCGGCGTCAGCAATGGACATTGAGTTGAAAATAAAATACATTTACAGGAGAGGGTTTCTCTTCGAAATCCTATTAAAACAAAATTACTGATAACTAATAATGAATGTCTTATAATTAGCGATTTGAGTTAAACGTTTAATGAGTGTGCATATATCAATCAATTCTAATTTAAATATATATATATATAACTTTGATACAGCAAAAACAACAGATGTTGAGTGAAAACAAATTATAACCTAACATCAAAAGGTGACGTTTGCTACCTCTTAAAGCAGTTTACCTATATTTTACATATAAAATGTTATTAAAACAAGTTGTATTATCCATTTTGTGAGTATTTATATAAGCAATGAATAATTCAATCTTGAAAATATAAAACAATCTTACTTATATTTAATAGATCTATTTTATTTATGTTATACGCATAATTTTTTTCAGACAACCATGGTATGAAACATACATCATAAGTCGATCATACTTGTTTTTTTATGTTGATTGTTTCATAATAGTTTGTACTTAATTTGTATTGTATTTGTATTTTTTCCTTTTTATGATGATAATTGTGGCATTCCACATATGCAATAATTCATTCGCCATGACACTTCCATAATAATATTTTATTTCGGGTTCAGTAGGATTAAAACCACGGGGTTCACCACACTGTTCAAATAGGGAAGACTTAATGCGAACTGGAGGCCGATTCTTAAAACATCTCTGCGAGAATAGGTACTGTTAAACTTAAAATAGGTTAACCCCGATGTATGGAACATAGCACATCACAAACCATAAAGTTAGCAACGCCATCATGTGCGTCAGTCGCGTGTCTGCATTCCCTACCGAAGTGTTTGGGTGATGTTAGGGAACATATGGGAGCGGATCTGCTTTTGAAAGCCACTGCCCCGCGCCAGCCCGCCATTTGATCAGTGTGCTGTATTATGTGGAAGTATAGACGTCCATAGCAGATCAACATGGTTTTCAGAGAGAAAAGAAGAAAAAGAAGTCTGCCGCATGACACACGGAGACAAACTTCTCAAGGTCGCCGTCTTTTGTGAAGTAACAATCGTGCCCAACTGCAGTTTGCGCAGAATCATCCATCGCAGTAACATTGACATCAATAATGTCCACGGCGAATATCAGGCGTACACTCAACAGGATAGCAATTACAAAAACAAGAATAGACGTATATATTGATGACTTTACAGAAAACTGTTTGTTGGTTGGCCTGCAGACCTTCCTGAAGCGGTCCACTGAGATGAGCGTCAGTAACATTCCTTACGAATAAATGTTTCATTGTGACTTGCTGACGTGTTGTGAAAAAGTTCCATTTTTACCTGAAGATAAACACTGTGATTTTATAATATTGACATGTTCAATACCGAAAAAGAATATGTATGCAACTTTGTGACGTAATTTCTTTCAATATAATTAATTTAAGGACAGAAACTTGAAGTGCGTATAGTTAGCAAAACGTATTGCTGCAGTAACTGACAACAATTTGTTGGGTCAAGAAAAATGTATTAGTATGAGCACTGATTTGTAACAATTATTCCTGCAAAAGCTTGAGTAGTAGTGATACATACCTATGATTATTCATTAAAATCCTGTACTATATTCACCGAAAAATGCAATATAGCAAATATCATCACATTTTGAATAGCAACTAACTGAAGAATGTTGCACTGTTTTGAATCTACACTCACTCAATGTGAATATTGTGATAAGACAGGAAGTTTCAACAAGTGAGTTTCTGAACAATATCGATGTCTTCATTGTGTCTCGATGGTTTCACTACCGTCCATTCGAAGTGGTTGGTGTTCCCACGCTACCCAGAAAACCATACAATCCCAACAGCTGTTTTTAAACACTAGGCATTTTAATACTAAACATTTACTAAATTTACAAATAAAAGAATCTTAATGTTCACATGTTCATTTAAACATATATTTACATACCAATGGTCACCTTCATGAAATAAAAACAAAACCAAAATTTATTATCAAACCCTTTAATATTATTAGTCTGTTATTTCGTGTTTTTTGTCATTTAAATAATTGTATGTTATTTTGGGGGTTATCCATTATGTATTTAGTATTGTTATTATAACAACTATACATGAAAACTGATGTTATAGCATGTATTACTGTGTATGCAACATGTTCATGTTTATGTTGATGCTGTGGATGATAATCACTAGTGACCACATTATTGACATCATACTCAACTTCCGTAATGTTAGTTGCATGTGTTTGTTATTTCTTTATCTTCCGCGTTCGTTATCTACAGTTGGTGCTTGGTGCATCCAGTTCCAAGCAACGGCAGACGGCAGACCTTATTACTACAAATACGATCGCATTTACTAATTTACACTAAGTTACTCGTTGTAAGCAGAGCGAATTTGTCTAATAGTAATTTTGCAAGCCGGGATACTACAGGTATAATCACAGTTACTAGTAGATCTATAGTTGCACTCTGTATGGATACCGTAGTTTGTCTACTGATGTATGATCCCGGTTACAATTGTTACCTTATTTGCTCTCTGTATGGATACCTAGGTTAGACTACTCATTATGATCCCGGTAACAATTATCACCTTAGTTGCTGTATGTATTGATACCGTAGTTAGTCTACACATGTCTGATCCCGGTTATAGATTAATCTTAGTTGCTTCCTGTATGGATTCCATAGTTAGTCTACTCGTGTTTGATCCCTGTTACAATTATCACCGTAGTTGCTCTCTGTATGGATACCGTAGTTAGTCTACTCATTTCCCAGCAAGCAAGCCCATATAGGCCCAATATGGGCTACAGGTGGGCAAATATAACTTATGGGCCCCATGTGGGACCCATATATTATTTGTTCAGCCTATATCGGGCCCATATCGGACCAAGCAGGCAAGCCCACATGGGTTTCTTGCAAGTATGCCCATATGGGTCCCGGTAAGTCATAACATGTGGGTCTGATCTATACCTGGGCTGATCTTCCACATGGGCCCCATATGGGACCAACATCCATCACCTTGCCCATGTTAGATCCACTTGGGTCCCAGACAAGCAAGCCCATAAAGGTACCAACAAAAAAGCCCATATGGGTTCCCAACTAGTAAGCCCATATGGGTCCCAGCAAGAAAGCTTATATAGGTCCCCAACAACCAAGCCCAAATGGGTCCCGGCAAGAAAGTCCATATGGGTCCCAAACAAGCAAGTCCATATGGGCCTCCGATACCAAGCCCACATGGGTCCCAGAAAGAGAGCCCATATGGGTTCTCAACAAGAAAGCCCATATGGGTCCCAGCGAGAAGGCCTCTATGGGACCCAAATACACAGACCCATATTAGTCACAAAGGGCAAGCCCATATGAGTCAGCATCGAGAAAGCCCATGTGTGTTTTCAACAAGCAGCCCCATATGGGTCCCAGCAAGTAGGCCTATATGGGCCCAATATGGGACATACCTGAGCAAATATACCATATGGCCCCATGTGGGACCCATATATGTTTTTCTGCCTATATCGGGCCCATAGTGGACCAAGCAGGCAAGCCCACATGGGTTCCAAGTATGCCCATATGGGTCCCGTAAAGCTATCAGATGTGGGCCTGATAAGGGCTATATCCGGGCTGATCTTCCACATGTGAGACCAATATACATCGTCTTGCCCATATTAAACCCACTTGGGTCGCAGGCAAGCAAGTCCATATAGGTCCCAGCAAGAAAGCCCATATGGGTTCCCAACTAGTTAGCCCATATTGGTCCTATCAAGAACCCAGCAAGCAAGCCCATATGGGCACAATATGGGCTTTACATGGGCAAATATACAATATGGGCCCCATGAAATATTTTTCTGCCCATACCGGGCCCATATTGGACCAAGCAAGTCAACCCACATGGGTTCCCAGAAAGTATGCCCATATGTGTCCCAGTAAGCCATCCCATGTGGACCGATATGGGCTATACCTGGGCTGATAAACCACATGTGCCCCATGTTGGACCCATATGCGTTGTATTTCCCATATCAGACCCAGCAAGCAAGCCCATATGGGTCCCTGCAAGAAAGACCAAATGGGCGCCAACCAAGTAAGCTCCATATGGGTCCCAACAAAAAAAGCCCATATAGGTCCCCAACAAGTAAGTCCATATGGGTCCCAGCAAGACAGCCCATATTTATCCCCATCAAGCAAGCCCATATGGGTCAACAAAAGTAAGACCATATGGATCCAAGAATGAGAGACCACATGGGTGCCAAACAAACAAGCCCATATGGGTCCCAGCAAAAAAGCCCTTATGGGTCTCCAACAAACTAGCCCATATGGGTCACAAAGAGCATCCCCATATGGGTTCCCAACAAGCAAGCACATATGGGACACCAACATTCAACCCAATACGGGTCCCATTAATAGAGCCCATATGGGTCCCCAGCAAGTAAGCTCGTATGGGTCCCGGCAAGCCAGCCTATGGGGACCCGATATGGGCTATAACTGGGCTTATTAACCACGTGGGTTCCGTAAGGATCCCACATACATTGTTATGCCCTTATCAGTCCCAGGTAGGACCTACGCAAACAAGCCAACATGGGTCCCAGCATGAAAGCCTAGATATGCGTCACCCAAAAGCAAACCTATATGGGTCCCAGCAATAAAGTCCATATGGGCCCCCAAAAAGCAGGACTAGATGGGTCAACAATAGCAAGCCCATATGGGTCCCAGCAAGAGAGACCATATGGGTTCCTAACTAGCAAGTCCATATGGGACCCAGCAAACATGCCCATATCGGTCAGTCTAATGTGTGCTTCTATGACCAGTTCAAGGCAGTTATTCACGGTCGACATCTTGTTTTGTTAACTGCAGATTTTCTTTCGAGGAGCACAATGCAGCTTGCATTTCTTAAATATCAAGTAAGTAAATATGTGTTTTGCACTTGGAAAAATGTTTGTCATAACTTAATAATCATAATTGCACTTTAAATCAGAATTAAAGTAAATGTATCTCTATTGTCATGTATTTTCGCGACTACTAAAAAAATGTTACTGCACTATCACAACTGTTTCAAAATTTGTGTGTTGTTTTGTACGTGTAATCTTTGTGCAAATAAAGTATCAGTAGGAAAACAATATAGTTGCTTTTGTTGAAGTTTCATTATTTATTAAAACGTACACTATATGGCAATTAATTGAATGTTGGAATAATTTCACTAATTGGAACAATAAGTTTCATGCATTTTAGTTCAGAAGTTTAATTGTATGAATTAGCTTAAGCAATCTCACACACAAAATATACATCCTACATTTCATTTTTATATGCCTTGCATAATTATCATGTTCTTATTTATCGCTATAATCAATATTAAAATATTTAATTACACAAGAAATAAACAGCAAATTCATTTGTGTTATTAATCGCGTTATATTTTATTCTAACACAGCACGGCCACGCCGCTAATTTTCCATAGATAAAAAATAAAATCAACCATGGGTTATTCTGCAACAAATTATGGGCGGAGATTTATGTTTTGAAAATAGTTCCGGTAATAAAAATGCGTTCCGTAAAATGCAGGTGCTTAATATTTTCACAGTATTTATCAACAATTCTACCACGGCACGCGGCTAGTGGTCCGTAGATAAAGAAGGAAAATAACTGTGGGTTATTATGCAACAAATTATGGGCGGAGCTTAATGTTTTGAAAATAGTTCCGGAAATTCGAAGAAATTGTTCCGTAAAATGCACGTGCTTAAACGTGCGATAGCAAATTGTGACAAACAAATCATGTTTGCATTATGTAGCGCAATTAAACCACATTTGTAC
Organism: Congeria kusceri; assembly: GCA_027627225.1. Taxonomy (NCBI): domain Eukaryota; kingdom Metazoa; phylum Mollusca; class Bivalvia; order Myida; family Dreissenidae; genus Congeria; species Congeria kusceri. Next base: position 6,774,067 of record CM051035.1, read on the forward strand.
TACATATTTTATACTTAAGTTCACAAAACGTTAACGTTTTGTTAACATGTTTTTAATTTGCGCTCTTTGGCATGATATTTCCACTGTATTATATCGATAAGTATGACATCATTCGCTCTATGTTTATCAATAAAGCTGGCGTCATTTTGAATTGTTATGATTTATTGACGTCACAGAAACGCACTTCTGAGTGCACTTCTCGGAAAATGGGCTGAGTACAGATAAATATAGTTCTCATTTATAACCTTTAAAAATACGAATTTTATATAAGAATGTGTTAGAATCGAAGTAACTGACGGGTAACAGTTTGTTATTGCGTAAATAACCAACGGTTTGTCGTTATGCTTGTTATCAAACCACTCGGGCTACCGCCCTCGTGGTTTAATTCCTACGCATCGGAGCTCCAAACCGTTGGTTATTACCGCAATAACCAACAGTTACCCGTCCATTATTTCTTGAGTATAACGCCATTCGCTCAATGTTTATCAACGAAGCTGACGTCATTTTGAATTGGTATGGTTTTTTGACATCACTGAAACGCATGTGAATGTACTTTTGTGGAAAATGGGCGGAGTATAGATTCCTATAGTTTTCATTCATAACCTTTAAAATTACAGAAGAATTTTACAGAAGATCGTGTTGGAATCAAAATAATTGACAGGTTAGCGTTGGTTAATACGGTAATAACTAACAGTTTGTCGTTCCGATGCGTGTTATCAAACCACTCGGGCTACTGCCCTCATGGTTTAATTGCTTCACATCAGAACTCCAAACTTTTGGTTATTACCGCAATAGCCAACGCTAACATGTCAATTATTTCGATTCTAACATGATCTTCTGTAAAATTTAATTATATCTTAATTAATGACATAATTGGTAAACTTGCTATATATTATTAATTATAAAATTTAAAATATTTACGTGTAGATCTATGATCTGACTAGGTTGGCGATAAAAAATCTGAACTAGTAGCCAAAAAATTTGATTTTGAAAAGAGAACCCATTATTTAGAAATATCTTCAGAAAATATTCTTCATGTTTAAATGTTTTCCAAAAAATGTAGTAGCTAAATTATAAAAAATGTAGTAGCCAATTATAAAGTTTTGTAGCCAATGGCTATTTTGGCTACTGGTAGCGCTTACATATGATGTTAATCTTACCTGCAGTAGACTGGCCAAATACCAGTAGTTGCAATAGCATGAAAATATGTTTCTTTTAAACGGACATGTTCAAACATTTTCGTATTTTTTAAAAATGTCACTTAACGTCTTAACTGCAATTTAAACTAAAGATGTTGGATTGACCAAAAACAAATATCATATCAAGAAAATAAATAAATAAAAATTGCCCTGGACGGGACTCAAACCACATCCGCCAGGATTAAAAACCTCTCACTGTAACCACTCAGCTATTCTGACTGCCGATCATTAAGGTGAATGTTTAACGCTAATCGCTATATAAGTGGTACACATGTTTTCAAAATACCGACAAAAAGCGTTACAAACGCTTTATAATTTTAGCCATTTCAATCTATGAAAAATATTCTGAAAATTGCCAATTTCTGTGAACAGGCCCCTTTAACAGACTATGTCATCTAAAAGGGCCTCAAGGGGGCAATTTCTTTTTTTTTAATCTGAAATTTATATATTAATACTGTCATATAATAACGGTTAAAACAGGGTATATATAATGAGAAAAGAGTGTACGCATTCTGAGATAAAAATCAATTAATATTATGGGTTTTGTTTGTTTGGCCCTTTTCCTGTTTATGTTTTGACATCAGAGTTGTGAGCATTATGTATAACCATAGTTTACAAATGGTTCCATACCAAGCGTGATAGCGCAGTTGGTTAGTGCGCTGGCTACTGTCATTTCTTTGTATGGCTCCTAAGTCTTGAGTTCGATACCCACTTGGGGTTTTCTTTGTTTCAGGCTTTTCTGCTAATTTGTTTTTATCAAATATCTTATTGTGTTTTCTATTATATTTATTTATTAATACACATGCCTTAGAAGAGCGTATTTCTATCAAATAATATAATTTATAGTACAATAGGAAGCCATTTTGTCGTTGACATAGTCCCTTAAAATGCTCATTTATAAATAGCTGATAACAGATTTTACAGATATATAATACATACATGTATCCCCTTCTTCACACAAGTATGGAGATTATGAAAGAGAATTTGATTCTACAGTACAACTTCAGCAGAAATGATGGAAAACAACATTTTGTCAAACTTCAACTTGTCCAAGCTTGATAAAGTAAGTTTGATATTTTGAGAAAATGAAATTGCTGTTTATTTCATGAAAATAAAATTGTTATTTGTTTATAAGAGTACATAACATGATGATGTATATCAACTTTAATCAGATTTTATTTTTTTAATCCCAGACTCCGTGGACCTCAAAGTTATCTGTCAGACAATGATATGTAAAGCATACACCACATGTTGAAAACATATACACTGTTAACTAATTATTATTTATTTATTTGGCATAACATAATGCATACACTGATTGTTGCATTAATAATTCCTTTACATATCAAACAAAGGTTTAACTAACATTAAATAATAATATGTATAAGGTTTGTGATAAATTTTGTCAGACACCCTCATTTTTTGTCTGACACATCTGATTGTCTGACAGGTTTCGCACTGTCTGGAATTCTATGTATTTCTTAATGTTTATTTCATTTCAATACATATTTTTTAAGTTGTACTTTCAGAACATGTGTTAAGGTCGAGGAACCAAGAATGCAAGGCAAGCGTACAATGAGGAGACTGAAAAAAGCTACTTGTTGGTGTGTGTGATCCAAAAATGCTGCAGATGTAAATAAATGAAGGTGAAACACCCCATACTTCTGATAACCAAACAGTGATCAGTTCAATTAACTATTAACAAGGCAGTAATTGCCGAACTTGTATGGAGTCCAGTATTTTCTTGCTCATTACAAGAGACAGTCAGTTAGCAATGAAATTCATTAGCCCTTACCACACTAAATAAGAGAAACAATGCACATCATAATTACCAGTGTTATTGACACTTGATATTTATATCCAGTAGTTTTTAATTAGAATACATGCAATTGTAATTGCTGTGAGTGAAATTATTGCAATCATAGTCTGAAATGTTGTATTACATCGACTTAAATTTTAAATAATTATATATGTTTTAGCTCGACTATTCACCGAATAGTTTGAGCTATACTACTCACCGGTTCGTCGGCGTCGGCATAATGCTCTGGTTAAGGTTTGTGGGCAACAAGTCCATATCTCTGTAACTACCACAGATATTCAATTGAAACTTAACCCATGCCTTCAGGGTCATCATATAAGGTCACTGGCCAAGACCCATAACTATGACCTGCAATTTAACAGAATTATGCCCCTTTTTGTACTTAGAAAAATCAGGTTAAAGTTTGCGTGCAACAAGTACATATATCAATAACTACAGTACTACTACATATATTCTATTGAAACTTCACACATGCCTTCTTGGTCATTATGTAAGGTCACTGACCAAGGCCCATAACTCTGTCCTGCAATTTAGCAGAATTAGGCCCCATTTTATACTTAGAAATTCAGGTTAAGGTTTGCGTGCAACAAGTATATATATATATATGTGTAACTACTACAGATATGTAATTGAAACTTCACACATGTCTTCGGGGTCATTATGTGAAGTCACTGACCAAGGCCTATAACTCTTATCTGCAATTTAGCTGAATTCAGATAAATTCAGATATTCAGCTGAAACTTCTCACATGTCTTCATGGTCATATTATAAGGTCACTAGCCAATGCCCATTACTGTGACTAGCATTTTAGCAGAATTATGACCCTTTTTGTACTTAGAAATATTCAGGTTAAAGTTTGTATGCAAGTGCATATCCAGGGCTTTCATTAACTTTTGAAAACTGGAAGTTTGAACTTCCTGGCCTCTAATTTCGGAAGTTTTGCTCATAATATTTGGAAGTTTTGACAGTATTGTGGTACAGAAGTCCTGAGCATTTCAGAAATAGGTACCTATTTCATAAAGTGCTTATATGCCAATTTATTCAGTGAAAGAGGTATACATTTAACTTGTTCATCCTTACATGATGGAACTTCCTTGGCTGCAATTTTGGAAGTTCAGCAACTTCCATGGCTGCAATTTTGGAAGTTCTGTGACAAAAACTAGGAGTAAATTACTCCCAAACTTCCCTTAATGGAAGCCTTGCATATCTCTGTAACTACTACATGTATTCAATTGAAATTTCACATACGTATTTATGGTCATTATGTAAAGTCACTGACAGAATATATTATACTTTCAAAGACTTTAAGTGTTGTGAATAGTCGAGCGCCCTGTCCTGAGACAGCTCTTGTTAATTCACTTATTCCCTATAATATTTTCAGGCTTGTAATTTAACATGTTTAAAAAAAGATTATATGCTAATATTCTTTAAAAAAAGGTTTAATTCAAGAAACAGAACTTTTTAACTATTGAAAGATTTTTTTAGAAATACTTGATAGTTTAGAATTGCTAGCTTACAGTTTGATTTTACCACATCAGTCCTCCTTATATTTTACATTATCTTGATCATGCTTTATGTTTTGAATAAATTGTTGTTTAATGAAGGCTCGGTATTAAATGTGAGAAAGTTTTAACCGTTTTTACATATTGAATATTAATGCATGATCAAGTTAGTATCATTGAGATGTGGCTCTTACAAATTAACGCAACCCTAACTATTTTCATACTTGAATTAGTTTGTGAGCCTTTGTCTTGTGACCATTCTCGAATGTTTTATAACAATGGTGTATGCAATGACATGTATCAAAATAACAGGCTTACCTACTGAAAATAATAACTATATATCTCAATCTATGCTTAATAGATATTTATAAGCTAACACATTGGCCTATTTGAATTGTTTTGTATTGCACTGTTATAATTATGCGGTACTAATTCGGAACGATACATTTTTATATAGCGCTTTTGAAAACACAACTATCAGAATTGTTTGAAACTGTTTATGTTGTATTGTGGGCTGGATATATAAATTATATTGCCAGTATGAAAACACAATGGTATGTCTGAATTGATTTGAAACCATAATATACACTTACGTTGTGTTCTGGGCCAGACAAATACATTGTATGATTCTATGATAACACAGTTGTCTATTGGAATTTACAAGCATTGAAACTGTTATATATGCTGTATTCTGTGCCTGATACATAAAATAGTATCAATATTATGAACGCAAGGTGGTATATTTCAGTATGTATAACTGTTATTTATGTTGTATTCTGGGCCGGAGGCCTATATTTACATGTTTACTTTTTTGTAAATTCTGATAATATAGTTATACTAAAACGTCTTTGTTAGGTTAATTGGTACATACTATGCAATACTGTAAGATTGGTATATATACTGGTGGAGTTGTCTCGCATTTGATTCCATTATCACACCGTACTATTAGTAAAGGCTGTGTGCATAGAGTCACATCAAGTGTTATGTTTGTCCACACTGTGTTTGGCTTTTAAATGTGTCTGAATTTACTCATAATGTGTTATTCTTTGATTGCTGTTTTATTGTGCCACATGTGTGCAGTTCACCATCATGCTTTATTTACATAATTGTATCTTTCTAGACTAGTTAATATGATGGTATGGTCCATTTTTGTAACACAGGCCAAAATGTCATTATGGATAGTGTGTGATTGTTTATTTTTCCTGTTTACATGTAGCAAACAAGTGATTGATTGTACATATGTAGTACATAAATGCATTGTCCGGTTAACATTATGCATAAAGGAACTAACACATCTATTCAATACCCTTTAACGACAACAGACATATGTTAATTACTAGTAAGTGTTATATTCTGCAAATGGCAATCCAATTAAAGTAAGAAAGGATTAAATGTGTTGTTGTATTAAAGAATGAACTTTAATAATGAAATTTATATATATATATGCTCCGCAGCTTGTGAGTAACATTTATAGAATAGTTATTGTTTATTGAAATTTGCAATGCATCATGTATGTGTAACAAACAGGACCTTTACATAAACGAAACATACATGGGACCCATGCAAACAGTGTTAGCAAAACCCAACTGGGTCCCATATAGGATGCCCAAAGAGGACCCACCTGGATGGGTCCTAATTGGGCAGCTCATATGGGGCCAAGTGGGATTTTGCAAACACGTTTTGCATGGGTCCAATATGGGTAGTCTATAATGGGGCCCATCTTGGATCCATATAGAACCCACATGTATCCCATAATACAACCCATTTGGGACCCATGCAGAAACAGTTTGCAAAATCCCACTTGGCCCCATATTTGTTGCCCATACAGGACCCATATCGAAGCCCGTATTGGACCTATATGGGTACCCCATATAGGACCCACCTTGGGTCCACATGGAACCCACATTGGTCCCATATCGCAACCCATCTGGGACCCATACAAATACAGTTTGCAAAATCCCATTTGGCCCCATATGGATTGCCCATACAGGACCCATATCGAAGCCCATATTGGACCTATATGGGTATCCCATATAGGACCCATCTGGGGTCCACATGGAACCCACATAGGTCCCATATCGCAACCCATCTGGGACCCATACAAATACAGTTTACAAAATCCCATTTGGCCCCATATTGTTAGCCCATACAGACCCTATTTGGTAGCTCATATTGGACCCATATGGGTCCCATATATTTATGCTGGCTGGGTTATGATCCCTGTTACAGTTATCATCTTAGTTGCTCTCTGTATGGATACCGTAGTTAGTCTACTCATGTATGATCCCTGTTACAGTTATCATCTTAGTTGCTCTCTGTACCTATACCGTAGCTAGTCTACTCATGTATGATCCCTGTTACAATTATCACATTAGTTGCTCCCTGTATATACTGTAGCTAGTCTACTCATGTACGATCCCGGTTACAATAATCACATTAGTTGCTCCCTGTATAAATACAGTAGTAAGTCTACTCATGTATGATCCCTGTTGCAATTATCACATTAGTTGCTCTCTGTATGGATACCGTAGTAAGTCTACTCATGTATGATCCCGGGTATAATTATCACATAAGTTGCTCTCTGTATGGATACCGTAGTAAGTCTACTCATGTATGATCCCGGGTATAATTATTATCTTACTTGCTCCCTGTATGGATACCGTAGTTAGACTACTCATGTATGATCCCGGTTATAGTTATCATCTAAGTTGCTCTCTGTATGGATACCGTAGTTTGTCTTCTCGTGTATGATCCAGGTTAAAATTATTAACGTAGTTGCTCTCTGCATAGATATCGTAGTTAGTCTCGTCATGTATGACCCCGGCTACAATTAGCATCTGTGTTGCTCTCTGTATTGATACCGTAGTTAGTATACTCATCTATTATCCCGGTAACAATTATCACCTTAGTTGCTCCCTGTATGGATACAGTAGTTAGTCTACTCATGTACTATCCCAGTAACAATTATCACCTGAGTTGCTCCCTGTATCGGTTTTATAGGCATTTTAACTACATGTCAAAACACAGTTCTCTCCTATACCCTTTTTATAGATACTTTCGTAGTACCATAGTTGTCTACCTAGTGATCATACACACCGGGTTACAGCAGATAGGACCCACCTGTTCTCGTCTCTTCTTTGTACAGATATCGTACATGCTTTCTGGTCGATTTCGAAGATCGCTTGCATTCGGATACGCTTTGAATAGTTCTACCGGTACGAATTAATTTGTAGAACAAGTACACCTTCAGGTAAGAACTCTCAAGTGCATTCTCTAATTGTACAGACACCGTCATTTCACCATTGTACCTTTGACTAAACAGATCACAAAACTATATAATTTTATTTGTGTTAGCGCGTTGACAACTTCGATCATATAGATGGTGTACATGCATGTCAATATTTCGTAGTATATATGTTAAGAGCGGAGTATTCTTACATCGCGAAGATATTGCACATGTAGATGTGGTCACTGAGGGGACTAACAAGTACATGTTCCCTTGTATAATTCATAGGTTAATAAATATGGGGTATAATTTTAGCCTTTTTATGCTAAGTCCGATCACGTTAAAGGTCGTTACAATAAAGTACATGTATTCTACTGAACAACAGACGTTATTACATTTATTGAAGAAACTTGCACAAAATTAGAGAAAGGTGTCAAAGCCTGGGTGTCATCAACATTTAAGTTTATAATAAAGCTTAAAGCAGTATATATGTTTTATTAAAAATATACTAACGAACAATTCAAAGTAGTAAAGCATTGTAAAGTTTCCAGTCAGATACAGAATACAGAAGAAATTACGGTACAGTACGTCTTAATAATGTGCGTAACAGTTAATACATATAATTATATTGATTGCTTTAAATTTCTAAATTTAAAAAAATATATATAACTTTATTGTTCTAACGTTGACACTGACATTCCTCTGGATGGCCGGACTTGCCTTTATACAAACGAACGATATTTCGGGTTCAAGAGAATAAAGACTACAGGGTTCATCACGCTGTTAAAATAGGGAAGTCTTAACGTAAACTGGACACCAAGACTTAACAAGTAATTCTGTGTCGATCCTGCTGTCGGACAACATATATATGTTTAAGCCAATGAACGGAAAATAACACAGACAAAACCACATGGTTATTATTGCCCTGTCAGCAGTTCCGAGTGAATGTATAACAGTTCGCGCAGGGGTTGCATAATATGGACTGAACCGGATCTATTACTGATTGTTTGATCTTCGTGCCAGCCAGATAACTGTTCTGTGTGTCGTCTGATGTAGACATAGAGGATTCCATAGCTGAGCAACATTGTTGTTAAGCATAGGAACACGAAAATGAAGTCTGATGCTTGACAAACGAAGACCAACGTCGCAAGGCCAGGGTTGTGCGTGTAGGAACAGTCGTGGCCTGCTGTCATCTGTATGGGTTTGCTCAACGAAGAATCAGGGACAACATCAATGATGAAAATGACTCGCATATTGTACATGAAGGATAAACAAACTATTACCAAACAAGTGCATTTTGATGATTTCACTGAAAACTGAATGTTGCTAGTTCTGCAAATTTTATTGAATCGAACAATGATGTAATTGTTAACAAATATGGCGAGGCATAAATGCCCACATACACGAAATAATATTTCAGTTTGCAATGCACTATGTAACTGAAATTTACATTGATATGTAAATCAACTATCTGTTCTATGATCAGCACGCACACCAGCAGATCTGACACCGCAAGCCATATAATGAACACTATGGTGGAAGATGGCTTCGATCTCCACCCGTGGAAGACAATTGTCGCAATGTTGCCTGCGACGCCATATCATTAAAGGGAGATAATCGGTAACCAAATCATCATGGATGCGTTGCAGTGTTGCATTGTCGTCCAATGTGTCATTTGGACTTTCAGACTTGTTGTGGAAAACTGCCATGTTTGCTTAAAGATAAACATCGTGATATTTTAATTTCTGACAATTGCAATTAACGTCATATCGAGGATTGAAAACCAGAAGGTACTGCTTTTCAACCCTCGATATAATGATTCACTTGTTTACACTTTTCTTTTCGTTTCCTAAATTTGTTAAAGTGGTCATTGCCTTGTCAGGAAATTGTACCAGAACAAAAGTAAAAGAAACTGAACACTATAGTAGTAGAAATAAGTAGAATTCGCGTACTTAATAATACGTAATAGAAATAGATGCATCAGAGGTAATATTCATAGTAGCAGTACGTTACTTTGGGAAGCCATCAGAATTAATAGCAAATAAAGAAGAGTACACTCGTAATACGAGTAGTTTGTATCGATATGAACATACCTGTGATGATCTGTTCAAATTCAATTTCTGTAGTTTTTTTTTTAATTGCGCGTTTAATTACTCTCATGGGCCATCTTACTTGATCAACTTGGAAATATGGTGGTGAATGTTGCTGATAAAATCGTATTGCCTTCATTTTGTCTCGGAGCTGTTGTACATGAGTCCACTTATTGTATTGTTTGTGTTTTCGATTCTAGAGCTCAAGAAGGTTTCAATATCAAGCTGACTTGAACAACTAGGAAGTTTCGAGATGGGTGTTGCTGAAAATTTATTATTGCCTCCGGAGGTGTTCTCGATGGCTCAAGTACCACAGTCAACTTAGACAGTGTTATTTTTATTATACGCAAATTTCAAGCATATTTCAATTTCACTTGACCATCTAGGAAGCGACATGTGGTGGGTGTGTTTTTGACAATTTGACATCTCGTTGACTGAAGTACATCAGTCCGCTTTAAATTTATTGTGATACTGTTTAATTATTTTCCCACGAAAAGTCGACGCATCGTGTTGAACTTGCAGGCTGTTGTAGTGTCATATAAAGTAGACAGACAGACAGACAGATAGATTGATGGAAAAAGATAGAATTCTATGTAAAAATCAAATTATTTACATAGAACAAAATTGTATAAAATTCGATTGTTCAAAACTCCCAATAAGTTCCAAATTTTCATCAAAGAGAAATGATATAAATGTATCAGTTTTCTTGTTTTGTTATGTTGCATGGAAGCCAAAGTATGCTATCGCGATATATACCGTATGTCTCCTTATTCTGTAACCGCGCCTGTATCATTTCCTCACGAAAAATCGATAAATTTAGATCTACACAAGGTTGTGTTGTTGTTGTTTTTCATACTAATTATATAAATTACATGAAAGATTTTTACGTTTTAAAATGATTGTATAAACTCTACAAGGATGTTCCTATTTCAACCAATTTTGAAGGACAACGCATCTGTAACATTTGCCAGTAGCCCACAATCAGGTCAAGATTTAGAGAAATATACGTTAGATTTGTTTTCCCTCGTCCTGGAGTTCCGCGATTATTGTACCAATACATAAAAAAGGTAAAACTAACTCACCTGGCAATTACCGAGGCATTTCATTGCTAGATATATTTGGTAAGCTGTGTACTAGTGTAATTAATAGACGGTTATCATTTTACGCTAACGCTTTTGCTAAAATAGATGAAAGCCAATCTGGATTTCGTGCTGGTTATACGACAATAGATAACGCCTTTGTATTGCAAACGGTCATCTCCAAAATGCTGTCAAAAAAGCGCGGGAAACTTTACGTAGTTTTTATTGATTTTAAAACTGCCTTTCGCTCAGTGCATCGCGGTATTCTATGGCAAATTCTACAAGAAGCTAACATCCAGGGCAAACTTTTTAACATATTAAGAGCTATGTATGAAAATGTCAAGGTGTGTGTTCGCTGTAAAAACGAGTACATTGACTATGTAACATGCAAAGTGGGTTTAAAACAAGGATGTTTGATCTCACCGCAACTATTTTCCGTTTTCATCAATGAATTAGTACAAGAATTATTAAGTAGAATTATATCGAAATATTGCTGCTCATGCTCGCCGACGATGTTGCTTTGTTAGCATACAGTTCTTTGTTTACAGAGGCAACTTGACTCATTGCATCATTTCTGTGAAAGAACAGGAATACATGTGAAAACTTAAAAAACTAAAATCATGGTTTTTAAAATGGGAGGTAAACCAGCAGTTAATGAACACTGGAATTTTGCAGGCATAAATCTTGACGTTGTCCAGTCTTTCACTTATGTAGGTGTCTGTTTTTTCTCATCGCTTTCTTTAATTAACATGGCCAATGAAAATGCTATTAAGGGAAAGCGAGCCTTAACTAGTATCTTATCGTCAATGTATAAATATGGTCAATTTACGAATTCAGTCTTTTTCAAATTGTTCGACAGCAAAATACAACCTGTTTTATTATACGGCAGCGAACTTTGGGGATTAAAGGAAATGCAAAGTATTCAAATTGTCCACAGATACGCTTGCAAAAGATACCACTGTGTGGGCGAAAAAAAAACTCAAATATCACTACCATTGGAGAATGCGGTCGCTACCCAATTTGCATAACTTCATATGTCCGATGCATTAAATACTGACTGAAAATAATAAAAATGCCCGATACCAGATATGTTAAAAAGTGTTACAGTTTTTTTATTAAACACAAATTTAATTCTCCATTTCAACTGGGCCCATGAAATAAAACAGTTGTTGAACAAACATGGATTTCAATACATTTGGTTAAATCAATGTGTTTCAAATCCACATAGATTTATATATGAATTCAACGAAAGAGCCAATTCCCAATACCTACAAAACTGGTGGAGTATAGTCAACACATCCCCCAAATTAGAAATATACAAACAAATAAAGTCAAGTTACGAACATGAAACCTACCTTAACTTTTTTATTTGTACGTAAATTCAGACGTAGTTATGCACAATTACGTTCCGGAACCCTTGCTTTGGAAATCGAAACAGGCAGATACCATGGCAGAACTAGAGAGCAAAGGTCTTGCCCAATTTGCAACACTGGTGAACTTGAAAATGAATAACATTTCTTACTAAAGTGCCCTGTTTTACACGACATAAGAAAAGAATATATCCATAGCAAATTTTTCATAAGCCCAAATATTAATAAATTGTTTATACTTCTATCAAGTAAAAACGAACAAATTATAAAACAAACCGCATCGTATATCGTGAATGCATTTGAAACAAGAAATTTAATTCTTGAACTATGATATCACCTAATGTGATTATTATGTTGTATTGCCAATATATCGTTCTACATTGTTATCCACGTGTATTCATGCTTGTCTCTATATACGCATGTATATTAATATATTATGTACACTCTTATAAAGTAAAACGAACAAATAATTAAACAAATTGCTTCGAATTGCTTTGCAATACATCATATCGAAATAAGAAACTCAACCCTTGTATTATGTTATTATCTTGTGTGATTTTCTTATTCTATTGCTATTACCACGATATAGTTTAAGATTGTCAAAAGTGTGTAACCATTTTTGTCTTTATATATATCTATATGTGCACACATCATTGTATTTTATATGTGTCAGGGGCCGGAGGCCTATATATTACAAATAAAACATATGAATGAATGTATCACATTCGCATTAAAAAAAGAAAATAATCCAATAAGGAAAATTTCAAATAAAACTTTGGATAAATCCTTTTAACAGTCTATACATCCTGAAATACCGACATGCTGGCTTTTCTAAACGGGCCTTTAAACATTATATGGTGTTGTTTTGTGTTTTTTTTTTAGTGATATCGGCCAAATATCAAGTTGGACAGAGGCGCATTTCTGATCGTGTAAAAATCCCTATGTTATAATATTTTTTCACCAGATAAGTAAATTAAAGTCTTTTTAATAAGACTGTGTTTCTTTTTTAATTGTACTCTTTATGTAAATACGAACATGTCGGTCGGTCGTCGACGTACGTAATGCACACTAAACACTGGGAAAGTTACTCCTAAGCTTACGTTAATTCCGTGGAGTAAAAGTGTATTGTTCTTTACCGAGAAATTAATTTACTAGTCTACTCGTCCAATCCTATTTAATTTCTATTTACTTTCTCACACAGAGCCGTGACGTTTTGTGTTGGAGAGTGAATTACTAACCAACCCACCCACCCCCGTTATTTACTGGTTTCTAACCTATAGCCCATGTGACATTCATGAGTTTATCATGTGACTTAGTGTCAACAGACAAAATGGCGGAGGTACATAAACACAGTCTGCTATTGTTTATTACATTTATTTGCGCATTTTATGCAGTAGATACAAAATATATCCCAACATGGGACAGCATCGATTCTCGCCCGTTACCATCTTGGTATGACGAAGCAAAATTAGGCATTTTTGTCCACTGGGGTGTATTCTCCGTACCGAGTTATTCTTCCGAGTGGTTCTGGCAAAACTGGATTCAACAGCGACTACCGGGTATAGAAGAGTTCATGCAGGAGAATTACAGGCCTGACTTCACCTATCAGGACTTCGCGAAGGATTTCTCTGCTGAGTTTTTCAACGCTGACCAGTGGGCCAGTATATTTAATTCTTCTGGAAAAAGGTAAATTGTGGCTGGTTTTGCCCAAGCCAAAATCGGCCACAGTCTAAACTATTCCCCATACTGGTTGGCGAGTAGTATCCGTGATCTAGCAGTATCCGTGATTTGTATATTAAAAAGTGTAAAAGCTCTCCATCATTGAATGTTGAGTTTACACACATCACCTAGCAACTGTTCCAAACGCAGAATAAGTTGAAGTCTCCAAAACTTCATAGTTTTAAAGATATTTATATTTTTGTTAAAAAAATTCTCAAGACAACTTAACTCCTCGCGGGGCATTCACGCGCACGTCTTTGCGCTTACGCATTTATCTATAATTGGACCGCTATTTTTATCTTGTACTTCCCTATTTTCGGTTTACCAAGGGTGATCGCTAGGTTATTAACATAAACTGATAAAGCAGCAATTTTAGTATTTAAACACCACCATCCATTTATTCAACACGCATTCTTCGTGAAATAGATTTTCTTTAAAAAATCAAGAATCAAAATGTTTACTCAAAGAAAATATTAACAAATTGCAATTTTAAAATGTTTACTAAATTATACGGCTAGCTTCGGGACGATTTTGACAAAATTTCAATGCACTGGAAGCCACTACTTCGATAATAACATGGTTATCTCCCGTTTACAAATTACAATCAGCAAATTTTTAAGGGGCGCCAAAGGGGTAATCAAAAGCCCATTTTCCGGCATCCACTTGTTTGTAGTCGCATTATCACCGTTAATCTGGCATAGAATTTAATCATATTACATCATTATGATGTAGGTAATATAATGTAGAATAGTATAGAGGGATTAAAATCTTGAGGTTTGTAGCACAAACATCGCATTTTCAATTGAAAGGAAAAATCATAGATACTACTAGTTTTATTGCTTCAAGTAATGCTTATTGATTACCACTTTGGAGCCCCTTATGTGGAAAAAAACATATGACGTCATGACGAGATATTTACATCCTTGTAAACAGAAAGAACCAAACTTTGTATTGCAACACGCTTTTCTTTAAAAGTATTACTTACGCGATTGAAAATGAAGAAAAACTACTAAAAAATCACGGATACTACTCGCCAACCAGTAAAGCACATAGCAAAACTGACCTAAACTGGCACCAGTCTAACTTATTCCCCACAAGCCAAAACCAGCCCTACATTTAGGCAAAACCTTTTATCGTCTGCAATATGATATAATTAAAAATTACTATCACAGTCACATTGATCCAGATTAATTAAGGCAATTCTTAGAATATAATTCAATACATCTAATATTGGCATTAGTTCTAGTGAACGTTACTGACATATTTTTTACTGAAAACTGTTTTTATTTACATAAGACTTTTTATAATGTTTATGTAAAAAAAACGCTTGGTACGAACTGAATATACACTAATGTACATGTCGATTTACTCCAGAGGCATCACCAGCTATACAGATAATTATACCCCCAAAAATACCAAAACGTTAATTTTTACTGATTTCAATGCATTTTTTTTTTTATCGGTAAGATGTCCATTAGAAACGATTTCTGCAGTTTCATTTTATTATCATATTTTTGGACTGCTACTTAAATAATTACTGTTTGCATACTAGCTGGTTCTAATTAAGCAACAAACTGACAGTTAGTAACCATTTATTATTATTAATAAAAAAGTATGGTTTTAAAATAATGAAATATTTTGTCCAGAAAATATGAAAACATGCCTCATTTGCAGATCATTACAGAAATTTTAGTAGTTGGCATCTACCACTTATTTCTTGTCTTTATCGGAATCAGATTCGACAAAGTTTAACAAACATTTTTAATGTTACCTTGATTTCAGATACATTGTGTTCACCAGCAAGCATCATGAGGGCTATTCCAACTACGCATCAAAGTATTCATTTGGCTGGAATTCAGTGGATGTTGGTCCAAGTAGAGACATCATAGGTGAGCTTCTTAAAATGCATAATATCACTTGTCATCAAATATTGGCTAGTGCAATGTAGTGGCTGGTGACAAATAAGGAGCTGCATGAAACATGAAAAACTTCTTTTATTTGTGTAACCCAGCTAAACAAAATTCCATAGCCTCAATGGGGTTCAAACCCAGGACCTCTTGTTTCCAAGGCAAACACTCTACCATGTCGCTAAAAGGTAGCTCATATAGCAATTGTCCCTTATACATCACTGTACTACATACTCTCCGTCCATTTTTGAATTTCCTTCTGCCTTGACATCTGTGGGATGTCGTACGGACATATAACCACCACAGGCTACTTAAGTTGGGCACCAGTGTAACAATGCTGAAAAAATCCCCAAGCCTCAATGGGGATCGAACCCAGGCCCCCCAGGACCTTGTTCCAAGGCAAACGCTCTACTGTGTTGCTATAAAAAGCTAGCTCATATAGCAAGGCATTTGTAGTTACAAATAATGCATTGCTAAGGAACGTTTTAATTTAATGTTGTAAATTTAATACCTTTTTTGTAACTTTGAAGCCATTTGAAATGAGTGTCCAATACTGCAACTGTGCATCTGTAACACAATGTGAGTGTGCTATGCAAATGTTTTTCTGTGTTTGTTCAATGTGAAGGTTTAAATTTAAATTAATCATGTCTTGTAATGTATTTGATTACACTGTGTAACTGTATACAAACAAAATGTTCAAGATTTATATTAAACAATTAGGGCAATATAATTATGCTTTTACTGACTGTTGCATGCACAGATAAATTTCTCTGTTTGTGGTTTTAGGTGAACTCGCTGCCTCAGTTCGAGCAAATACAAAAATGTATTTTGGTCTTTACCATTCACAATACGAATGGTTCAATCCATTGTTCCTACAGGACAAGGCAAACAACATCACCACAGATGACTTTGTTCAGGTATAACTACTTTTATTTGTTTAAACACTTTGCTTTATTAAAAGAATTAGACTGCCAATTGAGGATTTGTAAATTGAAGATTTGAAGATGTTCCGTAAAATTGTTGACAACACGCGGTTCACCTATATAAAGTAAAACAATGCTGATTCAAATAGAGAAATCGGAATGGCCAAGTGGTTAAGGCATTAGCGTTTTGCTCCGGAGCTCTATGGTACCAGTGGGAGCAACTGTTTTTCTTTTCTTTTATCCTTTTCGTGAAATATTATACTTGAGCTCTTTAGTTCCGATGCTTAAACCTGTGAAGTTAAGACATTTAATGGCATACTTCAAAAAATACAAATCTGTTAACAAGTCCCATTGAAGATTTGAAGATGTTAGTTATGCTGTCATTTTTGTTCTTTTCCATACATACCAATTTCTTTAATACAAATGTATCCAATGCTCAATCCTCTTGATTGATTATTTTTTGCAGAAGAGTGGCAAGAGCCTGGAGAGTAAATTAACAATTATACTACATTTGAAAAGGATCACAACAAATTGGAACATGCAACATTATTATTACCCCCACAAACGAAGTTTGGGGGGTTATATAGGAGTTAGATCGTCGGTCTGTCAGTTTGTTGGTTTTCATGGTTTTCGGACGGTAACTCAAGACAGGCTTGACATATTCAAATAATTTTGGTACACATGTGTAACATCATAAAATACAGGTCAAGTTCCACTTAGGTTACAAAACAGTAAATGTTGACAGAGTTATGGCCCCTTTTCAACTTAATTCCCTAAAACTAGGGTTTCCGGACAAAACTCAAGAAAGGCTTGACATATTCTAATAATGGTTGGTACACATGTGTAACATATTTAAATATTTTTACTACATAGGTTTAACATCATTCAACTTTGGTTACAAACCACTAAATGTTGACAGAGTTATGGCCCCTTTTTGACTTAAATTCCCTCAAAGCACGGTTTTCGGACAATAACTCATGAATGGTTTCACATATTTAAAGGTTCGATACCAGTAATTCATATTCCCATAGGGTTCCATTATAAAACGGCAAACTTTCCAAACATTTTTCTAGCATTTCCTTTATTTCAGATTGTGCAAGGCTGGTATCAATTTAAAGATCAATCTATCCTCTTCCAAAATTTGCAATAAAAAAGATATGTCATGTTACATCTAAGAAAATGCATCTCACTTGAATGCAGGCACCAGTAGAAAACAGGGTTTCGGCACTCATATTTCGACAAAAGCCCCATACCACAGTAAACACACCCCAAAAGTTCACCTTTCAAGTTACCCTCCAATGAAATGCACCAAAATGTTGCAGACACGCATAGGATATTAGAAATAACCACAAAAGGCATGTCTGAGATACCTAAATGGCTTTTATGCCAGAAGAGAAGAGGAACTCTTTAGTAATAGGCACTACTTTTGAATGGACCACGGAGGGATACACAATGATTTACTGTTATCTAACCTATTTAAATTATTTTAGGTACTTAGGTATAACATAATACAATGCAGGTGAAGTTCAACTCTGGTTACAAACCACAAAATGTTGAAAGAGTTTAGTTATGGCCCCATTTGAACTTAAATTTTTCCACATTCTTTCTGGATAATGACTCATGAAAGGCTTGACATATTGAAATAATTTTTACTATGCACGTTTAACATCATAAAATACAAGTTGACAGAGTTATGGCCCCTTTTCGACTTAAAATCCCTAAAAACACAGTTTCCATACAATATCTCATGAAAGGCTTCACATATTTAAATTATTTTAGGTACATAGGTGTAACTTCATAAAATAAAGCATTCTCTTTGGGTCCATTTCTTTCTAATGGATGCCATAGTTTGTGCCAAGGCCATATTGTGGGGGTATATTCGTCACTATTGTGACAATTCTAGTTAATACTGATCTTGCCCTTTTAGTTCAAAACATTGCCGGAGTGGTATGAGATTGTGAACCAGTACAAGCCCGACATTCTGTGGTCAGATGGTGACTGGGAGGGAACAGACGCGTATTGGAAGGCTAAGGAGTTTATAGCCTGGCTGTATAATGACAGGTAATAGTGGGAGAGAACAGACGCGTATTGGAAGGCTAAGGAGTTTATAGCCTGGCTGTATAATGACAGGTAATAGTGGGAGAGAACAGACGCGTATTGGAAGGCTAAGGAGTTCATAGCCTGGCTGTATAATGACAGGTAATAGTGGGAGAGAACAGACGCGTATTGGAAGGCTAAGGAGTTCATAGCCTGGCTGTATAATGACAGGTAATAGTGGGAGAGAACAGACGCGTATTGGAAGGCTAAGGAGTTTATAGCCTGGCTGTATAATGACAGGTAATAGTGGGAGAGAACAGACGCGTACTGGAAGGCTATGGAGTTCATAGCCTGGCTGTATAATGACAGGTAATAGTGGGAGAGAACAGACGCGTACTGGAAGGCTAAGGAGTTCATAGCCTGGCTGTATAATGACAGGTAATAGTGGGAGAGAACAGACGCGTACTGGAAGGCTAAGGAGTTCATAGCCTGGCTGTATAATGACAAGTAATAGTGGGAGGGAACAGACGTGTACTGGAAGGCTAAGGAGTTCATAGCCTGGCTGTATAATGACAGGTAATAGTGGGAGGGAACAGACGTGTACTGGAAGGCTAAGGAGTTCATAGCCTGGCTGTATAATGACAGGTAATAGTGGGAGGGAACAGACGTGTACTGGAAGGCTAAGGAGTTCATAGCCTGGCTGTATAATAACAGGTAATAGGGGGAGGGCACAGACGTGTACTGGAAGGCTAAGGAGTTCATAGCCTGGCTGTACAATGACAGGTGATGTCACAAGGCTATATTGTAGAAACAAATAAGTTTAAAAGTATGATTTTATATGAATCAGAAAACATGCATTGTAAAGACATTTCATATATCGATTCCCTTGTATACATAAAGTAGTTGACACTTCACACGTGACAGTGCTATAATATTGATAGCGACATTTTACAATTGACAAATGTTAACTTGTAACAGAGGCATTCTACACTTGGCCTTCATGATACAGAAATTCATCTCTGGCTATATACTAGTAGTTCAGACAGTTTACACATGAGACAAGTCCTGGCTGTGTACTTTAGAGCGACACTTGAATTGATCTTCTGAGTAAAACAATGACTAGGCCATACACATTTGATTCTACGTTTAGTGTCCTCATGATTTTTCTAAACCTACCAACCAGGCAGGAAAAAACAAACAATGAGTCGATAAAAATCAACATTTTTCTGTCACAACTTATTCATGGCAGTCGTACAAGCTAAAGCAAATGTTTACCTGCAAAACTGTTATATATCATCTTTACATTGGAAACCTACTTTAACACAGTATTTTAACTGTGTAAATTGACTAGTTGCACACTGTTTTTACAAATACTGGTAAAAACACTTAAGTCTTCTTTTTTTCATATTTGTATATGCTTTCCACCTCAAATTTTGACATTGTCTATTTTTTTTTTCGTTCTGGGATCCAAAAACCCGAGGACGCTAAAGCTTGAATCAAATTGGTATGGCCCTATTTGATATAAACCACTGTAATGTGCCCTGTGAATAATGGAACACAAGTCTTTGTCCATCTTGATTGCAAGTCAGACAATAATTATATCCATTACTCGTTTGTCACTAAAAACCGAATTTAATGAGTTTAAACGTATTACAGAGATTCCTACATATAGCTATACGCCATGTAGAATTTTATAAAGACTTTAAAGTTGAGAGTTTATCAGTTTCACTTGGTAATAATTTATACGGGCAAATTAATGTTATAAAACTAATTGTTGCATTTCACGCTCTGATTGTTCCTACAGCCCAGTGAAGGACACAGTAGTGATCAATGACAGATGGGGCTATGGTATCGGGTGTGTGCATGGGGGTTTCTACACCTGTGGAGACAGATATAACCCAGGTAGATCTGGGCGGGTATTTGTATAGTGTCTTATGTTATTCTTAACTGAAACTGAAAACAAGTGAAAAATAATAATTGTATTTATGAATTATCCTTACCTGTGACCATTTTCCATAACTTTTTGTTAAGAAAAACATGTCAAACACCCCCAATGGAGTATCTTGGTAAACCATAATGCAAACAAATTTCTTAAATCATATAACTCTTCTGTGTCCACAATAGATATTTCCAGTTTTTACAAATAACAGTTTAAACTCCACCCAAGCTATGATTGAATTATTACAGTTTTCATTTATTGTGCTTCACAAACACTTTACAAGCTTTTATTTGTGTTATTTTGTTTAAAGTAGGTTTACAGTTAAACATGTTATATCCAATATCCAAGTGTTATGATGTGATCTAGCAGTATATATTAATTTGCATTGATATTTTAGGAAAATGTGTACTGTAAATCATTTTATTTTCGTGTGTCTTAAATTTTACGCATTCTTGAAAGACAGATAAATCCTTAGGATAATTGTTAACTTTATATTTACGCGGGGTCTTAAATTTGTGTGATGCTCATATCACAAAATACATTAAATATGTTAAAATTAGGCCACTGCAAAATGATTTTACAGTCTTTGGTTCAGTGTTCACTACTATTAAAGTATGTATGTACGATATTTCATATCAGGTATTTTCAAAATAAGCAGACGAAAGTGACAAGATAAATTAAAAGCAGACAGATAAACATAAACATTTCGATGGAAACACTAAAATATTGAATAAATCAACAAATACGTCTGTCGACTTTTGCATTGTTTATTGGTGTTGTGTAACCTACAACAACTGCCGAGTCAATGCATGTACGTGTATTGGAGTTTCTGACTGTACAAAAACTAGTTTGTGATTCAAAAGTAGCCAATAATGCATTTTACAACAACTGTTCTTATTTACTTTTATTACATTTTATATCAAAGTTCATGTATATGATAATTAACTTTATCGGGGGGGGGGTTTTGTCACTATGTCTGTTGTAAGATCAATCATACACACTATCCATCTTATTTTCAGGGCACTTGGTCGAACACAAGTGGGAGAATGCCATGACAATAGACAAGTACTCCTGGGGTTACCGTAGAAACGCGAGGCTCTCCGACTATCTGACCATGGATCAGCTGATATCCACTTTTGTGAAGACTGTCAGGTCTGTAGGTATTCCGGGAATAGTAAAATGTCTTTGGGGACTTAAAATGTTTCACCTTATTTTCTTTTGAGTGCTATAATATGGTAGAAATCTATTTACGGACATTTTACCAATACTTTGTCAAATTAACTTACGAAGAAAATAATTTTAAAGTTTCTTAATGGATCGGCAAAATTTTAAGTTGAAAACCATTTTCATTAAAATAAGAAACCATTTTAATGACACATGTTACCATGTTACATAAATTATAAAAGTACTTGACATATTTGTAACATATAGACACTTTAAATGTTTCTTATTCCAAGAGACTTTAAATATACTTACCATAAAGGGGCTTTAAATGTTTCAAACAAAAAGGGACTTTACATGTTTCTATCATGAAGTGACTTTAAAATGTTTCTATCATTAAGTGACTTTAACTGTTTCTAACAAAAAGGGACTTGACATGTTTCTATCATGGATTGACTTTAAAACGTTTCTATCATTAAGTGACGTTAACTGTTTCTAACAAAAAGGGACTTTAAATATATTTAAAATAAAGGGACTTAAATGTTTCAAACACAAAAGGACTTGAAATGTTTCTAACATAAATGTTATCTTAAAAAAGTGACTTTAAATGTATCTCACAAAAAGTGACTTAAAATGTTTCAAACACAAAAGGACTTTAAATGTTTCTAACATAAAAGGACTTTGAATGTTATCTAACAACAAGGGACTTTAAATGTATCTAACAAAAAGTGACTTAAAATGTTTCAAACACAAAAAGGACTTGAAATGTTTCTAACATCAGGGGACTGAATGTTATCTAATAAAAAGGGACTTGAGTATGTTTCTAACAAAAAGGTTTAAAGTTTAAATGTTTATAACAAAAAGGGTCTTTAACATGTTTCCATCATAAAGTGACTTTAAATGTTTCTATCACAACAGGAGTATTGCTAGAAAAGTATGAAAATGTTTCCCTTTCAGCTGCGGGGGCAACATGCTGCTGAATGTGGGACCGCGGCATGATGGAATCATAGATCAGCTGATGCAGGAGCGACTACAGCAGATGGGAGACTGGCTTGGAGTCAACGGGGCGGCCATCTTCAACACACGGCCATGGACCTACCAGAACGACTCCGTCAACGGGGACGTGTGGTACGTTACATTGGCAAATGCTTGAAATGTACTTTCTTTATAGAAAATCTGGTTACCGCTTAGAACTAAAATGTGGTGGCCAAACATTTCAAATTTGCTAAAATACCGAAATTTCTCGCGTATAATCCACTTTTTTTTTTCATCCAAAATTTTATCTTTTTTTGGTGCATTTTTTTATACGCAGAAACGTTTGAGCAAAAACTCATAGTTTTTGTGTCGCCTAACTAGGCGACATATAGGGGTTACTTATGTCGGGGCCGGTGTCGGGAGCGGTTTCAAACTTCATAGGTAGATAGATCTCACTGAGAAGTGCAGTGCACAAGAACCGTTACTCTGCACCTCATACTTTTGGAGTTATTGCCTTTGTAAATTGTCATACTTATTTTTGTGTCGCATGTTTGGTTTTAGTAAGTCTTTTCTTTGCAATTAGCCAGAGTGCAGTGCTTTTGAAGATTTCAATAAATCTGTTTAAAAAATTTTGAGCATTAACCTTAAGTGCTTCTTGGATTCACGTAAGCTATCCGGCGTCAGGCGACACATCCCACTCGCGGAGTTCTAGTTATATCATAAATATCATCCGTAGTATTTTGGCCACCATTCTAACAATAGACACAGTGGCATATATACAAAAAACAAAATAAAATATTCTGCTATACAGCCGAAAAATCCAATTCATGCATATATGTCATTTGTTTATATGTTGTTTGGTGTGCGTTTAAGTTGTGTGCTTTTAAGTTATATTGTCACATATTTTAAAAAGTAAAATGATATGAAAGATTATACATACACACTTTAACCCTGATCATTTCAGGTATACAAACAGAACAACCACCGAGGGCACTACTGTATACGCCATCACGCTGTCCTGGCCTCGAAACAACTCCTTGTATCTTGGTTCCCCTTTCCCGTCAAAACAAACCACAGTCGTCTCCCTTTTGGGCTATGAACACAAGCTGAATTGGGAACCGGCCGGCGATCATGGCATGATAATCTCCCTTCCACAGTTGTCACAGAGTGAGTTCCCTTGCCAGTGGGCATGGACTTTGAAGCTTGAGGGATTGATCCAAAAGCAGCGGACATGGCCAATCAAAATGCCCAAGTTCGACGTCAATAAGCCTGCCCACCCGCATTACTGGCCGTCTGTCAGTTATACATAGAATATTGTTGTTTATGAACAATGCAATACAGTCATGTACAGGCAAACTTTGTTATCTTGAAAAGTTTAAATGGTTTGGAAGCAATTTCTATTTATCCATAATCAGAAGACCAGATAAGGTGCTTACACGTCTAATTTATCCAATAATAATTTCAATTTATCAACTTTTTCTTTCATTTCTGGACAATATATTAATAGAGACAAAGTTTCTTATCTTTAAATTGCTTGGAAGTATTGTCATTAAGGATTGGATATTTTGGATTGGATTTTTCTGATATTCTGATGACTGTATGAAGTTTCAGTTATATGCCAAAGTGACAAATATAGACAAATATATACGTTAAACAGTTTGATAACAAAGTTTGGCTTGTATTTCGTGAATTGAGCGTGAAACTATTGTATCTGATATGGAAATGTTAAGCAGATACAATAGTTTCATGCTCAATCCTCAGTTTGTATGATATGAAACAGCTCTGTAAAATTTAACTCTACACAGAATGAGCAAAAATAACTGACCACATTCATTACCTATGTTATGCATATAATACAACAGCTTATATCTGTCTCGGAAAGTGTTTCTAGAGATATTTATTTTACATGTTTACTTTTTTCTAGAATAGAATTTAATTTAACTAAACGTATACATTTGTGTATATTGAACTTAATTAAATAGCACTAATTGTGCACATGCAACAGTTTTATTTAATCAATGCTTTCACTGTGATATATGATGTATATTTTTTTATATTTAAACATGTGTGTAATTTTATGTTTAAATCCTTCATGACAATTCATTAATACATACAAATGCAATTGATGGGTATAAATCATTCATGATATAAAAATGTTTTCCAAATTACATGTACACAAAGAATCTATTTATGGCAAATGTGTGATTTGGTTTTACTATTAACCATAAATAAAAGCATGTATGCTTTTGTCAAAACCTTTATAATTCATTCTGATGCAACATATGTCCCTTATGTTATTATATGTTTTATACAACCCCCCCCCCCCTCCCCCCTCAACAACTTTATGATTTGTTCATTACCTTCAGCCAAACCATCTGTATTAGTACTATTGCCATAACTTCTAGTTTGAATGCAGTTTTAAGGCTTCCTAACTTCTGATATCTTGTCACTGGTCATAAAATGTGCACAAATTTAGCCTTCTTTGAAATTTCAAATTTAATATTTGATGTATAGCTAGTTGTTTGAAAAGAAACATGATTATTTCATCATAAAATTAGTGTTGGTTCTTTTAGTTTTGTTCACCTGACAGTCTTTTTGTATTATTTATGTGCTAACTCTATTGTATCAATGCAGCCTGTAGTATTTTGTTCAGTAACTATATAATATAACTAATACTTATTAACTATTATATAAGTTATGTGTATACAGTGAATAGTAGGTGACAAATTTTTATCCAGTGGATGTGTGCCACCATGGACAAACAATTGAAAATAGTTGCAGAATTTCTAAAACGTTTCTAAAACTACAATAATTATACAATGCATTTTTGTAAACACTGACCTGAGTTGCTTTAACAGTTATATATATAGTTTAACAAAATATTTATGTTCTTTATCAGTACAAACGAAATCATCCTGCATGTAATTTAATAAAGAAGTTGCCGAGTCCATGACCTGACGCAGTCAAAGTAATGGCTAAATGTCTCGATTAATATCACATTTTCTCTCAGGCGTAAAAAAAAAATGTTCGTTTCAGGTAACATGCCCAAAATAATTAGGGTAGGTAGGTTGGGATTTTTTATATTTTTTTTTTATTTGGTAATGGTCAACTTGAAGATTCTAAAACTGAATAAATATTCAAAACGTATCAGTAATATCGTTAAACATTGTTTATAAGTGGATACTATGATAACAAAACACTTATTTATCCAAGAACACATTTAATTATTGAAAAAGGTAAATAAACCAAAAATCAATCTGACAAACTCAATAAAATGTTCTAGGGTCGGGGCATTTTTTAGGGTAGGTCGGGTTACCTGAAACGAACATATTTTTTTTTTACGCCTCAACGAAAATTCCCCAAATTGCACCATGTGTTTTTTTCCGTTGAAATGTACATGTAGTATCACTGATTGTTCTGTTTTGTTAATGTTAATAATTTGTTAATAATTTTGTTATTGCGTTTCTTACTTTCTCTCAGGTACTAGATGCAAATTACTTTTATCACATATCAGTTAGTTGTGTCTTCTTTATCAGTAAAACATGTCATAATCAATCTCCAGTTATTTGTTTCTTTCTTGGCTATGAGTATTTAAATAAACATGGACAGTTATCAGTATTCACAAAGCATCTAAAGTAACTCTCAAATGGTTTCCTTGTCATTTTTCCATTAATCATTTTGTTTGTTTGTTTGGATATTTCGCAGTTTTTAACAGTATTTCAGTCATATCACAGCGGTCAGTTAATCTACTCACACCTTTTCTGGGCAAGCTTAGCCGATCTAAGTGGTTTACCAGTACTAAGTGCACATACTTATGCCAGTAACTGAACTTGAATCAAAGGTAGGGGGAGAATGGCCGTAGAAATTATTTCATGACCAATCCCCACACAAGTTATGTTGCCGGGCTGGGGCTCAAACTCAAGAACCCTGGATTGACAGTCCAGCTCTATACCAACTGAGCTAGCAAGGCCCGGCAATTTCCATTAATCTTTTTTTTTCTAAATTAACATACAGTATGTTTTTAAAATTCCTCTAAATTCATTTAATCCCAAGCTGGTTATCAATAGCAGTAGATTAAAACAAGAGATGTTTGTAAAACACGTATGCCCCCCACCCCCCGACTTGCAGCCAAGTCGTCAATATGTGCAATTGTTAAGAGATTTTTTAAATATTGTATGTGCACATTAACACATGGATAGGAAATTATGGATTTATTTCTACATTTATTTCTACAGTCTATTATATAAGGATACCTATTTTCTGTTTGATTTAAACATCAAATAGGCCAAAACATCTCTAGATATCCTGCAGAAACAAAATGGTCTTCGAAGAAAACAGTTTTCATGTTACAAGCCCTTGACCTTTGACCTGTTGACCTCAAAGTTGATAGGCGTCTTCCTTTCCTCCCGAGTAACCAGCATACCATCCTGGATGATCGTAGGTCAAAGCGTATTCTACATATGTGGAAAGGAAATGGTCTACAGTGGAAACAGTTTTCATGTTACAAGCCTCTGTCACTTTGACCTGTAGACCTCAAAATTGATAGGCGTCTTCCTTTCCTCCCAAGTAACCAGCATACCTACTTATATGATCGTAGGTCAAAGCATTCTCTAGATATCGTGCAGAACGAATTTCATGTTACAAGCCCCTGTGACCTTTGACCTGTTGACCTCAAAATCAATAGGCTTCTTCCTTCCCTCCCAAGTAACCAGCATACCAACTTAAATGATCGTAGGTCAAAGCATTCTCTAGACATCGTGCGGAAACGAAATGGTCTAGGGACAGACCGACCATCCAACCGACTGACCGACAGGTGCAAAGCACTACACCCCCACTTTTTTCGAAGGGGGGCATACTAATATCAAGTCAAATTGACTAAAATGCAATGTATATCTGTATTTCCATAAACAGGTTATTTAAATTTGCAAAGCTCCAGGTGGCTAACGAATAAAAACCAACAACATTTTAGCCTAAATAAATCTTGAAAGAAAGAAACAAAACATGAACAATATTGCACATGCATGAAAACATGACTAATGGCATTCCCAATATCAGTCTTGTCTACTAATCTGAAGTTGTCCATGGTTATTTTCTGCAATCTGACCCAACTGTCCCTAGTTATTTTCTGAAATCTGCCCCAAGCACAACTGCTACGGTTATTTTCTGAAATCTGCCCCAAGTATAACTGTTCAGGTTGTTTTCTCAATACACCCAAAGTATAATTGCCCACTGGTCACTTCCAGCCATTGGTCACTTCCAGCAACACCAACTGGTCACTTTCAGCAATACCCACTGGTCATTTTCAGCCACTGGTCACTTCCAGCAAACCCCACTGCTCACTTACTGCAATGCCCAATGGTCATTTCCAGCAATGCCCACTGGAAACTAATGACTTCCAGCAATGCCCACTGGTCACTTCCAGCAGTGCCCACTGGTCACTTCCGCAAACCCCACTGGTTACTTCCAGCAATGCCCACTGGTCACTTCCCACTGGTCACTTCTAACAGTGTCCACTGATCACATCCAGCAGACCCCACTGGTCACTTCGAGCAATCCCCACTGGTCACTTCCAGCAAACCTAACTGGTTACTTCCAGCAATGCCCACTGGTCACTTCCAGTAAACCTCACCAGTCACTTCCAGCAAACCCAACCAGTCACTTCCAGCTAACCCCGCTGGTCACTTCCAGCAAAACCCACTGGTCACTTCTAGCAAACCCCACTGGTCACTTCCAGCAAACCCCACCGGTCACTTCCAGCAAACCCTACCAGTCACTTCCAGCAAACCCCAATGGTCAACCCCACCTGTCACTTCCAGCAAAACCACTGGTCACTTCCAGCAAACCCCACCAGTAACTTCCAGCAAACCCCAATGGTCACTTCCAGCCAATGGTCACTGCTCACTTCCAGCAGACCACTATACTTGGGTCATTCTCAATGATCTCTTCCAAATCTTTGAAGGTTAAACCTGAAAAACAAATTAACCATGGTACTTTTCAAACCTAACATTACCATTGGTAATGCAAAAACTACAAGAAAACATAAATTCTAACATGATACTCGCAAATTTTTCTATAGACAAAGAACAAAATTATCGTTGTTAAACTACCCAATAAACAAGGCAAAAAGTAGTCCTGGTTCTATGCGGAGCGTAGTAAAAAGTAATTCCAATTACAATTGCAAAAATATTTGTCAAATCATGTTAGAATCGAACTAATTTTCGCATTATCGTTGTTTATCGGCCAATAAACAACTTTTTGTCATCATGATGCGTGGCTATTAAACAACTCAGGTTAACGGCCTCGTGGTTTATTTCCTACGCATCCAAACTCCAAATCATTGTTTATTGGCCGACAAACAACGATAAATCGAAAATTATTTCTTAAATAACCACCTTTCATGCAACTTTTTACACCCAACATTACTGTGTATGTTTTGCAAAACTATACACAAAATGTTCAATAAATTTTATCAAGCACCATTCTTGGACCATCAGAACTCCAAATCGTTGTTTATTAGCCAATAAACAATGCTAAATCAAGGATTACTTCGTAATTCAAACATTTTCTGTGGCCCACTCACCTTCCTTGCAGCAAATCTCATCCATGCAGTGCATTCCGTTGAGCCACTTGGACACTGCGGTCACCTTGGGTCCACTGCGAGTCTGACTGGGCAGCTTGACCGGATAGCCGTGCACCCGCCGAATCAACTGGCGCTTCAGGCCGAACTGTATAAACTTCCTGGGGGATTAGAATACAGGGCTATGAAATAGTTCTTGAACAAGCATTATTAAACTGACAAAACCCTCCTGACTCTAAATGTTCTCAACCTCTAACTTAGTATAACATTATACATTCACCAATGAAATTGTTTGTTACATTACGATCTTTGACGTCTGTTGGATTGTATACAAGACTGATGTTGTATTTTAAAATATTGACGACTAAGGTTAATTAAGTTAAAGTTCTATGGTATTAACTATTTTTGTAGATATTCGGTGTTTGCGAAAGTCCCAAATCCATTACTGGCCACAAGATCATTTAATCTGTTAATTATTACTGGACAGATTGCCATGATAGTGGCCACTCAAAACATTGTAAGCAGATACATAGCCAAACTTTTTCATCAACCATAATTATGTTCCTGGTCATGTTTCCTATACCTCATACAGTTTTACTGCTTTTGTCCGAGGTCCGACAGATATTCAGGGAGACTAGACATTGTAGCCATATATAGAGGATATTTGTTGATTTCGATGTAAGATTATATTTTATTTCAGGAGTTTTTTTCTATGATCATGAGTGAAATAAAATAGAATCTTACACCGAAATCAACAAATTTTCTTTTTATACCCCCACAAACAAATATTGGGGGGGGGGGGGGTATAGGAGTGAGCTTGTTGGTCCGTCGGTCTGTTGGTTTTTGGTTTCCGGATGTTAACCCAAGAAAGGCTTGACATATTCAAATAAATTTTGGTACACATGTGTAACATAGAATACAGGTGAAGTTCGATGTTGGTTACAAACCACTGAATTTTGACAGAGTTATGGCCCCTTTTCGACTTAAAATTCTCTAAAAACATGGTTTCCGGATAACTCAAGAAAGGCTCGACATATTCAAATAATTTTTGGTACACATGTGTAACATCATAGAATAGAGGTCAAGTTCGACTTTGGTTACAAACCACTAAATTTTGACACAGTTATGGGCCCCCCTTTTTTGATATAAATTCCCGAAGAACATCGACAATAACTCATGAAAGGCTTCACATATTTAACTTATTTTTGGTACATAGGAATAACTTCATAAAATACAGATCAAGTTTAACTTTGGTTACAAACCACTAAATTTGACAGAGTTATGGCTCCTATTGAAATTTAATTTTTCCAAATACACTGTTGACCATTCACAAATTAAAGCGTTCTCTCTGTCCATTTCGTTCGAATGGATGCCATAGTTTTGTGACAAGGCCATATTGTGGGGGTATATCCGTCACTCATGTGACAATTCTAGTTATAATATACTTTTTTCCACCATTTTTGTATATTTTAAACAGGTTTAAGTGGACAATTTAGTGGGACTCATAACATCATGACGTCAAAATAATGACGTTATTTCACCATTTCGAGTCCGGCATCGTTGCATTTCCTTTATTAAATCGGGAACCTGTGTGAAAAAGTGAAAATCACCAAAGTGGTAATGTTCACTCTTTGAAAACAGTGATATACCAATTTTATTTCACTGATATTTTACATAAATCACTGAGAAGCATAAATTAAATACAGTTATGCAACATACTTCTCGTCAATCTTCAAGGAGTGCGGGCTAAACCGCATACACATGTCCCGCATGGTCAGACCCTGGGTCAGGCTACAGTACAGCATGAACACGTCACGGAATGACGGCTTCACGTGGTCTGAAATTGAGGCATAACTGTATCATATTTAAATGTTGCCCTTAAAGTGACAATTGCTTTATGGACAAGCAAAAAGTATCATTTGTCAAAAATGGTAGGGAAAGATCTTGAGCAATATAGCAGGGTGCTTCACCTTGCTCCTTTTTGGTTACCCCCTGCTGCCGCTCTGGGCTGATTTACAAAGAAACGTTGATTATCTATTAAAATTCCATATATTTTTGCAAATTATCAATGTGAAATGAATAGACGATGTTAAAAACCTTAATTAGAAGCATCAGACTCATAAAAACCCTGGGTTTAGCAAATTATAAGAAAATATCTACAAACTGGTCCATCTTTCCACTCTTTTAGCAGCACCCTGTACCTTCTGATCCTAGATCTTTCCCCAAAAATGGGCAAGTAAGGCAATATACGATTCGGATGACAACGTTTATAATTATATGGAAAAAACTTTTGGACAGTTTTACTGCTTTTGTCCGAGGTCCGACAGATATTCAGGGAGACTAGACATTGTAGCCATATATAGAGGATATTTGTTGATTTCGATGTAAGATTATATTTTATTTCAGGAGTGTTCATAGAAAATGATTTTTCATGCGGCGCAGCCACAAGTGAAAATATATTTTTTCTATGATCATGAGTGAAATAAAATAGAATCTTACACCGAAATCAACAAATTTTCTTTTTATACCCCCACAAACAAATATTGGGGGGGGGGGTATAGGAGTAAGACCTAAGACCTAAGAATAAAGAATATGGTCAAACTGGTTTGTTCTAAAAAGGCTGTAAATGTAAATCTTACTTGGTAATCACTAACTTTAATTAAATGAGGCGCGTCGTGGGAAAGCCGGACTTAATGCATGTGCGTAGTGTTGTCCCCGATTAGCCTGTGCAGTCCGAACAGGCTAATCCAGGAAGGCACTTTCTGCCTACAGTGGATTTATGTTTAGAAGAGACTTCCTTGAAACAGAAAATACCATAAAAGCGGAAAAAGCCGTCCTGGATTAGCCTGTGCGGACTGCACAGGCTAATCTGGGACGACACTTTACGCACATGCATAGACATAGACAATTTCCAATTTAATTGGATTTATCTTTTAAATATTAACAATAGATTGATGGAAGTGTTAAGAAAAAGTATATACAAAGACAACAAATAATTTTGTAAGACCTGGTTCCAGTTTGTTAACATTTTGAAGTCGTAACTGTGAGTATTTTTTAGAACCAAAGTTTACACACGTTTCCTTACAACGGAGAATAGCGCAGTTGGTTAAAGCGCTGTCTATTGTGATTTCTTCTTGGCTACTAAGTCGTAAATCGGATACCCACTTTGGGTTTAAATTTTGTCAAACATTTTTGCTGATGTTTTTTTTCAAATATCTCATTATGTATTATAATATTTACTCTTTATTTAATATACATGCCTTAGTAGAGCACTTTTCTATAATCTGATATCATTTAAAGCGCAATAGGAAACCTTTTTTTTCACATAGTCCCTTTAAAGCTTACTATTGGTGGCCACTGCCTTAATGCACTCCGTCTGCAGTGCAGGGTTCTCTATAAGCTGCTGGAGGTTCCTGGTGGTGGTGTACATGTTAGAGTACTGAAACAGCGACCATAGAGGTGAGTATGAGTGGACATGTCAAGAGTACTAAAACAGTGACCATAGAGGTGAGTATGAATGTACATGTTAAGAGTACTGAAACAGCGACCATAGAGGCGAGTATGAGAGTACATGTTAGAGTACTGAAACAGTGACCATAGAGGAGAGTATGAGTGTACATGTTAGAGTACTGAAACAGTGACCATAGAGGTGAGTATGAGTGTACATGTAAGGGTACTGAAACAGTGACCATAGGGGTAAGTATGAGTGTACATGTAAGGGTACTGAAACAGTGACCAAAGAGGTATGAGTGTACATGTAAGGGTACTGAAACAGGGACCATAGAGGTGAATATGAGTGTACATGTTAGGGTATTGAAACAGTGACCATAAAGGTGAGTATGAGTGTTCATGTAAGGGAACTGAAACAGCGACCATAGAGGTGAGTATGAGTGTACATGTAAGGGTACTGAAACAGGGACCATAGAGGTGAGTATGAGTGTACATGTTAGGGTACTGAAACAGTGACCATAGAGGTAAGTATGAATGTACATGCAAAGGTACTGAAACAGCGACCATAGAGGTGAGTATGAGTGTACATGTTAAGAGTACTAAAACAGCGACCATAGAGGTGAGTATGAATGTACATGTTAGAGTACTGAAACAGGGACCATAGAGGTGAGTATGAATGTACATGGTAGAGTACTGAAACAGTGACCATATAGGTGAGTATGAGTGAACATGTTAGAGTACTAAAACAGGGACCATAGAGGTGAGTATGAGTGTACATGTTAGAGTACTAAAACAGCGACCACAGAGGTGAGTATGAGTGTACATGTTAGAGTACTGAAACAGCGACCATAGAGGTGAGTATGAGTGTACATGTTAGAGTACTAAAACAGCGACCATAGAGGTGAGTATGAGTGTACATGTTAGGGTACTGAAACAGCGACCATAGAGGAGAGTATGAGTGTACATGTTAGAGTACTGAAACAGTGACCATAGAGGTGAGTATGAGTGTACATGTAAGGGTACTGAAACAGTGACCATAGGGGTAAGTATGAGTGTACATGTAAGGGTACTGAAACAGTGACCAAAGAGGTATGAGTGTACATGTAAGGGTACTGAAACAGGGACCATAGAGGTGAATATGAGTGTACATGTTAGGGTATTGAAACAGTGACCATAAAGGTGAGTATGAGTGTTCATGTAAGGGAACTGAAACAGCGACCATAGAGGTGAGTATGAGTGTACATGTAAGGGTACTGAAACAGGGACCATAGAGGTGAGTATGAGTGTACATGTTAGGGTACTGAAACAGTGACCATAGAGGTAAGTATGAATGTACATGTAAAGGTACTGAAACAGCGACCATAGAGGTGAGTATGAGTGTACATGTTAAGAGTACTAAAACAGCGACCATAGAGGTGAGTATGAATGTACATGTTAGAGTACTGAAACAGGGACCATAGAGGTGAGTATGAATGTACATGGTAGAGTACTGAAACAGTGACCATATAGGTGAGTATGAGTGAACATGTTAGAGTACTAAAACAGGGACCATAGAGGTGAGTATGAGTGTACATGTTAGAGTACTAAAACAGCGACCACAGAGGTGAGTATGAGTGTACATGTTAGAGTACTGAAACAGCGACCATAGAGGTGAGTATGAGTGTACATGTTAGAGTACTAAAACAGCGACCATAGAGGTGAGTATGAGTGTACATGTTAGGGTACTGAAACAGCGACCATAGAGGTGAGTATGAGTGTACATGTTAGAGTTCTGAAACAGCGACCATAGAGGTGAGTATGAGTGTACATGTTAGGGTACTGAAACAGCGACCATAGAGGTGAGTATGAATGTACATGTTAGAGTACTAAAACAGGGACCATAGAGGTGAGTATGAGTGTACATGTTAGAGTTCTGAAACAGCGACCATAGAGGTGAGTATGAATGTACATGTTAGAGTACTAAAACAGGGACCATAGAGGTGAGTATGAGTGTACATGCTAGAGTTCTGAAACAGCGACCATAGAGGTGAGTATGAGTGTACATGTTAGTGTACTGAAACAGCGACCATAGATGTGAGTATGAGTGTACATGTTAGAGCACTAAAACAGCGACCATAGAGGTGAGTATGAATGTACAAGTTAGAGTACTCAAACAGCGACCATAGAGGTGAGTATGAGTGTACATGTTAGAGTACTAAAACAGCGACCATAGAGGTGAGTATGTGTGTACATGTTAGAGTTCTGAAACAGCCACCATAGAGGTGAGTATGAGTGTACATGTTAGAGTTCTGAAACAGCCACCATAGAGGTGAGTATGAGTGTACATGTTAGAGTACTGAAACAGCGACCATAGAGGTGAGTATGAGTGTACATGTTAGAGTACTAAAACAGCGACCATAGAGGTGAGTATGAATGTTCATGTTAGAGTACTGAAACAGCGACCATAGAGGTGAGTATGAGTGTACATGTTAGAGTTCTGAAACAGCGACCATAGAGGTGAGTATGAATGTACATGTTAGAGTACTGAAACAGCGACCATAGAGGTGAGTATGAGTGTACATGTTAGAGTACTAAAACAGCGACCATAGAGGTGTGTATGAGTGTACATGTTAGAGTACTAAAACAGCGACCATATAGGAGAGTATGAGAGTACATGTTAGAGTACTAAAACAGGGACCATAGAGGTGAGTATGAGTGTACATGTTA
Source organism: Congeria kusceri (assembly GCA_027627225.1). Lineage (NCBI taxonomy): Eukaryota > Metazoa > Mollusca > Bivalvia > Myida > Dreissenidae > Congeria > Congeria kusceri. The sequence goes on from CM051035.1 coordinate 6,809,746, forward strand.
GAGTACTAAAACAGCGACCATAGAGGTGAGTATGAGTGTACATGTTAGAGTACTAAAACAGCGACCATAGAGGTGAGTATGAATGTACATGTTAGAGTTCTGAAACAGCCACCATAGAGGTGAGTATGAGTGTATATGTTAGAGTTCTGAAACAGCGACCATAGAGGTGAGTATGAGTGTACATGTTAGAGTACTAAAACATCGACCATAGATGTGAGTATGAGTGTACATGTTAGAGTACTGAAACAGTGACCAAAGAGGTGAGTATGAATGTACATGTTAGAGTACTGAAACAGCGACCATAGAGGTGAGTATGAGTGTACATGTTAGAGTACTAAAACATGGACCATAGAGATGAGTATGAGTGTACATATTAGAGTACTGAAACAGCGACCATAGAGGTGAGTATGAGTGTACATCTTAGAGTACTGAAACAGTGACCAAAGAGGTGAGTATGAGTGTACATGTTAGAGTACTAAAACATGGACCATAGAGGTGAGTATGAGTGTACGTATTAGAGTACTGAAACAGCGACCATAGAGGTGAGTATGAGTGTACATGTTAGAGTACTGAAACAGTGACCAAAGAGGTGAGTATGAATGTACATGTTAGAGTACTGAAACAGGGACCATAGAGGAGAGTATGAGTGTACATGTTAGAGTACTGAAACAGCGACCATAGAGGTGCGTATGAGTGTACATGTTAGAGTACTAAAACAGCGACCATAGAGGTGAGTATGAGTGTACATGTTAGAGTACTGAAACAGCGACCATAGAGGCGAGTATGATTGTACATGTTAGAGTACTGAAACATTGACCTAAGAGGCGAGTATGAATGTACATGTTAGAGTACTGAAACAGCGACCATAGAGGTGAGTATGAGAGTTCATGTAAGGGTACTGAAACAGCGACCATAGAGGTGAGTATGAATGTACATGTTAGAGTACTGAAATAGCGACCATAGAGGTGAGTATGAGTGTTCATGTAAGGGTACTGAAACAGCAACCATAGAGGTGAGTATGAGTTTACATGTAAGGGTACTGAAACAGCGACCTAGAGGTGAGTATGAGTGTACATGTAAGGGTACTGAAACAGTGACCAAAGAGGTGAGTATGAGTTTGCATGTAAAGGTACTGAAACAGTGACCAAAGAGGTATGAGTGTGCATGTAAGGGTACTGAAACAGTGACCATAGAGGTGAGTATGAGTGTACATGCAAGGGTACTGAAACAGCGACCAAAGAGGTGAGTATGAGTGTACATGTAAGGGTACTGAAACAGTGACCAAAGAGGTGAGTATGAGTGTACATGTAAGGGTACTGAAACAGTGACCAAGGAGGTGAGTATGAGTGTACATGTAAGGGTACTGAAACAGCGACCACAGAGGTTAGTATGAGTGTACATGTAAGAGTACTGAAACAGCGACCATAGAGGTGAGTATGAGTGTGCATGAAAGAGTACTGAAATAGGGACCATAGAGGCAAGGATGAGTGTACATGTAAGAGTACTGAAACAGTAACCATTGAGGCGAAGATGAGTGTGCATGTTGGAGTACTGAAACAGCCACCATAGAGGCAAGCACAAAAGGTGCTAACAGGGAATTTCAGTAGATCTTGAAAACTTGTTGGACCTGTATTCACCAACTAATTCTTAGACTAGAAAAATATTGTAAATCTGATTCTTACTTGGTATCCATCCACTCTAATTACAGCATTGTTTATTTAGAAGAATTTGTAAACGAGATAAGCAACACTGGTACCCAGAACATTTGCCAACGCAGAAGTATATTTACTTGAGTCCAAGTCTGTTTTTTATTCTTTAGTCTAAGACTGGGTTGGTGAATACAGTTTAATGACCCCTTGGCTTGAAATGTCAAGGCGTCACAATGAACACTTCAGGGGTCCAAATACTAGTCAAAAGAATTTCGTTTCTGCATACATGTTAAATACTCTGCAAATGGTAATATGTGTTAATAAAGTTTAAGAATTTTGACAAAAACACATTAAGTAGGATCAAAATACTTTTCTTTAGTGCTTTTTAAATTGGCAAACAGAACACAAGTCCATCAAAGTGATGGATGAAGTATACCCTCTGTTAGCGGCAGATTATTTGTTAGATTCAAAACTAAATAAATTGCGATTACATCAAAATCTGGATTCTACATCAATTGAAAACTCTGTGATTATGACATACGTTTATAAGCGGTGTTGGTGCTAGACGAAACGGTAAAATCTAGTTAACCAAGAAAACCCCCATTTGAATTATTCTAAGTGCAAATTAGGTCAAGGTCAAAGTGAGGTTGGGTCATATGGGTGTATAGGGAATGGTCATAAGCAACAACTGTGTAAGTATCCACGTGTTGTAGTTAGCAGTGTTGGAGCTAGACGAAACGGTAAATTCTGCTTAACCTTGTCACGGACGGACGGACGGACGGACAGGACAATCGCTATATGCCTCCCGCATCAAGCATAAAGAAAATGACACATAATATACACACAAGCGAATAACAATTATCACTAAAAATACATTGAAAATATCGTTTAGTTTATTTATAAATAAAATCATCACTCGAAATGGATAAATTTATAACGCTTGTTATCAGTATTTTGCTAAACACGTGTATCACTTACATTACGTATATGTCCGAATGGCCGAGTGGTTAGCGCATGGGAATTTTGATATCAAGGGTACCGGGTTCGAGTCCCGGCGTAGCAAACTTTTTTCAATATATAATATTTGTTATATATTATTCCAAATGCTGTAGTTTTTGCAGTTAAAACATTTAATGCTATTTTTCAAAATTACGAAAAATCTGTGAACAATTCCCTTTAACATTTCATGAAAATTAAAAGTTTATCTTATGCAGAAATATGCCATGATAAAAAAAAACATAACGCGCGCGTTTTAATGCCGTCACATGGCGACTACCGCCATGTTGAAACTTTTAGATAGAAAGCGTTTTTCGCACTAGATGCAGGGATTAATGAATGTAGATGTCAAGAGCAAACATAATTTAAATTACGCCTTTTGCAGAATGTCAAACCAATATAGCGTTAAATATCACTTTCCATACTAAATGGATATTTTGGCCTGCAGCCATTATTGTATGCATCACTATCGTGAAAACGCTTTCATAACGCAATCTTCTTATGATCATGATCACCATCGTGATCATCGGAGCGACTAGTGCAAGCGCCTTCCGGACACGGAAACTGTCTTTCTGGAGAAAAGCGCTTGCAACGTGCAAAAGATGCTCTATTGGATCGAATGAGACTAACTTTGAATTAAACGGGCGAAAATAATTCTGAGAATTCAAAATCTCCAGCGTACGATTTATTCCTGGTATAAATAAGACAGCATGGCCAATGTACGGAAGCACGTTCATTTTCGGTGGCGGAAGCAAAACTACGAGTAATGCAACTATCAATATTTTCCCCCGGGGGGAGAGGCGGGCCTATGAAAGCGATTCCCGACAGACGAGAATTTGACACGCAGAATAATTCTTGGTCACGGGAAATAGACTTCGTCGGATTTTAGATCCCGTAACCCCAAGCATCTCCCACTATGTGATTAAGACAAAAATGCTTGGCTCTAGGGTGGGGAATTAGATCCCAAAGAATAAAATTAGTAAAATTCCCCTAGGTCAGTCCCCCGCTCCCTGGGGGGGGGGGGGGGAATATAATAGGTGCATAATTTGTTGTTGTTGATGTTGTTTTTTGTTGTTTTAAAGTCGTTTCTTCTTTTACAAATAATAAAGCTCAGCAAGAACATAACTGCATCAGATGACACAAGCGCAGCGACTGGTTTGTACTTGGCTATCAATAATAATTCTCCAACTGGTATACTGCGCACAGGCACTTTGCGCGTTGCTATATGATAAAAATAAGTGAACATCTCATTTTAATTATTTGACAAATAATCGATAAATGACGAAACAACAACTTTTCTGGAAAAAAATCACTATCGTAAAAAAAATCGAATATACTGAAATCAGTAGAACCGTTTCCATATGTCCGCAATCCGTATCCGCAAAAGCCGTCCGGAAAAAAATCGCTCCGCGATCGATTTTATGCGGATGCGGACGACATTGGACCTCTCTCAGTAAGTTGAACGAAATGGTTCAGACATAAAACATCGCAAAGGTAGCAGAACAAATACAGGAACACCCGAATATCGCAAGATTTATATTAGACTTCCTGATTATAATAAATCGATAATAACGAGTAACATTTGTAGAATGATGGACGCAACGTCCCTGTGTCCGTGTGTCCCTGTGTCCGTGTGTCCGTAGATGTAAGTGGTGGAGAAGTGTTCCCAATCCATTTGTTAATGTTTTTGCACATTCGCATAAATATTTACAGAGGACAATTTTAAAATGTTACAATAATTCTTGCTTAGACATATTTATTCCTTTGACATAAGAACCAAACTACAATATTCGAAGGTGAATGCGGAATCATGGAAACGACCATGTTTAAGAAAATCTATCGAAAATTGTTGAGTTATGAATCACCAAACCAATGTTCTCAATGGCTGGGGGTCTGGAGTTGAATACCTTTATATATATATATATTTGATAGTGAATATATTTTTGCTAACCTTTTTTCATAATATCTTGATTATTTGTAATAAGAATTAATGTGTTCACTACTTATAATCACAGCAACGCGCTAAATGCCTGTCATGGATTTTCGATCCAATCTTCGGACGAAACGGAGCGACGGAAGTTCCCAGACTCCCTACGTCGGTCAGCTGATCAACGTCTACCAGTTTGACAGCTACACAGGCAACTACATGTGATTGATAGTCACTTACTGAGATTAGCTTGAAGCTGTACAATTCAAATAAATTGTTCCTATTACATGTAGTTTTACAGAGAACTAAGAACAGTACTTGGTGTCACTCGATGAGCATAATCAACTACAGCATCTGATGAGGTTTAGAAATATAGAAGACAGTTCTGTGTCAAATTTATGATTTGTGTTTATACCGGTATTCGTACACAGAACATGAGGAAAAATACACGAAAATACAATACAATACAATACAGTACAGCACAGTACAGTACGATACGATAAACTAGAATACAATATTTTTTAATTGAATGCAAAGCATAATACAATACAATACAATACAGTACAGTGCAGTACAGTACAATACAATACAAAAATACGATACGATACGATAAAATATAATAAATACAGTTCAATGGAATAAACAAAATAATGCAACACGTTACGATATCATACAAAATATAAATGAAATATATAATATAAATATAACTTATATAACTTATGCGGATTTAGAATACGTGCCCAAGTCGTAAATTTGTCTAAAATTCGATTTCTTTACAACTGAGACATGCTCTCTCAGTGAATAAGTTTAACAGGTTTCTTATAATGTTTTGTTGCACAGAAGATTATTACACGTCTAGAAGCTCTGTTCAAAGCTATTCTATGATATCGTGCAATTGTATTTTCATTGTTTTGCAGAATTTATCATTTATACCTGCATATCTAGGATAGGTACTGAAATTTTCCGCACCCGATATTTACATATAATAATATGTGATATATGATGTAATATAATATAATATAATATAGTATAGTATATTATAGTATAGTATAGAATAGTTTATAGTATAGTATAGGATACGATAGGATAGGATAGCAAAGCAAAGCAAAGCAAAGCATAATTATAGCATCGCATAGCATAGCATAGCATACGATGCGATACGATAATATTAAGCGGTACACATTTAGTTGCTAGCTGCGAAAGATTACTTTATATATTATTTTATGAAATAATTTTGTACAATATATATTCTCTAACAAAATAAACATTTATGACTGTTGTTTATTCAAACAAAGTTGTCTTAGAGAACAATAGTCTTATAACTAGCACCAACACCTTCTACATTAATCGATAAGTCGATTTACAATAAGCCGAAGATTAACGATTAGTCCCGATCGACCACATCGATCGTTGTCATTGGCAACTGTATAAACAAGAAATATAAATATCCAAAACGAAAGTAGATAACATGAGCCACTCTATATAACACCCATTTTGACAACATATAAATAGCTATTATTTAAAGTCTTAAAATAGTATAATTGTATGGGTTATGAAATATGAATGAATACTCCTGTATAGTTTTAAATGTAGATCTATACACATCTATAAACAGACGCTCAATTAGGAATTCAGTAGAAGAACTAGTTAATTCAATACTGAATTCCGGATAGTGTCCAACGAAACGACGGTGCGTGTTTATTGTAAATATTGACAAAGTGTACATGCTAGCACAACAATATGTTCCTTCTCAGTTAATTTTTGTTAATGTCATACATAACCAGTTATAATTAAGTATACAATGATTGAAAATTGTAAACATTGCCTGTTACCGATGAAATTTTCAATACATATAACTACATTCCATATCAGTACAATAAATCTTCATGAAGCACTCTCACGCACACAAACACACGCGCGCACACACGCACGTACACGCGCACACACGCGATTCACCACAGTTCAATAACTATTCGCCACACATTCATAAAGATTCGCCACAGTCTCTTAAAGATTCGCCACTCGTGGACGAGGCCTGCTACCCGCGCCCCCATTCTCCAATCTTGGCAATTTTTACAGATCCGGCAAAACATCAACAACGCTTGTGTAGAAAATGTTTAGTTCAAATGAGACAATTAGCCTTAAAGAAGACTATTGGCGTGTCTGATGCCGCAAATAATGTCTATGCATATGGGTTTGTTGATAGGTGTCGGTACCGGACCTCACGACCTCGTTCGATCCCGAGCTTGGGGAGAGGGCCATGCTGATCCGCAGCCACGAAGGCGACTGGGGCCTGTGCGTTGCGCGCTGGAAAGAAGGTACGGGTACAGATCGCGAAGGTATTAGTATTACATGTATGTTATAGGTGGCGCGTTACATTCTACAGTATGTGGTATCGACTAAATAATGTTGCGATTGTAGAATATTGTTTTTGTTTTACATGGCAGAAGATTACAATAATTAGAAAAGCTCCAGGCGAGCGCAGACCGCTGCCAAGGCAGCTAACTTGCCTTTTCACCTAATAATATAGAATCGTTTGAAAATTCAGGATCTATGTGGTTATCACCACCAAAGTCTAATAATGTACATTATTGGCACATCACCTTCCTTTCATTCATTCCAAGTTTCATGCAAATCCATTCGTAATGTTTGCGTAAAAATGCTAGCAGACAATTCGAGCCCTACTCGGGAACGTTCAAGTGATATCTCTGAAAGAAACAAAGACGTACTGGTTCTTCCCAGGAAACGGACTCTAAAGTGATCCAAGAATTAAATCGAGATTAAATTAACTTCTGAGAACAATGTTTTCTTAAACGTATGAGAAGTCTGAACCAATCTATATAGTGTATGTGCAAAAATGGCGACATGTTTCGTGCAAGTTTTCAGGTGATCTTTCTCAGAGACGACATGTACTGGTTCTACCCAGGAAACGGACTCCAAAGTGTGCTTACGCCACAGTCGAGATCAAAGTATATAAACAATAGATATATTTAAACATACTGCAGGTTTTAACATTGATCATTCTTAGAGGAGCCATGTACTGGTTCTACCCTGGAAACGGACTCTCACCTGTGTTTTGACACAATCGAGATAAAATAAATAAGATGTACGTATTTAAATCAATGAGAAATCGGAACCAATGTAGTGTATGCGTCATATAAATGGCGATATAAAGAGCGTAAAACTATCGTACCTGATAACGGAATGTTAAGTACATGAATATGCACCGGTTTCACGTTCAATCCCGGATATGTTTCGTGCAGGTCAGGGTGGCCAAGGGTTGCAGGTGCGATTCTTGAAGCTGGCGGCTCGGGGCAAAGGTTGACACGGTGGACATAACCAGCGCGGATCTACACCTAGAGATGGGTGCTACTTGATGGGACGAGTCGAGAAGGTGTAATGTTCGAAACTACGTTAGTATCTGCCTAATACAATGCAGGGGCGTGACTTTAGCATACTCCTGTAGTCAAGTGAGTTTAAGCCGGAACGTACACAATCTCACTAAAATCAAATCCTGACATTGTTAGGATCTGAAGACATCGTATAACAGGTCACGTTCAAATGAACAATTAAACATAAGCCCTGCTGCGCCCAATGAAACTGCCTTTTGCACAGCAATGTTTGGCCATGGTTTTTGGTAAGTAATGCATTTCCAGCTGATCCTCGGGAATAAATTATTTCCAGTTAATTTTCACCGGGATAACAATTGATATGGTGGTACCTTTGGCGAGTAAACATCCAAAGTTCACGTTAATTTCGTGCATGGTCTTTGTGGTATATATATGAAGTTATACCGCAAGATTTTGAAGGCAACATTACTGTTTGATCCAGTCAGCGGATAATATAATAGCGTCAGACTGTAGATAGTTTTCATGACATTGGAACGTACAATGCAATGGGACAATTCTAGAGTCTTAGGAAAACATACGGACTCAATCTTACTGTAAGCACTACCCGATTTGTAAAATTGCATGTTTGTACACAAATAATTAAATGAAAATAATTTAATACTTCTTTTGGTATCAACATGGTTATTCAATATAACATTTATGAATACAGTCGTATTGCATACGACTAAAGTTCATAACGCTTTCTGTCCGTATACTCAAGCTATACTTAGATACGCCCCTTCAATGTAAGCTATATTTTTATTGTGTGATGTTAACCACTTAAACGACAGATCTTAAAAACTAGTACTGTAGAATCGCTATTATTTGCAGTGAATTTAATTCTTACAGACCGATTTCTAAATTTCGCGCGTTGGCTGCTGGGACAAAGGACTTTCGAGTTACTAACCAAACGATAGAGACATAACAGCAAAGCTAGAATTGTCTTCATTTGTTTAAAACTAGTACTATAATTTTCTGCAACACCAACATTTCTTTCTTTCGGCGCAATCGATAATGACGTTCAAATATCGTTGGATTGTATTCATTTGAGAGTTTCAACGGATTTTTTTTATATACTTGTAAGTACGATAATGGCGTTGGCATGTTGTTCCCTTTCAGAGTTTCAACGGGAACCTGTACATTGGTCGACTCATGGTAAACTCGAGCAGTAACACCCTGGCTTAGAACTTAGCCCTCTGTTGGAGCATCGCCGTCCTCGACGTGTTGTGCTGCCCTGCTAACCAGTCCCGGGATATGCCACTCACAAACAGAGGTAAGTAAACAACGAACGGCGGTGAGTTAAAGGGACCTATTAACAGATTGACGAAAACATTTTGTCACAGACTCCAGAAATAAAAGGAAATTGTATAGAAAGAAGCGATGTATAACCCCTAACATAGAAATATATTGGAAAAAACATGTCGTTTATGAGTAATCATAAGTTGAAATGGACAAAATTATAAGGCGTTCATAACGCAGAATGATTGAATAATCCTGAGTACTTCTGCTGTTTTCGTTTGAACTGTGAAAACACCTGAACCACTTACATAAAGTACAAATACACTTTCGTGTATAAGTCGGACTGACTAAGTGGTTAGCATGTCAGACTTTCTATCAGGATGTCGTAAGTTCGAGCACCGATGGAGGCATCATTGTTTATGGTTTTCTTGTTATAATACCTGGGCTCTTTGGTTCAGATGTTTTACATTTTTCAGTAAGACATTAAATGGCACATTTCAAAAATATAGTCTGTGAACAAGTCCCTTTAATGTCAGATGTCACTGACATCTAGCTTGCTGTCACTGACATCTAGCTTGCTGTCACTGACATCTAGCTTGCTGTCACTGACATCTAGCTTGCTGTCACATCTAGCTTGCTGTCACTCACATCTAGCTTGCTGTCACTCACATCTAGCTTGCTGTCACTCACATCTAGCTTGCTGTCACTCACATCTAGCTTGCTGTCACTCACATCTAGCTTGCTGTCACTCACATCCAGCTTGCTTACATTTATTTCAGTGCAATCGTAACAAAACCGTTTGGGAATACATATCTAGGTTATATTGCGAATGTGGTGTTTGTCTAAGAGTAATCAAATGATCATGGATTCAATTTATGTGCACATCTAATTCTTATGGAAGTACTAGTGAATCTCACAATGAAAACGCCAAGTACTGGTTCTGGTTCTATCCGGAAACTTAAGACTCACGAGTCTTTACATGTCGTTGGTTCCCGAATATGCCCGGGTGAAACTACGTTTGGACAAAAACGTTATTTGTTACAAGTGTGTAAATTTTTGTAGTGTAAGTTATATTTGAAAAACGAAAGACCTAAGATGCACAAAAGTTATTTGTCATAAGTATGTTCTTTTTGTAGTGTTAGTGATATTTGAAATGAGAAAGAATTTGGATGTGCTGAAGTTATTTGTTCATCCCGTTTCATGGCTTTGTAATTCATTGCTTGCAGAAACTGATACGCACGCTGAACACGCTGAACTCTTCGAACCTGAGTGACAAGATCGTAAATACGCAAGACGGCGAAAATCGTGGGGACGACGTTGTTAAAAAATTGTAGAGGATGATACAGATGGGACAGCCAATAAGAATGATGGAATAAGTAAGCGCAAGTTGAACAAGCGAAAGACAAGTGCGCTCGAAGATATGCTAGGAATGTCGGATGATAGTATCGATAAAAGCGATGTGATGGAAGTGAAACTTGTAAAAGGTAAGCGGGGAAATAGAAAAGTAGTTAGAAAAATTACTAGCGGTCTGAGCGAAACTATCAAACCACCGGAAGACAGTTTTGGACGAGGAGGAGAAAGAAATGAAGAAATTTCTTGATAATGATGGTGAAAATAACAATGACAATCGTTTAATGAAAAACACGGGAATGGACGTTCTAAGCGTGCCTGTCCTTGTGAAGGAAGAAACGAAGATGATACAAGAAGTCGTGGATAAGAGAAAAAGGGAACAACGCTTACACGAACATGTTGCGGCGCCTACGAAAGTAGAAAATGATAGGGTTGTGTTCAGTGTAGATTCTAACTGAGAATGACGGTTCACCATCGAAAGTGAAGCGGGCTAGGACCTAATGAATGTCTATGAGAAAATGACAGGATTTTGTTCAGTGTAGATTCTGAGAATGACGCGGGCTAGTATTACATGTGATTTCTTTGTTAAAAATGTTAAGTTATTTTGTACTAAAGAATGATAGGGTTTTTCAGTGTATATTCTAACTGAGAATGACGGTTCATCATGGAAAGTGAAGGCGTGTTAGGACTAAATGATAGGTCAAGTAGAAAATGTAAGGGTAGTGTTCAGTCATGATTCTGAATATGACATTTCTAGAAGAAAATGACAAGGACGTTTTCAGTATTGAGTCTAATGTGAATGACTATACATCCTCGTGAGTAATGCGGTCCGACTAAATGCGATTTAAAAAAAAACAATGGGCTAATGTTCAACGTTGATTCTAATGAGAATGACCACACATCCTCGAAAGTGATGCGACCAAGGACTCAATTAGTTTTTCTATATTAGAAACTGCACAGACCAACTCGTTCATGGATACAGAAAGATAGATGCAAAGCAAAACTAGCGCGAAAATATCTCGAAGACTATACAGAGCAAACACTGTGCGAGCTTTTAATGGATACAAGTAGTTTCTACGATGGGATCAACATGATCAGGGGTGTGGAGACGCGGGTAATTTTACCATCGGACAAGTAAATTATTCCTGTCAAGTTGTCCGTGGACAAGTACAATTTCTGAGTGCGAAAATAATATTAAATTTCGGAGTTAATTATTTTATTATAATAATATGTATTTTAACAACATTAAAAATTTTAATTTATTTATAATTTGATGACAAATTTTAAAAGGAACGCCAGGAATATGAACTACATATTATTTGGACAAGTGACATTTCTTTGCGGACAAGTAGATTTATGCAATGAACTTGCCCATGGACAAGTGAGCAATTTTGATATTTCCGCACCCCTGACATGCCTATAATGGATGAAACCGGGCTCGAAAACAGCCAACCCCAAGAGAGTGAATATGGTGCATAAAGAAAAATTGACTCTACCTACATGTAACTCAGATAGCATATATACTCAGTGAATGATAACAAGAGGGCCATGATGGCCAAAAGCGCTCACCTGAGAACTGGTACAGATGAAGACCATACTGTTGTGATAGGTTTGAAAATTAAGGTATCTGAACAATATGCATAGTGGGATAAGATCATTTTTGATTTAAAAGATCGGTTAGTGCGATGGGCTAACTAAAGAATGAGTTCGGTAGTGTATGTGCGGTTTTTTGCTAATGGCTCTCAAATCATTTTTCTCGATACTCTTACCGGACCTTTTTGTCATTTAGTCATTGACAATTCTGGAAAATGCAGAAACAGTAGATGTTGATGTCTTTTTCGCACACAGTTTTGGAGAACTATTTGCAATGCGATAAGTGTGATGGCTGTGCTATAAGGTCAAGTTTTGCTTTTTCTTTGATAATTTTCTGTCCAATGATAATAAATGATGTTAATGCATGCTCTAAAGACATCAATGTTGCATGTACAAATAACTGCATGCAAGTCTTGCAACTGTTGGAAATGAAATTGTATCAATCAATTTTTATGGTCATGCACAAACTATGTGCGTTTGGTAAACATTGAATCAAAAATTGTGTGTGCAAGCCAATCATTGATAACTTATTGATGTTTTTTCCAAACACAAGGGGCAATAACTCTGGTTTATCTGGCCCGATCATGCTTATATTCGACTTCACCTGTAGTCTTACGTTCATAAACAAACTGTACCCGATTGGTGTTTTTGGTCCGACCTTGCTTATATTCGACTTCACCTTTTATCTTATAGTCATAGACAAACTGTGCAAGATTGGTGAAGATTGGGTTAAAAATGAAGTCTATATTCTGAATAAATAGAGGATATTTGTTTCGGTGTGATAACGCGTGATATCATCGCCGGAAAGGAAGACAATATTTTCACGAGCGCGAGTGAAAATATGCAAATTGTCTCCGTTTCCGGTGATGATATAACGCGTTATCACACCAAAAACAAACACACCTTATTTTTAATTTATGCTTAATTAACCTTTGTTTTATATTTTATTGGAAAATATCGCGGGAATCATAACGTCATGACGTCAAAATAATGACGTCATTTCGCAGTTTTGAGCCCGTCACCAATGACTTTCCGTTTCATTTACTGTATTAAATCGGGACCCAAAAATGTTGTCCCTCACTGTGAGTGATATAGGGATATATCTCACTGATATTTGTCTATATTTCACTATTTAGCATTAAATAATGTCCATTTTTGCATATTTTTTTCACAAAGTGAAAAAATCTCGGGTGTTTCTGGTCCGATCTTGCTTATATTCGACTTCAACTGTAATCTCATGATAATAGACAAACTGTGCACGATTGGTGAAGATTGGATAAAAAATGAAGTCTCTTTATTGAATAATGTCCATTTTTATATATTTTTTTTAATAAACAAAGGGCAATAACTCTGGTGTTTGAAACATGATCTGGCCCCTTTTTGGCGTCTGCTGAGATCTGATTGTCGTACACAAACTTTGAAAGTTTGGTTAAGATTATATGAAAAATAAAGTCTATACGTTGGAAAAGGGCATTTTTGTACTTTTTTTGCATGAAAAAGGGGCAATAACTCTGGTGTTTCTGGTGTGATCTGACCCAATAACAATCCCATCCGAGATTTTATGGTCATACACTAACTGTGCAAGTTAGGTCAAGATTGAATAAAAAATGTGGTCTTTATTTCGATAACGGACCAAATTGTTGACGGCATACGGACGACGGACGCTTGACGACGCACGAAGCCGGAGAGGTCCCCTATACCAATATATAAAATATGATTTTTAAATTATATATCCATACTTCTATATAGTAATTAGATAGTAAATGAATCCATTTGTTTTTTAATCCCAACAGTTTATTCTTTTTTATTTATCACGAAAGACATTATTAACATAGAGTTCTTTGTGCTCAGGTCAGCTAAAAATACAGATGCCAAGTAATAATCGGTATTGTCCATACTACCATAAGATAAAAAATCCAATTAAAAATTTGTGAAAAAGAACAGAAATTATCGATATGTTTCCACATGATATAGAAATAAAATGTGAAACTTAGAGTATATATTTGTTAATAGATATTTGCTGATATGTAGAAACTCATTATTAGGCTAAAAAAATAATGAATTGCTTCTCAGGCACTTTTTCCAAACAAGAGGGCCCTGAGGGCCCTAGGACGGTCACCTGAGACCTTGTAATCCAATTGGAATTTTCATCCCAGAGGCGTGGCTTATTTTTATCCCAGGGCATAAGTTGAACAACCTTGAACAACCTCTGGGCCTTGCGGTTTCAGGTAAAGATTTTTTAAGTCATTTTGCTATTTAAGTCTATATAAACCATGTGACGCCTCGAGGGGTGGCCAGATTTGACCCCAGAGGCGTAATTTGAACAATCTTTGTAGAGGACCACTATATACCAAATATGAAACCTCTGGACCTTGTGGTTTCAGAGGTGGAGATTTTAAAAGTAATTTTGCTCTATATTCTATATGAACCATGTGACCCCCGGGGTGTGGCCCGTTTTGACCCCAGAGGCATAATTTGAACAAACTTTGTTCAGGGCCACTAAAGGATGTTACATACCAAATATGAAACCTCTGAGCCTTGCGATTTGAGAGGAGAAGATTTTAAAAGTCATTTTGCTATATATTCTATATAAAATATGAGACCCCTGGGGCGTGGGCCGTTTTGACCCCAGGGGCATAATTTGAACATTCTTTGTAGAGGACCTCTCTAGAGGATGTCACATATTAAATATGAAAGGTCTGAGCCTTGCGGTTTCATAGAAGTAGATTTTTAAAGTTTTCACTTTTTTAATCTATTCTTAGCACTGGTGACCTACATATTCAGCGGATCGAAAAGATTTGAACAACTTTGAAAGAGGTCCACCCAAGGATCATTCCTGTGAAGATTGGTGAAAATCTGCCAAGCGGTTTAGGAGGAGATGTTGTTTGAATGAAAAGTTGACGACGCACGCACGCACACACGCACGACGGACAACGGGCGATCACAAAAGCTCACCATGAGCACTTTTTTGTTGTCTCCTACTATTTTCTACTGTCACCATGTAATGGCTTATTAAAACAAGTAATTAAGTACAGGTAAAAGACAATTTTATGTTTCAATTAACAACAAAAGCATCCCTTTTTATTAATTTCTCAATATAGATTTATTAATCACAAACGTCATTTATTCAAGCTGATGTAAAAAGCCAATCAATTTGAATGTTCATAATTAACATAAGTGCCTTCAAACTGATATACCATCAGCATTAAAATCCTTCTATTTATAGAATTTAACTTTTCGTAATTCATATTTTTTATAACTGTCAAAATAGGAATTATTTTGCAATAAATCACTAATAATGTTTGGAAAGGAAAATTAACACTTTTCAATGCAGCAGGCATTCTCGTTTGTTTCCATAGGACTTATATTGACACAGATTTTCATAAAAAAAGGAATGCTATTACACAAGCAAAAGCATCAACGAAACAAAAGTTTAAATCAACAAATAGACGATATGTATAAAGGTTCCCAATCAAATATGACTTTTTTTTCAAAATTTACAGTATTTCACAATGTGTGTATATCAGATTTATATAATTAAGACACAGACACAGGAAGAAAGTTACTGGAAATACAGAAATCTGTACCGGTTTTCTCTTCTTCCGCTTTGTTAAAATGCAGATTCGTTTAATTTTAAGCCACTGTCCATTGGATCTAATTAAATACATAATTTTAGTAATAGTTCTTATGAACGTTTATGGTGTTTATTCGTCCAAAATATGTTTCTCAATTAGGAAAGGCATTGTTTAAAAGCGCTTGGTACGAACGGAATACTATAATGTACATGCTTGTTTACTTCAGAGCCATCACCAGTTATCGCATACAGAAAATAGGCAATAGCAAGTCACCAAAATGTTAATAATTCAGATTTCAATGCATAGTTTTTGTATTTTGTTGGGTAACATGCCCATTAGAAACACTTTCTGCAACGTTTTTAATTTTTATTAACATATTTCTGGACTGCTCCTTTAAAATCCGGGCGCCATCGTGAAACAAGAGGGCTACGATGGCTCTAGGTCGCTCACCTGAGTTAAAGGCATCATAATGGCTTATAACAAAGAGGGCCAAATGGCACTAAAGCACTTACCTGATTGTAAAGATCTGGACCTTGCAGTTTGAAGATTTGTATAGTCTATATAAACCTTGTGACCTACAGGGTGTGGCCACTTTCTACCCCATGGGTATAATTTGAACAATCTAAGTAGAGGACCACTATACAATTTTACATACCAATTACAAGAATTGTGGCAATTCCACGAAATCCAAATTTTTGTTACAAAATGTATCAAAGTCAGCAAAATTTTTTTTAGTCTATTTTAAGTAATGGTGACCCTGACTCCACCCATCCGATATACAATCCCAAGCGAGGTCTTGATATAAGATATCTATGCATGAAGTTTCATTAAAATATCTCAATACCATCTCAAGTTATTGAGCAGAAACTGTTTTTCTAATTTTAGTAATAGTGACCTTGACCCCACCCACCCCATACATAATCCAAAGCGAGGTCTCGATATAAGGTATCTACATATGAAGTTTCATTAAAATATCTCAATGCGATCTCAGGTTATTGAGCGTAAACCGTTTTTCCATTTTTAATAACAGTGACCTTGACCCCACCCACCCCATAAGCAAACCCAAGTGAGGTGTTGATATAAGATATGTGTATTAAGTTTCATTAAAATAATGGGTTCTCAAGTTCTTGAGCGGAAACCATTTTTCTATTTTTAGTAACAGTCTTGACCTGACCTACACCATATGCAATTCCAAGCAAGGTCTCGATATAAGGTATTTATGTATTAAGTTTCATTAAAATAGCTCAATGTGTTCTCAAGATATTCAGTGGAAACCATTTTCCTATTTTAAGTAATGGTGACCTTGACCCCACCCACCCCATATGCAATCGCAAGCAATGTCTCGATATAAGGTATTTATGAATTAAGTTTCATTAAAATAGCTCAATGCCTTCTCAAGATATTTAGCGGAAACCATTTTTCTACTTTTAATAACGGTGACCTTGACCCCACCCACCCTATATGCAATCCCAAGCGAGTTCTCAATATAATGTATTAAGTTTCATTAAAATATCTCTATGCGTTCTCAAGATATTGAGCGGAAACCTTATTTTTAAATTTTTATTAACAGTGACCTTGACCCCACCCACCCCATATGCAATCCCAAGAGAGGTTTCGATATAAGGTATCTTTGTATTAAGTTTCATTAAAATATCTCCATGTGTTTTCAAGTTATTGAGCGGAAACAGTTTTTCTATTTTTAGTAACAGTGACATTGACCCCACCCGCTCCATATGCAATCACAATCAAGGTCTCGATATAATGTTTCCAACCAAATATAAAACCTCTGGGCCTTGTGGTTTCAGAGAAGAATTTTAAAATCATTTTGCCATTTACGTCTATATAAACCATGTGAGCTACGGGGTGTGGCCAGTTTTGACCCCATGGCATCATTTGAACAATTTTGTAGAGGACCACTATACAACAATACATACCAAATATGATACCTCCGGGCCTTGCGATTTCAGAAAAGAAGATTTTTAAAGTCATTTTGCTATTCAAGTCTATATAAACCATGTGACCCTCGGGGTGTGGCTATTATTTACCCAAGGGGCATCATTTGAACAATGTTTGTAGAGACCACTATACGATGTTACATACCAAATATGAAACTTCTAGGCCTTGCGGTTTCAGAGATTTTTTAAGTCATTCTGCTATTTAAGTCTATATACCTAAACCATGTGAGCCCCAGGGTGTGGCCAGTTTTGATTCCAGGGGCATCATTTGAACAATATTTGTAGATGACCACTATACAATGTTACACACCAAATATGACACCTCTGGGCCTTGCGTTTTCAGAGGAGAAGATTTTAAAAGTCATTTTGCTATTTAAGTCTATATAAAATATGTGACCCCCGAGGTGTGGCCAGTTTTGACCCCTGGGGCATCATTTGAACAATCTATGTAGAGGACCACTATATAATGTTACATACCAAATATGAAACCTATAGGCCTTGCGGTTTCAGAGAAGATTTTTACAGTCATTTTGCTATACAAGTCAATAAAAAAAAAATTGACATTAAATCAAATTTGTGGCGGGCCATAAAAATACGTTGCGGCGCTGCCTGAGAAACAAATCAAATCTTTTTTTAGGTGAGCTAAAAATACTAAATAATTTTTTTTTTGACATTAAATGAAATTTGTGGCGGGCCATAAAAATACGTTGCGGCGCTGCCTGAGAAACAAATCAAATCCTTTTTTTAGCTCTTTTAGTATGCGATGTAAATATAATTGTGGAATATATTTTTTCCACAATATTGCCCTGTAAAACCCGGTTTTTCCCAGTATTACCTGCCTGGGCCGGTCAATACTGTAATATGAGCGGCATATTACTTCTAAAGCATATTTACACATCGAATTAATTGATTATATAACTGTATTTTAGGGTCGATGCTTTTCAAACATTGCATGAATCGGAAACGAAATTTGGCAGGTCACGAAATTATGTAACATTTACCTGTGTTATCATCCACATGTACTGTATTCATTCATTACTGTGGTTTTAAATACAACTCAGAAAGACAATAAGGATTGAAAACTTACTTATTGCCATTAGGAATATATTGAGTTTATTATGTCCTAATCCTCCGTGTTTTGGAATGTGGTTTGCTTTCGGCGCCTTCTGTCACTTGAAACTATTTTAAGTTGTTATATTTGCGCATTTGCTACAATATTGTACCTTAGTGTTGCGGGTACATTCCACTACTGTTCTTGGTGAAAATGGGGCTATACCGATTAGGGGCAGTGTGTTTGTATGCACTTAAGGATATTTGAAAGGGTTTATTTTCTCTACGGCGGAAGGATTCTTTTCGGAATTTTCCGAAAGCTCGATCATTGGAGGATCACTACACACGTCATATAGGAGGAAGCGTTCTGATTGGCTGGAAGGAACCAAAGAACCGTTTGAAGTATCACAGGAACGCTAGCTTTTCACAATTTGTAATTTCGGACTGTAACATCGCCAAATTCACTAACAAAATTATACTAACTTTAACATTGACATTAACATTTAAACATTTTTACTACACTTTAACAAGGAGGAGGACACGGATCGAGGACGCGAGGATGGAAACGTAATAGTTGTTGCTAATTCATTGTAAATCTGGACATTTCTGAAGCGACTTCTGCTATTAACATTAATAATAACCGTAACCATAAGTTGATATATATTACAGTTACCATTTATTGCTATGATATATATTACAGTTACCATTTATTGCTAAACAGCTATATTATTTTATTTACATTATTCTTCAAGTACGAAGTACAATAAATTACAGTTGTTTATTCAAATTCATTCTGTTCGTCTGTTATTAATACACCAAGACAGTCCGACTCTCTCCTAGAGTATAATATTCCGAGGTTATATCGCAGTCCACCATAGGGATTTTCGCGTTACAATACTATAAAACCTGGGTTTTATGCCAACCCCGGTTTAAAAACAGCATTAAGGTACATCATGCTTTGTAAGTCGACAATTCAAACTTTCAAATGATTCTTATTTGTTTGTTGTTTTTTTAATTACTTATCAAATTAATCTGAATTATGTTTAAAAAAAACAAGGCAAAACCAATTTATTTATAGTGGGTCATGTGAATTTGGAACAAATTCAAGATGGCAGATTTAAGTTACTAACAAGCACATTTTCCATCGGAATGTTTGCATGACAAAATCACAAACAAATGGTTGTAATTGACAGATAAATTATTAATATTTTAATACAAATATATATTATTAATTTTCAAAGTCCACTGAAGCTCTGTGAATTTATTACTTTCTTATATCTGTGAATTGATAAGTTTCTTATGTAATCAGGATATGGACACACTTGGATAAATACTGAAATGCCGGTACATTTTGAGCTCAAGAGTCATGACTCTTGGGATTTGAATCCTAGTGAAAGCCCTGATTTAGTTAGATTAAATAGCACATGTCATAATGCCATATCTGGATTAAACTTTTTGCAATATGTTTCCTCACTACATATCTAAAATTAGTAGATCTAATGAAAAACAAAAATCTTCGTCACAAAACAAGAAAATACATTATGCTTTTTGGTTAACATCAAATTAGTTTATAATTGGGTATGTTAATATAACTTTCATGAGAAACATGTTTTGCGCAACCTAATGGTCAATATATTACTTCAATACTTGTGGTAATAAAGGTTATATATTTCTTCTCACTAGAACAACTTTATATATTTTTGCTTTATGAAAATGAAGATATTAAAATAAGACACCGTTTTACATTGCTTTTGCACTGTAAATGTGTGATATGCAGCTGATCAAAGAGATGGTAACAAATATTTTTAAGATACCAAGGAAACTGGCGATAAGTACGCATTGCAAATTGTATACTCATAAAAAGTAAGAAAAGGGGCTCCATGTTTATTTATTTCTACACAAGTCTCTAAAAATCACGTACACTCACACATTAAACACTCCTTGAACATACACCCGCCCTTGACGCACACTACTCTTGCATTCATCTGATCAGTCAAAAGAGTCTTCAACACGCACTGCCGCTAACACAGTTCACTTTTTAAAAAATGTCTCTTTCCTTCCTTCAACGCCCATATAGGTATACTATTATTAAGACTTCCTTCTCTATCGAACAGCGAATGCACTGTAAACGTTTTATTTGTGTTCTATTTGTTTTGAATATTTCTTCACAAAGAACATACAATTTAAGGTCGATGGTAATACAGGGATGGAAATTAACGGGCGCCCACTGGCCCCAGGCGACCAAATTTTGCAGTCGGTAAGTGATTCCAAAAAGCTGGTAGTCCACTTTGGCGACTAGCTTTTTAGAAAGCTTAAATCCACTTCCAATAACAATTACTTGCTGATTTTCTTATACCGCCATCCCTTTGCGTTTTAATTGTTCGTCCAATAAAAGCTATCGATACATATCTCCAATTGTAAGGCTCGTTTCGTCTTGTGCATTAAAACATAGCTGCCCCCGTTATTTTTGAAGCAGATATTGTTTGTATGCATGTTTTTGCAAATTCTAACAATTAAACAGCGGCATCTATATTTTAATAAAAAGTCAATTCTTCACTGTTTTTTTTTAAATTTAATATGTGGAAATAAGTTGAAGGGGCTAAAAGCCCCCTGAAAAAGAAAGGCAGTCAAACGATGCTAAACGTAAACATCTACAAGTTTATGACAAAAACAAGAGAGACTGTTCTTACAAGCTAGCTAATAGATTAACCATATTAAATTGACTATTTTTGAAGAGACTTACATGTTTTAATACTTAGTCTTAACGATTATTATGAGTTCTCAAGTTCTGTTCTGATGGATGTATACTATAATAATAATTCATGTATTGATTTATTAAAGAATTAAATTTCCAATATAGTTTTCAACAAGCTATTTCCATATACTGAATATCACTGTAATGTTCAACATGCGGTTTTCAAAATTAATTTGGTGGGCTCCCAAATCTAGAAAAAACTATGGGCCCACTCGGGCAACCAGACCAAATATGTTTATTTCATCACTGTAATAGATATTGATTTTGTTATGATGTAGACTGGGTATACCAATTACCAGGAATTTAATTTTGTTCCTGGCTTGCAACATGTAACAAAAACAAAATAAATACAGAATGCTGGCTTATTATAACAATACAACCTTCATCTATCAAAATAATTCAAATTCGTAAAAAAAATCACAAGTTTAAACAACTGTTGCGCCGAGAAATTGTGCATGTCATTAGCCATCTATGTTCTGGTAATACACCTATTACGGTGAATCTGACTATCCGCCAATCAGAATTCAGAAAAATCATGTTCAGGGTTAAACAAATGATACTGTACAAAACTTCAGTCATATTACATTATATTTGCTAAAATTTTTAATCTATTTTCTTTACATATTTATAGTAAGTGATAATTTAATTATTTATATTAACAATGCAGTTAAAAACAAACTTTTAGAAGACTCAGACCTTTAATTGAGTTTATTTACCTTTAAAAACGACATAATTGAATGGAAACCAAAGTTGACTGCAGCCCGCAGCATAACTTTAACGAAGGGATGTAACTTGACAAATATTGTTTGTGTATGTGAGCGATATTTATGTCTTTTGGCAATTCCTGGTAATAGGGATATCCCGGTAATAGGTATATGGAGTATATTTGGTTGATGAAACACGATAATATAGTTGTCCACCGGATTTTGTTTTTTATATTACTTGTTCCTTTACCAAGAAGAACTTTGAGCTGTACATTAATCATGTACACATTTGCTCAAAGTATTCAGGAAGAACGAATTACAGTCAAACCGGCCACAAGTCAAACCGGCCACAGGTTAAACCGGCCATAAAAAAGTCAAACCGGCCACACAGTGATTTGGAAAAAAGTCAAACCGGCCTCATTTTTTAATCCTCTCAATGACTTGATGAATGTGTGCTTTATATATATTTTTATAGTACTTAATGTGTTAATTTTATTTTTAGACCATGAAAAACGACAATACATCTATGTATATATAACTTTGATATGTCTCATGTATGTTGACTCGCATGGCTTCTTCTCTTCTACTCTGTCGTTGGCTTCTTCTCTTCTACTCTGTCGTTGGCTTCCCAAACGACGAAATTTTCTTTAGTAGCGATGAGGCGCTCAGCTCTCTCCTCTGGTAGCTGGAAAAAAAACCATAGCGTACGTTAGTATATTTTGCATGTTTTAATTAAAATTCAACGAAAATCTTGTAAGATAAAAATAAAATTTGTTTGTGTGTGTGTACAGTTACCTCAAAATTCATATCCTTGGGCTCCTCGGGCCTTAATGCCTGTCTGTGTCGGTTGATGCATCTGGCGATATAATCTTTCCTTAAATCACCAACCCTAACTAAGCCCTCGACACCTTGCGATGCTTCTTCGACTATAGAAGACGCCGTTCTCACCGTGTCCCGTGTCGCTGTTGGTTTTCCCTGAAGAATTGAAAACGTCATGACATCTATTATTGTTTGGCATTATGCATTTAGAATTGCAATGGGTAAGTGTTTGTGTATAAATTTACTTTATTGTTATATATATAGTTATATAAATGACATCAAACTAATTTGTGCCCTCACCTTTGCCATGATCTTTGCCCTGGGGCCGCGTTCTGGTTCAGGAGCGTGTATGTGGGCTTTATTATTCCTGGTAAATTACCCATCCTTTTCAGTCACTCCTGCAAGACATGTAAGAATTGTGCTTCTGACAGAACAACGCCATGTCGTAGAGCGGGGACGTCGCTGCTAATTGAAAAATGAAAATATTATAAAACCTAAACAATGTTGAATGTAATTTTAGATTTTATCGTCAACAACAACTTAAAAAGAGGAATTGTTCATACTTGTATTTATATTATATTTCTATTACCTTTATTACATAGCTGTATCCATGAGAATCTGTAAGGAGATTCTTGCCGAGCTGCGAGCCTTGTGGAATCAGTTCAAACGTTAGTGGTGTGTCCGCTATAGGTGCGTTAGTAACTGCCATGTCCACCAATGATGTTTCTTCAATGCGAACAGTTTCTAGATACGACCTTTCAATGACAATAGATTTCATAGTTGATGTCTCCATTTCTTCCGTCAAGTCTGTTGTTGTTGTTTCTTCCGTCCAGTCTGTTGTTGTTGTTCCCTCCGTCCGGTCTGTTTCATCCACTGTTCTGTCGCTGGTTTCCATCATGTCTGTTATTGTTGTTCCTTCCGTCCCGTCTGTTGTTTTTCCTTCCGTTTCGTCTGTTGTTGTTCCTTCCGTCCCGTGTGTTTCGACTGCTGTTCTGTCTCTGGTTTCTGTCAGGTCGGTTGTAGTAGTTATGTTCTGAGTCAACATATCGCATCCTCTGCATACAAACTTTATACTTCCGCCATTTCTGCTACGTGTAGCATGTAAATAACGTGCTCTTGAAATTCCTGTAAAACATGCAAGCTCTTGAAATTCCTGTAAAACATGCAACCTTATTATTTAAATCATTTTATTCATTATGTGTATATTATTGTGTTATTCTTACGACAATACATATTTTAAAGAAAACTTTTTTCAAGGAATCACCAGACATATATTTGTTTGCATTTATAATCAACGCTGTTGCAATGTAGGCATTCATATTTTTTTTTTACATACCTGTGTTGCACCCTATGTGCTGCCATCGTTCGCAGTCATCACATGTAATTGCTTCATCGGTATCATGCACTATTTGTCCGCAATCAATACACCTGTCATCGACACTCATGTTCTATTTGCGTTTACGAGTTAATACCACAATATGTTACAAAATGATAACTTAAATTAACAAATAAATCTATAAACGTTCTTATTTAATTTGTTAATCCTTTACAATAACTCACATATTTGTCCAATTGTCAAAAAGCAAGTATGCACAATATACATGAACGATGTATATATATATACTAAACATCTAATTGAACTGTGTACAGGTAGCCATTTCTGAGCATTTTAGTGCGAAACCGACAAAGCAAAAAATATTACACCTACTAATTAAATATTATCATATATGCAAACTGATGACAACAATCTACCTTACCAAACTAATTAAAGCATGATTAAAAGAGTCAACAATTAGCTTTACCTGTTTTGCAATTTAAGCATTAAATTAAGTGTCGCATGCATTTCATGTTCAAACACAATACAGCCAAACTTCACACCTATTAATAGAAACCTTTTCACTTATTAGCACTATGGTCGACTAACAACTAATATAAAGTGTATGTTGTGTATGGCCGGTTTAACGTTTTTGTGGCCTGTTTAACTTTTTTGTGGCCGGTTTCACTTCATTTCTCACAGAATGAGGCCGGTTTGAGTTTTTTTGTGGCCGGTTTGACTTTTTTTGTGGCCGGTTTAACTTGTGGCCGGTTTGACTTGCTTCCGGAAGAACTAAGTGGCTAATTAATTTCCTTGAAAAGTTTCATAACGAGTAACTGTCTATATAAAAAAAAATTGCACAATTCCTGCACAAATCAATAGAATTTTTTTTAACTTTACATTTCATACCACCTTTTTTACGAAAGTAACACCTTTTATTTGATACCAATTTCGATTTGAAAATCATGGTACATTTGAATTAAGAGGAAGTAATTCAGTTTGATATTAGTCCAATAAATACTACACCGAATAGTATGAGCCTAAAGGTCGGTTACAGGTTACAATATACTAATTCCAATCCTTATGTAATATGATGTAAAAGGCGGAGTGTTGTGCGCAAAAACAAGGTCCCTATGTCCAAGGGTAAGGTCACAATTTAAGGTCAAAGGTAAAATATTAAAATCAATCCTTTACACTTAATCCAGAGCATATCTTCGTCCAGCATGGATGGATTTTCAAATTACTTGACAGGAATGACAAGCATGGTGAGGTGTAGTGTCGCGCGCAATAACCAGGTCCCTAGGTCCTAGATCAAGGTCACAATTCAAGATCAAAGGCGTAGTGGCAGCGTCAACATTTTTTTCCGCTTTCTAACTCGAGAACGAATTGAGCTATTGAAATGAAACTTCATACGTAGATACCTTATTGCAAGACCTCTCCTTGGATTATATATGGGGCGGGTGGATCAAGGTCAATGCCACTGTTACTTAAAATAGAAAAATGGTTTCTGCTCAATAACTTGAGAACGCATTTGGATATTCAAATGAAACTTAATACATAGATACATTGTATCAAGACCTCGCTTGGGATTGCATATGCGGGGGGGGGTGTCAAGGTCAATGTAACTTTTCCTAAAAATAGAAAAACGGTTTCCGCTCAATAACTTGAGAACGCATTGAGATATTTTAATTATACTTAATACATACATACCTTATATCGAGACCTCGCTTGGGATTGCATATGGGGTGGGTGGGATCAAGGTCAAGGTCACTGTTACTAAAAATAGAAAAATGGTTTCCCTTCAAAAACTTGAGAACGAATAGAGATATTTCAACGAAACTTCAAACATAGATCCCTTATATCGAGACATTGCTTGGGATTGCGTATGAGGTGTGTGGGGTCTAGGTCACTATTACTAAAAATAGAAAAACGGTTTCCGCTCAATAACTCGAGAACACATGGAGATATTTTAACGAAACTTCATACATAGATAACTTATATTGAGACCTTGGGAATGCATATAGGGTGGGTGTGGTCAAGATCAAGGTCACTGTCACTAAAAATTGAAAAATGGTTTCCCCTCAAAAACCCGAGAACGAATTGAGATATTTTAATGAAACATCATGCATAGATACCTTATATCGAGACCTCGCTTGGGATTGCGTATGGGGTGGGTGGCGTCAAGGTCACCATTACTAAAAAACAAAAACGGTTTCCGCTCAATAACTTGAGAACACATTGAGATATTTTAATGACAATTCATGAATAGATGCCTTATATTCAGATCTCGCTTGGGATTACGTATAGTGTGGGTGGGATCATGGTTAAGATCACTGTTACTAAAAAGAAGAAAAAAAACGGTTTCCGCTCAATAGCTTGAGAACACATTGAGATATTTTAATGAAACTTCATACATAGATATCTTATATCTAGACCTCACTTGGGATTCCTTATGAGGTGGATGGGGTCAAGGTCACCGTTACTAAAATAGACAAACAAGTTTCCGATCAATAGCTTGGAGAAGTCATTGACATATTTTACTGAAACTTTATATGTAGATACCTTATATCTAGACCTTACTTAGGGTAGCATATGGGGTGGTGGAGTCAAGGTTAAGGTCACTATTTAAAAAATATATATTTGTGCTGACTTAAATGCATTTGATTCGAAAAATTTGGTTTTCGGAGAATTTCCACGTTTCTTGTATTTTTTGGCATGTTGATTAAAGATTTAATAATTTATATGGAATAGTTTTGATATCTAACCAAACCACAGAGAGAGAGGCTTTGGAGATGAATTAGATACACAAAAACCATGACTCTACCTTATTAGTTTTTGAATTGTTTCTCTTAAGTCGTTGAATGTTAACCTCGAAAAGCTTCTTTGTGACAATGACACTCTTGTTTGGAATTATTTTTCATTGTCTATTCAAGTTCTGTATTCCATAACTGGTGATGTCTCAGGAGAAAATCAGCATGTACATATTTATTGTTTATTCCTTTCATAAATATAAACAAGTATAAGATGCCTTTCGTAAATATGGAACAGTTTTCAGACGAATTCGTAAGAACTCACTGTTTGCCAAATCATTATTTATTGAATAAGATTCCATGGACATCAGCTCTAAAATTTTCAACCCGGAACATGTGTCATATATAATTTCCATCGATAAGTAATCATCAACATATGTTGCATTGTAGCTGCAAAAAGTCTTCCTTAATTTTTCTAATTTGTTTAGAAGATGTTCGAGAATATGATAAGCCCCTTAAGTCTGTGATTTTCATATAAATATACTCTTTTGATAAATCATTTTATCTAAATTCCTAACAAACTATCAGAACACCTCGCTAGAGTAATATTCCATTCATAATATACCTCTGTGCAAAATATAGTACACAACAAAAACAACACATACAAAAACACTATAAAAAAAGTATAAGATGCTTTGCAAGCGCTCGTGAACATATTAATTGTATGCCTTTCCAGTGATGATATAACGCGTCGTCACACCGAAAACAACCAAATATCCTCTATGTATCATTATAATTGTGTTGGATCAAATACGTTATAATTCGCCATCGCTGTCTGTTATTCTTGCGGGGTGAATTTGAATAATTATGTTTGCTGGCGATAAAACAGCATAATTCACCTATCAATATTCCCCCCCCCCCAGGCGGGAATTTGATACGCCGAATAAATTTGGGTCCCGGGAAATAGACTGCGGATTTTAGACCCCGGTAATATTGGCCCCAGGGCCATTTGATACCACATTAAGCATCTCCCAGTGTGGGGATTTAGACAAAAAGGCCTGGCTCTAGAGTGGGGAATTAGACCCCCGAAAAAAGAATTTGTCAAATTCCCTGGGTTAGACCGCCGCTTCCCCCATGGGGGAAAATATTGATAGGTGCATAAACGTGTGTGTCTTGCTTGTTTCTGCTACGATCCGTTTATTATGGATATGTTGTTGCCAAAGAAATGCTGGTCGTTTTAGGTGTATACCGGAGACAAAAATATCGTAACCAGAGTTAAAATAAGCAAATCGTTTTATATATGTTCTATACATTTGCACATAGTTATATGCCAATTAAGCTAGATCTACACAAGCTATTTAAAGTTGTGAATATGCATTCTGAAAATTGCCCAATTCGACAGACGAATTTTTTTTTCGTTATAAAAAGCAAAGCCTTTTCATAAGCTACAAGTATAATATGGAAACAGAACTCGCTAATAACAGATACGGAGTTCGCAAACCGTCTACTTGTATTTGATACAAGTATAATATGGAAACAGAACTCGCTAATAACAGATACGGAGTTCGCAAACCGTCTACTTGTATTTGATACAAGTATAATAAGGAAACAGAACACGCTAATAACAGATACGGAGTTCGCAAACCGTCTACTTGTATTTGATACAAGTATAATAAGGAAACAGAACACGCTAATAACAGATACGGAGTTCGCAAACCGTCTACTTGTATTTGATACAAGTATAATATGGAAACAGAACACGCTAATAACAGATACGGAGTTCGCAAACCGTCTACTTGTATTTGATACAAGTATAATAAGGAAACAGAACTCGCTAATAACAGATACGGAGTTCGCAAACCGTCTACTTGTATTTGATACAAGTATAATAAGGAAACAGAACACGCTAATAACAGATACGGAGTTCGCAAACCGTCTACTTGTATTTGATACAAGTATAATATGGAAACAGAACTCGCTAATAACAGATACGGAGTTCGCAAACCGTCTACTTGTATTTGATACAAGTATAATATGGAAACAGAACTCGCTAATAACAGATACGGAGTTCGCAAACCGGCTACTTGTATTTGATACAAGTATAATATGGAAACATAACACGCTAATAACAGATACGGAGTTTGCAAACCGTCTACTTGTATTTGAACGTTGAATACGTTCAATGTTTACAAAGAAAAACAGATAAGTATATAATATATAGATTTATTTGTATTTTTTCTTTACTGTAACGCAACATGACGTAAAGGCACGAAACACACTTATTTTAATATATAGTCATTAACAAACAATATGTAATGGCACACATGTATAACGTATATATTTTATTACGGCATTTTGTCTTGTAAGTGATATTCTCAGGGGTTGCATACAATATTTTGCTGTAATACTGATACAAATGTAAATGAAAATTGCCCATATTGTTGTTACATGCCTTAGGTTTTATCTTCACAAAAACAGACATGGACGAAACTCATATATGCTCAACGTCTTTAAAACAAATAACAATAATATGAATAAGAGTGAAACATTATGCTACCTAACTGCTACCTATAGCACACATTTACATGCCGCAGTCGTACAGTGCAATCGTTCACACTACATATTACAATTGTCCGGAACGCCTTTTTCCACTTTATTGTTTTAATACAAACGCGTCATTTTTAAATTTCACGATATATATAATTAGGACAAACACGTTTGGGCGAATCTTACTTAGTACGTACATTTACATGGGCGGACATCAACCATTAGCATACCATCAGGATGTGGGTGAAAACACTCTGTTTATATCGTGTCGAGATGCACAAGTTTTCGCGCACACCACATATAATAAAGAGGAGAAAATATAAAAAATCTATCACAATCTGTACACAAACGTAATGTCTACAATTACATTTTGCACAACACAACAGTTAACGTTGCTTTAAAATACACAATAAAATGAATACATATACTATTATAAACAAGCAATACAAGGAAAAAAGTATCATGTGATAAAGTAGTACTGAGAATTATTATCTGAATTCGGACACGGCACGCGCCAACCTTCATATAAACTTCGCAGAAAATCCAGTATGGGTTATTATGCATCAATTATGGGCGGGGCTAATACATTCGAAGCACATGCTAGCAAATAAACACTTCCCCGACAAATGTGCCAGTACATATTATCACCAGTGTGATAAATAAAGACAATTCCATGACTGGTGTTCCGGTGGTTGGTATCGCTCGAGTTGATTTTGTGACGCTGTATTTCACGAGCCCGCAGGGCTCAACTTCTAACAATCAACGAGAGCGATACCACCCACCGGAAAGTTATCGTGTGATACAAAACGGAATTCATGGAAAGTGTTTAATGGATATTCAGATTACATTACGCCATAAATGTATGGCATAATCTGTACGCAAAGTGAGCAGTGATGACATACTTAATTGACATCGTTTTCCTAGTAATCCTATCCTATATAGGTCATGACAAGATCGTGTTGTGTCGTGTTAGTATGTTTTTAAGTACCAACATAACACAGCATTAAAGAAACAATGCGTCGGTGATGAATACAATCATTTTGGACGACAATATTGATAATCGGATACACGTTTGAAACAAATACGAATAAAAAGATACGTTCTGACCAGTCATGGCAGTTTCGAAATCAAATCGCGTTTCTAGTTAGCATGTTTCACATGAAAAAATGAAATATATAGGGACAACTTTGTGGATACATGTACTTAAAAAAGGAAGTGCAAATACTTGATGCTGGATATTAAATGTAAACAGCAGTGGATCGACGTTAGCATTAAGACTTTTGAGGTTACATTATACACTGTTTTCTTTACACAATGTTGTTCTTTTTGTTAGAGCTTACGACACTTGGCATAGCAGTTTCCGTTAATTTTCACACCATTGATGAATTCAGCTACTTAAATTTTATATAACAGATTTTAAATTGTAATGCCTTATAGTGTTAAACATCTATTTGTTTGTCTATCGATGTGCATTCAAGAACAGCTTGTTCATTTATGAAAATTAAGGGAGGACTCCTAACAAACACAACAGCCGTAGCTAATGATTTGGGCGGAGCTTCATAAACAAATAGTAGGTTACATTTAAAGGACATAATACTTTTACATGATAGTTTGTTGTCAAACAACCCACGGCCGAAAGTTTCGCACTAGTGATTTAATCCCTACGCATCTAAACTTCCGGCCGTGGGTTATTCGACAACAAACTATGATGTAAAAGATATATTTTTATTAATTTTGCATTATATTTTAATTTCAGAAATATTCAGTGTCTGTGAGAAAAATCATTGAAGCGAAATGTCCCTGTTAAGTGCACACCTCCTTGGGATTGAAGATTCCCATAAAGTTTCATTGACTTCTGGCCAGTAGTTGCGTAGAAACAGGCAGAACAATAATTGTGCATTCCTTTAAGAAAAATAAGTGAAGCGGAACATCCTGGCTCAGTACACACCTCATCCTCGTTATGAAGCTTCCAATGAAGTTTCGTTTAATTCTGGCCAGAACCTGCTGAGAAATAGTCTGGACAGGAAAATAAAGGAAGGACGGACAGATGGACGGACAAAGCGGCGACTATATGCTCCTCTAAACTATTTTCGGGGAGCATAATAAAATAGCATTTGGAAGCTGAAGCTATAAATTAATAGCATTAAAAGAAAAATGCTTATGAACAAAAGCACTTATACAACACGTAAACGCATGATGTATTGTTGTGCTAGACAAATACGAATAATAATATATCGAGAGTTAAAATTGAAATGAGATAATTAAAAAGTATAAAAATGGCAGATTGTCCAATATTTTAATTTACAGCATTTGATCTGATTATCATCACATGAAAGTAAATACTGGGAGTATTTTGATACATGGTACTTTGATCTCTGTGTGGAGCTTGCACAAAGATGGCCCAATTGCGATTTCACACTCTAGCCTATAACGCAAGCTAAACGGTTTCAAACTGATTAACTCGAGTGCATTTTCATATAGCAGAACAACACAAGGAAACCTAGTCATAATCATATATAAACAGTGTAATAAATGCCATCGCTACGTTAACAATTGCATGCACACATGAATAAATTTACTATTGTTCTACTATAGACAACCTTGGACAAGTTCAGCGTAATGGTAAATAGTTTTACCGACCTACGTACACTTTCTTTAAAAGGTGGTTTGATTTCGATAATCATTTCACTTTGCCTTTTAATTTTTTTTTTCGTTCTGTCGCATGGTTTCAAAGGTGCTTTTGTTCTGGCCGAATAAATTTGCTGCACAAGTTGCCCCGACAGGAGTTGTGGACTTTATAATAATTTCAAAGGCATCATCTTGATACTGTGCACACATCGTCTTGGTAAAAACTAATAAAGCTTCCCATAAACAATCATAAATTGCCATCCAGTAGTTGCTAGCAAATAATCTTGACACAAAAATGGACAGAAGGACCGACGGACGATCTGGTAAGGCGGCGACTAAATGTGCTACTCTGATTTTTTTCGTTGTGCATACTTTTAACAATCTAACCTTAAATCTAGAGATAAACAAATATTTACAGGGAATTGTATATGTTCAATAGATTACATAAGCAAAATAACTTATACAACACAGTGAAACGCCAGCTGCCTCAGCAGTAATAAACGCATCAAATACATCATTCTATATTTCGTATTTAAACTCAAATTTAGTGCCTTACAATATACTTACTTACACAACATGAAAAACGCACGCAAATAATAAATTCTGAAAAATTGGGTCACCATCTTAGAACGGTCAGTGCAAGGCATTAAGGATTTAACATTTAAAAAAGTCACAATTATTAAACTACATGTCGTGTAAATGAGTGTCCAGCTATTCTGTTTGACAGCGAAAATGTCAACCAAGTGATAAATTACTTTGTTGACTGTGTCAGTCTCATCTAAAAGATCTTCAGCTTTAATATATTGACCGCCAGTTTCTTTTCCCAGTATGTTAACGAACTGAAGTCGACTTGTAGAATCGAAGCCTTGATTTAAAAATGTCTCATCCAGCAAAACCTCCGACCTTGCTCCGCCTACCGTTCCTCGAGCAACTTTTAGGAAAAGCTCGCTTATCTTAGCTTTCCGTTCGGAATGCGTGGCTTCCTTCAGAGCATCCTTATCAAACATTGTTATGTCGTGTTCATCTTCCTTCAGAGTCGGGTCTACCTCGGAAAGCAACGTTTGATATTGCCTTTTTAGTTTTGGATATTTAATGACGCTTTCCCCAGCGACTTCCCAGTTAATATTTGCATATATCACGCAATTTGAATTTTGCAGCAAAGCATCAATGAAACAACTTCTTATTTCTTCAACAGACAGTAAACAGTGGCCTCTTTTATGTAGCTTTTCTTTAAACGTATTGTTAGCTGCCATTCCCACTACGAGAGCACCCGAATTTATAGACTGCCCCGGATGTCCCTTTCCTCTCCGCCATGTCATAAACCCGTCCACGAAACTGTTGGCTGCTCCGTAGCTTGCATGGCCCGGCATTCCAAAAACGCTCATAACTGAGGAAGCTACAACAAAAAAGTCCAGATGAATATTCAGTATGGATATTTAACAAACCAAGCATTTTAGGTTTTAAAATCGATTCGATGTTGGTCCTATTGATATCTGACAACCAATGTTCTTCCACGATACCTGCTCCATGTAATATACCCTTGATACAACCTATTGTAGTTGTTTTTTCTATTAACGCGAATACATTTTGAAGTTCAGTAATGTTAGAAACATCTACGCAATGTGTAAGTACTTTACAACCAAAGTTGTTTTCCAATTGTATTATTCTGGATTCCTGTTCAGGTGTGGGTACCTTTCTTTGCATCAAAACAATTGTTCCTGCACCCTTCTCAGCAAGAAGCATAGCTAATTCCAATCCCAGGCCCGTCCGCCCGCCAGTCACTATATACACTCCCTGTTTATCAAACATCAAATCCAATGGTTTTCTTATGGGAAGCAAAAAGAAACCGGTTTTACTGTCTAGTAATCGTATATGCCTAACTGGTATGCTTTCCGATTGAACTCCAGATACATTCACATCAAATATTTTACGTACAATGTCTCCATGTTCTTTTATCCACTGTATCGCCACGTTCAAAGTCTTCGTCGGATATTTCTGTGCAAAGATATCGTTCAAATTAAGACTTGTAAGTTTAAAACCAGAGACCTTTCTCAAAGCATCTTTTTGTCTCGCCGTTAGATTTTGATCCAGGCATACAAGATGTCGGCATTTCTTGGCAATTAGCGGTGCAAGCCCATGAAGATTTTCGAATGTTACTGCACACCGCTCCATGTTTAAATCTTTCAGGTCGGTCACCGTAACATCTGTTCCCATTTTTTCTTTCAGAATTTCTTGCAACAAAGTGCAGAGTGAACTGGGCTCCTGGGCTAGCAAGGATACAGGTAAGTGTCCGCCTACGAAAGAGGCAAGGTGGCTAAAAACTGTAACACAGGTAAGTAGTCCAGGAATGTACGCATGGCGCAAATTGAAATCACACACTTTGATGATGAAACCTTCTGGTATATCTAATGATGTCTTCACTATAGAGAGATAAAGCGCAACCGATTCATGCGAGTAAACATCCTTGGATATGAACCCTATGTGCTCGGTACATGTAATAGCTTGAGCTTCTAAACTGGTATCATCAACCGAAAGCACTTTTTGGAATAACACAGGTACCACCGCTGACCGAACAACAAATGTGACGTTAGAGTCTTCACTCCTATGACCTAGCTCTGCTGGAGTCAAATACATTTTATCATTCTCGACTTTTGCATCAAACCCCGGCAGATGTGCCTGAAAGGGTTGTAAGGGAAATTCATTTCGAAGTCGAGGTGTGACGGTCTGGCGTGGTACTTTATCAAACTGACTGTACAGGATATTGGTAGGCGTTATAACCATGTCATTAGCACGACCGGATTGTTCAAACGTTTTCTGAACGGCGCTGACTAAATTATCTAATACTTCAATCAGCGATGGTTGAATATCAATTATAGTAACATTCAAGTTAACTGTTTCCACAATCAAAGAACGTACAAAGCCCCATAATTCAGCACCAAAAGGACTGATTGTGCTTGCCGATGAACCTTTCACTAACTGCGTGTTTTCAGTTAGCAAATACAATGGTGTATGCTTTTCATCGCAGAATTTAATGAATTCCGTGATAAAAAGACAATGCTCTACTACAATATCAAACATTGGTGTTACATCATAATCTATGGAATCAGGAAGAAACGCACCCGTGTTTAGATAAACCAAAATTGCTTTCATGCCTGACGAGGGTAGTTGTTGCTGCAAGCCAGATAGTTTAGAACACATTTCAATGCAGTTTAGTCCATGTCTTTCAATTATCAGTTTTGTCTTGTCATCTAAGTTTCGCCTAAAAAACAAATATATTCCGTCTGATTTTCTTATTTCAGAAGCCACAGTATGTGAGCTCATGGGGTACCAACCCAATTCGTACCGCAGTTCGCATGGTGCCATTGCTCTGCTTGGTTTATGATATGTTGAATAATTTGGTATTTCAGCAACTATTTCCCCACTGTTGTCTGCCAATATTATTCTGAAATGCTGCTGGCAAACGGTTTCTAAGACAGTGATATTTGTCTTATGTACAACTATTTTCATTTCTTTCAGAGGCTTCTTATAAACCTTTAGTGATTCTACAGCGACTGGTAGGATAGAAACTTTATTTGCTCCAGTTACTGTTTCCAATATCTGTTCGGTCATGGTAGACATTGATGACTGAATCATAGCATCAGTCAAACATGGGTGAAGGGACAGACTGGTTGCTTGCTTTAGAACATCTTCGGTTACCTCCACATTTAGTATCGCAGTTTCATCTGTACCAACAGAAAAAGTCAACAATTTGAAGTTATTTCCATACTCAAAACCCATGATGTTTAATCGTCTGTAAATTTCTGATTTTGACATTTCTTTTGCGTTCTTACCTACAAGACCAATTTCAATGGCTTCGATATCGATTCGCCTTTTGTCGTCCAAAACATTTTCCTCGAAGCGTGCCCATCCTTTACATACTACGTCAATGCCATTTTGGATATGAAAAAAGACGAAACCATTTTCCTTTTCTTTAGTCACAACGTCCAATTTTCCCCGTACGTCTGTGTTTAATATCACGGGCTTTATGAATTCCAAAGAAACGGCGATATTTTTTACACTTTCGCATCCTTCCAGGCATCTCAAACCAACCTCAAATGCAATTTCTGCATAGAAAGCTCCTGGAACAATGTTCCGATTCCCAACCAAATGCTCGGACAGAAAGGCTGTGTCTCTTTGTTTTAATTCAATCTGCCAACTACCATCTCCCTGTTTACTTTGCTTTACAAATGGATGCAAACGGATGCTTATGTCTCTGCCTTGCTTACGCATCAGCGTCTTCCACCCATGAAACAAATCTTTTTGTCTTTGAAGCACCTGAGTTGGTGGATCGGTTATGTGAGAGCATGGAGGAATAACGTTTTCCCAAACGATATCTACCCCGTTTTCATACAACTGACATATTGCCCGTGCTATTGCATTTAGCTCATGATATTGAACAATGCTTTCTATGCATACCACCGGCTCTTCCGGAGTAAATATGGCTTTCATGTGGGGTCCCAGAACGGATTTTGGTCCAATTTCCAAGAAAATCGTTTTTCTTTTAGGCTGTATTGCAGTTTTTATGACTGACCCGAAATGCACTCTTTCTCGGACATTTCGTTTCCAATAATCATTTGAGCAAACTTGCATCCAGTTCACAATTTTACCGGTCACTGTCGATATCATTTGCATAAGGCACCGATTGTTAATTGATGCAGGTAACAGTAACGACGCACATAGTTCCGTTCGCATCCCTTCAGCTGCAGACTGAACAAAGCTGCTGTGATAGGCGATTGGAGCATTAAGTTCCGTTAACTTCGCGCCGTTACAATTGCGTTGTACATAGGTTTTCAGTCGCTCAATGGCATGTTCTGCACCAGAAACTGTACACGAATTTGGACTGATTTCTACAGCAATTTCTACTTCAAATTCGTTACACATTTGTTCTATTTTATCAAAATCAACGCCTTGTACAACCATCATTTTCCCAACATTCACCGATGCCAAATGCTTTGATCTATGAAATATCACTTTAACTGCAGATCTGAGATTGAGATATCCAGCAGTATATGCAGCTGCCACTTCGCCTACGGACTGTCCGACAACGACCTCGGCTGTGACACCAAACCTCTTCCACATTGCAGACAAGGCAACTTGATATGAAAATATTCCAATATGTGAAACAAAAGGATCAGAAATCAAATCTGCAGACCGTTGCACAAATTTTGTCAGAATCGACCATCCCGTCAGTGGTTTGAGATAATTGTCGATAGCTTTCAACGCAGAAATGAAAGATTCATCTCCCAAAAGTGCGTTTCCCATACCCGGCCAGACAGTGCCTACACCGCAAAAGACAAATACTACCTTCGGTGGTAGTTCGTAAACAACAAAATTTCGTCTGTTATCATGGCATTGTTTTAATTTTGCTATCAGCGACTGTTTGTCTTCCGCAGTGTGCGCTTCTCTCAATCGGAAAATGTCTCTTTTACAAGTTGATGTATAGGACAGTGACCGAATGTTGTACTCGCATGTTTTCAGCTTTTCTAAGAAAAACTCTACATTCCGTTTCAGCGTCTCTTCGTTTTGAGCCGACATAATAATAATTGGCGGAAGGATGCACGTGACCGCCTTCGTGGTACAGATTATGTTGCTTACATTTTCATAAATAACAGCATGGGCATTTGTCCCTCCAAATCCAAAGCTATTTAGAGATGCCATTCTTGGTTCGTTGTGCTCTTCGTTCCATTCTTGGCATGTTGTAGGGACTACCAAACCATGTTCGCTAAGATGAAGATCTGGATTTTCATTTTCCTTGGTATACCAGAGCGAAGGAACGATTGTTTTGTGCTTCATCATTAGTAAAATTTTGATCAGGCCTGCAACACCAGCAGCAGCTTCAAGGTGACCTATATTTGTCTTGACTGATCCTATATACTTCGTTTTAGTATTGGACCCCAAAACGTTTCCAAGGGCTGTACATTCAGTTGGGTCTCCAATTTTTGTCCCAGTGCCTGGAATAATAATAAATTAACAATAAAAAACAACAACAATAAATACCTATTTTAAACTAGAATGTCATGAGCAAAACTACTGTACTTGCAGCAATATCAGTTTGTCTACACAAAGACAATTAAAATGTACTATGATTGTATTTTCTTCGATTGTTGACTTAAGTAAAGAACCAATCCGTTTAAAGTTTCTTAGTTTTCTTCAAATGAATAAAAAAAAAATCATCTACATCGCCGTTTAATTGCTTAAGATGATAAATCATTGTGACAATACCATGGGCTTCTATAACTTGAATGTTGTCTTTGTTGATGCTGTATTTAAAAAGAACATCCTGAATCAATTGTTCCTGCTGTTAACGGGATGGTGCACTTATTGGTTTAGCATTTTGGCCATCTTGGTTAGTTCCAGTTTGGATTAGACCCCAGACTTTATTTCCATCACGTATAGCCTGAAATAGCTCAAACCATATACATGTTTGTTTGATGCAACTGCCTTACAGATATGTAATTCCTTTCAGTTAAGCAAGTCGACCAATATCTTTTCATGCTATGCTGACGATATTACTAAGAGTATTAATAAACGCATAAATAGCGCTTGATAGAATAAGGTATAAGATGTTTGAAAGATTGATATATTTTTCAAGTTAGAGTTCATTTTCAGACAAATGTAGCTGTACATTGTTTATCAAAATGAAACAACTTTTGTGTTAATATTTCAAAACAGTTTCCACCAAGTTTCACAGAACAATGATTGCAATAACCGAACAGTGATAGGTTTAATAGATACCAGAAATATAGTTGTGTAGTATCTGTGTATTCCATGTGGAATATGAGATAGCCGACGATGCGTATCTTGAATGATGATACTGAACGAAGTGTACAATACATTATGTTTTTGCAATCTCTAGCACACCGCCTACATTTCATTCACCTCTGTAGTTGGCTCGTAAAGTAGTCCCAAGTCATTCACGTGGTTTTAGTCATGATCATAACATTCAAAACACAATGCACAATAACATCCACTCTGTCCATTTTAAACAACGAACGACAACTCTGCTAGGAGATTGTATATTTTGCACAACACATGTGTTTGTGGACGTGACATATTGATATTTATACATATATAAAAATTTAAAACGCATGTTAGTATAATTTGTCATTTACAAAGTACATGTTGGGGTAGAATTTTACCAATTATGATTGATTGATGTTTTACTATTTAAATCCTTTTCGCCCAATATGTATTGGATCTGACACGAGACTCGCTTACTAACAAACTGTCTCAATTTATTAATAAATATGATATCAAATGACAACGAGTGTCAAATCTTTTTTATCACATGCTTAAACAAATTCTAATTTTACCAAAACATGCTGATAAATCCTAAAAGTTGTGTACTGACGTGACGGCATTTCCTATGGACGACGTCATTTCACCAAAATAACGTCATACGATTGGTCAGTCAAAGAATATGTAGCAAATGAAAACGCTCACAATGTTATCTTACACATGAGCAAGATAAAATATTCGTAATGGCTGTATTACACGGAAAACAAGGTAAAGCATGCGAGGAAAGTATATAATGATGCAAATGTTTTTGTAAAATATTTCTCATCGTACTTACATCTTTCAGTCGTTTCAATATGACAATTCCACAGCCCTCTCCGCGACCGTAACCACCGGCATCTTTGGTGAATGCTTTGCATTGGCCATCTTTTGACAGCATCTTCGCCTTGCAGAGGGCAACAAACAAGTTTGGTTCCAGCAGGCAGTTCACGCCACCACAAATCATCATATCAGCATCACCTTTAATAATTAACATTTACAATTTAACAAATGGAGTATTCTGATTTACAAATATATTTTAACCTGTTTCAGTTATTTATCTGATATATTATTTTTAATTCACCATTGTACCGTTTCTTGAAGAATACTTTTCACGATGTCTAAGAGAATCAAAACATGAAACTCCACATGATATAGTTAGATCTGCGACTTTATACAGGTGGATGGTTGGACTCAGAAACGAATGGATTTGAAAATATTAGTTTTATAGCCGTAATGTTTCGTAATAATGTGGCGAAACAGTTTACCAATGATATTAATAAAGCGATACAACGTTGTTTTTATAGCATTTCTTAACATAGACCGCTAGCATAAATAATGCCAATAAAATGGCCTATATTGATGAGCATCGATATTGTGATAAAAAGTGAAGCTAGTACCTGAAAATAGGGCCTGTGCTCCGAGATGTATGGCGACCAGTGACGAGGAGCAGGCAGTGTCTACTGTTAGAGCAGGACCTGTGAGGTTGTACACGTAAGACACGCGCGCGCTGAGAATGCTAGAGTGACTTCCGGTTACAGAGTACGGTCCAACAACGGAGGCATCCTCATTGGCCTGCGAACTGTAGTCGTGCGTCATACAACCTTTAAACAACAGGGATTGTCAGGGGAACATTTAATAATCAAACGCGACTTCAACAAATTCAAGCCTGAAAAACAACAACTAACCATGTATACATAATGTTGCAAGTGTCCGTCGGAGTTTGCATAGTGCTATGTTACACGATTTTCCTTATTACAAACATTCATTCCTTGCATCTGATCATCATAACAACATAACTTTTATCATCAACTAGTCAGATGGGTACTATTAACTAACGCAAAACACCAAACGCATTACCCTACAGTCGTAATACACAACTGCCTTTTTGTATATTAAATTATGTAAATAATAAATAATGTTAATAAATTATACTACTCGTCGTAAAATACAATAATTATACATAGCATATACCATCCTGTAGCCCTCATTAAGTATATTGTTGCTATATTGACTACCGGAAGGCATATGACGTCATCAATCGCGGTCAATTATGGAGTAAAATGATTACTGTGGGCATCGACGGAAAACTCATAACCCTTATTCGATCCATGTACGAAGAAGTTAAATTACAGGTTAAACACATGGGTAATTTATCAGACATATTCAGTAGTAACGTTGGTATATTTCAGGGGGAGATAACCTCGCCCATATTGTTCTCGCTGTTTATTAATGACATCGAATTCGATTTGCAAAATGGAATAAACGCTGGCATTACGCTAGATCAAATATCGATCTACCTATTATTATTCGCTGACGACGCGGTTTTATTTTCTGAAACCCAGGAGGGCTTACAAGAATCATTAAACAATTTAGAAACCTACTGTGATAAGTGGAATTTAACAGTTAACATTGAAAAAACCAAGGTCATGGTATTCCGAAAGGGAGGGGCAATTAGTAAAACATTAAAATGGACATATAAAGGTCAAGAATTAGAAATTGTGAACAATTTTAATTACCTTGGAATTGTCATGTCAAGTGGTGGATCATTTGTGCCCGCAACAAATACTCTATATGGCAAAGCAATAAAAGCGATGCATTCTTTGTTCACCCTAACAAAAGACATGAGCGTACCTATAAATATCATGTTCAATTTATTTAACGCATATGTATTATCAATTTTAAACTATAACTGCGAGGTTTGGGGATTTATCAAAGCGGAAAACATTGAACGCGTTCATCGTAAATTTTGTAAAAGACTATTAAATGTAAAAATGTCAACAAATTCATTATCGTTATATGCCGAAGTTGGTCGATTCCCCCTGTATATAGACAGATATGTCAGGATCGTTAAATATTTTTTAAAATTATACACTTTAAAACAGGGAAATTGTATTCTTAAACAAATTGCGTTATTACAGAGATTAGAAATTGAATGCAAAAATAACGCAAACAATTGGACATCGAAAGTACGGGACATTCTTAACCAAACCTGTTTTGCCGATGTATGGCTATTCCCTGAATCAGTGAACACAGATCAATTTATCCCGTTACTTAAAAACAGATTACGAGACCAGTACATCACTAGCTGGAATGTCAGTGTCACATCATCTAGCTCAATGATTCTATATAAGGAACTAAAACCAGTATTCGAAAGATCATCGTATCTTGATATTGTTGAAAATATCAAACATAGGAATATTATTTCTAAATTACGTTTGTCGTCTCAC
Organism: Congeria kusceri; assembly: GCA_027627225.1. NCBI lineage: Eukaryota > Metazoa > Mollusca > Bivalvia > Myida > Dreissenidae > Congeria > Congeria kusceri. The sequence goes on from CM051035.1 coordinate 6,852,030, forward strand.
AAATTATTTATAGAAACGGGTAGACACCATAACATTGTCCGAGATCAACGCAAATGTGTGTTATGCAACCTAAATGACATCGAGGATGAATATCACTTTGTTCTTAAATGCCCTTATTATGCTGATGTCAGGAATACATTAATTCCAAAGTATTATAGATCCCGTCCAAATATGTACAAGTTTATCGAACTAATAAATAGTTCAAACAAAATATTGTTAAGAAAACTAGCTATTTTTTGTATAAAATGCTTTAAAATACGAGAAAATGTCATATATATGTAGTATAAAATATTTATATTCTTTCACAAAGAAAACATGTACAAATAATGTAATATTGTTGAAATTGTTAAAATACGTGTGACATTATGTAGTCACTATGTATTAACCTCATCCATGTGACATTCTCACGAAAACATGTTTATTTCGTGTCTATTTAAATTGATTTATCTTCGAAATGATGTATGTTTTGTATTTACTTCAAACGCATGTTGTTATTGTATATGTGTGTTAATGACGATGAGCTTTATATGCTTAAGTCGAAAAATAAACTATTCTGTATCAGTATATTGTGTTAACATGTGCATATAAAACCATTCAAACAGTACAAACTGTCATATTAATAAAATCGATTTTGTTAAACTACCTTCAATCAAAGCATTATGTTGAATACAAACACTTTTTAAAATTATTTCAAAATACACACGTGTGTTAATTTGTAAAACATTTATTCATATTTATACAGTTATCTTATTTACTGTGGGCTCACCTCACAAGAACAAACAGTGTACATGTTACTGTATAACTATTGAATAAACCAGTGGTAAGAGAGTAATAAGATAAAAATAATATAGTATCCGGAAACAATGCAATAGAATTGGAAACGATATTTCCAGTTACTTGCAACGTTTAATCATTTAGGAACAGTCTAAACATCCTCACATTGTGCAAAATACGTTTAAAGGGTTTGAAATTAAAACAAAAGTATATCAAATCCCTTCAGCTGTTTCCGGCAAATGTATGGTTCTATAATAAATAAAGGAATAACTATTCCCCTTGTTCAACGCATACAGAGAAAAATACAGATTTTACTAAAAAATAGTTGCATAGCTGTGTTATAAAAAAAGTATGGGAACAATCATTGTTTCATACAACATGAACTCATTTTCCACGAATGGATATGTACTTTCAATCACTGACGCAAATATATTCAATATATATATATATACATATATTAATCCGAACAACGGAACAATATCGTTTCACTACGCATTAATATAACCTGATGCACTCAGTTTGTAATAGAAGGTTTGTATGGGGGAACCCGTAGATTTAACTAAGCTAATTTAAGTTGAAAATTCGTAGGCTGACTATTCAAACACGTGTTCTCACCAATAAAGACACCAGTTTTCGATGCCGCTAGGTTTCGTCGCGTGAACCCTCCATCTTCCGCCGCCATATGAACACACTGTAGAACAAGCCGTTGCTGCGGATCCATCATAATGCCTTCCTGCTCGGATATCCCGAAGAAGGCTCTGTCGCACTCCTCTACCCTGCAAGAACGAACACTTTGATTAAGCGACGCTTTTCATTTCACATCTGGAGGTAAAAAGATGTCCTATCAAAACAACCAATTAGCTTAACATAATTATATTAATATTCATTTTCATACCTACTACTACTACTACTTCTACTACTACTACTACTACTACTACTACTACTACTACTACTACTACTACTACTACTGCTGCTTCTACTACTACTACTACTACTTCTACTACTACTACTACTACTACTACTACTACTACTACTACTACTACTACTACTACTACTTCTACTACTACTACTACTACTACTACTACTACTACTACTACTACTACTACTACTACTACCACATCTACTACTACTACTACTACTACTACTACTACTACTACTACCACATCTACTACTACTACTACTACTACTACTACTACTACTACTACTACTACTACTACTACTAGTACTATTGATGCTGCTGCTGCTGTTAATACTACGACAACAACAACAACTACTACTACTACTACTTGTGCTACTACTACTAGTACTACTACTACTACTGCTGCTACTACTACTACTCCTACCACTACACATACTACTACAACTACTACTACTATTACCAATGTTTTATATTGTACTTTTATATATGTTGTAGTAATCAAATATACAATTGTTTTTATAACAGTGATACCATTTATCTGTCCGGCCCAGAATACAGCTTATGTAGCTGTTTCAATACAAATGCCAATTGTATTCTTACCCGTGAATGAATCCTGCATGCCTCACGTACATCTTCCCTGGCACGTTTTCGTCGGGGTCATAGAAGTGATCCTCGTTCCATCGGTCGGCTGGTATACCCGTCACGTGATTTTCACCATTGACTAGCACCCTCCAGAAAACACTTAGGTCGTCGGCGCCTGGGAATCGACAACCGACACCGACTATAGCGATGTCATCTGCCGCCGACATGATTTATCAAATAATGCAAATATGGAAAAGAAATCATTTACCTTTGCAACGAAATAAGGGAGTTCGGTTTTACATTGATATACAACCCATCTCGAAATTTATTGAAAAACTTATTGTATTTTAATGTCATGTTTAAAAAAAAAAAATTGCAATCATAACACATGTATGTATACATACACAGTGTGTATTGGTTATTTTATGGCTTTTAAATAGAGGCCGAATTTAAAACATAACACATAATTGTATGAATACACAGTGTATTGGTTATTTTATGGATTTAAATAAATGCTGAATTGTTATCATAACACATAATGTATACACAGTATATTGGTTATTTTATGGCATTTTAAATTTATAAATGACAAATTTCATTAATAAGACAAATTGTATAAGAGGGTTGTTCAAAAATAACGTACACTGTTGCTGTAAAACTGTAAAGTTCTATTATGAGGACATATATGCATTATACATCAATTCATTTCACATTTTTATTAGAAATACAAAATCAACCGTAATATTTTGATAAATATATCTGTATGCACGTTGCAAATCTGTCTTGTAACTATGGCTACCATTATAGGGCATGGACTAAAGGTTCTCGCTAATTATCAAGAATAAGCTGCGTTTAAAGTATTCAGATAAATACCTGACTATCTATCTGAGTAATCTTTCCAATCCAATCTTGAATAAGCAACGTTTGGTCTTTGTGAGTCCCGTTTTTAACATCGCTAAAATGCCGCTATTGGACCGTCAGTAAATTTATGACACAATTAAAGTTTGTCGGGATTTGAGAAAAATGCGTAAGGAAATATTTACATTAATGAAGAAAACGCCATGCAAGAATCCTGCATTGGTGTTGAAATGGTACAGACGTTTTTTTGGATGCCATGAATCGCTTTAAGATAATGAAGGTCGGGGAAGAAAAATGTTGATTAAGGATTCAACCGTGGCGTCAATATGTGACTCTGGATAAAGACAGGCGCCTTAAAATGCAGACATTGTCCAAGATGTTTGAAATAGGCTGTATACAATGTATCAACAGTTCAACTGAAGATGTCAAAGGTATAATGTACGTGTACGTGTATATATTTACATCATTTCATGCTAAAACAAAAAAGTATTTTGTATTGACAGAGAATACGCGTGTAAGCAAGTGAGTACTACGTGCATTATGACATGTTCATGAACACTTTTTTGGTTACATCAAGACAACGATTTCCGGAACGCTGCAGATACTACAATACATGAAATTGGCGATCTTGGCTTTGGCAGGTCAGGTCCCATCTAACATTTAGTCCATACTTATATTCGTTTGACTTTGGTATTTCCCCAGCATTAAGTCCCAACTCAAAGTTCAGAAGTACAAAAGTGTACATGAAATAATGAGTGCAGCAGCAAACAGCACAACCCAGTTTGATGAAACATTGTATAGAGATCTATTTGAATAATAGATCCGCCGTTATCAGCGATGTGTATATTGCAATGGAGAGTACTCTGACAAGAATTAACGTTTTAACGCCATTTTTTGACATTACGACGCCGTCGACGTCAACGTTCTACATCCGCCGTGCGCAGTTACTTTCACACGCTTGATCATAACTATCCGAAGTATAATAGATGCTGATTCGGGTAATATTTTGGTTAAAATGTTGGTGCATTTCATTAAAATAGCTCAACTGATAGTCTACGTTGTTTTTTTGAACAACCTTCGTATACAATGCATTGGTTATTTTATGGCTTTTAAATTTTCTTTGTTTTGTTTGGATTTTTCGCCGTATTTAACAATAGTTCAGTCATATAACGGCGGTCAGTTAACCTACTCACTCTTTTCGTGGCAATTTTAGCCGATCTAAGCAGTTTACCAGTACCAAGTGCACATACCTATGCCAGTAACTGACAACTGCCCTACTTAGATCAAAGGTAGGGAGCAGAATGGCCGTAGAAATGTTTACATGACCAATCACCACACAAAGTTATGTGGCCAGGCTGGGGCTTGAACTTACAAACCCCGGATTGAGAGTCCAGCGCTCAACCAACTGAGCTAGCCGAGCCCGGCACCTTTTAAATAAATGCCAAATTTCAGTCATAATCCATGCTGTGTTGCCCTTCAGAGCCTTACGAGTTTGACCTCGAGTACGAAAGCTAATTTCTGATCGGTTCTTTATCTTAAAATGTTCATTTTAGAAAGTCTTTTTTTTACTGGAAACGTATTTTCTTTTTCTTAACATTATACTTAATAAGTTATGTACTAAAGGCATGCATGTGATGATTGAGCTTTAATTTCTGCAGAAAGCTCAGATCAGAAGTCCAGACAGCTTTCCTCAAATGCATTAAACTGAAATGTGTCCCACTAAACCACAAAATTAACTACGGAATCCTGTTTCTGTCAGTTAAAATTTCTTTCTTTACAAGGCGGCGACGATGCGACAACGCGACATTTTAATTTTTAATTTCTGCCGACCTTGCACTTTGAAAAACGTAGATACACGCAATTTGGACAATTATTATCGCCCAAATCTCATGTGTATATGAAATTGCACACAGCGATTAGTATCGCTAAAATCTCGCGTTGTCTCATTGTTGTATCTTCGCCCCCCCCCCCCCTCCGGTTTAATTGTTGGTAGGATGAAATTCCTGTACATATACCGTTTATATGAATTAGCTGTTTTTCATGCGTAACAGTAAAAACAATGGCTCATGACGTCCGATATTGATTATATGGCCGTATTTGAAATCTCTTAAATTAAACAAATGAGCATCTGCTCAATATCAATGTTATATCTGCTAAGGAGCTGCGAGGTAAAAAAAATAAATACCGGTGCGACAGTCTTATCATATCGTGCAAATTGTCCGGGGGCAAGGATGCGACGACGCGAGATTTGGGCGATAATTATCGCTGTGTTCCGGACCGCGACGTTGAGAAAATGCGACAATGCGATATTTGGGAGATACTTATCATTGTGTTCAATTCATAGACACACAAAATTTGAACAATAAGTATTGTCCAAATTATATAATTATAAATGTTAAAATGTCGCATCGTCGTGGCAGGGCGAAATTTAACTGGCAGAAACAGGATTCCGTAATTAGCAGATGTTAAATGGAGCTGAACCTTTTCTTATAATACGAACCAATAAATCGAAACGACTAGTGATAGGTGGAACTACGACTAGTGACAGGTGGAACTACGACTAGTGACAGGTGGAACTACGACTAGTGACAGGTGGAACTACGACCTGTGACAGGTGGAACTACGACCTGTAACAGGTGGAACTACGACTAGTGACAGGTGGAACTACGACTAGTGACAGGTGGAACTACGACTAGTGACAGGTGGAACTACGACTAGTGATAGGTGGAACTATTTTCAAACAGTATCACGAATAACAACTGTATTTGTTTTCTAAAAATAAACACATCAAATCCTGTTCATATTTACTGAATATTATGGTTTAAGACTGTCCAATAATTGAAATTTAATTTATCGCGTGTCCTTTTCAAGTTTTGTTTTGTTCTAGAAGCCATGAGTATTTATGTTTTCAGTGAGATAGCAGACGTAAAGACCGTTATTAACAGAAAATCGAATCACCGCTCTTGAAACGGTCATTTGTTGAAAAAAAGAATCGCCTGATTGAATTTATGACATTTTACCGATAATAAAGGTTTCTCCGTTCTAAAGGAAAGCTTTATTGATCAATCTAGGTAAATCGATTGCTGTTTTGTAATTACCTGACTTTAGTCCAACAAAAACATGTATGCGCTCAGATCTTTACAAAACATGTTAAGTGATCAATAAACAGACGTTCGTTAAATATCAGAACTATTGCAACTGCATGATCAAAACATCAATACTAAATGAATCAATACCATATAAATGTCTCTTTATGTAATGTGCAAATAACCTCAGGCTTGTCGAAAAGAAATAATAGATGTATTTTTATTTGAAATTTTGTGGAACAGTTTGTTTTTCTTCAATCGAAATAAAACATGACAAATAAATCTACGTGAAATAGATAGCGTCAACACAGGTAATATATCTATGTTTTAAATGAAAGTTGTGCTCCTGCACAGCTATTACAAAGCATGTAACACTGCCATAATTGTAGTAACAACAAACCGTTTTGTCATAAAAATCTCATTTTATAAAATTTTGATTTTTTTTCGGCATTTTTTTTTCATTTTCACGTCCTTACTCTATGAAAGTGGTGTATCTGGGGCTCTTTCAATTTTCTATTGGTCATAACTCACAACACGAGACAGTATTCGCGCACTTAAGAGAACAGAAAGGTCAAATTATATATATAATTTTATATATATTTTTTTATGGTCATTCTGATAATGGGATCGTTGGGCTAAAACTATATAAAAAAAAACAATCCTGGATTCAGACGTTGGTCTAGATCGCCACCGATTTCAAATCATTAGTGCATTAGCCTTTTACCTTTCCACATAAGTTTATGTAAATTCGTTCAAAACAGTGTTGCCTGAAGCTGCTTTCAATCAATAAACATACGCATGTAAAGCATATCCTCCTTGGCGAAATTAGTACTATTTTTGTCCCGCTTTGGTTTCTTCCTGGTCTTTGCGCTGTTTTGATTTGCGTGTTTTGTGGAGCGAAACCGCTGAATGGATTCAAGTTTCACAGGTACCAGTTATCGTGAACCGCAATCACAATTAAGCGCATTGTGCGTCTCCAGACGTTAAACACTCGCCTTCTCCAAAGTTCAGTTGCTTTAAGTGCGCATTAGAGACTGGTATGATATAAAATGGAGTACACTGCACAAAGGGTAGCTGTGTTCGTGCTCGGGATAATTTCGGTCATTCTGTGGCTTACAGCTCTGTTTACGAAGGGCTGGTTGATCCTGTTAATGTCGTATGGAGAGGCTAGGGTCACATTACTGGGCGGTCTATGGGGCTGGTCTGTCTGTGCGGAGGAAGCCGCCACCGCGAAGGAAGTCTGCGTATCCATCAAAACTGCAGGATCAGGGTTCCTCGGGGGCGGCAGCTACAATACGCCAGAACTAGGCGAGTAAACAATGCGTAGATGTTTAGTTCAAATATTAAAACTATTGGTTAAAACTTTGTTAATAAAAGCTGTGGTGCATGAATTCCTTTTTGTGTAGAATCGGTATTGGATTCTTTGAGGGAGATTATTTTAATGGTCCCTTGGTCCCTGAGTTGAGATCGAACCCACGGCGGACTCGATGGGTAATTGCCATAACACTACGTGGACATGCAAAGATTTGTATCTTTTCATATCATTTTCTATCTAGTTCATATAATCATATCATGAACACAATTTTAGCTGTTATACATAGTACGTGCACTGTTCTATTGACTTGTTTGGGGTTAGGCATTTCTTTTTGTTGTTTATTTTTTTAAAAATTTCGGAGGAAGTGTTTATAACTGATAAAGTTTGGCCACCGTTGCATTGTTATCATGATTTGCTGATTTTTGTCCTGGTTGTCCATTTTCATTTAAAATCTGTAAAATGCAATAACATCTATATTGTCGTTAAACTAAGTGTAAACTGTGGATCCTTTAACAACGACATACGATAGTTTTCATTTATTGGCGCTTTTGTACAAATATGGTATCTGCCTTATAATCTTTGGCGTTATACATTGTCACGTGTATGTGAAAGAATCCCCCAAAATAGTTTAAATAAGGTTTAAACGACCTTGTTTGTCGCAATTTCGGGATCGAATTTCAAAATTGAGATCACGCGGAACAGGATTTTGAAATGAGATCAAATTGCTTTTTAAACGAATATATGTATTAATTATAACTATAAATAGCTATCGTTAACTAGGTGAACGATTCATGCGATTAGAAGGCTCTGGTATAAATATTTTGTAATTCGATTACACACTTAACTGCTTAGTAAAAGCAGTTACACAATGGCGACCATCACAAAGCAGTTCGAAAGAAAAAAACATATGAGGCGTGTCTTGGGAAAACCGGGCTTAATGCATGTGCGTAAAGTGTCGTCCCAGATTAGCATGTGCATGTCTCTTCTAAACATAAATCCACTGTAGGCGGAAAGTGTTGTCCTGGATTAGTCTGTGCGTACTGCACAGGCTGATACGGGACGACACATGCATTTAGCCCGTTTTTCCCACGACACGCCTCATATGTATAACATACACAAGTTTACGATAAATCTGCAAAATTATAATTTGTGTGAACCTCATGGAAACGTATGCAGTCTATTAAGTAAAGTGAAGTGTATAAAACATTAGTTGAACTGATTGAACACGTTTGCACAGATCTCTATGAACTTTGTAGCCGATTAAAATGGTTTATATCTCTCACACATTTTATTTGTCTATAATATACTTTTTTTAACACTCCAACTGATTGGATAGGTTTATATCTCTCACAAATACGAATTATCCATATATATTTCTCTATCAATGGTTATAACGCTTATTGGTGCTTGTTGAAATGGTCACAATGCCGAAGTCGTGCTTGGTGTTTATTGGTCCAGGCGTCGTGCTTGGTGTTTATTGGTCCAGGCGTCGTGCTTGGTGTTTATTGGTCCAGACGTCGTGCTTGGTGTTTATTGGTCCAGGCGTCGTGCTTGGTGTTTATTGGTCCAGGCGTCGTGCTTGGTGTTTATTGGTCCAGGCGTCGTGCTTGGTGTTTATTGGTCCAGGCGTCGTGCTTGGTGTTTATTGGTCCAGGCGTGGTGCTTGGTGTTTATTGGTCCAGGCGTCGTGCTTGGTGTTTATTGGTCCAGGCGTCGTGCTTGGTGTTTATTGGTCCAGACGTCGTGCTTGGTGTTTATTGGTCCAGGCGTCGTGCTTGGTGTTTATTGGTCCAGGCGTCGTGCTTGGTGTTTATTGGTCCAGGCGTCGTGCTTGGTGTTTATTGGTCCAGGCGTCGTGCTTGGTGTTTATTGGTCCAGGCGTGGTGCTTGGTGTTTATTGGTCCAGGCGTCGTGCTTGGTGTTTATTGGTCCAGACGTCGTGCTTGGTGTTTATTGGTCCAGACGTCGTGCTTGGTGTTTATTGGTCCAGCCGTCGTGCTTGGTGTTTATTGGTCCAGCCGTCGTGCCTGGTGTTTATTGGTCCAGGCGTCGTGCCTGGTGTTTATTGGTCCAGGCGTCGTGCCTGGTGTTTATTGGTCCAGACGTCGTGCCTGGTGTTTATTGGTCCAGACGTCGTGCCTGGTGTTTATTGGTCCAGACGTCATGCTTGGCCTTTTTGGTCCAGACTTCGTGCTTGGCGTTTATTGGTCCAGACGTCGTGCTTGGCGTCTATTGGTCCAGACGTCGTGCTTGGCGTTTATTGGTCCAGACGTCGTGCTTGGCGTTTATTGGTCCAGACGTCGTGCTTGGCGTTTATTGGTCCAGACGTCGTGCTTGGCGTTTATTGGTCCAGACGTCGTGCTTGGCGTTTATTGGTCCAGACATCGTGCTTGGCGTTTATTGGTCCAGACGTCGTGCTTGGCGTTTATTGGTCCAGACGTCGTGCTTGGCGTTTATTGGTCCAGACGTCGTGCCTGGTGTTTATTGGTCCAGACGTCGTGCCTGGTGTTTATTGGTCCAGACGTCGTGCCTGGTGTTTATTGGTCCAGGCGTCGTGCTTGGTGTTTATTGGTCCAGACGTCGTGCTTGGTGTTTATTGGTCCAGACGTCGTGCTTGGCGACACTTTAAATATGGTTATTGACATGGCTATATTGATTACTTTCGCAAACGTTGTGCTTGTCGACACTACCAACGTGTTTGTTAATATGGTCATAGTACTCACTTGTGCTTAAACATGCTCATTGATATTGTCATAGTGCTTATTGGTGCATAGGTCATGCCTGCTGTCACGTTCATCATGCTTGGTGGCGATGTCAAAGTGCCTGCTGAATATGCCATCATGCATGCTTTAGTACTCAATCCAACCGGAAATGTTCCTCAATTTTCTCCGAAAAATAATATTAGCTTATTACGGAGAACGAATTGTGCTCACCTGGTGTTATAATTCGTTGTGAAATTTTGCATATCGCAATATGCTTACTGTCATGTTGCTTGTTGCCTACTTACATGTATTCATTTCGCTTAGCGGTTTTTCAGACTGTAGTCGTGTAGTGCGTACTGGGTGTTACATAGCATTAAATAAAATAATCGATATGTGAAAAAATAACGGTACAATTATTATAGGACATGTAATTGTAATCGGAAATAACCTCACCGACAAGCATGATGGAACAATCAACAAGCATATTGGAACACCCATTAAACATAATGCATTTTTTACTTAAAGGCACTAACAAGGTGATAAGCGTGAAAGTAAAACCTTCTAAGTTAAATGTTGATATAACAAATACATAAAATAATTAATTATGCGCTAAACTTTATACATATTAACAAATGAATGGAATTTGAACAGTTTAAAATTCAGTTTGTTTACATTTTCAACACTACGAATCTCGCCGAAGTTGCTCGTGTTTTATGTAGAATATCATGCAGCACGCCGAATGTTAACGGTGAACAGTTTGATTCAACAGTCTGAATCTGGCCACTTTCAACTTTTATGCGGCTTTAAATACCCGTCCATAATATTCGATGCTTTCTAATTTTTACTTGAACTTGTTTGTTGCAGCATTCGCAACCCCGTCCATCACTCTTCTGTTTGCGTGTCTGGTGTTCGGACTGGTTGGGCTCGTGATCGCGTTCTGCACCCTCAAGGACGGCTCGGGGGTCCGACCCTTCAGGGTCAAGGCGGAGGTTATGTGGATCATCGCAGGTGAATATTGCCTCTGTAGTATCAGACGCGATTCAAACGCCCAGACTAATACAGGTGCTTTGGCTGGCATGCTCATACAATTGTCCTGACTCTTAAAAAAATCATGTAACAGCAAGTATTGAAACGCTTATGCGTAGCGGCGAGCCTGCCAAATGGTGCATTTTTTGTATTTTGTTGTGTTAATTGTTTATCTCCCATTTTAAATATGAAAGGGACTATGTCAACGAAAAACTGGCTCCCTATTGCACTATTAATTATACTAGTTGATATAAATGCGCTTTACAAAGACATGTACATTAAATGAATACAAATAATATAATACGCAATAAAATATTTGATGAAAACAAATTAGCAAAGAAGTCTAATAAAATTAACCCCAAGCGGGTATTGAACTCACGACTTAGGAGCCATACGAAGAAATGACAGTAGACAGCGCTTTCACCAACTGCGCCATATCGTGATTAGTAAGGAGTCGTTTGTAAACTATGGTTATACAAAATCCTCATAATTCTGACGTCAAAATGTGAACAGGAAATGGACCAACAAACACAAACCATAATATAAATTGATTTTTATCTCAGATGATATATAGCCTGTTTAAACCGTTATTTTATGCCAGTATTAATATCTAAATTTCCTTTTTTTTAATAAAGAAATTGCCCCCTTGAGGCCCTTGTCGATGACATTATCCTTTTAACAGTTAATATGTCTTTTAATGAACACAGTTAAAGCCTGTCATTTCTGAATGTTGACAATAAATCTGCCTTTTAATATATCACCAAATCACTAGATGACATGTCTTTATAATGTCAACAATTACGGTCAGTCGTTTTAAATGTTAACAGTTATTTGCCCTTTTTGGTGGTATCAGTTTAACTGGCCCTTTGGACGTTAACAGTTAATATGCTCTTTTCGTTGTATCTAATAATCTGACCTATAGTATGTTAACAGTAAATCTGTCGTTTTTAATGTTAACAGTTAATATGCCCTTTTGGATGCAAACAGTAAATCCGCCCTTTTGGCTGTTAACAGTTAATCTGTCCTTTTGGATGTTAACAGTTAATCTGCCCTTTTGGCTGTTAACAGTTAATCTAACCTTTTGGATGTTAACAGTAAATCCGCCCTTTTGGATGCAGACAGTAAATCCGTCATTTTGGATGCAAACAGTAAATCCGTCCTTTTGGATGTTAACAGTAAATCCGCCCTTTTGTATGTTAACAGTAAATCCGCCCTTTTAGATGTTAACAGTTAATATGCCCTTTTGGATGTTAACTGTTAAGATGCCCTTCTGAATGTTAACAGTCTATCTGCCTTTTGGAGGTTACAGTTAATCTACCATTTTTGGTGTTAACATTTATGGCATGTCCTCGTGGGTGTCAACAGTTACTCTTCATTTTTAATGCTTTCGGCTAAGTCGCACGTTTTATGTTAGAAATTATATTGAAAATAACAGTTAGTAAGGCCGTTTGACTGTTAACAGTTTATATGGTATTTCGACTGTTTACAGTTAATATGGTATTTTGACTGTTAATTTGGCCTTTGGAATTTTAACAGTTTATCTGACATGTTCAAGGTTTACGGTATATCTGCCTGTTAACATTTATAGCTTGTCCTCCTTGGTGTTTACTGTTACGTTTCATTAGTGCTTAAAGCTAATTCGCACGTTTGTATTTTAGCAGTTAATCTATGCTTAAGTGTGTAACAGTGAATCTGAATGTTGATTCTAACGGAAAAAGTGTATAGATGAGTAAAAAATATTTTTGTGTAAGTTTCCCGTTAAGATTTGAAGGCTTAGTAGATGTATCATGATCTGCTCTCTCCCCGGCAGTGTGTGCGACCACTCCTGTCCTTGGCATGATGATCAAAAACAACGTTTCCTTCAGCATGTACCTGATGGACCTTGGTAACACTGGACTGTCCATCCAGTTCCCCTACTCGCTGTTCTTGACTGGTAAGCGGTTCATCATTATTGACATCAACTCCGCCAAGAAGCTTTTACCGGCGTTGGGTGAATTAAATGTGTGTATGTACGATCGTTTTTTTATAAATTATTTTCAAAAGAGACCATATATCTTGAAAGCAGACAAATAAACATAAACATGACGAAGGAAACATTAATATATCGAAGCAATCAACAAAAACTAGTGTCGACTTTTGCATCGTTCAGTAGTGTTGTGTAACCTTAAGCAACTGTCGAGTCACCGAATATACATGTATTGGAGTTTCCGGCTGTACAGCCGAAAACTAGTTTGAGATAAAAATGTAGCCAATAAGGCGTGTTACACAAATGGTTCCAATCAACTTTTTTTTCCATTTTAAATCGAAGTATATGATTATTTACATTTTCGGGTTGTTTTAATTTATATCACTATGTCTGTAGTAAGATCGTACATACACTCTTTAATGGTTCTTGGTTTGTTTGTTAGCATCTTTCGGCAAAATGATGCTGTCAATGGATTTGCATGAAATAGTCCGGGAAGGTTTGGACTGAGCACATAAAGTAATGCTTAGAGTTTGGTGGTAAAGGACTCTGTAATTTTTGCAGAAAGAACACATTGCCACATATGCTTTGTTTTGTTGCTCAAAACACGGGAACATGAGCTTCATTGAGTGTTTCATTTCTGTTTATTACCTCAGCAGCTCTATTGGCCAGCAGTCAATCTAAGAATGTTTTGAAATTATTTTATTAGGATTAACATGAACGCAGCCTACTCAGTCAGTGATCTTCCTGAATAAACCGAAAACAAAAAGAACCGAAAACGGACTCGAAAACGATATTAAATCTCTTATCAAGCTATATTAAATAGGTTCTATCTATACTTACAAAAAAGGAACATGAAAAAATATGTTGCAAACACAAAATTTCTATTTTACCTTAAACCCGCTTTATTGTGAAAATAAGAAATAAAAACCTGTTAGAAATAATGACATTTCACATTAAGCTTAATTAAGGTGTCTAATATAGGAATAATGAAACTCCAGAGACATCATCAGGAGAGAAACACTTATTACAATCCGTTCGTCCTTTATTTTAGAAAAGTGACCAATTGCCCTATACAATACAAGACAATACATGCAACACAAAACAAAACATAAAAATGATTAAAACTGGGGTCACCGCCTTAGAACGGTCAATGTATAACATTGGGGATTAAACCGGTTTAAAGGCATGCCGAACCGCCTAGTTCCTTTCTTCAGTCAGTAAAAATCAAAAGCTAATACTTGTGTAACAGTTCCAAAATTAAAAATAAAATAAAATAAGTTATTGTATAAGTTTCCAATATCAATTTGATTGGTATTGTAATTTCATTTTATCTATTTACTATAGCATTTACAACGTCTCAACACATATCATTCCGTTGTTCAACTGCTTGCAGGACTGGGCGCTGTCGTCGGTCTGGTGGCCGCTCTGCTGATGTTCAACCTAGTGCGGAAATCCACAAAACTTACCCCACCCGGCCAGTGGGTGGTGTTCCAGAACCAACCGGTTTAAGCGTCCTGTGCATGAGGACTGGGACGAGTACCGTAATTACTCTAAATGTTGGGACACTTATATTTTGTTTTTGCTGTCCAAATTTTTTGAAGCAGAAAAAATTATTCCCTTTGAATGTGTCCAAATATTTAGAATCTTCAATTGGGGTCCAAACACATTATTTGTAAGGTTCAATTACGTAGTGGGTGTGTATATTAATCCCTATACAACAAGCAAATCACAGTGGATATAGATCTTTGCCCCGGGGAGTAATTTATGACGCGCCGACAAGAGGCTACATTGATGAGTTCAGCTGTCATGATATGCAGATATATGGACTATCCACGTCAATCGCTACTTTGACAGTTTGCTAATACATTGCAATTTATCAGTGCCGGTAAATAACAGTGTTAGACGGCGAATTTTAATTGCCGGCGTCACGGAAATTGGCACTAAATTGCCAATTTGCAAAACATTGTCCCAAAATGTAGAAACGGAAACCATTCTAATTTTCAAAGTGTCCAAAAATTAAGAGTCACGAAAAATAATTATTTTATCGTATTTTGAGGGTGTCCCAACATTTAGTGTCCCAACATATAGAGTACTTATAAATACCGCGTATCGTTTCATCTAACGTTGCAAATCATTTATATATATATGATCATTAACGTTAATAGTAGCTTTTACATAAGTTTATGACTGCATTCGGTTTATGTTCTCCAATCTTAAGCACGCTATCGCATAAATATATTGTCACTTCATAGTATTGTTTGGTTAATTTATTACGAGGCTTGTTTTTGTTATAAGGACATGATTTGTTTTTAACACGTTTAAATTGCATGTTCAATTTAAAAAGCTTAAGTAGTTTTTTTTAACTATAATTTGATGAAAATGTATACTGTTATGGCCAATACAGTACCGTTAGATAATGGAAGGCTAATAAATAAACACCTTAACGTAATGTTTTATAAACGACTATTAGCGGGAAAGTGTCGATATCGTTAAAATTACCCCGTATAAAACGATTGCTTTTTGCGTTGCTTGTCGCCACAAAAAAGGAATCGTTCTGTATGTATGCTTTGAAGGTCAACTCATAAAGACGTTTGTTCACGATTTTGCGGCGACGCGCATATGAGGCGTTACACTGCTGTTCAGTAACATTTCCCATTCAAAGGTTTACTTTTGCTATGCAGGATTATAGTTTACCTACTCGCTGTTCCATTTTCTATTAGTTATTTGAGAACTTAATACATCTTGTTATAAACGTTATTTTTTTTCAAGAAATACGTTCATTGTGTACCATAATACTTGTTGCTTATTTACACATTAGCTTTAGAATGCTTTATAACTTTCGCGAACGTTTTTTCTGAAAATATAAGTCCATAACTAACAGAACGAATACAAAACTCCTTATTTTATTACAATGTGTACTAGTTTTAGAAATGTTTTACAAATGTCTTAAACTTACGAATTTGATTTTTCTATTCTTTGTTTGTTTACTTTTTGTTATAAAATAATGTATAACGTCTATGAACATATACTAATAGGTTTATCTAAATATATCTATTTCGCAAATAAACATAGGATCGACTTAATTAATATGTAACATCACTTTTTGCTGGATTTTAATGTTAAGCGCCAAGTTACAAATGTGTTTTTCTTCGTTTTAAATATAATTGCTATTATTGAATGCCACGAATATTGTCAAATCAATGACATGTATTGTATGCTAAGTTTGTCGTTGTTGTTTGTATCTTTTAAAGGAATGCTTAAATGTCTATTTATCAGTAGTAAATATTAAACACACATCGAATATTTAAGAACATTCTCCAAAAGTAAACTAAATTTTATCAATCACATTCCCTTGACATGCTATTTCATTGAAATATGTACTATGTTTATATGGCTATGTACTGATTGTATTCGCCAATAAAATTGTCTGTCTGTCTGTCTGTCTGTCATATATCGGGTATAAGATTAAATAGCGAATAGGCTAGACCATATATATGTTGTGGGATTAAATATAGAATAGGCTATATATGTTGTGGGATTAAATAGAGAATAGGCCATATATATGTTGTGGGATAAAATAGAGAATAGGCTATATATATGTTATGGGATTAAATATAGAATAGGCCATATATATGTTATGGGATTAAATAGAGAATAGGCCATGTATACAAAGCTTGTTTTAGTAATGCTGGCTATTGAAACTAATATTTAAAAAAACACTCGACAATGTATTTATATAATGCGACTGACTTAATAACCATAAGTACGTATGTTTTTCCTTTCATAAATATTTCGCATGCCTATATAATTTGATGTGCTTGTTGTACTTATTTGAGCAAATAAAGAATTGCTTAATACAAAAGCATGTATAATCCGAATCAGATGTGAAGTGTTTGTTGTACAGACTTGAGCAAATAAAAAATAAAGCACTGCTTATTGCAGAAGCATGTTTAATCAAAATCAGATGTGAAGTGTGTGTTGTACTTATTTGACCAAATAAAGCACTGCTTATTATAGAAGCATGTATAATACAATTAAGATATAAAGTGTTTGTTGTAGTTATTTGACCAAATAAAGCACTGCTTATTACGGAACCACATATAATCCAAATTAAATGTGAAGTGTGTTTATTTTTGTGGATTTAGTATTACTAAGTAAAAACGATACATGGCGAACTTAACGTGAGGCTGCATTTGGTGGATAAATGATAAATGAAGTGGAAACTTAATACAAATCGTTATAAACGGATAAAGAAAGAATACATTTATGATTTTCAAAACCAACACAACGGTTTGACTTCTCTATTTAATTTTTATCATATATAAAATTCATACATTTTAAATACATCTTGTATAGTAAAGTAAACTTTTTATCTCTTTTGCTTGAGTGTCGTAACTTAGTCTATAAACAACGCTACGTGTTGTTGCTTTTTCCGTATAGACAAGTCCAGTTCATTTTGTAAAACCCGTATGCGATAGAATTTAGCCGCAAATGTCGTAAAGCTAAATTAAAGCACAAGAAACAACATATAATGGGAAACATAATAGAAATAAATTATGTATAAAACATGAAACCGTTACCAATGCAACTCACACTCCCATGTGTTGCACTACTAAGAAATAATTCAACATAATGTGACAAGTTTCCCTTTCTCAAATGATAACGATTCCTTTGAAAAACATTGAAGAACACTTTGGTCCAGACGATGGTCAAGATCACCAGAAAAACTTTAATCATGTGTTCGTTGGTCCACTTCCATGCTTCCCAGTTAAGTTTGCGCGAATGTGTTCATTACATTTTGACTTAATATAATGTGCTTACACACATAAACCCATCGTTGTTTAAAACATCACTTACTTAACAAAACATAAACATAGAGACAACAGACAGACAGGCACAAAGACTAACGGACGGACGGACGGTAAGACTGGCAGGCAGACAGATAGGCAGGCATGCAGGCAGGCTGAAAGACTGACAAACATATACACATGTAGAAAGATAGACAGACATACATGACGTCATACTGGCGCCGTTAAAATCATAAATTCTATGGCTAAGAAACAATTAGTGATCCTCAATTTGACATACAACTGTGTGGTAGAGTGTGAAATCATACAATGGTTGAAACAATTAGTGATCCTCAATTTGACATACAACTGTGTGGTAGAGTGTGAAATAATACAATGGTTGAAACAATTAGTGATCCTCAATTTGACATACAACTGTGTGGTAGAGTGTGAAATCATACAATGGTTGAAACAATTAGTGATCCTCAATTTGACATACAACTGTGTGGTAGAGTGTGAAATCATACAATGGTTGAAAGAGGGTACGGAGTAGCTACGGATAATCTAGATATGTAAAGGAACTTAAAGGGACTACGACTATGGTTTCCTATTGCTTTTTGAATTTTGTTAGATTATAGATTTGCGCTAATTGAAGACATGAACATTAAATAAAGAATAAATAATATAATACATAGTAAAACATGTTTGAAAAAATTAAAACCCCAAGCGGGTATCGAACTCACGACTTAGTAGCCATACTAAGAAATGACAGTAGACAGCGCTTTAACCAACTGCGTTATTCTGCTTTGTAAAGAAATTTTCGTAGACGATAGTTATGCAAAATACTCAAAATTCTGACGTCAAAATGTAAACATGAAAATTGCCAAACAAACAAAACCCATATTATATATTGATAATCATCTCAGAATGCGAAAATTATTTTCCCATTATATATTCCTTATTTTAACCGTGATTATATGTCATTATTAATATCTTAATTTAAAAAAAATCACCCCCTTGAGGCCCTTTTTGTTGACATAGGCCCTTTAAATCAAAACACACACGCACCAAAGGGAAAGCAGTCATGCTATGAATGATGTAACGTACAAGGCAAGATTAATCACAACACGGGAGAAACTGAAGTAAATCATACTCGTTTTTGTAATCGTAACAGGAGAGACAAATCGCAACAAGGCTACGCATGCACAAATGATTTTTTTTTTGTTACAGATAAAATATTCAATGTCTTATCCCAATACATTGTTGAAAAGATAAGGTCATACCCTTTGAAAAAAAAACAGCTTTAAAAAAATCTATACACTGTAACTCAAAATATGTATCTTAAAACAAACACACCTGTTTTGACCAACATGGAGGCTGCCATTTTGCGCATGAATATATGGGCCAAAAGTTATGAAACTGGGAACAACAAAGACATGGTAGTGCAAAAACAGGCTTTTTTCTTATTGCTTACACATATACCTTTAAATTGATACCAAATCATATCATTTAAACTATATATCAAAACTCATATGCATCATGCACTGAACCATATGTGCTTATTATATAACTGACAGGGGTTATTAGACCACAAGCGAGATCAGTCCTACCAGAAAGATAAAGACTGGATGGATCATATGAGACATATACTTAGGAACAAAGATATCTTGATAAATATGAAACATTGAAACAAGGCATGTGTCCACAGTTACATGTGTTCTTGCTATTTTTCCAAATGTATTCAAAGCAGAGTCACCCGCCCCACGGATGTACACGTTGTTACAACAATAAACCATGTTATGTTTATATGCCGGAATATTTGTTCATTTATGTGCTCGATGTCACTGGGTGACCTCAACATTTCTTAATTTTGTTGCCATCGTTTTACTTTTTAATATCAACCGATACATTTAATATGTTTGAAAACAACTGATTAAGAGCTAGCTAACTTCATAAATAGTGAATACATTTTAGCGCTTTTTTGACGTTTCCTTGTGAAAAAAAAAACAACATTTTGATATTTATTTCTTTAAAGTCACCCGCCCCACGGATGTACACGTTGTTACAACAATAAACCATGTTATGTTTATATGCCGGAATATTTGTTCATTAATGTGCGCGATGTCACTGGGTGACCTCAACATTTCTTAATTTTGTTCCCATCGTTTTACTTTTTAATATCAACCGATACATTTAATATGTTTGAAAACAACTGATTAAGAGCTAGCTAACTTCATAAATAGTGAATACATTTTAGCGCTTTTTTGACGTTTCCTTGTGAAAAAAAAACAACATTTTGATATTTATTTCTTTAAAGTCACCCGCCCCACGGATGTACACGTTGTTACAACAATAAACCATGTTATGTTTATATGCCGGAATATTTGTTCATTTATGTGCGCGATGTCACTGGGTGACCTCAACATTTCTTCATTTTGTTGCCATCGTTTTACTTTTTAATATCAACCGATACATTTAATATGTTTGAAAACAACTGATTAAGAGCTAGCAAACTTTATAAATAGTGAATACATTTTAGCGCTTTTTTGACGTTTCCTTGTGAAAAAAAAAACATTTTGATATTTATTTCTTTAAAGCGACATATTCATAGGCTGTGAAATTGCCACACATTTCAAAATTAAAAGTACATTGTATTGTAAGGATAGAATGATCAGTCCTGACAGAACAGAACAGTATTCGAAATTATGTGTCGTTTATCAATTGAAATTGAAATGTCTAGATAAACTCACACTTATAACGATTTGAGTCGATAGTTTTAAAGCAAGCGTTGTCTTACATATGGCTATTTGGAACGACCTGTCTGATATAGACATTCCGTAGTTCCTTTCGTGTCATATTCGACCATTTATAAAATCACGACACTAGTAAGTTTAACTATACTATGTCACATCTTAGATATAGGGTTTCTCAATTATGTTTACTGATAAGGTTTATGCATGCAACTGCGATCTTAGAGCTGTTCGCCCGAAGAAGCTATCTGTCGACTCTGTGTAAAAAGAATGTAACAACAGTTTTAATTAGTAATCAACAAGGTACGTACGTTTATGTATATATGTTAAAGAAAACATTAATTTGAGATATTTCGAACGTACTTTATTATTACTATTATGCTTGGTAGTTCTCTTTAAAATGCACCAATATTCAAGTTTTCCTCATAAATATTGAAACATATTATATGATTTTAAACAAAAGGTATTGATAACATAAGAGGAATTAATGTTATTACAATTAATACTTCGCAGTTAAAATACATTATATACATTATGTTTTTGTAGATGGCTTATCAACTATTAATGGTACTATTTATGGAGTGTATTCGAGAATCTATCGCTCGGTTTACTTTCTGCACTCTGCAAGACTCTACACCTGTGTTCAGTAGCCCGCAGTTAGATGCGCCTGTGTCTAATGTACTCGCTAAAGACACGTGTTTCCTTGGCGAGATGCACGAGGGCTGGGTCAGAGCTCTGGATCTCCAGGTATTGTAAGGCGAATGCTTTAAATACAGGAAATTATTTTTCTCAAAACTTTCATGTATTACTCTATCTAAAACGTTCAGTAATTCTGTATTTGCATTAATCTTAATCGGTTTAATTAAGCTGCAAAAAACTTAGATTTAACATTTATTTGTATATCGGAACATGCAGGTATATTTGTTCATTTATCTGCATTTCCCACAATTTTACACTCAGTTATATTACTGTTGTGTTAGTTTGAAGCATCTTCGTTTTAGCTAACGTTTGTTCGAAAAACATAACTTTCATTTCAGGAAGGCTACTTGTATTCCCCAGCCTTGTACAAACCACACGGGACAAGTAATACAAGTCCTATTATAACGAACACAGGTTTGAATTCTTCATAAAAATTACACATATTTAGTTATGAAACACGTATCTTGTACAACTGAGAATGTTAAAATACTTAATGCTTAGATAAAAAATTAAAACAGACAGAAAATTCCTACCAGAAATTTAATTTTGCACCGCGATATATATTGCATACAAACATGTTGCAATGTTCACAGATTTTATATGTATTCCTCCGTTCATTGATAAGCATATACAGTATATGTGATTGAATGAGAGTAATGCTTACGGCGAAATTGATTCTAGATGGGTTGAAGGCGATCAAGTCACACGGACTGAAAACTCGTTCAAGGATACTACAAGAGGAGAGCTTGCACGCGTTTCAAAATAAACGAAGAGAGCTAACACGCCGCCAAGAAGGACAGCGAGTGTTGTTGGGTATGTGGCGTTTGTACGTTTAACGTTCTACATTATATATTATATATGCATGAACAGTGTTTCCAATGATGCGCAACTGTCTAGAATGAATATGCATTTTATCTTACCTATTTTTGTCAAAATACAATAGTACAGTTTTTCTCAATAACAACAAAAAGTTTTTTAAAAAGCTGCAGCTGATCCCATTAAGTTTTTCACTACAAGTACTACTACTAGTATTAGTAGTATTAATAGTATTAGTAGTAGTAGTAATAGTAGTAGTAGTAGTAGTAGTAGTAGTTGTTGTTGTTGTAGTAGTACCGGTAGTAGTAGTGCGCATATATCTTGATTCATCAGCACAATAATAGTTAGAGAGGTAAATAGTTATATAATAAAACTGCATTGTGCTGTTTTGCAAGTCGACGGCGCGTGGGGACAGTGGACAAGGTGGTCTGTATGTAACTGTAACAGCACACAGACAAGGGTCCGGAAGAGTGACAGTCCTGCACCGGTAGGGTCAGGTCAGAAGTGTCCAGGTTAGCGCAAGATATAACGAGTTGTACACTGGATACACAGACACTTTGGCCTGGTATTTGAAATATACATGGCGTTAATTTTCTATTTGGCGTCTCATTTAACTGCATAACTACTACGGAGATTGGTGACATATACTTATTAATCGCTTACAGTGGATGGCCAGTGGGGAAGTTGGTACCCATGGAGTCAGTGTTCTACGACCTGTGGTATAGGTACAATATTTCGAGTGAGGTCCTGCAATAATCCCCGTCCACAGAATGGAGGTCTGTACTGTGAGGGCAGTGAGGAGTATCGTATTTAGTGTCAAGGGCCGCCCTGTCCAGGTAGGTGTTTAAGATAAGGCGGGGTATTAGCTTCCGGCAATAAATAATAATTGTTTGAACAGGTGTCATCTGATCGCATCTTAGCCAGCGCATATGTATCAGTCATGTTTATAAATGAGGCGGGTCGTGGGTAAACCAGGCATGTAAAGCGTAAATTATTGTCCGCACAGGCTAATCCAGGACGGCACTTTGCGCCTACAGTGGATTTATGTTAAGAAGAGACTTCCTTGAAACAGAAAATACCATAAAAGCGGAAAGTGCCGTCTTGGATTAGCCTGTGCGGACTGCACAGGCTAATCCGGGACGACACTTTACGCACTTGCATTAAGCCCGGTTTTCGCATGACACGCCTTAATTAATGTTTACTATTTTCCAATTTAATTTATAATATGTGTGTACAAAAAATGAATCCAAAAGGACCCAGGCCGACAGACTTACAACCACGCAGAAAGGAAGTCAGGCAGGTATGTAAAGGGACCAGCTGTTGTCGCAGGTACTTGTATGGTCATGATCTCGTTCGAAGCCTGTATTCATGGTATTTGTTTAATTGTATGTTTTAGACTGGTCTCACTGGTTCAATGGTCACTGTTCAGTGTCATGTGGGAA
This sequence comes from Congeria kusceri, assembly GCA_027627225.1. Lineage (NCBI taxonomy): Eukaryota > Metazoa > Mollusca > Bivalvia > Myida > Dreissenidae > Congeria > Congeria kusceri. The sequence goes on from CM051035.1 coordinate 6,875,752, forward strand.
CGGATCTCAGACACGAGTGCGTCACTGTTCCACGGGTCACGCTGAGGATTGTGCAGGCAACAGCAGCGATGTGGTTGCCTGTCAAAAAAGCCCTTGTAAAGGTACACGAATACCAGAAACCCCCGAACAAGTACAAGTGTGTATACAATTATATATATACACATAATTCCATCGAATATTTTTTGCAGTCGTAATAAAATCAAACAGTTTGGAAAACTGACTATAGCGAGTGTTTACATTATTTGACATTTGAGAAATAATTTTCGATTTATCGTTGTTTATCGGCCGATAAACAACGATTTGGAGTTCTAATGCGTAGGAATTAAACCACGAGGGCGTTAGCCCGAGTTGTTTAATAGTCACGCATCAGAACGGCAAAGAGGTATTTATTGGCTGATAAACAACGATAACGCGAACATTATTTCGAATCGAACATGATTTGACATATATTTTTGCAATTGTAATTGGAACTACATTTTTATTATGCTCCGCTCAGAATCGGGACTTGTTTATGCATTCTTTTTGAGTAGTTTTACAACGATAATTTTGTTCTTTGTCTTAAGTTAATTTAGCGAGTTTCATTTTATAATACTGGTTTTAAAACGTGTTAGCCACACTAACCTAATTTATAACACGTTTATCTGGCAGTCGATGGTTCCTGGTCTTCGTGGTCGCCGTGGTCACAGTGTGAGGTCACATGTGAAGACGGTCACATACACCGGACACGGACTTGTACAAATCCAGCTCCCGCATTTGGTGGTCTGAACTGCTCTGGAGCGAATCAGGAAACCAGCACGTGCAAGCTTGCAACGTGTCCAGGTTGATTGTACAATAACGTGTATTCCACAAATTGTGCGTTATCAACGCCAAAACATAAACAAAACCCTAAAATATAAAAAAATAACATTTACATTAAAAAATTAAAATAGAAGTTACAAAACCATTTGTTGTGCTGCTTACAGCTAAAACGTTTGCAAGTTCACATAGATTAAAATAATGTTATAAATTTTACTGGTCGACCAGAGTTAAGTTTTAAGAATTATATTTTAATATAAAAACGTATTTTAATGGTTCAAAACATATGTCTACTTGCGAGACAGCCTGGTCCCCCTGGTTCAATGGCCACTGTTCTGTGACATGTGGGATCGGAACTCAGACACGTATACGTCACTGCTCCACGGGTCACGCTGAGGATTGTACGGGCAACAGCAGCGCAGTGGTTGACTGTCAAAACCTCCCGTGTGAAGGTACGTCTGTTACCGAATCAGACTAGCTTATAATCAAGCAGTTTTTTTTTTAAGTTTTTTTTTAAATAATCTTAACACTTATAAGACGTGTTATTTTAGTCCACGGTTCTTGGTCCTCGTGGTCAACATGGTCACAATGTGACGTCACATGTGAGGACGGACACATACACCGGACAAGAACGTGTACAAACCCAGCTCCCGCCTTCGGTGGTCAAAATTGCTCAGGAGTGATTCAGGAAACCAACACGTGCACGCTTGCACAATGTCCAAGTATGTCTGAATGTTATTTTTGGCATTGTTGTTTTGCAAATATTAGACCATAATGATGAAAGATTCAATTTGTATTAAACATCTTCATGTAGGTAACACAATAAGTCAAGTATTTTAGTACTTAATAACGTACAATATGTTTACCAGATTGGAGCGAATGGTTCCTCGGAGACTGCTCGGTGACCTGCGGGGACGGCACCCTGTCGCGTATGAGGATGTGTTCTTCCGGTCATGACGAGGACTGTCCGGGATCTGCCTTCGACACCGTGCCGTGCTCTCGGCCGACCTGTTGACACCTCAGCATTGTTTGTTTTTTTTACCATTCGTGAATTTAAATCTGAGCAAAATCTTTTTCTGGATGAAGAGTGTTACAATAAACACGTCCGTCGGCACACCGGCGCTTGTTATTCCCTCTATAACATATGATTCATCTGCATATTTTAAACACTAAATCCAAACAAATGAGAAATGCAAGGACCAATGGTTATACACGATGGAACTGTACAAAAACTATTATATTTTGTAGTGATTTCAAAACTCAATTAAGTTGATTATGATTAAACATAAAAATGGTGGACAATTCATTGTCCAAGTTGTTTCTTCTATCACAGTACCAATTAAGATGAGGAATCGTAGCGATTATCCATCAGTATGATGAAATATTTCTGTCTTTATTCCTTTATCTGAATAACGAAAGGAAAATGTCATATTTCTCAAAATCACAATAAGTTATGACCAAGACATTTATACAAGCTTTTTTAAATGACGCAGTTTTTGCTCTGACTGTATACAATACATTGTTTAATTCCGAAATAAGGCACACGTTACTGCAACAGAACGGCATCTGCGACAAACAGCTGCTCGTTATCCTGACAGATGAAGGGAAGTGCAGTGGGAAGCTCTCAACAAGATTTGACATAGATTTGCAGGGCACGTAAAGGGTCGTGTGTCTAGCAGGACAACTAGGACACCGTGCCTATAAATGACATAATTCCAGTCGTATATGCCCACAATGGCGAACCCAAGGGCTGTAAGATATTGAATCTAGTCTATATTACAGACACGGCGTATGTTGTTGCATGGAAACCCTTTATAAATATAACACTATCATTCAACACTATCATTAAACACTAAATACAGATCCTGAAAGATATATCTGATCAAAGTCATATATTTTTATTTGACAAATATATGTAGTCTTAGCTAGTGAATGATTTTGTGTAAGATACAAATTGTAAGGCACACATCTTTCCTGAATAAGCCGCACTATAGTGACTATACACAGACATGCCCGCGGTGCACGTGCTTGTCATGTTGCAAGTCGCATGCAACTTACACCTATTTGCATCTTCATTACGCATATGTACACAGGAACCATACGTTTTGTACAAATGTTATATATATATATTATTTTATTATATCAGGCACAGTGTTTATGTGTCGAGTAATTGCTGATGGCGCTACTATAATTGTAATTCATAGGATCAGAGATAAACTGTTGATACTGGATAAAGGGGTCGACAGATACACACTCTTCCCCATCCCATTTTAATTGGTCCGGGTATTCGCTTGTCGCCGCACAGAAATGTACTGCTCTGTGGATTCGGATCAAGTAATGTCCAGTATATCCAGATTAAGTGCATGTTCATACGGTTAACCAGACTCACGCCCTGGGGCACTTGTCAACGCAGCTGATGACAATAATGATCAATGGTTTGTGTGGATCTCTCGAATCACTTCATGTTTGATTGTCGGAGACTATATAAACAATATATATTGCAAATGATCAATTATGAAATATTTACAAAAAAGAGAAACAACTTTTAAGTGAATATTTTGAATGTGCTTAAGCCGTAGCCAATATGTATATTTGTATCTCATATTTCATGTATAGAGACTTATAAAATAAACACTTCACAGCAAAATGTGAAATCGATAACATCAAAATATTTTACCATTGTTCTCATGTACATGTAATCATTACAACACGTGAGTTTTAATATACTGGTTGGCGAGTTGTATCCGTGACCTAGCAGTATCCGTGATTTGTATATTAAAAAGTGTAAAAGCTCTGCAGCATTGAATTTAGAGTTTACACACATCACCTAGCAACTGTTGCAAACGCAAAATAAGTTAAAGTCTCCGAAACTTAATATTTTTCAAGATATTTGCATTTTTTTTTTTTAAATCCCAAAACAACTTAACTCCTCGCGGGGCATTCACGTGCACGTCTTTGCGCATGCGCATATATCTATAATTGGACTCCTATTTTTATCTTGTACTTCCCTATTTTCGGTTTACCACGAGTGATCGCTAGGTTATTCACATAAAGCAGCAATTTTAATCTTCAAACACCTCCATCTATATATATTCAACAGGCATTTTTCGTGAAATAGGTTTTCTAAATAAATCAAGAATTGCAATTGCAAAATGTTTGCTAAAAAAATATTAACAAAGAATTGCAATTTTTAAATGTTAAGTCATAATACGGCTAATTTCGGGACGATTTTGACAAAATTTCAATACAGGAGAGGCGCCTACTTCAATAATAACGTGGTAATCTCCGGGACTCGCGTTTACCATCAGCAAATTGTTAAGGGGCGCCAAAGGGGTAACCAAAAGACCATTTTCCAGCATACACTTCTGTTAGCAGTCGCATTATTGCCACTAATCTGGCATATAATTTAATAATATTACATCATTATGATGTAGATAATGGAATGTAGAATGGCAATTAAAATCTTGAGGCGTTTAGTACAAAAATCGCATTTTCAATTGAAAGAAAAAATCATGGATACTACTAGCTTTATTGCTTTAATTCATACTTATTGATTACCCCTTTGGCGCCCCTTATATGGGGAAAACCATATTACGTCTTGACAAGATATTTACATCCTCGTAAGCTCGTAAGCAGAAGGAGTAAAACTTTGTACTGTAACTAGGTTTTTTTAAAGTATTACTTACGCAATTGAAAGTAGAGAAAAACTACTGAAAAATCACGGATACGATTTAATAGTTTCTTCATTATATTCACGGATAAAGTTTCGCCCTCCGATCATGCACTAACTAGTATGCAGTTGGTTGACGACACGAATGAGATAGTTACGTGCTGGCTTCCGAAACTGTGCCAAAATTGTATAGACAACAGTAGTTAACAGAAAGATAAGTGCAATTCATGAACATTTTCATGAACGGTAAAATAATTATAATGGTGTCGGAATAATTATCATGAAAGTAATGCATTCATACGCGTGTACTTAAACGCGATAAAGCGAACAAAATAACAAAGAAATGTTTATGGTTTCACTAGAAACTAACTGTACTTTAAACGAAAAATATTGTTATCATTTGGCTTAACTCTATTGCTTGCTTTATGAGCGAACGGATGCGTTTCTTAAATATCTTATGTGGTAAATATTAATTTTGGTATGCGGAAAATAATTTAATGTTTACAAATAGGCCCGAACCTGCAAATCGTGATTTTAAGATCTATTGTATCAGTCTAAGAGTGCCACTACATGTCGTCTATTATAACCAGATATTGAAGGATATTGTGTGTTTTTTAAATATCTATTCTATTCTTTATTCCCCAAAAGTGGTTATGCTGTTGTAAACGGCAGTTTGATTAGCAATGTATTTGTATGTTAATGAACAAATTATTACAAGTTCACGGTGATCAGGATCACAGTGTTGATGTCGAATTTTGTTACAAATTCTTTATTATTGGGAAACTATCACTGGAACATTCTATTGTTAAGTAAATTACCATTCTTGGCCATTGTCTGAATGAAAATATTGTATGGAACATTTTTTGACAAGGTAACATTAATTATTTTTTTTTAATTCATTTTAATTTCGGTATATGTAATCTAATTGTATTAGTACTATAGCGTTCATTGAAAGTTACACGTTGTCATCAGCATATATGCAAATAAGACTGATAGGCTCTTTGGCTTTCATGGTTTGGTAGAGGCACAGGGCCACTTTGAATTAACACTATGTCGAAAATGATACAATTACTAGTTCGTTCGGAATTGAATTATATTGCCAAAATATAGTATTTATGCCTTACAATACTTTCAAACTATTTTATACCTAGTGTAACTATTTAATATTCCATTACATAGTGTTTTCCGATTCAGCCATTTCAACATGACTTGACATTATTTAGATATGGAAACAGACACTGTGTTCATAAACAGTATAGATGGTTGCCAATATTGTATTCGGATTAAGAAACGTTCTAATATCTATTCATGTATGCAATAGGGCAACAGTAAGTAACATTGGATCTTAAAGGGTAACTTTGCAAATGAGGATATACAATTCTTGTTTAAGATGTCGTTGATTTACAAATATGTAAGGGTTTTGTGATGAATTAACACGATGACCTGAATAAATAGACAACAAATTAGATCAGTGACTACATGCACACGCATGCTGTCGTGAACAAATTAGTAATGTCATTATGCATTTATTTACCACCTTTGGTATTTTACCAGTAATTCTTCTTGTCGTCTGCCAGCGTTTCGTTCATTGTGTTACATTATTTTTCAACCTTACATGGTATTTTCAATAAAACAACATCTTTTTTGTTTAACCAAAAAAATATCAAAGTAACAGTAATATTTTTAATCGACCTTCATAAAGGGATTGAAAGCACCAACATCCACGTGAAAATATTCAAATCATATGGTGTAGATACAAAAAAAAAGTGGACATCGTAAAATCCTTTCGTTGTTATGATTACGTTGTAAGTTATATTTTTTTGTTTTTAATTTTAGCTCGGTATTTATGTCTGGACCTTTAATGCAATATTTCTGAAAGTGTTTTATAAAATAATGTTACGAATATCAAACTGTTCTAAAAATAAAGCATTCCAGATATGGACATCATTTTCTTACTGCAGAGTCAGGGAGTTCGTGACTGTGTTAGGGACGCATTTAGTGCCCGGTTACGTCATGTGACTGATTACAGACCGCATACTGCATGTGTAACATTTACGAAACAACCTGGCCAAAAGATCATGTTTCCGAAATTTTCCGCACGGACGCAAGGATCAATATTATACACGATAGAACTATACCAAAACTAATATTAAGTATAGTGGTTCCAAACTGGATTACGTTAATTATGTTAAAACATGTAAATGTAGGACCATATTTTGTACAAGTTGTTTCTCCTATCACTGTAGCAATTAAGATGACGAATCGCAGCAAGTATCCATCAGTATGATGAACTATGTCTGTCCTTATAAATACCTTTTCCGGCAGATCTCCTTCTGATATATAGAGAATAACAGGTTACTGAGTAATATATCAGGTGAGGCTTAGAATAATATAACGGCTTGCCAGGCAGTAACCTATGTTTCTAATATTATACCACGGTTTTCTTAAAATTACACCCAACGAGATTATTATTTATATATATATATAATTTTTTTTAAAGAGCAAAGCTGTTTTTGCTGAGCCGGCCTTTACACATCAACGTACATGTGGTTATGGATTAATGAAAGTTGACTGGATAATGCCTTATTATTAACATTTCGTAATGATAAATGTTTTTTTTTTCACTTAAAATACATAGATTACACACACGTTTATTCATACAATATTGAAAATGCGAACAAAAATGTATTGCATCGAACAATTTCATCATACAGAACAGAACAGAACATTTGATAGAAGAATTGTACCGGTACATCGTCTACAACACAACACATATAATAGAAGCAATGAACACTTTAAAACGTAGAACAATTTATTAAACAGATGTATACAATTAATTTTAATCAATGCACAATTCGAAAGTAGGTAATCGGAGGACGAACCGTGTGTAATTACACAATTAATGTATATTAACGAAAGTTAGTGCCTTTTAAACATTCTGAGGTTCCTTAATAAATTTACCAAGATTAATAACATCTTATTTATGTTTCAATTTTATAATCTGGGTAAGTATATATTCCGAAGCTTTTACACAGAAATATTGTCTAACCATTTTTTCTGAAGTCAATAGTAACAACGTTTAAAAAATGATGACACAATGGTATTCATCCTCTATGTCTGTATATTTACAAAGTTCACAGTACCTCATGCGGAAAACGATGATATTTTCCTGCTTGTATTGTAAGCATAAGTCCATCCATGTAAATTTAATCCAGTCAAGTATTGGAGATTAATTTTGAATAAAATATACACCAACGGTTCGCAATAATATGATGATTTACAAAAAACAATACAGACACAACATTGAGCTATTATCTAGTTTTGAAAATATTTCTCGTCAACATGTGATATATTCGTAAGAAATATATCCTGATTGATATTGTTAATTTTGTCTAAAACATATGCAAATCCATAATCAATTTATAATGATATCATAGTTTATGCCCGTTATACCAATCAATAACAGATAGGAAATACATACTCTTAATAGTAATAGCAGGTAGCAATTTCAGCCAGTACCTTTTCATATAAATAGATCTATTAAACATACAAATGACAACGTCCTAACTCACTATATGTAATTGCATTATAGGTGTTAATTGTTACTTATAAGAATTTTTTTTAATGCGGACTCTTTCAACAGCTTTTGACTTAATACAACCCCATACATGTACATCACAGGGGTTATTCCATACAGTAATCACAAAGGCAACAGCTAATGGACGCATCGTCTAAAGTCAAACTCCATGCATTAACATACTATAACGTTTATTACTTTTCTAACTTTACATTCAAGGCTAGCCCATAATGCAACTGTGTAATTCAATGTGTCACTGTGAAAGTATTTTGCGAGAAAAGCATGCATCAAAAGAAGTTAAAGAAAGATATAAGTGCATTTGATGGATGCTACCAGATAATGCATTTTGTCATTCCATAGGAATCCAATAAGAAGGGCATATATTTTAAACGATAACAAAAGTTTAAAGTACTAGAAATCAAGACCAAACCAGTGATTGAGAATGTCATAAAGTGCCATACAAACATGCTGATGATGATTGCTGTAAGGCAGCATCATTGGCCATTAAAAGAAGAAACGTACAAGGAAAAACATCACATTATACGGTCATTTCATCCTTGTATTTTAGCTTCCCATCAAATATCAATGAATTCCGTTGCAGCGCTAGAGAACAGTCAAGACAAAAATAATACAGTCGAAACGCGATACTGTGAATCACGATACTACGAACAAATTAGTGCATCCTGTAACTATTCGTAGTATCGCGTTTCGACTGTATGTGCAACGATCATAACAAATCCATAGCTCTGGGAAAAAACAACAACATCAACGTGGAACATGCTGAGAATATATGCAGCTCCTCTTGGTATTTACTTCGATCAAGTTTAATAGAAGCCCGGAAATAAGAGTAACGGGTTTTGTGCATTGCACAAAAAGTCGCATTAAAAATAACTTAAACAAGACTACTAGTATCTGGCATTTGGAATTATAAATCTTGCACATTGCACTTTTGGTGGAGCATTTTTAATGTAACGACAATGCCATAGAAGGTTATGCATATATAGCTCTCCGTTCGGAATGAGAGGAATTCCCCAGAGCTTAAATATTCAACAGTTCTAACCTTTGCTCATCTTCCCGAACAGTTGAACAGTTGGGGCTACCTCGAAAATCAATGTTTCATATTGCTTTCTCAGTTTTGGGTTATTTAAAACGTCTTTTCCGGCGATTTCTCAGTTAATATCGGTATAAATCACGCAGTTTGAAGTTGTCATCAAAGCATAAATGAAACAACTTCTTCTTTCTTGAACATACAGAAAATGGTGACCTCGTTTCTCTAGCATATCCTTAACTTCTCTGTCCGCTGCCATTCCGACTGAAAGGGCTCCCCAATTTACTATTGGAGACTGCTCCGGTTATTTGTTCCCTCTGCGCCAATTTAAAAACGCATCCACGATGGGCTGCTCCGTAACTTGCCTGACCCGGCATTCCGAAAACGCTCATCATTGAGGAGGCTACGATAAAGAAATCTAAATGAATGTTCCTGCTCGTGGTCCCAGCGTGAATGTTTAACAAACCCAGCGCTTTGAGTTCGATGTTCGATATTTTCATATCCGATAAAACATGTTCTTTAACGACGCCCGCTCCATACAATATTCCCTTGATACAACCTGGATTTGCTATATTTTCTAAAGCCGTTTGAATTTCATTCATATTGCAAACACTTTCAGACAAGGAACTAACTTTGCACTGATCACATACCCTGGTATATCTAATGATGTCTTCAATGTTGGGAAATAAAGCGCGCAACACCGATTCATGCATATAACCTTCCTTGTGTATGAACCCTATTTGCTCGTTAATAGCTTGAACTTCTAAACTCGTATCATCAACCAAAAGCACTTTTTGGAATAAAGTAGGTACTACCGCTGACTGAATAGCGTCTACACTTCCATGACCTAGTTCTGCTAGAGTCAAATACATTGGCGCGTTCTCGACTTTTGCATCAAACCCCGGCAGCTGTGCCTGAAAGGGTTGTAAGGAAAATTCATTTCGAAGTCGAGGTGTGATGGTCTGGCGTGGTACTTTATCAAACTGACTATACAGTATCTTGGTAGGCGTTATAACCTTGTCATAAGCACGACCGGATTGTTCAAACGTTTTCTAAACGGTGCTGACTATATTTTCCAACAATTCAATCAACGATGGCTGAATATCAATAATAGTAACATTCAAGTCAAATGTTTCTACAATCAATGAACGTTCAAAGCCCCATATTTCAGCACCAATAGGATTGAGCGTACTAGCCAGTGAACCATCCACAAACTGCATGTTTTCAGTTAGCAAATACAACTGTGTATTCTTGTCATCGACGGATTTAACAAATTCCGTGACAAAAAGACAATTCTCTACTACAATATCAAACATTGCTGTAAGATCAAAATCCATGGGATCCGGGCGGAACGAAGACATGTGTGAAGTTTCGATGGACTATCTGTAGTAGTTACACAGATATGGACTTGTTACACGCAGACCTAAACCTTGAATTGTACGAAAAGGGGCCTATTCTACTAAATCGATGATTATGCGCCTCGGTCAGTGACCTTACATAATGACCACGAAGACATGTGTGAATTTTCAATTAAATATATGTAGTAGTTTCAAAGATAAGAACGAGATGCACGCAAACCCTACCAGAGTATTACGAAGAGTAGAATAGCTTCAACTTTTGGTTTAATAGTCGAGCTTACGACGTGTATTAGTATACATTTACATTTACTTGTACGTTTACACAATCACTAATTATACTTGATTGATATTTGTTAGGATTTACTATTTTAAACATTTTAACCCAAAGTAGTGCACAACAGTCTTCCCTCTTCTCTATATGAAATGTTAATTCAAATTCAATATATGCATGTTTTGAAAATTGATGCATACTTAAATAAAAAAATATATATAGTGAGTAAAATTGGCAAACTAACACATACTAATACAGTGAAACACAATGCATTGGGTCAACAAGTAATAGCATTCTGTTGTTTAGAATTTAGATGACGATTTTCGTGGAATTATGTTTTTATATATTTTGTAGTTTGCAAAAAAATGCTTGACGATCACCAATGCAGTTCTTGCCCTTCTATGGACTCGTCGTTCTGAACATTGGTGTTCTCGTGTTTGTTTTCCGCGCAATGATATCTACCAGCTGAGATGGAGAACTAGTATGTGGATTTGTGTACGGTGATAACAAGTACTCATACTGTTAAACACACAGTCATGGTCAATAAGATCATTTTATATTATAATATATTTATTTTATACTATACCACTTCTGTTAAAAGCTCACAGATTATCTAACTTCTCAATAGAGACATTATCTTAATTTTAATGTAAATTTATAAAATTAAATACTTTCAAATTTGACAAACCTATATTTCTGTGAGTAAATTACTATGTGTTTAATGTATAATTTCCTTACATATATATGTACACGTATTCCGGAATATATGTATTATTATTGTGATATTTTTCTAGTTTCAATGTTAAAAGTTCATGGAATATTTGTTTCGATTTTCAGCAGAAGATTCAAAGGCGAAAGCACACAGGTAAGCATACAAAACATCATTTGCATAATAACCATATCATACACCACCACAGGTTATAATTAGTCATTTACTGCCATGCATATTGGTAGAAAACAACGTTCTAACACTGTGTTACTTAACTAAAGTACACCACTGCATAGATTGTCGCGAGTATTTGAAATCCTTTTTTTCATGTTCTAGCTACAACATCTCGGCCTTCAAATCACTATTTATATTACACAAACAACTGTCGTACAGCCCACGGGAGTCCCCGTATGATTATCCAAAAGACGATTCCATGTACTTGAAGCTGGACTACCAACATAAAAGGTGAGAAATACAAATATATTGTTTAAGTAGATTTCTTTAATTGTAACCAACATTTAATAAAAATATTCAAGTTGCGAAAACAATGTAACATACATTTTTATAATTAAAATCAATTGATGGATCGCTATATTGTTATGTCTTTTCAAGTTAATTTCCGACCGTTTACAATATGAATTTTTTGTATAAGCCAATTCCATCAAACAATGAAGTCCAGGCTTTCTGAATGGCTAAACGCATTGTCAATCAAATCTCGTCGATGGGTCAATTCAGTGACATTCATATTAGGATATGTGTTTGTGTTTAACGAGTGTAACGTTTCCTAAAAGGTTTTCCAGTTCAACTATTGTGCTTTTAAACATCGTTTGCATTTCATTTCAAGACTTGCTGCAGCATGCTTGCGATGTTCTTTGCAAAATCGAACATCATGGACATTAAACATGAACATTAAGCATAAACATTAAACATGAGCATTAAACCTGAACATTAAACCTGAACATTAAGCATGAACATTAAACATGATCATTAAACATGAGCATTAAGCATAAACATTAAGCATGAGCATTAAGCATGAACATTAAACATGAACATCAAGCATTAACATTAACCATGAGCATTAAACATGAACATTAATCATGAACATTAAGTATGAACATTAAGCATACACCTTAAACACAGTTGGCAATACAAAAGTTCATCAGATTACTCACCATTTGACTTAGATCTGCTATTTGTATTCATTGTGTGTGGTATGACATTGAAATACTGTTAATCATATTTATTGTTATCAGAATGTGTTGAAATATAAGTATGTGTATATACTATTTGCAAGATACTAGTATAATATTACGTTGTATGAACCTGAAGTAAAAGCAAAAAAAATCAAACGTATATATCATATTCCATCTGAATTATATGCTCATGTAATTATAAAGGCTAATGTCATGTACAACGATAGACATTTATTTAAATTAAACTAAAGGGACACATGCAAAAAAACGACTGAATATATATTTGTAGAAAGCATACACATATAACAATCCCTTCACAAATCATGGATAATGCAAAATAAGTGGTTCACCATTAAAGGCCTTGTTAAAGGTATGTCTGGCATCTCCATGGGGTATTCCACTCTTGTGTATTGGTCCACCATAACATTTCATTATCTCCATTTTTTTCTCTCATATGACTGAGTCATGGCTGGCTGCACTGTTTCCTCTTCACCAGTAAACTGATATGAGCTGATAAGGGTCGCCACACTGTGTCCATACTGTTACCACAGAAGGGTACCAATACACAGGGGCACAACACCCCAGATTTGGGGGGCGGTCAAATAAAGAAGGATTAAACTAGGTCTTTAAGGAAAAGTCTGTCCCCACTGCCAATTAGATCGATAATGTTCAAGTCCATGCAAGTGCAAAATCATGTCTAGATCTCTCGGCATACGAAGTTGGGTCTAACTTGGCTGAACAAAGCTTGGAATGGCTGTCGGGTTGGTGTCGTAGGGGAGTTGTAGGTGGTCCGTGTGGTGTTTGGTCATGCTTTGTTTTGCTGAGTATCTGTCGGAAAAGCTCGTGTACACAGAGTCATACAATATGTCTGATTTTGTTTCAAATACTTGAATGGAAAGAAGCAGACTTTTTGAAACGTCACTCAAAATATAATATGCAACTCCGTACAAACCACACAAGTTCTCTCACGGAAATAAAACCCTTATTAACAATGGAAGATAGCAAAACTTCATATTATAAACTTGTAATCAGTACAAACCACTTGATTGTTTAGCATCTGTCTTTTTGCTCTCAAGTCTTGTATTAGTGTGTATTGTTTTAGATCTTCTTATATAGGCTAATACACTTGCAGAACATATGTATTCATTAATAAAGCATTGTGACATTTAAATGCACGGTTTCAACTTTGGTAAAATCCATAAATGGTATGGTATTGTTAAAACTGAATGCACTATTTAAACATTAGTTAGATTTGTTAATGATTACGCATTGTGAACACGAAATGTACGTTTGACATTGGTGCAACATCAAGAATTCTGGCAATGTTGGTAAAACTAAACATTGAGTGCACTGTTTCAACATTAGTACACGACGTTAATGAATATGCAGTTAAAAAACTAACTTTATATTTCCTACATTGGAGCGTTAATGGTAAGACATTGTGAAAAGTGAATGCGCTGCTTTAACATTGACATCACCTTAAGGAAAAGGCATTGTAAAAACTAAATGTGTTGCGTTGCATTGACAGCACGCTAAGGAAAAGTCATTGTGAAAACTAAATGTACCGTATCGCCATTGCTACACCGGATGAATGATAAGGCATTGTGAACATGAACTCTGTATCAACATCAGTACGAAACATTAAGAATGGTGAGTTCTGAACACTGCACGCCCCTTTGCAACATTCATACGATACAGCAAGGATAGGCCATTGTGAAAATTGAATACATGTACGCTGTTTGAAAATTGGTACATCAACATTAAAAATATGGTATTCTGAAAACTGCATTACCCGCTTAAACATTCTTACGATACAATATAGATAGGACATTGTGAAAATTGAATACGCTGTTTCAACATTGGTACATCACATTAAAGCTGCTACTGCACAGATGATTAGACGTATACAATTGAGGCAAAAGAAGTTGTTTGTTGTGTAAAGCTTAAGATACTCATCGAAAGCATTCCATTAATCATCATTTAATACTATAATAACAAATCAGATAATTGCGGTCTTGACGACTTGTTCTGGAAAGCCCTTCTAAAAATAGACTACTACTGTTCGGTGTGTGATATTGAAAGTGCTATGTTTATTCTGAGGCTCAGGGTGTAATATCGGGCCGACATATGTCCACTAGTTGACTAAGACTAAATATTATATAATATTTTAATGATTTAGTATTTCCATTCATTTTATTGATTTCTATACGTGTCCTGAAATATATTGAAAAAAGTCGTACAAACTAAATTTATTGATTGAAAAAGTCCTGTGAACCAACTGGGTATTAAACCAGTGTCCAAGGCGTGCAAAGCGGACATTCTAACCACTTCGTTAAAGTATATCGAACTCTCTTTGCGCTACTTGTCATTTCCGACGCATGCTGTGACTACAACGGAATTCCCGGCATTTAATTGGCTTAATGGACCACGTGGTAATTTCATAACAACAACCTCAGAATAATAAACGCTTTTGAAATCGGATTGAAACAATGCCTTGTAAAATTTATATTAATATGTTTGATATATGGTTAATGTGTCCATAATGTTATTTCTGTTCTATAATATTAAATAATATTGGAATTTACTAGAATTAAAACAGTGTTGTTTCATTTCTGCCATTTTCCCATTCTGTGACGTAGCAGCTTTAAAGATATGTCAATCTGAAAACTACATGCACGCACTGTTTTAATATTAGCACAGCACATTAATGATAAGCCACTGTGAATCCCGAATACACTGATTAAACATCGGTACAAACGTAAATTGACAAGTTGATTATTTATTTGCCTCACTGTGCTGCTTGTCTTTAGTCGTTATATCGTTGTCATTAACATTGTTTTCCCAACGAACTTGTGTGATAATATTGAAACCTGACACAAAACAAAAAGTTCTCAAGCGCAGTCACGATGTCCTACACATTGGAAGTCACGAAACACTATATGCACATTTGAAGTGTGCCGTTTAGTTTCTATTCTGACAATCGGAATCTAAATAACAGTTTGGTTAAGGACAATGGTGAAGTGTCGTTCAGAGTACACTTCTTATTTAGGAAATTACATGCCACAAGTCCAAAGTCGTTGTATATTGTTCGTTGTGCAATATGTTCCTAATATATTTTATTAAATTCCATAAAATCACAGTCCATGTTTAAATAATTTTGTTATTAGGAATATTCATTATTGATATTTTCCCGAAATGTCTAAGTTAAAGATTTTCTGTTGGACTGCTTTAGTTTTTCATATAACAGGTACGTTAATAGAATGTGTGGACACGTGTACGGATTACATAAATACTAAATAAGTGGTTCTACATAATTCTCATACATTATATGTTCATATATAAATTCAAATGCGTTTTACATTAATATGTGTATTATATACTTTATTCTACGTTTTGTTCTATGCCAATCATGTAAATATTAAATGTGTTCTCTTCTGATACATTTGCTATATTTCAAAAATATTGTTCATATAATATATATTTTTAATTAATTCATTTCTTGTTAAATATTATTTATTTTTACTCATTGTAAGCAGTTTGTTACGGCTACTAACTTTTTTTTTTTCATATTCTTATTTAATTGTTTAATTTCTTCAGTCGTAATGAACTAAAAATACTAAACATAATTGACGTTCATCGGTTTAAATGTATATTTATAACATTAAATCCGTTTAATTATTTTGTAAACAACTTTAGCTGCACAAAACGTACAACTGTCAGTCAAAAGGATGTCTGCAACCAGCTTGGAACTGACTTGCTCAAGGACTAGTGAGACAAGTCTGATCATGTTCTATAACGCGAGCGATAGTTCAAACAAGCAAAAGATGTTTGATATTGTATACAGGCAAAACAACTGTACAATTAATACTCAGTTTAATATCACCGTGCAATGCGACTGCAAGGACAAAGGTGTGGGACGCTGTAATATCTCTGGTCTCAGCGAGGAACAGTACATCGACCAATGGCAGTGCTCGGTGACAACAGAAGGTACTGCGATACACAGCAACATTACTGGGACGAACAATAATGGTAATTATTTTGGTTTTAACAACACTTATTTTAATATTAATCACTTTTATTGCGTTTTAAATAAAAAATAAAACAAAGTAATATAGATGTATATTCTAATGCAATAGTATTGTTTAATAATGCTATTTTAAGGTAGTACAACTCTAATGGGCAATTATTTCAAACCTAATTTTAAATGTTATTTACATTATCTGTATTACGACACTGATCTAAATACAAATTTTGAGGGTGGCTTTCAATGCAACTTTTTTTTGTAAATGTTCAGGACAACCCTTTTTTTCCCCATTTTTCATTTAAATTAGTTACCCTTATGGATGAAAAAAAAATCACAACTCAATGATTGTTGCACATATATCCAAAACTGTTGGTGTCTTTTACAGAAGTAATGATTGAAGATTATAAGACAACATGAGGCATTATAGGGACCTGTTCACATATTGACGACTTGACAATTTATATATCTTTGTCACATATTTCAAAAATGAAAAAATAGTGTATAGGAGGCGAATAACACTACAGACATATAAATACTGTAAATACCGTTTCCTTTATGAGTTTTCATCAGTAGAACTTGATAAAATTATAAACATTTGTAAGGCTAAACGATGGAATAATTTGGAGTGTTTCTATTGTTTTCGTTAAAATCGTCGTCAACACGTGGATCACTTACATAAGTAAAAACTTCAGGATTAAATATACAAGTCGGAATGGCCTAGTGGTTTAGGAGATAGCCTTTTGATCCGGTGGTCTGAGGTTCGAACCCCTGTCGTAGCAACTGTTTTCTTTTCATTTATTTTTAAAATCCTGTTATTGTTATTATACTCCAGCTCTTTTGTTCCTTTGCTTAAATCAGTTAAGACATTTAATTGCATACTTCAAAAAATGCAAATGTCTCTGAGCAAGTCCCTTTAAAGAAGATACGAATATGTTTAATTATCAATTTTCAATGGTTGTTCATCATAAACTTGAAGCTGACAGAACAGATAAAATAATATGTTGTCTAAAACATTTTGGTTTTCCTGGACTGATATGTTTTTTCACTTAATTTGTTTTATTTATTTTCAATCTACAACATATATTTGACTGAAATGAAACGATAGAAACAAATTGACCGCGTACTTGTTTGATAAACTGACGAAAATATATCATACCCGTTAAAAACATACATCTATAGTTAGACAATTGGACAACAATAATTATCAAATGTGTTATAAATTATGCATTTTAAGTTTAATACACCATTTATACAAGTTTGACAAAATGTTTAATAATTAAAAGTTATTATTTCAATTAATTAAACTTTTTTCAAAATCCAGTTAGTGGGGATATAGCCTACAATGTTTTCAACTCTGGGACAACACAACATACATCATTAATTAATTTATGTATTGTATTTGTTTCCGTTGCTCTCTATGTCAACAACGTATATGCTAGTAATATGCTAGACTGTATATTCTGGTAATTTAGGCTGCATCTTCAACAACTGGCACAGTCAGAAAAACGCGTGTACTGTGCTGGGCACCAGGCTTGGCCTCAAGGGAAGCATTCCTAGTGATTTGTGGCAATTCTCTTCATTCAGCTGCAATTGACTGATGATTTTCCACTGCAAATATAACAATATACATACACAACTTTCAAGTATATGTGCAACCCAACCTAGTAAGCCATATTTTTCAGTGTCAGGTAAAAGTAATGTCAACACTGGGTAATTAATGAATGGATCTGTATTACATGTATTATGCTGACCATGAAGAAACACAGGTGCACACTTTCATAAGCGAAATGGCACACGTATTATGTATAAGTTCGCAACTATTAAAGGAAAAACCTGACCAAAACCTTAGTGTCTTGAGGCTTCAAAACTAAGGGACTGACACATCATACATGTACTTCACGACTTGCATGTTCATGTACTTACATGTATAGAAATATGGACTAACACAATAATACAATATTACTAATACTTATATATTAATTGTACATTAAAGCACTAAAATTTCGTAGTTCAAGCATTCAAGTGAAAAGCATCATATTGTCTTCTAATGAACAATGTTCTGATTCTATAAGACAATATATCCAGAAATTTCAGAATAAAAATCCAATTATTTCAATTTCTGGTCTTACTAACATGTTTTTCATCTCCTTATTATCAGGATTCAAGCTGTGTCAGTATATGTACGATCTGTTGATGGTTATTGATTTTATTTAGCTTCGATTTTCTTTCAGTAAGCATTCCATATTTGCACCTATTGATAATTTTCCTTTGGCAGTTGTTTTTTGTTTATAACACGAAAATATGTGACTTCTGATTACTTTCGGTTTCGATTTCTATTAATCTTCCATTATGGCAATATATTTATTTGTTTGAATTTCGTCAGAAGTATATATATAATACTAACATGTATAAAATAATGTTATTATATAAAATAATTTGTTTATATTAAAAACACCATATGTTCGACCAGAATCGGAGCCAAACGTGCATAGTTCGAACTTGGTAACGAAACTTTCCGACTGTTACCGATATCGGCCTATCTTAGAACAAAAAACATACGGAAAATTATTAGAATTGTACTACCTTAAAGTATGTTAGTTTTTACATCCGTCCATCCTACCATTTATGCTCAGTTAGAATCAGTCACTAAGGTGTTCAAAATAGTTTTGATACATGGCTATGTTGTGAAGTATAAACAGCTGTCCATGCACATTCCATAACAAAGTGAGTTTGATTGATTGACAAAGTTATATGTTTTTATGGGAAACATTATATAATAGTATTGTTGTTGTATACATAAAATCGCTGATTGTTTATTTTTTCCTTCAATGGATTCAAAGAAAATGATCACACAAAACAAGAAGTGGAGGCAACAGTTGCACATACTGTTGCATCAACCTCTGAGCTCACTGCTGTTCACATGGCTTCCACGCAAACTCCTTTAAACGGTAAGTAAAATGCATATTATCATTCTTTCCTATCAAACTTTAATTTAATATGGTTTTATTCAAGGATCAAAAACAATTATGTTTGTATTTATAAGCTGTTCAATACTCAATAAAATCTGCTTGAATGAGCCATGTATGTTTTCATTCACTAATTCATTTACTAATTCACTGTAACAAAACTGTGTCATAGTTCTTGTGTTTATAACTGTTCAAGAACTAAGATATTCTGATCTATATGCATCAAGCACATTTATTAAAACAAACTGATGTTACTTTAAAACATTTGTCTAATGTTTCAGTGACACCTAAAAATTGTGAACGTTGTTTTTATATGATAATACTGAGATTTGCAAATCTTATCTGACCATTTCGCTTGCATATTTACAGTACAATCTACAAAGCCGACGAACATATTAACAACAGATGCAGAAACTACAAACCGCACGCCTGCAGTAACAGTCGGACTATGTAAGTTCTTGTAACATCAAAACTATTAAAATATATTTTCTTAAAACATGTTTCGTACATTTTTAAAGCAGAACAACAATCCTAAAATGATTTGTATAGTAAACAATAGTAAACAATATTTTATTTCTCCACTTAACATAATTAATTACTCTTTTTCTACACCCTGCTTCTGTAGCGACAACTAGGCCCAGTTCACTAAACGGTGCATCTACAGCTTCTATCAAGGCATATTCAGTTACAGCAGTTACAGCAGTTTCATCTGCTAGTTTCATTCTCAGTCCGGCGATCTGCGGCGTCCTCTTACTAGACGTGGCTCTCATTGCGTTCATCTTCAGGACGAACATAGCAAGAAAATTCAGACGTAAAAAAGGTAAGTAAATGGTTTGTTATTGAAAAGGATGTTAAATAATGACTCAGTATTTGTATTTTACCGTTGCACGAATGGAATATATTTATGCAAGTTATCAATTCTGTAAAAAGGAAAGATGTTCTTTTGACTTTCCAGGTCACACGTGTTCCCCAGTTGAATCCTTATCAACCATGCAGGAATTGTAAGTCTCTCTCTCTACTTATACAGTTCACAGATAGGAGAACTGATCACGGTTGGATACCATTAAGTAGCTCTGATTGTTGAGTGCCCGGTTGTTTTTTTAAATCGACGTATATATAAACTTCCCTTGGTCTCATTTTTTTGCTTCTGAATATATAATTTATTATTGGTCGTAAGCATGTGTTTCGCAACTGAATATTATATTAGTGCATCATTATTTTACTAAAGACGTTTATTAGGTATAACATATATTTTACTTTGCAAACAGTATGTATTCCATATTTCCAAACATCTTCGTATGATTCAGATAGATGAAGATATAATCTAATGTTGAAAAGCATCGGTAAGGAACTACATTAGTTCAACGACTGATTCACCAAACTACAAACTGCCGGCACTTTATAGGGAATCATACGGCATTTAACGCCATAAGAAGCTTCAACAATTTTAAATTGTAATATATTTATCTAGAATTTAAATCAATATTTGCACTGCTCACTGATATAAAAAAAAGTAAATTGGAATATACTTATCTAGAATTTAAATCAATGTTTGCGTTGCTCACTGATATTAAAAAATCAAATGAATTCAAATAAATTTAGGAAATTGTAATTCTTACCTTATATAGTGTGTTGATTTGTTTTTAATTCAAAGAAGAGATCACCCACCGACCCAGGAAGTTGCTGAATACGTGAATGTTGGTATGTCACGGTTATTTCAGCATATGCTAATCAGTGTTTAACAAGCAACCATATAAGGCTAGTCTTTATGCAAAAAAAATTATACTAAATCACGACGAACAGAGTACGACACCGCAGGTCATTGTTTTGAAGAATAACAGGTCATGAATTATTCATGCGTTACAGTAAATGTTTTAACCGTTAAACAAATATAATATTCGATGATAACATTAATAATTTTAAAGCACGTTCCAGCTTCAATGTTGTATAAATGGTTTTAAATTTTATGTTAAATGTTGTCTATTTCAGCCAATGAAACATCGTTCAACCCACAAGCGTAAGTAAGATGTCTTTGTTGTAATTATGTTGATTTGATAGCGAGGAAACGTATGCTTCGCTTTTTAATCTGCAAAAGATTTGAGTCACCTTTACATCTACATGTACTTTTAAAGTTGCTATCTCTATCAATACTTTGCAAAAATAGATGTGTGTTTTTGTTTGAACAAATATATCCAGTTCCATTGACATAATGACGATGTGCTTTTACTGTTAAAGTCAATAAAGTAAATGTTCCTACGAAAGCGTCTTGAATGGCTATAGTTTGACATACGCATACGCATGTGTAAGAATCAGCACAAAATTGAGAAAGTCGTGCATACTTATATACTATCATGCTTGGCAATACAGAGCATCGTCGTCTACAAATGCTGCCGAGACGGACGTTGTGTACAGTGTGGTCGTGAAGAAGAAGAAGAAAAACAGAAACATGGGTAGGAAGTTTATACTGACAGGCAGTTAAACACACTAATATTATAAGAAACTACACAATTCAGCGTTTGTGAAAAAAAAAAATAAACATATTCCTTATTAAAGGATGATGGAATAATTTTCGTATAATCCGCTTTATATATAGTTACCTTATGCAAGAGTATAAATATTTAACAATATTTTAATGTACATCAATTATAAATACACGTACATAGAGACACGCATTCCAATGATTTCTACCATGCATGATTTCAGCTAACCAGCCAAAGTCACAGCCAGAGGCGTAAGTATTCTCAAAATGAACTCAGAAGTGGAATTAACGTTAAATTTATGTTGTAATACGTACTGGTCTATTAAATCTACTGTATCTGCATTTTTCTATACTTCTAAAATATTAATGACACTGTCTCTTCAGAGCTAAACCGCCCCCTCTGCTGTCCACCTCTGATGACAACGTGTACGTAAATGTCTGCAACAGACGGCCCAACTGATGTACCGGTAATTCGGTTACATTTATCAAACGCACCTTATTATATGAAGTTATCTTATCTATGCATTGAGAACGAAACAACAGTACGTTGCACTATTGATAAAACGATGCATTGCTAATGCAAACACATATGTTTATAATTATGAAAATAACTATAATATGATTGGCATTTGCATCTGGCATAATAGGCTGTTAGTCCTTTGAACAGAATTCTGAATGGTTGAGCATTCCAAATATGGATTTTGCTTTAGATATATAAGTAATGGCCTAAGTGTGTCATCTCTTTTCAGAAAAAGGGAAATCATGCAATAATGATGAGATGAAATGTTGTACATAACAATACGGAATGTTTAAGTTTGACTGTAACTTGAAACTTTCTCTTTCAAATAATGTGTTGAAGATATTCTACAGAAATACGTCACTAACATTTGAAATTGCAGATTAGCCACGGAGATCATAGTGAAAAAGCTAGATGTATATATGTGTCTTATGTGTAGTTTTTGTTTGTTCATGTGGTTTGCTTCTGTTTTATTTTGTAGCATTTCAATGGTTATACCTGAATAAAAACCTTTATGATTAAGTGCTACGAATTACATGTATGCAGATTTAAAAAAAAATTATATCACATGTTGCAACCCATTTTGGTTCTCTAGACAATAATTGTACATTGTCAGATTTCTCTTTTGTTCCAATGATGTTGTTCATAATAATCTAGACCGTTTTTGTAAAAATAAACTTTTTGGATACATAAATTAAAGACTATGCTTCCTAACGGTCTTAATAACAAAGTGCTGTACGATATAAAATACGTTCACATACTTGACATATATTCGATGTTTGCCTATTACTATGTTTTTTATTATATTATAAATTATAGGCTGATGAATCAACTGTGATCCATCATTTTATACTATCATGATTATGTGTTCTATATATGTCAGGATAAAGCTATTTTACTTTTCTTACAGGTCATCATTTTTTCCGCCAACGACGTAATGTCACTGTATGACGTCGACGTCACTTCCTTTGTTTATGTTTATTATTTTTATTACTACTGATGAAGGCGTCATGCCGAAACATTTAGTGTATTCAAAAAAATAAACAAACGTGTGTGTGCGATAATTATTATTATTATGTATGCAGATTAAAATCCACCAATAGTTAATATTGCCAGTGTTCAATTTCACATCAGATGCATCAATACACACATCGTATTATGATGCACTACAAATACCGTACACAGATATGAACCTAGATAATGATTTAAAATAATATTTATACATGTAAAGACCGCAGTAAACCGATGCATATATTTATTTTCATAATTGTATTACTCTGTTGTTTTCATGTTACAATTTTATATCCAAATATTAACTACAGTACTCAATTTAAAATATGTATTTGATTCCTTCCATGTTAGGAAGTATATTGTAAGTAAATATGCATAAACTTATAATGATACCCTACTTATATAACTTAGTAATGCAAAATGTGTAATAAATATGCTATATATACCATTCATACGTTTAACTGTTTTTACTGTATAACGTGTAGTTATCCTTTATGCACGTACTTGTTGTATACGATGTCCTTTATGATGTTTTTGCTGAAAGTCATTAACAAAACACCTGTAATTTTCTGTTCAGATCCAATGAAACAATAAATATGTGTATAACAACATTAAAACAGTAGATCAGCCATGGAAATTATTGTTTCATTGAACCATAAAGTTCGTTTCTTTGCATACCTGTAAATTAAAGATCATGGTACTTAATATGTTTCAAAACACGTGTTTTAACGTCTTATTACGTTAGAGGGCTTTTGTTCAGACATTCTTAAACATTCAGGTGATTGTTATTGGCAAAATACATATTTCTGAAACTCCTGTTTTAATTACAAAATGCAGCAGAAAACCCATATTTACGTGCAAATGTTTTTTACGTCAATTATGTCACCAATTGCTCATACAACTTCAAATACATCAAGAAAAAAACTTATTAACGTACAAAGGTCACAAGTGACTAATTGCACATAGAAAATAATATACAACACGAAAAACACGTCACAAACACACACCATAAACGTTGGGGTTTAAACCGCTTTAGCTAACAGCCACTAAAAACAGATACTGTGAGAATGTAAGAACTGTACGGAATACGTCTGTACTGGGTTGGGTAAAAACACTTTAGCTTAATTCATGTAATACTGTGAATGCATTAGGCCGTTAAATTTGTCAAATATATACAATGCAAAGTAAGTATACAATCCAGCCTTAGTAAACACATGCGAATTTTAACCAATGCCTAGTATCTTTGGTTTTGATACTTCTTTTTTACGGCCATTTCATTTGCCAATTGTATTAGCGCCCGCTATGAAGTAATCTTTCGCTAAGAATATTGCGATTCAGCACATGACTTTGTGCACATGTGTTTATACATTGTATCATATATTTTGTGTTCGGAAATCTAGTTAAACCGTGGATAACTTGTATTATTAAATTAAATATAAAATGCCATTCATATAAACGCATATAAGATATGAATTATACGTATTGATTGATACCAATGATAAGAACTCGTGGCGATAGTTGTGTTATTATGACCTACACCGTAATAATGGATTTAAATTCCTCGTATATTATTAGGACATAATACATATAATATATTTGCTTATGTTAAAACATTCCTCGGGGCTTGATTTTCAAGATAAATCAAGATAACAAATAAATTACGTGCTACTGCTACTACCCCAACCAGCAAGCATATATCGGATATCGATATCACATGACAAAACGGCCCGATATCTATCCGTTATCGCTAGCAAGCATGTATCTACTGTACATATCGGATAGATATCGGCCAGTTGTCGGCAATCGATATAATAGTTCGATATCTATCCGTTATTTATCCGATATAGTTTTGGTGAAAATAAAAAGTAGATGTATACATTTAGTGTATGTGATATATGTTAAAAAAAATCCATCTATGGCATTTCTTCAATATGTGTTACGTTGTCGTCATTTTAAGTAACGATGTCGGATCGATGTAGGGCCGATATCGTTCATGGCAAATAATTTCTTTTTATTTTCATAAAATTATTTATGTGTATCAATCCGGCAATACTAAAGACTATTTTACTGAAATGAATGTGCGTTCTATGACTTCACAAATCTTATTTGAAATAGCTTCGAAATTATTTTCGTCGAACAACATTTCGGTTGGCGCAAAATTCTTGTTCGTTTAAACTCTAACCGTTGATCTCCAGAAAGGAAAAGTAACATTAAAATCTTCAGTTTCCTCTTCATCGCCGAAAAAACAACAAGAAATAAGTACTTATGACTATTTGTAAACATCGTGTTTCTTTATATCAGCTATTCAAAGTAGGCGTAGAAAAATCCATGTTATTGAAATGTAACGTATTTTCGCGAGTGTTGTTTATTATTATTAGTATAGTACGATACTGTTTTGTCATATCTACGAATGTAAGTATTTACAGCGAGATAAGTTATTTTGTTCACATGTTACATGTTCAATATACTTCACATATTTGTATTTCAAAGGCTTACAGTTTAAATCTATTTTTATTTTAACAGTATAGTATACATTATATTTAAAGGGACTTGTTCACATATTTTTGTAGTCGGACTATGTAAGAAGTTTTTGTAGTATCAAAACTATTAGAATTCATTTTCTTAGTTCATGTTTCGTACATTTTTAAAGCAGAATAACAATGCTAAAACGATAAGTATAGTAAACAATATTTTATTTTTTCATTTAACACAATAAAATACGGTTTTTTTCTTCTCAAGACCCTTCTTCTGTAGCGACAACTAGGCCAATTTCACTGAACGGTGCATCTACAGCTTCCATTGAGGCATATTCAGTCACAGCAGTTTTTATTCTCGGTCCGGCGATATGTGGTGTCCTCTTACTGGACGTGGCTCTCGTTGCGTTCATCTTCAGGACACACATAGCAAGCAAGCTCAGACGCAAACCAAGTAAGTAAATGGTTTGTTCTTGAAAAGGAAGTTAAATAATGACTCAGTATTTGTATTTCACCGTTGCACTAATGGAATGTAAATATGAAACCTATCAATTCTGTTGAAAGGATAACTGTCCTTTTGACTTTCCAGGTCACACGTGTTCACCACTTGAATCCTTATCGACCACGCAGGAAATGTAAGTCACTCTTACTATTTATACAGTTCACAGACACGAGAACGTGATGTTTGTAATGAACAGTATCACGATTGGAGACCACTAAGTAGCTCTGATTGTTGAGTGTCCGGTTGTGTTTTAAATCGACGTATATATTTTCTTCACTACGCCTCATTTTTTACTTCTAAGTTTATAATTTATTATTGGTCGTATACACGTGCAATTTACAAGTGAATATTACTGCATCATTATCTACAAAAGATTTATTAGATACAACATGTATTTTACTTTGAAAGCATCACGTATTCAAATCTTCTTCTCATGATTCAGATATACAAGCTTCATGTTGAAACGCTTTATTAAAGAACAACATTGGCTCAACGACTGATTCATTACAATCTGCAGAACACTTTCAAGAGAATCATACGGTACTGCCTTTGACGTCAGAAGCAGCTTCAACAACTTAAATAGAAATATATTTATCTAGAATTTAAATGATATTTGCATTGCTTACTTAAAGTGAAAATCGAATGAATTTAAATGTAAGTGCATATAATGGCGTTCTAAAAGCAGCATTTGTTTATAAGCTTTGAATTTCATTAAGTTAAATTCGTACCTTACATTGTTTGTTGTTATTTTACTTTAAATTCAAAGGAAAGATCAGCCACCGACTCAGGAAGTTGCTGAATACGTGAATGTTGGTATGCTCAGTTATTTCAGCATATGTAAAGTAAGAAATAATTTTCAATTTACATATTCTTGTTTATGACTACTGTTTATGCAAAAATGGCAATAAAACACGACTAACAAAGTACTACATCGCAGGTCAGGAAGTATTCATGCGTTATAGTAGATGTTTTAACCGTAAAACAAATATATCAAGTTTTATTATACAACGTATCGTTTAAAAGTATGTTGTTTAAATGGTTTTACATTTTGTCTATTTCAGCGAATGAAACATTGTTGAACCCACGAGCGTAAGTATGATGTATTTGTTGTAATCATGTTGATTTAATGGCGTGGAAACGTACGCTGTTTTTAAAACTGCAATAGTTTTGAATAACGTTACACCTGCTTAAGCTAATAACGCTGTTAATACCTTGCATAAGAGTTTGTCTTTGTTTAAACAAATATAGCCAGTTACGTTGAAATAAAGACGATATGCTTGTAGTGCTAAAGTCAGTAAACTAAATGATCCTGTGGAAACGATTTGTTTCGTTGTAGCTTAACATACGCATACGTTGTGTAAGAATCAGCAGTGTTTTGTACAAAATTGAGAAAGTCGTAACATATGTTATATGTTATCATGCTTGACTATACAGAGCATCGTCGTCTACAAATTCTGCCGAGACGGACGTTGTGTACAGTGTGGTCGTGAAGAAGAAGAAGAAAAACAGAAACATTGGTAGGAAGCTTATACTGACAGGCAGTTGAACGCACTATAATAAGAAACAACAATAGTTCGGCGTTGGAGATGAAAATTCCACATATTCCGTTATTTTTTAAAATAATGGAATAATTTTCATATTATCTGCTTAATGTATAGTTACCTTATGCAAGAGTATATATAATAATAATATTTAATGTGCATCAATTAAAGATATCTAACATGTATGCTTTCAGCTAACCAGCCGAAGTCACAGCCGGAGGCGTAAGTGTTCTTAAAATGAAATCTGAAGTGGAATAAACATTAAATATATGTTGTAATACGTACTGGTGTATTAAGTGTACTGTTACGGCATTGTTCTATACTTCTAACAGTAATAAATGACATTATTATACCTCACTTGATTATTTCTCTATCGATCGACAGTGTTGCCTCGGGTTGACAAGACCCACTGTCACCCTCAAGGAAGTCAATATTTATATACTGTCTCTTCAGAGCGAACCCGCCCCCTCTGCTGTCCAACTCTGGGGACAAATATGTATGTATATGTCTGCAACAGACGGCCCAACTGATGTACCGGTAATTCGGTTACATTTATTCAAACGCACCATATTATATGAAGTTATCCCATCTATGCATTGATAACAGTAAATGAAACAACAGTACATTGCAATATTGATAAAACGTTGCATTGCTAATGCAAACACATATGTTTATAATTATGAAAATAACTATAATATGATTGGCATTTGCATCTGGCATAATAGGCTGTTAGTCCTTTGAACAGAATTCTGAATGTTTGAGCATTCCGAATATCAATTGATTCTTGTTTTAGACACATCAGTAAGTGTGTCATCTCTTTTCAGAAAAAGGGCAATCATGCAATGAAGAGACGAAATTTTGTGCATAACAATATGGATTCTTAAGTTTGACTGTAACTTTAAACTTTCTCTTTTAAATGATGTGTTGAAGATATTCTACAGACATATGTCACTTGCATTTGAAATTGCAGATTAGCCAAGGGGATCATAGTAAAAAAGCTACATGTATATATGTGTCTTATTTGTAGTTTTTTTAATACAATATTCCGCTACGTTCGATTAATCGTTTACGTTTTCAGTTAGTTCTAAACAAACCACTATGTTTGTTCATGTGGTTTGCTTCTGTTTTATTTTTTAGCATTTCAATGTACATACCTGGATAAAAACCTTCATGATTAAGTACCCCGATTTACATGATTTCATAATTAAATCCACCAATAGTAATTATTGCCAGTGTTCAATTACACATTTGATGCAACAATACACACATCGTATTATGATGCACTACAAATACTAAACAAAGACATGAACCTAGATACTGATTTAAAATAATATTTATACATGTAAACATCGCAGTAAACAGAAGCGTATATTTTTTGGCATAATTGTATTTCTCTGTTGTGTTCATGTTACAATTTTGTATATGTCATCCGAATATTAACTCCAGTACTCAATTTAAAATATGTATTTGATTTCTTCCAGTTTAGGAAGTATATTTTTAAATATGTATAAACTTATAATAATAAGCTACTTCCATAACTTAGTAATGCAATATTTGTAATAAATATGCTATAAATATCTTTCATACTTTTAACTGATTTTACTGTATAACGTGTAGTTATCCTTTATGCATGTACTTGTTGTATACGATGTACTTCATGATTCTCTTCCTGAAAGTCATTAACAAAACACCTGTTATTTTCTGTTCTGATCCAATGAAACAATGAATATGTGTATTACAACATTGAAACAGTAAATCAGCCATGAACACTATTGTTTCATTGAACCATGAGCTTCGTTTCTTTGCATACATGTAAATTAAAGATCATGGTACATATTATATTTCAAACCACATGTTACAACGCTTTGTGACCTTATAATTGCTTTCGTTCAAAACCTGTAAAATATTCAGGTGAATGTTATTTGACAAAAATATATTTTTCTGAAACTGCTTTAATTATAAAATACAGCAGAGAACCCGTATTAACGTACAAAGTTCAGTTACGTCTGGAAAGTGAGTAATTGCATATAGAACATCAAATACAATACGAAGGAACCCTTGTTAAACGTACAAAGGTCCTTTACGTCAGCCAAGTGACTAATTGCACATACGACATCACATAAAACACGAAAAACAATACATAAACACACACCATGAACGTTGGGGTTTAAACCGGTTTAGCTAAGCCTGAGAATTCGAGAATGAAAGATATGTACGGAATACGTCTGTAATGGGTTGGGGGAAATACACTTTTGCTTAATTCATGTAATGTTGTGAATGCATTAAGCCGTTAATTTTGTGAAATAATATACAATGCAAAGTAAGTATACAATCCAGCCTTAGTAGACAAATGACCTTATCTTAGACAAGACATATCTTATTGACACAGTTATATTACAATGTACATTGAAAAGAACAGATATCAAAGAACATAATCATAACTGATTTTGTAGTATTCCAATAATAATTATCGTGTTATTTACCTTATACAGTTTTCCAAAGTATTAGTGCAACGTTTGTATTTTGTTTAAATACATTTCTTATTAAACGTGGTTTATGCACGAATTCCAAGTCGTTACCTTTAATTGTTTAACTGTTTTCAAAAAGCAAAAAAAAAAAATTGTAGAATATAACCGATCGTAAAAATGACATTGTGAAAGGGTTTTAACCTGTTACACAGAATGCAAAAAATATCGCTGCATGATTCATTTGATCTGCTCTCTGTTATTTTATACATCATGCAACACTTAAAGTCAGATCAAAATACTCAGCAAAAACAAATGAAGATCAAAATACTCAGCAAAAACAAATGAAGATCTTATAATCTTTGTATTGAATACACATGTATAATTATATATCAATATTATAATTAGTACATTTCATTGGTGTATATTGATTTATTTATAAGATATATTCAGTTAGTTTTCACTTTATTAAACATGCCGTTATACATATAATATGACCACTGTCCAGCGATATCTGACGTACTGTGTTTAAGTGTGAGATTTTTTTCACAGTAGTTTTTATATGATAAACACTGCCTTTTAATGTTACATTAATGTCATGGTTATCATGCAGTGATTACATTAATGTTGTGCAATATGATTTTTTAAAGTAATAATGCATAATAATTTCGATATCACTGCCCATTTCCATTTGTGACATTCTGGTCATTAATTTACTCAATTCTGTTCCAATTCTGTATTGTTTTGTTTTTGTTGTTATGTGTGTTTTTTTGCCTCCTCCAAGAGGACACTTTTCCAAAAATGTCCGAGAACCAAGAAATACAAAATCTTGGCCTAATCTGATCATGTTTCTGTGTGGTGATCGTAGTATTGTGTGAGTATATGAATGCAGATAAGACCGTTAGTTGTGCTGAAAAATCATGAAAAATTAAGCAGGATATGATGAGATGACTTAAAGAGTGAAACAAGATACGTAAAGAGTTGAAAAAATACGATAAAATACACGCTCATTGAACATCTCGAAGGAAGCTTCTCTACTACATACACAGTCGCTTACTTTACAAACCTTTATGCATTGAAACTAAAGCTGTAACTGTGGTAGTGTCCATAAAATAGTAAGAATATAATGTGTTAGGTAATACCTGGTACCTCATTAGCCTTCGATGACATTCGTTCGGGATTTGTAAGTGTTCACTTTAAATCACATGATGTAAATAATATTTTAAAACATTACACATCAGATATGTGTCCTATTTAACTCATATGATATAAATAAATTATATATTAAAATGTTACACATCAAATATGTGTCATATTTAACTCATATGATATAAATAAATTATATATTAAAATATTACACATCAGATATGTGTCCTTTTTTTCCCGTAGTTTAGTGGATAAGGTGAATAAGAAACTAACTCGAGCTATGACACGGGTTCGAGCCGTTTTTGTACTTTTTAAGCTTTAAAGCGTAATTATTTGCGTAAGAGATGTTGTTTATATACCAATTCAATTCTGGTGCTTATAATAGGCAGTGCATTATGTTATTTCATTTTGTTAGTTCTTTAAAATATCGTCCACGTTGAACGTTCAATACGCGTTCGATGAAAGCGTTTTTAACAAATTTACGTGCCACTCATTGAATTCACAAACCGATAATTTATTGTCAGGTGATTCATGGTGTATACACCGTGCAAGTTACTTATTTGATTATACGGAACGTGTATATTATATGTATGGTAATAATCTATGCTTAAAATAAAACAATAATACACAGACGTTTGAGACTCGAAAAGACCAACACTTGATATGTAGTTTGTTGCTTTTTAACATCATGTTATCGATGTCTTCATGGCTTAAATAAGCTTGCGACTCATACATATGCTACAAGCATCGCGCATAGTCTAGGACTACGTTCGTAATTGTGATTCGGATAAAACACAAATAAGACATGAGGTGCCATGTTTGACATTAAATAACACTATACGAAAACATGTTTGTATATTTATACTTTTATATATGTAAGCATCTGATTATTTCTCCATGTCCTAATTAAACTACAAGTATCTATTTGTTACTCCAACAAAGTCACGAAATGTCTTCTAATATATTTTTTAATTGCCTAGTTTCATCCTTATCTAACTTGAGTTTGAGACTTTTAAAGGGATCAACCAAAGAATTTTTTCCGTAATAAATAAATAAGTGTGTATGATTGAAAAAAATGTTGATAATGTAAAAAAATCATACAAACACGTTTTATGAATTTAATTATTCAAACGATTCGGCGCTATTCCGTCATCGGTAAATGATGTTTTATTATTTTAAATGAAATAATTGTACTGCTGTGTTTTTGTATATGATGTACATGTACTAAACTTATTGGTACTTTATGAGATTTTCGTACGTGTGACAACTGCCCAGACTACGTTCTGCCCTCTGCAAGACTCTACATCTGTGTTCAGTAACCCGCAGTTAGATGCGCCTGTGTCCACTCTAATCGCTGAAGACAAATCTTTCCTTTGATATTCAGGGTGACTGGGTCAAACTCTAACACATTACGAGGTACTGTCACGTGGTCTGTGATTGGTTTAATTTTAAAATACAATGAAGACCTTATAAACGTTATATCTCTTCCTGCTCCTATGGTATTATTTTTGTATCCAAATCAAGTACTTAAATGTTATATAATTTACGAATGGCATAGCTTTTGTTGGCCTAAAATCACAAAGTGTTATTTATTAGAATGTTATTTTGAATAATTAGAAGCTGAAAACATTAAACGCCATTACTTTCAAACACATAACAGTATTATTCCAATATAATGAATGTTAAACTCCAGCTGCAGTGGCAAAATATAATGTGTATTAGCAGCTCAATAAAAGGCAGACGAAACCACCAGTCTTGTTGTTACATTAATAAATGCAGTCCACAACTGATTGCAAATAGCACACACTCAAACTTCGTGTTTTTCAGGGCTAAAACGTTCACGTTCAGACTGTTCACAAAAAAGGTGCTAAAACATCTCATGAAACAACAAACACTGGTTTGCCTTTTAATAACTAGTAAATTAAACAATATAATTTTAAACTCAAGGGGTGTAGAACAGAACAGATCAGAACTTTATTTACATCTCAGGCATAGAAGTATGTAGTAAGAGGAACAAAATAAATTTGGTTATGATCAGGTGTTTGACAACAACTCCATTTTAGACTTTATGTCCATGGCTTGTTACAATTTATATATTTAATGGAGATATATGGAAAAATACTTACCCTTAATTAATGTTTGAACATTATAATTGACACCATAGCACCAAAACTTCATGTATCACATTCTGTAAGTTGTGCTTATAACCCCACTGTTAATGATAAGACATTAATACATGTATACAGCGAATAGCTTCATGACATCCGGCGTATTGGATTTGAATAAAATGTCTGTCTGTCTGTCAGTCATCTGTAGCCACCATATGCAGCTTAATATATTAATTTGAAAGTGTAATGATATAAAATGATAAAAGTAAATTCGTTTAACAATGATTATATAGTTTTGAGAACATTTTAGTTATTTGTTTCCAGATGCGATCGTAACAGATCTTTCACATATACAAACAGTTTGGCCCAGAAGTGTAAAAGTTGAAGTGGTAACGGAACTTGAAAATAAACCAGCAGAAGAATCATGTCGACAAGAAGGAAAGCGATTATTGTTTGGTAGTTTGTTTGTTTGTTTGTTTGTTGTTTTTTTGTTGTTTTTTATTGTCTTTTTTAAATTAAATATTAACAAAGCGAAACTCCAGTTGCGACAGCGACAACAGGAGAGAACTCTTATAAGCTGCCCGATTCTTTTATTTATGGCAATTGCCAAAAAATTACACATCACATCACAAAAACACATAATGAACACAAAACAAACATGAATAAATCTTGGGTCACCGCCTTGGAACGGTAAATGCAAAGCATTAAGGGTTTAAACTTTCAGATAATTCGAGGGCCATAACTCGGTAATTCCTGGGGCTATTTGGATGATTATTGAAATTGGCCGAGCTTGGGTATATTATATCCCTAAACATGTTCATGAAGTTTGGTGAAGATGGGTTGATAAATGTTGGCCATTTTCACATAATGTATGACCATAAATCCAAAATTTCTGGAGAGAATTGGCTGGTCATCGAGCTTGGTTGAGATTTTATGCCGTAAACATTTTCATGAAGTTTTGTAAATCTGATGAAAACGAAAGTGGTCTACTGACCAACAGACAGAGACCGACCGACCGACATTAGCAAACCTATATACCCCGCATCCTTCAACGGGGGTTGGGTGGGGATGGTGCATGACTTGTTAAAGGTACTCAACTCCAGAATCGAACAATTGTCAGAAACAAAGACAATAGTAAAATCTACATGAGCTAAATATAATAAATAAAAGCTTTTTGAATGACTTAAATGCAATAAAGTTTAGCAATTTTCGTGTTTTCAAGTAAACAAAAAATGCGAGTTGAATCTTTGAACGAATTTTATATGATGTCACATACTGTATGCATGTATTTGCTTTTTGTTTCTGTAATTCAGTACCTTTAACTGTTATTAACAAGTGCTGTCACTATCAGGTGACATATGCCCCCGAAGACGCTTAAGTTAAACTGGATAAATCTGCCAAAAAACAAAAAAAAGAGAAATGGGGATTGCATTCCCTGGTTGAGACATTGATAGTAAAGAAGTTTTTAAAGTTTCAAGTTAATACCTTTGATAGTATTCAAGATATATAACTTGATGAAAAACTTTAAACAAAATTTTTAGGTTAAAAAAGGGCGTACATTTGTCAAAATACAAAACAGATATGGAGTTGCTTTCCCTGGTGGAGACATTGATAGTAAAGATGTATTTTAAATTTCAAGTAAATACCTTTGATAGTATTCAAGATATTTGACTTAATGAAAAACTTTAACCAAAATTTCCAAGTTAAAAAAGGGGTATAAATCTGTCAAAATACAAAACAGAGTCATGGGGCTGCTTTCCCTAATGGAGACGTTGATAGTAAAGAAGAGTTTTAAGTTTCAGGCGAACACCTTTGATAGTATTCAAGATATTTGACTTTATGAAAAACTTTAATCTAAATTTCTAAGTTAAAAAGGGGGCATAAATCTGTCCAAATACAAAACAGAGTTATGGGGGTTGCTTTCCCCGGTGGAGACGTTGATAGTAAAGATGTATTTTAAGTTTCAGGCAAATACCTTGGATAGTATTCAATATATTTGACTTTATAAAAAACTTTAATCTCGGACGGACGGACGGACGGACGCACGGACGGACGGACGCACGGACGGACGGCTCAATTTTATTATGCCATTTTCGGGGGCATAAAATGACTAGCAATTATCAATATGAAACTATATTCTATGTCATAATTACAAATACAAAAGTACAGACAAGAGAGCCCCGCTGGAGATGTTCTTGCTTTTGTTCCAATTACTGTTGTCGTAATATATTTGGTCAATCCTTAAGTGCAAATGTTTTAACACATTATGATTATTTTGTACTGAATAACCATTATACCAACTGATGGGTAATAATTCTAAATCAAACATCATTTGCAGACAACAATACTTTGGTGTCAATTTAGTAATATCATTTCATCTCACAAGACTCCAAATCGCCCGACGCGCCTAATCGTACATTTAACATAAGTGAAAGCTTCCACTCCATTTAACTGCTTTCATCATATCTTCCTTGAAACTATCTGGATCATACAGCTACGAGTTCAAGCACCATACCACAAGTATGCGCAACCGGGAGTTGTCTCTCCGCCGACACAAACACCACTTCCTTTTTTTTCAAACCCAGTAGAAGGCACAGAGTTTGCTCCTGTCCAAAACATCAGTACTTCAGGCAGGGTTATGTCACTATCTTTGTCTAAAATGAATCAGCGAAAAGATCTGTGAATATAGAATGGTCGAAGACGAAATACACATAGTAAACACTTAAACACTCGCCTGAATGAAAATGTTACACTTTTTTCAATAAACGTCCACAAAACACGGCCATATTTATTACATAGACATTACGATCTCGCTTAAAATTTACATATGCGTCATTTACGTTCACCACTTTGATAAGGGCAATTTTTCAAACATCATGTCATATGATAATAAACAACGTGCGGCAGTAAGCCATTGTTATGCATATGTATTGCCGCATCTTAATGAGTATTTATGAGTCCAGAGTCGGAAAGAGGGCCTTGGTATATGGGTGTGGGGGTGGGGGCACAGATATACGGCCGACAATAAGTTCAATGCAATAATTAATTACCTGTATTTATCAAATAAATGTAGAACGGTCTTGTCTTTTCTTCTTTAAAAATGGCAGATATTTCGCTTTGTTTCATTGGTTAGCTATCACGTGCGCACGTGATAGTTAACACGTGTGCTCGTGATGGTTAACACGTGCGCACGTGATAGTTAACACGTGCGTACGTGATAGTTAACACGTGCGCACGTGGTGGCGAACGTGTTAAATAAAATATTTCTCATGTCCCCTCTATGCCGCCGTACATAAATGATCATGGTACATATTATATATCAAACCACATGTTACAGCGCTTCATGACCTTATATTGCTTGTGTTCAAAGATTGGACAAATATATTTCTGGAAATCCGACTGCTTTAATTATAAAATGCGGCAGAGAACCCTTATTAACGTACAACGGTCATTTACGTCAGGCAAGTGACTTATTGCACATACAACATCAAATACATCACGAAAAAAAACTTATTAACGTACAAAGGTCCTTTACGCAGACAAGTGACTAATTGCACTTAGAACATCATAAACAACACGAAAAACACAACACAAACACACGCCATGAACGTTTGGGGTTTAAACCGCTTTTACTAACGGCCCCTTAAAACTGAGAATGTGAGAATGTAAGATATGTACCGAATACGTCTGTAATGGGTTGGGTAAAAACATTCTTGCTTAATTCATGTAATGCTGTGAATGCATTAGGCCCTTTGTTTTGTGTAATATATACAATGCAAAGTAAGTATACAATCCAGCCTTAGTAGACAAATGCAAATTTTAACCAATGCCTAGTAACTTTGGTTTTGATACCTCTTTTTACGGCCAACTCTTTTGTCAATTTTATTAGCGCCCGCTATGTAGTAATCTTTCGCTTAGAATATTACGATTTTGCATATGCTTTTGTGCATATGTTATTATTAAATTAAATATAAAATTTCATTCATATAAACGCATATAAGATATGAATTATATGTATTGATTGATAACAACGACAATAACTCGTGGCGATAGAAGTGTTATTATGACCTAAACCGTAATACTGTATTTAAATTCCTCGTATATTATTAGGACTGAATACATATAACAGATTTGCTTATGTTAAAACATTTCTCGGGCTTGATTTTTAAGATAAATCAAGATCATAACAAATAAATTACGTGCTACTGCTACTACATAGCTTTCGCATTGTGGCACGAGTGTAAACTGTTCAAGTGACCTTATCTTAGACAAGACATACCTTATTTACACAGTTATAGTACAATGTACATTGAAAATAACAGATATAACACAACATAATCATAACTGAATTTGTAGTATTCCAATAATAATTATCGTGTTATATACCTTATACAATTTTCCAAAGTATTAGTGCAACGTTTGTATGTTGTTTAAATACATTTCTTATTAAACGTGGTTTATACACGAATTCCAAGTCGTTACCTTTTATTGTTTTCATTATTCATAGCAACTATGTGTGTATTTACATCATGGCAATACTATTATAGTTAACATGCAATTCCGTCTGGTAAGAGGATGATCCACTCATACCCAGGCGTGACTGCTTTAAAATAGTTCCACGTCGTATAAGGCGAGAGTTTTTTTTATTTCTTGGTTCTCGGATCCGCAGACCCGATTTTTTTCCAAAAAGCATAAAAAATTGTAGAATATAACCGATCGTAAAAATGACCTTGTGAAAGCGTTTCAACCTGTTACACAGAATGCAAAAAATATCGCTGCATGATTCATATGATCTGCTCTCTGTTATTTTATACATCATGCAACACTTAAAGTTAGACCAAAATACTCAGCAAAAACAAATGAAGATGTTACAATCATTGTATTAAATACACATTTATAACTTTATATCAATATTATAATTAATACATTTCATTGGTGTATATTGATTTATTTATAAGATATATTCTGTTAGTTTTCATGTTATTAAACATGCCGTTATACATATAATATGACCACTGTCCAGTGATATCTGACGTACTGTGTTTAAG
Organism: Congeria kusceri; assembly: GCA_027627225.1. Taxonomy (NCBI): domain Eukaryota; kingdom Metazoa; phylum Mollusca; class Bivalvia; order Myida; family Dreissenidae; genus Congeria; species Congeria kusceri. Next base: position 6,914,654 of record CM051035.1, read on the forward strand.
TGTGAGCTTATTTTAACAGTAGCTTTTATATGTTAAACACTGCCTTTTAATGTTACTATTATTGGCATTAATGTCATGGTTATCATGCAGTGATTAAGTTAATGTTGTGCAATATGATTTTTTTTAAGTAATAATGCATAATGATTTTAATACCACTGCCCATTTCCATTTGTGAACTTCTAGTCATTAATTTACTCAATTCTGTCTCAATTCTGTATTGTTTTTTTTTGTTTTTTTTTCCCACCTCCAGCTGGACACCTTTCCAAAAATGTCCGAGAAGCAAGAAATAAAAAATCTTGGCCTAATGTGATCATATTTCTGTGTAGTGATCGTAGTATTGTGTGAGTATATGAATGCAGATAAGACCATTAGTTGTGCTGACACCGAAATCTTTATCAGATTAAAATGATGTGAGTTATACAGGCTGAGTTTAAAAGAAGGTAAGAGAGTTTCCCCAAAATATCATATTGGTTATATTGAAATACTAAAAATTACTGTTAAAGTACATAATACTTGCATGAATAATTAAGCAGGACATGATAAGATCACTTAAAGAGTGAAACAAGATACGAAAAGAGTTGAAAAAATACGATAAAATACACGCTCATTGAACATCTCGAAGGAAGCTGCTCTACTACAAAGACAGTCGCTTACTTTACAAACATTTATGCATTAAAACTAAAGCTGTAACTGTGTAAGTGTCCATAACATAGTAAGTATATAGTGTGTTAGGTTATACCTGGTACCTCGTTAGCCTTCGATGACATTCGTTCGGGATTTGTAAGTGTTCACTTTAAATCACATGATGTAAATAATATATTAAAACATTACACATCAGATATGTGTCCTATTTAACTCATATTATGTAAATAAATTATATATTAAAATATTACACATCAGATATGTGTCCTATTTTTCCCGTGGTTTAGTAGATAAGGTGAATAAGGAACGAACTCGAGCTGTGACACGGGTTCGAGTCGTTTTTGTACTGTTTAAGCTTTAAAGCGTTATTATTTGCGTAAGAGATGTTGTTCATATATAGCAATCCTGATGCTTATAATAGGCAGTGCATTATTTTATTTCATTGTGTTAGTTCTTTAAAATGTCGTCCCCGTGAACGTTCAATTACGCGTTCGATGAAAGCGTTTTTAACAATTTTACGTGCGACTCATTGAATTCACAAAACGATAATTTATTGTCAGGTATTTCACAGTGTAGATACCGTGCAAGTAACTCATTTGATTATACGGCACGTGTATATAATATGTATGGTAATTATATATGCTTAAAATAAAACAATAATACAAAGGCGTTTGAGACTCGAACCGACCAACATTTGATGCGTAGTTTGGTGCTTATTAACATAATGTTAGCGATGTCTTCATGGCTTAAATAAGCTTGCGACTCACACACATGCTACAAGCATCGCTCATAGCCTAGGTCTACGTTCGTAATTGTGATTCGGACAAAAAACAAATAAGACATGAGGTGCTAGGTTTAACATTAAATAACACTATACGAAAACATGTTTGTCTATTTATACTATGTATATATGTAAGCATCTGATTATCTCTCCACGTCCTAAAGTCACGAAATGTCTTTTACTACATATATTAATGGCCTATTTTCATCCTTATCTAACTGTAGTTCGAGACTTTTAAAGGGATCAACAAAAGAAATTATACCGTTATAAATAAATGTGTATGAATAAAATAATGTTGATAATGTTTATAAATCATACTAACACGTTTTATGAATTTAATTATTTATTTCAAACAATTCGGCGCTAAACCGTCATCGGTAAATGATGTTTTATTATTTTAAATGAAATAATTGTACTACTTTGTATTTGTAGATGATGTACATGTACTTAACCTTATTGGTACTTTATGAGATTTTCGTACGTGTGACAACTGCCCAGACTACGTTCTGCACTCTGCAAGACTTCACACCTGTGTTCAGTAACCCGCAGTTAGATGCGCCTGTGTCTTCTATACTCGCTAAAGACACATGTTTCCTTGGCGAAAATCAGGGTGACTGGGTCAAAACTCTAACATATTACGAGGTATTGTCATGTCGTCTGTGATTGGTTTAATTTAAAAAAAAAAACAACTTTAAAATGAAAACCTTAAAACGGTTATATCTCTTCCTATTCTTATGTTATTAGTTTTGCATCCATATCAATTACTTAAATGTTATATAATTTACGACGGGCATAGCTTTTGTTGGCCTAAATCACAAATTGTTATTTAGTAGTATGGTATCTTGAATAATTAGAAGCTAAAACATTAAACGCCATCACTTTCCAACACATGACAGTATTATTCCAATATAATGAAGGTTAAATTCCAGCTGCAGCGGCAAAAGATAATTTTTATTAGCAGCTCAATAAAAGGCAGACGAAACCACCAGTCTTGTTGTAACATTAATAAATGCAGTCCACAACTGATTGCAAATAGCATACACTCAAACTTTATGTTTTTTCAGGGCTGCTACGTTCATGTTCAGACTGTTCACAAAACAGGTGCTAAAACGTCTCATGAAACAAGAAACACTGGTTTGCCTTTTACATTAATAACTAGTACATTAAACAAAATAATTTTGAACAGAAGGGATGTAGAACAGAACATAACTTTATTTACATCTCAGGCATACGAGTATGCAGTAAGAGGAACAAAATAAATTTGGTAATGATCAGGTGTTTGACAACAACTCCATTTTAGACTTTATGTCCATGGCTTGTTACAATGTATATATTTAATGGCGATATATGGATAAATACCTACCCTTAATTAATGTTTGAACATTATAATCGACACCATAACACCAAAACTTCATGTATCACATTCTGTAAGACTTGCTTATAACCCCACTGTTAATGTTAAGACATGAAGACATGAATACATCGAATAGCTGCATGACATCTGTATCAACCATATGCAGCTTAAGATATTAATTTGAAGGTATACTGATATAGAATGATAAGAGTTAATTCGTTTAACAATGATTATATAGTTTTGAGAACAGTTTTGTTATTTTGTTTCCAGATGCGATCGTAACAGATCTTTCACATATACAAACAGTTCGGCCCAGAAGTGTAAACGTTGAAGTGGTAACGGAACTTGAAAATAAACCAGCAGAGGAATCATGTCGACAAGAAGGAAAGCGATTATTGTTTGGTAGTTTGTTGGTTTGTTTGTTTTTTGGTTTTTGTTTTTGTTTTTGTTTTGTTTTGTTTTGTTTTGATTTGTTTTAAATTAAATATTAACAAAGCGAAACTCCAGTTTCAACAGCGACAGCAGGAGATAACTCTTATTAGCAGCCCGAGGTCCTTTATTTATGGCAATTGCCAAAAAAATACACAGCAATCACAAGCACACATAACAAACACAAAACACACATGAATAAACTGGGGTCACCGCCTTGGAACGATCAATGCACAGCATTAAGGGTTTAAACCGGTTTACGTGCGCACGAACCTCACACCTGGCCCAGAATTATTCACAAAACATGTAAGTGTAAATAAAAATTAACCTAATTGCATCGCAATTCAAATTAAACAGCAATAATAGAGAATACTATTCAATTTAATAACCATTTAGTTACTCAATGGCTAGATGCAAACCTGAGTAGCAGAATTGCAACCATCTGAGGCACGATGCAATGAAACAAAATGAAGTATCAACTACATCTCGTCGTTTTATAAAAAGCTTTAAAGACATAGCATCATATAGATCTAGTTCAATTTTCACATCATCGTCATGCAATTTCGGGAAGAAGCTGTAATGTTGGGTGTAAATAGCTAGATTGCATAGCTTTGTTGTTCATGTTTATTTTAAACTTAATAAAACTTAATATACTATTCTACATCTTCCTGCCCACCCAAATTGAAACAAATAATTGTACTTAATGAACGTGGGTGTTAAAACCAGTGTTTAAATCGGAAATGCTGTAAATTATATAAAATTAAATGGCACGATATATCCTATATGTCCTTTTGCTTCGTCAAACTCAAACAGTGTATATAATTTCTATCAAACCGTGAAGGAACATGGACAGAGTGGGGCTCATGGTCTGAATGTAACACCAGTGCATGTAATATGGAAGGAACCAGGAACCGTTCGCGCAACTGCTTCGTGCTGAATCCGAATGTCCAAGCGCATTGCGAAGCTGAACCAACACAGACAGAGGTGTGTACGAAAACATGTTTCGGTAAGTATTTTCAGAGAAAATTAATGCCCACATTCTAATCATACACAATTAGTTTGGAAAAATATCAGGTTATAATATTATCCGATGTATCCGATTTTCAATCAATACTTGAGGTAAAACAACGTCATTATAAAAAATGGAATTTAAATGTAGACGTCAAAAAAACGTCGAACAAACTTGTTTCAAAGAAGACTACTTTGAAATAATTTATCAAATTGTCCAGTTGCTCAGAAAACAAAACTGGTTCCAACTAACCTTTTGTGAACAACAGTTTTATTGTTAAATCAGAAAGAAACATTTGTATTTTTTCTAGACTTAACATCTATTAAAAAATTTAATCTCATACGATATGTTAATATTTTGTTATTGTTTTGTTTGCAACTGTATGTTTATTTTCCAGCTTGAAAGATGTACGTAATAGAACAGGTTTATTGCGGATGTTTGTTTAGCACTCTTCAGCATGAACGTCTCAATGGTGTGTTTTTGCGGTCAGTGTTTGTCCGTCGTAATCGTCGTCGTCGTCGTCGTCTTCCGTGGTTAACAATTAACTTTAAACATCTTCTCACAGAGTGCTCACTGTTTGCAACTGAGACGGTGTTTTTGCCGTCGTACGTAGTATAGTTGTGCGTCGTGCATCGTCAACAGTTTACTTCAAATATCTTCTCTGAAACCGCTTGTAGAATTTAAACAAAACTTGGCAGGAATATTTCTGACGTACATACATTCCTTCAGTTTAGTGCAATAACACTAAATCGACAACTCTGATTGCTAATCATAAGCTAAAATATAAAAATAAAATTAATCAAATAAATCTCTAGGTCAAAATTAGTTTCACGGACATTTTTCTTGCAGAACACTTAACCAAATTCTTTAAATTTTATATTGATTTATTAAAACATAGTCGCCAATGGTCGGACTTTACTTTATTAGCTACATTGAAAACGTTTTATCTTGCCTGAAATCACTGGATGAGTTTTTAAATCGTTTCACAGAATTGTGCTTTTATTGACCCTCCATACTAAATTTAAATATATATTATTCTTTAAAACATTGCCACCGGTGGTGTGGCGGAGTAATTTTCCTCGTGAACATGTAAGGCGTTACTGAAAGGTTTGACAATCTTCTTGTCAAGACCCACTCGTTGGATCTCGTATAATTGAACAGAAATGTTACTTGGGTGGCCCTCTTCCAAACACATTCATATCACTTTATTTGTTCAGAGACATGGCCGCATGGGACGTGTTGCATTTTCATGATAAATACAATTACTGTGTATATTTTCTGAGTTTGTAATTGTAAAACCGTGACTTGGCAATAACTACGCAACCATTATGTCTAGTTCCTGAAAAGGTAGTTTTGCCATGACTCATAGAGGTTCCCTATTGATTATTGGGTCATTGGATCAAAGTTCACCGACAAAAGTGAATTAACAATCACCTAACATGGAATAAGTTAAAACCTTATCCGGGCAATAGCTACATATCCATTAGACCTAGGTTCTTTAAACTTAGTAACTAGGTTGATTATGAAAAGTAGAAGACCTGCATCAATTTTTATTCCTTGGTCAAGAACAGGTTAAACTCTACTGTAACATCTTGTCCGGGCAATACCTTCGCAGTCCTTGTGTCTAGGTTCGTTAATTTTGGCAGATAGGTTGGTCATGACATTTATATATAGGATCCCTATTGATTTTAGGGTCCTTGGTTCAAACGTCAATGGCAAACTGACAAATAGTGCTAAAATCTGTTCCTTTCAATAAATATAGACCCTTTTGTCTAGAATCATAAAATATGCGTGATAGGTAAGTTGGTTAAAACTTTAAATACGTATTATTGGGTCATAGGGTCAAAGCTATGTCAAACTTTGAAATAGTAAATACAAAACTTAATTCATTAAATTTTTTATTTACCATCCTTGCAATTTTGTACAGATTGCTATATACCAAAAGCGAATACTGATGTAGTAGTTACCATGGCAACAAATGTTTTCATTATTAAGCTTGTGTTATTTAAAATCTATCACTATAACATGTATTCAATGGGAACATAAATTAACAATAATTAAGAAATATAATTACATATTAGAATAGTAAGTCTTACTGGGTTCAATTTGACTCCAGTCCAATTTGAAGGGTTTATTATGTTTTTGTTTGAAATATTCGTATCATAAGTAATAAATAATTGTTTATTTTATCAGAAAGCATACTTTGTAACAATAAAAACGAAACTGATGTTGTTATTGACAGAAGTATTGCTTTTGTAAAAAAATAAATATGGAAAAGGTTAAAACACATGTTTTTACTTTTTTTAACACCGTTGCCATGGTTACAGGCTTCATGGTTGCTCTTCGAAACTTCATTTACAAAGTTCAAAAACGTCGCTTTTACACAGGAGCGAATGAGGGTTAAACATGAACTTACATGTACACTGAAACCATATCATAAATTTAAATGATTTTTTTTATATTGTATTTTGTATTTTGTCTCATACTTCCAATCGTTCTAACATTTATTGCCCGTTGTCTGGGGTCACATGGTTTATATATAATAAATAGCAAAATTACTTCTAAAATATTCTCCTCTGAAACCGTAAAGCCCAGAGATTTCGTATTTGGTATGTATCATCCTATAGTGGTCGTCTACAAAGATTCTTCAAATTATGCCCTTGGGGTAAAAAAGGGCCACGCTCCGGGGGTCACATGGTTTATATTGAATAAATAGCAAAACGACTTTAAAATCTTCTCATCTGAAACCGCAAGGCCCAGAGGTTTCATATTTGATATATGACATGTTGTATTAGTCATCTAAAAAGATTGTTGAAATTTTGTCCCTGGGGTCAAAACGGGCTACGCTTCGGGGATCACATGGTTTATATGAAATATATTGCAAAATGACTTCAACAATCTTCTCCTCTGAAACCGCAAGTCCCAGAGGTTTTATATTTGGTAAGTAACATTGTATATTTTTCCTCTTCAAAGATTCGTCAAATGATGCCCATGGGGTCTACACCGGCCACGCTCTGGGGGTCACATTTTTTAAATAGACTTAGATAGCAAATGGTTTTAAACATATTCTCATCTGAAACCACAAGGCCCAGAGTTTTCATATTTGGTATCTAACATTTTATAGTGGTTTTCTATAAATATTGTTTAAATGATGCTCCTGGGATTAAAACTGGCCACGCCCCGGGGCTCACATGATTTATGTTGACTTTAATAGCAAAATGATAGTTTAAAGTATGCGCCTGGGATCAAACGGGTAACGCCCCGTAGGTCACATTGTTTATATAGAATATATAGCTAAATTCCTTTAAACATCTTCTCCTCTTAAACCGTAAGGCCCAGAGGTTTTATATTTGGTATGTAACATTGTATAGTTGTTCTCTGCAATGACTGTTCAAATGATGCCCCTTGGGTCAACCTGGCCACGCCCCGGGGGTCACATGTTTGATAAACTTAAATAGCAAAATACTTTTACAAATCTTCTCTGAAACCGCATGAAACAGAGGCGTCATATTTGGTTTGTAACATTGTATAGTGGTCCTTTAAACAAAAATGTTCAAATGATGCCCATTGGGTCAAAACTCGCAACACCCCGGGGATCACATGGTTTATATACACATGGTATATATTGACTTAAATAGCGAAATTACTTTAAAGTTTCATATTTAGTATGTAACATTGTATAGTGGTACTCTACAAAGACTGTTCAAATAATCCCGCTGGGGTCAAAACTGGCCACTCCCCAGGGGTCGCATGGTTTATATAGACTTAAATAGGAAAATGACTTTAAAAATCTTCTCTTTAAACCGCAAGGCTCAGAGGTTTCATATTCGATATGTACCATTGTAGAGTTGTCCTTTACAAAGATTGTTTAAATGATGCCCCGGGGGTCAAAACTGGCCACGCCCCGGGAATCACATGGCTTATATAGACTTCAGTAGCAAAATGACTTTTTTCTCCTCTGTAACCGCAATGGCCAGAGGTTTCATATTTAGTATATGGAATTGTATAGTGGTCCTAAACAAAGATTGTTCAAATGATACTCCTGGGGTCAAAATTGGGCACACCCCGGGTGTAACATGGTTTATATAGAATTAAATAGCAAAATGACACACCCCGCGGTCACATTAGACTGATATAGAAAGTGGGCTTTAAAAATCTTCTCCTCTGAAATCGCAAGGCCCAGAGGTTTCATATTTGGCTTGAAGAATTGTTCACTACAAATATTTTTCAAATTATGCCCCTGGGTAGAAAGTGGGTACGCACTGTGGTTGACATGGTTTATTTAGATTATAAAATTATTCTGCAAGGCCCAGATCCGAATAATCAGGAAAGTGATTTAGTGCCATTTGGCCCTCTTATTATAAGCCATTATGATGCCTTAAACTCAGGTCAGCGACCTAGGGTCATCGTGGCCCTCTTGTTCATTTCAATCCCAATATCACATTACCGCAGACCATCCATCAGTTTCGCTGAATTGCTCAGTGAGTGGTATAAGAATCCTGCGTCGTTCCTTGTCAGTATGCAATCAACAATAGGCCGTAATCGACTTCAATGCGTATGTATCTTTTATCTTGTCGTTACTTGCACAGTTTGTATATGACCATAAAATCCCGAACGGGATCGATAATTGGCAAAATCTGACTTGGAACAGGGTATGTTGCTGCTGTTAATGGGAAATTTGCAAACACTAAACACCACAGTGTGTGTGTGTCCATAAAGTCTCAGTAAAAGCTGCATATTTGTCAGATCAGGCAAGTAACAACGGAGTTGTTGCCACTTTCTTGTGCAAATAAATGCATAAATGCAGGGCAGGGACTAAATTTTTTCACTCACACTGCACTACAGTTTCATACCCTACGATCGCTGACGAATTCGAATATTTCAAAATAATATCCCGTCTCTGCCTGTTTGCTACCATGCGTTTGTGTTTGCTTTTGATAAGCTAAAGAAAAACATTGAGCTACATATGTATGACAGTTAACTAGCTAGGCATATGATTAAAGAAAGGTCTTATGACGTACACTTTCATAACATTTAAAAACACAACAATAAGGTCTTCATCATGATCAGTACTCAAGTGGTCCTTTTTGACCATCGTGACTCGTTTGTGTGATGTTGTTATACCGAGTATACCGAGTATGTTTACGGTATCGCTCGAAAAAAATCATGTCATTGAACTTTATGCGTGAATATATTATCATCCGATTACGACGACGATATACACGTTCGTAAGGAAATCATCTGAAATCGAAATATACCGCAAATTGGTATTTGCCTTGTTTGGATAGACTCAGTATAAGAATGCTCAGGAGGTATTACGTGCACATAAATAAATAAATAATATACAATGGGACAGTGATGCCAATAGTGTTCACAAGTGTCAGATTCATTGTTCCGACCAATATATGGATTAAACTGTTTTAAAATATCTTCTGCAATATTTTGTTTTATTATTCTGATAGTACCGTGCTCTGATGGCTTTGGATGGACACTTTGGCAAGACTGTAGGAAGTGTGCTGGAACTACAACGAGGATTGGATACTGTGTGAATGGAACTGCAAATGTCACTACATCCCAGACGAAAAATTGTACACGAGACTTATGCCCAGGTAATCATATTTAAATAATCTCCAGATCTGACACAATTAATACGGAATGACTATCTTGCCCCAATATGCACAAACACATGGATAAGAAAAGGATATTTAAATATTGATCCCGAATGTACTTTTCGTGTAGCAACATTATAGCGATGAAATCGCTAAGAAACAATATATTTACACAGTCTGACGGTTACATTTCATTTTTGGATTCTTGGTTCAAGTACGATACACAATCACGTGGTTTAGAACGTTTAGCAGTGTCAGGCATGTGCTTAGCGGTATTCATGAATTGTATTACTACTAGATCTACTACTAGATTTCCTCCGCGCGTTAAATTGTCTTTGATGACAACTATTTATATACACCAAACCAACGTAACGAAGACTCATCAACCTGTGTAATTATGTTTAACGATAACGAATATTGCTGAAAATTTTCATGTTTTGGTAACTTCATTTACGTGTATGTGTACAGTAAATGGAACATGGTCCGAATGGGGTCAATGGGGTACTTGTTCTGCAACTGTGGATCTGCAACGAGGAATACGTTACAGGTTTGTAACCTGTAAGCTTATTTCAAAACTATCTTCGCATTTTATAAAATCTGCTTTCTCAATCATTGTTACGAGTGTTTTTAACAAAACTTTATTGTATTACTTCAAAGGCAAACTAGAATTTCTCACGACTTTACAAACTTAGTTTGCGATATTACTTTTAAAATACCGATGTATGTATGTTATGAGGCATATTTGTTACTGAACACATCCCGAACTTAATATGTATAATGTTCGCGGACGATATTGCAAATTGCGCTAATTTACACAATCAAATACCCAGCATCTCAAAATTTTGCGAAAATACGGGTAATAAATGAAAAAAGACAGAAATTATTGATTTGAGGCGGTCGGCGAAGCCGAGCCGTCTTTCGGTTTTAATACCACAAATCTCGAGCGTGTATCGTTTTTGACATGGCACCGAAGAACGCATTGATGCGGTGACGAGTTACATTGCGCAAAATAGTACTTATTGTTATGCTGTATTTTAAGAAGAACATGTACAATTGTTACTACTTCACTAAACAAGATGCATGTTTGTTTTAAATGCAAAGATTTGTTTCGATTTTTGACGTAACAAACCGTGATTTACGTGAGCTTTCAATCTGGACTATTTGCATAGTTGCGTTTTCAATTTGCGACCTGATGCCATTTTGATTGTTTATATCGCTTCCTGATCATCAGAATCCACAAACCCTGTAAGTAATTTTGTACCTTTTGGTGCGTAATCTTGTTATTAATTTGATGATCGTAATAACTAGAGCATTATTTCTTGCTAATAATAATTGATTATCACGATTATAGCTGGACCTAATTCGAAATGGTCTCAATAAACCACGGTAAAGTAGGCATTTTATTTTGCTGTACATATCATACTATTGGTGTCGCGTAACCTGTTTATTTATTATACTAGGGAGTATGATTTGGTCAGGTGATGCAACAACATGGACGCTTGTTGACTTTCATTTTGGTCAAGTTCCATAGCCACGTAAACGATACTAACCCACGATTCGATAGGATGGATACTCTGTCTGCTTTATTTAAAAGGGACTTATACACAGATTTTCAGATTTTCAAAAAATGTGATTTAATGTTCTTACTGCAAAACTAGCATCTGGTCCAACAAAAAATACAACAAAGGAAATAAAACATATTAGAAGATTTGCCTTTGCAGGTGATGGAGCCTACCTAATCTGTAGATTTTGTATCGAATAAAAATAAAGATTTTTAGACGGTCAGCAAGTTTTTAGCTGGAAATCGCGAATGTGTATCGCAAAATGACATCGCACACCACAACTCAGTACACAAAAATAGTGCATTTGTATCATGCATATTAGCATTTTTTATGAAGTGAAAATAAAATGTGGTAACGTTAATACAGCAAATTTTAATCATGCTGTTTTCAAAAATATGTGCACTAAGACTTATTTACTTTATTACATGTCGATATGAAATATCTTTCCGCACTACTGTATTTCTCGTAGCATGTTCATCTGTATTCTCGCGGTACTTTAAAGTAAATATTTGGAGCAAAAAACAACTAACCAAACATTTCCTTTCAATAAAATGCTATAAATTGAACATTTTCATGAAAATAACAATTAGAAATTGTGTTTAAAAGTAAAGTATTCGTTCTTAAATCAGTATGTTTTTTTTTTAATGCATCATGCGTTCACTTTGAAAAATTACGTCATCGGTAATTTCGCTGTAAAACTTTTGTTTTCAAATAAGCTTGCTGTTAGTGCATAAACAAACACACATACACTTAAAATCGTTGGATTTTAAGTTTTTTTCAAATATAACAAAACAATAATTTGCGTCTTCATTTATTTTAACTCAAGCAGACAAAAGTGTAGACATTGACCCGCTAATGTCTACTGATGGCTGCAAGCTGATGCAAATATTATTTATATTTATGGTTTCAAATTATATTTGTATTTATTTGTTTATTTTCAAATGAAATAATTTATATCTTATTATTTTCTTAAAGAAAACCAAAAATATGTTAGATGTTGACCATTAAGCATAAAAAACCGAAGATAAACAATTACTGCGGAAAAAGAGATACCGCGAGAATACCGATGCTCAGTATACAAAAGAACGGGACGCCATTTCAAGCGATTCGACTTGGTTTTTACAAGTGCCAAACAGCATTTGGCATAAACGGAAAGTTAGAAAATATCAAATTTTGCCAGTTCATTGTACTAAGTCAAACAGTTATTAACATTTCAATTCATGATTGATTACAGTTTCTGCAAGGATTTAGCATTACAAACAGTCCTTTCAAATTTCAGATTCTGTAGCCATTTACCACTTTAGAATGTGATGTGCCTCACCGTCCTGAAACATACGTTACTATATTAGATGCTGTCATTTACATGCACAATGAGGAGACGCCCCTATCCCTGAAAGGCTGATGTCAAGAACTACGATAGATGGATCACAGATGCCTTTCTGGTGAGCTTTGCAAAAATGGTACCAAATATTTATTTCAGAATGTCAAAACATCTTTTGTTCCTCTAATCTGCAGATAAAGCACACAAAGTGCTCATGTTGTCACACGAGTTTGTTAACACTTTCAAAATCCAAATGATTATCACCAAACATATTTATAACAGAACATCAAAATAATGCGCTTTGTGAACATTAATGCACAAAATAAAATGTACAAACTTACAAGTACATACATGTACCAATCCTTGACAAGCAAGGATCATGGGACAGGACACACAAACATAAAATATTTAATGCTTTCAAATTAGGAAATGTTTCAAACCCTAGTTGTAATAAGAACTGGTTGTTGTTCAATACATGGGTTAAGGATGTTATATAATTGAGTCTGGAAGAAAATAATATTACAGTCGTCTGGATACTGTCTGTTTGATGTATGATTTTCAGCTGTGAAAAATGGCTCTGACGTTTAACTTTCTATGAAAACATAACATCTACTGTTGTTTGTTTCTTGTTCAATTTTCATACTATATATTCTGGTTATGAGTGCAAACTGTTTTAATCTCATGATCTTCTCTTTAGGCTATTGAGGCTGCTGATTTTCAGAGCTGCGGACAGTCCAAAAGAAACCTTCGCTGTTGGCACACCTATGTTATGGCTGGTCGACGATATGGACAATGGAAGCAAGTCAAACCGGCCACAAGTTAAACCGGCCTCGAAAAGTCAAACCTGCCACAAAACAGTCAAACCGGCCTCACTCTGCAAGAACTACATTTATACCGGCCACAAAAAGTCCAAAACGGCTACGAAAAATTTAAACTGGCCACAAACTTTAACAACATTGCAAATTAAGGCCTGTACATAGTAAGTGGTGATCAGAAAATATTTTAAATATTTACAGGTAATTGATTTCTATAAACAAATTAAATAAGGATCTTTGTTACTATCGTTTGTCCTTGGTTTGCAGAAGTGAAAATAAGTCAGTTCATGAAAAAATGACATCATGAGTACATGGACAAAATATATATTGTGAACATTTACGAGGCTATCGATTACAATATACAATACACAACAATACATAGTTTAATTGTATGGTATGTACATTTGTTAACAGCATTACAGTCAATTAACAATTAATATCCCGATAAGCATTTGGTGTTAGTATAAAAAATAACAAAATCAATGTATAATTGAAATTACTGCTTTTAATATTTGCTTTTGGGCATTTGAGTACTTGGTGTTTAAAACAAAAAGACACGATGAGTTATTCAAATAGATTAGTAAAGCAAACATATATTTTACTGACATAATAATTAAACACAAGATTCGAATTACACATAAGATTGCCATTATCAGAAAACTGGCGATGTTATGACACCCTAACACCTTGATGTCTGGTGTACTGATATACGCCGATCGTTATCTCTAGTAGATACTGACGCGGTGTTTTTTACGGTCCCAAAGCAGTAGATCTTGAGCCACATGTACTAACAAAATACTGTATTCATATGGATCCCTTGAGTTATTGACTAATTTATTTACACATCAACAACATATATTTTTTACTACTACAACAACATTAACAATCGTAATTTATTAGATTTAAGCATACAACTGTGTTTTCTTCAGTTGTAAAATTTAACACATAGATAAGAAAATATGTAAATAATTTTTTATCGAGGTTATCAAATTTAAAATTATTATACAAACATGTGTAATTGTCTTATTAAAATGATTCAAATACGTTTTTCTACTATTTCTGTACGTAGGATTATATCTAAACATGAGTATTATTTTTTTATAAAAAAAGATATTTTTGTTTTATTTCAATGACTGATGTGCTGATATATTATCACCTTTGCTTAAAATGAAATAATGTTTTTGTTTCACACCAATGTGTTAAAGACGCCTTCACACTTTGAAAAGGTGTGATATACAGCCTAAACTTATGAATTTTAACTAACCATAATATGTTCACTACTCGCTTACTGCATTGGGAAATATCTCTTCATCAAATAAACTACATATACTGGAATATTTTGTCAACCCAGTGACACAGTAGATAAAACTCGACTCATGTGCTAGCTATCAGAAAACCAAGCGAGTCAAAATAATACTAGTATATTATTATTCACTAAATAAAAATGAGGCCAGTTTGACTGTTTTTCGAATGACTGTGTGACCGGTTTGACGTTTTTGTGGCGGGTTTAACGTGGGTGGCCGGTTTAACTTGTGGCCGGTTTGACTGTAATTCATGGACACTCATCTCCAAGATCTGAATTTGTTCCTACCGAGAGCAACTTGAACATTGACCATGAATTTTAGTAGTGTGCTATCGACAGCTTTTATCTTACCACGACTGCCTATGAACTGTTCAAACGGCATATTTGTTAAATTTGTTCTTCTAACTTAAATAAGGTTATCTTTCAAAAACAACACAATTGGAAATCTGTCCATCTTTCAAACACATTAATTTAGACCTAAGTTAAGTAGTTATCAATTTTTGCAACGCATTGCACTTTTTCTCATTGATGGTCTATTGTTTATCATGTGTGTACTAAGGACTCGATATTTTGTGCAAACTTCATTGTGCTTTATTTGTCTACATACACTTTTGATAGTGACAGGAAGTTATAAGCAAGCAGTATATATGGTTTCCTTAAACTGGAGTAAAGGAACATACATATTACTGTCTTTTGTAAAAAAAAAATTGTCATAGTGGAAAAGGCTAATGGATTGGTTACAAATAAAAAAGCATTTAATATGACAGTAATAACCGCTGATGTTCACTTTTGATAGATTCTTGTATGGACTGGTATTCACAAAGCTACTAAGGGAAATCAAAACTTATTTATACTTACGTGAACATGTCGGATCAAATTTCTATGTGTGAACATTTCTTATGCCAATTTCTCTGTGAAACCGAAATGATTTCTGCTAACAAAAAGGGACAGCATCGAAGCAATATTAACCTTTTTAAAACATTTCAAGAAAAAATGATAGATACGTGAAACAGCCTGAGATTTCAGGAATATTATTTTTAAGTAGATCAGATTCAGTGGGAAGCAAATATGCTCAGTAGTTCGGTCCACGTGCCACTAAAATGGTGCAAAACAATATACCCGGATTTCCCGTCAGCGCTGTGATTCCGTTTTAGCTCACTGAGCACAACGTGCTCATGGTGAGCTTTTAGGATCGCCTTTTGTCCGTCGTGTGTCGTGCGTCGTGTGTCAACATTTTCATTCAAAGAACATCTCCTCCTAAACCGCTAGACAGATTTTCACCAAACTTTACAGGAATTATCCTTGGGTAACCCTCTTTCAGCATTGTTCAAATCGTGCCGGTCCGCTGCATATGTAGGTCATCAGACCTAAAAACAGATGTCAAAACTAAAAACTTTAAAAATCTTCTCCTCTGAAACCACTAGGCATGAAGCTATCATAATTAATATGTGACATCCTATAGTGGTCCTCTACAAAGTTTGTTCAAATTATTCCCCTGGGTTCAAAACTGGCCACGCCCTGGGGGTCACATGGTTTGAATGCAAAATGACTTAACAAATCTTCTTTGAAACAGGTTTCATATTTTGTCTGTAAAATTGTAATGTGATCCTCTACAGAGATTGTTAAAATTATGCCCATGGGGTCAAACCTGGCCACGCCTGGGGGGGTCACATTGTTTCTTTAGACTTATATAGCAAGTGGACTTTAAAAATCTCCTCTGAATCCACAAGGCTCAGAGGTTTCATATTTTGTATGATACATTTTATGGTGGTTCACTACAAAAAGTGTTCACATTATGCCCCTGGGGTAAAAAGTGGCCCCATCCCGGGGTCACATGGTTTATATAGACTTAAATAGCATAATAACTTTTAAAAAAATTCTCTTCTGAAAGTTCAAGGCCTAGAGGTTTTATATTTGGTATGTAACATTGTGTAGTGGTCCTCTATAAAGATTGTTCAAATTATGCCCCTGGGGTCAAAGCTGGGCACACCCCGGGGCTCATATGATTTATATAGACGTAAATGGCTAAATGATTTAAAAATTCTTCTCTGAAACCACCAGGCCCAGAGGTTTCATATTTGGTTAAACATTATATCGAGACCTCGATTTTGATTGCCTATGGGATGGGTTTGGTCAAAGTCAAGGTCACTGTTACTAAAATTAGAAAAACTTTATAACGCATTGTGATATTTTAATGAAACTTAATACATTGATTCCTTATATTGACACCTCGCATGGGATTGCATAATGGGTGTGAGGGGTCAAGGTCACTGTTACTAAAATTAGAAAAACGGTTTCCGCTCAATAGCTTGAGAACGCATTGAGATATTTTAATGAAACTTAATACATAAATAAATTATATTGAGACCTCGATTGGGATTGCATATGGGGTGGGTGGGGTCAAGGTCACCATTATTAAATATAGAAAAATGGTTTCCGCTAAATATCTCGATATTGCATTGAGCTATTTTAATGAAACTTAATACATAACTACCTTATAT
This sequence comes from Congeria kusceri, assembly GCA_027627225.1. NCBI lineage: Eukaryota > Metazoa > Mollusca > Bivalvia > Myida > Dreissenidae > Congeria > Congeria kusceri. The sequence continues at coordinate 6,931,980 of CM051035.1, forward strand.
CAAGACATTGATTGGGATTGCATACGGGGTGGGTGGGGTCAAGGTCACCGTTACTGAAAATAGAGAAACGGTTTACGCTCAATAACTTGAGAAAGCATTGCGATATTTTAATGAAACTTAATACACATATATTATATCGAGACCTCACTTGGGTTTGCTTATGGGGTGGGTGGGGTCATGGTAACTGTTATTAAAAGTAGAAAAACGGTTACGCTCAATAACTTAAGAACGCATTGAGATATTTTAATGAAACTTTATTCGTAGATACCTTATATCGAGACCTTGTGTTACGTATGTGGTGGGTGGGGTCAAGGTCAAGCTCACTGCTCCTTAAAATAGAAAAACTGTTTTCGCTCAATAACTTGAAAACCTATTGAGATATCTTAATGAAACTTCATAAATATATATCAGGTGAGCGACCTAGGGCTATCGTGGCCCTCTTGTTCTTTCAACTGATCTGTTTGTTTACATTAAAAATGCTTCAATTTAATGGGTCTCTCTGGAAATGAGTTCCAAACAGTTGCCCACATACTTTATACAACAGTGCCATATATTTTTCACTTTCAAAACTGTGCATGCTCAATCAAGACTGTCTATTTTCTGCTGTCTGCATTACATTTGCGCTTGAGTGTCGTGTGATAATGTAATTTTGTCTCACAAACTGCATGACATTGCTTTTATTTGAGCGGTTAGTAGATTTTTTATGTCGTTTGGCGGTCGAGCGGGTGGTCGTCTAGTTTTGGTTTCTACTCTTTTACTCGAGATTAAGCTATTGTAATGAAACTTCATACATAGACACCTTTTACTGAGACCTCACTTGGGGTTGCATATGGGGTGGGTGGAGTTAAGATCAAGGTCACCATTACTAAAAATAAAAGAAAACAGTTTTCGCTCAAAAGCTTAAGAACAAATATTGTATTGAAACGTCATATGTAGATACCTTTTAGCGAGACCTCACTTGGGTTTGCAAAAATGGTGGGTGCGGTCAAGGTCACCATTACTAAAAACAGAAAAAACGGTATCCGCTCAATAACTTGGGAATGAATTGAGATATTTTAATGAAAATCCATATTGAGATTCCATATGGGGAAATTGGGGTCAAGGTTAAGGTTAAATAAAACAAACAGTTTCCGCTTAATAAGTCCCAAAAAATTGAGCTATTGTAATGAAACTTTATAATTAGATACGTTATATAGAAAACTTACTTGGTATTTCATACTACATGGGTGTGTTCCAGGACAAGGTCACCATAATTAAAAATAGAAATTATGGTTTCCACTCAGTAAATCGAATACAAATTGAGCCATTGTAATACAATCCATATATACATATCTTATTTTGAAACCTCACTTGGGATTGTATACTAGATAGGTGGGTTCCAGGTCAATGTCGCCATTACTAAAAATATACATACGGTTTATTCTCATTCACTCGAGTACGAATTGAGCTATTGTAATGAAATTGCATATGTAGATACCTTATATTGAGATCTCACTTATGATTTCATATGGGGTGGGTGGGTTCAAGGTCACTGTTACTAAAAATAGAAAATTGCTTTTGCTAATTGGCTCAAGAACGAATTGAGGTTATGTATTTCTAGCCATATCAGTATGAGCTTCACCTTGTATCCTGTCTGTTATTCATTTTGTTGGCAACAGCTGGTTTTCGTGGAATTTTCACGTTTCTTGTTCTTACTTTTATATTAAAACGTACAATCTTACGGGAGTGTCTTTGTGATTTTCCCATACACCACATTGAAACCAAACTTAAGTTTCCATAATTGAAAGTTTGAACTTGAATTTTAAACGCGCATACAGTATTTGTTCCATTTTTATGACACCTTTTCATTACGACAACCGTCTTTCTACGCTGTCAGCGCTATGATTAGAAACAGTGGCTCCCTACGGTCATATGAAAATTGGAATTATGACGGTGTCCGTCTAAATGTAACATCTGTTTATAAATATATGGGGTTGTTATACACACCAAAGTTAAAGTGGACAAAGGCTTAGGTTAAACTTGCAAGCCAAGCAAACAAATCAATTATTGCTATTAAGTCTTATTAGTGTACGTTTGGTAAATTTCAGCTATAAGAATATTTTAAATTATTTGACTCCATGTTTAAACGCATTCTGATGTACGGTGCAAATATATGGGGCTTTGAAAATTCCGATGTTATTGAAAAGGTACATTTGCAATATTGTAGGCAATTTTTAGGTGTGAACAACTATACGAATAATGCAATGACTTTAGGAGAGTGTGGTAGATTACCCCTGTGTATGGAATACCATACTAAATGTATTAAATATTGGTGTGAACTTGTACGCATGCCTATTCATAAATACCCCAAAAGTTGTTATCTTATGCTTAAACGTCAAGATTGTATAGGAAGAATAAACTGGGCTACTTCTGTAAAAAAAAAATATTATATCGCTATGGCTTTGGTTTTGCATGACGTTAAGGTATTTTTTAATGCGTTCAAGCAGCGTTTAATTGATTGTAAACATCAAGATTGGCAAAATTTTATAACTGAATCAAAACGATGTGGTACATATAAATGCTTTAAATCTCGAATTGCTCAAGAAAAATATTTATCTCTAAATTTCCCATGTTGTTTTCAAAAAATCAATTGCTAAATTTAAATGTTCAAATCATAAATTAGCAATCGAAACCAGTAGGCATATAAATGCTGATAGAAACGATTGAATTTGTCAATTTTGTATTGAACAGTACCACATAAATGTCATTGAAAATGAATATCATACTTTTTTCCAGTTTCCTAAATATGCCCAACAACATTATCATTATTTGTTAAGTTGGTTTTATGGTAATGATAATATTGAAAAAGAAATTAATCTCATGAGGACAACAAATGAACAAAAATTAAGAAAACTCGTGTTGTATGTGTACCATCTTAATATTTGTTAAATTTATATTAAATAGTATTTGAAATATTTGTAAAATTGTGTATTCATGTACATAACACAACTCTTTCAAATTTTCTTTTATGTAAAAGTTGTTTTAAAAAAAAGACATTGACAAAAACAGATTTATTTCGTTTGCCAGATACCGACAGTGTCTCCCACATAATCGACATGGTGGAAGTGATTGTCCTGGGCAAGAATTTAGTATTGGCATATGCACTGGGCGTAAGTTTATTATTTTAGATAGAAATATGTTACATTTATGCCACAAACCACGTGCCTTGTATTCGACATATAGACGCCTATTGAATAATACCAGGATAATCAGTTTGTTCAATGACCTAAAGCCGATATTCATGATACATAAGGTGGAAATATCAGCGGATTTTACTTGTATTGAGGTAAATAAAAACAAATTACTAGGGGAGTATATTATTATTATGTGTTTCTTACTTCCGTATGTATTGTCGGACTATTTCTCGGTACATAGTGGTAAGCGTAATGTCAGTTTATAATATTATATCACTTTGTATTTCTGATTTCTGTGTACAATACGTTAAAGACATTTATTGCCATGCTGTAGAGTGACGACGGGGAACATGTCATTTTAGTTACTGATTAAATTGTACCTACTTAACTACTGATTAAACTAAACAACTTGTGACTGGATCTAAACACTTACTAAATAGCACAGTCATTTTAACTATTGAACTACTGATTAAACTAAACACCTTGTGATTGGATCTAAAAACATACTAAATAGCACACTCATTTTACCTACTTAACTACTGATTCAACTAAACACCTTGTGATTGGATCTAAAAACATTCTAAAAAACACACTCATTTTACCTACTTAACTACTGATTAAACTAAACACCTTGTGACTGGATCGAAAAACTTACTAAATAGCACAGTCATTGTAACTACTGAACTACTGATTGAACTAAACACCCTTGTTATTGGAACTAAAAACCTACTAAATAGCACAGTCATTTTAACTACTGACGTACTGATCAAACAAAATACCTTGTGAATTGAGCTAAAGACCTACTAAGTAGCATATTAAACTAAACACCTTGTGATTGGAACTAAAACACAAACTATTACATAGCATAATCGGAATTGAAAATCTACTAAATAGCATAGTCATTTTAACTACTGAACTACTGATGAAACTAAACACCTTGTGATTGTGACTAAAACTTACTAAATGTCACATTCTTAACGAATATTGTCAACTGTTGGCATCTTTCCAATATTATAATGGTAACTTCCTGTTAAACCAGTAAACTATGTTGACAGTCGAATGGGTGAGATTTATTTGAGGCAATTTAACATGTGTATCAAATGATTATTGCATTCTTATATATATGGAAGTATCTTACTATAAAGTGTTACTAATTCAAAACGGAATATTTATTAATAGGACCCAAATATTAAAAGCAGTGGCAGATATGGGTCATCTGTGGTCAAAAACTAAGAAAATAGGTCAAATAATGTATTTAAAAAAAAAAAACAACATAAAACTCGGTAAATTGGCGTTTATGTCATTATACCTAGTTTTGACTGCAGATGACGTCTATTTTACCATAAAAAAGAATTAATGGAGTACTACAATCTGACCAAGTCCATCTTGTATACCAGTATGAAAATAATCACTGCTTCACTTTAAAAAAAATGAGCCTTACAAAGCATGATATTGGACGATTACATTTTTTATCAAACCATGTTATTCTTCACATTAAATGATCTAATTTAATATCAAAATAGAATCCACTGTATAGACATTGTTTTCATGATATCAGATTCAAACTTGATCAGATTCTGTTTCCCCATGAAATAAATACTGAGTATTATGGTAAAATATGAATATGCAGTTTAGTTAGAAAGACATAAACGCCAGTTTACCGACTTTTAAGTTTTTATACTCTTGCATGCTAAACCGGATGAACGATATAGATCCATCTTGGTCATCATGTATTCCAAAATAATCATAATCAATGTCTGGTTTATAAAACATGTTAATTACAAAACATGACATTGGAGAAATAAATATCGAATCATGGTATTATTCACATTTAACAATCTAATTAAACATCGTATCATAATGCACCTATATTGTATTGAATATTTCCATTTTAATATAGTGTATTTGCAAGTATTTGTAAGTGATTGGAATCGCAACAAATCGCAACAAATGTTACAAATATTGACAGCACAATTCCATTTAATTACACCACGTGGTATGTATTCTGAAACTGTTGTTCAGCAGCTGCGTGGAAGAATGGGGTCCATGGAGTGGATGTTTGCATGATAATTGCTCGGCAGCGATATCAGTTAGGTAAGGAAATTATAATTGTTCGGTGTTCGCGCTTATTGAATTACTGACTTAACGGTGTTCTTCAGTTAAATGTTTTTCAAACCAATACAGTAATGTACATTGTAATCATTGTATTGCTGGGTATTTACAATACCAGAATACCAATCACTCAACACGATTAATGAATAATAAGCCTCGTCTACACAATATTACTGAATGCCCGTACTAATATTGAAGGAATATCAGCAGTCACGCAACCAATAGTTTGACTTCAGATGTGGACCCGCTTATGTGTGCTCAACGTTATTTGATATGTTTTTTTATAACCGTGTCATAAAAATGATTTTCTAAATACACATCGTGATCAGGCGCCATCTGGGCAGTTCGAGAATTATACTATGTATCACATTATGGTTTGGTCGTATATGTTTATATTTGGGGTCGTGCTAAACTTATTATAAAAATATTATTTATATTATATTCAAATTGCAAATAGTGGACGTCCCGAATTAAAAGACGTGGTCTCTTTCCTGAATTTCTTTTTGTAGACACAGAAAATCTTCACTCTTTCCTGATATATTTCGCCTCAATAGGCTTTTTCAAAGTTTGTTTTTACAAATTAGCTACATTTTCATTATGTTACTCAACAAAACAATTGTATATTGACGTCAAAAAGCAAACAAACAGGAAATGACGTCACGACGTCAAAACAGCAGTGACGCAAATTAGCGCCAAAACCATCTTACATCAATCACATGTTTATACATATCCACTGTCACAACAACAATGATAATGACAATAAAACAAACAACAATAACAATAATAATAATAACAATAATGACAATAACAATAATTATGATGTAATAATAATAAAACAATAAAAATATTCTGTATCATTATTATTTCATCATCATCATTATCATCACTCATCAATATTATCTTAGCAATCATCACCTTTATCATCTCTATCATTATCATTCTTAAACACTAACATTATCATCATCATATTATTATTAACAAATGAAAATGAAAAAACAGTTATCATGCATGCTGATTGCTTGAGTTTACAACTATTGATCATGTGATAATATATATGTGTGTATGAGTCTTTGCCAGTTAATTATTTCTATATTCCTGCCATAAAATGCCCGAGGTTGATTTTGTGTTCAGTCCATTGGGAACTTCCGTCTTGAGTATATGGATCCAAGTCAACTCCTTGAGTTTTCGGAACGATCCAGAATTATCTCGAATACACTGGAGTACACTCACACCCATATCTTCTATCCCATGCCCAATTGAGTTAAAATGTTCCGCAACCGGTTTCCTCCTTTGATGCCTTGTATCCCCTTCATGCTCTTTCAGTCTCTGCTTTAACGATCGCTTAGTTTCCCCTACATATATTATCTTATGACATTTGAGACAGTTTATGCCATAAATGATGTTCCATGTTGCACAACTTTGTCTATTGGATATGGAAACTCCTTCTATTCCGCCATTGTTGTGTACACCTCTTGCTAGCATATCACAAACCACACATCTTCTTGTACACTGTCCTTCCTCGTTTTCTTGAATACGCACAACACGATTTGTTTTTCAATGAACCAGCACATCGGAGATGTTTCTGTCTCTTCTATAAGCCACTATTGGGGTAGCAGTAAATATCTCTTTCATTTTCTCTGATTGGTGTAGTGTAGGTAGGTGTCTTTGTACAACCTCATGAACATTTGGTAGCTTTTTCGAGTACGTCAGGACAAGAGGTACCCTTTTATTGTCATTCTTCTTATTTTTGCTAGGTTTTAAGAGACTTTCTCTACTTAATTTATCTGCACGTGTAAATTGTTTATCCAGACACTTTCCACTATATCCACATTTGCGAAGATGGTGTCTCAGTTTTTGTTTATGATGTTGGTAATCTTCTTCATTGGAGCATATTCTCTTGAGTCGTATTGCTTGGCTGTATGCAATGGATTCTTTTGTTTTTTTAGGATGGCTTGACTTCTGATTCAAATACATGTGCTTGTCTGTGGGTTTTGTGTATAATGATGTTGTCAACTTCCCATTTTCCATCTTCACAATAGTATCTAAAAATTCTATCTGGTTTTCATCTACCCTCATTTCTACCTGTATGTTTTCATCGATCTTATTCGCATGTTCTAGGAATTTGTCTAGCTTCTCTCTCCCATGAGTCCAAAGTCCAAAACCATCGTCAATATATCGCTTATAAAAGACTGGTAGACATTCAAATTTCATCAATTGCTCATCCCATTTACGCATGTAGCTACATGCATAATTTCTTCCTAGTTTTGACCCTATGGCAACACCTTTGATTTGTTTGTACTCTGTTCCATTGAACGTTATGATATTGTTTTCAATAACAGTTAAAATCATCTCTTCTATTGCTTTTGTTGGGATTGTCTTGTCTGTTCTTATTTCTAATGCTTCCTTACATGCTTCCAAACCTTTCTGTTTCGGAATTGACGGGTAGAGTTTGACTACATCAAAACAAAAAATTAGTGCTCCTTGCGGTATTTTATCTGGAATCTCTTTCAGCTTATTTAGAAAATCTGTTGTATCTCGAATATAACTAGGTGTATTTTCAACAAATTCATTCAATTCTTTCTCTGCTACCTCAGCCATATTCTCTGTGGGCGTTCCTATTCCGTTAACTATAGCTCTATATGGGTTGTCCTTTTTATGGATCTTTGGATTACCTTTAACTCGAGCTTCCTGGGGATTTTTAGGGATCAAATAATCTCTCAATTCCTGGCAAATTAGTCCCTCTCTATGTAGTCTATTGGCTACCTTCTTGACCACTCTAAATGATTCTTCTTTCCCATTTCCATTAGATATTTCATATGACTCTCTATCATTCATCTCTTTCTCCATATTCGTGACATAGTCTATTGTGTTCACTACTACTATCCCCGAACCTTTGTCAGCAGGTCTAATAACAATATGGGGGTCATTCAATAAAGTCCTCATTGCTGTGGATTCATCATCACTTATATTTGATTCTACCTTATCTTTGAGACTACTGATAATGTCCCTCTTCACAGCCTCTATATATGCATCTAGGTTCTTATCTCTCCCAGGGACAGGTGTGAAGCTACTTTTCTTCCTCAACCATGGCTTGATTCTTTTTGTAGCTTAGAATCAATAAATACGTTAATTTTAGGATACAATATAAAAATAATGAAACTCTAGAGACATCACCAGAAGAGAAACACTTATTAACATCCGCTGGTCATTTATTTGGGGCAATTGACCAATTGCCTATCCAATACGGGACAATACGCAAAACATCACGAAACATAACACTGATTTAAACTGGGGTCACCGCCTTGAAAGGGTCAATGCGAAGCATTGGGGGTTTAAACCGGTTTAAAGGCATGCCGAACCTCACACTTCGCCCATAATTAATCAAAATACACGAACATGTAAATAAAATTTAACATCATAGCATTGCAATTCAATTTAAATAGTAGTAAAAGAGAATATTAGTTTATTTGAATTACAATTTAAATACTCAATGTTTGATTGTTCACCAGGGCAACATAATTGCACTTTCTGAGGCACGATGAAATGAAGTTCATACAAATGTCAGCTAAATCACTCCTTGTAGACACGATTTAAAGACCTAGGTGTAAAAGACCAGATGACATAGCTTGGTTGTATATGCAAACTTTTGTAATTAATAAACATTTAAATGAAATAAGTAGTTTACAATTACACGAACACGATCGTTACTATCTATGCAGACAGAAACTGATTTTTTAATTCTACAAAACGTCAATCAGATGAGAAATTTAATGTTTTTATGTCGCGTGTTAATACGTTGTTACCATTGTTTTCAAGACTACGTTTCTGCACAATCGGCATGACCTGTAACAACAGTAAGGACACCGAGATTAGGATATGTTACCCTGACGAATGTACATGTACGTCATGACTTTCAATTTTTTCTGTTATTTGTTTTAACAAATACCGACTCTGAATATATATTATGATTTCGCATTGAATATTGGCAATTATAACAACATGAATTGTCTTTACACCATAACAAATTAAATACTTCAACTTCACACATTGTTGGAAGGCAAATCCATTTGTACAATAGTATAACTGGTTACATAATCAATGATTGAAATACACACCTGTTACACATTCTCAAACGTTTCGTAAATTGATAACAACATTGTATTACACCTTAGTTATAGCCTGTATTCGTATTGTTCACACGGCGATTAACATGATCATTTCCGATAAAGATTAAAATTTGTATCTTACGATTATTTTGAAACAGCCATATGCATAGTTAACAGCAAATAAATTCCATATTCTAATAACAGTTCTATTCTAATTCCATATTCTAATTTCGCTACAGTTAACGGTGGCTGGGGAGCCTGGCAGGGCTGGTCTGTCTGCTACTGTAACGGATTTCGTCGCCGGTATCGCCACTGTGACAGCCCGCCTCCCATGAAAGGCGGCAGGGACTGTGGGGGTGTTCCAGCCCAGGTGAAGCTGTGTAACTGAACTAACAGTGACAACTGTCCGGGTATATTGTATATTATACTTCGCACAATTTCCAATGAACTCTATTATGTGTAGTTAAAATACACTGAACGCTCGAATAAACAAGAAGAAAAAAGGTTGAATATTATCATTTCTAGCAGTTACACACAATGTAAATCCTTGATATGGAAACAATGAAATTAATTATTTTGTCACAATTATTCGATATAAATAGTTGACGGATATTGGACTGACTGGACAGCTTGGACCACTTGCTCAGTAAGCTGTTGGGTCGGAACTCGAACCAAAAACCGGACCTGTACTAACCCGCCTCCTGTGTATGGGGGAGAGGACTGTGGGTCTGAAAATAAAGTAACCGAGGTGTGCTACATGGGTCCTTGTCCAGGTATGGTTTGCTATGCACCGCACGAAAAACAAACAACATTGCAGATATGGATTTTTTACGTTGTCGAAACTTGCTTCACCAGATAAGACTGTAAATGCATAATATTTATAAACGACGCTTACAATACCCTGTTATATAACCATGAATAATGTCACATTTGTATTACATATATACATTACACAATGGCTTTATATTCAGTGATATTATATAAAGCAACAGTTCTAACATCTTTTCTGTCCCAAGTTACACTTGTTTTCCCCAAAGGGTCGATATCAAATACAATTAATATAGAAGTCATGAAAGGAAGTCATTATTTTGTAAGCTGGACTATTCACCGAATAGTTCGAGCTATACTACTCACTGTTCGTTGATGTCGGTGATGTGCATGTTATGCAGCCATTAAACATAAACCTTGTTGTACCTATCAATCATGAATATCAATAACTGTTTTAGCCAATGTTGATATAGTCGAAATAAATATTTTGCTCATAATAGAAATACTTCTGTTTCATACAAAAACTCTTTAGAATATAAGGTTCATTAATGGCAAGTAGGCAAGCTGCGTACAAATGCTCAAGATGTGGGATCAATATGTGTCAACGAAACACAGACAATTTTGACCTAATCATTGGTTAAAATAGGTTGAACGTTCCAAAAGCAACGATGTTTTAATGTGTGTACTTGATACCAAATACACGTGTCTACTACTAGACTATTGCCATTCAAGTTGACAAATTGCTGGAAAACATATTGTTCAATATGAACATTCCAGTGGACGGCGGTTGGTCTACGTGGAGTAACTGGTCGAGCTGCTCCACCACGTGTCATGAGGCGGGTCTGCAGCTCCGTAACAGGTCATGTGACAGTCCACCTCCTGACCACGGTGGGAGCAACTGTACTGGAGAGACAGAGGACAAACGGAACTGCACAGGAATTGGGGCGTGTCCAGGTAAGTCAGATCGTTTCTGATATTATGTTTTGAATTATGACTAGTCATATACTAAATTGAGAACAACATGTCAAAATGGTATTTAACCGTTATACATGTATTCTTTCAATAATAGACATTATATGTTGACTTTTTGATTGTTGTATAATATTGACCTATGGTATTTTAATATGATAAATGATAAAATGCGCTGCCATGTTCTCAGTTGCCAACTGAGATATGCAAGTGTGATTACGAGATACATTGACTTGCTGTACATTTAGGACGTTATCAACGTCAAATACGTTGTCTTGTTGTTCAGTTGATGGCGGCTACTCTGAGTGGCAGCCGTGGAGCAACTGCCCCGTCTCTTGTAATGGAGGCGTCCAACACCGCAGCCGCAAATGTGACCATCCCCGCCCCCAGGCCGGGGGTAGCGACTGCACAGGTCTGGGAAAAAGCACAGATACAATAATCTGCAATATACAACTGTGTCCTGGTAGGCAATAATTAAAATAAAGCTCTATTCATTTAAACGAAAACTAATTTACCAAAAGCATTGCATTAGTCATTCAAATATATTTGTTCTAAAATGCCTGTAGATGTGGAATTATCTGGAGTTACACAAGAAGGCTGACATGTTCATATGTATAGAAAGCTGATTAACGTTTTATAACATGTAGTGTTTTTATGCTACAAATTTAAGTCAGATATCATTGCTGAAGATTAAGTATTCCATTTAAATTTAATCACAGTGACATACATGTATAACTCTACAGTGGACGGACACTGGGCACAGTGGTCTAACTGGAGTACATGTGATGTGACTTGTGGAAACGGCACAAGGTCACGTGACCGTCAATGTGTGGGAACTGCCCATGGTGGACAAAACTGCACCACAGGGGATGCACATCTAACTGAGATCTGCAAAACAGTCGTCTGTTCAGGTTTGGAGTTTTTAAACGATAACGTTATTATCGAATTGCGCAATAATTATTATCCCTGATTCTATTACTACTACTACTACTATTACTACTACTACTATTACTACTACTACTACTACTACCACTACCACTACCACTACCACTACCACTACCACCACCACCACCACCACCACCACCACCACCACCACTACTACTACTACTACTACTACTACTACTACTTTTTAATCCCCCGCCGCGAAGCGGGAGGGGGATTATAGGAATGCCCTTCGTCCGTCCGTCCGTCTGTCCGTACACACGAATGGATACTAAGGTGACTAACATAGTCACATAAGTATCCCTTTGTACGTAAAAACGTCCTTAGGTGGCTAAATTAGTCCCTTAGGGTGCTAAAATGGCATTAGAGTTAGTCATGAAATAGTCACATAAGTATTCATTTGTTAGAATGTCCGTCCGTCCGTCCGTCCGTCTGTCCGTAACATTTTCGTGTCCGCTCCATATCTCCTATAACCTTTGAAAGATTTTCATGAAACTTGGCTCAACTGTTTAGGTCATCGAGACAATGTGCTGAAGGCATGAGTCAGTCACGTCGGCTCAAGGTCAAGGTCACACTTGAAGGTTAAATATTCGAGCATGTATACTGTCTGCTCCATATCTCCTATACCCTTTGAAGGATTGTCATGAAACTTGGCTCAAATGTTAAGGTCATTAAGACGATGTGCAGAAGGCATGAGTCAGTCACGCCGGCTCAAGCTCAAGGTCACACTTGGAGGTCAAATATTCAAGCCTAGATTTCGTGTCCGCTCCATATCTCCTATACCCTTTGAAGGATTTTCGTGAAACTTTGCTCAAATGTTTAGGTCATTGAGACGATGTGCAGAAGGCATGAGTCAGTCACGCCGGCTCAAGGTCAAGGTCACACTTGTAGGTCAAAGATTCGAGCCTCCATTTCGTGTCCGCTCCATATCTCCTATTTCTTTTGAAGGATTTTCATGAAACTTGGCTAAAATGTTTAGGTCTTTAAGATGATGTGCAGAAGGCATGGGCCTTTTACGCCAGCTTAAGGTCAAGGTCACTCTTGAAGGTTAAATTGTTGAGCCTCCATTTTCGTGTCCGTTTTTTGTGTCAGCTCCATATACCCTATACCCTTTGAAGGATTTTCATGAAACTTGGCTCAAACGTTTTGCTCATTGAGCCCATGTGCAGAAGGCATAAGACAGTCATGTGCAAACTCAAGGTCAATGTTTGAGCCTGTATTTTCATGTCTGTTCTATATCTCCTGTGCCCTTTAAAGGATTTTCATGAAACTTGCCTCAAATGTTTATCACATTGAGGCAATGTGCAGAAGGCATGAGGCAGTCAAGCCACCTCAAGGTCAAGGTCACACTTGAAGGTCAAATAATTGAGCCTCCATTATTTTGTCTGCTCCATATCCCCTATGCCCTTTGAAGGATTTTTATGAAACTTGGCTCAAATGTTTATCACATTGAGGCAATGTGTAGAAGGCATACGGCAGTCTTGCCACCTCAAGGTCAAGGTCACACTTAAAAGGTCAAATGTTTGAGCCTCCATTTTCGCGTCAGCTCCATATCTCCTATGCCCTTTAAAGAATTTTCATGAAACTGATTAAGATCAGTGTGATACTTCAAAGTCACCTTTAAAATCTAATGAAGGATCACGGCGGGGGATATCGCTGTCCTTTAGACTGCCTTGTACTACTACTACTACTACTACTACTACTACTACTACTACTACTACTACTACTACTACTACTACTACTACTACTACTACTACTACTAACTACTACTACTACTACTATTAACTACTACTACTACTACTACTATCTACTACTACTAACTACAACTAACTACTACTACTACTACTACTAACTACAACTACTACTACTACTTCTAACTACTATTACTACTACTACTACTAACTACTACTACTTCTACTACTACTTACTACTATTACTACTACTACTACTACTACTTCTTATACTACTTATATTTATATCACAACTTTACTACTGCTACTGCTGCTGCTGCTACTTCCGCTGCTACTACTACTACTTCTACTATTACTACTTCTACCACTACTGCTTCTATTACTACTACTACTACTACTACTACTACTACTACTACTACTACTACTACTACTACTACTACTACTACTACTACTACTACAGCTACTGTTGCTTCTATTTCTACTACTACTACTACTACTACTTCTACTACTACTACAACTACTACAACTGCTGCTACTACTACTACTACTACTACTACTATTACTACTACTATTAACACTATTGCTGCTCCTGCTGCTGCTACTTCTGCTGTTACTACTACTACTTGTACTGCTACTACTTCTATCATAACTACTACTACTACTACTACTACTACTACTACTACTACTACTACTACTACTACTACTACTACTACTTATATTACCAATATTTATTTTACCTTCCAGTATACTAATGTAATTCAACATTTTGTTATTTTCGGTTAGTCGACGGCAGTTGGGGACAATGGGCAGAATGGTCTGTATGTAACTGTAACAACACACAGACACGTGTCCGGAAGTGTGACAGTCCAGCACCGGTAGGGTCAGGTCAGAAGTGTTCAGGATCATCGCGGAATGAAATGAGCTGCTTACCGGATCCACAGGCACGATGTCCGGGTAATTTTAAGCTTGATACAAAGATCTGTTTAAAGCTGCTATGTCACAGATTGGGAAATTGACAAACATGAAAAAAAAATGTTTTAAATCTAGAAAAACAAGATATTATTAAACAGAACTGACTGAAATAACATTGTTGACACATTAACAAAAGTTCCAAATACCCTGGTTTAATTATTACAACGCTTTCTTTCAGGCCGATTTCAAAAGCGTCTCGAGACGCTTTTCAACTATTTATAACTTCTGGGTTGTTGTTGTGAAATTACCACGTGGTCCAAACAGCCAATCAGTTTCGCTTCCGGAGTCCCGTTGTTTACAAAACACATGTCGAAATTACAAGTAGCGCTCCGTGCAGATGACTTTAGCAGCGCGGTTAGAGCATCCGCCTCTCAGGCCGAGGACCCGGGTTCCAACCCCTGATTGTGCTCAGAATTTTTCATTTCAATGCTGTTAGAAGTAATCTTTGTTTGCACGATATTTTTCAAATATTGTTCAGAAAATAAAGAACCATATCAATAAACGCAAATTAATAAAATCATATAAAATAGTATATTATCACTTGTCTTAATAGGCTATTGGAATCGCATCTGGCATGTTCATAAACGGCCCGAAATTACAATTACTCAGTAGCACACTCCGAATAGTCCTGGTCTATTTTTAGAAAGACTTTCCCAAAAGAGCGGCTGTATTGTAATTTTTTGATTAAGTGATGCTTTATATGTATTTGATGAATATCGTATTGTTTATATTACAAACAACTTTTATGGCCTCATTTATATATGTGTAATCATCTGTGGAGAAGCAGCTTGAGTATTAGTTGCATTTAAGTGTGAACTGCTTTAACTAAGTAATGGTTAGCTAAATGTACTGTTTAATGCATTACAGTTGATGGCCAATGGGGAAGTTGGTACCCATGGAGCCCGTGCTCTGAGACCTGTGGTACGGGTGAAACATTACGAGTGAGATCCTGCAACAATCCACGCCCTCTGTATGGAGGTCTGTACTGTGAGGGCAATGAGGAGGAAGAGCGTAAACAGTGCCAAGAACCACCCTGTCCAGGTAAGTGTTTAATAATAGGTGACTGTTTTCTTTTACGTATTTATTTAAACTATTCAACCAATGTCAGCTGGTTATTTTGATAGATAAACATGTATATTTAAAAATCCCAAATCATTAATATTGAACACAAAGAAAAATGAGAAAAATGTCTAAGACACGAGTATATGTACTGGTAACAACCAATTCGCTTGTTACACATGTACATGTGTCTTCTTATGTTTCTCTATATTAAGCATTGTGTTGTGAAATATGTAATGCTGTCATGTCTTAATCGTATATTTGTCTCACAGTTGATGGTATCTGGTCAGACTGGAATGCGTGGGCCACGTGCAGTGTCACTTGTGGGACTGGTTCCCACTACAGGAACAGATCATGTGACAACCCTGCACCCGCCCACCATGGAATGGACTGTGCGGGCATTGGCAGTGAGACTGAGAACTGTACAATGAACCCATGTCCTAGTATGTATACACTTCATACGTTAGAAACGTAACATGTGTTTTGAATTACTGTAGATTCATGAACTGTATATACAGTGTAATATGTAATTGCTGTGTTAAATCTTATAGCCCAAAGCAATATCATAGACTTTAAACTCCTTTGTTAAAGAAATTTGGAAATATGTATAAATAAGTCCTGTTTTCTATATGATAAAAAGGCAGACGGGTAGAAATTTAGGTAATTTTTAAAAACGGTTTATTTAATTTGTGGATTTAATAAGTAACTATGAAAGGGACTTGTACACAGATTGTTCATATTTCGAAAAAAGTGATTAAATGTCTTTACTGCAAAAACTACAGCATTTGGAATAATCTAAAACAAATTTAATGTAAAGAAAAAAGTTAAATTAAAAAGAATTCTTTTGCTGGGACTCGAACCCGGGACCTTTGAGATAAAAAATGTCTTGCGCTTACCACCTAGCCATTCAGACTTATACATTTGGTTTTTATTTTTATTGTTAACGATATGTTCGTGATACACGTGTTTTCCAAAATACCGATGAAAAGCGTTACAAACCCTTTATAATTTTATCAATTTCGATTTATGATTTTTTCTAAGTCATGAAAATTATAAATTTGCCAATCTGTGAACAGGTCCCTTTAAACATCAGTTTATTTTATGAGTAGATTTTATAGGTAATTAATGGATAAATTGTATTGGCAGTTTATGGAAATTGGTTATTTAAGGTTAGATATTATAGGTATTTAAGATCACAGAGCAAAAAGTCCTGGTGAGCTTGTGTGACCGCTTTTTGTCCGTCGTGCTTCGTCGTGCGTCAACATTTTCATTCATCTCCTCCTAAACCGCTTTGCAGATTTTACCAAACTTCACAGAATTTACCCTTGTCTGACCATCTTTCAAAAATGTTCACATTGTTCCGGCCCGCCGCATATGTAGTTCACCAGAGCTAAAAATAAATTTAAAAAATGAAAACACTGTAAAAATGTGAAACCGCAAGGCTGAGAGCTTTTATATTTGATATGTGACATCCTTAAGTGGTTCTCTACAAAGTTTGTTCAAATTATTCCCCAGGGTCAAAACTGGCCATGCCCCGAGGGTCACATGGTGTAAATTAACTTAAATAGCAAAATGACATTTACAAAATGTCTCCTCTGAAGCCGTAAGGCCGAGAGGTTTCGTATATAGTATGTAACATTGTATAGTGGTCCTCTACAAAGAATGTTCAAATTATGCCCCTGGGGTAAAAAGTGGCCACGCCCCAGGGGTCACATAATTTATATTAAAATGTATTGAATACGCCGCGTTACGCCAGTTTAGACAGTCAAATTCAAAAAATGATTTACGTCAGTATAAAAGTAAAAGGAATGACTTTAAAGCCACTTGCAAAGCCAAGACTGTAAATTATCAAAGAAGTGAAAGAAAACTTCTATACGAAAATAGAAACAATGCTACGCTTTTTTGGAAAAGGATAAAACGTGCTAATGTAAAACCTTGTATAGATTCAGTTATATCTCCCGATGACTTGCATACACACTTTAGTAAATTATTATTTGATGAAAACGCATTACAGATTGATAGACATGACAATACTGACTTTATTGACGCAACAGCTAGCGAGCTAAATGAACCATTTACGATGCCAGAAATACAACAGTCTGTCAAAATTGGTTAGAATAAAAGTTGTGGCTTTGATGGAATTCTGTCGGAATTTTATAAATATACTTCAACAGGTATTGCACCATATTTCTGTACACTTGTTAAAAAAATTCTAGAATCTGGGTTTTATCCGCAATCGTGGGTAACAAGTTTTGTTTGTCCCATCTATAAATCTGGTGCACTTAACGACCCAGGCAATTACAGGAGTATATCGATAACAAACACAATGTACAAAATATTTTCAGAGGTTATTAACAAACGTTTATATACTTGGGCTGGGAACAACTCTAAAATTGATGAATCACAAGCAGGTTTCCGACACGGATATTTGGCAGTAGACAATATATTTTGTCTACAAGCTATGGTACAAAAATGTCTGTCCAAAAAGAAAGGCAGATTTTATTGTTTGTACGTGGATTTTGTAAAGCCTTCGATAAAATTGATCATTTTAGGCGTCTGGAAAGAAAAGGTCTGCATGGTAAATTCTTAAACATTCTTAAGTCTATGTATTGCAATTAAAAATCGTGTGCTAAATTACGAAACAAAACGTGGTGCTCACGTTATACTAACATTAATGTTGAGCAATCTGTAACAAGTTGGTTCCCTTGTAACATAGGGACCCGACAAGGAGATAAAACAAGTTTGACAATTTTTGCCCTTTTTATTGACGAGTTGTCTACCCTTTTACATGAAAACTGTGGTTTCGTTATCTTTATACTGATCATATACCCGATATTATTTGTTTAATGTTTGCTGACGATATTGCAAATTGTGCGGGAACTGTACAAAAACAACAAATAAATTTTATTGATATTTTTTGTAGAAACACTGGCTTGGAAGTTAATCTCGATAAAACAGAGATCATCAGCGTTGGTATTTGCGTGAAAAAATAATTAAAACAACATCTATATATAAATATATAGGGCTTCTGTTTACCCTCTCATTATTATGGGCTTTAGCGCATAATAAATTAGCTGCTCAAGCCCAGAAAGCCATTTTCTCAATTAACAAATTTCAAAAACCATTCGGCTATTTTTCACCATTTGAAATGTTTAAAATATTCTATGATCACTCCAATACTTTGCTATGGATCCCAAATATGAGGATATGAATACACACAAACTATCGAATCTGTTCACACTATGTTTTGTAAAAGTACCGGTATCTAAAATTAAATAAGACCACAAACAATGTATAGTTCTTGCAAAATGTGGTAGATTGCCTCGATGTGTAATTTATTTTACAAATTGTATTCGATACTGGTGTAATATACTCCAAATGTCCTCACATCGTTATCCCAGAAATTGTTATTTATTACTGAAATGATTCAAGGCGGATACGTTGGGCATCTAAAATTCGAAATTTATTGTTTACATATGGTTTTGGATTTGTTTGGATAAGCCAGGATGTAGGTGATAAGAATATATTTATACTAACTTTTAAACAACATGTAATTGATTGTTGTACATAAAAATGGCATGATAATGTATCTAACTCGATTCAATGTCATTATTATAAATATTATAAAAGTTTACTTAACACAGCAAAATACTTATCAATTGATTTAGCACCAAAATGTAAATTTGCGATGTCCACATTTTGCTCTTCAAACCACAAATTACAGATAGAACTGGGGAGACATAATAATGTACAAAAAGAAAATAGAATATGTAAATAGTGTTCTTCTGACGAAATACTTTATCTGGACTGCAAATATCATGCTTTATTTCATAAATACATGAAATAAGATGAAATTATCTTTCTCCCTGGTATTTGTCTGGCAATTCACTGCAAGACTTTTATAACATAATGAGTTCCAAGACGAAACAGTAATAAAACAATTATCATGTTATATATATCATCTTCTAGCAATTATAAATTATCAAAGCACCTAATTTTAACTCATGCTGTTGACAACACTTATGTAATGATTATATTTCTATATGTATGTACTGTGTCACAACTCTCTTAAGATCTTGTATTTTGTGATATTGTATTGTCATGTATTTCGGGCCGGAGGCCTTTGTTTACGAAAAATGAACTTGACTTGACTTGATTATAGACATACATAGCAAAATGACTTTAAAAATCTTCTCCTCTGAAACCGCAAGGCCTAGAGGTGTCATATATTTCGCTTAAAACATTGTATAGTGGTCCTCTACCTCGACAACGATTGTTCAGATTATGCCCCTGGGGTAACAAGTGGCCATGTCCCGGGGCTCACAAGGTTTCTATAGAATTACATGGCAAGTGGTCTAATAAAAAATCTTCTCCTCTGAAACTGCAAGGCTAGATGTTTAATATTTGGCATGTAACATGGTATAGTGGTCCTCTACAAAGATTGTTCAAATTATGCCAATGGGATCTAAACTATAGTCGCAGTGGTGTAATGGATATGATGTCTGCCTTGCGACCGGGAGGTCATGAGTTCGACCCCTACACGGGGAATTTTAAAATGACCTTTCTCAAAAGACACCAAGTACTGGTTCTTCCCAGGAAACGGACATGAGAGTGTCTCAATAAGCCTTAGGCTTTAGACACAATCGAACTAAACTAAACACAACTGGCTACGCCCCAGGCGTCACATGGTTTATATAGATTTAAATAGCAAAATGACTTTAAAAATCTTCTGTGTAATCGCAAGTCCTAAATCTTTATACTCAGGTGAGCGCTTTAGGGCCATGTAGCCCTCTTGTTACAGTTGTTATAATAATGGGATGATATTATGGGCAGTTTTATGTAATTGATTTTCATGCAGTAATATGGCATGACCATGTACAGCAACAAAGCATTTCACATTATGATTGTTTAACAACTCTCAATGCATTCAGTCAACGGCGGCTGGTCTGGATGGAGCGCCTGGTCTGTCTGCGATGTGACATGCGCTACCGGAACCAGACGGAGAGCTCGAACATGTGATAGTCCGGCACCGAAATATGGCGGCCAGCCGTGCAACGGGACAGCTGATGAGTTTGAGCAGTGTCGAGAGAAAGCGTGTCCAAGTATGCGACTCTGATTTTAGGAATCTTTAAATCATATATATGATTTACGTGCATGTATCTACTACAATATACTTCAAGTAAGCGTTATTAAATGTATGTAACAAAGTGTGTCCACATATTTTAATAATAGTTATCATTAGTGTAGACAATTAATGCTTTGTCTGTAAAATTTAAAACCACAGGTGATTTTGATATTCATGAATGTATTCAACCCATATTGTTCTTCCGGTAAACAATAGATTAATTAATTCATATTGTAGTTTTTCGCTATCGTGTGAATGTATGGTAAAAAATGCAACAGACTAGCCTGGTTATTATTGCATTTCGAGCACGCTTTAATAATTAAGATCATTGCCATATAAACCATGCTCGCTGAAAATATAGTGATATATACTTACATTGAACGAATACAAGGTCGTATAAAAGTGTCTGTGCATATCTTAAAGTTTAACTTTCTACCTAAAATAGGTCTAACGTATACTTGCACACATGTGGTTCCGATATCATGATGAAGGCATCATTGTATTCGTATGATATACCAGCGTATGCTTCTAATCGAAACACATAGTTGATGGTCAGTGGGGAGCGTGGCAGGCCTGGACATCGTGTTCCGTCACGTGTCTCAATGGTACCCGGTCCCGTACACGCCTCTGTGACTCCCCTGAACCGCAAAATGGCGGCAGCTATTGTGCAGGGCAACAGAACGGCACAGAGACTTGTGTCCCTAGAGAAAACTGCAATGGTAAGAAGCATTTCTATGGTTGAGTATGAAAATGTTGTATCTGCTATAAAGTATATTAGATACAATACTTTCACGCTCAACCCCTTGATAATTATGTATATTGTATTCAGATCAAGTTGTAGAACACACTGTGCGTGTTATTGTATATACAATGAACCATACCTAGAATATCCGTCCTAACCTCAAGTTAAATCAATCATGGTTTTGGGGATGCAGACTCAAGTGTAATTTATTGAATCGTAGTCTATTCTTAATTCTTAAGTATAAGAATGGATATGGGTAGGTGAATACGAGCCCAAGTTATAGGACATCAACCGTCAGAAAAAAGGTTTGTTACAAAGACCTAGTACTTCCGTTGAAGACAGATTTCCTCTTTCTTACAAGACACAGCATATAAGATAATGAAAAAATACCGGCACAAAAATAAAACACTAATCGTATTAAATCTCGAGTCAACGCTCAGGTGCCGTTTGATGAATGGATGGACCTCAAGCCGGATTACAAAAGCGCCCAATGTTGGGTTTATCCCAAAATGAATTAACGTTTCCACATATGTCCATCATATGCAAATGATCAATCTTGTGTTTTATCAAATCGATATACTCAAATATCACGTGTTTAACTACTAGTAATAGTTTATTTTACGCAGAAGAGAAAGTGGTAAAACTTTAAAAATGTTTGTGATTATCGATGAATGCAAAATAATCCTTTATTAGTAGATTTGGGAGTTAGTGGCATAAATCTGATGTATATAATTGCATTTCTAAGACATATTTGCTGAAGAATTTCTCAGCTATTTTCTCCTTTATTGAGACGTTCCTTTTTTGTTCACACATTTTCCAACTGTTGATTGATTGTTAGCTCGGCTATTCACCGAATAGTTCAAGCTATACTACAGGCCCGTTCGTCGCCGTCTGCGTAATGGTCTGGTTAAAGTTTGCGTGCAACGAGTCCATATCGCTGTAACTACTACAGATATTCAATTGCAACTTCACATTATGTGAGGTCACTGACCTAGGCCCATAACTCTGACCTTTAATACAGCACAATTATGCCCCTTTTTGTACTTAGAAAACCAGGTTAAAGTTTGCGTGCAACAACTCCATATCTCTATATCTACTATAGATATTGAGTTGAAACCTCACACATGCCTTCAGGGTCATAATATAAAGTCACAGGCCAAGACCCATAACTGTGACCAGCATTTTAGCAGAATTATGCCATTTTTGTACTTAGAAAAGTCAGGTTCAGGTTTGCATGCAAGAGAAAAATCAGGTTAAGGTTTGCGTGCGTATCTCTGTAACTACTAAACATATTCAATTAAAACTCAACGCATGTCTTCGGGGTCATTATGTAAGGTCAGTGACCAAGGCTTATTACTCTAACCTGCAATTTAGCAGAATTATGACCCTTTTTGTACTTCAGGTTAAGGTTTGCGTGGAAATAAATATCTCTGTAACTACTACAGATATTCAGCTGAAACTTCACACATGTCGTCAGGGTCATAACATGAGGTCACTGGCCAATGCCCAAAACTGACCTGCAATTTAGCAGAATTATGCCCCTTTTTGTGCTTAGAAATATTCAAGTTAAAGTGTGTGTGCAAGTAGATATCTCTTTAACTACTAAATATATTCAATTGAAATTCCACATACGTTTCATGGTCACTATGTAAGGTTACTGACAGAATAAATTATCTATACTATCAAAGCGGAGTAAACATTTGAGCGCGCTTTCCTGAGACAGATAATATGCGGCAGGACGTGGCGCGGTAGTTGTTGTTGTTTCTGTCGTTGCAAGGCTGACGGAAGTAATGATGATTCACAAAGTTTGAAGTAGTTGATTTCATCATTTTGTTCACACAGTATAACAATTATTATATGATGACAAACTGATAACAACAGATTAAAGTCTGATATTCACAAAGTTAATATTCCTGACTTAGCAGGGCCGGCTAGCTCAATTGGTAGAGCGCTGGACTACAAATCCGAGAATCGCGGGTTCGATTACCAGCCTGGCCACATAACTTGTGTGGGGATTGGTCATTAAATTATTTCTACTGCCATTCTCCCCCTACCTCTGATTCAATTAGGGCAGTTGACATATACTGGCATAAGTATGTGCACATAGTACCCAGCTTACCCAGGAAAAGTGTGAGTAGGTTTACTGACCGCCGTTATATGACTGACATACTGTTGAAAACGGCGAAAAATCCAAACAAACAAATTATTCTTGACTTTCTCACCCTTAATATTTCGCATATTTACTTTCTATTGTTCACAAAGTACTTCTGTTGACTAAGTCCTAATAATAGTTATTCACACGGTTATCAAACAGAAGTTCACACAGTAAAGTTTAACTTAAATCCTAAGACTGCCCTAACATTACTTGTCCCCTAACATCACACAGATTCCTAACATCAACTAGTTGCCTAACTTCACACAGATGATTCTCTCCTAGAAATCTGAACCTTAAATTTTTTGTGGCGAAGGTGACATATTTATTAGATGTGTCAATGATGAAAGTAAAAAGAACAGAACAATGATGAAATGCCCAAAAGCGGAGGACATCAGATAAGAAAAGTGATAATCATCACTAGCTATAGCCTAAGGTATCATTAGTGAAATTGGCATTTCGGTTGATATTTAGATATTGACTTCTTGGAGGTGATAAATGCTTAAGGCAATAACAATGCATTTTGTAACAGACTAAAAATAGTAATCATAAAGTAAGATAAACAAAACATTCAAGCCTTTAAAATAAGTTCGTATTTTAAATAAATAAAATCAATATATTAATAATTATTGGAATTCTAATCAATTCTTAAAAAAAATGTAAAATGTTAATTTGCAGCATAACACAGCTCTTGTTATTTACAGATGTTTTAATGTGTATGATCTTGTTATTTTGCAGTTGATGGCGGTTGGGCAGAGTGGAGCCTTTGGAGTGTGTGTGATGTTTCTTGTGCAACAGGACACTATACCAGATATAGACTGTGTGACAATCCACCACCTGAAAATTTTGGAAAGTTCTGTGAAGGAGATGATAATGACGTGGCTACATGCTTCACAAAGCCTTGCCCAAGTGAGTGTCATATCTAATTGTATGAGTTTCGCAAAAGGTTCTATAAGTCATTCACTTGCTAATGAAGCGCATTGACTTTTATCAGTTTAAAACTTGATGCATCATTTGACTTGTCTGCCATGTGGGCTCCCGTCAACGACCTTATTTGTCTCGGAATTGGGCTGTTATATGGTTTGGATTAAAAGGCTGACATGTAATAGTTCATCATTCTGTCTGTGAACTCTTTGCAAGACTAGTGCATCATCCATTAAAGTATAAGTGGCTGCAGTAGTTTTTCACTCAACCTTCGATGTGATGTAGTTAGGTTCAAATGACATAGTAATATTGTCACAGGTTTATTTTATCATAACTTTTAACCATTACAGTTGACGGAACATTTATATTGTCATAGGTCTGTTTTATCATAACTTTAAACCATTACAGTTGACGGAAAATTTGGTGACTGGAATGCGTGGGGCTCATGTTCTCCTCCCACTGGTAACGGACTGAAGACTCAGACACGTCTCTGTGACAGCCCACAACCTCGGTATGGAGGGAGAAACTGTCAGGGAGATTACACAGAACAGCTACCGTGCTGTGACAGCCAATGTCCAGGTATTTGTTCTATTGTTGACGCTGTTTCTGTGTTCGAATTTTCATTGTAATTTAGTGTGCTTGATCGCTGGCGGTTTTAAGATCTACGATTAGGTCCTTTAAGGTAAGGTCCCTAGATAAAGTTTCAGAAAATGCCCTACCCGTTGAATCAATATATGACAAATTCAGTGTTCCTAAAAGTTGTCACCCTGAGTAGTATTAGTAAATACATATTACCGGTAATTACGTGGGAAAAATCTTTGCAACAGCCCTACGAGAGTAACAAAGAACTTTGACACATCCCTAGTAATTTTCTACATAAAGAGATCTTTTAGTGTTAAATTGCCTGGCGTTAAAACATAACCTTTTTAACCGGGCAAGATAATTGTTTTTTACAATCAACACTTTATAATTATTCCATCAATACAAACTAACATTTGTAATTTTCTACTCATAGTACATATCTCTGTGGTTCTTTGTTTCTTACTTGTCTGTTTATAGAGAACATAAGGTAGATTACCAATATATATGTGGTAGTTTAAATGTACTAGCAAAATATTGTTGTATAGGGACATCTTTTCAGCCTGGTGATTCTTTAAATTTCTATGTATATTATTGTACCTCTTGTCAAATTTATTATGTGCTGAGTAAAATAATAAACGTGTAAACTTTTAAGACTTGCCTTCGTTGTGAAAATAGGCGGTAAACAAAGAAAATGTGTTCTTTTTCAGTGGATGGCGGGTGGTCCCAGTGGTCTGCCTGGTCCGACTGCCCTGTCGATGCCAATGCTAGCACCACCAAGTCCAGGACACGAACTTGCTCCCAACCTGCTCCACAGTATGGTGGTGCCAACTGCACGGGGGGAAGCGAGGAAACTACCTGCTGTCCATGTAATGTAACATTTTCATAGAGTGAACACCGATCAACAACGATTTTCTGTGTGAATACATAACTTAAAGGTTATGTGACATCGATATAAGAAGACATAAATCAGTAGCACACGAAGAAGGTCCGGAGCTGATGTTTATTTATAAATTAAACATGCCATTCTTTCATGAAACGAGTATTTCAGTCACCACAAGAAGTTATAAATTTGAAATAGGATCATTTTTCTAGGCCATAATAATGTCGGAACTGTATTTATCAAAGTTATTTTTTATAACGACATACGTCTGATTAAGATATTGAAAACGATTGAATGCTTACGATGAAACTTTTACCAAGGTCGTGTTGTACTCACTGCAGTAAACACTTATCAAAATATTCGGAATTTTACCGTAAAAGTTACAAAATACGAGCATGTTTAGTTATTTAATATACTAATGAACATAATTATATTTGCAATCTGTACAATCGCCCCAAAAGTGAAAATCGTTTAGTTTAGCACATACAAATTTATATTAACCCATTTATATCGATTTTGCAGAGACCCCTTGAAAACGTTCAAGCTATTTGTATTGTATCTTTGTTGTGTTACCAGTGAATGGTGGTTGGACTTCCTGGGTTGTCTGGTCAGGATGCACGGGTGACTGTACATCTACACACAGGGAAAGGATCCGCCAGTGTAACAACCCTAGACCTTTCTGTGGCGGCAGATACTGTGTGGGGTCTGGAAGAGAGCAAGACCATACCTGTACACCTGACCACTGCACGACAACTACAACAGAAACAATAAAACCAGCAGGAGCACCAGTAGCAACAGAATCAACGACTACAACAGGAGCATCAGGGACAACATCAGCAACACAGACAACACCAACTTCACCAGCCTCAACGACTGTAACAACAGCAGCAATACCACTAGGTACAGTGACAACAACATCACAAACAACACGTCAATAGCTTAAAAGGGTGTAGTTTCCGGTTAAAAAATATATTTTTGTATATAGGTTTTTATATTTTTTTTATTATATACATGAATTATTATAATTCAGTACTTTAGTTATTTTTGTTAAAGAATGCTGGTCCTGCATAAATTCAAAAAATAAAAGGGGATCAATACCAACCCTTGTATACCAGGTTACATATTGCGTCAATATGTTTCTTTGTGGTGGTATCAGTGGTTGGAAACCCTGGGTTGTGTGGTCAGTATACAATGGTGACTGTACAACTGTGACAACATTATTTATTTATTTATTTATTTATTTATTTATTTATTTATTATTGTATTTACTTACTTACTTTCTTAGTTACTTACTTACTTACTTACTTACTTACTTACTTACTTACTTACTAACTTACTTACTTACTTACTTACTTACATTTTGTCCATAACATTTAAAACTAACATCGATCGCAATAAACTCAGCTCATTCACAGTAGTACTAAGTTAGATCATCAACAAAGTACAAAGTCTACCTTTAAACATGACCAAATACAGATTTTAAATTTGAATGTAATTCCTTAAATAATTATATCGGTAATAATATCGAGTTTCCAACATATAATATTAAATTAAATATACATTATTGAATTAAAAATATCACCTTTTTATGAACAAAACGCACGCCGATGTGATTTTGATCGCAAAGTATGTATTTCAGTAACACAGCATAAGACATGCACATTTGAGCCTTATTCTGCTTGTTCTTGGCACAACGTTGCTTCCCTGGACAACATGGACTGGATTGTATTCAGTGGTGCAACAGAAACTGATTCCACAGGACCAAGCGCCGATCACACGTTTGGTAACACTACAGGTACATGTGCTGGCTTTGGTTTCACAGAGGGAGGATATATATTCAATTAACCCTAATAGTGAGATTAACCTCCGTCGTCCGTCGATCTTAGAATATTATTCATGAGTTCAATCAACAAGTACACATGATACGGTAAAGGAATCATGAAAGATGTCAAAATAGTCGAAACTGAATCTGAAAACATGTTAATAAAATTGGATCTGGCACTGCTGGGTCAGGGCTACATTTTAGTCCCCTACAGTTGCTTTTTCTCATGTTTTACTAGGCAAATATATATACCTCGAGTCTAGTGCACCCAGGAAAGAATGTGATAAGGCCTGGTACCAGAGTGACCCCATAGATCCCGGTATCGGCGCCCCTGTATGCTTTCAATTTTGGTACCACATGTATGGTGGAAGTATCGGTAGTCTCAATATCTACCTGACCAGTGGTACCCAGCTACCCGGACAACTACTGTGGACAGTAAGTGGGAACCAGGGAGATGCCTGGAAGTCTGGTCACGTACCTTTGACCTCCAAATCAAACTTTTCGGTGAGATGTTATAACATAATATCATATCTTGATTTTTAAAAAAACACAACATCACAACATAATAAAAGAGAAAAGAAAGAAAGTAAGATTTTGTATTGCTCTGTCACTGTATTAAATTGCTGTTATGTCCGTCATTTGTATTAATTGTAATGTTTACATTTAGACGTCTTCATGAGGAGTCTTATTAAATCAAAGAGAAATTATTTTAACACCAGTGTAATTAATTGGTACCTCTTAAGTCATTATTGTTTGCTTTAAGCATTTCATTTTGTTTTTCAGATTGAGTAAACTATAAGTCTTGACTTTCTCGTCTACATAATTATTTTGTAAACTAAACTACATTCATACTTAAAAATATATATTAACTTACAGAGTCCAGAGTGGATATGTTAATAATTAGTTTTTTATTTTGCTATTTTCGTAAATATATATACACGTATACATGGGAGTAAATGAAAGATATGTTCTTCGAGTTTGTTTTTTCTGTTTTTAAAATGTTGCTTTATTATTATTAATATCTACTAAGACCTATTCTGTGCACTTACATGTTTATTTTACATGGTAGGAACTCGTGCGGATTCGTCCTTTAACGTCATAATGTGAAATTTTTCAATATTGTCCTTACAAAATCACTGATCATACATATTGACAAACAGTTGTAAATATACACGCATGTGGTTTTGTATACTTCAAAATTGTGAATTGTGTGTGGTAAAAGGTAATGTTCGTGTTATCAACGTCCATTTTGTAAATAGATTATAGCAGAAGGCACTGTTGGGAACGGTTACCAGGGCGATATTGGACTGGACGAACTCATGTTCACCCAGACGTCTTGCTCTCTGTACCCAAGCACGGCTCACCCACCGTCGGCTGGTACATGTCCCTCCGCAACGCCAAGCACATATACAGGAGGTATGTTGATACCAACATGAATGGCCTGCATGGATGAGAACTTTTCAATGACCAAGTACAATATAATTCCTTCATAATTTCACAACTTTCACATTAGCTGCATCCATGTGGAACGTGTATACTTACAGGCTATAATAGTTCAAAAGATGGAAAGTTGAATAACAAGTGTAGTAAGTTGATTAAAAAATCGAAGAATATGCACAAAAGGCAATCATTCAAACTCATTTGTAAATTCCTACAGTTTTAATGGTTTTATTATCTTCCAGCTTATATTATAAGTATGATGCATGCTTTTAACAGAACCATTTCATGTACATTTGTTTTCTTTCTTTTTTGTATTTCATGGGTGGAAAACTATTTCCCATCGCAGTGTTAAACGTCAAATGTGATAATATAACGGATACATATTTCCTATTGATTTATTGGCCATTTTTGCTAATTTGATATTTACGAATAGCTGAACAATATATATTTGGTTATTAAATACAATAACCTAAACTTTTAAAGAAGTTGTTTATTTATAATTCAATAAAAAAAACCAATACATGTATATATGTGTGTTTAATTTAGTCTGGTCACAATGGTTCAATGGTCACTGCTCTGTGACATGTGGGAACGGCACTCAGACACGTTTACGTCACTGTTCAACGGGTCACGCGGAGGACTGTGAGGGCAATAGCATAGAGGTGGTTGACTGTCGAATGACGCCATGTAAAGGTATTTTCCAGACCCTATCTGCTGATCAACGCCAAAGTAATTGTTCGGTAGTTATTTCTTGACATGATCTATGTTGCCGAAAAATCTTAGTAAATAACAAAGATGCAGTCATTTTCCAAATTTGCCGTTAATATTTGAAGCGTTACATAAGTTAATACGTTAAGACTGCAGTTAATTCCCTTACTCATTCTATATTAAAGTCAACGGTTCTTGGTCCTCGTGGTCACCATGGTCACAGTGTGACGTCACATGTGAAGACGGTCACATATACAGGACAAGGGCGTGTACAAATCCTTCTCCTGCATTCGGTGGTCAGAACTGCACTGGGGTGAATCAAGAAACTAACACGTGCAAGCTTGCAAAATGTCCAGGTTTGTATAAAATATAATCTATTAAACTTTTAACTATAAAACAAAGCAAAAACAAACACAATCTTAAAATGATGATACAAAATATAAATTAATATGTAAAACAAGAAAACCTGATAAATACAATTTTTTATTTTATTTGACGATTAATTTTATATTATTAAGCCATTGAAACAGCGTCACGTAAACACACATCTAACTTACCTTTAAATTGAAGTTTAAGTCTATTTATATTTTCATTTTAAAGTTGGACAAATTCCACGGTCTTTATCTACAATATACATTATCGTGTATGGTACTGTAAAATTATTGTATCCAAACATTTTTTTTCTATTTTGGCAAACAGTCTGGTCTCCGTGGTTCAATAGTCACTGCTCTGTGACATGTGGGAATGGAACTCAGACACGTTCACGTCACTGTTCCACGGGTCACGCCGAGGATTGTGCGGGCAACAGCAGCGAAGTAGTTGTCTGTCACATGACGCCATGTGAAGGCACGTATTTTCCGGAACCATTCAGCTGATCAACGCTGAAGTTTATGTTTGTGAAAATGACCGTGTAATGGTTCGGCAGTTATTCATTTTTGATATGTTCTAAGTTGCCGGAAAATCGGACTGTATAACAAAACTGCAGCCATTTTCTAAACTTGCGGTTATTATTTCAAAAGGTGTTACAGCTTACTTTGGAAGACTAGAGTTTATCTTCTTACTTATTTATGTTAAAGTCAACGGTTCTTGGTCCTCGTGGTCACCATGGTCACAGTGTGACGTCACATGCCAAGACGGTCACATACACCGGACAAGGACGTGTACAAATCCAGCTCCCGACTTCGGTGGTCAGAATTGCTCAGGGGCTAGTCAGGACACCAGCACATGCAAACTTGCTACATGTCCAAGTATGATTTATTGATATACCTTTTTTTAAACACTAAGATGGTTGCAGGAACAATGTTTTAAAGATATTTTCTGTCTTGCTGTGAAGAACGCAGTAGCTATGAATCAAATATTATAGCAAGTATGCGCCTTAAACGTGGTGTTTATAAACCAGGTTGGAGCGAATGGTTCCTCGGAGACTGCTCGGTGACCTGCGGGGATGGCACCCTGATGCGTATGAGGATGTGTTCTTCCGGTCATGATGAGGACTGTCCGGGGTCTGCCTTCGACACCGTGCCATGCTCTCGACCGTCCTGTTGACAAGAACGTGGCACATTGCAAAGACTATGTGGCCAACATTTTTGCTTGTAAATTTGTTCTGGAGCAGTACACTAATAAAATAAGCAATACTACAATAAACATTTCCGTGGATAGACCTCCTTTTGTGTTTTTTTGTATTTGTTTACAATTTGGATATAATACTACTATTCAGCAAAATTTTATACACAAATTCAAACCAAAATGCTAATTACAGGACTCATCTGTTATCTGATTATTTAAATATGAAGATTATGAGTGATGGCATGTATGACCATGAGCTCATGCTTCAATCAGTTAAAGGAGCTATGTTTGCAAAAAATGTATCTCCGTAAAACATGTTTATGTTATTTTGTAATAGAATTTAGTAATGCAAAGAAGTACACTCTCAATTAAGTATGAAATATCTACACAATTATGAGTTAGTTTATAAATATAAATAAGAATATACGTGAAGAAAAAAAAAACACAGTGGTTATCGAACTTACGACGTCAAAATAGCAAGAACAATTCACAGTTTATTGAAGCGATGGCACTGAATAAAGAGGGTTTGATACTAAAAGGCAACTCAAACACTCCTTATACTTCATTATTCATCCATACAATAAGCATTTCAAATTGTTCATGTGTCCAAACCTACCGAATATTTACTAATATTTAAACAATGCTGAGGCGTCTACTACAAATACGAAAACAAAACAACTTCTACTAATAATTTCATTATTTCTTTATTGCTGCGTCAAAGCGGATTTAAACGCTCCGCGCGTCAACTTTATTTTAGAGTTAACATATACTGCTGTTGACACGATGCACGATTTCAATCGATTGAGCACACGTGCATGTTCTGCGTCTTGAAATAACCTATTTAACCACCTTTGCGTCTATTTATTGTGATTGATTGAATACTTTACACTCGTGAATCTGTCAAACATAGTGCATTTCTTTCGTGTGATTATTTTACAACAAATTACAGTGTAGCTGTCTTGAAATCATGTTTATGTTCTCTCGCGGTTTCGATTGCTTCTAATAATAGGATAGGCTCATAATTAGAAAGATTATCTAAGAATACTACATCAGTCGAAATTCGTCGCGCCAGAGAGAATATAACATCTGGATTCCGATGGATAAGAGAGGATTGTGTTTCGATGTTTTTACTCGGAACATGTCTTCTATCATTAGTTCTTCTAAGTATCGGCGTCTTCACTGAGGGATGGAATGTGATCGTGATTGCGATTGTTGGCGTCAAACAAAACATAGGGGTTGGTCACCTGTGTTGAGATACCTGTCCGTATGTCGCAAAGAATGTGCAGCACATCGTCCTGGGACACGGTGAAGAAAATGGCCTCATTGGCAGGTTTGGTTAAAGTAGGAATAAAATCAATTTAACCAGCAATTTTCATAAAATGTGATGTCAATAATTAGTGGTTAGGTCGCTGACAAATGTTTGTGGAATAATCTACATATTCCTCTTCAAAGGGATTCTATTATAAATTTAGAAAAAAAAAAGGTATTTGTGCTTGATATAATGTGAAATAAGAAAATTATTCTTCCAATTTAACATCGAGTTTTGACAATGATGTATTAATTTCACATATAATTTAGTAATAAAATATATAATAATTGTTTCAAACAAATCTGTGTAAACCGTTATTAGTGTTAGTTCGTCATCGGTGTAGACATTTAATAATTTGATTACGTATATTTAAAGTGTACTTTATTAAATTAACATAGATTGATAAAATACAACGTTATATGTTACAGTTAAATATTGCTTAATTTATTCTCATAATTTTTATTTGCATTTTTTAAACAAATGTACTTAAATCAAACGTCATATTGTCAGATAAATGCTTAGAAAATGTTCAAATATTTCAAATTACAAAATTATAATCACCTTGTCTATGTGCAGTGTGTCAAATATACGCCAATATATTATATTAAAAAAATCATTATTAATCTGTGAATAACTAAATTATTTGATGTAGCATTATTTTAACCACATTATGTAGATCACGTACAATTCAGTCACCTACTTAAGTACTTTGTCGGAAAACCGTGTGAATAGCATGTTTCGCAATTGATCATTAAAGTTGGCATACGTAAACAACTTCGCTATGCGGATTTGGTTTGAATAACCTCAGTAAAATCATATACAGTCTGACGTTACTAAATTATCCGGTGACTGGATCTAGTGACTTCGTATTAGAATCACGCTCCTGTGATGTTTTACGGATCCAATCAAAAATTGTTAAAAGTGTTTTGTATCTCGTAATATATAAAACCACAACCCTTAATGATAAAATATTTATCGGTAAGGAACCAATATTATGCGAGCAATATGTGTTGCCTACTCTCTTATTTCTATCTTTATGCCCCCCTTCGAAGAAGTGGGGGTATCTTGATTTGCACCTGTCCGTCCGTCGGTCGGTCGGTCGGTTGTCGGTCGGTCGGTCGGTCTGTCCGTAGACCATTTCGTTTCCGCACGATATCTTGAGAACGCTTTGACATATGATCATGAAAGTTGGTGCGCTGGTTACTTGGGAGGAAAGGAAGAAACCTAGAAATTTTGAGGTCAACAGGTAAAAGGTCAAGATCACCGTGGGGTGGGTCAAGGTCACCATTACTAAAAATAGAAAAACTGTTTCCGCTCAATAAACTTGAGAACGCATCGAGATATTTAAATGAAACTTCATACATAGATACCATATATCGAGACCTTGCTTGGGATTGCATATTTAAAAAAATCTTAACAATTGCACATATTCACAACTTGGCTGCATACATTTCACGCATTTGCAGCTTTATTTCGCGTAAAAGTATGCAACCATTGAGAATTGAGCTAGCAAAATAACTTGATTCAATTTGAACTTTTTGTATGCTATTTGGTGGAGGCGACACTACGTATACGTCCATCATGACGTGTGCGAGTAAAATCATCAATCAGTTACACCGCCATCTTTTAGAGGTGCAGGTATTGGCAATATTGGGCTGGATAGTGGCAGTGATTGGCATGGTTATGGTGTGCACGATGCTGAAATTCATCAAGAGACCCATTGGTATTGCAGCTGCAATCTGCTGGGGAATATCCGGTATTTAAATTATTTATTTAAGTGGTAGTTATTTTATGAGAAACAAGATTTAGATTAAATACATCAAATGTAGCATAATATTCTCATTGTAAGTTCAACTTGCATCGTGACCGTCATATGCTGGGCAAGACCTGGTATACGCAATCCTTCTTGGGGTAGAAAAAATTTAAAAAGACAGAAGATTATCTAATTATGTGTTATTTATGATCATACTATTTGTGTACATACAAATAATACGGGAAAATGTTTAAGTGTTTAAAGCACAAATATTTTATCACAATCTCTCTGTTAGCCAAGATGGCATTATAAACAGAATTTTTCTCAACAAGATAGCCAAATATGTAACGCATTGTACGTCTCGTTGTGTAACTGCCATATAAGCATTTATCTTGAAACGCTAATTATACTTTATAAATATTAAA
The DNA here is from genome assembly GCA_027627225.1 of Congeria kusceri. Taxonomy (NCBI): domain Eukaryota; kingdom Metazoa; phylum Mollusca; class Bivalvia; order Myida; family Dreissenidae; genus Congeria; species Congeria kusceri. The sequence continues at coordinate 6,967,200 of CM051035.1, forward strand.
GTTCCTTAAAAGCCCACGCTAAACGGGATACGTGTAAACAAAATAGCTTCAACCTTTATTTTCCTTCAAGTCATCCTAGTGATTGCTGCTGTGATGGTGAAGGTTTACTACAAAGACAAGTCCTCGACTTCGATTGCACAGGTTCTAGATGAGATCCAGGAACCTGACGTAGATTTGGACACTGGAACGGTGTTGTCATTCCCATGATCCATTTGTTTGATTGGTGAATGACACGCAATAGTTTCCAATTTATGTTTTGCTTTCAGGTGAGTGATGCATACAAGTTTCCACTTGATGTTTTGTTTTTTTCCCGTGAGTGACACTCAAAATTTGCCACTTGATGTTTTGCTTTCCGGTGGGTGACACACATCGGTTTCCGCTTGATGTTTTTTTCCCGTGAATGACACTCAGAAGTTGCCACTTGACGTTTTTCTTTCCGGTGAGAGAACCCAATAGTTGCTACTTGAGATGTTTTTCTCAAACATTGCCGCATTCTGTTTATGTGGTTACTAGCCAATAAAAATAATGTATATAATGTCCATCCCTAACCCAAACCCTAACACCACTGGTGGCAATTAACCATTGCCGATTATCAACTGTATTTTAACTATTGCCCACGTGTCCATTGTAGGTCTGGGCGCACTGTTTAGTCTCATTGCTGCGGTCATCATGTCAACAAACATCTGCACCAGACCAAATGATCCCGAGGTAGGTAAAGTTCACGAACAATCCAGTGTAAAGTCTATAAACTAGGTTATATAATTATATAACAATCAACATCATCCTTTTGAAAAATACATTAATGCATACGTCGATATGAAACGTAATCGAAAATATTTTATTTTGTTCAATAAATTTCCTTAAAAAACGTCTTTGTTACTCTGTCAATCTTAATGTGACATTTAGATACATTGTAACTACAGTTGGTAGCAGCGCTGTATGTCTAACACAACACCCTTGATACAACATATCAAATTAAAAAGGTGGTATAAAATTGTAAAACAAAACGTTAACAAGTACGACATAGAGGTCAAAACGTAATTAGCGTGTTATATCAAAAACGGCTAAATCAAAGTTGTCCTTAGCTATGCTTTTTATATTAAATTTCATTAAATTGGTTTGTTCTTGCTCATGCAATATATCAATACAAACGTGTTTTGCTAGCGTTGGAAAATGTAGATGTACAAGAGCATAGGAAAGTTATAGTGATTTTACATCAAGTTAAACCAAACAGAGCACGATAGCTTTATTAATCTGCAAAAAGTGTAATTTTATAGAAGTATCATTGCCCAAACTTTCTCGAACAAACCGGGTTGTTTTGACCTTTTCTTTCTTAATTTGATAACAGGAGCGTGTTGCTGGTAGAATCCGTAAATCTTTCATCATGTGAGCATTTTAAACTATATCGTGTTGTATGCCTTATTTTATTTGTATTTGATTGCATTTGCATGAGGTTCACATTTACTAACATCTCATTGTTATATTGGGCATTTAAGCCATTGAAAACCTTTAATTAATTGTTTTCCTGTTCAATTCATACTTTCAAAATGAAATACACCTTAAAAAAGAACACGTATTTCTTGGATTTAGTTCAACATAACCAATATTTTGCACTCCTTGCATGACTACATGTCGAAATATAAACAATTTAATTCTGGACGTAGTTCACTGCTTACGGTGCACAGTGGGAAACCGCAATGCGTACGTTAGCATATAATTAAAGGAACAGTCCATGCTTATTTCTGAATCACTAAAATGCATTTAAATATAATAATTATATAATGTTTTGCATTGATAAGCAGTAAATATTTCCCAGAGCAACCTATAAGGTAATGTTAATATATACTGTGGTGTTATACATATAATGAAAATAATACATTAAACATAAAGTACCATTCAAGTGGTGGGTTTTTAACACTATTGTGCATTATATATACTGAGATTTTTATCCCCACATAGATTTTTAACATTGTGGCACCGTATCCACACTGCAATCTTTATATATGCTGTGAATTCCCATAGCGGAATTGTTATAATTATTGTGATATTATGTTAATCAGTGTGCTCGGGCAATGTTTTAAAACCAAAGTCCCGAGGGAAAACAACCTAACATCGTCGTCATTTAAATACAACATACGTGAACTTGTTGTGGCGGCCTTTGTGTACCTGGTTCCTTTCGAAATAAATTCACACTCTGGATTATCATGTTACCGTTGTATTAGTATGCATTATGCCATGCTTGTATTTTAGCACATAAAATAAAGTATTGGTTACAGATTTTTGATAAAACATACAGGTTGCTGAACATGCTTATATTGTTTTCAATATTCATGAAAAACATGAAAATATTATTTAAATAGCACATTCCGAAGAATCTTGTGATGCATAGTGTTTATATCTCATACCAACTTTTGAAGGATACCTGTACGTATAAGTAAACTTTTGTTACAACAATGCAATTGTTCTACCGTCCAAAGGTATGTTTTGCTATTCGAGTCTTTACCAGCGGCAGTATTCACCAAACCATCCATTGACGTAGACTCAATTCAACATATGTGTGCGTTCGCCAATATACGGGTACCGATGCTGTTTATGTCATAAGTAAATCGTTCTAAAATAGAATGCTGAAATTACCGTTGGTGAATACCATCTAAGGAATCGACCGGGTTCAAATGTTGCTTATTAAATCATTCTTATCAAAGCATGTTAAAAGGAAAATACCAAGCAACTTCAAAAAGACACTGTTCTTAGAATAAAACAGTTTCAATAATATTCCTTATTCTCACGTTTTAAGTCTTTTAATGGGTTGGTGAATACAGACCCAGTAATCGCATCCTCGCCATAAGAACGCTATAGCTTCATCGACTCTTGCCAAAGGTCCTCTGACGGCTCGATGGCGTGCATCTGTAGGCCAATATCTAATTCATCATTATCCACACTCTCTGACATACTCCCTTCTTGTCCTGCCACCTTGGTTTCTACTGCGAGATTTCTTGGCGGACATGATACCACCTTGGGTTCGTCATACCCGTCCCCATCGGATGAAACATTTCTCACCTGAGCTTGAAACTTCGTCGGAACTGCTGCTGACATAGGACTAGAGGCTTTGTGTGGAACAGAATACACCACTTCGTTTCTGTTGAATTCCAACGTGGACGCGTCCGGACTCGTTGGGGAATGGTCCAGTTCGTTGTTCATTTTCTTCTGCTGACGGGCGGGGGTAAGTGGAAGATCGAGGTTCTCGGAGTTCTCGGAAATTACGTCAAGGTCGCTAGGGATCCTGTTCAAGCCGCCCTTCTTCTTTAACTTGTCCATATTGACGTAGACATTGTCATTGGACTTGGCGCTGGACTTCCTGCGAGATAGGATCTCCTCGTAGACGCGGTCGTGTTCCTGCAGGACGCCGTCTAGGATCTTGTTAGGGGAGATAAACTGTGCGTAGCTGGGATTGGACGCCGACATGTTGCTTCCTCTGTTGTCCTTGTTGCCATCGAAAGCCTGTGAAAAGTGACGGAGTGTTTCAAACCCAAAGAAAATTTGTACTTGTATAATGAGTGGTTATAGGCGGTCACGTACAGATCCATATGTAATAATAAGCTCTCTGGATATTTAATTAAAGTTACAGAATACAAGTACAAATGCAAAACAACAAACGTCTTCATTTTAAATCTGCTATTAAAATGTCAGTATGGATTGCATCTACTCAGTACATGTCCTGAAGTTTATAAGTATACTCTATGTTTGAAATGAAAAAATAAAAATGCTCTAATGCGTCTATTTTATTTTGGTCATTTTAGTTGTATACGTATATACTAGTACTAGTTATAATCATCACATTTGTGGAAGAGAATCAATGGTAATTGACATTAATTTATAATTGAAATAAATGCTGATATTGTGTTTAAAAATACTTTGTATTCGTAGAGTACCAGTCAGTTGCATGACAATATTTCAATAAACAGTTTCTATATGCTTCTTTATTTTGCATTTTTGACGTCACATGTGCACCAGGAAGTGACGTCACTTACTGCGGCTATCTGAGTGATGGCATGTAGGGCAGCTATGCGCTTGGCGTCCTGGTGCGCCATCTCCACCATCTTCTTCGAGTTGCTGAAATAAAATTATGTTCCATTCAACCCCCACATCCAGGTCAGGAATCGCATTTCAGTCAAGTGTAATCCAAGTGCCATATTTTAGCCATGTGCCAGAATTCAGTCATATATAACAAATCCAGTCGTGTGTCTCACTTCAGCAGCGTGTAAAAATCAAGTTAAAAATGAATACTGACACACTGCATTTGGCAAAAAGGTGCTGGTCATGGCACTGTCACGAACATTGTCTGATTTCTGTCCTTATTTGATTTCATTTTGATATAAGCCGTGTACACCTGTAGTTTAGTTTGTAAATGTTGAAACATATTGATCGTAGAAAATGCAAGTACAAACAAAATATTAAGAACAAATTGACGACAGTTGACCATACGATGAGATTTTATTGACAATGTGTTTAACCATTCAGAAAGCTGGGACTTAATTGTTTGAAGATGTCTTGAAACACTCATATACGGTCAACGGAGCTAGTCTGAGTTTCACCTAAGTAGATTTGGTCATATGGTCGTACATCCCATAGCGTATTGTCAGTTGACGATACGCTATGGGATTCATAACCACGCCTACCTAGGATAAAGTCCGACACACACTGTTGACAGTAAACGAATGTTTTACACGACATGTCCGTCAAACAATTAAATCTAAGCTTTCTCAATGGCTAAACACCTTGCCAATCAAATCTTGTCTTATGGTCAAATCAGTTGTATGTATAAGCAATGACTTACAGATAGCAGTTCCTGCAGCGCCACACTACCAGCACCACTATGGCCAGCATGGTGGCGCCAGTAATGAAGGACACGAGCACCGCCAGCGCCATCTGTTTCATGGTAAAGTATTCCACATCTGGGTCAAACCTCGGCACTTGCGTATCTAAAAACACGTGTGTGTGTTGATTTTTAAAATAAACTATACAGTTTGGGCCAATAACATCCAGTATGTATACAAATATTTGGATATTCGAATACTCGTTAGTATCCCTAATTTGTATACAAGAGAATCTCCGTTCCAGAAACGACTGTCACCCGGGATAGCTGGTGATGGATTTAAATATTGATGGCATAAATTGGAAAGGTCTGTGTGATATTTTAATGTTTGTGTAACCAGCATTTGTTTTATTATGCTGTTTTGATAACCGCTGAATGCATACAATATATAATATATATATGACCAACAAGAATGGAAAACCTATCCCCAACGTAATACTGAATAGAGAGACAGAAATAGAGAATTGCGTTTACACAAAATAAATATATAGATACACGGGTATATTAGCGCACATTGCTGTCATATGGTTTGCAACAAAAAGCAAAATATAATATATACACATATCATTTTATAGTCTGATTTATAACAACCAAACAGAAATGTTATAATCAATTTAGATGTTCAGTTTAACAAAACTGGTATTTGTTTAAGCTTGTAACATAATAATATTTTAATATCTGCGATCTCACACAATTGCTATAATATGCAATAAAATGGCAAAATGTAAGAATACATAGGTGGAGAGAAATCATTTCTAATTTTGTTTTAATTTTATAGCTTTACAATGTATGAATAATATAACATTATCGACATACCAGCAGACTGTTTGGTTGTTGCGAACTCCGACCGAGTTCGAGGTAAGAGCAGTGGTTTCCGCGTTTTGGTTTCCATGGTTACATGGGCCACCTCCTCGGCACGAACGAGCGTTTTGCACATCGTGATCAGAGATTCTGACAGCAAAAATGAGTTTAATTTTGACATTAAATAAACTTAAATGTGAAGATATTGTGTGAATAGCACAAAAGGTTCTAAAGTTACTCTACCTTTTGACATTACATGTATACATAGATTAAGGTTATACGCGAGAACAGATGCATTAAATGCATGACCACGATAGTTCTTGAGATATCTTTTTGGCTTGACCTTTATTAATATACTAAAAACAATGGTTGCCTGGAACTGGATCCACCGGGATATATGTGCGTATTTATTCTCCGGTATACAACATTTCAACAGTATAACTCAATCAAACGATAAAATTCACAAGGCAATGTGCAGCAGCAAGTTCAAAACATTAAGTAAAGTGAAATAAAAATACAAAACAACAGGTAATTGGTATGTATGGACTTTTGAAATGGAAATATAGCGAGTGGGGAGTAACTTACTGCAGTTCCATTCCCCGCGTGCTGTACACGTCATCAGTGTGCCATAGTTATGTCCAGAGCAGTGGTTGATAAATGACGACATCTGCTCGGCGTCAGTTGACGTACACTGCCTGCTCCTCGGGGTAGTTGTAGCTTCCGCTCTGAAAGTGTCGTCAAAAACAATGATTCTTAGTTTAAAATATTTTATTTTACCTCGATTGTTTCGAAAGTTTTAGGCTTATTCAGAAAACTTTCCGATCCGTTTCCAGGGTAGAACCACTACGTGGTGTCTGTTGAGAAAGAGCATTCGAGCGCTCTGCGAGTATGGATCGAAACTCACTATCTCCCGATCGAAAGGCAGACACCATATTCGTAATACCACTGCGACAGTTTAATTAATTTTGGATATTGAAAAGAAAACTGCGAAACGGACCTGTAGAATCCCGGTCTGCCGTCCTCCATTGCTTGGAACTGGATCCCCCGGGCTCCAACTGTGAATGAGGAACGAAGGATCATTATCAGCAGCAGCAGCAGCATCAGCATCGTTATCGTTTTTATCGTTATCATTATTATTACTATTATTATCATTATTATTATTATTATTATTATTATTACTATTATTATCATTATTATTATTATTATTATTATTATTATTATTATTTCTTTCTTTATTTATTTATGTATTTATTAATTTATTTATTATCAATTTTATTTTATTTTATTTTATTAATATAATAAATATTATTATTCGTCCAAATCTTACCTCTTGTTAACTCCAATAATATCATTAAATACAACATATTTCTTTTTTTAAATCAAAATCCCGAATACAGGAGAACAGACAACCTTGACTATTTAATGTTTTTTTCTATCTATTGTTTTCGTGTCCCCATCGATATAACTCATTGAGTTGTCAATGTTTATTGATTTCTTATTTGTCATCTATCACTAAAACATTTGCTGTCAAAACAGTTGTCAATCGCTAGCACGACCGTAACGCCCTCGTGGCTAGTCAGTGTTCCTATGAACTGCAAATATAGTTGTCATGAACATGTACATCTGTTGTTAATGAATAACAATGTAACAAACCTAAAATACCTAAAAATACATTTTTATTGCACATTTTTATGCAAATTCCGACCAATTTTCATTCACATTCATCCATCGGTAAATACTGAGAATTCACATTTAATGCATAACACACTGTCACCAATGGCTTTTTGTTTGTTTGCATTTTTTTGCCGTTTTTAACAGTATTTCAGTCATATCACGGCGGTCAGATAACCTACTCACACTTTTCCTGGGCAAGGTTAGTCGATCTAAGCGTGTTACCAGTTCTAAGTGCAGATACTTATGCCAGTAACTGATAATTGCCCTTCTTGAATCAGAGGTAGGGGGGAGAATGGTCGTAAAAATAATTTCATGACCAATCCCCACACAAGTTATGTGGCCAGACTGGGGAGTAAACTCACGAACAGTCCCGCGCTCTACTAACTGAGCTAACCGGGCCCGGCGTCAGCAATGGACATTAAGTTGAAAATAAAATACATTTACAGGAGGGGGTTTCTCTTCGAAATCCTATTAAAACAAAATTACTGATAACTAATAATGAATGTCTTATAATTAGCGATTTGAGTTAAACGTTTAATGAGTGTGCATATATCAAATCAATTCTAATTTAAATATATATATATATAACTTTGATACAGCAAAAACAACAGATGTTGAGTGAAAACAAATTATAACCTAACATCAAATGGTGACGTTTGGTACCTCTTAAAGCAGTTTACCTATATTTTACATATAAAATGTTATTAAAACAAGTTGTATTATCCATTTTGTGAGTATTTATATAAGCAATGAATAATTCAATCTTGAAAATATAAAACAATCTTACTTATATTTAATAGATCTATTTTATTTATGTTATACGCATAATTTTTCAGACAACCATGGTATAAAACATACATCATAAGTCGATCATACTTGTTTTTTTATGTTTTCATAATAGTTTGTACTTAATTTGTATTGTATTTGTATTTTTTCCATTTTATGATGATTATTGTGGCATTCCACATATGCAATAATTCATTCGCCATGACACTTCCATAATAATATTTTTATAAAAAAGTGTGTCCAAATTTGTCATACTTAATTGGACGCGGGCATTTCATTAAATTTACAGACTTGATGTTTGACAAACGAACGATATTTCGGGTTCAGTAGGATTAAAACCACGGGGTTCATCACAGTGTTCAAATAGGGAAGACTTAATGCGAACTGGAGGCCGATTCTTAAAACATCTCTGCGAGTATAGGTACTGTTAAACTTAAAATAGGTTAACCCCGATGTATGGAACATAGCACATCACAAACCATAAAGTTAGCAACGCCATCATGTGCGTCAGTCGCGTGTCTGCATTCCCTACCGAAGTGTTTGGGTGATGTTAGGGAACATATGGGAGCGGATCTGCTTTTGAAAGCCACTGCCCCGCGCCAGCCCGCCATTTGATCATTGTGCTGTATTATGTGGAAGTATAGACGTCCATAGCAGATCAACATGGTTTTCAGAGAGAAAAGAAGAAAAAGAAGTCTGCCGCATGACACACGGAGACAAACTTCTCAAGGTCGCCGTCTTTTGTGAAGTAACAATCGTGCCCAACTGCAGTTTGCGCAGAATCATCCATCGCAGTAACATTGACATCAATAATGTCCACGGCGAATATCAGGCGTACACTCAACAGGATAGCAATTACAAAAACAAGAATAGACGTATATATTGATCACTTTACAGAAAACTGTTTGTTGGTTGGCCTGCAGACCTTCCTGAAGCGGTCCACTGAGATGAGCGTCAGTAACATTCCTTACGAATAAATGTTTCATTGTGACTTGCTGACGTGTTGTGAAAAAGTTCCATTTTTACCTGAAGATAAACACTGTGATTTTATAATATTGTCATGTTCAATACCGAAAAAGAACATGTATGCAACTTTGTGACGTAATTTCTTTCAATATAATTAATTTAAGGACAGAAACTTGAAGTGCGTATAGTTAGCAAAACGTATTGCTGCAGTAACTGACAACAATTTGTTGGGTCAAGAAAAATGTATTAGTATGTAACAATTATTCCTGCAAAAGCTTGAGTAGTAGTGATACATACCTATGATTATTCATTAAAATCCTGTACAATATTCACCGAAAAATGCAATATAGCAAATGTCATCACATTTTGAATAGCAACTAACTGAAGAATGTTGCACTGTTTTGAATCTACACTCACTCAATGTGAATATTGTGATAAGACAGGAAGTTTCAACAAGTGAGTTTCTGAACAATATCGATGTCTTCATTGTGTTTCGATGGTTTCACTACTGTCCATTCGAAGTGGTTGGTGTTCCCACGCTACCCAGAAAACCATACAATCCCAACAGCTGTTTTTAAACACTAGGCATTTTAATACTAAACATTTACTAAATTTACAAATAAAAGAATCTTAATGTTCACATGTTCATTTAAACATATATTTACATATCAATGGTCACCTTCATGAAATAAAAACAAAACCAAAATTTATTATCAAACCCTTTAATATTATTAGTCTGTTATTTCGTGTTTTTTGTCATTTAAATAATTGTATGTTATTTTTGGGGTTATCCATTATGTATTTAATATTGTTATTATAACAACTATACATGAAAACTGATGTCATAGCATGTATTACTGTGTATGCAACATGTTCATGTTTATGTTGATGCTGTGGATGATAATCACTAGTAACCACATTATTGACATCATACTCAACTTCCGTAATGTTAGTTGCATGTGTTTGTTATTTCTTTATCTTCCGCGTTCCTTATCTACAGTTGGTGCTTGGTGCATCCAGTTCCAAGCAACGGCAGACGGCAGACCTTATTACTACAAATACGATCGCATTTACTAATTTACACTAAGTTACTCGTTGTAAGCATAGCGAATTTGTCTAATAGTAATTTTGCAAGCCGGGATACTACAGGTATAATCACAGTTACTAGTAGATCTATAGTTGCACTCTGTATGGATACCGTAGTTTGTCTACTGATGTATGATCCCGGTTACAATTGTTACCTTATTTGCTCTCTGTATGGATACCTAGGTTAGACTACTCATTATGATCCCGGTAACAATTATCACCTTAGTTGCTGTATGTATTGATACCGTAGTTAGTCTACACATGTCTGATCCCGGTTATAGATTAGTCTTAGTTGCTTCCTGTATGGATTCCATAGTTAGTCTACTCGTGTTTGATCCCTGTTACAATTATCACCGTAGTTGCTCTCTGTATGGATACCGTAGTTAGTCTACTCATTTCCCAGCAAGCAAGCCCATATAGGCCCAATATGGGCTACAGGTGGGCAAATATAACTTATGGGCCCCATGTGGGACCCATATATTATTTGTTCAGCCTATATCGGGCCCATATCGGACCAAGCAGGTAAGCCCACATGGGTTTCTTGCAAGTATGCCCATATGGGTCCCGGTAAGTCATAACATGTGGGTCTGATCTATACCTGGGCTGATCTTCCACATGGGCCCCATATGGGACCAACATACATCACCTTGCCCATGTTAGATCCACTTGGGTCCCAGACAAGCAAGCCCATAAAGGTACCAACAAAAAAGCCCATATGGGTTCCCAACTAGTAAGCCCATATTGGTCCCAGCAAGAAAGCTTATATAGGTCCCCAACAACCAAGCCCAAATGGGTCCCGGCAAGAAAGTCCATATGGGTCCCAAACAAGCAAGTCCATATGGGCCTCCGATACCAAGCCCACATGGGTCCCAGGAAGAGAGCCCATATGGGTTCTCAACAAAAAAGCCCATATGGGCCCCAGCGAGAAGGCCTCTATGGGACCCAAATACACAGACCCATATTAGTCACAAAGGGCAAGCCCATATGAGTCCCCATCGAGAAAGCCCATGTGTGTTTTGAACAAGCAGCCCCATATGGGTCCCAGCAAGTAGGCCTATATGGGCCCAATATGGGACATACCTGAGCAAATATACCATATGACCCCATGTGGGACCCATATATGTTTTTCTGCCTATATCGGGCCCATAGTGGACCAAGCAGGCAAGCCCACATGGGTTCCAAGTATGCCCATATGGGTCCCGTAAAGCTATCAGATGTGGGCCTGATAAGGGCTATATCCGGGCTGATCTTCCACATGTGAGACCAATATACATCGTCTTGCCCATATTAAACCCACTTGTTTCGCAGGCAAGCAAGTCCATATAGGTCCCAGCAAGAAAGCCCATATGGGTTCCCAACTAGTAAGCCCATATTGGTCCTATCAAGAACCCAGCAAGCAAGCCCATATGGGCACAATATGGGCTTTACATGGGCAAATATACCATATGGGCCCCATGAAATATTTTTCTGCCCATACCGGGCCCATATTGGACCAAGCAAGTCAACCCACATGGACCGATATGGGCTATACCTGGGCTGATACACCACATGTGCCCCATGTTGGACCCATATGCGTTGTATTTCCCATATCAGACCCAGTTGGGTCCCAGGCAAGCAAGCCCATATGGGTCCCTGCAAGAAAGACCAAATGGGCGCCAACCAAGTAAGCTCCATATGGGTCCCAACAAAAAAAGCCCATATAGGTCCCCAACAAGTAAGTCCATATGGGTCCCAGCAAGACAGCCCATATTTGTCCCCATCAAGCAAGCCCATATGGGTCAACAAAAGCAAGACCATATGGATCCAAGAATGAGAGACCACATGGGTGCCAAACAAACAAGCCCATATGGATCCCAGCAAAAAGGCCCTTATGGGTCTCCAACAAACTAGCCCATATGGGTCACAAAGAGCATCCCCATATCGGTTCCCAACAAGCAAGCACATATGGGACACCAACATTCAACCCAATACGAGTCCCATTAATAGAGCCCATATGGGTCCCCAGCAAGTAAGCTCGTATGGGTCCCGGCAAGCCATGGGGACCCAATATGGGCTATAACTGGGCTTATTAATCACGTGGGTTCCGTAAGGATCCCACATACATTGTTATGCCCTTATCAGTCCCAGGTAGGACCCACGCAAACAAGCCAACATGGGTCCCAGCATGAAAGCCTAGATATGCGTCACCCAAAAGCAAACCTATATGGGTCCCAGCAATAAAACCCATATGGGCCCCCAAAAAGCAGGACTAGATGGGTCAACAATAGCAAGCACATATGGGTCCCAGCAAGAGAGACCATATGGGTTCCTAACTAGCAAGTCCATATGGGACCCAGCAAACATGCCCATATCGGTCAGTCTAATGTGTGCTTCTATGACCAGTTCAAGGCAGTTATTCACGGTCGACATCTTGTTTTGTTAACTGCAGATTTTCTTTCGAGGAGCACAATGCAGCTTGCATTTCTTAAATATCAAGTAAGTAAATATGTGTTTTGCACTTGGAAAAATGTTTGTCATAACTTAATAATCATAATTGCACTTTAAATCAGAATTAAAGTAAATATATCTCTATTGTCATGTATTTTCGCGACTATTAAAAAATGTTACTGCACTATCACAACTGTTTCAAAATTTGTGTGTTGTTTTATACGTGTAATCTTTGTGCAAATTAAGCATGGGGTATCAGTAGGAAAACAATATAGTTGCTTTTGTTGAAGTTTCATTATTTATTAAAACGTACACTATATGGCAATTAATTGAATGTTGGAATAATTTCACTAATTGGAACAATAAGTTTCATGCATTTTAGTTCAGAAGTTTAATTGTATGAATTAGCTTAAGCATCTCACACACAAAATATACATCCTACATTTCATTTTTATATGCCTTGCATTAATTATCATGTTCTTATTCATCGCTATAATCAATATTAAAATATTTAATTACACAAGAAATAAACAGCAAATTCATTTGTGTTATTAATCGCGTTATATTTTATTCTAACACAGCACGGCCACGCCGCTAATTTTCCATAGATAAAAAATATAATCAACCATGGGTTATTCTGCAACAAATTATGGGCGGAGATTTATGTTTTGAAAATAGTTCCGGTAATAAAAAAGCGTTCCGTAAAATGCAGGTGCTTAATATTTTCACAGTATTTATCAACAATTCTACCACGGCACGCGGCTAGTGGTCCGTAGATAAAGAAGGAAAATAACTGTGGGTTATTCTGCAACAAATTATGGGCGGAGCTTAATGTTTTGAAAATAGTTCCGGAAATTCGAAGAAATTGTTCCGTAAAATGCACGTGCTTAAACGTGCGATAGCAAATTGTGACAAACAAATCATTTTTGCATTATGTAGCGCAATTAAACCACATTTGTACTACATATTTTATACTTAAGTTCACAAAACGTTAACGTTTTGTTAACATGTTTTTAATTTGCGCTCTTTGGCATGATATTTCCACTGTATTATATCGATAAGTATGACATCATTCGCTCAATGTTTATCAATAAAGCTGGCGTCATTTTGAATTGTTATGATTTATTGACGTCACAGAAACGCACTTCTGAGTGCACTTCTCGGAAAATGGGCTGAGTACAGATAAATATAGTTCTCATTTATAACCTTTAAAAATACGAATTTTATATAAGAATGTGTTAGAATCGAAGTAACTGACGGTTAACAGTTTGTTATTGCGTAAATAACCAACGGTTTGTCGTTATGCTTGTTATCAAACCACTCGGGCTACCGCCCTCGTGGTTTAATTCCTACGCATCGGAGCTCCAAACCGTTGGTTATTACCGCAATAACCAACAGTTACCCGTCCATTATTTCTTGAGTATAACGCCATTCGCTCAATGTTTATCAACGAAGCTGACGTCATTTTGAATTGGTATGGTTTTTTGACATCACTGAAACGCATGTGAATGTACTTTTGTGGAAAATGGGCGGAGTATAGATTCCTATAGTTTTCATTCATAACCTTTAAAATTACAGAAGAATTTTACAGAAGATCGTGTTGGAATCAAAATAATTGACAGGTTAGCGTTGGTTAATACGGTAATAATAACAGTTTGTCGTTCCGATGCGTGTTATCAAACCACTCGGGCTACTGCCCTCATGGTTTAATTGCTTCACATCAGAACTCCAAACTTTTGGTTATTACCGCAATAGCCAACGCTAACATGTCAATTATTTCGATTCTAACATGATCTTCTGTAAAATTCAATTATATCTTAATTAATGACATAATTGGTAAACCTGCTATATATTATTAATTATACAATTTATAATATTTACGTGTAGATCTATGATCTGACTAGGTTGGCAATAAAAAATCTGAACTAGTAGCCAACAAATTTTATTTTGAAAAGAGAACCCATTATTTAGAAATATCTTCAGAAAATATTCTTCATGTTTAAATGTTTTCCAAAAAATGTAGTAGCTAAATTATAAAAAATGTAGTAGCCAATTATAAAGTTTTGTAGCCAATGGCTATTTTGGCTACTGGTAGCGCTTACATATGATGTTAATCTTACCTGCAGTAGACTGGCCAAATACCAATAGTTGCAATAGCATGAAACTATGTTTCTTTTAAATGGACTTGTTCAAACATTTTCGTATTTTTGAAAAATATCACTTAACGTCTTAACTGCAATTTAAACTAAAGATGTTGGATTGACCAAAAACAAATATTATATCAAGAAAATAAATAAATAAAAATTGCCCTGGACGGGACTCAAACCACATCCGCCAGGATTAAAACCTCTCACTGTAACCACTCAGCTATTCTGACTGCCGATCATTAAGGTGAATGTTTAACGCTAATCGCTAGTGGTACACATGTTTTCAAAATACCGACAAAAAGCGTTACAATCGCTTGATAATTTTAGCCATTACAATCTATGAAAAATATTTTGAAAATTGCCAATTTGCCAATCTGTGAACAGGTCCCTTTAACAGACTATGTCATCAAAAAGGGCCTCAAGGGGGCAATTTCTTTAAAAAAAATCTGAAATTTAGATATTAATACTGGCATATAATAACGGTTAAAACAGGGTATATATAATGGGAAAAGAGTGTACGCATTCTGAGATAAAAATCAAATAATATTATGGGTTTTGTTTGTTTGGCCCTTTTCCTGTTTATGTTTTGACATCAGAGTTGTGAGCATTATGTATAACCATAGTTTACAAATGGCTCCTTACCAAGCGTGATAGCGCAGTTGGTTTGTGCGCTGGCTACTGTCATTTCTTTGTATGGCTCCTAAGTCTTGAGTTCGATACCCACTTGGGGTTTTCTTTGTTTCAGGCTTTTTTGCTAATTTGTTTTTATCAAATATCTTATTGTGTTTTCTATTATATTTATTTATTTAATACACATGCCTTAGAAGAGCGTATTTCTATCAAATAATATAATTTATAGTACAATAGGAAGCCATTTTTTCGTTGACATAGTCCCTTAAAATGCTCATTTATAAATAGCTGATAACAGATTTTACAGATATATAATACATACATGTATCCCCTTCTTCACACAAGTATGGAGATTATGAAAGAGCATTTGATTCTACAGTACAACTTCAGCAGAAATGATGGAAAACAACATTTTGTCAAACTTCAACTTGTCCAAGCTTGATAAAGTAAGTTTGATATTTTGAGAAAATGAAATTGCTGTTTATTTCATGAAAATAAAATTGTTATTTGTTTATAAGAGTACATAACATGATGATGTATATCAACTTTAATCAGATAATTTTGTTTAAATCCCAGACTCCGTGGACCTCAAAGTCATCTGTCAGACAATGATATGTAAAGCATACACCACATGTTGAAAACATATACACTGTTAACTAATTATTATTTATTTATTTGGCATAACATAATGCATACACTGATTGTTGCAGTAATAATTCCTTTACATATCAAACAAAGGTTTAACTAACATTAAATAATAATATGTATAAGGTTCGTGATAAATTTTGTCAGACACCCTCATTTTTTGTCTGACACATCTGATTGTCTGACAGGTTTCGCACTGTCTGGAATTCTATGTATTTCTTAATGTTTATTTCATTTCGACACATATTTTTTAAGTTGTACTTTCAGAACATGTGTTAAGGTCGAGGAACCAAGAATGCAAGGCAAGCGTACAATGAGGAGACTGAAAAAGCTACTTGTTAGTGTGTGTGATCCAAAAATGCTGCAGATGTAAATAAATGAAGGTGAAACACCCCATACTTCTGATAACCAAACAGTGATCAGTTCAATTAACTATTAACAAGGCAGTAATTGCCGAACTTGTATGGAGTCCAGTATTTTCTTGCTCATTACAAGAGACAGTCAGTTAGCAATGAAGTTCATTAGCCCTTACCACACTAAATAAGAGAAACAATGCACATCATAATTACTAGTGTTATTGACACTTGATATTTATATCCAGTAGTTTTTAATTAGAATACATGCAATTGTAATTGCTGTGAGTGAAATTATTGCAATCATAGTCTGAAATGTTGTATTACATCGACTTAAATTTTAAATAATTATATGTGTTTTAGCTCAACTATTCACCGAATAGTTTGAGCTATACTACTCACCGGTTCGTCGGCGTCGGCATAATGCTCTGGTTAAGGTTTATGGGCAACAAGTCCATATCTCTGTAACTACCACAGATATTCAATTGAAACTTAACCCATGCCTTCAGGGTCATCAGATAAGGTCACTGGCCAAGACCCATAACTATGACCTGCAATTTAACAGAATTATGCCCCTTTTTGTACTTAGAAAATTCAGGTTAAAGTTTGCATGCAACAAGTACATATATCAATAACTACAGTACTACTACATATATTCTATTGAAACTTCACACATGCCTTCTTGGTCATTATGTAAGGTCACTGACCAAGGCCCATAACTCTGTCCTGCAATTTTGCAGAATTAGGCCCCTTTTTGTACTTAGAAAATTCAGGTTAAGGTTTGCGTGCAACAAGTATATATATATATATGTGTGTAACTACTACAGATATGTAATTGAAACTTCACACATGTCTTCGGGGTCATTATGTGAGGTCACTGACCAAGGCCTATAACTCTTATCTGCAATTTAGCTGAATTCAGATCAATTCAGATATTCAGCTGAAGCTTCTCACATGTCTTCATGGTCATATTATAAGGTCACTAATGCCCATTACTGTGACTAGCATTTTAGCAGAATTATGACCCTTTTTGTACTTAGAAATATTCAGGTTAAAGTTTGTGTGCAAGTGCATATCCAGGGCTTTCATTAACTTTTGAAAACTGGAAGTTTGAACTTCCTGGCCTCTAATTTCGGAAGTTTTGCTCATAATATTTGGAAGTTTTGACAGTATTGCGCTACAGAAGTCCTGAGCATTTCAGAAATAGGTACCTATTTCATCAAGTGCTTATATGCCAATTTATTCAGTGAAAGAGGTATACATTTAACTTGTTCATCCTTACATGATGGAACTTCCTTGGCTGCAATTTTGGAAGTTCAGCAACTTCCATGGCTGCAATTTTGGAAGTTCTGTGACAAAAACTAGGAGTAAATTACTCCCAAACTTCCCTTAATGGAAGCCGTGCATATCTCTGTAACTACTACATGTATTCAATTGAAATTTCACATACGTATTTATGGTCATTATGTAAAGTCACTGACAGAATATATTATACTTTCAAAGACTTTAAGTGTTGTGAATAGTCGAGCGCCCTGTCCTGAGACAGCTCTTGTTAATTCACTTATTCCCTATAATATTTTCAGGCTTGTAATTTAACATGTTTAAACAAAGATTATATGCTAATATTCTTTAAAAAAAGGTTTAATTCAAGAAACAGAACTTTTTAACTATTGAAAGATTTTTTTAGAAATACTTGATAGTTTAGAATTGCTAGCTTACAGTTTGATTTTACCACATCAGTCCTCCTTATATTTTACATTATCTTGATCATGCTGTATGTTTTGAATCAATTGTTGTTTAATGAAGGCTCGGTATTAAATGTGAGAAAGTTTTAACCGTTTTTACATATTGAATTTTAATGCATGATCAAGTTAGTATCATTGAGATGTGGCTCTTACAAATTAACGCAACCCTAACTATTTTCATACTTGAATTAGTTTGTGAGCCTTTGTCTTGTGACCATTCTCGAATGTTTTATAACAATGGTGTATGCAATGACATGTATCAAAATAACAGGCTTACCTACTGAAAATAATAACTATATATCTCAATCTATGCTTAATAGATATTTATAAGTTAACACATTGGCCTATTTGAATTGTTTTGCATTGCACTGTTATAATTATGCGGTACTCTAATTCGGAACGATACATTTTTATATAGCGCTTTTGAAAACACAACTATCAGAATTGTTTGAAACTGTTTATGTTGTATTGTGGGTTGGATATATAAATTATATTGCCAGTATGAAAACACAATGGTATGTCTGAATTGATTTGAAACCATAATATACACTTACGTTGTGTTCTGGGCCAGACAAATACATTGTATGATCCTATGATAACACAGTTGTCTTTTGGAATTTACAAGCATTGAAACTGTTATATATGCTGTATTCTGTACCTGATACATAAAATAGTATCAATATTATGAACGCAAGGTGGTATATTTCAGTATGTATAACTGTTATTTATGTTGTATTCTGGGCCGGAGGCCTATATTTACATGTTTACTTTTTTGTAAATTCTGATAATATAGTTATACTAAAACGTCTTTGTTAGGTTAATTGGTACATACTATGCAATACTGTAAGATTGGTATATATACTGGTGGAGTTGTCTCGCATTTTATTCCATTATCATACCTTACTACCAGTAAAGGCTGTGTGCTATAGATTTACATCAAGTGTTAGATTTGTCCACACTGTGTTTGGCTTTTAAATGTGTCTGAATTTACTCATAATGTGTTATTCTTTTATTGCTGTTTTATTGTGCCACATGTGTGCAGTTCACAATCATGCTTTATTTACAGAATTGTATCTTTCTAGACTAGTTAATATGATGGTATGGTCCATTTTTGTAACACAGGCCAAAATGTCATTATGGATAGTGTGTGATTGTTTATTTTTCCTGTTTACATGTAGCAAACAAGTGATTGATTGTACATATGTAGTACATAAATGCATTGTCCGGTTAACATTATGCATAAAGGAACTAACACATCTATTGAATACCCTTTAACGACAACAGGCATATGTTAATTACTAGTAAGTGTTATATTCTGCAAACGGCAATCCAATTAAAGTAAGAAAGGATTAAATGTGTTGTTGTATTAAAGAATGAACTTTAATAATGAAATTTATATATATATATGCTCCGCAGCTTGTGAGTAAAATTTATAGAATAGTTATTGTTTATTGAATTTTGCAATGCATCATGTATGTGTAACAAACAGGACCTTTACATAAACGAAACATACCTGGGACCCATGCAAACAGTATTAGCAAACCCCAATTGGGTCCCATATAGGATGACCAAAGAGGACCCATATCGAAACCTGGATGGGTCCTAATTGGGCAGCTCATATGGGGCCAAGTGGGATTTTGCAAACACCTTTTGCATGGGTCCCATATGGGTAGTCTATAATGGGGCCCATCTTGGATCCATATAGAACCCACATGTATCCGATAATACAACCCATTTGGGACCCATGCAGAAACAGTTTGCAAAATCCCACATGGCCCCATATGGGATGCCTATAAAGGACCCATATCGAAGCCAATATTGGACCCATATGGGTAGCCGATATAGGACCCACCTTGGGTCCAAATGGGACCCACACAGGTCCCATATCGCAACCCATCTGGGACCCATGCAAAAACAGTTTGCAAAATCCCACTTGGCCCCATAT
Organism: Congeria kusceri; assembly: GCA_027627225.1. NCBI lineage: Eukaryota > Metazoa > Mollusca > Bivalvia > Myida > Dreissenidae > Congeria > Congeria kusceri. The sequence goes on from CM051035.1 coordinate 6,987,278, forward strand.
TTGTTGCCCATACAGGACCCATATCGAAGCCCATATTGGACCTATATGGGTACCCCATATAGGACCCACCTTGGGTCCACATGGAACCCACATAGGTCCCATATCGCAACCCATCTGGGACCAATACAAATACAGTTTGCAAATTCCCATTTGGCCCCATATGGATTGCCCATACAGGACCCATATCGAAGCCCATATTGGACCTATATGGGTATCCCATATAGGAACCATCTCGGGTCCACATGGAACCCACATAGGTCCCATATCGCAACCCATCTGGGACCAATACAAATACAGTTTGCAAAATCCCATCTGGCCCCATATGGATTGCCCATACAGGACCCATATCGAAGCCCATATTGGACCTATATGGGCATCCCATATAGGACCCATCTCGGGTCCACATGGAACCCACATAGGTCCCATATCGCAACCCATCTGGGACCCATACAAATACAGTTTGCAAAATCCCATTTGGCCCCATATTGTTAGCCCATACAGACCCTATATGGCAGCTCATATTGGTCCCATATGGGTCCCATATATTTATGCTGGCTGGGTTATGATCCCTGTTACAGTTACCATCTTAGTTGCTCTCTGTATGGATACCGTAGTTAGTCTACGCATGTATGATCCCCGTTACAGTTATCATCTTAGTTGCTCTCTGTACCTACACCGTAGCTAGTCTACTCATGTATGATCCCTGTTACAATTATCACATTAGTTGCTCCCTGTATGGATACCGTAGCTAGTCTACTCATGTACGATCCCGGTTACAATTATCACATTAGTTGCTCCCTGTATGAATACCGTAGTAAGTCTACTCATGTATGATCCCTGTTGCAATTATCACATTAGTTGCTCTCTCTGTGGATACCGTAGTAAGTCTACTCATGTATGATCCCGGGTATAATTATCACATAAGTTGCTGTCTGTATCGATACCGTAGTAAGTCTACTCATGTATGATCCCGGGTATAATTATCACATAAGTTGCTGTCTGTATCGATACCGTAGTAAGTCTACTCATGTATGATCCCGGGTATAATTATTATCTTACTTGCTCCCTGTATGGATACCGTAGTTAGACTACTCATGTATGATCCCGGATATAGTTATCATCTTAGTTCTCCCTGTATGGATACCGAAGTTTGTCTTCTCGTGTATGATCCAGGTAAAAATTATTAACGTAGTTGCTCTCTGCATAGATACCGTTGTTAGTCTCGTCATGTATGACCCCGGCTACAATTAGCATCTGTGTTGCTCTCTGTAATGATACCGTAGTTAGTCTACTCATCTATTATCCCGGTAACAATTATCACCTTAGTTGCTCCCTGTATGGATACAGTAGTTAGTCTACTCATGTACTATCCCAGTAACAATTATCACCTTAGTTGCTCCCTGTATCGATTCCGTACTTAGTCTACTCATGCATGATCCCGGTTACGATTAATACTTTAGTTGCTCTCTGTATGGATACCGTAGTTAGACTAATCATATATAATCCCGGTTACAATTATCACCTTAGTTGCTATTTGTATGGATACCGTAGTTAGACTACCCATGTATTATCCCGTTAACAATTATCACCTTAGTTGCTCCCTGTATGGATACCGTAGTTAGTCTACTCATGCTTGATCCCGGTAACAATTATCACATTAGTTGCTCCCATTATGGATACCGTAGTTAGGCTACTCATGTACGATCCCGGTAACAATTATCACATTAGTTGCTCAAAGTATGTATACCGTAGTAAGTCTACTCATATATGATCCCGGTTATAATTGGTTTTATAGGCATTTAACTACATGTCAAAACACAGTTCTCTCCTATACCCTTTTTATAGATACTTTCGTAGTACCATAGTTGTCTACCTAGTGATCATACACACCGGGTTACAGCAGATAGGACCCACCTGTTCTCGTCTCTTCTTTGTACAGATATCGTACATGCTTTCTGGTCGATTTCGAAGATCGCTTGCATTCGGATACGCTTTGAATAGTTCTACCGGTACGAATTAATTTGTAGAACAAGTACACCTTCAGGTAAGAACTCTCAAGTGCATTCTCTAATTGTACAGACACCGTCATTTCACCATTGTACCTTTGACTAAACAGATCACAAAACTATATAATTTTATTCGTGTTAGCACGTTGACAACTTCGATCATATAGATGGTGTACATGCATGTCAATATTTCGTAGTATATATGTTAAGAGCGGAGTATTCTTACATCGCGAAGATATTGCACATGTAGATGTGGTCACTGAGGGGACTAACAAGTACATGTTCCCTTGTATAATTCATAGGTTAATAAATATGGGGTATAATTTTAGCCTTTTTATGCTAAGTCCGATCACGTTAAAGGTCGTTACAATAAAGTACATGTATTCTACTGAACAACAGACGTTATTACATTTATTGAAGAAACTTGCACAAAATTAGAGAAAGGTGTCAAAGCCTGGGTGTCATCAACATTTAAGTTTATAATAAAGCTTAAAGCAGTATATATGTTTTATTAAAAATATACTAACGAACAATTCAAAGTAGTAAAGCATTGTAAAGTTTCCAGTCAGATACAGAATACAGAAGAAATTACGGTACAGTACGTCTTAATAATGTGCGTAACAGTTAATACATATAATTATATTGATTGCTTTAAATTTCTAAATTTAAAAAAATATATATAACTTTATAGTTCTAACGTTGACACTGACATTCCTCGGGATGGCCGGACTTGCCTTTATACAAACGAACGATATTTCGGGTTCAAGAGAATAAAGACTACAGGGTTCATCACGCTGTTAAAATAGGGAAGTCTTAACGTAAACTGGACACCAAGACTTAACAAGTAATTCTGTGTCGATCCTGCTGTCGGACAACATATATATGTTTATGCCAATGAACGGAAAATAACACAAACAAAACCACATGGTTATTATTGCCCTGTCAGCAGTTCCGAGTGAATGTATAACAGTTCGCGCAGGGGTTGCATGATATGGACTGAACCGGATCTATTACTGATTGTTTGATCTTCGTGCCAGCCAGATAACTGTTCTGTGTGTCGTCTGATGTGGACGTAGAGGATTCCATAGCTGAGCAACATTGTTGTTAAGCATAGGAACACGAAAATGAAGTCTGATGCTTGACAAACGAAGACCAACGTCGCAAGGCCAGGGTTGTGCGTGTAGGAACAGTCGTGGCCTGCTGTCATCTGTATGGGTTTGCTCAACGAAGAATCAGGGACATCTACAACATCAATGATGAAAATGACTCGCATGTTGTACATGAAGGATAAACAAACTATTACCAAACAAGTGCATTTTGATGATTTCACTGAAAACTGAATGTTGCTAGTTCTGCAAATTTTATTGAATCGAACAATGATGTAATTGTTAACAAATATGGCGAGGCATAAATGCCCACATACACGAAATAATATTTCAGTTTGCAATGCACTATGTAACTGAAATTTACATTGAGATGTAAATCAACTATCTGTTCTATGATCAGCACGCACACCAGCAGATCTGACGCCGCAAGCCATATAATGAACACTATGGTGGAAGATGGCTTCGATCTCCACCCGTGGAAGACAATTGTCGCAATGTTGCCTGCGACACCATATCATTAAAGGGAGATAATCGGTAACCAAATCATCATGGATGCGTTGCAGTATTGCATTGTCGTCCAATGTGTCATTTGGACTTTCAGACTTGTTGTGGAAAACTGCCATGTTTGCTTAAAGATAAACATCGTGATATTTTAATTTCTGACAATTGCAATTAACGTCATATCGAGGATTGAAAACCAGAAGGTACTGCTTTTCAACCCTCGATATAATGATTCACTTGTTTACACTTTTCTTTTCGTTTCCTAAATTTGTTAAAGTGGTCATTGCCTTGTCAGGAAATTGTACCAGAACAAAAGTAAAAGAAACTGAACACTATAGTAGTAGAAATAAGTAGAATTCGCGTACTTAATAATACGTAATAGAAATAGATGCATCAGAGGTAATATTCATAGTAGCAGTACGTTACTTTGGGAAGCCATCAGAATTAATAGCAAATAAAGAAGAGTACACTCGTAATACGAGTAGTTTGTATCGATATGAACATACCTGTGATGATCTGTTCAAATTTAATTTCTGTAGTGTTTTTTTTAATTGCGCGTTTAATTACTCTCATGGGCCATCTTACTTGATCAACTTGGAAATATGGTGGTGAATGTTGCTGATAAAATCGTATTGCCTTCATTTTGTCTCGGAGCTGTTGTACATGAGTCCACTTATTGTATTGTTTGTGTTTTCGATTCTAGAGCTCAAGAAGGTTTCAATATCAAGCTGACTTGAACAACTAGGAAGTTTCGAGATGGGTGTTGCTGAAAATTTATTATTGCCTCCGGAGGTGTTCTCGATGGCTCAAGTACCACAGTCAACTTAGACAGTGTTATTTTTATTATACGCACATTTCAAGCATATTTCAATTTCACTTGACCATCTAGGAAGCGACATGTGGTGGGTGTGTTTTTGACAATTTGACATCTCGTTGACTGAAGTACATCAGTCCGCTTTAAATTTATTGTGATACTGTTTAATTATTTTCCCACGAAAAGTCGACGCATCGTGTTGAACTTGCAGGCTGTTGTAGTGTCATATAAAGTAGACAGACAGACAGACAGATAGATTGATGGAAAAAGATAGAATTCTATGTAAAAATCAAATTATTTACATAGAACAAAATTGTATAAAATTCGATTGTTCAAAACTCCCAATAAGTTCCAAATTTTCATCAAAGAGAAATAATATAAATGTATCAGTTTTCTTGTTTTGTTATGTTGCATGGAAGCCAAAGTATGCTATCGCGATATATACCGTATGTCTCCTTATTCTGTAACCGCGCCTGTATCATTTCCTCACGAAAAATCGATAAATTTAGATCTACACAAGGTTGTGTTGTTGTTGTTTTTCATACTAATTATATAAATTACATGAAAGATTTTTACGTTTTAAAATGATTGTATAAACTCTACAAGGATGTTCCTATTTCAACCAATTTTGAAGGACAACGCATCTGTAACATTTGCCAGTAGCCCACAATCAGGTCAAGATTTAGAGAAATATACGTTAGATTTGTTTTCCCTCGTCCTGGAGTTCCGCGATTATTGTACCAATACATAAAAAAGGTAAAACTAACTCACCTGGCAATTACCGAGGCATTTCATTGCTATATATATTTGGTAAGCTGTGTACTAGTGTAATTAATAGACGGTTATCATTTTACGCTAATGCTGTTGCTAAAATAGATGAAAGCCAATCTGGATTTCGTGCTGGTTATACGACAATAGATAACGCCTTTGTATTGCAAACGGTCATCTCCAAAATGCTGTCAAAAAAGCGCGGGAAACTTTACGTAGTTTTTATTGATTTTAAAACTGCCTTTCGCTCAGTGCATCGCGGTATTCTATGGCAAATTCTACAAGAAGCTAACATCCAGGGCAAACTTTTTAACATATTAAGAGCTATGTATGAAAATGTCAAGGTGTGTGTTCGCTGTAAAAACGAGTACACTGACTATGTAACATGCAAAGTGGGTTTAAAACAAGGATGTTTGATCTCACCGCAACTATTTTCCGTTTTCATCAATGAATTAGTACAAGAATTATTAAGTAGTGGCGTAATGTGCATACACATTTCACCTAATTATATCGAAATATTGCTGCTCATGCTCGCCGACGATGTTGCTTTGTTAGCATACAGTTCTTTGTTTACAGAGGCAACTTGACTCATTGCATCATTTCTGTGAAAGAACAGGAATACATGTGAAAACTTCAAAAACTAAAATCATGGTTTTTAAAAAGGGAGGTAAACCAGCAGTTAATGAACACTGGAATTTTGCAGGCATAAATCTTGACGTTGTCCAGTCTTTCACTTATGTAGGTGTCTGTTTTTTCTCATCGCTTTCTTTAATTAACATGGCCAATGAAAATGCTATTAAGGGAAAGCGAGCCTTAACTAGTATCTTATCGTCAATGTATAAATATGGTCAATTTACGAATTCAGTCTTTTTCAAATTGTTCGACAGCAAAATACAACCTGTTTTATTATACGGCAGCGAACTTTGGGGATTAAAGGAAATGCAAAGTATTCAAATTGTCCACAGATACGCTTGCAAAAGATACCACTGTGTGGGCGAAAAAAAAACTCAAATATCACTACCCTTGGAGAATGCGGTCGCTACCCAATTTGCATAACTTCATATGTCCGATGCATTAAATACTGACTGAAAATAATAAAAATGCCCGATACCAGATATGTTAAAAAGTGTTACAGTTTTTTTATTAAACACAAATTTAATTCTCCATTTCAACTGGGCCCATGAAATAAAACAGTTGTTGAACAAACATGGATTTCAATACATTTGGTTAAATCAATGTGTTTCAAATCCACATAGATTTATATATGAATTCAACGCAAGAGCCAATTCCCAATACCTACAAAACTGGTGGAGTATAGTCAATACATCCCCCAAATTAGAAATATACAAACAAATAAAGTCAAGTTACGAACATGAAACCTACCTTAACTTTTTTATTTGTACGTAAATTCAGACGTAGTTATGCACAATTACGTTCCGGAACCCTTGCTTTGGAAATCGAAACAGGCAGATACCATGGCAGAACTAGAGAGCAAAGGTCTTGCCCAATTTGCAACACTGGTGAACTTGAAAATGAATAACATTTCTTACTAAAGTGCCCTGTTTTACACGACATAAGAAAAGAATATATCCATAGCAAATTTTTCATAAGCCCAAATATTAATAAATTGTTTATACTTCTATCAAGTAAAAACAAACAAATTATAAAACAAACCGCATCGTATATCGTGAATGCATTTGAAACAAGAAATTTAATTCTTGAACTATGATATCACCTAATGTGATTATTATGTTGTATTGCCAATATATAGTTCTACATTGTTATCCACGTGTATTCATGCTTGTCTCTATATACGCATGTATATTAATATATTATGTACACTCTTATAAAGTAAAACGAACAAATAATTAAACAAATTGTTTCGAATTGCTTTGCAATACATCATATCGAAATAAGAAACTCAATCCTTGTATTATGTTATTATCTTGTGTGATTTTCTTATTCTATTGCTATTACCACTATATAGTTTAAGATTGTCAAAAGTGTGTAACCATTTTTGTCTTTATATATATCTATATGTGCACACATCATTGTATTTTATATGTGTCAGGGGCCGGAGGCCAATATATTACAAATAAAACATATGAATGAATGTATCACATTCGCATTAAAAAAAGAAAATAATCCAATAAGGAAAATTTCAAAGAAAACTTTGGATAAATCCTTTTAACAGTCTATAGATCCTGAAATACCGACATGCTGGCTTTTCTAAACGGGCCTTTAAACATTATATGGTGTTGTTTTGTGGGTTTTTTTTACTGATATCGGCCAAATATCAAGTTGGACAGAGGCGCATCTCTGATCGTGTAAAAATCCCTATGTTATAATATTTTTTCACCAGATAAGTAAATTAAAGTATTTTTAATAAGACTGTGTTTCTTTTTTAATTGTACTCTTTAAGTAAATACGAACATGTCGGTCGGTCGTCGACGTACGTAATGCACACTAAACACTGGGAAAGTTACTCCTAAGCTTACGTTAATTCCGTGGAGTAAAAGTGTATTGTTCTTTACCGAGAAATTAATTTACTAGTCTACTCGTCCAATCCTATTTAATTTCTATTTACTTTCTCACACAGAGCCGTGGCGTTTTGTGTTGGAGAGTGAATTACTAACCAACCCACCCACCCCCCTGTTATTTACTGGTTTCTAACCTATAGCCCATGTGACATTCATGAGTTTATCATGTGACTTAGTGTCAACAGACAAAATGGCGGAGGTACATAAACACAGTCTGCTATTGTTTATTACATTTATTTGCGCATTTTATGCAGTAGATACAAAATATATCCCAACATGGGACAGCATCGATTCTCGCCCGTTACCATCTTGGTATGACGAAGCAAAATTAGGCATTTTTGTCCACTGGGGTGTATTCTCCGTACCGAGTTATTCTTCCGAGTGGTTCTGGCAAAACTGGATTCAACAGCGACTACCGGGTATAGAAGAGTTCATGCAGGAGAATTACAGGCCTGACTTCACCTATCAGGACTTCGCGAAGGATTTCTCTGCCGAGTTTTTCAACGCTGACCAGTGGGCCAGTATATTTAATTCTTCTGGAGCAAGGTAAATTGTGGCTGGTTTTGCCCAAGCCAAAATCGGCCACAGTCTAAACTATTCCCCATACTGGTTGGCGAGTAGTATCCGTGATCTAGCAGTATCCGTGATTTGTATATTAAAAAGTGTAAAAGCTCTCCATCATTGAATGTTGAGTTTACACACATCACCTAGCAACTGTTCCAAACGCAGAATAAGTTGAAGTCTCCAAAACTTCATAGTTTTAAAGATATTTATATTTTTGTTAAAAAAATTCTCAAGACAACTTAACTCCTCGTGGGGCATTCACGCGCATGTCTTTGCGCTTGCGCATTTATCTATAATTGGACCGCTATTTTTATCTTGTACTTCCCTATTTTCGGTTTACCAAGGGTGATCGCTAGGTTATTAACATAAACTGATAAAGCAGCAATTTTAGTATTTAAACACCACCATCCATTTATTCAACACGCATTCTTCGTGAAATAGATTTTCTTTAAAAAATCAAGAATCAAAATGTTTACTCAAAGAAAATATTAACAAATTGCAATTTTAAAATGTTTACTAAATTATACGGCTAGCTTCGGGACGATTTTGACAAAATTTCAATGCACTGGAAGCCACTACTTCGATAATAACATGGTTATCTCCCGTTTACAAATTACAATCAGCAAATTTTTAAGGGGCGCCAAAGGGGTAATCAAAAGCCCATTTTCCGGCATCCACTTGTTTGTAGTCGCATTATCACCGTTAATCTGGCATAGAATTTAATCATATTACATCATTATGATGTAGGTAATATAATGTAGAATAGTATAGAGGGATTAAAATCTTGAGGTTTGTAGCACAAACATCGCATTTTCAATTGAAAGGAAAAATCATAGATACTACTAGTTTTATTGCTTCAAGTAATGCTTATTGATTACCACTTTGGAGCCCCTTATGTGGAAAAAACCATATGACGTCATGACGAGATATTTACATCCTTGTAAACAGAAGGAACCAAACTTTGTATTGCAACACGCTTTTCTTTAAAAGTATTACTTACGCGATTGAAAATGAAGAAAAACTACTAAAAAATAACGGATACTACTCGCCAACCAGTAAAGCACATAGCAAAACTGACCTAAACTGGCACCAGTCTAACTTATTCCCCACAAGGCAAAACCAGCCCTACATTTAGGCAAAACCTTTTATCGTCTGCAATATGATATAATTAAAAATTACTATCACAGTCACATTGATCCAGATTAATTAAGGCAATTCTTAGAATATAATTCAATACATCTAATATTGGCATTAGTTCTAATGAACGTTACTGACATATTTTGTACTGAAAACTGTTTTTATTTACATAAGACTTTTTATAATGTTTATGTAAAAAAAACGCTTGGTACGAACTGAATATACACTAATGTACATGTCGATTTACTCCAGAGGCATCACCAGCTATACAGATAATTATACCCCCAAAAATACCAAAACGTTAATTTTTACTGATTTCAATGCATTTTTTTTTTTATCGGTAAGATGTCCATTAGAAACGATTTCTGCAGTTTCATTTTATTATCATATTTTTGGACTGCTGCTTAAATAATTACTGTTTGCATACTAGCTGGTTCTAATTAAGCAACAAACTGACAGTTAGTAACCATTTATTATTATTAATAAAAAAGTATGGTTTTCAAATAATGAAATATTTTGTCCAGAAAATATGAAAACATGCCTCATTTGCAGATCATTACAGAAATTTTAGTAGTTGGCATCTACCACTTATTTCTTGTCTTTATCGGAATCAGATTCGACAAAGTTTAACAAACATTTTTAATGTTGGCTATATATTACCTTGATTTCAGATACATTGTGTTCACCAGCAAGCATCATGAGGGCTATTCCAACTACGCATCAAAGTATTCATTTGGCTGGAATTCAGTGGATGTTGGTCCAAGTAGAGACATCATAGGTGAGCTTCTTAAAATGCATAATATCACTTGTCAGCAAATATTGGCTAGTGCAATGTAGTGGCTGGTGACAAATAAGGAGCTGCATGAAACATGAAAAACTTCTTTTATTTGTGTAACCCAGCTAAACAAAATTCCATAGCCTCAATGGGGTTCAAACCCAGGACCTCTTGTTTCCAAGGCAAACACTCTACCATGTCGCTAAAAGGTAGCTCATATAGCAATTGTCCCTTATACATCACTGTACTACATACTCTCCGTCCATTTTTGAAATTCATCTATGAATTTCCTTCTGCCTTGACATCTGTGGGATGTCGTACGGACATATAACCACCACAGGCTACTTAAGTTGGGCACCAGTGTAACAATGCTGAAAAAATCCCCAAGCCTCAATGGGGATCGAACCCAGGCCCCCCAGGACCTTGTTCCAAGGCAAACGCTCTACTGTGTTGCTATAAAAAGCTAGCTCATATAGCAAGGCATTTGTAGTTACAAATAATGCATTGCTAAGGAACGTTTTAATTTAATGTTGTAAATTTAATACCTTTTTTGTAACTTTGAAGCCATTTTAAATGAGTGTCCAATACTGCAACTGTGCATCTGTAACACAATGTGAGTGTGCTATGTAAATGTTTTTCTGTGTTTGTTCAATGTGAAGGTTTAAATTTAAATTAATCATGTCTTGTAATGTATTTGATTACACTGTGTAACTGTATACAAACAAAATGTTCAAGATTTATATTAAACAATTAGGGCAATATAATTATGCTTTTACTGACTGTTGCATGCACAGATGATTTTCTCTGTTTGTGGTTTTAGGTGAACTCGCTGCCTCAGTTCGAGCAAATACAAAAATGTATTTTGGTCTTTACCATTCACAATACGAATGGTTCAATCCATTGTTCCTACAGGACAAGGCAAACAACATCACCACAGATGACTTTGTTCAGGTATAACTACTTTTATTTGTTTAAACACTTTGCTTTATTAAAAGAATTAGACTGCCAATTGAGGATTTGTAAATTGAAGATTTGAAGATGTTCGGTAAAATTGTTGACAACACGCGGTTCACCTATATAAAGTAAAACAATGCTGATTCAAATAGAGAAATCGGAATGGCCAAGTGGTTAAGGCATTAGCGTTTTGCTCCGGAGCTCTAAGGTACCAGTGGGAGCAACTGTTTTTCTTTTCTTTTATCCTTTTCGTGAAATATTATACTTGAGCTCTTTAGTTCCGATGCTTAAACCTGTGAAGTTAAGACATTTAATGGCATACTTCAAAAAATACAAATCTGTTAACAAGTCCCATGGAAGATTTGAAGATGTTAGTTATGCTGTCATTTTGTTCTTTTCCATACATACCAATTTCTTTAATACAAATGTATGTGTCCAATGCTCAATCCTCTTGATTGATTATTTTTTGCAGAAGAGTGGCAAGAGCCTGGAGAGTAAATTAACAATCATAAGACATTTGAAAAGGATCACAACAAATTGGAACATGCAACATTATTATTACCCCCACAAACGAAGTTTGGGGGGTTATATAGGAGTTAGCTCGTCGGTCTGCCGGTCTGTCAGTCTGTTGGTTTTCATGGTTTTCGGACGGTAACTCAAGACAGGCTTGACATATTCAAATAATTTTGGTACACATGTGTAACATCATAAAATACAGGTCAAGTTCCACTTAGGTTACAAAACAGTAAATGTTGACAGAGTTATGGCCCCTTTTCAACTTAATTCCCTAAAACTAGGGTTTCCGGACAAAACTCAAGAAAGGCTTGACATATTCTAATAATGGTTGGTACACGTGTAACATATTTAAATATTTTTACTACATAGGTTTAACGTCATTCAACTTTGGTTACAAACCACTAAATGTTGACAGAGTTATGGCCCCTTTTTGACTTAAATTCCCTGAAAGCACGGTTTTCGGACAATAACTCATGAATGGCTTCACATATTTAAAGGTTCGATACCAGTAATTCATATTCCCATAGGGTCCCATTATAAAACGGCAAACTTTCCAAACATTTTTCTAGCATTTCCTTTATTTCAGATTGTGCAAGGCTGGTATCAATTTAAAGATCAATCTATCCTCTTCCAAAATTTGCAATAAAAAAGATATTCATGTTACGTCTAAGAAAATGCATCTCACTTGAATGCAGGCACCGGTAGAAAACAGGGTTTCGGCACTCATATTTCAACAAAAGCCCCATACCACAGTAAACACACCCCAAAAGTTCACCTTTCAAGTTACCCTCCAATGAAATGCACCAAAATGTTGCAGACACGCATAGGATATTAGAAATAACCACAAAAGGCATGTCTGAGATACCTAAATGGCTTTTATGCCAGAAGAGAAGAGGAACTCTTTAGTAATAGGCACTACTTTTGAATGGACCACGGAGGGATACACAATGATTTACTGTTATCTAACCTATTTAAATTATTTTAGGTACTTAGGTATAACATAATACAATGCAGGTGAAGTTCAACTCTGGTTACAAACCACAAAATGTTGACAGAGTTTAGTTATGGCCCCATTTGATTAAATTTTTCCACATTCTTTCTGGATAATGACTCATGAAAGGCTTGACATATCGAAATCATTTTTACTATGCACGTTTAACATCATAAAATACAAGTTGACAGAGTTATGGCCCCTTTTCGACTTAAAATCCCTAAAAACACAGTTTCCATACAATATCTCATGAAAGGCTTCACATATTTAAATTATTTGAGGTACATAGGTGTAACTTCATAAAATAAAGCATTCTCTTTGGGTCCATTTCTTTCTAATGGATGCCATAGTTTGTGCTAAGGCCATATTGTGGGGGTATATTCGTCACTATTGTGACAATTCTAGTTAATACTGATCTTGCCCTTTTAGTTCAAAACATTGCCGGAGTGGTATGAGATTGTGAACCAGTACAAGCCCGACATTCTGTGGTCAGATGGTGACTGGGAGGGAACAGACGTGTACTGGAAGGCTAAGGAGTTTATAGCTTGGCTGTATAATGACAGGTAATAGTGGGAGGGAACAGATGTGTACTGGAAGGCTAAGGAGTTCATAGCCTGGCTGTATAATGACAGGTAATAGTGGGAGGGAACAGACGTGAATGGAAGGCTAAGGAGTTCATAGCCTGGCTGTATAATGACAGGTAATAGTGGGAGGGAACAGACGTGTACTGGAAGGCTAAGGAGTTCATAGCCTGGCTGTATAATGACAGGTAATAGTGGGAGGGAACAGACGTGTACTGGAAGGCTAAGGAGTTTATAGCCTGGCTGTATAATGACAGGTAATAGTGGGAGGGAACAGACGTGTACTGGAAGGCTAAGGAGTTCATAGCCTGGCTGTATAATGACAGGTAATAGTGGGAGGGAACAGACGTGTACTGGAAGGCTAAGGAGTTCATAGCCTGGCTGTACAATGACAGGTGACGTCACGAGGCTATATTGTAGAAACAAATAAGTTTAAAAGTATAATTTTATATGAATCAGAACACATGCATTGTAAAGACATTTCATATATCGATTCCCTTGTATACATAAAGTAGTTGACACTTCACACGTGACAGTGCTATAATATTGATAGCGACATTTTACAATTGACAAATGTTAACTTGTAACAGAGGCATTCTACACTTGGCCTTCATGATACAGAAATTCATCTCTGGCTATATACTAGTAGTTCAGACAGTTTACACATGAGACAAGTCCTGGCTGTGTACTTTAGAGAGACACTTGAATTGATCTTCTGAGTAGAACAATGACTAGGCCATACACATTTGATTCTACGTTTAGTGTCCTCATGATTTTTCGAAACCTACCAACCAGGCAGGAAAAAACAAACAATGAGTCGATAAAAATCAACATTTTTCTGTCACAACTTATTCATGGCAGTGGTACAAGCTAAAGCAAATGTTTACCTGCAAAACTGTTATATATCATCTTTACATTGGAAACCTACTTTAACACAGTGTTTTAACTGTGTAAATTGACTAGTTGCACACTGTTTTTACAAATATTGGTAAAAACACTTAAGTCTTCTTTTTTCATAAGCTTTCCACCTCAAATTTTGACATTGTCAAATTATTTTTTTTCGTTCTGGGATCCAAAAACCTACCAGCCCGAGGACGCTAAAGCTTGAATCAAATTGGTATGGCCCTATTTGATATAAACCACTGTAATGTGCCCCGTGAAGAATGGAACACATGTCTTTGTCCATCTTGATTGCAAGTCAGACAATAATTATATCCATTACTCGTTTGTCACTAAAAACCGAATTTAATGAGTTTAATCGTATTACAGAGATTCCTACATATAGCTATACGCCATGTAGAATTTTATAAAGACTTTAAAGTTGAGAGTTTATCAGTTTTACTTGGTAATAATTTATACAGGCAAATTAATGTTATAAAACTAATTGTTGCATTTCACGCTCTGATTGTTCCTACAGCCCAGTGAAGGACACAGTAGTGATCAATGACAGATGGGGCTATGGTATCGGGTGTGTGCATGGGGGTTTCTACACCTGTGGAGACAGATATAACCCAGGTAGATCTGGGCGGGTATTTATATAGTGTCTTATGTTATTCTTAACTGAAACTGAAAACAAGTGAAAAATAATAATTGTATTTATGAATTATCCTTACCTGTGACCGTTTTCCATAACTTTTTGTTAAGAAAAACATGTCAAACACCCCCAATGGAGTATCTTGGTAAACCATAATGCAAACAAATTTCTTAAATCATATAACTCTTCTGTGTCCACAATAGATATTTCCAGTTTTTACAAATAACAGTTTAAACTCCGCCCAAGCTATGATTGAATTATTACAGTTTCCATTTATTGTGCTTCACAAACACTTTACAAGCTTTTATTTGTGTTATTTTGTTTAAAGTAGGTTTACAGTTAAACATGTTATATCCAATATCCAAGTGTTATGATGTGATATAGCAGTATATATTAATTTGCATTGATATTTTAGGAAAATGTGTACTGTAAATCATTTTATTTTCGTGTGTCTTAAATTTTACGCATTCTTGAAAGACAGATAAATCCTTAGGATAATTGTTAACTTTATATTTACGCGGGGTCTTAAATTTGTGTGATGTTCATATCACAAAATACATTAAATATGTTAAAATTAGGCCACTGCAAATTGATTTTACAGTCTTTGGTTCAGTGTTCACTACTATTAAAGTATGTATGTACGATATTTCATATCAGGTATTTTCAAAATAAGCAGACGAAAGTGACAAGATAAATTAAAAGCAGACAGATAAACATAAACATTTCGATGGAAACACTAAAATATTGAATAAATCAACAAATACGTCTGTTGACTTTTGCATTGTTTATTGGTGTTGTGTAACCTACAACAACTGTCGAGTCAATGCATGTACGTGTATTGGAGTTTCTGACTGTACAAAAACTAGTTTGTGATTCAAAAGTAGCCAATAATGCGTTTTACAACAACTGTTCTTATTTACTTTTATTACATTTTATATCAAAGTTCATGTATATGATAATTAACTTTATCGGGGTTTTTTTTGGTCACTATGTCTGTTGTAAGATCAATCATACACACTATCCATCTTATTTTCAGGGCACTTGGTCGAACACAAGTGGGAGAATGCCATGACAATAGACAAGTACTCCTGGGGTTACCGTAGAAACGCGAGGCTCTCCGACTATCTGACCATGGATCAGCTGATATCCACTTTTGTGAAGACTGTCAGGTTTGTAGGTATTCCGGGAATAGTAAAATGTCTTTGTGGACTTAAAATGTTTCACCTTATTTGCTTTTGAGTGCTATAATATGGTCGAAATCTATTTACGGACATTTTACCAATACTTTGTCAAATTAACATACGAAGAAAATAATTTTAAAGTTTCTTAATGGATCGGCAAAATTTTAAGTTGAAAACCATTTTCATTAAAATAAGAAACCATTTTAATGACACAAAGGGACTGTTACCATGTTACATAAATTATAAAAGTACTTGACATATTTGTAACATATAGACACTTTAAATGTTTCTTATTCCAAGAGACTTTAAATATACTTACCATAAAGGGGCTTTAAATGTTTCAAACAAAAAGGGACTTTACATGTTTCTATCATGAAGTGACTTTAAAACGTTTCTATCATTAAGTGACTTTAACTGTTTCTAACAAAAAGGGACTTAACATGTTTCTATCATGGATTGACTTTAAAACGTTTCTATCATTAAGTGACTAACTGTTTCTAACAAAAAGGGACTTTAAATATATTTAAAATCACAGGTACTTGACACAATTTTTTTTTCCTTATATCTATAATTCTTTTATTATAGATATAAGGGTAAAAAATTGTGTCAAGTACCTGTGTTTAAAATAAAGGGACTTAAATGTTTCAAACACAAAAGGACTTGAAATGTTTCTAACATAAATGTTATCTTAAAAAAGGGACTTTAAATGTATCTCACAAAGTGACTTAAAATGTTTCAAACACAAAAGGACTTTAAATGTTTCTAACATAAAAGGACTTTGAATGTTATCTAACAACAAGGGACTTTAAATGTATCTAACAAAAAGTGACTTAAAATGTTTCAAACACAAAAGGGACTTGAAATGTTTCTAACATCAGGTGACTGAATGTTATCTAACAAAACAGGGACTTTTAATGTTTCTAACATCAGGGGACTGAATGTTATATAATAAAAAGGGACTTTAGTATGTTTCTAACAAAAAGGTTTAAAGTTTAAATGTTTATAACAAAAAGGGTCTTTAACATGTTTCCATCATAAAGTGACTTTAAATGTTTCTATCACAACAGGAGTATTGCTAGAAAAGTATGAAAATGTTTCCCTTTCAGCTGCGGGGGCAACATGCTGCTGAATGTGGGACCGCGGCATGATGGAATCATAGATCAGCTGATGCAGGAGCGACTACAGCAGATGGGAGACTGGCTTGGAGTCAACGGGGAGGCCATCTTCAACACACGGCCATGGACCTACCAGAACGACTCCGTCAACGGGGACGTGTGGTACGTTACATTGGCAAATGCTTGAAATGTACTTTCTTTATAGAAAATCTGGTTACCGCTTAGAACTAAAATGTGGTGGCCAAACATTTCAAATTTGCTAAAATACCGAAATTTCTCGCGTATAATCCACTTTTTTTTTTCATCCAAAATTTTATCTTTTTGTGGTGCATTTTTTTATACGCAGAAACGTTTGAGCAAAAACTCATAGTTTTTGTGTCGCCTAACTAGGCGACATATAGGGGTTACTTATGTCGGGGCCGGTGTCGGGAGCGGTTTCAAACTTCATAGGTAGATAGATCTCACTGAGAAGTGCAGTGCACAAGAACCGTTACTCTGCACCTCATACTTTTGGAGTTATTGCCTTTGTAAATTGTCATACTTATTTTTGTGTCGCATGTTTGGTTTTAGTAAGTCTTTTCTTTGCAATTAGCCAGAGTGCAGTGCTTTTGAAGATTTCAATAAATCTGTTTAAAAAATTTTGAGCATTAACCTTAAGTGCTTCTTGGATTCACGTAAGCTATCCGGCGTCAGGCGACACATCCCACTCGCGGAGTTCTAGTTATATCATAAATATCATCCGTAGTATTTTGGCCACCATTCTAACAATAGACACAGTGGCATATATACAAATAACAAAATAAAATATTCTGCTATACAGCCGAAAAATCCAATTCATGCATATATGTCATTTGTTTATGTTGTTTGGTGTGCTTTTAAGTTGTGTGCTTTTAAGTTATATTGTCACATATTTTAAAAAGTAAATGATATGAAAGATTATACATACACACTTTAACCCTGATCATTTCAGGTATACAAACAGAACAACCACCGAGGGCACTACTGTATACGCCATCACGTTGTCCTGGCCTCGAAACAACTCCTTGTATCTTGGTTCCCCTTTCCCGTCAAAACAAACCACAGTCGTCTCCCTTTTGGGCTATGAACACAAGCTGAATTGGGAACCGGCCGGCGATCATGGCATGATAATCTCCCTTCCACAGTTGTCACAGAGTGAGTTCCCTTGCCAGTGGGCATGGACTTTGAAGCTTGAGGGATTGATCCAAAAGCAGCGGACATGGCCAATCAAAATGCCCAAGTTCGACGTCAATAAGCCTGCCCACCCGCATTACTGGCCGTCTGTCAGTTATACATAGAATATTGTTGTTTATGAACAATGCAATACAGTCATGTACAGGCAAACTTTGTTATCTTGAAAAGTTTAAATGGTTTGGAAGCAATTTCTATTTATCCATCATCAGAAGACCAGATAAGGTGCTTACACGTCTAATGTATCCAATAATAATTTCAATTTATCAACTTTTTCTTTCATTTCTGGACAATATAATAGAGACAAAGTTTCTTATCTTTAAATTGCTTGGAAGTATTGTCATTAAGGATTGGATATTTTGGATTGGATTTTTCTGATATTCTGATGACTGTATGAAGTTTCAGTTATATGCCAAAAGTGACAAATATAGACAAATATATACGTTAAACAGTTTGATAACAAAGTTTGGCTTGTATTTCGTGAATTGAGCGTGAAACTATTGTATCTGATATGGAAATGTTAAGCAGATACAATAGTTTCATGCTCAATCCTCAATTTGTATGATATGAAACAGCTCTGTAAAATTTAATTCTACACAGAATAAGCAAAAATAACTGACCACATTCATTACCTATGTTATGCATATAATATAACAGCTTATATCTTGTCTCGGAAAGTGTTTCTAGAGATATTTATTTTACATGTTTACTTTTTTCTAGAATAGAATTTAATTTAACTAAACGTATACATTTTTATTTGTGTATATTGAACTTAATTAAATAGCACTAATTGTGCACATGCAACAGTTTTATTTAATCAATGCTTTCACTGTGATATATGATGTATATTTTTTTATATTTAAACACGTGTGTAATTTTGTGTTTAAATCCTTCATGACAATTCATTAATACATACAAATGCAATTGATGGGTATAAATCATTCATGATATAAAAATGTTTTCCAAATTACATGTACACAAAGAATCTATTTATGGCAAATGTGTGATTTGGTTTTACTATTAACCATAAATAAAAGTATGTATGCTTTTGTCAAAACCTTTATAATTCATTCTGATGCAACATATGTCCCTTATTTTATTATATGTTTTATACAACAACACCCACCCCCCCTCCCCCCTCAACAACTTTATGTTTTGTTCATTACCTTGAGCCAAACCATCTTTATTAGTACTATTGCCATAACTTCTAGTTTGAATGCAGTTTTAAGGCTTCCTCACTTCTGATATCTTGTCACTGGTCATAAAATGTGCAAACATTTAGCCTTCTTTGAAATTTCAAATTTAATATTTGATGTATAGATAGTTGTTTGAAAAGAAACATGATCATTTCATCATAAAATTATTGCTGGTTCTTTTAGCTTTTGTTCACCTGACAGTCTTTTTGTATTATTTATGTGCTAAATCTATTGTATCAATACAGCCTGTAGTATTTTGTTCAGTAACTATGTAATATAACTAATACTTGTTAACTATTATATAAGTTCTGTGTATATAGTGAATAGTAGGTGACACATTTTTATCCAGTGGATGTGTGCCAACATGGACAAACAATTGAAAATAGTTGCAGCATTTCTAAAACGTTTCTAAAACTACAATAATTATACAATGCATTTTTGTAAACACTGACCTGAGTTGCTTTAACAGTTATATATATAGTTTTACAAAATATTTATGTTCTTTATCGGTACAAAGGAAATCATCCTGCATGTTATTTAATAAAGAAGTTGCCGAGTCCATGACCTGACGCAGTCAAAGTAATGGCTAAATGTCTTGAATAATATCACATTTTCTCTCAGGCGTTAAAAAAAATATTTGTTTCAGGTAACATGCCCAAAATAATTAGGGTGGGTAGGTCGAGATTTTTTATTTTTTTTTCTAAATTTAATAAATGGTCAACTTGAAGATTCTAAAACTGAATAAATATTCAAAACGTATCAGTAATATCCTTAAACATTGTTTATAAGTGGATACTATGAAAACAAAACACTTATTTATCCAAAAAAAAAAACACATTTAATTATTGAAAAAGGTAAATAAACCAAAAATCAATCTGACAAACTGAATAAAATGTTCTAGGGTCGGGGCATTTTTTTAGGGTAGGTCGGGTTACCTGAAAGAACATATTATTTTTTTACGCCTCAAGGAAAATTCCCCAAATTGCACCATGTGTTTTTTTCCGTTGAAATGTACATGTAGTATCACTTATTGTTCTGTTTTGTTAATGTTAATAATTTGTTAATAATTTTGTTATTGTTCTTACTTTCTCTCAGGTACTAGATGCAAATTACTTTTATCACATTCCAGTTAGTTGTGTCTTCTTTATCAGTAAAACATGTCATAATCAATCTCCAGTTATTTGTTTCTTTCTTGGCTATGAGTATTTAAATAAACATGGACAGTTATCAGTATTCACAAAGCATCTAAAGTAACTCTCAAATGGTTTTCTTGTCATTTTTCCATTAATCATTTTGTTTGTTTGTTTGGATTTTTCGCAGTTTTTAACAGTATTTCAGTCATATCACAGCGGTCAGTTAATCTACTCACACCTTTCCTGGGCAAGCTTAGCCGATCTAAGTGGTTTACCAGTACTAAGTGCACATACTTATGCCAGTAACTGAACTTGAATCAAAGGTAGGGGGAGAATGGCCGTAGAAATTATTTCATGACCAATCCCCACACAAGTTATGTTGCCGGGCTGGGGCTCAAACTCAAGAACCCTGGATTGACAGACCAGCTCTATACCAACAGAGCTAGCGAGGCCCGGCAATTTCCATTAATCTTTTTTTTTCTAAATTAACATACAGTATGTTTTTAAAATTCCTCTAAATTCATTTTAATCCCAAGCTGGTTATCAATAGCAGTATATTAAAACAAGAGATGTTTGTAAAACATGTATGCCCCCCCCCCCCGACTTGCAGCCAAGTCGTCAATATGTGCAATTGTTAAGAGATTTTTTAAATATTGTATGTGCACATTAACACATGGGGAGGAAATTATGGATTTATTTCTACAGTCTATTATATAAGGATACCTATATTCTGTTTGATTTAAACATCAAATAGGCCAAAACATCTCTAGATATCCTGCAGAAACAAAATTGTCTTCGAAGAAAACAGTTTTCATGTTACAAGCCCGTGACCTTGACCTTTGACCTGTTGACCTCAAAGTTGATAGGCGTCTTCCTTTCCTCCCGAGTAACCAGCATACCATCCTGGATGATCGTAGGTCAAAGCGTATTCTACATATGTGGAAAGAAAATGGTCTACAGTGGAAACAGTTTTCATGTTACAAGCCTCTGTCACTTTGACCTGTTGACCTCAAAATTGATAGGCGTCTTCCTTTCCTCCCAAGTAACCAGCATACCTACTTAAAGGATCGTAGGTCAAAGCATTCTCTAGATATCGTGCAGAAACGAATTTCATGTTACAAGCCCCTGTGACCTTTGACCTGTCGACCTCAAAATCAATAGGCTTCTTCCTTCCCTCCCAAGTAACCAGCATACCAACTTAAATGATCGTAGGTCAAAGCATTCTCTAGACATCGTGCGGAAACGAAATGGTCTACGGACAGACCGACCATCCAACCGACTGACCGACAGGTGCAAAGCAATATACCCCCACTTTTTTCGAAGGGGGGCATACTAATATCAAGTCAAATTGACTAAAGTGCAATGTATATCTGTATTTCCATAAACAGGTTATTTAAATTTGCAAAGCTCCAGGTGGTTAACGAATAAAAACCAACAACATTTTAGCCTAAATAAATCTTGAAAGAAACAAACAAAACATGAACAATATTGCACATGCATGAAAACATAACTAATGGCATTCCCAATATCAGTCTTGTCTACTAATCTGAAGTTGTCCATGGTTATTTTCTGCAATCTGACCCAACTGTCCCTAGTTATTTTCTGAAATCTGCCCCAAGTACAACTGCTACGGTTATTTTCTGAAATCTGCCCCAAGTATAACTGTTCAGGTTGTTTTCTCAATACACCCAAAGTATAATTGCCCACTGGTCACTTCCAGCCATTGGTCACTTCCAGCAATACCAACTGGTCACTTTCAGCAATACCCACTCGGTCACTTCCAGCAAACCCCACCAGTCACTTCCAGCAAACCCCATCAGTCACTTCCAGCTAACCCCGCTGGTCACTTCCAGCAAACCCCACTGGTCACTTCTAGCCACTGGTCACTTCTAGCAAACCCCACTGGTCACTTCCAGCAAACCCCACTGGTCACTTCCAGCAAACCCTACCAGTCACTTCCAGCAAACCCCAATGGTCAACCCCACCTGTCACTTCCAGCAAAACCACTGGTCACTTCCAGCAAACCCCACCAGTCACTTCCAGCAAACCCCAATGGTCACTTCCAGCCAATGGTCACTGCTCACTTCCAGCAGACCACTATACTTGGGTCATTCTCAATGATCTCTTCCAAATCTTTGAAGGTTAAACCTGAAAAACAAATTAACCATGGTACTTTTCAAACCTAACATTACCATTGGTAATGCAAAAACTACAAGAAAAATGCAACATAAATTCTAACATGATACTCGCAAATTTTTCTATAGACAAAGAACAAAATTATCGTTGTTAAACTACCCAATAAACAATGCAAAAAGTAGTCCTGGTTCTATGCGGAGCGTAGTAAAAAGTAATTCCAATTACAATTGCAAAAATATTTGTCAAATCATGTTAGAATCGAACTAATTTTCGCATTATCGTTGTTTATCGGCCAATAAACAACTTTTTGTCATCATGATGCGTGGCTATTAAACAACTCAGGTTAACGGCCTCGTGGTTTAATTCCTACGCATCCAAACTCCAAATCATTGTTTATTGGCCGACAAACAACGATAAATCGAAAATTATTTCTTAAATAACCACCTTTCATGCAACTTTTTACACCCAACATTACTGTGTATGTTTTGCAAAACTACACACAAAATGTTAAATAAATTTTATCAAGCACCATTCATGGACCATCAGAACTCCAAATCGTTGTTTATTAGCCAACAAACAATGCTAAATCAAGGATTACTTCGTAATTCAAACATTTTCTGTGGCCCACTCACTTTCCTTGCAGCAAATCTCGTCCATGCAGTGCATTCCGTTGAGCCACTTGGACACTGCGGTCACCTTGGGTCCACTGCGAGTCTGACTGGGCAGCTTGACTGGATAGCCGTGCACCCGCCGAATCAACTGGCGCTTCAGGCCGAACTGTATGAACTTCCTGGGGGATTAGAATACAGGGCTATGAAATAGTTCTTGAACAAGCATTAATTATTAAACTGACAAAACCCTCCTGACTCTAAATGTTCTCAACCTCTAACTTAGTATAACATTATACATTCACCAATGAAATTGTTTGTTACATTACGATCTTTGAGGTCTATTGGATTGTATACAAGACTGATGTTGTATTTTAAAATATTGACGACTAAGGTTAATTAAGTTAAAGTTCTCTGGTATTAACTATTTTTGTAGATATTCGGTGTTTGCGAAAGTCCCAAATCCATTACTGGCCACAAGATCATTTAATCTGTTAATTATTACTGGACAGATTGCCATGACAGTGGCCACTCAAAACATTGTAAGCAGATACATAGCCAAACTTTTTCATCAACCATAATTATGTTCCTGGTCATGTTTCCTATACCTCATACAGTTTTACTGCTTTTGTCCGAGGTCTGACAGATATTCAGCGAGACTAGACATTGTAGCCATATATAGAGGATATTTGTTGATTTCGATGTAAGATTATATTTTATTTCATGAGTGTTCATAGAAAATGATTTTTCATGCGGCGCAGCCACAAGTGAAAATATATTTTTTCTATGATCACGAGTGAAATAAAATACAATCTTACACCGAAATCAACAAATTTTCTTTTTATACCCCCACAAACAAATATTAGGGGGGGGGTGTACAGGAGTGAGCTTGTTGGTCCGTCGGTCTGTTGGTTTTTGGTTTCCGGATGTTAACCCAAGAAAGGCTTGACATATTCAAATAATTTTTGGTACACATGTGTAACATAGAATACAGGTGAAGTTCGATGTTGGTTACAAACCACTAAATTTTGACAGAGTTATGGCCCCTTTTCGACTTACAATTCTCTAAAAACATGGTTTCCGGATGGTAACTCAAGATAGGCTTGACATATTCAAATAATTTTTGGTACACATGTGTAACATCATAGAATAGAGGTCAAGTTCGACTTTGGTTACAAACCACTAAATTTTGACACAGTATGGGCCCCCCTTTTTGACATAAATTCCCGAAAAACATCGACAATAACTCATGAAAGGCTTCACATATTTAACTTATTTTTGGTACATAGGAATAACTTCATAAACTACAGATCAAGTTTAACTTTGGTTACAAACCACTAAATTTGACAGAGTTATGGCTCCTATTGAAATTAAATTTTTCCAAATACACTGTTGACCATTCACAAATTAAAGCGTTCTCTCTGTCCATTTCTTTCGAATGGATGCCATAGTTTTGTGACAAGGCCATATTGTGGGGGTATATCCGTCACTCATGTGACAATTCTAGTTATAATATACTTTTTTCCACAGTTTTTTTATATTTTAAACAGGTTTAAGTGGAAAATTTATAACATCATGACGTCAAAATAATGACGTTATTTCACCATTTCGAGTCCGGCATCGTTGACAGGTCCGTTGCATTTCCTTTATTAAATCAGGAACCTGTGTGAAAAAGTGAAAATCACCAAAGTGGTAATGTTCACTGTTTGAAAACAGTGATTTACCAATTGTATTTCACTGATATTTTACATAAATCACTGAGAAGCATACATACTTCTCGTCAATCTTCAAGGAGTGCGGGCTAAACCGCATACACATGTCCCGCACAGTCAGACCCTGGGTCAGGCTACAGTACAGCATGAACACGTCACGGAATGACGGCTTCACGTGGTCTGAAATTGAGGCATAACTATATCATATTTAAATGTTGCCCTTAAAGTGACAATTGCTTTATGGAAAAGCAAAAAGTACCATTTGTCCAAAATGGTAGGGAAAGATCTTGAGCAATATAGCACCTTGCTCCTTTTTGGTTACCCCCTGCTGCCGCTCTGGGCTGATTTACACACAAACGTTGATTATCTATTAAAATTCCATATATTTTTGCAAATTATCAATGTGAAATGAATAGACGATGTTAAAAACCTTAATTAGAAGCATTAGACTCATAAAAACCCTGGGCTTAGCAAATTATAAGAAAATATCAACAACCTGGTCCATCTTTCCACTCTTTTAGCAGCACCCTGTACCTTCTGATCCTAGATCTTTCCCCAAAAATGGGCAAGTAAGGCAATATACGATTCGGATGACAACGTTTATAATTATATGGAAAAAACTTTTGGACATGTTTATATTTTATGCATTTTTTTTTTCAGATTTTCATCCTTATTGTACTTGCCCTTTCAGGCAGACAGGGCCCATTTCCACCAACCCATTCTTAGACATAAGACCTAAGAATAAAGAATATGGTCAAACTGGTTTGTTCTAAAAAGGCTGTAAATGTGAATCTTACTTGGTAATCACTAACTTTAATTAAATGAGGCGCGTCGTGGGAAAGCCGGACTTAATGTATGTGTGTAGTGTTGTCCCCGATTAGCCTGTGCAGTCCGAACAGGCTAATCCAGGAAGGCACTTTCTGCCTACAGTGGATTTATGTTTGACGAGACTTCCTTGAAACAGAAAATACCATAAAAGCGGAAAAAGCCGTCCTGGATTAGCCTGAAGTTGTAACTGTGAGTATTTTTTAGAACCAAAGTTTACACACGTTTCCTTACAACGGAGAATAGCGCAGTTGGTTAAAGCGCTGTCTATTGTGATTTCTTCTTGGCTACTAAGTCGTAAATCGGATACCCACTTTGGGTTTAAATTTTTTCAAACATTTTTGCTGATTTTATTTTTTCAAATATCTCATTATGTATTATAATATTTACTCTTTATTTAATATACATGCCTTAGTAGAGCACTTTTCTATAATCTGATATCATTTAAAGCGCAATAGGAAACCTTTTTTTTTTTCACATAGTTCCTTTAAAGCTTACTATTGGTGGCCACTGCCTTGATGCACTCCGTCTGCAGTGCAGGGTTCTCTATAAGCTGCTGGAGGTTCCTGGTGGTGGTGTACATGTTAGAGTACTGAAACAGCGACCATAGAGGTGAGTATGAGTGGACATGTCAGAGTACTAAAACAGTGACCATAGAGGTGAGTATGAATGTACATGTTAGAGTACTGAAACAGTGACCATAGAGGCGAGTATGAGAGTACATGTTAGAGTACTAAACAGTGACCATAGAGGTGAGTATGAATGTACATGTTAGAGTACTGAAACAGCGACCATAGAGGTGAGTATGAGTGGACATGTCAGAGTACTAAAACAGTGACCATAGAGGTGAGTATGAATATACATGTTAGAGTACTGAAACAGTTACCATAGAGGCGAGTATGAGAGTACATGTTAGAGTACTAAAACAGTGACCATAGAGGTGAGTATGAATGTACATGTTAGAGTACTGAAACAGCGACCATAAAGGTGAGTATGAGTGGACATGTCAGAGTACTAAAACAGTGACCATAGAGGTGAGTATGAATGTACATGTTAGAGTACTGAAACAGCGACCATAGAGGCGAGTATGAGAGTTTATGTTAGAGTACTAAAACAGCGACCATAGAGGTGAGTATGAGTGTTCATGTAAGGGTACTAAAACAGCGACCATAGAGATGAGTATGAGTGTACATGTAAGGGTACTGAAACACGGACCATAGAGGTGACTATGAGTGTACATGTAAGGGTACTGAAGTGACCATAGAGGTAAGTATGAGTGTACATGTAAGGGTACTGAAACAGTGGCCAAAGAGGTATGAGTGTACATGTAAGGGTACTGAAACAGGGACCATAGAGGTGAATATGAGTGTACATGTTAGGGTACTGAAACAGTGACCATAGAGGTGAGTATAAGTGTTCATGTAAGGGTACTAAAACAGCGACCATAGAGGTGAGTATGAGTGTACATGTAAGGGTACTGAAACACGGACCATAGAGGTGAGTATGAGTGTACATGTGAGGGTACTGAAACAGTGACCATAGAGGTAAGTATGAATGTACATGTAAAGGTACTGAAACAGCGACAATAGAGGTGAGTATGAGTGGCCATGTTAGAGTACTAAAACAGCGACCATAGAGGTGAGTATGAGTGTACATGTTAGAGTACTGAAACAGGGACCATAGAGGTGAGTATGAATGTACATGTTAGAGTACTGAAACAGTGACCATAGAGGTGAGTATGAGTGAACATGTTAGAGTACTAAAACAGGGACCATAGAGGTGAGTATGAGTGTACATGTTAGAGTACTGAAACAGGGACCATAGAGGTGAGTATGAGTGTGCATGTTAGAGTACTAAAACAGGGACCATAGAGGTGAGTATGAGTGTACATGTTAGAGTTCTGAAACAGCGACCATAGAGGTGAGTATGAATGTACATGTTAGAGTACTAAAACAGGGACCATAGAGGTGAGAATGAGTGTACGTGTTAGAGTTCTGAAACAGCGACCATAGAGGTGAGTATGAATGTACATGTTAGAGTACTAAAACAGCGACCATAGAGGTGAGTATGAGTGGACATGTTAGAGTACTAAAACAGCGACCCTAGAGGTGAGTATGAGTGTACATGTTAGAGTAACTAAAAACATGGACCATAGAGGTGAGTATGAATGTACATGTTAGAGTACTGAAACAGTGACCATAGAGGTGAGTATGAGTGGACATGTTAGAGTACTAAAACAGCGACCATAGAGGTGAGTATGAGTGTACATGTTAGAGTACTAAAAACATGGACCATAGAGGTGAGTATGAATGTACATGTTAGAGTACTGAAACAGTGACCATAGAGGTGAGTATGAGTGGACATGTTAGAGTACTAAAACAGCGACCATAGAGGTGAGTATGAGTGTACATGTTAGAGTACTAAAACATGGACCATAGAGGTGAGTATGAGTGTACATATTAGAGTACTGAAACAGTGACCATAGAGGTGAATATGAGTGTACATGTTAGAGTACTGAAACAGCGACCATAGAGGTGAGTATGAATGTACATGTTAGAGTACTGAAACAGGGACCATAGAGGTGAATATGAGTGTACATGTTAGAGTACTGAAACAGGGACCATAGAGGTGAGTATGAATGTACATATTAGAGTACTGAAACAGGGACCATAGAGGTGAATATGAGTGTACATGTTAGAGTACTGAAACAGCGACCATAGAGGTATGAATGTACATGTTAGAGTACTAAAACAGCGACCATAGAGGCGAGTATGAGTGTACATGTTAGAGTACTAAAACAGCGACCATAGAGGTGAGTATGAATGTACAAGTTAGAGTACTAAAACAGCGACCATAGAGGTGAGAATGAATGTACATGTTAGAGTACTAAAACAGCGACCATAGAGGTGAGTATGAATGTACAAGTTAGAGTACTAAAACAGCGACCATAGAGGTGAGTATGAGTGGACATGTTAGAGTACTAAAACAGCGACCATAGAGGTGAGTATGAATGTACATGTTAGAGTACTAAAACAGTGACCATAGAGGTGAGAATGAGTGTACATGTTAGAGTTCTGAAACAGCGACCATAGAGGTGAGTATGAATGTACATGTTAGAGTACTAAAACAGCGACCATAGAGGCGAGTATGAATGTACAAGTTAGAGTACTAAAACAGCGACCATAGAGGTGAGTATGAGTGTACATGTAAGGGTACTAAAACAGCGTCCATAGAGGTGAGTATGAGTGTACATTCAGAGTACTAAAACAGCGACCATAGAGGTGAGTATGAATGTACATGTTAGAGTACTAAAACAGCGACCATAGAGGTGAGTATGAATGTACAAGTTAGAGTACTAAAACAGCGACCATAGAGGTGAGTATGAATGTACAAGTTAGAGTACTAAAACAGCGACCATAGAGGTGAGTATGAATGTACATGTTAGAGTACTAAAACAGCGACCATAGAGGTGAGTATGAATGTACAAGTTAGAGTACTAAAACAGCGACCATAGAGGTGAGTATGAATGTAGAAGTTAGAGTACTAAAACAGCGACCATAGAGGTGAGTATGAATGTACAAGTTAGAGTACTAAAACAGCGACCATAGAGGTGAGTATGAATGTACATGTTAGAGTACTAAAACAGCGACCATAGAGGTGAGTATGAATGTACAAGTTACAGTACTAAAACAGCGACCATAGAGGTGAGTATGAGTGTACATGTAAGGGTACTAAAACAGCGACCATAGAGGTGAGTATGAGTGTACATTCAGAGTACTAAAACAGCGACCATAGAGGTGAGTATGAATGTACATGTTAGAGTACTAAAACAGCGACCATAGAGGTGAGTATGAGTGTACATGTAAGGGTACTAAAACAGCGACCATAGAGGTGAATATGAGTGTACATGTTAGAGTACTAAAAACAGGGACCATAGAGGTGAGTATGAATGTACATGTTAGAGTACTAAAACAGGGACCATAGAGGTGAGTATGAATGTACATGTTAGAGTACTGAAACAGTGACCATAGAGGTGAGTATGAGTGTACATGTTAGAGTTCTGAAACAGCCACCATAGAGGTGAGTATGAATGTACATGTTAGAGTACTAAAACAGCGACCATAGAGGTGAGTATTAGTGTACATGTTAGAGTACTGAAACAGCGACCATAGAGGTGAGTATGAGTGTACATGTTAGAGTACTGAAACAGTGACCATAGAGGCGAGTATGAGTGTACATGTTAGAGTACTAAAACAGTGACCATAGAGGTGAGTATGAGTGTTCATGTTAGAGTACCATAGAGGTGAGTATGAGTGTACGTGTTACGGTACTGAAACAGTGACCATAGAGGTGAGTATGAATGTACATGTAAAGGTACTGAAACAGTGACCATAGAGGCGAGTATGAGTGTACATGTTAGAGTAATGAAACAGCGACCATAGAGGTGAGTATGAATGTACATGTTAGAGTACTGAAACAGTGACCAAAGAGGTGAGTATGAATGTACATGTTAGAGTACTGAAACAGCGACCATAGAGGTGAGTATCAGTGTACATGTTAGAGTACTAAAACATGGACCATAGAGGTGAGTATGAGTGTACATATTAGAGTACTGAAACAGCGACCATAGAGGTGAGTATGAGTGTACATGTTAGAGTACTAAAACAGCGACCATAGAGGTGAGTATGAGTGTACATGTTAGAGTACTAAAACAGGGACCATAGAGGTGAGTATGAGTGTACATGTTAGAGTACTGAAACAGTGACCATAGAGGTGAGTATGAATGTACATGTTAGAGTACTGAAACAGCGACCATAGAGGTGAGTATGAGTGTACATGTTAGAGTACTAAAACATGGACCATAGAGGTGAGTATGAGTGTTCATATTAGAGTACTGAAACAGCGACCATAGAGGTGAGTATGAGTGTACATGTTAGAGTACTAAAACAGCGACCACAGAGGTGAGTATGAGTGTACATGTTAGAGTACTGAAACAGCGACCTAAGAGGCGAGTATGAATGTACATGTTAGAGTACTGAAACAGCGACCATAGAGGTGAGTATGAGTGTTCATGTAAGGGTACTGAAACAGCGACCATAGAGGTGAGTATGAGTGTTCATGTAAGGGTACTGAAACAGCGACCATAGAGGTGAGTATGAGTGTTCATGTAAGGGTACTGAAACAGCGACCATAGAGGTGAGTATGAGTGTACATGTTAGAGTACTGAAACAGCGACCATAGAGATGAGTATGAGTGTTCATGTAAGGGTACTGAAACAGCGACCATAGAGGTGAACATGAGTGTTCATGTAAGGGTACTGAAACAGCGACCATAGAGGTGAGTATGAATGTACATGTTAGAGTACTGAAACAGCGACCATAGAGGTGAGTATGAGTGTTCATGTAAGGGTACTGAAACAGCGACCATAGAGGTGAGTATGAGTTTACATGTAAGGGTACTGAAACAGCGACCTAGAGGTGAGTATGAGTGTACATGTAAGGGTACTGAAACAGTGACCAAAGAGGTGAGTATGAGTTTGCATGTAAAGGTACTGAAACAGTGACCAAAGAGGTATGAGTGTGCATGTAAGGGTACTGAAACAGTGACCATAGAGGTGAGTATGAGTGTATATGTAAGGGTACTGAAACAGTGACCAAAGAGGTGAGTATGAGTGTACATGTAAGGGTACTGAAACAGTGACCAAAGAGGTGAGTATGAGTGTACATGTAAGGGTACTGAAACAGCGACCACAGAGGTTAGTATGAGTGTACATGTAAGAGTACTGAAACAGCGACCATAGAGGTGAGTATGAGTGTGCATGAAAGAGTACTGAAATTTGGACCATAGAGGCAAGGATGAGAGTACATGTAAGAGTACTGAAACAGTAACCATTGAGGCGAGGATGAGTGTGCATGTTGGAGTACTGAAACAGCCACCATAGAGGCAAGCACAAAAGGTGCTAACAGGGAATTTCAGTAGATCTTGAAAACTTGTTGGACCTGTATTCACCAACTAATTCTTAGACTCGAAAAATACTGTAAATCTGATTCTTACTTGGTATCCATCCACTCTAATTACAGCATTGTTTATTTAGAACAATTTGTAAATGAGATAAGCAACACTGGTACCCAGAACATTTGCCAACGCAGAAGTATATTTACTTGAGTCTAAGTCTGTTCTTTATTCTTCAGTCTAAGACTGGGTTGGTGAATACAGTTTAATGACCCCTTGGCTTGAAATGTCAAGGCGTCACAATGAACACTTCAGGGGTCCAAATACTAGTCAAAAGAATTTCGTTTCTGCATACATGTTAAATACTCTGCAAATGGTAATATGTGTTAATAAAGGTTAAGAATTTAAACAAAACCACATTAAGTAGGATCAAAATACTTTTCTTTAGTGCTTTTGAAATTGGCAAACAGAACACAAGTCCATCAAAGTGATGGATGAAGTATACCCTCTGTTAGAGGCAGATTATTTGTTAGATTCAAAACTGAATAAATTGCAATTTGATTACATCAAAATCTGGATCCTACATCAATTGAAAACTGTGTGATTATGACATACGTTTATAGCACGTTTGAACATCATTCAATAATGAATACAATTTTTTCTCAATAAGCACAACAAAATAGCCCAAAGCAAAGCGGTGGAAATATCACAATTATTCACTTGTCCATGGACAAGTTCATTGCATAAATCTACTTGTCCACAAACAAATGCCACTTGTCCAAATAAAAATATAGTTCCTAATAAAATTTGTCATCAAATTATAAATACATTTCAATTTGTTCATGTTGTTAAATATAAATAATTACAATATAATAATTAGTCCCAATTTTTACATCATTTTCACAGCCAGACATTATACATTTCAATGGTTTTCGTGCGTTCAATCTGGTTTTCGCAGATTTCCATTAGTTTAAGTAAGTTTCCTTGGGTTTTAGCCATTTGCATAGTTTTTGTTATGCTTCTGCTGGTTTTCATTTATAAGTTTCATGTGTTTCTTTGGGGTTTTGCAGGTTTCCGTTAATTAAGTAGCTTTCTGGGTTTTGCGGGTTTTCAGTGTTGGTCATACCCTATAAAATATTTTGAAAAGTTTAATGTAATAACATCACAAAATGAGTTACTACAAGGTATAATACAGATTGCATGAAGACTTACTTGAAAGACAGATATCACAGTTATAACGTCTATGTGGCTGAAAATAAAAAAAAGATTTGATGAGAAAAATGTTCAGCGTACATATTGATTTTCCCCAACAAAGAAAAAGGCCGACCAGAAAAATAAATTGTGAGTTTCGGGCAACGGTCTCGAAAACGTTCGGAAGGCTCGAGATTGAGTTGTTTTTTTACTGGTTTTTTTAGAGACACATGTACATTTCGGTAAAAAAACATTGAAAATTATATAAAATCTGACGAATACAGATTTCACAAAAAACAATCTCGCTAAAAACTTTAGGGGGGGGGGGGGGTTATGCTAGGAAGGGTCGGGTTGCCTGAAACACGAAATTGTCTTTTTGGGCTTAATTAACATAGCCCATTTACAATGTTAAAATGAAAGACAAAGGAGACCAAGAAAAAAATAACACATCACAGTTGCACTATCACCGTAACAAACAAGAGGGCCATGATGGCCCTAGGTCGCTCACGTGAGTTTAAGGCATCATAATGGCTAATAACAAGACGACAAAATGGCACTAAACCCCTTACCTGAGTATAAAAATCTGGGCCTTGCAGGTTCAGAAGTTTTTTAGTCTATATAAACCATGTGACCCACAGGGCGTGGCCACTTTCTACCTTAGGGGCATAATTTGAAAAATATTGGTAGTGGACCACTATTCAATGTTACATACCAAATATGAAACCATTGAGCCTTGCAGTTGCAGAGAAGATTTTTAAAGTCATTTTGATATTTAAATGTATATAAACCATGTGACCTCCAGGGGCGTCATTGGAACAATCTTTGTAGAGGACCACTCCACAATGTTTCACGCAAAATATAAAACCTCTGGGCCTTACAGTTTCAAAAAGGAAGATTTTTAAAGCCCACTTGCCATATAAGTCTATATAAACCGTGTGATCCCCGGGTCATGGCCACTTTTTACCCCAGGGGGCTGGCATACTTTGAATAATCTTTGTTGAGGACTACTATACAATGTTACATATAAAATATGAAACACTCCGGTTTCAGAGGAGATTTTAAAGTCATTTTGCTATTTAAGTCTATATAAACAGTGTGACCCCAGGGCAGGGCCAGTTTTGACCCCTGAGACATCATTTGAACAATCTTTGTAGAGGACAACTATACAATGTTACATACCAAATACAAAACCTCTGGGCCTAGCAGTTTCAGGAGAGCTTTTAAAGTCATTTTGCTATTTAACTTTAAGTCTATATAAACCATGTGACCCCCAGGCTGTGCCCAGTTTTGAACCCAGGTGCATCATTTGAACAATCTTTGTAGAGGACCACTATACAACGTTACATACCAAATATGAAACTTCTGGGCTTTGCAGTTTCACAGGAGAAGATTTTTAAAGTCATTTTGCTATTTAAGTCTATATAAACCATGTGACCCCCGGGGTGTGCACAGTTTTGACACAAGGGGCATCATTTTAACAATCTTTGTAGAGGACCACTACCGTAAAAACTCAGTCATAAGTCGAGATTTTAAGCCTCTAAAATCATAGTTATGATGTACATTTGACTTATGAGGCAGTTCACAAAAAAATTTAGCATATTATATTGAAATATTTGTCAAATGCATATTATTTCTTACCTGCATATTTGCTAATCCACACACTATAATCCATTCATAATTATCACAGTTTGCTCTTTCTATTAATTACCGACAATTAAGACAAAATGCATCACTGTTTCATTATTAAATAAGATGCAAACTGTGAATGAAACTATCTACTCTATTTTAATTGACTTCCCCACTTTAGGCCCCAACTAGACCATCAGTCACCAATAAAAAATCAATAAAATAATAAACCTGCAGACGAAACCCATGATTTTCATGCATAGCATATTGCTAATTAAACTGGCTAGAACCGGTTTTTGTCTACATCAAGACCTGTCCAAGAGGATAAGGCAGTGATTTCACACTTCAACGCATTTACTGCAGACTGTACCTATATACCTAATATAGGGCATACTCTGGCCAATTTTCAGATGGTGTTTTATGATCATTCTAACTCGATTTATGGAATGGTTATTATTAGAAATACGTTTCTGGAATGAATTTTAACTTCTTGACTTATGACTGCGTATTTACGGTATACAATGTTACATACCAAATATGAAACCTCTAGGCCTTGAGATTTCAGAGATTTTTAAAGCCATTTTGCTTTTTAAGTGAATATAAACCATGTGACCCCCAGGGTGTGGCCAGTTTTTACCCCAGGGGCATTATTTGAACAATCTTTTTAGGGAACCACTATACAATGTTACATACCAAATATGATAATTCTGGGCAATGCGGTTTCAGAGGAGATTTTTCAAGTCATTTTGCTTTTTCAGTCTAAATAAACCATGTGAGCCAACGGGGTGTGGCCAATTTTGAACCCAGGGGCATCATTTTAACAATCTTTGTAAAGGACCACTATACAATGTAACCAACCAAATATGCAGGTTTTCTAGGCCTTGCAGTTTCAGAGAAGATTTTTAAAGTCATTTTGCTATTTAAGCCTATATAAACCATGTGACCCCTGGGGTGTGGAAACTTTTGACCCCAGGGGCATCATTTGAACAATCTTTGTAGAGGACCACTATACAATGTTACATACCAACTATGAAACCTCTATGCCTTGCTGTTTCAGAGGAGAAGATTTTTAAAGTCATTTTGCTATATAAGAGAAGTCAGGTATTGATTCTGACTTAAATGATGGATTGTAAGATTTTCCCCTCTTCATCAAACACAACATATTTTCCCCTCCTGAAGGGCCTAGCCACAATTCCCCTTTAGAGGAAAACCCACTGGATACTAACAGGAGATTCTGCAGGCAAGCCTTGACCAGGTTGATCTCTATATCTGCCTCGGCCGCTATCTTTGCAGCGTGGTTGTACCCGTCTATGTACTGCAGAACCTGAATGAACAGAAATCATCTTATGCTCCGACTTCTGATTCATGATATACATGCTGATGTAATTTGTTTAATACAATAAGAGGCATGTTGTGGGAAAACCGGGCTTAATGCCTACAGTGGATTTATGTTATAAAAGAGGAAAGGGCCGTCTCCGATTAGCCTAGGCTGATCCGGGACAACACTTTACGCACATGCATTAAGCCCAGTTTTCCACGACACGCCTCATAAGTATTATTCCACTGCCTTAATATGCATACACCTTTTTAGGTCCCTGACAACAGACATAGTCAATTGTTTGCCACTAACATTTAAACTCCTCCCCAGCTATTGTTAAGGATTTAATTTCCATTCATCGAAAATCTTAAACACATCACAGCTTTGTCACATCTCTTTTGTGTAAAGTAGGTTAACCGTTAAACACATGATATTTGAGTACAATAATTGGCTAAAATACTAGATTAATATGAATATGACCGACATTTGTGGAAACGTCTATTCCCTTAATGTGTGGGTTTATATTATAGTTAGATCCTGCAGCAGTGTTCTGCCGAGGCCGCAAAATTGCGATTTTAACGCTTTTTTCTCACAAATGTCGCCAAAAAATTGGTCTAGTAGTGATTTTCATCGCGTACGAAATTTCATGGGACGAATCGTCAAAAATGCGAAACAATTTGGGGACGAATATAAAATCTCTACAAGTGTACAGAGTAAGAATCAAACATCAGATTGAGGTCTGCTTTCTGATTGGTTTAATTAAATATGGCGCTACAATCTTAGCCAATCGATAACATAATGCGTTCGAGGTTTATCTCCGTATTGAAGAGTATTCGCTTTATTTTCCAAGATGGAGTCGTCTGCTGCGTCGCCTAAGAAAAAAAAGCCTCGAACATTATTGAGTAATTTAAAACATAGGAGTTTGTTGGTAACGATACGTGTCTGGCCGTCGCTTCGCATGCTGCCTGTACCCCTATTAATAAAGCCGGTGACGGTCTAGAAGTTTCTCAAACTCAAAGTGCCAATGTCTGTATTATGCACAAAAAGAATAACGTGTTTTCCATTGAAAATTTCTAAATTGAAGTTTATTAGTTATATCAGTTATTTGTGTTATAAAAAATAACATTAAAAGTGTTTCTAATGTTAACTGCAGTTGGCTAAACTAATACCAACCACTGACACTTATATACAAGACACAACTAGTCAAGGTACAAATTGGTATTGAAATTATCATTGGTAGGAAATTGTAAGTGTATTTTGTTTGTGTCTCAAAAAAAATGGAAATGTTCCCAATTTTTCATAAGCTGTGAGACAAATGTCTTACCTTTTGTGATACCTCGCCAGAACACTGCTGCAGTTGGTGTTGCATTTTCATTATTTTTAATTACTTCCAAATGTGTTGACAATTTTGTGTGTTTTTTTTCAACCATGTGCTTTGCATTTGCAGTTATTTAAAAAGAATATTGGTACAGTCTTTGCAAAAGTCACAAATCCATACTGGCCATGGGGTCTGGTAATCTCTTCATTATTACTGGCCCGAACTCCACATTACTGGCCACCTAAACATATTTACTTAGCTTACAAGTAGGCACTTGACCAGAAGGTTTCACGAGCCACGAGAACCAGTGTTATGGTCATTTTTCCTGGACCATGTACAGGCCTCCAAGGTGTTAACTATTGTGTCAAAATAGCAAACTGTCAAAACCGATCATGCTGTCAGAGAATTAAATATATATATATATATTTTTTTAATATCTTTATTTTTACTACCCACAAATTGTTGCCAGTTTTTTTCTCCACAAATTTTTCTTCGCAAGTTGGGTACACGTTATACATATTCTTTTATGGTATTTAAATATTCAGTCATGAATTCAAATAATCAAATATTTGATTATCATAATAAACAATTTTATTATTCATTGACATCCCTAAAACTTTGACCAATTTTCCAATGCAAATTACAAAATCATAGAGCTGATGTTGCAGCCCCACCTGTTGGGTAGTAAGGTCCCAGAGTGCGGGGTTCACCCGGGGTCTGTCAGACAGGAAAACTGGCACATCGTGATCCTGGACGGGTCTCGGGTCCTCAATCAGGGGAGACAACTTCAGGCTGATTGTGCAGCTGTCGTCTGGAATGTTATAGTATGAGAAAACATATTAGAATTATACAAGTGATTTTATGATAATGAAGTACCAAAATGAACAACACATTAAATCACAAATGAGATTTCATGAGAAAATGAAGTAAAAGAATGATCAACAAATTAAAGCATCAACACCGGTATGATTTTATGAAACAAGAACAACAAATTAAATCACGAGGTTATGAGGTTTCATGAGGAAATGAAGTAGGCACAACAGATTAGAATTAGGATTTTTAAAAATAAGTTTGTTTCAGGTTACATGCCTAAAAAAATGTGGGTAGGTAGGTAGGTAGGGATTAAATTTATTTTTTTTGGTCAATTTGAAGATTCTAAAACTGAATAATTAGTCAAAACATATCGGTAATATCCTTAAACATTGTTCATAAGTGGATGCCATCAAATGAGAACACTTATTTATCCAAAAAAACATTTAATTCTTGGAGAAAAAAAATGTAAATAAAACAAAAAAGCTGACAAACCCAATAATATGTTCTTGGGTTAGGGCATTATTTTAGCGTAGGTCGGGTAACCTGAAATGAACATATTTGTTTACTCCTTAAGTAACAACTGTGTAAATTTCAGGATGATGAAGCACCCGAATGAACAACAAATTGAAACAAGAATATGATTTAATGCAGTAATGAAACTGGAACAACAAATCAAATGACAAATGTGATTTCATAAGGTAATATAGAATGAAAAAGAAATCAACTCATGAATGTGATTTAATGAGATCATTAAGAAGGTACAAGAATTTAAATCATTAATGTGATTTAATGGCATCATTTAGTATAAGTATGAAAAGCAAAGAAGTGATTCATGACGTAATGAAGTATGAACAACAAATGTTAATGCAGGCTCTGAAGACATCAAAGTTGCATGTACAAATAACTGCATGCAAGTCTTGCAACTGTGGGAAATCAAATTTTATCAATCAATTTTTATGGTCATGTAAGTTTGGTCAACATTGAATCAAAAATCGTGTGTGCAAGCCAATCATTGATAACTTGTTCACGTGTTTTTCCAAACACAAGGGGCAATAACTATGGTGTTTCTGGCCCGATCCTGCTTATATTCTACTTCACCTGTAGTCTTACGTTCATAGACAAACTGTACACGATTGGTGAAGATTGGATGAAAAATGAAGTCTCTATCCTGAATAAATTAATTTTAAACAAGATTCTGTGTTTGATAAACACACATGCTCCCAGTTGGTGCTGGATAGCCCGTTTCTTAGTCCAAAATTAGGACAAGGTCAAGGTCAAAAAGAGGTTGGGTGATATGGGTGGATTGGGAACGGTCATAAGAAAGTGGTGTTGGTGCTAGACGAAATGCTAAAATCCAGTTAACCAAGAAATGGCACTTTTAAATAATTATAAGCCCAATTAGGCCAAGGTCAAGGTGAGGTTGGGTGATATGGGTGGATATTGAATGGTCATAAGCAACAACTGTATAAGTATCGAAGTGTTGTAGTAAGCTGTGTTGGTGCTAGACGAAACGGTAAAATCTACTTAACCTTGTCACGGAAGGACGGATGGACGTAAGGATGGACAGGACAATCACTAAATGCCTCCTGCATCAAGATGCTGAGGGCATAAAAATACCTTTTAATTCTCAGAAATTTGGCCACAATGAAGGTAATTGGACAGTAGACAGCTAAACTATTTGGCAATTATGACCAGTACATGATTATGACAAAGATACAAGTTCTAAATGTGGCTGAATGACAATTATGAATATTGAATCCAATGGCTTGTCGAGTACTTACTGACAACCATGCTACAACTTCCAGACTGGTTTAAATTCTGCAGTATCTGTGAGAGGAATGAAGGAATCTTGCTCTTCTTTTCTTCGTCCGAAAGAAAATTGTTCTCCAGCTGTAATAATTATGTTGTAGATATGTTATTCCTTATTTGGCAAACCATCAAATGTTCAAATACATGTAATCTGAAACTCTAAAAGGCTGTGAATATATATCAAGTTCGCATACAGTTTCAATATTGTTGCCTTTCACACAAAAAGCTGTCAGTTTTTATCTTTCCCATTGTTACATTTCTTTTGATGATCACACTTCTACCAAAGAATATGCATCGCAAAGGTGTAATGGATATGATGTCTGGCTTGCAATCAAGAGATCCAGAGTTCGATCCCTACGAGGTGAGCGTTTGATAAGACGTCAAGTATTGGTTCTTTTCAGTAGGTAAAGATCTAGGATCAAAAAAGGTAAAGGGTGCTCCTAACAAGGAGCAGGGTGGACCAGTTTGTTGACATTATCTAATAATATACTAAATTCAAGGTTTTTATGACTCTAATGTATTAAATTCAGTTTTATTAAGTATAGTCTATTAATTTTTTATAGAATGTATTGC
This sequence comes from Congeria kusceri, assembly GCA_027627225.1. Classification (NCBI taxonomy): domain Eukaryota; kingdom Metazoa; phylum Mollusca; class Bivalvia; order Myida; family Dreissenidae; genus Congeria; species Congeria kusceri. The sequence goes on from CM051035.1 coordinate 7,027,780, forward strand.
AAAAATGTATTGAATTTCAAAAGATATTTAATATCATTTCTGTGTTGACCAGCCTACAGGGGCAGCATGGGGAACCAAAAAGGAGCAGGGTGCAGCTATTTTGCTCTAGATCTTTTCCTAGTCCCAGGAAATGGACTCATTAAGCCAATGACTTTCAACATAATCAAGCTACAATAAACAGGATAAAACTTAATAATATGTGTCCATGGATCATGTTGCTTTCATATCATGTAAGACTGACGCATCAATAAGTAGTGCAAACTGCAGCAAAACTAGAAATATATTGGGAATTACTGACTAATTCGAACATTTAGATTTAGTGTTGGTCACATGCAGAATGTCAGAAAACAAATGAGGCGTGTCGTGGGAAAACCGGGCTTAATGCATGTGCGTAAAGTGTCATCCGGGATTAGCCTGTGCAGTTCGCACAGGCTAATCCAGGACGGCACTTTCCGCCTACAGTGGATTTATGTTTATAAGAGACTTCCTTAAACAGAAAATAACATAAAAGCGGAAAGTGCCATCCAGGATTAGCCTGTGCGGACTGCACAGGCTAATCACAAACGACACTTTACGCACATGCATTAAGCCCAGTTTTCCCATGACAAGCCTCATATAATATGTATGAAAGAACTACAAGTCATCGAAAACTATGTTGTTGTAAAGAAATATATTCAAACTTTGAATCAGTAATCGAAATAAGCGGATTGGCCAAGGAAGCTCAAATTCTTATCTTATTACTTGAGAGCAAGAAAATGTTAGAAGACTGCCAGAGAATCCGAGCAAGCACAGTTCAAAATTACAAAATAATGCCTGCAGTTCGTACAAGCTTTACAAAATAATGCCTGCAGTTCGTACAAGCAAATTGAAAATTTTTCAACATACAGAAATAAGATAAGAATATATACATGTACAGATAAATACATTAGTATCAATTGTCATGGATTAGTTGAATTAGCTGATTTAATTGCAGTATATATCCAATTGTCATTGAGAGTTTTGTTCTTAAAATATTTCTTGATGTAATTTTCCTCACGACTACCCCGACTATAAACATACTTTATTCAATTCATGAAAGTAACAAGTGCAAATAATAGACAAAAACAATTGGAAAACAAGAAGGCCGTGATGTCCCAAAGCGCTCACCTGAGAACTTGTACAGATGAAGACCATACTGTTGTGACAGGTTTGAAAATTAAGGTATCTGAACAATACACAGTGGGGGTAGGATCAATTTTGATTTAAAACATTGGTAAGTGCAATGGGCTAACTAAAGTATGAGTTGGGTATGTGCATTTTTTGCTAATGGTTCTCAAATCATTTTTCTCGATATTCTTACCTGACCCTTTTTCTTTAAGTCATTGACAATTCTGGAAAATGCACAAACAGTAGATTTTGATGTCGTTTTCGCAAACAGTTTTGGAAAACTAGTTGCAATGCGATAATTACGATGGCTGTGCAATAAGGTAAAGTTTTGCTTTTTCTTTGATAATTTTCTTTCCAATGATGATAAATGATGTTAATGCAGGCTCTGAAGACATCAAAGCCGCATGTACAAATAGCTGCATGCAAGTCTTGCAATTGTGGGAAATCAAATTTTATCAATCAATTTTTATGGTCATGTAAGTTTGGTCAACATTGAATCAAAAATCGTGTGTGCAAGCCAATCATTGATAACTTGTTGACGTGTTTTTCCAAACACAAGGGGCAATAACCATGGTGTTTCTGGCCCGATCCTGCTTATATTCTACTTCACCTGTAGTCTTACGTTCATAGAAAAACTGTACACGATTGGTGAAGATTGGAAGAAAAATGAAGTCTCTATCCTGAATAATGTCCATTTTTTCATATTTTTTTCACAAACAAAGGGCAATAACTGTGGTGTTTCTGGTCCAATCTTGCTTATATTCGACTTCACCTTTAATCTTATGGTCATAGACAAACTGTGCAAGACTGGTAAAGATTGGATGAAAAATGAAGTCTCTATCCTGTATAATGTCCATTTTTGCATATTTTTTTCACAAACAAAGGGCAATAACTCTGGTGTTTCTGGTCGATCTTGCTTATATTCGACTTCAACTGTAATCTCATGGTAATAGACGAACTGTGCAAGATTGGTGAAGATTGGATGAAAAATGTCTCTCTCTATCCTGAAAAATGTCCAGTTTTGTATATTTTTTTAATAGACAAAGGGCAATAACTCTTTTGTTTGAAATACGATCTGGCCCATTTTTTTTTACGTCTGCTGAGATCTGATGGTCATACACAAACTGTGAAAGTTTGGTTAAGATTGGATGGAAAATGAAGTCTATACGTTGGAAAGGCACACTTTTTTTGCATGAAAACGGGGCAATAACTCTGGTGTTCCTGGTCCGTTTGGGCCCATTATCGAACTGGTCATACACAAATTGTGCAATTTGGGTCAAGATTGAATAAAAAAAATGTAGTCTTTATCGCGATAACGGTCCAAATTGTTGACGGCACATTGACGCAGGACGACGCCGGAGAGGTCCCCCATACCAATAGCTCACCGAGCACTTTGTGCTCAGGTGAGCTAACAAGCATATGATTATATCAATTAAATCCATTAGCAGAGGGAAATTTACTAGTATTTTAGAATTGGGGAAAAAAAACAGCCATGTTTTGCTTAAGGCTCTGTCACACTGTGGCGAATTGTAACTCGCCACAAATCGCTTGGTGTCGTGTACATCTTGTACACAAGTCTTCCTTTGTCTCAGTGATGTCTTCTTATGTCTTCTTTGTCGCAGTGATGTCTTCTTATGTCGCCAGCACTGGCCAAGTAGCGGTGGGAAATTTAAACCGTTTAAAATTCTAGCCGCTGCTCGGCGACTTTTTATTCTCGTACAAGTGTTGAAGACATGTCGAAGGAATCTCGCGCACTCTCAAACACACTCGAAAACATTCTGAAGACATATCTTCCCTTGTCGTAGCGTTTCGCCATATATTATCCTTCTACGACATAACTGAAGTTTGTTGCAAGTTTGGGAGACTTGCCTACGACATCTGCTCGTCCATTTTTCATAAAATGTTGTCACAAACTCGTGCTCATGTCCTCACAAGTCATACAGACTTGTCTACACTCGTACATTCTCGAAGACAAGTCTTTGATTGTCGAAAAGATATCGTAGGTATATCTCAACTAAACTCCTGATTATCGTACTTGTGTCGTGTCAATGTCGTGTCAATATCCTGGGCCGAAAATAAAATATGGCGCATCGTGGGAAAAGCAGATTTAATGCATGTGCGTAAAGTGTCATCCCGGATTAGCCTGTGCAGTCCGCACAGGCTAATCCGGGATGACATTTTCCGCCTACAGTGGATTTATGGTTAGAAGACACTTCATTGAAACAGAAAATACCATAAAAGCGTAAAGTGCCATCCCGGATTACGCACATGCATTAAGACTGGTTTTCCCACGACGCGCCTCAAATATTGTTTGTGTCCCCTCCCGCGACTAATGCTAATGAAGGGCAGGTCGGTAGGTCGAAAAAATATTTTATTTATATACACAATCATTTTCATTCATGTTTTCCTTATGTTCGAAATGTTACGTTATAATATTAATTTTTAATATTTTTGTTGTAGGAGATTCATAAAGTTCTGCTTATTCTACGTAATACTATGTTCTAATTACCTTACAATAATTTATCGAAATTAAACAAACAATAACATACGTTAAAAACAAGAGCGTTAGTAATAAAAACCTGTTAAAACTAAGGAATAATAGCGTGACGTTGCAATTTGCCGGGCATCCAAAACAGAACGCTGTTAGCAACAGCGGCTAGCAGTTTGTAGCTGAAAACCGTGTTACACGCTTAGCACGTGGATAGTGTTTAAAAGCATCAATCTGTAATACTGTATCTATGGATAGAACTTTGTTCATTAATAAAAATAAAGCAACACAACATTTTTGATAAATTAAAATAAAAAGAAAAGGCGCAGAAGTTTATTTACTTTCATTTTTGACAAGGACTTTAGTTTCGCTAACTTTCATTCAAATGTTGCCTCAGTCAAAGTTTTTGCATACTTCTAATCCGTGTGCAGTGATGAGTTTAAATAACACTTTCGTTAATTATTGCTAGATCTAGTAATTTTATTTTATTTTTAACAAAATAAGACATTTGACGCGATCAGGTTGTCGAGTTAAATGATGTCGTAATTCATATTCTTAGTAAACGGTTCCTTTCACCAAAATTCACCAAAATTATGATATTTATTTATAATTATTTATTTTTTACTATTTTAATTTGTAGTAATTTATTACAAATGCGGCTGTTAAAAACACGCATATCTAAAACAAAACACAAACCTAACGCAAATGTGTTACAAATGACTTTACCAATTTAAATTAGAATGATGGCATGATAAACTTTCTCACGACGACGCTAATTTGCATATTGGAAATTTTATGCGTTCTCATTGGCTGACTGTTTGGCTCTTGTTAAGCTGACTCCTCCTGCGTCAAGATTTTATCAATAATGGACACTTGGGGTATAAAAGCGAGCTTGTTCATTGCCGGTGGGCGTTCTTTGTCTTTAAAAAAACATGCATATGCGAGCGGAAAAGGCTGCACTCTAGAATCTGACACTGAATGTTACTGCTCCCTTTTCGTAAAAGCATGCGTCAAAATACGCCGAATTATGCGTTACCAATAACTGTCCGTTTAAAGTCATTTTATAAGCGTCTTTTGAAAGTAAGATTTGTACATGCTATTGGATTCTTTTTAAGGATTCGCACCCCGCATTTTCACACACAAATAAAATAAAATATTGTTTTCTTTGGACTAAAATTTTATTGGGATCGCGGCGATTTTGCTTGGTCGGTCGCGGTAGGGGAAACAAACAATATTTTATTTTAGGCACTGTCAAGGTTGAAAGGAACTCGAACGAAATAATTCCTCGACCAACTCGTCCACTTTCTGGCAAGTTATAACTCGCTAGAACTCTACAGAACTCGAAGCTAAAATTGGCCACAGTGTGACAGGACCGTTAGGGAATGGGTCAGATATTCTGAACCATCAGGCCTACAGAAAAAGGCCTGCAATATGAGTATAAATATGGGAATAAACTACAACCTCCAGCTGAGTGAAGTATGCAGCCAGCTTTTTCACAACCGGTTCATATCGAGCAGTGCGGGTGTCGCAGTCAAACAAGAAGCAGCAGTTGAAGATGAGGGCATTTCTGTCATACTTCTTGTCATCAATGTACACAGGGCACCCCACAATCTTGTGCCCAAGGGTGTTCCTTCAATGTGAAACAAAGCATTTGAAAATGTGAAGGTATAACACCGGGGAGGGGGATGAAGGTATAACACCGGGGAGGGGGATGAAGGTATAACACCGGGGAGGGGGATGAAGGTATAACACCGGGGAGGGGGATGAAGTTCATAAACTCCTGGGCCCATACTCACCAACCCATTCTCAGCCTGTAGAATACAGAAATTAAAATAATATATTAGACATTATTCACCTATCAATTTTTTCCCCCGGGGAGGGGGGGGGGGGGGGGCAGCGGCGGGCTGACCCAGAGGAATTTAACACATTTTATTTTTTTAGGTCTAATTCCGAACACTAGAGTCCAGCATATCTGTCTAAACCCCCTCAGTGGGAGATGCTATATGTCTATCAAATGGCCCCGGATCCTTTATTAAAATCCGACCAGTCTATTATTCGAAATGTCAAATTCTGCCTGTCGGGAATTGCTTCCAGTCTCAAGCCCTGTATATACCCGCCGCTCCCCCGCCCCCCCCCCCGGAAGAAAACATTGATAGGTGCATTACCTGATCAGTTCAAATGATGACATGTTCCACTGTTCATGTAGCCATATGGAAAGGATATCAGGTGATTATGATATATTTAAAGCAACAATTCTCGATAATGATGTATTTTTATTAAATGAATCTTTTAATTTTATAATTTTGCCTCTGGGCATCTTGTACTTGCCCCTTTCAGGCAGACACGTCATAATTTTAACTTGCCCGAATAGCTTTTTACTTGTCCTTGGGCAAGTTGGTTATTTCGAAGACTGCAAAACAACTGCTTGTAGAATGAGCTGTCTAGATGCCTTCAAATCATATTTGCTAAATAAGTCAGTATACTTACACAGTGATCAGTCTTGTCTTCAACTCTGGCTTCGTTATGATGTAAAGCGACACGGCATCAAACAAATCCTTAGAAATGATCTCCTCTGGAACCTAAAAACATATGACTAATGAGATACATCAGAGATTTTTTTCCTTATTTAACAAGGTCTGGTGAAAGGACCCATTCCTTATGCCAAATCTGGTTTATTTTTCCCAATTGGAAAGAAAGAATTCTCAAATCGGTAGTGACAAAATCCTAAATACATTGAAAATGTGAATTTGAAATTGTACATCAAGCACAGTATTGGATCAACACTATTAAAATACCAAGTTTTAACACAAGTTTACGTAATTCATTAATTAAATTAATTTCGTTAAATGTTTCTTAATTAGTAAGATTTCTCAACATGAAATTCTCAATTTGATGGGAACCGGACTTATTCAAAAGCAGTAAAAATCGCTAGTACTTCAACACTGTGTGATAGTTCATCTTAACCTAGGTAGGCAGTGTGTTTTTTAGGACCAATTTAGGGCCAAAATTCCCCTCGGAATGTAAGCTTTATTTTGAAAAAACAAATGACCAAAATCAGACAAAAATTGACTAAGATAGAGGAATTGTCGTAAACAATCCCAGCAATTTCTCATCAAACAAGTTAGTGCATAATTTTTTTAACAAAACAATTAGTTTTTTATAACAAAGAAGAGTATGTACATGAAATAATGCTTTTCTATAAAAAAAAAACCCTTCAGACGTAAAATTCCCATCTGCAGGGCCCCGCCAACTTTCCCTTAAAGGCGAAAAAAAACTGGTTGGGGCTTTAAAAGGGCATCCTAGATATCTTGATTGCTGCAAAACAACTTTTAGTTTAAACCTATTTATTTAAGCTTGATTATGATGAAAGGCGGAGGTTTATTGAGGCACTTTCGAGTCCTTTTCCTGGGTAGAACCAGTACTTGGTGTCCTCTGAGTAGAGATTGAACTCACGACCTCCCAGGGAGACACTATATTAATATTATTATCCATTACACCACTGCGATCTATTGATCTGTGCTGTCATCCATTTTAAAAAGCTGTTCTACAAATCTCTTAATTACTAGTCATATATCTTTGCATAGATAAATTACACATTTCAGTGAAAATGCAAATTAATAAGGACAAAGTGCTGAACAGGTACGAAACAGTACTGGTACGAAAGATACATATCGCCAATTTCACAGTACGGAAATCTAAAATTATCTATTTAAATTACCTGAAATGCTATTTTAGTGCCTGCGGTTGGATGGAATTCGATTAAAAATATACACTTGATTTTCCCAGCGTCTGACGATGCCATTTTAGCAAACGAAATTTCTGTGGGTGTTACGTCGCATTACAAAAACTGTGATTTGTAACACTCTGACAGAACGTGTGTAATTTGCGGCCTCGTTTCACTCTTCCGGGAGCCCTCGGTTATGGTATATATATCTTTTAAAATATCCGACTCCTAAATTTCTTGAGTTTTAAATAATATCTGTCTGTCTGCCTGCCTGCCTGCCCGCCCGGCCGTCCCTCCGTCCGTCTGTGAGTACCTGCCTGCCTGCCTGTCTGTCTGTCTGTCTATCTGTCAGTCCATCTTCATGTCTGTGTCTGTGTCCGCCCTACCGTCCGTCCGCTCTAAAATCACGGTTCACATGAGAAAAAATATATATACATTACCATATCGTAAGTTTTCAACAACAAGGCTGTCACCGTAGTATTCCAATTCCTCTCGAAGCACCAGGCGAAGTAATAATCAAACATTTTCTTTCAAACAATACAAATAGACTAATACGATCTAGTAGATGTAATTGATAGAAATTGCATATTACAAGTTTATTTATATATTTATAAAAACATGTCGTTTGTGACAGATACACCAGAAAGTATTACTTCACTCTTTTTATGTAGTGTCATTCAAAAAAAATTTAAAACGACGGTTGACCGACACATGGCTGATAATGAAAAAAAACAACAACATATTTTTACTGTTCTAGTTAACTGTCAAAATTGTGCAATCGACGGTTCCACAGACGGATAAGGTCGATAAACATTATTTTACTATTCTAATTAATAAGTGTTCAAATTGATTAAACGACGGTCGAGCGCCACACTGCGGAACGGCGGCGCGCCTCCTCCAACATTCGCCAGGCGGCGTGGCGGTAGATCCGGCGCCGGTTCAGGTAGAAGTACATCTCCAGGACGAGCCAGATCAGCATCAGTCCAATCGTCAAGGTGATGCAGAAGAATAGAAAGGATAGGCAGATGGAGAACACCACGTTCGACTTCTTGATCTCGAACTCCGTCGCGTACGGGTCGCTGTTGACGCTCTGGAAACGCATAATTGCAGTACGTACTGTAGCTTCCTTTAAGCACTAAAGGCATGTGCTAGAGATGAAAAATATATTTTTAACAAGCAAGAAAACGCAATCAAAACAAAAGATGGATGAGGGTGCGGGAAAATTATTGTAGGTTATTTTGGATACTTCATTGCTTAATTTTATTTTGTTGAAATCTGGGTTTTGCTTAAATTAGTGGTGTGTAACCAAAGTTAAACACCCATGTTATAAAACGTCAATTGTGCCTATATTGTTTATACCCAAGCTACGCCCCTGAATTGATTTGCATTGCATTGTATTATCTTTAAGTTGTGTTGTGTTGCCTTGCGTTGCGCTACGCGACGCTACACTACACTGCAAAATTACATAACATTGGGTATGAATGAACACCGAAAACCCGCGAAAACCCACAGAAACCCGCGAAAATCCACGAAACTTACTAGAAATAAGCGAAAGCCCTCGCAAACTACAATTAAACAGCGTAAACCTACGAAAACCCACGGAAGCCTACATATAACAGCGCCAATCCGCGAAACAATCGCTAATCTGGTTACAATTCAGTAAGTATAATTACAGCTAAGTAAGGCCAAACAAAAATAAATTGTGTGTTTCGGGCAACGGTCTCAAAAAGTTAGGTAGGGTAGGGATTGACGTTTTTTAGTTTGTTTGTTTTTTAAATAGAAAAAATACTGTAGATGATTTAATAGTAAACATTCAGCAAAATTCCACTTACACACTTCATGAAATAGAAAGCAAACAAAAAGATGATTTTCAAGTTATGGATATACCCATACATAAGTCATAATAAACAGTTATTCGTTCTTTAAAAACTGATAAGAATTCGTTTAAGATGTTTCTGGAGTACGGCACCTGGAATTCCTCGTCGGCGCCGACGGTGATCACACCGATGATGCCGGTGACGACGAATAGGAAGAGGATGACGCCGGCGAGCGTGGAGCGTTTCCGGCGCGACAGCGGTTGATACTGCGACAGCTCATGGTGGAGAGCTTCCAGCGCCTGTGAGGGAGAATTGACCTTGTGCATTAGGACCTGTATTCCCCAACCCATCTAAGATTTAACATTCTAACATGATACTTGCTAATTTTTCTACAGACAAAGAACACAATTATCATTGTTTTACTATCTAATAAACAACGCAAAAAGCAGACGCGAATCTGAGCGCAGCATAGTAAAATGTAGTTCTCATTACAATTGCAAAAATATCTGTCAGATCATGTTACAATCGAAATAATGTTCTCATTATCGATGTTTATCGGCCAATAAACAACTCTTTGTCGTTGTCATGCATGGCTATTAAACCAATCGGGTTAGCGCCCTCGTAGTTTAATTCATACGCATCCGAACTCCAAATCGTTGTTTATTGGCCGATAAACAACGATAAATCGAAAATTATTTCTTAAATAAAAATAGACTTAAAATAATAATACGTGCGCTTTTTCACATAAGTTCAACAGTTTTTATCTGATTTTCACCAAACTTCATGAACATGTTTGTGGGCAAAATATCTTGGCCAAGTTTAATAATCAGCCAAATCGCCCCAGTAATTGTGTTATGGCCCTTGAATTACCTAAAATGTGCCGTTTAAGCCGTTTCCGTTCTCTAAGTCCAACAGTTCATAGCCGATCTTCACCGAATTTGGTGAAAATCTTTGTGGGCTTATTATCTCGGTTAAGTTTGATAATGAACCAAATCGTCCCAGTAACTGTGGAGTTATGGCCCTGTATTATCTAATAGGAGCCTGTTTAGCTATTTTAACCTAGAGGGGCATAACAGCTCGTGTTTGCCTTGAGTCTAAGTCTGTTCTATATTCTTAAGTCTCAGAATGGTTTGGTGAATACGGGCCCTGGTATAGACAGTTTGGGGGATTTTCTCACGTGACACCTACGTCGAGCTGGTTGATTCCGAACCCCAGGGTCGGGGTCGGCACGCACCGGAAGTTGCTGGAGCAAATCTCGCAGCGGTTCGAGCCTTTGTAGCGCACCCACTCCACCAGGCAGCTCCGATGTACCCTGGAGAGCTGGCCCTTGCAGCCGCATTCTGAACGCGACAGGGGCTCTGAAATTATATATGTCTTTGCTGTTTTTGTCACTTGCATGTAAAACTCCTCTCCAGCTGTAGTAGAAGGATTATTTTTACATGATACTCGCTGGTTTTGTATAGGCAAAGAACAAAATTGTTGTTGTAAAACTACGTTATAAAGAACGCAAAAAAGTGACAATTCTGAGCGCAGCACAGTAAAAAGTAGTTCTCATTACAATTACGAAAATATTTGTCCGATCATGTTAGAATCGTGGCTATTAAACCACTCGGGGTAACGCCGTCGTGGTTTAATTATTACGCATCAGAACTCCAAATAGTTGTTTATTGGCCGATAAACAACGATACATCGAACATTATTTCTTTAATTCCCATACATCTATTGCATATAACTGACATTTGTGATAACATCTATGAGTGAGGATTTCCAGAAGTACAAATGAGGCGCGTCGTGGAAAAACCGGACTAAATGCATACATGTGCGTAAAGTGTCGTCCCGGATTAGCCTGTGCAGTCCGCACAGGCTAATCCAGGACGGCACTTTCCGCCTACAGTGGATTTATGTTTAGAAGAGACCTCCTTGCAACAGAAAATACCATAAAAGCTGAACGTGCCGTCCCGGATTAGCCTGTGCAGAGTGCACAGGCTAATCCGAAACGACATTTTTACGCACATGTATTAGGTCCGGTTTTCCGACGACGCGCCTCAAAGGTTTTTAAAATTGGCGAGGTTACATAACATATAAGTAACCGCATCTCGCTTTCAAGATCACTGTACGAATTTAGTAACTGTTTGGAAGAAAACGAGTGCAGTAGTTACATGAACAATTGTTTTGCGTGCCGGTTTTAAGTTCGGCTTCCCCTTGTCCAACAGTATTTTCTCGAGTTGTCAAAATGCACTATCGCCCTCAAAGAATGTGATATTTAAGAAATAATGTTCGATTTATCGTTGTTTATCGGCCAATAAATAACGATTTGGAGTTCTGATGCGTAGGAATTAAACCACGAGGGCGTTAGGCAAAGTTGTTTAATAGCGACGCATCAGAACGACTAACATGATTTGACATAGAATCTCAGAATCGGGACTCCTTTTTGCGATGTTTATTGGGTAGTTTAACAACTATAATTTTGTTATTTGTCTATAGAAAAATCAGTGAGTATCATGTTAGGATTATATTTCGACATACGTTTATAACAACAAACCCTATTTTATGGGGAATACAAAATATACCTTCGGTTTCGTTGTCCTGGCAAATACGACAGAAGGACGCGCTCTCGCTCGGCCTGCATGTGGCTTCTGTTTCCGGTACTTCCGGTGGAGTTATCGCGTGATGGGGCGGAGTCGCCTGAATACAGGGAGTCACGGTTTCTTGGTCTACGTTTTTATCTTCTTTTATCAGCATTTCTTGGTCTGCCTAATGTGTTGAAGACCAAATAATAAGCAACCATAAAAATATGTAAAACAACAACGTACAATTTATTTTAGACACAAACAAGAAACAAAAAATGTAATTGGACTCCACAGTCGCGACTATGAACGTTTCTTTCTTGATGCTTTAGTTTTTGTTCAGATTTAGACATGGATTTAGTCTGAAAATATTTAGGTGACTGAACAATCTGTTTATTTTAATTATGTCTGAGACTGAAAATTGTTAGGCAGCATTATATAACCGTCTCAAAAACGCAGATTAAGATTTTATATTTACAGACACGGTTTTCAAATATTGATAGGGATAATGTCCGGGTAGGGTTGAAAAACGACGGGAGGACTGGATTTTGTCCAGGGCCCGTGTTAACCAACATTTCTTAGACTTAAGATTAAGAATAAAGAATATTCTTGAAACTGTTCTTTTCTAGAGCGCTGTAAATCTGAATTTTGTTTGGTATTCACCCACTCGAATTACAGCATTTTTATTTAGAACAATTTGTTAATGACATAAGCAACTTTGGTGCCCTGCATATTTGCGAACGCAGAAGTAGTTTTTCTTGAGTCTAAGTCTATTCTGTATGGTTAAGTCTACGAATGGGTTGGGTAATACGGGCCCTGGTATGTAAAATGGAGCGGGAGGGATTATTTCCGTGGTAGGGGATGCCCGGATTCCGGTTCACAATGCTTTGCATTGATACGGACGCTTTAAAGTTTGAAGGATATGTGAGCGAGACCTTTAAATTACTCAGTGGTAGTCTTAAATACATACTTATATTGCTTATATAATTTATTATGCATTAATAGATACGAAAATAAATACATGTTTAAATATAAACATTTAAAGATTTGAATACAATTTAAGTGTATAATCAAAATATTTATGTGATATTTAAGTTGTGATTTGTATATATGACATAATTTGTAATCGAAAAGCACCTATCAATATTCCCCCCGGGGGGGGGGGCGGCGGACATATACGGGACGTTAGATTGAAAGCGATTCCCGACAGCCGGGCATACGACACGCCCGGGAAATAAACTTTTGAGTCGGATTTTAGATCCCGGTAATATTGGGTCCCCGAGTATCTCCCACTTCGGGAATTTAGACAAAAATGCTTGGCTCTTGGGTGGAGAATTAAACCCCAAAGAATATCATTCTTCTTCTTCTTCCGTTATTGTACAAGATCCCACTCTGGGGCATAGTCGTACAGTTGGTGTATGGTACACGGTTTTGGTGTGACGCAGTATTTACAGGTTAAAAACAAGTAAAATCAGTCGGTGTTCTTCTACGGTGTGGTTGAGAACGCTCCCTTGAATGCCTCCAGGGAATTCGCTGAGGCGATGTGCTCTGGGAGGCAGTTCTACAGTCGATTGCTCGAGGGAAAGAAGGAGTACCGGTAGATGTCCAGCCTGCAGAATAGAACAAGAAACTTCAGTGGGGTGACCTCTGGTGTTCATAGTAGATGGGTGGTAGAATGGACAGGGGATGTCCACTAGTCCATGAACTATCATGTATACCATCACCAGCTTTGAATGTTCGCGGCGCTCTTGAAGGGTTTGCCAACCGAGATCCGCTAGCATTTGGCTGGTGCTACTGGTAGTTCTGTAGTCACCTTTGACAAACCGTGCAGCACACCGTTGGACCGCCTCTATCTGGCTGATGTTGGTTTGAGTGTATGGGTCCCATACTGTGCTGGTATACTCGAGTATCGGCCTCATTAGCGTCTTGTAGCTGTGTGCCTTTATGTCTTTGGGACTGCTAGCGAGGTTTCTTCTCAGGAAGGCTAGATATGTGTTTGACTTTTTTTGCGGCTGCTGATACGCGAGCGTTCCAGGACAGGTCATCTGACAAATGAACGCCAAGGTATTTTCCATTGGGTACAGTGTTGAGTACTTCTTTGTGGATCCACTCCTTTTCCCACTGCGGCAAGTCATTTATATAGGCCAGGCAGAGCAGGGGTCCCAGAACTGATCCCTGAGGGACGCCCGAGGTGCCTGGTGATGAGTCAGATGTGCAACCTTCTACGAGGACCTTCTGGGTTCTATGGTTTAGAGAGCTTCTTATCCAGCTCAGGACATTACCGCGGACTCCGTAGTGATGAAGCTTTGCAGCCAGGCGTTCGTGTGGTACAACATCGAAGCCTTACTGAAGTCCAGTAATATTGCATCGATCTGTTCCCCATCGTCGAGTGCCTGAGAGAGATCTTGGAGTGTAATAAGTAACAGGCTTTCTGTGGACCTTTTCTTCCTGAAGCCATGTTGGGCATCGCACAAGATGTTGTTTCTGTCGAAATGTGCCATGATTTGACTGTGTATCACATGTTCGAGGACTTTGCAGCAGACTGAGGCTAGTGATATGGGCCTGTAGTTTGCAGGTACACTGTGATCGCCTTTCTTGAATATTGGTGTCACGTTTGCTGTTCTCCAGTCTGCTGTGACTTCACCTTGTTCGAGAGATGCCTTGTAGACGAGTGTTAGTGCCGGCGCTATCTCTGTGAGATAGTACTTCAAATATCTAGTTGGAATGTTGTCTGGGCCAGCTGCCTTGTGGGCATCCAGTTCTAGCAGAAGTTTTCTGACCCCGGTGACTCCAACTGTAAAGCTGTGTATGTACGGGCTGGGTTTACCCTACATTGGTGGACTGTATGATGTGTCTACTTTCATGAAGACACTTGTGAACTGGCTGTTCAGGATGGTTGCTTTGTCCTTTGGTTGGCTGTGTGTCATACCTTCTGATTTTAAAGGTGCGATGCCACATCGTTTACCTTTCACATAGGCGTATAGTTTTTGGGGGGTTCTGTCACCACTAACCATGTCTTTGACAAAGTTGTGATAGGCTTTCCTACATTCATTTTTAGTTTCTGTTTTCAGTACTCGGAGTCTGAGAAGATCTTCAGCCTTGCCAGTTTCTTTTGCTTTTTTGAATGCTATTTTTTTGGTCTCGACAGGCGTTTTGCTTTTCTTGAGATCCAGGGTTGATTGAAGCGAGTGGTACTTGTCTTCGATGGTACGTGGCAGGTGATGACAGAGCAGATGATTTTTTTTAAAGATTCCCAGAGAGTGTTGATGTTTGTTTCTGGAGTGTACCTTGAAGTAAAGTCCACAACAAAATTCTCGGTTGCTGAACGGATCTTATCTGTGTCTGCGTTTTTCCATATCAGCATTTTTCTAATTATTCTTCTAATTAGTCTAATTCCTTTAGGACAACCCGCCGGAAATATTGATAGGTGCAAAAAGGAATTACACTGCAACCCTATATTCATTCATTGTAAATTCATCCTACAATTCCTATGGGGAATCAATCAATATATACATGTAATAAATGTGATTTATATATTAAACAGAAATCTCGGGCAATTATTTCAAACTGAAGCCGAGGGTAAAGAACGTAACATCCTCCTCGCAAGTCTTTAAAAGCATAAATATCTTTAACTTGAAAGCAAACACACAAACAAATTCTCACCTGGTTGGATACCCATTCCTGGTCCTCAGGGTCGTCATTGTTGGCCACCGCTGAGCTGGTCCCTAGCGAGGCATCGGGCTCGCTACTGGGCACGTTAGTGCTCATGGTGTGTCATGTTTTAACGTTCAAACGAATTCCCCGTTTCAATTGGCGGGAAAAACGTAAACATGCGATGCTTCTGACGTCATTCCGTAATTGACGCGTTAAAAACGTCGTGCGGTTTGTGTCATGTCCGTTTAACGCCTTCATTCAACTTCTATGGTGGCATACTCACACCGTAGTACCGGCTCCTTATCAGCGAATGCACCACTTTCCAGCGAAGACGAAAACGGAGAGACGGTGGGTAAGTATATATTGGTTTTTATACGTTTTTGCTTTGATTTTCAAAAAAAAAATATTATATAAAGATGTCAGAAGCAATAAATAGTAATAACAGAAAATATAAAGTTGCATAACCTTATAGTTTCCAAGAAAAGGCGAGTTAAAATCGAACATTTTGGGTTGTTGATGATTTGATAATGCCAATAGATGTGTCTGTTATACGAAATATCAAATGCCTACACTTGACTGCATGTAGAGGCGCACGTACGGACGAACACACATGCCTCTGGTGCGGAATATGATAAACAATAGATGTGTGATGTGTCTAAATGAATATTTAATTATAAATTTGAGACAAATGCTTAAATTTGTAACTACATGAAATTTCGCTGATCACTGGTGCCGGTAAAAACATGAAATCGCTAATAACTGGTGCCTTTTTTGTACAACCCGTCACTTCAGGACGTTATATCTCTAATATAAAACAATGAACAATTCTGAAAATTGGTGTGGTTACTGGTGGAACAATGCGCAAAAAGTCTGTAAATTCAGATGTTTGCAAAATAAGCTATTTGCGGCGATAAAACTATATAAACTTGACACAATACATCGAAAACACATAATGTTCGATTTTAAGTCGCCTTTTCTTGGAAAATATAAGGTTCTGTAACATTATATTTTCTGTGATTACTCTTTATTTCCTGTGATTACTCTTTATTGCTTCTGACATCTTATATAAAAAAAATTGAAAATCAAAGCAAAAATGTATAAAAACCGATATATACAAACCCACCGTCTCTCCGTTTTCGTCTTCGCTGGAAAGTGGTCCATTCGCTGATAAGGAACCGGTACTACGGTGTGATACTTCCGCATACGATTCCCAGATAATTTAATGAGAGTTAAACAAATTTTACGATAACTTGAAATATATTTTGCTAAATATTTTGGCGTGTTCGTTAAAATATTACATGTAATTGGTTATGAAGACAAAAGTCAATATGATGTCTGTCATACTTTAAACTTCTGCCCACGATCAAATAGTCGAATGTTGACTACTTTTCAAGAAAAGTTCTCAAATTTTCATACAGTAGAACAGTAAAACAAATTAACAATTAGTTTTATAAAAAAAATACAATTAGATCTAGACAAATACTTCTTTAAGAATACAATTAGAACTAGACAAATACATAAATATTCGTAATGATTGATATTTTGTAAGTACATGTATTCATGGACTATTGCGTGCTGTTCAAATTGTTGTGTATATTTAGAAGACGACATTAAGTGCACGCCAGGAATCGCAAGCATCGATAAAAATAAGGCAACAAAATTGTGTGCGATCGTTTCTTAATAAATGCGGGGGTTGTTTTTTTTTCTAGGAAAGAAATAAAGATTTGCGGCCAAATGTAGTACCAGTAGTTAAGCCAGACGCGGTTGCAGGATTCGGAGTAAGAGCAGGGGGTGGGGGAAAAGAACCTACCAACCCATACATGTATAAACTATATATTTTGCAAAACAATTACAGATACATTTAAGTAATAATTTCGATTTATCGTTGTTTATCGGCCAATAAACAACGATTAGTAGTTCTGATGCGTATGAATTTAACCAAGCTCGCGTTATCCCGAATTGTTTAATATATATATACACGCATCTGAACGACAAAGAGTTGTTTATTGGCCGATAAACAACGATAATGCGAAAATTATTTCGATTTTAACATGATTTGACATATATTTTTGCAATTGTAATTGGAACTACTTTTTACTATGATACGCTCAGAATCGGGACTACTTTTTGCGCTGTTTATTGGGTAGTGTAACAACGATAATTGTGTTCTTTGTCTCTAGAAAAATTAGCTAGTATCATGATAGAATGAACGATATCGTATAATTAAGCTTTTTGCAGCGATTCTAGGCGCACTGACCGTGATAGCCTTATATGAAATGTGATAAACGTTTATAATCCTTCGCCGAAAAAGAATGTCCCAGTCAACCAATGGAAACCAATGCAAGTGAATATCGGCGAGTAATAATATAATAGTGGCCTTAGTGGGGAGCGTTATTGAATGAAATGTCACGTGCATATGGTCCTTTGATTGATGGGGAATGGAGAATCATGGCTCTGAATTTAGCCGAAAGATGGCGCTTTTATTCTTGGTTATTCGGTTAATAGACAATAATTGAACGCATGAGTATTGCTTTTATGAATGGGACGTCAGTTTGGCTTGATCTGCATATTGATGATCTTTACTGTCCAACGCATGACATGAACTGACTTCAATCCACATGCGACGTCCGTATGACTCGATTTCTGTATCTTCTGATGGATTATCTACAGTGCTCTAGATAAACATTGAGTTAAAGGGTACTGATACTCCCTAAATTCGTGAATAAAGGGGTATTTACCCCTCCTTTTAGGCAAAAATAACAAATATCATTGTCTTTTTTAATGATATTAAAGCAGCAGTCCAGACATATTTTAATAAAAATAAAACTTTGCAGAAATCGTTTCTTATGGACATATTACCGATTAAAATGCCAAAGTCCGCATTTAGATAGGTGCACTAATAACGTTTTGTTAACCTTTTGTCGTCTATTTTCTGTATGCGATAACTGGTGATGCCCTCTGGAGTAAATCAGCATGTACATGATTGTATTTTCCGTTCGTACTACGCGTTTTCGAACAAATACGGTATAAAATGCAATCGTAAATAACAAACAGTTTCACACGAACAAACACCTTTGAAGTTCATGAGAACTATTGCCAAATTACGATTTATTGAATTAGATCCCATGGACTGCAACTTTAAGATGCCGCGTGCATTCGTACATATATCGTCTATTCTTCGGCACACCGCACGTATGACCTCCAATTCGATGTCGTAGATTGGTATATTCCCTGTACTTACGATCTTCAATTTGATGTCGTAACATTCGTATACACATCGTTGTACTGCACGTACGATCTTATACGTACGGTCGTATATTCGTACATACATCGATGCAATGCGCTTAGGATCTAAAATGTGATCTCGTGCATTCGTATTTATATTGTTGCACTACACTTACGATCTCCAATGTGATGTCGTACATTCGTATTTATATGGTTGCACCACACTTACGATCTTCAATGTGATGTCCTTCAATTCGTATAAATATTGTATAACCGTATATCTATAGGCAGTTAGGCACCGCAGATAAAACCTTCAATATTCAAGTTTTAATGGCATGAACAATAATTGTAAGTAAAAATAACGGATTTTGTTCTATATTACAAAGAATTCGTGATAAATTTTAAAGTAATTCGTGAGAACATTTAATTATAGGTACAACATGTAGTTGATTTTTATATCGCGACAATCCGTGCCCTTTTGTTAGGTGGGTTGTATAATTGTTATAATTATTATAATTATTATACTTATAAGAAATATGATATACCGATTTGTGGACGAGATCCGCAGTCAGTTCACACGTAACCTGCCCGAAACGGTTTTATCTGGAACTCCGAGAAAATGTTGAGAAATTTAATACCTTGCGGTCAACATAAAGATGATAACCTGTGAACCACGTTGTTTTTTTTTCAAATGAAAAACTAAAATGCACATGGAGATCGCAGACCACCGCCAAGGCAGCTCATCCCCCATGTGCTGTGCATCTAACGAGTTATACAGCTGGGGCCATATTCCAGAAACGTCTTAAGATTATCTTTCAATATTTTCTCTTAAATTCCAATGTTTGAAAGGTAATATTTTGAAAACTACATTTAAATTAATGATTCCAATTACAGTTAAGTAAATGGTAGTTAATACTAAGTTGATAACTAGTGAACATTTAACAGAATTTCATGTATACATGGAATAACATGCTTACGAAAAATTACGAAACGATTTTAAGGCTAAGGATAAGATTGTACTTCAGATGTTTCTGGAATATGGCACTTTTAAATAGATT
Organism: Congeria kusceri; assembly: GCA_027627225.1. NCBI lineage: Eukaryota > Metazoa > Mollusca > Bivalvia > Myida > Dreissenidae > Congeria > Congeria kusceri. The sequence continues at coordinate 7,047,459 of CM051035.1, forward strand.
TATTTAGATTCTTTCAAATAAATCCTGGATCGAGACAGTGATCCGGATCACCACCAAAATCGAGTCATGTGTTCATTGGCCCATTTCCAAACTTCCTAAGACTATTTCAAGCAAATCCGTTCATAACTTTTTGAGCAAAGTTGTTAACTAACCATTCTAACGTCATACTCAATTTTTCTAGTTTTCTATAGACAAAGAACAAAATCATCGTTGTTAAACTACCCAATAAACAACGCAAAAAGTAGTCCTGATTATGAGCGGAGCATAAAACAATGTAGTTCGCATTATAATTTCAAAAATATTAGTGAAATCGTGTTAGAATCGAAGTAATTTTCGCATTATCGTTGTTTATTGGCCGATAAACAACGATAAATCGAAAATTATTTCTTAAACATGTTAGGCCAAAACAAAAAAGTTCTGTGTTTCGGGCAACCCGACCCTACCTAGCGAACCCCTCCCCCCCCCGACCCTAAAGTTTTTTGCGATGATTGTTTTCCGTGAAATCTGTATTCGTCAGATTTTAGAAAATGTTCAATGTTTTGTTGTTGTTTTTTTACCAAAATGTGTCAGTTAAAAAAAAAATAATAATAAAACCTCAATCCCGACCCTACGTAACTTTTTTGAGACCGTTGCCCAAAACACGTTTTTTTTTTTTTTTTTTTTTTTTTTGTTTTTTTTGACTTACTGAAGTGCAGGATTATAAATAAGATATATCAGACATTGTTCACCGAATACTTTTGATACTGTTGTGTAGTTATATCTTCAGTTGCTAAATGGTAAAAGTTGTTGGTTTCCGCTAACCCGACCCCCCCCCCCAAACACACACCTTACCCCCCAGTTTTTTTCCGCGACCCTAAAAGTGTGTTTTTTTTCCTAGTGATCATTAACTTTTTCTGATTTTCGATAAAAGGAGCAGTTTTCGCTAAAATGCGTCTTTTCGGTATTTAGCAAACATTTCGAATAAGTCTGCGTGAGACAGTCGCTCTTCGTATTTAATGACATATACCGTAATGTACTGTTTCTTTATTGGAAGCGTTTAAACATTTAACATGCAGTCCAATATACTTAAACTGTGTGGTGAGTATGCCGCAAAGAAAAAAAAGTTAACTTTTTTATTTATCTACCCTCCCCCTTAATATTTTTTTAGACGAAAGCGGAAATTGCACTGAAAAGAAAAAGACAACATAAACACAAACCAGTGTCGGCAAAAAAAACTTAACCTCCTTAATTTGGTGAAGGTATATATGAATGAAAATGTGAATATGAAAAGCTATGACGTATTAGACTCGCCCCTTCAAGATTAGAACGTTCTTATATGGAGTTTAAACTGATACAATTAATTGTTGTACCGACAGTTCGAACTGCTTAAAACACGGGTCTTCAATTACGCTCGGTTAAAGATCTACGGGAAGAATTGTTCTAGCAAATATTAATGGTGCCAGCGCCAGATTTGGAGACCTTGAGAAGGGCCGAGGCGTCATGGTAAATAAGGCCGATATTTTAAATACATTGCTTAAAGGTCTCTAATGTAATAGTGAAGAAAACTCTCGATCTTGGTTAAAAAAAATCATAAATGTATTATTTTCGAGATGGCATGTCGTTTATCCATAAAAATAGCAACGCTTCACTTAACCATCTAGAGAAGTTCTACATTACTATCTATATATTTCTTCATTTATGCACCTATCAATATTTCCCCCCAGGGGGGAGCGGGGGGCAATCCCAGGGGAATTTGGCCATATGTGTTTTCGGGGATCTAGCATAGAGACAAGCATTTTTGTCTAAATCCCCTTTGTGGGGATGCTTAATTGGTGTATCAAATGGCCCGGGAGCCAATATTACCGGGATCTAAAATCCGAACAAAGTCTATTTCCCGGGATCTGGAATCATTCGGCGTGTCTAATTCCCGCCTGTCGGGAATTGCTTTCAGTCCAAAGTATCTTATATGCCCGCCGCCCCCTCCCACCCCCCCCCCCCTGCCGGGGGGAAATATGGAGAGGTGCATTAGTGCAATTGCTGATATATATTTATATAAGTTTTATTTTAATTTTCTAATTAAGTAAATTAATAAAAATTCCCTTCTATAAAGTAATTTTTGCATCGTTGGAAAAACGTCAAACATGTAAGTTTAAAACAATATTTCTCTCAAGTAAGTACACATGACTAACTAGAACTCCACGAATCGGATGTGTCGCCTGACGGGGCATAATTCAAGTAGGATAAGAGCAATTATGCCGAAAACCGAACTTAACCTTCTTTTTATGCGTTCTAACACTTCCCTAAAGTTCCATCATGATTGCACAAAAGCTTCTTAAGTTATTGTCTGTACTAGCCTTATTTGAAGTTTTTTTAAACAAGGGGGCATAACTCAAGTACGATAGGAGTAATTATGTCGAAAACCAAACTTTAACTTCCTTCTATGCCTATTAACACTGCCCTAAAGTTTCATAATGATTGGACGAAAACTTCTCAAGTTATTGTCTGCAAAAGCTGAAGGGAACGCAGCCGACGCCACCGCCGCCGCCAAAAATAACCCGTATATGTCGCCTTTTCAGGCGACACAAAAACGGACTTTAAACCATTAAAAAAAACATCAACAGCCAGATTGGCCCTGCAATCTTGGGAGAGAAATACAGCTCGGTTCCAGAAACGAGCCTCTAATAGAGAATTTCCGCCCTATTACACCGTCATAGTCGCTATATATAGACGCATTCGCCACAATATGACTACAGTCTTATAATGAAATCATAGACGGCTATATTGGAATGATTCTGGCTTTGGTCAACATCGGATACTCGTACACGATCACCGCATCGGAATCCGTGAAGAAGGTATGTGTGTTTTGATATTGTTAGTTAGAGTGATGTGGAATTATAACTGTGAACAATTATTATCAAAGTTTGACATTTAATATATAAATTTATAATATACAATCAAATAAAACTTGTGTAAAACGCTAATATTGACACGGAAGATTTCAGTAGACAGATTGAAGTGATGTCTGCCTTGCGATCAGGAGGTTGTAAGTTCGATCCCTGCTCAGAAGCTTTCAAGTGATCGTTCTACCCAGAAAACGAACTCAACCGGTGTCTTAATAACCCTTTAATCGAAATATAATAAACAGGGTTCAACTAAAATGTTCGCTGCTTAAATGCTATGCGGATTTTTATTGGACTACAAATATTTTATTGTACTACAAATATAAAGGCATTCTAGCCGGGTCCAGCTAGCTCAGTTGGTAGAGCGCTGGACTGTCAATCCGGGGATCGTGAGTTCGAACCCCAGCCCGGCCACATACCTTGTGTGGGGATTGGTCATGAAATTATTACTAAGGCCATTCCCTCCTACCTGTGTTTCAAGTAGGGTAGTGGTCAGTTACTGGCATAGGTATGTGCACTTAGTTCTGGTTAACCGCTTAGATCTGCTAAGCTTGCCCCAGGATAAGTGTTACTGTAGTAGGTTAACTGACCACCGTGATATGACTGAAATACTGTTAAAAACGGCGAAAAATCCAAACAAACAAAATAATAAAGGCATTCTGAATGCAGTTATTTCTTAGCGGGGCGAGTGAGTAGTACTTAATTAAATTATTACATGACGCCTAACAACAAAGTTAACGATATTTTACCATTCAAACCACGAATGCACTTACAAAATGAGTGCATTCTAATTTGCTAAAAGAGTTTAGATCTATATTATAATTTATTATTACTTTTATTGTATTATTTTTGTGCTCAATATTTACCCTTCAAAATCAGAATAATAATACGAAATGAGTAGATCTATATTATTATTATTATCATTATTATTATTATTACTTTTGTTATTATTATTATTACTATTACTATTAATAGTGTTATTATTAATATAATTACGTGTATATGATGTCAAAATAATGCATAAATATCATTTTGGTTTTGTGAAACAACTCGCGTTAATACTATAGAAAATGCCAACAAGCGTTTAAAGCAACCCTATGTTTTAAGATTTTTTTTTACATTTTACAAATAATCATTAAATATTGTTTCACATACCTCAGTTATATCTTTGTATACATGTGGCTGTTTATACTAAATCTTAATACATGTTGTTTTAACAGTATTTGATTGTAATAATACATTAATTTCGTGTTTTTTTTTTCAATATTTATGTAAAGTAAAATTAATTATGTATCTTTAATAAGAAGTGCTGACTTTTTAAATCTGCTAATGAAATTTATAGTCACTGAAGCCTCCCACCCACCCCCGGTGACAGCATTTAGATTTAAAAATATTTCAAATCGTATGCTAGGCAAATGTAAAAAAAAAATCGGTAAACTTCTATTCTTTACAAGTATTCTAATATTAATTTATTCTTAATATCTTTAATCAAATACACTTATCTTCTATGTTCATTAAAAGTGACAGTTTGTTTTATTCTTTACTTTTTCACTCTAGTGTTAGATGTCTAATCCACGAAAGATGTTTTCGCTCGGTTGGTAAAATAAAAAGCATGAACATAAGGAATTACATAAAAATGAAGAGTCGACAAACGTGTTTTTTAATTTATTTGACATTTTAGTGTTTCTAATTGTTATTTTTATGTTGTTCTATATCTGATATCAAGTTATTCTATCACTTTCACCTGCTTATTTTGAAAATTAATTGCTATCAAAAATCGTATTTACCTACTTTAACAGTAATTCATAATTTCTAAGTAAAGCAGTCCACTCGCTCCATAACTGGGTAAGTTACTGGGTAAGTTAATTATTCCATATTTTTCTTCGTATTTGTCTTAATTGCGTCTAAATGCTTCGTAATTAAATATAAAACGTGCAGTTATTATTTCTAATAGTCTCTATTTATTTTACTTTTCTTTTATTTTTGACATTCATTTTAAAATTGTGTTTAAAGGTATTTTTAACAGATGAAACAGTGAAATAAATCACAATTTAAAAAAAAAAAAAACGGTTGATAATTATTATAATAATAAGCTATTGTGTTATAAATTATTCCCTCAGTAAAATACATCGAGCTATAGACAGTTTAAAACTATTTAGGTAAGTCACTGAATTAATTTAGTTAATTAATTTAATTAATTTAAACGACAATGAACTCTTCGATTCGACCCACGGTGTCAGTCGGTTGGACAATTCAGTTCTGAATCCAATGCATACGTGCTGTGTGGTGTATTGTTATTATGGATTTCAATTATTGCATTACATGTGCATAAAACATGAAAGTAAAAACTTATTAATAAGTTTATATTTTCATGTTTAAATTATAAGTTTTCTTAAGTTAATCAATGTCGCCGGTGTATTTTTCGTCCGTAGATTAAACCTTTAATACAGTATCAGTACCGGCTGGACAATAAGGCCAAAAAAGGTTGGTTTCCGCTTACATCTCAACAAAATCTGGGAGGGGAGGTAAAATATAACTGTTTTTCTTTAACTTGTTTTTCTTGAATTTTGTTTTTCTTCGCCGCATATTCACTACACAGTTTAACTATACTGGACTGCATGTGAATGTTTAAACGCCTCACAACAAAGAAAGTGTACCTTAACTGTATATAAGGTCCTAGAAAAGAGATTTCTGGCAAGAAACTTATAACATAAGCGAAAACGGCTCAGTTTTCCCAAAAATCATAGTTTATGATTTATAGGCAAAAAAACTTGTAGGGTCGACAGAAAAAATTAACGGGAGAGGGGGGGTCATGTAAGCGAAAACCAACAACTTTTTTTACGCCTAATTATATATTTGACATAGATTCCATTATAATGTAGTAATAATTGTTCAGTAGCACATTCGCATTTCCCCAAATGTGCCTTTTAGTTAAAACGGGTGGGCGCCATGTCTGTCTATATCCGCCACACTGTGACCATGCACTATTCCATTGGGTATACTGCACCTATCAATATTTTCCCCCGGCGGAGAGCGGCGGGCATATACGGGACTTTAGACTGAAAGCAATTACCGACAGGCAGGAATTTGACACGCCGAATGATTCCGGGTCCCGGGAGATAGACATTTTTCGGATTTTAGACCCCGGTAATATAGGCCCCCGGGCCATTTAATACACAAATTAAGTATCCCCCACTGAGGGGATTTAGACAAAAAAGCTTGGCTCTAGGGTTGAGGATTTGATCCACAAAATACAATTTATCAAATTCCCTTGGGATTGCCCGCCGCTCCCCATCTGGGGTAAATATTGATAGGCACATAAGGGAACATATGGGATCTGAAAAGGTATTGAAGGGTGCTGCTCAAAAGGAGCAGGAGGGAAGCCAGACTGATTCTTTGCCATTTTAAAATTATTTAGTAAATCCATGTTTTTTTATTTGCAAATACATTACATTTCAAAATATATTTAACAGCTAACGAGTCCAGTGGGTCAGCGATAGGGGGGGGGGTCAAAAAAGGAGCAATGTGCAGCAGGCTCTTTCCTTTATTGGGATACTGTATATACTGTATATAAAGACGTTGTTATATATAGACATATATAATCTTATAAGTATGTGAACGTTCCACATTTATTTTTCAGGAGGCTGGCAGTTACCTTTGAACATGCGCGGCAGGTTTATGCTCACTGGTTTGCTTGTGTTTCTGAACTTGCATCCGCACCCGGATGTAGCAGGTGCCTTAGAAGACATTAATGACCTAAGAAGCGCCATCTTAAACGAACTTCGGCATTTATTGGAGGTTCACGAATGGCTTCAGGAGAAGGAAACGGAGGCGGAACCATTTTCGGAAGCTTCCGGATATATCTCGTTCAATGTCAGACCTTTCCAGTATGGCGAGTTTGGTAATCTAAAGAAAAGGCCGCATCGATCCGAGCAGTCACGTGATTCAGGTCACAATTCCTTGCAACAGACCAGTGATGTCATCAGATCTAAACGGTATTTCGAACACGTATCGACGCGGCATTCCGTCATTTCGAATACTGAAATTAGAAAATTTCCCTATTACAACGTGGTAAAGCTATCCTCCGGATGTACCGGCACGCTACTCACACCAGAGCACGTGCTTACCGCGGCTCATTGCGTGCACGATGGGGAAGGATTCAAAAACAACATGGAGATGCTAAAAGTTGAAGTTCCAAACAAAGTCGGCTACAGGATACACTACATATTAAAGATCAACGTTCCGCTTCGATGGCTTAAAATGCGCTTCCATCCGGATATTGCGCGCGCAGCTTTCGACTATGCCGTTCTACAACTAGACCTTCCGGTCGGCGGTCGGGACACATTCATGCAGCTTGCGTTGCCGACGACGAAGATTCTCCACTCAGATTTAAATTTTCTGTCCTTTAATACCGATCACTCATTCTGGTTACAAGAATCCACGTGTTTCGCGCGCGATAATTTACTTCTTTTTGGCGGGAACGTGGCGCTACGCACGTGCGAATCCACGAGCGGTAACTCTGGTGCCGCGGTGTTCACTGATAGCGTTCTCAGCAGAAATAAAATCGTCGGTCTGATGTCGAATTCGATATCGCCTAGTACCGGAAGTTCACTTGGCGAGAATAAGTCTCTGGATACGATAACTTTGTTGACGATGGATAAATGCGTCGATATCTGTGCTATGATTCATCCGCTAGGGGAGAAATATGAGGTATGCGAGACTGTGAGGAATTCGAACGAGGAATATCTGCACGTGGGATCCAGTAGGCTTTTGCCCTTCTTTGGATAGTTCAGTGCAGGGGCCACATACATAAAGCTCCTCAGCAGAATCTTAACTTAAGATTTACTTATGAGAACATTTTAAATATTTTTACCACTTGAAACTCGATTTTTTAAGAATTGAAAGCACATGTTGGTTCTTTACCAGAAGCCAGAATAAAGACGTTAAATGCAAACAATACAACTTTAAATGAAACACCACTATTTGCATTTAATTTTGTCCTTTTACAAAGACACTATCAAATTATCAACATTTATTAACCAATATTTGTTTCCGTCATCGCTTTTTAGTCATATTCATGCTTACATGTCAATGTCCAATGTCAGGTTAATTTCGTCGTGCTATATATAGCCCGGAAAATTGTACCTGATACTGACACTTATGCACGAATATCAAGTGCAAATCGACTACCATGAAAAGAGTACTTTCCTTATTGGAATCGAGTTAATATAATACCATTTCATTGAACCTACGCTGTGCAGCTATTTTTATATCAAACAACACACGAAACACGTGCACGAACAAAACCGAGAATAACTAAAGGAGATACTCGACCGTAATTCAAAAGTAAAGTTATGCTTACATAGTGTCAGCTCAAGTTGTTAGGGAAATATCAACAGTAATGTCATAGATCATTCCAGCTTGTTTTTACTCTAACATTTGAAACACCTCCCCAGCTGTGGTTATATGCGGACACATTTTGCATTGACTCGGTCGTTTATTTAAGATTTACCCCATTTTTCCCAATTACTGAACAATTAACAAAGCTACTTACTCGTATATTATCGTTTACGATATTGCAATAAATATGCACTATATCACAGTGTGTCGTTGACTGTAGCCTATGTCTCCTGCAAATCAAATTTCGGACCACATCGAAGTAATCACCGTTACGTATAGTAACGTTAAGTGCCTGACACTGGTGACCTAATGTCTCAACCTCCCCGCAGATATTTGACTGGACCTGAGCATAGCTCAAATAAAATCCCTCGCGTCATAACAAACCACGTGAGTATGATCGATTAAAATCTCCAAGTTATTATTTATGGTTTTTATTAGTTGTTTTCTTTTCCCTTTTTCATATAAATTAACTGTAAATGATATATAAAAAGTCCAGTTATGTAAACATTGCACTGAGTTCCATCTGAAAGTTGCTAAAACGTAATCCTTTTAGATTTGGAAGGATTTTACTGGTGATAGCAGTGGTTACTGTTAACCGCTACGTGAGGTAACCGCTGTGAAGAGTTTGCTAATGTCCATAGCTGTAGCTATGAAAATCATATGAAACCAGTGCGTTCGGGGCGATGCTCTGGCTTGGTTGTTCAGAAATGTCGTTCAGTATTTAACATCACGCGAAGTGCCCGGACGTTTACCTAGGATTTCACTTCCATAAATACTGCACGGCTTGGAGATTTTGGAGATGCATTGAAAGAGAGCCAATTATACTTCCGAGGTGGCGCTAATGACAGGAAGTGCGGGAAAAAATAAACACTGCATGATAGAAGGTGAAGTAAATAATCGTTTCTGAATTTAACTACATTGTCCGATTTTTTAAAGGGTATAGTGTTGTCAAAAAATATTAAACCAACTCACCTTTTATAAGCGTTGACTTTTTCCCCATTTCTTTCTGTCATTAGCGCCATCTCGGAAGTATTGTTGGCTCTTTTTTCAATACATCTCCAAAAAGAAGTGGTGCCAGTGATTACATGCATCTCCAAAAAGAGATGGAGCCAGTGATTACAGGCCATGTTCTGGTATTAATGTTTCATACCGTGATAACAATTTCATCAAAGTATCTGCATTATGATTAGCCTTGCGCTATTACATCAACGTTTATTAACCTTAAGCGGAGTTCTATTTGAATGAAATATGATGACAATACTTGTATACATTTATAGCGAAATAGAGAGATTGGGAACAGTTCATGTTGACTGAATTAGATACAACTGATGTTAAACGTTTTAGTAAGGAAAAAGTGAATGAATGAAAAATGGTAGTGTGTTAGTGCATTACCGCATGAACTTCTTTCGTAAGTATGTACCTGTATCTGTTATTGTACATGAAGGGAAGAAGCGGGGTATATTATAGTCCATAGGCGATTTAGAGGGGGTGGAAGCGGCGTACGACCCCTCTAAAATTGTCAAACATTCGGTTTGTAAACCTTTAACTATATTAAAACATATATTTCGTTGCCATGGATGTGTTCTTCAATCCATTTATTGTCATAAATATACCAATTTTTCCGTATTTTCGTTAAATTGTTTCGTTTTGTCGATATTATACCAGTCCGATATATATCCCACGGTATGAGAGCAGTTTGTTGGCAGCTTTTTACTGTTACTGATGTGTCCGACCCCTCTAATTCAAAATCCTGTATCAGCGTCTGTTATAGGCGTCAGTTTACTTTCGTTTTCCATTTAAGTCGTTTGTCAATTATTATTCAATAAAGCAATTAAATTCACTTATTACTTTGTTGAAGTGTGACAGAAATGCAAATCCTCCAACTAGTTTTCTTAATATACTATGAATATTTGTACTTTTGTACTTTTGATGAGTCATTGCACAGCACAATTTCATATTGACCAACACAATCCAAACAGTACAAGAAAAACATTAAAAGGTCGCAAGTGTGTAACAGATATGGTGTCCGCCTTGCGGCCGGGAGGTCGTGAGTTCGATCTTTTACAAAAGACATCAAGTACTGGTTTTTCCCAGGAAACGGACTCGAAAGTGTCTCAAAAGGCCTAAGGCTTTCGACATAATCGAGCTCAAATAAATAGGTTTAAACTAAAAACATCAAGAAGTAAGAAGTTTTGACTCCGTTGGTGCTCAAACCTAAGACCATGGATCAAAAGTCTGTCAGGCAAACCGTGAGGCCAGCATTATGTGCATGTTTTAAATGTTATGTAGAGAATCTAAGTGATAAACGTGTTTTCTAGAATACCAACGAAGGCAATACAAACGCTTTATAATGTAACTTCATTTAAATTGATGTTTATCCACAAACAGCAAATTAGGTCCAAAATAGTTCTATGTCATATGTAAAATTTGTCTCCTTTATATATAATGTACTTTTTCTTTATTTTTAATTTTGAAAAAAGGAAATGGTTAATTTGCAATTCCGTGCGTAGGCCCCGCGGTTTGTTATAATAAAATGCGCGTTGAGTTTTTAAAACAAAACAGCCATAGGGATATAAAATGCAGAACTTATGTTGATCACATTTAAGTATAAACAAATCAGAAAAAGGCAACAAATGCAAAGAAATTTGACACTATAAAGAAAAATATATCCGGGATGAGAAAGAACAACAACAACAACATCTTTCTTGACCGTTACGGACCCTAGGTTCCGGCAGTTAAATTTCCATCCATACAAGACAACGCGAAATTTATTTCGCATCTTCACCCTCAGAAATTTCATGGCAAAACACGAAATGTGAACGATATGGTATATAATTATCACCCTGACATTTTTTAACGCTTCTCGTCTTCACGTTTAACCAAAGTCGATAAATCTGTAGAAAATACAAACTAAAATGTCGCGTTGTCGCATTTTTGCACTGTCGCATCGTTATTGGAAAACTACCCTCCAAGAAATGTTATAATTATCTGAACACCAAGATTTAGTGTTTGCATTTCAATTCAGAGCGCAACACAGTGCTCGACGGTAAGTATATCACTATATGGTAAACTTTATAAGAATTCCAAAATGCCCAATCCGTTTAACCCAAAATATGAAAACTGACAATACGATTAGGCCCCCCCAAAAGGTTGGATTCCGCTTACGTCTCCAAAAATCTTCGCCGCATATTCACCACACAGTTCAAGAATATTTGACTGCATGTAAATGTTTAAACGCCTCCCAACAAAGAAACTGTACCTTAACTATAAATAAGTTCGTTGAAAAAGAAATGTCTGGCAAGAAACTCATAATTTAAGCGAAAACTGCTGTTTTTCCCCCGAAAATCAGAAAAAAAAGTTATAATTGATAGGTAACAATACGGCGGAAACACATAGGACGGGGAGGGTCGGCTAAGCGCCTTATTAGTTAGAAGCATTAGTTCTTCGGTTTGCTTTTTTCTTTCGATTACGCAACGTGTAATCCCGAGTGTGTAAGTTGCAGCACCGTCCAAATGTCATATATATGTACACGGAATACAATCGTGGAAAATAAACCTACGAATGACAGCGCATCAAAAGTTATGGTGGCATACTAATATCTGCATAAGATAACCCAGATATTTTTCGTGAAAATCTTACTAGTTTTCAAGACTAGCCAACTTTTTTTAAATTAATGTTATGTTTGTTAAAATTGTGGGATACGAGCTTACCAAAAGGTGTAAGGGTAAACCTATTGAAGGTACGAGTTTACCAGATATAGGGTACGAGTTGACAAAAAGAGGTACAAGTTTACCAGGGTACGGATTAACTAGGGTACCTGTTGACCAGTTACCAATATTTTTTGCGAAGGGCTTAATATTTTCTCGAAACCTTGGCGATTTTTCGCGCTAAGTAACAATATTTCGCAAAAAAATCAGATTATCTTACGCAGTAGTGAGCACTAATTAGACTTTTTTTCTTGAAAACCTCCAACGTGTTTTGCGAAAGATTTTCAAATTTTCCTGAAAATTGCTTTAAGGGACCTGTTCAAATATTGGTTAATTGCAAATTTTCTAAATTGTTGTCGTAGTTTCCAACAAGATTCTGTGTTTGATAAACACATTCCCCCGGTTGGTGCTGGATAGCATGTTTCTTAGTCCAAATAAGGTCAAGGTAAAGTGAGGTTGGGTGATATGGGTGGATTGGGAACGGTCTGTGTAAATATCCCAGTGTTGGTGATGGAAGAAACGGTAAAATCTAGTTAACCAAGGAATGGCACTTTTGAATTATTATAAGTCTAAATTAGGTCAAGGTCAAGGTGAAAGTGAGGTTGGGCGATATGGGTGGATTGGGGATGGACATAAACAACAACTGTGTAAGTATCCAACTGTTGTAGCAAGCGGTGTTGGTGCTAGACGAAACGGTAAAATCTAGTTAACCAAGAAAATCCCCATTTGAATTATTCTAAGTGCAAATTAGGTCAAGGTCAACGTGAGGTTAGGTGATATGGGTGTATAGGGAATGGTCATAAGCAACAACTGTGTAAGTATCCATGTGTTGTAGTTAGCAGTGTTGGAGCTAGACGAAACGGTAAAATCTGCTTAACCTTGTCACGGACGGACGGAAGGACGGACGGACGGACGGACGGAAGGACGGACGGACAGGACAATCGCTATATGCCTCCCGCATCAAGCATAAAGGAAATGACACATATTATACACACAAGCGAATAACAATTATCACTAAAAATACATTGAAAATATCGTTTCGTTTATTCGAAATGGATAAATTTATAACGCTTTTTATCAGTATTTTGCTAAACACGTGTATCACTTACATTACGTATATCTCCGAATGGCCGAGTGGTTAGCGCTTGGGAATTTTGATCTCAAGGGTACCGGGTTCGAGTCCCGGCGTAGGCATACTTTTTTCAATATATAATATTTGTTATATATTATTCCAAATGCTGTAGTTTTTGCAGTTAAAACATTTAATGCTATTTTTCAAAATTATGAAAAATCTGTGAACAATTCCCTTTAACATTTCATGAAAATTAAAAGTTTATCTTATGCAGAAAATATGCCATGATAAAAAAAACATAACGCGCGCGTTTTAGTGCCGTCACATGGCGACTACCGCCATGTTGAAACTTTTAGATAGAAAGCGTTTTTCGCACTAGATGCAGGGATTAATGAATGTAGATGTCAAGAGCAAACATAATTTAAATTACGCCTTTTGCAGAATGTCAAACCAATATAGCGTTAAATATCACTTTCCATACTAAATTGATATTTTGGCCTGCAGCCATTATTGTATGCATCACTATCGTGAAAGCGCTTTCATAACGCAATCTTCTTATGATATTGATCACCATCGTGATCATTGGAGCGACTTATGCAAGCGCCTTCCGGACACGGAAACTGTCTTTCTGGAGAAAAGCGCTTGCAACGTGTAAAAGATGCTCTATTCGATCGAATGAGACACACTTGGAATTAAACGCGCGAAAATGATTCTGAGATTTCAAAATTTCCAGCGTACGATTTATTCCTGGTATAAATAAGAGGGCATGGCTAATGTACGGAAGCACGTTTTTAACGTGCATTTTCGGTGGCGGAAGCAAAACTACGAGTAATGCACCTATCAATATTTTCCCCCGGGCTGGGGGAGAGGCGGGCCTATGAAAGCGATTCCCGACAGACGGGAATTTGACACGCGGAATAATTCTGGGTCACGGGAAATAGACTTCGTCGGATTTTAGATCCCGTAACCCCAAGCATCTCCCACTGTGTGATTAAGACAAAAATGCTTGGCTCTAGGGTGGGGAATTAGATCCCAAAGAATAAAATTAGTAAAATTCCCCTAGGTCAGTCCGCCGCTCACCCCCCCCCCCTCCCTGGGGGCGGGGGAATATAATAGGTGCATAATTTGTTGTTGTTGATGTTGTTTTAAAGTCGTTTCTTCTTTTTACAAATAATAAAGCTCAGCAAGAACATAACTGCATCAGATGACACAAGTGCAGCGACTGGTTTGTACTTGGCTATCAATAATAATTCTCCAACTGGTATACGGCGCACAGGCACTTTGCGCGTTGCTGTATGATAAAAATAAGTGAACATCTCATTTTAATTATTTGACAAATAATCGATAAATGACGAAACAACAACTTTTCTGGAAAAAAATCACTATCGTAAAAAAAAATTCGAATATACTGAAATCAGTTGAACCGTTTCCATATGTCCGCAATCCGTATCCGCAAAGCGCATCCGCAAAAGCCGTCCGGAAAAAAATCGCTCCGTGAGCGATTTTATGCGGATGCGGACGACATTGGACCTCTCTCAGTAAGTTGAACGAAATGCTTCAGACATAAAACATCGCAAAGGTAGCAGAAAAAATACAGGAACACCCGAATATCGCAAGATTTATATGAGACTTCCTGATTATAATAAATCGATAATAACGAGTAACATTTGTAGAATGATGGACGCAACGTCCCTGTGTCCCTGTGTCCGTAGATGTAAGTGGTGGAGAAGTGTTCCCAATCCATTTGTTAATGTTTTTGCACATTCGCATAAATATTTACAGAGGACAATTTTAAAATGTTAACATAATTCTTGCTCAGACATATTTTTGACATAAGAAACCAAAGTACAATATTCGAAGGTAAATGCGGATACATGGAAAAGACCATGTTTAAGAAAATCTATCGAAAATTGTTGAAGTTATGAATCACCAAACCAATGTTCCCAATGGCTGGGGGTCTGAAGTTGAATACCTTGTTATATATATGTATTTGATAGTGATTATATTTTTTCTAACCTTTTTTCAAAATATCTTGATTATTTGTAATAAGAATTAATGTGTTCACTACTTATAATCACAGCAACGCGCTAAATGCCTGTCATGGATTTCCGATGCAATCTTCGGACGAAACGGAGCGACGGAAGTTCCCAGACTCCCTACGTCGGTCAGCTGATCAACGCCTACCAGTTTGACAGCTACACAGGCAACTACATGTGACTGATAGTCACTTACTGAGATTAGCTTGAAGCTGTACAATTCAAATAAATTGTTCCTATTACATGTAGTTTTACAGAGAACTAAGAACAGTACTTGGTGTCACTCGATGAGCATAATCAACTACAGCATCTGATGAGATTTAGAAATATAAAAGACAGCTCTGTGTCAAATTTATGATTTGTGTTTATACCGGTACTCGTCTCCCTACACAGAACATGAGGAAAAATACACGAAAATACAATACAATACAATACAGTACAGTACGGTACGGTACGGTACGGTACGGTACGGAACGGTACGATACGATACGATACGATACGATACGATACGATAAAATAGAACACAATATATTTCAATTGAATGCAAAGCATAATACAATACAATACAATACAATACAGTACGGTACGGTACGGTACAGTACAAGACATCAGTACAGTATAGTATAGTACAGTACAATACAATACAATACAATACTAAAATACGATACGATACGATAAAATAAATATAGTTCAATGGAATGCAATGCAACGCAGTGCAATACTATACAAAATAATGCAACACGTTACGATATCATACAAAATATAAATGAAATATATAATATAAATATAACTTATATAACTTATGCGGATTTAGAATACGTGCCCAAGTCGTAAATTTGTCTAAAATTCGATTTCTTAACAACTGATTCATGCTCTCTCAGTGAATAAGTTTAACAGGTTTCTTATATTGTTTTGTTGCACATAAGATTATTACACGTCTAGAAGCTCTGTTCAAAGCTATACTATATCGTGCAATTTTATTTTCATTCTTTTGCAGAATTTATAATTTATACCTGCATATCTAGGATAGGTACTGAAATTGTCCGCACCCGATATTTACATATAATATAATGTGATATATGATGTAATATGATGTAATATAACATAATATAATATAATATAATGTAATGTAATGTAGTGTAGTGTAGTGTAGTGTAGTGTAGTGTAGTGTAGTGTAGTGTAGTGTAGTGTAGTGTAGTGTAGTGTAGTGTAGTGTAGTGTAGTGTAGTGTAGTGTAGTGTAGTGTAGTGTAGTGTAGTGTAGTGTAGTGTAGTGTAGTATAGTGTAGTGTAGTGTAGTGTAGTATGCGATGCGATGCGATGCGATGCGATGAGATACGATACGATACGATAATATTAAGCGGTACACATTTAGTTGCTAGCTGCGAAAGATTACTTTATATATTATTTTTTTCTGTCGATATTTATTTCACCGATTGATAAAACATGTATATTGTTAAGATTTTAAACAGGTATATAATAAATATATTACTTTGATATAGGCATTTATTATAAACAATTATAATTACTGCAAATGTTTTTTTTTTTTTTACAATAAATATACTTGTGCAACTTTGACTTTATATACTTAGTCATAATTGTTTTATCTATAATCGTTTATAATTTGTTTATATTATACATTGATATCGAATTTTTTATTACGATTTTAAAGAGTGTTGCATCTTTAAACAAGAGCAGCGAAAACACCAACAACAAGAAACAACAAAATATTGTTTTCATCTTCACGAGCAACATTATCAGCAACAAACAAACAGAATCTATATGTAACTACTCAACAATATTGTGCACTGCTGTACAATATTTAGTAACCAGTACTTATTTTCAATACTTGTCCATGATTGTATACATTATGTCTGTTAAATGATCACATAATATTTATTAAGACCATGTGCCCATTAAAGAACACTTGTATTAATATTGTATTACACCAGACTTTCAACGCGTCTTCAGGGGCCAACATTTCACAGTAATATGGATACTCCCCCCCTCCCCCCCCACCCCAAAAAAAGAAAAAAAGTTGGTTTCCGCTTACATCTTAAAAATAAATTTAGGAGGGGAGGTAAAATATCACTTTTTTTTATTAAACTTGTTTTTTCTTCACCGCATATTCACCAGACAGTTTAAATATACTGGACTGCATTGTTTAAACGCCTCCCAACAAAGAAACATTACTTTAACTATAAATAAGGTCATAGAAAAAGATATTTCTGGCAAGAAACTTATAATATATGCTCTTTGTCCCGAAAATCAGGAAAGTTATTGATTGATAGGCAAAAAAACACTTTAGGGTCGGCGGAAAAATAAGGCGGGGTCGCGTAAGCGGAAACCAACAACTTGTTTCAATAAATATATGCATCATGATATAAACGTCCTTTTGGCTTAGAATATACGCTCACAGACAATTTTTAGACATGCACGAAATCGATATTTTTTATATAAAGGGCGGTATTTAATCATCTACTATTTTTTATTTTCACAGACAATCTTATTATCGTCTTATCATAAAATCATCCACATTTAATTGCATTGTTTTAATTGAATCTTTTTCTGTATGTTTTGTTTTCAATATTTTGTGACAGCCCTCTCGTATACACTTTATATGTACTTTACACTTTACTTTATATGTACTTTACACTTTTTCGTAAAATATTTCGTAACTTACAACAAGCATGGAATTTTTCTTGAAACAAACAATATATAATAGGCATAAACTCCCAGAGAATTATGGGAAATGATAAAATGACTTTTCTGTGATACAATTAGGCCCCCCCCCCCCCTCCAAAAAAAAGTCCCGTTTCTGGTCTCCCGACCGACCCTTTACTTTTGCTGCCGACCCTACATATTTTTGGTCCAAAAATAATGTATTTATTTCCGCCGATAAATATTCGTATTCATTTTACCAAACAAGATTTTAATTGGCTATCGCGTTTCATAAACCTGATAATGATTCACTGTTGCACATGGTACATATTTTACCAAATTGTGTCCATGTTTTTTATTGTTATTTTCTGGAATATTGAACTAAATTTACTTTCATCAAAAACGTAAACGTTGCCATTGTAATTGCTAACGGCTTGCAGATTTTAAAGGCCTGGCTAATTGATGACGTTGCGCTTTCACTCCTCTCAGTTGTAACAGGTGTTATTATCAATGTTTTTAACGGATTTGATTGTTTATTCAAATTGGAAATATGATTGCAAGGTAAATAGGGTGCAATGTTTCGTTAATTAAAAATTATGAATTAAATATAAAATAAAATATCACTAACATTTTCAAAAAACATACATGACTGAAAAAGACTGTTACCGTGTACAACGCGCGTCGAATTTGCATAGCTGAATTTGAGGGTAAAAATGTGCGCGTAATACATGAAGTACCATAATACACGGTACTCATCTGAATAGAAACATATATGGAACACACACATCATTCTCCCATCATAAAAAAAAATAAAATAGAAACAAATCCCTACCTACCGACCCTTATTTTTTGGGCAGGAGACCAGAAACGAAACTATTTTTTTTGGCCTTACAATAATTGTTTCTTGGAAAAAAGCACTAAACAGTTTTCAGTGTTTTGACATTTACCTATAACACGGATAATCCTAACGCAGTGCAGCGACCCTAACGCAGTGCAGCGACCCTAACGAAGTGCCAAAATGGCGGATGGAAAGTCGGGGCTACTTTGTTTTATCATATTTTCTTATGTACAGTATGTTTTGGTTGTAATATCCACCGCCATTGATCAAATAAGTATTAAATTCAACATACCTAATGTTACATCTAGGAATTATTGGGTTGTAAGATGGAATGCCGAGGAACAAGGCCAAACATCCAACTAAAATATTTATAAAAAAAATTAAAAAAATAATTACATGCTTTAAATTGCCATATTATTTCGTTGTTTGGAAGCAAACATATACTGCTTCAATATTATTTATGAATACTTTAAAGGAACATTTTATATAATAGCCAAGCCGTTAGAAATATTATTTAATTACATTTTAGATACAAAACAATTTCCCAAAAGCTGGTCATCCGGAGTGATTGTGCCACTCTATAAACGAGGAGATAGTTCCGACCCAAATAATTATAAGGGTATCACGTTGATAAGTTGTTTTGCGATATTATTTACAGGAGTGATAAACGAACGCTTAAAATCTTGAATGGAAACCTATGATATTTGAATAGATGCTCAATTCGGTTTTAACCCCAACTGTAGTACTGTCGACGCAATTTTTATTCTTAATGCTTTAATAGTGAAAAAAACAGCTACTGAATAAAAATAAACTCTTCTGTTGCTACGTCGATTACCGGAAGGCATATGACGTCATCAGTCGAGGACAAAATGATTCGATCAGGCGTTGATGGCAAGTTAATATCTATCATTCGCTCTACGTATAATGAGGTCAAACTTCAAGTAAAACATATGGGCTCACTTTCGGACCTTTTTAGTAGTAATGTCGGTTTATTACAAGGGGAGATAACTTCGCCGATCATGTTTTCACTATTTGTGAATGATATAGAATTTAATCTACAAATCTATAAAACGGATTAAACGCCGGAATAACGTTAGTTCAATTATCTGTTTATCTACTCCTATTCGCGGACGATGCTGTTATTTTCTCAGAAACCAGGGGCGTAGATTGGGTTCAAAAAATGTATAGGCACAATAGGCGGAATCTACAAAATGACGCTGCAAGCGATAATTTGGGCCAGGAGTGTTTATACTCGAACGTGGCTACAAACAACTAACTTCAGCTTAACCCCGACTCTACACAATAATTGTAAAATAAGCGTGTGTTTCATGAAATTTATTTCATATTGACGTAATCTACTCGTTAAACAATGAAGTATCAACACAACCAAGAAAGATCCCATCTGAAAAAAATTGTATAGGCACGTGCCTATAGTGCCTAAAGGACGCTACGCCCCTGGAAACTAAAAAAAGGGCTGCAGGAATCATTGAATAATCTAGCAACATATTGTGATAAATGGAATTTAACGGTAAATATTGATAAAACAAAAATCATGGTGTTCCGAAAAGGTGGTATGCTAAACAAAAATTACAAATGGACATACAAAGGGAAAGATATTGAAATAGTGAGCAATTTTAACTATCTAGGTTTTGTTATGTCTAGTGGCGGGTCATTTGTTCGAACTTCCTGCCACAAAAACATTATATGGTAAAGCCACAAGAGCAATGAACTTTGAAGTATAACTTTAAGTATGGGGTTTCATTGCAGCTACCAATATTGAACGTGTTCACAGAAAATTCTGTAAAAGGTTATTAAATGTTAAATTTTCAACAAATTCATTGTAATTATACGCTAAAGTCGGTCGATTTCCTTTATATATTGGAAGATACTTAATAATTGTTAATTATCTTTTTTTAATTATATCAAAATAAACAAGGAAATTGTATTCTTAATGATGTCATTAGTATGCAAAGATAAGAACATGATACAAGAAATAACACTGTTTGGTCCTCAAAAGTTCGTGATATTTTGAATCATGCATGATTTACAGATGTATGGTTATTACCTGAATCTGTTAATATTGATCACTTTATTCCTTTGTTAAAGAATAGACTGAGAGAGCATTAAAAATCACAATGGAGAGTTAATGTTGATTCTTCACCATCTTTACACGTATACAAAGAACTTAAACATGTATTTGAAAGGTCGTTATATTTGGATGTTAGTAATAACAAAAAACAACAACATAGGAACATCATTGCAAAAGTACGCCTGTCATCTCATAAATTGTTGATTGAAACTGGCAGACATTATAACATAAACAGAAATGAACGAAAATGTATTTTATGTAATCTTGACGATATAGAAAATGAGTGCCACATTATATTAGTGTGTCCGCATTATTTAAAAGAAAGAAACAAATATATTCCAAAATACTATACAACGCGACCAAGTATGTACATATTTTTAAAACTTTTGAAAAGTAGTAATAAAACAACGTTCAGCCAGTTAGCTATTTATTGTATAACATGCTTTAAAAAAAAGAGTTAACAATATGTTCCTTCTCAGTTAATTTTTGTGAATGTCATAAATTACTAGTTATAATTAAGTATACTATGATTGAAAATTGTAAACATTGCCCGTTACCGATGAAATTTTCAATACATATAATTACATTCCATACCAGTACAATAAATCTTCATGAAGCACTCTCACGCACACACACACACACACACACACACACACACGCACACGCACACACGCGCACACACGCGATTCACCACAGTTCAATAACTATTCGCCACACATTCATAAAGATTCGCCACAGTCTCATAACGATTCGCCACTCGTGGACGATCCCTGCTACCCGCGCCCCCATTCTCCAATCTTGGCAATTTTTACAGATCCGGCAAAACATCAACAACGCTTGTGTAGAAAATGTTTAGTTAAAAACGAGACAATTAGCCTTAAAGAAGACGACTGGCGTGTCTGATGCCGTAAATAATGTCTATGCATACGGGTTTGTTGATAGGTGTCGGTACCGGATCTCACGACCTTGTTCGATCCTGATCTGCAGCCACGAAGGCGACTGGGGCCTGTGCGTTGCGCGCTGGAGAGAAGGTACGGGTACAGGTCGCGAAGGTATTGGTTTATTACATGTACGTTATATGTGGCGCGTTACATTCTACAGTATGTGGTATCGACTAAATAATGTTGCGATTGTAGAATATTGTTTTTGTTTCACATGGCAGAAGATTACAATAATTAGAAAAGCTCCCGGCGAGCGCAGACCGCTGCCAAGGCAGCTAACTTGCCTTTTCACCCAATAATATAGAATCGTTTGAAAATTCGGGATCTATGTGGTTATCACCACCAAAGTCTAATAATGTACATTATTGGCACATTACCTTCCTTGCCTTCCTTCCAAATTTCATGCAAATCCATTTGTAGTGTTTGCGTAAATATGCTAGCAGACAATTCGAGCCCTACCCGGGAACGTTCAAGTGATATCTCTGAAAGAAACAAAGACGTACTGGTTCTTCCCAGGAAACGGACTCTAAAGTGAATTAAATCGAGATTAAATAAACTTCTGAGAACAATGTTTCCTTAAACGTATAAGAAGTCTGAACCAATCTATATAGAGTGTATGTGCGAAAATGGCGACATATGTTTCGTGCAGGTTTTCAGGTGATCTTTCTCAGAGACGACATGTACTGGTTCTACCCTGGAAACGGACTCTCACCTGTGTTTTGACACAATCGAGATAAAATAAATAAGATGTACGTATTTAAATCAATGAGAAATCGGAACCAATTAGTGTATACGTCATATAAATGGCGATATAAAGAGCGTAAAACTATCGTAAAGGAATGTTAAGTACATGCAGATGCACCGGTTTCACGTTCAGTCCCGGATATGTTTCGTGCAGGTCAGGGTGGCCAAGGGTTGCAGGTGCGATTCTTGAAGCTGGCGGCTCGGGGCAAAGGTTAACACGGTGGACATAACCAGCGCGGACCTACACCTAGAGGTGGGTGCTACTTGATGGAACGAGTCGCCACGGTGTAATGTTCGAAACTACGTTAGTATCTGCCTAATACAATGCAGTGACTTTAGCATACTCCTATAGACAAGTGATTTAAGCCGGAACATACACAATCTCATTAAAATCAAATCCTGACATTGTTAGGATCTGAAGACATCGTATAACAGGTCACGATCAAATGACCTTCGGAACAATTAAACATAAGCCCTGCTGCGCCCAATGAAACTGCCTTTTGCACAGCAATGTTTGGCCATGGTTTTTGGTAAGTGATGCATTTCCAGCTGATCCTCGGGAATAAATTATTTCCAGTTAATTTTCACGGGGATAGCAATTGATATAGTGGTACCTTTGGCGAGTAAACATCAAAGTTCACGTTAATTTCGTGCGTAGTCTTTGTGGTTTATATATGAAGTTATACCGCACGATTTTGAAGGCAACAGTACAGTTTGATTGGCTCCTAAAAAGGTCTTCTGAACGTGACACCTAATGCGAAGTCATCAGATCCAGTCATCGAATAATATAATAGCGTCCGACTGTAGATGATTTTCATGACATTGCAATGGGACAATGCTAGAGTCTTAGGAAAACACACGGACTCAATCTTACTGTAAGCACTACCCGATTTGTAAAATTGCATGTTTGTACACAAATAATTAAATTTAAATAATTTAATACTTTTTTTGGTATCAACATGGTTATTCAATATAAAATTTATGAATACAGTCGTATTGCATACGACTAAAGTTCATAACGCTTTCTGTCCGTATACTCAAGCTATACTTAGATACGCCCCTTCAATGTAAGCTATATTTTTATTGTGTGATGTTAACCACTTAAACGATAGATCTTAAAAACTAGTACTGTAGAATCGCTATTATTTGCGGTGGATTTAATTCTTACAGACCGATTTCTAAATTTCGCGCGTTGGCTGCTGGGATCAAATGACTTTCGAGTTACTAACCAAACCATAGAGACATAACAGCAAAGCTAGAATTGTCTTCATTTGTTTAAAACTAGTACTATAATTTTCTGCAACACCAACATTTCTTTCTTTCGGCACAATCGATAATGACGTTGAAATATCGTTGGATTGTATTCATTTGAGAGTTTCAACGGATTTTTTTAAATATACTTATAAGTACGATAATGGCGTTGGCATTTTGTTCCTTTTCAGAGTATCAACGGAAGCCTGTACATTGGTCGTCTCGTGGTACACTCGGGCTGTAAAACCCTGGCTTAGAACTTAGCCCTCTGTTGGAGCATCGCCGTCCTCTACGTGTTGTGCTGCCCTGCTAACCAGTCCCGGGAGATGCCACTCACAAACAGAGCGAACCAGTCCCGGGAGATGCCACTCACAAACAGAGGCAAGTAAACAGCGAACCAGTCCCGGGAGATGCCACTCACAAACAGAGGCAAGTAAACAGCGAACCAGTCCCGGGAGATGCCACTCACAAACAGAGGCAAGTAAACAGCGAACGGCGGCGAGTTAAAGGGACCTATTAACAGATTGACGAAAAAATGTTGTCACAGACTCCAGAAATAAAAGGAAATTGTATATAAAGAAGCGATGTATAACCCCTAACATAGAAATATATTGGAAAAAACATGTCGTTTATGAGTAATCATAAGTTGAAATGGACACAATTATGAGGCGTTCGTAACGCAGAATGATTGAATAATCCGGAGTACTTCTGCTGTTTTCGTTTGAACTGTGAAAACACCTGAACCACTTACATAAAGTACAAATACACGTACGTGTATAAGTCAGACTGACTAAATGGTTAGCATGTCAGACTTTCTATCAGGATGTCGTATGTTCGAGCACCGATGGAGGCATCATTGTTAATGGTTTTCTTGTTATAATACCTGGGCTCTTTGGTTCAGATGTTTTACAGTTTTCAGTAAGACATTAAATGGCACATTTCAAAAATATAGTCTGTGAACAAGTCCCTTTAATGTCAGCTGTCACTCACATCTAGCTTGCTGTCACTCACATCTAGCTTGCTGTCACTCACATTTAGCTTGCTGTCACTACTCACATCTAGCTTGCTGTCACTCACATCTAGCGTCACTCACATCTAGCTTGCTGTCACTCACATCGCTTGCTTACATTTATTTCGGTGCAATCGTAACAAAACCGTTTGGAAATACATATCTCGGAATGGACGTTCTAAGCGTGCCTGTCCTTGTGAAGGAAGAAACGAAGATGATAAAAGAAATCGTGGATAAGAGAAAAAGGGAACAACGCTTACACGAACATGTTGCGGCGCCTACGGAAGTAGAAAAGGATAGGGTTTTGTTCAGTGTAGATTCTAACTGAGAATGACGGTTCACCATCGAAAGTGAAGCGGGGCTAGGACCTAATGAATGTCTAAGAGAAAATGAAAGGATTTTGTTCAGTGTAGATTCTAACAGAGAATGACAGTTAACCACCAAAAAAGAAGCGGGGCTAGGAACTAATGAATTTCTTTGTTAAAATGTTAGGTTATTTTCTATTAGAGAATGATAGGATTTTGTTCAGTGTAGATTCTAACTGAGAATGACGCGGGCTAGTATTACATGTGATTTCTTTGTTCATCGTGGAAAGTGAACGCGAGTTAGGACTAAATGATAGGTCAAGTAGAAAATGTAAGGGTAGTGTTCAGTCATGATTCTGAATATGACATTTCTAGGAGAAAATGACAAGGACGTTTTCAGTATTGATTCTAATGTGAATGACTATACATCCTCGTGAGTAATGCGGTCCGACTAAATGCGATTTAAAAAAACAGACGGGGTAATGACTACACATCCTCGAAAGTGATGCGGCCAAGGAATCAATTAGATTTTCTATATTAGAAACTGCACAGACCAACTCGTTCATGGATACAGAAAGATAGATGCAAAGCAAAACTAGCGCGAAAATATCTCGAAAACACTATAAAGGGCAAACACTATGCGAGCTTTTAATGGATACAAGTAGTTTCTACATTGGGATCAACATGATCAGGGGTGTGGAGATCCCATGCCCGACTTGTCCAACGCGGGTAATTTTACCATCGGACAAGTAAATTATTCCTGTCAAGTTGTCCGTGGACAAGTACAATTTCAGAGTGCGAAAATAATATTAAATTTCGGAGTTAATTATTTTATTATAATAATATGTATTTTAACAACATTAAAAATTTTAATTTATTTATAATTTGATGACACATTTTACGAGGAACGCCAGGAATATAAACTACATATTATTTGGACAAGTGACATTTCTTTGCGGACAAGTAGATTTATGCAATGAACTTGCCCATGGACAAGTGAGCAATTTTGATATTTCCGCACCCCTGACATGCCTATAATGGATGAAACCGGGCTCGAAAACAGCCAACCCCAAGAGAGTGAATATGGTGCATAAAGAAAAATTGACTCTACCTACATGTAACTCAGATAGCATATATACTCAGTGAATGATAACAAGAGGGCCATGATGGCCAAAAGCGCTCACCTGAGAACTGGTACAGATGAAGACCATACTGTTGTGATAGGTTTGAAAATTAAGGTATCTGAACAATACGCATAGTGGGATAGGATCATTTTTGATTTAAAAGATCGGTTAGTGCTATGGGCTAACTAAAGAATGAGTTGGGTAGTGTATGTGCGTTTTTTTGCTAATGGCTCTCAAATCATTTTTCTCGATACTCTTACCTGACCTTTTTGTTATTTAGTCATTGACAATTCTGGAAAATGCAGAAACAGTAGATGTTGATGACATTTTCGCACACAGTTTTGGAGAACTAGTTGCAATGCGATAATTGTGATGGCTGTGCTATAAGGTCAAGTTTTGCTTTTTCTTTGATAATTTTCTGTCCAATGATAATAAATGATGTTAATGCAGGCTCTAAAGACATCAATGTTGCATGTACAAATAACTGCATGCAAGTCTTGCAACTGTTGGAAATGAAATTGTATCAATCAATTTTTATGGTCATGCACAAACTATGTAAGTTTGGTAAACATTGAATCAAAAATTGTGTGTGCAAGCCAATCATTGATAACTTATTGATGTTTTTTCCAAACACATGGGGCAATAACTCTGGTTTTTCTGGCCCGATCATGCTTATATTCGACTTCACCTGTAGTCTTACGTTCATAGACAAACTGTACCCGATTGGTGTTTTCGGTCCGATCTTGCTGATATTCGACTTCACCTTTTATCTTATAGTCATAGACAAACTGTGCAAGATTGGTGAAGATTGGGTTAAAAATGAAGTCTCTATTCTGAATAAATAGAGGATATTTGTTTCGGTGTGATAACGCGTGATATCATCACCGGAAAGGAAGACAATATTTTCACGAGCGCGAGTGAAAATATGCAAATTGTCTCCGTTTCCGGTGATGATATAACGCGTTATCACACCAAAAACAAACACATTTTCTTTTTATTTTATGCTTAATTAACCTTTGTTTTATATTTTATTGGAAAATATCGCGGGAATCAAAACGTCATGACGTCAAAATAATGACGTCATTTCACAGTTTTGAGCCCGGCACCAATGACTTTCCGTTTCATTTACTGTATTAAATCGGGACCCAAAAAAGTTGTCCCTCACTGTGAGTGATATAGGGGTATATCTCACTGATATTTGTCTATATTTCACTATTTAGCATTAAATAATGTCCATTTTTGCATATTTTTTTCACAAAGGGAAAAAACCTCGGGTGTTTCTGGTCCGATCTTGCTTATATTCGACTTCAACTGTAATCTCATGATAATAGACAAACTGTGCACGATTGGTGAAGATTGGATAAAAAATGAAGTCTCTTTCTTGAATAATGTCCATTTTTATATATTTTTTTTAATAAACAAAGGGCAATAACTCTGGTGTTTAAAACACGATCTGGCCCATTTTTGGCGTCTGCTGAGATCTGATGGTCATACACAAACTGTGAAAGTTTGGTTAAGATTATATGGAAAATAAAGTCTATACGTTGGAAAAGGGCATTTTTGTACTTTTTTTGCATGAAAAAGGGGCAATAACTCTGGTGTTTCTGGTGTGATCTGACCCAATAACATTCCCATCCGAGATTTTATGGTCATACACAAACTGTGCAAGTTAGGTCAAGATTGAATAAAAAATGTGGTCTTTATTTCGATAACAGACCAAATTGTTGACGGCATACGGACGACGGACGCTTGACGACGCACGAAGCCGGAGAGGTCCCCTATACCAATGTATAAAATATGATTTTTAAACTATATATCCATACTTCTATATAGTAATTAGATAGTAAATGAATCCATTTGTTTTTTAATCCCAACAGTTTATTCTTTTTTATTTATCACGAAAGACGTTATTAACATAGGAACGTTACATTTGACACTAACACACAAATGCACAGTGGTCTCAATATACATAAAGGATAATCGAGGTCATATTCAGAAAAACTCATTACAAACATTACTTGTTAAACAATGACTATATTATATAAATTATATATGTCTTAATCTTATTGGCATAACACACTATATTCATGAATTATAGACATGTAACGCGTCTGGATGAACGAATAACGACAAACCTCGACTGTCCTGTAAACAACGACTGATTACATCAAGTATTCGCTGAATTGGTTTGTGCGGCACCAAAAAGCTTTGCTCTAAGCGTTTAATTAAACACGTTGGACCCAATAAAAGTTAAAACGTCTGTTCTAAATGGGAACATTCAGAAGCACTGTAGGACAAGAACTAAATACGTTTCCTTTCATAACGGTAACATGATCCATGTGTAAATTAAAGCCGCAGTCCATAGAATATAATTCAATACATAATATATTGGAATTAGTTCTAATGAACGTTAATGACGTTCATTCGACTGAAAACTGTTTCTTATTTATGAAAAGCATTTTATACTGTCTATGTTCGAAAACGCGTGTTACAAACGGAATATACACTAATGTACATGCTAATTTACTGCAGAGGCATCACCAGCTATCGCATACAGATAACTATATGATAAAAAGTTACCAAAACGTTACTTTTTTACCGATTTCAATGCGTTTTTTTTATATTTTGATCGGTAAGATGTCCCGTAGAAATTTCTGTTAAGTTTATTTATAAACATATTTCTGGACTGCTGCTTTAAAACAAGTAGGTTCGAAATATAGCACAGTTTAATTACAACTGTCGTCATTGTGTTACCACCATCAATGTGTGATCCTTCTTCCCTTATACACTGACCCACGTATTTGTATGTATTCACACACAACACGCTATTAAAAGAATCTGGTCCCCATTCCGAAGCCTCCTCTGCCCCCGAATCCGCCCCTCCCCGGGCCAGGACGGCGAGGAAAGTAGAGGGGGTCGGGGCCGATATCCACCCCGGGCCCTATCAGGTCATATCGGGGCCGTGGCAGCGTGGGCGGTCGAGGGCCTAACCGCCCCGGCACCCCGGGTAGACTGCCTGAAATACAGTCGAACTACGATGAAATTCCAATCCTCAAAGATGGAAAGATCTGTGTATTGGGAAAAGGATGATGTGCTGCTCAAATAAGGTCGTTATGATGTAGTGGAAATGGTATCCGTCTTGTGACCGGGAGGTCCCGGGTTCGATCCTCACTCAGGAAACGTTCTCGAGATCTTTTCAAAGACACCAAGTGCTGGTTCTTCCCAGGAAACGGACTCGAGAGTGTCTCAATAAGCCTAAGGCTTTCGATGCAATCGAGCTTAAATAAATAGGTTTAACTGAATGCAGCAGGCCCCATGACTACGACAGTTCTCGATCTCAAACTCAGTCTTACCATACTGTCTGACCAATGAAATCACTTGTTACATATCGGCCTTGAATTTCATTGGCTAATATTTTATGTTAAGACTAAGTTTAAGATTTAGAACTTATGGGGCCACCAGTGGGGACATAACCTTGACATAAGTTAATAATTCCGACTTTCTCATATTTTTAACACTATCACTTCGTGATAACAGACTATTTGGCAAAATGTATAACATTCCTAAAGATATTCAACATTACTCGATTCGACCCAGATTTATTGCCCCTGCTTCGGTCACATTTTCAGTATTATTGTGTTTTTTTTTTCGCGTAAAAGTCCAGCAATGTGAATGTCCCGATACAATACAAAAGTGCGATAACAAATACAATAGTCCAATAAACTGACTTACTTGGAAAGTTTGGATATATGTCATAATCGCCCCCAATGATTCCCCCGCCCGGAATTGGGGGCATCCAGTGACTGGGACCACTGAAAGGGTTCTGGGGTCCCCAAAAGGGCGGAGTTATAAAGGTTGTTCTGTTCATGAGCTTCCGTCGCTCCTTCCTCGACTTGAATTCTTGTTTGTAGAGCTGGGAATATTATTAAGGTACAACCTTAACATATTGAGTTTAATGGGAACAAGAGGACCAACATGGATCATAATTATCTTATACCAACATTGTTAAAACCTCTTTCTTTCTTCATAATTCCTCCCTTATTCCTCTATCCTTTCTCCCTAATTCTCCCACTCCCTTCTTCCATTTCTACCTTCCTTTCTTCATTTATTTATTTTTCTTTGTTTCTTTTGTTCTAAAAATATCCAAATAAGTTTTGTTTTTTTCAGAACTGACAGTCAGTTTCCAGGGTTACAAATATGAAAATATATGTAAATGATTACCCAAAAGTTCAATGGAATATGATGCTATTCTTTCGCACAGACTGACAAACAAACAATGGTAAGAAAAACAATATATCTTTGGCGGAGGTTTCAACGCCTTTGTTCTGACAGACAAGGGCACAATAAATACCTCTTTCCAGTTCTGTGACAGACTGTTGTCTCTCCTGTCTGAAAAGAATACATAGCGTAAGGCTCATTGGCAAAGTTAGGTACGCGTATGTTATTCAATAACTTTAACCGGAAATAAACAAGTATAAAGCATAATGTAGGAAATAACTTTAACCGGAAATAAACAAGGATAAAGCATAATGTAGGAACACAAACTACTGTGCCATAAGGAAATTACGATTTTTTGATGAAATCAAATTTTATGATGAAATCAGAAATTTGGCAACATTGTTTCATAAAGATAACAGAATGCTCTATATTAGTTTTACGAACAATTAAGAAGCCGGTAAAGGAATTATTCCTTCAAAAATTGCTAATACATCTACCTTGCTAATACATCTACCTTAGAACAACATTCATGCACATTTTGATGTTCAGCATACTAGTAAGTTCCTCAGAGTGGCCAGTAAACCAATGACTACACTACACAACTCACTTCCGAAGGCCCTCAAATACAGCCGTCTCCAGACAGAAGGGTCTGAGCAAGTATCGTACAGCTCTGAGTTCACACACGACGTCTGTAGAACGCTGCGCACGTCCAGGTGACCGAGGATTCGAAGCTAGAAGCAGAGGTCCATATAGCCATCGAGGGTCAAGTGTGAAACTAATGTACCATAAAGGTGTTGTTTCAAAAATCAATCGCACGTTGTGTCAGGATTTTTAATGAGTACTGGTTCTCTCATTGTTTTTTTTTAGTATTTTTCGAATTTTAGATGAGTATACATTCCAATACTCCTCTTATCTAGAGTACTGATTATTACAAAAACATATTAGAGGCGCATCGTCTTAATGCATGTGTGTCAAGTGTCGTCTGCACAGGCTGATCCGGGATGGCACTTTCCGCTTTTATGGTATTTTCTGTTTCAAGTTAGTCTCTTCTAAACATAAATCCACTGTGGGCGGAAAGAGCCGTCCTGGATTAGCCTGTGTGGACTGCACAGGCTTATCCGGGACGACACTTTACGCACATGCATTAAGATTGGTTTTCCCATGACGCGCCTGTAAATATTATTATCATGTTTAATGTTTAGATGAGAATATAATTAAACAATAACCCATAGCATTCACTTAACATCTTTGTACAACCTACCTTTAGTTCCAGTGTTAGGGCCATCAGACCAAATATATCTACTAGTCCTGCAGCTGAAAGAGACATATGTACATGCACAGAGACTGAATAATTACACTGCTTCCCACTGAAAATGTCAGATAAGAAAGGTTGTCCAATAAACTTATCATAAACAAGTTTTCATATGAAGTATAATAAAGACCTGAAAAAAAACAACAACATTATATGACATAAATTTACTATAATTTCAGTTAGTTCAATTCACAAAACATTATACAAGTCTGTATTATGTTAATTAAATAAGGCGTAAAAACTGTTTGTTTCAGGTAACATGCCCAAGCAAATTACGGTAGGTAGGTCGGGATTTTTTTTTTTTTTTTATAAATGGTCAACTTGAAGATTCTAAAACTGAATAAATATTCAAAACGTATCAGTAATATCCTTAAACATTGTTTATAAGTGGATACTATCAAAACAAAACACTTATTTATCCAAAAACACATTTAATTATTGAAAAAGGTCAATAAACCAAAAATCAATCTGACAAACCCAATGAAATGTTCTTGGGTTGGGGCATTGTTTTAGGGTAGGTCGGGTTACCTGAAACAAACATTTTTTTTTACGCCTAACTAAGTTTAAATGGTTTTCCAATAGAATGCTAATGTGACTAACAAACAGTGCCAGGTCTTACAGGTTCTGTGATGGACAGGTTTAGACTATATATAACGAATAGGGATTCTGAGGGTACCGCAGAAGAATGTCAGATAAGACAGAATGTCGTTATACGGAGGTGTCATTATTTACAGGTTTCTTTAATCTCTTCCCGTGTCTGACACTGGTAATTTTACCGTAAGACGAGTAATCTTTTCCTGTCGAGTTGCTGATATAATAGTTGGGAGTCATTTTTTATATTATTACATGTACATGTATATATTTATATATTTTAACAATAATTACAGTTGAATGTTTTATTTAGACAAATGACTTTTGCTTGCGGACAAGTAGGTTTGCACGTATGCAATGAACTCATCCATGGACAAGTGAATAGTTTGATATTTCCACACCTGCACACCTCTGTTAAAGAATTCATACCAGTCCTGATGTCCTGAACCAGGGGGTTGGCTATGGCATCCTCGAACACTCTCGACAGCTTGGCCAGGTCTCGATAGCATGAAGCACAGTCTGCAAGCAGTCACAATAAATGCAATATATAGCTCTGACACATTTTATGATGTATTCACTCGTCGAGTGTAACTCTCTTTTGTTGTCGATTTTACTTCGTTTAAGTCACAAATTTTGGTCAGCTGAAAATGTATAATTGTAGAAAGACGTTTTCTTTGTCATCACCTTTCAATACATTGTCATATAGTTTTATAATCAATGACATTGCTCCTGAAATGTAAGTATTGTGTGGATTGGTATTTGCAGAGAACTGAAACTCCGTTAGCATATTTATACGCTTGGTTTATTACCAATATAGTTAACTTTGGATTTGTTCGCCAATGTGTTTCACATGTTTTTTTTATACCAGTGGAATACTCCTACATCAATCTGACTGGCTCCCATTATGAAATCTAATATATACATCATAACGGCTTGTAACATATTCATGCATAAAGGTCAGTGTCAGGTAAAGTGTCCAAGCTCTACCAAATACATGCTTTGCATACCAGAACAAATTGCTTAATTTAAATCTGTGCAGATTACGCCGAGCAAAGCCTTGTTCAACCAAATTTGCAGGACTCGAATTTAGCACTCACAAAAAGCAAGTACAAAGTTAGTCTGCTGGTTAATTTTTATGTTGCTTGAAAAAAAAAAGATAGTGAAGCATATGTGCATGCAACAACACAGGTCCTTATAGCATAACATGAACCAACTATGCAAGTACTTTTACAACTAATATAAAGGCATGTACGTGTAGTTTATTTTGCTGTTAGATCTACATGTACCTTACTAACTTGTCTAGCAATAAAATGTTCATACGTGCAATAGTACACTGCAGCATTCATTCAAATTTGAGAAAAGTAATGTAAAAAAGTAACTATAATTATAGTCCACTCTTTGAAACGCTTAAAATGGTACAGCCAAATAAAACAGCAATTTTACGAAAACAATTTTGCTAAACAATTACACCAAGTCCTGGTCCTACACAAGGATCTTACTTCAGAGTCTCAGTAGAGTACTGGTCCTACACAA
The DNA here is from genome assembly GCA_027627225.1 of Congeria kusceri. NCBI lineage: Eukaryota > Metazoa > Mollusca > Bivalvia > Myida > Dreissenidae > Congeria > Congeria kusceri. The sequence continues at coordinate 7,081,168 of CM051035.1, forward strand.
GGATCTAACTACAGAGTCTCAGTAGAGTAGGCAAACATATACAATTAAAAAAGGCGCAGGGGTTGCTCAAAAGAAGAAGGGTGGAAAGCTGTCCCGGGCCCGTATTCACCAACCTAGTTTTGGATTTAAGACTAAGAATTAAGAATATTCTTGAAACTGTTCTTTTCTAGAGCGCTGTAAATTTGAATCTCACTTGGTATTCACCCACTCTAATTACAGCATTGTTCATTTAGAACAAATTGTTAATGACATCAGCAACATTGATACCCAGAATATTTACAAAAGCAGAAGTATATTTTCTTGAGTCTAAGTCTGTTCTTTATTCTTTCGGCTAAGACTGGGTTGGTGAATACGGGTCCTGGTTTGCTGACATTTTCTAATAAATTGGTAAATCCAAAGTAAACCCACCAGATACTGAATCCTCCACAAAATCCAAAGTAAACCCACCAGATACTGAATCCTCCACAAAACATCCGGTCTCTAGAGAACACTTTCTGGTTGCGTCTTGGTTCCCACCAACTTTACCTAAAGAAACAAATTTGCAGACATTGTTATAGCGATCAAAAGTGATGAAAATGGTGGCAAAGAGTTATCAACAGTTGTTTTGCGTCTACTCCTGGTCTAGTTCATTGGATTTTCACAGATGTATTTTACATTGTACAATACATGGGTGTTTTCAAAATATTTCCGGTCATGCGTTTACATAACTTTTTGTTGAAATTCGCAATACACATTTCAAATACTAGTAGCTCAGTGAAACGGAAATACAAATAAAAGCTTATGTATAAAAATGTGTGGATCATTATCAGGGTATGATGTATACTTATATTGATAAGCTTTACAATCAAGTTTAAAACAAACACCCTACTTTTGATGAAAATTTTCAGGTAAAAAAGTGCTTATTATATTCGTATGATTACAGTAATTACATTTTTTTTGTATTTTTGACACACTGCAATAAGTTCTCATTGCCACTGAACGACCTTATTTCAACACATTGGGTGGTGCCCAATGCCCATAACCTCCAAAAGTTTCTACTATGTCTACATCAACACAGAAGTGCGAGCATGCACCGTACCGTGAGCTATGACCGTCCCGCCCGCCTGTATCACCGTCAGACTGCAAGTGTGGTCCCCACATCCAGGGTACGCATACGTTAACAACTGGTAGCCCCTCTGTCTCCAGGTGGCTGCAGGGGGCGCTGGGGTGGTAGCTTCCTGACTCACCTACGATGCCGTTTGAATAATTAATGCAATAATTATTAAGAAACAATGGCCGATAAACGATGATAATGCAAAAATTATTTCGATTCTAACATGATTTGACATATATTTTTGCAATTGAAGTTGGAACTACTTTTAACTATGCTCTGCTTAGAATCGGGACACCTTTTTGCGTCGTTTATTGGGCAGTTTAACAACGATCATTTTGTTCTAGGTCTATAGAAAAATTGGCGAGTATCCTGTAATTCCTGTTAGAATTTAAAATCTACAATGGGACAGGGTGCATCTGTTTTTGGTGTCCTTAGTGTTTCCCAATTAGACCATCTTAAGTGTTTACCACTATTTATTAAAGGAATTTAAATGCAACAATGGTTAAAGTAAGGTGTATATTAAAGATTAAGAAGGTGTCAAGTAGGAAATTATAGTGGGGGTGTTCAATTTCCTGGGCGTTAACTGTACCTATATTATTATAGGTCAGTTGAGAGGAAAATACATGTACGAGGAAGCCAGGGTTCACTCTGTCAATGGCAAAGGTCACACAGATAAATATTTGTCTACTAGGGAAAGATCTAGGATCAAAAAAGGTACAGTGTGCTGCGGAAAATGAGCATGGGGGAAAGCCGGACCAGTTTTTGACATTTTCTAGTAAGTTTTTTTGTATCAGTTACATGCTTCTTGTTAAGGTTTTAATCATACTATATTCATTCGCCATTGATCATTTGCAAAATATATTTAATTTATAAGGACATTTAACATTTCTGTGTTAACCAGCCTAGAAGGGCAACAGGGTGAGCCAAAAAATAACAGGGAGAAGCATCCTGTTATTTCACACTGAAATTTTAAACTATAGAGTCTCTACACATTTTTCTTCATAAATCCCAAAACAATACACCAATTAGCAGAGTTACAATGTTTCATGGTACAGTTGGCTAAAGAACATTTTTTTTAGCCAGGTTTAAGGGGACATACCAACAGTTGAGCTTGGAACTGAAGTATCTGCTCAATATTTTTATATCAGATACGAATAGTTTCCCACTCAACCTTTCGGTCCCATATTTTTGTTTGTATTTCGGGCAACCCGACCCTACCTGAACCTAAAGTTTTTAGCGATGATTGTTTTCCATGTAATCCATATCCGTAAAATTTTAGATAGTTGTCAATGCTTTTTGACTGAAATATGTCTTTAAAAAAAAAGTAAAACAACAACTACTCAATCCAGCCCCTATCTAACGTTTTTGAGACCGTAGATGAAACATGCATTTTTTTCTAAATATGCATACAAATATAGTTCACCTGTGTGATAAAGCCAGTCTCCAACATGAGCACATGTAACACAACTGCAAGCTTCTCTGACGTCGTGGTGGGCTGAAGAGTGGTGTACATTTCCTTTAACAGAGACGGAACCTGCAAGCAAACAATAGGCGGATTTAGACATTCCGACAAGGGCCCAGGGTTCATACAAACTGTTGAAACCATGATTTTTACATTACAATAGCTCAGTTTTTTATGATACAAGCCAAACATACTAAGGCCAAAATAGTACACTGATATCCACATTTTATTTGATCTACATAATAAAACTAGAATTGTCACACGAGTGACAGATATACCCCCACAAAATGGCCTTGTCACATCCATTCAAAATAAATGGACAGAGTTTTTTTGTTTGTTTGTTCGGATTTTTCGCCGTTTTTAACAGTATTTCAGTCATATCATGGCGGTCATTTAACCTACTCACACTTTTCCTGGGCAAGCTTAGCCGATCTAAGCGGTTTACCAGTACTAAGTGCACATATCTATGCCAGTAACTAACAACTGCCCTACTTGAATCAGAGGTAGGGGGAGAATGGCCGAAGAAATAATTTCATGACCAATCCCCACACAAGTTATGTTACCGGGCTGGGGTTCGAACTCACGAACCCCGGATTGACAGTCCAGCGCTCTACCCACTCAGCTAGCCGGGCCCTGCTAAATGGACAGAGAAAATGCTTTAATTTGTGAATGGTCAACAGTGTATTTGGAAAAATTTAATTTCAATAGGAGCCATAACTCTGTCAACATTTAGTGGTTTGTAACTAAAGTTGAACTTGATCTCTATTTTATGATGTTACACCTATGTACCAAAAATAATTTAAATATGTAAAGCCTTTCATAAGTTACTGTCTATGTTTTTCGAGAATTTAAGTCAAAAAGGGGCCATAACTGTGTCAAAATTTAGTGGTTTGTAACCAAAGTCGAACCTGAACTGTATTTTTAATGCTACACATGTATACCAAGAATTATTTGAATATGTCAAACCTTTCTTAAGTTATCGTCAGGAAACCATGTTTTTAGGGAATTTTAATTCAAAAGGGGCTATAACTCTGTCAAAATTTAGTGGTTTGTAACCAACATCGAACTTGACCTGTATTCTATGATGTTACACGTGTACCCAAAATTATTTAAATATGTCAAGCCTTTCTTGAGTTATCATCCGGAAACCAAGTTTTTAGGGAATTTTAAGTCAAAAAGGGGAGATAACTCTGTCAAAATTTAGTGGTTTGTAACCAAATTCGAAATTGACCTGTATTCTATGATGTTACACATGTGCACCAAAAATTATTTGAATATGTCAAGCCTTTCTTGAGTTATCATCCGGAAATCAAAAACCAACAAACCGACAAGCTCACTCCTATATACCCACCTAAACTTCGTTTGTGGGGGTATAATTTTACTTATCTAGGACAATTCGCGCCCCGTAGAATACACTTGAATTGCTTTGTAGCGCTGCAATACTCGTACATGTCTATCCATCATTACGCTCTTGATTTTAATGTTTTGCTTGATTATATTTTAAATGATTTGTTTTTGTTTGACAATTTTGTAAAAAATCCAAACTATCGAGATTTCAAGATTTTTCCAGACAAAGCCCATTTTCCATGACTTTTTCTGATCCGTACGATCAGATCCCTGGTGCCTGACCAAATGACCTGACTTGTCATGAGCACCAATTCAAGTTCATGAAATACACTTTTTGCATTATGTTTTGTTTCTGAAACATGTATCCAGTATAGCTTTCAATTAAATAAAACATCTAACCAGACCTACTGACAAAATTTGACAAAAATACTCTGCATGATGTTCAAATAATATATTTTCAAAACTAGCCCTGGAAGTGTGAATTGAGTCCCGTGATTCTGCCAGATCTACAGGACCGAATGTCCAGAAATCTCTAAATACTTTGCAGAATGACGTCGCCCCTCGTCAAATTGTTTTAAAATTATTTTTTTTATAAACGAGACACTCTATCTCAGAAAAGAATGATATCAGTTTATCACATTTCTTATCATGTATTGTTGCAAAGAAGGTTAGTGCATGTCTAGAATCTCTGCAACAAGCTGAACAATGATAATGTGCAATTTAACTGTCGTTGTTTTGCAAATATATACTTTATACATGTATAGGTTCGAAGGTTATGTTTTCAACCACCTCTAAAATTTCCAAATCCTTTTCTGCGCCTGAATAATCAATTGTGTGTATGTTTTGCATGGATATATGTTATGTTCCATATTTCTTAAATATACAAACATTAAATATCCCTAACTCTTTCCAAGAAAATCAAATTCCTAAAATTCCAGGCTTTATTCAACTCTATATAGAAGGGATGTCACCCATCAGCTAAATTTCTTAAAATCACGCACTTTTTCCCAACAGTTGACTTCAGACCTGGATTTATTTCTTGCCTTTAACCTTTGGCCTGGCATCATCATTGCATGTTTCTGGGCATCGTAATTTCCGATGATCAAATTTGGGTCAAATTATTGTTGAACTACACTTACCTGACCATCAACTGCCTCCCGACACAGTACTGGCTCGCTCAAACATTTCCGTACAATCTCCATGTCTACCTGGAGTAAACAATGTCAAAGTTAGCGTTACCAGTTGCCAAAATAGCCACTGGGAAAGTTTGTGTTACCAGTTGCTAAAATGGCCATTGGGAAAGTTTGTGTTACCAGTTGCCAGAAAAGCCAGTGTCGAAGTTGGCATAACCAGTTGCCAAAATAGCCAATAACATATTTGGGACTTTTGAACATTTTAATTGACAAAAAAACAACAACAACTTTTTTGTGATTGGAAATTGGGATTGACAGAAATAAACAAGAAGACCTCTGACGCTCCACTGGGTAAAGAGAAGTGTCATAAATGAATCAATGATTTCAGAGGAGATGTCATTTCAAGATATTTGAGGCGTGTCTTGGGATAAAAGGGCTTAATGCACGTGCGTAAAGGGACACTTTCTGCTTTCATGTTTCAAGGAAGTCACTTCTAAACATAAAACCACTGTAGGCGGAAAGTGTCGTCATGGATTAGCCTGTCCGGACTGCACAGGCTGATTCGGGAAGACACTTTATGCACATCTATTTAGCCCGGATTTATCTGGAACGACACTTTAGCATTTGCATAAGCGCGGTTTTCCCACAACACGCCTCATTTCTATTTGCAGCTATAGCAGCCATCCTGTGTAGTGAACCTGAACCATTGGCAGAGACCACCCAAGGAACAAGCCACTCTGTGATGTTTGATCAATATTGGCTCTAAGTGGTTTCAGAGAAGATATTGCTTAAAGAAAAAGTTTACACAGGCATGCCTTCATGCACGAATGGGCATGACAGATAAACTGCCATGGCATATGCTCATTGGCCTTTGGCCAATAGAGCCAAATATCACTGGAACAATGTGATTAGGAATAGCGTAATTAACCTAAGTATTGGGACACTTTTTCTTGGCCCAATATTTTGGGACATAAAAAATAATTCTGGATATTTTGTCCCAAAATGTAGGGATATACTTGATATGCAATATTATGCATCTATCTATGTCTTGTACCAGTGAATGCATTTTATTTGGGATATAAATCGCTGTCAGTATATGAAAATAAGCTATTAAAATATATTAATTATACGTAATTAGAAGGAATGTTTGTTAGTAGACTGCTGTTAATACAATCAATAATTTGGTTGCTAGTGACTTAAGTGTAATTAATTGAGAAGCTTCATTGAGAAGACCATGCTCCAGTAGAGTACACAGTTTTGCAGCATGGCCCCTAATGGCGTCAGTTATGGTGTATAGCTAAGCAATTGCAATATACTGTGTCACAAGTCGCTATGCAACCGGTGTATATATAATTTACATGCAGGGTATAGTAGGTTTATACAGTAAAAACATAAGGTGATATTTTCGTGTTCCAATATTTAGGGACCCAAAAAATTCAGTTTTCAAATGTGTGCAAATATAAAGAGACACAAAAAACTTTTGTTTGTAATTTGGTAAGTGGTCAACTTGAAGATTCTAAAACTAAATAAATATTCAAAACATATCAGTTATATCCTTAACATTGTTTATAAGTGGATACTATCAAAACAAAACCCTCATTTATCCAAAAACACATTTAAAAATTATTGAAAAAGTTAAATAAAACAAATATCAATCTGACAAACCCAATAAAATGTTCTAGGGTCGGGGCATTTTTTTTAAGGTAGGTCGGGTAACCTGAAACAAACATATTTTTTTTACGCCTTATGGGAATTCTTTTAACACAACCGGTCAAAAGAAGATAACATACAAAACCACTGGAATTGAACATTGTACCTCTTCATGTATTTCCATTTCAGTACTTTCCTCTAACGAAGGGAGGTCACTTTGTGCAGCATGACTTCTCTCCCCTGACTGTGTACCAGAAAACTGAACCTCCACATTTTGTGTGTCAGTCTTAGAATTCCCCTCTGCCAAATGGAGGTCTCCATGTGTATCATCTATTCTTTCCCTTGACAAAGTACCGGAACATTGTGCTTGCTCGTGCGATTTATTTTGGCTACTACCTTCTGTATTCAGACTTCTACTTGTTGAGATTTCTTTCTGCTTCTCCTTTTAATAAAATTATTAACTTACAAAACATTTGTGTTAAAGAAATAAAACAATTAAATGATATTTACAGGTGTTTGTAAACTGTTTAAGTTAGAAGTAGATATAGAGTCTTTTAACTTATGAATAATTCAATACAGGTTACTGCTTTAAAGAAAATGACTATTTGTTTTAAGCAGAGATCTAGTAGCATGTTTATTTATAGATCTTTTGTTTTAAGTCAGATTGTTTTGCAAAGTTAAATTTGTATTTTTAGATTATTTACATAAGACTTCAAAAAAGACGGTGTCTTAAGCACCTATCAATATTTCCCGCCTGGGGGGAGCGGCAGACTGAACCAGGGAAATATGACTAATTTATTTTCGGGGGTCTAATTTCCCACCCTAGAGTCAAGCATTCAGTGGGTAAATCCCCTAGGGGTATCAAATGGCCCGGGGGGCCAATATTACTGGGATTAAAATCCGACTAAAGACTATTTCCCTGCGACTAAGAATCATTCGGTGAATCAAAATCCAGCCTGTCGGATATCGCTTTCAGTCTAACATCCCGTATACACCTCGGGTGGAAAATATTGATAGGTGCATTACTTGTTTATCTGGGCTGGTTGGATCTGGACTAGGGTTGTTCTGTATCGCATGTATAAGATCACCAGCTACAATGCCACAGTCGCTTTGCAGCCTGGCTGACAGGCTTAGAGCATCTGTACCATTGAGGCTTAGATGAAAATCACTGAAATAAAAACAATATAAAACAATTATTTTACTAATATCAAATAGGCTGCAAATAAATGCAAGTTCTAACAATAAATATAAAAACAAACTCATCGATTTGCGGATTAACATTTTACAAAATGTGAATAAGAGATCTTCTGATGATAACATTCAACCATGATAATAAATAATAAATTACATAATCCGAAAAGCATATCCGAAAAACGATGAATATGACAAAACAATATTTTACCCATCGAGCAAATCTCCAAACGCATTTCTCACGCTTTCTGAGACATCTTCTACGGTTAGAGTCTCAACTTGCTCGTCCTTTAATTCCAAAATCCTTGTGGTTTTCTTGCAACGGACTCGAAGTTTCATTTCGTTTCGAAGTGGATTTTTCACAAATTGTGCTGTCATCATTCGCTGCAGGGGAGACAAATGTGGCTTACTTCGGATTGCTGTCAAAAATCACGTTTACTTCCCTTTGCTAATGTGCGCACAATTCGCGTTGAGCAGACGTACACATTTTATACCAACAATCATGGTTGTGAAACTATGTCATATGTAGATCTATATATGTTGCCCTTATATGCTACCGGGGTATTTTCCTATCTGTGATGTACACGTGTAAAGCCTAAGGCAAATGCACATGTACTGGTCATTTCCAAATAGATCAAATTTTAAATATATATATAATACATTGAAGAAAACTGGACACTCAAAATATGAACCAAACTAGATCTATCGTAAGTGAGCACTATACCACAGGGATTCATTTCTTCGTAATCTCCATATCGCGAATTTTAATAGCTCTAGCAGAATCACGTGTCCATGGATACAACGACTAAAGGGTCCCATACACTTTCAATAAAATGGTCAAACATGTGGTCAATGCATGGAATTGACAATTCTATTGATGTGTGTGGGCTTTATTGAAGATTGATGCAATATATTGAAGAAAATCAGAAATCGTAGATATTTATTGAGAGTTTGTCATCAATATGGCAAAGAGTTTTTTGTATAAATACTATGGAGAAATATTTTAATTTGAAGGATAAAAAACCTTTAAGTGCGGCTATAAACTGATGCACTGAAGTACTTTTCGTTCTCATTTAATGCGTTATAATCTGCAGCCGTTTAAAAACACCCACTGCTTCCTGAGAACAAGTTTTTAAAGGTACTTGGATTTTACATACAATGTTTTGAACATATTGAATGGCATTTAAGATTTTCTTATTTGAACTACCAATTCGTCAACTAGTTATTACCTTCAATGCCAAGCACAGAAACATAAAACTGCAACAGGATCCATCCTTGATAAGCTAGCGTTCAAATCACAAATGAACCAAAATATTGAGTAAAATAATTGTACAAAAAAGTTAAACATAAAACTGAAAGTGTATAACTGACGATTCAAGTGGATTTAAGTGACATGTAGTTTTACTACGTGTTTATTATGTTTATTAAACCATGACTCATCGACTAACTCGGTGGTTGGCACAATCCCTTTCATCTAGGTTCAAATCCCGCCCATGTGAGTTTGTTGGTGGTCTTCATACTGGACCCATATTTATAAAGATTCTTAGGCAATTCTTAACTATAGTTGAAACAATTTCTTAACTTAAGTTGAAAAGAAGTCAAAATTAGAATTTGTGTTTGAAACACTATCCTTTGGAATATTTGTAAATCTGTTAACAATACGTTTTTTGTCAGAAAATCCAATAATTAAAATTCAGAATTGTTTTTTTTTTTCTTAATTTTCGACTATGATTCCTGGTAAATATGGGCCCTGGGCAGTGCTGGTTTCGACTATGATTCCTGGTAAATATGGGCCCTGGGCAGTGCTGGTTTTCGCAATGCTCCTAAGGTAAATCCTAAATAAAGTTGTACTTAAGCAATCATTACATTTCGGATCATGTTTTCTATGTGAAATCCAATGATTTCTGTTTGCAAAAGGGTAAAATGCTAAACATCTAAGCAGCATTTACTAGTTTAAAACATTTTAATGTAAAAAGACATACACGTGAAAGGGCGTGAGACATAATGGGTCGTATTCCAGAAACATCTTTTTATGTATATTCTTATATTATGTATATGTATATTTATGTATACATGAAAGTCTGCTAAATGTTAACAAAATATCAACTTATTAGTAACTACTAAACTGTAATTGGATTCATTAATTCATCTGTAGTGTCAAAAAGAGTATCTTACAAAAATAGGAACTTAAGTGAAATTTTTTTAAGATAAACTTAAGATGTTTCTTGAATATGGTCCCCAGAATTGTATGAATTTAAGAAATTTACTTAAGTTTTCCCTAAGGAGTTTTGTCAAAATGGACCATGGTGCGTTTATCCAACAGTCTCCGTTTCGCTTATCAACAAAAGAACACAACTTATAACCGGTCTCAACAGCGACCAATAGTATTAAGAACGTCATAAACTCATGCTTTAAATACTTCAATAATTATTTAACATGTTTTGAAACAAAAACACATGCACAATTAACAATTTAATGTCAAAACAATTAAGCATCGGTGCATCGAGAATTTAACAAGAAACCAGAAAAACAAACGCAAGCAACAAAACATTTACCCACACTGCATAAAGAGTTAAAATAGTATTATTCATAACAAGAATGTTTGAATGGGCCCTTCCTATTACAAATAGGTGCATACAAATAGCAACCGTTTAAAAAACTCTGAATGACTTTTTTTCATATCACCTGAAGTTAAAAAAATACAAACAAAATATACCACAAATAACTGGTCAGTGTGGTTAGAAATGGAAATAAGGACAACAGCCAAATAGATTTTAGACCTTTAAGAAAAGATGTGTTGTCTTTACATTGGCCCCTTTGACTATCCAAATGGCGCTTTAACTATCCAAATATAGATATTAGCCTCTTCTAATCAGGTCATTAGTCTCCAAATATTTCAAGAGGTCAACAATAACCCCCCCGCCCCCCTCTGTTCAATTTAGGCCATTAGCCTCCAAATATTGCCAGAGGTCAACAATAACCCCCCCTCTGTTCAATTTAGGCCATTAGCCTCCAAATATTTCCAGAGGTTGACACTAACCCCTCACACTCTGTTTAATTTAGGCCATTAGCCTCCAAATATTTCCAGAAATCAACAATAACCCCTCCCCCGTCTGTCACAAATAAAATGAAAGATATACTTCTCTGCAATATTTATGAAACGTTAATATCAACCACTGAAATAGTTTGTGAAGAGGCTAATATCCATCACTAGAATATTGAAAAGATGCAATATTGAAGAGGCTATGTCCACCACTGCAATATTGAAGAGGCTAATGTCCACCACTGCAATATTCAAGAGGCTAATGCCCACCATTGCAATATTGAAGAGGCTCATGCCCACCACTGCAATATTGAAGAGGCTAGTGCCCACCACTGCAATACTGAAGAGACTAACACCCAATACAGCAATACTGAAAAGATGCTCATACCCAAAACAGCAATATTGGAGAGGACTGATTAAGCAAAGTAAATACGATATATATTACATTAAAGGGGCATATCAATGCTATTTCCCATAAATATAGACACATATTAAAACAAGGCATATTCCCATTTTTCACGAATATACTTTTTTAGTAGCAATGATAAACTGATGATATTGTTAAGAAAAAAATGTATAATATTATAATTTTTCAATACACGGTTCCAGCAGGAGTCGAACTCAGGAGGCCTACAAAAACGCGAACTTCAATGAAAACTGTTTCACGCTACAATACAGTTATGAATAATGCGCATGCACATAGCCATACTTCATGTACACTTCATTCATATCGGTTTTACTACTACTACTTATTTTCCCGCGCCCGCGAAAAGTGTCACAGCGACCACATTTTATAATTATAAAATAAATATTATACTGTTTGATTATTAAAATGAGACCTATGTGTTAAGCAATCAGTTAACAAATACTTATAAAAATATGTGTTAAGCAATTAGTTAATAAATACTTCGTAAAATATCATTTTAATTTTAAAAATATTATACCGTATTAGCTGTCGATACGCCCCTTTAATGGCAACAGTTTCAATATTCAAGTATGGCATGTATACTGGTATAAAAACTGGATTTCATGTAACAGTACATGTAATAACATGTAGATAGCAATAGCAATAAAATAATACTCATGAAAAATAACATAAATAAATAGTGAGCCAATCTTAAGTACAAATAATAGTGGGTGAATAAAATTAAATTGGACTAGATGATGGTAATCTCTAAAGACTAATAGAAAGTATACAACCAATACCCTGAAATAACAAGATATATAATGTTGTTGATAATACTTTGCATAGACCCCATAAGTATCAGGTACAAAACACCCTGAATTTCATGAACATATTACAGCTCAAACATTTGTGAATGAATGAAGCATAATAACCTGTTGATATTTGTAATTAGTGAAATTTACTAACAAATTATACTAAAAACTATGTTAACTAGAATATCATGCCATTATTTTGTTCAACCATATCACTAGACATGACATATTGATAAACAAGAGGGCCCTGAGGGCCCTAGGATGCTCACCTGAGACATTGTAACCCAATTGGAATTTGCATCCCAGAGGCGTGGCTTATTTTTATCCCAGGGCATAAGTTGAACAACCTTGAACAAACCTCTGGGCCTTGCGGTTTCAGGTAAAGATTTTTTAAGTCATTTTGCTATTTAAGTCTATATAAACCATGTGACCCCTCGGGGGTGGCCAGATTTGACCCCAGGGGCATAATTTGAACAATCTTTGGACAGGACCACTATGCAATGTTACGTAACAAATATAGGAAAGCTGTGGGCCTTGCCATTTCAGAGGAGAAGATTTTTAAAGTCATTTTGCTATTTAAGTCTATATAACAATGAGACCCCCGGGGCGGGGCCAGTTTTGACCCCAGGGGCATAATTTGAACAATCTTTGTAAAGGACCACTATACAATGTTACATACCAAATATGAAACCTCTAGGCCTTGCGGTTTCAGAGAAGAATTTTAAAGTCATTTTGCTATTTAAGTCTATATTAACCATGTGACCAATAGGGTGTGGTCTGTTTTGACCCATGGGGCATAATTTGAACAATCTTTGTCGAGTACCACTATAGGATGTTAAATACCAAATACGAAACCTCTGGGCCTTGCGGTTTCAGAGAAGAAGATTTTAAGACATTTTGCTATATAAGTTTATATAAACCATGTGACCACCTGGGAGTGGCCAGTTTTGACCCCAGGGGCGTAATTTGAACAATCTCTGTAGAGGACCACTATAGGATGTTACACACCAAATATGAAACCTCTGGGCCTTGTGGTTTCAGAGGAGGAGATTTTAAAAGTCATTTTGCTATATATTCTATATAAACCATGTGACCCCCTGGGGTGTGGCCCGTTTTGACCCCAGGGGCATAATTTGAACAATCTTTGTAGAGGACCTCTAGAGGATGCCACATACCAAATATGAAAGGTCTGAGCCTTGCGGTTTCATAGAAGATTTCTAAAGTTTTCACTTTTTAAATCTATTTTTAGCTCTGGTGACCTACATATTCAGCGGACCGGAAAGATTTGAACAACTTTGAAAGAGGTCCACCCAAGGATCATTCCTGTGAAGTTTGGTCAAAATCTGCCAAGCGGTTTAGGAGGAGATGTTGTTTGAATGAAAAGTTGACGATGCACGCACACACGCACGCACGACGGACAACGGGCGATCACAAAAGCTCACCATGAGAACTTTGTGCTCAGGTGAGCTAAAAAGAATCAGACAAAAATAATTTCATGGTCGTACAAGCACAGAAACTGACTGGATATGCTTATTAACTATTAAGAGATCATTCAATAACCGGGTGGCCACAGAAATTCCGATATTTCACTGCACGACTGTGAACTTCCCTGCTATTTATTATCAGGATACAGTTACAATTAATATAATGCATTATAGTGATTAATATGTATATTAATATATACATTCTCTACTTCTAGCTAGTTTTGTAACCAGTTGCAACTATGATATTGTTATTGCTTGTCATAGAGTGAACATATTTGTAAGATTCTAAATTTCATAATTTTCAATTAAAATATGTTTGGTTCTATTCCTTGATTAAAGATGTTCGCAACAATTTCGTCCAATTTTTTTCCAACGACAGATTTTCTTAAAAGTTTCCAAAAACATGTGTGAATGTATCCTAAAACTAAAACTGTCTTAAAAAATAGGGGTCACCGGCCTTGTTGGGGTTTAAATACGCTACCTGTCTAAGCCCTTTTTTCAGTTTATGTGGCTGGCAATGTTCAATTATATAAAGCGTTCATATTCAAACAAGGACGGAGATTTTTAAATGCATCTTTGTTTTAATCTTTCGTTTGGCAATATACAAGTGCACTTTAATGATAAAATGCGCTTTATCTATAGTTACCAATTTAAAAAATGACTTAATGGACACTTAATGACGTTAATTATGCATTTAATATGCCTTTGAAAACATATATTAATAATAAAATATTCGAATATCTTTTGTTCCAAACGACAGATTTTGTTAAAAATTTCCATATACATGTGTCATTGTATACTGAAACTAAAACAAAAGGGGTCACCGGTCTTTGCCCGGAAATATTGGGTTTTGAATACGGTACCTGTCGAAGCAACTTTTTCAGTTCTGATTTTTTATCAATGTTTTAAGTATATGTAGGAGAGCTTTTTTCAAACAAGGTTATGGTTCTTTCAACTGATATGTTTTCACATGTTTTATTTGGCAATATACAAGTGTATTTTGATAATAAAAAACGCTTTACCTATATTTACTGTTAAAATTATGAATTTGGCTGGACATTTACGTAGGTCACATGGGTACTAGTAATACCTTTCAAAACGTCATTTATTAGGCATCAATATATTTTGTTCCAAACAACAGAATTTCTTATACCAATGTATACTTACATCAAAACATTAATAAAAAGAATGGGTCACCGAACTTGTTTGGGAAATATTGAACTTTAAATAGGGTACCTGTGTAGCCTTATTCATGTTTCGTGTTTACGTAAACAATGTATCAATTACCAAAATAGAATGAAGATATTTAATGGATTTTTGTTAACTAATATGTTTGGCAATACATTGTATACGTGTGGTTTTGATAATTATAATGCTTTATGAACTTTTAACCATTAACTGGAACTTAATGACTTACAAAGATTTATATTTATTGATTGAAATTAGTATATTGTAACCTATAAACAATAAAGAAATAATGAAGCAAAAGGAGAAATTAACCCAATTATTTTCTTTTTGTTGTGAACGTCTTTAATACCCGATTTCTTTTTCAAAATGGTCAAATTCCCTGATTTTTCCCTGCTAGGAATTTTTCCACTCTTTTCCGTTTCCATAGTCGGTGGCCACCCTGAATAATGTAGCACCGTGTATGAAGATCTAAATTACTAGAAATGTGTATGCCTTAAGATGTTAGAACAAATGTTGATCATACATCAATTACAAATAAGGTAAACGGTACATAGATTATGTTAAACAGCAATTTGTATAAAGTATGTCAATGAGCATTACAATGGAATTCATCATCAAAAGATAACGATACAAATTCAGAATGAAGAACACAAATGAATAGTTGATCAACAAAGCTTAAATGATTTCAATACTATTTAAAACACAGAAAACCCTGCGAAGAATACCCTGTAAAAAGCACATACCCGACATACAGTAAGGGGCAGAAAAAAACGAAACAAAATTCAATCAGGGCCAGCTGGAAATGCACTGTACTCAAAACCCTCTCTGTATTTCTACTGGCTTTTATGTAACATATTTTCTGGGCTCATAGAATATGAAAATTACAGTCTGGTACAGTAACCTTTAAGTTTGGGGAACATGTACTTTTTACAACATCTTTGAACTTTAATTATTTGCACAAACATGTTGATATAGTTTCCATACACAATCAAATATTCAGTAAATGTCACACTAATTTGTGTTGACAGATACCTGTACACTAAACATAAACAAATATGTAGTGTTTACTTTCTAATTATAAATGTCAGTCCATGTATTTTTTTTGAAAATTGTAATTTTCATTCTTCTTTTTTCCACCAAAAATCAGCTCATAAAATGTCAGGTAACTACGTGTAGTTTCACCACTGGCCTTGCTGTACCAGATTACAAATTTGTTTCATTTTTTTCTGATCCTTACTGTACAAGCAAAATAAAAATTGCACAAGAATGAGTATAGACTACACCATCTTAGAAAGTTTGGCTATATTTCCATATCCCTGATAAAAATAATTATCAAAGTTTTAAAATGAAACACCCAATAAACACAAGATAAAACGGTAGACAAGAAATCACTTTACCCAAATGAGCATTCATGTACATTGTATATATTATCATAACTCGATGGCTCTGCACAAAACTATGCTATCGAACTGGTTCACAACAAAGACTTAGCATAGTTTTGTGCTGACCCATCGAATTATGCACAAGTATACATATCATCACACTGTATTCTGTAAATCCAAACTTATTCCTGAACATTTAACAAATATCGAACAAGTTTTCAATGTACACATTGGAAGCATGGACTACCTAGTAAACTAGTGCCAAATATCAAAAAAAGTCTTCAATTTTCTCATTAGAAACATGTTTAAAGCATAGCCCAGCATTCTCATTAGAAACATGTTTAAAGCATAGCCCAGCATCACATAGCGAAACAAACTCATTTAGTGCCAAAAATATCATATAAAGTCTTCAATGTTCACATTGGAAAAAAAGCATGTAAAAGGCAAAACACAGTATCACATAGCAAATGGGACGAATTTAGTGCCAAATATAGGAACTAGTCACATGTTTGAAGTATATTAGAACACAATGTGGAGGCAACCATATGCATACTGGCGATCATGAGGCTAGTTAGGTAGCATTTTTCCTCTATGTAAATATGGTACTGGAAAACAGTACTATTCCCAATCTGATTTACATACCAACTTTACTAATCTGAAGTTTTCATAAGTCCCAAATATCTTCTTTTTTGTTTAAATTGAAAAAAATCTACAAAAGATTGATAGTGTTCCTTTAAAAAATCTAACTTTTAATTTATCACCCCAAACAATACACAGAAGTGAAAATCAATGAAACAAGTTGATTTAGAGTTTACTTATTGTAACTGAAAAGTTTTACATCCCTTTTAACAGTTTTTGATGAAAGTGATACAATTCCCAATTTTGTTGAAAATGTTGCTAATATCCCAATTTGACCAGCACTAGTACCGTTCCCAAAGTAGTGAGGAAAAATACTGTTAGGCCAGTGTTCACAAAACATCTTAAGAATTTTTTTTTTTTTTACTGTAGTGCATATATTTTAATACATTGTATTTAGTTACTAAACACACATATATATACACTGTATATTTTTGATGATCGCCAGAATTCAGATGAATTTTTCAATGCTGATGTCGTTTGGAAAATGGTACTTTGTGCTGCTCTGTTTGTATATGGAATGACACAGTTTAAAAAGTTTGCCAATTTCAGGATAAAATGTAACTTAAGATGCTTTGTGAACACCGCCCCAGAGTATAATGTTTCTTCAGCACCGGTGTAGATGTTCTATACACGACTCTGGCAGTCCTTCCTCAGTTTGGTAATTCTTGACATTGATAGACTTCCAATGTCTTCGAACATGCTCTGAAAAGAATGTAGGACTCGTTTTTTAAAGCAAGAGCTGTTTGTAAAACATTTATGCCCCCTTTAGGCTAAAAACAATCTTTGGAATATCAAGTTTGGCGATGATCGAACGAGAACTGTTGGACATAGGGAGCGGAAATTGCTAAAAAGGCCAATTTTAGATAAATCAAGGATAATAACTCTGCAGTACCTCGGATGTTTTGGTTGAGCATCAAACTTGGCTAAAGTGATATAATCTCAAACATCTTCATCAAGTTTGGTGAAGATCTGATAAAAACTGTTGGATGCAGATAGCAGAAACAGCTAAAAAGTCTAATTAAAAATAATTCAAGGGCCATAACTCCACAGTTCCTAGAGCGATTTGGTTGATTATCGAACTTGACCAAGATATGCCCACAAAGATGTTCATGGAGTTTGGTGAAGATTGAATGAAAACTGTTGAGACCTAAAGAGCAGAAACTGCTAAAACGGCCAATTTTAGATAATTCACGGGCCATAACTCCACAATTCCACAATTATTATGTCATAGGAAAATTCAAGTATAGCAATAATATTTCTTGAAACTTTGTAACCATGTCTTGTGTGTTGTCTTTTGAATTGTTATTTCTTTGTTTCTATAAATTAAAAACCGTCAAACAATATTCAGTAAAGCATACCTTCACTACTGGACAAATGTTGCTATAGACATATTGTAGAATTGATATTTAAATGGGCCATAATTTGATTATACAGGATAATTACATGTACATCAGATGGCTCAAATTGCCATTCTGAAATTAGCCAATGGCTACAAATTTGAACATGAGACTTGCTAAAGAAATATCCTATTGGCTACACCGTTTTCTTCATAAAACCATTTTAAATAGTTAACTGGTAAATTAATAAGATTTTGAAGTAGAAATGTACATTTGGTAAAAAAAGAATATATTTAGCCAGGGGGATTTATTAAGCTTGGTGATCCCTGTAAATATGTATATGCTATGAAAAACAATATTATAATGTTCTAAAATAACGGGCTCATGCCAACACTGCAGACCTCAGACAAATAACAGTGCCTTATGAAATCACTTCTTTAATAAGTATTTTATTAATCAACTTTATTATTATCATCAGTTACTGCCCCTAAAATTTTTACAAATCTTGTTGTTTCTGGAAAAGCGTCCATATTTTCAATTTCATATAGGATCAGTTCAACTGACCAAACAAAAAATTTCATACAGGCACTGGTTTTAGCCAATCACAATGCTTAGATCCCATACAGGAACAGTTAAGTTCATACAGGAACAGTTAACTGTTGTACTTACTCGTGCTAACTGATACAAGATGTGCATTTTCACTTATATTGTGCTAAATATTGTAAAGTTGATTAATATAATTTGTTACAAGCTGCTACCTGCAGGAATGTATGGCAGTGCAGGCTGTCTTTGCTGTCCACGATATGCTTGAAGAGATCTGTCACCTCGCCGAAGTTGGTGCACTTGAGAATCTTCTCCTTGTTGCTGAGGACCAGCACCAGGGCGGCCCGCAGTAGCACTTTCATTCCCTCACAGAACAGGCAGTCCCAGATCCTCAGAGCAGTCTGTAGTGAACAATAGTCTGTAGTGAACATCAGTGTGAAGTTAACAGCTGTCTGTAGTGAACAACAGTCTGAAGTGAATAATAGTCTGTAGTAAACAATAGTCCTTAGTTAACAACAGTTTACGAGTCTGTAGTCAACAAGTCTGTAGGGAATAAGAGTCTGTAGGAAACATCAGTCTGTAGTGAAAACAGTATGTAGTGAACAACAGTCTGTAGTAAATAATAGTCTGCAGTGAACAATAGTCTGTAGTGAACAACTGTCTGTAGGGAACAACAGTCTGTAGTGAAAAATAGTCTGTAGTGAACAACAGCCTGTAGTGAACAACAATCTGTAGTGAAAAACAATCTGTAGTGAACAACAGTCTGTACAGAGTACAAGATCCTCAGAGCAGTATGTAGTGAGTACCAGTCTGTAGTGAACAGCAGTCTGCAGTGAAAAATAGTCTGTAGTGAACAACAGCCTGTAGTGAACAACAATCTGTAGTGAACAACAGTCTGTACAGAGTACAAGATCCTCAGAGCAGTATGTAGTGAGTACCAGTCTGTAGTGAGTACCAGTCTGTAGCGAGTACCAGTCTGTAGTGAGTACCAGTCTGTAGTGAACAACAGTCTGTAGTGAACATCAGTCTGTAGTGAACAACAGTCTGTAGTGAACATCAGTATGTAGTGAACATCAGTCTGTAGTGAACATCAGTCTGTAGTGAACATCATTCTGTAGTGAACATTCTGTAGTGAACATCAGTCTGTAGTGAAAACAGTATGTAGTGAACAACAGTCTGTAGTAAATAATAGTCTGTAGTGAACAACTGTCTGTAGAGAACAACAGTCTGTAGTGAACAACAGTCTGTAGTAAATAATAGTCTGCAGTGAACAATAGTCTGTAGTGAACAACTGTCTGTAGGGAACAACAGTCTGTAGTGAAAAATAGTCTGTAGTGAACAACAGCCTGTAGTGAACAACAGTCTGTAGTGAACAACAGTCTGTACAGAGTACAAGATCCTCAGAGCAGTATGTAGTGAGTACCAGTCTGTAGTGAACAGCAGTCTGTAGTGAACAACAGTCTGTAGTGAACAACAGTCTGTAGTGAACATCAGTCTGTAGTGAACATCAGTCTGTAGTGAACATAAGTCTGTAGTGAACAACAGTCTGTAGTGAACATCAGTCTCTAGTACACGGTCCTCAGAGCAGTCTGTATTGTCAAACAGTCCGTGAACAACAGTAATCAGCAAACAACATTCTGTAGTGAACAACAGTCTGTACAGAGTCCCAGATCCTCAAAACATTCTGTAGTTTAACAACAATCTTTAGCTAACAACAGTCTGTACTGCAGGGACCAACAGTCTGAAGTGAGTAACTGTCTGTAGTTGTGAGCAACAGTCAGTAGTGAATAACAGTCTATAGTGAACAACAACCTGTACAGAGTACATAACTGTACTTTAAGTCAGGGTTTTTATACCTTATACAAGATGGTCCTTATAATGGTGTTATCCCAAGAAAACAATTTCTTTAAAATCATGCACCTTTCTCAAAAGTTGAATGTACATTTGGATTGTTTGTTCTGCTGTACCAAATTTACTGAGATATTTTGCCCCAAAACCTAGGGCCTAGACATAATCCCCAACCACTGATAAAAGGTCCACTAAAAAGACTGTCTGTAGTAAAAAAAAAAGTTCAGCATACAGTATATCACGGCCTGTAAACACTGGCTCGACCTCTTTATTAAGAGTGAATAGAAAATTAGTAGGGATGTCAACGGCTACCAAAATTGGTATCCGGTTATTCGTATGTAATATCCGGATACTATCCGGATAACCGTATAGATCGGCATTGGCGGCAGGAATCTGGCACATATTAAAGTTGCAAAATTAAGTTCACATCTAGACGATACTTCTATTTTGAAAACACAATACTATTTCATTATTGAAAAAAAAGTACATGTAACAAACTACGTCGATTTCTGTTCGTAAATTGTGTGTTTTGTTTGTTTTGTGTACCATGCAATGTTGTTATGCCCTTCCATTAAAGTACCCCAATTAAACATTTGATCTGCGTAAAGGTAAGTAGGTGTTAAGGCTGACTGGTGTATGGTAAACCCGTAAATTGCTATGGTTTAGTAAAACACGCAATGTGCTAATCAAATGCACATAAACACAAAAACAAGGATGGATCGATGTTACTATGTATTTATTTTAAGTGGCATTGTTAACTGGTAGAGAACCATCTCTTATCAAGAGGGATGCACCTTATTGGCATTATCGATTGTGACATCTTGTTTGTTTAATAGTCAAAGTTAGTGTGGTGTGAAAGCACCACCTGTTGTTTTCGTTGTTGATAATCGTATTCCAACCGAGGGGTGTGTTTATGACACGTCCGCAGTACGAGGTGGAGATCTCCTGGAGAGGCCTATAGCTGTGTTGTGTTAATAATATACATGCAAGAAGAGCGTTTGTATGCTTAAACAAACGAGAAAATTCGGATTTTCAATTTTTATAGTAATATTCAGTTACTAACTTGGTAACCGGATATTAACATAGTAACCGCATAACCGGTTATCCGGATATTCGTTGACATCCCTAAAAATTAGCCAATGCCACTTCCGAGGTGGAGTTCAGAACAGGAAATTTGTGCAAAATATCAACAAAGACGAAAGGTAGGTCTGGTTTTTTCTTTAATACAACAATTTAAAGCGCTATTTCAAAAATCGGAGAATGTAGTTCCATGTAGAATTGATCTAAATTACTATATAGGTAGAGCAATTTGCAGAAAACAAACATTTTATCAACAGGAGGACTTTTATTAATGGTAACAGTCTTTGTTCCTATTTTGCACCAATTTCCTGTTCTGAGCTCCACCTCAGAAGTGGCATTGGCTCATTTTCTATTCACCTCAAAAAAGAGGTCGAGCCAGTGTTTACAGGCCGTGTATATGCTTCATGTCAAATGTGTGTCATAAAAAGTTTGTTAAGACACATACTGTAACACTTATTCTAATGATAAGACTTCATAACTAGAAGATCTACCATTATCTAAGCCGATTCTCTTACTTCTTTCTTTCTAAAGAATTAAACTTCAGTGCAGCCTTACATCAGTCGGTAGAACATCAGCAAAGAGGCAGATGAACCATTTCATCCCTATAAGGCACCAGTGAAGTCCAAGGTCTTCCAAATGCTTCCCCAGCTCAGGACATTTCCACCTTAGACAGGAAGACATAAAGAAAACAAAGTTAGTGTTCAATAAACGTAAGTTTATATAGCGAAGGTTATAAAACCTGAGCCACAAAGATTTACTAGTATGCCGTCAGACAACTTCAGCTGTCTTCAGCCCAGAATCAGTCAACTGTCTTCAAAGGCACTTAGAAATTTTACAGGCAAATTTTACATTAAACAGGCAAATGCAAAAGTGCAGCTATTTTATGCATTTTATAAAAAAATGTGGATGTGACTGAACAAGTTTATTCAAAGACTGTGTCGTCCTCCACTGAATTATGCACCCTCACCTAAGATTACTTAATAATGTGTCTGGTTCCATTTTGCCATATCTATAATGAAATGTTCCCCTTTTTCACAGGGAATGGGGCCTAGAATGAGCAATTCAATACCTACTTTACGAGTTCTCCCAACACTTCCTGGTCTAGTTTCACAGCATACATGTTGGGGTGATAGTAGTCTGGAAAACAAATCAATCATTTTGGATTCTTGTAAAACAGTCATTAGTCATTACAATTAATTCTGTTAAATATTTAAGTTTACTTTACATGTTTGTTTTTCTGTTCTAACATGGAAGAATGTTTTTGCTATTCCCAATAAATGCAGACATGTGCTTACATGCACAAATGGAATGACCAGTCACCACATTAATGCTGCATGTACATTATTGTTACCAGAAGCCAACATTTTTACTAACATGTATGAACTAATTCAAAAATGAGATCTGTCATAATAATGATAAATGTTAACATAAAAATGACATTTTATTTAGATCTGAAAATCTAAGTATTACTTACAAGTAAACAACAATAACAATATCTCTGAAATTAATCAGGATAACCACTTAAAACTTTCAGGAAATGTTTGTTAAAATTCAACAAATAATTAGTCAAAAGTAAAAGAACAACAACAACAAAATTAAAAACTGAAAAAAACATGACATTTTGGCCATCCTACTGTGTTCCCTGTCACATATATTCTCAGCACAAACCTGGCAGGATGTTATTGATGACAGTATCCATGAGCCAGAAGACCTTCTCCTCCCGCTTGTCTTCATCCTTCATCACTATCAGCAGCAGGCCTGCCACGAAGTTCATGCCCTGTAGAACATGCATCAGCCGTTTAACAAACACTAAGTTAGGGAAAGATCCAGAGTGAAAAAGCAGGGTGTTCAGTGCTTTTTTTTCTAGTCCATTTGGGGCCAAAATAGGGCCCCATTCACAAAGCAATAATTTATCATTTTTTTCACAAATTTTCCACCAAAATTCACAATTGCTAGCAAGTTGACTTTGACTTTTTGTGTGCTCAATTTTTATTCCATGCACAGGTTTTTGTCTAGATTGATTGAGACGTTTATATCAAAAGGCATACAATTTGTTCAAATTCAATTAAAATTGGTCACATCATTTTGTAATTTAACCCTAATATAATAACTTATATATATATATATATATAATATAATATTCACAAAGGACTGGAAAAAAACACTCGTCAACTCACAAACGTTGAATATCAACACAAGAAACATGGAAATTCCACAAAAACCAAAACAAAAAGCATTAAAGTCAGCACAAAAATAAAATTTTTAGTAATGGTGAGGCCAGGACTTTTTGATTTTACGGTGTACAAAACCGGCGAACATAAATTTTCCGAAAGTGAAAAAATAAATAAATTATAATTACGATTTTTTTTTTACCGATGGGGGACGAAACGTTCAAACTTTCGAAATATTTTTGAGTACGAATACAATAATTTGCTCGGTAAGTCCGTTTACTTCCGTGAAACTGCTTTTTGTTTTTGACGGTATCACATGATGATTGCAGATCGAGATCAACAAATTGTTCCGGAATTTCACGGACAATTTTTTTAAGCAAGGCGTCCGCCGTTGTTTATGTACATGTATGCCATGTAAAACCCGTGTTTTCTACAAAAGAGTGCGAAATGTCTGCTGAAACACGACGTCACGTTCCACGCATGGAAAGCGTGCGTGTACCGATCATGTGCTTTACTAAATACAGGTCTTTAAAGACATTGGGTGTCCTAGTTTCCCGTCAAAGGAATGTTAATCCCATGCATGATTTTTGCAGGGAGAAATCCCGTTATTGTGGTCAATGAAGTGTTTCAAGTTTGAGGGTCGTCTCATAAATCTGTACTAGTATCCAAAATTGAACAAAACGATTGGTACAGCAAATGGAGAAAAAATAGGTAAATTATAAACAAATTGGCGTGGTTTTTCCATGCAAATTTACATATTGGTGGACAAAAAACCAGCAAGTGATTTTTAGTTCGTAAATTGTTGATTTTATTATATATTGTAAACTTCTAATAATGTTCAACATGTTTGATAGACAGCCCTTAAAATGACTTGTCCATTTGATGACAGTTAATATTACCGTTAGAAGTACAGTTATTCATGGAAAGAATGAAACATGAGAAAATCAACACTGTTTTTAATAATAGAGTGACATATGTCTTTAAAATTTGACGCGCAGGCACGATGTGCACGAGGAAAATTTCCCCCCGTTTTTGCAAGAACAAAGCATGTATATAATATAAATATATTTTAATCAAGATCTTTACAATTCACCAATTATCCCGTCAGTACTATATTCAACAGCTGTAACGATTAAACCAGTGTTAAAACACTAAATACATGCCCATATGAACATAATTAATCGAATAAAAAAAGGCTCCATCAGTAGATCGAGTGTAACCTAACGATTCGAGAACGACGAGAATAGTGGGTTTGTACATGACGTCACTGTGCGAATGTGATGCGCACTGGACATAAACATCTGGAAAAAATCATTACTTTCAGTTTCGCAACTACAATGATGCTTTTGCTTTTAAAAGGCTAGAGGTATGCCGTTCAAACGGTGATGTTTCGTTTATTTCATTTCGTTTAAACTTGTACAAAAAACTGAACACATCTTAGCCTTAAATTTAATAGCTAAAACGCATCAGATAACGTCATTTGACACATGCCGCAAAAAAAATTGACGTACGGAGGGGATACCCCTCCCTAACCCACCCCTCTCGGGACGGGGACGCCCAAAAAAATCCTGTGGAAGGCACTGGATGTATATTTTCAGGTGGCATTTGTAACAAATAATATCATTAGTAACAAGATCTTCTTGCGGGCACATCGAAACGAGGATGTGGGGACAGACAGCTTTGTCTCGTATACACTTAAAAGAGAAAGTCATGGTTGCATTTTGTTGATGATATATATTTCGCGACACAATGAGAATTTCTTATTTGCTTTGTATTTTGTTTCTGTCACAATTGTAATGCAATAATTTAACACACACTAGCAGTTCAGTTTATATCTGATAAATTTCATATATACATGAAGATTTAGCATTTACACAGAGTTGAATATTTAAACAAAAAATATGTTAAAACTGGTTTCTCATTTTTAATAAGAATTAAGACTTAATAAGAATCCAGACAATTAACGTCATATTATTTGGACTTTTCTCTTGATATAGTTAAATTTAATATGTTTTTCGAGACCTCACAGCAATTATTTTCAAAATTTGCGTTGTGTGGTTAGATTAAGCTCGTTTTGCAAGGTCTGTGTTCAGGCAGTTGTGGATTCCAGTCCAGCACAGGTTAACTCGTCTTCTTTTAAAAAGGCATCTCACTTTACATTTTGTAAGTATACAGCTTTGTGGTAAAATCAATTTTACTGATGCCGTTAAAATATATGCATCTATTACACTTATTTACTCTGTAAAATTCATAAATACAAATGGTTAAACTGCATATAAAACATTGGTGCAATAAAACAGTTTATACCATGTTTGACGTCTTATTCTAACTTCACATAATAGTGTGTTGTAATGTTGATATTGTTATTAATTATAAATTGCTAATGGGAAATCGTTCGTTGTGTTAAGATTTGAACACTTTTTTTTTTTTTCCGACCTGCCAGTGGACATGTTCCCCCAAAATTTTTGTAAACCAGAAAATAAAAAAGGACTGGCCTGACCTTGACCTAGACCCCACAAACCGCATACGCAATCCCAAGCGAGGTCTAGATGTAAGGTATTTACATATGAAGTTTCATTATATCTTAATGGGTTCTCAAGCTATTGAGCGGAAACAGTTTGTCTAGTTTAGTAACGGTGACCTTGACCTTGACCCCACCCACCCCATATGCAATCCCAAGCGAGGTCTAGATATAAGATATCTATGTATGAAGTTTCATTAAAATATCTCAATGTGTTCTGAAGTTATTGAGCGGAAACCATTTGTCTATTTATAGTAACTATGACCTTGACCCCACCCATTCCATATGCAAGCGAGGTCTCAATATAAGATATCTATGTATTAAGTTTCATTACAATATCTCAATGATTTCTCAAGTTAATGGGCGGAAACCATTTTTCTATTTTTAGTAACTTTGACCTTGACCCACCCACCCCATATGCAATCCCAAAATAGGTCTCGATATAAGGTATCTATGTATTAAATTTCATTAAAATATCTCAATGCGTTCTCAAGTTATTGAGCGGAGACCATTTCTCTATTTTTAGTAACAGTGACCTAGACCTTGACCCCACAAACCCCATATGGAATCCCAAGCGAGGTCTCGACAAAAGGTATCTATGTATTGAGTTTCATTAAAATATTTCAATGCGTTCTCAAGTTATTGAGCGGAAATCTTTTTGCTATTTTTAGTAAATGTGACCTTGACCTTGACTCCACCGAACCCATATGTAATCCCAAGCGAGGTCTCGCTATACGGTATCTATGTTTCAACTTTCATTATAATATCTCTATGCATTTAAAAGTTATTGAGTGGACACAGTTTTTCTATTTTTAGCAAATGGTGACCTTGACCTTGAACCCACCCATGCCATATGCAATCCCAAGCGAGGTCTTTATATAAGGTATCTATGTATGAAGTTTCAATGAAATATCTCGAAACATTCTCAAGTTATTGAGCGAAGACCATTTTTCTATTTTTAGTAACGGTGACCTTGACCCCACCCACCCCATATGCAATCCCAAGCGAGGTTTCGACAAGGTATCTATGTATGAACTTTCATTAAAATACCTCGATGCGTTCTCAAGTTAGAGAGCGGAAACGAAAATTTGACGCCGCCATCCCGCCTGCCCGACATATCCCAATCTAATAACATACATTTTTCTTCGAAAAATTTGGTAAACAACCAGTATTTTGTCACATCTTTAATATTTAATGTTTTTATGTTTAAGAACCTAAATTAGAAGCATTAGACAGATAAAATCCCTCATTTTACAAAGTATGACAAAGTGTGAGAGAACAGTTTCTGGTTTTTGCCCTGCTCCCTTTTAGCAGCACCCTGTACATTTCTTAACCTAGAACTTTCCCCACTATGTGTACGACAATGAGCTGAAGATTTGTTTACTACAAGGGATAGAGTCCAAGATATGTTAAACAAGAGGGCCATGATGGCCCAAAGCGCTCACCTGAGAACTGGTACAGTTGAAGACCATACTGTTGTGACAGGTTTGAAAATTAAAGGGACTATATCATCGAAAAGGGCCTCAAGGGGGCAATTTCTTTTTTTTTAAATCTGAAATTTATACATTAATTCTGACAATAATAATTGCTTAAGCAATGTATATATAATGGGAAAAGATTTTGCGCATTCTGAGATAAAAATCAATTTATAATATGGGTCTTGTTTGTTTGGCCCATTCTCTGTTTACATTCTGACGTCAGAATTGTGAGTATTTTGTATAACCATAGTTTACACACGTCTCCTTACCAAGCATGATAGCGCAGTTTGTAAAACCGCTGTCTACTGTCATTTCTTCCTATGGCTCCTAAGTCGTGAGTTTGAATCCCGCATGGGGTTTTAATTTTTCAGACCTTTTTTTCTATTTTGTTTTCAAATATCTCATTGTGTATTATATTATTAGTTATTTATTTATGACAAACGTCTTAGTATAGCTCATTTTTAGCATATAATATCAATTATAGTGAAATACGACGCCAATTTTTCATTGACATAGTTCCTTTAAGGTATATGAACAATACGCAAAGAGGGATAGGATTAATTTGATTTAAAACATCGGTTAATGCAATGGGCTAACTAAAGTTGGGTAGTGGATGTGCAGTGTTTTTGTTAATGGTTCTCAAATCATTTTTCTCGATATTCTTACCTGACCACTTTTTCATTAACACAGTGACAATTCTGGAAAATGCAGAACAGATGATTTTGATGTCTTTTTTCGTAGACAGTTGAGAGAACTAGTTGCAATGCGATACTTGTGATTGCTGTGCTATAAGGTCAAGTTTTTCTTTTTCTTTGATAATTTTCTGTCCAATGATGATAAATGATGTTAATGCAGGCTCTGAAGACATCAATGTTACAAATAACTGCATGCAAGGTTTGCAACTGTTGGAAATCAAATTTTATCAATCAATTTTTATGGTCATACGCAAACTGTGTAAGTTTGGTCAACATTGAATCAAAAATTGTGTGTGCAAGCCAATCATTGATAACTTGTTGATGTGTTTTTCCAACTACAAGAGGCAATAACTCCAGTGTTTCTGGCCTGATCATGCTTATTTTCAACTTCACCTGTAGTCTTATGTTCATAGACAAACTGTGCACCATCGATGAAGATTGGATGAAAAATGAAGTCTCTATCCTGAATAATGACCATTTTTGTATATTTTTTTTCACAAACAAAGGACAATAACTCCGGTGTTTCTCGTCAGATCTTGCTTATATTCGACTTCACTTGTAATCTCATCGTAATAGACAAACTGTGGAAGATTGGTGAAGATTGGATGAAAAATAGTCTCTATCCCGAATAATGTCCATTTTTGTATATTTTTTTAAACAAAGGGCAATAACTCTGGTGTTTAAAACAAGATCTGGACCATTTTTGGCATCTGCTCAGATCTGATGGTCATACACAAACTGTGAAAGTTATGTTAAGATTGGATGGAAAATAAAGTCTATATGTTGGAAAAAGGCATTTTTGCACTTTATTGCATGAAAAAGGGGCAATAACTCTAGTGTTACTGGTGTGATCTGACCCAATAACAATCCCATCCGAGATTTTATGTTCATACAGAAACTGTGCAAGTTTGGTTAAGATTGGATAAAAAGTGAAGTCTCCAGCGTGAATACGAACCAAATTGTTGACGGCACACGGACGACAGACGACGCAGGAGAGGTCCCCTATACCAATAGCTCACCGAGCACTTCAAAAGCTTGTAACGGGTTTAATTATCAGTAGCAGGTTTAATTATCAGTAGCACAATCTGGAAATCAAGAAGAAGTATTTGGCTAAGATCAAGAGTGTTGTCACCATACCTGGCAGTAGCCCACAGTCCTGTTGCGGGTTCCGATGGCAAGAAGGATGTTGTAGAGAGGTTTAAGCAGCCCGCGGCTGTCTGTCTCACTCATAAAGTACAAGTTGTCAGGGAACGTCCTGTGAATATCTGAGGAGAAAAATATATAGCCTCAAGCTTAAAACAAAGGAGTCAAAATGGCCCTGGGTGGTTCAAACAAGCTTAATAAATCATAATGGCTTGTAAAAATTTAATAGCTTGTTCGGAGATGTTTGAAGTACAATGTTGACAATGTACATCATTCGGAGAAATGTTGACAATGTACATCAATGATGGACCACTAACAGCCATGTTTTTTAGCAAAACAAATAATTTGATGGAATTTAGTAGAAAGCCACAATCCAAAATTCATAGGTAATATTATTTAAGTTAAAATTCATAGATGGCTGGTATATGTATGTGTGTATGTATGTGTGTGTGTGTGTGTATGTATGTATTGTATGTATGTATGTATGTTTATGGATAAAAACCAATTACTACAAGTTCAACCAATAAGGAACTCACTTCCCATTTAAACAATCCAAACACTGCAGAATGGTTTACCTACCCATGCTGATGGTTTCCTTGAGTTCCGCGGGATGGCTGGCCGCAAGCAGCTGCTGGTAGAGGTATGAATTGGCCTCCATTCTGTCAGCTGCACCACTCAAACATAACCAGGCCTGTCGAATAAAAATTTAACCTGTCAGACAGGGGCTTTAAAGCCACACAATTTTACCTAATCAACCATGTAAACAATATTTATCAGCATCCAGCTAATCATATACAGCAATTTAACAGCCTAATTCAACGTCGCAGTGGTGTAATGGATATTGTGTCCGCCTTTGCTTTGGGAGGACGCGAGTGTGTTCCCTTCTCGAGGAGAGTTCGAATGACCTTTTCCTCAAAAGAAACCAAGTACTGGTTCTACCCAGGAAACAGACCCGAGAGTGTCACAATAAGCCTCAGGCTTTCAACACTATCAAGCTCAAATAAGTAGGTTTAAACTAAACTAATCCATGTTGAACTTCATGAACTGAAAAATGTGTGTTAAGTGTGTGGTTTTCATGTTGCTTAAAGTTGGTATGTCGTCAAGTTACTGAATTTTTCATCATCAAATGCACACACTGTTTTATACTGATTGAGTGATATTTTAATATGCTTGAGTATCACTTTACGAATTAGCTAACCATCTTTTTTATTCTGCATTTTATAACTGGTCATTTAAATTTATACATGAAGTTAGCGAACTTACAGTAATCTTACTTTGCAACCATAAAATGTTTGAAATATGCGACATGTACATCATAAACAACATGAATAAAAAATCAAACCTTTGGGCGAAGTGAAGATGGAATTCCTTTCCTGCAGAACCTTTTCACTAAAATATGAAAATTAATTATGATTAAGTATGCTTCAAATGTTTGAAATATTCAACCAAGTTTATCAAAGTTTTAATAACTTTTCACATTGCAACAATGCATTCACAATAACAACTTAAGTACTATTGAGTTCTTTTCTGTGAATTTCAGTCCATTTTTTTGAAATTAAAATACATCAATTCATAAAAATGGTCACAACAGATATATTTCAAGTTTTCAACTTACAGGTCCTGGTTTTATTAATTGTAGATTTTTCTCCCACATGGTTTCGCCATCGCATCTCTCTACGTGTCATAACTGGCAAATACTCGGACATGAACTCATCATAGCGTCTGTGGTCAAAGTCTTCTGACCGTTGAAATCCATAGCTGTCAATGTCACTGGACATAAATAAAACAAAGAAAATCAATGTTGTTTGTACAGTATGTACACAAATTATGGTGATACTGAAGGGGCTTGTTCACAGATATTCGTATTTTTAAAAAAATGTAATTTAATGCGTTAACTACAAACACTAAAAAAGTTGGACTGACGAAAACCAAACATGGTATTAAAAAACCCCAAAAAAACTGGCCTTCACCGGGAATCGAATTACATCGGCAGGGACAAAAAATCTATCGCTCTTACCACTAGGCAATTCTGTCTGCCAAACATTGTAACAAATTTTTAATGCCATGTAAGTTTTACCCCTTGTTTTCCAAAATACTGATGTCAAACGCTTTATAATTTTATCCATTACAATTGACGCTTTTTTATAAACGACACTATATTTCCAATATATTTCTTTGTCAGTAGTGTTATTTCGCTTCTTTATATAAAATATAATGCACTTGTGTTTTTTGGATCTATGACACAAAGTTTTAAAATTGTTGATTTGCCAAGCTGTCAACAGCTCCCTTGTTTTCCAAAATCGGATGTCAAACGCTTTATAATTTTATCCATTACAATTGACGCTTTTTTATAAATGACACTATATTTCCAATATATTTCTTTGTCAGTAGTGTTATTTCGCTTCTTTATATATAATAATGCACTTTTGTTTTTTGGATCTATGACACAAAGTTTTAAAATTGTTGATTTGCCAAGCTGTCAACAGCTCCCTTGTTTTCAAAATACTGATGTCAAACGCTTTATAATTTTATCCATTACAATTGACGCTTTTTTATAAACGACACTATATTTCCAATATATTTCTTTGTCAGTAGTGTTATTTCGCTTCTTTATATATAATAATGCACTTTTGTTTTTTGGATCTATGACACAAAGTTTTAAAATTGTTGATTTGCCAAGCTGTCAACAGCTCCCTTTAACACTTCTTCTGATATAATGAGATGGATGAGATTCACAGCAGATTGTGAAAATTGATAATGCTGTGATCAATATATAATGTTATGTATTAATATTACTATACCATAATTTCTTAACAAGTTCAGAAGTATGATACAATTAAATAGAAATATGAATGACCATTTGTGGCGCGTCGTGAGAAAACAGGTCTCAATGCATGTGCGCATTAAGTCCGGTTTTCCCACGACGCGGCTCATTTAGTAAATTAATGGAATGTATTTTTAATGTTGTGAGTAGTGATTTAGCCAAACTGGATGATGAGATGGATTAAGCCAAAGTGATGTCAACTGGACATTCAAAAACAGACTAGCCCGCCGAATAGACATTGAATGTAAACTGTATTTTAAACCTAATAAATAGTATGTTATTAACAAATAAACGGGTCAAGTATTACTTTCATGATGACAAAGCGGTATATCGGTTGGCCTATAAGGCACTTACAACAGCCTTGCTGTTAGGTTAGTCCTGGAGTGACAAGGTTAGAGTGTCTGCCTCTCAACACAAGCCACAGAACGGCAGGTGCTCAGGGTTTTCATTTATCAATATGTTTATGTTTATTTTTTTCTATAATAATTACGAACTATTCATTTAACAGTTTAGAAAATATAGTTTCTATCTGACTTTATCCGAAATTAAGCATATCCAACTACGTATGTACTACAGTCAATAGTGAAGAAAGCAATCTTTGAAAATAGCAACGTCAATTTAATATTTCTATCCTGAAACAAAACAGGAAATGTACCTTTTTGTGTAATTTTCTGACATTATACAGAAAAACGTTCATTTAAATTTAAAAAGTAAATCTGGAAAATATATTATTGTTGTTGTTGTTGTCGTCTTTGTTGTTGTTGTGATTTCCAACACCCACATCCGCTTCACGTTTACAAGTCATACCGGTCACAAATGCAACTGGTCGGCATTAAGTAGAGGGTGTGCATTTTATTTCCCACGTGTTCATAGAAAATGATATTTTCACGAGCAGCGCAGCTTTTCCCGCCTTGTTTACATTTTATTGCTATCTAATTGGGTTTAATTGAAAAATTCTCGCTGACTCATAACGTCAAATTAATGAGGT
The DNA here is from genome assembly GCA_027627225.1 of Congeria kusceri. Taxonomy (NCBI): domain Eukaryota; kingdom Metazoa; phylum Mollusca; class Bivalvia; order Myida; family Dreissenidae; genus Congeria; species Congeria kusceri. The sequence goes on from CM051035.1 coordinate 7,114,626, forward strand.
AATTTCACAATTTTTAGTCAGGTATCGTTGATGGTCCGTTTCATTTACTGTATTAAATTGGCAACCAGTGAACTAACGAAGTGGTAATTTTCCCTGATCCAATATTCTAGCAAGACTCGGTCGGATGAAGCTCTAAGAACAAAATATCGGTTTATCATATGCGCTGTTATTAAGCCACTCGGAATAAGGCCCTTATGGTTATTAAACAACACCTACGCATCACAACTCGAAACCGTTGTTTATTGGCCGATAAGCAACGCTAAATCAAAAACTATTTCTTAATCTTAAACATACACAAACTTTAAAAATGTAGGGTCGCCTTTTTACCATGGGTGTTTATCATTCATAAGTTACGAGAGTTATTTTAACTATGTATACGTGTGACATCTATGTATTATGTATTGCTTCATATGCTTAATGATATTTTCAAATCCTTAGTTCATTACGTTGACATTATTGAAACATGTGTATCACCTACAAAGCGTTAAAAATACAAAACAACGCTTATTAGACCATCTGGCTAATTGGTAGGCATGACAGACTTTTGATCGGAAGAACGTCGGTTCGAGCCCATTTTTGCTATTGTTTGCTTTTCTTGATATACTATTTGAGTTCTTTCTTCCAAATGCTTTAGATTTTGAGGTTAAAACGTTTAATGCCTTTTTTAAATATGAAAATTTGTTAATAAGTTTCATTATAATACTTATTTAACATTATAAAAAAACATCGAGCTGTGTAAACTTAAAAATGCACATCGCATGTAAATTATAACCAAAGCATTAATGAATATACATATATCGATGCGGTCTCTTGCTTCAGGGGACATCAGAGAACCAGGACTAAACCCCTCTTGTTGATGACGTGTATGTGTGTATTTCGAAGCTGCGTCATGTGAGGACCCGAGGTGTCTCCCAGTGCCCTGCCTATAATTTACTTTAAGACTCCTCGAAAATTGGAACGAATTTTGAATCATAGCTGCAATTTGCAGCTATTTAGTTTTTACTGAAATATTTTTGATTTTGGTGTGGTCTTGTGCTGTTGGGGCCGGAGTACCCGGACGCAACCACACATGTCCTGTATGGTGACCGCCACCAAACTCACATGCGCCGAGTGGAGAGCGAACCGGGCAGCCTAGGTTAGAAGCGATTGTACAAACCACTGCGCTAGCCGGCCAGTCGGGTATGGTGACCACGATGGCTATGTATTATAACACGGCGCCAGTGTGACGAACACCTCTTAAATAACTCAATTCATGTTAGGCTTTCCAGTAATTTATAGGGAAATATCATTGTGTTAAAATTGGTAATTCGCTGTTTTAAAGCAGTGAAAATTACCACTCTGGTAATTTTCACTGTTTCCGATTTAATACAGTAAATGAATGGGATCATCAACGATTTCGGACTCAATTTTGTGCGGAAAAGGCATAACATAAAAAGGAAATGTGTTGTTTTCAGTTGAATATCGAATTTTTATTCACTCGTTATCATAGAAAACATATGAGGCGTGTCGTGGGAAAACCTGACTTAATGCATGTGCGTAAAGTGTCGTCCCGGATTAGCCTGTGCACTTTCCGCCTACAGTGGATTTATGTTTAGAAGAGACTTCCTTGAAACAGAAAATACCATAAAAGCGGAAAGTGTCGTCCCTGATCAGCCTGTGCGGACTGCACAGGCTGATCCGGGACGACACTTTACGCACATGCATTAAGCCCGGTTTTCCCACGACACCCCTCAATTATATTTTCACTCGTGGCTGCGCCACTCGTGAAAATATAAATTTCTATGATGACTCGTGAATAAAAATCGATATTCTACCGAAACCAACAAATATCCTCTATTTAATATAGAACACTATCGTCTGTGTGATGTACGTTGTTACAAAATACTTTATCGATAAACTGTTTTCAAAAGTATGCGTCCATTATTTTTAATTAATTGCATCCGGTAGGCAGTTTAATTATTGTTTAACTTGAATACAGGCTAATATAAAGATAAGTAATTTATTTCCTCGGGCCACAGTAAGCAGCATATACAGTTGTTTCATCAAAACAATCTAATCTCTGAAATCGTGTGAAACTTTACTAATGATTTATCTGATTTTCACTTATTATTAACGACTTAACAATATCATCATTGAATTATCAGATGGACATTTTTATTCATTAGCTAGATTATAATTGTTTAATATTATGTGTCGAGGAAATTCACTTACATTCTGAAAATTCAAACAAAAATTAATTTATGCCGTACATCCAAGGTAAACACGGTTAGCAACATTATTTTCTATCTTAATTAAGTAAAAAAAAAAAAGACATCTCAATTTAATGTCACGTACTTACGTTTTGCAATTTGATAAAGAATTATTCTAATACCAATAAAATTATACTTATACCAATAAGATTATGTTAGATATATTTGCAATAAAAAGCACACGTTACGGTTTAAAAAAAACCAACACCACTCTAAATAACAAATTCACTGGAAATCGACTTAATTCTTTCCACCTGTTATGCATCGGACAAAATGTAACAATTTTCTTTTTTCACTTTCTTCACCTGTTTTTGCATAAAATGAAATTTTGTTAATGTTTTACCCGGTACTTAAAACTAATTTTAGTCTTTGAAAACAAACTGGTGAAACTGTATGAAGTGTTATTATTTAAAGGTTGACAAATCCTTTTTCTTGTTTTACATTTCCTTGGGAGAGTTGTCAGATTTGAGCAAGATCAAAATGGCAAGCACATTATACAAGGAGCGTATGATGAATTCAATTTGACAGAAACGACTGCATCAGTCTACCCGGTACTTTAATTTCCCATAACTGTTGAAATATGATTGTGTTTATACTATATATATTTAAAACCCTGTATCGGCGAAAATGATGACAAATTATTATATCATTCTTATAATGTGAACCGACTTAAATTTTCAACATTCTGCATTGTTTTGAGCTTCTTAATTAACAGGTACGTTTTATGACATCCTGTGTTAAAGGCCTAGTTAAATCCTTCTTTATTTGACCCCCCCCCCCCCAATCTGGGGTATTGTGCCCCTGTGTATTATGGCACCTATATCTGTGGTCACAGTGTGGCCACCCTTATCAGCTGAGATCGGTTAGTGTAATGCAAGACATCTCTGACCACTGTAATCAAACCGTTTTGTCACTAAGTACATTTGATAACGAATGCATTATATGTAAAGAAATGCAGGTTTCATTTTCACTTGTTACATTAAGATAATAATACAATTCAAATTGTCGTCATGTGTAAAGTTGTGTGTTACCTATAGATATTTTGTAATAGATACAAATAAATGTTCTATTTATAGATTTCTGTCAAAGTATTTGGTTGACCAATGAAATCGCGTAAAATGAACTATTTTTAAGATTGGTTATATATAAGCACAAATATCAAAATTGTAAATAAAGTATTGTATTTAACTGATATATGTCAATAACTGGATTATTGTCTTTTAAGCGGCCAAAAAGAGGAGGTAAGTTCTCCGGACAGTGTTTAAAATGTTTGTTTTAATGAAACTGCTGTGTACAGCGCTGTTTCGGTTTCGAAATCTTATGCCGGAAGTACCTTCCCACAATCCTCCTGAATATCTGGCGATCATTTCATTAGTCATACCCCGCTCTAGTAGAAATTGAGGTGTGGCCTGAATTTGATGATAAACAAAACTTGAGGACGAAGCGTTTTTGAACGCTTTAGTGGAATTTTTCAACGGTAAAGTATATAGAAATGTTTAGAGTATAGAATAGTATCACTATTTTTGTGCCTTTTGTTTTTATATTATTTCACTTCTTGGATTAAACTCAAATTGTTCTACATGATGTCTATTTTAACATCGACGCTCGTGACGTTTTATTCAAAAATTTTCTTACAGTAAAGCCACACCAACTGATTCCTCGGATTTGCACTTTCGTTAAACGGTGTGTTTTTGCTAAGACTGGCTTTGATTTTGAATCCAATGCGTTGAAGTAGAGATCCTTAACCAATATTTGTATTCATGAGAATTAAAAGTTTGTCCGCCATTTTGAATGACATCATTACCAAAATAAGCAGGACCACCACATACTCGTGAACTAATACAGAACGTAAAATATATTACTCCATGATAAATGTATTAGGAACGTCTATGTTGTTATATAAATGCAGTGATGCAAAATGATAAATATGTGTGTTCTTCAATCGAAACTACCACCCCAGCCACTTTTTTGCACAATGGGCATCATTTCAAGTAATCACTTCACTCCCAACAGAGTACAGTTGGCATGCTAGAGTTTTCTGATTTTTGGGGGAAATCTTAAAAATTATTGGAGGGGCTTCTGCATTTTATAGTAAATCCATATTGTGAAACTTTTGTCAAACAAAAGTAAACCTGGGAGGAAAAGTGCGGGGATCATTCGCCGGAACACTAGCATGGTGCTCTACCATCTGACCTAACCGGGCGGCGGGTTCTTTCCAACGCAGACTAGATCTAACAAACGTAATTTAACTTAAAAAAACAAAACAAGGTCTATTAATTGAGACTGCACGAAATATTTGATCATCTTTCAGTCATCATGATTTTAACATATACACCACATATTCAAACATACTATACACTGATAACTAATTGATTATTATTCAATTAAATGGTAAAGCATGATGTATACAGTTAATTGTTTATTTATTATTATAATTTAGTTGTTATTATAAGTTATTATAATTTATTAAACAGTAGTCCAGCTGGCAAAAATGTATATCTATGTATATGTATAAATATGTATGAGGTGTGTTATAAATGTTGTCAGACACCTGCATTTATAATATAGTTTCAGACAGTGTCCAGTGACACCTTAATGTTACGTCCATGTCCATTGTTACCTGGATTTTGGTCAAATAAAACCCAACATTGTGTTTATTATATCAACTTGAATTTATTTCAAAACATATTATTAGAAAATGTAATATTTATTTGATCATAATGACATTTCCTTCATCAAATAACAACACCTCATTTCAAAACATACCAGAAAACCATGCAATCTGTTACTGTATTATTTTCTTTCAGAGGACAGAAATATGGCTGCTATACGAAAAAAGTTGGTTATTGTTGGGGATGGTGCTTGCGGAAAAACCTGCCTTCTAATTGTGTTTAGTAAAGATCAATTCCCAGAAGTATATGTGCCAACTGTGTTCGAGAACTATGTTGCAGATATAGAAGTAGATGGTAAACAGGTATAAAACTTTGTGTTTACGTATCTAGTAATAATAATGGCAATTTTGTTTGTTTTAAATACCCTCTCCATAATCATGATACCTTATTTTAATGGGTGGGTTAAAAATTAAGACCATAGGGGTGTGTTGTTCTAGTGACCAGAGCTCCAGATAAGACGCATATAACTCCACAAAATTGGTCGCATCAAGCGACCCCACCTTTCCGAAATCGGCTACGACATTCGAAATATCGGCGGCGATCAAATCAGCAGTATCGCTTTAACAACCGCCCTTTATCGCTTAGGCTGTATATTTTTTATACAATTAATTTTCAGTCATACATATATTCAGATTCGTTGAAAAGCCTAACTTTTTCCGCCTTCAAATTCTGTCATGACCGCTCTTTTTTCCAAAACAGTTGTTTATATCATTTATTGTTTTCGGATTCAAAAGAAATAAATAATTAACATCAATTATACTACATGCGGACATTAAAAGCCGAAAACATCACTGTTGTTTTTAAATACTTGAATATGCTGTTCCTAATCGACATCAAATACAGGCCTGTATCTGCATGTAAAAAGCGTGTTTTGCTACAAAATCGCGCGACAATTGCCATGCACAAGGTCACGGATGGCTCATGAAAAACATGCGTGTACTGGTCACGTAGGTCCTTAATTGCAGTGTTTATGAGAACAAAATTACGTTTTACGACGTTATGTTGTTTTTTAAAATGAGGCTCTATATTTCATTATACGTTTCATACTTTTGATGGCTAATTTGTGAAATTGATCAGGAAATTACCGGTATTAAATTAAACATTAAATATAATAATCAAATGTTTTAAAATGCCAGTCTTCGAAATTCGCACTCGCCCGTTCGCAAATGCGAGTAAAAATAAAATCGGGCGAACGAAAAAATCCATAATTATCGCCCGCCTGGCGAATAAAATATTATGGCCAGAAATTAGAGATTAAAATCAAATAATCTCATAAATACTCAATCTACGTAGAAAATGTCAACAACACCGTAAAGCGTTCGTTTACAACCGTATTTTCGATTGGATTACATTAGAAAACATCATCGCGCACCTAGTCGTGACACATCCAATCGAATCCTATCGTTGAATTCCGACTTACCGGAGAGTAACGATTGTCTTAGCAGTTTGTCCGATATAAGCAAAACGGAAATGTCCGAGTAGGTACGCATTATCTTTCGTATACAGATGCCTGGCGAAAATTGCCGAGTAAATACGAATGTCGTATTTTGTTATGATTTGTGACCTTTATGAAGTAATCGATTAAAATATGCTAAGCTCCAATCGCTATTTCAATCAGGTACCCCACGTCCGCTTTCACTTGTTTGATGTGTTATTGTTCAAAACAAAAAGTTTGTTGACATGTTTTGTGATGAAAATAGTTCAGATTGTAACAGACATGTGAATGTACTAGTTTTGTAATGATAAATATAATGAACTGTTGTTGCAACTTGTGTTTTTCATTAATATAAGTTCGGGCTAGTAAAAATTGTTTCGGGCTAGTTAAAATTGTAAGGTAACAAGCCCGACTGGCTAGTAATTTAAAAATGCGAATTTCGAAGACTGAAATGCCTGTTCACTTTTCCCGTCAACGTTAGTATTTGTTGTCAAACACGTTTTTAGTTGTTAGTAAGGTATAAACTCCGCCCTAAAATCGCCATATTGGCTAAATGAGATCGTTGTGGGCGGGACTACACAGTTCAGTCACTTGTCAATAACACTGTTGGAAGTTAGACCTTATCGATCAATAGGGCGTTCGTTTATGGCCCTGTGATTAAAGATTGGTGTAATTGATAAAGGGGTTAAGAGTTGTCGCTTTGAACATTTAAGCATGTCGGCAAATGACTAACTTCTTTGAAGGCATGTCGGGCCCGACAAGTTAAACAGTCCTGCGGGAAACCCTGGCCAAGTGCGTAACGTTACACATTGCAAATCTGGGTACGTATTTTTAATCGCTTTAACTGCGTAACCGGTTTTACGAATTATCCAGCTCAGCTAATGGTGTAAGTTAGCCTTTGAATCGATTAAAAGTGAATTAAGCGAATCTTTCTACTCAAAATATATTTGACTTGTGTATGTGGTTCGAAAAATGAACATTTTAAGCTCAATCAGCCAGCTCCAGTAAGCAATATGTTGACAAATGTTAATCGGAATGAGTCTTATGATGCTTCTCGTATTAAAAAGGTGATAAGTGGCGATCTCTTTGTCACAACAGTTGAAAAATCGGAAAAGAAACACAAAAATCATGTGAGTGAAAAAAAACTTGAAAAAAACCCACAAACAAACACTGTAATCGTGGAACACAAATGATCATTGGCCAATTGTTAACCAAGTAGGACTAGAAATCAGGTTGTCATGTAGGATTTGAACTGAAAAAAAAGTACTAAGTATCTGGGCAAATGACAACTACTACTTTGCTAAGTAAATGATGTTTACATTCAATTTATTCCATTTGCCAATATGAATGTGCTCATATATAAAAAGCACATAAAATACTCATTTGATCTTGTATAAAAAATGAAAATACCCTTTACATTTCCCATATACCCTTTAAAGCTGAAGGACAGGGGGTAAAATACCCGTTTACCCAAAAAGCAGGGTGTAAAATACCATTTAGGCTAAAACCTTATCTGGAGCTCTGCTAGTGACACTGGGAAATCAAATATGCAGAATTTGAATTTTAATAGGGAAGATTTTACTAAACAGTAACATGAATATGTAAACTTTATTACATTAATTAACTGTAACTGTAAATTTTGTCGGCATCACTGTTCCAGTATGGCACCAGTAACATCGAATTCCATTGCATCTCAGTGACAGTATTTCACATGTACATAATAATAATGCTTAATTGAATTTTGGTCTACATAGATGGTTCAGATGTTAAATTGAAGGTATTTTACAAGTTTTTATTTCATTATCCATGAACAGTTTTCATTGTGTTAGCCTTGTTATGAGAAAATTGGAATTTGGATAACTAATTCTGTATCATCGTAGATTCTAAGGAAATGGTGCTAAAAACTTCCATTCCAAGATGAGTTGAGTTTTCATTTCAACATGTCGCGTTGGTCGAACGTTTTGATTCTGAAGACATCATATACTGGTGAGTTCCAGTTTCAGTGTAAGCATGGACCTATTTACTTGCATTCAGTTCAGTCCGTGTTCCTGTGTAGGCTCCTGTTTTTACGTTGTAGTCTCGGTACTGTTGTGAATTTATTGTTTTTCAATCTGCATGTATTGTGTTTCTTAGTAATATCCTTATTTATGTAGCCTGCTAGCTTGAGCATGTCATTTTATGTCGTCGGATAGTTAAACGATTACGTTGAATGAACGTCATAGTTGATATATACACGTATTGATAGCAGCTTGGTGCCTAGTTCTTAACAGATGTCAAAAGAACTTTCTGAGAACAATATTTGTTGTGGCTTTGACTCCTTCATTGCAATATTGCTTATGCTTGTAGCAGGAAATTGTCCCCAAATTTGTATAAAGTTATTTCAGTAAGAGATCAAAATGCTCTAGAAACTATTTGTTAAAATGTTAATGACCCTGATGCCTTTAATTTCCTTTTAATGTCCTATGAAGCATCTACACAATCATTGATTGCTGTTCTTCTATGATCCTTTTTGCTTAACAGTTTTTCTTGCCTGCTTGCAAGTTAATTTTCTCCACCACAGGACACAGTATCATGCATTTACTGGTAGCAGCTCTGTATTCTTTCATGACAGTTCACACACTCTTGTGTTTAATAAATCCCGGTAGTCTATTGTTGAGGAACTTCAAACAAATATGTTAACATTTATAATATGTGGATCCTTCGTTAAGTGTGGGTGCAATATTACTGTGACTGAAAGTTTAACATCATGTTATTTGTTCTGTGTTGTATTCAGCTGTTGTGTACTAAAACAGATTTCTTGAACCTTGTTCCTGCACAGCGTTTTTTCTCTATATAAAGTTGGTACCGGAAAACGGTACCATTCCCAATCCGATTTTCTGACCATTTTTCCCAATTTGAAGTTAAAAATTCGCAAATGTAAGGAAAAACACCCCAAAAGACCCTGAAAAGATTGACGATGTTCCTGTATTTTACTTTTGTTTTACCCAAGCATAAACCATAGCTCAAATCAGTTACTGTTAACGGCTAGGGGAAGTAACCGCTGCAAGGTTTGGTGGCGCTGTATCGATTGGTTACTGTTATCAGTTATACATTGCGTGCGAGAATGGGAACCATCTGGACTGTAACGCGTGTTCGCGAGTGTCATTGACGAGACATGGCAATTCATAACACTAAATACTACGAAAAAAACATTCTGGGATGCAATCCTTTATCTAGCAATGGCTTTTATGGCAAAGCAGAAAGTATAGATCCACAACCGTCATTAACGGCGGAAGATACTAGTAATTTTGTTTATGTTCTTTCAACCATTGACACAGACATTGTCAGTGTCGAGTCCGAGAGCAAACTTGTGTCTCTGGGGCAAGTTGTGCAGGTTGATACCCACCAGCACGGCATTTAAAACCATTATCTGACTTGAATGCAAGTTAAATAATAAATATAACAAATTGTTTTAGGGTTTATTTATTGTAACTTACTGTTTTCACATCCTTTTCGACTGTTTTTCATGAAAGTGGTAAAATTCCCAATTTGGCTGAAAACGCCGTCAATTTTCCCAATTTGACCGGTACCGGTACCATTCCCAAAGTGGTGAGAAAAAACGCTGCTGCATCACACGTTTTGCATGAAAGTCTGTTCAGTAAGTGGAATTGACATTCTTTGTGTTCATGTACAATTGATTATTAAAACTTCATGTTTAGGGCATGTGATTCCATTAGAAATGCCAGCTTATTTGACAATTTACAGTTTTCGTCTCGGACATTTCAGAAGTCAATAGATATGCAACAATTGGTTACTATCCTCTCTGATTACAGATACATGGATAATTATCTTTTAATTTTCGAATTTGTTCATATGAAATCATGTACTGTAGGAGTGTGGATTTTCAATATTTGACTGTCAGCGTTTTTCCTCTATATAAAGTTGGTACCGGAAAACGGTACCATTCCCAATCCGATTTTCTGACCATTTTTCCCAATTTGAAGTTAAAAATTCGCAAATGTAAGGAAAAACACCCCAAAAGACCCTGAAAAGATCGACGATGTTCCTGTATTTTACTTTTGTTTTACCCAAGCGTAAACCATAGCTCAAATCAGTTACTGTTAACGGCTAGGGGAAGTAACCGCTGCAAGGTTTGGTGGCGCTGTATCGATTGGTTACTGTTATCAGTTATACATTGCGTGCGAGAATGGGAACCATCTGGACTGTAATGCGTGTTCGCGAGTGTCATTGACGAGACATGGCAATTCATAATACTACAGAAAAAAAACATTCTGGGATGCAATCCTTTATCTAGCAATGGCTTTTATGGCAAAGCAGAAAGTATAGATCCACAACCGTTATTAACGGCGGAAGATACTAGTAATTTTGTTTATGTTCTTTCAACCATTGACACAGACAGAGAGCAAACTTGTGTCTCTGGGGCAAGTTGTGCAGGTTGATACCCACCAGCACGGCATTTAAAACCATTATCTGACTTGAATGCAAGTTAAATAATAAATATAACAAATTGTTTTAGGGTTTATTTATTGTAACTTACTGTTTTCACATCCTTTTCGACTGTTTTTCATGAAAGTGGTAAAATTCCCAATTTGGCTGAAAACGCCGTCAATTTTCCCAATTTGACCGGTACCGGTACCATTCCCAAAGTGGTGAGAAAAAACGCTGACTGTATTGTAACATTGCACACCATGTGCCACTTATCATGATGTTAGTTCGGTTCATTCTGTTGTAAAAAATCATTAATGGCAACATGTTAATAAATAACAATAAGTAGCACAATATCCGGGTTCCCAGGCTCCATTAAGACGTCGCTATATTAAAACTTGACAAGGCTATTTCACAAGTCAAAATGTGATTAATAATATGGTTACCAGTGTTTACTGTTGCCATAGTTTCTTCGAGTTCTTTGACCATTATAGTGTTCTTAAGCAAATTGAATGAATGTGTTTTCATTTAAAATTTCAAAATTAGAGAAGACAAGTTATAGCTCCAGTGGAGTCTTTATTTTATCAAATCAAATGTTTGGTTAATCATTGAAGTTCTAGTCGCTAATCTGCTGAACACTTCTCTGTCACCTCGAACGCTTGCAAATATTCTTTCAAACATCCGACATACGGTAATATTATAAAAAATGAACCCCAGTGTTCTATATACGTGTACTGTACAGCTGTTAACCAGTTCAAGAGTTGTATTAAGAACTGGCTCTATAATATAGAAAAGTGCTTACCATGTACACTTGTACAGTGGTTCTCGTTAACTTAACACAATGCACATTTTATACCGGGGCTGGCATTAAGAGAAGTCAGGGAGTAATTTACTTAGATTTTTACCAGTTTTGGTCACAGGACTTCCTAAATTGCAACCATGGAAGTTCTTTCAGTATTTTTTTCACCTTTGAGGGAAAGGTGGCAGGGCCCTTTAGAGGGGGAATTTTATGGCAAAAGGGGATTTTTTTTAGAAAGCATTATAGTAAATTTACATGTTTATATTCTACTTTGTTATAAAACATTAATTAATCAATTGTTTTGCTGTAACCAATTATAACTTAGATTTTGCTTTAACTTTGATGAAAAATTGCTGGGATATTTTACGAAAATTCCTCTGTCTTAGTCAATTTTTGTCAGATTTTGTTCATTTTTGTTTCATAATAAAGCTTACATTCTGAGGGGAATTTCTGAGGTAAAAATTGGGGAAAAATACCTACCTTTTAAGCAGGGGAATGGGGCCGAATATCGGCCCCAAATTGGCCATAAAAAACCACTGTCTTTGTAAGGATTAAAGTCAGGAAAAAAAACCCTCAATTTACATATTCACCTATCTATGTCACCTAAATGTTTACATCTTTGTAATTTTGCCGGACCCGGCTAGCTCAGTTGGTAGAGCGCTGGACTCCTAATCTGGGGTTCGTGAGTTCGAGCCCCAGCCCGGCCACATAATTTTTGTGGGGATAGGTCATGAAATTATTTATACAGCCCTTCTCCCCCTACATCTGATTCAAGTAAGGCAAAAATCCAAATTAACAAACAAAACCAACAAACAAATCTTTCAATGAATTAATTGGCATTTTAATTAATTAGTGCAAGCCCTGGTATACATGTAGCTGCTTGATCAAATTTTAAAGAGGATTATTATTTAAGTCTTTATTTTATTTATGATTGAATAAACAATATCAAGTTGGTAAAAAAATCAAAATAATTAGTTTGGCTTGTAATACTACTCTCTTAAGTATACTGGTATTCATTTATTATTCATGTAGATTTATCAATAACTGAGTTAGAAAACTGTTTATGGACATAAACACATCTTTGTCAATGTTTCAGGTGGAGTTGGCGCTGTGGGATACGGCGGGACAGGAAGATTACGACAGACTGCGTCCCCTTTCTTACCCAGACACGGATGTCATTCTTATGTGCTTCTCAATCGACAGTCCAGACAGCTTGGAAAACATCCCAGAGAAGTGGACGCCTGAAGTGAAACACTTCTGTCCAAACGTCCCAATCATCCTCGTTGGCAACAAGAAAGATACGCGCAACGATGAAGCCACCCGGCGTGAACTTTTAAAAATGAAACAAGAGCCAGTTCGTCTTGAAGACGGACGTACGATGGCAGAACGCATCCAGGCTTTCTGCTACCTGGAATGCTCGGCTAAAACAAAGGAAGGTGTTCGCGAAGTGTTCGAGCAAGCAACCAGGGCGGCATTGCAAGTTAAAAAGAAGAAAAGTAGAAAGTGTAAATTATTTTAGGCTCATCGTAACAACCTCTTTGAAGCTTACGAATTTGGTTTGAACAATCACTGTAAGCAGCAGAATGAAGAACCAATTGAAATGATTTTGTATACTACAATACACATGTTATGCATTGAAAGTGTGAAATTGAATATCCACAAGACTTAAGAGTGTGAAGCTGAAGTTGTGCAAAATGGAACAAAGTGGTTTTTTAATTTAATTTGTACATAGATGAAATTATAAATGTATATTTTCTAAGTTTGTATTCATGAATGTATAAGTTAATCTGCATAATCTTTTCACTCATTTTAATTGCGACATTTTGAAAGAATCCTGTCAATTTTGTTGAAATGTGTTTAAACTGACAGTCTTAAAATAGTTTGTGTGCAACGCATACTTGACTACTGTCACGTGCTCTTTTGATATATAAATCATTTAATGTAGACAACTTAGAAACTAGAAATTCCAATAATATTATTAATGCCACATTATACATTTTCTCAAATCATGCACACATGCAGACAAATATGGTTTCTCAAATATAACATTATTTATTGTTTTACATGTTGAAAAAATGGAACACTCATGTTTTATTTGAAATGTCTTTTATATTTCATGCTTCTTGTTTTAAGTTCACTTGCATATGACATTGAGTCTAGATCAGTATCAGTACAAATGTGAATTGTGAACCAAGTTTTAAGGGAAATTATGCTTATATTTGTTACTCCAAGGTATTACTAATTTTATACCTTTGCATGTAGTTTTGTTTATTCCTTAAAATAAAACATCATTTAAGTGGAATTTGTTGATTATTGATTGACAATGATTGCTTTTCACTAGTTTGATCCATGTTTGCTGCATGAACACTCGAGGTTTAAAAATGCATTCTTAAGATTTAAATTTAAAGACTAAGAAACTTTCAACACGCAGTGAAATGCAGTTGGAGACGAGAAGAAAAAAGTATCACTGTAGCTGTTTCTCTTCACAGAAGCTGCAAATTCAAATGAATAGGCACCACAAAATGCCTTATGAAATACCTATTTCGTATCGTATTTATTTATAACTCAATATAATTGAATTATTTGGTTGTCGTTGGTTGGTAAAGGACATGTACAGTGAAGTGATTGGTGATTATATAATCTAGGTGATGTCACCGTGATGCGTAGGCTTTCTACCCGTGATCTAGTAATGTAAGAATAATGTGTACTATAAAAAGCACAAACTTCCGATCAACCTATTTGTATCATGGCTTGCACTGCCGTGAAATTATTATGGATATTGGAAGTCCTGAGCATTTAGGACATTAAGCTTAAAATGCAACCTTTGTTTACGGTCTTTTCTGATAATTATGTGATAATATGCCAATTAAGTCATTGAAAGAGATAAACATTTAGGTAAATATGTAAAAGCTATTTTTTCTGACTTAAATCCTTGCACAGGATTTCTATGGTTCAGGTTGCAATTGTGGAACTCCTGTGACAAAAAAAAACTGGCAGTTAATTACTTCCAGACTTCCCTTTATGCTAGCCCTGATGTATTTATATTAGATGCAGAATGCACCCTGAGATTTAAACAGTTATGTGTACTGTAACCCTTACAAAAGACAGCACATTATGTCAATGACACTGAAATTAAATACAACTAGGCACTTGTTAATTTGGTCTTTGTAATTGTAAATGCTATGGCCAGCAGTATGGATAATATTATGTCAATGAATTATGATTATGACAAAACAAAATATTTTGTGATGATGTAATTTCTAACCCAAAACGTTTTCCTGATAGTAAATATTGACAGTGGATCGAAGAAAACACCATATCAGACAGAATTTTTATTGTCATCTGTGGCGTATGTACTTAAAGTTTAAGATAAATTTAAAGCATTGTATAGTACTCTAAAGATGATGATTAATTATAGATATTGCATAACATTACACTGATTTTTCAAACAAAGTCAAAGTAAAATATACAAAGCTGTTGAAACGTACAAAGATATTTGTTGAAAAACATACAGCTAAAGCAAGCTTTCCATTAGATGTACCAGTGTATTTTCACACTAAATTCTCAACTTCATTATAACTCAAGCTTAAAGGCTGCATTTAGAAAGTGGGCTAGATTTTATAACGTGTGGGGATTGGTCATGAAATTATTTCTACGGCCATTCCGCCCCTAACTCTGATTCAAGTAGGGCAGTTGTCAGTTAATGGCATAGGTATGTGCACTTACTAGTACTGTACTGGTAAACTGCTAAGATCGGCTAAGCTTGCCCAGGAAAGTGTGAGTAGGTTAACTGACCGCTCTGATATGACTGAAATACTGTTAAAAACGGCGAAATATCCCAACAAACAAACTAATGGATCAGAATTGACAAAATGAAATTATGCCATTAGTATTCCTGTTAAGAAATTCTGTAAATTAACAAATGATTTTGAGTTCTGATGCATAGGAATTAAACCACGAGGGCGTTAGCCAGTGTTGTTTAATATACACAAATCATAATGAAAAATTGTGATAAAGCGAAAATTATTTTGATTCTAACAGGACCTGACTACATATTCTGCAATTACAATGCAAACTATATTTCACAGTTTCTGACCTACTTTTTCGAGTTGTTTATTGGCAATTTGACTTTGCGCATGTCATGTTAGAATGGATTATACAGTGCAGCAATGCGAGTGTATTGCAAACTCAAAACGTATCAAGAACAAGGTAATAGGTATTTCAAACACATGTCCATCCTTTCCTATGTGTTCCTGATGTTTCTAAAAATAAGTTAGAATTAACTATGTTTAAATGCTCCAGGAATTGACATAACAGGGCAATGTTTCAGGTGGAGCTGGCCCTGTGGGATACTGCTGGGCAGGAAGATTACGACAGACTGCGTCCTCTTTCTTACCCAGACACAGATGTCATTCTCATGTGCTTCTCAATCGACAGTCCTGACAGCTTGGAAAACATCCCGGAGAAGTGGACGCCTGAAGTGAAACACTTCTGTCCAAACGTCCCAATCATCCTCGTTGGCAACAAGAAAGATACGCGCAACGATGAGAATACGAAGCGCGAGTTGATGAAGATGAAACAAGAGCCAGTCCGTACGGATGAAGGAAGAAGCATGTCGGAAAAAATCAATGCTTTTAGCTATCTAGAGTGTTCAGCCAAAACCAAGGAAGGTGTGCGAGAGGTGTTCGAAACTGCCACCCGTGCTGCGCTACAGGTGAAAAAGAAGAAAGGCCGGGGCTGTCAGCTGTTATAATGATAGGTGCAAACGTATCTGGAATGGTTGACCTGACTGGTGAATGGAATTGATGTCAGCAGAGAACTGTTGTTGTTCTTATTGTGCAATTGGCTCGTAATATGTAACTCTGAACATATAACAGTAACCTCTTTCATATATGTGTAGTTAAGACCAAGACTGTCTGCATTATTACGACATCAACTTGAGCACCATAGTTTATAAGTTGATTTTTATTCATACACAAAGTTGATCCGCTAAGATAATTGTTCTTGTTTACTTATAAATATTATAATCACTTAAGAAATAGTCAGGGGAAATGATGGCTCTATTTGATGTTTAAACAATATTAATAATCATATGACACATGACCGTTGATTAGTCTACCATAAAAACACTGAAGTTAGAAAGTTGTAAAGCAGTTGAAAGGAAATATTCTAAAAATTTCATAAAAAAACTAATTTTTAATGAATTGCACATCTACCGGTATTCATGCATTATAAATTTTGTCTTGTTACTTCGCTTGTTGGTATGCAGTTAATTTATGAGTGGAGAATTCATCACTGGGGACACGCCATTGCTGGTTGGACGGCATTTCCTTCGCAATTCACCGAACACGGCCATTAGCACTAACAAACTAGTTGATTTTAGTAATTTATATTCACACAAAAAATTTGAAAGTTATCTTTTGTAAAGTATACTTAAAAAGGTAAATACTTTGATATATTAGTAAGATTTCCTTCACAATTCACAGAGTATGGTAATTGGCACCTACAAACTAGTTTATTTTTGTAATTTATATTCACACAAAATTCTTGGTCAAGTATACTCAAAAAGGGTGATACTTCATTATGTTAATATTACTGCATTTCCTTCGCAATTCACCGAGTATGGCCATTCGCGCAAACAAACAAGTTTATTTTAGTAATATAATTCTTTGTAAAGTATACTCACAAATGTGGATACTTGGGTATATTAGCACTCAAAGTGATACCTTGGTATGTTAGGTGATGTTTTGTTCTACAAAGGATACCTTACTTAAGTTTTTAAACTAATACAAGTCTTGTGCCTGGACATCATTCAAGAGGAATGGTGTTTATGAAGCCTCAGTGTACGTGAAATACCATGCAGTAGATGAAGTGCAAACGACATACTAAACTATATGCCAGAATGTATGTGTCTTGCATTGCGTTAAACTATTTTTGGTCTGTGGAAGTGTACTTTTTTGCAACCAATCTGAATCTGCTAATTTCTTTTGTAGATATTTTTGATGAATGATTGTAACTCGTAAGCAATGCTTCATATACATAAAGTTTCGAAGTTCGTAAGTTTATTACTTCAGTACTGTTTATCGTATTCATTTATGTAATGCTATGTTTTACGTAAACTGTACCTTCTAAAATGTGCCTGTATTCAATGGCACACACTACATAAGATGTATTTTTGTGATAATCAGTTCTTTATATATAGCCTGGTAATCTGCATTGTTCCTGGAAGTTGGTTTCTAGTTTACTACTATAATTCATAATGGGCCGACATGGGAGTATTTCCAAAACAGATATTTACTGTGGGTTGTGGAAGCTATGTATGTTGCCTATGTAACAATTGTTACAAATTATCCATTATATTATTAGTGTATTTTTGGTTAAATCTCCTGTAATATCACTTTGAATGTGTTGAATAAGTTATTTTCTTTGGCTAGTGGCTTGCGAACTGCTGTAACTGATCAGTAGGTTATCTCGGTTTAAAAATCATTCCTTTCTACGTTTAGTGGGTTCAGAATTATATCAAGATGTTAACATATGCGCAGCATTATTACCTAAAATTAAATTACGTACCAATACTACTTTTCCTGAAGGTAACTTAATTTCATTTAAGTAATAGTTGTTAAATAATGAAAACAATTACAGTGTCAATCTAGTTGTAACAATTTCCCTTAAATATTGTGTGAAAGTTTTTTGTATTTTCGAGATTTATGCAAATGTAACTCATTTAATAAATTTCCTGTCATCAGTCTTGTGTTCTGTTTGTATACAGCAGTTGACGATATGCTACGGGATTTATAACCACGCCTAGCTGGAAGAGTTCAGAGCCTTGAAAGTGCTTGAATTTCAAGCTTCTTCTTGAAAAGTGCTTTGAAAGGACTTAGAGTGCTTAAAAATGCTTAGTTTATCATGAGAATTTAAGATCTTGAAAAAGGCTTATTTTGGACCGCAAAAGCGCTAAAAAATATTTGGAGAAAATTAAAAGAAATCGATAAACAAATACTTCTATAAGCCAACAATGTACCATGTAATGTTTGTATATGCATGCAAATAATTTGTTCAAAGACCATGTCCCACTAAGTTCTTTTGGGTGGTATCTCCTTTTGAATTAGTGCTGTGTCGAAAGTATGTCATCCAAACAATAGGCAATTTCAAAAGCTTAAATTTGTGCAATAATTAAGTACAAACATTCAAGAATGTAAATACCGCAAACTAATAAAGTGCTTGAATTTAGATTTTCTGTCCTTGAAAAGTGCTTCAATTTAGTTTAAGCATATCTGTTCGAAACCTGCCTAGGTAAAACTCCGACAGCGTTGACAGTAGACGAAGTTTTTACAAGACATGCACATGTCCGTCAAACAACTGAGCCCTAGCTTTCTGAATGGCTAAACATATTGTTCATCAAAGCTCGCCACTTGACCGATCCGGGTTTTGCCACGCAAAGCTTAAACTCCTACCCAGGTATTGTTAAAGGATTAATTTCCATTCATCGAAAATCACAAACATTACCGCTTGCTATTTGGAATATCACGAGACAATTCCACGTGCTCTTGTATGAAATAGTTTACCCGCTGAACACGTGATATCCAAGTGCAATCATTTGATAATATTGCAGATTAATTTGAATATGATTGACATCTGTGGAAGCGTCTTTTGTCTTATCAGCACGTTTCAGCGAAAGCTGTGCATATATACTGCAAGTAGATTATACTAGCCTCAATTTGCCATGGGAAGCAATTTTTAATTGATGTCGACATGGATATTAATTATGAAAGGGTATTCTATTCGTTTGCGATTACGGGATACATAGACATCGAGAAAATGCTGGAACAGCTCTCTGTTAAAACTTCCCCATGGTCACTTCCCCATTGGTACTCTTCTCTTCTTTAAAGAGCTATGCTCTGACACACAGTTAAATCTCTGCGCGGAGGTTGGACATCAGAAGTAACAATGGCGTTTCGACCAAACTGGCTTGTGTGGTCAATAACGACGGCATACACTGACTTGGGTAACTACGATCACTGAAAGACCAGATTTAACCCCAAACTTCTAGGGATGTGTTGCAAGTACACTTCCTCACGTTTTGCACGGGATAAGGCGGGATGCCAAGCAAACCTGTGCATAACTCTTGTGCAATCTCTGTATTAGAGGAATTATAGGCCTAATGCCAGAGTGTCCATTTTGGACAGCTAGATATATATCTTACAGGCATCGATCATGGCATTGTATACATGCGACGGCGTCCAGTTTGACGCTAGCTTCAACTACGTAATATATCCGCACGCGTCATTGGTCTATTCGCCTGACGTGTCCAATCCAGCGTAGGCGTCTCGCGCTGAGGTAGGCATGTCTAGCAAGTGATATTCCCGCGTTTCTGGACTTCAGTATTGGGTACGTTGTTCTGTCACGTGTCACGTCAAGTATTTGACCCAACGGATTTCTTCGCACGCACCTCGAATGGAAACCATTTAATTAGTTACCTAACGTGTCTTGTGTAAACGGTCCATGCATCGGTATTAAGGATGAGCACACAGGCTTTCTAAATAATAGGCTTGGTCGCTGTGATGTTGGAACGGCTGGACATACTCGCTAGTTTAAACTGGGTGTATTCGGACACATGCCCTCCCTGACATATATGCCTTCCCATCAATTTTTATTCAGACGGACATATGCCCTCCCGGACATTTGCCCCCCCCCCCCTGCCCCGTTAACATGTCACCCGGACACATGGCCCTCCTGTTATGTTAAAAAAAATGCTTTAAATCCTTTAACTATGTGCATGAGGGCATGTGTCCGACATTCTAATCTGGCCACACCTGTGTTTCAGCCTGTGTTGTGTTTCAATGGACTATCTGCACCTTGTGCCGTCAAGTGGTCTTCTTCAAACCGATGTTACGTCTAAACACTTTGCCTGCTTTTGGAAACTGGTTGACAAACTGCTGCATATAATCTTTCGTGTGAGATGCAAGCGTTGCCAACGAAATTTGTCAGAAAGTATATCTCCATGACATTCGGGTCTGTCGATAATAAGAAATCGTCATCAGTACATAGTATATCTACTACAAATAAAACATGTCTGTATGTTGAAGTACTGTTAAACATGCGAAACAAGTGACTAAAGGAACACACATAATATATTTTAATTTACAAATGTCAATACACGTAATGCTAAACAATTCACATCCGTCGGCAAAAACAAAATAAAGCCGGATATACAGTACGGTTAGCCGCGTTAGTTTCTTCCCAGTTTAAAACATCTATAATCCGCGTAGCTTTTAAATTTGACCATAAAAGAAATGAATCACATAACGGATGGCACTCGCAGTTAACTCATGCAGTCTTCAACATATGGTGTATGATAAAAAACTTATAAAACTTAATTATTTATGTATTACATGGATGAAAGATATTGAATATTATTTCACTGCTGAATAAAAAAACAACAACAGTAAATTTAATAAATTTTACAAAATAGACTGTTTTGTCGGCATCGGAATGACAATAAACCCGCAGAGTGTTTGACCCGAGCTTTAAACTGACCTCGTGAGTCTGGGAACCAATTTAGTTTTCGCCGCCGAAAACCAATTCACATCCGTGTTAATTTTAAGTTCCGCGTAAAAGGGCGTCGGCAAAAACAAAATAAAGCAGGATATACAGTACGGTGCGGTTAGCCACGTTAGTTTCCTTCCCAGTTTAAAACATATCTATAATCCACGTAGCTTTTAAATTTGACCATGAAAGAAATGAATCACATAACGGATGACAGTCGCAGTTAACTCATGAAGTCTTCAACATATGGTGTATGATGAAAAACTTATACAACTTAATTATTTATGTATTACATGGATGAAAGATATTGACTATTAAGTAAATTTAATAAATTTTGACAAGTATACTGTTTTGTCGGCATCGGAATAACAATAAACCCGCAGAGTTTTTGATCCGAGCCTTAAACTGACCTCGTGCGTCTGGGAACCAATTTAGTTTTCGTAATCACCGCCGGAAACCACTACGACCTTTACCTTTCAAACCGAGGATTCGCGTTAGAGATTTGGCTTGAACATGGCGAGCTATCACCGTCCGGACACGAAGACTTTGCAGTCCCTCAGGGACATGGCAAACAAATTAAGGATCGACAGTATAAATGCAACGCAGGCAAGCAATTCTGGGTGAGTGACATTGTTTATATTTTCGCATATTTGAAGCCGGTGTCAATTAGTGTTACAAGTCAAACCGGCCACAAGTTAAGTCGGTCATGTGACAATGCCTTAATGATTTAAAAGTATTAAATAGTTTAGTTCATACTTTGAACAAATCCAGCGTTAAATATGTGAACACTAAATTAAAAAACAACAACATGTAATTTAATTCATATGCAAATTAATAAAGTTTAACGGTACCTCTTTACTTCAGGTACTGGCAAATTGACAATGTCACTTCGGTAAGGCCTAAGCAAAGATCTATCAATAAACAAAGATTCGTGTTATCGTGAGTTACGGTTGATTCTCGCGGCCCACGAGATTTCAATCACGTGATAAACCACATGATCGGATCTGTAATTATGACAGAGTATATCGGCATTTAAAAAAAAAGTAGTTTGAAAGACTTGTAATATAAATGTTTTAAAATAAAATGAAATAAACTTTATATTATGTACTACATATTCTTGTTTGTTGCTTAAAATATTTAATAGATCATTGGATTGATGATGGATGAAAAAAAAAGCGTTTGATCTGTAAAATTGTCTTTAGTGTAATGAAACCAAGCCTCCATTTGCGATGAGAAAATACGTCTTGTGTTTCATTATACAAGTGTTTTGACGCGTGTCATTTTATCTTTATAATGTTATCTACACTTGTGCAGCCATGTGGTGTCAAAGGCATGCCAATTAACGTTTTTATTCCATAGCAGGACATTGTCTCCCATGGTGAGAACGCTCACTCACGAATGGTTCAGCATATTAATTTGAGACAATGAAAGGTTATAAGAAAATATTTTGAGAGAGAAAAACAAAAACACAAATCAAAAAGGAAAAAATAATTAAACAAGTAGCCTCAGGGTACCAATTCTCGAACGGTACCAATTCTCGAACGTTTTTTATTATTAATCAAACTTATTCACATGTAAATCATTGAAACTATAATATGATGTCGTTTTAAGTAAGTCTAATATACACATTGGCAAACTTCCAACTTCACAGCCTCTTTTTCGGTAGCACATCTGCAGACGAAGTTTTATTCAACTACACACAGTTTAAGTATGTGACCGGGAAATGTCGTGTTTCCTTCAGTAAAATCTTTCTTTGTCACAAAAGTAGTATTGGTTTTAAGATTTAAACACTTGGAACAAAGCTGTCATTCAGCATTTAGGCCTTTTATTTTGTTTACAACTGTCAAAATGACGTATTTATCACAATAATGCTGTTAAAGCGCTCTACTTAGATTTGATTAGGTTACAAACAACTTAAGTTATTTTTCTTTCATTTTGGTTACATACAATTACCAGTATTTGTATTGGTTATTGAGTAATGAAAGCATTTCCTAGACGAACACAATATGTTTGAGTCTATTTTATTCAGTTTTGATCTACACATGGTATTAGTTAGAAAAAATGTCAATATGTGATCAGTATGATGTCAAGTAGAGTGATATAATAATATTTATTTGTTATATGAAATGTTCTGCATTATCTGTTGTTTATGTAAAAAAAATCATCAATAGGAATACTGCACTTCATTTACGATGTAAATAAATTGATTTTACCTGTTACATGTGTGTTGGAACTTTTTGTTGACCCGAATGAATGAACGTTTGACAATTGGTTCCAAACCGGTTCCGAAATGTAAACATAGGTGACTTGATTTGACAAATGGTAAGGTGGTGTTATCAACTGATATTTTCGCGAATTTTGGTAGTTTTATAAAGACTAAAGTTTTGTCTGATATGCTAATGTAAATATTTTCCAAAAACTTAAAACAATTTTATATATTTAACCAAACTTAGAAAAAATCGTTCGAGAATTGGTACCCCGAGGCTATGACAAAATATTGATCGAAAGAGTAGTAATACTTTGTTTATTTATGTTTTTTTTTTTACAAATTGCTGTTTGAACAGTAAAAGCACTATGTTTCTTTCTTGGTGTACACATTGAGATATCCTTCAAAATGCGACATTATTCGGGAGAATCGGTCAAGAAATAACTAAATTTTATTGAAAGGCAGGTTAGATACTAAAATTCTGTAACAATCTTGCTGTCTCAGCCTGAACTCTTACATAGCCTCGTTTTGAATATTAATAATTCCAGAACTATTAAAGGTAAAATATTAATATTCCTTTCTCGGTGTACAACTTCAAATTGCCTTGAAAATAAGACTTTATTCAGAAAAATTCGTCCAGAAATGACAAAGTATTCGTAGGCTGGGTATATACTTTTCGATAAAAGTCTTGCTGCCTCAGTCTGAAATCATTCAAAGCCTCACTCTGAATATTTCTGGTGTTATTCAAGATAAAATCACAATGTTCATTTCATGTTGTTTAGTTTTAAATTGCGGTCAAAAAATGAGACTTAGTCAGCAAAATCCGTGCAGAAATAACAAAGTTTTAGGCAAAGGCAGGATAGATACTTTTCAATAAAAAATCTTGCTGCCTTAGTCTGAAATTTCGCACAGCCTAGCTTTAAATATGAATAACTCCGGAATTATTAAAGGTTAAATAACAGTATTTATTTCTTGGTGTTCAATTTTAAAATGCCTTCAAAATAATACTTTATTCAGAAAAATCCTTCCAAAACTGTCAAAGTATTAAGCAAAGGCTAGGTATATACTTTTCAATAAAAATCTTACTGCCTCAGTCTGAAATCTTACAAAGACTCGCTCTGAATATTTCAGGAACTATTTAAGATAAAATCACAATGTTTATTTCATGTTGTTCAGTTTTATATTGCCGTCAAAATGAGACGTTGGTCAGCAAAATCCGTGCAGAAATAACAAAGTTTTAGGAAAAGGCAGGTTAGATACTTTTCAATAAAAAATCTTGCTGCCTTAGTCTGAAATCTCACATAGCCTACATTTAAATATGAATAACTCCAGAATTATTTTGCCCAACTTCGAATTAGTGGGGGTATATTACTTTGCACCTGTCCGTCGGTCGGTCGGTTGGTCGGCCGGTCGGTTGGTCTGTCCGTAGACCACTTAGTTTCCGCACGATATATAGAGAACGCTTTGACCTACGATCATGAAAGTTGGTGTGCTTGTTACTTGGGAGGAAAGGAAGATCCTGTAGATTTTTAGGTCAACAGGTCAAAGGTCAAGGTCACCGTTGCTAAAAATAGAAAAACGGTTTCTGCTCAATAAATTGAAACTTCATACATAGATAGCTTATATCAAAACCTCGCTTGGGATTGCATATGGGGTGGGTGGGGTCAAGGTCAAGGTCACCGTTACTAAAAATAGAAAAACGGATTCCGTTCACTAACTTGAGAACGCATTAAGATATTTTAATGAAACTTCATACATAGATACCTTATATTGAGACCTCGCTTGGGATTGCATATGGGATGGGTGGGGTTAAGGTGAAGGTCACCGTTACTAAAAATAGAAAAATGGTCTCCGCTCAATAACTGGAGAACGCATCGAGATATTTTAATGAACTGTCATACATAGATACCTTATATTGAGACCTCACTTGGGATTGCATATGGGGTGGGTGGTGTCAAGGTCACCGTTACTAAAAATAGAAAAACGGTTTCAGCACAATAACTTTTGAACGCATCGAGATATTTTAATGAAACTTCATACATATATACCTTATATCGAGACCTCGCTTGGGATTGCATATGGGGTTGGTGGGGTCAAGGTCACCATTGCTAAAAATAGAAAAATGGTTTCCGCTCAATAACTTGAGAACGCATCAAGATATTTTAATGAAACTTAATACGTAGATACCTTATATTGAGACCTCTTGGGATTTCATATGGGGTGGGTGGGGTCAAGGTCACCATTACTTAAAATAGAAAAATGGTTTCCGCTCAATAACTTGAGAACGCATCAAGATATTTTAATGAAACTTAATACGTAGATACCTTATATTGAGACCTCTTGGGATTTCATATGGGGTGGGTGGGGTCAAGGTCACCATTACTTAAAATAGAAAAATGGTTTCCGCTCAATAACTTGAGAACGCATTGAGATATTTTAATGAAACTTTATACATAGATACCATATATCGAGAACTCGCTTGGGATTGCATATTAACAAAAATTCTTAACAATTGCACATATTCACAATTTGGCTGCAAGTCGGCGGGCATACATGTTTTACAAACATCTCTTGTTAAAGGTAACATTACAATATTTGTTTCTTGGTGTACAATTTCAAATTGCATTCAAGATAAGACTTTATTCAGAAAAGCCGTCTAGAAGTGACAAAGTATTAGGAAAAGGCAGGTTAGATACTTTTCAATAAAAATCTTGCTGCCATAGTCTGAAATCTTACAAAGCCTCGCTCTGAATATTTCTTGAGCTATTTAAGATAACAACACAGTGTTTATTTCCAGTTATTCAGTTTTAGATTTCCTTCAAAATAGGACTTTTGTCAGCAAAATCCGTTCAGAAATACAAAGTTTTAGGCAAAGGCAGGTTAGATACTTTTCAATAAAAAATCGTGCTGCCTTAGTCTGAAATCTCACATACACTCATTCTCATTTTTTTGGCCAAATTCTTGTCACAATCACAAAATGTGTAGGTCCATATATATGAGTTATATATGAGTTATGTAGGCACCTTGGTTTATAAGCCTACATAACTCATATATATGGAACTACAATGTGTTTGTTTTAAATGAAACCAAAAAAAATGTATCAGAAACTCTTTTGAATTAATTAAACGTGTCCTTTATAAACATACCCTGCTATAAAATCCACTGTCACAAACATAATGCCATATTTTTAAATGGGTAATTTATTCTGCATTTTGACCGAGTTCAATAAGTTTTGTTTAATACTTGATTGGTTCAAGTTTGTACAATGAGGTTGCAAGATGGAAAAAATATGGCGGAATTAAATCATTAAAAAATAAATGTTGTATTCGTGTCACAAGATGCTTCAAGTTTACGTGACACTAACTTATTTGCTGTGCTATCATCAAATTGTTTTAAAGAAATCATGGTTTAACATTTCAATTGATAAGAGTTTACACAACTTCTTATGAAAAAAAAACAAAGTTTTCATCAACCTTACCATACAAAATCAAGATTTAAGCCATTAATGTTCTAAGCCCAAATTATGGTGAAATTTTTTATGTGAAGCTTTACGTGACGACTGTTTGTCTGTTTGTCTCTTGCCAAACTTTTCTCTATGAAATTGACAATATGTAAATATGTAATCTCTTACTGAGAACTGTATATTATGACAAATAGAGTGACGAGTTATCAAAAATATTACAGATTTTGGTTATTGGAAAGGTAAACTTTAAGTTTACGTGACTGAATACTTACGTGGCAATTTTATGAAACGGGCGCTTACCGCGGTGTAGACAGTGACCAAATAATTTGTTCGGTATTTTCGGTTAATGCCGTGATATTTATGACGTCATTGAATGTCTTTCTAGGGCCATTTAGTTGAAATCAATGACACATGATCTATTGTTTTAGGTTACTTATTTAAACTACCCTTGTTTTTGTTTCATCAAATATATTGTGATAACTTTATAGATAGAATGTGTTTTGATTGCACTTCTGCTAAGAAATAATTAAAGATAAATGCTGTTATAAAGCATGGTTGATTATCAGGGTCTGGTGCACATATAAAGCATATATTAAAATGTCACATAAAATTCATTATATGTCACGTAACATTCATAAAATGTCACGTAAAATTCAAACAATTTCACAAATGTTATGTTTAACTAAGTTTGTTTATCCAATAATACAAAGGTATATTGACAAAGACAGGGCTAAAATAGCTGAAATCTTGAAAAAGCCAGTTGACTTTTACGTGACAAATATGAACAGAGTTATGTCATTAAAATGTCAAATACTCTACAATTATCCATCATCTAGTTATTCAGAAAACAAGGATGTCATCAGAAAAGAGTTTGCTATAGTTTTACCACATGTGATGTCCGTTAAATGTAACAGTTGAGTTCTTTGAACTTTACATGACAATTGGTATGAATTTTGCATTTCAATGGTTCTATGTCAGTTATAATGTTTATATTTGCAAGTTATTTCCCCCACATCTACAACAGATTAACCCATTTTCTGCTGAAGTATATACTCGTACAATGTGTTACTTGTTTAATGAATTTTACGTGAAAAAAGAACATGTTATAAAAAAAATCCTGTAAAATGGTCTTATATCAGTTGAGCTCTATGATTTCTGCTTTAAGGTTTATAATAGTTTTGTATGCACTACTATTATATTTGACTCTGTATTTATGCTTTATTTAAGGTGTGAGGATATATGAAAAAAACAACAAAGGACAATAATGCAAAAAATTACTGTTTCTTCAGCCAAATTTTCCATTTTATATGTCCATTGTTCGACAATGTTATCAGTTAAGTGTTTTCAAGAAGTTAAATAATAGACATTGCTGTGTTGATTATTAAATAAAGACAAAAAATGCATCTCTTATGTTTGTTTTTATCATATTCTGTATCTGTCATTAGGTTGGTATCACTGTCACGTAAAATACATAAGTAAAACTCATGCATATGTTGACAGCATACTACAGTACAAAAATAAAGCTTTCACAATATGGCCATCACTTAAAACTCAACACAGATAAGTTCCATTTTCATATTAAACATAAATTTGTATGGAAATGAGAAGTCGTAAATTTCATTGTTATGTTATGCTTTTCGGTTCCAAAAATGAGAATGAGTGATAACCTCGCTTTAAATATGAATTACTCCGGAAGTATTCAAGGTCAAATAACACAATATTTGTTTCTTGGTGTACAATTTAAAATTGCCGTCAAAATGAGACTTTATTCAGAAAACTCCACCCAGAAATGACAGTGTTAGGAAAAGGCAGGTTAGATACTTTTTAATAAAAATCTTCCTGCCATAGTCTGAAATCGTACAAAGCCTCGCTCTGAATATTTCCGGAACTATCCAAGATAAAATCGCAGTGTTTATTTCATCTTGTTCAGTGTCAAATTTCATTCAAAATGAGACTAATTCAGCAAAATCCGTTCAAAAGTAACTAAGTTTCGGCAAAGGCAGTTTATCTTTTCTTCAATAAAAATATCGTGCTGCCTTAGTCTGAAATCTTACATAGCCTCAATTTAAATATGAGTAACGCCGGAACTACAAAAAATAAAATAACAATATTTATTTCTTGGTGTACAGTTTAAAATTGCCTTCAAAATAAGACTTCATTTTGAAAAATTCGTTCAGAAATGACAAAGTATTAGGCAAAGACTGGGTATATACTTATCAATAAAAATATTTTTGCTGGTCTCTGTCTGAAATCTTACAAAGCCTCGCTTATGAATATCTCCGTAACTATTAAAGGTACAATTAAAATGTTTTTTTCTTGGTGTACAGTTTCGAACAAACTTGTTCAACTATTATGTGCGCATTCACAGAATCACATTTATTTGTATTTATGCAATGTATATCAACAGTGAATTGGCTCGCGTACACGCTTAAGTCACGTGATAAGGCTGCGATAATGCCGGGGCCGCGAGATAAAACTAGAGTTCCCGCAGGCCTGTATACATGGTTCTGTTTGTTAATAAATCTCTGGCCTAAGGAGTAAACTATGGGCACATCCTGGTGCAAGATTTTGTTTCATTTCATAATAACCAGTTTCAGTTACTGTGTCAAAAGAACAAGTTCCATAGAAACAGTTAAAAAATGTTCAAGCCATATTTTCAACATGAAACAAGGAATCTTCCATAATAACCAAGTGATGTAATTTGTTACCAAGATACTGAATTGCCATAAAATATTGGACTTTGTTCGGTAAATGAAATACACACTGTTGAAATGTTAAATATATAGAGGATATTTGTTGATTTTGGTAAATGATCAAATTTTAAGTTATGAGTGGTTATAGAAAAAAAATTCACGTCGTGCAAATATAATTTTCTATGACCACAAGTAAAATAAATATTTGATCGTTCACCTAAACCAGCCAACGCGAAAGTCGTCAGACCTCAGACAAAAGCCAATAAAACTGTACCCGGTCCAGTTAAAATGACCAGAACACTGGCCTTCCTGTCTGGTCAGGGTTCGACACTAAGGCACGTCCAAACGACATTGTCTAGTAAATCCTCTGTCCGGTCTAGTAAACTCGATGGTAGCTGGTCCGATTGGTCGTATTGTCAATTAATCAGGCAGTAAACATTATTCGTACAATTTAACCCTCAAGTTATCTTGATTTTGTGCTAAAATTGAAAGTACACTGTTGTTGATAATTTAACAGCGTTTCCATTACTATTATAAGACCAGAACTCTCACGAGACCGAAACTCATTTTTTGATTGGTGCGATGCTTGATTATGCAAATTATAAGCCGGCCTTCTTAATGTGGTAATATGTGTCCGGACGGACAAGACTGCAGCCGTCCAAAATGCAAATCGATGCATCTAAACAAGTTGCTGTATGCAATGATTATATTGACAGTATATTGTTATTTCCGTGTTGAAATATTCGATTAGAATCAAAAAGATGAACATGTAATCATACTTTGTAATAAATAGTTTTAAAAAGTTTTAAGAAAGAGAAATTGGGCATCACGGAATATGGCCATCCTGACCCGACATCATTTTATGTCACGACAATGAATACTGGTTTACGAAATTGTTTACCCATTGTTATATGTATTACCCTACGGTTTTAAGTATTAAAAGCATTTGTTAAACAGTAATTATAACACATTGTTTGTAGTTTATAGTACTTTAAATACATGGTTTAGTTGACATAAGATCAGGTCTAGTAGGGTCTAGCAGTTACTGGTCCGATGGTCTAGTAACAAATAAACTTAATGTCGAACCCTGCTGGTGAAAACTTCTAGTCAAGTGCCTTCTTGTAAGCTAAATCTGTTGGAGTGGCCAGTAAAATGGAGTTTGGGCCAGTAATTATTAAAAGATTACCAGACCTTGTGGCCAGTAAGGGATTTGGGACTTTCGCGGACACTGTAAATCAACAAATTTTCTTTTTATTTTATGTTTTTTTGACAATAAATAAATAAAATTGCACGTGATAAGCTTAGACGTCACACGTTTGTGTATTCTGACGTCATGAATGAAGTTATAAACTGATTTAGAGGATTTAAAGTTAGATGGAATGTGGGATTTAGAGGAAGCTGCGAACGCCCACTCTAAATCAATAAATAAACAATTATTTCATTTGGAATCCTGCAAAATATAAAACCACACAACACTGTCTATAAGTTAAATTTGTCAACTTGCACGATGGAGTACCGGTACTGGGTAACAAAGGAAGCACTCCTTTCCAATTATGAAAAAGTAGTGTACAGTATAACCTTCATTACTGGAAAGAAACAAACTTGTGCACAAAACCCACGGGGATCTACTCCTGCTACTTTGGCAGAGACGACAGAGTAAAAACAATATTTTATTATGCCCCCCTTCGAAGAAGTGGGGGTATCTTGCTTTGCACCTGTCCGTCCGTATGTCGGTCGGTTGGTCGGTAGTTCTGTCCGTAGACCATTTTGTTTCCGCATGATATCTTGAGAATGCTTTGACCTACGATCATGACAATTGGTACTCTGGTTACTTGGAGGAAAAGAAGAACCCTATAAATGTTGAGGTCAACAGGTCAAGGTCACCGTTGCTAAAAATAGAAAAACGGTTTCCCCTCAATAACTTGAGAATGCATTGAGATATTTGAATGAAACTTCATACACAGATACCCCTTACATCGAGACCTCGCTTGGGTTTGCATATGGGGTGGGTGGGGTCAAGGTCAAGGTCACCGTTACTAAAAACAGAAAAACGGTAGACCATTTTGTTTCCGCTTGATATCTTGAGAACGCTTTGACCTACGATATCGGGTGGGTGGGGTCAAGGTCAAGGTCACCATTTTGTTTCCGCACGATATCTTGAGAACGCTTTGACCTATGATCATGAAAGTTGGTACGCTGGTTACTTGGGAGGAAAGGAAGAACCCTATTAATTTTGAGGTCAACAGGTCAAAGGTCAAGGTCACCGTTGCTAAAAATAGAAAAACAGTTTCTCTCAATAACTTGAAAACGCATAGAGATATTTTAATGAAACTTTATACATAGATACCTTACATCCAGACACCTCGCTTGGGATTGCATATGGGGTGGGTGGGGTCAAGGTCAATGTCACCGTTACTAAAAATAGAACAACGGTAGACCATTTCGTTTCCGCATGATATCTTGAAAACGCTTTGACCTACGATCATGAAAGTTGGTATGCTGGTTACTTGGGAGAAACGGAAGAACCCTATAAATTTCCGCTCAATAACTTGAGAACGCATCGAGATATTTTAATGAAACTACATACATAGATACCTTATATTGAGACCTCTCTTGGGATTGCATATGGGGTGGGTGGGGTCAAGGGCAAGGTCACCATTACTAAAAATAGAAAAAAGGTTTTCGCTCAATAACGTGAGAACGCATCGAGATATTTTAATGAAACTTAATACATAGATACCTTATATTCAGACCACGCTTGGGATTGCATATGGGGTGGGTGGGGTCAAGGCCAAGGTCACCGTTACTAAAATAGATAAAAAAGATTTCAGCACAATAACTTGAGAACGCATCAAGATATGTTAATGAAACTTCATACATATATACCTTATATCGAGACCTCGCTTTGGATTTCATATGTGGTGGGTGGGGTCAAGGTCACTATTGCTAAAAATAGAAAAACAGTTTCAGCTCAATAACTGGTGAACACATCGAGATATTTTAATGAAACTTCTCTTGGGATTGCATATGTGGTGGGTGGGGTCAAGGTCACCATTAATAAAAATAGAAAAACGCTTTTCGCACCATAACTTGACAAGCATTGAGATATTTTAATGAAACTTCATGCATAGATACCTTATATCGAGACCTCCCTTGGGATTGCATATGGGTTGGGTGGGGTCAAGGTCACTGTTGCTAAAAATAGAAAAACGGTTTGCGCTTCATAACTTGAGAACGCATTGAGATATTTTAATGAAACTTCATACATAGATACGTTATATTGAGACCTCTCTTGGGATTTCATATGGGTTGAGACCTCTCTTGGGATTTCATATGGGGTGGGTGGGGTCAAGGTCACCATTACTAAAAATAGAAAAACGGTTTCCGCTCAATAACTTGAGAACGCATCAAGATATTTTAATGAAACTTCATACAAAGATGCCATATATCGAGACCTCGCTTGGAATTGCATATTAAAATTTTTTCTTAACAATTGCATGTATTCACAACTTGGCCGCAAGTCGGGTGGGCATACATGTTTTACAAACATCTCTTGTTATAATTATTATTATTGTTATTGTCTTTTGATATTATCATTATGGTTTTAAGTTACACGCATTTTACAATAGAATGTTCATCCTAGCATACAGTACTTGTATTTTGTTTAAATTTACAGGCACCCTACATCATGTGCATCTGCAGCAGAAATAATGTCCGTGTTATTTTTCCACGAGATGCGCTATAGCACAGAATTTCCCCGTGATCCAGCTAGCGATAGATTTGTCATGTCTAAGGTATGCTATTCTCTTTTAACAGATAAATGAAGTCGCCATCTCTTTGCAGGGCATGCTGGCAATACTGATGTCTGCAAACGAAACAATGTAGAATGATTTATGTTATATTTATATTAAAATAATTTAAATAATTATGTAAAAATAAAATAAAAATACAATTGTAAATTTACATTCATTGTAATATACCATTGGAATATCCTTGACATTGCAGTATGCCATTAAAATATCATTCACTTTGCGCAATCTACCATTAAAATGACCTTGATATCTCAGTTGATATTAAAATGTCCTTAACCCAAGTGCAGTCTACCTATAAAAAACATTGTAAAGTGCACTCCTCGACATTGCAGTTTGTAACAATTAAAAGGACCTTGATATTGAAATCTACCATTTCAAATTCATTGTCTTCTGGCAGAGATCCTCTTAAATTGTCATTGACCTTCGTTTTTAGGACCTAATAATGAACTGACCTTGAATTTCAGGTCGACCATTAAATGCCAATTTAAGGTGGTAACAGTATTGCTAAAAGGATGGATTTATCAAAATGCCATGATGCATTCGTGTTGACAAGTCATAAGTTATTAATAAACCTATCAATATTTTCCCCCAGGGGGAATGGTGGGCATATATGGGACGTTAGACTGAAAGCAATTCCCGACAGGTGGGAATTTGACACGCCAAATGAATCCGGGTCCCAGGAATTAGACTTGGGTCAGATTGTAGGTCCTGGTAATATTGGCCCTCTGGCCATTTGATCGAAATATAGCATCTCCCACTGTGGGGATTTATACAAATATGCTTGACTCCAGGGTGGGGAATTTAGACCCCAGAAAGCAAAATTAGTCAAATTCCCCTGGCTCAGCTGATTGCTTATTCAGAATCAGACTCGTTCAAATTTACACCAGCAACAGTGTTCTGCCGTGGATGCGGCCTTGCGCCATTGGCGCAAAAATAAATGATCTGTCCCTACCAAATTTTCGTAAGCGGGTCCGCGGGCGCACACAATTTACAAGTAAATAATTCTGCATATTTAGTAAAATTTAAATCATTTATCGTCACGTCACGTCAATTTATAACCAAATTTTTTCCCTATAAAATTAATTCATTAACGCTGTATCGGCAGCGCTTGAGCAGTTCAGATACAGTAGTATCAATCGATAAATGTACACGCGGTCCACATACTAAGCGTGAAACACGCTTTTTATTGACAAACTGCTAGACAACAGGCGCATTTCGTCAGACACATCAAAACCTTTTGAAGTCGAATTAACTGACACTGTTGCTATGGGTGTTGCTAACGGCTTGCAGTTTTGGATGCCCGGCTACTTAATGACGTCATACTGTTATACTTCGTAGTTTTAGCAGGTTTCATTATTAATGCCTTGTGTTTATAACGGATTTTATTGTTTGTTCAAATAAGAATTTATAATGCAAGGTTATAAGGCATTTAAGAATGCAGTTTTAAGATTGGTCAACATAACGTTATGAATTAAGAACACACAATTTATGTATTAATCCTTTTTTTAACAGAAAAGAAAAACAAACATGAATTAAAACAGCTAGTACTCCCTTAAAAAAAATTGCTTTGGGAATATTTATGAGATGTAAAACTTGTTTGTCTGTGTCCGTACATTTTTGTAATTTGTCCCCACTTTTTTAAGCCTAGAGGGCCCTTGTCCCCAATAGTCCAAATTCACGGCAGAACACTGCAGCAATAAAACATTTCATGTTCTGTTATTGTGAAAACTTCATTATGTAGCACTATATACAGTAGGTGATCAGTTAACATTGGTTGAACATACCATAGGTCATAGTGTTCACCTACACTGTGTTTCTTGCTCTAAACAAGGCATGGGTGTGCAGTGCAGATGAACTGAAACCCCAACTGCCACGATCATGGCTCGATAAGTACAATTGTTGATTCTGCAGCTTTTCTTGTCACATTGTTATGATATAGGTGTGATAAATAGGGAATATTACATGACTGTGGTGTTCCAGTGGCTTGTATCGCTCGAGTTGATTGTGTAACGCTACAACTTTACACAATCAACGAGAGCGATACAACCCACCGGAACACCACAGTCATGTAGTATTCCATTTATTATATACCTCCTGACGATCAAACATCACAAATACGCTACGAAACAAACAAAATAATAACAAAATAGTACAGTTAAAGAACGCGCACGAACACATGTCATGTACATCAATGACGTCATTCAATTCAATCAACATGTTGCAACAGCGTCGTAGTGTCTATAAATAGAATAGGGTGTTTCCCAGTGTCGCTTGGAACGTTACGGAAATATACGATACTCAACAAACGTAAAAGTAGTCCGGTTTTTGCAGCCGTTGAATACGGAAAATTATTTCATAGTGTGAAATATGGGAATTTTTTCTGGCCTATTGTATTTTATACCGAAAATACATCAGTATTTGCGTCAGATTGTTTATAGGTATATAATAAGATATAATATTAAACTGTTATATTAAAAAAAATGTATGCAGTTAAAATTATGTCTCATAGAAAACACTGTTTTTGGAACAGTTGCGTTGGTGATAATGTACTAATGTCTTGTGTCAAATTATTGTTGTATAGGGTAGAAAGTGTTTAAATCAGTCTGTGGTCAAGATTTTTTCCTCACCAGGGTAAAATACCAGATATTTAAATTATGGCATTTTGAAGTGTTGTTACTTTGTAAATTGATAAAAATCTGGTTGTTGTTACTTTGTAAATTGATAAAAATCTGGTTATTGTAATTGTTTATTGGTAATCACACATATCTAGTAAATTAAATTGACAGTAACTTTTTCTAAGTCTTAGTCTAAGTATTTGTGATGTAATACTCAGTCCTTTCCCCAGGATTGGCTAAGGCACAGGGGCAAATACCCGTGGTTGGGGGCGGGTGTGGGAGGGTGGTACCCCCTTCCACGTTCGATTTTTAAAATACTTTTTGTGTACTAAATCAAAATCTACAGTACTTCAGAGCTAACACAAATATAAAAACAAACAGCCTTTTAAAAGTGTTTTCTCTCTCATGTTTCCCAATGACATAACATTTTCATAAATACAAACACTATACAATTTATCAAAGAAACACAAAAACACAAGTGGCAAAAGTATTGTAACCTGGAAATATAAAATGCACCCTGGAAATATATAATAACACTGTTTACCTAAATGTATACCTCTTTAAATGAAGTAATTGGCATATTATCACAATATTATCAGAAATGACTTTCAACAAAGCTTTATTTATACGGTACTTCATTTTCATGTCTGAAATATTTAGGTCTTCCACTATCCAACACTTATATCCAACACAAAGATTTCATGTTAGTGCAAGCACTGTACACAAATTTAGAAAGCTGTTCTTCGTTGTTTCTGCTGGTGCCATGTGTCCACCAATACGTGATAATGCATGGTGTTCACTTCCAATACTGGTACTAAAAAGTTGTTCTGAGAAGAGGTCCTTGTGTGGAGGCTGCTAACAAAGCATTCAGAACTTTGTTGGAGAGACATGATCTGTGTGTAGTTTTCACCTTGTATGGTCGAGAATCTGCTGTCACAATCTGCAAAAAAAACGTATTCAACATTTTGTGTGTGCTGCACACATTTAATTACACTGAACAAATGAAAGGTTTTGAAGATGACTAGACTTAGGCTTTATGTTACACGTTTCTGTACATGCTGTGAAACAGACTGCAGTAACAGAGCCACAGACTCAATTACTACATCATATTGTCTTTCCACTTAAGTTAGACTAGATCTAGATCTATTGTTATTATTTCATTATCAAATTAGACACTTTGCCTGTAAGTCAATTCAATGCGGTAGCTCTAAAGTCAAAATTCCATGATATAAGACTGATTGACTATATTTCAAACACATTGCCTCAACATTACATCATGCTAATTTACTTACACAACAACGTTCCATTCCGGTGGGGAACATTTTCCATGTCAGTGATCATCCCCAAGGACCCTAAAGCACCCTTGAGTGGTTGAACATTTATTAACAGGTACTTCTAACTCTAAAAGAACTCATTAATCTGCAGTTGACTATGGCCATTAATCAAAACACACAGAAGCTGAAAATTACCACATGGTGTTCATCACCTCTTAGCTCTAACACTCTGACACTGAGGTCACAACACTGTGTAACTCGCTAACTGCTTTCATAAGATCTAAAAATAGCACTCTGTATACACCTTACTGTGCTGAGAACTACCTGGCTGAAATGTCTTCTGCAATATTGATTTTTGAGTGAGCTGCTGTTAGACGCTTATTGAAATTACACTGTGCTGCAGACTGATTTTGGGATTTTAAGTGTTGTGGTGAGATAGATTTGGAAATTAAGGTAGAAAGCCCCTAATGGGGCTTTTTTCAGACCTTGACTTTCTTATTGCCGGTATCTTTGATCATTAAATCAATTATGAGACTTAACTGTGAAATATAAACAAAATCTAACCATACGTTTTGACAAAAAAGCGATTTTTGTTATAACCCCTCATTTTTCTACTTCAACGTAAAATTTTGATGGGGTACACTTACAAAAATGACGGACATGTTGTCAAAATGTATTTTATTTATTCCTGAATAGCTTTAATTTATACGTTAAAGATGTATCGTATGAAAAAGTATAACAAACATAAGTACTAAAGTTGACCAACAATACTTATGACATTAAATTTGGCTAAGCATATGGAAAAAAAAAAGATTTCATTACAGTAAAAATACGCCTAACACCAATTTTTGTATTTTTTAAAACTTTTATTTCATAGTATGTAAAAATCAGTAATACCAAAATATAATATAACCTTATCTGAGAGGAAAAGGTATAAATTGATATAGGTTCACCACAAAAATCTCAAGGTATAACATTTGGAGTGAAGCAACCCTTTGTTATTAAAAAAAAAAAAAATGAAAATTATGAAAAATAAGACAAGTAAAAAAGCAAATATTTTCCTTTTATGTTAAAATATTTTTTTCTCTTCTAATTATAATCTAATAGCAGTATCGATATTAAATGAATTATTTTTGCATTAATGTTAAAGGAATAGTGTTTTGTGTCAACATTTTAAATACATTGTAACTAGCTGATGTTCACATGTCCTTGGTTACCAAATTCAGAAAAATAGTAAACATTTTTTATAAGTGTGTGTTTCAAAAAATTCAGTTGACATTTTCATTACATTGGGTTAACAAGAGCTTCAAAAAACTGGCAAATCTTTGTGATAACTTCATCAAGACTCTTCTTTGAGCTTGTGACTGTTGGTAAAATGTCACTGTTTTTGGATAAAAAGGTGTCTCTTAAACCATTCTCATCATTTCGCCGATACATAATTTTCATATGTTTTTTACAGCGGTAGATTTCGTCAAAATTCCTCAGTGGAACAGGTCCAAGTTTACACAATGAACAGTATTTTAAATTATCCAATAGAAGTTTTTGGTGTGAATGAATGTTATTTCACAGCAAGGAGCACGTATCTCCTTCACGCAGATATGTTTTTATATACGAATAATTATGCTCAATAATACTAATAATCCTTATTTATAACTATTTTAACTTTAGTGTAATGAAATACACCAGACATATCGCGAAAATGTCATGATTAAATGTAAATGGAAATTCCCAACAATGACGTCATTTGAAGGTATTTCCCATGCCAGAGGACCTTGTTTTTCTTCAAACTACATTTTTACTTTCATCTTTAAACACAAATAAGCATTTATTTCACACATTTAATTGAAAATGACTCAACATTCGAAAAGCACATTTAATTGAAAATGACTCAACATTCGAAAAGTAATGTTTCTTTCGCGAAAATAATTTCTGTTTCGGATCAGATCGATTAGATTTACGGTTAGTGGCGAATGGGCCGAAGTTAACCGATATTTTGCGAGTATTTCCGAAGTCATTAGGATCTTTCTACCTCAAGGCACAGCGGTACCGCTGTTCTGAAAGTGCCTGGGGAAAGGCCTGATACTGTGGGAGTTTGAAATCTAGAATTTCACCCTGCAAGAATAAATGTAAGTGACCAGACTGGTCATGAATTATGGATATTGATAACAGTATGTGGCAGAACAAGTTTTATCTTTATTTTCTACTCGTTAGTCAGAAAAACGAACAAAATCTAAAACAAGCCAACAAGAAATGAACAATTTAAAAGTTAAAAAATAAAATAAAAATAAAGCCTGTTGGGTGGCAATGTCATCAAAGGAGAGCTACTAACTTGTGTTAGTAAGAAGAAAACAGAAAAAAAACGCAAACAAAAAACACAGTGCACCAAAAAGTGAAATATTGAGAATCCTCAAGTTAATGTTTAATATTCTGGGACTTTCTTAAGAAGATATTTTATAGTTTAATGCTTGTCCAATCCTTAAATCAGACAAGCTGATGTCTACATGTGTAGCCATAACGGTCCTCTGTAACGTAATCATGTTGAAAGAAAAATACAATCCTCAAGCTCGTTAAACAACACTGTGCCTTGTTGAACAAAAGTTATAATTTCTGTTTAACAGAACAGAGGTGGCCTAGATTTGTTATTTGGTGTGTGCTATTTTTCGGCGTAGCTGTCTAAGATCACTTTTGACCTAGATTTCTTGCGATAATTATGCAGCGGGAAAATTGAATGCCAATAGAATTGGGCAAATTTTCTAATTTTACGGAATGCAAACTTACAACAATGGTTTAACGTATACCAACAACTGTTGCATACTTTAGGGGATTAGACATGTTACATAAGCGGTTAAAATAAAGTTATAAACATATTATTGATATACACTCTAGAACTGAGCATTAGTATGAACATATTTTCTCATTGTATGTCATGCACAGAATATTATGTTCATTCCCAGAATTAATACACTATTTTGGTTAGCCTAGCGGTACGCTCTATTTGATTCTAGCGAGTTCAACACACTCACGATCATTCTAAAAATAGCCCACGTTTAGCTGGGGGTGTATAGCTGTTATAATATACATGCATCAATTAGCGTCCAGAGAATCATCAGAGCGAATATTTCAATAAAGGGGGAATTTATGTTTATTGCGTTCTGTTAATAATTAATTAGAATTGCACATTTCTATCAACTTCTCATGTAGAGGTTAATCAACCAGTTATCCAGCCAGAATTTAAAAGGGGCAGGGTGCTAATTCCTAAAAAGGGCACTTTTGCGCGCGTTCATATTTTTTGCAAGTACCTGTTTGGCAATTAGGACTGGTCATAGATGCACCATATGGGCTTGCCAGTTAGAAACCCACATGGTCCATCTTGATGGGACCCAAATGGGCTTGCTATTTGAGACCCATCTAGACATGTTTGTTGGTAGCCAATATGGACTTTCTTGCTGGGGCCCATATGGGCTTGCTGTTGGGGACCCATCTAGGCCTACTTGTTGGGGGCCTATATTACCTTTCTTGCTGAGACCATTATGGGCTTGCTTTTTGGGGACTGACATGAGCTTTCTTAACGGGATTCATATGGATTTGCTTGTGTGAACCCATGTGGGCTTTCTTGCTGGGACCCATTTGAGCTTGTTGGCCTGGGACCCATCTGAGACTGATATGGGCATGACATGTATGTGGGACCTACATGGGGCCTATGTAGTTAATAAGCCCAGGCATATCCCATATCGGGCCCACATGGGTTGGCTTGCAAGAACCTATATGTGCTTAATTGCTGGGGACCCAAATGGGCTTTTTTGATGGGACCCATGGGTTGCTTGAATGGGATCCATATGGGCTTGATTGCTGGGGACCCATGTGAGCTTGCTCTTTGTAACCCATATGGGCTTGTTTGTTGTGGACCCATATGAGCCTTCTTGCTGGGGCCCATATGGGCTTGATTCTTTGGAACCCCATGAGGGCTCTCTTGCTGGGACCTATATGGGCTTTCTGTTGTTGATCCATATGGACATATTGTTCGGGACCCATATAGGCTTTCTTGCTGGGACCCATATGGGCTTGCTTGCCTGGGGACCTATATGGGCTTTCTTGCTAGACCCATATGGGCATTCTTGTAGTGCGCCCATTTCGGACTTTCTTTCTGGGACCCACATGGGCTTGCTTGCCTATGACCCAACTGGTTCTGATATGGGCAAGACCACACAAATGGGTCTCACATGCAGCCCATGTGGTACATTAGACCAGATAAAGCCCTTTCCCGGCCCAAATGGGAGGACTTACTAGGACCCATATGGGCATACTTGCTGGGAACCCATGTGGGCTTGTTGCTTGGTCCGATATGGGCTTGATATTGGCAGAAAAATATTACATGGGGCTCATATGGTATATTTGCGCAGGTATAGCCCATTTTGGGCCCAAATGGGCTTGCTAGCTGGGAAACTGTTCAATTACAATTTCAATGTCAATATCCATATATTCATGATGATATATTTATGTAAGTAGCAGTGTAAAATTACTAAAATTATCTGACTTAAATTTTTAAAGTAGATCTAAATATTAATATTATTTTCAAGGGTGTATCTAAGGCAAAATCGAATGTACGCCCGAATGAAAAACACATAAAACGCATCTGGAACGACAACATACATAAAATTTCTTTTTAAATTTGCTTCAGATAATTTGTTATTAGCACTTAGTAGTAGTTTTATATGTAATATACATTTGATTGAGCAATAAATCTGCCAGTTTAATAGATTTCATTCCTTTTAAGTTTCCGCTTTTATATGCGTACACTACATTAAACGTAGATGTATG
This sequence comes from Congeria kusceri, assembly GCA_027627225.1. Lineage (NCBI taxonomy): Eukaryota > Metazoa > Mollusca > Bivalvia > Myida > Dreissenidae > Congeria > Congeria kusceri. The sequence continues at coordinate 7,156,633 of CM051035.1, forward strand.
TAACTTAAGAGTTACTGATTACGCATAATTTTCTGTTTTGCTGTACGCCCGAATGAAAAACAGATAAAAAATATCTGGAACATTTAGGCCTTGCTGGAGCACTGTCAACTTATAAAAAAATATCTTTCAATAAATAAAATGTGGTGAAATAAGTCTCTGAATAGTCGAAATGTTATTCATGTTACTGTTTCTTCATTTGCGTAGCATTAATACATGATTTGCAATACCAATTATACACAGAAACCCTTGATACATCATATTCCTACCGAATATAATTTTAAATCGCCATAGTCTTATGAAATTTTAAGTTTGTGCTATTAAACTGGAAGTCATCATTATTTCAAATGCGCTGAATTTTCTCTGAAGATCGCTTTTCATTAGGATATACGGTATAAGGCTAAACAAAAATTAATGAATTGTTTCCAAAAAATCACGATAGAGGGCGATTTTTTTTTAATGAAGTATTTTTTTCTCCTGCTCTTTTCTATTGGCACTATGTAATGGCTTAGTATTAAGTACAGATTAAAGAAAATTTTAAGTTTTAATAACAACATAAGCATTCCTTTTTTATAAAATTCTAAATATAGATTTATTAATCACAAACTGTCATTTATGCAAGCTGATGTAAAAAGGCAATCAATTAGAATGTTCATAATTAACATAAGTGCCTTCCAATTGATACACCATCAGCATTAAAATACTTCTATTTTATAGAACTTAACTTAAATCACCAATAATTTTTGGAAAGGAAAATCAACACTTGTCAATGCAGCTGGCATTTTCGATTGTTTCCATAGGACTTATATTGACACAGATTTTCTTCAAAAAATATGCAATTAAATATTAAATATTATCCAAGCAAAAGCATCTACGAAACAAAAGTTTAAATCAACAAATAGACGATATTTATAAAGGTTCCCAATCGAATATGTCATTTTTTCAAAATTTACACAGTATTTCAGACAGGAAGAAAGTTACTGGAAATACCGAAATATCTACCGGGTTAATCTTCTTCCGCTATGTTAAAATGTGGATTCGTTTAATTTGAAGCCGCTGTCCATGGGATCTTATTCAATACATCATAAATTTAGTAATAGTTATTATGAACATTTATGGTGTTTATTCGTCCGAAATATGTTTCTTATTTACGAAAGGCATTGTTCAAAAGCGCTTGGTACGAACGAAATACTATAATGTACATACTGGTTTACTCCCGAGTCATCGCCAGTTATCGCATACCGAAAATAGACGACAGCAAGTTACCAAAATGTTAATAATTCACAGATTTCAAATGCGTAGTTTTTGTATTTTGTTCGGTAACATGCCCATTAGAAACACTTTCTACAAAGTTTTATTTTTATTAACATATTTCTGGACTGCTCCTTTTAAACCCGGGCACGATCGTCAAAAAATAGTAAATAAATATTTTTTGGCATTATGTCAAATTCATGGCGGGCCATAAAAATACGTTGCGGCGCTGCCTGAGAAACAAATCATTAACGTTTTTAGCCTATAAATGATTAATTGACTTCGAAATGTGTATGTATTATGCATAGATAACTTCCAAGATGAAGGTAGGGTATATTACATAAGAATAACTATACGCGTCTGATAAAAAATAATTTTCATTTATTTCCGCAATTATTTTCGTACACTGTTAATTTGTTAAATTTCGCAGGCAAATTTATATAATAATGATGTTTACGTACATTCTTTAGGTTATTCATGTATCACTGGTGAAAACATGGGGCAGTATGATCGGTTTATTTATATACAAATATTAATAATTATTAATCACAAATTAATTTGGGATCCGAGAAGTTTTCTTATGGTGTCCGAAAAATCTGGGGTCCGAGAAGTCTTCTTATATAGGTCGGGACCGAAAAATCTGGGGTCCGAGAAGCCACGTAACCAATCATCCTGGCCCTCTTGTATCATATGTTTAGGGTAAAAATGATATCTCGGTGTATTAATGTCAACACCTATTGTCTTTTTTAAAGACATTTCTTGTTACTGATTTGATTGACAAGCCAAATATTTAATCCAGATTAGGGCTCAAATCAACCTGAATGAAATACAACCTTTTAAAAATATTTACAATCAGACATGTGCAAATAATGTTGATTTATCATATGATCAACAATACCTTGCATGTGATATATTTACCTTTATAGTAAAGTATTCATTCTAACATGATACTCGTTAATTTTTCTATAGACAAAGAACAAAATTATCATTGTTAAACCACCCAATAAACAATGCAAAAAGAAGTCCGGATTCTGAGCGGAGCATGGTAAAACATAGTTTTCATTAGAATTGCAAAATGGTTTTGATTTAGACGATAAACAACGATAAATCAAAAATTGTTTCTTAATTAGAGATTGCAGCTATTGTTAAATTTATTGAAGATACATCGCCCTTCATTCATAATAAAAATATTGCATGAATATATAACAATAGTCTTATACTAATAAATAAATAAATATAGAAAAACTGTTAAAATTGCAAATAATTACAAATATATACTGCTTAGATATAAGTACAAACACTTAGTAATAATTCTATGCAAAATGTAAAATGATTTTAACAAGTTGGGTCTGACTTTTGAAGTGTTTGTTTATATTTTGTATACATTTAATTTGAGCTGTTTTCACTATATTAAATTATATATTTTTGTATTTGTATAACTTTATATACACAATAATAAACTGTGTCTGCTAATTATTATGTAATTGTTTTGTAATTATATTTTGATTTTGAAGGGTAAAATGTCCCTTTAGATAATATGCTAAACAACTCAGCTTATATGGTAAATTTTCCTCCACATAGGTACATTTGAAAATAATTCACTCAACTGTATTCTCCGTGAAGTACTACAGACTTCAGCAATAACAGTTTATTATGATATTTAATTTACTCTTCCTCAATACATATAAATTTAGGCTTTAACTGGTGTTATTAATTTAAAATTAATGTATTAAAGTTGATAAAATATGTTCTTATAATGTTTTACAGAAAACACAAATGGTTGTCAAATGGTTAAAAAGGGCTGATGTACAAAATATAAATAATCAAAGTATGATTATGGGCCAAAAATGCATAATTTTTAACTAGTATTTTTGAGGTAAAAGTCACTGCTAATGTCAAAGCACAGTAATTTGAAACTTGTTATGTAAGTCCACTGTGGTATGAATGGCAACCAGCTATAGTAGTCCATTCTCTCAAATCCATGGCATCCTGCCTTATTGTTCAAACACTTTCATTGGGATTATCCAAAAACTGCAGTGTCCCATAGAAGAGTTCTGTGACAACTATTGTGTTGGGACAGAGAATAAAAGGAGAGAATTAAAAACAGGGTGATGCGTATGTTTGTACCAGTTAGACAGACTAAAGTTTCAATCAAGTACAAGTGAAAATTAATGAAACAGGCGACACAACACAAGGGGAAAACATCATCAAATGCACATTTATAATATTCAACAAAATATAAATTGTCCCAGTGACATAATACAGGGCTCATCTGAATAAATAAAATTATGTTTGGCTGCCATTTTTTAACCCAAAAATTCTAGAAATAAGGCAAATGTTTTCAACAAAATAATGTAAATTTGGACACATGGAACCCTACATATATACTTGCCATGAATACAAAACTGCTTCAACCCCTCTTGCCCCCCAAAACAACACCACCACCAACAACAACAAAACTACCACAAACAAACAAAAAAACCTGAAACAACCAAAAAACAAAATATAAACAAAAAACAAAAGTAAAAACAAACAAACAAACAAAACAAAGAAATTCTTGTGTTCATTTCAGGGACATGCTGCCCCCATCCTGTACGCAGCTTGGGCGGAGGCAGGCCTGTTTCCTGTAGAGGACCTTCTCAATCTGCGGAAACTGTCATCTGATTTGGAAGGCCATCCAACACCGGTTAGTGATCATTGCAAGTGTTACTGTCTCTCTATGGACATGTCTTGTAGGAAGACCCTTTGAAATCACAAGAAAACGGTTTATTTGCCAGTTTTGTTGTTGCAGTTTCACAAAAATGACACAACAGGTTGATGGATCACTATAAGATATATAGTTTAATGCCGACTCATTTAATTCTCTGACAAACATCATTTACAGAATACAAATGATTTTAAGAGTGGACATCAAACAATGAAGTCCAATCTCTGAATGGCTCAACACATAGTCAAATCTTGCCGGGTGTTTGATTGTAAAATTTTGATGCATAACATGTTATATCTAAAGAAATTGGCCCCTGTTTCCTCTTGCAGAGACTGAACTTCATCGATGTGGCCACGGGGTCCCTGGGTCAGGGTTTGGGATGTGCAGCTGGCATGGCTTACACTGGGAAATACTTCGACAAGTCCGAGTAAGTGTAACAGGTGCCCGATTATCTGTGTCCATGAATCCATCTGAGGCACACAAAAAAACGTCTGTGTTTTGGGCAACCCGGCCCTACTTAACAAAAATCCCCTGACCCTTAAGTGTTTAGCGACGATTGTTTTTTGTGAAATCTGTATTTGTCAGATTTTAGATAATTTTCTTCTTTTTTTTGACCGAAAAGTTCACACAATAGTCCCACAGACACAGTGGAAATTGAATATTAGAAAAAATCCCCTTCTTTGAACTGCAAAATGAAATAGATATAGTGTTAACTTAATCTTATTTAAATAAAATCTTAATGTTCGCTCCATTAGTTGTCGCTGTATAGCAGCGTCAGACTGGAAATCATTTTAATGAGATCGAGTGTTAACTCAGATTAAATGGCCAGTAATGGCACTTTGTGGTTAAATATTGTAAATAATTACACCTGGTTTTAAATCAGTATAATAAAGCATAATGTGATAGTAAACATGCAATGAAATTTGGCCAAAAATCTTGGCCTGTGCTTGATTCACTATTGTATGTCTGATGCGGTAAACATGTTTAAATCTCTTAGCTTAAACAACAACTTACATTTACCGATAATAAATAAACCTAAATAATAATAACAAAATATTATGTATTTGTAAATGGTATGATTAACTTAATCGATAAGATTCGTCAGTCAAAATACATACAATCTGATCATACACTCAGCAAAAGTTATAATGCACCAAATGGATATAGTTGTATTGTCTTTATTTATAAAAAATTCATCTGCGCCATGGTAAACACAAAATTCTTTAATATTTTTCCAACATTTTGGTATGAACACATGCCTGTATAACTTAAATAATCATAGCTGACATTTCAAGCGGTAATTCTTGTAAATATAGAAAATACAACAATTTTCATTTATTTCCACTTGGAGCGTTGATTGTAAGATCAGATTTAAATGTACATAATAAAATAGCAGTTTGAACTAAAATAGTAAATACAATGTGTTGTTGGGTTCAGTGACTGTCTACGTAACAGTATTAACACAAATGCAAAACACACACACCTTACAGTACCCACCATGCTTTATTCAATGCACAGTTTCCGGGTGTACTGTCTGATCGGTGATGGTGAGAGTGCAGAGGGGTCAATCTGGGAGGCCCTCTCCTTCTCCAGCTTCTACAAGCTTGACAACCTGGTCGCCATATTTGATGTGAACCGACTGGGACAGAGCGACCCCGCCATGTTGCAGCACGACCTGGATACATACGAGGCTAGGCTAAAGGCTTTCGGGTATGTTTCGTGTTAGTAGTTTATCTAGAAATCTTGTCTAAATTTTTAATGTTAAGAGTACTTCATGACGATATGCTATGAAATTTATAACCATGCTTACTTAGGTCAAACGTCGACAAACACCTTGACAGTAACAGGCTGACCCAGGGGACGGGGGCCAAGAATACCAGGATCTAAAATCCGACCAAAGGCAAAGTCTATTTCCCGGGACCCGGAATTATTCGACGTGTCAAATTCCCGCCTGTCGGGAATCGCTTTCAGTCTAAAGTTCTGTATATGCCCGCCGCTCCCCTCCCTGGGGGAAAATATTGATAGGTGCATAATTAAGTCCTATTTTTAGCTCACCTGAGCACAAAGTGCTCATGGTGAGCTTTTGTGATCGCCTGTTGTCCGTCGTGCGTGCATGCGTGTGTGCGTGCGTCGTCAACTTTTCATTCAAACAGCATGTCCTAAACCGCTTGTCAGATTTTCACCAAATTTCACAGGAATAATCCTTGGGTGGACCTCTTTCAAAGTTGTTCAAATCTTTCCGGTCCGCTGAATATGTAGGTCACCAGAGCTAAAAATAGATTTAAAAAGTGAAAACTTTAAAAATCTTCTTCTATGAAACCGCAAGGCTAAGACCTTTCATATTTGATATTTGACATCCTCTAGAGGTCCTCTACAAAGATTGTTCAAATTATGCCCCTGGGGTCAAAACGGGCCACGCCCCGTGGGTCACATGGTTTATATAGAATATATAGCAAAACGACTTTAAAAATCTTCTGCTCTGAAACCACAAGGCCCATAGGTTTCATATTTGGTATGAAACATCCTATGATGGTCCTCTACAAAGATTGTTCAAATTATGCCCCTGGGGTCAAAACTGGCCACGCCACAGGGGTCTCATGGTTTATATAGAATATATAGCAAAATGACTTTAAAAATCTTCTCCTCTGAAACCGCAAGGCCCAGAGGTTTCATATGGTATGTAACATCCTTTAGTGGTCCTTTACAAAGTTTGTTCAAATTGTGCCCCTGGGGTCAAAACTGGCCACGCCCCGGGGGTCACATGGTTTATATAGAATATATAGCAAAATGACTTTAAAACTCTTCTCCTCTGAAACCACAAGGCCCAGAGGTTTCATATTTGGTATGTAACATCCTATCGTGGTCCTCTACAAAGATTGTTCAAATTATGCCCCTGGGGTCAAAACTGGCTACACCCCGGGTGTCTCATGGTTTATATAGAATATATAGCAAAATGACTTTTAAAATCTCCTCTAAAATTGCAAGGCCCACAGGTTTCATATTTGGTATGTAACATCCTTTAGTGGTCCTTTACAAAGTTTGTTCAAATTATGCCCCTGGGGTCAAAACGGGCCACATCTCGGGGGTCACATGGTTTATATAGAATATATAGCAAAATGACGTTAAATCTCCTCCTCTGAAACCACAAGGCCTAGAGGTTTCATATTTGGTATGTAACATCCTATAGTGGTCCTCGACAAAGATTGTTCAAATTATGCCCCTGGGGTCAAAACTGGCCACGCCCAGGGGGTCACATGGTTTATATAAACTTATATAGCAAAATGTCTTAAAATCTTCTTCTCTGAAACTGCAAGGCCCAGAGCTTTTGTATTGGTATTTAACATCCTATAGTGGTACTCTACAAAGATTGTTCAAATTATGCCCCATGGGTAAAAACAGACCACACCCCATTGGTCACATGGTTAATATAGACTTAAATAGCAAAATGACTTTAAAATTCTTCTCTTAAACCGCAAGGCCTAGAGGTTTCATATTTGGTATGTAACACTGTATAGTGGTCCTCTACAAAGAGTGTTTAAATTATGCCCCTGGGGTCAAAACTGGTCACGCCCGGGGGGGGGGTCAAATGGTTTATATAGACTTAAATAGCAAAATGACTTAAAAAATCTTCTCCTCTGAAACGGCAATGCCCACAGCTTTCCTATATTTGTTACGTAACATTGCATAGTGGTTCTCTCCAAAGATTGTTCAAATTATGCCCCTGGGGTCAAATCTGGCCACCCCCGAGGGGTCACATGGTTTATATAGACTTGAATAGCAAAATGACTTTTAAAATCTTTACCTGAAACGGCAAGGCCCAGAGGTTTGTTCAAGATTGTTCAAATTATGCCCTTGGGATAAAAATAAGCCACGCCTCAGGGATGCAAATTCCTATTGGGTTACAAGGTCTCAGGTGAGCATCCTAGGGCCCTCTTGTTGTAAATTGCTAAACACATTGTCAATCAAATCTCTTCGTACAGTCAATTCTTTCTGGTGTAAATTGTTTTCACAGTAACAGAACTTGTCTTATTGGTAAATGCTTATTATTGTTATTTAAACTACATTATTAGATTCTACCACCCATTATAAATAGAAAGTTGTCTAGACATGTGAATAACAAGAGGGCCACGATGGCCCTAGGTTGCTCACCTGAGTGTAAAGCATCATAATGGCTTTTAACAAAAAGATTGTTTAAGATTTCAATATAGCCGTGTAAGGAAAACTGTCCCGCCCCCCGGCGGTCATTATTTGTAACGAATCAAAATTATTTCCAGGAATTTGGTAGACGGTCACCCAAGGAACATGTACGTGAAATTGTTTTGAAATTTAGCCAGTGGTTTCAGAGAAGATTTTTTAAGTTTCCAATATAGCCATATAAGGAAAACTGCCCCGCCCCCTGGTGGCCATGTTTTTTAACAAATCAAGATGATTTCAAGGAATTTGATAGAGGGTCACCCAAGGAACATATATTTGAAGTTATTTTGAAATCCAGCCAGTAAGGAAAACTGCCCCGCCCCCTGGCGGCCATGTTTTTTAACAAATCAAAATGATTTCAATTAGTTTGGTAGAGGGTCACCCAAGGAACATTTTTTTGAAATTATTTTGAAATCCAGCGGGTGGTTTCAGACTAGAAGATTTTAAAAGTGTTCAATATAGCCATATATGGGAAACTGCCCCACCCCCTGGCAGCCATGTTTTTTAACAAATCAAAATGATTTCAAGGAGTTTGGTAGAGGGTCACCCAAGGACCAATTCTGTGAAATTATTTTGAAATCCAGCCAGTGGTTTCAGACTAGAAGATTTTTAAAGTTTTAAATTTAGTTATATAAGGAAAACTGGCCCGCGCCCCTGGTGGCCATGTTTCTAACGAATCAAAATAATTTCAAAGAATTTGGTAGAGGGTCACCTAAGGAACATTTTTCTGTGAAATTATTTCAAATCCAGCCAGTGGTTTCAGAGAAGATTTTTAAAGTTTTCAATATAGCCATATAAGGAAAACTGCCCCGCCCCCTGGCGGCCATTTGTTTTTACAAATCAAAATGACTTGAAGAAATTTGGTAGAGGGTCACTCAAGGAGCATTTTTGTGAAAACTATTTTCAAATCCAGCCAGTGGTTTCTGACAAGAAGTTTTTTTTAAGTTTTCCAGTTTTTAAGCTTTTGGTTGCCATGACAACCAGAGTTTTCAATATATTTTAATAAATTGAAGGAATTTGGTAAAGGACCATCCCAGGAACATTCCTGCCAAGTTTGGTTAAAACCCACCAAGTGATTTCAGAGAAGAAGTTGTTTGAAAGTAAAATGTGGACGATTGGCGCCAGACACTGGCTGACCACTTTGTGCTCAGGTGAGCTAAAAATACCATACAAAAAATAATCGTGTTCTGCTCCAGAGTGTACAATACTGTCTCAACTTGGGACACAAGGATAGCGATAGTGTTGTGAATAAACTGACAACAGGGTCCATATTTATAAAGATTCTTCAGCTATTCTTAAGTTGAACATAAATCAAAATTTGTTTTTGTGTTTTAAAACACTAAGCTATAACAGGTTCATGACAAATACAAATACTAATACACATGGAATTATATTGGAACAGTAACTTCTGTGTCAAAATCTTTAAACAACGCATTTTTTTGTCAGAAATCAAATGATAAAATTTAAGAATTTTAAGATTTATCTTCATTTTCGTCTAAGATACTTTATAAATATGGGCCCAGTAATGTGCATGATTTATGTTGTTTTGTTGCATTTGCAGCTGGAATACCTACGTGGTGGATGGACACGACGTGGAGGTGCTCTGTAAAGCCTTCCATCACGCAAGCACGGTGAAGGACCAACCCACATGCATCCTTGCCAAGACGTTCAAGGGACGGGGTTACCCAAGTGAGTTCTTATTCTACTAATTTAGTCATTGGTGAAATCGTTGACTGCACTTGTAACATAAACGTTCTGAATTTGCTAATCTGTTTTTCTCTCAATAATAATATCATTTTTTCAAGCTCGACTTTTTGAAGATAAAAAGTCGAGTTACTGTTGTTGCTCTGTCGTCTGCGTCAACGTCTTCATTAGTTAAGGTTTTTTGGTTAAGTTTTTTGTCCATTTCTCAAAAACTATCAAAGGTTTGCATTTGAAACTTTCAAAACTTGTTCACTATCAACAGAGTAATACATTACAACAAAGCAGGTAACCCTGTGATATGTATTTCCAGAGTTATCTGCCCTTGTTTGGAATTCAACTTAGAATATTTTGACTTTTTTTTTTTTTACTAAATTTTTTCTCAATAACTATCAAAGACATTAAATTGAAACTCAAGATACTTGTTTATGGTTCTGACCCCATTATGCAGACATGAGGAGGTAACTCTTTTAAGGATTTTTTTGGAGTTATTACTCTTTTTCAACATACAATTTTCGCTTTAGGTTAACTTTTTCATTACCTGAATGAGGTATTGACTTGAAACTCAAAGTACTTGATAACAGTGATGAATTTATTCTGTAGACAAGAAGAGGTAACTCTATCAAGTATTTTGTTTGAGTAAATGCCCTTTTTGAACTTAGAATTTTCGCTTTAGGTCAAATTTCTCATTACCTGTATGAGGTATTGACTTGAAACTCAAAGTACTTTACCTCAGTAATGAATTTATTCTGTATACAAGAGGAGGTAACTCTACCAAGGATTTCATTTGAGTAATTGCCCTTTTTCATCTAAGAATTTTCGCTTTAGGTCAAATTTCACAATAACTATAAGAGATATAGACTTGAAACTCAAAGTATTTGATCACAGTTATGAACCCATTCTGTAGACAATATAAGGATTTTGGTGGATTATTGTCCTTTTTCCAACTTTGAATGTTAGCTTTAGGTTAAATTTCTCAATATCTGCAAAAGGTATTGACTTGAAATTCAACACACTTCATCACAGTGATGAACCCATTCTGTTAACAAAAGGCCAAAATACTATCGAATACCAGAAAGTCGAGCGTCCAACACCCGTAGGCCGTGCTCTTGTTTTAACTGCAGAAAACTTGCTAATCCCCCGCCGCGAAGCGGGAGGGGTGTTATAGGAATGCCCTTCGTCTGTCCTTCCCTCCGTACGTTCGTCCGTCTGTCTGTAACATTTTCGTGTCAGCTCCATATCTCCTATATCCTTTGAAGGATAGCATGAAACTTGGCTCAAATGTTTAGGTCATTGAGACGATGTGCAGAAGGCATGAGTCAGTCACGCCGGCTCAAGGTCAAGGTCACATTTGAAGGTCAAATATTCGAGCCTCCATTTCGTGTCCGATCCATATCTCCTATACCCTTTAAAGGATTTTCATGAAACTTGGCTCAAATGTTTAGGTCATTGAGAGGATGTGCAGAAAGCATGAGTCAGTCACGCCGGCTCAAGGTCAAGGTCGCACTTAAAGGTCTAATATTCAAGCCTCAATTTCGTGTCCCCTCCATATCTCCTATGCCTTTTGAAGGATTTTCATGAAACTTAGCTCAAATGTTTAGGTCATTGAGATGATGTACAGAAGGCATGACTCAGTCATGTCGGCTCAAGGTCAAGGTCACACTTGCAGGTCAAATATTCGAGCCTCCATTTCGTGTCGGCTCCATATCGCCTATGCATTTTGAAGGATTTTCATGAAACTTGGCTCAAGTGTTTAGGTCATTGAGACGATGTGCAGAAGGCATGGGCCTTTCACGCCAGCTCAAGGTCACGGTCACTCTTGAAGGTAAAATTTTTTAGCCTCCATTTTCGTGTCCGCTCCATATCCCCTATACCCTTTGAAGGATTTTCATGAAACTTGGCTCAAATGTTTTGCTCATTGAGACCATGTGCTGAAAGCATAAGCCAGTCACACCAACTCTAAGTCAAGGTCACACTGGAAGGTTGAATGTATGAGTGTGTATTTTCATGTCCGTTCTATATCTCGTGTGCCCTTTAAAGGATTTTCATGAAACTTGCCTCAAATGTTTATCACATTGAGGCAATGTGCAGAAGGCATGTGGCAGTCACGCCACCTCAAGGTCAAGGTCAAATTTGAAGGTCAAATGTTTGAGCCTCCATTTTTGTGTCTGCTCCATATCTCCCATGCGCTTTGAAGGATTTTCATAAAACTTGGCTCAAATGTTTATCACATTGAGGCGATGTGCAGAAGCCATGGAGCAGTCTTGCCACCTCAAGGTCAAGGCCACACTTAAAGGTGAAATATTTGAGCCTCCATTTTCGTGTCAGCTCGATATCAAAATTTCTGAAACTGTACTTTCATATCTGGTCCAACTGTGCCAGATTAAGGTCAGTGTGATACTTCGAAGTCACCTTTAAAATCTAATGAAGGATCACGGCGGGGGATATAGCTGTCTCTTTGACTGCCTCGTTATACTTGTATCCTTTATAAGTCACTATTGATTGTGTGTGTTGATTAACTATATTTTACTTTTCTGTTTTAAGTCAATACTTGTAACGCGCTTGATTTTTGCATATGAATGAAATGAAAATCCAGAAATATCTCAATTGCTTTTCGGTTACCTTGGATGTATTCCTCCATTAGGATTTTATATGTGGTCTCTAGTTAGGATTGTAGATGCTGAAAAACATAAAAAAACATTTATATTCAATATTTTGTTTTCATGAATGAACTGTATATAAATATGTAAAATAAAACATACGGTATATCGTCACCTTAGTTCAAGAACTCAATAAGTACTTATATTTTGCATTGCAGATATGGAGTTATTGAACTCAGGTTAATTATGGCTTATTACAGGCTCGCATTGAGCCATTGACATTTATCTCCAACATTGAATAGAAGTATTGTACATTAAAACCAACATTTTCTATTATTGGAAATAAAGAGTATTTTAAGTAAATTTAGTCAGAATTAATTGCTAACACAAATAACACTAAGTAAAAATTAGATAGTTTTCTGGCTTTTGAGTCAAAATGGAGGGTTAAGCGTGAAACTGTTGTATCTGTTTAACATTTCCATATCCGATACAATAGTTTCACACTCAACCCTCGAAATGCATTTTTCTTCAAATGATGTTAATTATTGTCTTTTTTCTTCTTCAGATATTGAAGATCTTTTGAACTGGCATGGCAAGCCCCTGGGTTCCGATGCAGAAAGAGTGATAAACACCATAAAGAGCAACATGGCCAGTCAGGGACCATTCAACCTCAGACCAAAAAGCATAACTGCCTCAGTTCCTGATGTGGATATTTCAAATATTCATTTGTCTGAACCACCAAAGTACACACTTGGACAAGAGGTAGAAGATATGATTTAATTCGTAGTCTTGAGTCATGTTTAGTGCATTTCTTATATCAGCCTTATTATTTGAACAATTTAAGCCAAATCAAACATGGTGTTTCTTTAGCAGTTTTTCTCATTAACAGAGAACCTTTATACATTTGTATCTGGGCCCGTATTCACAAAGCTCCTTTAGGGAAAACTTGAGAAAATTTCTTAAATTCATGAAACTCCTTTTGTCTGTAACTGTTTCATGTATGGGTCATTTTACATTAAAATGGTCCAAACTAGTAAATATTGTTTATGTCTTTCATATTTTACCAATTGGTAAACATCAGTGGATTTCACATAGAAAGTCTGATATGAGATTTTCACTTAAGTTCACCTTAAGTTAAGATTTTCCTAAGAATCTTTGTGAATACTGGCCCTGGACATTGGCAATCACTAAATGACATCAGAATTAGCCATAACTTTCTATGTAAGTTTACATTTTCTGTTCTTTGATGATGAATTGTTCTGCTGGATTGCTTAGATGTAAAATAAGGAGTGTTTCGGATGCAAACACCCGATTTTTAGCTCACCTGAGCACAACGTGCTCATGGTGAGCTTTTGTGATTACCTATTGTCCGTCGTGCGTCAACATTTTCGTTCAAACAACATCTCCTCCTAAATCGCTGGGTAGATTTCACGAAACTTCACAGGAATGATCCTTGGGTGACCCTCTTTCAAAATTGTTCAGATCATTTCGGTCCACTGCATATGAGGGTCACCAGAGCTAAAAATAGATTTCAAAAGTATAAACTTTAAAAATCTTCTCTGAAACTGCATGGCTGAGAGCTTTCATATTTTGGTCTTTGGCATCTTCTAGTGGTCCTCTACAAAGATTGTTCAAATGATGCCCCTGGGGTCAAAACTTGCCACGCTCAGGGGGTCACATGGTTTATATAGACCTATATAGCAAAATGACTTTAAAAATCTTCTCTTCTGAAACCGCAGGGCCCAGAGGTTTCATATTTGGTATGTAATATTGCATACTGGTCCTCTACAAAGATTGTTCAAATGATGCCCCTGGGGTCAAAACTGGCCACGCCCTGGGGGTCACATGGTTTATATAGACTGAAATAGCTAAACGACTTTAAAAATCTTCTCTGAAACCACAAGGCCTAGAGGTTTGGTATTTGGTTGGTAACATTATATAGTTGTCCTCTACATAGATTGTTCAAATGATGCCCCTGGGGTCAAAACCGGCCACGCCCCGGGGGTCACATTGTGTATATAGACTTAAATAGCATAATTATTTAAAAAATCTTCTCTGAAACCGTACGGTCCAGTGGTTTCATATTTGGTATGTGGCATCCTCTAGTGGTCCTCTACAAAGATTGTTCAAATGATGCCCTGGTGTCAAAACTGGCCACGCCCGGGGGGTCACATTGTTTATATGGACTTAAATAGCAAAATGATTTTGAAAATCTCTGAAATCGCAAGGCCCAGAGCTTTGGTATTTGTTTGGTAACATTGTATAGGGGTCCTCTACAAAGATTGTACAGATGATACCCCTATGGTCAAAACTGGCCACGCCCCGGGGGTCATATTGTTTGTATAGACTTAAATAGCAAAATGTCTGCAAAAATCTCATCTGAAACGGCAAAGCCTAGTGGTTTCCTATTTGATATGTGGCATCCTCTAGTGGTCCTCTACTACGATTGTTCAAATGATGCCCCTGGGGTTAAAACTGGCCACGCCACAGTTGTCACATGGTTTATATAGACTTAAATACACGGTTTGTAATCACTGGCACCACCTCTTTTTGGAAATGTATTGGAAAACGAGCAAATTATACTTTCGAGGTGGCGCCAATGACAGGAAGTAGTAGGAAAAAGTAAACAGTGATAGAAGGTGGGTTAGTTTTATATGTTTAATGACAATTTTACACACTGTTTTAAAATTCGGACAATGTAGTGTGATTCGGAATCAATTTGACCTTCCAACAAAGTAGAGAAGTATGAAGTCACAACGCATTTCAAAACGTGAGGACTTTTTTAAGTCGTGACATGGTGAAAATTGAGCCAGCTAATTGATGAATTTGAACGTGTTAAGACATAATTTACACACAATAAGTGCATTAATGGCATAAATTAATTCCTTTCGAAATGTATTATTTGCTTTAAAAATCTCTGAAACTGCGAGGCCCAGGGGTTTCATATCATGTAACATTGTATAGTGGTCCTCTACAAAGATAGTTCAAATAATGCCCCTAGGGTAAAAAGTGGCCACGCCTCAGGGGTCACATAATTAATATAGACTTAAATAGCAAAATGACTAAAAATCTTCTCTGAAACTGCAAGGCCCAGAGGTTTTGTATTTGGTATGTAACATTGTATGGTGATCCTCTTCAAGGATTGTTTAAATTATGCCCCTGAGGTCAAACATGGCCACGCCCTGGGGGTCACATGGTTTCTATAGACTTACATATGGTAAGTGGACTTTTAAAATATTCTCTGAAACTGCTAGGCCCAAAGGTTTTGTATTTGGTATGTAGCATTGTATAGTGGTCCTCTACAAAGAATGTTCAAATTATCCCCCTTGGGTAAAAAGAGGCCACACCCCGGGGGTCACATGGTTTGTAGAGACTTAAATGACAAAATGACTTCAAAAAGTTTCTTCTCTGAAACCTTAAGGCCCAGACGTTTTGTAATTGGTATGTAACATCTTATATTGGTCTTCTACAAAGATTGTTCAAGTTATGCCACTGGGGTCAAACCTAGCCACGCCCGGGATTCACATGGTTTGTATAGACTTATATGGAAAGTGGACTTTGCAAATCTTCTCTGAAACTGCAAGGCCCAGAGGTTTCATATTTTGTATGTAACTTTGTATAGTGGTCCTCTACAAATATTGTTCAAATTATGCCCCTGGGGTAGAAAGTGGCCATGCTCTTGGGTCACATGTTTTATATAGACTATTTAAATCTTCTCCTGAAATTGCAAGGCCCAGTAGCCGATTGTATAAAACTGGATAACTTTAGCCTATCCAAAAGATATCCAGAGGTTAAGTTTATCCATTTTTGGATAAGATATCCGAAGTGGTTATCCTCTTGTATAAAACTTCAAAACGACTTGGCTAACTATATCCATTTTGGTTCAAGTTAGCCTAACCAAAACAACCCACAATGCATTTTTCATCTGGTTCCGGTCAATAGCGATTTCGCGGAAAGTGTCACAGACGACAGTGGACAATGGCCGAACAATTAAAACGAAAGAAGCGGTCGGTTAATTTTTCAAACGAAGAAAAGGGGATTATAAGGGAAGGGGTGCTGAAATTCAACCATATAATTAGCAAAAAATTCACAAGCGGCGCCATGCCTATTACAAAAAAATTACAGGACGAGGCGTGGGAAAAAATAACAGATGAAGTGAATGCCACTGGCCGAGCGTGTCGCTCAGTCAGTGAGGTGAAAGGTATGTTATTCAACGGTCTTAAACAATAATTTTTACTAGCATCTACCAAATATACATATGATAAATTAATTATTGACGCATATATACAGCACATATTGAAAACATGTTATGCGGCACACTGATAAATTTATTATTTATGTGGCGTAATTTATAGCATATATTTCATTGTTGCAGCACAATTCCGTTAATTAATAAAAGCGACATACTAGCATTAAATATTTTAAGGTGTGATATAACTATGTTTAAGGTGTGATATAAAATCAGATACCTTCATTTTGGTCAGACATGTCTAACGGGGTTCGCGTTGCATTGTAGAGAAAGGATCAATTGGAATAAAAATAAAAATCGGACTCGATTCTAATGTATTACTGCATATATTCGTTTCTTGATAATTAATATTCAGAGAAGTACAGGAAAATGGTGGGCGATGCGAGAGGACTTGTAGCGGTGGACAGGAAAAATGCCCGGACGACAGGTGGTGGGCAGCCAATGCCAAGCCCGGACCCCATTACACTCTCCATCATAAATACACTGAAGGACTCTCCTTCCTTCAGTGGAATACCAAGAGCATCGGCATCAGAAACCGCTATTGGTATGACACTTAGTGCACGATAGTACATCATTTTTGTATAGATTGAAATCATAATACTTAATTTTCTATCATGCCTTATTTATGCAACGCAACATATTAAATACATAGAAACATAAATTGAAACAACCATACTACACTTGGAATTATATTGTGTTTCAAATTTTTGAAAATGCCCTTACCTTTAAGTCGACGAAGTATATTCCATTTTAATCCACATAAATTCCCCTTCCAATATTTTAATCCATATTTCGTTTTCATTAGATGCAGAAAGCAGCTCAAAACTTAAAGGAAACGATTTTGACCTGCTACAATACGATGGTAATTATATCCATTGTATATAACTTTCCCGTTAAACAAACAGAATTACAAATCCACGATGTCATGCTTTGCAACCTCACTGGCACTGACCAACTGTTACATGTGTATATGCATTATGTGTTCTCGGTCGTGTTTACACCGGAAGAGTTCATTTATTTCATAGGTATATTGGAAATAAACTCAGCACACTGTTTGACTTTCCTATACTGGAATTAATTGATATTGTAATTTTATAACTCTAGTTGTGTGTAATTTTATTAAACTGTATGCTGTATTATTAATAAATGATCATTTTTCAAATTAGTCATTACACGTATCTGTTTGTCACACGGGCAATTCAAAAATGGGCAGTGATAATTTTGTCAGTACCATTGAGGCTACCTTTGGGGAATGAAATATTGGTTAATTATGTAATATACATATTATTAATTTAAGTATGTATCATTTTATTTAATTACTTCTATGTACTTTAAAACTAGCTTTCCTGAATTTTGCTGAGGACATGACGGGATGTGGATTGGAAACGCATGAAACATGTACTAGTATGTTTTGATATTTAGTTATTTAATGTGCAATTGTACCTCAGTTATATGCCAATGATGGTCAGAGCACAATATTTTTTTGATGTGACAAGTAATGCACACAACACAATTGGTAATAATGGATATGTATTATATAGCATTAGGCACACATACATACATACATTTTGATCATACAAATCACATAACAATAGATTAGGCATTAAAACAAAATACATGTGTGTTGTAAATTCTGTACATGCTTATAACATTCCACAATAACAAATACTATAGTTTTATTATGATATTATGTCATGAGGATATATTATGTTTTCAGATGCATCTGAAGACAGCATGTGTGACCAATGGTAACACTTTTATCAACTTAATAGCTAGTAAATAATTAGTTAATAGTAAATTAAAATAAATAAAATCATATGGCATGACATGGCATGTTTGCTTAAAATAAGCTATACATGTATATGCATCATGTATGTTGAATCAATTATTATTTTAATTTTTAAATTCTGTTACTGACTCATTACAAAAAAATCTCACACTTTTGAATTATATAACTTTATTCAATCATTTCAGATCTAAGTTTGCCTGCAAAAACCATCACAGTTCTAACACAGAGCAGCACAAAAAAACCCAAAGAACATGATGGTATACCTTCTAACACCATAAGGTATACATAACTTAATAAATGTATCAATAATTAAAGACTTTATATAGTTTAATTTTGTTTTCTTTAGCAATCTTAATAATGTTATAATAAACATAGAATATATTAAAAGTTAAAAATACAATTAATTTCCATAATTGAGTTGTAACACAAATATATAAATAATATAGAAATATAACATTTCTGACATCAGTTGCTTCTTAAATTTATTTAACAATAATGTTAAGCTGGATATGTATAATAATATCTATGTTATTAATTTTAATTAAACTGTTTCAAATGTAGCAAAAAAAAGAAGACCCTGAAGCCGCTACAAATGGAATATTATGCTGGAGCCCTTGAAGTCCAGCGAGAGCAGCTTGAGTTGATGCAGACTCAAAGAGAATTTTTTTCGCAAGCAACTGTCATGTTGAAACTTGCTAAGGACAAACTTTAGGTTACATGTTATTAATGTGCTTAATAACATGTTGAATTTAAAATTGTTTGTATTTTAAGAACATAACACAAAAGCAGTATATTCATTAACATAATTCAATGTTGCTCCATAATTTAAACATTTGTTATTCTGCCTTTCTTTGATATAAATTACAATCACGTGTCTATAAAGCAAATTATCTGCTAGATATTTTTTTCTCTTGACCTAACAAATTTTAATACTTTTTATACTTAAAACATTTTTTCCAGTCTTCACTGTGCACTTTATCTGTACACTCTATGTAGTAGGCTGTATGCTTTCACCTGCAAAAAAGTGTTTGATAATTTTATTTTCAAGCAAATAATATAAAGAAATGTATGTAAGTTGAGTATATACCAGTAATCCTGTTCATGTATATTATTAAGCGGAGGTGTTTAAGTCTGTAAACTATACTCACTATTATGTTTAATTCACAAATATATTCTGAAATTAATAAATATTTATTAATACAGTAACGTCATGTTGTTACATTTATTTATCTGTGTATATTTAATTGTATATAATTTATAACATTATGCATATCAGCGTTTTATTTCAGATTTAACAAGATACATGTTTTTAAAATGACAGTTAAGTGATTAATGCTCTCTTACACTGTTTTAATATTGATTTTTTAAGCTAATTACTTCAAAGTGTTATGAGATAACTTGCCATTGACTTTATAAAGCTTAAAAATTGTAATTTAAATGATATTGCATCTATTCAGTCAATTATTTTCAGTTTTGAATTGATTAAATGGACACATTTCCATCATGATACTTTTGCTTAAATGACTGCTTTTACAACACTTATCTAATACTGCAATGTCTTCTTTCAAATATGTTTTACTTTATAAATTACCATGAATACAAATACGGGTATAAATGTGATGTAATATAGATTAATTAGTGATGCCGAAGATAAGTTTTGAATTAAATCCTATTTCCAGAAATTTAATTGAATGTTGTGAAATCAGTCTTTTAACAGTGTTAAGTCTTTGTGTACTGGTATATATATTATTGAGCTAAAGTTGCCATATTATTTATCATTGTTTTAAAAATGAGTACATTGATAACAACTTTCAAAAAAGATCACAAGAACATAAAAAATGAACTTTAAACCTGAAATAGTTCCTTGTTATCATATCCCTGACTGCCTGACCATCAGGGTTACCATCCATCTGTATCTCCATCTGTGGTTGAGGATCTTCCTCTTCTGGAAATTCATCCCGCTCTCCAAATGCAGTAGCCAGATTGTACAATACTGCACAGGCGACAATGACTTTTGACACCTTCCCTGGCTTCATTCTGACCTAAAATATGATCTTTAATATTGAAAATGATTGGGGTTGTTCTGGACTTTGGTTAAAAACCATTGCCAGATAACACTGCTTAACATAAAAGTCTTAGTGTTTCGTTTTTTGGTTCAATATATATATATATATATATATTGATACATTCATATAAATATTAAAAATATAGCCATCATGCTCGATGTTAATTATTTCCATATCATTTAGTGGTTCAGCATTGTTTTACATTATATGTGTGATCTTAAACATATAATACATCCTTCTAGCACTATAAAACAGCTTACTGTTTAGGGCCTTAAAAATAACACAGATAAAGCAAAATGTAAATACTAAAAAGAACTGTCTGTACTGTACAAAATGAAATATATAACAAATAAATCACCATGGGGAGCACATTAGAGGAAAATTTGTCTCGCTCATGATTTTTAAAAGAACTGTCTGTACAGTACAAAATGAAATATATAACAAATAAATCACCATGGGGAGCACATAAGAGGAAAGTTTGTCTCGCTCATGATTTTTAAGAGGGAATAGCACTGATGGAGGATGGACATTTTGTCGGCAGGGGTTGAATGGTATTTTGGTATAGACACATGAGATAGGTAGTTTAATCAAATCACCCCCCACGCACACCCCCTGCTGCCCCTCTGGGCTGGTTAATGCAGTACGTGGAATATATTTTGAAATTCAACATATTTTTGCAAATATTCAACTACAAATGAATATACTATGCTTAGAAAGCTTAATCAAAAACAGACTAAAAAAAAAAATTGGATTTTGCAAAATTTTTAGAAAATGTCAACAAACAGGTCATGTTTTTCCACCTGCTCCTTTTTTGTAGCACCATGTACCTTTTTAGATCTTATATCTCTCACTCATATTGTCAAAATAATAAGAATCTTTCTATTAATATGTGTTAAAACATATTTTGTACACATTAAAAGGTTGATAACTGGGTCATACCCATTGTATATAAAATTTGTAATAAAAATGGGGCTTATTTAAGGGTTGACAAAATTAATGTAAATAGTGCAAAAAAGCATACATAATAAATTGCTTAAAATAAAAATACTTAATCAGATTGGTAAAGGTTTAGGTAGGGCTCTGCTAGCAACAGAAACTACATTATTAAACAACATTTGATTTAAGATGTATGTTGCTTGCTATTCTGCCCGGCCTAGCACGATTATGCATGTACACAGAAGGGAGAGGGGAGTAAAAGAAAGAGATTGGGGGAATTTCATGCAGTGGGAATTTCCTGCAGCTTGAGTACAATTAATGGTGCACAATGAGCATGGCATTTCACAAGAACAATGTTTCAAAGGTAGCAATTATTTATCAAGTTGCATTAAGACAGACATGCAAGTTTAAATTATTAAAATAGACTGTGCACAGTACAAGAGCACAAAATGATATAATAATTCAGAAAAAGCGTTGAATTAATAAATTTGCGTTGCCTTTTTACACAGGCAGATATATTTAAATTGTCACTAAAAGTATTGATTAGTGACACAGCCAGTAATATACAATTGTAAAAAATGTCTAGGTTAAACCCTCCAAATGCTGTACTGATCAATGTATATTTTTAGAAAAAATGTTCAATATTAAATACAACTAGGTTTGTGAAGAGTAGTCTCCCATCATGGGATTCCAGTGATGATTTACAGATAGATGAAGAATTTGTTTTGGCCAGTGTTACCTCCATTAGAGGTTAAATTGAAACAGTGGCTATGTCAACCCCAAATGTATCCCCTATTAACTGTAGAAAGTTCCCAGAAGCAAAAAATAGCAGTGTAATTAAAATTTGTTGCCTCAGTGTCAATGGTTGATTCCGTTTTGTTCGTCGCTCCAGTCGATGTCCAATCAGCCTTTCTATACGGTCAATGTTGTCCGGTGTAAATCTAAATCGTCGCCTTATTTCTTCAGGGTCGTTCTCTTCCGTCAGTCTGTCAGTCCGTCGAAATTGTCTAGGTTGTCTAGCGTTAGGAATGTCAATGTCCGCCATATTGTCATTGTGTTCTATTTTGGATAAAGATAACCGAAGTCAAAGAGCTTGGTTAAATCTTATCCAAAAGTTAACCGAAACGTAAATCTGATCCAAAAGTTAACCGAAACGTGCACCTGTTCGGCTATCTATTTTTTTTATACAATCGCTAACCAAAAGAGATAACCAAACCAAGGAGTTAACCAAAAGTTATCCAGTGGATAAGAGATATCCAGTTTATACAATTGGCTAAGATCTTTATTCTCATGTGGTTTTGTGCCATTTGGCCCTTTTGTTATAAGCCATTTTGATGCCTTAAACTCAGGTGAGCGATCTAGGGTCATTGTGGCCCTTTTATTTTTATTCGTAGGATAAGCATTCACGCTATATGCTTACTAAACATTTTCAAATAAAATGGCTGTTTCAGGTAGCCACCAGACTTGCCTATGGTGTTGCTCTTGCCAAGCTCGGAGCAAACAACAGCAGAGTTATTGCCCTTGATGGTGACACCAAGAATTCCACTTTCTCCGACAAGTTCAGGGTAGTTGACTTATTTATAGAATAGAACTAGACAGCAGTCACAGAGAATGATGGGGATCGCGATCACCAACAAAAGTCTTTATCATTTGTTTATACCAATAGACACACAGACCAATGCTGGCAAAAACCTTTGTGGAGATAATGCACCTATCAACATTTTCCCCCGAAAATGTCGAAATACAGTGGGAGATGCTTGGGGGCCCAATATTACCGGGATGTTAAATCCAATCGTCTAATTTGGGGGACCCTGAATTATTCGGCGTGTCATATTCCCGCCTGTAGGGAATCGCTTTCGGTCTAAAGTCCCGTATATGTCTGCCACTCACCCCCTGGGGGAAATATTAATTGGTGCATAATTAATAACTGAAATAAACAATGGATGCCCTACTGGACATCTGTTGCATGCAGTTGTTGAGTGTTTTCTAGAGTCTTTATAATACTAAATAGTGACATATTCCGTGAGTTTGCATGCCATTACATTCAAATCTGCTAGACCATGCATGCAACTCGATAAGAAAACAGGGTTTGATTTATTTTCATAAGTATCCAGGAAATTGGCTGAATAAATAAATCTAGTCGAGTGCATTCATGAATTACCTCCCCTGTATCCTACAGCTAGATCAATTATTTTGCAGGCCGCCCATCCAGACAGATTCATAGAATGCTTCATAGCCGAGCAGAACCTCATAGGAGTTGCCATAGGGTGTGCCACTCGCGATCGCACAGTTGCTTTCTGCAGCACGTTTGCCGCTTTCTTCACACGTGCGTTCGACCAGATACGAATGGGAGCTATCTCTCAGACCAATGTCAACTTTGCTGGCTCCCATGCAGGCATTTCTATAGGTAATTTCCTGGAAATTAGTGTTGTTTGGAAATATAATTATAGAGAACAGAAAAAAATACTTCAGATAATTGTAATGATACTCAACGTTTCGGTTTTACAACCTACCTCAGGAGTATCGATATAAAGCTGTTGTATTTGAATGTACTTTTTATTTTAAATGAGATTAAATAATTTATAGATGAAATTAATTATTTGTTCTTGATTTGTAGATTCATGCTTTCAAATCATACTTCATTGTCAGTGTGAACATTTTAATGTAAATTTAACACAATTGTGTTAATGTTATTGTAATGTAACTGATAAGTTAGCAGTGTTAAGTTAATAATCATTTATATTCGCAAAACAGTAGGATTTACAATTTTCTAAATTATCCAAAGCCTTTCTATACTATCCGATGAATGTTCTAGAGCACTGCTTATATTTACCTGCAGGCGAGGATGGTCCCTCACAGATGGCCCTGGAGGACTTGGCCATGTTCCGTTCCGTCCCCGGGTCCACCGTCTTCTATCCTAGCGACGCCGTGTCCTGCGAGCGAGCAGTGGAGCTGGCCGCGAACACCAAGGGGATCTGCTTCATACGCACCAGCCGACCTAACGTGGCCACCATCTATGGAAATGACGAGTTGTTTGAGATTGGGAAAGCTAAGGTTAGTATTTTGTTAAAAGTATAATGTAAACATCGATTTTGTGTAGACACTTTTCAAATGTTGTTTGGTTAAGGTTTGTAACAAACCATGAACATGTTTAGTTTAATATTGGGAAAGCTACGGTAGAATTAGTTTAAACCTATTTATTTTAGCTCAATTGTGTCGAAAAAATAGGCTTTTACTGTTGAGTCCATTTCCTGGGAAGAACCAATACTTGGTGACTTGTAAGAAAGATTCTTTGAACGCTCCCTGACTAGGGATCGAATTCAAAATCTCCTGATAGTAAGACAGACACCATATCCATTACACCATTCTAAGGTTAGAATTCTGTACAACATCCATGGATTTTTATTTGTCAATAGACACTCCTCCCAATGTTGTCAGTGAAGCTTTGTAATCAACCAGAAAAATGAGAGGTTCAAGATAAGGAAAGCTGAAGTTACAATTTAGTTCTTTAAATATTGGTTTTCTTATTTCTGTTCTTTCGTTCTCATGTCTCTCATTTTGGTAAAGCTTTGGAATGGCAAAAAATTTAATGAATTATTTTTTATGCCCCCGAATGGAACTTTGGGGGCATATAGTAATTGCATCGTCCGTCTATCTGTCTGACTGTCCGAGCATACCTCCATTAGTATTGAAGGAATTCAAATGAAACTCCATATAATGATAGGGGACAATGAGAGGAAGTGCAGAGTACAAGGACCACGACATTTTCTTCAGTATTTATGGAGTTATTGCCCTTTGTTTAATTTTCTTTTGCAGAGCATATCTCCAGTAGTATTGAAGGGATTCAAATTAAACTTCATATAATGATAGAGGTGCAGAGCACAAGGACCACAACTCTTTCTTCAATAATTACGGAGTTATAGCCCTTTGTTTTATTTTCTTATGTGAAGCATTAATTTTCTTGTGCGGAGCGTAACTCCATTAGTATTGAAGGGATTCAAATGAAACTTCATATATAGATAGAGGACAATGAGAGGAAGTGCAGAGCACAAGGACCACAACTCTTTCTTCAATATTTACCGAGTTATTGCCCTTTATTTAATTTTCTTGTGCAGAGCATAACTCCATTAGTATTAAAGGAATTCTAATGAAAGTTCATATAATGATAGAGGACAATGAGAGGAAGTGCAGATCACAAGGACCACAACTCTTTCTTAAATATTATTACAGAGTTGTTGCCCTTTGTCTTATTTCCTTATGTGAAGCATTACTTTTTTTATGTGGAGCATAACTAGATTTGTATTGAAGGGATTCAAATGACACTTTAATATTGAAAAGGTTCAACTGACACTTTATAGCAATGGGATTCAATTGACACTTAAATGACACTTTAGCGTTGGGATTTAAATGACACTTTCGTATTGAAGGGATTCGAATGAAACTTAAATTGCCCTTTGTTTACTTTTTTGTGCAGAGCATAACTTAAATAAAACCAAATATATTGAAAGAAAGTGCAGAATACAAGGACCATAACTCTTCAATATTTATGGAGGTATTGACATTCAGTTAATTTTCTAGTGCAGTGCATAACTCCATTAGTATTGAAGTCATTTTTAAAAAATCCACATAATTATATTGATAGAGCATGTTGAGAGGAAGTGCCGAGTACAAGGACCATAAGTCTTTTTGTAGGAAGCGGCATTTGTGCCAAGATGTAACTGACATTGTGTTGCCTTCCTCTGACAATCACATGCTTCGGAGGCAAACGTCACATCCTGTGACAAGCCTTGTTTGTACTTTTTGTGATACTCTATAATGTTCGTTCAAGCAATGTGCATTGGTAAAATATAACACGGGCCTTGTAAAGTATATATAAGGCATGTTGTGGGAATATTGGGCTTCATGAATGAGTGTTGAGCGTAAAGTGTCATCCCAGATTAGCCTGAGCAGTCCGCACAGGCTAATCCAGGACAGCACTTTCCGCCTACAGTGGATTTATGTTTAGAAGGGACTTCAGACTGCACAAGCTGATCAGGTACGACACTACGCACATGCATAAAGCCCGGTTTTCCCATGACACACCTCATATGTATTCTGTATTACCTGTCCATGGATTGTTTAATTTTGTTGGTTTGTTATATACTAGTCTATTGATTGGAAAGAATAAATATAGATACTTATCATACAGCCAAAATATGTGTGCAGACTAACACTATTTGTGGTATAATTCTTAAATTCTATTTGTTTATTCATGCTTCAGTAACAGTTTAAAAAACATATTAAATACCTATATTTATATTTATTTGTTTGACTATGCTCAGGTTGTGCGCAAGAGCGATTCAGACCAGGTGACAATAATAGGGTGCTGTGTAACCCTGGTTGAAGCCATGAAGGCAGCGGAAAAGCTGGCCATTGACGGGGTCAACGTCCGAATTATCGACCCCTTTACAGTGAAACCACTGGACGCTGAAACCATCCTGAGCAATGCCCGTGAAACTGGAGGCAAAATTGTTACGGTGGAGGATCATTATGAATGGGGTTAGTTCACCTAATAAGAAATATAATTTTTTACAATTAGGATTTAAACACTCGAGAGTCTGTATTCACCAACCCATTCTCTCACTTACGATGCAAGAATAAAGAATAATCTTGAAACTGTTCTGTTCTAAGAAAGCTGTTAATTTGAATCTTACTGGGTATTCACCTATGCACATCTTACAATTCTATGTTCAGAACAACAGTTCTTTAATTACATAAATGTCATTGGTACTCGACATATTTGTAAATACACAAGTATTTTGTTTAGAGTCTAAGTCTGAGTCTTTAGTCTTAAGTCGAAGAATGGGTTGGTGAAAACGGGCCTTGGTGTTGTGTTGTACGATCTGTAGTACTTAGCCTGGCAATATGAACATTGTTAAATTTGGTGCAAAATAACCAAAATTGAACTCCGCTAAACTATTTTACGAGGAAGAATAGAAAGAGAGCATGCACAATGAAAAGGCTTTTTGTAAAAATGGTATTAATATAAATGCATTGGCAGGGATTTAAAAATCCTATGCCCAACAAAAGTAATTTTAACTTCAGACTAGTACAATTTTCCTGTCAAGTTGTCCGTATACAAGTACAATTTTGGCGTGTGAAAATGATGTCGATTTTTCCAATGAACTTATCAAAGTTGGAGTTGGACAAAAGTCTTTTACTTGCGGAAAAGTAGATTTTTGCAATGGACTTGTCCTTGGACAAGTTAATAATTTTGATATTCACTCCCCTAAATTCCTGATCTGATCGTGCCTTTACTGTAGCAGATTGACCTTGTAATGTTCAATTGAGGAACATGTAAATAGGTGCTAAATCCATGCCCAAGTTATTTACTTAATTTCATGACAGTACATTTCGATGCTTAAGCATACAACTGTCATATCTGATTTTAATTCTATATCATATACAATAGTGTCACCCTCGACCCTTGATGTGACTGATTGTATTCCATCTTGAAACTAGATTCTGTGTTTGATAAACACACATGTCCCCGGTTGGTGTTGGATAGCCCATTTCTTAGTCCAAATTAGGTCAAGATTAAAGTGAGGTTGGGTTACAGGGGTGGATTGGGAACGGTCATAAGCAACAACTGTGTAAATATCCAAGTGTTGTAGTAAGCGGTGTTAGTGCTAGACGAAACGGTAAAAATGGCACTTTTGAATTATTGTTAAGTCCAAATTAGGTCAAGGCCAAAGTGACGGGGAATGGTCATAAGTAACAACTGTGTAAATATCCAAGTGTTGTAGCAAGCTGTGTTGGTGCTAGACGAAACAGGAAAATGTAGTTAACCAAGAAACAGTCCATTTGAATTATTCTAAGTGCATAGTAAGTCACGATCAAGGTCAAAGTGTGGTTGAGTTATATGGGTGTATAGGGAATGGTCATAAGCAGCAACTGTGCAAGTATCCAAGTGTTGTAAGCGGTGTTGGTGTTAGACGAAATGGTAAAATGTACTTAACCTTGTCATGGACTTAGGGAGAGGACAATCACTCTTTGCCGCCCGCATCAAGATCCCAGGGGCATAAAAATGAAATTATAATGCAAGTCATCCAATTGGGATTCCTTTTTACTGATAATTTATTGGGTATATTACAGGTGGTCTGGGTGATGCCGTGGCAGGAGCCCTGTCTGAAGAAAAGGACATCTCAATTAAGAAACTGGCGGTGAAGGAGGTGCCTCGCAGTGGAAAATCTGCCGAGCTCATGGAGAAATATGGCATCAGCGCTAATTGCATCGTCAAAGCTGTACAGAGCATGCTAAAGTGAAACTTAACATATAAGTGGATAAAATTATGTGACTTAAACATTTGTATTTTATTAGAATTCAATATAAACCAAATTTTAGTGGAGAAATTCAGTGACTTGTTTTGTTTTAGCAATTTTAGTGGATAAATTCAGTGACTTGTTTTGTTTTAGAAATTTTAGTGGAGAAATTCTGTTACTTGTTTGTTTTTTCATTAGAATCCAATCTATAAACCATAATGAATGAAATTTGAGTCAACAAAGTCTGCTACCTGTTTCTGTGCATTTATTGGAATGCGGTCTGTAAACCATTATGAAACTGTTTGTAGGCTAAGCTCCATTTATTGAAAATCCCCCAAAACATTGACATTGAAATTATAACTGAAAGAAATTCATGTAGCCACTTTTCCTACGGTTTCGGCCACCTTAATTTTTAAACCAGCGCATTCGAGTTAATTTCAACTGCATGAAACTGACTTAGTTGTCATTTTGTAGTAAAATCAATGTTTACATGACAATATAACCTTATTTGAACAAAAACAATATGTGAACTGAATAATAACAATAACATCAACATGACCTACGTATGTCTGACTCGCATCAGCATTTCCTATGGTTTCGTGAATTCTGATTGGCTGCCGTTTGGCAGGTGCTCTGGGAGGCCCTGGCTGGGTTGACTGAATTTGTTGCATTCACATATTGTCATGTAACAATTTAAAACAATAACATTTTTAAGAATTACTGAATTATACTTTATAACAACCATAAAATAACAACACCATCAAAGAAAGGGAAGTAAACAACAGACTGTATCAAGGAAGAAAACGTATTTTATGTAGGAAAATGGGCAAATTTTATTGAAATGTTTATCAATGCAGACGTTGGCAGTGGTAAATAATACGAAAATTACCTGTTTCTTTCGCATTTTGCAGTTTTCTTCACAGCTTAAACACTTCCGGTAAAAGTTGCATAGAATTCGGACGCGTGCATGAACGTGCTGGGCATTTAAATTTGCTTTATCGCTAAGTTCACGAAACCATACGGGTGGAAGAAACCATCGGAAAGAAGGATACTTAATGTGAAACAGTGGAAAAAAAGAACAATATAAAACATTCTAGTTTGAAATTAAGAAATCATTTTGGTTGAAACATATGAGTAGTTTGCATTTTCAATATATACAAGCAAATATATTCTAAATGTGTTAGATAGTTTTTTCATTTACAAACGTTTTATTGTGCACTTACCTTACATGTATGATTATATCCACTCTGTCTCTGAAATTATATTCTCATACAAATCCAGTTATTACTTTTCTAATTACACCATCTGTTTTGTAGTGTGAACACCGGCTAAAAGGATTTTACAAACCTTAATATTTGTTTCTATAAACATATTTTGTGTATATACTGCTTCTTTTTAAAATCAGTCTAATAAAGATGTTCTAGGTCAAGGAAAATATTTCAAGGTCAAAAAGTTAAAATTTTTGAACAAATGTTCCTGTAACTGCAGTTATGTATGGTGGAACAATGGAACATTATGATTTTGAAAGCAATTCAATACAGCATTATTTTTAATACAGTAAGATTGCAGGAATAACATGTTAGATTACCAAGAAACCATTTTCTAATGCTTTAGAGGCGTAGTTTAATCCTTCTTTATTTGACCCCCACAGCCCAAATGTGGGTATTGTACCCCTATGTATTGGCACCCTGCTGTGGTCACAGTGTGAACACCGTGTGGCGACCCCTATCAGTTGATAACAATACACTGCTGCAGAGGAAACAGTGCACTCCTGTGTATTGGCACCCTGCTGTGGTCACAGTGTGAACACAGTGTGGCGACCCCTATCAGCTGAGATCAATACACTGCTGCAGAGGAAACAGTGCACCCCTGTGTATTGGCACCCTGCTGTGGTCACAGTGTGAACACCGTGTGGCGACCCCTATCAGTTGATAACGATACACTGCTGCAGAGGAAACAGCGCACCCCTGTGTATTGGCACCCTGCTGTGGTCACAGTGTGAACACAGTGTGGCGACCCCTATCAGCTGAGATCAATACGCTGCTGCAGAGGAAACAGTGCTGTTGGCCATTGCTTAGTCAGATGAGAGAAAATACTGCAGATAAGAGAGTTTATGGTACACAAATACACAGACTGGAATATCCACAGAGATGCCAGACATTCCTTAAACTAAACCTTTAAATTGTACGCAGTAAAGAAATCCCTTTATACTGATAATAACAACATTCGGTTTTTGGTGGAGACTGAACGGATTTACCCATGTGGCTTCATAATCATCCGTTACAATAAGGATCAAACGTTGCACTTCTTGATTGTTTCAGTTGTAAGCATTATGCGAAAAGCTAGCAATGTTTTTCTTGTAGACTTAAGGAGAGATTAACTCAGATTGGTTGTTTCGTTTGTTTCTATGTATAGTTCAACCAACTTAATTTGGCCGGCCTAAAAATAGTAACTGTAAATAAACATTGACCTGTCCTGAATATTGGTTTGTTTTGGACAAATCTTTTCTAATCCATCGATTATTATTTGATTGCATGGTTAGTACAGTGGTAGTGTATCAGTACATTGTTTGCACTGCAGTGTGATAAAAATGTTGCTTTCACTCGTTCAAATCTCACTATATGCTCGAGTTTTGCTTTTCAATGTACCAGCTCTTTCTTTTGTAATTATGATATTTTTCCATCGCACAAAAAGTTGTCGGATAGAAGACGTTTTCTTATTTATTAAATTTCTGTTGTTATAATAATTTGTGAAAGGACAAAAGTAATGTCAAAACAACGTTTACTGGATTAAAACAAAAATTTCAATACACTATCAAAGTTCTAAAATACAGAAAGGAATCTCACTGGTTAATGGAAAAGCAACGTTTATACATTTAATATGAAATTGTGAGGAAAAACAATGTTTTCAGGAATGTTCCAACTGTGATTCAAACTTAGGGCAGCAAAATTACCTTGTCGGTATAATAAACTTTACAGGTTACCAAATGCGCCACGAATACCTCGATAGCACAATGTCGAAAATATAGATATTGAATGTAAATTTACCAGTCATTGTGATTGAAAATATAGATATTGAATGTGAATTGACCAGTCAATGTGACCGCTCATTTTTGGTTGTGTATGTTTTGTTACTTTAATTAAGCGGGCCAATTTATCTTGGTCCGATTATACCGGGTAACTGCTGGTCTGTTAGTGCTTTTTTGAATACTTGTGTTTTAGCATCTGTTTTGTCTATATTTTGTACATGTAAACAAGTAGGGTTGATCGGGGTAAGTACGGACAGTCGGGTAACTTCGGACAAATGTGTTAGTATTTCGACTTTTCTACGTTTTCATGTTACTTTTTTATGGTTTTACATTATTTAAGAAGAGTATCTTTTCGTGGGAATACTTGTCTAAAATAGCATGTGACGTAATGTGTTGGTTACTGTAAATGGTGTATCATGAGAACACCCTATTGAAGCTGTTCAAGTTTTCCTGACTTTTAAATATAAAATAATGTCCATAGTTTCCCAATGTAATTTGCAATAGCAAAACCAGCACTGTCTGTAGTTTTCCTACCCTGTCCAAACTTACCCAGTTTTGGGTGGCCTCGTTTCTGACATAGTTGAAGTACTTTAGACTACAGATAGCTATATTTAGGGATTTCCCAATTTCATCATCATAATACGGGGATATCCTACAGAGCTAGGCACAACATAATTGACAAGGGGAGTCCTTGTAAAAACTGTCCGTACTTACCCAGATCAATCCTATAGCATGGCCTTTTTTATTGCAACACGAGAACGTTGTGGAAGTAAGTGCTAGATTTCAAAACCCAGTGTTGACTTTTTATCATGTACAACACCACATTCCAAACCGAGCAGGAGTTTATAGGCTAAAACACTAACACAATCTTAACAATGTTATGTCTTTGTTTTTGCATTTTTGTTTATACTCAAAGTAACTTGCTCTAGAAATTTGTCAAAATTGTGAAATGTTTTGCAAAATGTGTGTTTCTTTTCATTAATAAAGTAATAATCAGAACAAAATGTGTTTCCCTGTTGGTAAGCGTCTCTCTTTTTTGTAAACTCTGCATGTCCCTTAAAACCATACTCGAGATGAAAAATGCAGAGCACTAAAATATTGAATCAACTTTTTAAATTTCAGATGTTTGCGTCAATAATTTACCAATGATTAGCATAATAGTATTGTCATTTCCTAAAATTGTTTCACCACAATAATATCAATGATCAAACAAGGTCAGATGAAACATTCAATAACAAGTTTATTTTAACCAAGTAGAATATTTTGTACATAATTAATTACAGCAACAATGCAACAGTTTTAAGAGTAAACAAGAGATGTTTGTAAAACATGTATGCCCCCCGACTTGCAGCCAAGTTGTGAATATGTACAATTGTTAAGAAATTTGTTTAATATGTAAGCCCAAGTGAGGTCTCGATATATGGTATCTATGTATGAAGTTTCATTAAAACATCTAAATGCGTTCTAAAGTTATTGAGCAGAACCGTTTTTCTATTTTTAGTAATGGTGACCTTGACCCCACCCACCCCATATGAAATCCCAACAGAGGTCTCAATATAAGGTATCTATGTATGAAGTTTCATTAAAATATCTCGATGCGTTCTCAAGTTATTGAGCGGAAACAGTTTTTCTATTGTTAGCAACGGTGACCTTGACCCCATATGCAATCCCAAGCGAGGTCTCGATATAAGGTATATATGTATGAGGTTTCATTAAAATATCTCTATGCGTTCTCGAGTTATTGTGCTGAAACCGTTTTTTCTATTTTTAGTAAAGGTGATATTGACCTTGACCCCACCCACCCCATATGCAATTCCAAGCGAGGTCTGAATATACGGTATCTATGTACGAACTTTCATTAAAATATCTCGATGCGTTCTCAAGTTATTCAGCGGAGACCGTTTTTCTATTTTTAGTAATGGTGACCTTTACCTTGACCCCACCCACCCCATATGCAATCCCAAACGAGGTCTCAATATAAGGTATCTATGTATGTAGTTTCATTAAAATATCTCGATGCATCTCAAGTTATTGAGTGGAAACCGTTTTTCTATTTTTGGTAACGGTGACCATGACCCCACCAACCCCATATGCAATCCCAAGCGAGGTCTCGATGTAAGGTATCTATGTGTTAGTTTCATAAAAATATCTCAATGCGTTCTCAAGTTATTGAGCGGAAACCGTTTTTCTATTTTTAGTAACGGTGACCTTGACCACACCCATCTCATATGCAATCCCAAGCCAGGTCTCGATGTAAGGTATCTATGTATAAAGTTTCATTAAAATATCTCAATGCGTTCTAAGTTATTGAGGGGAAACTGTTTTTCTATTTTTAGCAATGGTGACCTTGACCTGTTGACCTCAAAATTTATAGGGTTCTTCCTTTCTTCCCAAGTAACCAGCCTACCAACTTTCATGATCGTAGGTCAAAGCGTTCTCAAGATATCGTGCGGAAACGAAATGGTGTACGGACAGACCGACCGACCGACTGTCCGACGGACGGACGGACAGGTGCAAAGCAAGATACCCCCACTTCTTCGAAGGGGGGCATAATAAATGGTTAATAGTAAATAAAGACACAGTAGTAATGACAAAATCTAACGATTTACTTATTCGTAACATTTGTCCACTTTTTGTTGTCAAGTTGTTAATATCGTCTACATTTCTGCGACTGTTGGAACATTTGGAACACCTCAGAGTCGTAGTCACCAAGTCTGCGTTTCTCGGTTGACCGACATATCTGCTTCACCCCCTGGCAATTCAAATGCACAGCAAACAAATAACTGATGCTTCATTTAAAGAATTAAATAGAGAAATGGCATTCCTTGTGATTGAACACAAAGTACAAAACAGTAATAGTAGTTTCTCTGATGATTATTTTTACATAATATGTAGAAAAAAACAACGTCTAGCACCAAATCTTAAAAAAAATCAAATAATACGTAATTGAGGCATGTCGTGGGAAAACCAAGCTTAATGCATGTGCGTAAAGTGTCATCCCAGATTAACCTGTGTAGTAGAATTCAATTCACTTTTCTCTACCAGTATACCAGGATGACACTTTCCGCTTTTATGGTATTTTCTGTTTCATGGATATCTCTTCTAAACATAATTTCAGTGTAAGCGGTAAGTGTTGTTCCGGATTAGCCAGTGTGGACTGCAAGGCTGATTCGGGACGACACTACGCATGTGCATTAAGCCCGGTTTTCCCACGACACGCATCATTTATTTTTGCTATCAAGCCACAATACCTGTGACGGGATACTTGAGGCGTCCATGTTAGATCTACACATCTCAGTCAGGTTGGACGAGCTGGAGGTGGAAACGAGCGCACCTGAAAAATTGTTTGGTAGAAAAATGTCAGACTTTAATGTTTATGCCAATAATGTACAAAGGTATTAACCATATATCTGACAGAGCATCCTTGGTAACCCAGGGTTAATTCATTACTTGTACTACATTTATCAGTGTAACGGCATATCACACGTGGGTATTCGACGATGCTGACAGTTACAATATCATATTTTGAGATCATGCTATAAATCAAACTGTCTGAAACGTCTTTGTTAACTTGATACTCTGGTTTCCTTTTAAGAAGTACAAATACAAAAACAAATAAAATGTAAATCTTATACATTTTGACAAAATTTGAATCTATCTAGTGTAAATGCAGAAAAAAAACAAAAACATTATTTTTGTCAAAAGCAAGTCTGTACAACTTTCTAACACTAATACGCAGTTCTAAAATGGCTTGGTAAATTTTTATGTTATTAAAAAGGAAAATTATTTTTTCAAACTGGATTGTGCTATACTTGAACTTTCTGCCTCCCTGGCTCTGTCTTTGCGAACCTTCCTCCGTATAAAGAATTCCGTGACTGACAGAGCTGGGGATGAGTTCCTGCTGCTGTCATCGGCAGACTTGCAACAAATAAAACAGTGCACTAGTTATGTTTAATGGGCATTAGGATGCTTAAAGTCCCTTTGTGTTATAATAATATAATAATATTATTATGTGTATTTATCTTAA
Source organism: Congeria kusceri (assembly GCA_027627225.1). Classification (NCBI taxonomy): domain Eukaryota; kingdom Metazoa; phylum Mollusca; class Bivalvia; order Myida; family Dreissenidae; genus Congeria; species Congeria kusceri. The sequence goes on from CM051035.1 coordinate 7,192,479, forward strand.
ACAAAATAATTTGAAACTTAATGGCTTGGCATGTTTGTAACAGGAAAACAATTTAATATGTGAATTTTATTTGAGTTCCTTATCTAGAAAATGAAAGAAAATGTCTATAATTAGATATGAATATGTAAAATTATATAAAAAATATATAACGTATATAATAAAAAATAGAAGGTAAGGCCTTTGTGTATACCCCCTCCCCCATACCATCATCTAGACATTTTAGTGATGTTGTTTGTGATGGATAAATGACAGAGCTCCAAACTGTTTAAATTTAACAAATTGTTTCATGAGAATGTAAAAAGAATGTGTTTATGATTGTTATTTTAATAACAGAGTTTATGTGTTTACTACAAAAAGGGCCTTTAATGAAACCAATGTACCAGTATTGAATAACAACCTTACAATGTCTTATCAACACAGTAAGACTTCAAAACATGTATTGAAAGATAAATACTTAAAATTCTCATTAATTTTAAAACTAAGCATTTGGGAAGGAGTTTCAATCAACACCAAATCAATGATCTTACAGTTCCAAGGGGGATGTTATTCACATCTTTATCAGCGGGAATCCAGAAGTTACCACACTCTCTGCAATAAAAAAAGATGTAAATTAAACTTGTGAACATAGTAAATGTGAGGATATACGTCGCCCAACACTAAATTTGACATAAGTGTACATATATAACCCCATCCTAGACACATGCATATAGTTTTTTTTAATGCATTTGTAAACAATTGTGTTAGTACATTACAGATGCAATATGTGACATGTGAGACTCATTGAATTGAAATTGCAAAATACTGGTAGTTGGCATGTTTATTAAAATGTTTATAATACAGATAATTTCAAAAAATATATTTACAGCAATAAAAGATTTATTTGATAAAAAACATTTATGTTTAGGAAGTTAATCAATCAAATCAATCAATAGTGTTGTACAATCTCTCTATTTCTGAAAATTATAATGATTCAACTATTTGCAGTAACACCTAAAAGAAAAGGAAAATAAGCATAATGTATAATTCATTCATTATAAAAATCCCTTACCGTTCATTCTTGCAATTCTTATCTTCAGAGTATGATTTGGTGGGGTGTGGTGAGATAGAATCGTGGAAATCTAAAACGTCTAAGGCTTCTCTATTTGCTTTTCCCAACGTGTTGTTTTCCTGGTGATTCTCAACAGATGTAGTACTTTTTGCGCCAGCTTTCTGAGTACCACTTTTCACTTGCTTTTGCTTTTTCCTTTTACGACCCCGTTTCCTACCAGGCTTTGACTGTATAGTAGTAGCAGCAGAGGAACTTGCGTCCAAGCAATTGGAACTCAAGTCATTCACTGACCCTCCATTTTTTCCTGAAGGATTGAAATTGGTGTTTAAGGATATTTCTGTGTCCCTATCTTGAAAAGAAACTTGCTGCTGAGAAGTGCTAGTAGTTTCTACACCTTTTTGCTGGAGTTGCCTTTGAGGTAGTACAGTTGCAACCGGAGATATATTTGCTCTTCCAAACAGTGTGCGGCTATTCCACTTGCCTTGCGGGGGTCGGGGTGACAGGAATCCGGAACTTTTATTGAATATTGTGCCTGACCTTACACTGTTTTTCCTGTTGGGGTCCATGTCAGATTCATTGAAATCATACACATTGGAAAGTTTGTAGACATTGTTTTGCATACTGCTATAATCATCTGCGGTGTTGTTAACTGTTCTTGTTCTAGCCTCCAGACTCTGCTTTCTTTGTTTTTCCATCTCTGATTCCAGTCTTCTGATTTCTGACTGATGCTTTTCGTGAAGCTCGTTCAGCTGCTCTTGAATCTTCTTAGGAACAATGGCATTGTCCTGCCAGGGCAGCATCTTGGTCTCAATTGTCTGCTTGATGTCTTCTAAACAAGTCATCGTTTCAGTGGAAAGCTGCTTCTGATTGGTGTCCAATGTTTCCAGTTTGGATTCTATATTACTTTTCATATCCTTTTGCTGCCTTTGAAATAATTCCTAAAACATGCATGTAACATAAAAATTGGTATGATAGTTAAGTATGACCGATACTTTATGAACGTCAGTAGAAAGGTTTATACAATGTACAAGCCGCCTTAAATAACTTTTATTGGCAATGGAATGTGTAATGAACATTCATCAAAATTAGCAGTTTGGCAAAGCAAGCATGAATTCTCATATTATTACTTGAGAGCAAGAAAATGTAATAAACCCGCCTACAGAAAGTGAGAATCTGAGCAAGCCAAGTTAAATATTTACCAGTGCAGGGCTTATGGGCTTGTGCTCATTTCAATCACTGAATGAATGACAATTAACAAATTAGTATTTGCTATTTTTTTATTATTTACAATTTCATATAATACATTTATTTCCAGTACAAAATTCAGTTGTTTCTATGTCAATTAGTACATAGGGAAGCTCTTTTCAGCATTGTTTGGTCTTACAAACAACAGACTAAAGTATAAACGTAAGTCTTTTTATTTCAGGATCTGTTTCTCCGAGATTCCAGTATTGTACATATCTGAATATGAAATAAAGTTTCAACATTGCAACTAGCTACCAAGTGCATAGCTTCATTTCAAGTCCACAGTTCAATCTTTAAAAGGAAGTTATTAAATGGAATGTGCTTCTGCTCACGTTTTCATTGTTTTTAAAGTACTATTCTAACATGATACTCTCTGATTTTTCTATAGGCAAAGAACAAAATTATCATTGTTAAACTACCCAATAAACAACGCAAAAAGTAGTCCTGATTCTTAGTGCAGCATAGTAAGATGTAGTTCTCATTACAATTGCAAAAGTATTTGTCATATTAGAATCGAAATAATTTTTGCATTATTGTTGTTTATCAGTCAATAAACAACTCTTGGTTCTGATGTGTGGCTATTAAACTACTCCGGGGCTAATGCCCTCGTGGTTTAACTGCCTGATAAACAACAATAAATCGAAAATTATTTCTTAAGTAACTTAAGAAACTTTTTTTTTATGTGTCACCTTGTTTTCCTTTATAAAATGTCTGCTCTGTTCGGAAGACTGGAACTTAATGTACTTTTCAAGTTCTTTCTGCTGAGTCTTACAGATGTCTTTCAGGAAAGAGGCATGCACGTCTGAATCTCCGGCCAGTGGAGGTAGGTGCGCCAAACTGTCTGCCACACCTGAATATTCGAGCATCGGTAAAGATGAACCACAACATAAAAAGACTCAATTTCAATTACTGTAAAATCATTTGAGGTCACGGTGGTCTAATTTTGGCATAATTTGAGGTCTGAACATAGCCCAAAGTTAAGACTACATGTAAGTATATAGTTTATTTAACTGACGCAGTAAGTTTCTTACAGTATGTTTAGTTAATTTATTCAAACCAGCGAAAAGCACCTAGATATTTTTTTTAGTAGTCAAATGTGGGTCACTTGCAACAGAACTGGCAAATTTAAGACTGCGCAAATTACCATTTTTTCATACATGAAATTTAGACACTGTGAAAGAAAACGAAATCTCAGCAACAGTATAGCAAAGTTTCTTAATAACCTTTAACCACAAGCACTTAATTTCAATTACCAGTAACAGTAATTCAAATGTACTTAAAAACCCAGAAAACAATGGCTGTGGAATACAATGTTGTATGAGAATCAGAATAAATTGGAACACAACAGGAAGTAAATCTTTTCAATTAAATATCAAAGTCCCTTATGCCCTTTGATCTCAATTCAAATATTTAAATAATTCTCTCAGAACAATGACCATATTGTTAATTAGTGTATATGAAACTTAACCAGGGAATATGAATACAAACATTTGAAATAATAAACACAGTGAAACAGTTTCAAGTCCTACAGTAACTCCACAGTGCAGTGGTGATCTGAAATAATTTTCAATCTTGAATTGTTTATCTGTAATTAACCAACGATTCTGAGTTCTGATGCGTAAGAATTAAACCACGAGGGTGTTAGCGCATCAGAACTCAAAATTGTTATTTATTTACAGATAAACAACGATAAAACAATTATTATATTGATTCTAACATGACCTGAAAACATCTTCTGCAATTAAAATGCAAGTTATTTTTTACAGTCTCGGAACTACTTTGTCGAGTTGTTTATTGGCAATTTAACAACGGAAATTTTCCTTCTTTGTCTATAGAAAACTCTGTGCATGTCATGTTAGACAATAACTGTAACAGTAACCTTTCAAAATGCGCTGCTCATGTTTTTGTTGCATTGTTTGTATTTGCACTTGGAAAAACCCTTCTAGGTCCCGTTTCTGTCTCTCCAAGTCATCTCTCAGCAGCAAGAGTTCATCAGCCAACCTGTTATAAGAACCGAGAAGCCAACCTGTTATCAGAACCGAGAAGCAAACCTGTTATAAGAACCGAGAAGCCAACCTGTTATAAGAACCGAGAAGCAAACCTGTTATAAGAACCGAGAAGCCAACCTGTTATAAGAACAGAGAAGCCAACCTGTTGTCAGAACCGAGAAGCAAACCTGTTATAAGAACCGAGAAGCCAACCTGTTATAAGAACCGAGAAGCCAACCTGTTATAAGAACAGAGAAGCCAACCTGTTATAAGAACAGAGAAGTCGACCGGTTATAAGAACCGAGAAGTCGACCGGTTATAAGAACAGAGAAGTCGACCGGTTATAAGAACAGAGAAGTCGACCGGTTATAAGAACGGAAAAGCCTACCTGTTATAAGAACAGAGAAGCTGACCTGTTATAAGAACAATGAAGCCAACATGTTATAAGACCAGAGCCACTAAAGCTATGTCTACATTTGCTAAGTTTGAACGTCTAGGCTTTGATCTTTTCACTCTCCTAAAAATTTAAGTCAGAATTTTAGACATAATAAAACATTATGATAAAATTTTTGTTAAAAGTGTACAAATTTATAAATTAAGAAAACATTATGTAATTTGACAAAGGTTTGTTGAAACATGTCGTTTGAACTATTTAATGAATGCCAAAAATGGTATGCCAAAATTAATGAAACATTTCAGTCCCATAATGATTCCATGTAGTTATTGCCAGTTAATTTTATAAACTAAATATTATACAGACAATAACTAAAACAACAGTGCAAGCCCAGACTATGCAAAACCGACACATTGGTACATAATTTATATAACACTATCAAAATTTTACAAAATATTATATACGAAATGAACATATTTCAAATGGATATATAATAGTGATTATAGCCCTTCAGGTATACACTGCAAAGAAACATAATGAAAACACTTGTTGTTTGTGTGTGTTTCTAGACTTGTTCAAATATTGTCAGACACCCACATTTTTTTGTCAGAAAGTGTCTCCGAGGGTCTGACAGGTTTTGCATCATCTTAACACCCCTTCTTGTTTAACACTACCTGCCAAACTGAACATCAAATAGGTTCAGGTTCCCCATAACAAGTCTATCGCTGGCTTGACTATACTAAAAAATACTTTATATAGAAAAAAATATTTGACAAAAAGAAGTTACACTCTGCCTATAAATGTAAATGAAGTTACCGCTTGTCGACGTCTTGAGCCTGTCTTTGTGTGGTATACTTTACTTCCTGGAGATGTTTGTTGTTCTGTCTTTGGCCAGTCTCGAGTTCCTTTGTAGTCTGCAGATGTTCCTGACTCAAGTCCAACATTTTCTGAAAAATGCATAGTATGAAATAAACAAAACAGTGACAGAACTGGGCTGTTCCAGTAAAAAAGGTGATGAGGGGGCCGAGCGCTGATGTATTAAAATTCAGTGGGTTTGGGATACAATGGATTGAAAAAAATTAAGTTGTGTACCCCATTTTTGTGTGCCCCCCCCCCCCCCCATCACCTTTTTTCCTGGAACAGCCCTAAGTACTATAGTGAGTCTTACAATAGCAATTTAGCACAGTGGCAAATCAGAACCATTTAAATTAAATGTTTTAAGTATTAATATTAACATTTTGCAAAGAAGCCCCATTGTGTTGCACGCATGAGATTCAAATAAATTTGTGTGGTAACAAACTGATTTTCTGCAATAAGAAATTTAACTGACAGAAAAGAGGAGATTTCATGACAGTGCTTCAAACTTATTTGGACATCAGGCGTTCACTGTTTTTTGGAGGTGTCTTGTACTAACTAGAACTCTGCGAATCAGATGTGACGCCTGACGGGGCATAACTCAAGTACGATAAGAGCAATTAGGCCGAAAACCAAATATAACCTTCCTTTTATGCCTTCAAACACTTCCCTAATGTTTAATAATGATTGCACAAAACCTTCTCAAATTATTGTCTGCACAAGACTTATTTTAATTTTTTTTTTTTTTTAAGGGGCATAAATCAAGTATGATAGGAGCAATTATGCCGAAACTGAACTTAACCTTCCTTCTATGCCTACTAACACTGCCCTAACTTCCTTCTATGCCTACTAACACTGCCCTAACTTCCTTCTACGCCTACTAACACTGCCCTAACTTCCTTCTACGCCTACTAACACTGCCCTAACTTCCTTCTAGGCCTACTAACACTGCCCTAACTTCCTTCTACGCCTACTAACACTGCCCTAACTTCCTTCTATGCCTACTAACACTGCCCTAACTTCCTTCTACGCCTACTAACACTACCCTAACTTCCTTCTACGCCTACTAACACTGCCCTAACTTCCTTCTACGCCTACTAACACTGCCCTAACTTCCTTCTACGCCTACTAACACTGCCCTAACTTCCTTCTATGCCTACTAACACTGCCCTAACTTCCTTCTATGCCTACTAACACTGCCCTAACTTCCTTCTATGCCTACTAACACTGCCCTAACTTCCTTCTATGCCTACTAACACTGCCCTAAAGTTTCATAATGATTGGACAAAAAACTTCTCAAGTTATTGTCTGCACAAGTCTTATTTTAACTATTGTGTTAACAAAAGGGGCATAACTCAAGAACGATAAGAGTAATTGTGCCAAAAACCGAACTTGACCTTCCTTTTGTGCCTACTAACACTTCCATAAAGTTTCATAATGATAGCCTAAAAACTTCTCAAGTCATTGTCTGCACAAACTGAAGGGGACGCCGCCAACGCCAGCAAAAGTAACCCCTATATGTCGCCTTTTCGACACAAAAACTAAATTGGTAAACAATGTTTGCTGGGGAGAACAAACAAAAATACACTTGGTTTTAAACAAAAAGCATTCACTCAATTTACCATACCTGAAGTTTCTTCTCAGCCTGTGTCTGCTGTTGAAGGAAGAATCCTTTAAAGGCTTCAAAAGAGCTGGTCAGGCTGTCCACAGCAGCCGAGTTTAGCTGGTTCTTCTGCTGGATCAGTTCCCGTATCTGCTCATCTTTCTGTAAAGACATAGTGTTTGATGTTAGTGTTCTGAATTATATGCCTACAACATTATATGCTACAAAGTATTTACAATAACCTGAGTATCAACTGTTCAGTATTCAATTGCCCAAACAACTTAACTCGGCACAGGCTTTGGGTGATATCAGCAAGACATTTTTCTATAAAATACAGTCAAAACCCAATACAACGAATCGCGATACTACAAAATGATGGGATACTAGGAAAGGATACTAGGCTGCTGGTCCCGTCCGAATTCCTTATATATTTAACTAATAAAAGATGCGACAATACAAAATCGCGATCGAACAAAAGATGCGATGCTACGAATTGATTTTCTGGCCTTGTCGTTAAATTGTCATTCAAAATTAATGCAATACTATGAATAAGTTTGCAACTGAGACATTCACACTTTATCAAGAAAGTTTTCACACCTAACCCAAGCTAGTACTTTTGTTTGACGGATATCGCTCATGGTCAACGAAATTATAAACAAAGGCCCAGTCATTGAATACTTTAAGCTAAAATATCACATTAGAGTGTATAATGCACATCTAGATATGTGAATCTTAACTAGCTGGTGTATTTGTTTTGGCTCTGTATACATTCTGCATGTATTATTTTAAAATGTTTTAATAAACTATGAAATAAAATATTAAAATTTATTTAATTTATTATAACTAGTATTCATTATTATTAAATATAGGCTTGCCGCATAGGAGTTCACAATACTTAAATTTTCAAAAGATGCGATACTACGAAAGATGCGATAGTTAGAACAATTCCGTATCTCCCTTGACTTTTCGTAGTATCACGTTTCGACTGTATGTATACATTATAATAAGATAATTTATTTAAAGGACTTTAAACATATTGTACATAACATCTGAACATAAAGATTTATTATCAAACTGACTATTTTATTTAGACACTTGACAAATAGTTCAGTTTAAATAAACTACCATGTAGTTTCTTACAGAAGGAAATTAATATAGCATATGAATACATTTTATTAATAACTGGAAGAGCAATAGCAAATCCAGTTTAATTAAATGCAGTCACATTATCAACTTAAGGACTTTTACAATGCAACTTGATACCATCTCCATTTCCTTTTTGAGTGCAGTTATCATAACTGTATGTTCGTTTTTCTCATCTTTCTGCAGGGCCTTCAGGATTCTGCTGCTCGACTCTTCAAGAGTCTCTGTCACTATTATTAACAACATAGCGACATTACAAGTCATGTATACCATATTCAGAAATACACTGCAATTAAGTTTGGTTGCACAACCTACTAATGTGATATCTCACTACAGATTTCTGGACTGACAACAGTTTTTTAGTGAACACCAACTGAAAAACATGCACTTGATTTATATTTCATACAATAGCAGAAATCAACTTATAAACTTTGACTGTATGATAAGAATTGTCCATATTATGAGACAATTGATGATTTAAACATTACTTTAAAAATGCTATGTTACCTTTTACTATTACTATTACTAATGGCTCAATCAGGGGTTTGTGGGTTCACTCCCTGGCCTGGCCACATAACGTGTGTGGGGATTGGTCATGAAATAATTTCTACGGCCATTCTCCCCTACCTCTGATTCAAGTAGGGCAGTTGTCAGTTACTGGCATAAGTATGTGCACTTAGTACTATTTAACCGCTTAGATCGGCTAAGCTTGCCCAGGAAAAGTGTGATAAGTTAACTGACCGCCATTATATGATTGAATTACTGTTAAATACGGCGAAAAAATCCAAATAAACAAACAAACAAACTTAATACTTACGTGATTTGATTGAATTTTTGAGACATTCACTATTGAAGTCCTCTGACGTTTTTAAAGAGCTGAGATTGTGTTTCACCTGAGAATCATTATGGAAATTATGTCAATAGATTAAAAAAATGTTTATGTTGCTTTTATAACAACATCATTTTAGCCAAGAAACAACAATTTGTTTTGTTATCAATTTTTCTTCCCATTCTCTGTATATATATTCCCAAATAACAGCAGAGGTCTATTAATTAAAATACATAAGAAAATTAAAAAAATCATCTGGGAATATATTGTTGAACACCAACTGACTGCACACGTATAAAAATTATTATTAAGGAGTATCATTGGTATTAACGTAACCTGTTTGACATCAATTTTACCTATTTTGTTTTCTATCAACATTAACTCCTTGCTATCCAACTCCAAACAATCATCTGGGAAGCATATGATAGTGTTGTTTCAATTTGATTTAACTAAATCATGTCGGTCTATTAACTTTACAATTACAAAACAAGAGACAAGCATCTTCAATGCACAGAATACTATAAACAATATTATAGGCCTACGGCATGCCATAAGTTAAGCCTCTTTTTAAACTCATATTGCTTGAATAGGATCAAAAAAATACTAAATTGCAAAAAAAAAAAACAACACATGGAAATCAAATGACTAAGGTGTGAGGAAGTCATTCTTATATTGACATATATAGCAAAAGGCAAATAATAAATACCTCATCAGAACATTCCTTCACAATGTTAACAATGCTGTTTAACATGTCCCTGAAACACAAAATAAGAGAAAGAAGTAAACAGTTTAATGGTGGCTCCAATGGCTTTTGCATCATTTAGCATATCGGTAATATTTTCCGAGAAAATACTTTCATTAAAAGTACTGAGGTATTCCCTTTTGCAAACAGATACATATAATCTTTCGTCCTTGGAATTCTACAAATGCTACTGGTAACAGGACTTGGTGTTTGCGTTTTCTTGTATTTACTGAAGATTTGTCACCTTATACAATGTACATGTAGTTTATTGTTGTTGAATAATACAAGGACTTTTTAAAGGGACTCAGGGGTCTCTCTCTGGTTTGGGGGAAGAGTACCTGTACCCTCAGGTGGGGAAATTGTAGAGTTGTTTTACACAGAAGGGGGAATTTCAACTTTGCAAATGAGTCAAACATAAAAACTATTTAAAAAAATATACCTTTCAAATACAAATCACTTTATTTAGTCTAACTCTTTACCTAACAATTATTCATGATTAATTATCAATAAATTGAATTTTATAGTAACTAGTCAATTTTTTTCACTTCCATTCTTTTTTACAAATAGCTTTTTTCAATTCCAATTTTTAAACTTAATAGTTTTGTTAAACTACTAATACTAATTCTTTAACAGTAATAAACTATGTTATCGACTGTGAGACACAGTATTTGTGCCTTTTTGCTTCACCTGTTTTCATTACTTTTTAGCAGAAGCCATTTTACCACAACAGAAATTACGGTTCCCGGCAAATAAGCTAGCAGTTAGCTATACAGAAATAAAGTTTGATTATGAAAGCAAAAATAATCGGAAACCAGACAAGTCAAAAGCGTCATTTAACATGACCATGTGGAGTTCTTCAGAATTTATCGTTAACAGTTTGTAAAGGTGCTAAAGTAAATTTGATCCCGGAAAATTACTCCCACAAACAAATCCGAAAAATAAAAAAACAGTGATCGAGAACCCTGGGACTTGTTCACAGATTTTTGTACTTCTTGAAGTATGGCATTAAATGTTTTAACTTGGCAGGTTTATGCATTGGAACTAAAGAGCTGAAGTATAATTGTTCACAAAAAGGATAAAAAAAAAGAAAAGAAAAAAAAAGTTGCTCCCACCGGAGTTCGAACCTTAGACCTCCGGATCAAAAGGCTAACGCCCTAACCACTCGGCAATTCTGATTTCTATATCTCATAGGCATTTTTTTACTTTATGTAAGCGATCCGCGCATTTTCAACAATTGTAACGAAAACAGAAACATTTCAAATTATACCATCGTTTAGCATTACAAATACTTTATAATTTTATCAATTTTAACTGATGATTACTCATAAACTATATGGTATTTACAGTATATTTTTATGTCCGTAGTGTTATTTCGCTCCTTTATACACACTGTTCTTTTATTTCTGGAATCTGTGGCAAAAAGTTGGAAAAGTGTCAATTTGTCAATCTGTAAACAGGTCCCTTTAATGAACAACTGAAATAACGTAACAGACTTTGATCCAGGGTTGGAAATTAACGGGCGCACACTAGCCCCAGGCGACCGAATTTTGCACTGGGCGAGTGATTCCAAAAAGCTGGTAGTCCACTTTGGCAACTAGCTTTTTAGAAAGCTTAACTCCACTTCCGATAACAATTACTCGCTGATTTTTTTATACCGCCATCCCTCTGCGTATGAATTGTTTGTCCAATAAAAGCTATCGAAACATATCTCAGCCAATCAAAATGCTTGTTTCCTCTTGTGCATTAAAACATGGCTGCCCCCGTTGTTTTTGAAGCAGATATAGTTTTTATGTGTGTTTAACGTTGGTTTTGCAAAAACTGACAATTAAACAGAGGCATCTATATTTTAATAATATGTTCGTTTTATTCTTTATCATGTTTTTTTTTAAAAAACTATAATATGTGGAAATAAGTTGAAGGGGCAAAAAAGCCCCCAGAAAAAGAAAGGCAGTCAAACGATGCTAAACGTAGAAGTTTATGATCAAGACATGAGAGCTTACAAGCTAGCTAATAGATTAACCATATTAAATTGAATATTTTTTATGTGACTGACATGTTTTAATACTTAGTCTTAACGATTATTATGAGTTCACAAGTTCTGTTCTGATGGATGTATACTCAAGTTCTGTTCTGATGGATGTATACTATAATTCATGTATTGATTTATTAAAGAATTAAATTTCCAATATAGTTTTCAACAAGCTATTTTCATATACTGAATATCACTGTAATGTTCAACATCCGTTTTCAAAATTTTAATTTGGTGGGCCCCTAAAAATGTTGATGGGCTCCTAAATCTAGAAAGCTAGGGGCCAACTCGGCAACCAAAGTAAGTTAATTTCCATCCCTGCTTTGATCCCCTTAGGAAGATTTGTATAAATAAAAGTTATACCTGTCATCCCTCTCTTTTGCCCTTGCCTTCTGGATGTTCAACTGTTGCTGAGAATTGGAATTACTAAAATCCAGAGTTTTGACATTCTGGGGAATAGACATGGTGTTCGTTTGACTGTTTTGGCTAAGGCCGTGACTTCGAAATAGAGCAGGCTTGGAAATGTACTTCTCATATTGCTGACGATGTCCCTAAGAAAAAAAATTACAAGAAACATAAAAGTAAATTTAAATCAATTCAGTCAAATTCTATGGCTAGCAATTCTACAAAGTTAATCAATATCACGTTTTACATGTATGGTATAAGTCGAACAACAGTGTCCGCGAAAACCATCGGTCCGCCAGCCCTGACTGATAAACTTAGTGCAGGACCGACAAAAGTTGAAAAAAATCGGTCCGACTGACCGACGAAAAAATCCGATGACGATATTTACAATTTGCCGAAATTTAGACAGGATGTGACGTAAATTTCGTAATATCAGACAATTCTGCCCAATTCCATGATGACCGACTAGACTATACCGGTTTAGATATCATACTAAATTGGAACATTCAAATTAATACAACAGATGTTTGTAAAACATGTATGCCCCCCGACTTGCAGCCAAGTTGTGAATATGTGCAATTGTTAAGATTTTTTTAAAAATATGCAATCCCAAGCGAGGGTCTCGATATATGGTATCTATGTATGAAGTTTCATTAAAATATCTCGATGTGTTCTAAAGTTATTGAGCGGAAACCGTTTTTCTATTTTTAGTAATGGTGACCTTGACCCCACCCACCCCATATGCAATCCCAAGCGAGGTCTCGATGTAAGGTATCTATGTATAAAGTTTCATTAAAATATCTCAATGCGTTCTCAAGTTATTGAGCAGAAACTGTTTATATATTTTTAGTAATGGTGACCTTGACCTTGACCCCACCCATTCCATATGCAATCCCAAGCGAGGTCTCAATATAAGGTATCTATGTATGAAGTTTCATTAAAATATCTCGATGCGTTCTCAAGTTATTGAGCGGAAACTGTTTTTCTATTTTTAGTAAGGGTGACCTTGACCTTGACCCCACCCACCCCATATGCAATCCCAAGCAAGATCTCAATGTAAAGTATCTATGTATAAAGTTTCATTAAAATATCTCAATGCGTTCTCAAGTTATTGAGGAGAAACCGTTTTTCTATTTTTAGCAACGGTAACCTTGACCTTTGACCTGTTGACCTCAAAATTTATAGGGTTCTTCCTTTCCTCCCAAGCAATCAGCGTACCAACTTTCATGATCGTAGGTCAAAGCGTTCTCAAGATATCGTGCGGAAACGAAATGGTCTACCGTTTTTCAATTTTTAGTAATGGTGACCTTGACCTTGACCCCACCCACCCCATATGCAATCCCAAGCAAGCTTGATGTAAGGTATTTATGTAAAGTTTCATTAAAATATCTCGATGCGTTCTCAAGTTATTGAGGGGAAACCATTTTTCTATTTTTAGCAACGGTGACCTTGACCTTTGACCTGTTGACCTCAAAATTTATAGGGTTCTTCCTTCCTCCCAAGTAACCAGCGTACCAACTTTCATGATCATAGGTCAAAGCGTTCTCAAGATATCGTGTGGAAACGAAATGGTCTACGGACAGACCTACGGACGGACAAGTGCAAAGCATGATACCCCCACTTCTTCGAAGGGGGGCATAACAACGGTAATACACATAAATATACATACATAATATACATACTAACTCTAAAAGCAATAATTAAAATGTATTGACATTTTAATCACAAAATTTAATCCTATCCCAACTGAGTTTAAACAATTATTGCAGAGTAATATGTAGGCCGTCTTGGACTGAGCCGTCTTTGTCTGGGCCGTTATAACACGTATTTGAATTTTGTTAACCAATCATACGCGAAAAAAATACTATTCAGTTTTCGCGAGGCACTTTCACTTTCGAAGTCAACAACAACAGTTACAAAATAAACAACACCATTTCGGCTATTTTAGAGGATGTTGAACGAGATGCTGATGGTGACATCAATTCCGATGATGAAGTTGAGTACATCAATATGCTTTGTGGTGACAAGTTTGATGACATGTGTGGTGATTTTGATCTACAAGATGAGAATGAAAATACAGAGAAACTTAGAAATTACTTGAATGAGCCCTACTGACTTAAATGTTAGGTCCTGTGTCATAGATAACAGAATATGTATCACAAATGAAAAGAGAACTGAAAAGCCTAAACGCTGTATTGAAAACTTAAGTTAACTTTAAACATAACTATGAATATATAATCTAAATAAAAAATATCAACCTCCACATCCACATGTACAATAGAAAAATAAAATAAATCTTAACAGTTGCCTCATTTTTGTTGTGTTTTACAAGTTATTACTTTTTGTTAATTCGGACTGACAGAAATTCATTCGGACTGACAAATAATAAAAGCCAGGCAGACCGAATGACTGACAGATTTTTCAAGTTTTCTAGTTTTCGCGAACAGTGGAACAACCCCCAAAATGATATTATTCTGCTGTGGGATACTAAAGAAGTATCAGTGTCACAACCCCAAAAATAAACCAAACTAGAATTGTCACATGAGTGACGGATATACCCCCACAAATGGCCTTGTCATAAAACTATGGCATCCATTCGAAAGAAATGGACAGAGAGAGAAATGCTTTAATTTGTGAGTGGTCAACAGTGTATTTGGAAAAATTAAATTTCAATAGGAGCCATAACTCTGTCAACATTTAGTGGTTTGTAACCAAAGTCAAACTTGATCTGTATTTTATGATGTTACACCTATGTAGCAAACATAATTAAAACATGTAAAGCCTTTCATGAGTTATTGTCCATGTTTTTTGGGAATTTAAGTCAAAAAAGGGCCACAGCTGGGTCAAAATTTAGTGGTTTGCAACCAAAGTCAAACTTGACACGTATTCTATGATGCTACACATGTATACCAAGAATTATTTGAATGTGTCAAGCCATTTTTGAGTTATCGTCCGGAAATTTTAAGTCAAAAAGGGGCCATAACTCTGTCAAAATTTAGTGGTTTGTAACCAACATCGAACTTGACCTGTATTCTATGATGTTACACATGTGTACCAAAAATTATTTGAATATGTCAAGCCTTTCTCGAGTTATCATCCGGAAACCATGTTTTTAGTGAATTTTAAGTCGAAAAGGGGCCATAACTCTGTCAAAATTTAGTGGTTTGTAACCAACATCGAACTTGACCTGTATTCTATGCTGTTACACATGTGTACCAAAAATTATTTGAATATGTCAAGCCTTTCTTGAGTTATCATCCAGAAACCAAAAACCAACAGACTGACAGACCGACAAGCTCACTCCTATATACCCCCCATAAACGTCGTTTGTGGGTTTAATTACTGCACTTTAACGAGGTCTGTATGATTGTTCCACATATACAATCAGATGTTAGAAGCAGATTATTGTATGCTTTTATTAAATAGAAAATAGAATTTATAACATAACTAATGAATCTATACAAAGCTATGGTGTAGTACTTAATTTGTCAAAAATACACAGTAACAGATATTGTAGCAGCCATTGAAAAATATGGTAGTAACAACACGATAGCATCTTTTGGGCTTTGTTACCTTATTTAGGAGTGGTCAAATATAAGCGTAATCTCCAGGTAAAATTGCTTAAAAATCATGCCATTGACTTCACCCCTGGATTTTTTGTCCCCCTTAACCAAATTTGTTGTGATAATTTTCCCCAAAACATAGGGATTGGGCCCCATCCCCTGAAAAAAAGAGCCCTGAACAGAACAGATACTTTAGCACCCATTTACAATTATGGTAGTAAGGCATAAAAAAAAGAGTTCTTTGTTTCCGCTAACCCGACTTACCATGTTTTTTGGCCCCCAACCATAATCTTTTTTTGCCGTTTGGAAATTTTTCTTTTAAATATTCGCGTTTTTTCAAACAATATTGAACGTTTCGTTATGAAGGCAGTAACTAGACTGGGATCCTGCCTCAAGACATGTTATTTTAATATTCTATTAAAACTGCAGAACCAGTCTAGGCAGCAATGCCAATAGTATTGGTGTTGTTTAACCATTTGTATACAATAGTTGTCGCCCTTTGTTACAAATTTGCCATGGTTTGCATTAGTAAATAAATTGCATTTTGCAAATGCAAAGTTTGTCAGAGCTTTCCTCCTAAAATAAACTGACAATAATTGATCATTTGGGCGCACATTCAACAATAACAAGCGTCTATGCCTTAATAAAGTTTGAATGTGTGCAGGTGCTAATGAATAATAAATGGCAAAAAAGCATCTATTGATGCAGAACCTGTGTACTTATCTCCAAGAGGTGTTGTGACCAGGAACCAATCGTGAAAACGTGTTTGTGTAGTACATTTTTATCAAGTGCACAGGGAATCTCCCCCATATGGCCATCGCCCCCAGAAGACTTGTTAGTTGGGTTATGGGGGACTGTGCAATATACAGAAGACGCCCCGTTCCAGAGGCGTCCCTGGGTCTTTTAGTGCCTGGTGTGAAGCAACTAATACACTGCACCTCGGTTTTACTTCTCATGTGAAAAACGAATTAGTAGGTAAAGGTGTGGTGGGGGATCGAACCTGCGACCTCTGGATTGTGAAGCCAGTGCGTTACCACTAGACCACAGAACCGCCTGCAAAAATTGTTAAAACCCTATTGAAACATGTTTTTATACCTGCAAATTTAAATCAACTTCAAGGAAGGATGTTTGTGGCCATTGTGGCTTCCCTGGTGCAAGTGTTGAAATCACACTACAGAACTTCTAATTTGTTCAGTGTCACTGTGTGTTTAAATTGGGAAAAAAACAAGAACAATGTGCCCACATGGGCAAAGGAAATAGAACTCATGTCAGAAGTGAAGATCGTGAATTTGGAAACTTTGGCTTTGGTTTTCAAATTGTTATACATAAACTGCCTATTAAATATCAAGTGTGTCTTTGTTTTATTATTAGTTTTAATAAGTTATAACAAGAGGGCCATGGCTCTCACCTGAGAACTGGTACAGATGAAGACCATACTGTTGTGACAAGTTTGAAAATTAAGGTATCTGAACAATACGCAGAGGGGGATAGGATCAATTTTGATTTAAAATACATGTATTGGTTAGTGCAATGAGCTAACTGAAGTATGAGTTGGGTAGCGGATGTTAGTTTTTTTTGGTTCACAAATCATTTTTCTCGATATTCTTACCTGACCCTTGTTCATTAAGTCATTGACAATTCTGGAAAATGCAGAAACAGTAGATTTTGATGTCTTTTTTGCAAAAAGTTGTGGAGAGCTAGTTGCAATGCGATAATTGTGATGGCTGTGCTATAAGGTAAACTTTTGCTTTTTCTTTGATAATTTTCTGCCTATGATGATAAATGACGTTAATGCAGGATCTGAGGACATCAATGTTGCATGTACAAAAAATAACTGCATGCAAGTCTTGCAACTGTTGGAAATCAAATTTTATCAATCAATTTTTATGGTCATGCGCAAACTGTGTAAGTTTGGTCAACATTGAATCAAAAATTGTGTGTGCAGGCCAATCATTGGTAACTTGTTGATGTTTTTTTACAAACACAAGGGGCAATAACTCGGGTGTTTCTGGCCCGATCATGCTTATATTCGACTTCACCCGTAGTCTTACGTTCATAGACAAACTGTACACGATTGGTGAACATTGGATTAAAAATGAAGTCGCTATCCTGAATAATGTCCATTTTTGCATATTTTTCTAGCAAACAAAGGGCATAACTCTGGTGTTTCTGGTCCAATCTTGCTTATATTCAACTTCAACTGTAATCTCATGGTAATAGACACAAACTGTGCAAGATTGGATGAAAAATGAAGTCTCTATCCTGAATAATGTCCATTTTTGTATATTTTTTAAATAAACAAAGGGCAATAACTCTGGTGTTTGAAATAAAATCTGGCCCATTTTTGGCGTCTGCTGAGATCTGATAGTCATATACAAACTATGAAAGTTTGGTTAAGATCGGATGGAAAATAAAGTCTATACGTTGGAAAAGGCCACTTTTGCACTTTTTTTGCATGAAAAAGGGGCAATAACTCTGGTGTTTCTGGTGCAGTGTTCTGCCGTGGATGCGGCCTTGCGCCATTGGCGCCAAAAATAAATGATTTGTCCCCACCAAATTTTCGTAAGCGGGTCCGCGGGCGCACACAATTTACAAGTAAATCATTTGGCGTATTTAGTAAAATTTATATCATTGATCAATTTATAACCAATTTTTTCACTAGAACACTAATTCATTAACGCTTTATCGGCAGCGCTTTAACAGTTCAGATACAGCAGTATCAATCGATAATTGTACACGCAGTCCACATGCTAAGCATCACGCTTTTCAGCGATAAACTGCTGGACGACAGCCACATTTCGGCAGAAACATCAAAGACTTTTGAAGTCGAATTACCGACACCGTTGCTATGAGTGTTGCTAACGGCTTACAGTTTTGGAAGCCCCGCTAATTGATGATGTAACACTGTTACACTTTGTAGTTTTAACAGGTTTCATTTTTAACGCCTTGTGTTTATAAAGGATCTTATTGTTTGTTCAAATTAAAATTCATAATGCAAGGTTATAAGGTATTTAAGAATGCACTGTAACATTGATCAACAGAACGTTATGAATTAATTAAGAACACAGTATTATGTATTAAAACTTTTTTGAACAGAAAATAAAAAAACAAACATGAATGAAAACAGCTAGTACATACTTTTCAAAACAAAAATCTGCTTTAGGAATATTCATGAGGTGAACAACTTTTTTGTCTGTGTCCCTACATTTTTGTAATTTGTCCCCACTTTTTAAAGCCAAGAGGCCCCTTGTCCCCAATAGTCCAAATTTACGGCAGAACACTGCTGGTGTGATCTGACCCAATAACAGTCCCATCTGAGATGTTATGGTCATACACAAACTGTGCAAGTTAGGTCAAGATTGAATACAAAAATGTAGTCTTTATCGTGATAATAGTCCAAATTGTTGACGGCATACGAACGATGGAAGACGTAGAACGCTGGAGAGGTCCCTTATACCAATAGCTCACCAAGCACTTCGTGCTCAGGTGAGCTAACAAGAGCTTTAAGAGGACAGCGTGCTTGACTATTCGAAGTATTTCAGTTGGTACATATTTTGGATAGTGGAAGGGGCATAAATATGTTAAAATACAAAACTTTTAAGTGAAGCCTTGTATAGTTTATACATTTTTGGAACAAAAACTTTAACCACAAAATCTATGTAAAAAGTGTGCATAACTCTGTCAAAATACAAAACAGAGTTATGGGTAATGTTGCCCCTAATACTAGAGTTGATGACAAAGGTTCGTTCCAAGTTTCAAGTTAATAACTCATGTAGTATTGAAGTTACAAAACTTTTGAATATAAACTTTAAGCAGAAAATCTGTGTGAAAACGGGGCACAACTCTGTCAAAATACAAAACATAGTTATGGGTAATGTTGCCCCTGATACTAGAGTAGATGACAAAGGTTAGTTCCAAGTTTCAGGTGAATAACTTATGTAGTTTTGAAGTTACCAAACTTTTGAATATAAACTTTAAAACAGAAAATCTAAGTGAAAAGGGGGCATAGCTCTGTCTAAATACAAAAAGAGTTATGGGTAATGTTGCTCCTGATACTAGAGTTGATGACAAAGGTTAGTTCCAAGTTTCAAGTGAAAAGCTTATGTAGTATGTTGTATTGAAGTTACAAAACTTTTGAATATAAACTTTAACCAGAAAATCTATATGAAAAAGGGGCATAACTTTTTTTTTCTTGTGCAATATTTTATTTACTCATTGTATATTTACATACATACATGGAGGTATGCATAATACACATATATAACATTAATACATAATCATGTACCAAAAATGTATATACTTACAATACAATGAATAAACTCATTACATGTATATGTACAAATGCTATGTCGTAGATAATATTGCACAACAAGAAAAATATAAACAAAAGAGAATGAATTGCATTGAGTATATATTATATGTGCTATAACAGACATAAAAAAAAGCTGAAAACTGTATTCAATCACTATTATTATTAAGTACTATTTCAATTTCATTATAAGCAATATCTGTAAACATGCTGACTAGTGCCGATCTTTTAATCCTTCGTCAAGTTTTTTTGTATTTTTATATATTTCTAATGAGTTCTTGAGGCTATTTACGAGTCCAAAATTAGACGGCTTTCTTTTTTTTCTCTGGCAATGAAAAATATATCGTTTAATTTCTAGGCATAAAATATTTAAATTGTTCATTTTTGAATTTGTAATACCAAGTATCATATCCTGACATGTTAGATGGATAGGTGAGTTTGGTTTATTTCTATTTACAACGTGAATAGCAAAATTAATAATATCTTGAGAATGTCCACAATTCCAAAGCAAGTGTGTTATATTTACTACTTCATGTTTACAAAATGTACAAAGATTATCAGTAACTATTTTCATATTTAACATATTGGATTTTGTTCCTCTGAATTCCATTTTGTTTGACAAGTTGGGATTTCACTGTTTTGAATAAATATTTTATAAACATGTTTTTCTTCTTTAAGACTTGTTACTATTATAAAGATTATCAGTAACTATTTTCATATTAAACATATTGGATTTTGTTCCTCTGAATTCCATTTTGTTTGACAAGTTGGGATTTCACTGTTTTGAATAAATATTTTATAAACATGTTTCTTTCTTTAAGACTTGTTACTATTTTCTTTACATATATTGCTAATACAGGTCCTTGAATATATTATCATACGTAAATATGTCTCAGAGTTTCTTAATAAATTTACTTATTACTTTTATAAGACCATGGTACAGTAAAAAATTCACATTTGTTCCAATCTGGTAGTTCAAAGATTCATTGGAGATAAAACGTTTCTCTATCTATCAATATATATAATTATTGCCAATTTTAAAATTTTCATTGTAAAACAAAGGCATATCTAGAATATCTTCACTATTGACTATAGGCAATTTTTCAATATACAAAATATAGCTTTTTAATACGTCTTGCCAAAATTTATTTTTTAAATTTATGCAAAGTTTGTCAACAAACATTTTACCAGTATTAAACAAGTTTTTTTTTATATCAATAAAGGATTTGACAAGTGTTACAGTATAACAATTTCCATCTCCTATCACAAGTCTCTTAAGCCATGTTAATTTCATTTGTTTTTCAAATGAACAAACACCTACCGTATTTAAACCTCCTTCATTATATTCTTTAACAATTACTGTGCTTGATTTAATTTTGCTTGGACCTACCCATATGAAGTCATAAAAAAGTTTGTTAATTTGTTTCATAATTTCTATTCTTGGTGTTGGTAGTGACACAAATAAATGAGTAAGCAGAGGGAGAAGAAGTGATTTTATGACGGTTATTTTTCTGAGCGGTGTGATATTTCTGCGATTCCAGTGTGTTATTACATTAATGATACTGTTGATCTTGTTATCAAAATTGTTCATGATTATGTTTTCTAAATTTACGTCGTACACTATCCCAAGAACTTTAGAAGATGTTGCTCCCATGTCAGTTTGTATTTTGTTTTTATCGACCTTGTACTATATTTCATAGAGCCTATCCAAATTAAATTAGTTTTATCATAGTTTATTTTCAATCCAGAGTATGTTGAAAATTCACGAAGCATGTCTAACGTACAATTAAGAGATGATTCACATCCATCAAGTAATAGAGATGTGTCGTCAGCAAATTGTGATATTTTGTATTCTATGTCTTTGATTGTTATACCTTTATTTTGTTTGCTTTGTCTGATTTTAATGGCTAACATTTCTGCACATAAAATAAAAATGTAAGCACTTACCTTGACAACAGCCCCCATCAATGCAAAAGGTGTTCGATAAAAATCCATTTATTTGTATGGACGCCATAGTATTGTGCAAAAACATGGATATCCATTGTTGGAACATTGGTCCGAAATTAAAAAATCTAAAAGTGGTTTCCATAAACTTAAAAGATAAGGTATCAAACGCTTATTCAAAATCTATTGTCATAAGTAACCCAGGCAAATTATTATCTTCAAGATGTCGTAAAGTAATTTAGTGTTTTCACCAATAAATCGCCCTTTAATGAAACCAGTTTGGTCTTTGGAGATTAAAACATCAAGTACTGTTTTTCATCTATTTGCAATAGTCCCAGATGCCAGTTTGTATACAACATTTAATAAGGTTAATGGTCCTAAATTTTTCGACTAGCAGCGCGGTTTATTGTCTTTTGGGCTGCAAATTATTATTCAATGTTTTTGAGTTGTGGACAATGAATTATTATTAAATGCATAATTTATACTTCGTACTATGCAATGGCCTAATCTGTTCCAAAACAGTTTATAAAATTCTGCAATGAAACCATCAGAGCCTGGACTTCTGTCGTTTTTCATATTTTTAAGTGTAAAGGCAACTTCATTTATACTAAGTAGTCCTTCTAAAGAGTCTGATTGAGCTTTATTGAGTTTCTGTACATTGGCATTAGCTAAATCAGTATTTATGTCATATGCAATTTCATTTTCATTTCTTTTGTATAGTGTTTAATAAATTGAAACTGCTTCATTTAAAATATCATTTTGATCATTCAAT
The DNA here is from genome assembly GCA_027627225.1 of Congeria kusceri. Classification (NCBI taxonomy): domain Eukaryota; kingdom Metazoa; phylum Mollusca; class Bivalvia; order Myida; family Dreissenidae; genus Congeria; species Congeria kusceri. Next base: position 7,215,348 of record CM051035.1, read on the forward strand.
TTAGTACCATTTCCCGTTTCAATAAAAGGTATTGGACTTGTTTGTATAATGGTTTGATTCAAGAGAGCAGAAATACTTTGAAGGTTTCTCGCCATCTTCTAGCCATTTAGCTCTTGAACGAATAAGTGAACATTTAAGTGTATTTTCCCTTAACTTTTCCAATTTATTTTGTAATTCCTGCAGCTGATCAGTATTAGTTTCATGTAATGATTTTTCAAGTTCTTCTATTTTCTTAATTAAATTAGATTAATTGTTTTTATTTAACTTAGCTAAGTATGATGAAAATGAAATTGTTTTTCCCAGGGTTTGACCTTAACTTTTGGGAAGTGGTGGTCCACAGGACCGGCTACATTCAAAGCCTACAGGTCCGATACTGTATGAACTGGTCCCGAAAATCAAAATACGTCGAACTGCATAGTGCATAAATAGTTCAAACAAATGATTCTCAGAATTGAAATTGGAAAATATGTGCAGCACACACGAAAACCTATTATTCATTATATATTTTTATTTAATACATTTTTGATCAAAATGTTGTATGAACATAGTTGCTTAAATAAAGATAGATATCAACTTCTTAAAATTGACCTAAATTGGAGATACATGCGTTTTCGTGTGCTAAGCAATAAACACGCAATTAGAGCAATTAAAAAGATAATTATGTATCGTTATATGTTTGGGCTATCGGTTCCTTAACGTTTTGCAATCATTCCCACAATGCGGAAACCTAGACCTGAATTTTTTTTACTTTGTTTTTTTTTTTTAATAGAGACACAATATCAATAAAACTGCCTGTTGTAAAAACAAAAACAATATTAAATTGTGTCAAAAAGGGAATACGTTGTTAAACTATTAAAAAGCCAGGAGTAATATTATCGATAGAAGCTAATATAAACTCATTATTTTCACAATATATATTATTTGATTAAATTTGTTTTAAAATAATAAAATGTTATTAAATTGCGTCTCTAAAATGCGACTTTAATGCCCGTCAGATATAATTTCTTTCGTCAAAATGGTGTTCAGTTGATTTTACAACGTGTAACACGCTGTTATAACATAATTATTTGTAAGTTGAAGAATCGGTAAAGATGCGATTTATACACGAGACCTGTATAATGCCAATAAACAATATCATCTCGGACAGTTCACTGTATTCTTAACCACAAATGATAATTCACGAAATACACAATTGGAACAAGTTCTAAAACAACTGGTCACCGGACTGGTCTTCCTTTGAAGACAACCGGTCCGAGCGAAAAATCACAGGTCACGGACCGACCGACACACGTTAAGGACACACGTTAAGGTCGAACACTGTTTTTCCTCTTATTTCCATAAGTAACGTTTATAGGAATAGTTGATCATTTATCACAAACTGTATGTCATTGTTGTCAAGTGTTTCTGTGTTTTCTATATTATAAATTGGAATACAGTATTGTCTCTTAATATCTTCAATTAAAGTATTAATGCAATTTAAGTAGTCAATATTATTTAATAGTGAATTGTTGAATTTCCATAGACCTTTTCCATGTTCTATATCTCCAAAACTAATTTCTAATACAATAATTGAGTGATCTGATTTATGACTTAAACCTATAGTTGATTTTCTAATTTCTAGGAAATACTATTAGAAGTTAGGAACAAATCGAGCCTAGCCTACTGTAACAGTGTTAACCATCTCCATGTGAGTTGTTGGACATTACCATTTAGATATCTAAAAGTATCGGTTAAATTGTTATCCATGATTGCAGACGTTAGTGTATCTCTAGCCTTTTTATTATTATTAAAGGATTTAAATTTTGAATAATCTAAGTTTACATCCAGTACAAGATTAAAGTCTCCGCAAATAACAAATTCATCATTCTCGTAATGTTCTATTTTTGTAAATATATCTATAAAAAATGAGGGCATATCTTTATTAGGGCCATATAAAGTGCATAAAGTTAATCTGTTTGTGATATATGTCATGTCTAGCAAGTGAGTCATTTTCTGTTTTATGTACAATGATTTGTATGTTTTTACTAAACAAAACACAAACACCTCTTGAATTTGAACGTCCAAAACTGAAATAACATTCCCCATCCCATTCTGAATAAATTTGACTTTCCATATCCTGGGTAAAATAGCAGTCTTGCAGGCAGTAAATATGTGATTTTTTAATTTTAAAATGTCAAAGACATCTCTACGCTTCTTACTGTTATTGAGACCCCAAAAATTGTATGAAATAATTTTTAGATTATCCATTTATATAGATATAAGAAAAAAATGTGCCTTAACAGTAGCATAATTGAACAAATATTTTGACGAGCAGAATACAACAATTTTAAGTAATGGTAGTAAATCAGCATTTATGTGAAATGAGCAAGTCCTGATTCAAGCAATTCAGAAAAAACTACAACAAATGAAAAAACAAAATACAATATACAAACAAAAGTTCAAGGTGTGTGGATAGATTGGGGATACAATCAAACAATAAATGGTATTTACATCAAAATACATGATTTTACAAAAATTATGGTAGTGACCTCTTAGGTATATTAATTTACTATTTATACTGTATCTATGTTTCTGTCATAAGAAACATCAATATTTATATTTAATCTCTTTAACACCTAGTTAAGTCCTACGCTTAAAATAATATGACGTAATTAACTAAACATTTATACATAATAAAACTTGTATACAATGTAAGTTATTGCTATAAGCATATACTAATACTTATTACAAATTAAAGGAGCTTTACTAAAGTATTTTCAGTAAGCACATGCATTAATCCAAGTGATATGTCTTACAAACCTTAACAAATAATGTCAACAAAAAATAAATAGAGCTTCATCAGATAGACATATAATTTGATATACATATTAAGCACACACACACACACACATGTTGTAGTAAACAAATAAATATATATACTTCAAATTGTTTCCAATGATAAATGAATCCTAGAAGCTTTATAGAGTAATTAATAAGCTTTATGAATTTTATTAAACTTTATAAGTGATATATCTTATAAACTTAGACAAATATTGTAATCAACAAGTTAAGAGAGCTTCATAAGATAGACATATAATTTGATATAAATATTAATCACATATACAAATGTGTCAAGGTATATTCCAAGTTTCAAGTGAATAACGTATGTAGTTTTGCAGTTACAAACTTTTGAATATAAACTTTAACCAGAAAATCTATGTCAAAAAGTGGCATAACTCTATGTCGAATACAAAGAGAGTTATGAGAAATGTTGCCCCTGATACTGGAGTTGATGACAAAGGTTAGTTCCAATGTTCAAGTGAATAACTTATGTAGTTTTCAAGTTACAAAACTTTTGAATATAAACTTTAACCAGAAAATCTTAGTTAAAAAGGGGCATAACTCTGTCAAAATACAAAACAGTTATGGGGAATGTTGCCCCTGACACTGGAGTTGATGACAAAGGTATATTCCAAGTTTCAAGTGAATAACTTACCGTATGTAGTTTTGAAGTTACAAAACTTTTGAATAAAAACTTTAAACAAATTCAGACGCGGACGCCGACGCCAGGGGTAGTAGGAAAGCTCACCTATTCTTCAAATAGTCGAGCTAAAAATTAAGTTATAACCAATTACTAAAAAAGTTGTTAAAGCGGATGTAGATCTGTGCTTGTTGGGTCACAAAGGAAAAAAAAGTTAACGAAAAAAAAAAAGTTATGCCTACCTACTTACCATACCTTTTTCCAAGACGTTAGCGGAATTTTTTTTGGGGGGGGGGCCTCATTGACAACATTAAGCTATTATCTACAGCCTACCTCTGTAGCAGATCTCATAGGAAAGTCATCAGGCTGTGAGAAGAAATCTTGTGACTGCCCCTGTGAGTTTGAGAGCTCAAACTGAGTGAACTGGGCATTCTGAAGCTGTGAGAAGTCAGTCTGGAACCCAGTGTCTCCACCACTACTGAAATAAACATCCAATAATGTCTAGAGGCCTTGTGCTTAAGTAAGATTACCAGACTCATGGCATTGACTGTGAATGTTTTTTCTTCATTTAGAACACTGATTTAAAGGACCAATTCCCAATCTACAACAAGCTGTGTTTTCCCCAATTTGATTGAAAACAAAATTGCCAAACAGTGACTCAATCCCATATACTGTTTGAAAAAATGTTTTAAACATATTAACTCATTTGTAGCTGACAATGAATTTGGGATGCACCTGGGAGAGGGAAGCATGAAAACATGTAGTAAAAATTGAGTGTCTATATTCCAATGATATAACAAACTAATCCAGGGGCGGATTCCAGGATTTTGGGTTGGGGAGGGGGAGGGGGCTTAAACTTTTGATAGTGCAGTTTTAATCCCATTTGTTGCCTATGGGTCTGCAGTGTTCAGCTACAGATCCATATCAAAGATATATGATCTTTATCACCCTCCTCTTCCTCATCATCATCATCATCATTAAATGCACTCTGTTTCACTTAATAAATTAATACTGCAGCGTATTATATTTGAATGATATGTTGGTTCATCTGTATGTCATGAACCTGTTTTGGCAGTAAATTGGCTGATTATTGCCCTTGTTTGACGTGCCTGTCCACTAAATACGTACTGAATGAAAATTCAATGTTATACATATCACGAACATCTTTAAACATGTAAAAACTGGAGCTGACTAAATTAAAACACAACGCATTGATAAATATTTGTATTCTTCATTTACCTCTTCATTTATATATTTTTCGAAGTAGATGTGATTTAAATAACTAACACGTTCACAATCATGCTCATCAATTGTCTTCAAGTGTGCTATGTACTGAGTGTTTTTTTATCGAGCCCAAATAACGTACAGACAGACGAGCATGTTTATTTAGGCTTAAAAAAAAAATGTTTGTCTCATGTTTCCCGACCTACCCTAAAAAAACGCCCCGACCCTAGAACATTTTATTGAGTGGGTCAAATAATTTTTTTTATATTTTACTTTTTTCCAATAATTAAATGTTTTTGGGATAAAAAAGTGTTTTGTTTTGATACAATCCACTTCAAAACAATGTTTTATGATATTAGAGACATGTTTTGAATATTCATTCAGGTTTAGAATCTTCAAGTTGACCATTTACCAAAAAAAAAAAAAAAAAAAAAAATTCCTACCTACCTACCCTAATTTTTTTGGGCATGTAACCTGACACAAACATACTTTTTTTTTTACGCCTTACACGTAGTATTGTGAAAGGCGGCATGACTAAACACCGAAAACCCGCGGAAACCTGCAAAACCCTACAAAAACCTACTTAAATTAAAAGAAAAATTGCTCAAAAACCTAAACTATAAACTGTAGAAACCTGCGAAAAGCAACTTAAACCTTTTAAAATAACGAAAACAACAACGAAACCCACAATGTTTAATTGGGTTTTTGCGGGTTTGCTTAAGTTTATGTATGTTTTTGTATGTGTTCGTAGGTGTTTGCTTTCGAGTTTTATGTGTGTATTTGGGATTTTTCAGGTTTCCGTTAATTAAGTAGGTTTCCGTGGGCGGCAACAACCACCTTTTTTTTTTAATGCTGAAATTCCACTTAAAGTGTACATTTTCTCATAGCCTGGGACATAAGGATTAAGAAACCATCAAGTTTATTACTATATACATGGACAGAAAATTCTCTGTCAGTCTAGAAGATAGCAAAAGTCACTCCTGAAAAAAACCTTTTTTTAATTTCACGAAAAATCTGACCCACATATATTTTCCCAAGTAAAATACATAAAGAATGTTAAAAAAATGTTTTATGAATCACTTCTTGATGTAAATGTATGATCTGATTGTATCTGCTATCTTCTGGACTGACAGCTTTATATTCTATTATGCCACAATCTTTCCATGATTGTCACAAACAATATTACCAAAATACAGTATACATAATAAGCAAATGAAATGTCTTACTCTTTGTGTGTTTGTTTGTTGTTAATTGAGGTTTTATTATAATAAAGGATGAATACTATTGTTAAAAGAAGGCATTAGGTTACTCTAAAGACAGTTCCTTTCTAAAGAATTGGAGTTAGTCCATGTAAAGTTGCCCCACCCTCTTCTATGTAAAAAAAGTATTTTTTTTATTTGATAAACATGATAGTTATTATGCTACAAGTGAATATTTTCAGTATACAAAATGCCTATTATCTAACAGAATAATAGTATTAAAATAAGTAAGATTAAAAAACAACTTGTATATAATAACTAATATTATAATTATTATATATTTAAATTAAAATTTTTTCCTATACGTGCTACAGAACTCTAGAATAAACAATGTTTAATAACAATCATGCCTTGTAAACATTCATAAATCCATGATGTCTGGTCTTTATTTCAAAAGTTTTTGTCTGTCATAAGCTTCAAAACAAGTGATCACTGTTCATAATAGTATCCATTAATTGAAGTACTTAGTTACATTATTACTTATGGTCATATATGACTTATGTAATTTAACAAACAAAAAAACATTAAAACCACTGAACCAGTCAATGCAGTTGCCTCTTTTCATAAAAAGTTGGTCAAATTTACATAAATTTAAAGTAAATCATTAAAATTATTTATCTTGAGACTTTATAAATAATATCAGCTGTCACAATTTATAAACTATATTAAACAGCAAACCTTCTTAATTATATAAATACTAATAAAGAATATAAAAGTTAACCTAGTTAAATACTCCCCACTTAATACCAGTACCTGGTTAACAACCAGAGATACTTAAAATGCCCTGTTATTGTCTGCAATAAAAACGCTGGGTAATTCTAAAATAATGGGAACATATTGAGTAGCAATCGTCAAGCAATAATTATCAATGTTTATGCAGATTTTTCCACAAATACATAGTATCAATAAGAAGAATAAAATGATTTTGATGAAAACCTGAGGTTAACATTCACAACTTATCTAATAAATCACGACAACTTGGTTTCTTATTGAGGTGGTGCTGTGCTACGGCAAAAACAAAATGGCGGCATAGTCCCCAAGTCGGTGTTAAGTAGGTTGGGAGTCACAAAATACAATATAAATACATGCATATATATGTAAAAAGCTGTTGTAATTTATAGTAAAACACATCAATTGACTTAAAAATGGCAAAATCACAAAGGTAAAATTTTCCCTTTCGGATGCTGAATATTTATTGTCTAACCTAGTTTAAGTCAGATAGCGCTTATTTGGGCAGTTTTTATTTGGATAATCTCCTGTTTATGTATTGTCCCCCGGAAGTCTAAGGAGCGGTCGAACTCGTATGGCATTGAAGGAAAAACAACACGTGGGTTAGGATCGAAAAGGGGCAGTATTTAAAATGCCATAAAATCACCAAAACATTGTATATACATAACAATTTGTAAAATACAATGAAAACACAAGTTTTTCCATAAATGACATAATGGGCGGTCAAAAACCGTGGATCGAAAAATGGCATTTATTTAAAATGCCATAAAATAACAGGCCTTTCTCTATTGCTCTCACGGGTCCGATAGTCGGACCCGTTCCCAATGCCAAATATGCATAATTTTTCCCAATTATGACCCAAAAATTCCCAACTGTAAAAAATCTATTTTTTTCGAAAATGAAATTGAAAATATGATTTTTCAATACTTTACAGCAGATTTTTTTCACACTGACTTTACATTTGGATATCCTATAACTTTATCGTTGACATTGTTTACAAGTGGAGAAAACTCTAATAGCCTTGTCAGCAGTTTTTCTCTATATAAAGTTGGTTCCCAGTTTGAAGTTAAAAAATTCCCAAAATGTATGGAAAAAAAACAAAAACCCAGAAAAGATCGACGATGTTCCTGTATTTTACTTTTGTTTTTCTAAAGCGTAAGCCAGAGCTCAAATCAGTTACTGTTGACGGCTAGGGCAGTGTTCTGCCATAAATTTGGACTATTGGGGACAAGGGCCCTCTTGGCTTTAAAAAGTGGGGACAAATTACAAAAATGTAGGGACACAGACAAAAAAGTTGTTCACCTCATGAATATTCCCAAAGCAGATTTTTGTACTAGCTGTACTAGCTGTTTTCATTCATGTTTTTTCTATTTTATTTTCTGTTCAAAAAATGATAGTACTGTGTTCTTAACTAATTCATAACGTTCTGTTGATCAATGTTACCCTGCATTCTTAAATACCGTATAACCTTGCATTATTATTTTTTTTGAACAAACAATAAAATCGGTTATAAACACAAGGCATTAATAATGAAACCTGTTAAAACTACAAAGTGTAACAGTGTTACATCATCAATTAGCCGGGCTTCCAAAACTGTAAGCCGTTAGCAACACTCATAGCAACGGTGTCGGTAACTCGTCTTCAAAAGTCTTTGATGTTTCTGCCGAAATGCGGCTGTCGTCCAGCAGTTTATCGCTGAAAAGCGTGTTTCACGCTTAGCATGTGGACCGCGTGTACAATTATCTATTGATACTACTGTATCTGAACTGTTCAAGCGCTGCCGATAAAGCGTTAATGAATTAGTATTATAGTGAAAAAATTGGTTATAAATTGATGTCACGATCAATGATATAAATTATACTAAATACGCCGAATGATTAACTTGTAAATTGTGTGCGCCCGCGGACCCGCTTACGAAAATTTGGTGGGGACAAATCATTAATTTTTGCGCCAATGGCGCAAGGCCGCATCCACGGCAGAACACTGCTAGGGTAAGTAACCGCTGCAAGGTTTGGTTGCGTTGTATCGATTGGTTACTGTTATGAGTTATACATTGCGTGCGAGAATGGGAACCAGCTGGACTGTAACGCGTTTTCGTGAGTGTCATTGACGAGATATGGCAATTCATAACACTAAATACTACCGAAAACAAAAACATTCAGGGATGCAATCCTTTATCTAGCAATGGCTTTTATGGCAAAGCAGAAAGTATAGATCCACAACCGTCATTAACGGCGGAAGATACTAGTAATTTTGTTTATGTTCTGTCAACCATCTACACAAATATTATCAGTGTCGAGTCCGAGAGCAAACTTGTGTCTTTGGGGCAAGTTGTGCAGGTTGATACCCACCAGCACGGCATTTAAAACCATTATATGACTTGAATGCAAGTTAAAGATTAAATATAACAAATTGTTTTAGGGTTTATTTATTGCAACGTACTGTTTTACATCCTTTTTGACTGTTTTAATGAAAGTGGTATAATTCCCAATTTGGCTGAAAACGCCGTTAATTTTCCCAATTTGACCAGTACCGGTACCATTCCCAAAGTAGTGAGAAAAAACGCTGCTTGTAATAAAATGGGTAACACAAACAAAAACGATTTGTTTTTCCACTATCATAATGAAATTTAACATGAATTATGGGCAAATGTTTTATTTACACAAGTGGATGTGTCAGTAAAAGAAAGGATTTAAATATAAGGAGCTAAAGATTTCTTTTTAAGTTATCACATATTTTCGCGACCTACGTAGCGTAGGTACTACACGATGTTTATTAACACATCATTAAAACTAAATCATGTAGACTGTAGATCCCACAATTTTATTTTGGTGAAGTTGGTCATATCTGGTGATGAATTTTTAGAAAGATACACAAACTTGAAGGAAATGAGACATGCATATGATTACAAACTCATGGTTGCATAGCATGGTTAGGTATTTATCACAATTTTGAGTTAAATTAAAATTATAATTTATTAGTGCGGTTAAATTCTTATTTATTGGTTTAGAACTGTAAATTTCATAATTATACTTATCATTTATACTTATGATAAGAAGTTTTCCCGATTTTGAAATTTTACGTTGTGAATTTCCCAATTAAACCAAGGTACTTTTTCCCAAACAGGTCAGAAAAAGGCCTGAATAACCAATACATTGTATATACATAAACAATTTGTAATAAACAATGAAAACACAAGTTTTTCCATAAATGACATAATGGGCGGACAAAAACCGCCACATTGTATATACATAACAATTTGTAATATACAATGAAAACACAAGTTTTTCCATGAAAAATATAATGGGTGGACAAAAACCGCCAATACACCATATATGCATAACAATTTGTAATAAGCAATGAAAACGTAAGTCAGGCCATAAACGTCTAAAATGACACAAATGGGCGGACAAAAGTGCCATATATATAAAATATATTATACCATAAAATATCAAGTATTCAAAAATAGCATAAATTAATTGACGTATATCCGCAGTGGCATAAAAGAATGATGAATGGAAATAAAGAGTTGGAGGTGTTGGTGGTGGAGGTTTTTAGAATTGCAAAATGGTGAAGCATCCGAATGCACCAAATATAATGTACAATGAGTTCTACGTATTCTGATTGGCTGACTAACATCACGTGATAAAACACTTGTATACGATTGGATATTGACTACTGAGCTAATGTTAACTTGCACTAAACAATTTACGTGAACAATGACATAACAAATTGTATGTGTTCATAAAATATTATTATGTATTGTCCCCGGGAAGTATAAGGAGCGGTCGAACTCGTATGGCATTGAATAAAAAACAACACGTGGGTTAGGATCGAAACGGGGCATTAATTTAAAACACCATAAAATCACCAAAACATTGTATATACATAACAATTTGAAAAATACAATAAAAACACACGTTTTTCCATAAATGACACAATAGGCGGACAAAAACCGCCATAAAATGGAACCAACCGCCGCTCCTGTATATTGATGGTAAAGTGTAGGAAACAGCCTATATTTTCCAGTCACTTTTTTGTCCTAACACTGATTTCACAATAATTTGCCTGGCAGGTGTGCGGTTATCGCTACCATGGGTTTTTCGCGGGTTTTCGCTGTTTAGTTGTACTCTGTGAAAGGTACTTATATGATTGCCCTTTGAAATAATACGGCAAGTAAAGCCGATGTTGTGTCAATTTTGCGCCTGTAATACGGTGTACGTAAGAAATCGTAGAGGTCGGGCTAGGTCTGGTATGTTTTACTGAACTGGATGTGTATTTAAAGCAAACTGAGCTAGCGAAGCAAGCAATTTTTTTTTAGTATATATTAATGATATATTTCCAATTTTGATAGTTTTATATATGTCTATTTATGTATAGTGGGGAAGTTTTTTTTTTTTGGGGGGGGGGGTGCGCCTTCGCCTGGATCCGCTAGTGAACTAATAATTCAAAACAAAGCAAGCTGACAATAAACTTTTAACAAAATCACAAATTTCCACTACCTGTTGACACTACTTTTTCTGGAAAACAACGGCATTGTATAGCCTAGCTAATCGAGAATGGAAGAAACGCTTCAATATGTTTTTTCCATTTTTAAATGCCTACAGTAAATTTATTTAATTTTTTTTTACCAGACATGCACTTTTTTGGAAAACGAAAATGCAGACGACAATCAACCGGAAATCCTCGGTCAACTCAAGAAGGTTACACACCAGTGAACAAGTGAAACTCGCTTACACTTACTGGTTCCGTTGTCCCTATACTTATTGTGTTAAAAGGCCGGATCCTAGTCAACACAAAAAGACTAGTGAATGAACATTGCGTTATAAACATATCGAATCTGACAACTTCATTGCGTACAATTTAGACATTTGATAAAAGACTGCGATCCATTCAAATACTGTTATTTAGTTCGAGCAAATCACCTGCTTTACATGTTTTTATTATGCTTAGTTTATAGTCTTCTGCAATGGAAATGTCACTTCCGTACCCAAATGACAAAACTAACAGAAACTGCATAAAACTAAGATTATAATAGGCAGAATGACTTATTACTGTCAGTGACACCAAATACGTCACGTGTAGAACGCCTAACAATGGGCCCGGCGGGCAAGAGCATTTTTCTGTATTTCCAGGGGCAAGGCATACATATCAAGTTTGTACAATCATCATAATTAAGATCTATTTAAACGTATACTATTTAAAACCATTATGATTGTGTATATAAAGTCAAATAAATTATCAAGTCAAATGTATGCATAATTATGCATTATATATAATATTAATATTTAAATTTTCATGATCAGTTAATTATTTGGCAAGTCGTAAACTGCAATTTATGTACATGTATAGCATAATTTTTTCGCTTATATAATACATGCAATTTCGTGCAAACGTGTCTCAACACAAATCGCAAGATAAACATTCTAAAAAGATGGAAAAGAATTCAAGAAAGAGCACTTAGGTTTGTTTATAATGACTATAATCTATCTCTTGCTGTCTTGTCTGATGTCATTATTGAGACAGAGAGTAGTATTAATTTCAGATATGGAAACATCTTGCAGATTCCACGTGTCAAGTCTTCAACATTTGGTAAAAACTAAAAACTCCTTTCGATATGCAGCTCCTGTGTTTTGGAACTCATTACCAGATAATTTTAGATCCTGCTCCAACCTTGGACAATTTCGATCACTTATTTCAAATTGGAGTGGCAGAGACTGTGTTTGTTTAGCCTGTCGACATTAGCTGTAAAAAACCCTGAACTTGTTATCTAAGTTCTAATTAGTTCTTTACCTTCTTAAAATTAATAATAAGGCATTTAAAAAATAATTTTACCGATAAACTTCATTTTTTTCTCGTCTCTTCTTTAAATAACTAGAACTCCTACAATTTTTTTATTCAATGTATAACATATATTGCATACATAATTACATATACAAAACAATATTTGATTTACATTTCAAATGGATATACAATAATATGCTTTGGATTTTTTGACCTTGGGTAGTAATAACAATAATAATATTAATGACGTGTATTTCGCTACATGTGTATATAGATTTTGATAACGCTAAAAACGGGAAAAAATAACAAGAGAGACAGAGTTGTTACACAGGGTGAATAGTATACAAATGGACCGGCATTATGGAATTCAGAAGCCATTCCATTTTTTTTCAAAAATATTTAATGTATCATTACCAAGGGCTATTTCTTTCTCAATTTGGATTTTCAGTTTCAAACTATGTATAAAACAGTTAAACGTAGGCATTTTCCTGTATTTCATGTTGAATATGAAATATTTAATTAATATAATGATACAATTTATAATATTATTCTCGTCCGGTGAGTTAAACGTATGTATTCCAAAACTAATATTTAAAAGAGATAGTTTGACCTGCAATTGTTGCCGTTCTAGAAAAACCGTCAACTGATTCCAAATATGTTGGATGTGTGCACTCACAAAAAAGATATTCCATGGTTTCAATATTTTCACAGCACATGTCACATAAGTAAGTGTTTGACAATTTACATTTGAAAAGATATTTATTCGTCGCGATGATTCTGTGTATGTATTTATACTGGAGATTCCTCAGTGTGGTACAAATTTTGATACGAGTAGCTTTCATGTTATTTATGTGCTTCAACTTTTGTCTTGGCAACAGATTTTAAATATTAGTAGGTCACTATTTATTATTTATTTTACATGTTTACATGTTTCAAATACTACATGTTTTTGATGTAGCTGATTATTAGTTTATATTGATAGTCATGCCATTATTCATTGCCATGCATATGTTTTGCAATATGCAGTAAAACATTATTCCTCATAGTAAATTAATGATTCTTCACTAAAATATCTCCCTTAATTAAAAAACTGTCCTTAAAGCTGTTTTCACCCCATATAAATCTTTTAAGTATTCTAAATAATTAAATCTGTATCTGAGTGTTTGCGTGTGTGTTCCTATTTAGTTTTAACTAATTTATATTTGAAATTAGTTGATGCCAAATAAGTATGCTGTTTTTGAGGCTTCATTTTATGTACTTCATTATCTGACTGGGTGATATTAGATCCAGTGTATTATAATGTTTTATGTCTTTATGCACTGTTAGTGTAATTTAGTTATTTCACCTACTTAACTACATACAGTGCATGAACTTTGTAACTGTTTTATTTTGTATTCTCAAGATCTTCATTTTGTGATATTCATAAAACAGTGAAGTTAAGTACCTTTGGAGATTTGAGTATTCAGAAATACTACTTTTTCTTTTACTTTGACGTACTAATGGAAACTACATAGTCTATTTGAAATTGGATTATTTTTAATAACAAGTTTATTTAAATAAAAAAATGTTGAAAAGTGGAAATATTAAACTTGAAAATGCCTTTCAGTTCATTTACTAATTAGTCATTTTGCATAATTTAATATTTATATATGTTTCTAAAATTGTTTCTTAAATTGTATATGCAGACATATTACATGTTTACAGTTATATTTATACACATTGCTAATATTTATATTTTTGTTTTTAATTGTAGTCGGTTCAAAAGCTCTTGCGAGCTATGTTGTTTTGTTATTTGTCTTGCCGACTTTAAATAAATCTGATCTGATCTGATCTGATCTTATCTTATCTTATCTTGTCTTATCTTAAAGCCGACTTTTCATTTTTTCGTTTGTATTACAAAATGAACCAAGCATTTGTTGTATAATCGTAGGGGTAAACAAGCAATCGACACAGCAAATGTGGCCACAAACTATCGATCATGTAAGAATATGGATCAAATGTGATTCATCCTTTAAGTTCCCTTGAAGCGAGCAGACTTATTGGCAAATATTACATCTATCCACAATCCTCATTTGTTTTGGTAACTCAATTTTCCAGGAAATTAAATGGACGACTGTCAAAAGGCATATTGGCGTAATTTACTTGGTGTTAAGCATAGGACTCAGGAAAACTATATATTAATCGATTTGTTACTAGCATAATCTTGTTTTTCTCTAGTATTTTAAACATCTTAACGAATAATCCGAGCGCTTTGCCCACCGATTAAAAAGAGGGTAACTATGCAATACAATTTATTGTTTTTGTTTTGTTATGTCACGTGTGATATGCCTTTATCACTCTATCATCGCATACATGTTGTAGGTATACGTAATGAATAAACCTGGTTTATCGATGTTTCAAAGTGATGCGTCTCTTAAAAACCTATAGAAGAAGGTATGGTGTCTTCCAGCACTTAGTGATATAGACATTTTTGTCGCAGTTCTGTGATAGATATGATGCTATCAACATCCACACAACAACTGCTTGTTATACAGGAGTCTATAGGAGTGAGCTTGTCGGTCCGTCGGTCTGTCGGTCTGTGGTTTTTGGTTTCCGGATGATAACTCAAGAAAGGCCTGACATATTGAAATAATTTTTGGTACACATGTGTAACATCATAGAATACAGGTCAAGTTCGATGTTGGTTACACGCCACTAAATTTTGACAGAGTTATGGCCCCTTGTCGACTGAAAATTCCTTAAAAACATGATTTCCGGACAGTACCTCAAATGGCTTGACATATTCAAATAATTTTTGGTACACATGTGTAACATCATAGAATACAGGTCAAGTTCGACTTTGGTTACAAACCACTAAATTTTGACAGAGTAATGGCCCGTTATTTGACTTAAATTCCCTAAAAGCATGGTTTCCTGGCTTGACATATTGAATAATTATTGGTACACATGTGTAGCATTCACTGAGAGGGGTTTGACTGATTACATTTAAATATTTTACGTCATCGCATTTATCGTTTTATTCAATAAATGTAAAGAATTTGAGCTAAAACCTAAAACACTATGTCAGTTGTTTGATGCATTTGTGGGATCAATTTTAAACTACGCATGTGAGTTGTGGGGAAATACAAAGTCGAAAGAAATCGAACGAATACATTTAACATTTTGCAAAGATTATTGAATGTTAAACAAAACACGTGCAATGCGGCAGTTTATGGCGAGCTGGGCAGATATCCTCTCTTTATAAACCGTTATATCCGAATTGTAAAATACTGGTGTAAGATATCAAATACTGATAATATTATATTAAAAACTGTATATCTACAAGGTTTGCAAGATAGTCAGAATGGGCATATAAATTGGGTTTCAAATGTTAAAAAGCTTGTTGACACATATGGGTTTTCTTATGTATTTGATGACGCCAATTCTGTCGATGTTAATATCTTTTTATGTCAATTTAAATGTAGAATTATTGATATGTATACCCAGGACTGATATAGGACCGTCGATAACAGTTCTGTGCTAGACATGTATCGTGTTTTTAAACCTGTATTTAACTATGAATGTTATTTAGATATTGTTCCTAAAACCTTGAGATCGTATATTACAAAACTAAGATTGTCAGTTTTACCGCTTAGAATTCAGGTTGGTCGATATGCCACTCAAAATATTCCTAGAAACGAACGCTATTGTCTGTTATGTAACGAGCTTGACATTGAAGACGAATTTCACTTTGTCTGCAAATGCTCTAAATTTGTCAATATTTGAAAAAAATATAGAAATCAATTTTACTACAAATTACAATAGACGGTCTGTACATAAATTTCACCAATTATTAAAAAGTATTAACAAAAATGAACTTATTATGCGTGCACAGTATGTTAAAGAAGCGTTAAAAATGAGAAATACTATCCTGAACACTACTGTGTAACACACACAGGGTTGTCCTCCTATATTCTCTAATAGCACAATTTGATACTTTGATATCACGACCGTTCTTTGCCTGTTATTTTTTGTAAATTTATTTTTGAATGTACATACATAAATATATATCTACTTTGTTCAATCGTTATAACGTGACAATATACATGTATTATATTGATGTGTTTAGACGATGTACTTTGTACAAGTCTTAATAAATTGTCTTGTATTGTCTTGTCTTGTTAACCGAATCGATAAGACTAATCGATACCCGCAAAAAATGCGAGGAGTGTACTATTCTAAAAAAACACATTAAACCACCGTGAAATCATTCATGTTTCGTCAGTTGAGAAAAACGGACTATAACCAAGTTGAAACTTTGATAGGTAGGTTTTTATTGATAGTAAAAACAATTAGTTATTCAAATACCACTGGGTATGACGTGACACCGAATATTGGCCCATTATCGAGCCAAAATAGCTACAGGACAAAGAAAACAGCTCCAACAGCTCCAACAACGGTAAGTAAAACGCCGATTTCAAGTATTCTCTTTATAACTTAATACATGTACGTGATGACCTAGACTGCCAAATAAATTTCACAGACCCGTATATACTTACTTTGACCAATATAATTGATGAAAAGGAAATAAATAGTAACTAAACGTAAAATGCTCGCTGCAAAAATGAAGCTCCACGTTTGTATCTTTCAATTATTGGGGATTTTAAACATGTTTCTAAAACAGTGAATCGAGCGATTGGTTAAGAATACTATAAAAACATATACTGCAATTTTCAACTACTTTTGTTGCTTATTAGGTACGCTCAAAGAATTGCATGCTCGTGAACGGAGTATTGCATTTTATCAATATTTAGTGTACTGGGTATTGCGCAAAGAAACATCACCATTTTTGATTATTTCTATCATACAGACTTATCTTTCATTAAATACAATATTATTTATCCAAACCTAGATCAGTACATACAATACACTATACAATAGTAATAGTAAATTCAATTAATATGGGTTCATATCGTGCATTAGAAATACAATGTTTAATTTTTGCTATCTGATTAACCAGCATGTATGCATGCTTCTGCTGCGTAAAATATTCAGAAAAATTCAAAGACATTATTAGCCACCTAATAGAAAATCATTCATATGAAGAAATTAAATTCAGGGGTGGTATTCTGAACCTTTCTAAGACAATTTTTTTCACTAAGATTTCATATAATTATTTTCGAAGATATAATCATTATTTTCTGAAAATGAGAGAAATTCTTTGTTTTTTCTTTAATTATTGTAAATAAATCTTTGAAAAATCTAATATGTATTCGGACATTTTCTAAGAGTTTTCTTAACTTTAGCTAATATAGTTATTTTCTAAGATTTTTCACAATGTATTCCTAGAGAACACTTGTCTACGAATATAAAATACTTGTATTAAAAAAGGGTGATTGTAATAATATAATAAGTAAACAAATAAAGCATAAACATTGAATATTATAATTATATGGATATTTAAACTATGAAAAATATGACAATAACAAGAATAATGGGACTTATGCACAGATTAACAGATTGACCAAGAGTAGTTTTAACACTATATTAGATTTTGTATTTGAGTTTATTAAATTACATTTTTTTATTTTATATTTCTTCTTAGTTAAAATATAATTGTTTGAAACAGTAGAATTTGTCTTTTTGCTTAAAACTTTATAATTATATTACTTGTCCATTTAAACAAGAGAAAGTGAAAGTAGAAAGCAGTTTGAAGTAATGCACTTATCCATATTTTCCCCCGGGGGAGGGGAGCGGCGGGCTGACCCAGGGGAATTAGACAAATTTTATTTTTCGGGGTCTAATTCCCTACCCTAGAGTCAAGCATATTTGTCTAAATCACCTCAGTGGGAGATGCTATATGTCTATCAAATGGCCCGGGGGCCTGTATTAGCGGGATCTAAAATCCGACCAAAGTCTATTACCCCGGGACTCGGAATCATTCGGTGTGTCAATTTCCCGCCTGTCGGGAATCGCTTTTAGTCTAAAGTCCCATATATACCCGCCGCTCCCCCATAGGGGAAAACATTGATAGGTGCATAAATATCTTTTTTTTCCAGTATGTGTTTGTGTTTAAACCCAAAACACCTATTTCTTTCCCTTTACCATCAATTGTCAAAAAAATACTGTTAAATTTCGCTTTTTGGTATGTAACGTAGTTACAATTTTAAAAGCTACTATGATCACTTGATATTTGTTCCGGCAGTGATTTATCCCCCTAAGAGGGAAATCACTGAGAGGGGTTTTACTGATTACATTTAAATATTTTACGTCATCGCATTTATCGTTTTATTCAATAAATGTAAAGAATTTGAGCTAAAACCTAAAACACTATGTCAGTTGTTTGATGCATTTGTGGGATCAATTTTAAACTACGCATGTGAGTTGTGGGGAAATACAAAGTCGAAAGAAATCGAACGAATACATTTAACATTTTGCAAAGATTATTGAATGTTAAACAAAACACGTGCAATGCGGCAGTTTATGGCGAGTTGGGCAGATATCCTCTCTTTATAAACCGTTATATCCGAATTGTAAAATACTGATGTAAGATATCAAATACTGATAATATTATATTAAAAACTGTATATCTACAAGGTTTGCAAGATAGTCAGAATGGGCATATAAATTGGGTTTCAAATGTTAAAAAGCTTGTTGACACATATGGGTTTTCTTATGTATTTGATGACGCCAATTCTGTCGATGTTAATATCGTTTTATGTCAATTGAAATGTAGAATTATTGACATGTATACCCAGGACTGATATTGGACCGTCGATAACAGTTCTGTGCTAGACATGTATCGTGTTTTTAAACCTGTATTTAACTATGAATGTTATTTAGATATTGTTCCTAAAACCTTGAGATCGTATATTACAAAACTAAGATTGTCAGTTTTACCGCTTAGAATTCAGGTTGGTCGATATGCCACTCAAAATATTCCTAGAAACGAACCCTATTGTCTGTTATGTAACGAGCCTGACATTGAAGACGAATTTCACTTTGTCTGCAAATGCTCTAAATTTGTCAATATTTGAAAAAAATATAGAAATCAATTTTACTACAAATTACAATAGACGGTCTGTACATAAATTTCACCAATTATTAAAAAGTATTAACAAAAATGAACTTATTATGCGTGCAAAGTATGTTAAAGAAGCGTTACAAATGAGAAATACTATCATGAACACTACTGTGTAACACACACAGGGTTGTCCTCCTATATTCTCTAATAGCACAATTTGATACTTTGATATCACGACCGTTCTTTGCCTGTTATTTTTTGTAAATTAATTTTTGTATGTACATACATAAATATATATCTACTTTGTTCAATCGTTATAACGTGACAATATACATGTATTATACTGATGTGTTTAGACGATGTACTTTGTACAAGTCTTAATAAATTTTCTTGTCTTGTCTTGTCTTGTCTTGTTAACCGAATCGATAAGACTAATCGATACCCGCAAAAAATGCGAGGAGTGTACTATTCTAAAAAAACACATTAAACCACCGTGAAATCATTCATGTTTCGTCAGTTGAGAAAAACGGACTATAACCAAGTTGAAACTTTGATAGGTTGTTTTCGATTGATAGTAAAAACAATTAGTTATTCAAATACCACTGGGTATGACGTGACACCGAATATTGGCCCATTATCGAGCCAAAATAGCTACATGACAAAGAAAACAGCTCCAACAGCTCCAACAACGGTAAGTAAAACGCCGATTTCAAGTATTCTCTTTATAACTTAATACATGTACGTGATGACCTAGACTGCCAAATAAATTTCACAGACCCGTATATACTTACTTTGACCAATATAATTGATGAAAAGTAAATAAATAGTAACTAAACGTAAAATGCTCGCTGCAAAAATGAAGCTCCACGTTTGTTTCTTTCAATTATTGGGGATTTTAAAAATGTTTCTAAAACAGTGAATCGAGCGATTGGTTAAGAATACTATAAAAACATATATTGCAATTTTCAACTACTTTTGTTGCTTATTAGGTACGTTCAAAGAATTGCATGCTCGTGAACAGAGTATTGCATTTTATCAATATTTAGTGTACTGGGTATTGCGCAAAGAAACATCACCATTTTTGATGATTTCTATCATACAGACTTATCTTTCATTAAATACAATATTAATTATCCAAACCTAGATCGGTACATGCAATACACTATACAATAGTAATAGTAAATTCAATTAATATGGGTTCATATCGTGCATTAGAAATACAATGTTTACTTTTTGCTATCTGATTAAAGAGCATGAATGCATGCTTCTGCTGCGTAAAATATTCAGAAAAATTCAAAGACATTATTAGCCACCTAATAGAAAATCATTCATATGAAGAAATTAAAATCAGGGGTGGTATTCTGAACCTTTCTAATTCAATTTTTTTCACTAAGATTTCATATAATTATTTTCGAAGATATAATCATTATTTTCTGAAAATGAGAGAAATTCTTTGTTTTTTCTTTAATTATTGTAAATAAATCTTTGAAAAATCTAATATGTATTCGGACATTTTCGAAGAGTTTTCTTAACTTTAGCTAATATAGTTATTTTCTAAGATTTTTCACAATGTATTCCTAGAGAACACTTGTCTACGAATATAAAATACTTGTATTAAAAAAGGGTGATTGTAATAATATAATAAGTAAACAAATAAAACATAAACATTGAATATTATAATTATATGGATATTTAAACTATGAAAAATATGACAATAACAAGAATAATGGGACTTATGCACAGATTAACAGATTGACCAAGAGTAGTTTTAACACTATATTAGATTTTGTATTTGAGTTTATTAAATTACATTTTTTTATTTTTTATTTCTTAGTTAAAATATAATTGTTTGAAACAGTAGAATTTGTCTTTTTGCTTAAAACTTTATAATTATATTACTTGTCCATTTAAACAAGAGAAAGTGAAAGTAGAAAGCAGTTTGAAGTAATGCACCTATCCATATTTTCCCCCGGGGGAGGGGAGCGGCGGGCTGACCCAGGGGAATTAGACAAATTTTATTTTTCGGGGTCTAATTCCCTACCCTAGAGTCAAGCATATTTGTCTAAATCACCTCAGTGGGAGATGCTATATGTCTATCAAATGGCCCGGGGGCCTGTATTAGCGGGATCTAAAATCCGACCAAAGTCTATTACCCCGGGACCCGGAATCATTCGGTGTGTCAATTTCCCGCCTGTCGGGAATCGCTTTTAGTCTAAAGTCCCATATATGCCAGCCGCTCCCCCATAGGGGAAAACATTGATAGGTGCATAAATATCTTTTTTTTCCCAGTATGTGTTTGTGTTTAAACCCAAAAGACCTATTTCTTTCCCTTTACCATCAATTGTCAAAAAAATACTGTTAAATTTCGCTTTTTGGTATGTAACGTAGTTACAATTTTAAAAGCTACTATGATCACGTGATATTTGTTCCGGCAGTGATTTATCCCCCTAAGAGGGAAATCACTGAGAGGGGTTTTACTGATTACATTTAAATATTTTACGTCATCGCATTTATCGTTTTATTCAATAAATGTAAAGAATTTGAGCTAAAACCTAAAACACTATGTCAGTTGTTTGATGCATTTGTGGGATCAATTTTAAACTACGCATGTGAGTTGTGGGGAAATACAAAGTCGAAAGAAATCGAACGAATACATTTAACATTTTGCAAAGATTATTGAATGTTAAACAAAACACGTGCAATGCGGCAGTTTATGGCGAGTTGGGCAGATATCCTCTCTTTATAAACCGTTATATCCGAATTGTAAAATACTGGTGTAAGATATCGAATACTGATAATATTATATTAAAAACTGTATATCTACAAGGTTTGCAAGATAGTCAGAATGGGCATATAAATTGGGTTTCAAATGTTAAAAAGCTTGTTGACACATATGGGTTTTCTTATGTAATTGATGACGCCAATTCTGTCGATGTTAATATCTTTTTATGTCAATTTAAATGTATAATTATTGATATGTATACCCAGGACTGATATAGGACAGTCGATAACAGTTCTGTGCTAGACATGTATCGTGTTTTTAAACCTGTATTTAACTATGAATGTTATTTAGATATTGTTCCTAAAACCTTGAGATCGTATATTACAAAACTAAGATTGTCAGTTTTACCGCTTAGAATTCAGGTTGGTCGATATGCCACTCAAAATATTGAAGACGAATTTCACTTTGTCTGCAAATGCTCTAAATTTGTCAATATTTGAAAAAAATATAGAAATCAATTTTACTACAAATTACAATAGACGGTCTGTACATAAATTTCACCAATTATTAAAAAGTATTAACAAAAATGAACTTATTATGCGTGCAAAGTATGTTAAAGAAGCGTTACAAATGAGAAATACTATCCTGAACACTACTGTGTAACACACACAGGGTTGTCCTCCTATATTCTCTAATAGCACAATTTGATACTTTGATATCACGACCGTTCTTTGCCTGTTATTTTTTGTAAATTAATTTTTGTATGTACATACATAAATATATATCTACTTTGTTCAATCGTTATAACGTGACAATATACATGTATTATATTGATGTGTTTAGACGATGTACTTTGTACAAGTCTTAATAAATTGTCTTGTCTTGTCTTGTTAACCGAATCGATAAGACTAATCGATACCCGCAAAAAATGCGAGGAGTGTACTATTCTAAAAAAACACATTAAACCACCGTGAAATCATTCATGTTTCGTCAGTTGAGAAAAACGGACTATAACCAAGTTGAAACTTTGATAGGTAGTTTTTGATTGATAGTAAAAACAATTATTTATTCAAATACCACTGGGTATGACGTGACACCGAATATTGGCCCATTATCGAGCCAAAATAGCTACATGACAAAGAAAACAGCTCCAACAGCTCCAACAACGGTAAGTAAAACGCCGATTTCAAGTATTCTCTTTATAACTTAATACATGTACGTGATGACCTAGACTGCCAAATAAATTTCACAGACCCGTATATACTTACTTTGACCAATATAATTGATGAAAAGTAAATAAATAGTAACTAAACGTAAAATGCTCGCTGAAAAAACTGAAGCTCCACGTTTGTTTCTTTCAAATATTGGGGATTTTAAACATGTTTCTAAAACAGTGAATCGAGCGATTGGTTAAGAATACTATAAAAACATATACTGCAATTTTCAACTACTTTTGTGCTTATTAGGTACGTTCAAAGAATTGCATGCTCGTGAACGGAGTATTGCATTTTATCAATATTTAGTGTACTGGGTATTGCGCAAAGAAACATCACCATTTTTGATGATTTCTATCATACAGACTAATCTTTCATTAAATACAATATTAATTATCCAAACCTAGATCGGTACATACAATACACTATACAATAGTAATAGTAAATTCAATTAATATGGGTTCATATCGTGCATTAGAAATACAATGTTTACTTTTTGCTATCTGATTAACCAGCATGTATGCATGCTTCTGCTGCGTAAAGTATTCAGAAAAATTCAAAGACATTATTAGCCACCTAATAGAAAATCATTCATATGAAGAAATTAAAATCAGGGGTGGTATTCTGAACCTTTCTAAGACAATTTTTTTCACTAAGATTTCATATAATTATTTTCGAAGATATAATCATTATTTTCTGAAAATGAGATAAATTCTTTTTGGGACTTATGCACAGATTAACAGATTGACCAAGAGTAGTTTTAACACTATATTAGATTTTGTATTTGAGTTTATTAAATTACATTTTTTTATTTTTTATTTCTTAGTTAAAATATAATTGTTTGAAACAGTAGAATTTGTCTTTTTGCTTAAAACTTTATAATTATATTACTTGTCCATTTAAACAAGAGAAAGTGAAAGTAGAAAGCAGTTTGAAGTAATGCACCTATCCATATTTTCCCCCGGGGGAGGGGAGCGGCGGGCTGACCCAGGGGAATTAGACAAATTTTATTTTTCGGGGTCTAATTCCCTACCCTAGAGTCAAGCATATTTGTCTAAATCCCCTCAGTGGGAGATGCTATATGTCTATCAAATGGCCCGGGGGCTTGTATTAGCGGGATCTAAAATCCGACCAAAGTCTATTACCCCGGGACCCGGGAATCATTCGGTGTGTCAATTTCCCGCCTGTCGGGAATCGCTTTTAGTCTAAAGTCCCATATATGCCCGCCGCTTCCCCATAGGGGAAAACATTGATAGGTGCATAAATATCTTTTTTTTTCCAGTATGTGTTTGTGTTTAAACCCCAAACACCTATTTCTTTCCTTTTACCATCAATTGTAAAAAAAATACTGTTAATTTTCGCTTTTGGGTATGTAACGTAGTTACAATTTTAAAAGCTACTATGATCACGTGATATTTGTTCCGGCAGTGATTTATCCCCCTAAGAGGGAAATCACTGAGAGGGGTTTGACTGATTACATTTAAATATTTTACGTCATCGCATTTATCGTTTTATTCAAAGATTTAAAACAACATTCAAATCAACTTCAGACAGGCAACAATTATACAATTGGCCATATAGACTATAACCTTTAGTAATTTGCACGACAAATGTCGTACTCGTACAACAAACGTTAACTCTGTCAAACTTACTAAGGTGTAATAACAACAAGGAAAGACGCACCCCATACACCGGCTGATTCGCTACTATGATAAATCACAGTATATTAGTAAACAATACTCAGTACAGTAGCCAGCAATACCCCGTACACGAGTCACTAAATAAATCAATCCCCAGTACACCTGGCACACAATTATTCCATATCACAACCATTTACTATTGAAAATTACTGGAACTTGGAACATGTGCTCCTTATAGCATTTGTAAACAATCGCTCGATTCACATTGTTCGATCGAGGTATAAAATCTTTAATAAATGAGCGAGGACCGGCAATTGTTCCTCGAGCATTTCCTTTTTAAAAGGAAATAATGCACTGTTCATCTACAACATGTGTCATATAAAGTACACGAATGTCTTGACAATTAAGTTGGCAGTCTACATAAGCGCCTGTTAATAACATATTATCAACAAATTAATTAAAATCTATATAAAAATTACCGCATGTGTAGTGAATCAGCTGTACTTGGTCTCAATAATGGGCCAATATCTGAAATTTATCTGCCTTATATCTTATGATATTCAAATAATAATTCATCGAACCATTCTGTATCCGACAAAAACACGTAACTAACTAATAACATACGTCTGGGTTAAGAAGTTCTGGAGCAATATTTGGAAGCAGTACGATATTTCACCTAGAGATAGGGGTATCATATTGCATTGCATTTCACTGCATCGCATCGCATCGCATATCGCACCGCACCGCACCGCACCGTATTGTATTGTATTGTATTGTATTGTATTGTATTGTGTAAAGCAACACATTATCAAATAAAAGCTTTAACTGAAGTATACTTGAAACGAGTGTACGTGTTCCAACTTGCCTTTTTCTAACGCATGTCGAAGACTCAACATCGCAAGTCTCACCGTCTTCACAGTTGCACGGTAACTGAAATATCATCGGGTAGACAACAAACTTTTGTACAACCAAACGCATTTACTCTAAAGCCTTTGACCAAGTTGCGTACCACACGGAAACATCAAACACACCAAACATACACAATTGATTAAAGGGGAGTATCGACGGCTAATGCGGTATATATCTAATATTTTCAAAAATAAAATTTTATTTTATGAAGCGTTCATTAAATGATTACTTTACACAACTATACTTTAGGTCTCGTTTTTATAATCAACCAGTAAACTATTTTTTATTCTTATAAAAAGATGTCACCGTGACCTTTTTGCGGGCGCGGGAAAATTAGAAGTAGTAGTAAAATCGATATCAATGAAATGTACATGTAGAACAGTTACCCGCATGCGCACTATTGATAGATGTGGTCTAGCGTAGAAAAGTTTCCATTGATGTGTGCGATTTTGTAGGCAAGAGTTGATTCGTGCTGGAACCGTGAATCAAAACACTTGTTTTGGCGTTGTATATATTTTTTCTTAACGATTTCATTAATATATTATTGCTACTAGAAACATAAATGAAAACTGATAATGCGTTGTTGTAATAAGTCTATATTTATGGGAAATACCGTTGATATGCCCCTTTAAAACTGGGACCTGGAAAGGGTCAATGCATGACATATGGGTTTAAAAGTTAAGTAATCAATTTACTGATACTGTAAAAAAAATAAATCACAATTAACATTAAAGCATTGTTAAGCATATTAATTAGAAATGAAGTAAAGAATGAGAACGAAAAATTCAATTTAATAACGGAATGCTTAGTTTCTAATCAGAAGGCAAAATATGCAAACTCAAGTTGAGACGGCAGTTGCGCTTTGTTTGTTGAATCAAATTGTCACATCACAAAACATATATAAGAATAATACCTTTTTAAATGCCATATCTTCATTTTTAACTGTGACGCAGTGATTGTCCTTTTTCGTTTCACTTGCTTTGAACAGCTCGCACAGGTCGAGATACCTCCTGTGACCTATGGCCTTACAGAGTGTTCGAGTGACGCATTCCATCGCGCATTGTTCGACTGATATGCCTAAAAAGGTCCTGATCTTGTTCTCTTCTTTTGGACAGACTGCCCAAGACATTTTCTTAATCTTCAAACACATTATTTCGTGTGCGAATGATATCAAGACTATTAAAATTATTACTTTCATATTGTGACAAAATATTTTTTACGAGACTATTATTGATAACATCAACCAACTAAATGCGTCAATCAATCAGTTCGAGCCGGCTACTGATTTTGAAATGAAATGTAAACACATTTTCAGTATTTATTAACAAAGGATCTGCTGATTGCGATTGCATTATATAACAGTTGCTCTTTTGTTTGTTATAATTCGTCGGATGGCGTATTAATAATTTAGCATACATTGTTTGCTAATGCAAACGTAAATCCATTTTCAACGCAGTTGCACGAGGCTTTAAAATCAATAGTACACAATTTCTTCTGGTTTTATAAATGTAATAAAGTACGAGTTGTTTTCAATTATTCCTGGATCATCATTCATTAAAGTGATATATGGACGGTATTTCCCATAAATACATGTATAGACACATATTACAACAACACATGTTCCCAATTTTAACGAATATAGTTTTCTAGTAGCAAAAATATATTGATGGAATCGTTAAGAAAAAATATTTATCACATGCTATACCTTATTTCCCGTGTAATACAACCATTACGAATATTTCTATCCTACACATGTGCAAGATAACATTTCGAGCGTTTTCATTGGCTACATTTTCTTTGACTGACCAATCGGGTGACGTTATTTTGGTGAAATGACGTCGTCAATATGAATGACGTCACGTCAGTACACAACTTTTTGGATTTATCAACATGTTTTGGTAAAATTAAAAGATTTTTGTTTCGATCTGACACTCGTTGTCATTTTATACCATATTTTATTAAACTCGTCCAGGACATTCGTTAGTAAGCTAGCCAAAAGTCTCGCTTACTAACAAAATTCCTGATCTCGTTTAATAAAATATGGTATGAAATGACAACTCGTGTCAGATCCTATATATATATACAACGCCTAATTTTGTTTTGTTGATACACGGTTCCAGCAGGGTTCGATCTCACATTTACGAAATAGCACACTTCAATGGAAACTTTCCTGCGATGGACTAAATCAATCAATAGTGCGCATTCGCGTAGAGGTACTTCATGAACATTGCATTAATATCGATTTTACTACTACTACTAATTTTCCCGCGCCCGCGAAAAGTGTCACGGTGACAACTTTGTATAAGTATTAAACAAATATTTTACAAACAGATTATAAAAACGAAACCTATATGTAAAATAATCATTATTTTAATGAATACTTAATAAAATAAATTTTATTTTTGAAAATAATATAGAGCATAGAGATAATTGGACTGTCCATCTGTCCTCTCGTCCGCCTGTCTGTTTATATAACAGATAAAAAAATTTCAGTTGGGTCCAAAACAATTGTCATATATGAAATACAAACAATACTTCACAAGTCTAAAGTGATATTAGTGTAAACCTCTTTATTTTAGCTCGATTGCATCGAAAGTCTAAGGCTTATTGAGACACTCTCGAGTCTGTTTCCTGGGTAGAACCAGTACTTGGTGTCTTTGAGGGAGATGTTGAGAACGCTCCCAGAGTGGGGATCTAACCCGGGACCTCCCGATCGCTATAGGCGGACACCATATTCACCACGCCAGCGCGACCTCACTTAAAGTAATATTAAAGGAACATGCTCACAGATTTTTTTGATTTTTTTGAAATATGCCATTAAACGTCTTAACTTGGCAGATAAGAGCATCTGAACTAAGAAAATTCCAAGTATTATAACAAGAAAAGCATAAAAAAACTCGTAAAAATGTTGGTCCCACCGGGGTTGAGATTTCAGACCTCCGGATCAAAAATCAAACGCCTTATCCTCTCAGCCATTCCGATTGATACGTATACGTGTATTTTTACTGTATATAAGCACGTGTTTGCAACAATTTCAACAAAAACAACAGAAATCCTCCAAATTATTCCATCGTTTAGCGTTACAAACGCTTTATAATTTTGTCCATGTCAAGAACTGATTACTCACCAACGAAACGGTATTTACAGTATATTTATATTTCAGTAGTGTTATTTTGCGCCTTGATATACACTATTCTTTCTTTTTTGGAATCTGTGACAAAAAGGTTGAAAATTGTCAATTCGTCAATCTGTGAACAGGTTCCTTTACCTAGAAAGAACTAGGAGACCAGGCTCCGCTGAAACGGCTCTTTACCCTGATATGCCCTGATATGTTGTGCAACAATTTATTATAATAAGTGGACATATGTCACATTCATACATTTATTTGTATATACACATATTGATACCCGAACACAATGCAATATAATTACAATTATTTACTTATTGATGTTATACCCATGTACCGGAATAGATTCATGAGTTACTTTTTTATTTCCTGTATCCGTAAGGATGTACACAGAGACGTATCAAAGATTTAGTATATATAAAACAAATTGGCATCAATACAAAAGCTCGCATAATCACGAAAATCCACTGTGTACAGTTTCAAATTGCCTTGAAAATGAGACTTCATTCAGGAAATGTTATCCAGAAATAACAACGTTTTAGTCAAAGGAGGTTTAGTAATTTTGTCAATGGCAACTTGGTTTTTGCTGAAAATATACGGGATCACTGGGGTAAAAATTGCATCAAATCACATATATTGAAGATAAACCATACATTTTTCTTTTAAACAACGTGGTAATAATTACAGCCCATGAATTTTTCAGTATGCGTCTTTACACATATTGATGAAATAATAACAGCCTTCAAGATCTGTGTGATAAAAAGTCTTGTTCTGTGTAAATCTATAGGTCGGTTCTAATCATAGAATTGATAAGTCTCTGTGTCGATGTTATACATGTATAATAAATATATACACTAGCATACGTGATTTATCGTCTGTCATTATATTCTCACGGTTATTTTGAATACGTTGCCAACGTGTTCACCACACGTCTCTTAAGGGCATCTTGCCACTCGACTTATTTGTTGTTCTTGTTGTTGATAACGATGATTGATTGTTTCTATGTATTTTAAAATACACATAAACAGACAAAATGCTAAAATAATGCCACATTATCTGCAACACATGTACAACTCATCACATCGCAGCGTATATACAGTTAAAACACTTTAGACTAGTGAGAAACCTGATTCTGAAATAACTAGAACTATACGTAAATTTTTTCTTCGATATTCTTTTTCATAAATACTCGATGTAGCTTAAAGCAGTTAAAATATCTCGAGTAGTATGCCCGAAATAATCTGATGTATCAAACAAACTGTACACGTATTTTGTTATCGAGATTCTTGTTCATAATATGTCAATATAGCTTACATAAATAAAACAAATATCTCGAGTGAGAAGCCAGAATATATTAAACAATGTATATCCTTTTTTCCCTCGAGTTACATCTATTTTTTTTTACATATTTTAATGTAGCTTTATCAGCCAAATATGTTGAGTATGAAGCCCAAAACATTCTGATATATCAAGCAAAATATTTATGCATTTTCTTCGAGATTAATGCCTATACTCTCTTAATGTAGCTTATATCAATGCAATATTTCTGGTAAGAAACATGAACTATTATTACACCAAATAGACTGTACAAGCAGATTGTCTTTGATATCATTATACAATTTAGCTTATATCAGTCAACTATCTCGAGTGAGAAACAGGGACGATTTTGATACCAAACCTAACAAAATGTACATTTTGTGGTTCGTCGAGATTCTTTTTCATAATCTTTCAATGTAGCGTATTTCAGCCAAATAGGTCAAGTGAGATTTTCTTTCTGACGTCCCAAACTGTATATGATTTTTTTCTCCTTCTCTCACTTAATGAAGCTGATATTATCCAAATAATGAGTACTGCGGAATTGTTATTGTATCAACCAAACATTACACGCAGTATTGTTTCGAGATACGGTCCAATGTCAGCCAAATATGTTAAGTGTGATCCATGAAAGATTCTGAAATCAAACAAACCGCACACGCAGTGTTTTTCAAAAACCTTCTTCATATCCAAATATCTCTCGTCAGCATTCGTACAAGCAGTTCTTTGT
Source organism: Congeria kusceri (assembly GCA_027627225.1). Classification (NCBI taxonomy): domain Eukaryota; kingdom Metazoa; phylum Mollusca; class Bivalvia; order Myida; family Dreissenidae; genus Congeria; species Congeria kusceri. The sequence goes on from CM051035.1 coordinate 7,246,463, forward strand.
GATCCTCGTTAAAGTATCTCTCGATGTAGCTAAATCAGCCACATATATCGAGTTAGTTGGTGAAGGTATATTATTTACAATTTCTTCTCCAATTGTACATTAATTTCTTTTTCTCCTTCGTAATCACTTAATGTAGCTTATATCATCCACATATTTGATTGAATACTGCAGAAACGTTCTTGTATGAACCAAACTGTACACGCAGTATTTTATCGAGGTACGGTCCAGTATCAGCTCAAAATCTCGCGTTTGCTGGTGAATGTTAACTATTTACAATCACTTTCGGACATAGCTCTGCTGGACTCGAGTCTTCCTCGGCGACACAGGATCTCCGGAATGCTGGTTACAAGCTCATCAAATGTCGGTCTGTCCTCTGGTTCCCATTGCCAGCAATGCAGCATCACCTGGTACCTAAAGGACAAACACCTATTACTTATTATTAGGCACTAGTCTTTTGTTGTTGTTTCCGTATTGTTGTTGTTGTTCTTGTTGTTGTTGTGGTTGTGGGTGTTTGTTACAGTGCTGTTGTTTTGTAGTGTTCTCTTTGTTACTATTTGTTATTTAGGCTGTTATGTTGCTTTTGTTATTGTTTTTTGTTTTGCATATATATGTGTTCGTGTTTTTTGCTTTTCGGTTGGTTGTTCTTGTTGTTCTTGTTTTCATGTGTTCTTTCATTCATCAAATGGACAACAATTTTAAGCAGTTTAAAACATCGACAACTGACATTTAAAACCAGGACCACATCATTGGAACGTTAGAAGTTACATAGGGTGTTTACATCTCAATCCAGAGAACTAGCTACTAGAATACTTGAAACTCGAACGTACACACTTCCTATAAAGTCACCGCCTTATACCAAGGCCAGGTATCGGGGGCTTTACATCGGTTCAAATAAATAACAATGAAAATGAAATGCAGAGAACAAACCATGTCATATACATACACTTCTTCCGGACAGAAGTCTGGCTTCTCGAGCCGCCTGCCAGACTTCAAGTAGCGCATGATGTCCCAGTTATCCACGGCCGGGTAGGGGCACATACCCCGTGTCAGCAGCTCCCATAGAACCACGCCATACGACCACTGAAATATACACGATGACAAGAGCTTAAAATACAGAACAACGCCAATATTAATATACTGCAATGTCAATAATGTAAATATCATTGAAATTTCTGCATAGGTTCAATGACAATATCAGTGGAATGTCAATATCAATAAAATGAGTCAATATCAGTGAAATATCTGCATATGGCATGATTAGTGCAATTTCAATATCAATACAATTTAATTATTAGTGAAGCGATGTCATCATCAGTGCAATGGCAATGCTATAGTGCAACGATGTCAATCTACGGTAAGTGAAATGAAAATATCAGTGTTATGTCGATATTAGAGAAATGCCTATATACGCACTATGGCATCATCAATGCAATACCAATGTTAGTGCAGTTACGAAATCTGTGGAGTATCATGATAAGTGCTCTGTCAATATATAATATATTTAAAACAATTAGACATCTTTACAATTTGAATACTTCTCTCAATGCAATATGGTGTAGTTTTGTAAGATCAGATAATACACAATTCATTACAGTCTGAGTAATATAATATATCAGTTGTGTACGTACCACGTCCGATTTCGAGCTGAAATGTCCGAATTCAAGGCTCTCCGGACTCATCCACTTCACCGGAAGTTTCGTGGTCTTGTCGCAGGAACTGTAGTACTCCTTCTCGTACACGTCACGAGACAATCCAAAATCGGAAACCTTGACCGTCATATCGTCCGCAAGCCTACGAACGTAAGTAAAACCAATTCTTGATAAAATGAGAGTAAAATGATAGCTTAGTCAATAGACACTGTAGCTTCCAATCCCATGGCTAATGGTTTCAGTAAGAATCTTACAATAATGCCTACTGTATATAAGCGCTTTATTGGTTCTGATATTTAGCTACATGGTCTTCACAAAGTCAGATCTATAGTATTCTAGTCAAACCGATTATTGCTTGATATTAATTCTATGACTGATAGTAACCTGATGTGTTCTTTATGTTAAATATCTGCAGACATACTAGCAGTGACATAAATACCGCGAAACACAACACGATTCTTTACTTGTTGCTCATGTTATTTCAATTAACATTTCTGTATTTGTGCTAAATATCTTGTCTAATTACAATTACCAAAATCATTTTTCCAGCAGTGTATGAACTATTTAATTCGACGTGGTTTGAATATCGAGACCAGTTCATACAGTATTGGACCAGTAGGTTGTGAAAGAAGACGGTCCTGTGGGTCAACAGTTCCCACAGGTGAAGGTGAAACCCTGATTACGTAATTATATTGTGTTGTGCTTAGACACAATCGCTATACTTACATGCAGTTTCTTGCGGCTAAGTCTCTGTGTACAAATTTCAGTTCTGCAAGGTACTGCATTCCATTGGCGATGTCAACACCATACATGACGAGGTCGCGAACCCTTGGAACCTACCAGCAACAACGCCCATTTATATATTACTTTGTTAACTGTCATTCTATTCAGAAAATGTGTATTTGAAAAATAACTGCCCGATCATTACTGGGTTTAAAACCACACCTACTTAGGTTAATGTAAAAAAAAACATGAACATAATACAAATGTTTTGGCAAGACATTTTTGTCAAGAATTGATAAATCGGTTTCTTGAATGGCTAAGACAATTTTAAATAGAATCTAGTCGATCGGCCAATGCTTATCTGCAGCGGAAAACGTATTGAACATGCACAATTACCGACAACCAACGCCTACGTTATTGAAGTTGTGAAATAACAAATACATCAGGCAGACTCAATGACCGTAAACTATCGCCTACATTGTTGACGTTGGAAATGTAGGAGAGCAATAATGTGAATGTAATAATCTGTGGTCTTCAAATTTTCATTATACAATATTTTAAACATAAGAATGCTATGAGGGCACTTAATGGACGTAGCTTAATGTATTCATTCAGCATGCACAATGACCGTAAACCGTCGCCTACGTTGTTGACGTTGCGAATGTAGGACAGCAGGTCGCCGCGTTCTAGGAAGGGAAGGACGACTAAGGGAAGCCTTTCAAATCCGAAGCAGATACCGATAAGTTGCATGACGTTCTTATGCTCGAAGTCCTTCATGATTAGAGCCTCCTTAATGAACATGTTAACGTCCAGATCCTTGGGGTTGTTTCCTGTCATAGCCGGAGGAGGGTTATTGTAAAAACGGAGTTTCGGCGAATCTTGGTCAAAATGTTTTTCTTACTTTAGATAATTATGTTAAATCTTAATAAATTCCTCAATCATTATAATATCTAATTCATTCCAATTACCAATAAATACACAGACACGTAATCAATGATGTAATGATGGTTTATTGAGTTCTACAATATAGCTGAGCTTCTGTATTCAATAAAACATAACATATTGAACCAAAATGCAACGACAATTCAATAAATATAAACACCTTCCAAAGTACCTATACATTTGTGATCTAAACATTCACCAATTAACTGATACACATAATTGACTAGACCATTATTGTATATACATATGCAATTTGTATATATGAATCATGCAAGACATACTGTGCATAGTCTTTGCAGCGACAGGCAATTCCACTTTTTCTCCAACTCTTCGAAGGTAGGCCTTGAAAACTTGACCAAAATGTCCTTTAGAGAGAAAACGATTTTTGTGAATATGTTAAATGCTACCATGAAAGAAAAATATTGTCAAAGAAAAAGATTCTTTACCGAAAAATGTTTTCGCGCTGAATACGTTTAAAACAGAAAGCAAACTGTACATAAGCATTATTGACAAATGATATCTATAGCGAAGCATTAAGGTCTCTATACTAGTATCGTCCCTTGAAAGCCAGAATGTGGTATTAGCATAAGTGCAAAAAAGGCTGATAACTCCTTCTGGCTCTCATGGGACGAAGGCAATATAGAGGTAAATGGTGCTAGATATCTAGTTGTAAACATAAATCAAACATATACTCAATTTTATTCTCAACTGAAATACTTTCGAAAACGTCTGACATATATACACCAAAACGTCAATTCACTTTTTTAATTTGATAAATAGGCAAATAAGTTAAACAAAATTTCGTTTAAACAACAAACCACATTTCGCCTCTCGAAAGCCAGAAGTTGTCATAGGCTGGACGGTTTATAACTTATGGTACACGTTAACATATTTACAACTTTAATGATCCCACATATACGCCTACCTTCGCCAACTGGCTCTCCGAGGATGAGACAATCGCTGTCAATGAGAAGGCCCTTCTCTTCCAGGACCGCCAGAATCTCTGGGTCCATCTCTGTCAGAAGTGGGGTTGTCTCTTTGGCGTCCGAGCTGTGCTCCTGGCCCGATGTCAACTGCACAACGAGGCGCTGCTGGTAGTCTGATACAAGGAATTTGAAAAAAAGACGGGTCTGCATCGGTTATTCAGAGGCACGGGTCCAAATACGCGACCGGGATTAAGTCCAGTACGGTAAAGCAATGGGCAAAAATAATGGCTTAGTTAATGGTCACCAATACGAAAACAATAAGATGTAATACAAAATACACGACATGGTTTATGTCAGTTTTGGTGCAGCATGTCAAACAGGGAAACGCGGGTAGATGCAATGTAGTTACATTAATACATTTATCAACGTGGTTTATTTATCAATGTATGAATACCTATCGTTGCCATTGATTTTTGTGGGGCTCGATGCTTAGTTTAACTCACAAGACATAAACACAAGCATCAATAGTATCATTAACATAAATATAAACTAGAGTTTTCGTTGAACAGAGAATTAACATAAACGATTAAATGTCGTCATGCAGGTACATTTTATCAAAAGGCACTTAAAGTTAAGCATTGAAACACGAGTGTTCTAAACATTATACGCACCATTTTGTCGATTCTGCAGTACATCGGAACCGTGACTCTCAGACAGGCCCTCAAGTGACAGGACATGGTCGTCCTGTCGGAAATGCACGTTGAAGGAGTCGTGCCGCAAGCGTCGCGACTTGTACCTGTTAACATGTTTAATATTCGGTAAGTTTGGTTTGTAATTGTTTTGCCACTTTTTTGTGAAACTCAAAGAACCGAACGAAGAAGTTCGCATGCTATATTTTGGATTGAAGTTTGTAGTTCTGTGTTACAAATTGATGAAAGTCCCAATATAATTGAAATAATAGGTAAAGAACGAGTAGAAGTTTACTATTAAATATATTTCACTAAGTCATGTCATCATGTCTTAGTAACTCAAAGCATTTTGTTAAGCTTTTTTGATTTTTCGTACGATTATGTAATATATTCCGACAAACCAAATGTAATAGCAAATCGACTGGTGTAATGTGATGGTTTTGTAAATTCCGTACCTGCTGAACTTGACAATGGAAAAGACGATGCAAGCTGCGACCACAAAACAGCCGATGACAGCCCCAGCAATTATGAAATATGTAATGTAGATGTTGTAAGCACGTGGCGGCGAGACCAGTGGTAACTCTTTTTTAGACAAGGCCACCGTTCCGACGTCATAGTCCCGAAAACCAATGGAACACTGAAAATGTCCATTCATATAAAACACTTCGTATACCTTAATGACCGAGAGAATAAACGCAGTCACAAATACATTCGAGCGAAACAAATTCTTCATTTAATACATTTCGAAATTTGCATAAAAGTACTTTGCATAATCAATTGCATATTTTTTTTTTTGTAAAATCAATTGCATGATTAATTCTTTATTAAATAAAGTTTGGCTTGCATATACAAGCCAGCCCTGTTCAATGCATCTATGTGTTGTGTTTGTTGTCCCATAAATTAACTCAGTAAAGGGAGAGCGGAAAATATAAAATGCTTCACTCGCAACGCGATGTCAGAATTTTCAGAATTTTGGATTCGCGTAATTACTCTTGGCGTATCTTACGATACGAAGTTACGCGGAATTGCGGCTGATACCCGCCACTCTATGTGCGTTCGCTCAAATGTTTAATACAGAGTACAGTTAATTCGTGGAGATATTTCGCACAGGATATCAGGTTACAGCGAGTCGATTCGCGTCAAACCGAATCAACGCGAAAAAGGTTTGTTCTGGTTGAGCCGCAATGTAAGGTCACACGGTGTGTAAAGTAAAGTTATGAAATACACGCAAGCAACACCTGTACTGGAAGATATTTTCCGTGTGGAAAAACGTGCTTGTCAATTTCCACTTCACACACAATGCTTTCATTCACACTTCTCACGAGGCAGGGAATTGCAGTGCTAACTGTCACACGGAAGTTTTCTATTGGAATCAACGACCAGCCTTTGCTCTATAAGTATACAACACAAATGGAGGGGTGCATGTTTATTTAACCACCCACTTCGTTTGATTTATTACTTTGTATTCCAATTATATTGCGTGTAATTGATTTGCTACCAGTAGGATTATAACTGAGGTAACTTGCTTATAAATACGAGCTATAAATATAAATTATAGCTATATATTTCAGTTGATTAAGTCAATGCCAAGACCAGTGTTGGATAGTTATATAGAACAGTTGTTCATTGCAAATGTGCTTTTAACCAAGTGTTACTGCCATCAATAGATTTAAAATCTCCACTACATATAAGACTGGAAAATATAAGAAACACTGCATATAACTAATAGTAGACCATTAAAAACATAGATATTATTATAGTGTTTTTGTATAATAATGACATCGTTAATATTCACTATACTATAGAAGACATTAAGGTACATTTATCCAGTTGTGTTTAAACTAAAATAACACCGTTAATAATAAATACTAACGACAACAACAAAGTACCTGTATCTCAAGAAGCGGTCTTTCATTAGAGACAAGGGTAATGTTTCTTGTGCTCTTTTCCAAAATAGGGTCATTCATAACTCTGACATGACCAACACTGCTGTTGTTTAACCAACCATAGTTGTTCACCAAGACAGCATTGTAAACGGCTTCCACTTTGCTAGAGTCTTGTAACTCGCCCGTGATGCAGACTAATGAAGAATTTTCATACGAACATGTACCAGGATTCTGAAGTAAAGATTCGAAAAACAAAGCTTATTATGTATTTTCTCAGCAGTAATTGCCGCCTTGGTATTGTCTATATTTTCTATTTTATCTGCTTTCACCATTGCAAAACGCCAACGAAGAGATATAAACTTCATTATGTGATTATACTGTCAACTTTTATGTGCTAAGTGCTTATAAACAGTGATCAATTTATGTCAAACGTATTAATTTAAAGTCTAAAGTTATATTTAATTCATTTAATTTTATTTCAAAGTTAACATGGTAAACGGAATAATGCTTACGAAACAAGTTTTTGTTACGGCAATGGCGATCCGTTATGTTTATTTCATGCAGCTGAAGGAGCTAGAAATGCAAATACATAACATGCCTTATTACAAAGAACAAAGGACGAGTGCGGTATTTTGAAGAAGGAAACATATTGAAGACGGAAATAGAGGCATATAAGAAAGAAGTATGTCATGAAACAAATCATTTTAAGACGAAGAAGCAACGACGAAGTCCCAACAACAATGTTGAATACATTTATGTAATCTCTGTTAAGAGTGCGCAATATTCATTTCCAAAGAATACAGTTCAAGATGATTGTACATGAACAAATTACAAAATGTCAATTTAAACATTCCAAAGAATTAAAATAAATCACCGTTAAAAGCGTGAAGTTATTACCTATGAATTGGCAAAATGAAATGTTCAAATAGCAACATACAATCATGCAACGACTGTGCCCATATGCATACAGAAGTTGTCATAAAAACGAACAGCAGTAGATTGGTGCAGTATACCAGGAAGGCTTGTCAGGTCCGCAGTCATGCAGACAGGTAGTGTGGAGTGTCACTGGATGCCATTTCTGGCTGCCATTTAGGCCACTGGTATGATTTCATGTCAAATATATTTTAACAAACATACCACCAGGAGACTGCCTCAAAATTATGGGCAGTGCAATATATCAGTTTTTATATGCTTTTGGTGTTTAGACTGTTGGCGGAAGCCAACACTCTATTGAGAGGGGACTTTCGAAAACAGGTATCGCGGAAAACTACTTCTTTTCTTTGCAGGCTATTAGTCAGTAAATCGAAACCAGAATGGGTCCTTCTTCAAAACAGCAAACTTTCACAATTTCTTTGGCTAAGAAGCACTAACAATCGGTGCGCCTAACTACTACGCTTTATCGATTATTCTGGCCCTTGCAGATTGACTTGTTAACTGGCATGTATATAATTCCGTTTGCATAAGATAATTAGCTCGAACAAAATAATTTTTCGTTACTTACAAATAAGTTTTAATTAAGATGTCGGATACTATTGAATAAGAAGCCAAATTATGAAGTTTAAAGGTGGGACATTGAACTTCATTCAAACAAATGTTTCCTTTTAGCACAAATGCACTCATAATTCACATGCTTTTAGTTTCTTTTGTCGCCAACAGTCTTTCTACGCTGTCAGCGTTTTGAATAGTTTATGGAATTGTTACTAGATATACAGCGCTTCGTTCGAACGTTGGCCTAAATGTCCATGCGATCGTTCAATAACTAATGTTTACAAGTAAGGAATTGTTCTTTTCCAGCGGCATGTATATCATAGAGAAACTACGACGTCAATAAGAAATGCTTTTATAATTGCGACAATCAGTTATAGTTGCCTATAGTATAATTCCGTACGGACGAGCACCAAAGTCACTGTGAACAATGCAGAACAAGACAAGAGAAAACATGTAAACCCAACAATACCAGTATCCAGTGCATATTATGCCCAGTGTTGTTTACTGCAGTTAGATGTACGTTGATACCAAGGCCCTTGAGCCTTTCTCCGGTCACCGTAATCTTTATACCACCGCTATAAATCATAACCATGTTGTTACATTATATCCAGATTTTAAGAGTGCTGCACACTTTTTGACCCACAAACGTTTCTCCCCGCCTGGTTTAGCCAATACAGAAATATTAAATATATTCTGAAGTTCAATATATTTTTGCAATATACAAAATATTCAACAACATACCTGGCTGTAGTGACCGTTGGAAAAATCTTTTGAAACTCGGGATCGGCAATGTACTTAATGGTAGCCCCAGACAAGTCTGCGTCATCGATGCGTAGTGAGAGATTGTAAACACGTTGCATATTCTGTTCAGGAGTCCGACATGTAATTGTAACATCCAATAGCCTGAAAAATGTATTTCATTCGTTGGACTGTTACTGCAATTGGCGCTAATTCGCGTTTGGGATTAGGAATTAAATATTGTTCTTTCTTAAAAAGTACAAGCCAGAAGTATTGCCTTCTTAAAATTTTCGTTTGCTTTTAGGTCAGGTCTGTTTGCGTGTTCAAACAGTCGGACATTTAAACCAGTACAAAATTTGATGATATTGTAACTATAAACATACGTGTCCTTGTCTGTGATATCACAGCTGGCATGGCCAATGGCGATGCTCCGGTTGCTTCCTATATTGAGGTGTCGTCCACTCAGTATCATCTGTACCCCCCCAGAGAGCCTGCTGATAGCCTGCTCGCTAATATTCAGCCAAGGTTCCTGCAATGGATACAATATTGTGCAGATTTTTTTTCCGAAAACACTTTTGTGTAGAAATGTTCCTGTCAGTGTTTTCCCGAATACACAATTGTATAGAAAGTTTACCCAAATATTCTTTGAACAAACACAAATAAAAATCAATGTATACCTTTTGCAATTCATTGCAGTTCAATGTATTATAATTTGTACTTGTTGCTACAGTACATAATAAGATTTCAAAACAATTTCTGTTATTACTTCTACCAAAACAACAAGATATATGAGTCCCAATTACACACAATTATGGTTAGAATATATGTTAAACATAAAATACACAAAATACAACGATTACATTTTTAACGCATGCATGTTCAATGCAGTACGAACCAAGTAATTAAACACCGCCACTGGTGTAACGGCTTCCCCATTGACCGGGAGAGTCAACGTCCTTGACCACAAAGTCCTGCTTTCATATGAAATTCCTGTGATATTCACACGTACAGTAACGTAAAAGGCATTGCTGTCTTCGAATACAGACAACGGAGGAGTAAAACATATCAACCTAGAAAATAAAAACGATGTCACATTGTATGCAACAAATACATCAGTCATATAACTTGCATATTTCAGTTTAATCATAAAAATAGAGAATACTAGGTTAGTGTTGAATACAGATCAGTTTATTAAGTTTATTTGAATCGTATTATTAAGAGAAGGTTACCTTATTTGGTTTTGTAGACGTAAAAATGTATAGACTACGATTTTAAATGTATGAAAGTATAGACTCCAATATACCTGTTTGGAAGCTGGCTTCGGTCAACCTCTCTACACGAGTTGTTGCCTATGAAGACACTGGCCTGCACCGTCGTATCGACAGAACCGAAATGTCCTTGAATGGTAAGCCTGGTGCCACCGGAAGTGGGTCCCGTGACAGGTCTTACCTGAATTGATATATTTGGAAAAATGTACCGGAGTGATAGGCAACTATTGCATCAGTATGTATGTTTATTATATGTTTTAAATCAAACAGTTTTTGGCATCTTTGGTATCTACTTTCTGTATTCTATTTATTGATACAATGACATTTTGCTATATTAAATAAAATTCTTATTACAAAATAATAGTCACCAAAACGCCCATGCTTGAAACGGATATGACCGAACATACCAGATCTATAATCGGTGGGCAAAAAGCTTCAAAATATTTGGTATCATTTTCTATAGCCATGGTTTGGTCGACGCAAGCTCCATGCCCATTACTTGAAATCCTCCACTTGCACGACATCAGCTCTGTCTGGTCCTTGAGACACGCCGCACACTCTGTGTGTATCCCACAGTCATCCATTGCCAGCTTGATGACCTTTTAGTCGTAATTATTGTTATCGCTTGATAATATTCCCGTAAATTAATTGTGCTTAATTTGTATTCGACATTTAACATTGTGTTGTAAAATATTAAGACAGAAGAAGAAATTCAAGGAAGGTTGATGACCTTATTATAGTTATTGTACGGTCCTGAACAACTGCGAAACAGATCACATATGGGCTTTACTCGTAGAAGGTAATGGATGAATATTGAAATAAAAGCCTGTTCGCTTCTTGGGAATGAAAATATGGATGGAAATGTCCTTTAAAAAACTGCAAGTACCTTGCCCATGGAAATATAGAAAACTGCCCTGCCCGCCGGGTCCATTGTGAGACTTTCTACACGTGATGAAGTGGGGGTCACCGACAATAGGTCGTCCAGCCTGTGATACTTTTTGTTAAGTACGGTCTATAAAAGGAAAATGTATAACCAAAAATAGAATTTGTACGCAACATAGTTATACAATATCGCATTTGGAGGCGTCCAAAACCTCGGCCACTAACCGAAAATTGTATTATGCTACTAATGACAGGAAAAACCTCTTGCAGTTTTATCTTAGTCCCTAAAATACATATATAGGTTTTACCGCATCACATCATATCGAATAGTAGCTTTTCATTGCGTTTCATTTGTTTCGTTTTGAATTCTTTATTTTGTTTTATAGTAAATTGACAAACACACAAACACCGACCTTTAGAATGGTGCCGTTGTTAGTCCCTAGGATAAACAGGACATCACCTTCATCCCCGTCATTTCGGGCGGTCAGGCAGGTAATGTTGTGAAGGAACGTCAGTGGGCGGATATTGGTGGTCAGCGTCCCGCTGGTCAACACACGGTTGTTTTTGTGGGTATATCCGCATTTGATGTTCGTAAGTGTCTAAAATAAACGTCTAACTATAAATTGCAAAATATAACAGCTCTTGTTAAGATACTATAAATATCGTCCGTCCAAGTTTATAAAATGAAGGATTAAGAACTGCGTAAAATGGGTATTCAATTTTGCAGGTCGTGAGCGCTATTCTCCAATGTTCATAATCATTGTATGGACAATTGACATTGGATACGTAAACGTTACATGAACGATTCACTTACAAACATTGATAAGCGTACACATCCGCATGATTATTACGAGGGTGTACATTTGGTGGCGATGTCGGGCAAATTAATTTTCAAAAATAAATTATTTGGTTTAAAGCTCGGCCACATTATATGTGGCTTTAAAAATATACATTCTAAAAATGAATCTACACAATAATGACTCGGTTCATTGAATTTGAAAGCACTCATTTCGATATAACGAAGGGTTAAATTTGTCCCGCATGCATACATGTAGTAGAATGTTTGCCAAATTGTGGGGCAATTGCCTGGTGTACAAAATAAAACAAGAATATCGAAAGAAATGATGGATGCACACCGGCGCCGTTTTGAACCTATGGACCTGATTGAAAGCTCGACACGCTGTCATTTTAAGACAAACATTTGTGTAAAGTGATTTTAATATCCATCTATTTATGGCCAAGTTATAAGTCCGGAGAAGCAAAAAGCCAATATCAATTTTGACCATTAAGTTTGATCTTGACCTTTGACCTACATTCCTGGTTTATGTGCGTGGCATGCCGTCATTTAAGCTAACATTTGTGCCAAGTAATTCAAAAATCCCTCAATCCATGGTTATAGTCTGGACAAGTAAAAAGCTAATTTCGACCTTTGCCATCTTAGTGTGACCTTGACCTTTGTCCTACAGACCTTGTTCATGTGCGCTTTGTAAACATTTGTGCAAAGTACTTTTAAAATCCATAGACAGTCAAAGCTCGGACAGGCAAAATGACAATTTTGACATTTGGACCCTAGGCGTGATCTTAATCTTTGAATCAGGGACCTGATTCAAGAGCGTTACACACCAACTTATTGCAGCAAACTTGTGCGCCAAGTAATTTTAAAATCCCTCCATCCATAGCTCTTGTTATTGTCTAGACAGGCAAAAAAGCCAATTTATAATTAAAGGGCAATTACACCCTGAAAAATCATCAAATAATATGCGAATGTCCTCTTGGTAGGAATAGTGCATATACTGTTTCATTGAATTTGAATGATTATTTCCCGAGATTTAATAACTCATGAAAAATAATCAGACCGGAATGACCTTACAATATACGCATTTCCACCTGGTAAGGGTGCTGCATATCAAGTTTCATTGAATTTTAGTCATTAGTTTCTGAAATCTCACGCGCAAACGAAGTAAAGGTCGGACAAAAGGACGGACGGACGGACATGGACTAGGATTGATAAACTGATGGCGGTAGAATTAGAATTCAGGCGGACGGACAAAGCGTTGACTATAATATTATGCCAACCCCCTTCGGGAGAATAAAAATCAGATCTGCAGGCAGGAAAAATGAAATTATTGAACAGTAGCTACGGATATATGTCAAAGTAAGTGCATAGTGGTGCGGTCGTTACTGTATATTAACACAAGTTTCTATATTTCTTAAATGATGTACATATATCATACAATGAAAGTGTATTTCTATTTTAAGAGCATTGCCACTGATATCTGTTCGAATATACTGACAATAGTGCCATTATTGCCCTGAACGAATTTGCTGCTAACTGCTGCAAACATGTGCACGCCAATTAAAACGTTTTGTCATTAAAAATAGATAAAATGATAAAATATAAATGCATACGTGTACTCGTTTCGTTGAGTAATATTTTCAACAAATTTTTTGTTTCCTTTCTAAAGCAGCAAACATCAATCATTGAGAAATAATTTGTTTCAAACACGTATATATCGATCATTAATTTCTAAAAAATTACGCAACCATAAATGAACGTTTTTTTTTTCAAGCTAAACCAATGTAATGTAACGGTCATTACTAAATCCATTACACATGAAATCATCATAACATTTAGATAAATGATTTTGAATTTGAAACAACATATATTGCATTTTGTTTTGTTTAAACATTATGTATTTCTTATTCAATAGGCAAATAGCTAAATACGTATAATATTCTTATTTACTTTCTCCACTTAAGATGAACTCTTCACATATAAACGGTAGTGTTGCATAAAACAAAATAAATATATATGCATGAAACAGAAATACGTAATAATAAGATTTATAGTAAGAATAAGGAGTGGAGGATTGGTGAGATCTGTATTGCCGAATAAATTAACTTTGAGGTCTACGTTGCGACGCATTCTAGATACATTTGTTAATTAATTCAGTTATTTTACGGTATAATACGGGCATATAAAAGAAAGTGGTTGTTGGATTCAATATCGCCACAGGATTGTTAAGCGCATTTGATTTTGTTCTTATTCGCATATAAAGTATTTGCAGATTTACAATAATTTTAATAAAGACTAACAATACTTGGGGCCTTAATATAGAGTCCTTGGGAACACCTGTCTAGTATTTCTTGGATTAAAACATCAATAAAAATGCCGTTGGCTTAACTCAAGGGGATGTATTGTCCCATTTATTGGTTCCACGTATTTTACTAACCAGTTTATTTATGCAGACAGATCAACTAGTAAAAGATAAACCAGGAAAATATTAAAATCTGAAAATATAAATTGTTACTACAATATGATAGTAATAATTCGGATAGGAACGAACCTTAAACCAGGTGGAGTGGGGTTTGTTTATTAATTTCGACTACAAGCCAGGAAACGATTTAAGTTTTGTTTATGTATAATATTATATGCAATTATTTGCCGGTTTCAAATAAGTGTACATGTTTTACTCTTTATTTTGGTAATCAGCAGATCCAAGTGATGATTCATGCCTGTGTAGCTAATTGAGATGTGTTGAATTTGATAACGCATGTTTACCAGTCGTTCTGTACACGCCGGTGGCACTCCTTCTATCCAGTCTGGCGCGGAACCATTAGCGTTGTGAAAACACTGATGTATTTGGTCGTCGAAAAAGTTACCTATGTAGTGCACATTGTACACACACATTACGGAAACGTCATGGTGTGTTCCACCGTGAAACATAACGTACAAGAACTGTCCATCCTGGGTCGTCAGTGTTGTTGCCGCAGCTATGGCACTGTATCCATAACACTCTATCTTCGCCTCCATGTAAGCCCCAAAGTCGGTGTCATTGGCACAAATCTGTATTATGTAACCGATCACTGCCCCGTCAGCTGTTGGTCTATTTTTCAAGAAGTAAGTATTATGTGTCATATTGACATCGATGGCATAAAAGCCATGTACATATCGAAAGGACACGTTGGGCTTTGCTTTTATATAGAGCAAGTCGGGTTTTATCATTGGATGTTCGTAATGAATATTAAAATGTGTGGGATGAGTCGCCGATATGATCCGCCTGGAAAGTGCGTAGTGACGGCTGCATGAAGTAGCTAGATTGTTCGAACTTTGCTCAAGCAAGGCAGTGTCATTGCAACCAGAATACATTCCGTTGGTTGTTGGCGAAATTGCCGAGAAAATACTTAGATACCTCGATGGACTATGTACAATCATTGCAGACACTGGACCTCCAAACTGCGAAGATGTTATTAGGTCGGTGGAGTTCAACTTGTATTCAGAAGAAATATTCGAAGCTAAATGCAGCAGGCAAGGAGCATCGTACGCAGACCCGCACACAATCAGAAACTGCTTTTGTTCAAGCGTTATCAGTTCAAACACGGACGGCTGAGAGTCGCTAGGACTTCCGGGTTTCCAAGCAGAGCCGTTCACTCTAAAGGCAAGATTAGATAACTGAAGTGACAAATTTTCGAGCTGCATCAGAGAGTCCCCTGTGTGTACATATACACGACCCTGTTGACCCACCAAAACGCGGTACGCATTCTTGTCCGTTGCCTTCAACACTTCCATAAAACTTCCGGATGATAATTTAGTAACCGTAAATAAAGTAATCCAAAAAAATCCAATCATTTTGAAGCCTCCGATTACGACAATGTAAACATGCAAAATGAGCTTTAATTAAACACGGAAAATAATATGTTTCGATAATAAACTTTCCTTTTCCCGATATGGCTACCAAAGATCATGTGCTTCATGTCAGATCATTGAACTATAGTATGTGCCTATTGAAATAAAATTAACAATGGCAGTTTAACCAGGACATTAATTGATAGCGTGGCTCTTAAAATCCTCTTGAAGGTACTTCAAATTTGATGTTCTATACAATAATATAAAATGTTATTCACAATTGTCTCTGGTGCGATTTTACTTCTCTTTTCCGCGTCGTCCGTGCATTGCCATTTCCTTGACTTTGATGGACACAGAATGACTGTCACTTAAAAACAAGATACCAGCATTTAGGGAGAGCATCTTGTTGACAGTCGCACTAATCGTTCGGTATGAAGATTTTTATCATTGAAATAATCGACGCGTAGTCAATTAATATTGAGTTGCTGTGTATAATTCGACGTGGGTACAGCTGTACGTAATAGTCCGCGCGATGCCTGATAAGCCTCGACTAAATCTAGGCTTGGAGAATGAGATATATGTTATATTCTGTATATCGTTGAATTATTATCAGTTGAACGTTGAATAAGCGTACTTACACAAACTCTTGCATATTACAACAAATATTGAAACATTGTTAAATACGCAGGTCTTGTTTAATACAGATTTGACAAACATATATTATTTTTAAAAATGTGGTGAAATTAGTAGTAGTAGAAAATCGATATGAATGAATTGCACATGATGTACCGTTACACGTATGTGCGCCATTGATAAGCGTTGCAATGCGTAGAGAAATTTTCATTGAAGTGCGCGATTTCGTAGGCGTGAGTTCGAATAAAACTGGATCCGTGTATCCACAAAAAAGTTTTCGTCTTAACGATCAAATCAATGTATTGTCGCTACTCATGAAAAATGGTTATAATATTTACATTTCATCAGCCACGGATTTACCCGTGGCAAGTTTGCTCCATATTTTCAATTACATTTTTCTAAAGTAGTAGAACAGTTTGAGAATTGTGTTATATTTGAACAAATATCCGATTACCGGTAGTAAGTTCACTGGAAAGACGCTGTTTAATGTATTCTCTTTAAACACAATAACTTCTTTGCATTGTCTAGATGAAGGTTTGGTTTCGGTCCGGTTTTTGATTTGATGGATGGGTTTTCATTTTAGTTTTAGTTGTGTTGCGCATGGCATGATTTATAGATGTTGGGTTTAGCTCGGTTATGGGTGTAATGATAAACTTAAATCAATCTGTTGGTTAATGATTTGCATTGCACTTGCTCAAAAGTATGGTTAACTCAGATGCATTCCAGAAGTTACTGAGTGCAAATCTTTCGTTATTCACTACATGCACAACTAATGACATTAGCAACAAACATAGCAAATTGCATGTAAAGCAAAATTATTTATCGAAAATAATAAAGAACAAACCAGTGAATCATTGAAAAAAAAAAGAAAACAAGTGAATAATGTGATAAGTATTTTATTCATTTTCTTTTTTTTATTTCTCACATGATCCGTTGTCTTGCAAAAGTTTCCTCGTCGCCATCCATTGATTTCTTCCTCATTTACACAATGGTAGGTTAAAATATTTCAGTTGGTCATGGTCTTGCTCGGTTGTTATTCAATGAAAACTTCCTTACCATGTACCTTGAGTTTCATTGTACACTTAAAAATTAAAACGTCCTGTAGGTGTTCTCTTGAAATGTTTTTATCTTGTCGCCAGTTTTACTCTTAAAGTTAAAAAAAAAGATTGTTAATATCTATGTCTATTTGCATGAGATGTAAATTCAATAATTTGTTACGATAATAAAGATATGGAATCATTTTAGAATGTACAAACTATTACATGTATTTAATACAATCTAGTTATTTCCAAAAAAAATTGTGCTAGGAGGAAAATTACCTGCGCAGTTCATAAATATATATTTTCGAGTATAGAAATTTACTTATAAGAAATTTTGGACTCTAAACCTGGACTTCCTGGAGTAACATACGTGTGATGGCTGCATACATCGCCATGAAACCCGCGTTGGCAATAACGCATGCTGTGGTTCTTAGTTTGGCATCAGTGGTCGGGACCTTCGGCAATATTCTTGTCATGTATGTGGTCGCCTCGAAAAAGATTTTTCGTAACGTGGAATCGACGTTCATCATAAACCTAGCCGTCTCGGACTTGTTCGTTACGGCAGTAACCAATCCGATCAGCGTGCTAGGTAAGTCATCTTATTAGGCACATCGTTGTTTCTGGTGGATTGCCATTAATTGCTGTATTAATCATTAAACTTGAGTATTAAAGTATTTGTGCTTACTTTTGATTAAAGAAACTCTAAAGTAGTTCTTTGTCGTCATAAATTTACTAAGTATGCAAGTGTGTGTATTCAACTTAACAAATGATTAAAGACATTTGTATCAATAGGTTTATCATTATAATATGTAAATGTACACCAATCTCTAGTCAGTACTTAAAGCTAAACAGGCGTGTATTAATAACAGAGATATACATATAAACATATTTTTAATTTTAATTTTGACAATGTTCGCTCCAAACTAACTATTTTATTTGCTACCGACATTTACAAGATTTAGCTATTATTTTATTTGCTGAGATAACTATTGAAAGGGTCCATCAATTTAGTTGTGTGACAAATTACATCCTCTTAATATGGAAACGTGTTCAGAAGGTATTTGATTTTTATGATTCATCTATTGAACATAAACATGCTTTGTCCATCACCAATCATTATAGTGAGCAAATCAGCTTAATCCGGGGAAAACAGTTCCGCTTAAATGGATTGAAAATTGCTTCCGAAAATTGGGTGAAACGACAGTTCTATCTTATATATTATTGATAGACTTTTACTAAATGTTTGTCACGAGTTATGACACTAATACAAAAACTTTGATAGCTTATCTTTTTGAAAATTATTTTTACATTGTAAAATCATTATCATCTATATTATATAATAAGGAATATTGAATTAGATTTTTAGTTTTCTCTCTTGACCCGGCATATTTGATTGGTACAGTTGCTGAGACGATATTTTGACAAACGAATCTTAACGACAGTCATCAGTCATAAAAAACAGGAATAGTAATTAATTATACCACTGCTTATAAATGTTATCGTATGTTATTTGTATTTGCAGCCAAAATAGAAGGCGAGCAGTACATCGACACTATACCGGGGCTATGTGTCGTGGTGGCCTCTCTTTGTACCATCTCCTGCGTGTCGTCATTGACAACAATCATGGTGATGAGCATCAAGAGATACGTGTACATCTGCGCCCCTAAATACAGGAACATATTTTCCAGTCGAAGTGCAATTTTGTATTGCGTTGCAATGTATGTTCTCGGCAGTTTCCTGTGCATTTTGAACCTATTTGGTGTTGGCGCCCATGGCTTTGACAAAAAGGAACATATGTGCATTTGGATCAGAATGGCTACGCATCCATATACCATAGTGTTTGCAGTTGTTATGGTATGGATTCCGGCTATTATAACAGGCGTTTTTTTTTTGCGAGTGTATCTCTATGTTCGTTCAAAAACCCGTGCCGTAGACCCAGGCAAGAACCATGACCGCACTCCCAATAAGTCCTCGCATGTAAACGTCGCCAAGTCGTTTATTATCATTTACCTGGTGTTTATTATTTGCTGGGCGCCCTACGCGCTTATCATTACGCTGGACTACGATAACACCTACCCGGAAGATCTTCACGTGTTTATTGCTGTGTTTGCGCATCTTCATCCATCTTTCACGTGGATCGTGTATTATGCGACAAATAAACGTTTTGCCTCTGCTTATCGAGAAATATTACAATCATGCAAACGCCATATTAATCAAATAAATTAATTGAAAAAAATAAGTGCATCATATATATATGGCAAGAGCACAGGCGCTTGGTTGTTCAACGAATAAAAAATCCTTGTCCTATATATATAAATACACAAGGTAGCTCACTCGCCATTTTCTATCGTAACGGAAGCCGAGTGGCGGGTCATTGGCTGGTTTCATTGTATACAATTATGTGTTTGATTCCCGAAATCTACTAGAACGTAGCACATGCATATAGGACCGGGTACTTCTTAAAATTATAATCAGTCAATGAACTTCTGTTAGGGTAGAAAATGGGGAGTGAGATACCTTGCGCATAGGGAATAAGATTATTTTGTATTTGTTAAACTATAGTCCGTTCGTTTCCGTAACCTTATATCGGCAAAATGTAAACAGGCGATCGCTCGTTACAGATTAAAATACGAAATGTGAGTTTAAATTTATTTAGCATCCAATTCAAGGCGTATAATTAAATGGTCGAGAGGTTAAGGCAGTAGCTTTCGGATCGTGTGATTGTTCGAATCCGTTCTCGGTCTTAACTCTTTTTTGTTTAATTTGTGTATAATGGTTATTAAAAAGCTTTTACACTTTTTTTTTCGCTTTGTTGCTTACTTATTGCTTTGAACAAAAAATATATTGAATAATATTTAAAACATAAAAATAACAAAAAAGACGATATGTATCTTACACATTAAACACATTAAAAGGCAAATATGTTGTTCTCGCAAAAAATGGACACCAATTACAGTTGCAACGTCTATTTCGTTTTTTAGCCCTGAAAAAACACGATTGAAATGCTTATTTGAGTGCCAGGTCGTTGTTGTCGGACTATACCAAGTGACTATGGGCAAGAGTCGAGTGCATCGCTTGCTTTATAGTGTACACACTTTACATTGTGCGTTTGAAGTATGGTATGTACTTAGTGTATGGAGTATGTGCAAAAGTCACTTTTTTCTTATGATATTTGCATTATAGTGTTTTATGACAAAGAAGATAAACAAAACACATTAACAGCACACACTGTTTATGATGTATATAATGTTAAAATATGCGTTACACAAGCAAAATCAACTTCTATTATAAAAACCAGTATGGACACGTATTATCATTATGTGACAACAAATTAATGACAATTTGTTACTTTTATATAATTGATATGAATAAAACAGAAACGAAACACTATTTTTAAAATAACGTTTTTTAAATACGCGATGTTTAAATAATTTGCTTACTTACGTTGGCATATAGGACAATAAAAGCTTTTGACTATGTGTGTTTGTTTTAAATAAAAGGAATTAATGTGTGTTCTTTAATGCCGAACACAACGATGGAAGCAACAAGAAAAACATACATGTTTGAACAGATAGTATGGAAACGACTGCACAAAAATGCAACTAACTATGTCTATGTTCTACATGTATGCGTTTTCGTGAACGGTAATTCTTGGTATTTTGTATAAATACACGTATATATGTACAATGTAGTATGTCGCTTACAGCAACACTTGATAAATAATATATAAAAGCAAATACCGGTACGGGAATCGATTGGAAATAAATATACTCGTAAAAGTACATTTACATGAATGCTCGTTGGTGGGAATAAAAGAGAGTTAATGCATGCTTTGAGCGATATAAGAGTTACCTCTTTTTGAGTGGTGCAAGGCTGCATATAAAAATGGAGGATACTTACTATAATAGCAATGGTAACAATGAGAAATTGAGCACACACTATTTAACAGCGAATAAAAAAAAAACACACACAAATTTAATTGTGTCTGAAAAATACCAGTAGACTATTAAAATGATTTAGCTCTAAATAAGGTTTTGTGATTTATATCGAACATCTGTGAAGGCCAACATCGAAGACCATCTGCGACTAGACCAGTCGGCGATCATCGACAACCAGTCGCCGACCCCTAACAACCTGTTAAAGATCTTTTAAAGACCATCAGCAACCACTGGTTGTCGGTGGTAGGGAGTTGGTCTTTAGTTGGTCGCAGGCTGTGTGTGACCGGCACTTAACCTAGGCTTAAAGGTCGCATTTCTCACTCGCATGGAGTCGTAACCTCAGAATTCGTTAGTAACTGACTACTATGCTAGAAAAGTGCAATTGTGGATAAAAATTTTTGCTAAAGGATGTGGTCAAATTGTGCGTGATGCAGACCTGTCTACAGGTTAAAAAAAGCTTTTTATCTCATAATATCGGTCATCTTTAACCATTTATGTCCAAAATGTTATACTCAAAATGCAGTTTACGTGCAATGTGCATATGATTTTTAAACAATAGAAATCCAGTGAAATGGCCCCTCACAGCAATAAGTTATATTAATTCCCGCGCTTGCCCGGGCCTAATTATTGTACGCCTTAAATACTCAGTTACGTTAGTTAACTATTTGCATCTTGTAGGTTTAAAGGGCTGAGGGTATTACGATTTATTAGTTAAATATTTACGATTTGAATAACAATTACAATACATGCAAACATTTTTAACCTATCTTGTTATTGATAAAAATGACAATTTCTGGGTGTTTACAACAATGGTGTATCTTTATAATATTGAAACAAACAGGTATTTCGAGCGAAACACATACGAGTGTTGTCCTGAAAATTCCTAGGCTGTTTAAATATTATTATTTTCGGGTTATGAAAATGAATAATATCTACATAAATGTATAAAAGTACTTGTAAAGGGTTGTCTATGCTTTTATATTCGGCACAAGCAGGTGGTTGTCTGTCTCTTGTTTTAGGCCATAGTCGAAACCCACGGTATTATTTCCGTTACCACTACATTATATATACTGACCAAGAAGCATATTTGAGCGAACGTGGGTTCCGACGATGGTTTTAGGCATTGTGTGTATTAATGAAATTGT
This sequence comes from Congeria kusceri, assembly GCA_027627225.1. Classification (NCBI taxonomy): domain Eukaryota; kingdom Metazoa; phylum Mollusca; class Bivalvia; order Myida; family Dreissenidae; genus Congeria; species Congeria kusceri. The sequence goes on from CM051035.1 coordinate 7,269,037, forward strand.
CTCTTGGAATTAATAAGACATGATACAAGATACAAATGCAGATGACAAACGTTACAACAAACGTTGAATCAGAATTCAGTACCATTTTAATTTGTTCCAGTGCATCATTTTCTTTATAAACATACTTTAACTTAATATTCAAAATTTTCAAAGACCTTTTCACGTTCAACGTTGATTGTATATACATAAAGTTCACGTGTATAACTTATACAATACGCAACTAAATAAATCGACAATAAATTGACTTGAAGTAACGAACTAAATAATAAGTATTGATTTGTTTTGTTATTATAAAGCTTGAAAATGCTTAATAACTTATCCCATGTAACATATTTGCATGCAAAATTGCCCGATTGTGTATTCAATTCATGTATTAAAAGCAAACAACGGATTGTTTTGAAGTAATTTTATGGAGGACTGAATATGAATAACATCGATGATCGATTGAGGCAGTGTCTGTGGAATAATTTACCAGTGTATTTCCTATTAATTGAACCACTTAAACATTGACGGACATTAATTATTAAATACTGTGTTATCCCTGAAGGCAGTTTAATGCAATGGACACTATATACTACATTGTGTATGATATGTGTTAATTTTGAACCACAAATGCATTATTTTCCATATTCAACCACAAGTGCATTACTCGGACACTGCAAACATTTAGATATTCATCGAGTTGCAAAACTTATATAATTATCGAGTTTTACGACACATATCAAGAACCCTATTTTAATGGACAACATTCATTTTTATTGAAATGTAATCACAGGAACTGTACGCTGAGTTCCTTCAAGTTCTATCATCCAATTGGAAGACGCAGAATATTTTCTTGGCGTCATTTAATATTGATTGGCTTTCGGTTCCCTGCGTCCATTATGCCCTCCTAAATTTAATCAGAAAGGGCACGGAGCAGAGATGAGGTGATAATATTGATTAGGAGTTAGTTTGCTTCTGCTTGACCTATGGGTAGCAAGTATAAAGCAAAACAGCAGTAATCCAAATAAAAATATTTAATTCATAAATTATTTTTTTTTAGATTACAAGATGTTATTTTCTTAAGCATGTATCCGCGTGCAAACGTGTAAACATGGAAAGCTCAAGGGACATATTCGAATAGAAATACATTCATTTGTCTTATCAACTTATCAACGTGTTCCACGTGAGGACGCATGAAAGACTACGGGAGATTATAAGCATCTGTCTGAGATATCGCCATAGCGTCCGTCAAATGAAGCTGAAAGTGACAATGACAATCGTATGTAATCAAATATTATCGGAATTACAAATGATAATTAACTAATGTGAAACGCGCATTAACAAAAATACGTGTGTTATTAATTAACGATAATAAATAATGATACGTTTCTAGCAGTTTAATATCTCGAGCTTTTATATTAACCTTTAAAGATTTATAAACTCGAAATCTGACTCCTTGAATGCGCAGTAACAAAAAAACGAGAAATATTATTAAACAGAATTCAACAGAAATATATACAGGTGTATATTTTTGAGTGTTAAAAAAACTTTGAAATAATATTTGTAAACTCTAAATAGGACTACGTGAACTGTAACACATACATGTATTTTATATATAAATATATATACGAGTACATGTAAATATATATTTTGAGTGATGTAATTCATATATAGTAATTCATGAACTCTAAGTCTGACTACAAGGAATATCAGGCCTGCAATGGCTGTGTACATTGCCATGAAACCCGCGTTGGCAATAATATACGCGGTGGTTCTTAGTTTGGCATCAGTGATAGGGAATTTTGGCAATATTCTTGTGTTGTATGTGGTCGCCTCGAGAGAGATTTTACGTAACGTGGAATCGACGTTCATCATTAACGTTGCCGTCTCAGACGTGTACGTTACGGCAGTAGCAAATCCAATCAGTGTGCTAGGTAAGTCATCTTTTTGAACACGTCTTGGTTTGTTGTCTTGGTTTATGATGGATTGTTTCTGGTGGATTGTTTCTGGTAAACTGCGTCTGGTGGATTGTTTCTGGTGGATTGTTTCTGGTGGATTGTGTCTGGTGGATTGTTTCTGGTGGATTGTTTCTGGTGGATTGTGTCTGGTGGATTATTTCTGGTGGATTGTTTCTGGTGGATTGTGTCTGGTGGATTGTTTCTGGTGGATTGTTTCTGGTGAATTGTGTCTGGTGGATTGTTTCTGGTGGATTGTTTCTGGTGGATTGTTTATGGTGGATTGTGTCTGGCCGATTGTGTCTGGCGGATTGTGTCTGGTGGATAATTTCTGGTTGATTGTGTCTGGTTGATTGTTTGTTGTGGATTGTGTCTAGTGGATTGCGGCTGGAGGATTTTGTCTGGCAGATTGTTTCTGGAAGAGTGTTTGCGGTGGATTGTTACAGGTGGATTGCTTCTGGAGGATTGCTTCTGGTGGATTGTTTCTGGTGGATTGTTTCTGGTAGATTGTGTATGGAGGATTGTGTCTGGTATATTTTGTCCGGTGGATTGTTTCTGGTGGATTGTTTCTGGTGGATTGTGTCTGGAGGATAGTTACTGGCGGATTGTTTCCGGTGGATTGTGTTTGGAGGAATGTGTCTGGCAGATTGTTTCTGGTAGATTGTTTGCGGTGGATTGTTTCAGGTGGATTGTTTCTGGTGGATTGTTTCTGGTGGATTGTGTTTGGAGGATTTTGTCTGGTGGAATGTGTCTGGTGGATTGTGTCTAGTGGATTGTTTCTTGTGGATTGTTTCTGGTGGATTGTTTCTGGTGGATTATGTTTGGTGGATAGAGTCTGGTGGATTGTTTCTGGTGAATTGTGTTTAGTGGATTGTGTCTGATGGATTGTTTCCCGTGGACTGTGTCTAGTGGATTGGTTCTGGTGGATTGTGTTTGGTGGATTGTGTCTTGTGGATTGTTTCTTATGGATTGTTTCTGGTGGATTATTTCTGGTGGATTGTTTCTGGTGGATTGTTTGTGGTGGATTTAGTTTGGTGGATTGTGTCTGGTGGATTGTGTCTGGTGGGTTGTTTCTGGTGGATTGTGTTTGGTGGATTGTTTCTGGTGGATTGTTTCTGGTGGATTTTTTCTGGCGGATTATTTCTGATGGATTCTGTTTGTTGGATTGTGTCTGGTGGATTGTTTCTGGTGGATTGTTCCTGGTGGATTGTTTCTGGTGGATTGTGTCTGGTGGATTGTTTCTTGTGGATTGTTTCTGGTGGATTGTTTCTTGTGGATTGTTTCTGGTGGATTTTTTCTGGTGAATTGTTTCTGGTGGATCACCATTTAATTGCTCTATTACTTATTGAATGTTAAAAGGTTTGGGTTTACTTATGAGCGAAAAAAAACAATGTGAAAGTTTTTGTGCAAGTGGTTATTAAGCACAAGGAGAGTGGGATTAATATTTTAAATAGAAACTGGGTGCACAATTTGACAGATTACATCCTGGAAGTATTGAGGCAGTCTTGGAAAATGTTTAAACTTCATTGGTCTTCTATTGAACGCAAACATGCTCTTTCCATCATGTATCGTTATATAGAGCAATTAATCTCCATCAAGAGAAGGCAGTTCCGCTTATATGGGTTGATAGCTTCCGATAATTGCGTACAAGAACAGTGGTTTCTTGGTGGACGTTTACGGTTTGTGCGTCACCAGATATAACACTATCAAAGAACTGTGATACCGTACCCCGCGGTACAAGTGTATGGTTATTAAATGTTATGAACGTTTCTGTAAAGAAAGTTTATTAAATGCGGTTTAATAACATACATGTACTTATTTACTTATTCATCTAGTGGTGCTGGTTACTGAATAATTATGCCCCCCCCCCCTTCGAAGAAGTGGGTGTATATTGCTTTGCATCTGTCGGCCGGCCGGAAGGTCGGTCTGTCCGTAGACCATTTCGTTTCCGCACGATATCTACAGAACGCTTTGACCTACGATCATTTAAGTTGGTATGCTGGTTACTTGGGAGGAAAGGAAGATGCCTATTCATTTTGAGGTCAACAGGTCAAGGTCACCGTTGCTAAAAATAGAAAAACGGTTTCCGTTCAATATATTTTGATGAAACTTCATACATAGATACCTTATATTGAGACCTCGCTTGTGATTGCATATGGGGTGGGTGTGGTCAAGGTCAAGGTCACCGTTACTAAAAATAGAAAAATGGTCTCCGCTCAATAACTTGAGAACGCATCGAGATATTTTAATGAAACTTCATACATAGATACCTTTGTATTGAGACCTCGCTTGGGATTGCAAATGGGGTGAGTGGGGGTCAAGATCACCGTTACTAAAACTAAAAAACGGTTTCCGCTCAATAACTTTAGATTCCATAAAGATATTTCGATGAAATCTCATACGTAGATACCATATATCGAGACTTCGCTTGGGATTGCATATGGGGTGGGTGGGGTCAAGATCAAGGTCACCATAACTAAAAATAGAAAAACGGTTTCTGCTCAATAACTTGAGAACGCATCGAGATATTTTAATGAAATTTCATACATATATACATTATATCGAAGCCTTGCTTGAGATTGTGGGTGTGGTCAAGGTCAAGGTGAAAGTTACTAAAAATAGCAAATGGTTTCCGCTTAATAACTTGAGATATTTTAATGAAACTTCACACATCGATATCTTATATTGAGACCTCTCTTGGGATTGCATTTGTGGTGGGTGGAATCAAGGTCAATGTCTCCGTTACTAAAAATAGAAAAACATTTTCACTCAATAACTTGACAAGCATTGAGATATTTTAATGAAAATTCATACATAGATACCTTATATCGGGACCTCGCTTGGGATTGCATAGGGGGTGGGTGGGGTCAAGGTCACCGTTGCTAAAAATAGAAAAACGGTTTCCTTGAATTTAGACCACGCTTGGGATTGCATATGGGGTGGGTGAGATCAAGGTCTAGGTCAATGTTACTAACAATACAAAAACGGTTTCTGCTCAATAATTATGCCCCCCTTCGAAGAAGTGGGGGTATATTGCTTTGCATCTGTCCGTCGGTCGGATGGTCGGTCGGTCTGTCCGTAGACCATTTCGTTTCCACACGATATCTAGAGAACGCTTTGACCTACGATCATTTAAGTTGGTATGCTGGTTACTTGGGAGGAAAGAAAGACGCCTATTGACCTTGAGGTCAACAGGTCAAAGGTCAAGGTCACAGGGACTTGTAACATGAAATTCGTTTCCGCATGATATCTAGAGAACGCTTTGACCTACGATCAGTTAACTTTGTATGCTGGATACTTGGGAGGAAACGAAAACGCCTATCAATTTTGAGGTGAACAGGTCAAAGGTCAAGGTGACAGAGGTTTGTAACATGAAAACTGTTTCCTCCTTAGACCATTTTGTTTCCGCAGGATATCTAGAGATGTTTTGGCCTATTTGATGTTTTAATCAAACAGAAAACGTGTACATCTGCGCCCCGAGATACAGGAAGATATTTTCAAATCGGAATGCAATTTTGTATTGCTTTGCTATGTATATTTGCGGAAGTTTTCTATGTATTTTGAACCTATTTGGTGTCGGCGAACATGGCTTTGACAAAAAAGGACAAATGTGTATTTGGGATAGAATGGCTACGCATCCATATACAATAGTGTTTTCAATCGTAATTGTATGGATTCCTGCTATTATTACAGGAGTTTTTTTTTTACGTGTGTTCTGCTACGTGCGTACTAAAACCCGTGTCGTAGTCCCAGGCTCGAACAGAGAACGCACGCCCATTAATTCCACACATGTAAACGTCGCCAAGTCGTTTATTATCATATATCTGGTGTTTATCATTTGCTGGGCGCCATACACGCTGGTCATCATGCTAGACTACGATAACTCCTATCCGGAAGATCTTCACGTGTTGTTACGGTGTTTGCGTACCTTCATCCATCATTTTCTTGGATCGTGTATTATGCGACAAATAAACGATTTGCTTCTGCTTACCAAGAATTATTGCAATCATGCAAACGCCATATCAATCAAATAATTAATTGATATAAATTATTGTTTACGTGCGTCATATAGATATGGCAAGAGTCGAGTAAATCGCTTGCGTTTTACCTTACATAGTACAGTATTGGCACCTCAGAGCATGTACTCATATATATAATTAAAATATGCATAACAAATAAAAACAAATCAACATATATTTCAATAGCCATTTTCAGAGTTATATGAATTACATGCTTATTTCGTTTTGCATACTGAACAATAAAAACCGCTTTGCTTGTGTGTTTTAAATTTAAAATAGTTCTCAGTTTTCGTTTATGCCTCTTTCTATAAATTTATTGTTTGATTGTTTCACCCTATACTTTCTGGTAAAAGAGCGAACTTTATTTTGAAAATAATATATTTGTATATAAAATACTTTTCAAATCTAAGTTCTTCATCAAGCGAACGTGGCATTGTGTGTTTATACATGCCATGCATTTTGTTTACCTAGACCGTTTCAAGATGGTGACCCAAGTTTTAATCATATTTGTGTTTTGTGCTTGTTTTTCCTATGTGCTATGATGTATTAATTAGCATTTAGTCACTTGTCTGAAAATGGTCAAACATGATGTAAATGAGAGTTTCTCTCCAGCGGATGCTGCTGCAACTTCATCTTTTGAATAAGGAGGGGCATAATAAATGGTTAATAGTAAATAAAGACACAGTAGTAATGACAAAATCTAACGATTTTACTTATTCGTAACATTTGTCCACTTTTTGTTGTCAAGTTGTTAATATCGTCTACATTTCTGCGACTGTTGGAACATTTGGAACACCTCAGAGTCGTAGTCACCAAGTCTGCGTTTCTCGGTTGACCGACATATCTGCTTCACCCCCTGGCAATTCAAATGCACAGCACACAAATAATTGATGCTTCATTTAAAAGAATTAACTAGAGAAATGGCATTCCTTGTGATTGAACACAAAGTACAAAAACAGTAAAAGTAGTTCTTTGATGATTATTTTTACATATGTAGAAAAAAATAACGTATAGCACCAAAGTCTGAAAAAAAATCAAATAATACGTAATTGAGGCATGTCGTGGAAAAACCAAGCTTAATGCATGTGCGTAAAGTGTCATCCCAGATTAGCCTGTGTAGTCCGCACAGGATAATCCAGGACGTCACTTTCCACTTTTATGGTATTGTCTGTTTCAAGGTAGTCTCTTGAAACATTAATCCACTGTAGGCAGAAAGTGTCGCACAGGCTAATCTGGGACGACACTTTATGTACTTGCATTAGGCCTGGTTTTTCCACGACATGCCCCATATTGTCAAATGCTCAAATACTGCCTTGATGTCCACTTAACCTGTGATGAGGTAAAAGATTTGTTGCTGCAGATTTCATCGGAATTTGTATAGAAACAAGTATTATGTAGAATTCAATTCACTTTTCTCTACCAGTATACCAGGATGACACTTTCCGCTTTTATGGTATTTTCTGTTTAATGGATGTCTCTTCTAAACATAATTTCAGTGTAAGCGGTAAGTGTTTTTCCGGATTAGCCAGTGTGGACTGCAAGGCTGATTCGGGACGACACTACGCATTTGCATTAAGCCCGGTTTTCCCACGACACGCATAATTTATTTTTGCTATCAAGCCACAATACCTGTGACGGGATACTTGAGGCGTCCATGTTAGTTCTACACATCTCAGTAAGGTTGGACGAGCTGGAGGTGGAAACGAGAGCACCTGAAACATTGTTTGGTAGAAAAATGTGAGACTTTAATGTTTATGCCAATAATGTACAAAGGTATTAACCATATATCTGACAGAGCATCCTTGGTAACCCAGGGTTAATTCATTACGTATACTACATTTATCAGTGTAACGGCATATCACACCTGGGTATTTGACGACGCTAACAGAGTTACAATATCATATCTTGAGATCATGCTATAAATCAAACTGTCTGAAACGTCTTTGTTAACTTGTTACATCAAACTTTGGTTTCCTTTTAAGATGTATAAATACAAAAAACAAATAAAATGTAAATCTTATACATTTTGACCAAATTTTAATCTATCTAGTGTAAATGTAGAAGAAAACAACAACATTATTTTTGTCAAAAGCAAGTCTGTACAACTTTCTAACACTAATACGCAGTTCTAAAATGGCTTGGTAAATTTTTATGTTATTAAAAAGGAAAATTATTTGTTCAAACTGGATTGTGCTATACCTGTACTTTCTGCCTCCCTGGCTCTGTCTTTGCGAACCTTCCTCCGTATAAAGAATTCCGTGACTGACAGAGCTGGGGATGAGTTCCTGCTGCTGTCATCGGCAGACTTGCAACAAATAAACCAGTGCACTAGTTATGTTTAATGGGCATTTAGGATGCTTAAAGTCCCTTTGTGCTATAATAATATAATAATATTATTATGTGTATTTATCTTAAACAAAATAATTTGAAACTTAATGGCTTGGCATGTTTGTAACAGGAAAACAATTTAATATGTGAATTTTATTTGAGTTCCTTATCAAGAAAATGAAAGAAAATGTCTATAATTAGATATGAATATGTAAAATTATATAAAAAATATATAACGTATATAATAAAAAATAGAAGGTAAGGCCTTTGTGCATACCCCTCCCCTATACCATCATCTAGACATTTTAGTGATGTTGTTTGTGATGGATAAATGACAGAGCTCCAAACTATTTAAATTTAACAAATTGTTTCATGAGAATGTAAAAAGGAATGTGTTTATGATTGTTATTTTAATAACAGAGTTTATGTGTTTACTACAAAAAGGGCCTTTAATGAAACCAATGTACCAGTATTGAATAACAACCTTACAATATCTTATCAACACAGTAAGACTTCAAAACATGTTTTGAAAGATAAATACTTAAAATTCTCATTAATTTTAAAACTAAGCATTTGGGAAGGAGTTTCAATCAACACCAAATCAATGATCTTACAGTTCCAAGGGGGATGTTATTCACATCTTTATCAGCGGGAATCCAGAAGTTACCACACTCTCTGCAATAAAAAAAGATGTAAATTAAACTTGTGAACATAGTAAATGTGAGGATATACGTCGCCCAACACTAAATTTGACATAAGTGTACATATATAACCCCATCCTAGACACATGCATATAGTTTTTTTTTAATGCATTTGTAAACAATTGTGTTAGTACATTACAGATGCAATATGTGACATGTGAGACTCATTGAATTGAAATTGCAAAATACTGGTAGTTGGCATGTTTATTAAAATGTTTATAATACAGATAATTTCAAAATATATATTTACAGCAATAAAAGATTTATTTGATAAAAAACATTTATGTTTAGGAAGTTAATCAATCAAATCAATCAATAGTGTTGTACAATCTCTCTATTTCTGAAAATTATAATGATTCAACTATTTGCAGTAACACCTAAAAGAAAAGGAAAATAAGCATAATGTATAATTCATTCATTATAAAAATCCCTTACCGTTCATTCTTGCAATTCTTATCTTCAGAGTATGATTTGGTGGGGTGTGGTGAGATAGAATCGTGGAAATCTAAAACGTCTAAGGCTTCTCTATTTGCTTTTCCCAACGTGTTGTTTTCCTGGTGATTATCAACAGATGTAGTACTTTTTGCGCCAGCTTTCTGAGTACCACTTTTCACTTGCTTTTGCTTTTTCCTTTTACGACCCCGTTTCCTACCAGGCTTTGACTGTATAGTAGTATCAGCAGAGGAACTTGCGTCCAAGCAATTGGAACTCAAGTCATTCACTGACCCTCCATTTTTTCCTGAAGGATTGAAATTGGTGTTTAAGGATATTTCTCTGTCCCTATCTTGAAAAGAAACTTGCTGCTGAGAAGTGCTAGTAGTTTCTACACCTTTTTGCTGGAGTTGCCTTTGAGGTAGTACAGTTGCAACCGGAGATATATTTGCTCTTCCAAACAGTGTGCGGCTATTCCACTTGCCTTGCGGGGGTCGGGGTGACAGGAATCCGGAACTTTTATTGAATATTGTGCCTGACCTTACACTGTTTTTCCTGTTGGGGTCCATGTCAGATTCATTGAAATCATACACATTGGAAAGTTTGTAGACATTGTTTTGCATACTGCTATAATCATCTGCGGTGTTGTTAACTGTTCTTGTTCTAGCCTCCAGACTCTGCTTTCTTTGTTTTTCCATCTCTGATTCCAGTCTTCTGATTTCTGACTGATGCTTCTCGTGAAGCTCGTTCAGCTGCTCTTGAATCTTCTGAGGAACAATGGCATTGTCCTGCCAGGGCAGCATCTTGGTCTCAATTGTCTGCTTGATGTCTTCTAAACAAGTCATCGTTTCAGTGGAAAGCTGCTTCTGATTGGTGTCCAATGTTTCCAGTTTGGATTCTATATTACTTTTCATATCCTTTTGCTGCCTTTGAAATAATTCCTAAAACATGCATGTAACATAAAAATTGGTATGATAGTACAGGCCTTTTTCTATAAGCCTCACGGGTCAGAATATCTGACCCATTCCCAATGCAAAATATGGTTGTTTTTTCCCAACTGAAAAAATAAATCCCCTTGGCTACAGAATATGGATTGACACTGGCACAATCTTGACGAAAATTACATCAAGAAATATTTTAAGAACAAAAACATTTAAAAAATTTAATGGCATTCAGATATATATTGCTATTTTATCAACTAATTAATGGAAATTGATACTGACAACAAGATTTATTTATACATTCTTTTCCCAATAAGGCAAAGTTTACGTTAAGAAATTCCCAATTTCAAACCAGGTACTTTTTCCCCAAAAAGTCAGAAAAAGGCCTGTAGTATGACCGATACTTTATGAATGTCAGTAGAAAGGTTTATACAATGTACAAGCCGCCTTAAATAACTTTTATTGGCAATGGAATGTGTAATGAACATTCATCAAAATTAGCAGTTTGGCAAAGCAAACATGAATTCTCATATTATTACTTGAGAGCAAGAAAATGTAATAAACCCGCCTATAGAAACCGAGAATCTGAGCAAGCCAAGTTAAATATTTACCAGTGCAGGGCTTATGGGCTTGTGCTCATTTCAATCACTGAATGAATGACAATTAAAAATTTAGTATTTGCTATTTTTTTTTATTTACAATTTCATATAAGTCTTTTTATTTCAGGATCTGTTTCTCCGAGATTCCAGTATTGTACATATCTGAATATGAAAATAAAGTTTCAACATTGCAACTAGCTACCAAGTGCATAGCTTCATTTCAAGTCCACAGTTCAATCTTTAAAAGGAAGGTATTAAATGGAATGTGCTTCTGCTCACGTTTTCATTGTTTTTAAAGTACTCTCTGATTTTTCTATAGGCAAAGAACAAAATTATCATTGTTAAACTACCCAATAAACAACGCAAAAAGTAGTCCTGATTCTTAGTGCAGCATAGTAAGATGTAGTTCTCATTACAATTGCAAAAGTATTTGTCATATTAGAATCGAAATAATTTTTGCATTATTGTTGTTTTTCAGCCAATAAACAACTCTTTGTTCTGATGTGTGGCTATTAAACTACTCCGGGGCTAATGCCCTCGTGGTTTAACTGCCTGATAAACAACAATAAATCGAAAAAAAATGCTTAAGTAACTTAAGAAACTTTTTTTTTATGTGTCACCTTGTTTTCCTTTGTCTGCTCTGTTCGGAAGACTGGAACTTAATGTACTTTTCAAGTTCTTTCTGCTGAGTCTTACAGATGTCTTTCAGGAAAGAGGCATGCACGTCTGAATCTGCGGCCAGTGGAGGAAGGTGCGCCAAACTGTCTGCCACACCTGAATATTCGAGCATCAGTAAAGATGAACCACAACATAAAAATACTCAATTTCAATTACTGTAAAATCATTTGAGTTCACGGTGGTCTAATTTTGGCATAATTTGAGGTCTGAACATAGCCCAAAGTTAAGACTACATGTAAGTATATAGTTTATTTAACTGATGCAGTAAGTTTCTTACAGTATGTTTAGTTAATTTATTCAAACCAGCGAATGACACCTAGATATTTTTTTTAGTAGTCAAATGTGGGTCACTTGCAACAGAACTGGCAAATTTAAGACTGCGCAAATTACCATGTTTTCATACATGAAATTTAGACACTGTGAAAGAAAACGAAATCTCAGCAACAGTATAGCAAAGTTTCTTAATAACCTTTAACCACAAGCACTTAATTTCAATTACCAGTAACAGTAATTCAAATGTACTTAAAAACCCAGAAAACAATAGCTGTGGAATACAATGTTGTATGAGAATCAGAATAAATTGGAACACAACAGGAAGTAAATCTTTTCAATTAAATATCAAAGTCCCTTTTGCCCTTTGATCTCAATTCAAATATTTAAATAATTCTCTCAGAACAATGACCATATTGTTAATTAGTGTATATGAAACTTAACCAGGGAATATGAATACAAACTTTTGAAATAATAAACACAGTGAAACAGTTTCAAGTCCTACAGTAACTCCACAGTGCAGTGGTGATCTGATAGTTTAGTTCAGAAATAATTTTCAATATTGAATTGTTTATTTGTAATTAACCAACGATTCTTAGTTCTGATGCGTAAGAATTAAACCACGAGGGTGTTAGCGCATCAGAACTCAAAATCGTTATTTATTTACAGATAAACAACGATAAAACAATTATTATATTGATTCTAACATGACCTGAAAACATCTTCTGCAATTAAAATGCAAATTATTTTTTACAGTCTCGGAACTACTTTGTCGAGTTGTTTATTGGCAATTTAACAACGGAAATTTTCCTTCTTTGTCTATAGAAAACTCTGTGCATGTCATGTTAGAATAATTCTTTGGGACAATTAGGCCATAGTTATTGTGACAAAGTTTGTGGAATGAAAATAACTGTAACAGTAACCTTTCAAAATGCGCTGCTCATGTTTTTGTTGCATTGTTTGAATTTGCACTTGGAAAAACCCTTCTAGGTCCCGTTTCTGTCTCTCCAAGTCATCTCTCAGCAGCAAGAGTTCATCAGCCAACCTGTTATCAGAACCAAGAAGCCAACCTGTTATCAGAACCGAGAAGCCAACCTGTTATAAGAACCGAGAAGCCGACCTGTTATAAGAACCGAGAAGCCTACCTGTTATAAGAACAGAGAAGACTACCTGTTATAAGAATAGAGAAGCTTACCTGTTATAAGAACCGAGAAGCTTACCTGTTATAAGAACAGAGAAGCTTACCTGTTATAAGAACAGAGAAGCTTACCTGTTATAAGAACCGAGAATCAAACCTGTTATCAGAACCGAGAAGCCAACCTGTTATCAGAACCGAGAAGCCAACCTGTTATAAAAACCGAGAAGCATACCTGTTATCAGAACCGAGAAGCCTACCTGTTATCAGAACCGAGAAGCCGACACGTTATAAGAACCGAGAAGCTACCTGTTATCAGAACCGAGAAGCCAACGTGTTATCAGAACCGAGAAGCCTACCTGTTATCAGAACCGAGAAGCCAACACGTTATAAGAACCGAGAAGCCAACCTGTTATCAGAACCGAGAAGCTTACCGGTTATAAGAATAGAGAAGCCAACCTGTTATAAGAACCGAGAAGCCAACCTGTTATCAGAACCGAGAAGCTTACCGGTTATAAGAACGGAAAAGCCTACCTGTTATAAGAACAGAGAAGCCGACCGGTTATAAGAACCGAGAAGCTTACCGGTTATAAGAACCGAGAAGCTTACCTGTTATAAGAACAGAGAAGCCGACCGGTTATAAGAACGGAAAAGCCTACCTGTTATAAGAACAGAAGCTGACCTGTTATAAGAACAATGAAGCCAACACGTTATAAGACCAGAGCCAATAAAGCTATGTCTACATTTGCTAAGTTTGAACGTCTAGGCTTTGATCTTTTCACGCTCCTAAAAATTTAAGTCAGAATTTTAGACATAATAAAACATTATGATAAAATTTTTGTTAAAAGTGTACAAATTTATAAATTAAGAAAACATTATGTAATTTGACAAAGGTTTGTTGAAACATGTCGTTTGAACTATTTAATGAATGCCAAAAATGGTATGCCAAAATTAATGAAACATTTCAGTCCCATAATGATTCCATGTAGTTATTGCCAGTTAATTTTATAAACTAAATATTATACAGACAATAACTAAAACAACAGTGCAAGCCCAGACTATGCAAAACGGACACATTGGTACATAATTTATATAACACTATCAAAATTTTACAAAATATTATATACGAAATGAACATATTTCAAATGGATATATAATAGTGATTATAGCCCTTCAGGTATACACTGCAAACAAACATAATGAAAACACTTGTTGTTTGTGTGTGTTTCTAGACTTGTTCAAATATTGTCAGACACCCACATTTTTATGTCAGAAAGCGTCTCCGAGGGTCTGACAGGTTTTGCATCATCTTAACACCCCTTCTTGTTTAACACTACCTGCCAAACTGAACATCAAATAGCTTCAGGTTCTCCATAACAAGTCTATCGCTGGCTTGACTATACTAAAAAATACTTTATATAGAAAAAAATATTTGACAAAAAGAAGTTACACTCTGCCTATAAATGTAAATGAAGTTACCGCTTGTCGACGTCTTGAGCCTGTCTCTGTGTGGTATACTTTACTTCCTGGAGATGTTTGTTGTTCTGTCTTTGGCCGGTCTCGAGTTCCTTTGTAGTCTGCAGATGTTCCTGACTCAAGTCCAACATTTTCTGAAAAAATGCATAGTATGAAATAAACAAAACAGTGACAGAACTGGGCTGTTCCAGTAAAAACGGTGATGAGGGGGCCGAACGCTGATGTATTAAAATTCAGTAGGTTTGGGATACAATGGATTGAAAAAAATAAAGTTGTGTACCCCGTTTTGGACTGGCATTCCGGCCCCCCCCCCCCCATCACCTTTTTTCCTGGAACAGCCCTAAGTACTATAGTGAGTCTTACAATAGCAATTTAGCACAGTGGCAAATCAGAACCATTTAAATTAAATGTTTTAAGTATTAAAATGTTTCCAACATTTTGCAAAGAAGCCCCATTGTGTTGCACGCATGAGATTCAAATAAATTTGTGTGGTAACAAAATGATTTTCGGCAATAAGAAATTTAACTGACAGAAAAGAGGAGATTTCATTGACAGTGCTTCAAACTTATTTGGACATCAGGCGTTCACTGTTTTTGGAGGTGTCTTGTACTAACTAGAACACTGCGAATCAGATGTGTCGCCTGACGGGGCATAACTCAAGTACGAATAAGAGCAATTAGGCCGAAAACAAACTCTAACCTTCCTTTTATGCCTTCAAACACTTCCCTAATGTTTCATAATGATTGCACAAAACCTTCTCAAATTATTGTCTGCACAAGCCTTATTTTAATTTTTTTTTTTTTTAAAGGGCATAAATCAAGTATGATAGGAGCAATTATGCCGAAACTGAACTTAACCTTCCTTTTATGCCTACTAACATTTCCCTAAAGTTTTATAATGATTGGACAGAAAACTTCTCAAGTTATTGTCTGCACAAGTCTTATTTGAACTATTGTGTTAAACAAAAGGGGCATAACTCAAGAACGATAAGAGTAATTGTGCCGAAAACCGAACTTGACCTTCCTTTTGTGCCTACTAACACTTCCATAAAGTTTCATAATGATAGCCGAAAAACTTCTCAAGTTATTGTCTGCACAAACTGAAGGGGATGCCGCCAACGCCAGCAAAAGTAACCCCTATATGTCGCCTTTTCGACACACAAACTAAATTGGTAAACAATGTTTGCTGAGGAGAACGAACAAAAATACGCTTGGTTTTAAACAAAAAACATTCACACAATTTACCATACCTGAAGTTTCTTCTCAGCCTGTGTCTGCTGTTGAAGGAAGAATCCTTTAAAGGCTTCAAAAGAGCTGGTCAGGCTGTCCACAGCAGCCGAGTTTAGCTGGTTCTTCTGCTGGATCAGTTCCCGTATCTGCTCATCTTTCTGTAAAGACATAGTATTTGATGTTAGTGTTCTGAATTATATGCCTACAACCTTATATACTACAAAGTATTTACAATAACCTGAGTATCAACTGTTCAGTATTCAATTGCCCAAACAACTTAACTCGGCACAGGCTTTGGGTGAAATCAGCAAGACATTTTTCTAGAAAATACAGTCAAAATCCAATACAACAAATCGCGATACTACAAAATGATGGGATACTAGGAAAGGATACTAGGTTGCTGGTCCCGTCCGAATTCCTTATATATTTAACTAATAAAAGATGCGACAATACAAAATCGCGATCGAACAAAAGATGCGCTGCTACGAATTGATTTTCTGGCCTTGTCGTTAAATTTTCATTCAAAATTAATGCAATACTATGAATAAGTTTGCAACTGAGACATTAACACCTTATCAAGAAAGTTTTCACACCTAACCCAAGCTAGTACTTTTGTTTGACGGATATCGCTCATGGTCAGCAAAATTATATATAAACAAAGGCCCAGTCATTTATACTTTAAGCTAAAATATCACATTAGAGTGTATAATGCACATCTAGATATGTGAATCTTAACTAGCTGGTGTATTTGTTTTGGCTCTGTATACATTCTGCATGTATGTATTAATTTAAAATGTTTTAATAAACTATGAAATAAAACATTAAATTTTATTTAATTTATTATAACTAGTATTCATTATTATTAAATATAGGCTTGCCGCATAGGAGTTCAAAATGCTTAAATTTTCAAAAGATGCGATACTACGAAAGATGCGATAGTTAGTACAATTCCGTATCTCCCTTGACTTTTCGTAGTATCACGTTTCGACTGTATGTATACATTATAATAAGATAATTTATTTAAAGGACTTTAAACATATTGTATATAACATCTGAACATAAAGATTTAATATCAAACTGACTATTTTATTTAGACACTTGACAAATAGTTCAGTTTAAATAAACTACCATGTAGTTTCTTACAGAAGGAAATTAATATAGCATATGAATATATTTTATTAATAACTGGAAGAGCAATAGCAAATCCAGTTTAATTAAATGCAGTCACATTATCAACTTAAGGACTTTTACAATGCAACTTGATACCATCTCCATTTCCTTTTTGAGTGCAGTTATCATAACCGTATGTTCGTTTTTCTCATCTTTCTGCAGTGCCTTCAGGATTCTGCTGCTCGACTCTTCAAGAGTCTCTGTCACTATTATTAACAACATAGCGACATTACATGTCATGTATACCATATTCAGAAATACACTGCAATTAAGTTTGGTTGCACAACCTACTAAGGTGATATCTCACTACAGATTTCTGGACTGACAACAGTTTTTTAGTGAACACCAACTGAAAAACATACACTTGATTTATATTTCATACAATAGCAGAAATCAACTTATAAACTTTTACTGTATGATAACAATTGTCCATATTATGAGACAATTGATGATTTAAACATTACTTTAAAAATGTTATGTTACCTTTTACTATTACTATTACTAATGGCTCAATCAGGGGTTTGTGGGTTCACTCCCTGGCCTGGCCACATAACGTGTGTGGGGATTGGTCATGAAATAATTCTACGGCCATTCTCCCCCTACCTCTGATTCAAGTAGGGCAGTTGTCAGTTACTGGCATAAGTATGCGCACTTAGTACTATTTAACCGCTTAGATCGGCTAAGCTTGCCCAGGAAAAGTGTGATAAGTTAACTGACCGCCATTATATGATTGAATTACTGTTAAATACGGCGAAAAAAATCCAAATAAACAAACAAACAAACTTAATACTTACGTGATTTGATTGAATTTTTGAGACATTCACTATTGAAGTCCTCTGACGTTTTTAAAGAGCTGAGATTGTGTTTCACCTGAGAATCATTATGGAAATTATGTCAATAGATTAAAAACATGTTTATGTTGCTTTTATAACAACATCATTTTAGCCAAGAAACAACAATTTGTTTTGTTACCAATTTTTCTTCACATTCTCTTTATATATGTTCCCAAATAACAGCAGAGGTCTATTAATTAAAATACATAAGAAAATAAAAAAAATCATCATATATTGTTGAACACCAACTGACTGCACACGTATAAAAATTATTACGAAGGATAATTGGTATTAACGTAACCTGTTTGACATCAATTTTACCTATTTTGTTTTCTATCAACATTAACTCCTTGCTGTCCAACTCCAAACAATCATCCGGGAAGCATATGATAGTGTTGTTTCAATTTGATTGAACTAAATTATGTCGGTCTTTTAACTTTACAATTACAAAACAAGAGACAAGCATCTTCAATGCACATAATACTATTCACAATATTATAGGCCTACGGCATGCCATAAGTTAAGCCTCTTTTCCAACTCATATTGCTTGAATAGAATAAAAAAATACTAAATTGCAAAACAAAACAACAACACATGGAAATCAAATGACTAAGGTGTGAGAAAGTCATTCTTAGATTGACATATATGGCAAAAGGCAAATAAATAAATACCTCATCAGAACATTCCTTCACAAGGTTAAGAATGCTGTTTAACATGTCCCTGAAACACAAAATAAGAGAGAGAAGTGAACAGTTTGATGGTGGCTCCAATGGCTTTTGCATCATTTAGCATATCGGTAATATTTTCCGAGAAAATACTTTCATTAAAAGTACTGAGGTATTCTCTTTTCCAAACAGACACATATAATCTTTCGTCCTTGGAATTCTACAAATGCTACTGGTAACAGGACTTGGTGTTCGCGTTTTCTTGTATTTACTGAAGATTTGTCACCTTATACAATGTACATGTAGTTGATTGTTGTTGAATAATACAAGGACATTTTAAAGGGACTCAGTCTCAGTTCTCTCTGGTTTGGGGGAAAAGTACCTGTACCCTCAGGTGGGAAAATTTTAGCGTTGTTTTACACAGAAGGGGGAATTTCAACTTTGCAAACGAGTCAAACATAAAAACTATTAAATATACCTTTCAAATACAAATCACTTTATTTAGTCTAACTCTTTACCTAACAATTATTCATGATTAATTATCAATAAATTGAATATTATAGAAACTAGTCAATTTTTTAAACATCTACCACTTGACCATTAATGGGAAGGAGGAGCAGTGCAACAGATAATTTTTCATGCAATTAGTTTTTCACTTCCATTCTTTTTTACAAATAGCTTGTTTCAATTCCAATTTTTAAACTTAATAGTTTTGTTAAACTACTTATACTAATTCTTTAACAGTAATAAACTATGTTATCGACTGTGAGACACAGTATTTGTGCCTTTTTGCTTCACCTGTTTTCATTACTTTTTAGCAGAAGCCATTTTATCACAGAAATTACGGTTCCAGGCAAATAAGCTAGCAGTTAGCTATACAGAAATAAAGTTTGATTATGAAAGCAAAAATAATCGGAAACCAGACAAGTCAAAAGCGTCATTTAACATGACCATGTGGAGTTCTTCAGAATTTATCGTTAACAGTTTGTAAAGGTGCTAAAGTAAATTTGATCCCGGAAAATTACTCCCACAAACAAAACCGAAAAATAAAAAAACAGTGATCGAGAACCCTGGGACTTGTTCACAGATTGTTGTACTTTTTGAAGTACGGCATTAAATGTTTTAACTTGACAAGTTTATGCACTGGAACTAAAGAGCTGAAGTATAATATTTCACGAAAAGGATAAAAAAAAAGAAAAGAAAAAAAATGTTGCTCCCAAAGAGTTCGAACCTTAGACCTCCGGATCAAAAGGCTAACGCCCTAACCACTCGGCAATTCCGATTTCTATATCTCATAGGCATTTTTGTACTTTATGTAAGTGATCCTCGCATTTTCAACAATTGTAATGAAAACAGAAACATTTCGAATTATACCATCGTTTAGCATTACAAATACTTTATAATTTTATCAATTTCAACTGATTATTATTCATAAACGATATGGTATTTACAGTATATTTCTATGTCCGTAGTGTTATTTCGCTCCTTTATACACACTGTTCTTTTATTTCTGGAATCTGTGGCAAAAAGTTGGAAAAGTGCCAATTTGTCGATCTGTGAACAGGTCCCTTTAATGAACAACTGAAATAACATAACAGACTTTGATCCAGGGATGGACATTAACGGGCGCACACTAGCCCCAGGCGACCGAACGGGCGCACACTAGCCCCAGGTGACCGAACGGGCGCACACTAGCCCCAGGCGACCGAACCGGTGCACACTAGCCCCAGGCGACCGAACGGGCGCACACTAGCCCCAGGCGATTGAATTTTGCAGTGGGCGAGTGATTCCAAAAAGCTGGTAGTCAACTTTGGCAGATAGCTTTTTAGAAAGCTTAACTCCACTTCCGATAACAATTACTCGCTGATTTTTTTATACCGCCATCCCTATGCGTATGAAATGTTTGTCCAATAAAAGCTATCGATACATATCTCAGCCAATGAAAATGCTTGTTTCGTCCTGTGCATTAAAACATGGCTGCCCCGGTTGTTTTTGAAGCAGATATAGTTTTTATGTGTGTTTAACGTTGGTTTTGCAAAAACTAACAATTAAACAGAGGCATCTATATTTTAATAATATGTTCGTTTGATTGTTTATCGTGTTTTTTATTTTAAACTATAATATGTGGAAATAAGTTGAAGGGGCAAAAAAGCCCCCAGAAAAAGAAAGGCAGTCAAACGATGCTAAACGTACAAGTTTATGATAAAGACATGAGAGCTTACAAGCTAGCTAATAGATTAACCATATTAAATTGAATATTTTTTATGTGACTGACATGTTTTAATACTTAGTCTTAACGATTATTATGAGTTCACAAGTTCTGTTCTGATGGATGTATACTCAAGTTCTGTTCTGATGGATGTATACTATAATTCATGTATTGATTAACTACAGAATTAAATTTCCAATATAGTTTTCAACAAGCTATTTTCATATACTGAATATCACTGTAATGTTCAACATCCGTTTTCAAAATTTTAATTTGGTGGGCCCCTAAAAATGTTGATGGGCTCCTAAATCTAGAAAGCTAGGGGCCAACTCGGGCAACCAAAGTAAGTTAATTTCCATCCCTGCTTTGATCCCCTTTGGAAGATTTGTATAAATAAAAGCTATACCTGTCATCCCTCTCTTTTGCCCTTGCCTTCTGGATGTTCAACTGTTGCTGAGAATTGGAATTACTCAAATCCAGAGTTTTGACATTCTGGGGAATGGACATGGTGTTCGTTTGACTGTTTTGGCTAAGGCCGTGACTTCGAAATAGAGCAGGCTTGGAAATGTACTTCTCATATTGCTGACGATGTCCCTAAGAAAAAAAATTACAAGAAACATAAAAGTAAATTTAAATCAATTCAGTCAAATTCTATGGCTAGCAATTCTACAAAGTTAATCAATATCACGTTTTACATGTATGGTATAAGTCGAACAACAGTGTCCGAGAAAACCATCGGTCCGCCAGTCCTGACTGATAAACTTAGTGCAGGACCGACAAAAGTTGAAAAAAATCGGTCCGACTGACCGACGAAAAAATCCGATGACGATATTTACAATTTGCCGAAATTTAGACAGGATGTGACGTAAATTTCGTAATATCAGACAATTCTGCCCAATTCCATGACGACCGACTAGACTATACCGGTTTAGATATCATACTAAATTGGAACATTCAAATTAATACAAGAGATGTTTGTAAAACATGTATGCCCCCCGACTTGCAGCCAAGTTGTGAATATGTGCAATTGTTAAGATTTTTTTTTAAATATGCAATCCTAAGCGAGAGTCTCGATATATGGTATCTATGTATGAAGTTTCATTAAAATATCTCGATGTGTTCTAAAGTTATTGAGCGGAAACCGTTTTTCTATTTTTAGTAACGGTGACCTTGACCACACCCACCCCATATGCAATCCCAAGCGAGGTCTCGATGTAAGGTATCTATGTATAAAGTTTCATTAAAATATATCAATGCGTTCTCAAGTTATTGAGCAGAAACTGTTTTTATATTTTTAGTAATGGTGACCTTGACCTTGATCCCACCCATCCCATATGCAATCCCAAGCGAGGACTCAATATAAGGTATCTATGTATGAAGTTTCATTAACATATCTCGATGCGTTCTCAAGTTATTGAGCGGAAACTGTTTTTCTATTTTTAGTAAGGGTGACCTTGACCTTGATCCCACCCACCCCATATTTTGCAATCCCAAGCAAGATCTCGATGTAAAGTATCTATGTATAAAGTTTCATTAAAATATCTCAATGCGTTCTCAAGTTATTGAGGAGAAACCGTTTTTCTATTTTTAGCAACGGCAACCTTGACCTTTGACCTCAAAATTTATAGGGTTCTTCCTTTCCTCCGAAGTAACCAGCGTACCAACTTTCATAATCGTAGGTCAAAGCGTTCTCAAGATATTGTGCGGAAACGAAATGGTCTACCGTTTTTCAATTTTTAGTAACGGTGACCTTGACCTTGATCCCACCCACCCCATATGCAATCCCAAGCAAGCTTGATGTAAGGTATTTATGTAAAATTTCATTAAAATATCTCGATGCGTTCTCAAGTTATTGAGGGGAAACCGTTTTTCTATTTTTAGCAACGGTGACCTTCACCTTTGACCTGTTGACCTCAAACTGAATAGGGTTCTTCCTTCCTCCCAAGTAACCAGCGTACCAACTTTCATGATCATAGGTCAAAGCGTTCTCAAGATATCGTGCGGAAACGAAATGGTCTACCGTTTTACAATTTTTAGTAACGGTGACCTTGACCTTGACCCCACCCACCCCATATGCAATCCCAAGCAAGCTTGATGTAAGGTATTTTTGTAAAGTTTCATTAAAATATCTCGATGCGTTCTCAAGTTATTGAGGGGAAACCATTTTTCTATTTTTAGCAACGGTGACCTTCACCTTTGACCTGTTGACCTCAAAATTTATAGGGTTCTTCCTTCCTCCCAAGTAACCAGCGTACCAACTTTCATGATCATAGGTCAAAGCGTTCTCAAGATATCGTGCGGAAACGAAATGGTCTACGGACAGACCTACGGACGGACAAGTGCAAAGCAAGATACCCCCACTTCTTCGAAGGGGGGCATAACAACGGTAATACACATAAATGTACATACATAATATACATACTAACTCTAAAAGCAATAATTAAAATGTATTGACATTTTAATCACAAAATTTAATCCTATCCCAACTGAGTTTAAACAATTATTGCAGAGTAATAAGTAGGCCGTTATAACACGTATTTTAATTTTGTTAACCAATCATACGCGAAAAAAATACTATTCAGTTTTCGCGAGGCACTTTCACTTTCGAAGTCAACAACAACAGTTACAAAATAAACAACACCATTTCGGCTATTTTAGAGGATGTTGAACGAGATGCTGATGGTGACATCAATTCCGATGATGAAGTTGAGTACATCAATATGCTTTGTGGTGACAAGTTTGATGACATGTGTGGTGATTTTGATCTACAAGATGAGAATGAAAATACAGAGAAACTTAGAAATTACTTGAATGAGCCCTACTGACTTAAATGTTAGGTCCTGTGTCATAGATAACAGAATATGTATCACAAATGAAAAGAGAACTGAAAAGCCTAAACGCTGTATTGAAACTTAAGTTAACTTTAAACATAACTATGAATATATAATCTAAATAAAAAATATCAACCTCCACATCCACATGTACAATAGAAAAATAAAATAAATCTTAACAGTTGCCTCATTTTTGTTGTGTTTTACAAGTTATTACTTTTTGTTAATTCGGACTGACAGAAATTCATTCGGACTGACAAATAATAAAAGCCAGGCAGACCGAATGACTGACAGATTTTTCAAGTTTTCAAGTTTTGGCAAACAGTGGAACAACCCCCAAAATGATATTATAAGTATCAGTGTCACAACCCCAAAAATAAACCAAACTAGAATTGTCACATGAGTGACGGATATACCCCCACAAATGGCCTTGTCATACAACTATGGCATCCATTCGAAAGAAATGGACAGAGAGACAAATGCTTTAATTTGTGAGTGGTCAACAGTGTATTTGGAAAAATTAAATTTCAATAGGAGCCATAACTCTGTCAACATTTAGTGGTTTGTAACCAAAGTCAAACTTGATCTGTATTTTATGATGTTACACCTATGTAGCAAACATAATTAAAACATGTAAAGCCTTTCATGAGTTATTGTCCATGTTTTTTGGGAATTTAAGTCAAAAAAGGGCCACAGCTGTGTCAAAATTTAGTGGTTTGCAACCAAAGTCAAACTTGACACGTATTCTATGATGCTACAAATGTATACCAAGAATTATTTGAATGTGTCAAGCCATTTTTGAGTTATCGTCCGGAAATTGTAAGTCAAAAAGGGGCCATAACTCTGTAAATATTTAGTGGTTTGTAACCAACATCGAACTTGACCTGTATTCTATGATGTTACACATGTGTACCAAAAATTATTTGAATATGTCAAGCCTTTCTCGAGTTATCATCCGGAAACCATGTTTTTAGTGAATTTTAAGTCGAAAAGGGGCCATAACTCTGTCAAAATTTAGTGGTTTTTAACCAACATCGAACTTGACCTGTATTCTATGCTGTTACACATGTGTACCAAAAATTATTTGAATATGACAAGCCTTTCTTGAGTTATCATCCAGAAACCAAAAACCAACAGACTGACAGACCGACGGACCGACAAGCTCACGCCTATATACCCCCCATAAACATCGTTTGTGGGGGTTTAATTACTGCACTTTAACGAGGTCTGTATGATTGTTCCACATATACAATCAGATGTTAGAAGCAGATTATTGTATTTATAACATAACTAATGAATCTATACAAAGCTATGGTGTAGTACTTAATTTGTCAAAAATACACAGTAACAGATATTGTAGCAGCCATTGAAAAATATGGTAGTAACAACACGATAGCATCTTTTGGGCTTTGTTACCTTATTTAGGAGTGGTCAAATATAAGCGTAATCTCCAGGTAAAGTTGCTTTAAAATCATGCAATTGACTTCACCCCTGGATTTTTTGTCCCCTTTAACCAAATTTGTTGTGATAATTTTCCCCAAAACATAGGGCCTGGGCCCCATCCCCTGAAAAAAAAGAGCCCTGAACAGAACAGATATTTTAGCACCCATTTACAATTATGGTAGTAAGACATACAAAAAAAGAGTTGTTTGTTTCCGCTAACCCGACTTACCATGTTTTTTTGCCCCCAACCATAATCTTTTTTTGCCGTTTGGAAATTTTTCTTTTAAATATTCGCGTTTTTTCAAACAATATTGAACGTTTCGTTACGAAGGCAGTAACTTTTGAGACTGGGATCTGCCTCAAGACATGTTATTTTAATATTCTATTAAAACCGCGGAACCAGTCTAGGCAGCAATGCCAATAGTATTGGTGTTGTTTAACCATTTGTATACAATAGTTGTCGCCGTTTGTTACAAATTTGCCATGGTTTGCATTAGTAAATAAATTGCATTTTGCAAAGTTTGTCAGAGCTTTCCTCCTAAAATGAACTGACAATAATTGATCATTTGGGCGCACATTTAACAATAACAAGCGTCTATGCCTTAATAAAGTTTGAATGTGTGCAGGTGCTAATGAATAATAAATGGCAAAAAAGCGTCTATTGATGCAGAACCTGTGTACTTATCTCCAAGAGGTGTTGTGACCAGGAAACAATTGTGAAAACGTGTTTGTGTAGTACATTTTTATCAAGTGCACAGGGAATCTCCCCCATATGGCCATCGCCCCGAGAAGACTTGTTAGTTGGGTTATGGGGGACAGTGCAAGATACAGAAGACGCCCCGTTCCAGAGGCGTCCCTGGGTCTTTTAGTGCCTGGTGTGAAGCAACTAATACACTGCACCTCGGTTTTACTTCTCATGTGAAAAACGAATTAGTAGGTAAAGGTGTGGTGGGGGATCGAACCTGCGACCTCTGGATTGTGAAGCCAGTGCGTTACCACTAGACCACAGAACCGCCTGCAAAAATTATGAAAACCCTATTGAAACATGTTTTTATACCTGCAAATTTAAATCAACTTCAAGGAAGGATGTTTGTGGCCATTGTGACTTCCCTGGTGCAAGTGTTGAAATCACACTACAGAACTACTAATTTGTTCAGTGTCACTGTGTGTTTAAATTGGGGAAAAAACAAGAACAATGTGCCCACATGGGCAAAGGAAATAGAACTCATGTCAGAAGTGACGATCGTGAATTTGGAAACTTTGGCTTTGGTTTTCAAACTGTTATACATAAACTGCCTATTAAATATCAAGTGTGTCTTTGTTTTATTATTAGTTTTAATAAGTTATAACAAGAGGGCCATGGCTCTCACCTGAGAACTGGTACAGATGAAGACCATACTGTTGTGACAGGTTTAAAAATTAAGGTATCTGAACAATACGCAGAGGGGGATAGGATCAATTTTGATTTAAAATACATGTATTGGTTAGTGCAATGAGCTAACTGAAGTATGAGTTGGGTAGCGGATGTTAGTTTTTTTTGGTTCACAAATCATTTTTCTCGATATTCTTACCTGACCCTTGTTCATTAAGTCATTGGCAATTCTGGAAAATGCAGAAACAGTAGATTTTGATGTCTTTTTTGCAAAAAGTTGTGGAGAGCTAGTTGCAATGCGATAATTGCGATGGCTGTGCTATAAGGTAAACTTTTGCTTTTTCTTTGATAATTTTCTGCCTATGATGATAAATGACGTTAATGCAGGCACTGAGGACATTAATGTTGCATGTACAAATAACTGCATGCAAGTCTTGCAACTGTTGGAAATCAAATTTTATCAATCAATTTTTATGGTCATGCGCAAACTGTGTAAGTTTGGTCAACATTGAATCAAAAATTGTGTGTGCAGGCCAATCATTGGTAACTTGTTGATGTTTTTTTTACAAACGCAAGTGGCAATAACTCTGGTGTTTCTGGCCCGATCATGCTTATATTCGACTTCACCTGTAGTCTTACGTTCATAGACAAACTGTACACGATTGGTGAAGATTGGATGAAAAATGAACTCTTTGTCCTGAATGTCCTTTTTTGCATATTTTTTTCACAAACAAAGGGCAATAACTCTGGTGTTTCTGGTCCAATCTTGCTTATATTCGATTTCAACTGTAATCTCATGGTAATAGACAAACTATGCAAGATTGGTGAAGATTGGATGAAAAATGAAGTCTCTATTCTGAATAATGTCCATTTTTTAAATAAACAAAGGGCAATAACTCTGGTGTTTGAAAAACAATCTGGATAATTTTTGGCGTCTGCTGAGATCTGGTAGTCATATACAAACTTTGAAAGTTTGGTTAAGATCGGATGGAAAATAAAGTCTATACATTGAAAAAGGCCACTTTTGCACTTTTTTGCATGAAAAAGGGGCAATAACTCTGGTGTTTCTGGTGTGATCTGACCCAATAACAATCCCGTCTGAGATGTTATGGTCATACACAAACTGTGCAAGTAAGGTCAAGATTGAATAAAAAATGTAGTCTTTATCGTGATAATGGTCCCAATTGTTCACGGCATACGGACGATCGACAACGAAGAACGCTGGAGAGGTCCCCTATACCAATAGCTCACCAAGCACTTCGTGCTCAGGTGAGCTAACAAGAGCTTTCAGAGGACAGCGTGCTCGACTATTCGAAGTATTTCAGTTGGTACATATTTTGGATAGTGGAAGGGGCATAAATATGTTAAAATACAAAAATTTTAAGTGAAGCCTTGTATAGTTGATACATTTTTGGAACAAAAACTTTAACCACAAAATCTATGTAAAAAGTGTGCATAACTCTGTCAAAATACAAAACAGAGTTATGGGTAATGTTGCCCCTGATACAAGAGTTTATGACAAAGGTTAGTTCCAAGTTTCAAGTGAATGACTCATGTAGTATTGAAGTTACAAAACTTTTGAATATAAACTTTAACCAGAAAATCTATGTGAAAATGGGGCACAACTCTGTCAAAATACAAAACATAGTTATGGGTAATGTTTCCCCTGATACTAGAGTTGATGACAAAGGTTTGCTCCAAGTTTCAGGTGAATAACTTGTGTAGTTTTGAAGTTACCAAACTTTTGAATATAAACTTTAAAACAGAAAATCTAAGTGAAAAGGGGGCATAGCTCTGTCAAAATACAAAAAGAGTTATGGGTAATGTTGCTCCTGATACTAGAGTTGATGACAAAGGTAAGTTCCAAGTTTCAAGTGAAAAGCTTATGTAGTATGTAGTATTGAAGTTACAAAACTTTTGAATATAAACTTTAACCAGAAAATCTATATGAAAAAGGGGCATAACTTTTTGTTTTCTTGTGGAATATTTTTTTTACTCATAGTATATGTACATACATACATACATACATGGAGGTATGCATAATACACATATACACATATTTAACATTAATACATAATCATGTACCAAAAATGTATATACTTACAATACAATGAATAAACTCATTACATGTATATGTACAAATGCTATGTCGTATATAATATTGCACAACAGGAAAAATATAAACAAAAGAGAATGAATTGCAGTGAGTATATATTATATGTGCTATGACATTGTAGACATAAAAAAAGCTGAAACCTGTATCCAATCACTATTATTATTAAATACTATTTCAATTTCATTATAAGCAATATCTGTAAACATGCTGACTAGTGACTAATCTTTTAATCCTTCGTCAAGTTTTTTTTGTATTTTTATATATTTCTAATGAGTTCTTGAGGCTATTTACGAGTCCAAAATTAGACGGCTTTCTGTTTTTTCTCTGGCATTGAAAAATATATCGTTTAATTTCTAGGCATAAAATATTTAAATTGTTCATTTTTGAATTTGTAATACCAAGTATCATATCCTGACATATTAGATGGATAGGTGAGTTTGGTTTATTTCTATTTACAACGTGAATAGCAAAATTAATAATATCTTGAGAATGTACACAATTCCAAAACAAGTGTCTTATATTTATTACTTCATGTTTACAAAATGTACAAAGATTATCAGTAACTATTTTCATATTAAACATATTGGATTTTGTTCCTAAGATTCTGTGGTCTATTCTACATTGGAACCATTGGATATAACTATCTTTAGTAATATTAAACACAAGTGGATATATACTTTTTCCAGTCAATACCAAAGAACTCTGAATTCCATTTTGTTTGACAAGTTGGATTTCACTGTTTTGAATAAATATTTTATAAACATGTTTTTCTTCTTTAAGACTTGTTACTATTTTCTTTACGTATGTTGCTAATACAGGTCCTTGAATATATTATCATACGTAAATATGTCTCAGAATTTCTTAATAAATTTACTTATTACTTTTATAAGACCATGAGACAGTAGAAAATTCACATTTGTTCCAATTTGGTAGTCCAAAGATTCATTGGAGATAAAACGTTTCTCTATCTATCAATATGTCTCTAACAAATCGATTGCCTCTTTCATACAGACATTTAATATATATATAATTATTGCCAATTTTAAAATTTTCATTGTAAAACAAAGGCATATATAGAATATCACTATTGACTATAGGAAATTTTTCAATATACAATATAAAGCATTTTAAGACGTCTTGCCAAAATTTATTTTTTTAAATTTATGCAAAGTTTGTCAACAAATATTTTACCAGTATTGAACAGGTTTTTTTAAATATCAATAAAGGATTTGACAAGTGTTACAGTATAACAATTTCCATCTCCTATCACAAGTCTCTTAAGCCATGTTAATTTCATTTGTTTTTCAAACAAACAAACACCTACCGTATTTAAACCTCCTTCATTATATTCTTTAACAATTACTGTGCTTGATTTAATTTTGCTTGGACCTACCCATATGAAGTCATAAAAAAGTTCGTTAATTTGTTTCATGATTTCTATTCTTGGTGTTGGTAGTGACACAAAAAAATGAGTAAGCAAAGGGAAAGGTAGTGATTTTATGATGGTTATTTTTCCGAGTGGTGTGATATTTCTGCGATTCCAGTGTGTTATTACATTTTTTATACTGTTGATATTGTTATCAAAATTGTTCATGATTATGTTTTCTAAATTTACGTCGTACACTGTCCCAAGAACTTTAGAAGATGTTGCTTCCCATGTCAGTTTGTATTTAGTTTTATCGACCTTGTACTATATTCCATAGAGCCATTCCAAATTAAATTAGTTTTATCATAGTTTATTTTCAATCCAGAGTATGTTGAAAATTCATGAAGCATGTCTAACGTACAATTAAGAGATGATTCACATCCATCAAGTAATAGAGATGTGTCGTCAGCAAATTGTGATATTTTGTATTCTATGTCTTTAATTGTTATACCTTAATTTTGTTTGCTTTGTCTGATTTTAATGGCTAAAATATCTGCACATAAAATAAAAATATAAGCGCTTATCGGGTCCCCTTGACAACAGCTCCGATCAATGCAACAGGTGTTCGATAAAAATCCACTTTTTTGTATGGACGCCATAGTATTGTGCAAAAACATGGATATCCATTGTTGGAACGTTGGTCCGAAATTAAAAAATCTAAAAGTGGTTTCCATAAACGTAAAAGATAAGGTATCAAACGCTTATTCAAAATCTATTGTCATAAGTAACCCAGGCAAATTATTATCTTCAAGATGTTTAAAGTAATTTAGTGTTTTCAGCAATAAATCGCCCTTTAATGAAACCAGTTTGGTCTTTGGAGATTAAAACATCAAGCACTGTTTTTAATCTATTTGCAATAGTCCCAGATGCCAGTTTGTATACAACATTTAATAAGGTTAATGGTCTTAAATTTTTCGAATAGCAGCGCGGTTTATTGTCTTTTGGGCTGCAAATTATTATTCAATGTTTTTGAGTTGTGGACAATGAATTATTATTAAATGCATAATTTATACTTCGTACTATGCAATGGCCTAATCTGTTCCAAAACAGTTTATAAAATTCTGCAATGAAACCATCAGAGCCTGGACTTCTGTCGTTTTTCATATTTTTAAGTGTAAAGGCAACTTCATTTATACTAAGTAGTCCTTCTAAAGAGTCTGATTGAGCTTTATTGAGTTTCTGTACATTGGCATTAGCTAAATCAGTATTTATGTCATATGCAATTTCGTTTTCATTTTTTCTTTTGTATAGTGTTTTATAAAATGAAACTGCTTCATTTAAAATATCATTTTGATCATTCAATTTAGTACCATTTCCCGTTTCAATAAAAGGTATTGACTTGTTTGTATAATGGTTTGATTCATGAGAGCAGAAATACTTTGAAGGTTTCTCCCCATCTTCTAGCCATTTAGCTCTTTAAAGAATAAGTGAACCTTTAAGTGTATTTTCCCTTAACTTTTCCAATTAATTTTGTAATTCCTGCAGCTGATCAGTATTAGTTTCATGTAATGATTTTTCAAGTTCTTCTATTTTCTTAATTAAATTAGATTAATTGTTTTTATTTAACTTAGCTAAGTATGATGAAAATGAAATTGTTTTTCCCAGGGTTTGACCTTAACTTTTGGGAAGTGGTGGTCCACAGGACCGGCTACATTCAAAGCCTACAGGTTCGATACTGTATGAACTGGTCCCGAAAATCAAAATACGTCGAACTGCATAGTGCATAAATAGTTCAAACAAATGATTCTCAGAATTGAAATTGGAAAATATGTGCAGCACACACGAAAACCTATTATTCATTATATAGTTTTATTTAATACATTTTCGATCAAAATGTTGTATGAACATAGTTGCTTAAATAAAGATGAGATACCAACTTCTTAAAATTGACCTAAATTGGAGATACATGCGTTGTCGTGTGCTAAGCAATAAACACGCAATTAGAGCAATTAAAATATAATTATGTATCGTAATATGTTTGGGCTATCGGTTCCTTAACGTTTTGCAATCATTCCCACAATGCGGAAACCTAGACCTGAATTTTTTTACTTTTTTTTTTTTTTAATAGAGACACAATTGAAACTGCCTGTTGTAAAAACAAAAACAATATTAAATTGTGTCAAAAAGGGAATACGTTGTTAAACTATTAAAAAGTCAGGAGTAATATTATCGATAGAAGCTAATATAAACTCATTATTTTCGCAATATATATTATTTGATTAAATTTGTTTTAAAATAATAAAATGTTATTAAATTGCGTCTCTAAAATGCGACTTCAATGCCCGTCAGATATAATTTCTTTCGTCCAAATGGTGTTCATTTGATTTTACAACATTTAACACGCTGTTATAACATAATTATTTGTAAGTTGAAGAATCGGAAAAGATGCGATTTATACACGAGACCTGTATAATAACAATAAACAATATCATCTTGGACGGTTCACTGTATTCTTAACCACAAATGATAATTCACGAAATACACAATTGGAACAAGTTCTAAAACAACTGGTCACCAAGACCGAAGACAACCGGTCCGAGCGAAAAATCACAGGTCACGGCCTGACGGACACACGTTAAGGTCGAACCCTGTTTTTCCTCTTATTTCCATATGTAACGTTTATAGGAATAGTTGATCATTTATCACAAACTGTATGTCATTGTTGTCAAGTGTTTCTATGTTTTCTATATTATAAATTGGAATACAGTATTGTCTCTTAATATTTTCAATTAAAGTATTAATGCAATTTAAGTAGTCAATATTATTTAATAGTGAATTGTTGAATTTCCATAGACCTTTTCCATGTTCTATATCTCCAAAACTAATTTCTAATACAATAATTGAGTGATGTGATTTATAACTTAAACCTACAGTTGATTTTCTAATTTTCGAGGAAATGCTATTAGAAGTAAGGAAAAAATCGAGCCTAGCCTACTGTAACAGTGTTAACCATCTCCATGTGTGTTGTTGGACATTACCATTTAGATATCTAAAAGTATCAGTTAAATTGTTATCCATGATTACAGACGTTAGTGCATCTCTAGCCTTTTTATTATTATTAAAGGATTTAAATTTTGAATAATCTAAGTTTACATCCAGTATAAGATTAAAGTCTCCGCAAATAACAAATTCATCATTCTCGTAATGTTCTATTTTTGTAAATATATCTGCAAAAAATGAAGACATATCTTTATTTGGGCCATATAAAGTGCATACAAGTAAATCTGTTTGTGATATATGTCATGTCTAGCAATAAATAGTTTCCAAGTGAGTCATTTTCTGTTTTATGTACAATGATTTGTATGTTTTAACTAAACAAAACACAAACACCTCTTGAATTTGAACATCCATAACTGAAATATTTCCCCATCCCATTCTGAATAAATTTGACTTTCCATATCCTGGGTAAAATGGCAGTCTTGCAGGTAGTAAATATGTGCTTTTTTTATTTTAAAACGTCAAAGACATCTCTACGCTTCTTACTGTTATTGAGACCCCGAAAATTGTATGAAATAATTTTCAGATTATCCATTTATATAGATATAAGAAAAAAATGTGCCTTAACAGTAGCATAATTGAACAAATATTTTGACGAGCAGAATACAACAATTTTAAGTAATGGTAAATCAGCATTTATGTGAAATGAGCAAGTCCTGATTCAAGCAATTCAGAAAAAACTACAAAAAAATGAAACAAAAATACAATATACACACAAAAGTTCAAGGTGTGTGGATAGATTGTGGATACAATCAAACAATAAATGGTATTTACATCAAAATACATGATTTTATAAAAATTATGGTAGTGACCTCTTAGGTATATTAATTTACTATTTATACTGTATCTATGTTTCAGTCATAAGAAACATCAATATTTATATTCAATCTATTTAACACCTAGTTAAGTCCTACGCTTAAAATAATGTGACGTAATTAACAAAACATTTATACATAATAAAACTTGTATACAAATGTAAGTTATTGCTATAAGCATATACTAATACTTATTACAAATTAAAGGAGCTTTACTAAAGTAACAAATAATGTCAACAAAAAATAAATAGAGCTTCATCAGATAGACATATAATTTGATATATATATATTAAGCACACACACACACACATGTTGTAGTAAACAAATAAATATATATACTTCAAATTGTTTCCAATGATAAATAAATCCTAGAAGCTTTATAGAATAATTAATAAGCTTTATGAATTTTATTAAACTTTATAAGTGATATATCTTACAAACTTAGACAAATATTGTAATCAACAAGTTAAGAGAGCTTCATAAGATAGACATATAATTTGATATAAATATTAATCACATATACAA
This sequence comes from Congeria kusceri, assembly GCA_027627225.1. Classification (NCBI taxonomy): domain Eukaryota; kingdom Metazoa; phylum Mollusca; class Bivalvia; order Myida; family Dreissenidae; genus Congeria; species Congeria kusceri. The sequence continues at coordinate 7,303,184 of CM051035.1, forward strand.
ATGTGTCAAGGTATATTCCAAGTTTCAAGTGAATAACTTATGTAGTTTTGCAGTTACAAACTTTTGAATATAAACTTTAACCAGAACATCTATGTGAAAAAGTGGCATAACTATGTCGAAATACAAAAAGAGTTATGGGAAATGTTGCCCCTGATGCTGGAGTTGATGACAAAGGTTAGTTCCAAGTTTCAAGTGAATAACTTATGTAGTTTTCAAGTTACAAAACTTTTGAATATAAACTTTAACCAGAAAATCTTAGTTAAAAAGGGGCATAACTCTGTCAAAATACAAAACAGAGTTATGGGGAATGTTGCCCCTGACACTGGAGTTGATGACAAAGGTATATTCCAAGTTTCAAGTGAATAACTTACCGTATGTAGTTTTGAAGTTACACAACTTTTGAATAAAAACTTTATGACGCCGACGCCAGGGGTAGTAGGAAAGCTGACCTATTTTTCGAATAGTCGAGCTAAAAATTAAGTTATAACCAATTACTAAAAAAGTTGTTAAAGCGGATGTAGATCTGTGCTTGTTGGGTCACAAAGGAAAAAAAAGTTAACGAAAAAAAAAGTTATGCCTACCTACTTACCATACGTTTTTCAAAGACGTTAGCGGAAAAAACATTTTTTGGGGGGGCCTCATTAACAACATTAAGCTATTATCTACATCCTACCTCTGCAGCAGATCTCAAAGGAAAGTCATCAGGCTGTGAGAAGAAATCTTGTGACTGCCCCTGTGAGTTTGAGAGCTCAAACTGAGTGAACTGGGCATTCTGAAGCTGTGAGAAGTCAGTCTGGAATCCAGTGTCTCCACCACTACTGAAATAAACATGCAATAATGTCTAGAGGCCTTGTGCTTAAGTAAGATTACCAGACTCATGGCATTGACTGTGAATGTTTTTTCTTCATTTAGAACACTGATTTAAAGGACCAATTCCCAATCTACAACAAGCTGTGTTTTTCCCAATTTGATTGAAAACAAAATTGCCAAACAGTGACTCAATCCCATATACTGTTTGAACTAGAAATGTCTTTAAAAAAGACAATCGGCGTTGAAATTAATATTGAGATGTCATTTAAAGATTACCTAAACAGACGGCCAAGATGATCGGTTACATGACTTCTCAGATCCCAGATTTTTTGGTCCCTACCAATATAAGGGGACTTATTGGACCCCAGATTTTTCGAACACTATAAGAAAACTCCTCGGACCCAAAAGTTAATTTGAAATAAATTTATAATTTTAAAAATTAAATAGAATTATAATTAATATCTATGCCGTGAATAAACCAATCATACAACTCCATGTTTCCACCAGTGATATGTGAATAACCAAAATAATTTAGGTTAACATAATTGTAATCTGAATTTGTCAAGCCAATTTAACAAATTAAAAATGTATGAAAATAATGTCGGGAAAATTATTATGTATCAGACTAGTCTATATAGTTATTTATAGTACCGTTAATATACCATTCATGTTAGTTATCTAATATAATAACGATTTGAAGTCAAATAAGCATGTACCCTGTGTATCCCAATAAAAAGCAATAGTCAGGGAACATTCAGCGATTTTTGAAATGTTAAGACTTTATTTTTTGATGATGCAAGCATAAAAATTCATTAGACTATGACGATTTTAAATTATATCAGTAGAAATATGATATATCAAGGTTCCTGTGTATAATTAGTATTGCAAATTGCGTTTCATGCTACGCGAATAACAATTCGACATATTCCGAATCTTCTTTCATTTTATCTATAGAAAATGTAGCATCTTTTTACAGATTAAATAACATCTACTGGAGAAGTTGATAGGAAGATGCAATTATAAATAATCGTTAATAAATCGTAACCACAATTTTAAATCAAATTAACAGTAAGTTTATAATATAAATTCCTAATTTATTGAAATTTTTAGATTTATGATTCTCTGAACGCTATTATTTAACCATGTACGAGTATATTAACACAGCTATAAATGATGTAAATATTCTAAAGTATAGAATGGCACTCTCTAGATTAAGAGTCTCTGCACATAGACTTAAAGTTGAAACGGGTAGATGGCAAAAACCAATAGCTATTCCTTATGAAGAAAGAAAATGTCCTTTATGCAATGTTTTAGAAGATGAATACCACTTTGTTATGGAATGCACATTATATACTGATGTAAGAAAAGCTTACTTAAAACCATTTTATTACGTAAGACCAAATATGTTAAAGTTTATAGATTTACTGACCTCTCAAAATAGTAATATTGTTAAAAATTTAGCTATGTTTATTTATAAAGCATGGCAAATAAGAAATACTTATAATACATATTACGAGTAGGATAGGATTTTTGGTATATATTTATGCATATGTATGTATACAAATACATACCACCTCTCGCTGTATATTGTCTTATCTAAAATACCCAATATTTTAAAATGTACCGATTTAATTTTGATGTTTATCCTTTGAATGACCAGTGACTTTGTTTTATGTATATTGTATTGACATTTCATGTATACTCATGGGCTTATTGCCTACAGTATTATCTAATAAACTAAACTAAAGCTATACAGCAGTTGCTAGCTACGCGCGCTATTTTTAGAATGCCACTACTTTTTGTGGAATGCGATGAACTCGCTAGAATCGATGGCTACATGGAACGGCAACCCTGTGAGTGAGATTTATGCATGGGAACATTGCACAATAGCAATTTATAGAGCGTAACGCTTATATAAATGTAGGCTAAACAAAATAGTTATTTCGTTACGTGAATTAATATATCATTCTGTTTATGGCATACAATGAGAAAATACGTTCATAATTAGCCTCAGTTCTAGAATATACGCGAGGATATGTTTATAACTTCATTTTAACCGCTTATGTAAACAATAATGTAAATTTTTATTCCCCAAAAGTATGCAACAGTTATTGGTATACGTTAAACCATTGTTTGAAGTTTGCATTCCCTAGAATTAGAAAATTTGCCCAATTCTATTGGCATTCAATTTTCCCGCTGCATAATTATCGCAAGAAAATCCGGGTCAAAAGTGATCTTAGACAGCTACGCCGAAAAAATGTTTTAAACATATTAAATAATTTGTAGCTGACAATGAATTTGGGATGCATCTGGGAGAGGGAAGCATGAAAACATGTAGTAAAAATTGAGTGTCTATATTCCAATATAACAAACTAATCCAGGGGCGGTTTCCAGGATTTTGGGTTGGGGGGGGGGTGCGTAAACTTTTGATAGTGCAGTTTTGATGCCCTATGGGTCTACAGTGTTCAGCTACAGATCCGTATCAAAGATATATGATCTTTATCACCCTCCTCCTCCTCCTCATCATCATCATCATTAAATGCACTCTGTTTCACTTAATAAATTAATACTGCAGCGTATTATATTTGAATGATATGTTGGTTCATCTGTATGTCATGAACCTGTTTGGCAGTAAATTGGCTGATTATTGCCCTTGTTTGACGTGCCTGTCCACTAAATACGTACTGAATGAAAATTCAATGTTATACATATCACGAACATCTTTAAACATGTAAAAACTGTAGCTGACTAAATTAAAAAACAATGCAGTGATAAATATTTGTATTCTTCATTTACCTCTTCATTTATATATTTTTCAAAGTAGATGTGATTTAAATAACTCACACGTTCACAATCATGCTCATCAATTGTCTTCAAGTGTGCTATGTACTGAGTGTTTTTTCATCGAGCCCAACTAACGTTCAGACAGACGAGCATGTTTATTTAGGCTTAAAAAAAAAATGTTTGTCTCATGTTACCCGACCTACCCTAAAAAAATGCCCCGACCCTAGAACATTTTATTGAGTGGGTCAGATAATTTTTTGTTTATTTTACTTTTTCCAATAATTAAATGTTTCTTGGATTTTTAAAAGTTTTTTTTTTTTTTTATACAATCCACTTCAAAACAATGTGTTATGATATTAGAGACATGTTTTGAATATTCATTCAGTTTAGAATATTCAAGTTAACCATTTACCAAAAAAAAAAAAAAAAAAAAAAAATCCCTACCTACCTACCCTAATTTTTTTGGGCATGTAACCTGAAACAAACATACTTTTTTTTTACGCCTTACACGAAGTATTGTGAAAGGCGGCATGACTAAACACCGAAAACCCGCGGAAACCTGCAAAACCCTACGAAAACCTACTTAAATTAAAAGAAAAACTGCTGAAAAACCTAAACTATAAACTGTAGAAACCTGCGAAAAGCAACGTAACCTTTTTAAAATAACGAAAACCAACGAAACCCACAATTTAACAGCGAAAACCAGCGAATTGTGCACAATTCCTCCTCTTGTTTTCGCGGGTTTCCGTTTGTTTAATTGGGTTTTTGCGGGTTTGCTTAAGTTTATGTATGTTTTTGTATGTGTTCGTAGGTGTTTGCTTTCGAGTTTTATGTGTGTATTTGGGGTTTTTCAGGTTTCCGTTAATTAAGTAGGTTTCCGTGGGCGGCAACAACCACCTTTTTTTTAATGCTGAAATTCAACTTAAAGTGTACATTTTCTGATAGCCTGGGACATAAGGATTAAGTTTATTACTATATACATGGACTGAAAATTCTCTGTCAGTCTAGAAGATAGCAAAAGTCACTCCTGAAAAAGAACTTTTTTTAATTTCACGAAAAATCTGACCCGCATATATTTTCCCAAGTAAAATACATAAAGCATTTAAAAAAAAAGTTTTATGAATCACTTCTTGGTGTAAATGTATGATCTGATTGTATCTGCTGGACTTTATATTCTATTATGCCACAATCTTTCCATGATCGTCACAAACAATATTACCAAAATACAGTATACATAATAAGCAAATGAAATGTCTTACTCTTTGTATGTTTGTTTGTTGTTAATTGAGGTTTAATAATAATAAAGGATGAATACTATTGTTAAAAGAAGGCATTAGGTTATTCTAAAGACAGTTCCTTTCTAAAGAATTGGTGTTAGTCCATGTAAAGTTGCCACCACCCTCTTCTATGTAAAAAAGTAATTTTTTTATTTGATAAACATGATAGTTATTATGCTACAAGTGAATATTTTCAGTATACAAAATGCCTATTATCTGACAGCATAAAAGTATTAAAATAAGTAAGATTAAAAAACAACTTGTATATAATAACTAATATTATAATTATTATATATTTAAATTATAATTTTTTCCTACACGTGCTACAGAACTCTAGAATAAACAATGTTTAATAACAATCATGCCTTGTAAACATTTATAAATCCATAATGTCTGGTCTTTATTTCAAAAGTTTTTGTCTGTCATAAGCTTCAAAACATGGGGTCACTGTTCATAATAGTATCCATTAATTAAAGTACTTAGTTACATTATTACTGATGGTCATATATGACTTATGTAATTTAACAAAAAAACAACATCAACACCACAGAACCAGTCAATGCAGTGGCCTCTTTTTATAAAAAGTTGGTCAAATTTACATAAATAATGGAATTTTCATTTAAAGTAAATCATTAAAATTATTTATCTTGAGACTTTATAAATAATATCAGCTGTCACAATTTATAAACTATATTAAACAGCAAACCTTCTTAATTATATAAATACTAATAAAGAATATAAATGTTAACCTAGTTAAATACTCCCCACTTAATACCAATACTTGGTTAACAACCAGAGATACTTAAAATGCCCTGTTTTATTGTATGCAATAAAAACGCTGGGTAAATCTACAATAATGGGAATGAGTAGGAATCGTCAAGCAATAATTATCAATGTTTATGCAGATTTTTCCACAAATACATAGTATCAATAAGAAGAATAAAATGATTTTGATGAAAACCTGAGGTTAACATTCACAACTTATCTAATAAATCACGACAACTTGGTTTCTTATTGACGTGGTGCTGTGCTACGGCAAAAACAAAATGGCGGCATAGTCCCCAAGTCGGTGTTAAGTAGGTTGGGAATGTCACAAAATACAATATAAATATATATATATATGTAAAAAGCTGTTGTAATTTATAGTAAAACACATCAATTGATTTAAAAATGGCAAAATCACAAAGGTATCTATCTGCTTTCTATAAAATATTGATATTCAAAATTTTCCCTTTCGGATGCTGAATATTTATTGTCTAACCTAGTTTAAGTCAGATAGCGCTTATTTGGGCAGTTTTTATTTGGATAATCTCCTGTTTATGTATTGTCCCCCGGAAGTCTAAGGAGTGGTCGAACTCGTATGGCATTGAAGGAAAAACAACACGTGGGTTAGGATCGAAAAGGGGCAGTATTTAAAATGCCATAAAATCACCAAAACATTGTATATTCATAACAATTTGTAATATACAATGAAAACACAAGTTTTTACATAAATGACATAATGGGCGGTCAAAAACCGTGGATCGAAAAAGGGCATTTATTTAACATGCCATAAAATAACAGGCCTTTCTCTACTGCTCTCACGGGTCCGATAGTCGGACCCGTTCCCAATGCCAAATATGCATAATTTTTCCCAATTATGACCCAAAAATTCCCAACTGTAAAAAATCTATTTTTTTCGAAAATGAAATTGAAAATATGATTTTTCAATACTTTACAGCAGATTTTTTCACACCGACTTTACATTTGGATATCCTATAACTTTATCCTTGACATTGTTTACAAGTGGAGAACACTCTAATAGCCTTGTCAGCATTTTCCTCTATATAAAATTGGTACCGGAAAATGGTACCATTCCCAATCCAATTTTCTGACCATTTTTCCCAATTTGAAGTTAAAATATTCCCAAATGTAAGGAAAAAAAACCAAAAACCCAGAAAAGATTGACGATGTTACTGTATTTTACTTTTGTTTTTCCCAAGCGTAAGCCAGAGCTCAAATCAGTTACTGTTAACGGCTAGGGCAGTGTTCTGCCGTGAATTTGGACTATTGGGGACAAGGGCCCTCTTGGCTTTAAAAAGTGGGGACAAATTACAAAAATGTAGGGACACACACAAAAAAGTTGTTCACCGCATGAATATTCCCAAAGTAGATTTTTGTTTTGAAAAGTACGTACTAGCTGTTTTCATTCATGTTTTTTTTTTTTTTTTTCTGTTAAAAAAATGATTAATACATAATACTGTGTTCTTAACTAATTCATAACGTTCTGTTGATCAATGTTACACTGCATTCTTAAATACCGTATAACCTTGCATTATTAATTTTAATTTGAACAAACAATAAAATCCGTTATAAACACAAGGCGTTAATAATGAAACCTGTTAAAACTACAAAGTGTAACAGTGTTACATCATCAATTAGCCGGGTTTCCAAAACTGTAAGCTGTTAGCAACACTCATAGCAACGGTGTCGGTAATTCGTCTTCAAAAGTCTTTGATGTTTCTGCCGAAATGCGGCTGTCGTCCCGCAGTTTATCGCTGAAAAGCGTGTTTTTCACGCTTAGCATGTGGACCGCGTGTACAATTATCTATTGATACTACTGTATCTGAACTGTTCAAGCGCTGCCGATAAAGCGTTAATGAATTAGTGTTCTAGTGAAAAAATTGGTTATAAATTGACGTCACGATCAATGATATAAATTTTACTAAATACGCCGAATGATTAACTTGTAAATTGTGTGCGCCCGCGGACCTGCTTACGAAAAGTTGGTGGGGACAAATCATTTATTTTGCGCCAATGGCGCAAGGCCGCATCCACGGCAGAACACTGCTAGGGTAAGTAACCGCTGCAAGGTTTGGTTGCGCTGTATCGATTGGTTACTGTTATGAGTTATACATTGCGTGCGAGAATGGGAACCAGCTGGACTGTAACGCGTTTTCGCGAGTGTCATTGACGAGATATGGCAATTCATAACACTAAATACTACCGAAAACAAAAACATTCAGGGATACAATCCTTTATCTAGCAATGGCTGTTATGGCAAAGCAGAAAGTATAGATCCACAACCGTCATTAACGGCGGAAGATACTAGTAATTTTGTTTATGTTCTGTCAACCATTTACACAGATATTATCAGTGTCGAGTCCGAGAGCAAACTTGTGTCTTTGGGGCAAGTTGTGCAGGTTGATACCCACCAGCACGGCATTTAAAACCATTATATGACTTGAATGGAAGTTAAAGAATAAATATAAAAAATTGTTTTAGGGTTTATTTATTGCAACTTACTGTTTGACATCCTTTTTGACTGTTTTAATGAAAGTGGTACAATTCCCTATTTGGCTGAAAACGCCGTTAATTTTCCCAATTTAACCAGTACCGGTACCATTCCCAAAGTAGTGAGAAAAAACGCTGCTTGTAATAAAATGGGTAACACAAACAAAAACGATTTGTTTTTCCACTATCATGATGAAATTTAACATGAATTATGGGCAAATGTTTTATTTACACAAGTGGATGTGTCAGTAAAAGAAAGGATTCAAATATAAGGAGCTAAAGATTTCTTTTTAATTTATCACATATTTTCGCGACCTACGTAGCGTAGGTACTACACGATGTTTATTAACACATCATTAAAACTAAATCATGTAGACTGTAGATCCCACAATTTTATTTTGGTGAAGTTGGCCATATCTGGTGATGAATTTTTAGAAAGATACACAAACTTGAAGGAAATGAGACATGCATATGATTACAAACTCATGGTTGCATAGCATGGTTAGGTATTTATCACAATTTTGAGTTAAATTAAAAAATTATAATTTATTAGTGCTGTTAAATTCTTATTTATTGGTTTAGAACTGTAAATTTCATAATTATACTTATGATTAAACGATAAGAAGATTTCCCGATTTTGAAAATTTTACGTCGTGAATTTCCCAATTAAACCAAGGTACTTTTTCCCAAAAAGGTCAGAAAAAGGCCTGAATAACCAATACATTGTATATACATAAACAATTTGTAATAAACAATGAAAACACAAGATTTTCCATAAATGACATAATGGGCGGACAAAAACCGCCACATTGTATATACATAACAATTTGTAATATACAATGAAAACATAAGTTTTTCCATAAAAAACATAATGCGCGGACAAAAACCGCCAATACACTGTATATGCATAACAATTTGTAATAAGCAATGAAAACATAAGTTAGGCCATAAACGTCTAAAATGACAAAAATGGGCGGACAAAAGTGCCGTATATATAAAATATATTATACCATGAAATATCAAGTATTCAAACATAGCATAAATTAAATGGCGTATATCCGCCGTGGCATAAAAGAATGATGAATGGAAATAAAGAGTTGGAGGTGTTGGTGGTGGTGGTTTTTAGAATTGCAAAATGGTGAGGCATCCGAATGCACCAAATATAATGTACAATGACTTCTACGTATTCTGATTGGCTGACTAACATCACGTGATAAAACACTTGTATACGATTGGATATTGACTACTGAGCTAATGTTAACTTGCACTAAACAATTTACGTGAACATTGACATAACAAATTGTATGTGTTCATAAAATATTATTTATGTATTGTCCCCGGGAAGTCTAAGGAGCAGTCGAACTCGTATGGCATTGAAGAAAAAACAACACGTGGGTTAGGATCGAAAAGGGGCATTAATTTAAAACACAATAAAATAACCAATACATTGCATATACATAACAATTTGAAATATACAATGAAAACACAAGTTTTTCCATAAATGACACACTAGGCGGACAAAAACCGCCACAAATGGAACCGACCGCTCCCCTGTATATTCATAGTAAAGTGTAGGAAACAGCCTATATTTTCCAGTCACTTTTTTGGCCTAACACCGATTTCGCAATAATTTGCCTGGCAGGTGTGCGGTTATCGCTACCGTGGGTTTTTCGCGGGTTTTCGCTGTGTAGTTGTACCCTGTGAAAGGTACTTGTATGATTGCCTTGTGAAATAATACGGCAAGTAAAGCCGATGTTGTGTCAATTTTGCGCCCATACTACGGTGTACGTAAAAAATCGTAGAGGTCGGGCTAGGTCTGGTATGTTTTACTGAACTGGATGTGTATCTTATAGCAAACTGAGCTAGCGAAGCAAGCAAAATTTTTTTAGTATATATTAATGATATATTTCCAATTTTGACAGTTTTATATATGTTTATTTATGTATAGTGGGGAAGTTTTAGGGGGGGGGGGAGGGTCGCGCGCGCCGGGTGCGCCTTCGCCTGAATCCGCTAGTGAACTAATCATTCAAAACAAAGCAACCTGACAATACACTTAACAAAATCACAAATTCCGACTACCTGTTGACACTACTTTTTCTGGAAAACAACGGCATTGTATACACTAGCTAATCGAGAATGGAAGAATTTTTTTTTTTCCGATTTTTAAATGCCTACAGTAAATTTATTTCAATTTTTTTTAACAGACATGCACTTTTTGGAAAACGAAAATGCAGACGACAATCAACCGGAAATCCTCGGTCAACTCAAGAAGGTTACACACCAGTGAACAAGTGAAACTCGCTTACACATACTGGTTCCGTTGTCCCTATACTTATTGTGTTAAAAGGCCGGATCCTAGTCAACACAAAATGACTAGTGAATGAAAATTGCGTTATATACATATCGAATCTGACAACTTCATTGCGTACAATTTAGACATTTGATAAAAGACTGACGATCCATTCAAATACTGTTATTTAGTTCGAGCAAATCACTTGCTTTACATGATTTTATTATGCTTAGTTTATAGTCTTCTGCAATGGAAATGTCACTTCCGTACCCAAACGACAAAACTAACATAAACTGCATAAAACAAAGATTATAAATGGCAGAATGACTTATGACTGTCAGTGACACCAAATACGTCACGTGTAGAACGCCTAACAAGGCATACATATCTAGTTTGTACAATCATCATAATTAAGATCTATTTAAACGTATACTATTTAAAACCATTATGATTGTGTATATAAAGTCAAATAAATAATCAAGTCAAATGTATGCATAATTATGCATAATATATAATATTGATATTTAAATCATTAATGATCAGTTAATTATTTGGCAAGTTGTAAACTGCAATTTATGTACATGTATAGCATAATTTTTTCGTTTATATAATACATGCAATTCCGTCCAAGAGTGTCTCAACACAAATCGCAAGATAAACATTATAAAAAGATGGGGAAAAAATATCAAGAAAGAGCACTTAGGTTTGTTTATAATAACTATAAATCGCAAATGCCATGCTTATTAGAAAAAGCTGGATTAGCATCTCGTCATATACGCAGAATGAGAAACATGGCTATTGAAACTTTTAAAATCTTAAACAATCTATCTCCTGCTGTCTTGTCTGATCTCATTGTTGAGAGAGACATTAGTATTAATTTCAGATATGGAAACATCTTGCAGATTCCACGTGTCAAGTCTTCAACATTTGGTAAAAACTCCTTTCGATATGCAGCTCCTGTGTTATGGAACTCATAACCAGATAAGTTTAGATCCTGCTTCAACCTTGGGCAATTTCGATCACTGATTTCAGATTGGAATGGCAGAGACTGTGTTTGTTTAGCCTGTTGACATTAGCTGTAAAAAACCTGAACTTGTTATCTAAGTTCTAAGCTCTTGACCTTCTTAATAATAATAATAAGGGCATTTAAAAAATATTTTTACCAAAAAAACATCCTTTTGTCTAGTCTCTTCTTTAAATAACTAGAACTCCTACACTTTTTTTTATTCAATGTAAAACATATATTGCATACATAATTCCATATACAAAACAATATTTGATTTACAAGACAAATTGATATACAATAATATGCTTTGGATTTTTTGACCTTGGGTATTAATAACAATAATAATATTAATGACGTGTATTTCGCTATATGTGTATATAGATTTTGATAACGCTAAAAACGGAAAAAAATAACAAGAGAGACAGAGTTGTTACAAAGAGTGAACAGTATACAAATGGACTGCTGGCATTATGGAAATCTGATGCGATTCCATTTTTGTTCAAAAATATTTAATGTATCATTACCAATGGCTATTTCTTTCTCAATTTGGATTTTCAGTTTCAAACTATGTATAAAACAGTTAAACGTAGGCATTTCTTTCCTGTATTTCATGTTGAATATGAAATACAATTTATAATAGTATTCTTGTCCGCTGAGTTAAACGTATGTATTCCAAAACAAATATTTAAAAGAGATAGTTTGACCTGCAATTGTTGCCGTTCTAGAAAAACCGTCAACTGATTCCAAATATGTTGGATGTGTTTGCACTCCCCAAAAAGATGTTCTATGGTTTCAATATGTTCACAGCACATGTCACATAAGTTAGTGTTTGACAATTTACATTTGAAAATATATTTATTCGTCGCGATGATTATGTGTATGTATCTATACTGGAGATTCCTCAGTGTGGTACACATTTTGGTATGAGTAACTTTCATGTTATTTATGTGCTTCAAATTTTGTATTGGCAACAGATTTTAAATATTAGTAGGTCACTATTTATTATTTATTTAACATGTTTACATGTTTCAAAGACTACATGTTTTTTGTTGTAGCTGATTAATTTATATTGATAGTCATGCCAGTATTCATTGCCATGCATATGTTTTGCAATATGCAGTAAAAAATTATTCCTCATAGTAAATTAATCATGTTTCATTAAAATATCTCCCTTAATTCAAAAACTGTCTTTAAAACGGTTTTCACCCCATATAAATCTTTTAAGTATTCTAAATCTGTATCTGAGTGTTTGCGTGTGTGTTCCTATTTAGTTTTAACTAATTTATATTTGAAATTAGTTGATGCCAAATAAGTATGCTGTTTCTGAGGCTTCATTTTATGTACTTCATTATGTGACTGGGTGATATTAGATCCAGTGTATTATAATGTTTTATGTCTTTATGCACTGTTAGTTATTTCACCTACTTAACTACATATAGTGCTTGAACTTTGTAACTGTGTTTTATTTTGTATTCTCAAGATCTTCATTGTGTGATATTCACAAAACAGTGATGTTAAGTACCTTTGGAGATTTGAGTATTCAGAAATACTACTTTTTCTTTTACTTTGACGTTCTAATGGAAACTACATAGTCTATTTGAAATTGGATTATTTTTATAGCAAGTTTATTTAAATAAAAAAATGTTGAAAAGTGGAAATATTAAACTTGAAAATGCCTTTCAGTTCATTTACTAATTAGTCATTTTGCATAATTTAATATTTATATATGTTTATAAACTTGTTTCGGAAATTGTATATGCATACATATTACATGTTTACAGTTATATTTATACACATGGTTAATATTTATATTTTTGTTTTCAATTGTAGTCGGTTTAAAAGCTCTTGCGAGCTATGTTGTTTTGTTATTTGTCTTGCCGACTTTAAATAAATCTTATCTTATCTTGTCTTGTCTTGTCTTGTATTGTCTAGTCTCGTCTCATCTCATCTCATCTCATCTCATCTCATCTTATCTTATCTTAAAGCCGAGTTTTCATTGTTTCGTTTGTATTACAAATTGAACCAAGCATTGTTGTATAATCGTAGGGGTAAACAAGCAATCGACACAGCAAATGTGGCCACAAACTATCGATAGTTTATTTCACCTACTTAACTACATATAGTGCTTGAACTTTGTAACTGTGTTTTATTTTGTATTCTCAAGATCTTCATTGTGTGATATTCACAAAACAGTGATGTTAAGTACCTTTGGAGATTTGAGTATTCAGAAATACTACTTTTTCTTTTACTTTTTGACTTAAAATTCACTAAAAACATGATTTCCTGACAATAACTCAAGAATGGCTTGACATATTCAAATAATTTTTGGTACACATGTGTAACATCATAGAATACAGGTCACATTCGACTTCGGTTACAAACCACTAAATTTTGACAGAGTAATGGCCCTTTATTTGACTTAAATTCCCTAAAAACATGGGTTCCTGACGATTACTAAACAATGGGTTGACATGTTGAAATAATTATTGGTACACATGTGTAGCATCATAAAATACAGTTCAAGTTCGACTTGGTTACAAACCACTAAATTTTGACACAGTTATGGGCTCTTTTTGACTTAAATTCCCCCAAAACATGGACAAAAACTAATGAAAGGCTTCACATATTTAAATTAGTTTTGGTACATATGTGTAACATCATAAAATACAGATCAAGTTCAACTTTGGTTACAAACCACTGAATGTTGACAGAGTTATGGCTCCTATTGACATTTTTTTTCAAATACACTGTTGTCTATTCACAAATAAAGCATTCTCTCTCTGTCCATTTCTTTTGAACGGATGCCATAGTTTTGTGACAAGGCCATATTGTGGGGGTATATCCGTCACTCATGTGACAATTCTAGTTTTCACAGGACCAACTTCCGGTGTCCCCCGGCTAACCAATTAATGATATTTTGGTTCATTTTACTACGAACCTTTAAACATTGAATTATTCTTTTTTGCAGAGGTGTTTGCATTGAACCGTTATACTATCGCTGACCTGCTGTACTAAGATCTCTAACCTCAACAAATGTTCCAAACAGTGCAAAAAGCCGCAAAGCATAAACTACAACTATAAACCATTTTATACAGTTTTTATTGACTGCACAAAACAAAGCACGACATACTCCCATTCATGGATTGCATTGAATTTAAAGTTTTGAAAGCAGTATTTATAACATGTCACCAAATGTATAACTGTTAAGATTCATATTTAAAAGTAGAACTAATTTTGCGATACCTACTCTTCAATTTTGCGCATAAAGTCACGTAACTGATATTTTGGGGGAAATTCGCTTTTATGCAAATTTTGATACTATATAGCACTTCTCATAACCTATTTAAATTTTATGGACGTATTCCACCTGGAAATTCTGACTTTTGCAAAAATGTACATGTTGCCAAAGATGTTGGCGCAAAAGGTATGGTCACTGGCTACTAAATGCACATAGTTACGTTGTTTTTGCTCTAAAAGTTGTTATCACAAGAAATACTAACGAAACAAATATTTAAAGTAAATAGTAAATTATAATTTTAATAATGATTACCATTAAACATACCTTTCAAAAAGTGCTAACTTTATAATTGTCAAAGCAAATTCGTTGGTCTGTGCACGTACACGTGCTTTTTTGCTTATATACAATTTAAGCTCAAACAGTCATGTAGTTGAACCATTTTATACAAATATTTGTGTACACTTACTTATCTGCAGATAAATAACAACTGTACTTTAATGGGCTCATTTAATGCAAATATATTATGTAAATTATTTTTACGTTAGAAAATCAATTGTTTGCTTCTCCTGTAAAAATTAAAATAAATGTCAGTTACACAACTTTTTGCGCCAAGCGGACGTACTGACTATTGCAAGTTTCGTCTTATATCTAAGGTCTTATTAATTTCTGGACAGTATAGATGGCACCATCATCCATAGTTGTACAACAGTGAAGCAATTCTAAATTTAACAACGTTTGGAATGTATTAACATGATTAGGACAAAAACACAACCTCTCGTACAATACAAACAATATAAAGATAAAAAAATCCTATGCTATTATAAATTTCAATATCATTCTTATTGTAAGGGGGTATTAAGATCTAACAACCGATACAATGTGAAACATAAAACAAATTCCAGTTACCTATCATATACATGTATTTAGTTTGAATTTTTTTTAAGAAAACCCTTCCCGAAAATAACCGCACAATGAACCGTTTTTATTGCTTTCATAATCTTGTACTCCGCAATAGAAAACTACATACATATAAACTTAGTGGATAGTTTATTGAGGATACATAATTCCAATAAACGATGCAAAATCTTGAAAAAAAAAGTTGGTAAATGCATAATTTCAAATTTAATTTTTCAAAGTGGAAAAATTTTTGCTATACGTACTGACAATTGCAAGTCGTCTTATATTTTAGGTCTTACTAATTTCTTGACAGTATAGATGGCACCATCATTCATAGTTGTACAACAGTGAAGCAATTCTAAATTGGACAACGTGTGGAATGTATTTACATGACTAGGACAAAAACACAGCATCAACCTCTCGT
This sequence comes from Congeria kusceri, assembly GCA_027627225.1. Taxonomy (NCBI): domain Eukaryota; kingdom Metazoa; phylum Mollusca; class Bivalvia; order Myida; family Dreissenidae; genus Congeria; species Congeria kusceri. The sequence goes on from CM051035.1 coordinate 7,319,183, forward strand.
ACAATACACACAATATAAACACAATATAAAGATGCTATTATAAATTTAAATATCATACTTATTGTAAAGGAGTACATATGATCTAACAACCGATACAGTGGTATACACAATTTTTTTTTTATACAGTTAACTTTTAACAACATGTATTGAGATTGATTTAAAAAAGAAAACCTTCCCGAAAAAACACACAATGGACCGATATATAATACTTTCATAATGTTGTTAAAAAAAAACGACGCTACTCTTGCCAAATAGTTGGTAACTGCGTAATTTCAAATTTCATTTTTCAAAGTGGAGCAAATTTTGAGATACCTGCTGACAACTGCAAGTCATCTTATATTTATGGTCTTATTACTTTCTTGACAGTATATTATGTTAATTCTTTTTACGTTAGAAAATAAATTTTTTGCTTCTCCTGTAAAAATTAAAATAAATGTCAGTTACACAACTCTTTGCGCCAAGCGGACGTACTGACTATTGCACGTTTCCTCTTATATCTAAGGCCTTATTAATTTCTTGACAATATAGATGGCACCATCATCCATAGTTGTACAACAGTGAAACAATTCTAAATTCAATCACGTGTGGAATATATTAACATGCTTACGACAAAAACACAACATCAAACTCTCGTACAATACACACAAAATAAAGATAAAAATCCAATGCTATTATAAATTTCAATATCATACTTATTGTAAGGGAGTACATACGATCTAACAACCGATACAGTGGTATACACAACACAAATTCAATACAGTTAACTTTCAGTTACAAATGTACATGTCTTGAGATTGAAAAAAAAGTTAAGAAAACCCTTCCCGAAAAAGCGCACAATTGACCGATATAATACTTTCATAATGTTCTACTCCGCAATAGAAAACCTCAGTACATACATATTTATAAACTTAGTGGATAGAATATTTATGCTAGACAAGTTCAATAAACGACGCAGAATCTTGCCAAATAGTTAGTAAATGAAAAGAAAAATGTATCGGTATCGACTGACAAATGCAATTCGTCTAGCTTATATTGGATAATTATTTATATAGTTTAGAGGACACCATCATCCCAATTGCACAAACGTGAAGCAATTATATATTCAACAACGCGTAAAATGTTCTGAATGACTATGATAAAAACACAACATCAACATATCGTATAATACAAACAATATAAAGATTAAAAATCCTATGCTATTAGAAAACCTTTCTTAAATATGCACAATGGACACTAGTTTATTTATGCTACACAACTCCAATAAACGATGAAAAATATTGCAAAACAGTTGGTAAATGCGTGATCCAAGTCTCTCTTTCGTTATTTTTTGGTTTCAAAAGTGAAACTCTAGCTGTATCAGCAGGAGAGAACTCTTATCAACAGCACACGGTCCTTTTTTTAAGGCAAGTGCTTATTGCTTATACAACACAGCACAATACAAACAACAATAACAACAACAACAGAACACGTAACAAACACAAAACACAAATATAATTAAAACTGGGGATACCGCCTTGGAACGGTCAATGCAAAGCATTGGTTTTTTTTAACTGGTATACTGGCGCCCGAACTACACATTTGGCTCTGACTTATTCACAATACATGCAGCTGTAAATAATGATTAACCTCATAGCATCGCAATTCAAATACACTTGATTTAATTTAATTACAATTTAATTATTCGATGCTTGGCTGTTACCAGAGTAACAGAATAACAACTTTCTGAGGCTCGATGAAACGGTATCAAGTACAAGTCATTTTATCATTTCCACACGCTTATTTATAAAATAATCGATATAAAAAAATCGTATATACACAATTTTAGACTTTCTAATAAATGTTTCTTTATATAATCAACTAACTACAGCCTCAACAACAACAATACCAACAACAAACACACATCAGTATTGTTATGTGAAGTTAAAGGGCGTATCGACGGATAATACGGTATAATATTTTCACAAATAATATGTTCACTAAATGATTAATTTACATATAGCTCTCATTTTTATAATCAAACAAAAAACTATTTGTTTTTATAATTATACAAAGTTGTCACAGTGACACTTTTCGCGGGCGCGGAAAAATTAGTAGTCGTAGTACTAAAATCGATTTGAATGATATGTACATGAAGTACCTCTACACGCATGCGCACTGTAAATAAATGTAGTATAGCGTAGAAAAGTTTCCATTGAAGTGCGCGATTTTGTAGTTGTGAGTTCGAATCCTGCTGGAAATGTGTATCGAAACAAAACATATTGGCGCTGTATGTTCATTTTTTCTTAACAATGCTATCAATATATTGTTGCTACTAGAACAATATATTCGTGAAAATTTGGAATATGTTTTGTTTTAATATGTGTCTAAATGTATGGGAAATACCATCGATATGTCCCTTTGAAAATACATTTATTGCTTATGTATCGATACATTAACCATGTATGCTTGTAAACTCGTTATTATTCCTAACGCAAAACCTAAACATAACGCAATTATACTTTCTGCCATAATCTGAAATCTGACAATTTCGTTCCATTTGATACACGAAACGATTATGGCATATATGCTTTTAAGAAAGGAAACTGAGATTATATTTTAACAAAATTACAAACTCATACCAAATTATATTGTTGAAGTGTATAAATAAATATGTTATATGTATAACATAAAAAAAACTACGTATATTTATTCTGATTATAATCGATTTGATTTTAGCCCAAACCTTTGTCTACGCATAATGGTGAAATTGTTGAAGTGTATACATAAATATGTTGATTTATAAAATATATATAACCGTTCATTTATTTTGATTATAATAGCTTTATTACCAAAACATTTGTCTACACATAATGGTGAAGGCTTCATTGTGTGTCCACAATAGTTAATTTCACTTTTTTCTTTACATAATATTTGTTTTAGATTATTCAAAATACTGTAGTTTTGCAGTAAACACATTTAATGACATTTTTCAAAAATACGAAAACTCTGCGAAATAATCCCTTTAAACTTAGTTTACAACTTTTTCACAGATATAACCATGTTTTTCCCAGCAGTTACGTGCATACCAATGCCCGGCTTGAGAGACGCGTACACATTTATTTCCTGTTTCATATGCTTCTTTTGCCGCCCAAAATGCATGATTTGGGACACTTGCCCCATCTTCATACACCCATTTCTTCTGATCGTTACTGTAGTGACCATCTATCCAGGACCTGTCGTCTTGAAAAAGAAGGAACAATTTTAATTGTCCAAATAGAAAAGGTTCCCGTTTTTCGAATCTAATCGTGCAAAATGACATTTTTTTTTTTCATTTACATGACATTTAATTCTAAAGTAATCACCATACACTTATGAAATGCAGGTATGACATTTTTTTTAATTTACATAAAATTTCATTCTTAAGTAATCACCATACACTTATGAAATGCAATCACCGTTTACTTACAAAAGGCAGATATGACATTTTTTATTTACATGAAATTTAATTGTTAAGTAATCACCACACACTTACGAAATGCAGCTGAAGACACAATGTACATATACATATAAACTCAATAAATCAACACATGGATTAATATCTACTGTAACACTACTGGTGAGAATCCGAGTTGAATAAAATACTAAATACAATAAAGAAAATGACTTGAGTATTAGAGTATGACTTACTTTCAACATAAACATTACAAAATGCCCAGACATAAATTAAACAGAGATTAGACAACTAGTTGAAAAAAAAACATGTGAGGTACCAGTTATTTTTTTATTTGCAATTCAATGAAGCATTATTAGAATTTCTTTTAATAGCAACATAAAATACTTACGTCAAACAAATGCCGTCATGTTCTTGAAGTTTTTGTTAGGGTGGAGAACTTTCACGTTTTATATATAACAAACTAATATTATTTAAGTTAAGCTTATAATGCTAGAAATTCCCTATCTTTTGGGGAAGATTACTGACTATTCGTTGATTTGATAAGAGTATGCAAGCGAGGACGCAGCTATAGCCAAGTGGTCATTGTGTACATTTAACTATACTAAGTTAATCAGCTTTATAACCAAATACAGCGGTTTGATAATCCAAACAATAAATGTGAACATGACTGACACATTGTGGATATGACTGACAATTGTGGATATATGCTGTTTGTGGCGAAAGCTACTTCTTGTTTTTACCAACTTTATATGAGATAGTTTATATGTTTTCCACAGAGCACAATAGAAAACGCGTAAAATAAATAACTTAAGCGAAAAGTCACGTTTAGTGAGAAACAATGATGCAATGTTTTAATTAACCGTTTAAAATAAGTACACCAACTTACTGCTTACAATGTTCGCAGAGACAAACTTCAGCAGTGCTCTGGTGTCAATTCTTGCTAATTGCATGCCAAGACTGGAACATTTCTCTTTAGCCACTGAATGTTTAACTTCTTCGGATGTTGCAAATATGTGTGTGCAAGGACCACCAAAATCAGTTCCATTAGAACAGGCTACGTCTGCAATTTGCATAACATACAAATAAAGTTCACCCAGAAGCGATGGTGTAACGCTACAAATACGTATACATTTGTTTGCATATTGCTTTTTAAATGCACGTGAATGCGAAAGTATGTGGTGAAACTACGCATATTTAATTATTTATTATTTATATATGTGCCTTATAGCGTCAGTCAATGTATGCGGTTGAATACGTTTGCGACCAATAAACATTAGCACCAAATCAAAATACCGTCGTTCATCTACAGTATATACAACCGTCCATGTACAATGAACATACACATTGCTGTACAAACTGGCATGTACGACCAGGTGCCGTTTTGAAGGCACGTCATGTTTGATTGCTCTTTTTGCTCGACACTTCCGGGGTCACACGTGAACACCAGACGAGCACCCAGGTGATACATGTTGCCAAACAGCCGACCATTTTCAATGCTTTGGATTGCCTCACACTCTGTAATAAACAACGCACATGTTCTCATTTCTATATACAGGCTTACAGGACACCATATTAATCGGGACTTAACAAAAAGGGTAATTGGGGCCACATATAATACGTTTATATCTGGTTATGCAAGGCTCCAGATCATACTGTATCCCGGCGCATCCGTAGTTAAGTGGTAACGCACCACCCAGGGGTGGCAGGTTCGAGCCCAAGCTACACCCTAACCTACTTACTCGTCTTTCGCAAGAGATGTTAAACCGAGGTGCTTCACACCGGGAACTAAAATACCCAGGATCGCCTCTGTGACGGGGCGTATCCTGTATATTGCACTATCCCCCGTAAATACTAACAAGTCTTCTGGGGGCGATGGCCATATGATAGAGAATCCAGGTGCACTCGATAAAATATACTACACACACACACACGCACGCACGCACGCACGCACACACGCACACACGCACGTTGTTTGTCGGAGTATATAGGCCTGGTAAATCGCACTAATTTATGATCTTCTCATAAAAAGCCATATATAAAAACTTACACTGTAGACTTTTTCAATCACTTATTGCAGCATTTGTCTTATGATGTATTATGACTAGATATATCGCAACGTCTCTGACGCTTATGTATACTCCAAAAAAGTGTGAACATTTCAGTGTCAGCTGGAGCAACATCTCTTTAACAGACACCTACGTATTGTTATTATTTGCAACTTTAATAGACACGTACTTTTCAGTATTATTTGTAAGTATAATTAAATAGTCTACATTTCAAAATAAACTGCATTTAGCTTATATTTTCTGGCCCATAATTTTGCTCAGGGCTTTATTAAATTTAGAAATTACATGTATATGTGTTTTCCACAGTTCTCGAATGCATACGTTATTTATTGTTTTCATGTAAAGCTGTTTACGAAACGTGTGTTTGATGAATGACTGGAGATATGGACCAATACAAACATTGTTTGATGAATGACTGGAGATATGGACCAATACAAACATTGTTTGATTAATGACTGGAGATATGGACCAATACAAACATTGTTTGATTAATGAATGGAGATATGGACCAATACAAACCTTGTTTGATGAATTAATGGAGATATGGACCAATACAAACATTGTTTGATTAATGACTGGAGATATGGACCAATACAAACATTGTTTGATTAATAACTGGAGATATGCACAAATACAAACATTGTTTGATTAATGACAGACAGACAGGCAATTTATTTCGACTTGAACAAAGTACATCCACAACAACACATAATGATAACAGTAATATATAAAACCACAACCATTAATGATGAAATATTTATCGGTAAGGAACCAATATTATGCGGGCAATATGTGTTGCCTACTCTCATATTTCTATCTTTATGCAGGATTGGAACCGAATAATGAATAATAGCACAATGTTAGATGTATATAGAACTTACAAAACCAATTTTGAATATGAATCTTACTTAGATATAATACCAAAAAGCTTGAGATTCCTTTTTGCTGGATTAAGACTGTCTGCTCATCCATTACATATTCAAACCGTCATAAACTCTCTGTTTAAATTCTTCAATAAATATGTTAACATCAATATTTGTAACGTTGTCAAATACATAACTTAAACCATAGTCATCTAACATTTTTCTGACATTAAAATCCAGTTACGACAGCCTTTGTTATAATCAGAAACGGCCAAGTTATATGCAGATTTAATAATTATATTTTCAGATGTACATAACTTGAACCAATACTTAAGAATACGAATATATCTATGTATATACAGAGGTAACCTGCCTAGTTCTCCATAGACACAAGCATTACATGTATTAAGTTTTACTTTCAACAGTCGTTTACAAACTTTTAAGTGGATTCTTTCCAATTCCTTAGATTTAGTATAGCCCCAGACCTCTGAAGCATAGTTTAAAATTGAACCAACGAATGCGTCAAACAATTGACAAAACAGTTTAGGTTTTAATTCGTATTCTTGACATTTAGATAATATAATATTTAATGCTTTTAATGCTTTCCCAGTCAGGTGTTCTTGGTTCAATGTAAAACTCCCAGTATAGTTAAACACTACACCAAGATAGTTAAAATCATTTACAGCATGTATGTCATGGCCATTGTAAGTCCATTTTTCGTTGGGCAACAAGCCGCCTCTTTTTCGAAATACCATGATTTTGGTTTTCTCTGTATTTACTTTTAACCCCCATATATTACAATAATTAAGTAGGTTATCCAAATGGTTTTGAATTTCATTGGGTGATTTGCCTACAATGGCCAAATCATCAGCAAATAACAGTACAATCAAGACAATCTCATCAATATTCAAACCTGAATTGACATCATTTGGTAAATATAACTCTAGGTCCTCAATAAACAGAGAAAATAACAGAGGGGACAATACCTCCCCTTGACGGAGCCCCACTGCATAAGAAAAATAGTCAGAATACGAAGATAATTATTTGACTTTTTGATACATATCGCGTACAATTCTAAGAATTTTACCCTGAATACCACATTTATACATTTTTAACCATAAGGCATTTCTATATATAGTATCAAAACATTTCATCATGTCAACAAAAAAAACATATTTTATTTTCAAATAAATAATTTTGAACTAGGGAGTAGAGAATAAATATAGCATCGGTCGTGGACCGCCTTTTTCGAAATCCGAATTGGGCGTCCGAAATAATGTCATTTCCATCACAAAAATGTTCAATGCGATTATTTAAAACGGTTGTAAAAAGTTTAGATAAGCAACTAGCTAAAGTAATTCCCCTATAGTTATTGACATCTTCTTTTGAACCTTTTTTATGTAACGGAACAACTATACCCTCAGTCCATATTTCGGGATAATAACCCGAGTTCAATATACAGTTAAATAAGTCACATATATGCAATGCCAATATATCAACACTCTCAATAAGATATTCATTAAAAATATTATCACTACCGTATGCTTTGCGTCGCTTCAGTGACTTTACAGCACTAATAATTTCTTCAACCTTAATTGGGTCATCAAGTTCAGGAAAAACACTGTTTGGTTTATCAAAATCATTACTACTATTAAAAAATTCAGCGTCATAATTATTTCCACTCGAAATATTTGTACTTATATTTTCAAAATAATTTTGAAATTCCTCAAGCGTAATGTTAGTGGAAGTTTTGGATGATTTAGCTTTAAAATGTTTCCAAAATTCTCTCGGCTTGCTTGTACGCAAATTAGCAATATCGGTCATTCGTTTTTTATAATCAGTATTTTTCTTCCTTCTTACAATAATTTTATAATGCCTTTTTGCATCGCATAAAATAGACCGGTTTGTATCAGACTTATCAATATTGAACAATTTGAGCGCCTGTAAGTACAGATTTCGAGCAACAATACAATCATGATAGAACCAATTTTTATCCGTTTTAGTATAATCTACAAAATAAACATCATTTGAGTAATAACAATCTTTCGCAAACAATGGATCCGCCACATCACGGATGGTATTTGAAAACTTGTCCAACATACCGTTTATTGATTCCCTGTTAGAGCAATTAGTGTCATGTACAATATCATTAAAAACTGGTAAATTTCGATTAATTTCGATTAATGACTGGAGATATAGACCAATACTAACATTGTTTGATTAATGACTGGAGATAAGGACGAATAAAAACTAGGCCAACTTAAAAAAATTGTTTGTTTTCCATTGCCTACATAAGGTTGCTGGTAACGGGTAGGTAGGTAAGCGGTTTTTCTTATAAATTTTTTCGCAGATTTATGAATGATCATGTAGCGTCAAAATGTAGCGTATAACACAGACATTGCTTTTGATAATATAATAAAGTGTCTGTTGATATAACGAGAGCTTGCTAGCAATTGTCTTTAATTAGATAATGAATGCTGGCAAACAGCCCGTCGATTTGTTTGATAAAACATGATTAGCATTGCATTTTGATATGGCCTATTATAAGCAAAGGTCTAGCTAGCTGATACAGTTAATTTATTAACTACTGGAAAACGACTGAAATGAAAGAAGAGCGAACTTTCATTTATCCCAACGAAAAAAATAGAATATTCGGAATTGAAAAAACAACTGGCTTGATTTAACAAAGAAAACACTTTTGAGTCGGGACTTTTTCGTCGGGTGGGTAGACAATGTCAAACAAAGTTAATTTTAATGTTGACCCTAGTCATACAACACCGTTGCTATGCCCCACATTGACAGCATTGGATTTAACCGCCATTCGGTGTTTAATTAATTAGAAAACTATGTGCGTGCTTTGTTATAATGTTTGATATTCTCTGCAGTTATATGGATCTGCTGAGATCTATAACACAGTCTGTAATTTGAATTCACAATGAAGAGCAATACGTATGCATAATTAATAACACAATGTTGGTGTAATATTCAAAACTTAATCAATCATTAGACAAATACATAGTCTGTTTTTTCTCAACTGTCAAAACTTGAATAATTTCAAGGTGGTTGAATGTAGCAGAGTTTTCAATACAGCAGTTCCTTTACAGTTCCCAACCAATTGTATAACATAAAACACAATCTAAGACAATAATCATTTAACATGCGTTAAAGCCTTTTGACTACACTGAAAGAAGAGAAACACAAATAAACATCACCTAATTACTATAATAACATAAACATTACTGCCAAGAAACATCCTACAGAAACATTTCCTTCTCGTACGAGAGTTCAATGCTGAATGACCAAATGACCGTGACGTTACAACTATCTGTCAGAACCGACCATAACCTGATAGTGTTAACCGACGTAATCTTAGATAATAGAGGAAATCATTTCCCGCATAATTCATCAATTTAAACGACGGGAAATACATTATTTTCTACCTATAAAATATTGGAAGGTATTGCTTAGTGGTTTAATGTTTGTCACACTGACATAGAATTTGCAGGTTCGATTCCCATCAGTTTAAGGTCCTTTTTCCAGAGAAAATGTCATAGTTTAAATAATATATTGAATTTTCCATAAAAATATATGTTATATCTACAAATATTTGTTATGTCTTTTTCTTTTCTCTTTTTTCCTTATTTGCATTCTTCATGGTCAATACAATTATTCATTCATAACATAAAACTTTAACAACTAACTCAGAGAAGCCTTATTCATTGTCTTCGTCTGCGTTATCCGTCTTCATGTGGTGTTGTAGTCTGCTAAAGGTTGAGTCATTTGTATCTGGCGTGTTTATAATATCATTTTATATGTGAAAATCACGATTTCGTGTTGAAACAAAGTACAATGATTAAAAAACTTACGTTAAATGAAAAAATAAAAATAAAACCTCTCTGGGATTCGAACCTGGACCGCTCGTTTTAATGAACTGCGTCTTTAAACCACTCGGCCGATCCGATGGACGTTCAGAACATAATTGCGTATGTAATTTATCATGCATTTTAAATTACACAAAAGACTAATCGATACCCGCAAATACGGCGGAAAACTGCGAGGAGTGTACTATTCTAAAAAAACACATTAAACCACCGTGAAATCATTCATGTTTCGTCAGTTGAGAAAAACGGACTATAACCAAGTTGAAACTTTGATAGGTAGTTTTTGATTGATAGTAAAAACAATTAGTTATTCAAATACCACTGGGTATGACGTGACACCGAATATTGGCCCATTATCGAGCCAAAATAGCTACATGACAAAGAAAACAGCTCCAACTGCTCCAACAACGGTAAGTAAAACGCCGATTTCAAGGATTCTCTTTATAATTTAATACACGTACGTGATGACCTAGACTGCCATATAAATTTCACAGACCCGTATATAATTACTTTGACCAATATAATTGATGAAAAGTAAATAAATAGTAACTAAACGTAAAATGCTCGCTGAAAAAATGAAGCTCCACGTTTGTTTCTTTCAATTATTGGGGATTTTAAACCTGTTTCTAAAACAGTGAATCGAGCGATTGGTTAAGAATACTATACAACCATATCCTGCAATGTTCAACTACTTTTGTTGCTTATTAGGTACGTTCAAAGAATTGCATGCTCGTAAACGAAGTTTTGCATTTTATCCATATTTAGTGTACTGGGTATTGCGCAAAGAAACATCACCATTTTTGATGATTTCTATCATACAGACTTATCTTTCATTAAATACAATATTAATTATCCAAACCTAGATCGGTACATACAATACACTATACAATAGTAATAGTAAATTCGATTAATATGGGTTCATATCGTGCATTAGAAATACAATGTTTACTTTTTGTTATCTAATTAACCAGCATGTATCCCTGAACAATATTCAGAAAAGTTCAAAGACATTATTAGCCACCTAATAGAAAATCATTCATATGAAGAAATTAAATTCAGGGGTGGTATTCTGAACCTTTCTAAGACAATTTTTTTCACTAATATTTCATATAATTATTTTCTAAGATATAATCATTATTTTCTGAAAATGAGAGAAATTCTTAGTTTTTTCTTTAATTATTGTAAATAAATCTTTGAAAAATCTAATATGTATTCAGAAATTTTCTGAGAGTTTTCTTAACTTTAGCTAATATAATTATTTTTTTTAGATTTTTCACAATGTATTCCTAGAGAACACTTGTCTACGAATATAAAATACTTGTTTTAAAAACGGGTGATTTTTCATAATATAATAATTAAACAAATAAAACATAAACATTGGATATCATAATTATATGGATATTTAATATATGAAAAATATGACAATAACAAGAATAATGGGACTTATGTACAGATTAACAGATTGACCAAGAGTAGTTTTAACTCTATATTAGATTTTGTATTTGAGTTTATTAAATTACATATTTTTATTATATATTTATTCTTAGTTAAAATATAAGTGTTTGAAACAGTAGAATTTGTCCTTTTGCTTAAAACTTTACAATTATATTACTTGTCCATTTAAACAAGAGAAAGTGAAAGTAGAAAGCAGTTTGAAGTAATGCACCTATCAATATTTTCCCCCGGGGGAGGGGAGCGGCGGGCTGACCCAGGGGGAATTTGACAAATTTTATTTTTCGGGGTCTAATTCCCTACCCTAGAGTCAAGCATATTTGTATAAATCCCCGTAGTGGGAGATGCTATATGTCTATCAAATGGCCCGGGGGCCTGTATTAGCTGGATCTAAAATCCGACCAAAGTCTATTACCCCGGGACCCGGAATCATTCGGTGTGTCAATTTCCCGCCTGTTTGGAATCGCTGTCAGTCTAAAGTCCCAAATATGCCCGCCGCTCCCCCCTAGGGGAAAACATTGATAGGTGCATAAATATCTTTTTTCCAGTATTTGTTTGTGTTTAAACCTAAAACACCTATTTCTTTCCTTTTACCATCAATTGTCATAAAAGTACTGTTAATTTTCGCTTTTTGGTATGTAACGTAGTTACAATTTTAAAAGCTACTATGATCACGTGATATTTGTTCCGGCAGTGATTTATCCCCCTAAGAGGGAAATCACTGAGAGGGGTTTGACTGATTACATTTAAATATTTTACGTCATAGCATTTATCGTTTTATTCAAAGTTTTAAAACAACACACAAATCTACGTAAGACAGGCAACAATTATACAATTGACCATATAGACTATAACCTTTAGTAATTTGCACGACAAATGTCGTACTCGTACAACAAACGTTAACTCTGTCAAACTTACTAAGGTGTAATAACAACAAGGAAAGACGCACCCCATACACCGGCTGATTCGCTAATATGAGAAATCACCTTATATTAGTAAACAATACTTAGTACAGTAGCCAGCAATACCTCGTACACGAGCCACGAAATAAATCAATCCCCAGTACACCTGGCACACAATTATTCCATATCACAGCCATTTACTATTGAAAATTACTGGAACTTGGAACATGTGCTCCTTATAGCATTTGTAAACAATCGCTCGATTAACATTGTTCGATCGAGGTTTAAAATCTTTAATAAATGACTAAAATGAGCGAGGACCGGCATTTTTTCCTCGAGCATTTCCTTTTTAAAAGGAAATAATGCACTGTTCATCTACAACATGTGTCATATGAAGTACACGAATGTCTTGACAATTAAGTTGGCAGTCTACATAAGCGCCTGTTAATAGCATATTATCAACAAATTAATTGAAATCTATATAAAAATTACCGCATGTGTAGTGAATCAGCTCACTTTGGCTCAATAATGGGCCAATATCTGAAATTTATCTGCCTTATTTCTTATGATATTCAAATAATAATTCATCAAAACATACTGTATCGGACACAAACACTTAACTAACTAATAACATACGTCTGGGTTAGGAAGTTCTGGAGCAATATTTGGAAGCAGTACGATATTTCACCTAGAGTTAGGGGTATCATAATGCATTGCATTGCACTGCATCACATTGCTTCGCATATCGCACCGCACCGCACCGCACCGTGTTGTATTGTATTGTTTTGTGTAATGCAACACATTATCAAATGAAAGCTTTAACTGAAGTATACTTGACACGAGTGTGCGTGTTCCAACTTACCTTTTCTAACGCATGTAGAAGGCTCAACACCGCAAGTCTCACCGTCTATTCAGCTGCACGGTAACTGAAATATCATCGGGTAGAGAACAAACTTTTGTACAACCAAAGGCATTTACTCTAAAGCCTTTGACCAAGTTGCGTACTACATCACACGGAAACATCAAACACACCAAACATACTTGATTAAAGAGGCGTATCGACGGCTAATGCGGTATCTATCTAATATTTTTAAAAATAAATTTTTTATTTTATGAAGCGTTCATTAAATGATTACTTTCCACAAGTTTACTTTAGGTCTCGTTTTTATAATCAACCAGTAAACTATTTGTTTTATACTTATAAAAAGATGTCACCGTGACCTTTTTGCGGGCGCGGGAAAATTAGAAGCAGTAGTAAAATCGATATCAGTGAAATGTACACAGTGAAATGTACATGTAGAACAGCTACCCGCATGCGCACTATTGATAGATAGGGTCTAGCGTAGATTAGTTTCCATTGATGTGTGCGATTTTGTAGGCGAGAGTTGATTCGTGCTGGAACCGTGAATCAAAACACCTTTTTTGGCGTTGTATATATTTTTTCTTAACGATTTCATTAATATATTATTGCTACTAGAAACATACATGAAAACTGATAATGCGTTGTTGTAATAAGTCTATATTTATGGGAAATACCGTCGATATGCCCCTTTAAAACTGGGACCTGGAAAGGGTCAATGCATGACACAGGGGTTTAAAAGTTAAGTAATCAATATACTGATACTGTAAAAAATACATCACAATTAACATTAAAGCATTAATATGCATATTTAATTAGAAATGAAATAAAGAATGAGAACGAAAAATTCAATTTAATAACGGAATACTTAGTTACTAATCAGAAGGCAAAATATGCAAACTCTAGTTGAGACGGCAGTTGCGCTTTGTTTGTTGAATCAAATTGTCACATCACAAAACATATATAAAAATAATACCTTTTCAAATGCCATATCTTTTTAACTGTGACGCAGTGATTGTCCTTTTTCGTTTCACCTGCTTTGAACAGCTCGCACAGGTCGAGATACCTCCTGTGACCAATGGTCTTACAGAGTGGTCGAGTGACGCATTCCATCGCGCATTTTTCGACTGATATGCCAAAAAAGGTCCTGATCTTGTTCTCTTCTTTTGGACAGACTGCCCAAGACATTTTCTTAATCTTCAAACACATTATTTCGTGTCCGAATGATATCAAGACTATTAAAATTATTACTTTCATATTGTGACAGAATATTTTTTACGAGAATATTATTGATAAACATCAACCAACTAAATGCGTCAATCAGTTCGAGCCGGCTACTGATTTAGAAATGAAATGTAAACACATTTTTAGTATTTATTTACAAAGGATCTGCTGATTGCGATTGCATTATATAACAGTTGCTCTTTTGTTTGTTATAATTCGTCGGATGGCGTATTAATAATTTAGCATACATTGTTTGCTAATGCAAACGTAAATCCATTTTCAACGCAGTTGCACGAGGCTTTAAAATCAATAGTACACAATTTCTTCTGGTTTTATAAATGTAATAAAGTACGAGTTGTTTTCAATTATTCCTAAGTTGAAGTGATTTATCGACGGTATTTCCCATAAAGATATGTATAGACACATATTACAACAACACATGTTCCCAATTTTAACGAATATATTTTTCTAGTAGCAAAAATATATTGATGGAATCGTTAAGAAAAAATATTTATCACATGCTATACCTTGTTTCTCGTGTAATACAACCATTACGAATATTTCTATCCTACACATGTGTAAGATAACATTTCGAGCGTTTTCATTGGCTACATTTTCTTTGACTGACCAATCGGATGACGTTATTTTGGTGAAATGACGTCGTCAACATGAAATGACGTCACGTCAGTACACAACATTTTGGATTTATCTACATGTTTTGGTAAAATTAAAAGATTTTTGTTTCGTTTAAAAGCATGTGATAAAAAAGATCCGACATTCGTTGTCATTTTATACCATATTTTATTAAACTCGTCCAGGAAATTCGTTAGTAAGCTCGCCAAAAGGCTCGCTTATTAACAAAATTCCTGATCTCGTTTAATAAAATATGGTATGAAATGACAACTCGTGTCAGATCATATATATATACAACGCCCTTTTTTTTTATTGATACACGGTTCCAGCAGGTTTCGATCTCACATCTACGAAATCGCACACTTCAATGGAAACTTTCCTGCGATGGACTAAATCAATCAATAGTGCGCATTCGCGTAGCGGTACTTCATGAACATTGCATTAATATCGATTTTACTACTACTACTAAATTTCCCGCGCCAGCGAAAAGTGTCACGGTGACAACTTTGTATAAGTATTAAACAAATATTTTACAAACAGATTATAAAAACGAAACCTATATGTAAAATAATCATTACTTTAATGAATACTTAATGAAATAAAATTTTATTTTTGAAAATATTATAGAGAGCATTAGCCGTCGATACGCCCCTTTAAGTTTTATGATAATTGGACTGTCCATCTCTCCTCTCGTCCGCTTGTCTGTTTATATAACAGATAAAAAAAATTATGTTGGGTCCAAATCAATAGTCATATATGAACTACAAACTATACTTCACAAGTCTAAAGTGATATTAGTGTAAACCTCTTTATTTTAGCTCGATTGCATCGAAAGTCTAAGGTTTCCTGGGTATAACCTGTACTTGGTGTCTTTGAGGGAGATCTTGAGAACGCTCCCAGAGTGGGGATCTAACCCGGGACCCGGGACCTCCCTATCGCTATAGGCGGACACCATATCCACCACGCCGCCGCGACCTTTTTTATTTTTTGTAATATGCCATTAAACGTCTTAACTTGGCAGATAAAAGCATCTGAACTAAGAAAATTCCAAGTATTATAACAAGAAAAGCATAAAAATCCCGTAAAAATGTTGGTCCCACCGGGGTTGAGATTTCTGACCTCCGGATCAAAAATCAAACGCCTTATCCTCTCAGCCATTCCGATTGATACGTATACGTGTATTGTTACTGTATATAAGCACGTGTTTGCAACAATTTTAACAAAAACAACAGAAATCCTCCAAATTATTCCATCGTTTAGAGTTACAAACGCTTTATAATTTTGTCCATGTCAAGAACTGATTACTCACCAACGAAACGGTATTTACAGTATATTTATATTTCAGTAGTGTTATTTTGCGCCTTGATATACACTGTTCTTTCTTTTTTGGAATCTGTGACAAAAAGGTTGAAAATTGTCAATTCGTCAATCTGTGAACAGGTTCCTTTACCTAGAAAGAACTAGGAGACCAGGCTCCGCTGAAACGGCTCTTTACCCTGATATGCCCTGATATGTTGTGCAACAATTTATTATAATAAGTGGACATATGTCACATTCATACATTTATTTGTATATACACATATTGATACCCGAACACAATGCAATATAATTACAATTATTTACTTATTGATGTTATACCCATGTACCGGAATAGATTCATGCGTTACTTTTTTATTTCCTGTATCCGTAAGGATGTACACAGAGACGTATCAAAGATTTAGTATATATAAAACAAATTGGCATCAATACAAAAGCTCGCATAATCACGAAAATCCACTGTGTACAGTTTCAAATTGCCTTGAAAATGAGACTTCATTCAGGAATTGTTATCCAGAAATAACAACGTTTTAGTCAAAGGAGGTTTAGTAATTTTGTCAATGGCAACTTGGTTTTTACTGAAAATATACGGGATCACTGGGGTAAAATCAAAATCACATATATTGAAGATAAACCAGACATTTTTCTTTTAAACAACGTGGTAATAATTACAGCCCATGAATTTTTCAGTATGCGTCTTTACACATATTGATGAAATAATAACAGCCTTCAAGATCTGTGTGATAAAAAGTCTTGTTCTGTGTAAATCTATAGGTCGGTTCTAATCATAGAATTGATAAGTCTCTGTGTCGATGTTATACATGTATAATAAATATATACACTAGCACACGTGATTTATCGTCTGTCATTATATTCTCACGGTTATTTTGAATACGTTGCCAACGTGTTCACCACACGTCTCTTAAGGGCATCTTGCCACTCGACTTATTTGTTGTTCTTGTTGTTGATAACGATGATTGATTGTTTCTATGTATTTTAAAATACACATAAACAGACAAAATGCTAAAATAATGCCACATTATCTGCAACACATGTACAACTCATCACATCGCAGCGTATATACAGTTAAAACACTTTAGACTAGTGAGAAACCTGATTCTGAAATAACTAGAACTATACGTAAATTTTTTCTTCGATATTCTTTTTCATAAATACTCGATGTAGCTTAAAGCAGTTAAAATATCTCGAGTAGTATGCCCGAAATAATCTGATGTATCAAAGAAACTGTACACGTATTTTGTTATCGAGATTCTTGTTCATAATATGTCAATATAGCTTACATAAATAAAACAAATATCTCGAGTGAGAAGCCAGAATATATTAAACAATGTATATCCTTTTTTACCTCGAGTTACATCTATTTTGTTTACATATTTCAATGTAGCTTTATCAGCCAAATATGTTGAGTATGAAGCCCAAAACATTCTGATATATCAAGCAAAATATTTCTGCATTTTCTTCGAGATTAATGCCTATACTCTCTTAATGTAGCTTATATCAATGCAATATTTCTGGTAAGAAACATGAACTATTATTACACCAAATAGACTGTACAAGCAGATTGTCTTTGATATCATTATACAATTTAGCTTATATCAGTCAACTATCTCGAGTGAGAAACAGGGACGATTTTGATACCAAACCTAACAAAATGTACATGCAGTGGTTCGTCGAGATTCTTTTTCATAATCTTTCAATGTAGCGTATTTCAGCCAAATAGGTCAAGTGAGATTTTCTTTCTGACGTCCCAAACTGTATATTTTTTTTTTCTCCTTCTCTCACTTAATGAAGCTGATATTATCCAAATAATGAGTACTGCGGAATTGTTATTGTATCAACCAAACATTACACGCAGTATTGTTTCGAGATACGGTCCAATGTCAGCCAAATATGTCAAGTGAGATCCTTGAAAGATTCTGAAATCAAACAAACTGCACACGCAGTGTTTTTCAAAAACCTTCTTCATATCCAAATATCTCTCGTCAGCATTCGTACAAGCAGTTCTTTGTGATCCTTGTTAAAGTATCTAAATCAGCCACATATATCGAGTTAGTTGGTGAAGGTATATTATTTACAATTTCTTCTCCAATTGTACATTAATTTCTTTTTCTCCTTCGTAATCACTTAATGTAGCTTATATCATCCACATATTTGATTGAATACTGCAGAAACGTTCTTGTATGAACCAAACTGTACACGCAGTATTTTATCGAGGTACGGTCCAGTATCAGCTCAAAATCTCGCGTTTGCTGGTGAATGTTAACTATTTACAATCACTTTCAGACATAGCTCTGCTGGACTCGAGTCTTCCTCGGCGACACAGGATCTCCGGAATGCTGGTTACAAGCTCATCAAATGTCGGTCTGTCCTCTGGTTCCCATTGCCAGCAATGCAGCATCACCTGGTACCTAAAGGACAAACACCTATTACTTATTATTAGGCACTAGTCTTTTGTTGTTGTTTCCGTATTGTTGTTGTTGTTCTTGTTGTTGTTGTGGTTGTGGGTGTTTGTTACAGTGCTGTTGTTTTGTAGTGTTCTCTTTGTTACTATTTGTTATTTAGGCTGTTATGTTGCTTTTGTTATTGTTTTTTGTTTTGCATATATATGTGTTCGTGTTTTTTGCTTTTCGGTTGGTTGTTCTTGTTGTTCTTGTTTTCATGTGTTCTTTCATTCATCAAATGGACAACAATTTTAAGCAGTTTAAAACATCGACAACTGACATTTAAAACCAGGACCACATCATTGGAACGTTAGAAGTTACATAGGGTGTTTACATCTCAATCCAGAGAACTAGCTACTAGAATACTTGAAACTCGAACGTACACACCTCCTATAAAGTCACCGCCTTATACCAAGGCCAGGTATCGGGGGCTTTACATCGGTTCAAATAAATAACAATGAAAATGAAATGCAGAGAACAAACCATGTCATATACATACACTTCTTCCGGACAGAAGTCTGGCTTCTCGAGCCGCCTGCCAGACTTCAAGTAGCGCATGATGTCCCAGTTATCCACGGCCGGGTAGGGGCACATACCCCGTGTCAGCAGCTCCCATAGAACTACGCCATACGACCACTGAAATATACACGATGACAAGAGCTTAAAATACAGAACAACGCCAATATTAATATACTGCAATGTCAATAATGTAAATATCAGTGAAATTTCTGCATAGGTTCAATGACAATATCAGTGGAATGTCAATATCAATAAAATGAGTCAATATCAGTGAAATATCTGCATATGGCATGATTAGTGCAATTTCAATATCAATACAATTTAATTATTAGTGAAGTGATGTCATTATCAGTGCAATGGCAATGCTATAGTGCAACGATGTCAATCTACGGTAAGTGAAATGAAAATATCAGTGTTATGTCGATATTAGAGAAATGCCTATATACGCACTATGGCATCATCAATGCAATACCATTGTTAGTGCAGTTACGAAATCTGTGGAGTATCATGATAAGTGCTCTGTCAATATATAATATATTTAAAACAATTAGACATCTTTACAATTTGAATACTTCTCTCAATGCAATATGGTGTAGTTTTGTAAGATCAGATAATACACAATTCATTACAGTCTGAGTAATATAATGTATCAGTTGTGTACGTACCACGTCCGATTTCGAGCTGAAATGTCCGAATTCAAGGCTCTCCGGACTCATCCACTTCACCGGAAGTTTCGTGGTCTTGTCGCAGGAACTGTAGTACTCCTTCTCGTACACGTCACGAGACAATCCAAAATCGGAAACCTTGACCGTCATATCGTCCGCAAGCCTACGAACGTAAGTAAAACCAATTCTTGATAAAATGAGAGTAAAATGATAGCTTAGTCAATAGACACTGTAGCTTCCAATCCCATGGCTAATGGTTTCAGTAAGAATCTTACAATAATGCCTACTGTATATAAGCGCTTTATTGGTTCTGATATTTAGCTACATGGTCTTCACAAAGTCAGATCTATAGTATTCTAGTCAAACCGATTATTGCTTGATATTAATTCTATGACTGATAGTAACCTGAAGTGTTCTTTATGTTAAATATCTGCAGACATACTAGCAGTGACATAAATACCGCGAAACACAACACGATTCTTTACTTGTTGCTCATGTTATTTCAATTAACATTTCTGTATTTGTGCTAAATATCTTGTCTAATTACAATTACCAAAATCATTTTTCCAGCAGTGTATGAACTATTTAATTCGACGTGGTTTGAATATCGAGACCAGTTCATACAGTATTGGACCAGTAGGTTGTGAAAGAAGACGGTCCTGTGGGTCAACAGTTCCCAAAGGTGAAGGTGAAACCCTGATTACGTAATTATATTGTGTTGTGCTTAGACACAATCGCTATACTTACATGCAGTTTCTTGCGGCTAAGTCTCTGTGTACAAATTTCAGTTCTGCAAGGTACTGCATTCCATTGGCGATGTCAACACCATACATGACGAGGTCGCGAACCCTTGGAACCTACCAGCAACAACGCCCATTTATATATTACTTTGTTAACTGTCATTCTATTCAGAAAATGTGTATTTGAAAAATAACTGCCCGATCATTACTGGGTTTAAAACCACACCTACTTAGGTTAATCTAAAAAAAAACATGAACATAATACAAATGTTTTGGCAAGACATTTTTGTCAAGAATTGATAAATCGGTTTCTTGAATGGCTAAGACAATTTTAAATAGAATCTAGTCGATCGGCCAATGCTTGTCTGCAGCGGAAAACGTATTGAACATGCACAATTACCGACAACCAACGCCTACGTTATTGAAGTTGTGAAATAACAAATACATCAGGCAGACTCAATGACCGTAAACTATCGCCTACATTGTTGACGTTGGAAATGTAGGAGAGCAATAATGTGAATGTAATAATCTGTGGTCTTCAAATTTTCATTATACAATATTTTAAACATAAGAATGCTATGAGAGCACTTAATGGACGTAGCTTAATGTATTCATTCAGCGTGTACAATGACCGTAAACCGTCGCCTACGTTGTTGACGTTGCGAATGTAGGACAGCAGGTCGCCGCGTTCTAGGAAGGGAAGGACGACTAAGGGAAGCCTTTCAAATCCGAAGCAGATACCGATAAGTTGCATGACGTTCTTATGCTCGAAGTCCTTCATGATTAGAGCCTCCTTAATGAACATGTTAACGTCCAGATCCTTGGGGCTGTTTCCTGTCATAGCCGGAGGAGGGTTATTGTAAAAACGGAGTTTCGGCGAATCTTGGTCAAAATGTTTTTCTTACTTTAGATAATTATGTTAAATCTTAATAAATTCCTCAATCATTATAATATCTAATTCATTCCAATTACCAATAAATACACAGACACGTAATCAATGATGTAATGATGGTTTATTGAGTTCTACAATATAGCTGAGCTTCTGTATTCAATAAAACATAACATATTGAACCAAAATGCAACGACAATTCAATAAATATAAACACCTTCCAAAGTACCTATACATTTGTGATCTAAACATTCACCAATTAACTGATACACATAATTGACTAGACCATTATTGTATATACATATGCAATTTGTATATATGAATCATGCAAGACATACTGTGCATAGTCTTTGCAGCGACAGGCAATTCCACTTTTTCTCCAACTCTTCGAAGGTAGGCCTTGAAAACTTGACCAAAATGTCCTTTAGAGAGAAAACGATTTTTGTGAATATGTTAAATGCTACCATGAAAGAAAAATATTGTCAAAGAAAAAGATTCTTTACCGAAAAATGTTTTCGCGCTGAATACGTTTAAAACAGAAAGCAAACTGTACATAAGCATTATTGACAAATGATATCTATAGCGAAGCATTGAGGTCTCTATACTAGTATCGTCCCTTGAAAGCCAGAATGTGGTATTAGCATAAGTGCAAAAAAGGCTGATAACTCCTTCTGGCTCTCATGGGACGAAGGCAATATAGAGGTAAATGGTGCTAGATATCTAGTTGTAAACATAAATCAAACATATACTCAATTTTATTCTCAACTGAAATACTTTCGAAAACGTCTGACATATATACACCAAAACGTCAATTCACTTTTTTAATTTGATAAATAGGCAAATAAGTTAAACAAAATTTCGTTTAAACAACAAACCACATTTCGCCTCTCGAAAGCCAGAAGTTGTCATAGGCTGGACGGTTTATAACTTATGGTACACGTTAACATATTTACAACTTTAATGATCCCTCATATACGCCTACCTTCGCCAACTGGCTCTCCGAGGATGAGACAATCGCTGTCAATGAGAAGGCCCTTCTCTTCCAGGACCGCCAGAATCCCTGGGTCCATCTCTGTCAGAAGTGGGGTTGTCTCTTTGGCGTCCGAGCTGTGCTCCTGGCCCGATGTCAACTGCACAACGAGGCGCTGCTGGTAGTCTGATACAAGGAATTTGAAAAAAAAACGGGTCTGCATCGGTTATTCAGAGGCACGGGTCCAAATACGCGACCGGGATTAAGTCCAGTACGGTAAAGCAATGGGCAAAAATAATGGCTTAGTTAATGGTCACCAATACGAAAACAATAAGATGTAATACAAAATACACGACATGGTTTATGTCAGTTTTGGTGCAGCATGGGAAACAGGGAAACGCGGGTAGATGCAATGTAGTTACATTTATCAACGTGGTTTATTTATCAATGTAAGAATACCTATCGTTGCCATTGATTTTTGTGGGGCTCGATGCTTAGTTTAACTCACAAGACATAAACACAAGCATCAATAGTATCATTAACTTAAATATAAACTAGAGTTTTCGTTGAACAGAGAATTAGCATAAACGATTAAATGTCGTCATGCGGGTACATTTTATCAAAAGGCACTTAATGTTAAGCATTGAAACACGAGTGTTCTAAACATTATACGCACCATTTTGTCGATTCTGCAGTACATCGGAACCGTGACTCTCAGACAGGCCCTCAAGTGACAGGACATGGTCGTCCTGTCGGAAATGCACGTTGAAGGAGTCGTGCCGCAAGCGTCGCGACTTGTACCTGTTAACATGTTTAATATTCGGTAAGTTTGGTTTGTAATTGTGTTGCCACTTTTTTGTGAAACTCATCGAACCAAACGAAGAAGTTCGCATGCTACATTTTGTATTGAAGTTTGTAGTTCTGTGTTACAAATTGATGAAAGTACCAATATAATTGAAATAATAGGTAAAGAACGAGTAGAAGTTTACTATTAAATATATTTCACTAAGTCATGTCATCATGCCTTAGTAACACAAAGCATTTTGTTAAGCTTTTTTGATTTTTCGTACGATTATGTAATATATTCCGACAAACCAAATGTAATAGCAAATCGACTGTTGTAATGTGATGGTTTTGTAAATTCCGTACCTGCTGAACTTGACAATGGAAAAGACGATGCAAGCTGCGACCACAAAACAGCCGATGACAGCCCCAGCAATTATGAAATATGTAATGTAGATGTTGTAAGCACGTGGCGGCGAGACCAGTGGTAACTCTGTGTTAGAAAAGGCCACTGTTCCGACGTCATAGTCCCGAAAACCAATGGAACACTGAAAATGTCCATTCATATAAAACACTTCGTATACCTTAATGACCGAGAGAATAAACGCAGTCACAAATACATTCGAGCGAAACAAATTCTTCATTTAATACATTTCGAAATTTGCATAAAAGTACTTTGCATAATCAATTGCATATTTTTGTTGTTGTAAAATCAATTGCATGATTAATTCTTTATTAAATAAAGTTTGGCTTGCATATACAAGCCAGCCCTGTTCAATGCATCTATGTGTTGTGTTTGTTGTCCCATAAATTAATTCAGTAAAGGGAGAGCGGAAAATATAAAATGCTTCACTCGCAACGCGATGTCAGAATTTTCAGAATTTTGGATTCGCGTAATTACTCTTGGCGTATCTTACGATACGAAGTTACGCGGAATTGCGGCTGATACCCGCCACTCTATGTGCGTTCGCTCAAATGTTTAATACAGAGTACAGTTAATTCGTGGAGATATTTCGCACAGGATATCAGGTTACAGCGAGTCGATTCGCGTCAAACCGAATCAACGCGAAAAAGGTTTGTTCTGGTTGAGCCGCAATGTAAGGTCACACGGTGTGTAAAGTGAAGTTATGAAATACACGCAAGCAACACCTGTACTGGAAGATATTTTCCGTGTGGAAAAACGTGCTTGTCAATTTCCACTTCACACACAATGCTTTCATTCACACTTCTCACGTGGCAGGGAATTGCAGTGCTAACTGTCACACGGAAGTTTTCTATTGGAATCCACGACCAGCCTTTGCCCTATAAGTATACAACACAAATGGAGGGGTGCATGTTTATTTAACCACCCACTTCGTTTGATTTATTACTTTGTATTCCAATTATATTGCGTGTAATTGATTTGCTACCAGTAGGATTATAACTGAGGTAACTTGCTTATAAATACGAGCTATAAATATAAATTATAGCTATATATTTCAGTTGATTAAGTCAATGCCAAGACCAGTGTTGGATAGTTATATAGAACAGGTGTTCATTGCAAATGTGCTTTTAACCAAGTGTTACTGCCATCAATAGATCAAAAATCTCCACTACATATAAGACTGGAAAATATAAGAAACACTGCATATAACTAATAGTAGACTATTAAAAACATAGATATTATTATAGTGTTTTTGTATAATAATGACATCGTTAATATTCACTATACTATAGAAGACATTAAGGTACATTTATCCAGTTGTGTTTAAACTAAAATAACACCGTTAATAATAAATACTGACGACAACAACAAGTACCAGTATCTCAAGAAGCGGTCTTTCATTAGAGACAAGGGTAATGTTTCTTGTGCTCTTTTCCAAAACAGGGTCATTCATAACTCTGACATGACCAACACTGCTGTTGTTTAACCAACCATAGTTGTTCACCAAGACAGCATTGTAAACGACTTCCACTTTGCTAGAGTCTTGTAACTCGCCCGTGATGCAGACTAATGAAGAATTTTCATACGAACATGTACCAGGATTCTGAAGTAAAGATTCGAAAAACAAAGCTTATTATGTATTTTCTCAGCAGTAATTGCCGCCTTGGTATTGTCTATATTTTCTATTTTATCTGCTTTCACCATTGCAAAACGCCAACGAAGAGATATAAACTTCATTACGTGATTATACTGTCAACTTTTATGTGCTAAGTGCTTATAAACAGTGATCAATTTATCTCAAACGTATTAATTTAAAGTCTAAAGTTATATTTAATTCATTAAATTTTATTTCAAAGTTAACATGGTAAACGGAATAATGCTTACGAAACAAGTTTTTGTTACGGCAATGGCGATCCGTTATATTTATTTCAGGCAGCTCAAGGAGCTAGAAATGCAAATACATAACATGCCTTATTACAAAGAACAAAGGACGAGTGCGGTATTTTGAAGAAGGAAACATATTGAAGACGGAAATAGAGGCATAAAAGAAAGAACTATGTTATGTAACAAATAAGTTTAAGACGAAGAAGCAACGACGAAGTCCCAACAACAACGTTGAATACATTTATGTAATCTCTGTTAAGAGTGCGCACTATTCATTTCCAAAGAATACAGTTCAAGATGATTGTAAATGAACAAATTACAAAATGTCAATTTAAACATTCCAAAGAATTAAAATAAATCACCGTTGAAAGCGTGAAGTTATTACCTATGAATTGGCAAAATGAAATGTTCAAATAGCAACATACAATCATGCAACGACTGTGCCCATATGCATACAGAAGTTGTCATAAAAACGAACAGCAGTAGATTGGTGCAGTATACCAGGACAGGCTAGTCAGGTCCGCAATCATGCAGACAGGTAGTGTGGAGTGTCACTGGATGCCATTTCTGGCTGCCATTTAGGCCACTGGTATGATTTCCTGTCAAATATATTTTAACAAACATACCACCAGGAGACTGACTCAAAATTATGGGCAGTGCAATATATCAGTTTTTATATGCTTTTGGTGTTTAGACTGTTGGCGGAAGCCAACACTCTATTGAGAGGGGACTTTCGAAAACAGGTATCGCGGAAAACTACTTCTTTTCTTTGCAGGCTATTAGTCAGTAAATCGAAACCAGAATGGGTCCTTCTTCAAAACAGCAAAATTTCACAATTTCGTTGGCTAAGAAGCACTAACAATCGGTGCGCCTAACTACTACGCTTTATCGGTTATTCTGGCCCTTGCAGATTTACTTGTTAACTGGCATGTATAAAATTCCGTTTGCATAAGATAATTAGCTCGAACAAAATAATTTTTCGTTACTTTCAAATAAGTTTTCATTAAGATGTCGGATACTATTGAATAAGAAGCCAAATTATAAAGTTTAAAGGTGGGACATTGAACTTCATTAAAACAAATGTTTCCTTTTAGCACAAATGCACTCATAATTCACATGCTTTTAGTTTCTTTTGTCGCCAACAGTCTTTCTACGCTGTCAGCGTTTTGAATAGTTTATGGAATTGTTACTAGATATACAGCGCTTCGTTCGAACGTTGGCCTAAATGTCCATGCGATCGTTCAATAACTAATGTTTAAAAGTAAGGAATTGTTCTTTTCCAGCGGCATGTATATCATAGAGAACCTACGGCGTCAATAAGAAATGCTTTTATAATTGCGACAATCAGTTATAGTTGCCTATAGTATAATTCCGTACGGACGAGCACCAAAGTCACTGTGAACAATGCAGAACAAGACAAGAGAAAACATGTAAACCCAACAATACCAGTATCCAATGCATATTATGTCCAGTGTTGTTTACTGCAGTTAGATGTACGTTGATACCAAGGCCCGTGAGCCTTTCTCCGGTCACCGTAATCTTTATACCACCGCTATAAATCATAACCATGTTGTTACATTATATCCAGATTTTAAGAGTGCTGCACACTTTTTGACCCACAAACGTTTCTCCCCTTCCTGGTTTAGCCAATACAGAAATATTAAATATATTCTGAAGTTCAATATATTTTTGCAATATACAAAATATTCAACAACATACCTGGCTGTAGTGACCGTTGGAAAAATCGTTTGAATCTCGGGATCGGCAATGTACTTAATGGTAGCCCCAGACAAGTCTGCGTCATCGATGCGTAGTGAGAGATTGTAAACACGTTGCATATTCTGTTCAGGAGTCCGACATGTAATTGTAACATCCAATAGTCTGAAAAATGTATTTCATTCTTTTGACTGTTACTGCAATTGGCGCTAATTCGAGTTTGGGATTAGGAGTTAAATATTTTTCTTTCTTAAAAAGTACAAGCCAGAAGTATTGCCTTCTTAAAATTTTCGTTTGCTTTTAGGTCAGGTCTGTTTGCGTGTTCAAACAGTCGGACATTTAAACCTATACAAACTTTGAAAAGTTTGTAACTATAAACATACGTGTCCTTGTCTGTGATATCACAGCTGGCATGGCCAATGACGATGCTCCGGTTGCTTCCTATATTGAGGTGTCGTCCACTCAGTATCATCTGTACTCCACCAGAGAGCCTGCTGATAGCCTGCTCGCTAATATTCAGCCAAGGTTCCTGCAATGGATACAATATTGTCCAGATTTTTTTTCCGAAAACACTTTTGTGTACAAATGTTCCTGTCAATATTTTCCCGAATACATAATTGTACAGAAAGTTTACCCAAATATTCTTTGAACAAAAACAAATTAAAATCATTGTATACCTTTTGCAATTCATTGCAGTTCAATGTATTATAATTTGTACTTGTTGCTACAGTACATAATAAGATTTCAAAAAAATTTCTATTATTACTTCTACCAAAACAACAAGATATATGAGTCCCAATTACACACAATTATGGTTAGAATATATGTTAAACATAAAATACACAAAATACAACGATTACATTGTTAACGCATGCATGTTCAATGCAGTACGAACCAAGTAATTAAACACCGCCACTTGTGTAACGGCTTCCCCATTGACCGGGAGAGTCAACGTCCTTGACCACAAAGTCCTGCTTCCATATGAAATTCCTGTGATATTCACACGTACAGTAACGTAAAAGGCATTGCTGTCTTCGAATACAGACAACGGAGGAGTAAAACATATCAACCTAGAAAATAAAAACGATGTCACATTGTATACAACAAATACATCAGTCATATAACTTGCGTATTTCAGTTTAATCATAAAAATAGAGAATACTAGGTTAGTGTTTAATACAGATCAGTTTATTAAGTTTATTTGAATCGTATTAGTAAGAGAAGGTTACCTTATTTGGTTTTGTAGACGTAAAAATGTATAGACTACGATTTTAAATGTATGAAAGTATAGACTCCAATATACCTGTTTGGAAGCTGGCTTCGGTCAACCTCTTTACACTTGTTGTTGCCTATGAAGACACTGGCCTGCACCGTCGTATCGACAGAACCGAAATGTCCTTGAATGGTAAGCCGGGTGCCACCGGAAGTGGGTCCCGTGACAGGTCTTACCTGAAATGATATATTTGGAAAAATGTACCGGAGTGATAGGTAACTATTGCATCAGTATGTATGTTTATTATATGTTTTAAATCAAACAGTTTTTGGCATCTTTGGTATCTACTTTCTGTATTCTATTTATTGATACAATGACATTTTGCTATATTAAATAAAATTCATATTACAAAATAATAGTCACCAAAACGCCCATGCTTGAAACGGATATGACCGAACATACCAGATATATAATCGGTGGGCAAAAAGCTTCAAAATATTTGGTATCATTTTCTATAGCCATGGTTTGGTCGACGCAAGCTCCATGCCCATTACTTGAAATCCTCCACTTGCACGACATCAGCTCTGTCTGGTCCTTGAGACACGCCGCACACTCTGTGTGTATCCCACAGTCATCCATTGCCAGCTTGATGACCTTTTAATCGTAATTATTGTTATCGCTTGATAATATTCCCGTAAATTAATTGTGCTTAATTTGTATTCGACATTTAACATTGTGTTGTAAAATATTAAGACAGAAGAAGAAATTCAAGGAAGGTTGATGACCTATAAGTTATTTTACGGTCCTGAACTACTGCGAAACAGATCACATATGGGCCTTACTCGTAGAAGGTAATGGATGAATATTAAAATAAAAGCCTGTTCGCTTCTTGGGAATGAAAATATGGATGGAAATGTCCTTTAAAAAACTGCAAGTACCTTGCCCATGGAAATATAGAAAACTGCCCTGCCCGCCGGGTCCATTGTGAGATTTTCTACACGTGATGAAGTGGGGGTCACCGACAATAGGTCGTCCAGCCTGTGATACTGTTTGTTAAGTACGGTCTATAAAAGGAAAATGTATAACCAAAAATAGAATTTGTACGCAACATAGTTATACAATATCGCATTTGGAGGCGTCCAAAACCTTGGCCACTAACCGAAAATTGTATTATGCTACTAATGACAGGAAAAACCTCTTGCAGTTTTATCTTAGTCCCTAAAATACATATATAGGTTTTACCGCATCACATCATATCGAATAGTAGCTTTTCATTGCGTTTCATTTGTTTCGTTTTGAATTCTTTATTTTGTTTTATATTAAATTGACAAACACACAAACACCGACCTTTAGAATGGTGCCGTTGTTAGTCCCTAGGATAAACAGGACGTCACCTTCATCCCCGTCATTTCGGGCGGTCAGGCAGGTAATGTTGTGAAGGAACGTCAGTGGGCGGATATTGGTGGTCAGCGTCCCGCTGGTCAACACACGGTTGTTTTTGTTGGTATATCCGCATTTGATGTTCTTAAGTGTCTAAAATAAACGTCTAACTATAAATTCCAAAATATAACAGCTCTTGTTAAGATACTATAAATATCGTCCGTCCAAGTTTATACAATGAAGGATTAAGAACTGCGTAAAATGGGTATTCAATTTTGCAGGTCGTGAGCGCTCTTCTCCAATGTTCATAATCATTGTATGGACAATTGACATTGGATACGTAAACGTTACATGAACGATTCACTTACAAACATTGATAAGCGTACACATCCGCATGATTATTACGAGGGTGTACATTTGGTGGCGATGTCGGGCAAATTAATTTTCAAAAATAAATTATTTGGTTTAAAGCTGGGCCACATTATATGTGGCTTTAAAAATATACATTCTAAAAATGAATCTACACAATAATGACTCGGTTCATTGAATTTGAAAGCACTCATTTCGATATAACGAAGGGTTAAATTTGTCCCGCATGCATACATGTAGTAGAATGTTTGCCAAATTGTGCGGCAATTGCCTGGGGTACAAAATAAAACAAGAATATCGAAAGAAATGATGGATGCACACCGGCGCCGTTTTGAACCTATGGACCTGATTGAAAGCTCGACACGCTGTCATGTTAAGACAAACATTTGTGTAAAGTGATTTTAATATCCATCTATTTATGGCCAAGTTATAAGTCCCAACAAGCAAAAAGCCAATATCAATTTTGACCATTAAGGTTGATCTTGACCTTTGACCTACAGTCCTGGTTCATGTGCGTTGCATGCCGTCATTTAAGCAACATTTGTGCCAAGTAATTCAAAAATCCCTCAATCCATGGTTATAGTCTGGACAAGTAAAAAGCTAATTTCGACCTTTGCCATCTTATTGTGATCTTGACCGTTGTCCTACAGACCTTGTTCATGTGCGCTTTGTAAAAATGTGTGCCAAGTACTTTTAAAATCCATAGACAGTCAAAGCTCGGACAGGCAAAATGACAATTTTGACATTTGGACTCTAGTAGGCGTGATCTTAATCTTTGAATCAAACACCTGATTCAAGAGCGTTACACACCAACTTATTGCAGCAAACTTGTGCGCCAAGTAATTTTAAAATCCCTCCATCCATAGCTCTTGTTATTGTCTAGACAGGCAAAAAAGCCAATTTATAATTAAAGGGCAATTACACCCTGAAAAATCATCAAATAATATGCGAATGTCCTCTTGGTAGGAATAGTGCATATACTGTTTCATTGAATTTGAATGATTATTTCCCGAGATTTAATAACTCATGAAAAATAATCAGACCGGAATGACCTTACAATATATGCATTTCCACCTGGTAAGGGTGCTGCATATCAAGTTTCATTGAATTTAATCATTAGTTTCTGAAATCTCACGCGCAAACGAAGTAAAGGTCGGACAAAAGGACGGACGGACGGACAGACGGACGGACATGGAATATGTTGGATAAACTGAATGGCGGTATAATTAGAATTCAGGCGGACGGACAAAGCGTTGACTATAATATTATGCCACCCCCCTTCGGGAGAATAAAAATCAGATCTGCAGGCAGGACAAATGAAATTATTGAACAGTAGCTACGGATATATGTCAAAGTAAGTGCATAGTGGTGCGGTCGTTACTGTATATTAACACAAGTTTCTGTATTTCTTAAATGATGAACATATATCATACAATGAAAGTGTATTTCTATTTTAAGAGTATTGCCACTGATATCTGTTCGAATATATTGACAATAGTGCCATTATTGCCCTGAACTAATTTGCTGCTAACTGCTGCAAACATGTGCACGCCAATTAAAACGTTTTGTCATTAAAAATAGATAAAATAATAAAATATAAATGCATACGTGTACTCGTTTCGTTGAGTCATATTTTCAACAACTTTTTTGTTTCCTTTCTAAAGCAGCAAACATCAATCATTGAGAAATAATTGGTTTCAAACACGTATATATCGATCATTAATTTCTAAAAAATTACGCAACCATAAATGAACATTTTTTTCAAGCTAAACCAATGTAATGTAACGGTCATTACTAAATCCATTACACATGAAATCATCATTGCATTTAGATAAATGATTTTGAATTTGAAACAACCTATATTGCATTTTATTTTTGTTTAAACATTATGTATTTCTTATTCAATAGGCAAATAGCTAAATACGTATAATATTCTTATTTACTTTCTCCACTTAAGATGAACTCTTTACATATAAAAGGTAGTGTTGCATAAAACAAAATAAATATATATGCACGAAAAAGAAATACGTAATAATAAGATTTATAGTAAGAATAAGGAGTGGAGGATTGGTGAGATCTGTATTGCCGAATAAAATAACTTTGAGGTCTACATTGCGACGCATTCTAGATATATTTGTTAATTAATCCAGTTATTTTACGGTATAATACGGGCATATAAAAGAAAGTGGTTGTTGGATTCAATATCGCCACAGGATTGTTAAGCGCATTTGATTTTGTTCTTATTCGCATATAAAGTAGTTGCAGGTTTACAATAATTTTAATAAAGACTAACAATACTTGGGGCCCTAATATAGAGTCCTTGGGAACACCTGTCTAGTATTTCTTGGATGAAAACATCAATAAAAATGCCGTTGGCTTAACTCAAGGGGATGTATTGTCCCATTTATTGGTTCCACGTATTTTACTAACCAGTTTATTTATGCAGACAGATCAACTAGTAAAAGATAAACCAGGAATATATTAAAATCTGAAAACATAAATTGTTACTACAATATGATAGTAATAATTCGGATAGGAACGAATCTTAACCCATGTGGAGTGGGGTTTGTTTATTAATTTCGACTACAAGCCAGGCAACGATTTAAGTTTTGTTTATGTATAATATTATATGCAATTATTTGCCGGTTTCAAATAAGTATACATGTTTTACTCTTTATTTTTGGTAATCAGCAGATCCAAGTGATGATTCATGCCTGTGCAGCTAATTGAGATGTGTTGAACGCATGTTTGGAGTTCGGTAAGAAAATACCTACTTACCAGTCGTTCTGTACACGCCGGTGGCACTCCTTCTATCCAGTCTGGCGCGGAACCATTAGCGTTGTGAAAACACTGATGTATTTGGTCGTCGAAAAAGTTACCTATGTAGTGCACATTGTACACACACATTACGGTAACGTCATGGTGTGTTCCACCGTGAAACATAACGTACAAGAACTGTCCATCCTGGGTCGTCAGTGTTGTTGCCGCAGCTATGGCACTGTGTCCATAACAGTCTATCTTCGCCTCCATGTAAGCCCCAAAGTCGGTGTCATTGGCACAAATCTGTATTATGTAACCTATCTCCGCCCCGTCAGCTGTTGGTCTATTTTTCAAGAAGTAAGTATTATGTGTCATATTGACATCGATGGCATAAAAGCCATGTACATATCGAAAGGACACGTTGGGCTTTGCTTTTATATAGAGCAAGTCGGGTTTTATCCATGGATGTTCGTAATGAATATTAAAATGTGTGGGATGAGTCGCAAATATGATCCGCCTGGAAAGTGCGTAGTGACGGCTGCATGAAGTAGCTAGATTGTTCGAACTTTGCTCAAGCAAGGCAGTGTCATTGCAACCAGAATACATTCCGTTGGTTGTTGGCGAAATTGCCGAGAAAACACTTAGATACCTCGATGGACTATGTACAATCATTGCAGACACTGGACTGCCAAACTGCGAAGATGTTATCAGGTCGGTGGAGTTCAACGTGTATTCAGAAGAAATATTCGAAGCTAAATGCAGCAGGCAAGGAGCATCGTACGCAGACCCGCACACAATCAGAAACTGCTTTTGTTCAAGCGTTATCAGTTCAAACACGGACGGCAGAGAGACGCTAGGACTTCCGGGTTTCCAAGCAGAGCCGTTCACTCTGAAGGCAAGATTAGATAACTGAAGTGACAAATTTTCGAGCTGCATAAGGGAGTTCTCTGTGTGTACATATACACGACCCTGTTGACCCACCAAAACGCGGTACGCATTCTTGTCCGTTGCCTTCAACACTTCCATAAAACTTCCGGATGATAATTTAGTAACCGTAAATAAAGTAATCCAAAAAAATCCAATCATTTTGAAGCCTCCGATTACGACAACGTAAACATGCAAAATGAGCTTTAATTAAACACGAAAAATAATATGTTTCGATAATAAACTTTCCTTTTCCCGATATGGCTACCAAAGATCATGTGCTTCATGTCAGATCATTGAACTATACATATATTATGTGCCTATTGAAATAAAATTAACAATGGCAGTTTAACCAGGACATTAATTGATAGCGTGGCTCTTAAAATCCTCTTGAAGGTACTTCAAATTTGATGTTCTATACAATAATATAAAATGTTATTCACAATTGTCTCTGGTGCGATTTTAATTCTCTTTTCCGCGTCGTCCGTGCACGTCCGTGCATTGCCATTTCCTTGACTTTGATGGACACAGAATGACTGTCACTTAAAAACAGGATACCAGCATTTAGGGAGAGTATCTTGTTGACAGTCGCACTAATCGTTCGGTGTGAAGATTTTTATCATTGAAATAATCGACGCGTAGTCAATTAATATTTAGTTGCTGTGTATAATTCGACGTGGGTACAGCTGTACGTAATAGTCCGCGCGATGCCTGATAAGCCTCGACTAAATCTAGGCTTGGAGAATGAGATATATGTTATATTCTGTATATCGTTGAATTATTATCAGTTGAACGTTGAATAAGCGTACTTACACAAACTCTTGCATATTACAACAAATATTGAAACATTGTTAAATACGCAGGTCTTGTTTAATACAGATTTGACAAACATATATTATTTTTAAAAATGTGGTGAAATTAGTAGTAGTAGAAAATCGATATGAATGAATTGCACATGATGTACCGTTTCACGTATGTGCGCCATTGATAAGCGTTGCAATGCGTAGAGAAATTTTCATTGAAGTGCGCGATTTCGTAGGCGTGAGTTCGAATCCAACTGGATCCGTGTATCCACAAACATGTTTTCGTCTTAACGATCAAATCAATGTATTGTCGCTACTCAAGAAAAATAGGAAACAATCTTGTTGTAATATGTGTCTATATATATGCAAAATGCCGTCGATATGACGCATTTAATGGTTATAATATTTACACTTCATCAGCCACGGATTAACCCGTGGCAAGTTTGCTCCATATTTTCAATTACATTTTTCTGAAGTAGTAGAACAGTTTGAGAACTGTGTTATATTTCAACAAATATCCGATCACCGGTAGTAAGTTCACTGGAAAGACGCAGTTTAATGTATTCTCTTTAAACACAATAACTTCTTTGCATTGTCTAGATGAAGGTTTGGTTGCGGTCCGGTTTTTGATTTGATGGATGGGTTTTCATTTTAGTTTTAGTTGTGTTGCGCATGATTTATAACTGTTGGGTTTAGCTCGGTTATGGGTGTAATGATAAACTTAAATCAATCTGTTGGTTAATGATTTGCTTTGCACTTGCTCAAAAGTATGGTTAACTCAGCTGCATTCCAGAAGTTACTGAGTGCAAATCTTTCGCTATGAACTACATGCACAACTAATGACATTAGCAACAAACATAGCAAATTGCATGTAAAGCAAAATTATTTATCGAAAATAATAAAGAACAAACCAGTGAATCATTGAAAAAAAGAAAACAAGTGAATAAGGTGATTAGTATTTTATTCATTTTCTTTTCTTGATTTCTCACATGATCCGTTGTCTTGCAAAAGTTTCCTCGTCGCCATCCATTGATTCTTTCTCATTTACACAATGGTAGGTTAAAATATGTAAGTTGGTCATGGTCTTGCTCGGTTGTTATTCAAGGAAAACTGTCTTTACCATGTACCTTGAGTTTAATTGTACACTTAAAAATTAAAACGTCCAGTTGGTGTTCTCTTGAAATGTTTTTATCTTGTCGCCAGTTTTACTCTTAAAGTTAAAAAAAAAATATTGTTAATATCTATGTCTATTTGCATGAGATGTAAATTCACTAATTTGTTCCGATAATAAAGATATGGAATCATTTTAGAATGTACAAACTATTACATGTATTTAATACAATCTAGTTATGTACAAAACAAATTGTGCTAAGAGGAAAATTACCTGCGCAGTTCATAAAGGCAATATTTATAAGAGTTGGCTTTCTATGTCAGTTGTTACTTAAAGGTCGCGTTTCACACTCGCATGAAGTCGTTTAACCTCAGAATGTTACATTCGTTAGTAACTGACTGAAATGTTAGAAAAGTGCAATTGTGGAGTAATTGTAATTACTAAGGGATGGGGTCCGGCGAAAGTCGACCATAGACACTAAATTTGATACTGTTGTTTCGCTTGAGATCGTTTGTTTTCCAATGCAATTTCAGGTCCAAATATGACAAAGGTAGCAAATATTACAACAATTGTAGAATCAGAATTCAGTATCAATTTATTATGTTGCACTGTATCATTATCTTTATGAACATACTTTCACTTAATATTCACAATTTGCAAGGACCTTTGTACGTACACCGAAAACTATATACACATAAAGTACACATGCATACATTATGGAATACGTCACTAAATACATCGATAGTAAATTGAAATAACGAACTTATTATTAATATAGATTTGTTTCGTAATAATACAGTTTGAAAATGCTATTAAAACTTATCCCGTGTAATATCTTTTCATGTAAATTCGCCCGATTGTGTATTCAATTTCTGTATTAAAAGTGAACAACGGATCTTGCTGAAGTAATCTTATGGACGACTGAATATAAATAGCATTTATGATCGATTCACTGGATTGAGGCAGTGTCTGAAAAATATTTGATCTTATGGTTTTTAATTCATTTATTAAAATATGGACGAACATTAATGATTTAATGATTTAATGCTATATGGCCATCCAACGTCATTTAAAAGATAAAAGTGACAAAAAAACTTTTGAAAGCAAACCGACAAACATAAAAATGACGAAGGAGACACTTCAATATGGAATAAATCAACAAGTACTAGTGTCGAGTGTTTGCATCGTTTATTAGTGGTTGTAACCAAAGCCAACTGTCTAGTCAACGTATATACATGTATTTGAATTTCCGTCTGTACAGACAAAAACTATTTGGTGATTAAAAACTAGCTTATTGTGCGTTTAAAAGCAATGTTTGTTTTTAACTTTTATTCTATTTCAAATAGAAATGTATGTTAATTAACTTTATTTGGTTAATTGTATTTGAGTCACTGTATCTGTTGTAAGATCGTAATACACACTTTAAGCTATACATTGTGAATGATATTTATTCATATTCAATCACTAGTACTACTTTTAGTGCAACATTTTATATATTCATTTTGTTTCAAAATTTATATATAGACAAATAATACTTGGTCACTATCATTCATTTATTTATTCAAAAGTAATCTCAGAAACAGTACGCCAGGTTTCTTAAAGCTCCTTAATCTAATTGGGCTAGGCAGAATATTTTCAGGGCATCATTTACTATTGATTTGGCTTTCGCTTTTCTGAGTCCACTGTGTCCTCCTAAATGCAATCAGATAGATCACATAGCTTGGATGAGTTGAGAATATTGGTAATGAGTTAGTTTGCTTTTTTCTAACCTTTTGATAGCAATTGCAAAATAAGTCAATACAGCAATTAATGTTACAATGCAATGTATTTCATAAATAGCAACATTTATACAATTTGCGTGTACAACATATCAACTGCTTAAGCATTTTTTTCAGTGTGTAATTGTATAACCACGGATTTCTCAATGTACATACAGATATACAACAATGGTTTCCTTGAACCTATGTAATGGTGTTTAGTTTATTTTCAATTGTTGATACAAATGATCTGAGTGAAGTCGTTTCATGTTATTCACTTTTTATTCGATTATCCTTTTTCGCTTGTGTATATAAAGTAAACATGCCCAAAATGTCATCTTGTTATTTCATTTCAATTTTTGTAATATTTGATGGTAAATTTTTCAGCTTTTAAGATTTTGTTGACGGGTTTCTATGCTGTGCATTGCATTTGTTCGCAATATGCTTACCCGTATTGTCGTAAGAACTTAATTCTTGTTAATTGAATAATGTTTTAATGTTTTGTTCAAACAAATAGAATTCATGTGAATTAAAATGTTAACATTGTATAAATCTATACAGTGTTTACATTTTAACAACGTTAGCGACATCCTGGGCATACAAATAGTGTTCCGAGAATTGGTCGTGACTAAATAATCCATCAATCTAAAATCACATCCTAAAATGATCCACGCCTCACGAAGGCGTAGAAAGATCGTGCACTTAAGTCCGGTTGAGAATCCTTGAATGTGATACAGGAACACGATATTCGTTAATGTGTGCGGTGCTAAATTTTATCAGTCAGTAACATGATATCATAAAAAGTGGACCGAAAGTGCTGAAATTATCTCGTCAGTAATTAATTAATAACTATATATCTTACTACGTAAAATGTGCACTCATAAAACACGTGTCTTTTCAATAACAAAATTTTAAAAACATACATGGAAATATATTTTTTTCGAGCATTGAAACCCCTTATATTAACTGTATATAACTGACTATCTGAATTCGCACTTTCAATGAGTCTGTTAAAAAAAGATGTGTATTATAATTAATCAAAATTATAAATATATGCATATAAATATATATTTTCGAGTATAGAAATTTACTTATAAGAAATTTTGGACTCTAAACCTGGACTTCCTGGAGTAACATACGTGTGATGGCTGCATACATCGCCATGAAACCCGCGTTGGCAATAACGCATGCTGTGGTTCTTAGTTTGGCATCAGTGGTCGGGACCTTCGGCAATATTCTTGTCATGTATGTGGTCGCCTCGAAAAAGATTTTTCGTAACGTGGAATCGACGTTCATCATAAACCTAGCCATCTCGGACTTGTTCGTTACGGCAGTAACCAATCCGATCAGCGTGCTAGGTAAGTCATCTTATTAGGCACATCGTTGTTTCTGGTGGATTGCCATAAATTGCTGTATTAATCATTAAACTTGAGTATTAAAGTATTTGTGCTTACTTTTGATTAAAGAAACTCTAAAGTAGTTCTTTGTCGTCATACGTTTACTAAGTATGCAAGTGTGTGTAGTCAACTTAACAAATGATTAAAGACATTTGTATCAATAGGTTTATCATTATAATATGTAAATGTACACCAATCTCTAGTCAGTACTTAAAGC
Organism: Congeria kusceri; assembly: GCA_027627225.1. Taxonomy (NCBI): domain Eukaryota; kingdom Metazoa; phylum Mollusca; class Bivalvia; order Myida; family Dreissenidae; genus Congeria; species Congeria kusceri. The sequence continues at coordinate 7,358,796 of CM051035.1, forward strand.
TAAACAGGCGTGTATTAATAACAGAGATATACATATAAACATATTTTTAATTTTAATTTTGACAATGTTCGCTCCAAACTAACTATTTTATTTGCTACCGACATTTACAAGATTTAGCTATTATTTTATTTGCTGAGATAACTATTGAAAGGGTCCATCAATTTAGTTGTGTGACAAATTACATCCTCTTAATATGGAAACGTGTTCAGAAGGTATTTGATTTTTATGATTCATCTATTGAACATAAACATGCTTTGTCCATCACCAATCATTATAGTGAGCAAATCAGCTTAATCCGGGGAAAACAGTTCCGCTTAAATGGATTGAAAATTGCTTCCGAAAATTGGGTGAAACGACAGTTCTATCTTATATATTATTGATAGACTTTTACTAAATGTTTGTCACGAGTTATGACACTAATACAAAAACTTTGATAGCTTATCTTTTTGAAAATTATTTTTTACATTGTAAAATCATTATCATCTATATTATATAATAAGGAACATTGAATTAGATTTTTAGTTTTCTCTCTTGACCCGGCATATTTGATTGGTACATTTGCTGAGACGATATTTTGACAAACGAATCTTAACGACTGTCATCAGTCATAAAAAACAGGAATAGTAATTAATTATACCACTGCTTATAAATGTTATCGTATGTTATTTGTATTTGCAGCCAAAATAGAAGGCGAGCAGTACATCGACAGTATACCGGGGCTATGTGTCGTGGTGGCCTCTCTTTGTACCATCTCCTGCGTGTCGTCATTGACAACAATCATGGTGATGAGCATCAAGAGATACGTGTACATCTGCGCCCCTAAATACAGGAACATATTTTCCAGTCGAAGTGCAATTTTGTATTGCGTTGCAATGTATGTTTTCGGCAGTTTCCTGTGCATTTTGAACCTATTTGGTGTTGGCGCCCATGGCTTTGACAAAAAGGAACATATGTGCATTTGGATCAGAATGGCTACGCATCCATATACCATAGTGTTTGCAGTTGTTATGGTATGGATTCCGGCTATTATAACAGGCGGTTTTTTTTTGCGAGTGTATCTCTATGTTCGTTCAAAAACCCGTGCCGTAGACCCAGGCAAGAACCATGACCGCACTCCCAATAAGTCCTCGCATGTAAACGTCGCCAAGTCGTTTATTATCATTTACCTGGTGTTTATTATTTGCTGGGCGCCCTACGCGCTTATCATTACGCTGGACTACGATAACACCTACCCGGAAGATCTTCACGTGTTTATTGCTGTGTTTGCGCATCTTCATCCATCTTTCACGTGGATCGTGTATTATGCGACAAATAAACGTTTTGCCTCTGCTTATCGAGAAATATTACAATCATGCAAACGCCATATTAATCAAATAAATTAATTGATAAATATAAGTGTTTACGTGCATCATATATATATGGCAAGAGCACAGGCGCTTGGTTGTTCAACGAATCAAAAATCCTTGTCCTATATATATAAATACACAAGGTAGCTCACTCGCCATTTTCTATCGTAACGGAAGCCGAGTGGCGGGTCATTGGCTGGTTTCATTGTATACAATTATATGTTTGATTCCCGAAATCTACTAGAACGTAGCCCATGCATATAGGACCGGGTACTTCTTAAAATTATAATCAGTCAATGAACTTCCGTTACGGTAGAAAATGGGGAGTGAGATACCTTGCGCATAGGGAATAAGATTATTTTGTATTTGTTAAACTATAGTCCGACAACATTGACCTGGCACTCATGCATATTCCGTTCGTTTCCGTAACCTTATATCGGCAAAATGTAAACAGGCGATCGCTCGTTACAGATTAAAATACGAAATGTGAGTTTAAATTTAATTAGCATACAATTCAAGGCGTATAATTAAATGGTCGAGAGGTTAAGGCAGTAGCTTTCGGATCGTGTGATTGTTCGAATCCGTTCTCGGTCTTAACTTTTTTTTGTTTAATTTGTGTATAATGGTTATTAAAAAGCCTTTACACTTTTTTTTTTCGCTTTGTTGCTTACTTATTGCTTTGAACAAAAAATATATTGAATAATATTTAAAACATAAAAATAACAAAAAAGACGATATGTATCTTACACATTAAACACATTAAAAGGCAAATATGTTGTTCTCACAAAAAATGGACACCAATTACAGTTGCAACGTCTATTTCGTTTTTTAGCCCTGAAAAAGCACGATTGAAATGCTTATTTGAGTGCCAGGTCGTTGTTGTCGGACTATACCAAGTGCCGATGGGCAAGAGTCGAGTGCATCGCTTGCTTTATAGTGTAAACACTTTACATTGTGCGTTTGAAGTATGGTATGTACTTAGTGTATGGAGTATGTGCAAAAGTCACTTTTTTCTTATGATATTTGCATTATAGTGTTTTATGACAAAGAAGATAAACAAAACACATTAACAGCACACACTGTTTATAATGTATATAATGTTAAAATATGCGTTACACAAGCAAAATCAACTTCTATTATAAAAACCAGTATGGACACGTATTATCATTATGTGACAACAAATTTAAAAATAGGCAATGAACCATTCTTTTTGAAAACATTGTATGACAGAGGTATACGATTTGTAAAGGATATAGTCATTGATTCAAAAACCTTTTTGAATAAAACACAAATAGAAACGATTACTGGAAAAGCCATAAATTTTATCCTCTATGAAGGACTAGTAAAATCCGTAAAAACGCTGTTCAATAAATTAAATTTACATTTTCATAAAAACGATGTTCAAATATCAGGTCCATCTCTGTCATGTTATGCAAAGTTTATTGTGTGCAATGATAGCAAAGACAAGTCAATTTATAATACCCTTATTAAATGTAATGTGGAGCCGATATGTAAAAGCAAATGGACCGACTTTGTCATTGCTGATGAAGAATGGAAAAACATCTTTAGAACAGTTTTCAACATAACCAGGGACAGCTACATACAATGGTTTCAAGTTAGAATTATTTACAATATTCTAGGTACAAACTCTTTAATGTACAAAATGAAATTGTTAAAAAATAGCATGTGCACTTTTTGTAAACAATATGAAGAAACTCTTATTCATCTTTTTTGGAACTGTCAAAAAGTAAAATGCTTAATTCAAAGAATTAACGATACACTATTCACTAAAAAGTTATCAAATTGTATGTCGGAAATAGACTGCAGAATATTTATGTTAGGTAGTACCAAAGCAGAAAAACAAAATCTTAACATATTATGTCTTGAAGTGAAAAGATACATATTTAAATGTAGAAAAGATAATTTTATTCCAAACTACAACGGTCTTTTAAATAGTTTAGTTTTCTACTACAAAGTATATAATTCATTTAAAGTATCGGAAATAGAAGCAACATCGTGGTCACTGATAAGAGATTTTTGTGAACCAAATATACATATATAGACAAGAAAGCATAGCATTTTCTTTTAATGCAACACCGATCATAAGACCTAGATATTCCACTTCATGTTGATGTAATGCTAACTCTTTAAGAGAAATTACCATATGCAGTCGCATTTGTTTTTGTATTTTTTTTTTTTTTTTTTTTTTCTATCTATTCTTATTCAATGTATAAACATGTTTGTATATATACTCTTTATAACAGTCAAAGTAACATTTTTTATGTACTATATACCTCTTCTTCTATTAGATGTGTTATATGTTGGTAGACAATTACAATAGAACTCTAATAACATTTCGCAATATATTATAATTGCACTATGGTATTGTAATCTCCTTGTAAATGTCATTTTTATATTGAAATAAAAGTTTATACAAAAAAAAAAAAAAAAAAAAAAAAAAAAAAAAAAAATTATGACAATTTGTTACTTTTATATAATTGATATGAATAAAACAGAAACGAAACACTATTTTTAAAATAACGCTTTTTAAATACGCGATGTTTAAATAATTTGCTTACTTACGTTGGCATATAGGACAATAAAAGCTTTTGACTATGTGTGTTTGTTTTAAATAAAAGGAATTAATGTGTGTTCTTTAATGCCGAACACAACGATGGAAGCAACAAGAAAAACATACATGTTTGAACAGATAGTATGGAAACGACTGCACAAAAATGCAACTAACTATGTCTATGTTCTACATTTATGCGTTTTCGTGAACGGTAATTCTTGGTATTTTGTATAAATACACGTATATATGTACAATGTAGTATGTCGCTTACAGCAACACTTGATAAATAATATATAAAAGCAAATACCGGTACGGGAATCGATTGGAAATAAATATACTCGTAAAAGTACATTTACATGAATGCTCGTTGGTGGGAATAAAAGAGAGTTAATGCATGCTTTGAGCGATATAAGAGTTACCTCTTTTTGAGTGGTGCAAGGCTGCATATAAAAATGGAGGATACTTACTATAATAGCAATGGTAACAATGAGAAATTGAGCACACACTATTTAACAGCGAATAAAAAAAACACACACACAAATTTAATTGTGTCTGAAAAATACCAGTAGACTATTAAAATGATTTAGCTCTAAATAAGGTTTTGTGATTTATATCGAACATCTGTGAAGGCCAACATCGAAGACCATCTGCGACTAGACCAGTCGGCGATCATCGACAACCAGTCGCCGACCCCTAACAACCTGTTAAAGATCTTTTAAAGACCATCAGCAACCACTGGTTGTCGGTGGTAGGGAGTTGGTCTTTAGTTGGTCGCAGGCTGTGTGTGACCGGCACTTAACCTAGGCTTAAAGGTCGCATTTATCACTCGCATGGAGTCGTAACCTCAGAATTCGTTAGTAACTGACTAAAATGCTAGAAAAGTGCAATTGTGGATAAAAATTTTTGCTAAAAGATGTGGTCAAATTGTGCGTGATGCAGACCTGTCTACAGGTTAAAAAAAGCTTTTTATCTCATAATATCGGTCATCTTTAACCATTTATGTCCAAAATGTTATACTCAAAATGCAGTTTACGTGCAATGTGCATATGATTTTAAAACAATAGAAATCCAGTGAAATGGCCCCTCACAGCAACAAGTTATATTAATTCCCGCGCTTGCCCGGGCCTAATTATTGTACGCCTTAAATACTCAATTACGTTAGTTAACTATTTGCATCTTGTAGGTTTAAAGGGCTGAGGGTATTACGATTTATTAGTTAAATATTTACGATTTGAATAACAATTACAATACATGCAAACATTTTTAACCTATCTTGTTATTGATAAAAATGACAATTTCTGGGTGTTTACAACAATGGTGTATCTTTATAATATTGAAACAAACAGGTATTTCGAGCGAAACACATACGAGTGTTGTCCTGAAAATTCGTAGGCTGTTTAAATATTATTATTTTCGGGTTATGAAAATGAATAATATCTACATAAATGAATAAAAGTACTTGTAAAGGGTTGTCTATGCTTTTATATTCGGCACAAGCAGGTGGTTGTCTGTCTCTTGTTTTAGGCCATAGTCGAAACCCACGGTATTATTTCCGTTACCACTACATTATATATACTGACCAAGAAGCATATTTGAGCGAACGTGGGTTCCGACGATGGTTTTAGGCATTGTGTGTATTAATGAAATTGTCTCTTGGAATTAATAAGACATGATACAAGATACAAATGCAGATGACAAACGTTACAACAAACGTTGAATCAGAATTCAGTACCATTTTAATTTGTTCCAGTGCATCATTATCTTTATAAACATACTTTAACTTAATATTCAAAATTTTCAAAGACCTTTTCACGTTCAACGTTGATTGTATATACATAAAGTTCACGTGTATAACTTATACAATACGCAACTAAATAAATCGACAATAAATTGACTTGAAGTAACGAACTAAATAATAAGTATTGATTTGTTTTGTTATTATAAAGCTTGAAAATGCTTAATAACTTATCCCATGTAACATATTTGCATGCAAAATTGCCCGATTGTGTATTCAATTCATGTATTAAAAGCAAACAACGGATTGTTTTGAAGTCATTTTATGGAGGACTGAATATGAATAACATCGATGATCGATTGAGGCAGTGTCTGTGGAATAATTTACCAGTGTATTTCCTATTAATTGAACCACTTAAACATTGACGGACATTAATTATTAAATACTGTGTTATCCCTGAAGGCAGTTTAATGCAATGGACACTATATACTACATTGTGTATGATATGTGTTAATTTTGAACTACAAATGCATTATTTTCCATATTCAACCACAAATGCATTACTCGGACACTGCAAACATTTAGATATTCATCGAGTTGCAAAACTTATATAATTATCGAGTTTTACGACACATATCAAGAACCCTATTTTAATGGACAACATTCATTTTTATTGAAATGTAATCACAGGAACTGTACGCTGAGTTCCTTCAAGTTCTATAATCCAATTGGAAGACGCAGAATATTTTCTTGGCGTCATTTAATATTGATTGGCTTTCGGTTCCCTGCGTCCATTATGCCCTCCTAAATTTAATCAGAAAGGGCACGGAGCAGAGATGAGGTGATAATATTGATTAGGAGTTAGTTTGCTTCTGCTTGACATATGGGTAGCAAGTATAAAGCAAAACAGCAGTAATCCAAATAAAAATATTTAATTCATAAATTATTTTTTTTGAGATTACAAGATGTTATTTTCTTAAGCATGTATCCGCGTGCAAACGTGTAAACATGGAAAGCTCAAGGGACATATTCGAATAGAAATACATTCATTTGTCTTATCAACTTATCAACGTGTTCCACGTGAGGACGCATTAAAGACTACGGGAGATTATAAGCATCTGTCTGAGATATCGCCATAGCGTCCGTCAAATGAAGCTGAAAGTGACAATGACAATCGTATGTAATCAAATATTATCGGAATTACAAATGATAATTAACTAATGTGAAACGCGCATTAACAAAAATACGTGTGTTATTAATTAACGATAATAAATAATGATACGTTTCTAGCAGTTTAATATCTCGAGCTTTTATATTAACCTTTAAAGATTTATAAACTCGAAATCTGACTCCTTGAATGCGCAGTAACAAAAAAACGAGAAATATTATTAAACAGAATTCAACAGAAATATATACAGGTGTATATTTTTGAGTGTTAAAAAAACTTTTAAATAATATTTGTAAACTCTAAATAGGACTACGTGAACTGTAACACATACATGTATTTTCTATATAAATATATATACGAGTACATGTAAATATATATTTTGAGTGATGTAATTCATATATAGTAATTCATGAACTCTAAGTCTGACTACAAGGAATATCAGGCATGCAATGGCTGTGTACATTGCCATGAAACCCGCGTTGGCAATAATATACGCGGTGGTTCTTAGTTTGGCACCAGTGATAGGGACCTTTGGCAATATTCTTGTGTTGTATGTGGTCGCCTCGAAAAAGATTTTACGTAACGTGGAATCGACGTTCATCATTAACGTTGCCGTCTCAGACGTGTACGTTACGGCAGTAGCAAATCCAATCAGTGTGCTAGGTAAGTCATCTTTTTGAACACGTCTTGGTTTGTTGTCTTGGTTTATGATGGATTGTTTCTGGTGGATTGTTTCTGGTAAACTGCGTCTGGTGGATTGTTTCTGGTGGATTGTTTCTGGTGGATTGTGTCTGGTGGATTGTTTCTGGTGGATTGTTTCTGGTGGATTGTGTCTGGTGGATAATTTCTGGTGGATTGTTTCTGGTGGATTGTGTCTGGTGGATTGTTTCTGGTGGATTGTTTCTGGTGGATTCTTTCTGGTGGATTGTGTCTGGCCGATTGTGTCTGGTGGATTGTGTCTGGTGGATAATTTCTGGTTGATTGTGTCTGGTTGATTGTTTGTTGTGGATTGTGTCTAGTGGATTGCGGCTGGAGGATTTTGTCTGGCAGATTGTTTCTCGAAGAGTGTTTGCGGTGGATTGTTACAGGTGGATTGCTTCTGGAGGATTGCTTCTGGTGGATTGTTTCTGGTGGATTGTTTCTGGTAGATTGTGTATGGAGGATTGTGTCTGGTATATTTTGTCCGGTGGATTGTTTCTGGTGGATTGTTTCTGGTGGATTGTGTCTGGAGGATAGTTACTGGCGGATTGTTTCCGGTGGATTGTGTTTGGAGGAATGTGTCTGGCAGATTGTTTCTGGTAGATTGTTTGCGGTGGATTGTTTCAGGTGGATTGTTTCTGGTGGATTGTTTCTGGTGGATTGTGTTTGGAGGATTTTGTCTGGTGAAATGTGTCTGGTGGATTGTGTCTAGTGGATTGTTTCTTGTGGATTGTTTCTGGTGGATTCTTTCTGGTGGATTATGTTTGGTGGATAGAGTCTGGTGGATTGTTTCTGGTGAATTGTGTTTAGTGGATTGTGTCTGATGGATTGTTTCCCGTGGACTGTGTCTAGTGGATTGGTTCTGGTGGATTGTGTTTGGTGGATTGTGTCTTGTGGATTGTTTCTTATGGATTGTTTCTGGTGGATTATTTCTGGTGGATTGTTTCTGGTGGATTGTTTGTGGTGGATTTAGTTTGGTGGATTGTGTCTGGTGGATTGTGTCTGGTGGGTTGTTTCTGGTGGATTGTGTTTGGTGGATTGTTTCTGGTGGATTGTTTCTGGTGGATTGTTTCTGGTGGATTGTTTCTGGTGGATTTTTTCTGGCGGATTATTTCTGATGGATTCTGTTTGTTGGATTGTGTCTGGTGGATTGTTTCTGGTGGATTGTTCCTGGTGGATTGTTTCTGGTGGATTGTGTCTGGTGGATTGTTTCTTGTGGATTGTTTCTGGTGGATTGTTTCTTGTGGATTGTTTCTGGTGGATTTTGTCTGGTGAATTGTTTCTGGTGGATCACCATTTAATTGCTCTATTACTTATTGAATGTTAAAAGGTTTGGGTTTACTTATGAGCGAAAAAAAACAATGTGAAAGTTTTTGTGCAAGTGGTTATTAAGCACAAGGAGAGTGGGATTAATATTTTAAATAGAAACTGGGTGCAAAATTTGACAGATTACATCCTGGAAGTATTGAGGCAGTCTTGGAAAATGTTTAAACTTCATTGGTCTTCTATTGAACGCAAACATGCTCTTTCCATCACGTATCGTTATATAGAGCAATTAATCTCCATCAAGAGAAGGCAGTTCCGCTTATATGGGTTGATAGCTTCCGATAATTGCGTACAAGAAGTGGTTTCTTGGTGGACGTTTACGGTTTGTGCGTCACCAGATATAACACTATCAACTTTGATACCGTACCCCGCGGTACAAGTGTATGGTTATTAAATGTTATGAACGTTTCTGTAAAGAAAGTTTATTAAATGCGGTTTAATAACATACATGTACTTATTTACTTATTCATCTAGTGGTGCTGGTTACTGAATAATTATGTCCCCCCCCCCCCCTTCGAAGAAGTGGGTGTATATTGCTTTGCATCTGTCGGCCGGCCGGAAGGTCGGTCTGTCCGTAGACCATTTCGTTTCCGCACGATATCTACAGAACGCTTTGACCTACGATCATTTAAGTTGGTATGCTGGTTACTTGGGAGGAAAGGAAGATGCCTATTCATTTTGAGGTCAACAGGTCAAGGTCACCGTTGCTAAAAATAGAAAAACGGTTTCCGTTCAATATATTTTGATGAAACTTCATACATAGATACCTTATATTGAGACCTCGCTTGTGATTGCATATGGGGTGGGTGTGGTCAAGGTCAAGGTCACCGTTACTAAAAATAGAAAAATGGTCTCCGCTCAATAACTTGAGAACGCATCGAGATATTTTAATGAAACTTCATACATAGATACCTTTGTATTGAGACCTCGCTTGGGATTGCAAATGGGGTGAGTGGGGGTCAAGATCACCGTTACTAAAACTAAAAAAACGGTTTCCGCTCAATAACTTTAGATTCCATAAAGATATTTCGATGAAATCTCATACGTAGATACCATATATCGAGACTTCGCTTGGGATTGCATATGGGGTGGGTGGGGTCAAGATCAAGGTCACCATAACTAAAAATAGAAAAACGGTTTCTGCTCAATAACTTGAGAACGCATCGAGATATTTTAATGAAATTTCATACATATATACATTATATCGAAGCCTTGCTTGAGATTGTGGGTGTGGTCAAGGTCAAGGTGAAAGTTACTAAAAATAGCAAATGGTTTCCGCTTAATAACTTGAGAACGCATCAAGATATTTTAATGAAACTTCACACATCGATATCTTATATTGAGACCTCTCTTGGGATTGCATTTGTGGTGGGTGGGATCAAGGTCAATGTCTCCGTTACTAAAAATAGAAAAACAGTTTTCACTCAATAACTTGACAAGCATTGAGATATTTTAATGAAAATTCATACATAGATACCTTATATCGGGACCTCGCTTGGGATTGCATAGGGGGTGGGTGGGGTCAAGGTCACCGTTGCTAAAAATAGAAAAACGGTTTCCTTGAATTTAGACCACGCATGGGATTGCATATGGGGTGGATGAGATCAAGGTCTAGGTCAATGTTACTAACAATACAAAAACGGTTTCTGCTCAATAATTATGCCCCCCTTCGAAGAAGTGGGGGTATATTGCTTTGCATCTGTCCGTCGGTCGGATGGTCGGTCGGTCTGTCCGTAGACCATTTCGTTTCCACACGATATCTAGAGAACGCTTTGACCTACGATCATTTAAGTTGGTATGCTGGTTACTTGGGAGGAAAGAAAGACGCCTATTGACCTTGAGGTCAACAGGTCAAAGGTCAAGGTCACAGGGACTTGTAACATGAAATTCGTTTCCGCATGATATCTAGAGAACGCTTTGACCTACGACCAGTTAAGTTTGTATGCTGGATACTTGGGAGGAAACGAAAACGCCTATCAATTTTGAGGTCAACAGGTCAAAGGTCAAGGTGACAGAGGTTTGTAACATGAAAACTGTTTCCTCCTTAGACCATTTTGTTTCCGCAGGATATCTAGAGATGTTTTGGCCTATTTGATGTTTTAATCAAACAGAAAACGTGTACATCTGCGCCCCGAGATACAGGAAGATATTTTCAAATCGGAATGCAATTTTGTATTGCTTTGCTATGTATATTTGCGGAAGTTTTCTATGTATTTTGAACCTATTTGGTGTCGGCGAACATGGCTTTGACAAAAAAGGACAAATGTGTATTTGGGATAGAATGGCTACGCATCCATATACAATAGTGTTTTCAATCGTAATTGTATGGATTCCTGCTATTATTACAGGAGTTTTTTTTTTACGTGTGTTCTGCTACGTGCGTACTAAAACCCGTGTCGTAGTCCCAGGCTCGAACAGAGAACGCACGCCCATTAATTCCACACATGTAAACGTCGCCAAGTCGTTTATTATCATATATCTGGTGTTTATCATTTGCTGGGCGCCATACACGCTGGTCATCATGCTAGACTACGATAACTCCTATCCGGAAGATCTTCACGTGTTGTTACGGTGTTTGCGTATCTTCATCCATCATTTTCTTGGATCGTGTATTATGCGACAAATAAACGATTTGCTTCTGCTTACCAAGAATTATTGCAATCATGCAAACGCCATATCAATCAAATAATTAATTGATATAAATTATTGTTTACGTGCGTCATATAGATATGGCAAGAGTCGAGTAAATCGCTTGCGTTTTACCTTACATAGTACAGTATTGGCACCTCAGAGCATGTACTCATATATATAATTAAAATATGCATAACAAATAAAAACAAATCAACATATATTTCAATAGCCATTTTCAGAGTTATATGAATTACATGCTTATTTCGTTTTGCATATTGAACAATAAAAGCCGCTTTGCTTGTGTGTTTTAAATTTAAAATAGTTCTCAGTTTTCGTTTATGCCTCTTTCTATAAATTTATTGTTTGATTGTTTCACCCTATACTTTCTGGTAAAAGAGCGAACTTTATTTTGAAAATAATATATTTGTATATAAAATACTTTTCAAATCTAAGTTCTTCATCAAGCGAACGTGGCATTGTGTGTTTATACATGCCATGCATTTTGTTTACCTAGACCGTTTCAAGATGGTGACCCAAGTTTTAATCATATTTGTGTTTTGTGCTTGTTTTTCCTATGTGCTATGATGTATTAATTAGCATTTAGTCACTTGTCTGAAAATGGTCAAACATGATGTAAATGAGAGTTTCTCTCCAGCGGATGCTGCTGCAACTTCATCTTTTGAATAAGGAGGGGCATAATAAATGGTTAATAGTAAATAAAGACACAGTAGTAATGACAAAATCTAACGATTTTACTTATTCGTAACATTTGTCCACTTTTTGTTGTCAAGTTGTTAATATCGTCTACATTTCTGCGACTGTTGGAACATTTGGAACACCTCAGAGTCGTAGTCACCAAGTCTGCGTTTCTCGGTTGACCGACATATCTGCTTCACCCCCTGGCAATTCAAATGCACAGCACACAAATAATTGATGCTTCATTTAAAAGAATTAACTAGAGAAATGGCATTCCTTGTGATTGAACACAAAGAACAAAACAGTAAAAGTAGTTCTTTGATGATTATTTTTACATATGTAGAAAAAAATAACGTATAGCACCAAAGTCTGAAAAAAAATCAAATAATACGTAATTGAGGCATGTCGTGGAAAAACCAAGCTTAATGCATGTGCGTAAAGTGTCATCCCAGATTAGCCTGTGTAGTCCGCACAGGATAATCCAGGACGTCACTTTCCACTTTTATGGTATTGTCTGTTTCAAGGTAGTCTCTTGAAACATTAATCCACTGTAGGCAGAAAGTGTCGCACAGGCTAATCTGGGACGACACTTTATGTACTTGCATTAGGCCTGGTTTTTCCACGACATGCCCCATATTGTCAAATGCTCAAATACTGCCTTGAGGTCCACTTAACCTGTGATGAGGTAAAAGATTTGTTGCTGCAGATTTCATCGGAATTTGTATAGAAACAAGTATTATGTAGAATTCAATTCACTTTTCTCTACCAGTATACCAGGATGACGCTTTTATGGTATTTTCTGTTTCATGGATGTCTCTTCTAAACATAATTTCAGTGTAAGCGGTAAGTGTTGTTCCGGATTAGCCAGTGTGGACTGCAAGGCCGATTCGGGACGACTCTACGCATTTGCATTAAGCCCGGTTTTCCCACGACACGCATAATTTATTTTTGCTATCAAGCCACAATACCTGTGACGGGATACTTGAGGCGTCCATGTTAGTTCTACACATCTCAGTCAGGTTGGACGAGCTGGAGGTGGAAACGAGAGCACCTGAAACATTGTTTGGTAGAAAAATGTCAGACTTTAATGTTTATGCCAATAATGTACAAAGGTATTAACCATATATCTGACAGAGCATCCTTGGTAACCCAGGGTTAATTCATTACGTATACTACATTTATCAGTGTAACGGCATATCACACCTGGGTATTTGACGACGCTAACAGAGTTACAATATCATATCTTGAGATCATGCTATAAATCAAACTGTGTGAAACGTCTTTGTTAACTTGTTACATCAAACTCTGGTTTCCTTTTAAGATGTACAAATACAAAAAACAAATAAAATGTAAATCTTATACATTTTGACCAAATTTTAATCTATCTAGTGTAAATGTAGAAGAAAACAACAACATTATTTTTGTCAAAAGCAAGTCTGTACAACTTTCTAACACTAATACGCAGTTCTAAAATGGCTTGGTAAATTTTTATGTTATTAAAAAGGAAAATTATTTGTTCAAACTGGATTGTGCTATACCTGTACTTTCTGCCTCCCTGGCTCTGTCTTTGCGAACCTTCCTCCGTATAAAGAATTCCGTGACTGACAGAGCTGGGGATGAGTTCCTGCTGCTGTCATCGGCAGACTTGCAACAAATAAACGAGTGCACTAGTTATGTTTAATGGGCATTTAGGATGCTTAAAGTCCCTTTGTGCTATAATAATATAATAATATTATTATGTGTATTTATCTTAAACAAAATAATTTGAAACTTAATGGCTTGGCATGTTTGTAACAGGAAAACAATTTAATATGTGAATTTAATTTGAGTTCCTTATCAAGAAAATGAAAGAAAATGTCTATAATTAGATATGAATATGTAAAATTATAAAAAAAATATATAACGTATATAATAAAAAATAGAAGGTAAGGCCTTTGTGTATACCCCTCCCCTACCCTATACCATCATCTAGACATTTTAGTGATGTTGTTTGTGATGGATAAATTACAGAGCTCCAAACTATTTAAATTTAACAAATTGTTTCATGAGAATGTAAAAAGGAATGTGTTTATGATTGTTATTTTAATAACAGAGTTTATGTGTTTACTACAAAAAGGGCCTTTAATGAAACCAATGTACCAGTATTGAATAACAACCTTACAATATCTTATCAATACAGTAAGACTTCAAAACATGTTTTGAAAGATAAATACTTAAAATTCTCATTAATTTTAAACTAAGCATTTGGGAAGCAGTTTCAATCAACACCAAATCAATGATCTTACAGTTCCAAGGGGGATGTTATTCACATCTTTATCAGCGGGAATCCAGAAGTTACCACACTCTCTGCAATAAAAAAAGATGTAAATTAAACTTGTGAACATAGTAAATGTGAGGATATACGTCGCCCAACACTAAATTTGACATAAGTGTACATATATAACCCCATCCTAGACACATGCATATATTTTTTTTTTAATGCATTTGTAAACAATTGTGTTAGTACATTACAGATGCAATATGTGACATGTGAGACTCATTGAATTGAAATTGCAAAATACTGGTAGTTGGCATGTTTATTAAAATGTTTATAATACAGATAATTTCAAAATATATATTTACAGCAATAAAAGATTTATTTGATAAAAAACATTTATGTTTAGGAAGTTAATCAATCAAATCAATCAATAGTGTTGTACAATCTCTCTATTTCTTAAAATTATAATGATTCAACTATTTGCAGTAACACCTAAAAGAAAAGGAAAATAAGCATAATGTATAATTCATTCATTATAAAAATCCCTTACCGTTCATTCTTGCAATTCTTATCTTCAGAGTATGATTTGGTGGGGTGTGGTGAGATAGAATCGTGGAAATCTAAAACGTCTAAGGCTTCTCTATTTGCTTTTCCCAACGTGTTGTTTTCCTGGTGATTCTCAACAGATGTAGTACTTTTTGCGCCAGCTTTCTGAGTACCACTTTTCACTTGCTTTTACTTTTTCCTTTTACGACCCCGTTTCCTACCAGGCTTTGACTGTATAGTAGTATCAGCAGAGGAACTTGCGTCCAAGCAATTGGAACTCAAGTCATTCACTGACCCTCCATTTTTTCCTGAAGGATTGAAATTGGTGTTTAAGGATATTTCTCTGTCCCTATCTTGAAAAGAAACTTGCTGCTGAGAAGTGCTAGTAGTTTCTACACCTTTTTGCTGGAGTTGCCTTTGAGGTAGTACAGTTGCAACCGGAGATATATTTGCTCTTCCAAACAGTGTGCGGCTATTCCACTTGCCTTGCGGGGGTCGGGGTGACAGGAATCCGGAACTTTTATTGAATATTGTGCCTGACCTTACACTGTTTTTCCTGTTGGGGTCCATGTCAGATTCATTGAAATCATACACATTGGAAAGTTTGTAGACATTGTTTTGCATACTGCTATAATCATCTGCGGTGTTGTTAACTGTTCTTGTTCTAGCCTCCAGACTCTGCTTTCTTTGTTTTTCCATCTCTGATTCCAGTCTTCTGATTTCTGACTGATGCTTCTCGTGAAGCTCGTTCAGCTGCTCTTGAATCTTCTGAGGAACAATGGCATTGTCCTGCCAGGGCAGCATCTTGGTCTCAATTGTCTGCTTGATGTCTTCTAAACAAGTCATCGTTTCAGCGGAAAGCTGCTTCTGATTGGTGTCCAATGTTTCCAGTTTGGATTCTATATTACTTTTCATATCCTTTTGCTGCCTTTGAAATAATTCCTAAAACATGCATGTAACATAAAAATTGGTATGATAGTACAGGCCTTTTTCTATAAGCCTCACGGGTCAGAATATCTGACCCATTCCCAATGCACAATATGGTTGTTTTTTCCCAACTGAAAAAATAAATTCCCCTTGGCTACAGAATATGGATTGACACTGGCACAATCTTAACGAAAATTACATCAAGAAATATTTTAAGAACAAAAACATTAAAAAAATTTAATGGCATTCAGATATATATTGCTATTTTATCAACTAATTAATGGAAATTGATACTGACAACAAGATTTATTTATACATTCTTTTCCCAATAAGGCAAAGTTTACGTTAAGAAATTCCCAATTTCAAACCAGGTACTTTTTCCCCAAAAGGCCTGTAGTATGACCGATACTTTATGAATGTCAGTAGAAAGGTTTATACAATGTACAAGCCGCCTTAAATAACTTTTATTGGCAATGGAATGTGTAATGAACATTCATCAAAATTAGCAGTTTGGCAAAGCAAGCATGAATTCTCATATTATTACTTGAGAGCAAGAAAATGTAATAAACCCGCCTATAGAAAGTGAGAATCTGAGCAAGCCAAGTTAAATATTTACCAGTGCAGGGCTTATGGGCTTGTGCTCATTTCAATCACTGAATGAATGACAATTAACAAATTAGTATTTGCTATTTTTTTATTATTTACAATTTTATATAATACATTTATTTCCAGTAAAAAATTCAGTTGTTTCTATGTCAATTAGTACATAGGGAAGCTCTTTTCAGCATTGTTTGGTCTTACAAACAACAGACTAAAGTATAAACGTAAGTCTTTTTATTTCAGGATCTGTTTCTCCGAGATTCCAGTATTGTACATATCTGAATATGAAATAAAGTTTCAACATTGCAACTAGCTACCAAGTGCATAGCTTCATTTCAAGTCCACAGTTCAATCTTTAAAAGGAAGGTATTAAATGGAATGTGCTTCTGCTCACGTTTTCATTGTTTTTAAAGTACTATTCTAACATGATACTCTCTGATTTTTCTATAGGCAAAGAACAAAATTATCATTGTTAAACTACCCAATAAACAACGCAAAAAGTAGTCCTGATTCTTAGTGCAGCATAGTAAGATGTAGTTCTCATTACAATTGCAAAAGTATTTGTCATATTAGAATCGAAATAATTTTTGCATTATTGTTGTTTTTCAGCCAATAAACAACTCTTTGTTCTGATGTGTGGCTATTAAACTACTCCGGGGCTAATGCCCTCGTGGTTTAACTGCCTGATAAACAACAATAAATCGAAAAAAAAATCTTAAGTAACTTAAGAAACTTTTTTTTTATGTGTCACCTTGTTTTCCTTTATAAAATGTCTGCTCTGTTCGGAAGACTGGAACTTAATGTACTTTTCAAGTTCTTTCTGCTGAGTCTTACAGATGTCTTTCAGGAAAGAGGCATGCACGTCTGAATCTGCGGCCAGTGGAGGAAGGTGCGCCAAACTGTCTGCCACACCTGAATATTCGAGCATCAGTAAAGATGAACCACAACATAAAAATACTCAATTTCAATTACTGTAAAATCATTTGAGGTCACGGTGGTCTAATTTTGGCATAATTTGAGGTCTGAACATAGCCCAAAGTTAAGACTACATGTAAGTATATAGTTTATTTAACTGACGCAGTAAGTTTCTTACAGTATGTTTAGTTAATTTATTCAAACCAGCGAATGACACCTAGATATTTTTTTTAGTAGTCAAATGTGGGTCACTTGCAACAGAACTGGCAAATTTAAGACTGCGCAAATTACCATGTTTTCATACATGAAATTTAGACACTGTTAAAGAAAACGAAATCTCAGCAACAGTATAGCAAAGTTTCTTAATAACCTTTAACCACAAGCACTTAATTTCAATTACCAGTAACAGTAATTCAAATGTACTTAAAAACCCAGAAAACAATGGCTGTGGAATACAATGTTGTATGAGAATCAGAATAAATTGGAACACAACAGGAAGTAAATCTTTTCAATTAAATATCAAAGTCCCTTATGCCCTTTGATCTCAATTCAAATATTTAAATAATTCTCTCAGAACAATGACCATATTGTTAATTAGTGTATATGAAACTTAACCAGGGAATATGAATACAAACATTTGAAATAATAAACACAGTGAAACAGTTTCAAGTTCTACAGTAACTCCACAGTGCAGTGGTGATCTGATAGTTTAGTTAAGAAATAATTTTCAATATTGAATTGTTTATTTGTAATTAACCAACGATTCTGAGTTCTGATGCGTAAGAATTAAACCACGGGGGTGTTAGCGCATCAGAACTCAAAATCGTTATTTATTTACAGATAAACAACGATAAAACAAGTATTATATTGATTCTAACATGACCTGAAAACATCTTCTGCAATTAAAATGCAAATTATTTTTTACAGTCTCGGAACTACTTTGTCGAGTTGTTTATTGGCAATTTAACAACGGAAATTTTCCTTCTTTGTCTATAGAAAACTCTGTGCATGTCATGTTAGAATAATTCTTTGGGACAATTAGGCCATAGTTATTGTGACAAAGTTTGTGGAATGAAAATAACTGTAACAGTAACCTTTCAAAATGCGCTGCTCATGTTTTAGTTGCATTGTTTGAATTTGCACTTGGAAAAACCCTTCTAGGTCCCGTTTCTGTCTCTCCAAGTCATCTCTCAGCAGCAAGAGTTCATCAGCCAACCTGTTATCAGAACCAAGAAGCCAACCTGTTATCAGAACCGAGAAGCCAACCTGTTATAAGAACCGAGAAGCCGACCTGTTATAAGAACCGAGAAGCCTACCTGTTATAAGAACAGAGAAGACTACCTGTTATAAGAATAGAGAAGCTTACCTGTTATAAGAACAGAGAAGCTTACCTGTTATAAGAACAGAGAAGCTTACCTGTTATAAGAACAGAGAAGCTTACCTGTTATAAGAACCGAGAATCAAACCTGTTATCAGAACCGAGAAGCCAACCTGTTATCAGAACCGAGAAGCCAACCTGTTATAAAAACCGAGAAGCATACCTGTTATCAGAACCGAGAAGCCTACCTGTTATCAGAACCGAGAAGCCGACACGTTATAAGAACCGAGAAGCTACCTGTTATCAGAACCGAGAAGCCAACGTGTTATCAGAACCGAGAAGCCTACCTGTTATCAGAACCGAGAAGCCAACACGTTATAAGAACCGAGAAGCCAACCTGTTATCAGAACCGAGAAGCTTACCGGTTATAAGAATAGAGAAGCCAACCTGTTATAAGAACCGAGAAGCCAACCTGTTATCAGAACCGAGAAGCTTACCGGTTATAAGAACGGAAAAGCCTACCTGTTATAAGAACAGAGAAGCCGACCGGTTATAAGAACCGAGAAGCTTACCGGTTATAAGAACCGAGAAGCTTACCTGTTATAAGAACAGAGAAGCCGACCGGTTATAAGAACGGAAAAGCCTACCTGTTATAAGAACAGAAGCTGACCTGTTATAAGAACAATGAAGCCAACACGTTATAAGACCAGAGCCAATAAAGCTATGTCTACATTTGCTAAGTTTGAACGTCTAGGCTTTGATCTTTTCACGCTCCTAAAAATTTAAGTCAGAATTTTAGACATAATAAAACATTATGATAAAATTTTTGTTAAAAGTGTACAAATTTATAAATTAAGAAAACATTATGTAATTTGACAAAGGTTTGTTGAAACATGTCGTTTGAACTATTTAATGAATGCCAAAAATGGTATGCCAAAATTAATGAAACATTTCAGTCCCATAATGATTCCATGTAGTTATTGCCAGTTAATTTTATAAACTAAATATTATACAGACAATAACTAAAACAACAGTGCAAGCCCAGACTATGCAAAACCGACACATTGGTACATAATTTATATAACACTATCAAAATTTTACAAAATATTATATACGAAATGAACATATTTCAAATGGATATATAATAGTGATTATAGCCCTTCAGGTATACACTGCAAAGAAACATAATGAAAACACTTGTTGTTTGTGTGTGTTTCTAGACTTGTTCAAATATTGTCAGACACCCACATTTTTATGTCAGAAAGCGTCTCCGAGGGTCTGACAGGTTTTGCATCATCTTAACACCCCTTCTTGTTTAACACTACCTGCCAAACTGAACATCAAATAGCTTCAGGTTCTCCATAACAAGTCTATCGCTGGCTTGACTATACTAAAAAATACTTTATATAGAAAAAAATATTTGACAAAAAGAAGTTACACTCTGCCTATAAATGTAAATGAAGTTACCGCTTGTCGACGTCTTGAGCCTGTCTCTGTGTGGTATACTTTACTTCCTGGAGATGTTTGTTGTTCTGTCTTTGGCCGGTCTCGAGTTCCTTTGTAGTCTGCAGATGTTCCTGACTCAAGTCCAACATTTTCTGAAAAAATGCATAGTATGAAATAAACAAAACAGTGACAGAACTGGGCTGTTCCAGTAAAAACGGTGATGAGGGGGCCGAACGCTGATGTATTAAAATTCAGTAGGTTTGGGATACAATGGATTGAAAAAAATAAAGTTGTGTACCCCGTTTTGGACTGGCATTCCGGCCCCCCCCCCCATCACCTTTTTTCCTGGAACAGCCCTAAGTACTATAGTGAGTCTTACAATAGCAATTTAGCACAGTGGCAAATCAGAACCATTTAAATTAAATGTTTTAAGTATTAAAATGTTTCCAACATTTTGCAAAGAAGCCCCATTGTGTTGCACGCATGAGATTCAAATAAATTTGTGTGGTAACAAAATGATTTTCGGCAATAAGAAATTTAACTGACAGAAAAGAGGAGATTTCATTGACAGTGCTTCAAACTTATTTGGACATCAGGCGTTCACTGTTTTTGGAGGTGTCTTGTACTAACTAGAACACTGCGAATCAGATGTGTCGCCTGACGGGGCATAACTCAAGTACGAATAAGAGCAATTAGGCCGAAAACAAACTCTAACCTTCCTTTTATGCCTTCAAACACTTCCCTAATGTTTCATAATGATTGCACAAAACCTTCTCAAATTATTGTCTGCACAAGCCTTATTTTAATTTTTTTTTTTTTAAAGGGCATAAATCAAGTATGATAGGAGCAATTATGCCGAAACTGAACTTAACCTTCCTTTTATGCCTACTAACATTTCCCTAAAGTTTTATAATGATTGGACAGAAAACTTCTCAAGTTATTGTCTGCACAAGTCTTATTTGAACTATTGTGTTAAACAAAAGGGGCATAACTCAAGAACGATAAGAGTAATTGTGCCGAAAACCGAACTTGACCTTCCTTTTGTGCCTACTAACACTTCCATAAAGTTTCATAATGATAGCCGAAAAACTTCTCAAGTTATTGTCAGCACAAACTGAAGGGGATGCCGCCAACGCCAGCAAAAGTAACCCCTATATGTCGCCTTTTCGACACACAAACTAAATTGGTAAACAATGTTTGCTGAGGAGAACGAACAAAAATACGCTTGGTTTTAAACAAAAAACATTCACACAATTTACCATACCTGAAGTTTCTTCTCAGCCTGTGTCTGCTGTTGAAGGAAGAATCCTTTAAAGGCTTCAAAAGAGCTGGTCAGGCTGTCCACAGCAGCCGAGTTTAGCTGGTTCTTCTGCTGGATCAGTTCCCGTATCTGCTCATCTTTCTGTAAAGACATAGTATTTGATGTTAGTGTTCTGAATTATATGCCTACAACCTTATATACTACAAAGTATTTACAATAACCTGAGTATCAACTGTTCAGTATTCAATTGCCCAAACAACTTAACTCGGCACAGGCTTTGGGTGAAATCAGCAAGACATTTTTCTAGAAAATACAGTCAAAATCCAATACAACAAATCGCGATACTACAAAATGATGGGATACTAGGAAAGGATACTAGGTTGCTGGTCCCGTCCGAATTCCTTATATATTTAACTAATAAAAGATGCGACAATACAAAATCGCGATCGAACAAAAGATGCGATGCTACGAATTGATTTTCTGGCCTTGTCGTTAAATTTTCATTCAAAATTAATGCAATACTATGAATAAGTTTGCAACTGAGACATTAACACCTTATCAAGAAAGTTTTCACACCTAACCCAAGCTAGTACTTTTGTTTGACGGATATCGCTCATGGTCAGCAAAATTATATATAAACAAAGGCCCAGTCATTTATACTTTAAGCTAAAATATCACATTAGAGTGTATAATGCACATCTAGATATGTGAATCTTAACTAGCTGGTGTATTTGTTTTGGCTCTGTATACATTCTGCATGTATGTATTAATTTAAAATGTTTTAATAAACTATGAAATAAAACATTAAATTTTATTTAATTTATTATAACTAGTATTCATTATTATTAAATATAGGCTTGCCGCATAGGAGTTCAAAATGCTTAAATTTTCAAAAGATGCGATACTACGAAAGATGCGATAGTTAGTACAATTCCGTATCTCCCTTGACTTTTCGTAGTATCACGTTTCGACTGTATGTATACATTATAATAAGATAATTTATTTAAAGGACTTTAAACATATTGTATATAACATCTGAACATAAAGATTTAATATCAAACTGACTATTTTATTTAGACACTTGACAAATAGTTCAGTTTAAATAAACTACCATGTAGTTTCTTACAGAAGGAAATTAATATAGCATATGAATATATTTTATTAATAACTGGAAGAGCAATAGCAAATCCAGTTTAATTAAATGCAGTCACATTATCAACTTAACGACTTTTACAATGCAACTTGATACCATCTCCATTTCCTTTTTGAGTGCAGTTATCATAACTGTATGTTCGTTTTTCTCATCTTTCTGCAGGGCCTTCAGGATTCTGCTGCTCGACTCTTCAAGAGTCTCTGTCACTATTATTAACAACATAGCGACATTACATGTCATGTATACCATATTCAGAAATACACTGCAATTAAGTTTGGTTGCACAACCTACTAAGGTGATATCTCACTACAGATTTCTGGACTGACAACAGTTTTTTAGTGAACACCAACTGAAAAACATACACTTGATTTATATTTCATACAATAGCAGAAATCAACTTATAAACTTTTACTGTATGATAACAATTGTCCATATTATGAGACAATTGATGATTTAAACATTACTTTAAAAATGTTATGTTACCTTTTACTATTACTATTACTAATGGCTCAATCAGGGGTTTGTGGGTTCACTCCCTGGCCTGGCCACATAACGTGTGTGGGGATTGGTCATGAAATAATTCTACGGCCATTCTCCCCCTACCTCTGATTCAAGTAGGGCAGTTGTCAGTTACTGGCATAAGTATGCGCACTTAGTACTATTTAACCGCTTAGATCGGCTAAGCTTGCCCAGGAAAAGTGTGATAAGTTAACTGACCGCCATTATATGATTGAATTACTGTTAAATACGGCGAAAAAATCCAAATAAACAAACAAACAAACTTAATACTTACGTGATTTGATTGAATTTTTGAGACATTCACTATTGAAGTCCTCTGACGTTTTTAAAGAGCTGAGATTGTGTTTCACCTGAGAATCATTATGGAAATTATGTCAATAGATTAAAAACATGTTTATGTTGCTTTTATAACAACATCATTTTAGCCAAGAAACAACAATTTGTTTTGTTACCAATTTTTCTTCACATTCTCTTTATATATGTTCCCAAATAACAGCAGAGGTCTATTAATTAAAATACATAAGAAAAAAAAAAATCATCATATATTGTTGAACACCAACTGACTGCACACGTATAAAAATTATTATGAAGGAGTATCATTGGTATTAACGTAACCTGTTTGACATCAATTTTACCTATTTTGTTTTCTATCAACATTAACTCCTTGCTGTCCAACTCCAAACAATCATCCGGGAAGCATATGATAGTGTTGTTTCAATTTGATTGAACTAAATTATGTCGGTCTTTTAACTTTACAATTACAAAACAAGAGACAAACATCTTCAATGCACATAATACTATTCACAATATTATAGGCCTACGGCATGCCATAAGTTAAGCCTCTTTTCCAACTCATATTGCTTGAATAGAATAAAAAAATACTAAATTGCAAAAAAATACAACAACACATGGAAATCAAGTGACTAAGGTGTGAGAAAGTCATTCTTAGATTGACATATATGGCAAAAGGCAAATAAATAAATACCTCATCAGAACATTCCTTCACAATGTTAAGAATGCTGTTTAACATGTCCCTGAAACACAAAATAAGAGAGAGAAGTAAACAGTTTGATGGTGGCTCCAATGGCTTTTGCATCGTTTAGCATATCGGTAATATTTTCCGAGAAAATACTTTCATTAAAAGTACTGAGGTATTCTCTTTTCCAAACAGACACATATAATCTTTCGTCCTTGGAATTCTACAAATGCTACTGGTAACAGGACTTGGTGTTCGCGTTTTCTTGTATTTACTGAAGATTTGTCACCTTATACAATGTACATGTAGTTGATTGTTGTTGAATAATACAAGGACATTTTAAAGGAACTCAGTCTCAGTTCTCTCTGGTTTGGGGGAAAAGTACCTGTACCCTCAGGTGGGAAAATTTTAGCGTTGTTTTACACAGAAGGGGGAATTTCAACTTTGCAAACGAGTCAAACATAAAAACTATTAAATATACCTTTCAAATACAAATCACTTTATTTAGTCTAACTCTTTACCTAACAATTATTCATGATTAATTATCAATAAATTGAATATTATAGAAACTAGTCAATTTTTTAAACATCTACCACTTGACCATTAATGGGAAGGAGGAGCAGTGCAACAGATAATTTTTCATGCAATTAGTTTTTCACTTCCATTCTTTTTTACAAATAGCTTGTTTCAATTCCAATTTTTAAACTTAATAGTTTTGTTAAACTACTTATACTAATTCTTTAACAGTAATAAACTATGTTATCGACTGTGAGACACAGTATTTGTGCCTTTTTGCTTCACCTGTTTTCATTACTTTTTAGCAGAAGCCATTTTATCACCGAAATTACAGTTCCCGGCAAATAAGCTAGCAGTTAGCTATACAGAAATAAAGTTTGATTATGAAAGCAAAAATAATCGGAAACCAGACAAGTCAAAAGCGTCATTTAACATGACCATGTGGAGTTGTTCAGAATTTATCGTTAACAGTTTGTAAAGGTGCTAAAGTAAATTTGATCCCGGAAAATTACTCCCACAAACAAAACCGAAAAATAAAAAAACAGTGATCGAGAACCCTGGGACTTGTTCACAGATTGTTGTACTTTTTGAAGTACTGCATTAAATGTTTTAACTTGACAAGTTTATGCACTGGAACTAAAGAGCTGGAGTATAATATTTCACGAAAAGGATAAAAAAAAAGAAAAGAAAAAAAATGTTGCTCCCAAAGAGTTCGAACCTTAGACCTCCGGATCAAAAGGCTAACGCCTAACCACTCGGCAATTCCGATTTCTATATCTCATAGGCATTTTTTTACTTTATGTAAGTGATCCGCGCATTTTCAACAATTGTAATGAAAACAGAAACATTTCAAATTATACCATCGTTTAGCATTACAAATACTTTATAATTTTATCAATTTCAACTGATGATTATTCATAAACGATATGGTATTTACAGTATATTTCTATGTCCGTAGTGTTATTTCGCTCCTTTATACACACTGTTCTTTTATTTCTGGAATCTGTGGCAAAAAGTTGGAAAAGTGCCAATTTGTCGATCTGTGAACAGGTCCCTTTAATGAACAACTGAAATAACATAACAGACTTTGATCCAGGGATGGACATTAACGGGCGCACACTAGCCCCAGGCGACCGAACGGGCGCACACTAGCCCCAGGTGACCGAACGGGCGCACACTAGCCCCAGGCGACCGAACCGGTGCACACTAGCCCCAGGCGACCGAACGGGCGCACACTAGCCCCAGGCGACTGAATTTTGCAGTGGGCGAGTGATTCCAAAAAGCTGGTAGTCAACTTTGGCAGCTAGCTTTTTAGAAAGCTGAACTCCACTTCCGATAACAATTACTCGCTGAATTTTTTATACCGCCATCCCTCTGCGTATGAAATGTTTGTCCAATAAAAGCTATCGATACATATCTCAGCCAATGAAAATGCTTGTTTCGTCCTGTGCATTAAAACATGGCTGCCCCGGTTGTTTTTGAAGCAGATATAGTTTTTATGTGTGTTTAACGTTGGTTTTGCAAAAACTAACAATTAAACAGAGGCATCTATATTTTAATAATATGTTCGTTTGATTGTTTATCGTGTATTTTATTTTAAACTATAATATGTGGAAATAAGTTGAAGGGGCAAAAAAGCCCCCAGAAAAAGAAAGGCAGTCAAACGATGCTAAACGTACAAGTTTATGATAAAGACATGAGAGCTTACAAGCTAGCTAATAGATTAACCATATTAAATTGAATATTTTTTATGTGACTGACATGTTTTAATACTTAGTCTTAACGATTATTATGAGTTCACAAGTTCTGTTCTGATGGATGTATACTCAAGTTCTGTTCTGATGGATGTATACTATAATTCATGTATTGATTAATTACAGAATTAAATTTCCAATATAGTTTTCAACAAGCTATTTTCATATACTGAATATCACTGTAATGTTCAACATCCGTTTTCAAAATTTTAATTTGGAAGGCCCCTAAAAATGTTGATGGGCTCCTAAATCTAGAAAGCTAGGGGCCAACTCGGGCAACCAAAGTAAGTTAATTTCCATCCCTGATTTGATCCCCTTAGGAAGATTTGTATCAATAAAAGCTATACCTGTCATCCCTCTCTTTTGCCCTTGCCTTCTGGATGTTCAACTGTTGCTGAGAATTGGAATTACTAAAATCCAGAGTTTTGACATTCTGGGGAATGGACATGGTGTTCGTTTGACTGTTTTGGCTAAGGCCGTGACTTCGAAATAGAGCAGGCTTGGAAATGCACTTCTCATACTGCTGACGATGTCCCTAAGAAAAAAAATTACAAGAAACATAAAAGTAAATTTAAATCAATTCAGTCAAATTCTATGGCTAGCAATTCTACAAAGTTAATCAATATCACGTTTTACATGTATGATATAAGTCGAACAACAGTGTCCGCGAAAACCATCGGTCCGCCAGTCCTGACTGATAAACTTAGTGCAGGACCGACAAAAGTTGAAAAAAATCGGTCCGACTGACCGACGAAAAAATCTTTTGACGATATTTACAATTTGCCGAAATTTAGACAGGATGTGACGTAAATTTCGTAATATCAGACAATTCTGCCCAATTCCATGACCGACTAGACTATACCGGTTTAGATATCATACTAAATTGGAACATTCAAATTAATACAAGAGATGTTTGTAAAACATGTATGCCCCCCGACTTGCAGCCAAGTTGTGAATATGTGCAATTGTTAAGATTTTTTTTTAAATATGCAATCCCAAGCGAGAGTCTCGATATATGGTATCTATGTATGAAGTTTCATTACAATATATCGATGTGTTCTAAAGTTATTGAGCGGAAACCGTTTTTCTATTTTTAGTAACGGTGACCTTGACCCCACCCACCCCATATGCAATCCCAAGCGAGGTCTCGATGTAAGGTATCTATGTATAAAGTTTCATTAAAATATCTCAATGCGTTCTCAAGTTATTGAGCAGAAACTGTTTTTATATTTTTAGTAATGGTGACCTTGACCTTGATCCCACCCATCCCATATGCAATCCCAAGCGAGGACTCAATATAAGGTATCTATGTATGAAGTTTCATTAAAATATCTCGATGCGTTCTCAAGTTATTGAGCGGAAACTGTTTTTCTATTTTTAGTAAGGGTGACCTTGACCTTGATCCCACCCACCCCATATTTTGCAATCCCAAGCAAGATCTCGATGAAAAGTATCTATGTATAAAGTTTCATTAAAATATCTCAATGCGTTCTCATGTTATTGAGGAGAAACCGTTTTTCTATTTTTAGCAACGGTAACCTTGACCTTTGACCTGTTGACCTCAAAATTTATAGGGTTCTTCCTTTCCTCCGAAGTAACCAGCGTACCAACTTTCATAATCGTAGGTCAAAGCGTTCTCAAGATATTGTGCGGAAACCAAATGGTCTACCGTTTTTCAATTTTTAGTAACGGTGACCTTGACCTTGACCCCACCCACCCCATATGCAATCCCAAGCAAGCTTGATGTAAGGTATTTATGTAAAATTTCATTAAAATATCTCGATGCGTTCTCAAGTTATTGAGGGGAAACCATTTTTCGATTTTTAGCAACGGTGACCTTCACCTTTGACCTGTTGACCTCAAAATGAATAGGGTTCTTCCTTTCTCCCAAGTAACCAGCGTACCAACTTTCATGATCATAGGTCAAAGCGTTCTCAAGATATCGTGCGGAAACGAAATGGTCTACCGTTTTTCAATTTTTAGTAACGGTGACCTTGACCTTGACCCCACCCACCCCATATGCAATCCCAAGCAAGCTTGATGTAAGGTATTTTTGTAAAGTTTCATTAAAATATCTCGATGCGTTCTCAAGTTATTGAGGGGAAACCATTTTTCTTTTTTAGCAACGGTGACCTTCACCTTTGACCTGTTGACCTCAAAATTTATAGGGTTCTTCCTTCCTCCCAAGTAACCAGCGTACCAACTTTCATGATCATAGGTCAAAGCGTTCTCAAGATATCTTGCGGAAACGAAATGGTCTACGGACAGACCGTACGGACGGACAAGTGCAAAGCAAGATACCCCCACTTCTTCGAAGGGGGGCATAACAACGGTAATACACATAAATGTACATACATAATATACATACTAACTCTAAAAGCAATAATTAAAATGTATTGACATTTTAATCACAAAATTTAATCCTATCCCAACTGAGTTTAAACAATTATTGCAGAGTAATAAGTAGGCCGTCTTGGACTGAGCCGTCTTTGTCTGGGCCGTTATAACACGTATTTTAATTTTGTTAACCAATCATACGCGAAAAAAATACTATTCAGTTTTCGCGAGGCACTTTCACTTTCGAAGTCAACAACAACAGTTACAAAATAAACAACACCATTTCGGCTATTTTAGAGGATGTTGAACGAGATGCTGATGGTGACATCAATTCCGATGATGAAGTTGAGTACATCAATATGCTTTGTGGTGACAAGTTTGATGACATGTGTGGTGATTTTGATCTACAAGATGAGAATGAAAATACAGAGAAACTTAGAAATTACTTGAATGAGCCCTACTGACTTAAATGTTAGGTCCTGTGTCATAGATAACAGAATATGTATCACAAATGAAAAGAGAACTGAAAAGCCTAAACGCTGTATTGAAAACTTAAGTTAACTTTAAACATAACTATGAATATATAATCTAAATAAAAAATATCAACCTCCACATCCACATGTACAATAGAAAAATAAAATAAATCTTAACAGTTGCCTCATTTTTGTTGTGTTTTACAAGTTATTACTTTTTGTTAATTCGGACTGACAGAAATTCATTCGGACTGACAAATAATAAAAGCCAGGCAGACCGAATGACTGACAGATTTTTCAAGTTTTCAAGTTTTGGCAAACAGTGGAACAACCCCCAAAATGATATTATAAGTATCAGTGTCACAACCCCAAAAATAAACCAAACTAGAATTGTCACATGAGTGACGGATATACCCCCACAAATGGCCTTGTCATAAAACTATGGCATCCATTCGAAAGAAATGGACAGAGAGACAAATGCTTTAATTTGTGAGTGGTCAACAGTGTATTTGGAAAAATTAAATTTCAATAGGAGCCATAACTCTGTCAACATTTAGTGGTTTGTAACCAAAGTCAAACTTGATCTGTATTTTATGATGTTACACCTATGTAGCAAACATAATTAAAACATGTAAAGCCTTTCATGAGTTATTGTCCATGTTTTTTGGGAATTTAAGTCAAAAAAGGGCCACAGCTGTGTCAAAATTTAGTGGTTTGCAACCAAAGTCAAACTTGACACGTATTCTATGATGCTACAAATGTATACCAAGAATTATTTGAATGTGTCAAGCCATTTTTGAGTTATCGTCCGGAAATTGTAAGTCAAAAAGGGGCCATAACTCTGTAAATATTTAGTGGTTTGTAACCAACATCGAACTTGACCTGTATTCTATGATGTTACACATGTGTACCAAAAATTATTTGAATATGTCAAGCCTTTCTCGAGTTATCATCCGGAAACCATGTTTTTAGTGAATTTTAAGTCGAAAAGGGGCCATAACTCTGTCAAAATTTAGTGGTTTTTAACCAACATCGAACTTGACCTGTATTCTATGCTGTTACACATGTGTACCAAAAATTATTTGAATATGACAAGCCTTTCTTGAGTTATCATCCAGAAACCAAAAACCAACAGACTGACAGACCGACGGACCGACAAGCTCACGCCTATATACCCCCCATAAACATCGTTTGTGGGGGTTTAATTACTGCACTTTAACGAGGTCTGTATGATTGTTCCACATATACAATCAGATGTTAGAAGCAGATTATTGTATTTATAACATAACTAATGAATCTATACAAAGCTATGGTGTAGTACTTAATTTGTCAAAAATACACAGTAACAGATATTGTAGCAGCCATTGAAAAATATGGTAGTAACAACACGATAGCATCTTTTGGGCTTTGTTACCTTATTTAGGAGTGGTCAAATATAAGCGTAATCTCCAGGTAAAGTTGCTTTAAAATCATGCAATTGACTTCACCCCTGGATTTTTTGTCCCCTTTAACCAAATTTGTTGTGATAATTTTCCCCAAAACATAGGGCCTGGGCCCCATCCCCTGAAAAAAAAGAGCCCTGAACAGAACAGATATTTTAGCACCCATTTACAATTATGGTAGTAAGACATACAAAAAAAGAGTTGTTTGTTTCCGCTAACCCGACTTACCATGTTTTTTTGCCCCCAACCATAATCTTTTTTTGCCGTTTGGAAATTTTTCTTTTAAATATTCGCGTTTTTTCAAACAATATTGAACGTTTCGTTACGAAGGCAGTAACTTTTGAGACTGGGATCTGCCTCAAGACATGTTATTTTAATATTCTATTAAAACCGCGGAACCAGTCTAGGCAGCAATGCCAATAGTATTGGTGTTGTTTAACCATTTGTATACAATAGTTGTCGCCGTTTGTTACAAATTTGCCATGGTTTGCATTAGTAAATAAATTGCATTTTGCAAAGTTTGTCAGAGCTTTCCTCCTAAAATGAACTGACAATAATTGATCATTTGGGCGCACATTTAACAATAACAAGCGTCTATGCCTTAATAAAGTTTGAATGTGTGCAGGTGCTAATGAATAATAAATGGCAAAAAAGCGTCTATTGATGCAGAACCTGTGTACTTATCTCCAAGAGGTGTTGTGACCAGGAAACAATTGTGAAAACGTGTTTGTGTAGTACATTTTTATCAAGTGCACAGGGAATCTCCCCCATATGGCCTCGCCCCGAGAAGACTTGTTAGTTGGGTTATGGGGGACAGTGCAAGATACAGAAGACGCCCCGTTCCAGAGGCGTCCCTGGGTCTTTTAGTGCCTGGTGTGAAGCAACTAATACACTGCACCTCGGTTTTACTTCTCATGTGAAAAACGAATTAGTAGGTAAAGGTGTGGTGGGGGATCGAACCTGCGACCTCTGGATTGTGAAGCCAGTGCGTTACCACTAGACCACAGAACCGCCTGCAAAAATTATGAAAACCCTATTGAAACATGTTTTTATACCTGCAAATTTAAATCAACTTCAAGGAAGGATGTTTGTGGCCATTGTGACTTCCCTGGTGCAAGTGTTGAAATCACACTACAGAACTACTAATTTGTTCAGTGTCACTGTGTGTTTAAATTGGGGAAAAAACAAGAACAATGTGCCCACATGGGCAAAGGAAATAGAACTCATGTCAGAAGTGACGATCGTGAATTTGGAAACTTTGGCTTTGGTTTTCAAACTGTTATACATAAACTGCCTATTAAATATCAAGTGTGTCTTTGTTTTATTATTAGTTTTAATAAGTTATAACAAGAGGGCCATGGCTCTCACCTGAGAACTGGTACAGATGAAGACCATACTGTTGTGACAGGTTTAAAAATTAAGGTATCTGAACAATACGCAGAGGGGGATAGGATCAATTTTGATTTAAAATACATGTATTGGTTAGTGCAATGAGCTAACTGAAGTATGAGTTGGGTAGCGGATGTTAGTTTTTTTTGGTTCACAAATCATTTTTCTCGATATTCTTACCTGACCCTTGTTCATTAAGTCATTGGCAATTCTGGAAAATGCAGAAACAGTAGATTTTGATGTCTTTTTTGCAAAAAGTTGTGGAGAGCTAGTTGCAATGCGATAATTGCGATGGCTGTGCTATAAGGTAAACTTTTGCTTTTTCTTTGATAATTTTCTGCCTATGATGATAAATGACGTTAATGCAGGCACTGAGGACATTAATGTTGCATGTACAAATAACTGCATGCAAGTCTTGCAACTGTTGGAAATCAAATTTTATCAATCAATTTTTATGGTCATGCGCAAACTGTGTAAGTTTGGTCAACATTGAATCAAAAATTGTGTGTGCAGGCCAATCATTGGTAACTTGTTGATGTTTTTTTTACAAACGCAAGTGGCAATAACTCTGGTGTTTCTGGCCCGATCATGCTTATATTCGACTTCACCTGTAGTCTTACGTTCATAGACAAACTGTACACGATTGGTGAAGATTGGATGAAAAATGAACTCTTTGTCCTGAATGTCCTTTTTTGCATATTTTTTTCACAAACAAAGGGCAATAACTCTGGTGTTTCTGGTCCAATCTTGCTTATATTCGATTTCAACTGTAATCTCATGGTAATAGACAAACTATGCAAGATTGGTGAAGATTGGATGAAAAATGAAGTCTCTATTCTGAATAATGTCCATTTTTTAAATAAACAAAGGGCAATAACTCTGGTGTTTGAAAAACAATCTGGATAATTTTTGGCGTCTGCTGAGATCTGGTAGTCATATACAAACTTTGAAAGTTTGGTTAAGATCGGATGGAAAATAAAGTCTATACATTGAAAAAGGCCACTTTTGCACTTTTTTGCATGAAAAAGGGGCAATAACTCTGGTGTTTCTGGTGTGATCTGACCCAATAACAATCCCGTCTGAGATGTTATGGTCATACACAAACTGTGCAAGTAAGGTCAAGATTGAATAAAAAATGTAGTCTTTATCGTGATAATGGTCCCAATTGTTCACGGCATACGGACGATCGACAACGAAGAACGCTGGAGAGGTCCCCTATACCAATAGCTCACCAAGCACTTCGTGCTCAGGTGAGCTAACAAGAGCTTTCAGAGGACAGCGTGCTCGACTATTCGAAGTATTTCAGTTGGTACATATTTTGGATAGTGGAAGGGGCATAAATATGTTAAAATACAAAAATTTTAAGTGAAGCCTTGTATAGTTGATACATTTTTGGAACAAAAACTTTAACCACAAAATCTATGTAAAAAGTGTGCATAACTCTGTCAAAATACAAAACAGAGTTATGGGTAATGTTGCCCCTGATACAAGAGTTTATGACAAAGGTTAGTTCCAAGTTTCAAGTGAATGACTCATGTAGTATTGAAGTTACAAAACTTTTGAATATAAACTTTAACCAGAAAATCTATGTGAAAATGGGGCACAACTCTGTCAAAATACAAAACATAGTTATGGGTAATGTTTCCCCTGATACTAGAGTTGATGACAAAGGTTTGCTCCAAGTTTCAGGTGAATAACTTGTGTAGTTTTGAAGTTACCAAACTTTTGAATATAAACTTTAAAACAGAAAATCTAAGTGAAAAGGGGGCATAGCTCTGTCAAAATACAAAAAGAGTTATGGGTAATGTTGCTCCTGATACTAGAGTTGATGACAAAGGTAAGTTCCAAGTTTCAAGTGAAAAGCTTATGTAGTATGTAGTATTGAAGTTACAAAACTTTTGAATATAAACTTTAACCAGAAAATCTATATGAAAAAGGGGCATAACTTTTTGTTTTCTTGTGGAATATTTTTTTTACTCATAGTATATGTACATACATACATACATACATGGAGGTATGCATAATACACATATACACATATTTAACATTAATACATAATCATGTAC
Organism: Congeria kusceri; assembly: GCA_027627225.1. NCBI lineage: Eukaryota > Metazoa > Mollusca > Bivalvia > Myida > Dreissenidae > Congeria > Congeria kusceri. The sequence continues at coordinate 7,392,864 of CM051035.1, forward strand.
CAAAAATGTATATACTTACAATACAATGAATAAACTCATTACATGTATATGTACAAATGCTATGTCGTATATAATATTGCACAACAGGAAAAATATAAACAAAAGAGAATGAATTGCAGTGAGTATATATTATATGTGCTATGACATTGTAGACATAAAAAAAGCTGAAACCTGTATCCAATCACTATTATTATTAAATACTATTTCAATTTCATTATAAGCAATATCTGTAAACATGCTGACTAGTGACTAATCTTTTAATCCTTCGTCAAGTTTTTTTTGTATTTTTATATATTTCTAATGAGTTCTTGAGGCTATTTACGAGTCCAAAATTAGACGGCTTTCTGTTTTTTCTCTGGCATTGAAAAATATATCGTTTAATTTCTAGGCATAAAATATTTAAATTGTTCATTTTTGAATTTGTAATACCAAGTATCATATCCTGACATATTAGATGGATAGGTGAGTTTGGTTTATTTCTATTTACAACGTGAATAGCAAAATTAATAATATCTTGAGAATGTACACAATTCCAAAACAAGTGTCTTATATTTATTACTTCATGTTTACAAAATGTACAAAGATTATCAGTAACTATTTTCATATTAAACATATTGGATTTTGTTCCTAAGATTCTGTGGTCTATTCTACATTGGAACCATTGGATATAACTATCTTTAGTAATATTAAACACAAGTGGATATATACTTTTCCAGTCAATACCAAAGAACTCTGAATTCCATTTTGTTTGACAAGTTGGATTTCACTGTTTTGAATAAATATTTTATAAACATGTTTTTCTTCTTTAAGACTTGTTACTATTTTCTTTACGTATGTTGCTAATACAGGTCCTTGAATATATTATCATACGTAAATATGTCTCAGAATTTCTTAATAAATTTACTTATTACTTTTATAAGACCATGAGACAGTAGAAAATTCACATTTGTTCCAATTTGGTAGTCCAAAGATTCATTGGAGATAAAACGTTTCTCTATCTATCAATATGTCTCTAACAAATCGATTGCCTCTTTCATACAGACATTTAATATATATATAAGTATTGCCAATTTTAAAATTTTCATTGTAAAACAAAGGCATATATAGAATATCACTATTGACTATAGGAAATTTTTCAATATACAATATAAAGCATTTTAAGACGTCTTGCCAAAATTTATTTTTTTAAATTTATGCAAAGTTTGTCAACAAACATTTTACCAGTATTGAACAGGTTTTTTTAAATATCAATAAAGGATTTGACAAGTGTTACAGTATAACAATTTCCATCTCCTATCACAAGTCTCTTAAGCCATGTTAATTTCATTTGTTTTTCAAACAAACAAACACCTACCGTATTTAAACCTCCTTCATTATATTCTTTAACAATTACTGTGCTTGATTTAATTTTGCTTGGACCTACCCATATGAAGTCATAAAAAAGTTCGTTAATTTGTTTCATGATTTCTATTCTTGGTGTTGGTAGTGACACAAAAAAATGAGTAAGCAAAGGGAAAGGTAGTGATTTTATGATGGTTATTTTTCCGAGTGGTGTGATATTTCTGCGATTCCAGTGTGTTATTACATTTTTTATACTGTTGATATTGTTATCAAAATTGTTCATGATTATGTTTTCTAAATTTACGTCGTACACTGTCCCAAGAACTTTAGAAGATGTTGCTTCCCATGTCAGTTTGTATTTAGTTTTATCGACCTTGTACTATATTCCATAGAGCCATTCCAAATTAAATTAGTTTTATCATAGTTTATTTTCAATCCAGAGTATGTTGAAAATTCATGAAGCATGTCTAACGTACAATTAAGAGATGATTCACATCCATCAAGTAATAGAGATGTGTCGTCAGCAAATTGTGATATTTTGTATTCTATGTCTTTAATTGTTATACCTTAATTTTGTTTGCTTTGTCTGATTTTAATGGCTAAAATATCTGCACATAAAATAAAAATATAAGCGCTTATCGGGTCCCCTTGACAACAGCTCCGATCAATGCAACAGGTGTTCGATAAAAATCCACTTTTTTGTATGGACGCCATAGTATTGTGCAAAAACATGGATATCCATTGTTGGAACGTTGGTCCGAAATTAAAAAATCTAAAAGTGGTTTCCATAAACGTAAAAGATAAGGTATCAAACGCTTATTCAAAATCTATTGTCATAAGTAACCCAGGCAAATTATTATCTTCAAGATGTTTAAAGTAATTTAGTGTTTTCAGCAATAAATCGCCCTTTAATGAAACCAGTTTGGTCTTTGGAGATTAAAACATCAAGCACTGTTTTTAATCTATTTGCAATAGTCCCAGATGCCAGTTTGTATACAACATTTAATAAGGTTAATGGTCTTAAATTTTTCGAATAGCAGCGCGGTTTATTGTCTTTTGGGCTGCAAATTATTATTCAATGTTTTTGAGTTGTGGACAATGAATTATTATTAAATGCATAATTTATACTTCGTACTATGCAATGGCCTAATCTGTTCCAAAACAGTTTATAAAATTCTGCAATGAAACCATCAGAGCCTGGACTTCTGTCGTTTTTCATATTTTTAAGTGTAAAGGCAACTTCATTTATACTAAGTAGTCCTTCTAAAGAGTCTGATTGAGCTTTATTGAGTTTCTGTACATTGGCATTAGCTAAATCAGTATTTATGTCATATGCAATTTCGTTTTCATTTTTTCTTTTGTATAGTGTTTTATAAAATGAAACTGCTTCATTTAAAATATCATTTTGATCATTCAATTTAGTACCATTTCCCGTTTCAATAAAAGGTATTGACTTGTTTGTATAATGGTTTGATTCATGAGAGCAGAAATACTTTGAAGGTTTCTCCCCATCTTCTAGCCATTTAGCTCTTTAAATAATAAGTGAACCTTTAAGTGTATTTTCCCTTAACTTTTCCAATTAATTTTGTAATTCCTGCAGCTGATCAGTATTAGTTTCATGTAATGATTTTTCAAGTTCTTCTATTTTCTTAATTAAATTAGATTAATTGTTTTTATTTAACTTAGCTAAGTATGATGAAAATGAAATTGTTTTTCCCAGGGTTTGACCTTAACTTTTGGGAAGTGGTGGTCCACAGGACCGGCTACATTCAAAGCCTACAGGTCCGATACTGTATGAACTGGTCCCGAAAATCAAAATACGTCGAACTGCATAGTGCATAAATAGTTCAAACAAATGATTCTCAGAATTGAAATTGGAAAATATGTGCAGCACACACGAAAACCTATTATTCATTATATAGTTTTATTTAATACATTTTCGATCAAAATGTTGTATGAACATAGTTGCTTAAATAAAGATGAGATACCAACTTCTTAAAATTGACCTAAATTGGAGGTACATGCGTTGTCGTGTGCTAAGCAATAAACACGCAATTAGAGCAATTAAAATATAATTATGTATCGTAATATGTTTGGGCTATCGGTTCCTTAACGTTTTGCAATCATTCCCACAATGCGGAAACCTAGACCTGAATTTTTTTACTTTTTTTTTTTTTTAATAGAGACACAATTGAAACTGCCTGTTGTAAAACCAAAAACAATATTAAATTGTGTCAAAAAGGGAATACGTTGTTAAACTATTAAAAAGCCAGGAGTAATATTATCGATAGAAGCTAATATAAACTCATTATTTTCGCAATATATATTATTTGATTAAATTTGTTTTAAAATAATAAAATGTTATTAAATTGCGTCTCTAAAATGCGACTTCAATGCCCGTCAGATATAATTTCTTTCGTCAAAATGGTGTTCATTTGATTTTACAACATTTAACACGCTGTTATAACATAATTATTTGTAAGTTGAAGAATCGGAAAAGATGCGATTTATACACGAGACCTGTATAATAACAATAAACAATATCATCTCGGACGGTTCTTAACCACAAATGATAATTCACGAAATACACAATTGGAACAAGTTCTAAAACAACTGGTCACCAGACTGGTCTTCCTTCGAAGACAACCGGTCCGAGCGAAAAATCACAGGTCACGGCCTGACGGACACACGTTAAGGTCGAACCCTGTTTTTCCTCTTATTTCCATAAGTAACGTTTATAGGAATAGTTGATCATTTATCACAAACTGTATGTCATTGTTGTCAAGTGTTTCTATGTTTTCTATATTATAAATTGGAATACAGTATTGTATCTTAATATTTTCAATTAAAGTATTAATGCAATTTAAGTAGTCAATATTATTTAATAGTGAATTGTTGAATTTCCATAGACCTTTTCCATGTTCTATATCTCCAAAACTAATTTCTAATACAATAATTGAGTGATGTGATTTATAACTTAAACCTACAGTTGATTTTCTAATTTTCGAGGAAATGCTATTAGAAGTAAGGAAAAAATCGAGCCTAGCCTACTGTAACAGTGTTAACCATCTCCATGTGTGTTGTTGGACATTACCATTTAGATATCTAAAAGTATCAGTTAAATTGTTATCCATGATTACAGACGTTAGTGTATCTCTAGCCTTTTTATTATTATTAAAGGATTTAAATTTTGAATAATCTAAGTTTACATCCAGTATAAGATTAAAGTCTCCGCAAATAACAAATTCATCATTCTCGTAATGTTCTATTTTTGTAAATATATCTGCAAAAAATGAAGACATATCTTTATTTGGGCCATATAAAGTGCATACAAGTAAATCTGTTTGTGATATATGTCATGTCTAGCAATAAATAGTTTCCAAGTGAGTCATTTTCTGTTTTATGTACAATGATTTGTATGTTTTAACTAAACAAAACACAAACACCTCTTGAATTTGAACATCCACAACTGAAATATTTCCCCATCCCATTCTGAATAAATTTGACTTTCCATATCCTGGGTAAAATGGCAGTCTTGCAGGCAGTAAATATGTGCTTTTTTTATTTTAAAACGTCAAAGACATCTCTACGCTTCTTACTGTTATTGAGACCCCGAAAATTGTATGAAATAATTTTTAGATTATCCATTTATATAGATATAAGAAAAAAATGTGCCTTAACAGTAGCATAATTGAACAAATATTTTGACGAGCAGAATACAACAATTTTAAGTAATGGTAAATCAGCATTTATGTGAAATGAGCAAGTCCTGATTCAAGCAATTCAGAAAAAACTACAAAAAAATGAAACAAAAATACAATATACACACAAAAGTTCAAGGTGTGTGGATAGATTGTGGATACAATCAAACAATAAATGGTATTTACATCAAAATACATGATTTTATAAAAATTATGGTAGTGACCTCTTAGGTATATTAATTTACTATTTATACTGTATCTATGTTTCAGTCATAAGAAACATCAATATTTATATTCAATCTATTTAACACCTAGTTAAGTCCTACGCTTAAAATAATGTGACGTAATTAACAAAACATTTATACATAATAAAACTTGTATACAAATGTATGTTATTGCTATAAGCATATACTAATACTTATTACAAATTAAAGGAGCTTTACTAAAGTATTTCAGTAAGCACATGCAAACCTTAACAAATAATGTCAACAAAAAATAAATAGAGCTTCATCAGATAGACATATAATTTGATATATATATATTAAGCACACACACACACACATGTTGTAGTAAACAAATAAATATATATACTTCAAATTGTTTCCAATGATAAATAAATCCTAGAAGCTTTATAGAATAATTAATAAGCTTTATAAATTTTATTAAACTTTATAAGTGATATATCTTACAAACTTAGACAAATATTGTAATCAACAAGTTAAGAGAGCTTCATAAGATAGACATATAATTTGATATAAATATTAATCACATATACAAATGTGTCAAGGTATATTCCAAGTTTCAAGTGAATAACTTATGTAGTTTTGCAGTTACAAACTTTTGAATATAAACTTTAACCAGAAAATCTATGTGAAAAAGTGGCATAACTATGTCGAAATACAAAAAGAGTTATGGGAAATGTTGCCCCTGATACTGGAGTTGATGACAAAGGTTAGTTCCAAGTTTCAAGTGAATAACTTATGTAGTTTTCAAGTTACAAATCTTTTGAATATAAACTTTAACCAGAAAATCTTAGTTAAAAAGGGGCATAACTCTGTCAAAATACAAAACAGAGTTATGGGGAATGTTGCCCCTGACACTGGAGTTGATGACAAAGGTATATTCCAAGTTTCAAGTGAATAACTTACCGTATGTAGTTTTGAAGTTACACAACTTTTGAATAAAAACTTTATGACGCTGACGCCAGGGGTAGTAGGAAAGCTCACCTATTTTTCGAATAGTCGAGCTAAAAATTAAGTTATAACCAATTACTAAAAAAGTTGTTAAAGCGGATGTAGATCTGTGCTTGTTGGGTCACAAAGGAAAAAGAAGTTAACGAAAAAAAAAGTTATGCCTAACTACTTACCATACGTTTTTCAAAGACGTTAGCGGAAAAAAAAAATTTGGGGGGGGCCTCATTAACAACATTAAGCTATTATCTACAGCCTACCTCTGCAGCAGATCTCAAAGGAAATCATCAGGCTGTGAGAAGAAATCTTGTGACTGCCCCTGTGAGTTTGAGAGCTCAAACTGAGTGAACTGGGCATTCTAAAGCTGTGAGAAGTCAGTCTGGAATCCAGTGTCTCCACCACTACTGAAATAAACATGCAATAATGTCTAGAGGCCTTGTGCTTAAGTAAGATTACCAGACTCATGGCATTGACTGTGAATGTTTTTTCTTCATTTAGAACACTGATTTAAAGGACCAATTCCCAATCTACAACAAGCTGTGTTTTTCCCAATTTGATTGAAAACAAAATTGCCAAACAGTGACTCAATCCCATATACTGTTTGAACTAGAAATGTCTTTAAAAAAGACAATCGGCGTTGAAATTAATAGTGAGATGTCATTTAAAGATTACCTAAACAGACGGCCAAGATGATCGGTTACATGACTTCTCAGATCCCAGATTTTTTGGTCCCCACCAATATAAGGGGACTTATTGGACCCCAGATTTTTCGAACACTATAAGAAAACTCCTCGGACCCAAAAGTTAATTTGAGATAAATTTATAATTTAAAAATTAAATAGAATTATAATTAATATATATGCCGTGAATAAACCAATCATACAACTCCATGTTTCCACCAGTGATATGTGAATAACCAAAATAATTTAGGTTAACATAATTGTAATCTGAATTTGTCAAGCCAATTTAACAAATTAAAAATGTATGAAAATAATGTCGGGAAAATTATTATGTATCAGACTAGTCTATATAGTTATTTATAGTACCGTTAATATACCATTCATGTTAGTTATCTAATATAATAACGATTTGAAGTCAAATAAGCATGTACCCTGTGTATCCCAATAAAAAGCAATAGTCAGGGAACATTCAGCGATTTTTGAAATGTTAAGACTTTATTTGTTGATGATGCAAGCATAAAAATTCATTAGACTATGACGATTTAAAATTATATCAGTAGAAATATGATATATCAAGGGTTCCTGTGTATAATTAGTATTGCAAATTGCGTTTTCATGCTACGCGAATAACAATTCGACATATTCCGAATCTTCTTTCATTTTATCTATAGAAAATGTAGCATCTTTTTACAGATTAAATAACATCTACTGGAGAAGTTGATAGGAAGATGCAATTATAAATAATCGTTAATAAATCGTAACCAAAATTTTAAATCAAATTAACAGTAAGTTTATAATATAAATTCCTAATTTATTGAAATTTTTAGATTTATGATTCTCTGAACGCTATTATTTAACCATGTACGAGTATATTAACACAGCTATAAATGATGTAAATATTCTAAAGTATAGAATGGCACTCTCTAGATTAAGAGTCTCTGCACATAGACTTAAAGTTGAAACGGGTAGATGGCAAAAACCAATAGCTATTCCTTATGAAGAAAGAAAATGTCCTTTATGCAATGTTTTAGAAGATGAATACCACTTTGTTATGGAATGCACATTATATACTGATGTAAGAAAAGCTTACTTAAAACCATTTTATTACGTAAGACCAAATATGTTAAAGTTTATAGATTTACTGACCTCTCAAAATAGTAATATTGTTAAAAATTTAGCTATGTTTATTTATAAAGCATGGCAAATAAGAAATACTTATAATACATATTACGAGTAGGATAGGATTTTTGGTATATATTTATGCATATGTATGTATACAAATACATACCACCTCTCGCTGTATATTGTCTTATCTAAAATACCCAATATTTTAAAATGTACCGATTTAATTTTGTTGTTTATCCTTTGAATGACCAGTGACTTTGTTTTATGTATATTGTATTGACATTTCATGTATACTCATGGGCTTATTGCCTACTGTATTATCTAATAAACTAAACTAAAGCTATACAGCCGTTGCTAGCTACGCGCGCTATTTTTAGAATGCCACTACTTTTTGTGGAATGCGATGAACTCGCTAGAATCGATGGCTACATGGAACGGCAACCCTGTGAGTGAGATTTATGCATGGGAACATTGCACAATAGCAATTTATAGAGCGTAACGCTTATATAAATGTAGGCTAAACAAAATAGTTATTTCGTTACGTGAATTAATATATCATTCTGTTTATGGCATACAATGAGAAAATACGTTCATAATTAGCCTCAGTTCTAGAATATACGCGAGGATATGTTTATAACTTCATTTTAACCGCTTATGTAAACAATCATGTACATTTTTATTCCCCAAAAGTATGCAACAGTTATTGGTATACGTTAAACCATTGTTTGAAGTTTGCATTCCCTAGAATTAGAAAATTTGCCCAATTCTATTGGCATTCAATTTTCCCGCTGCATAATTATCGCCAGAAAATCCGGGTCAAAAGTGATCTTAGAAAGCTACGCCGTAAAAATGTTTTAAACATATTAAATAATTTGTAGCTGACAATGAATTTGGGATGCATCTGGGAGAGGGAAGCATGGAAACATGTAGTAAAAATTGAGTGTCTATATTCCAATATAACAAACTAATCCAGGGGCGGTTTCCAGGATTTTGGGTTGGGGGGGGTGCGTAAACTTTTGATAGTGCAGTTTTGATGCCCTATGGGTCTACAGTGTTCAGCTACAGATCCGTATCAAAGATATATGATCTTTATCACCCTCCTCCTCCTCCTCCTCATCATCATCATTAAATGCACTCTGTTTCACTTAATAAATTAATACTGCAGCGTATTATATTTGAATGATATGTTGGTTCATCTGTATGTCATGAACCTGTTTGGCAGTAAATTGGCTGATTATTGCCCTTGTTTGACGTGCCTGTCCACTAAATACGTACTGAATGAAAATTCAATGTTATACATATCACGAACATCTTTAAACATGTAAAAACTGTAGCTGACTAAATTAAAACACAACGCATTGATAAATATTTGTATTCTTCATTTACCTCTTCATTTATATATTTTTCAAAGTAGATGTGATTTAAATAACTCACACGTTCACAATCATGCTCATCAATTGTCTTCAAGTGTGCTATGTACTGAGTGTTTTTTCATCGAGCCCAACTAACGTACAGACAGACGAGCATGTTTATTTAGGCTTAAAAAAAAATGTTTGTCTCATGTTACCCGACCTACCCTAAAAAAATGCCCCGACCCTAGAACATTTTATTGAGTGGGTCAGATAATTTTTTGTTTATTTTACTTTTTCCAATAATTAAATGTTTCTTGGATTTTTAAAAGTGTTTTTTTTTTTTTATACAATCCACTTCAAAACAATGTGTTATGATATTAGAGACATGTTTTGAATATTCATTCAGTTTAGAATCTTCAAGTTAACCATTTACCAAAAAAAAAAAAAAAAAAAAAAAATCCCTACCTACCTACCCTAATTTTTTGGGGCATGTAACCTGAAACAAACATACTTTTTTTTTACGCCTTACACGAAGTATTGTGAAAGGCGGCATGACTAAACACCGAAAACCCGCGGAAACCGGCAAAACCCTACGAAAACCTACTTAAATTAAAAGAAAAACTGCTCAAAAACCTAAACTATAAACTGTAGAAACCTGCGAAAAGCAACGTAACCTTTTTAAAATAACGAAAACAACAACGAAACCCACAATTTAACAGCGAAAACCAGCGAATTGCGCACAATTCCTCCTCTTGTTTTCGCGGGTTTCCGTTTGTTTAATTGGGTTTTTGCGGGTTTGCTTAAGTTTATGTATGTTTTTGTATGTGTTCGTAGGTGTTTGCTTTCGAGTTTTATGTGTGTATTTGGGGTTTTTCAGGTTTCCGTTAATTAAGTAGGTTTCCGTGGGCGGCAACAACCACCTTTTTTTTAATGCTGAAATTCAACTTAAAGTGTACATTTTCTGATAGCCTGGGACATAAGGATTAAGTTTATTACTATATACATGGACTGAAAATTCTCTGTCAGTCTAGAAGATAGCAAAAGTCACTCCTGAAAAAGAACTTTTTTTAATTTCACGAAAAATCTGACCCGCATATATTTTCCCAAGTAAAATACATAAAGCATTTAAAAAAAATGTTTTATGAATCACTTCTTGGTGTAAATGTATGATCTGATTGTATCTTCTGGACTCAGCTTTATATTCTATTATGCCACAATCTTTCCATGATCGTCACAAACAATATTACCAAAATACAGTATACATAATAAGCAAATGAAATGTCTTACTCTTTGTATGTTTGTTTGTTGTTAATTGAGGTTTAATAATAATAAAGGATGAATACTATTGTTAAAAGAAGGCATTAGGTTATTCTAAAGACAGTTCCTTTCTAAAGAATTGGTGTTAGTCCATGTAAAGTTGCCCCACCCTCTTCTATGTAAAAAAGTAATTTTTTATTTGATAAACATGATAGTTATTATGCTACAAGTGAATATTTTCAGTATACAAAATGCCTATTATCTGACAGCATAAAAGTATTAAAATAAGTAAGATTAAAAAACAACTTGTATATAATAACTAATATTATAATTATTATATATTTAAATTATAATTTTTTCCTACACGTGCTACAGAACTCTAGAATAAACCATGTTTAATAACAATCATGCATTGTAAACATTTATAAATTCATGATGTCTGGTCTTTATTTTAAAAGTTTTTGTCTGTCATAAGCTTCAAAACATGGGGTCACTGTTCATAATAGTATCCATTAATTAAAGTACGTAGTTACATTATTACTGATGGTCATATATGACTTATGTAATTTAACAAAAAAACAACATCAACACCACAGAACCAGTCAATGCAGTGGCCTCTATTTATAAAAAGTTGGTCAAATTTACATAAATAATAGAATTTTCATTTAAAGTAAATCATTAAAATTATTTATCTTGAGACTTTATAAATAATATCAGCTGTCACAATTTATAAACTATATTAAACAGCAAACCTTCTTAATTATATAAATACTAATAAAGAATATAAATGTTAACCTAGTTAAATACTCCCCACTTAATACCAATACTTGGTTAACAACCAGAGATACTTAAAATGCCCTGTTTTATTGTCTGCAATAAAAACGCTGGGTAAATCTACAATAATGGGAATGAGTAGGAATCGTCAAGCAATAATTATCAATGTTTATGCAGATTTTTCCACAAATACATAGTATCAATAAGAAGAATAAAATGATTTTGATGAAAACCTGAGGTTAACATTCACAACTTATCTAATAAATCACGACAACTTTGTTTCTTATTGACGTGGTGCTGTGCTACGGCAAAAACAAAATGGCGGCATAGTCCCCAAGTCGGTGTTAAGTAGGTTGGGAATGTCACAAAATACAATATAAATATATATATATATATGTAAAAAGCTGTTGTAATTTATAGTAAACACATCAATTGATTCAAAAATGGCAAAATCACAAAGGTATCTATCTGCTTTCTATAAAATATTGATATTCAAAATTTTCCCTTTCGGATGCTGAATATTTATTGTCTAACCTAGTTTAAGTCAGATAGCGCTTATTTGGGCAGTTTTTATTTGGATAATCTCCTGTTTATGTATTGTCCCCCGGAAGTCTAAGGAGTGGTCGAACTCGTATGGCATTGAAGGAAAAACAACACGTGGGTTAGGATCGAAAAGGGGCAGTATTTAAAATGCCATAAAATCACCAAAACATTGTATATTCATAACAATTTGTAATATACAATGAAAACACAAGTTTTTACATAAATGACATAATGGGCGGTCAAAAACCGTGGATCGAAAAAGGGCATTTATTTAACATGCCATAAAATAACAGGCCTTTCTCTACTGCTCTCACGGGTCCGATAGTCGGACCCGTTCCCAATGCCAAATATGCATAATTTTTCCCAATTATGACCCAAAAATTCCCAACTGTAAAAAATCTATTTTTTTCGAAAATGAAATTGAAAATATGATTTTTCAATACTTTACAGCAGATTTTTTCACACCGACTTTACATTTGGATATCCTATAACTTTATCCTTGACATTGTTTACAAGTGGAGAACACTCTAATAGCCTTGTCAGCATTTTCCTCTATATAAAGTTGGTACCGGAAAATGGTACCATTCCCAATCCAATTTTCTAACCATTTTTCCCAATTTGAAGTTAAAATATTCCCAAATGTAAGGAAAAAAACCCAAAAACCCAGAAAAGATCGACGATGTTACTGCATTTTACTTTTGTTTTTCCCAAGCGTAAGCCAGAGCTCAAATCAGTTACTGTTAACGGCTAGGGCAGTGTTCTGCCGTGAATTTGGACTATTGGGGACAAGGGCCCTCTTGGCTTTAAAAAGTGGGGACAAATTACAAAAAATGTAGGGACACACACAAAAAAGTTGTTCAACGCATGAATATTCCCAAAGTAGATTTTTGTTTTGAAAAGTACGTACTAGCTGTTTTCATTCGTTTTTTTTGTTTTTTTCTGTTAAAATAATGATTAATACATAATACTGTGTTCTTAACTAATTCATAACGTTCTGTTGATCAATGTTACACTGCATTCTTAAATACCGTATAACCTTGCATTATTAATTTTAATTTGAACAAACAATAAAATCCGTTATAAACACAAGGCGTTAATAATGAAACCTGTTAAAACTACAAAGTGTAACAGTTTTACATCATCAATTAGCCGGGTTTCCAAAACTGTAAGCTGTTAGCAACACTCATAGCAACGGTGTCGGTAATTCGTCTTCAAACGTCTTTGATGTTTCTGCCGAAATGCGGCTGTCGTCCCGCAGTTTATCGCTGAAAAGCGTGTTTTTCACGCTTAGCATGTGGACCGCGTGTACAATTATCGATTGATACTACTGTATCTGAACTGTTCAAGCGCTGCCGATAAAGCGTTAATGAATTAGTGTTCTAGTGAAAAAATTGGTTATAAATTGACGTCACGATCAATGATATAAATTTTACTAAATACGCCGAATGACTAACTTGTAAATTGTGTGCGCCCGCGGACCTGCTTACGAAAATTTGGTAGGGACAAATCATTTATTTTGCGCCAATGGCGCAAGGCCGCATCCACGGCAGAACACTGCTAGGGTAAGTAACCGCTGCAAGGTTTGGTTGCGCTGTATCGATTGGTTACTGTTATGAGTTATACATTGCGTGCGAGAATGGGAACCAGCTGGACTGTAACGCGTTTTCGCGAGTGTCATTGACGAGATATGGCAATTCATAACACTAAATACTACCGAAAACAAAAACATTCAGGGATACAATGGCTGTTATGGCAAAGCAGAAAGTATAGATCCACAACCGTCATTAACGGCGGAAGATACTAGTAATTTTGTTTATGTTCTGTCAACCATTTACACAGATATTATCAGTGTCGAGTCCGAGAGCAAACTTGTGTCTTTGGGGCAAGTTGTGCAGGTTGATACCCACCAGCACGGCATTTAAAACCATTATATGACTTGAATGGAAGTTAAAGAATAAATATAAAAAATTGTTTTAGGGTTTATTTATTGCAACTTACTGTTTGACATCCTTTTTGACTGTTTTAATGAAAGTGGTACAATTCCCTATTTGGCTGAAAACGCCGTTAATTTTCCCAATTTAACCAGTACCGGTACCATTCCCAAAGTAGTGAGAAAAAACGCTGCTTGTAATAAAATGGGTAACACAAACAAAAACGATTTGTTTTTCCACTATCATGATGAAATTTAACATGAATTATGGGCAAATGTTTTATTTACACAAGTGGATGTGTCAGTAAAAGAAAGGATTCAAATATAAGGAGCTAAAGATTTCTTTTTAAGTTATCACATATTTTCGCGACCTACGTAGCGTAGGTACTACACGATGTTTATTAACACATCATTAAAACTAAATCATGTAGACTGTAGATCCCACAATTTTATTTTGGTGAAGTTGGCCATATCTGGTGATGAATTTTTAGAAAGATACACAAACTTGAAGGAAATGAGACATGCATATGATTACAAACTCATGGTTGCATAGCATGGTTAGGTATTTATCACAATTTTGAGTTAAATTAAAATTATAATTTATTAGTGCTGTTAAATTCTTATTTATTGGTTTAGAACTGTAAATTTCATAATTATACTTATGATTAAACGATAAGAAGATTTCCCGATTTTGAAAATTTTACGTCGTGAATTTCCCAATTAAACCAAGGTACTTTTTCCCAAAAAGGTCAGAAAAAGGCCTGAATAACCAATACATTGTATATACATAAACAATTTGTAATAAACAATGAAAACACAAGTTTTTCCATAAATGACATAATGGGCGGACAAAAACCGCCACATTGTATATACATAACAATTTGTAATATACAATGAAAACATAAGTTTTTCCATAAAAAACATAATGCGCGGACAAAAACCGCCAATACACTGTATATGCATAACAATTTGTAATAAGCAATGAAAACATAAGTTAGGCCATAAACGTCTAAAATGACAAAAATGGGCGGACAAAAGTGCCGTATATATAAAATATATTATACCATGAAATATCAAGTATTCAAACATAGCATAAATTAAATGGCGTATATCCAACGTGGCATAAAAGAATGATGAATGGAAATAAAGAGTTGGAGGTGTTGGTGGCGGTGGTTTTTAGAATTGCAAAATGGTGAGGCATCCGAATGCACCAAATATAATGTACAATGACTTCTACGTATTCTGATTGGCTGACTAACATCACGTGATAAAACACTTGTATACGATTGGATATTGACTACTGAGCTAATGTTAACTTGCACTAAACAATTTACGTGAACATTGACATAACAAATTGTATGTGTTCATAAAATATTATTTATGTATTGTCCCCGGGAAGTCTAAGGAGCAGTCGAACTCGTATGGCATTGAAGAAAAAACAACACGTGGGTTAGGATCGAAAAGGGGCATTAATTTAAAACACAATAAAATAACCAATACATTGCATATACATAACAATTTGAAATATACAATGAAAACACAAGTTTTTCCATAAATGACACACTAGGCGGACAAAAACCGCCACAAATGGAACCGACCGCTCCCCTGTATATTCATAGTAAAGTGTAGGAAACAGCCTATATTTTCCAGTCACTTTTTTGGCCTAACACCGATTTCGCAATAATTTGCCTGGCAGGTGTGCGGTTATCGCTACCGTGGGTTTTTCGCGGGTTTTCGCTGTGTAGTTGTACCCTGTGAAAGGTACTTGTATGATTGCCTTGTGAAATAATACGGCAAGTAAAGCCGATGTTGTGTCAATTTTGCGCCCATACTACGGTGTACGTAAAAAATCGTAGAGGTCGGGCTAGGTCTGGTATGTTTTACTGAACTGGATGTGTATCTTATAGCAAACTGAGCTAGCGAAGCAAGCAAAAATTTTTTAGTATATATTAATGATATATTTCCAATTTTGACAGTTTTATATATGTTTATTTATGTATAGTGGGGAGGTTTTAGGGGGGGGGGGTCGCGCGCGCCGGGTGCGCCTTCGCCTGAATCCGCTAGTGAACTAATCATTCAAAACAAAGCAACCTGACAATACACTTAACAAAATCACAAATTCCGACTACCTGTTGACACTACTTTTTCTGGAAAACAACGGCATTGTATAGACTAGCTAATCGAGAATGGAAGAATATTTTTTTTTCCGATTTTTAAATGCCTACAGTAAATTTATTTCAATTTTTTTTAACAGACATGCACTTTTTGGAAAACGAAAATGCAGACGACAATCAACCGGAAATCCTCGGTCAACTCAAGAAGGTTACACACCAGTGAACAAGTGAAACTCGCTTACACATACTGGTTCCGTTGTCCCTATACTTATTGTGTTAAAAGGCCGGATCCTAGTCAACACAAAATGACTAGTGAATGAAAATTGCGTTATATACATATCGAATCTGACAACTTCATTGCGTACAATTTAGACATTTGATAAAAGACTGACGATCCATTCAAATACTGTTATTTAGTTCGAGCAAATCACTTGCTTTACATGGTTTTATTATGCTTAGTTTATAGTCTTCTGCAATGGAAATGTCACTTCCGTACCCAAACGACAAAACTAACATAAACTGCATAAAACAAAGATTATAAATGGCAGAATGACTTATGACTGTCAGTGACACCAAATACGTCACGTGTAGAACGCCTAACAAGGCATACATATCTAGTTTGTACAATCATCATAATTAAGATCTATTTAAACGTATACTATTTAAAACCATTATGATTGTGTATATAAAGTCAAATAAATAATCAAGTCAAATGTATGCATAATTATGCATAATATATAATATTGATATTTAAATCATTAATGATCAGTTAATTATTTGGCAAGTTGTAAACTGCAATTTATGTACATGTATAGCATAATTTTTTCGTTTATATAATACATGCAATTCCGTCCAAGAGTGTCTCAACACAAATCGCAAGATAAACATTCTAAAAAGATGGGGAAAAAATATAAAGAAAGAGCACTTAGGTTTGTTTATAATAACTATAAATCGCAAATGCCATGCTTATTAGAAAAAGCTGGATTAGCATCTCTTCATATACGCAGAATGAGAAACATGGCTATTGAAACTTTTAAAATCTTAAACAATCTATCTCCTGCTGTCTTGTCTGATCTCATTGTTGAGAGAGACATTAGTATTAATTTCAGATATGGAAACATATTGCAGATTCCACGTGTCAAGTCTTCAACATTTGGTAAAAACTCCTTTCGATATGCAGCTCCTGTGTTATGGAACTCATAACCAGATAAGTTTAGATCCTGCTTCAACCTTGGGCAATTTCGATCACTTATTTCAGATTGGAATGGCAGAGACTGTGTTTGTTTAGCCTGTTGACATTAGCTGTAAAAAACCTGAACTTGTTATCTAAGTTCTAAGCTCTTGACCTTCTTAATAATAATAATAAGGGCATTTAAAAAATATTTTTACCAAAAAACATCCTTTTGTCTAGTCTCTTCTTTAAATAACTAGAACTCCTACACTTTGTTTTATTCAATGTAAAACATATATTGCATACATAATTCCATATACAAAACAATATTTGATTTACAAGACAAATTGATATACAATAATATGCTTTGGATTTTTTGACCTTGGGTATTAATAACAATAATAATATTAATGACGTGTATTTCGCTATATGTGTATATAGATTTTGATAACGCTAAAAACGGAAAAAAATAACAAGAGAGACAGAGTTGTTACAAAGAGTGAACAGTATACAAATGGACTGCTGGCATTATGGAAATCTGATGCGATTCCATTTTTGTTCAAAAATATTAAATGTATCATTACCAATGGCTATTTCTTTCTCAATTTGGATTTTCAGTTTCAAACTATGTATAAAACAGTTAAACGTAGGCATTTCTTTCCTCTATTTCATGTTGAATATGAAATACAATTTATAATAGTATTCTTGTCCGCTGAGTTAAACGTATGTATTCCAAAACTAATATTTAAAAGAGATCGTTTGACCTGCAATTGTTGCCGTTCTAGAAAAACCGTCAACTGATTCCAAATATGTTGGATGTGTTTGCACTCCCCAAAAAGATGTTCTATGGTTTCAATATGTTCACAGCACATGTCACATAAGTTAGTGTTTGACAATTTACATTTGAAAATATATTTATTCGTCGCGATGATTATGTGTATGTATCTATACTGGAGATTCCTCAGTGTGGTACACATTTTGGTATGAGTAACTTTCATGTTATTTATGTGCTTCAAATTTTGTCTTGGCAACAGATTTTAAATATTAGTAGGTCACTATTTATTATTTATTTAACATGTTTACATGTTTCAAAGACTACATGTTTTTTGTTGTAGCTGATTAATTTATATTGATAGTCATGCCAGTATTCATTGCCATGCATATGTTTTGCAATATGCAGTAAAAAATTATTCCTCATAGTAAATTAATCATGTTTCATTAAAATATCTCCCTTAATTCAAAAACTGTCTTTAAAACGGTTTTCACCCCATATAAATCTTTTAAGTATTATAAATCTGTATCTGAGTGTTTGCGTGTGTGTTCCTATTTAGTTTTAACTAATTTATATTTGAAATTAGTTGATGCCAAATAAGTATGCTGTTTTTGAGGCTTCATTTTATGTACTTCATTATGTGACTGGGTGATATTAGATCCAGTGTATTATAATGTTTTATGTCTTTATGCACTGTTAGTTATTTCACCTACTTAACTACATATAGTGCTTGAACTTTGTAACTGTGTTTTATTTTGTATTCTCAAGATCTTCATTGTGTGATATTCACAAAACAGTGATGTTACGTACCTTTGGAGGTTTGAGTAATCAGAAATACTACTTTTTCTTTTACTTTGACGTTCTAATGGAAACTACATAGACTATTTGAAATTGGATTATTTTTATAGCAAGTTTATTTAAATAAAAAAATGTTGAAAAGTGGAAATATTAAACTTGAAAATGCCTTTCAGTTCATTTACTAATTAGTCATTTTGCATAATTTAATATTTATATATGTTTATAAAATTGTTTCGGAAATTGTATATGCATACATATTACATGTTTACAGTTATATTTATACACATGGTTAATATTTATATTTTTGTTTTCAATTGTAGTCGGTTTAAAAGCTCTTGCGAGCTATGTTGTTTTGTTATTTGTCTTGCCGACTTTAAATAAATCTTATCTTATCTTGTCTTGTCTTGTCTTGTATTGTCTAGTCTCGTCTCATCTAATCTCATCTCATCTCATCTCATCTTATCTTATCTTAAAGCCGATTTTTCATTGTTTCGTTTGTATTACAAATTGAACCAGGCATTTGTTGTATAATCGTAGGGGTAAACAAGCAATCGACACAGCAAATGTGGCCACAAACTATCGATCATGTAAGAATATGGTTCAAATGTGATTCATCCTTTCAGTTCTCTTGAAGCGAACATACTTATTGACAAATATTACATGAATCCACAATCCTCATTTGTTTTGGTAATTCAATTTTCCAGGAAATTAACTGGACGACTGTCAAAAGGCACATTGGCGTAATTTACTTGGTGTTAAGCATTGGACTCAGGAAAACTATATATTATTCGTTTTGTTACCTAGTAATAATAATCTTGTTTTTCTCTAGTATTTTAAACATCTTAACGAATAATCCGAAGCGCTTTGCCCACCGAATAAAAAGAGGGTAACTATGCAATAACATTTATTGTTTTTGTTTTGTTATGTCACGTGTGATATGCCTTTATCACTATATCATCGTATAAATGTTGTAGGTATACGTAATGAATAAACCTGGTTTATCGATGTTTCAAAGTGATGCGTCTCTTAAAAAGCTATAGAAGAAGGTATGGTGTCTTCCAGGACTTAGTGATATAGATATAGACATTTTTGTCGCAGTTCTTTGATAGATATGATGCTATCAACATCCACACAATAACTGTTTGTTATACCCCCACAAACGAAGTTTGGGGGGGGGGGTATATAGTAGTGAGCTTGTCGGTCAGGTCAGTCGGTCTGTCGGTCTGTTGGTTTTTGGTTTCCGGATGATAACTCAAGAAAGGCCTGACATATTGAAATAATTTTTGGTACACATGTGTAACATCACAGAATACAGGTCAAGTTCGGTGTTGGTTACAAAACACTAAATTTTGACAGAGTTATGGCCCTTTTTGACTTAAAATTCACTAAAAACATGATTTCCTGACAATAACTCAAGAATGGCTTGACATATTCAAATAATTTTTGGTACACATGTGTAACATCATAGAATACAGGTCACATTCGACTTCGGTTACAAACCACTAAATTTTGACAGAGTAATGGCCCTTTATTTGACTTAAATTCCCTAAAACATGGGTTCCTGACGATTACTAAACAATGGGTTGACATGTTGAAATAATTATTGGTACATATGTGTAGCATCATAAAATACAGTACAAGTTCGACTTGGTTACAAACCACTAAATTTTGACACAGTTATGGGCTCTTTTTGACTTAAATTCCCCCAAAACATGGACAAAAACTAATGAAAGGCTTCACATATTTAAATTAGTTTTGGTACATATGTGTAACATCATAAAATACAGATCAAGTTCAACTTTGGTTACAAACCACTGAATGTTGACAGAGTTATGGCTCCTATTGACATTTTTTTTCAAATACACTGTTGTCTATTCACAAATAAAGCATTCTCTCTCTGTCCATTTCTTTTGAACGGATGCCATAGTTTTGTGACAAGGCCATATTGTGGGGGTATATCCGTCACTCATGTGACAATTCTAGTTTTCACAGGACCAACTTCCGGTGTCCCCCGGCTAACCAATTAATGATATTTTGGTTCATTTTACTACGAACCTTTAAACATTGAATTATTCTTTTTTGCAGAGGTGTTTGCATTGAACCATTATACTATCGCTGACCTGCTGTACTAAGATCTCTAACCTCAACAAATGTTCCAAACAGTGCAAAAAGCCGCAAAGCATAAACTACAACTATAAACCATTTTATACAGTTTTTATTGACAGCACAAAACAAAGCACGACATACTCCCATTCATGGATTGCATTGAATTTAAAGTTTTGAAAGCAGTATTTATAACATGTCACCAAATGTATAACTGTTAAGATTCATATTTAAAAGTAGAACTAATTTTGCGATACCTACTCTTCAATTTTGCGCATAAAGTCACGTAACTGATATTTTGGGGGAAATTCGCTTTTATGCAAATTTTGATACTATATAGCACTTCTCATAACCTATTTAATTTTTATGGACGTATTCCACCTGGAAATTCTGACTTTTGCAAAAATGTACATGTTGCCAAAGATGTTGGCGCAAAAGGTATGGTCACTGGCTACTAAATGCACATAGTTACGTTGTTTTTGCTCTAAAAGTTGTTATCACAAGAAATACGAACGAAAAAAATATTTAAAGTAAATAGTAAATTATAATTTTAATAATGATTACCATTAAACATACCTTTCAAAAAGTGCTAACTTTATAATTGTCAAAGCAAATTCGTTGGTCTGTGCACGTACACGTGATTTTTTGCTTGTATACAATTTAAGCACAAACAGTCATGTAGTTGAACCATTTTATACAAATATTTGTGTACACTTACTTATCTGCAGATAAATAACAACTGTACTTTAATGGGCTCATTTAATGCAAATATATTATGTAAATTATTTTTACGTTAGAAAATCAATTGTTTGCTTCTCCTGTAAAAATTAAAATAAATGTCAGTTACACAACTTTTTGCGCCAAGCGGACGTACTGACTATTGCAAGTTTCGTCTTATATCTAAGGTCTTATTAATTTCTGGACAGTATAGATGGCACCATCATCCATAGTTGTACAACAGTTAAGCAATTCTAAATTTAACAACGTTTGGAATGTATTAACATGATTAGGACAAAAACACAACCTCTCGTACAATACAAACAATATAAAGATAAAAAAATCCTATGCTATTATAAATTTCAATATCATTCTTATTGTAAGGGGGTATTAAGATCTAACAACCGATACAATGTGAAACATAAAACAAATTCCAGTTACCTATCATATACATGTATTTAGTTTGAATTTTTTTTAAGAAAACCCTTCCCGAAAATAACCGCACAATGAACCGTTTTTATTGCTTTCATAATCTTGTACTCCGCAATAGAAAACTACATACATATAAACTTAGTGGATAGTTTATTGAGGATACACAATTCCAATAAACGATGCAAAATCTGGAAAAAAAAAGTTGGTAAATGCATAATTTCAAATTTAATTTTTCAAAGTGGAAAAAATTTTGCTATACGTACTGACAATTGCAAGTCGTCTTATATTTTAGGTCTTACTAATTTCTTGACAGTATAGATGGCACCATCATTCATAGTTGTACAACAGTGAAGCAATTCTAAATTGGACAACGTGTGGAATGTATTTACATGACTAGGACAAAAACACAGCATCAACCTCTCGTACAATACACACAATATAAACACAATATAAAGATGCTATTATAAATTTAAATATCATACTTATTGTAAAGGAGTACATATGATCTAACAACCGATACAGTGGTATACACAATTTTTTTTTTATACAGTTAACTTTTAACAACATGTATTGAGATTGATTTAAAAAGGAAAACCTTCCCGAAAAAACACACAATGGACCGATATATAATACTTTCATAATGTTGTTAAAAAAAAACGACGCTACTCTTGCCAAATAGTTGGTAACTGCGTAATTTCAAATTTCATTTTTCAAAGTGGAGTAAATGTTGAGATACCTGCTGACAACTGCAAGTCATCTTATATTTATGGTCTTATTACTTTCTTGACAGTATATTATGTTAAATCTTTTTACGTTAGAAAATCAATTTTTTGCTTCTCCTGTAAAAATTAAAATAAATGTCAGTTACAAAACTGTTTGCGCCAAGCGGACGTACTGACTATTGCACGTTTCCTCTTATATCTAAGGCCTTATTAATTTCTTGACAATATAGATGGCACCATCATCCATAGTTGTACAACAGTGAAACAATTCTAAATTCAATCACGTGTGGAATATATTAACATGCTTACGACAAAAACACAACATCAAACTCTCGTACAATACACACAAAATAAAGATAAAAATCCAATGCTATTATAAATTTCAATATCATACTTATTGTAAGGGAGTACATACGATCTAACAACCGATACAGTGGTATACACAACACAAATTCAATACAGTTAACTTTCAGTTACAAATGTACATGCCTTGAGATTGAAAAAAAAGTTAAGAAAACCCTTCCCGAAAAAGCGCACAATTGACCGATATAATACTTTCATAATGTTCTACTCCGCAATAGAAAACCTCAGTACATACATATTTATAAACTTAGTGGATATAATATTTATGCTAGACAAGTTCAATAAACGACGCAGAATCTTGCCAAATAGTTAGTAAATGAAAAGAAAAATGTATCGGTATCGACTGACAAATGCAATTCGTCTAGCTTATATTGGATAATTATTTATATAGTTTAGAGGACACCATCATCCCAATTGCACAAACGTGAAGCAATTATATATTCAACAACGCGTAAAATGTTCTGAATGACTATGATAAAAACACAACATCAACATATCGTATAATACAAACAATATAAAGATTAAAAATCCTATGCTATTAGAAAACCTTTCTTAAAAATGCACAATGGACACTAGTTTATTTATGCTACACAACTCCAATAAACGATGAAAAATATTGCATTATTTCGTTATTTTTTGGTTTCAAAAGTGAAACTCTAGCTGTATCAGCAGGAGAGAACTCTTATCAACAGCACACGGTCCTTTATTTAAGGCAAGTGCTTATTGCTTATACAACACAGCACAATACAAACAACAATAACAACAACAACAGAACACGTAACAAACACAAAACACAAATATAATTAAAACTGGGGATACCGCCTTGGAACGGTCAATGCAAAGCATTCGGTTTTTTTAACTGGTATACTGGCGCCCGAACTACACATTTGGCTCTGACTTATTCACAATACATGCAGCTGTAAATAATGATTAACCTCATAGCATCGCAATTCAAATACACTTGATTTAATTTAATTACAATTTAATTATTCGATGCTTGGCTGTTACCAGAGTAACAGAATAACAACTTTCTGAGGCTCGATGAAACGGTATCAAGTACAAGTCATTTTATCATTTCCACACGCTTATTTATAAAATAATCGATATAAAAAAATCGTATATACACAATTTTAGACTTTCTAATAAATGTTTCTTTATATAATCAACTAACTACAGCCTCAACAACAACAATACCAACAACAAACACACATCAGTATTGTTATGTGAAGTTAAAGGGCGTATCGACGGATAATACGGTATAATATTTTCACAAATAATATGTTCACTAAATGATTAATTTACATATAGCTCTCATTTTTATAATCAAACAAAAAACTATTTGTTTTATAATTATACAAAGTTGTCACAGTGACACTTTTCGCGGGCGCGGAAAAATTAGAAGTCGTAGTACTAAAATCGATTTGAATGATATGTACATGAAGTACCTCTACACGCATGCGCACTGTAAATAAATGTAGTATAGCGTAGAAAAGTTTCCATTGAAGTGCGCGATTTTGTAGTTGTGAGTTCGAATCCTGCTGGAAATGTGTATCGAAACAAAACATATTGGCGCTGTATGTTCATTTTTTCTTAACAATGCTATCAATATATTGTTGCTACTAGAACAATATATTCGTGAAAATTTGGAATATGTTTTGTTTTAATATGTTTCTAAATGTATGGGAAATACCATCGATATGTCCCTTTGAAAATACATTTATTGCTTATGTATCGATACATTAACCATGTATGCTTGTAAACTCGTTATTATTCCTAACGCAAAACCTAAACATAACGCAATTATACTTTCTGCCATAATCTGAAATCTGACAATTTCGTTCCATTTGATACACGAAACGATTATGGCATATATGTTTTTAAGAAAGGAAACTGAGATTATATTTTAACAAAATTACAAACTCATACCAAATTATATTGTTGAAGTGTATAAATAAATATGTTATATGTATAACATAAAAAAAACAACGTATATTTATTCTGATTATAATCGATTTGATTTTAGCCCAAACCTTTGTCTACGCATAATGGTGAAATTGTTGAAGTGTATACATAAATATGTTGATTTATAAAATATATATAACCGTTCATTTATTTTGATTATAATAGCTTTATTACCAAAACAATGGTGAAGGCTTCATTGTGTGTCCACAATAGTTAATTTCACTTTTTTCTTTACATAATATTTGTTTTAGATTATTCAAAATACTGTAGTTTTGCAGTAAACACATTTAATGACATTTTTCAAAAATACGAAAACTCTGCGAAATAATCCCTTTAAACTTAGTTTACAACTTTTTCACAGATATAACCATGTTTTTCCCAGCAGTTACGTGCATACCAATGCCCGGCTTGAGAGACGCGTACACATTTATTTCCTGTTTCATATGCTTATTTTGCCGCCCAAAATGCATGATTTGGGACACTTGCCCCATCTTCATACACCCATTTCTTCTGATCGTTACTGTAGTGACCATCTATCCAGGACCTGTCGTCTTGAAAAAGAAGGAACAATTTTAATTGTCCAAATAGAAAAGGTTCCCGTTTTTCGAATCTAATCGTGCAAAATGACAGGTTTTTTTTTCATTTACATGACATTTAATTCTAAAGTAATCACCATACACTTATGAAATGCAGGTATGACATTTTTTTTAATTTACATAAAATTTCATTCTTAAGTAATCACCATACACTCATGAAATGCAGATATGACATTTTTTTTTAATTTACATGAAATTTCATTCTTAAGTAATCACCATACACTTATGAAATGCAATCACCGTTTACTTACAAAAGGCAGATATGACATTTTTTATTTACATGAAATTTAATTGTTAAGTAATCACCACACACTTACGAAATGCAGCTGAAGACACAATGTACATATACATATAAACTCAATAAATCAACACATGGATTAATATCTACTGTAACACTACTGGTGAGAATCCGAGTTGAATAAAATACTAAATACAATAAAGAAAATGACTTGAGTATTAGAGTATGACTTACTTTCAACATAAACATTACAAAATGCCCAGACATAAATTAAACAGAGATTAGACAACTAGTTGAAAAAAAAACATGTGAGGTACCAGTTATTTTTTTATTTGCAATTCAATGAAGCATTATAAGAATTTCTTTTAATAGCAACATAAAATACTTACGTCAAACAAATGCCGTCATGTTCTTGAAGTTTTTGTTAGGGTGGAGAACTTTCACGTTTTATATATAACAAACTAATATTATTTAAGTTAAGCTTATAATGCTAGAAATTCCCTATCTTTTGGGGAAGATTACTGACTATTCGTTGATTTGATAAGAGTATGCAAGCGAGGACGCAGCCATAGCCAAGTGGTCATTGTGTACATTTAACTATACTAAGTTAATCAGCTTTATAACCAAATACAGCGGTTTGATAATCCAAACAATAAATGTGAACATGACTGACACATTGTGGATATGACTGACAATTGTGGATATATGCTGTTTGTGGCGAAAGCTACTTCTTGTTTTTACCAACTTTATATGAGATAGTTTATATGTTTTCCACAGAGCACAATAGAAAACGCGTAAAATAAATAACTTAAGCGAAAAGTCACGTTTAGTGAGAAACAATGATGCAATGTTTTAATTAACCGTTTAAAATAAGTACACCAACTTACTGCTTACAATGTTCGCAGAGACAAACTTCAGCAGTGCTCTGGTGTCAATTCATGCTAATTGCATGCCAAGACTGGAACATTTCTCTTTAGCCACTGAATGTTTAACTTCTTCGGATGTTGCAAATATGTGTGTGCAAGGACCACCAAAATCAGTTCCATTAGAACAGGCTATGTCTGCAATTTGCCTAACATACAAATAAAGTTCACCCAGAAGCGATGGTGTAACGCTACAAAGACGTATACATTTGTTTGCATATTGCTTTTTAAATGCACGTGAATGCGAAAGTATGTGGTGAAACTACGCATATTTAATTATTTATTATTTATATATGTGCCTTATAGCGTCAGTCAATGTATGCGGTTGAATACGTTTGCGACCAATAAACATTAGCACCAAATCAAAATACCGTCGTTCATCTACAGTATATACAACCGTCCATGTACAATGAACATATACATTGCTGTACAAACTGGCATGTACGACCAGGTGCCGTTTTGAAGGCACGTCATGTTTGATTGCTCTTTTTGCTCGACACTTCCGGGGTCACACGTGAACGCCAGACGAGCACCCAGGTGATACATGTTGCCAAACAGCCGACCATTTTCAATGCTTTGGATTGCCTCACACTCTGTAATAAACAACGCACATGTTCTCATTTCTATATACAGGCTTACAGGACACCATATTAATCGGGACTTAAAAAAAAGGGTAATTGGGGCCACATATAATACGTTTATATCTGGTTATGCAAGGCTCCAGATCATACTGTATCCCGGCGCATCCGTAGTTAAGTGGTAACGCACCACCCAGGGGTGGCAGGTTCGAGCCCAAGCTACACCCTAACCTACTTACTCGTCTTTCGCAAGAGATGTTAAACCGAGGTGCTTCACACCGGGAACTAAAATACCCAGGATCGCCTCTGTGACGGGGCGTATCCTGTATATTGCACTATCCCCCGTAAATACTAACAAGTCTTCTGGGGGCGATGGCCATATGATAGAGAATCCAGGTGCACTCGATAAAATATACTACACACACACACACACACGCACTTACGCACGCACGCACACACGCACACACGCACGTTGTTTGTCGGAGTATATAGGCCTGGTAAATCGCACTAATTTATGATCTTCTCATAAAAAGCCATATATAAAAACTTACACTGTAGACTTTTTCAATCACTTATTGCAGCATTTGTCTTCCGATGTATTATGACTAGATATATCGCAACGTCTCTGACGCTTATGTATACTCCAAAAAAGTGTGAACATTTCAGTGTCAGCTGGAGCAACATCTCTTTAACAGACACCTACGTATTGTTATTATTTGCAACTTTAATAGACACGTACTTTTCAGTATTATTTGTAAGTATAATTAAATAGTCTACATTTCAAAATAAACTGCATTTAGCTTATATTTTCTGGCCCATAATTTTGCTCAGGGCTTTATTAAATTTAGAAATTACATGTATATGTGTTTTCCACAGTTCTCGAATGCATACGTTATTTATTGTTTTCATGTAAAGCTGTTTACGAAACGTGTGTTTGATGAATGACTGGAGATATGGACCAATACAAACATTGTTTGATGAATGACTGGAGATATGGACCAATACAAACATTGTTTGATTAATGACTGGAGATATGGACCAATACAAACATTGTTTGATTAATGAATGGAGATATGGACCAATACAAACCTTGTTTGATGAATTAATGGAGATATGGACCAATACAAACATTGTTTGATTAATGACTGGAGATATGGACCAATACAAACATTGTTTGATTAATAACTGGAGATATGCACCAATACAAACATTGTTTGATTAATGACAGACAGACAGGCAATTTATTTCGACTTGAACAAAGTACATCCACAACAACACATAATGATAACAGTAATATATAAAACCACAACCATTAATGATGAAATATTTATCGGTAAGGAACCAATATTATGCGGGCAATATGTGTTGCCTACTCTCTTATTTCTATCTTTATGCAGGATTGGAACCGAATAATGAATAATAGCACAATGTTAGATGTATATAGAACTTACAAAACCAATTTTGAATATGAATCTTACTTAGATATAATACCAAAAAGCTTGAGATTCCTTTTTGCTGGATTAAGACTGTCTGCTCATCCATTACATATTCAAACCGTCATAAACTCTCTGTTTAAATTCTTCAATAAATATGTTAACATCAATATTTGTAACGTTGTCAAATACATAACTTAAACCATAGTCATCTAACATTTTTCTGACATTAAAATCCAGTTACGACAGCCTTTGTTATAATCAGAAACGGCCAAGTTATATGCAGATTTAATAATTATATTTTCAGATGTACATAACTTGAACCAATACTTAAGAATACGAATATATCTATGTATATACAGAGGTAACCTACCTAGTTCTCCATAGACACAAGCATTACATGTATTAAGTTTTACTTTCAACAGTCGTTTACAAACTTTTAAGTGGATTCTTTCCAATTCATTAGATTTAGTATAGCCCCAGACCTCTGAAGCATAGTTTAAAATTGAACCAACGAATGCGTCAAACAATTGACAAAACAGTTTAGGTTTTAGTTCGTATTCTTGACATTTAGATAATAAAATATTTAATGCTTTTAATGCTTTCCCAGTCAGGTGTTCTTGGTTCAATGTAAAACTCCCAGTATAGTTAAACACTACACCAAGATAGTTAAAATCATTTACAGCATGTATGTCATGGCCATTGTAAGTCCATTTTTCGTTGGGCAACAAGCCGCCTCTTTTTCGAAATACCATGATTTTGGTTTTCTCTGTATTTACTTTTAACCCCCATATATTACAATAATTAAGTAGGTTATCCAAATGGTTTTGAATTTCATTGGGTGATTTGCCTACAATGGCCAAATCATCAGCAAATAACAGTAAAATCAAGACAATCTCATCAATATTCAAACCTGAATTGACATCATTTGGTAAATATAACTATAGGTCCTCAATAAACAGAGAAAATAACAGAGGGGACAATACCTCCCCTTGACGGAGCCCGACTGCATAAGAAAAATAGTCAGAATACGAAGATAATTATTTGACTTTTTGATACATATCGCGTACAATTCTAAGAATTTTACCCTGAATACCACATTTATACATTTTTAACCATAAGGCATTTCTATATATAGTATCAAAACATTTCATCATGTCAACAAAAAAAACATGTAATATTTTATTTTCAAATAAATAATTTTGAACTAGGGAGTAGAGAATAAATATAGCATCGGTCGTGGACCGCCCTTTTCGAAATCCGAATTGGGCGTCCGAAATAATGTCATTTCCATCACAAAAATGTTCAATGCGATTATTTAAAACGGTTGTAAAAAGTTTAGATAAGCAACTAGCTAAAGTAATTCCCCTATAGTTATTGACATCTTCTTTTGAACCTTTTTTATGTAACGGAACAACTATACCCTCAGTCCATATTTCGGGATAATAACCCGAGTTCAATATACAGTTAAATAAGTCACATATATGCAATGCCAATATATCAATGCTCTCAATAAGATATTCATTAAAAATATTATCACTACCGTATGCTTTGCGTCGCTTCAGTGACTTTACAGCACTAATAATTTCTTCAACTGTAATTGGGTCATCAAGTTCAGGAAAAACACTGTTTGGTTTATTAAAATCATTACTACTATTAAAAAATTCAGCGTCATAATTATTTCCACTCGAAATATTTGTACTTATATTTTCAAAATAATTTTGAAATTCCTCAAGCGTAATGTTAGTGGAAGTTTTGGATGATTTAGCTTTAAAATGTTTCAAAAATTCTCTCGGCTTGCTTGTACGCAAATTAGCAATATCGGTAATTCGTTTTTTATAATCAGTATTTTTCTTCCTTCTTACAATAATTTTATAATGCCTTTTTGCATCGCATAAAATAGACCGGTTTGTATCAGACTTATCAATATTGAACAATTTGAGCGCCTGTAAGTACAGATTTCGAGCAACAATACAATCATGATAGAACCAATTTTTATCCGTTTTAGTATAATCTACAAAATAAACATCATTTGAGTAATAACAATCTTTCGCAAACAATGGATCCGCCACATCACGGATGGTATTTGAAAACTTGTCCAACATACCGTTTATTGATTCCCTGTTAGAGCAATTAGTGTCATGTACAATATCATTAAAAACTGGTAAATTTCGATTAATTTCGATTAATGACTGGAGATATAGACCAATACTAACATTGTTTGATTAATGACTGGAGATATGGACGAATAAAAACTAGGCCAACTTTAAAAAATTGTTTGTTTTCCATTGCCTACATAAGGTTGCTGGTAACGGGTAGGTAGGTAAGCGGTTTTTCTTATAAATTTTTTCGCAGATTTATGAATGATCATGTAGCGTCAAAATGTAGCGTATAACACAGACATTGCTTTTGATCATATAATAAAGTGTCTGTTGATATAACGAGAGCTTGCTAGCAATTGTCTTTAATTAGATAATGAATGCTGACAAACAGCCCGTCGATTTGTTTGATAAAACGTGATTAGCATTGCATTTTGATATGGCCTATTATAAGCAAAGGTCTAGCTAGCTGATACAGTTAATTTATTAACTAATGGAAAACGACCGAAATGAAAGAAGAGCGAACTTTCATTTAACCCAACGAAAAAAATAGAATATTCGGAATTGAAAAAACAACTGGCTTGATTTAACAAAGAAAACACTTTTGAGTCGGGACTTTTTCGTCGGGTGGGTAGACAATGTCAAACAAAGTTAATTTTAATGTTGACCCTAGTCATACAACACCGTTGCTATGCCCCACATTGACAGCATTGGATTTAACCGCCATTCGGTGTTTAATTAATTATAAAACTATGTGCGCGCTTTGTTATAATGTTTGATATTCTCTGCAGTTATATGGATCTGCTGAGATCTATAACACAGTCTGTAATTTGAATTCACAATGAAGAGCAATACGTATGCATAATTAATAACACAATGTTGGTGTAATATTCAAAACTTAATCAATCATTAGACAAATACATAGTCTGTTTTTTCTCAACTGTCTAAACTTGAATAATTTCAAGGTGGTTGAATGTAGCAGAGTTTTCAATACAGCAGTTCCTTTACAGTTCCCAACCAATTGTATAACATAAAACACAATCTAAGACAATAATCATTTAACATGCGTTAAAGCCTTTTGACTACACTGAAAGAAGAGAAACACAAATAAACATCACCTAATTACTATAATAACATAAACATTACTGCCAAGAAACATCCTACAGAAACATTTCCTTCTCGTACGAGAGTTCAATGCTGAATGACCAAATGACCGTGACGTTACAACTATCTGTCAGAACCGACCATAACCTGATAGTGTTAACCGACGTAATCTTAGATAATAGAGGAAATCATTTCCCGCATAATTCATCAATTTAAACGACGGGAAATACATTATTTTCTACCTATAAAATATTGGAAGGTATTGCTTAGTGGTTTAATGTTTGTCACACTGACATAGAATTTGCAGGTTCGATTCCCATCAGTTTAAGGTCCTTTTTCCAGAGAAAATGTCATAGTTTAAATAATATATTGAATTTTCCATAAAAATATATGTTATATCTACAAATATTTGTTATGTCTTTTTCTTTTCTCTTTTTTCCTTATTTGCATTCTTCATGGTCAATACAATTATTCATTCATAACATAAAACTTTAACAACTAACTCAGAGAAGCCTTATTCATTGTCTTCGTCTGCGTTATCCGTCTTCATGTGGTGTTGTAGTCTGCTAAAGGTTGAGTCATTTGTATCTGGCGTGTTTATAATATCATTTTATATGTGAAAATCACGATTTACTATAGTCATTCGTGTTGAAACAAAGTACAATGATTAAAAAACTTACGTTAAATGAAAAAATAAAAATAAAACCTCTCTGGGATTCGAACCTGGACCGCTCGTTTTAATGAACTGCGTCTTTAAACCACTCGGCCAATCCGATGGACGTTCAGAACATAATTGCGTATGTTATTTATCATGCATTTTAAATTACACAAAAGACTAATCGATACCCGCAAATACGGCGGAAAACTGCGAGGAGTGTACTATTCTAAAAAAACACATTAAACCACCGTGAAATCATTCATGTTTCGTCAGTTGAGAAAAACGGACCATAACCAAGTTGAAACTTTGATAGGTAGTTTTTGATTGATAGTAAAAACAATTAGTTATTCAAATACCACTGGGTATGACGTGACACCGAATACTGGCCCATTATCGAGCCAAAATAGCTACATGACAAAGAAAACAGCTCCAACTGCTCCAACAACGGTAAGTAAAACGCCGATTTCAAGGATTCTCTTTATAATTTAATACACGTACGTGATGACCTAGACTGCCATATAAATTCACAGACCCGTATATAATTACTTTGACCAATATAATTGATGAAAAGTAAATAAATAGTAACTAAACGTAAAATGCTCGCTGAAAAAATGAAGCTCCACGTTTGTTTCTTTCAATTATTGGGGATTTTAAACCTGTTTCTAAAACAGTGAATCGAGCGATTGGTTAAGAATACTATACAACCATATCCTGCAATGTTCAACTACTTTTGTTGCTTATTAGGTACGTTCAAAGAATTGCATGCTCGTAAACGAAGTTTTGCATTTTATCCATATTTAGTGTACTGGGTATTGCGCAAAGAAACATCACCATTTATGATGATTTCTATCATACAGACTTATCTTTCATTAAATACAATATTAATTATCCAAACCTAGATCGGTACATACAATACACTATACAATAGTAATAGTAAATTCGATTAATATGGGTTCATATCGTGCATTAGAAATACAATGTTTACTTTTTGTTATCTAATTAACCAGCATGTATCCCTGAACAATATTCAGAAAAGTTCAAAGACATTATTAGCCACCTAATAGAAAATCATTCATATGAAGAAATTAAATTCAGGGGTGGTATTCTGAACCTTTCTAAGACAATTTTTTTCACTAATATTTCATATAATTATTTTCTAAGATATAATCATTATTTTCTGAAAATGAGAGAAATTCTTAGTTTTTTCTTTAATTATTGTAAATAAATCTTTGAAAAATCTAATATGTATTCAGAAATTTTCTGAGAGTTTTCTTAACTTTAGCTAATATAATTATTTTTTTTAGATTTTTCACAATGTATTCCTAGAGAACACTTGTCTACGAATATAAAATACTTGTTTTAAAAACGGGTGATTTTTCATAATATAATAATTGAACAAATAAAACATAAACATTGGATATCATAATTATATGGATATTTAATATATGAAAAATATGACAATAACAAGAATAATGGGACTTATGTACAGATTAACAGATTGACCAAGAGTAGTTTTAACTCTGTATTAGATTTTGTATTTGAGTTTATTAAATTACATATTTTTATTATATATTTATTCTTAGTTAAAATATAAGTGTTTGAAACAGTAGAATTTGTCCTTTTGTTTAAAACTTTACAATTATATTACTTGTCCATTTAAACAAGAGAAAGTGAAAGTAGAAAGCAGTTTGAAGTAATGCACCTATCAATATTTTCCCCCGGGGGAGGGGAGCGGCGGGCTGACCCAGGGGGAATTTGACAAATTTTATTTTTCGGGGTCTAATTCCCTACCCTAGAGTCAAGCATATTTGTATAAATCCCCGTAGTGGGAGATGCTATATGTCTATCAAATGGCCCGGGGGCCTGTATTAGCTGGATCTAAAATCCGACCAAAGTCTAATACCCCGGGACCCGGAATCATTCGGTGTGTCAATTTCCCGCCTGTTTGGAATCGCTGTCAGTCTAAAGTCCCAAATATGCCCGCCGCTCCACCCTAGGGGAAAACATTGATAGGTGCATAAATATCTTTTTTCCAGTATTTGTTTGTGTTTAAACCTAAAACACCTATTTCTTTCCTTTTACCATCAATTGTCATAAAAATACTGTTAATTTTGGCTTTTTGGTATGTAATGTAGTTACAATTTTAAAAGCTACTACGATCACGTGATATTTGTTCCCGCAGTGATTTATCCCCCTAAGAGGGAAATCACTGAGAGGGGTTTGACTGATTACATTTAAATATTTTACGTCATAGCATTTATCGTTTTATTCAAAGTTTTAAAACAACACACAAATCTACTTAAGACAGGCAACAATTATACAATTGACCATATAGACTATAACCTTTAGTAATTTGCACGACAAATGTCGTACTCGTACAACAAACGTTAACTCTGTCAAACTTACTAAGGTGTAATAACAACAAGGAAAGACGCACCCCATACACCGGCTGATTCGCTAATATGAGAAATCACCTTATATTAGTAAACAATACTTAGTACAGTAGCCAGCAATACCCCGTACACGAGCCACGAAATAAATCAATCCCCAGTACACCTGGCACACAATTATTCCATATCACAGCCATTTACTATTGAAAATTACTGGAACTTGGAACATGTGCTCCTTATAGCATTTGTAAACAATCGCTCGATTCACATTGTTCGATCGAGGTTTAAAATCTTTAATAAATGACTAAAATGAGCGAGGACCGGCATTTTTTCCTCGAGCATTTCCTTTTTAAAAGGAAATAATGCACTGTTCATCTACAACATGTGTCATATGAAGTACACGAATGTCTTGACTATTAAGTTGGCAGTCTACATAAGCGCCTGTTAATAGCATATTATCAACAAATTAATTGAAATATATATAAAAATTACCGCATGTGTAGTGAATCAGCTCACTTTGGCTCAATAATGGGCCAATATCTGAAATTTATCTGCCTTATTTCTTATGATATTCAAATAATAATTCATCAAAACATACTGTATCGGACACAAACACTTAACTAACTAATAACATACGTCTGGGTTAGGAAGTTCTGGAGCAATATTTGGAAGCAGTACGATATTTCAACTAGAGTTAGGGGTATCATAATGCATTGCATTGCACTGCATCACATTGCATCGCATATCGCACCGCACCGCACCGCACCGTGTTGTATTGTATTGTTTTGTGTAATGCAACACATTATCAAATGAAAGCTTTAACTGAAGTATACTTGACACGAGTGTGCGTGTTCCAACTTACCTTTTCTAACGCATGTAGAAGGCTCAACACCGCAAGTCTCACCGTCTATACAGCTGCACGGTAACTGAAATATCATCGGGTAGAGAACAAACTTTTGTACAACCAAAGGCATTTACTCTAAAGCCTTTGACCAAGTTGCGTACTACATCACACGGAAACATCAAACACACCAAACATACTTGATTAAAGAGGCGTATCGACGGCTAATGCGGTATTTATCTAATATTTTTTAAAAATAAATTTTTTATTTCATGAAGCGTTCATTAAATGATTACTTTCCACAAGTTTACTTTAGGTCTCGTTTTTATAATCAACCAGTAAACTATTTGTTTTATACTTATAAAAAGATGTCACCGTGACCTTTTTGCGGGCGCGGGAAAATTAGAAGCAGTAGTAAAATCGATATCAGTGAAATGTACACAGTGAAATGTACATGTAGAACAGCTACCCGCATGCGCACTATTGATAGATATGGTCTAGCGTAGATTAGTTTCCATTGATGTGTGCGATTTTGTAGGCGAGAGTTGATTCGTGCTGGAACCGTGAATCAAAACACCTTTTTTGGCGTTGTATATATTTTTTCTTAACGATTTCATTAATATATTATTGCTACTAGAAACATACATGAAAACTGATAATGCGTTGTTGTAATAAGTCTACATTTATGGGAAATACCGTCGATATGCCCCTTTAAAACTGGGACCTGGAAAGGGTCAATGCATGACACAGGGGTTTAAAAGTTAAGTAATCAATATACTGATACTGTAAAAAATGCATCACAATTAACATTAAAGCATTAATATGCATATTTAATTAGAAATGAAATAAAGAATGAGAACGAAAATTTCAATTTAATAACGGAATACTTAGTTACTAATCAGAAGGCAAAATATGCAAACTCTAGTTGAGACGGCAGTTGCGCTTTGTTTGTTGAATCAAATTGTCACATCACAAAACATATATAAAAATAATACCTTTTCAAATGCCATATCTTCCTTTTTAACTGTGACGCAGTGATTGTCCTTTTTCGTTTCACCTGCTTTGAACAGCTCGCACAGGTCGAGATACCTCCTGTGACCAATGGTCTTACAGAGTGGTCGAGTGACGCATTCCATCGCGCATTTTTCGACTGATATGCCAAAAAAGGTCCTGATCTTGTTCTCTTCTTTTGGACAGACTGCCCAAGACATTTTCTTAATCTTCAAACACATTATTTCGTGTCCGAATGATATCAAGACTATTAAAATTATTACTTTCATATTGTGACAGAATATTTTTTACGAGACTATTATTGATAAACATCAACCAACTAAATGCGTCAATCAGTTCGAGCCGGCTACTGATTTAGAAATGAAATGTAAACACATTTTTAGTATTTATTAACAAAGGATCTGCTGATTGCGATTGCATTATATAACAGTTGCTCTTTTGTTTGTTATAATTCGTCGGATGGCGTATTCATAATTTAGCATACATTGTTTGCTAATGCAAACGTAAATCCATTTTCAACGCAGTTGCACGAGGCTTTAAAATCAATAGTACACAATTTCTTCTGGTTTTATAAATGTAATAAAGTACGAGTTGTTTACAATTATTCCTGGATCAGCATTCGTTAAAGTGATATATGGACGGTATTTCCCATAAATACATGTATAGACACATATTACAACAACACATGTTCCCAATTTTAACGAATATAGTTTTCTAGTAGCAAAAATATATTGATGGAAT
The DNA here is from genome assembly GCA_027627225.1 of Congeria kusceri. Classification (NCBI taxonomy): domain Eukaryota; kingdom Metazoa; phylum Mollusca; class Bivalvia; order Myida; family Dreissenidae; genus Congeria; species Congeria kusceri. Next base: position 7,430,523 of record CM051035.1, read on the forward strand.
CGTTAAGAAAAAATATTTATCACATGCTATACCTTGTTTCCCGTGTAATACAACCATTACGAATATTTCTATCCTACACATGTGCAAGATAACATTTCGAGCGTTTTCATTGGCTACATTTTCTTTGACTGACCAATCGGGTGACGTTATTTTGGTGAAATGACGTCGTCAATATGAATGACGTCACGTCAGTACACAACTTTTTGGATTTATCAACATGTTTTGGTAAAATTAAAAGATTTTTGTTTCTTTTAAAAGCATGTGATAAAAAAGATCTGACACTCGTTGTCATTTTATACCATATTTTATTAAACTCGTCCAGGACATTCGTTAGTAAGCTAGCCAAAAGGCTCGCTTACTAACAAAATTCCTGATCTCGTTTAATAAAATATGGTATGAAATGACAACTCGTGTCAGATCCTATATATATATACAACGCCTAATTTTGTTTTATTGATACACGGTTCCAGCAGGGTTCGATCTCACATCTACGAAATAGCACACTTCAATGGAAACTTTCCTGCGATGGACTAAATCAATCAATAGTGCGCATTCGCGTAGAGGTACTTCATGAACATTGCATTAATATCGATTTTACTACTACTACTAATTTTCCCGCGCCCGCGAAAAGTGTCACGGTGACAACTTTGTATAAGTATTAAACAAATATTTTACAAACAGATTATAAAAACGAAACCTATATGTAAAATAATCATTATTTTAATGAATACTTAATAAAATAAATTTTATTTTTGAAAATAATATAGAGCATTAGCCGTCGATACGCCCCTTTAAGTATTATGATAATTGGACTGTCCATCTGTCCTCTCGTCCGCCTGTCTGTTTATATAACAGATAAAAAAATTTCAGTTGGGTCCAAAACAATTGTCATATATGAAATACAAACAATACTTCACAAGTCTAAAGTGATATTAGTGTAAACCTCTTTATTTTAGCTCGATTGCATCGAAAGTCTAAGGCTTATTGAGACACTCTCGAGTCTGTTTCCTGGGTAGAACCAGTACTTGGTGTCTTTGAGGGAGATGTTGAGAACGCTCCCAGAGTGGGGATCTAACCCGGGACCTCCCGATCGCTATAGGCGGACACCATATTCACCACGCCAGCGCGACCTCACTTAAAGTAATATTAAAGGAACATGCTCACAGATTTTTTTGATTTTTTTGAAATATGCCATTAAACGTCTTAACTTGGCAGATAAGAGCATCTGAACTAAGAAAATTCCAAGTATTATAACAAGAAAAGCATAAAAAAACTCGTAAAAATGTTGGTCCCACCGGGGTTGAGATTTCAGACCTCCGGATCAAAAATCAAACGCCTTATCCTCTCAGCCATTCCGATTGATACGTATACGTGTATTTTTACTGTATATAAGCACGTGTTTGCAACAATTTCAACAAAAACAACAGAAATCCTCCAAATTATTCCATCGTTTAGCGTTACAAACGCTTTATAATTTTGTCCATGTCAAGAACTGATTACTCACCAACGAAACGGTATTTACAGTATATTTATATTTCAGTAGTGTTATTTTGCGCCTTGATATACACTATTCTTTCTTTTTTGGAATCTGTGACAAAAAGGTTGAAAATTGTCAATTCGTCAATCTGTGAACAGGTTCCTTTACCTAGAAAGAACTAGGAGACCAGGCTCCGCTGAAACGGCTCTTTACCCTGATATGCCCTGATATGTTGTGCAACAATTTATTATAATAAGTGGACATATGTCACATTCATACATTTATTTGTATATACACATATTGATACCCGAACACAATGCAATATAATTACAATTATTTACTTATTGATGTTATACCCATGTACCGGAATAGATTCATGAGTTACTTTTTTATTTCCTGTATCCGTAAGGATGTACACAGAGACGTATCAAAGATTTAGTATATATAAAACAAATTGGCATCAATACAAAAGCTCGCATAATCACGAAAATCCACTGTGTACAGTTTCAAATTGCCTTGAAAATGAGACTTCATTCAGGAAATGTTATCCAGAAATAACAACGTTTTAGTCAAAGGAGGTTTAGTAATTTTGTCAATGGCAACTTGGTTTTTGCTGAAAATATACGGGATCACTGGGGTAAAAATTGCATCAAATCACATATATTGAAGATAAACCATACATTTTTCTTTTAAACAACGTGGTAATAATTACAGCCCATGAATTTTTCAGTATGCGTCTTTACACATATTGATGAAATAATAACAGCCTTCAAGATCTGTGTGATAAAAAGTCTTGTTCTGTGTAAATCTATAGGTCGGTTCTAATCATAGAATTGATAAGTCTCTGTGTCGATGTTATACATGTATAATAAATATATACACTAGCATACGTGATTTATCGTCTGTCATTATATTCTCACGGTTATTTTGAATACGTTGCCAACGTGTTCACCACACGTCTCTTAAGGGCATCTTGCCACTCGACTTATTTGTTGTTCTTGTTGTTGATAACGATGATTGATTGTTTCTATGTATTTTAAAATACACATAAACAGACAAAATGCTAAAATAATGCCACATTATCTGCAACACATGTACAACTCATCACATCGCAGCGTATATACAGTTAAAACACTTTAGACTAGTGAGAAACCTGATTCTGAAATAACTAGAACTATACGTAAATTTTTTCTTCGATATTCTTTTTCATAAATACTCGATGTAGCTTAAAGCAGTTAAAATATCTCGAGTAGTATGCCCGAAATAATCTGATGTATCAAACAAACTGTACACGTATTTTGTTATCGAGATTCTTGTTCATAATATGTCAATATAGCTTACATAAATAAAACAAATATCTCGAGTGAGAAGCCAGAATATATTAAACAATGTATATCCTTTTTTCCCTCGAGTTACATCTATTTTTTTTTACATATTTTAATGTAGCTTTATCAGCCAAATATGTTGAGTATGAAGCCCAAAACATTCTGATATATCAAGCAAAATATTTATGCATTTTCTTCGAGATTAATGCCTATACTCTCTTAATGTAGCTTATATCAATGCAATATTTCTGGTAAGAAACATGAACTATTATTACACCAAATAGACTGTACAAGCAGATTGTCTTTGATATCATTATACAATTTAGCTTATATCAGTCAACTATCTCGAGTGAGAAACAGGGACGATTTTGATACCAAACCTAACAAAATGTACATGCAGTGGTTCGTCGAGATTCTTTTTCATAATCTTTCAATGTAGCGTATTTCAGCCAAATAGGTCAAGTGAGATTTTCTTTCTGACGTCCCAAACTGTATATGATTTTTTTCTCCTTCTCTCACTTAATGAAGCTGATATTATCCAAATAATGAGTACTGCGGAATTGTTATTGTATCAACCAAACATTACACGCAGTATTGTTTCGAGATACGGTCCAATGTCAGCCAAATATGTTAAGTGTGATCCATGAAAGATTCTGAAATCAAACAAACCGCACACGCAGTGTTTTTCAAAAACCTTCTTCATATCCAAATATCTCTCGTCAGCATTCGTACAAGCAGTTCTTTGTGATCCTCGTTAAAGTATCTCTCGATGTAGCTAAATCAGCCACATATATCGAGTTAGTTGGTGAAGGTATATTATTTACAATTTCTTCTCCAATTGTACATTAATTTCTTTTTCTCCTTCGTAATCACTTAATGTAGCTTATATCATCCACATATTTGATTGAATACTGCAGAAACGTTCTTGTATGAACCAAACTGTACACGCAGTATTTTATCGAGGTACGGTCCAGTATCAGCTCAAAATCTCGCGTTTGCTGGTGAATGTTAACTATTTACAATCACTTTCGGACATAGCTCTGCTGGACTCGAGTCTTCCTCGGCGACACAGGATCTCCGGAATGCTGGTTACAAGCTCATCAAATGTCGGTCTGTCCTCTGGTTCCCATTGCCAGCAATGCAGCATCACCTGGTACCTAAAGGACAAACACCTATTACTTATTATTAGGCACTAGTCTTTTGTTGTTGTTTCCGTATTGTTGTTGTTGTTCTTGTTGTTGTTGTGGTTGTGGGTGTTTGTTACAGTGCTGTTGTTTTGTAGTGTTCTCTTTGTTACTATTTGTTATTTAGGCTGTTATGTTGCTTTTGTTATTGTTTTTTGTTTTGCATATATATGTGTTCGTGTTTTTTGCTTTTCGGTTGGTTGTTCTTGTTGTTCTTGTTTTCATGTGTTCTTTCATTCATCAAATGGACAACAATTTTAAGCAGTTTAAAACATCGACAACTGACATTTAAAACCAGGACCACATCATTGGAACGTTAGAAGTTACATAGGGTGTTTACATCTCAATCCAGAGAACTAGCTACTAGAATACTTGAAACTCGAACGTACACACTTCCTATAAAGTCACCGCCTTATACCAAGGCCAGGTATCGGGGGCTTTACATCGGTTCAAATAAATAACAATGAAAATGAAATGCAGAGAACAAACCATGTCATATACATACACTTCTTCCGGACAGAAGTCTGGCTTCTCGAGCCGCCTGCCAGACTTCAAGTAGCGCATGATGTCCCAGTTATCCACGGCCGGGTAGGGGCACATACCCCGTGTCAGCAGCTCCCATAGAACCACGCCATACGACCACTGAAATATACACGATGACAAGAGCTTAAAATACAGAACAACGCCAATATTAATATACTGCAATGTCAATAATGTAAATATCATTGAAATTTCTGCATAGGTTCAATGACAATATCAGTGGAATGTCAATATCAATAAAATGAGTCAATATCAGTGAAATATCTGCATATGGCATGATTAGTGCAATTTCAATATCAATACAATTTAATTATTAGTGAAGCGATGTCATCATCAGTGCAATGGCAATGCTATAGTGCAACGATGTCAATCTACGGTAAGTGAAATGAAAATATCAGTGTTATGTCGATATTAGAGAAATGCCTATATACGCACTATGGCATCATCAATGCAATACCAATGTTAGTGCAGTTACGAAATCTGTGGAGTATCATGATAAGTGCTCTGTCAATATATAATATATTTAAAACAATTAGACATCTTTACAATTTGAATACTTCTCTCAATGCAATATGGTGTAGTTTTGTAAGATCAGATAATACACAATTCATTACAGTCTGAGTAATATAATGTATCAGTTGTGTACGTACCACGTCCGATTTCGAGCTGAAATGTCCGAATTCAAGGCTCTCCGGACTCATCCACTTCACCGGAAGTTTCGTGGTCTTGTCGCAGGAACTGTAGTACTCCTTCTCGTACACGTCACGAGACAATCCAAAATCGGAAACCTTGACCGTCATATCGTCCGCAAGCCTACGAACGTAAGTAAAACCAATTCTTGATAAAATGAGAGTAAAATGATAGCTTAGTCAATAGACACTGTAGCTTCCAATCCCATGGCTAATGGTTTCAGTAAGAATCTTACAATAATGCCTACTGTATATAAGCGCTTTATTGGTTCTGATATTTAGCTACATGGTCTTCACAAAGTCAGATCTATAGTATTCTAGTCAAACCGATTATTGCTTGATATTAATTCTATGACTGATAGTAACCTGATGTGTTCTTTATGTTAAATATCTGCAGACATACTAGCAGTGACATAAATACCGCGAAACACAACACGATTCTTTACTTGTTGCTCATGTTATTTCAATTAACATTTCTGTATTTGTGCTAAATATCTTGTCTAATTACAATTACCAAAATCATTTTTCCAGCAGTGTATGAACTATTTAATTCGACGTGGTTTGAATATCGAGACCAGTTCATACAGTATTGGACCAGTAGGTTGTGAAAGAAGACGGTCCTGTGGGTCAACAGTTCCCACAGGTGAAGGTGAAACCCTGATTACGTAATTATATTGTGTTGTGCTTAGACACAATCGCTATACTTACATGCAGTTTCTTGCGGCTAAGTCTCTGTGTACAAATTTCAGTTCTGCAAGGTACTGCATTCCATTGGCGATGTCAACACCATACATGACGAGGTCGCGAACCCTTGGAACCTACCAGCAACAACGCCCATTTATATATTACTTTGTTAACTGTCATTCTATTCAGAAAATGTGTATTTGAAAAATAACTGCCCGATCATTACTGGGTTTAAAACCACACCTACTTAGGTTAATGTAAAAAAAAACATGAACATAATACAAATGTTTTGGCAAGACATTTTTGTCAAGAATTGATAAATCGGTTTCTTGAATGGCTAAGACAATTTTAAATAGAATCTAGTCGATCGGCCAATGCTTATCTGCAGCGGAAAACGTATTGAACATGCACAATTACCGACAACCAACGCCTACGTTATTGAAGTTGTGAAATAACAAATACATCAGGCAGACTCAATGACCGTAAACTATCGCCTACATTGTTGACGTTGGAAATGTAGGAGAGCAATAATGTGAATGTAATAATCTGTGGTCTTCAAATTTTCATTATACAATATTTTAAACATAAGAATGCTATGAGGGCACTTAATGGACGTAGCTTAATGTATTCATTCAGCATGCACAATGACCGTAAACCGTCGCCTACGTTGTTGACGTTGCGAATGTAGGACAGCAGGTCGCCGCGTTCTAGGAAGGGAAGGACGACTAAGGGAAGCCTTTCAAATCCGAAGCAGATACCGATAAGTTGCATGACGTTCTTATGCTCGAAGTCCTTCATGATTAGAGCCTCCTTAATGAACATGTTAACGTCCAGATCCTTGGGGTTGTTTCCTGTCATAGCCGGAGGAGGGTTATTGTAAAAACGGAGTTTCGGCGAATCTTGGTCAAAATGTTTTTCTTACTTTAGATAATTATGTTAAATCTTAATAAATTCCTCAATCATTATAATATCTAATTCATTCCAATTACCAATAAATACACAGACACGTAATCAATGATGTAATGATGGTTTATTGAGTTCTACAATATAGCTGAGCTTCTGTATTCAATAAAACATAACATATTGAACCAAAATGCAACGACAATTCAATAAATATAAACACCTTCCAAAGTACCTATACATTTGTGATCTAAACATTCACCAATTAACTGATACACATAATTGACTAGACCATTATTGTATATACATATGCAATTTGTATATATGAATCATGCAAGACATACTGTGCATAGTCTTTGCAGCGACAGGCAATTCCACTTTTTCTCCAACTCTTCGAAGGTAGGCCTTGAAAACTTGACCAAAATGTCCTTTAGAGAGAAAACGATTTTTGTGAATATGTTAAATGCTACCATGAAAGAAAAATATTGTCAAAGAAAAAGATTCTTTACCGAAAAATGTTTTCGCGCTGAATACGTTTAAAACAGAAAGCAAACTGTACATAAGCATTATTGACAAATGATATCTATAGCGAAGCATTAAGGTCTCTATACTAGTATCGTCCCTTGAAAGCCAGAATGTGGTATTAGCATAAGTGCAAAAAAGGCTGATAACTCCTTCTGGCTCTCATGGGACGAAGGCAATATAGAGGTAAATGGTGCTAGATATCTAGTTGTAAACATAAATCAAACATATACTCAATTTTATTCTCAACTGAAATACTTTCGAAAACGTCTGACATATATACACCAAAACGTCAATTCACTTTTTTAATTTGATAAATAGGCAAATAAGTTAAACAAAATTTCGTTTAAACAACAAACCACATTTCGCCTCTCGAAAGCCAGAAGTTGTCATAGGCTGGACGGTTTATAACTTATGGTACACGTTAACATATTTACAACTTTAATGATCCCACATATACGCCTACCTTCGCCAACTGGCTCTCCGAGGATGAGACAATCGCTGTCAATGAGAAGGCCCTTCTCTTCCAGGACCGCCAGAATCTCTGGGTCCATCTCTGTCAGAAGTGGGGTTGTCTCTTTGGCGTCCGAGCTGTGCTCCTGGCCCGATGTCAACTGCACAACGAGGCGCTGCTGGTAGTCTGATACAAGGAATTTGAAAAAAAGACGGGTCTGCATCGGTTATTCAGAGGCACGGGTCCAAATACGCGACCGGGATTAAGTCCAGGACGGTAAAGCAATGGGCAAAAATAATGGCTTAGTTAATGGTCACCAATACGAAAACAATAAGATGTAATACAAAATACACGACATGGTTTATGTCAGTTTTGGTGCAGCATGTCAAACAGGGAAACGCGGGTAGATGCAATGTAGTTACATTAATACATTTATCAACGTGGTTTATTTATCAATGTATGAATACCTATCGTTGCCATTGATTTTTGTGGGGCTCGATGCTTAGTTTAACTCACAAGACATAAACACAAGCATCAATAGTATCATTAACATAAATATAAACTAGAGTTTTCGTTGAACAGAGAATTAACATAAACGATTAAATGTCGTCATGCAGGTACATTTTATCAAAAGGCACTTAAAGTTAAGCATTGAAACACGAGTGTTCTAAACATTATACGCACCATTTTGTCGATTCTGCAGTACATCGGAACCGTGACTCTCAGACAGGCCCTCAAGTGACAGGACATGGTCGTCCTGTCGGAAATGCACGTTGAAGGAGTCGTGCCGCAAGCGTCGCGACTTGTACCTGTTAACATGTTTAATATTCGGTAAGTTTGGTTTGTAATTGTTTTGCCACTTTTTTGTGAAACTCAAAGAACCGAACGAAGACGTTCGCATGCTATATTTTGTATTGAAGTTTGTAGTTCTGTTTTACAAATTGATGAAAGTCCCAATATAATTGAAATAATAGGTAAAGAACGAGTAGAAGTTTACTATTAAATATATTTCACTAAGTCATGTCATCATGTCTTAGTAACCCAAAGCATTTTGTTAAGCATTTTTGATTTTTCGTACGATTATGTAATATATTAAGACAAACCAAATGTAATAGCAAATCGACTGGTGTAATGTGATGGTTTTGTAAATTCCGTACCTGCTGAACTTGACAATGGAAAAGACGATGCAAGCTGCGACCACAAAACAGCCGATGACAGCCCCAGCAATTATGAAATATGTAATGTAGATGTTGTAAGCACGTGGCGGCGAGACCAGTGGTAACTCTTTTTTAGACAAGGCCACCGTTCCGACGTCATAGTCCCGAAAACCAATGGAACACTGAAAATGTCCATTCATATAAAACACTTCGTATACCTTAATGACCGAGAGAATAAACGCAGTCACAAATACATTCGAGCGAAACAAATTCTTCATTTAATACATTTCGAAATTTGCATAAAAGTACTTTGCATAATCAATTGCATATTTTTTTTATTGTAAAATCAATGGCATGATTAATTCTTTATTAAATAAAGTTTGGCTTGCATATACAAGCCAGCCCTGTTCAATGCATCTATGTGTTGTGTTTGTTGTCCCATAAATTAACTCAGTAAAGGGAGAGCGGAAAATATAAAATGCTTCACTCGCAACGCGATGTCAGAATTTTCAGAATTTTGGATTCGCGTAATTACTCTTGGCGTATCTTACGATACGAAGTTACGCGGAATTGCGGCTGATACCCGCCACTCTATGTGCGTTCGCTCAAATGTTTAATACAGAGTACAGTTAATTCGTGGAGATATTTCGCACAGGATATCAGGTTACAGCGAGTCGATTCGCGTCAAACCGAATCAACGCGAAAAAGGTTTGTTCTGGTTGAGCCGCAATGTAAGGTCACACGGTGTGTAAAGTAAAGTTATGAAATACACGCAAGCAACACCTGTACTGGAAGATATTTTCCGTGTGGAAAAACGTGCTTGTCAATTTCCACTTCACACACAATGCTTTCATTCACACTTCTCACGTGGCAGGGAATTGCAGTGCTAACTGTCACACGGAAGTTTTCTATTGGAATCAACGACCAGCCTTTGCCCTATAAGTATACAACACAAATGGAGGGGTGCATGTTTATTTAACCACCCACTTCGTTTGATTTATTACTTTGTATTCCAATTATATTGCGTGTAATTGATTTGCTACCAGTAGGATTATAACTTAGGTAACTTGCTTATAAATACGAGCTATAAATATAAATTATAGCTATATAGTTCAGTTGATTAAGTCAATGCCAAGACCAGTGTTGGATAGTTATATAGAACAGTTGTTCATTGCAAATGTGCTTTTAACCAAGTGTTACTGCCATCAATAGATTTAAAATCTCCACTACATATAAGACTGGAAAATATAAGAAACACTGCATATAACTAATAGTAGACCATTAAAAACATAGATATTATTATAGTGTTTTTGTATAATAATGACATCGTTAATATTCACTATACTATAGAAGACATTAAGGTACATTTATCCAGTTGTGTTTAAACTAAAATAACACCTTTAATAATAAATACTAACGACAACAACAAAGTACCTGTATCTCAAGAAGCGGTCTTTCATTAGAGACAAGGGTAATGTTTCTTGTGCTCTTTTCCAAAATAGGGTCATTCATAACTCTGACATGACCAACACTGCTGTTGTTTAACCAACCATAGTTGTTCACCAAGACAGCATTGTAAACGGCTTCCACTTTGCTAGAGTCTTGTAACTCGCCCGTGATGCAGACTAATGAAGAATTTTCATACGAACATGTACCAGGTTTCTGAAGTAAAGATTCGAAAAACAAAGCTTATTATGTATTTTCTCAGCAGTAATTGCCGCCTTGGTATTGTCTATATTTTCTATTTTATCTGCTTTCACCATTGCAAAACGCCAACGAAGAGATATAAACTTCATTACGTGATTATACTGTCAACTTTTATGTGCTAAGTGCTTATAAACAGTGATCAATTTATGTCAAACGTATTAATTTAAAGTCTAAAGTTATATTTAATTCATTTAATTTTATTTCAAAGTTAACATGGTAAACGGAATAATGCTTACGAAACAAGTTTTTGTTACGGCAATGGCGATCCGTTATGTTTATTTCAGGCAGCTCAAGGAGCTAGAAATGCACATACATAACATGCCTTATTACAAAGAACAAAGGACGAGTGCGGTATTTTGAAGAAGGAAACATATTGAAGACGGAAATAGAGGCATATAAGAAAGAACTATGTTATGTAACAAATCAGTTTAAGACGAAGAAGCAACGACGAAGTCCCAACAACAACGTTGAATACATTTATGTAATCTCTGTTAAGAGTGCGCAATATTCATTTCCAAAGAATACAGTTCAAGATGATTGTAAATGAACAAATTACAAAATGTCAATTTAAACATTCCAAAGAATTAAAATAAATCACCGTTAAAAGCGTGAAGTTATTACCTATGAATTGGCAAAATGAAATGTTCAAATAGCAACATACAATCATGCAACGACTGTGCCCATATGCATACAGAAGTTGTCATAAAAACGAACAGCAGTAGATTGGTGCAGTATACCAGGACAGGCTAGTCAGGTCCGCAATCATGCAGACAGGTAGTGTGGAGTGTCACTGGATGCCATTTCTGGCTGCCATTTAGGCCACTGGTATGATTTCATGTCAAATATATTTTAACAAACATACCACCAGGAGACTGCCTCAAAATTATGGGCAGTGCAATATATCAGTTTTTATATGCTTTTGGTGTTTAGACTGTTGGCGGAAGCCAACACTCTATTGAGAGGGGACTTTCGAAAACAGGTATCGCGGAAAACTACTTCTTTTCTTTGCAGGCTATTAGTCAGTAAATCGAAACCAGAATGGGTCCTTCTTCAAAACAGCAAAATTTCACAATTTCTTTGGCTAAGAAGCACTAACAATCGGTGCGCCTAACTACTACGCTTTATCGGTTATTCTGGCCCTTGCAGATTGACTTGTTAACTGGCATGTATAAAATTCCGTTTGCATAAGATAATTAGCTCGAACAAAATAATTTTTCGTTACTTTCAAATAAGTTTTCATTAAGATGTCGGATACTATTGAATAAGAAGCCAAATTATAAAGTTTAAAGGTGGGACATTGAACTTCATTCAAACAAATGTTTCCTTTTAGCACAAATGCACTCATAATTCACATGCTTTTAGTTTCTTTTGTCGCCAACAGTCTTTCTACGCTGTCAGCGTTTTGAATAGTTTATGGAATTGTTACTAGATATACAGCGCTTCGTTCGAACGTTGGCCTAAATGTCCATGCGATCGTTCAATAACTAATGTTTAAAAGTAAGGAATTGTTCTTTTCCAGCGGCATGTATATCATAGAGAACCTACGGCGTCAATAAGAAATGCTTTTATAATTGCGACAATCAGTTATAGTTGCCTATAGTATAATTACGTACGGACGAGCACCAAAGTCACTGTGAACAATGCAGAACAAGACAAGAGAAAACATGTAAACCCAACAATACCAGTATCCAATGCATATTATGTCCAGTGTTGTTTACTGCAGTTAGATGTACGTTGATACCAAGGCCCGTGAGCCTTTCTCCGGTCACCGTAATCTTTATACCACCGCTATAAATCATAACCATGTTGTTACATTATATCCAGATTTTAAGAGTGCTGCACACTTTTTGACCCACAAACGTTTCTCCCCTTCCTGGTTTAGCCAATACAGAAATATTAAATATATTCTGAAGTTCAATATATTTTTGCAATATACAAAATATTCAACAACATACCTGGCTGTAGTGACCGTTGGAAAAATCGTTTGAATCTCGGGATCGGCAATGTACTTAATGGTAGCCCCAGACAAGTCTGCGTCATCGATGCGTAGTGAGAGATTGTACACACGTTGCATATTCTGTTCAGGAGTCCGACATGTAATTGTAACATCCAATAGTCTGAAAAATGTATTTCATTCTTTTGACTGTGACTGCAATTGGCGCTAATTCGAGTTTGGGATTAGGAGTTAAATATTTTTCTTTCTTAAAAAGTACAAGCCAGAAGTATTGCCTTCTTAAAATTTTCGTTTGCTTTTAGGTCAGGTCTGTTTGCGTGTTCAAACAGTCGGACATTTAAACCTATACAAACTTTGAAAAGTTTGTAACTATAAACATACGTGTCCTTGTCTGTGATATCACAGCTGGCATGGCCAATGACGATGCTCCGGTTGCTTCCTATATTGAGGTGTTGTCCACTCAGTATCATCTGTACCCCCCCAGAGAGCCTGCTGATAGCCTGCTCGCTAATATCCAGCCAAGGTTCCTGCAATGGATACAATATTGTCCAGATTTTTTTTCCGAAAACACTTTTGTGTAGAAATGTTCCTGTCAGTATTTTCCCGATTACATAATTGTACAGAAAGTTTACCCAAATATTCTTTGAACAAACACAAATTAAAATCATTGTATACCTTTTGCAATTCATTGCAGTTCAATGTATTATAATTTGTACTTGTTGCTACAGTACATAATAAGATTTCAAAACAATTTCTATTATTACTTCTACCAAAACAACAAGATATATGAGTCCCAATTACACACAATTATGGTTAGAATATATGTTAAACATAAAATACACAAAATACAACGATTACATTGTTAACTCATGCATGTTCAATGCAGTACGAACCAAGTAATTAAACACCGCCACTGGTGTAACGGCTTCCCCATTGACCGGGAGAGTCAACGTCCTTGACCACAAAGTCCTGCTTCCATATGAAATTCCTGTGATATTCACACGTACAGTAACGTAAAAGGCATTGCTGTCTTCGAATTCAGACAACGGAGGAGTAAAACATATCAACCTAGAAAATAAAAACGATGTCACATTGTATGCAACAAATACATCAGTCATATAACTTGCGTATTTCAGTTTAATCATAAAAATAGAGAATACTAGGTTAGTGTTGAATACAGATCAGTTTATTAAGTTTATTTGAATCGTATTATTAAGAGAAGGTTGCCTTATTTGGTTTTGTAGACGTAAAAATGTATAGACTACGATTTTAAATGTATGAAAGTATAGACTCCAATATACCTGTTTGGAAGCTGGCTTCGGTCAACATCTCTACACTTGTTGGTGCCTATGAAGACACTGGCCTGCACCGTCGTATCGACAGAACCGAAATGTCCTTGAATGGTAAGCCGGGTGCCACCGGAAGTGGGTCCCGTGACAGGTCTTACCTGAAATGATATATTTGGAAAAATGTACCGGAGTGATAGGTAACTATTGCATCAGTATGTATGTTTATTATATGTTTTAAATCAAACAGTTTTTGGCATCTTTGGTATCTACTTTCTGTATTCTATTTAATGATACAATGACATTTTGCTATATTAAATACAATTCATATTACAAAATAATAGTCACCAAAACGCCCATGCTTGAAACGGATATGACCGAACATACCAGATCTATAATCGGTGGGCAAAAAGCTTCAAAATATTTGGTATCATTTTCTATAGCCATGGTTTGGTCGACGCAAGCTCCATGCCCATTACTTGAAATCCTCCACTTGCACGACATTAGCTCTGTCTGGTCCTTGAGACACGCCGCACACTCTGTGTGTATCCCACAGTCATTCATTGCCAGCTTGATGACCTTTCAATCGTAATTATTGTTATCGCTTGATAATATTCCCGTAAATTAATTGTGCTTAATTTGTATTCGACATTTAACATTGTGTTGTAAAATATTAAGACAGAAGAAGAAATTCAAGGAAGGTTGATGACCTATAAGTATTTTACGGTCCTGAACAACTGCGAAACAGATCACATATGGGCCTTACTCGTAGAAGGTAATGGATGAATATTAAAATAAAAGCCTGTTCGCTTCTTGGGAATGAAAATATGGATGGAAATGTCCTTTAAAGAACTGCAAGTACCTTGCCCATGGAAATATAGAAAACTGCCCTGCCCGCCGGGTCCATTGTGAGACTTTCTACACGTGATGAAGTGGGGGTCACCGACAATAGGTCGTCCAGCCTGTGATACTTTTTGTTAAGTACGGTCTATAAAAGGAAAATGTATAACCAAAAATAGAATTTGTACGCAACATAGTTATACAATATCGCATTTGGAGGCGTCCAAAACATTGGCCACTAACCGAAAATTGTATTATGCTACTAATGACAGGAAAAACCTCTTGCAGTTTTATCTTAGTCCCTAAAATACATATATAGGTTTTACCGCATCACATCGTATCGAATAGTAGCTTTTCATTGCGTTTCATTTGTTTCGTTTTGAATTCTTTATTTTTTTTTATATTAAATTGACAAACACACAAACACCGACCTTTAGAATGGTGCCGTTGTTAGTCCCTAGGATAAACAGGACGTCACCTTCATCCCCGTCATTTCGGGCGGTCAGGCAGGTAATGTTGTGAAGGAACGTCAGTGGGCGGATATTGGTGGTCAGCGTCCCGCTGGTCAACACACGGTTGTTTTTGTTGGTATATCCGCATTTGATGTTCTTAAGTGTCTAAAATAAACGTCTAACTATAAATTCCAAAATATAACAGCTCTTGTTAAGATACTATAAATATCGTCCGTCCAAGTTTATACAATGAAGGATTAAGAACTGCGTAAAATGGGTATTCAATTTTGCAGGTCGTGAGCGCTCTTCTCCAATGTTCATAATCATTGTATGGACAATTGACATTGGATACGTAAACGTTACATGAACGATTCACTTACAAACATTGATAAGCGTACACATCCGCATGATTATTACGAGGGTGTACATTTGGTGGCGATGTCGGGCAAATTAATTTTCAAAAATAAATTATTTGGTTTAAAGCTGGGCCACATTATATGTGGCTTTAAAAATATACATTCTAAAAATGAATCTACACAATAATGACTCGGTTCATTGAATTTGAAAGCACTCATTTCGATATAACGAAGGGTTAAATTTGTCCCGCATGCATACATGTAGTAGAATGTTTGCCAAATTGTGCGGCAATTGCCTGGGGTACAAAATAAAACAAGAATATCGAAAGAAATGATGGATGCACACCGGCGCCGTTTTGAACCTATGGACCTGATTGAAAGCTCGACACGCTGTCATGTTAAGACAAACATTTGTGTAAAGTGATTTTAATATCCATCTATTTATGGCCAAGTTATAAGTCCCAACAAGCAAAAAGCCAATATCAATTTTGACCATTAAGGTTGATCTTGACCTTTGACCTACAGTCCTGGTTCATGTGCGTTGCATGCCGTCATTTAAGCAACATTTGTGCCAAGTAATTCAAAAATCCCTCAATCCATGGTTATAGTCTGGACAAGTAAAAAGCTAATTTCGACCTTTGCCATCTTATTGTGATCTTGACCGTTGTCCTACAGACCTTGTTCATGTGCGCTTTGTAAAAATGTGTGCCAAGTACTTTTAAAATCCATAGACAGTCAAAGCTCGGACAGGCAAAATGACAATTTTGACATTTGGACTCTAGTAGGCGTGATCTTAATCTTTGAATCAAACACCTGATTCAAGAGCGTTACACACCAACTTATTGCAGCAAACTTGTGCGCCAAGTAATTTTAAAATCCCTCCATCCATAGCTCTTGTTATTGTCTAGACCGGCAAAAAAGCCAATTTATAATTAAAGGGCAATTACACCCTGAAAAATCATCAAATAATATGCGAATGTCCTCTTGGTAGGAATAGTGCATATACTGTTTCATTGAATTTGAATGATTATTTCCCGAGATTTAATAACCCATGAAAAATAATCAGACCGGAATGACCTTACAATATACGCATTTCCACCTGGTAAGGGTGCTGCATATCAAGTTTCATTGAATTTAATCATTAGTTTCTGAAATCTCACGCGCAAACGAAGTAAAGGTCGGACAAAAGGACGGACGGACGGACATGGAATATGATGGATAAACTGAATGGCGGTATAATTAGAATTCAGGCGGACGGACAAAGCGTTGACTATAATATTATGCCACCCCCCTTCGGGAGAATAAAAATCAGATCTGCAGGCAGGACAAATGAAATTATTGAACAGTAGCTACGGATATATGTCAAAGTAAGTGCATAGTGGTGCGGTCGTTACTGTATATTAACACAAGTTTCTGTATTTCTTAAATGATGAACATATATCATACAATGAAAGTGTATTTCTATTTTAAGAGTATTGCCACTGATATCTGTTCGGATATACTGACAATAGTGCCATTATTGCCCTGAACTAATTTGCTGCTAACTGCTGCAAACATGTGCACGCCAATTAAAACGTTTTGTCATTAAAAATAGATAAAATGATAAAATATAAATGCATACGTGTACTCGTTTCGTTGAGTCATATTTTCAACAACTGTTTTGTTTCCTTTCTAAAGCAGCAAACATCAATCATTGAGAAATAATTGGTTTCAAACACGTATATATCGATCATTAATTTCTAAAAAATTACGCAACCATAAATGAACATTTTGTTCAAGCTAAACCAATGTAATGTAACGGTCATTACTAAATCCATTACACATGAAATCATCATTGCATTTAGATAAATGATTTTGAATTTGAAACAACCTATATTGCATTTTATTTTTGTTTAAACATTATGTATTTCTTATTCAATAGGCAAATAGCTAAATACGTATAATATTCTTATTTACTTCTCCACTTAAGATGAACTCTTTACATATAAAAGGTAGTGTTGCATAAAACAAAATAAATATATATGCATGAAAAAGAAATACGTAATAATAAGATTTATAGTAAGAATAAGGAGTGGAGGATTGGTGAGATCTGTATTGCCGAATAAAATAACTTTGAGGTCTACATTGCGACGCATTCTAGATATATTTGTTAATTAATCCAGTTATTTTACGGTATAATACGGGCATATAAAAGAAAGTGGTTGTTGGATTCAATATCGCCACAGGATTGTTAAGCGCATTTGATTTTGTTCTTATTCGCATATAAAGTAGTTGCAGGTTTACAATAATTTTAATAAAGACTAACAATACTTGGGGCCCTAATATAGAGTCCTTGGGAACACCTGTCTAGTATTTCTTGGATGAAAACATCAATAAAAATGCCGTTGGCTTAACTCAAGGGGATGTATTGTCCCATTTATTGGTTCCACGAATTTTACTGACCAGTTTATTTATGCAGACAGATCAACTAGTAAAAGATAAACCAGGAATATATTAAAATCTGAAAACATAAATTGTTACTACAATATGATAGTAATAATTCGGATAGGAACGAATCTTAACCCATGTGGAGTGGGGTTTGTTTATTAATTTCGACTACAAGCCAGGCAACGATTTAAGTTTTGTTTATGTATAATATTATATGCAATTATTTGCCGGTTTCAAATAAGTATACATGTTTTACTCTTTATTTTTGGTAATCAGCAGATCCAAGTGATGATTCATGCCTGTGCAGCTAATTGAGATGTGTTGAACTTGATAACGCATGTTTGGAGTTCGGTAAGAAAATACCTACTTACCAGTCGTTCTGTACACGCCGGTGGCACTCCTTCTATCCAGTCTGGCGCGGAACCATTAGCGTTGTGAAAACACTGATGTATTTGGTCGTCGAAAAAGTTACCTATGTAGTGCACATTGTACACACACATTACGGTAACTTCATGGTGTGTTCCACCGTGAAACATAACGTACAAGAACTGTCCATCCTGGGTCGTCAGTGTTGTTGCCGCAGCTATGGCACTGTGTCCATAACACTCTATCTTCGCCTCCATGTAAGCCCCAAAGTCGGTGTCATTGGCACAAATCTGTATTATGTAACCGATCTCTGCCCCGTCAGCTGTTGGTCTATTTTTCAAAAAGTAAGTATTATGTGTCATATTGACATCGATGGCATAAAAGCCATGTACATATCGAAAGGACACGTTGGGCTTTGCTTTTATATAGAGCAAGTCGGGTTTTATCAATGGATGTTCGTAATGAATATTAAAATGTGTGGGATGAGTCGCAAATATGATCCGCCTGGAAAGTGCGTAGTGACGGCTGCATGAAAACGCTAGATTGTTCGAACTTTGCTCAAGCAAGGCAGTGTCATTGCAACCAGAATACATTCCGTTGGTTGTTGGGGAAATTGCCGAGAAAACACTTAGATACCTCGATGGACTATGTACAATCATTGCAGACACTGGACTGCCAAACTGCGAAGATGTTATCAGGTCGGTGGAGTTCAACGTGTATTCAGAAGAAATATTCGAAGCTAAATGCAGCAGGCAAGGAGCATCGTACGCAGACCCGCACACAATCAGAAACTGCTTTTGTTCAAGCGTTATCAGTTCAAACACGGACGGCAGAGAGACGCTAGGACTTCCGGGTTTCCAAGCAGAGCCGTTCACTCTGAAGGCAAGATTAGATAACTGAAGTGACAAATTTTCGAGCTGCATAAGGGAGTTCTCTATGTGTACATATACACGACCCTGTTGACCCACCAAAACGCGGTACGCATTCTTGTCCGTTGCCTTCAACACTTCCATAAAACTTCCGGATGATAATTTAGTAACCGTAAATAAAGTAATCCAAAAAAATCCAATCATTTTGAAGCCTCCGATTACGACAATGTAAACATGCAAAATGAGCTTTAATTAAACACGAAAAATAATATGTTTCGATAATAAACTTTCCTTTTCCCGATATGGCTACCAAAGATCATGTGCTTCATGTCAGATCATTGAACTATAGTATGTGCCTATTGAAATAAAATTAACAATGGCAGTTTAACCAGGACATTAATTGATAGCGTGGCTCTTAAAATCCTCTTGAAGGTACTTCAAATTTGATGTTCTATACAATAATATAAAATGTTATTCACAATTGTCTCTGGTGCGATTTTACTTCTCTTTTCCGCGTCGTCCGTGCATTGCCATTTCCTTGACTTTGATGGACACAGAATGACTGTCACTTAAAAACAGGATACCAGCATTTAGGGAGAGCATCTTGTTGACAGTCGCACTAATCGTTCGGTGTGAAGATTTTTATCATTGAAATAATCGACGCGTAGTCAATTAATATTTAGTTGCTGTGTATAATTCGACGTGGGTACAGCTGTACGTAATAGTCCGCGCGATGCCTGATAAGCCTCGACTAAATCTAGGCTTGGAGAATGAGATATATGTTATATTCTGTATATCGTTGAATTATTATCAGTTGAACGTTGAATAAGCGTACTTACACAAACTCTTGCATATTACAACAAATATTGAAACATTGTTAAATACGCAGGTCTTGTTTAATACAGATTTGACAAACATATATTATTTTTAAAAATGTGGTGAAATTAGTAGTAGTAGAAAATCGATATGAATGAATTGCACATGATGTACCGTTACACGTATGTGCGCCATTGATAAGCGTTGCAATGCGTAGAGAAATTTTCATTGAAGTGCGCGATTTCGTAGGCGTGAGTTCGAATCCAACTGGATCCGTGTATCCACAAACATTTTTTCGTCTTAACGATCAAATCAATGTATTGTCGCTACTCAAGAAAAATAGGAAACAATCTTGTTGTAATATGTGTCTATATATATGCAAAATGCCGTCGATATGACGCATTTAATGGTTATAATATTTATACTTCATCAGCCACGGATTAACACGTGGCAAGTTTGCTCCATATTTTCAATTACATTTTTCTGAAGTAGTAGAACAGTTTGAGAACTGTGTTATATTTCAACAAATATCCGATCACCGGTAGTAAGTTCACTGGAAAGACGCAGTTTAATGTATTCTCTTTAAACACAATAACTTCTTTGCATTGTCTAGATGAAGGTTTGGTTTCGGTCCGGTTTTTGATTTGATGGATGGGTTTTCATTTTAGTTTTAGTTGTGTTGCGCATGATTTATAAATGTTGGGTTTAGCTCGGTTATGGGTGTAATGATAAACTTAAATCAATCTGTTGGTTAATGATTTGCATTGCACTTGCTCAAAAGTATGGTTAACTCAGATGCATTCCAGAAGTTACTGAGTGCAAATCTTTCGCTATGAACTACATGCACAACTAATGACATTAGCAACAAACATAGCAAATTGCATGTAAAGCAAAATTATTTATCGAAAATAATAAAGAACAAACCAGTGAATCATTGAAAAAAAGAAAACAAGTGAATAAGGTGATAAGTATTTTATTCATTTTCTTTTCTTGATTTCTCACATGATCCGTTGTCTTGCAAAAGTTTCCTCGTCGCCATCCATTGATTTCTTCCTCATTTACACAATGGTAGGTTAAAATATTTCAGTTGGTCATGGTCTTGCTTGGTTGTTATTCAAGGAAAACTGTCCTTACCATGTAGCTTGAGTTTAATTGTACACTTAAAAATTAAAACGTCCTGTTGGTGTTCTCTTGAAATGTTTTTATCTTGTCGCCAGTTTTACTCTTAAAGTTAAAAAAAAAATATTGTTAATATCTATGTCTATTTGCATGAGATGTAAATTCACTAATTTGTTCCGATAATAAAGATATGGAATCATTTTACAAATTATTACATGTATTTAATACAATCTAGTTATGTACAAAAACAATTGTGCTAGGAGGAAAATTACCTGCGCAGTTCATAAAGGCAATATTTATAAGAGTTGGCTTTCTATGTCAGTTGTTGCTTAAAGGTCGCGTTTCACACTCGCATGAAGTCGTTTAACCTCAGAATGTTACATTCGTTAGTAACTGACTGAAATGTTAGAAAAGTGCAATTGTGGAGTAATTGTAATTGCTAAGGGATGGGGTCCGGCGAAAGTCGACCATACAAGCTAAATATGATACTGTTGTTTCGCTTGAGATCGTTTGTTTTCCAATGCAATTTCAGGTCCAAATATGACAAAGGTAGCAAATATTACAACAATTGTAGAATCAGAATTCAGTATCAATTTATTATGTTGCACTGTATCATTATCTTTATGAACATACTTTCACTTAATATTCACAATTTGCAAGGACCTTTGTACGTACACCGAAAACTATATACACATAAAGTACAAATGCATACATTATGGAATACGTCACTAAATACATCGATAGTAAATTGAAATAACGAACTTATTATTAATATAGATTTGTTTCGTAATAATACAGTTTGAAAATGCTATTAAAACTTATCCCGTGTAACATCTTTTCATGTAAACTCGCCCGATTGTGTATTCAATTTCTGTATTAAAAGTGAACAACGGATCTTGCTGAAGTAATCTTATGGACGACTGAATATAAATAGCATTTATGATCGATTCACTGGATTGAGGCAGTGTCTGAAAAATATTTTATCTTATGGTTTTTAATTCATTTATTAAAATATGGACGAACATTAATGATTTAATGATTTAATGCTATATGGCCATCCAACGTCATTTAAAAGATAAAAGTGACAATAAAACTTTTGAAAGCAAACCGACAAACATAAAAATGACGAAGGAGACACTTCAATATGGAATAAATCAACAAGTACTAGTGTCGAGTGTTTGCATCGTTTATTAGTGGTGTGTAACCGAAGCCAACTGTCTAGTCAACGTATATACATGTATTTGAATTTCCGTCTGTACAGACAAAAACTATTTGGTGATTAAAAACTAGCTTATTGTGCGTTTAAAAGCAATGTTTGTTTTTAACTTTTATTCTATTTCAAATAGAAAATGTATGTTAATTAACTTTATTTGGTTAATTGTATTTGAGTCACTATATCTGTTGTAAGATCGTAATACACACTTTAAGCTATACATTGTGAATGATATTTATTCATATTCAATCACTAGTACTACTTTTAGTGCAACATTTTATATATTCATTTTGTTTCAAAATTTATATATAGACAAATACATGTATCAATAATACTTGGTCACTATCATTCATTTATTTATTCAAAAGTAATCTCAGAAACAGTACGCCAGGTTTCTTAAAGCTCCTTAATCTAATTGGGCTAGGCAGAATATTTTCAGGGCATCATTTACTATTGATTTGGCGTTCGCTTTTCTGAGTCCACTGTGTCCTCCTAAATGCAATCAGATAGATCACATAGCTTGGATGAGTTGAGAATATTGGTAATGAGTTAGTTTGCTTTTTTCTAACCTTTTGATAGCAATTGCAAAATAAGTCAATACAGCAATTAATGTTACAATGCAATGTATTTCATAAATAGCAACATTTATACAATTTGCGTGTACAACATATCAACTGCTTAAGCATTTTTTTCAGTGTGTAATTGTATTACCACGGATTTCTCAATGTACATACAGATATACAACAATGGTTTCCTTGAACCTATGTAATGGTGTTTAGTTTATTTTCAATTGTTGATACAAATGATATGAGTGAAGTCGTTTCATGTTATTCACTTTTTATTCGATTATCCTTTTTCGCTTGTGTATATAAAGTAAACATGCCCAAAATGTCATCTTGTTATTTCATTTCAATTTTTGTAATATTTGATGGTAAATTTTTCAGCTTTTAAGATTTTGTTGACGGGTTTCTATGCTGTGCATTGCATTTTTCGCAATATGCTTACCCGTATTGTCGTAAGAACTTAATTCTTGTTAATTGAATAATGTTTTAATGTTTTGTTCAAACAAATAGAATTCATGTGAATTAAAATGTTAACATTGTATAAATCTATACAGTGTTTACATTTTAACAACGTTAGCGACATCCTGGGCATACAAATAGTGTTCCGAGAATTGGTCGTAACTAAATAATCCATCAATCTAATTAAAATCACATCCTAAAATGATCCACGCCTCACGAAGGCGTAGAAAGATCGTGCACTTAAGTCCGGTTGAGAATCCTTGAATGTGATACAGGAACACGATATTCGTTAATGTGTGCGGTGCTAAATTTTATCAGTCAGTAACATGATATCATAAAAAGTGGACCGAAAGTGCTGAAATTATCTCGTCAGTAATTAATTAATAACTATATATCTTACTACGTAAAATGTGCACTCATAAAACACGTGTCTTTTCAATAACAAAATTTTAAAAACATACACGGAAATATATTTTTTTCGAGCATTGAAACCCCTTATATTAACTGTATATAACTGACTATCTGAATTCGCACTTTCAATGAGTCTGTTAAAAAAAGATGTGTATTATAATTAATCAAAATTATAAATATATGCATATAAATATATATTTTCGAGTATAGAAATTTACTTATAAGAAATTTTGGACTCTAAACCTGGACTTCCTGGAGTAACATACGTGTGATGGCTGCTTACATCGCCATGAAACCCGCGTTAGCAATAACGCATGCTGTGGTTCTTAGTTTGGCATCAGTGGTCGGGACCTTCGGCAATATTCTTGTCATGTATGTGGTCGCCTCGAAAAAGATTTTTCGTAACGTGGAATCGACGTTCATCATAAACTTAGCCGTCTCGGACTTGTTCGTTACGGCAGTAGCCAATCCGATCAGCGTGCTAGGTAATTCATCTTATTAGGCACATCGTTGTTTCTGGTGGATTGCCATTAATTGCTGTATTAATCATTAAACTTGAGTATTAAAGTATTTGTGCTTACTTTTGATTAAAGAAACTCTAAAGTAGTTCTTTGTCGTCATACGTTTACTAAGTATGCAAGTGTGTGTAGTCAACTTAACAAATGATTAAAGATATGTGTATCAATAGGTCTATCATTATAATATGTAAATGTACACCAATCTCTAGTCAGTACTTAAAGTTAAACAGGCGTGTATTAATAACAGAGATATACATATAAACATATTTTTAATTTTAATTTTGACAATGTTCGCTCCAAACTAACTATTTTATTTGCTACAGACATTTACAAGATTTAGCTTTATTTTATTTGCTGAGATAACTATTGAAAGGGTCCATCAATTTAGTTGTGTGACAAATTACATCCTCTTAATATGGAAACGTGTTCAGAAGGTATTTGATTTTTATGATTCATCTATTGACGTAAACATGCTTTGTCCATCACCGATCATTATAGTGAGCAAATCAGCTTAATCCGGGGAAAACAGTTCCGCTTAAATGGATTGAAAATTGCTTCCGAAAATTGGGTGAAACGACAGTTCTATCTTATATATTATTGATAGACTTTTACTAAATGTTTGTCACGAGTTATGACACTAATACAAAAACTTTGATAGCTTATCTTTTTGAAAATTATTTTTTACATTGTAAAATCATTATCATCTATATTATATAATAAGGAATATTGAATTAGATTTTTAGTTTTCTCTCTTGACCCGGCATATTTGATTGGTACAGTTGCTGAGACGATATTTTGACAAACGAATCTTAACGACTGTCATCAGTCATAAAAAACAGGAATAGTAATTAATTATACCACTGCTTATAAATATGTTATCGTATGTTATTTTTATTTGCAGCCAAAATAGAAGGCGAGCAGTACATCGACAGTATACCGGGGCTATGTGTCGTGGTGGCCTCTCTTTGTACCATCTCCTGCGTGTCGTCATTGACAACAATCATGGTGATGAGCATCAAGAGATACGTGTACATCTGCGCCCCTAAATACAGGAACATATTTTCCAGTCGAAGTGCAATTTTGTATTGCGTTGCAATGTATGTTTTCGGCAGTTTCCTGTGCATTTTGAACCTATTTGGTGTTGGCGCCCATGGCTTTGACAAAAAGGAACATATGTGCATTTGGATCAGAATGGCTACGCATCCATATACCATAGTGTTTGCAGTTGTTATGGTATGGATTCCGGCTATTATAACAGGCGTTTTTTTTTTGCGAGTGTATCTCTATGTTCGTTCAAAAACCCGTGCCGTAGACCCAGGCAAGAACCATGACCGCACTCCCAATAAGTCCTCGCATGTAAACGTCGCCAAGTCGTTTATTATCATTTACCTGGTGTTTATTATTTGCTGGGCGCCCTACGCGCTTATCATTACGCTGGACTACGATAACACCTACCCGGAAGATCTTCACGTGTTTATTGCTGTGTTTGCGCATCTTCATCCATCTTTCACGTGGATCGTGTATTATGCGACAAATAAACGTTTTGCCTCTGCTTATCGAGAAATATTACAATCATGCAAACGCCATATTAATCAAATAAATTAATTGATAAATATAAGTGTTTACGTGCATCATATATATATGGCAAGAGCACAGGCGCTTGGTTGTTAAACGAATAAAAAATCCTTGTCCTATATATATAAATACACTCGCCATTTTCTATCGTAACGGAAGCCGAGTGGCGGGTCATTGGCTGGTTTCATTGTATACAATTATATGTTTGATTCCCGAAATCTACTAGAACGTAGCCCATGCATATAGGACCGGGTACGTCTTAAAATTATAATCAGTCAATGAACTTCCGTTACGGTAGAAAATGGGGAGTGAGATACCTTGCGCATAGGGAATAAGATTATTTTGTATTTGTTAAACTATAGTCCGACAACATTGACCTGGCACTCATGCATTTTTCGTTCGTTTCCGTACCTTATATCGGAAATATGTAAACAGGCGATCGCTCGTTACAGATTAAAATACGAAATGTGAGTTTAAATTTATTTAGCATACAATTCAAGACGTATAATTAAATGATCGAGAGGTTAAAGCAGTAGCTTTCGGATCGTGTGATTGTTCGAATCCGTTCTCGGTCTTAACTGTTTTTTTTAAATTTGTGTATAATGGTTTAACAAGCCTTTACACTTTTTTTCGCTTTATTGCTTACTTATTGATTTGAACAATAAATAAATTGAATAATATTTAAAATATAAAAATAACAAAAAAGACGATATGTATCCTACACATTAAACACATTAAAAGGCAAATATGTTGTTTCACAAAAAATGGACACCAATTACAGTTGCAACGTTTATTTCGTTTTTTAGCCCTGAAAACAACACACGATTGAAATGCTTATTTGAGTGCCAGGTCGATGTTGTCGGACTATACCAAGTGCCTATGGGCAAGAGTCGAGCGCATCGCTTGCTTTATAGTGTACTCACTTTACATTGTGCGTTTGAAGTATGGTATGTACTTAGTGTATGGAGTATGTGTGAACGGTAATTCTTGGTATTTTGTATAAATTACATGTATATATGTACAATGTAGTATATCGCTTACAGCAACACTTGATAAATAATATATAAAAGCAAATACCGGTACGGGAATCGATTCAAAATAAATATACTCGTAAAAGTACATTTACATGAATGCTCGTTGGTGGGAATAAAAGAGAGTTAATGCATGCTTTGAGCGATATAAGAGTTACCTCTCTTTGAGTCGTGAAAGGCTGCATATAAAAATGGAGGATACTTACTATAATAGCAATGGTAACAATGAGAAATTGAGCACACACTATTTAACAGCGAATAAAAAACACACACACACAAATTTAATTGTGTCTGAAAAATACCAGTAGACTATTAAAATAATTTAGCTCTAAATAGGGTTTTGCGATTTATATCGAACATCTGTGAAGGGCAACATCGAAGACCATCTGCGACTAGATGGGTCTACAGACCAGTCGGCGATCATCGACAACCAGTCGCCGACCCCTAACAACCTGTTAAAGATCTTTTAAAGACCATCAGCAACCACTGGTTGTCGGTGGTAGGGAGTTGGTCTTTAGTTGGTCGCAGGCTCTGTGTGACCGGCACTTAACCTAGGCTTAAAGGTCGCATTTCTCACTCGCATGGAGTCGTTTAACCTCAGAATTCGTTAGTAATTGACTAAAATGCTAGAAAAGTGCAATTGTGGTTAAAAAATTTTTTATAAAGGATGTGGTCAAATTGTGCGTGATGCAGACCTGTCTACAGGTTAAAAACAGATTTTTATCTCATAATATCGGTCATCTTTAAACATTTATGTCCAAAATGTTATACTCAAAATGCAGTTTACGTGCAATGTGCATATGATTTTAAAACAATAGAAATCCAGTGAAATGGCCCCTCACAGCAGCAAGTTATATTAATTCCCGCGCTTGCCCGGGCCTAATTATTGTACGCCTTAAATACTCAATTACGTTAGTTAACTATTTGCATCTTGTAGGTTAAAGGGCTGAGGGTATTACGATTTAATAGTTAAATATTTACCATTTGAATAACAATTACAATACATGCAAACATGTTTAACCTATCTTGTTATTGATAAAAATGCCAATTCTGGGTGTTTACAACAATGGTGTATCTTTATAATATATATATTGAAACAAACAGGTTTTTCGAGCGAAACACATACGAGTGTTGTCCTGAAAATTCGTAGGCTGTTTAAATATTATTATTTTCGGGTTATGAAAATGAATAATAACTACATAAATGAATAAAAGTACTTGTAAAGGGTTGTCTATGCTTTTATATTCGGCACAAGCAGGTGGTTGCCTGGCTCTTGTTTTAGGCCATAGTCGAAACCCACGGTATATATTTCGTTACCAGTACATTATATATACTGACCAAGAAGCATATTTGAGCTAACGTGGGTTCCGACGATGGTTTTAGGCATTGTGTGTATTAATGAAATTGTCTCTTAGAATTAATAAGACATGATACAAGAATACAAGTGCAGATGACAAACGTTACAACAAACGTTGAATCAGAATTCAGTACCATTTTAATTTGTTGCAGTGCATCATTATCTTTATAAACATACTTTAACTTAATATTCAAAATTTTCAAAGACCTTTTCACGTTCAACGTTGATTGTATATACATAAAGTTCACGTGTATAACTTATACAATAAGCAACTAAATAAATCGACAATAAATTGACATGAAGTAACGAACTAAATAATAAGTATCGATTTGTTTTGTTATTATTAAGCTTGAAAATGCTTAATAACTTATCCCATGTAACACATTTGCAGTAACAGCAGTAATCCACATAAAAATAATTAATTCATAAATTATATTTTTTTGAGATTACAAGATGTTATTTCCTTAAGCATGTATCCGCATGCAAACGTGTAAACATGGAAAGCTCAAGGGACATATTCTAATAGAATTACATTCATTTGTCTTATCAACTTATCAACGTGTTCCACGTGAGGACGCATTGAAGACTACGGGAGATTATAAGCATCTGTCTACGAGATATGGCCATAGTGTCCGTCAAATGAAGTTGAAAGTGACAATGACAATCGTATGTAATCAATATAATCGGAATTACAAATGATAATTAACTAATGTGAAACGCGCATTAACAAAAATACGTGTGTTATTAATTAGCGATAATAAATAATGATACGTTTCTAGCAGTTTAATATCTCGAGCTTTTATATTAACCTTTAAAGATTTATAAACTCGAAATCGGACTCCTTGAACGCGCAGTAACAAAAAAACGAGAATTATTATTAAACAGAATTCAACAGAAATATATACAGGTGTATATTTTTGAGTGTTAAAAAAACTTTGAAATAATATTTGTAAACTCTAAATAGGACTACGTGAACTGTAACACATACATGTATTTTATATATAAATATATATACGAGTACATGTAAATATATATTTTGAGTGATGTAATTCACATATAGGAATTCGTGAACTCTAAGTCTGACTACAAGGAATATCATGCCTGCAATGGCTGTGTACATTGCCATGAAACCCGCGTTGGCAATAGCATACGCGGTGGTTCTTAGTTTGGCATCAGTGATAGGGACCTTTGGCAATATTCTTGTGTTGTATGTGGTCGCCTCGAAAAAGATTTTACGTAACGTGGAATCGACGTTCATCTTTAACCTTGCCGTCTCAGACTTGTACGTTACGGCAGTAGCAAATCCAATCAGTGTCAGGTAAGTCATCTTTTTGAACACGTCTTGGTTTATGATAGATTGTTTCTGGTGGATTGTTTCTGGTAAACTGTGTCTGGTGGATTGTTTCTGGTAAACTATGTCTGGTGGATTGTTTCTGGTGGATAGTTTCTGGTGGATTGTGTCTGGTGGATTGTTTCTGGTGGATTGTTCTGGTGGATTGTGTCTGGTGGATTGTTTCAGGTGGATAGTTTCTGGTGGATTGTGTCTGGTGGATTGTTTCTGTGGGATTGTTTCTGACGGATTGTTTCTGGTGGATTGTGTCTGGAGGATTGTGTCTGGCGTATTGTGTCTTGTGGATTGTGTCTGGGGGATAGTTTCTGGTTGATTGTGTTTGGTGGATTGTTTGTGGTGGATTGTGTCTAGTGGATTGCGGCTGGAGGATTTTGTGTGGCAGATTGTTTCTGGAAGATTGTTTGTGGTGGATTGTTTCAGGTGGATTGTTTCTGGTGGATTGTTTCTGGCGGATTGTTTCTGGTAGATTGTGTATGGAGGACTGTGTCTGGTAGATTTTGTCTGGTGGATTGTTTCTGGTGGATTGTTTCTGGTGGATTGTTTCTGGTGGATTGTGTCTGGAGGATAGTTTCTGGTGGATTGTTTCTGGTGGATTGTGTTTGGAGGAATGTGTCTGGCAGATTGTTTCTGGAAAATTGTTTGCGGTGGATTGTTTCAGGTGGATGGTTTCTGGTGGATTGTTTCTGGTGGATTGTGTTTGGAGGATTTTGTCTGGTGGAATGTGTCTGGTGGATTGTGTCTAGTGGATTATTTCTTGTGGATTGTTTCTGGTGGATTCTTTCTGGTGGATTATGTTTGGTGGATTGTGTCTGGTGGATTGTTTCTTGTGAATTGTGTTTAGTGGATTGTGTCTGATGAATTGTGTCCTGTGGACTGTGTCTAGTGGATTGGTTCCGGTGGATTGTGTTTGGTGGATTGTGTCTTGTGGATTGTTTCTTATGGATTGTTTCTGGTGGATTGTTTCTGGTGGATTGTTTCTGGTGGATTCTGTCTGGTGGATTGTTTGTGGTAGATTTTGTCTGGTGGATTGTTTCTGGTGGATTGTTTATGGTGGATTGTGTTTGGTGGATTGTTTCTGGTGGATTGTTTCTGGTGGATTATTTCTGGTGGGTGGTTTCTGTCGGATTGTTTCTGGTGGATTCTGTTTGTTGGATTGTGTCTGGTGGATTGTTTCTGGTGGATATTTTCTGGTGGATTGTTTCTGGTGGATTGCGTCTGGTGGATTATTTCTGGTGGATTGTTTCTGGTGGATTGTGTCTAGTGGAATGTGTCTTGTGGATTGTTTTTGATGGATTGTGTCTGGTGGATTGTTATTGGTGATAGTTTCTGATGGATTGTGTCTGGAGGATTGTGTCTGGCAGATTGTTTCTGGCAGATTGTTTGTGGTGGATTGTTTCAGGAGGATTGTTTCTGGTGGATTGTTTCTGGTGGATTGTGTCTGGAGGATTGTGTCTGGTGGATTGTGTCTGGTGGATTGTTTCCGGTGGATCGTGTCTGGAGGATTTTGTCTGGCCGATTGTTTCTAGTGGATTGTTTGTGATGGATTGTTTGAAGTGGATTGTTTCAGGTGGATTGTTTCTGGTAGATTGTGTCTGGATGATTGTGTCTGGTGGATTGTTTCGGTGGATTGTTTCAGGTGGATTGTTTATGATGGATTGTTTCTGGTGGATTATGTTTGGTGGATTGCGTCTGGTGGATTGTTTCTGGTGGATTGTGTCTAGTGGGTTGTGTCTGGTGGATTGTTTCTTGTGGATTGTGTCAAGCGGATTGGTTCTGGTGGATTGTTTCTGGTGGATTGTGTCTGGTGGATTGTTTCTTGTGGATTGTTTCTGGCGGATTGTGTCTGTTGGTTTTTTGCTGGTGGATTGTTTCTTGTGGATTGTGTCTGGTGGATTGTTTCTGGTGGATTGTTTATGGTGGATTGTGTCTGTTGTTTTTTTTATGATGGATTGTTTCTTGTGGATTGTTTCTGGTGGATTGTTTTTATTGGATTCTGTCTGGTGGATTGTTTGTGGTGGATTGTGTTTGGTGGATTGTGTTTGGGGGATTGTTTCTGGTTCATTGTTTCTGGTGGATTGATTTTGGTTGATTGTTTCTGGTGGATTGTTTCTGGCGGATTGTTTCTGGTGGATTGTGTCTGGCGGATTGTGTCTAGCGGGTTGTTTCTGGTGGATTGTTTCTGGTGGATTTTGTATGGAGAATTGTTTCTGGTGGATTGTGTCTGGTGGACTGTTTCTGGTATATTCTGTTAGGTGGATTGTTTCTTGTCGATTGTTTCTGATGGATTGTTTCTGATGGATTGTTTCTGTCGGATTGTGTTTGGTGGATTGTGTCTGGTGGATTGTTTCTGGTGGATTCTGTTTTGTGGATTGTGTCAGGCGGATTGTTTCTGGTGGATTGTGTTTGGTGGATTGTGTCTGGTGGATTGTTTGTGGTGGATTGTGTATAGTGGATTGTGTCTGGTGGATTGTGTCTAGTGCATTGTGTCTGGTGGATTGTTTCTTGTGGAATGTGTCTGGTGGATTGTTTCTTGTGGATTGTTTCTGTTGGATTGTTTCTTGTGGATTGTTTCTGGTGGATTTTGTCTGGTGAATTGTTTCTGGTGGATCACCATTAAATTGCTCTATTGCTTATTGAATGCTAAAAGGTTTGGGTTTACTTATGAGCGAAAAAAAACAATGTGAAAGTTTTTGTGCAAGTGGTTATTAAGCACAAGGAGAGCGGGATTAATATTTTAAATAGAAACTGGGTGCAAAATTTGTGGGTATATTAACATTTTATCTGATAGTGGAAATACATCCTTTTGTTTAAAATATTATAAAATTGTTGTTTGGACCAACAGTATATGGATACACTGTGTTTCTACTATCTTAAAATTCAAGTGGAATTCAATTGGATTGCTTCTTTAACCATAGGCAATAACATAGCCATATATAGAATTATTGAAGGTGTACACTTCGATAAGAAGAACTATAAATTTAACCTTACCAAAACATTACATAAAACTCTGTTTAAATGGTTTTATCATAACTGCATTATAATTGTTCAATATCCAGTCTATACATAACGTTATGAAAATAACACGAAAACACCATATTATATTAATAATAGAAGGTATATTATAAAAATAACCCCTGTTATCATCATAAACTTATGAGTCGATTTGCTATTGTCCAAGTCTTTTTTATATTATATAGTTTTAGCTTTTATAACTCATACTGAGGTATATAAGAAATAAATCTAGTTACGAGACAGATTACATCCTGGAAGTATTGAGGCAGTCTTGGAAAATGTTTAAACTCCATTGGTCTTCTATTGAACGCAAACATGCTCTTTCCATCACGTATCGTTATATAGAGCAATTAATCTCCATCAAGAGAAGGCAGTTCCGCTGATATGGGTTGATAGCTTCCGATAATTGCGTACAAGAACAGTGGTTTCTTGGTGGACGTTTACGGTTTGTGCGTCACCAGATATAACAATATCAAAGAACTTTGATACCGTACCCCGCGGTACAAGTGTATGGTTATTAAATGTTATGAACGTTTCTGTAAAGAAAGTTTATTAAATGCGGTTTAATAACATACATGTACTTATTTACTTATTCATCTAGTGGTGCTGGTTACTGAATAATTATGCCCCACCCCCCCTTCGAAGAAGTGGGTGTATATTGCTTTGCATCTGTCGGCCGGTCGGAAGGTCGGTCTGTCCGTAGACCATTTCGTTTCCGCACGATATCTACAGAACGCTTTGACCTACGATCATTTCAGTTGGTATGCTGGTTACTTGGGAGGAAAGGAAGATGCCTATTCATTTTGAGGTCAACAGGTCAAGGTCACCGTTGCTAAAAATAGAAAAACGGTTTCCGTTCAATAACTTGAGAACGCATCGAGATATTTTAATGAAACTTCATACATAGATACCTTATATTGAGACCTCGCTTGTGATTGCATATGGGATGGGTGTGGTCAAGGTCAAGGTCAACGTTACTAAAAATAGAAAAACGGTTTCCGCTCAATAACTTGAGAACGCATCGAGATATTTTAATGAAACTTCATACATAGATACCTTATATTGAGACCTCGCTTGGGATTGCATATGGGGTGGGTGGGGTCAAGGTCACCGTTACTAAAAATAGAAAAACGGTCTCCGCTCAATAACTGGAGAACGCATCGAGATATTTTAATGAAACTTCATACATAGATACCTTTATATCGAGACCTCGCTTGGGATTGCATATGGGGTGGGTGGGGTCAAGGTAAAGGTCACAGTTACTAAAAATAGAAAAAACGGTTTCCGTTCAATAACTTGAAAACGCATCGAGATATTTTAATGAAACTTCATACATATATACCTTATATGGAGATCTCGCTTGGGATTGCAAATGGGGGGAGTGGGGTCAAGATCACCGTTACTAAAAATAAAAAAAACGGTTTCCGCTCAATAACTTTAGATTCCATAAAGATATTTATATGAAACTTTATACGTAGATACCATATATCGAGACTTCGCTTGGGATTGCATATGGGGTGGGTGGGGTCAAGATCAAGGTCACCATAACTAAAAATATAAAAACGGTTTCTGCTCAATAACTTGAGAACGCATCGAGATATTTTAATGAAACTTCATACATATATACATGATATCGAAGCCTTGCTTGAGATTGCATATGGGGTGGGTGTGGTCAAGGTCAAGGTGAAAGTTACTAAAAATAGCAAATGGTTTCCGCTTTATAACTTGACAACGCATCAAGATATTTTAATGAAACTTCATACATAGATATCTTGTATTGAGACCTCTCTTGGGATTGCATATGTGGTGGGTGGGATCAAGGTCAAGGTCACCGTTACTAAAAATAGAAAAACAGTTTTCACTCAATAACTTGACAAGCATTGAGATATTTTAATGAAAATTCATACATAGATACCTTATATTAGGACCTCCCTTGGGATTGCATATAGGGTGGGTGGGGTCAAGGTCACCGTTGCTAAAAATAGAAAAAACGGTTTCCGCTCAATAACTTGAGAACGCATCGAGATATTTTAATGAAACTTCATACATAGATACCTTATGTTGAAACATTTCTTGAGATTTCATATGGAGTGGGTGGGGTCAAGGTCACCATTACTTAAAATAGAAAAACGGTTTCCGCTCAATAATTGAGAACGCATGGCGATTGTTTAATGAAACTTCATACATAGATACCATATATCGAGACCTCGCTTGGGATTGCATATATAGATATATGGTGGGAAAGGTCTAGGTCTCCATAACTAAAATAGAAAAATGGTTTCCGCTCAATAACTTTAGAATGCATCAAGATATTTGAATGAAACTTAATACATAGATACCTTGTATTTAGACCACGCTTGGGATTGCATATGGGGTGGGTGAGATCGAGGTCTAGGTCAATGTTACTAAAAATACAAAAACGGTTTCTGCTCAATAATTATGCCCCCCTTCGAAGAAGTGGGGGTATATTGCTTTGCATCTGTCCGTCGGTCGGATAGTCGGTCGGTCTGTCCGTAGACCATTTCGTTTCCACACGATATCTAGAGAACGCTTTGACCTACGATCATTTCAGTTGGTATGCTGGTTACTTGGGAGGAAAGGAAGACGCCTATTGATTTTGAGGTCAACAGGTCAAAGGTCAAGGACACAGGGGCTTGTAACATGAAATTCGTTTCCGCATGATATCTAGAGAACGCTTTGACCTATGATCATTTAAGTTTGTATGCTGGATACTTGGGAGAAAAGGAAAACGCCTATCAATTTTGATGTCAACAGGTCAAAGTTCAAGGTGACAGAGGTTTGTAACATGAAAACTGTTTCCTCCTTAGACCATTTTGTTTCCGCAGGATATCTAGAGATGTTTTGGCCTATTTGATGTTTAAATCAAGCAGAAAACAGGTATTCTTATATAATAGACTGTACAAATAAATCCATAATTATACTCTATCTTTCTTCCAGCTTTATATTTACTTTCTAAAGCATCAACTTTAATTTCCTCCCCATGTGTTAATGTGCACATAAAATATTAAACACATTTCTTAACAATTGCACATATTCACGACTTGGCTGCAAGTCGGGGGCATACATGTTTTACAAACATCTCTTGTTTGAATCATAGCTGTAATTTGATTTTCAGATTTTCTTTCTAGAACTAGTATTTATATTTGATATATTAAATTTGATACGATATTTTGACAAATAAATCTATCGCATAGCTTCAGCTTTACACAGTGGCTGATTTAAAATCCTCGTGTTTCATAGAAGCTGCTTCTTATATTCTAATTACCCAAGTCCTTATTTTGAAGATAACAGCAAATTGCCACCTTAGAATGAAAAGGGCCTATCTGCTTCTGTATCACATTCTAAAGTGGCGAAATTTAATTGGATATATTGGAATATTCTTATCAGTGTTTTGTTTTTTATTTCTTTAATTGTTCTCGCACCGCAACAAAATGTCTTAACAATATCATCATCAATAGTATTAGTTTCTTAAAAATACCGTTGTATTTAATTTGAAATTCATGGGTTATGCTAATTTATTTCAGCCAAGGTAGCAGGCGAGCAGTACATCGACAGTATACCGGGGCTATGTGTCGTGGTTGCCTCTATTTGTACCATCACCTGCGTGTCGTCATTGACAACAATCATGGTGATGAGCATCAACAGATACGTGTACATCTGCGCCCCGAGATACAGGAAGATATTTTCAAATCGGAATGCAATTTTATATTGCTTTGCTATGTATATTTGCGGAAGTTTTCTGTGTATTTTGAACCTATTTGGTGTTGGTGAACATGGCTTTGACAAAAAAGGACATATGTGTATTTGGGATAGAATGGCTACGCATCCATATACAATAGTGTTTTCAGTCGTAATGGTATGGATTCCTGCTATTATTACAGGAGGTTTTTTTTTACGTGTGTTCTGCTACGTGCGTACTAAAACCCGTGTCGTAGTCCCAGGCTCGAACAGAGAACGGACGCCCATTAATTCCACACATGTAAACGTCGCCAAGTCGTTTATTATCATCTATCTGGTGTTTATCATTTGCTGGGCGCCATACGCGCTGGTCATCATGCTAGACTACGATAACTCCTATCCGGAAGATCTTCACGTGTTTGTTACGGTGTTGCGTACCTTCATCCATCATTTTCTTGGATCGTGTATTATGCGACAAATAAACGATTTGCTTCTGCTTACCAAGAATTATTGCAATCATGCAAACGCCATATCAATCAGATAATTAATTGATATAAATTATTGTTTACGTGCGTCATATAGATATGGCAAGAGTCGAGTAAATCGCTTGCTTTTTACCTTACATAGTACATTATTGGCACCTCAGAGCATGTACTCATATACATAATTAAAATATGCATAAAAAATAAAAAACAAATCAACATATATTTCAATAGCCATTTTCAGAGCTATATGAATTACATGCTTATTTCGTTTTGCATATTGAACAATAAAAACCGCTTTGCTTGTGTGTGTGTTTTAAATTTTAAATAGTTCTCAGTGTTCGTTTATGCCTCTTTCTATAAATTTATTGTTTGATTGTTTCACCCTATACTTTCTGGTAAAAGAGCGAACTTTATTTTGAAAATAATATATTTGCATATAAAATACTTTTCAAATCTAAGTTCTTCATCAAGCGAACGTGGCATTGTGTGTTTATACATGCCATGCATTTTGTTTACCTAGACCGTTTCAAGATGGTGACCAAAGTTTTAATCATATTTGTGTTTTGTGCTTGTTTTTCCTATGTGCTATGATGTATTAATTAGCATTTAGTCACTTGTCTGAAAATGATCAAACATGATGTAAATGAGAGTTTCTCTCCAGCGGATGCTGCTGGTACTTCATCTTTTGAATAAGGAGAAATAATGGAAAAAGACATCGTAAAAATACAGCAAACTGTACGTGTTTATGTTCTACTGTATGTGTTTTCCTGAATGACCGCCGTTATTAATTATTGATTGTTTCTCATTTATTCTGTAGTATGCCGCTTTCAGCACCTTTTGATAAATAATACTAACTGATCACTCCTGGTAGCAGGATGAATACACGAATCGACTCGAATACTCATAAAATAAAAAGTGCAGCTGAATGATCATGTTTTTGCAAGTCGGCTTTTTGTTGGTAGGCATTAATGGGACGTAATGGCTCTTGTTGATTTCCTTATTGAAATAATTAAGAGTTACCTCTCTTTGTGGCGTGAATGGCTGCATATTACAATGGGGGATATTACCTATAATGTTTGGTAACTAGGTTGTCATTCATTACCAGCACAATTGTAAGAGAAATTGAGCACACCATATATATAATAGCCGATACAAACATAGCAAATAAATCAGGCATGAAAACTACGAGTAGAAAATTTAGGTTCGACCTTCAGTAATGTATAATTGACATACATCTACAGCACGTATAGAAATTTGTATTGAACATATTTGAGGTGCACAATATCAAATATTGTGATTTCATGGTCATCATTAATCTATAACAATGTCAAAGTGAACTTGGCCTTTAGAACTGTCAATAAAATCACTTTAAGTGTTTTAACAATAGAGAATTTTTGCGATATCTAAATTAGAATACAATGCATTTAATGTAATTATATTTGTAGTCGATGTCATTACAATAAGCCTGTCATCGAAACTATACAATTAGTGACAACGTAAGGAAATTCAAATATACTCCATTTCTTGTTATACCTATAATTACACATAACTTCAGAGCGGATAATGTAACTATAAATACAGTGACACCATAAGGACATAAAATAGTTAGATCTATATAATCGAGTACATATCTCGTTGAACCTATAGATCGGAAACCAGTTGAAATAGTGGAAAGGTAAAGGGGAAAAGTTCAGAAAAAAAACGGCATTGCTTATCTCTAAATGTTTATTAATATCTAAGTGAGAGTGTAAGGATAACAGAAGTATATAGGAGAAAACACATAGCAGTATAAAAATCATAACCAGTAGTATAATATCTAAACAATGGTAAAATATCGGTAAACAAAAGAAACACATGTAAGTCAACGCAAGAAGGTGTTTCTAATGTGTTAAAAACTTAAAATAACAATAAAACTATTAACAGCTTGAGGATATTACAGCAAATCATTTATTGCAAACTATGCTAGCCAAGGTGATGAAATCTTTTGGCAATTGTGATATGTTTCCATTTTAGAATAAACATCATAAATGTATTTATGTTCGACCTATAAAACGACAACTTTGCAAGACTGTATGAAACTTTTGGCTGATTAAACATGATCCATTTCTTTTGCAAAACAATGTGTCTTGAAAAAAAGAGTTGAAAAACAAATCCCAAGAGACATGTACTGAAATATTGAATGTAAAGCATCAGTTTTTATGATTGTAAAACCTGTTAAATAATGTTCTGGATAAAACAATAACAACACTATCATGTTTGTTAATAAGTAGGTCGTATGCATAAGTAAATATATAAAATTTGTAAATTTAAAGAAGAAACGGTAGAAGTAAAAGTTCAGTCCCCATCAATGTCAAATCTGATTAACAAAAAAAAGCCAAAATTCGTTTAAAAGTCAGACGATATCAATTTGTAACGCAAATGCCCCAAATGAATCAGAGATATAATACAACAGCTGTGAAAATCTGCTGCAAATGCATGTCGGCAGTACAATGCCATTGCAAACTGTAATTTATTGAAAAGCGTAAGACTAAGCCATACAATTTCTATTACACTAAAAGCCATACCCCATACTACAAACAAATCCCTCTATTCAGACTGACAATACACAAACACAGCTAGATGAGCAACGGTTCAACATGACCAAATGTGAAGTACATAAATTAACAAAAAACATGAACAGAAATATATAAACAACTGGCTACAAAAAATAAACGATGTCTAATACATGTTAAGAAGTCATTTTTACATACAAATACATTATGGTGCAATTGTCTTTACAAGCAATACACAAACACGGGTTATAAAGCATTGCACTGTCTAATCTACATAATAAAATAATAAAACATCTCAATACAGCAACTATGTATTGATATCCTTTAACTTAGCAATTCTCTAACAAATTATCTTGCAAAGATTCTAGAAATTGTAGAATTTAAATCCAAAGACTTGTCAAGTTGATCAAGAAAGCAATTTGACCTTGATTACTAAACAACTAATCTAGCAAATCGTTTTTGACTGCAGACTTGAGTAGGCAAAACACACCTACTGACTGAAATTAACAACTAAACATTAGTGGTTTGTTCTAGCAAATGGAGGGATTGCATAATTATCTTAACTGGCAAAGTATTCAGTTTTGTTATGCAAACATTACAATTATTCAGATCTACATATATGCATTCAAAACAAGGTAAATTAACAACGCTCAGGATTGTACAATATAAAGAATTATACAATTTTCAGATCATTTATCTTAGCGATGTGTAGGCAATCGCTTAACAATCAATCATGTCTTACCGGCATGTTTAGGCCATCATTTAAAATGCATATTTATTTTATCAGTTTGTCTCAAATAATAAAATCATGATTTTGCTGTGAACAACTGTTAAAACAATTTTACAAGTAACAACACGTGTAGAAATTAATAAATAATACATAACAACATTAACAATTGTAAAATAACAGTAAATGATTAATTGATTATGACAACAAATAACTGCTAACAATATATATTTATATTTTGATTGAATTACATTTTGTGATCTTCGGACAGAAAATTCAGAAAACAACATACGACTCAGATTGTCTAGGATTGCAACATCTTCAGCAAATAAATAAGTTTTATACACAACAATATAACAATATTTTGTGAATGAATTTTAGCATCAAAATCCCAGCTTAGGCCTAGCATATAAACTAGTCATAAAAATAATGGTATTTTATTCAGAGTTGGACCGATAAGAACAAAAAATCATAAGATCCCTGAAATAATTGATATAAATGCAGCAATTTTAGTTCGTGGAAGAAACTGACCTCAAAATTATGGCAATGATTTTGACAGAAGAATTTTTTATGATATTGTTATCAATTGATAATGCATATTCCTCCCAGTTTACATTTTCCAACAAAAAATAAATCTTTAGTTCAATGATTTTTTTTAGAGGGTGACCTTGAAATATGTGTTTATATTACTGGTACCCGTTTGGAACAGTGCAAGTATGTTTGTACTTGATTAAATAAGTCATTTCAGATTACAACAAAATTATTTCCAATAAAAACATGGTATGTGCACAAAATATTGTATTTTGTCCATAATATTAAGGTTTAAACCCATGACTTATAATAGGTTCTAAACATCAGATGTCTTTGTTTAGAAAAAAAGTAAAATATGAACATTTACTATGGTTTAGATGAGCTTTATTATATAACTTATTGCTGTGAAAAACCTAAATGAGAAAAGCTTTCTTTCCTGTGGAAGCTGACTTAACAACAATGCTAATTGTTGCAAGAAAAGTGACACTAGTATATAACTGAGCTAAAACTTCCAAACTACTTAAGCCAGGGATGTGATCTTAGAGACACATCAGGGGAGGAAACTCCTGTACCCCCTCAAAGTGCGCAACAAAACTACCATAAATTGAATTTTAATTTCGTAAAGTGAGCCTGCAAATTAACGCTTTGTTTGACTATAAAATCTAGCATTAAAAAGACGACATCACCTAAAAACAGGGAGAATCTCATCCCTGATAAGCATATCAAGTCTTATTAATTAAATGTGATAGTCCCTCAGTCATTTGTGGTTGTGGGGTTTGATTCTGGACTTGCTCGGTCACTCAGTGGTTTGTGACATCACGGGTGCTGGACACTCTGCTTGCTGTTGAACGGGTGGGGAG
Organism: Congeria kusceri; assembly: GCA_027627225.1. Lineage (NCBI taxonomy): Eukaryota > Metazoa > Mollusca > Bivalvia > Myida > Dreissenidae > Congeria > Congeria kusceri. The sequence goes on from CM051035.1 coordinate 7,471,991, forward strand.
GGCTGAGGGGCTGGCCATGCCTCCATGGGCATCTGAGGTTTCGGGGCAGATGGGGGGTGGGGCGCAAACACTGTCGTCTGGGTGGCAGGAGGGACAACAGGGCGTGTTGATGTCGATGTGGAGTCAGATTGAACTGGCTTAGGCTTTGCGGAAACCCACGTCAAGCATGACGCGACAGACTCACGCCCCTTGTTCACTGCGGTCATAGCCCGGTCTTTTCTGTTCAGCAAACTAAGCTTCAATGCTTCATTGTTCATAGCGTCTATAGTACACCTGTTAGGGGCTCCAGAACCATGAGCGTATCTATAGGATGTTGTGGGTACTCCTTCGAACGATGTTTTAGGTCGTTCTATATAGATCTGCTTTTTAGTTTGCGAAAAGTCTTGGTTGTATGTCGATGCCAATGGTCGTTGTGTTTTCTCAATATATTCTCGCTCAGGCATCCATGCCATGAAGTCGTTTTTGAAATGGTATGTGCTGTTGGGGACCCTACGGCGTCCTAAACCCTGCAATTAAACCATATGGTATGTTTAGCCAGTAGATTGGTAAATTAGTAAAAAAATTCCCTTGCGTTTTTACCTTATATAGCAGGGGTAGAGCATAGGTCTCATCCCGAAGCAAAATTTCTGAAAAATCATGCAATTTTCCCCAAAAGCTGACTTAACACCTGGATTTCCCCTTTAACAAATGTGTTGCAATAATATTCTGCAAATTCTTGGGCCTGGGCCAATCATCGGTCTCTGAAAAAAAGCCCAGTTCGCATTTTTCTTTGATAAATCATACCATATACTAAGTGTTTTACTGGCAGATTCATCAATTGATTTCTAGTTGTTTTTACACATTCGCTTTCATTACGACAGAAACAGAATACGTTTTACATAGTAAACCAAATGACCAACCTGCTGAAAAATTAACGCATCATTGAGGAAAGCTTCACGGTTGTCATGATGTGAGAACACATGTCTTCTGGTTGGCTCCTGCAAATACAAGACTTGATATTATGTGACTAATTCAAACAGAAGTATTGTTTAAAGTACATTCTTATGAAGAAAAGTTTAAACATATCTCAAATACATGGTTTGCTCTTGGAAATAAAATAACTGCAATTACATCACACAGGGTTCATACAAACTGATGAAACCAAAATTCCATGATTTGTTCATGATACAGCCCGAACATACAGAAGTCAAAACAGTACACTGATATCTACATTTTCTTTGATCTACATAATACAAATTCTGTTTCTAGGCAAATTCGCACCCTTGTATTCGAAAATAGAATTGCTTGTAGCACTGCAATACATGTCTGTACATCATTACGCTCTTGATTTTTATTTTTTGTTTGAAAAATATTTCAATGGATTTGATCATTTAAAATTGTTTACGGGCAGAGTCAAGCATAATTTTCACATTTCCATGATAATTTTTGAAAATTCCATGATTTTTCCATGATAAAATCCAAATTATGAAGATTCCATGATGTTTCCAGACAAAACTCATTTTCCATGACTTTTCTCAATCTGTACGAACTCTTTTTTTTTTTTTTTTTTTTTTTTGTTATGTAGCTTTTATTCACCTCCATACATTACAATTTGTATTGTTAGTTTACATGTTAATTTGTTAGTATATAATAGAGCTCCTTTAACATTTCGTTCAAATTGCTTGACATATTACTGGTATTGCTATAATAGAGGTAGATAAAATCCATGCATAACATTATACAGACACAACCACACATTTCACACACACAAACACATACACAAATGAAATGATAGGATAGAGACAAAAGTTTGGACTTCCGACAGATATAAATCAATCATAGACAAACAAATGACCATGGTATTAGATATTTTAAGCAAACAACACAGTTTACAATAAGATTATGCTATTGGTCAACAAATAGTTTTACAATTGCCCAGTTATGCAGTTCCTTTTCTTGACATTTTGTATTAGCTTGAATTTCCCATGCTAAGCAAAGATTATTCTTCAGCCCTCTTATTGAGGGTAATAATCCCTTTCTCTTGCATACAAATATATATTTTTTCATTTCTATGATAAGAATATTTATATCAGTCATGTTAATGTTTGTACTCCCAAATAACATTGTTTGACAGGAAATTTCAGTATATTTTTGCACATTATGTGACCCTAAGAATTCAATAACATAATCTACAATTCTCTTTGTAGAATTGCATTCCCAGAAAATATGTAATATAGTTTCCTCATTTTCATTACAAAAAGAACATAAATTGTCATTAACAATGTTCATTTTATATAGCAAGGATTTGGTTCCTAAGATTCTGTGAACAATTCTTGTCTGGAACCACTGAGTGTATGTATCTCTAGATATATTAAAAACAAGTGTATGCACTTTTGTCCATTCAATGTTATTAAATAGTGTATTCCATTTTGAGTGACAAGTTGGTACATCTTTGTTATAAGTAAAACATTTATAAACAATTTTGTTTTGATTATGCATCAATACTATGTTATTCAAGTAAAATGATATAAATGCACATTGCATATTTGGCTTTTTTATAACTGGGAAGCCTGACAATTTGATAAATGCCCTCACAGTTCTGATTAAACCTTCATAAAATATGAAGTTAATTTTAACACCAATAAGATTTTCTACTACAGATTGTTCTAAAAACTGTCCAGAAGTGCATACTATATCTCTTACATATCTAATTCCCCTGTCATACATATTTTTATTATATACTCTATTTGTACCTATCTTAAAATTGTGGTTATAAAATAGAGGCATATCAAGGATATCTTCACACTTACTAACAATTTGTTTATTAATATAATATATATAACATGTAAGTACATCTCTCCAAAAACAATTTTTTAAACTTTTCATAATTTTTTCAATGTAATCTTTTCCTACATTCAACATTTTCTTCACATCAAACATAGAATATACCAGTTGGAAACATTTTCCATTACATGATACAATTTTCCTTAACCATGTCATTTTCATGGTTTTTTCAAAAGCATATATATCAGTCGCACCAACTCCTCCATCATCATATGATTTAATCGCAATAGTATGTTTAATTTTTGCAGGTCCATCCCATACAAAATTATAAAACAGGCTGTGTATCTGTTTTAATACTTTTTCCCCTGGACTAGGAAGAGCTATAAACAGGTGTGTAAAAAGAGGAAGTAAGAGTGATTTAACAACAGTTATCTTTCCTAGGGGTGTTAAAGTTCTTCTGTTCCAAAAATTTATAACATTATGCAGCTTTCTAAGTTTACTGGAGAAGTTCATGTCAATCTTTTTTTTTAAATCAACATCAAATAATATTCCTAAAACTTTGAAGTTTGTTGTGCCCCAGACTAGTTTATACTTAGTTTTTATTGATTGTGTGCTGAACTTTTTGGAGCCAATCCATACAAGATTTGTTTTGTCATAGTTGATTTTTAATCCAGAACATAAGGCAAAGTTATTTAAAAGATCAAGGGTAGCATTGAGGGAAACATCTGTGCCATCTAAAAAGAGAGATGTATCATCAGCAAACTGAGAAATTTTATATTCAATATTTTCAATCTCTATTCCTTTAATTGCATTACAATTTCTTATTTTAATTGCCAAAATTTCAGCACAGAGAATAAAAATATAGGAACTTATTGTGTCTCCTTGTCGGCAACCTCTTTCTATTGTAATAAACTCTGATAAAAACCCATTGATTTGAATTGATGTCATGGTATTATATAGGAAAAGGGAAATCCATTTTTTGAATGCTATACCAAAATTAAAATAATCTAATGTTTTTTCTATGAAATCAAACTCAAGGGTATCGAACGCCTTTTCAAAGTCGATGGTCATCAAGAGTCCAGGGATATTGTTATCTTCTGTATATTTCATAATATCATATAATAGTCTGGTATTCTCACCAATATATCTGCCTTTAATAAATCCTGTCTGATCTTTAGAAATTAAGGTATCAAGGACAGTTTTTAATCTGTTAGCAATAGTCCCAGATGCAAGCTTGTAAATGACATTTAAAAGTGTTAATGGTCTTAGGTTTTTTTAAAAATGTCTGGGTTTATTATCTTTAGGTATACATGTGATTATACCTTGTTTTTGAGTAACTGACATGGTTCCAGAGGTAAAAGCATAGTTGAGGCTTCTTACTATAAAGTGGCCTAAATCTTTCCAAAAAACTTTAAAAAATTCTGCTGTAAAACCATCTGATCCAGGGCTTTTATCATGTTTCATATTTTTTAAAGTAATTGATATTTCCTTAAGTGTTAGTATGCCTTCTAATGATTGAGATTGTGCATTACTCAATTTAATAGTGTGTATGCCTTTAAGGTCATCATGTACATTGTAAGAGTCATTGGAAACAGACTTTGTATACAATTTTTTATAAAAATTGGCAGCTTCTTTTAAAATACCATGATTGTCAAGTAGCCGTTGACCTTCATCATTTTCAATAAAGGGGATGTTTTTACTAGAAGCATATTGAGTTTCTAAGTTACAAAAGTATTTTGAGGGTTTTTCGCCTTCATCAATCCATTTTGCCCTAGCTCTAATGAAAGCACCTTTCATTTTCATGTTCCGTATGTTTAAGAGTTCTTGATGCAATAGATTGAGCTCTTCTATGTTTTCATTTGTTAATTTTTTAGCAATGTCTTCAATTGCTTTTAAAATATAATCTTCTCTTTCTTTTCTCTTTTTGGATTTGAAGCTTGAATATGATATGGTTTTACCTCTGATTTCCATTAATAAAGTTTCTAAAAACAATTTATCATTGATAGTAAACTGTATTAAGTCATTTTCTATAGAATTAAGATATTCAATATTATAAACAGGTAAGACATATTGCTGCTTAACTTCTTCAATTTTCTGTTTTATACAATGAAGATATTCCAAGTCATAAAGTAACGAGTTATTAAATTTCCACAGCCCTTTACCATGTTCTATTTTGCTAAAATTCAATTCCAAAGTAATAGGGGAGTGTCTGATCTGTAACTTGCGTGTATGTCCGATTTCCTAATAAACTGATTAAAATTATTAGTGGTTAAAAAGAAGTCCAATCTGGCTTGTTGGACAGTGTTAGGCTTTCGCCAAGTGAAACATTTTGCATCACCATTTATGACCCTAAAAGTGTCTATTAGGTTTTTATCAATGATTGCAGAGGATAACAATTCCCTTGACTTCTTATTATTATATAATGTTTTATAGTTGGCATAATCACTATTCACATCAAGTACAAAATTAAAATCTCCACATAATATAAAAGACTCATTTCCTATTTTTTCAATTATATTGAAAAGTTTACTATAAAACATAGGAGTATCATTGTTTGGTCCATAAAGAGTACACAGAGTAAATCTATGGTTATCTATTGTTAAGTCTAGAATTAATAAATTTCCTTTTGTATCTTTTTCTAAATTGTGCACTTTAACAGACAGATTTGTCAAACATTTATTAAATAAAATACATACTCCTCTTGAGTTAGAAGTGCCAAAACTAAAATAGCATTCACCATCCCATTGTGAGTAAATATGTTTTTCCATTGAAGAAATGAAATGACAATCTTGTAGACAGTATATATGGGCATTTAGACTTTTTAAATATTTAAAAACATCAGTTCTTTTTGAAACATCATTCAGACCACGACAATTGTATGAAACAATCTTTATATTATCCATTCTCATTATAATGAATTACATTTTCTTTGATCTCCCATAGACAACAAAAAGCATTATCATTTACCGCAGTCAATACACAATACATTTTATCTCCGTCCAAACAAACAAAAAGACATACAAACAGTGCAACTATAACACAAAACATGTGGACAAAACATAAGCCGATGTGTTTATGCATAATACGCAAGTATATAGACAATAGGTTTTAAGTACTTATAACACTCTGCATATAAAGAACACTCTGCATATAAAGAGCATAAAATAATTTCCAGAGAGAGAAAAAAATCCTAAACAAAATGAAACATCATTTATATTATGTATGTAAAATATATATTTTACATATTTATATTACAATCCCTCAAAAGAGAAAATACACATTTTTACATGTCTATACAAGCTCTCACTTTTACTATTAAAAACTGATTACATTATGCATTTATGGCCTTTAAATCTTTGTTTATTAATTTATTGAAAATATCGAAATTAATATTCAAAAAAAACTTTCATTTTCTTAAATAGTATGTTTATCAATCAATCATCTTATAATACATAGACAGAGAAATGACAGCAGCTCTTCATTGTATCAGTGCCTATTTATAATACTGGTCCGGTAATTGAGAACTACTTTAAATACTTTACTACTTTAAATACAAGGTTTAAGAACCTCCCCAAAATTAACAGTTATGATTCCATTAAATCAAAACATGTTAGGTATGTATTACATAACTGATCTTGTTACAAAATAATATGCAGAAGGTATATCTGTAATATTTAAAAATAGAAATTTATGTAGATTTTATGTCACAAGTTTATAAGTACCTCATTTAGTCACACTGTCTCTCAAGTTTATTTAGCAAATACAATTACAAATTCATAAAATGTGCTTATTTGCAAATTTGTTATTATGACTATTCAGGAATACATATATAGACATAAACAATTTTATCGATAAGGCTATTGGTGTTCATTTAGTATTAGTATTACCCCAAAGGCGATCATCTATATATACAAATAGATGATCTTTGGGGAATAGTTATCTCAGTTGGTGATCTTATTTCATTTATATAGTATTAGATTGAACTCATATTAATAAAAAAATGTATTGTGTATAAAAAAACAAATACAATATAATTAAGAATACAAATAAATACATGAACATTATTAATATAATTGTTAGATCTACATATTTTATCCATGTGCATTAGTATAGTATAATCCCATAGGCGACCACCTGTGCGAAACAAAATCATAGATGATCTGTAGGGATTAGTTTTCTCAGTTAAAGTTATATCATTGAAAATCAGATAATATCATACAAGTTTATAAAAACAGTAGGACAAGAGTATTTAAACAACAACAATTACAGTGCTGGTAATATTTTGCATTGAAGTTCACAAATGTATATAATACCAAACAGCTACTAACAAAAACACTATGTGAGACTTATATAATTATAAGTGACATGTCTGACTCAGGAGAATTTACATTACTATATTACCTATAATACAGTTGTGAACTTATTGATCTAAGGGGAGATATAAAAACAAAATACACAAAATAACATCACCATCATTCTTACAAAATTGATCAGATGGAGGATACCAGGATACTGAGATCATGATTTGTAATCTTGGAAGGCTTCTCTCTGCATTATTGCATAATTAGGTCAGTAGTGGTAAATCTGTACGAACTCTAATCACATTTCACTGGTTGTGATATATTTAGAATGATTAAGATCCATAATCTATGTAAACTCTGGAACAACTCAATTTGTTGTACAGGACATATTTTTGGAGAAAAAAAACTTCACATAACTTTACTGAGTAAGTTTAATGTTTTCCCTTCATGTTAATAAAATAAAGTATAATAAAATCAAGTAACATGTGTTGGTTACATGATGTTCGTGAAAAATAAACATCCAGCGACAAAATAAAATTCTACCACAAATTAAAATATCTAATAGATTACCCTTGATCGAGCTATAAACTTCTTGGGTGGAATAGGCCTTGCCAGCTGTCGGTATTCACACACAAAATCTGCCCTGGATTTGCTTCGAAAGTGTCCATAATAGCCAGAAGGAAACTGAAATGGATTGTATTATTATTTATATGTCACTTTTTGTGTAATTATAAAATATAGAGATTCCAAGTGCCTTCAATTGATTTTTTTTGTTATTATTTACATATACAATTATTCAATCTATACAATATTTCAGCATAGCAACAGATGAGGATTCTGTCAGAATTGGGTTACAAAATTAATCCTTCACATTGAGTACTGAAAAACTTATTTGAGTAGAAGAAATTATGTTACCCAAATAGAACAAAAATAATTGAGTATTAGAGGAAGATGATCTCCAAATTAAGTAAAACAATGACTTTATTAATACATCTTCGTGCTGTGACACTTATAAACAGATTAAGTCACTCTTAACCCCTGAGAAATATTTAACTGTAGACATACGTTTTAAGTTACGATGAGCGTTTGCCTGTTTTAGATGTTCAAATCACAAATTGAACATAGAACTAGGACGACATTTTAACGTACAACGGGAAAATAGAAGTTGTCTATTCTGTTTAACACAAACCAACACATGCGTCTTGGAAAACGAGTTTCATGCGTTCTTTGATTGCCCTCAGTATAATGGTATACGAAACAGTTACCTATATAACTGGTATGGTGGTCAGAGAAACCAAATGTCTTTTAACGTGTTGATGAGTAGCACTGATGTTTTTATTATAAAACAATTAACATTCTATGTTTGGAAACTAATGAACACTATTGAAAATACTATTGAAAATAGATAATTGCATGGTCATTATGAAAAAATGGCTTCTTTGAATTGTATTTGAATGGTTATATATGTTGTATTCTGGGCCTAATACATACATCGTATAGTTATTACAAAACCACAGTAGTGTATATTGAATGCAAATGTATTGTTTTACAATATATCTCAATCTATGCTTAATAGATATCTATAAGTTTTACAATATATCTCAATCTATGCTTAATAGATATCTATAAGGTAACACATTGGCCTATTTGAATTGTATTTATTGCACTGTTATAATAATGCTGTACTCTTATTCTGAACGATATAATTTTATATTGCTCTTTTTGAAAACACAACTATCTGCTTATGTTGTAATCTGGGTCCAACATATAAATTACCAGTATGAAAACACAATAGCATATCTTAATTGATTTAAAACTATAATATATGTAATAAATGTTGGACTCTGGGCAATACAGATACATGGTATTGTGTGCCAGATATATAAATTTCATCACTATTATGAACACAAGGTGGTATATTTCAATATGTAATGTAACTGTTATATATGTTGTATTCTGGACTGAGGGCCTAAATTTACATGTTTACAATAAATTCTGAAATTCTGAATTTAAAATCTATGTTCAGAAAATTGCTTGGGAAAAATTGGAAACAGAAACTTCCTCTTTGGATTTTATGCATAGGTTCCATGTGTCAATAGCGATGATAACATTAAGCAAACTTGATAACACGGAACCAAATTTGGAGCTAAAGAAATAACAGAAAGAAAACAGGTGTAAATGCAATAAAGAACAAAGCTTAGTCTGTAATTACGTCAATATAATATCGTTTTACTGGCAAAGTTAAACTCTTAGACCTAATCCATCCAGTTTTTGCTTAAAAAGAATGTTACTACAGTTAATAAGTACCTGTTTGAATAGTTTTACTTGGTGAATTTATAGTACGCATTTGTAAACAGTTTGTAGATTTAAATTGTTCATCGATGGAGACAACATTTCACATTATTGAACATACCAGAAAATGTGTTAAATTTACAAAAACTACCTCCACATATAATTTAAACATTATTCTTTCCAAATTCAAATATATTCTATTTCAAATAACAAAATAATAACAAATAAAAAATGATATTCAACATTTATGTCTGCTTATGTTTAATATCTACAAATTTGAAATTAATTCCAACATTCATTTCAGCAATGAAAATCACAATACAGTATGAATAGATCGAAAGTTCTTACCTTAAAATAAATTCCTCATATAAATATAAAGTGTTATATATTTGAGGCATGTCATGGGAAAATCAGGCTTAATGCATGCAGTGTTCTGCCGTGACTATTTGGGACAACGGCCCTCTTGGCTTTAAAAAGTGGGGACAAATTACAAAAATGTAGGGACACAGACAAAAAAGTTGTTCACCACATGAATATTCCCAAAGCAGATTTTTGTTTTGAAAAGTATGTACTAGCTGTTTTCATTCATGTTTGTTTTTTATTTTCTCTTCAAAAAAGGATTAATACATAATACTGTGTTCTTAATTAATTCATAACATTCTGTTGATCAATATTACACTGCATTCTTAAATACCTTATAACCTTGCATTATTAATTTTAATTTGAACAAAAAATAACATCAGTTATAAACACAAGGCGTTAATAATGAAACCTGTTAAACTACAAAGTGTAACAGTGTTACGTCATAAATTAGCCGGGCTTCCAAAACTGTAAGCCGTTAGCAACACTCATAGCAACGGTGTTGGTAATTCGACTTCAAAGGTCTTTGATGTTTCTGTCGAAATGCGGCTGTTGTCCAGCAGTTTATCGCTGAAAAGCGTGTTTCACGCTTAGCATGTGGACCGCGTGTACAATTATCGATTGATACTACTGTATCTGAATTGTTCAAGCGCTGCTGATAAAGCGTTAATGAATTAGTGTTCTAATGAAAAAATTAGTTATAAATTGACGTCACGATCATTGATATAAATTTTACTAAATATGCCGAATGATTTACTTGTAAAATGTGTGCGCCCGCGGACCCGCTTACGAACATTTGGTGGGGACAAATCATTTATTTTTGGCGCCAATGGCGCAAGGCCGCATCCACGGCAGAACACTGTGCATGTGTGTAAAGTGTCATCGCGGATCAGCCAGTGCAGTCCGTACAGGCTAATCCGGGATGGCAGTTTTTGCTTTTATGGTATTTTTTGTTTCAATGAAGTCTTTTCTAAACATAAATCCACTGTAGGTGGAAAGAGTCGCGAAAGGCACAGGTTGATCCGGGACGACACTTAATGCACATGCATTAAGCCCAATTTTCTCACGACACGCCTTATTTATTGTAAACCATATTTAAGTATTATTGATTATGAATTTTACTATTGATTTGGTGGTAAACTAGAACCATGGTAAAATCATTGAATCAATATGGTAAATTTGATGACATTTCCAACACAAACGAATCAAAATGAGAAAAGAATATTGAACATTAAATATTATTAAAGTAAGAATTAAGTTTCCTGAAATTTTAGTTCAGAAGCTGTTGCTAAATATGAACTTATCCGGAATGTTGCGTATCCGAATATCATACAAAGAAATGTTAACACGTATTAAAATCATGCTAATGAAAGAAAGGCTTACCCAGCTTCCTTGAATATCAGCCGTTGCCATTGTGAAAAGGGACTTTCAACGCTTTTAAACACACTGATGTAGCATCTTAAAACATTTCCAAAAAGGAATCAGTTTCCATGTAAAAATCACTTTCAAAGAGGTTTGTTTACCGTAGCTACAAAGTCGGAGCACCTGTCGGAACCATTCGGAACCTCTCGGTCAAGGCTATAGTACAGTAAATTTCGGTAAATGTCAAACTGCGAATAGATAATATTCCCGAAATTATTGGACGATGATCAGTTAATAGGCGAGTCAGTATGATATTTCAGATAAAATAAACTAACACATTTAGTAAATTTACTATTTGTCATTTAATAATGAGCTGTTTTTTCTACAAAAATATTGAAAAGTAATAAGATAATGTTGATTCGGACAAGTAACTTTTCGGATAATTTTGTTAAGTCTCATCGTTGAGTTGGCCCACATTGACATTTGTATACTTGCATATTGATACACTAGGTGTTTTAACTGGCACTTAAAGATCCAGGATCGCCTCTCAAAATGAGGTGTAACTAACCCAACTGTAGTGTGCGTGGGTAAGAACCAGAAGCCCGGTTACATCAGATGGTAGAGTGCCGAGCTAGTGTTCCGGCGGTCTTGGGTTCGAGCCCCACACCGTGCACACTTTTCCTCCCAGGTTAACTTTACAACTAAGAAGTATTCTCTTGGCCATGGCTAATACGAGAGAAAATCCTGGTGCACTTGATAAATATTCATCACTCATACACATGGTTGAATATTGAGCCCCATTGAATGGAAATATTTAATTTCAACTGATTTAGTCTAAAAAATAATTTTTGTGGATTGGTGAAAATTTTATAACTCTTAGCTGTAATTCATAAAGTCGCATTTTTCTGACAACTTTGGTCAGCTCAAATAGCTACCAGTAGTTCATTGAATGTATTTTGCAATAAACTTTACATACCTGTTAAGAGATATCATTCAACATAATAACATACATATGATTATCAATTCCATTTTCATGATTTCAAAATTTAGACCTGCACACCATGGTTATGCAACTCTTAACTGTCCACCGTGATGTAATGAACAGCTTTTATTAAAGAGACTATGGCATGGAAAAGGGCCCCAAATGGGCACTTTCTTAAACCAATCTGAAATTAGGATATTAATACTGGCACATAATGACCGTTAAAACAGAGTATTTATACTTGGAAAGGAGTGTACACATTCTGAGATAAAAACTCAATTTATATTAAAGGTCGTGTTTGTTTGGCCCTTCATGTTTACATTTTGACATCAGAATCGTAAGTATTATGCATAACCATAGTTTACACATGATTCATTATCAAGCAGAATAGCGCAAATGGTTAAAGCGCTGTGTACTGTTATTTCTTCGTATGTCTCCTAAGTCGTGAGTTTGATACCCACTTGGGTTATAATTTTTTCAAACTTGTTTGCTAATTTTTTTTTTTTATCGAACATGTCATTGTGTATTATGATATGTATTATTTATTTAATGCAAATGTATTAGTATAGCTCATTTCTATCATATAATAGCATTTATAGTGCAAAAGAAAGCCAATGTTTCGTTGACATAGTCCCTTTAATATATGATTTAGTGCGAATAACTTCAATAGCCACATTATGATGTTTGACTCATTCATTGCACAACAAATGGCTGCTCTCACCAGTGCTCCAGATAAGCTTTTGTACTCGGGTTAAATGTATGCGTTCTTCTGAAAATTTGTGAGTGAAGGTACACTCTCTCCCGACTGTATGGGGGTAAATGCACACTCTATGAAGGTTGGAAATTTACTTCCAGCAAAACATTACAATATGTGTAAAATTTAAAAACACCAACAGTGTATTATTATAATAAATCCACTGTAGGCGGAAAGTGTCGTCCTGGATTAGCCTGTGTGACACTTTATGCACATGCATTAAGCACGGTTTAACCGTTTTCCATGACACGACTCAATTATATTTTCAATACAACTGGCCTTTACAGAATTTTACTGGAATGAAACGACCTGACCAGCACTATATTTCAATCTGTAGAAGCTATGAAACAAATATGAAAACAAGCTTCGGTAAATATTCATTGATTTTTTTATGTAACTTCAGAGATTTTTGTGATTTTGTGTTAACAGTATGTCAGAATTATAAATGACTTTACAAACTTCATAGTCTTTTTCATTTTCATATGATTTTGTGATATTTTTATTATTGAATGCTTTTTATTGTTTTTTGACTTGGAAAAAAAACATGTATAGCTCATGTTTATATACAAACTGACATTAAATAAAGTTTCTTGTATTTTGTAGATACTGAGGTCCTTGGCATTTACGGGAGATGGGAGTCTGGCAGTGTTGTCGTTCTGCAGTGGGAGTGGTAGCCTTCGTTGTGCCTGTAACAGTGACGTTCCTGGACAACGTGGGCTCAGTGAGTCGCGTCAAGGGAGTCTCCATGCAGGTGTGTGAAACAAAGTATATCTATAGTAGGGACAGATCTAGGATCCAAAAAGGTACAGGGTGATGCTCATAAAGAGCAGGGCGGAAAATTGGACCAGTTCCTTGACATTTTGTAATAATTTGCTTAACCAAGTTTTTTTTTAAATATCATTTTAATGCTTCTAAATACGGATTTTAGCCATGGTTTGTTAATTTGTCATTTAATATTCTATAAAATATATTCAACATTTCTTTGTTGACATGCCCAAACGGTCAGCCAGGGGGAACCAAAAATGTACAGGCACAACATCCTGCTATTTTGCTCTGGATTTTTCCTTACTACAGTATTTAAGTAGATTTTGAGTACCAGTAGTCAAATGAACCTTGTCTTGAAATGTCTAGGGGTCAAAATAAATATTTCAGAGGTCAAAATACTGAATTTACAGGAATTTTGTTTCTGCATATTTGTTAAATTCTCTGCATATGGTAACTTTAACAGTATGATTAGCATATTGTAAATACTTAACCATTTCTATAATATTCTAACATCACATGCACACAATTTCCATTGTTATATTGCCAATAAACAACTCAGAAAAGTAGTTCCGAAACTGTAAAATATAGTTTCCAAATTGTAATTGTAATTGCAGAATATATTGTCAGGTCATGTTAGAATCAAAATAATTTTTTTCATTGTTTATCTGTAAATAAACAACCACTTTTTGTTCTGATGAGCGAATATTAAACCACTTGGGTGAAGGCCCTTGTGGTTTAATTCATATGCATCAGAACTCAAAATCGTTGTTTATTGACAGATAAATAACTCGAAATCAAAAATTATTTCTTAACTAAAATATACATTTGTAAGTTATTTGTATAAACAAGACCATCACATTTTACATTGATCTTTGATTGGCAAATGTTATTGCCCTATTGGTGGTTGTCAATACGAACCTTTAAGACAATTAGTCATTTATCTTTAATAAGGTGTAAAAAAAATGTTTGTTTCGGGTTACCCAGCCTACCCTAAAAATGCCCCGACCCTAGAACATTGTATTGAGTTTGTCAGATTCTTTTTTGTTTTATTTACCTTTTTTCAATAATTAAATTTTTTTTTGGATGAATAAGCGTTTTGTTTTGATAGCATCCACCTCAAAACAATGTTTAAGGATATTAACGAAATGTTTTGAATATTTTTATAGTTTTAGAATCTTAAAGTTGACCAATGTACCGAATAAAAAAAGTAAATAAAAATAATAAATCCCTACCTACATACCCTAATTGTTTTGGGCATGTAACCTGAAACAAACATATTTTTTTTTTATGCCTTATAAACATTGAGTTGTTTTATTGGCGTCTCTTCACTGTTTATGCAGCTGGAATGTCACAGTATTTTGCATATATAACACATACAGTGGTCGAACTAAGCACAAGCCTGTAAGCCCTGGGGCTGTATTCTCAAAGCTCCTACGGGAAATCTTAACCTAAGTTGTACTTACGTGAAAACTTCAGATCAAATTTTCTTTGTGAAATCCAATGGTTTCTGTACAAAAAAGGCTGCACTACTAAACATATGCACAATATTTACAAGTTTACAACATTTTAATGTTAAAAGACCTATACATGAAACAGCCAGGGACTTCAGGAATTTTAGGAAATTAATGAATTTACTTAAGTTTTCCCTAAGGTGCTTTGTGAATACAGGCCCTGCACTGGTAAATTTGGAACTATGATTGCTCATATTCTCACTTTTATATAGGCGGGCATGTGCGATTTTGTTTCTCTCAAGTAATATTGACAGGGCTTCCCCTTGCTGAAATTGTTCTTTATCCAAAACTCCCCTACACTGCATTGAAATTTTAGTTGAGGCATTTTATAGGGTTTTCGGAATAAAAATTTGTACTCATCTAGGAATTTTCTTTAGCCAAATATTGAAAATTTATGCCAATGGCTAATTCGGCGAATGGTAGAATGGGCCCTGATTGATAGAATTTGGACTTGCTTGGCCAAACTGGATGACTGCACATCATCCGGAGCACCAATAATCATTAACAAACCATGTCTATTTTTTGCAGCCTGTTTTGAATCCAGACTTGATGCACAAGGACTTTGTGTGGTTGAATAAATGGTCTACCAAAGATTTCAAGTTTCAGCGAGGCAACATTATAACTCTAAGGTAAAGTTGTTCATTTTATTAGTTCACCAGGCATGTAGTGCCAGATGATGTATTATGATGAAAAAAGCATGTCTGGCATTCGGCTTCGAATAAATTCCAATTGATTGCCTCAAATGAAATATGGGTTATCATTCAAATCATGGTTCATTACATCATGCTACTGAACAAGGTGAACTATATAGGGCGATCTTGGCCCGCTTGTTATAATGCTTATGCACTTATACATATTTTCTCCCAGGGGGAGGGGGAGCGGTGGGCTAATAAGAGACTTTTGACTGAAAACTATTCCTGACAGGCAGGAATTTGACTTGCCGGGTCCCGGAAAATATACTTCGTCGGATTTGAGATCCGGATAATATTTGGTCCCCCAAGCATAAACTGCTGTGGGGATTTAGACAAAAATTCTTGGCTCTAGGGTGGGGAACTAGACCCCCAAAGAGTAAAATAAGTCAAATTTCCCTGGGTCATCCTGGCGCTCCCTCCCCCACCCCCTCCTTTGGAGGATAATATTGATAGGTGCTTTATGAAACGACTGATATTTTATGAGAATGAAAGAGAGCTTTTATAATATCAATGTGTTCCCTAGTGTTTTACATTTGGTCAACCATGTTTTAGATTAGCTATCAGCTAATGACAATCTGATATATTCATTAGCACTTCTATTACATTATATTAAGATAATTACTGAGCAAAAAAGAGGAGAATATTGTTTATTAGAATATGTATATTAACACGACCGCAAGCAAGAGTCAAGTTAAAGGTGTAATCTTACCTTTATGTATAGCAAATCTGTAATCCGTTTAACAATTTGCTTGTGGTGAATTAATTTGGCCTAATGTTATTACTGCATGTTGAGACATAGTGTTTTTATCAAGTTACACGAATAAACTTTCGAACCCATAAGCAACTGTTTATACGTACATATTTAGTGTTGAGAGTTTTATAATTCTTGTGAATTCATATAAGAAACCGCTAGGCAACCACTAGCACTTCGAATGGTCGAGCTTTCCTACTCGCCCCGGCATTTGCGTCTGTGTCTGAATTTGGTCCAAGTTTTTATTCAAAAGTCATGTTACTTAAAACTTAATAAGTTATTCACTTGAAACTTATATACCTGTGTCATGAACTCCAATAACAGGGGCAACTTTCCCTATAACTTTGTTTTGTATTTTGACAGAGTTATGCCCCTTTTTCACATAGATTTCTGATTAAAGTTTATAGTTAACAGTTGTGTAACTGCAGAACTACCTAAGCTATTCAGTTGAAACTTGGAATGTACCTTAATCAGCAACTCCAGTGTCAGGGGCAACATTCCCTATAACTCTTTTTTGTATTTTGACCCAGTTATGCCCCATTTTTACATAGATTTTCTGGTAAAAGTTTATTTTCAAAACTTTTGTAACTTCAGAACTACAAAAGTTATTCACTTGAAACTTGGAACATACCTTTGTCATCAACTCCATTATCAGGGGCAACCTCCTTAATACTCTGTTTTGCATTTTGACAGAGGTATACCCCTTTTGCACATAGATTTTCTGGTTAAAGTTTATATTCAAAACTCTTATAACTTCAAAAACGGCACAAGTTTTTAACTACATAAGGTTTTAACTTGAAACTTGGAATAATTTGATGAAATAATTGCCATAACTTAGCTTTGTATTTGAAGAAATTTATGCCCTTTTCACTTTCCAAAATATGTACCAACTGAAATATTTCAAATACTCGAGTGCACTGTCCTCTGACAGCTCTTGTTCCTATGTCCTTTTAGGAAGGTTTTCTTCTTTGAAAATTCTCAACTAAAATATTTTAAATTATTATACCTCACCCTTCTGTTTTCCTTCTTTATTCATATTAAAATGGAGCAGTCAATAATTGGAAATATCATAGTACAATATCACCCGCTATGACGTCGTGTCAAAAAACAGATTGATCAGGGTAAATAGATGCTTATTAAACATTTAGTAAATCACTCCATGTTACAAAAGCGCATTGTTTACGCAGACGACATCAGTGTCATAATGGCAAGGTTTGCCTCCGTATCGAAAAATGAATTTTTATTATGTTGTGTGCTTGTTGTTGTATCTTCTCGTCTAATTAAATTTAATAAAGTGTATTTCTACTACAAAATCTTAGTTTCGGTATAATAAAATAAATATTGCATTCTTTGAGGGCGATAGTGCATTTTGTCAACCCTGTAAAAATACTGTTGCCCGCGGCTTTGCCTTGGGCAACAGTATTTTCTCGGGTTGACAAAATGCACTATCGCCCTCAAGGGATGCAATATTTATATAATATGAACACAACGTTTACTATGTTATGAACAGCAGTGCACTAGATGAGAGAAGTATTGGAGTGAATACTAATTCAACATTTGGAAACTACTATAGAAAAATAAAAGTCAGTCTTTACGATAAACCAATGGACCGTGGACCCAGGCTACCAAATTTTTGCTCGGTCCAGCAAAATTTATAAGTTAACTAGACCGACGGTCCATCAATTTAAGTTCCTTTGGTCATTAAGAAAATCATAGTAAACAAGAAAACAAATCGTTTTCACCTATTGACAGTCTAAAAACCATGATTGTTTATAATTATTTCTTTAACAAATTGAATACAGAAGAGTGAAAGAAAACGTTTAAAGTATTGTCCACTTAATTGTATTCCGGTCCAGTCTTTTTAGCCCGCTTAGTGGACCGACATTCCACTGATTTAAAAATTTATTCGTGAAGACTGAAAAATGGGAGTACCAGTACGCATTTAAAATCTTAAAAGTAATTGTGATGTTTTTTGAAACAAATCATATTACAGCGTTTTTCCTCACTACTTTGCGAATGATACTGGTACCGGTCTAATTGGGAAAATTAGCGTAATTTAAATAAAAAAGGAAAATAATAAGTTATAATAAATAAACTCTAAAACATACTGTTTCATTGATTCTTTCACTTGAAATTATCGTTTAGATGTGGTAAATTGAAAGTCAATTTTTTACAGGAACACTGTCAATCTTTTCTGGATTTTTTTTTTTCAGAGATTTAGACACAAATTTAACTTCAAATTGGGAAAATTGGTATGTAAATCTGATTGGGAATGGTACTGTACAAAATTTATAGAGGAAAAATACTGTATAATTAATATGAAATAGATTTTTTAACAATATGTGGATTGAAATATAGTTAACAGCAATTGAATATAATTTGTTGATTCAACATTTAGATTTATTTTATACTTTCCAGTGGTTTATAGGGAAATATCAGTGAAATGAAATATCTACTACAGATATTCAATTAAAACTTGAAAACATGTCTTCAGGGTCATTATATAAGATCACTGGCCAAGCCCATAACTGTGACCTGCATATTAGCATAATTATGCCCCTTTTTGTACTTAGAAATATTCAGGTTATTCAGTTTATGTGCAAGTTCATATCTCTGTAACTACTACAGATATTCAGTTGAAACTTCACACGTTTTCTGGGTAATTATATGTATGGTCACTGTCCAAGGCCCGTAACTCTGACAAAGAGGTATGACTAGTGGAGCCCGCTGTCCTTAGACAGCTCTTGTTTATTGGTTGTAATCAATATTAATATCGGTCTTGGCATGATTTACAAAAAATCACTTTTGAAACGTGTTCGTGAACATGTTGTAGCAGTATAATGATTTATTTGAAATTTAGTAGGTAAAATAAGGCTTTGGATGACAGTCCCTACAGTTGGGTTGTTGTTATTTATAGAGCTGCATTAATGTACCAATAAAGTGTAATGTATTGAAATAAGTGTTTTATTATTGCATCGCAACAATATATATCCAGTTCTTTTATAATCCATTTTAAATTACTATACAGTACATAAATATATCATCACATACATAACACATTATGTACGTAATAATTGTTACATAAGTGGTATAGCATGGATTGGGTTACTGTTGAACATGTTAAATGTCTTGAAGATTTACATGCACAAAATGTTTGTCTTAAATGTGCTCTGCTGCTTCTTGCGATTACAGTGAACAAAATGTATTCATAAAATAAAAAATGCATTATTGCAATATTTACGTTTTGAAATATATTGCAATAAGGATTAACCATATCGCTATACCGTTTTGCCATATTGTGGTAGCCCTATAAACACGATGTTACAATGTTTTGTGTTAACGGATTAAAATGTTTAAGTGTTCTGATTTTCAAAAACAGTTTCCAAAAACATGTAATTCGTCGATTGTTCATAGTTTGTAATAACGTAATAACGTCTCCCGATATTTAGATATGCATTTAGACATGTATTATTGCAGCCTTATAAATTAATAAAATTGATAGAAGAACAAATAAAACCGTAATTTGTCTTCCTCAATGTTGCAGTTGTTGAGAATGTTCCCATACAATATAGCCAGACCTCCCCTCGGTATCCGAATATCGAACAATACAGCCACCCTCAAGTGGTGTTATGGATGCTGCTCAATGCTCCAGCAGTTCGCAATATCTAATGGACTGGGTCTGTTGTTTTAGCTGCTAAGCAAATATAACCAGATGTTCTGGTTTCCAGTGGAAAATGCAAAACTCGTAAAATACATGTTTGCAAGATAATTAGTTCAAATCGATATAGGTCATTGCACCTCTGTAGTTTAGGGTTTAAAATGTATTTATTTGAACTGTGTTTTCCCTACAATAATACGTGTATACCAATATATTTTGTGTTTAGCAAGGGTTTACATATATAATTGTCTAAAACTGCCTTTTTAGTCTTCATTTCCAAGTGTTAATCGTCTGATTCGTCTCTTATGTTTGAAACCTCGAAACGTTCCATAATCATTTATTTACTGGAGTATTCGGCAGTATATAAAATAACAAGGTGTACGTATTTTATGCATAATATATATTCCTTTAGATTACCATCTAATTTACTGACACGTATGAAAATGATAACTCCACCTGAGTGAAAATCAGAAAACACATGCAGTTCATTGAACAAAGTTATCAGTTATTCATGACTCTGTCATTTGTGTCGATGTGATAAACATCGGGATGCTACCAAATGGTATGGAAATACTATTTGATAATTAATTAGAGACACGCATTTAGCTTATATATCTTGTCTAGGTTTACAGTCCTTTATTTCCGCATTCTCTGCTTATACCGTTTTGTCTGGTACATGTACCAAATACAAACTGGGAGAGAATGATAAAACTTTAATTTATTATTAATTCACACGCATGGCATATTGGATGAACGCATGGCATATTGGATGAACGAAGCACTTGGATTTAAAACAATAGTGCAAGTCTTGATTTACTACAAAAATATGTAATTTGGAATAAATTTTTTATTACAAAATATTAATTCAACTGGGAAAGCTCAGTTTGTTTTTGTGCCTAGGAATAGGACTTTTTTCATGACCCTGCCGAAGAAAGAGGACAGCCACTATCATTTCACTCAGATAGTCATGAAACAGGCGTGGTCCATTGGGATGCCAACTTGTACATATGGTTTGGACATGTAATTTAATGGTTAAAAAGCGACACAATTTTAAATTGTATAGCATGTCGAGTGCCTTTGTTATTTGTTGGCATTACAATTCAGGCAGTGCTTTGATGCATAGCCGAAAGCGCTTCTGTATTGTTCGCTAATGATAACAAGCTGTCAATTAGATATAAGAAATTTATACATCCGTACAATAAACTAAGGTAATGATTTGAAGCATAACTTAAACAACATGTATTGTTAACTGATAATGACTAATTGTCTCATACGTGTTAAAATACAAACATGGATGCTCAAGAATACTTTATTAACCATTTAACGTACAAATAAAATAATGCAGGTGTTGACAAATGATCGCAATATGTACCGAAAATTTTATTGTGTTTAAAGTAATTTTACCACTGATCTGCCTCGCCTGTGTTTGTTTGAAGACTTAGCAGCGATTTTGTTGGCGAGTCACTTGGTACGGAGATGGTCTTGCACACGCGCTTTAGTGGTATGATTAGTCTGTTGCCATTTTCTCGTAAGCCTTTCTGCATGCGGACTCTCTTTAGTAGTGTAACTATACACACGACAGTCATCAATACACCGAATGCCATACATGCGCCGGCCAGCAACCTCTCTGTATGATCGTGCACCACTAAGTAATGCAATTTAAGTAACGTTGCGAACACTTTGCAGTCGACTTTATGCAACACTTTGTCGTAGACGTATAACATACAAAACTCGTATCGAGTATTTTGAATCAGGTTAGTAATAGTGTAATTGCTACATTGAGGTTCCAAATGGACGATTTGGTACCTCGTGCCTTGTCCCGGCACCTCGAGATTTCCTGTAACCACCTCTCTATAGTGAAGCTGGTAGCCTGAGATCATCGAGTCTTGGCTGGATCCGTTCCACTGCACTGATATTGTGTCATATGATACAGCAACCAGTGCAAGTGAAATTGATTTATTTCCCACGGTGACCCGCGTAGAGCTAAGATCATAACCCACCGAGTTTCTCGCTTCACAGCTGTAAGTTCCACTGTCCTCTACAGTCATGGACCTTACTACGAGAGTTGTATTGTTCAGTATCTCGACACGGTCGTACATTGCATCGCCATCAGGCAGTAGCCATCGTAGTTGTGGCTCTGGCACGCCATAGGCGTGACATTCCAGTCTAAGTTCGTCGCCTGTTTTGAGATTATAGCTCTCTCCAAAAGACGGCAAAGTAGTTGGGGCACATACTCGCGCTATTCCATCTTCTTCTACTTCAATGAGCGATTTCCCCGTCATTTCAAGGGGATACGCACATTTGATTGCTCCAGGATGATAGAACTTCGTCTCATTGTTGTTTATATCTTCACGTATCCATAGCACATTGCAGTCGCATCGGATTGGATTGTGATAGATATGTATTTCCTTTAAACTTGGCACATTGTCGATAATATTCACAGAAAGTTCAGTTAATTTATTATTATGAATGTATAATGATTTTAAATCTGGAACATGTTGAAACGCATTTCGATCTACAAAACAAAGATCTGAGTTGTCATGCATTTCAACACTAATTAAGGATGGCATGTTGCTAAATGCCATGGCTTCAACAATAGACAACCTTGGCATGAAACTTATTTCTAACGACACTATACTTATATTACTGAAATCATCAGCATGCAACTTCGATATTATGTTGCCATTTATTGTGAGTTTCTTCAGTTTGTTCGTTTCTTGCAGTAGTTTTGATGGCACGAATTCTAGTAAATTATAACTGATGTCCAATATTAATAAATCTTCTAGGCTTTTTAATAAGTCTAAAGATAGTATATGCAACTTATTGTTAGATAGATTTAGGTGATTAAGTTTGTCTAGATGTTCAAAAGCGCCTCTGTCTATGTCAGTGATACTATTATAAGATAAGTCAAGTTCTCGCAGTTGATGTAGATGACTAAACAGGGATTGTGATATGGATGTTAGATTATTTCGCGATAAATTCAATGTTTTGAGTTTGGTTGTTCTATTAAAAGCATCATTTGACACTTCCGATATTTGGTTATTGCTAAGATCAAGTGTTTGCAAGTTTTCGATTTCAATACTGTCGTTTATTAATGTCAGATGGTTCCCGTGCAGGCTTAAAAACTTTAATTTCTTATAAAAAGAAATTTCACTATTCTGCCCCAAACTGAAAATCGAACAATTGGACAAGTCCAAATATAGAAGATCGTTTCCAATCGGTAAGGCAGTTGCGAAACTGTATTGTTGTACTCTGTTCCCTGAGAATATCGCGACCTCTATTTTGTCGGGTATGTTAGCGGGCAAAGTTTGAATTCCTGCACCAGAGCAGTCCAACGTAGCCAAAATCTTGGATGGAGGTATGACCATTTCAGCGAACGAAATATGTCTTCTGTCGCATTTGCAACGATCTATACAGTTGACGATTTTCTCCACCGATCCGACTGTTGTATAATTTTCCGTTACGGTTGCTTCATCAGTATAACTTTCTGAGTAAACCAAGAAACACAAATTAATCAATGTGAGCCACAATTCGAATTTCAGAAACGCCATGTTTCCTGCATGTTATTTAGTTACACTGTCGTTGCTTTTTATCCATTCCAACGTAGAGCAAAACCTCTCGGATATCCAGCGCGGTAATTATTGCCAGGTAATTCCACTCGTGGACGGTAGATTTCTTTGCTGGAAAAGATAATTGTTCTGATAATTCGGTCTGATTCATGATGAATGCAGAACACTATGAGCGTTTTGTATGTAAACTGACACGTCGATTTATTAAACAAAGGAAACTTTCGTGTTGCCTGATATGACAAATAAAAATGGTAAGGATTTCGCATTTTCGATTAACGTTCCGTTTCATGCGATGTCATACGATGTATGTTAGCAATATATCACAAACATTAAAATAAACTACATTATTTAACACAAGTTGCCAAGCTAATATGCCGCGAGTCTTTAAATATTTTATTGAAATCCATAGGTGAGTGAATCATTTTATGTCATGTTTTAGACGCAAATAATCTCGGTCTTGTCCATTAATCTTTAGTTATATATATATATATATATATATATTCGTTACAAAAATAGGTTTTTCAAATAAGACATAATTTTGTTGAATATTTGGCAGCTTATCTTCCAGCTAAGTATAAATACTTACGGCGTATTGTTAGGCTTCCGTTAACATTTGATATTCCACATTTCTTTTACATAAACATTAACTATGCGTTTGAAGTAGTTGCATTGCTCGCGAATATAAATCCAGCAAATACCTCGCAAACTCTAAAACAAAACATTCCGTTATTGTGTGTTACTTGTAACTATTTGGCTGCCAATGCTAACTGCACGCGTCTATCTTATGGGCCAGTTAAACCAGCTCGAATGTGTGCGTTCTGTGAATTGGCCAGGTAGTCGGCACCGAATATCGGATACTGACGGATGCAGTAATTGCTTGTAAGAGATTACCTAACACTAGAGAAGTTCAAATAGCACGAAAAACAACTGCATCGGCACAGTGCCCTGTACTTATTGTAGCAATCCTGTTAGATCATAGCGGTGAGTAATGCTTTGCTTACTACCGGTAGAAATGTTCTTCGTGACCCGCATTTAGACGATGTTAAAGTAATTAACCAACATGGATGCAAATATGTAAGTTAAATTTGATCATGTGAAAAAAAAAACATTTTCAAATATAACCATGGTAAGTTGCTAAGTAATACCATTAACAAATTGTCACGTGATGTCAGATTTGTTAGTCTGAGGAATCTTAATATAATTATGTTTTATTACAAACTCGTATTATTTGAGCTAAGTCATATATCTTATTTCGTAAAATGGCGTTTGGATTGAATCCGGAGTGTGTGCATTATCTACATTCATTGAGTGTGATGCTGCTTTGATGATTTTAGCCACTGAAATATAATGTAACATAAGCTGCATCAAAAGTAGAAAAAACTATTTATAAATTATGATTTTAATTTTAGGCTATTAACCTATTGCATATTTTACAGTTTATACAATGCGTGTATAATAGTTTATACAACATATGCCGCACAAACACAAACGAAATGCAAACATTTAAACTGGGGTGTCCTCCCTAGAAGTTCCAGTGTAGCGCATGTGGGCTTTAAACCGGTTTATAATCGCATCGAACCACATGTTTATCTAGCTAAATACCAATGAGAAACTACATAAGAAAACGTGCTAAACCAACTCTGCAAACTTTCTAAATTCTCAAAGCTGGTTGGGTTCTGCGTCGTTTTGTCATAAAACACATATGTATATTGTCTCGGAAAATATAGTAATTGCATAACTTACCTATGGTCTGATCGGCCGTTGTTTATAAGTGATACGTTTAAGCAGACCTTGAGGTCTCAACTCAATATAACGGTATGTTTCTAACCAAAAGTTGTGTTAAGATAATGGTAGTAAACTCATGATAATACTATAAATGATACACTCATGATAATACTATAAATGATACACTCATGATAATACTATAAATGATACACTCATGATAATACTATAAATGATACACACCATTTTTATCGTACTTTTTTCACATTTTGATTTCACAAAATAAACGTTTACTTCGAAAGATACATGGGCCTGAGATATATCGATGTTGATAAAGACAATTACATTTTCTTCTAACACATTCAATCAACGATTTCATAGTCGTTTTATTACATTGCTCGAATAAGATTACGCTTTGCATACTTCGGGACGTCAGATATCCTAGTAATCCCTATCCAATCTTCTAGAATCATGTTAATATTTAATTGAAAGTAATTAGAATTGCTTCAATGTTCAGGCGAATGCGACTCGTAAAAGCGCATGAAGTGTGAACAGGCGCGTTAATTTTTTTTATAAATTTGTAATTAGAGATGTGCGATGTTAGAATAGTCCATATAGTTCACAGACTGCTGTTAAACACAATCTTGGATATGGTAAGGCTGTGTTTATTAATTTTGATGGCAGTTCTTCGGTTGGCAACCCAGACACGTTTGCAACACTGCCCTGCTTATCTATACTAGTAATTGTTGGCATTAATTCAATATGGCTCGCGTCATTTCATACCTTATGTTATTGTACATTTCATATAATAATCTCTGTAAAATGCAAATATTTGTGTTTTTAACATTGTTTGGAATATATTGTTATCAAAAGGTATTATGATTAAATAGACAACGTACATTTATCAAAGCCATTGTGACCAAATAGACCGGTTTTAATAATCACAATTCATTATGCTTAAATACACATATACAAAAAGCAAGAACCGTCATTAAAAGAACTGGGTACTTTGTTCATCATTCTTATATATGTATGTCGTTTTTCCGTAGAGGCGTCGGTTGCAACTTATCAGCAAACAAGTGCTTTGAATTTATAAACTTATACGTAATCAACGAAATTTTTCACATGCGCGGTATGTGTTTAAATATTCCATCAGCAATAATACCACCAGGTTATTTCATTTATGGACATAATTATAAACTTACAATGCGACTTTTAGTATGCAGAAAAATTTATTTGCTTAGGTGTAATATGTATTTTTTTAATGATGAGTTCAAGCAGCTTTCGTGCGTATGTTTTCCCTTACATTTTATTATAGAAGTGATAAATATGTTATTTACAATATTCGATTTGCAATGTGTTTTATTTCTATGTATAGGTATATCATTTTAATTTAAAATCATTATTTCTCTGAAACATTTATTTGATAGAGTGATTGTTTTTGTACATCGATAAAAAGAATGTGGTTTTTATTGACCCATGTTGAACTTGAAATATATTTACCTTATTAAATCACGTGTTCCGGAGCTTGAACTTTTACTTTGCTGCGTGGGGTTTGTTAAGATAATTAGCTTATTATTGTTTGGAAAACTTTTTTTAAGATGACCTTACCGTGACTTTGCAATATCTGTCTTTAATTGAGACATTTTTAAGGGATTATAGTATGTTCCGTCTTTCTTTCTTAATATCGCTTTGGATAGCAATGAAATGTTTTTGTATAAAGCAAATAAATTTAAAAAAAGATACATCACGGTAACGGTTAATTATTAGGAATACTAAATTAACTGCGAAAATCTGTTGTTGCTTATAGTTAAATTAATGAACTACATGTCTCTATTATCAATGCTGTTAAATTGATGTGGGTGCTTCAGCTACACCTGCGATATACAGATTCGGAATGAACGTCGACTATTACATATTTAAGCACCCGGCCAGTAATACAAGATTTTACTATTTGTACATACTTATTTTGTTATCAACTTTACTTATAAGGTGTATTGTACTGACACACATCTAAAATAAAATATTTATTAAAATGGGCCTATTTAAAAAGGTCTTTATTTCGATAATTTTAAGCAATAATCCAACTATTAAACTTGATGTTTTGTCTGTTTGTGTAAATGGTAGTGCTGTTCTACATGGTTCATACGGATCCTTGAAAGTGTTTGAATTTAAATCTTCTCCTCGAAAGGTGCTTAGAAAGGACTGAGAGTGCTTATAAATGCTTACACGTTATTTCTAAGATTTCAAAAGTGCTTCAGAAATGTTTAACTTGAAGTGTGCTTAAAGAGCTTAAAAATAATTAGAGAAAACGAAAGAAATCGATTAAAAATAATTCTGTGACAACAGATTACCCGGTTATGTTTTATATGCATACAAATAATTTGTTCAAAGACCATGTCCCACTAAGTTCTTATCGGCGGTTAAATATATCCTTTTATATTAGTACTGAGTTAAAGTATTTCGTTAAAAATAGGCTTTTTCAACAGCTTAAATATCTGAAAGTCCAAACATTTGAAAAATGCAAATACATCAAACAAATACAGTGCTTGAATTGAGATTTTCTGTCCTTTAGAAGTGCTTAAAACGTGCTTAAATTTCGTTTAATAATATATACCTGTATGACCCTGTTATAGCCAGAGTTAAAGTTGCGGTAAAACTAGGTGTCACTTTAAAATGCAAAGATACCAATGGTGTTGCTAGGTTTTTTATCATTAAACTCTACAGTCTGTTAGACCTCAGAAAAAGCAATGGAAATACACGACGTAAAGGAAATATAATCAGTAAAAAAGCCCTCATTGCTGGTGAAAAATCAATGGTCAGGTGGATGTATATTCAAATGGTATGTAAGTTACATCACACTGTTTGTAATACTTAGTATAACAAACTAAGTATTGATCTATTGGACAGACAAAGATTAAATCAAAAGAAACGCTGTATTTTGTTCACGTGTTATATAAGTATTTGTATTAATTAGAATATTCTGAGTGTTCTTTGCTATAGATGTACTATTTCTTCTCTCATGATAGGTGTCTTTGAGTGGCCAGTTATATGGAACGCGACCTGTTAAACCTTGGAGTTAACCAGACTTCTTGGCCTGAAATTGACTTGGGATGTATATTGTATGATTAAACATATCGCTGACTTGATTCCTGTTAGAGAAACTTTTATATTCATACATGTTGCCTTTATTTGTTCACGTATCGCGTCAATTTTCTTTGGATAAATTGCACCATCATTTACCTGTAAAAGAAACAAATCGCATTATTGACACTTTGTTTCATGGGTCGATTAAGATTACGTCTGGGCATTAATCGGGAAACACTTTGTTTCATGGGTCGATTAAGATTACGTCTGGGCATTAATCGGGAAACCATCAGATGTCCTCGTAAACATAGCCTGATCTTTAATGATCGCTTAAATATTTAATAGATAACAGTTATCTGCGCCTACCCTAACATAGACCTCTTGATCTATTGGACAGACATAGATTAAATGAAAAGAAACGCTGTATTATAGTTTTCTTTTTTTTCTGTCATTCTTTGTTTAAAAAATATGTTTGTTACCCGACCTACCCTAATTAATGACCCAACCCTAATTTGTTCGGGCATGTAACCTGAAACAAGTATATTTTTTACGCCTTATACAAAAATACAAATTGTAAAGAATGTAATAAACGTTCCATAAGTGGCTTCTGTATTTTGCTGATAAAGCTGGAGTTTCACATATTGTGTATTCTATTATGCTTTTACATGTTTCCAGAAATAAAATGTCTTAAATATTCATCCTGTCGCCAAACGGTAAAATGACTGTATTATGTCGACGGAGATGTAACTGAAACAAACATACTGTGCGGACAAAAAAACGTTGGCAATACATGTTTATAACTTAATTTTGTGTTAACTTATTTGTCTGAATTCTTCCAGAGCGCCATATGAACCGAGATGTACCATTATCAAGCGTATTGTAGCCGTGGAAGGAGACACGGTTTGGTACGTAAGAGAAAATACAGAGAAAAGATTGTATGTCTGAATCTTCAAACGGAAACGTTTAGAAACAACGGTGAATTAATAGTAATTTGTTTTTAAAATGAATTAATTTGGAGTGTTGTGTGTGCAAATTACACTTTCTTTCGTACTAATAATTCTTCTGTTAAATAATTGACATTGAATACCACTTTTGTACTATTTCTTTTACTTGTTCAATATTTTCCAGTGGCAGTAGAAAGTCAGATGATTGCATACGGATTCCAGTGGGCCACTGTTGGGTAGAGGGAGATAACGGCACCATGAGCAAGGATAGCAACTCTTTTGGTCCGGTACGTTAGCATGTTTCACTTTCGACAGCGCTAGAACTCTACACAACATATCTTTATTATAATAATCGAACAAATTCTGAATTGATATTTTGTCAGGTCCAAACAATTTCTTAGTTATTTAAAATTTAAAAGCCTTTGAATTGAGGCTCTCACTATTCACTTTAAACGGGTTCAGAATTAAGTATGTATATTGATTAATGCAATTTAAATTTTGATTTATATTTGTGACCACCGTCTTTTAAAATGTCTGGTTTAAGTTCAAATCAAATTCCATCAGTTTTGTAAGTGGGATTAATATATTAAAAAAAGATAAAACATGTCTTGCAGTGTTGCGTCGGTGCTGTATTTGTTTTAACAATGAGTTTATGGTTTAGGTAAGTGTTGGACTGATTGAAGCAAAAGCCACGCATATTGTTTGGCCTCCTGAAAGATGGCAGACACTAGACGGGCAGTTCAATATACCTGACAGAGTTGTTGTCAGTGGTCAAATGCAGCAGACACATAGTGTTTAAAAGAGTGAATGTGTTGAAGTTGTAGTTTTAACGTGTTTTTTTTAAATCAATAAATCTTTGTTTGTTTGTAAGATACGTTTTGTTATCTTTCCAAATGAAAAATCACGGTGAATGGTCATGTTCCTTAAATATTTTTGCTAAATTATTTTGTGACATTGGAAAAACTCAGTGTTTATTTCATATGGTCAAACAATTCTTTGATTTATTGTGTTATTATGTTCCCTACAAGTATAAAATATACAATGAATTGCCGTTTAGCGTTCAAGATAAAATAAACAACCAGAAGAAAACGTTTTCTTCACGCTAAGCTATGGTCATGACGGCTACAAATATTGTGTGGTTTTAGCTTTTTATCGGTTATCAAAGGATGTGTACATATAATTACAGAGGTCTATTTGTACATTAATCCGTTTAATATTAGCACAAATCCTCTTAACCGTACGTCGGTTGTTTCACGATTGTTTGCAAGATCGGAATATTTCTCGATAAGCAGAAGCAAACAGTTTATTGGTCGCATAATAAAACACTGTAACAAACACATGAAGATCTTCCGGGTAGGAATTATCGTAGTCGAGTATGATGATCAATGCGTATGGTGCCCAGCAAATGATAAACACAAGATAAATGGTAATAAATGACTGCGACTATTAAATGTGCAGAACATGTCGGTCATTTTTAGCTGATCCTGGGATTACGGCACGGGTTCTCGTGCGTACATAGCAGAACACACGAAGGAATACTGCCCCTGTAATAATCGCTGGTATCCAGACCATAACAATAGAAAACACCACGGCGTATGAATGTGTAGCCAACCTGTCCCAAATACATATCTGTCCTTTTTTTGTCAAAACCATGGTCGCCGATACCGAACATGTTTATAATACACAATAAACTACCGAAAACATACATTAAGATACAGTATTGCATTTAGCTGGGAAAAGATCTTTTTGTACTTTGGAGCGCAGATGTGCACGTATCTGTTGATGCGCATCACCATGATTGTTTTCAAATGACGACACGCAGGTGACGGTGCAAAGAGAGGCTACCACGACACATAGCCCGGGTACGCTAGCCATGTACTGCCCACCCTTTACCTTGGCTGAAAATATATAATAATATAAATATTATACAGCAAACTGTTCTAATTTATAATGCGCATGTACGAGCAATGTGCCAACTGTGGTTCAATCTGGGGTTTCAGTTTTTGGTTGGAATGACTTGTAGTTACAGTTACATTTGTATTAGTTAATTACTTGCAAGAACTCATGTGTGAAGCGGGGACACGTATCTTCATATTCTTGCTACTCAAATTATAAAGTCCAAAATACTTCAATTTAATTACTTAGTTTGTCCTTGACTCACAGCAACAATTGTGCAATTTTGTTATTTAAGAATACGATTACAGCACTACTAGTACAATAATTTATTTTTTACAAATCAAATACTAGTATTTTTAATATGTATTTGCAGGAGAAATTGTTGAACATGCGTTATTGTATTTGCAGATGAATAGGTCTGACGAGATGAATCAAAGTCGAGATGTAATTAAATAGTGTGATATACTCAACTGAAACATTTCCGTGTATTTATCTTTTTAAGATGTTTATCGTGTCAGCGTTGTGGGAAATTAACACATTGCATGTTGTAATGGCATTTCGATCTTAAAAGGCAATAGTTTGTTTTGTTTGTTTGGATTTTTCACCGTTAACAGCATTTCAGTCATATCACGGCGGTCAATTAACCTACTCACACTTTTGCTGGGCAAGCTTAGCTGATCTAAGCGGTTTACCAGTACTAACTGCCCTACTTGAATCAATGGTAGGGGGAGAATGGCCGTAGAAATAATTTCATTACCAATCCCCACACAAGTGATGTGGCCGGGCTGGGGTTCGAACTCACGGTCCCCGGATTGACAGTCCAGCGTTCTACCAAACAAACAAACAAACATTACTTAAATAAATGTAAATGACCAGTAGAAGCTTTTTGGAATGATACCATTTGTATATTGCATGTGTCGAAAACACCTTACTATACACCTTTTAATTATGATTCACAAAATCGAAAGAATGCGAATAATGTTATGCGCTTGAATCTGTTATTTGTTTATAGCTGTTTTGAAGACAACTTTGACATATCAATAAGCATCTTGTAAAACGAAACAGGTTTCACACGTAATAATCGAAGACATCAAACGATATTGGCTGCATTGTTCTGGTGTCATGTGATACATCAAATGATGTAAAGAGACATTGGTGACATTTTATGTCTTTAGAAGTCAGTTCTGTTTCCCTTTAAATAGTGCACATATATGTATAATGAAATTATCCGTCACTAATCTATCAACAGTAAGCCGTTTTGTCGAACAAATGTTTCCAAATTTCGAACATCGATGCATCAAGAACTTTTGCTTTTGTCAAGTGTTAGTCAGATTAACCATTAACATGTGCAGTTTTACAGGTATAGTTTTAATGTACACAAGACGACACCATAACGGCTAAAAAAAACGATAATAAAAAAAAATAACGTTTTGCTTTCGGGTTTTTGCCCGTCAAGATACTATTTCCGAAATTTGTTCATAGAATTATTAGAATTGGTAAAGAGCGTTTAAGTTACGTTTCATTGACTTAAAGACATTGTTATCATCGTTGAACCTTTATACTCAAATGTCATTAAAAGGAAATCTGCATAGCTGTGCATAAATTAATAACTACACTATCAACAAGATGCCGGTCGCGTTTGACTTACCTAATAAACCGACCGGATTTGCAACTGCCGTAACGTACAAGTCCGAGAAGGCTATGTTCAACTGCCGTAACGTACAAATCCGAGAATGCTATGTTCAACTGCCGTAACGTACAAGTCCGAGAATGCTATGTTCAACTGCCGTAACGTACAAGTCCGAGAATGCTAACGTATAAGTCCGAGAATGCTATGTTCAACTGCCGTAACGTACAAGTCCGAGAATGCTATGTTCAACTGCCGTAACGTACAAGTCCGAGAATGCTATGTTCAACTGTCGTAACGTACACGTCCGAGAATGCTATGTTCAACTGCCGTAACGTACAAGTCCGAGAATGCTATGTTCAACTGCCGTAACGTACAAGTCCGAGAATGCTATGTTCAACTGCCGTAACGTACAAGTCCGAGAATGCTATGTTCAACTGCCGTAACGTACACGTCCGAGAATGCTATGTTCAACTGCCGTAACGTACACGTCCGAGAATGCTATGTTCAACTGCCGTAACGTACAAGTCCGAGAAGGCTATGTTCAACTGCCATAACGTACAAGTTCGAGAATGCTATGTTCAACTGCCGTAACGTACACGTCCGAGAATGCTATGTTCAACTGCCGTAACGTACAAGTCCGAGAAGGCTATGTTCAACTGCCGTAACGTACAAGTCCGAGAAGGCTATGTTCAACTGCCGTAACGTACACGTCCGAGAATGCTATGTTCAACTGACGTAACGTACACGTCCGAGAATGCTATGTTCAACTGCCGTAACGTACAAGTCCGAGAAGGCTATGTTCAACTGCCGTAACGTACAAGTCCGAGAAGGCTATGTTCAACTGCCGTAACGTACAAGTCCGAGAAGGCTATGTTCAGCTGCCGTAACGCATAAGTCCGAGAAGGCTATGTTCAACTGCCGTAACGTACAAGTCCGAGAAGGCTATGTTCAACTGCCGTAACGTACAAGTCCGAGAAGGCTATGTTCAACTGCCGTAACGTACACGTCCGAGAAGGCTATGTTCGCAATGAATATCGCCTCCACATTGTGCAAGATCTTTTTCGAAGCGACCGTATACAAAATAAGAATGTTCCCGAAAGTTCCGATCGTTGATGTTAAACTCCCGATGACTAAATACGCAATCGTCAGTTCTGGTTTAAGCGTCAAGTACGCAGCCATAAAATCCGTGATATTAGTGGTTATTGTATCCATCTCGCGGTTGCTCATGTTACTCGTCACTAATATTTAAAAAAAAAAACGTTCAAAAAAAAAAGTAGATGGTTGCGCCGACATTTTTAAATAGGAAAAGACAACAGCAGTTGATTTCAATAACAAACGTCGTTTATTTCAATAACTCGCCTTTGTGCTACGTTTGATGCATAGAACTCACGACAGCTGCTAATATGTCGAGTAGATTCATTGATTATAATTACAGCCAATGCCTTATGAGGCAGAAAGTGCGAACAATAAGTTAACTGTATCTATTAGAAATTAAAATAATGGCTTTTTTCCTCCGTAGATAAATGTCACATGTGGTATGTTTATGCCAATGTGCTTGTCATTTTGTTATAATGTTGCTGTTACAGTTTACTCTTCTGTTGGATGTAGAATTTCATGTGACTATATATGGGCAGTAGCCGTCTTGGTTATGCCATTAAACGATTGATTTTACTTTTAACACTCGCGGAGTTCTGGTTTTTTACTTTATCATGTATTTCAAGACATGAATACAATTATAAAATATCAAAAACAGCTTAGAAAATATGGAAAGAGAAAAGGAAGTAGGATATATTGCGGTGTTTGCGCGATACGTTTTAGTCAAATGTCTGTTGTAATTTTTCGAAATAAATGTTTTCAATGATCATAACATATAAATGCATTTGCAATGTATGTTATTTGAGTGATATTTGCATAATGCAGCTGACAAAACATAAACATAAATATATAACATTAATTTCTGCGAAAGGAGAGCGCGGTCCAAACTTTTGACATAAGGTCAAAGTATATAGATAATTAGATAGATTTATTATTTGTTAAATACGTATACTTTTTTTAATTATTGTTTTATTAGCTCGACTTTTCGAAGAAAAAATGTCGAGCTATTTTCGCCCTGTTGTCAGAAACTATCAAAGGTATCGATTTTAAACTTCCATTACTTGTTCAGTATCAAAAGAAAAGTCCATTACAACGAGGAAGGTAACACTGTGATTTGTATTTCCAGAGTTATTTGTCCTTGTTTGGACTTACAACTTAGCATATTTTGACAATTCTTTGGTAAATATAAAATTTATCAATAACTATCAAAGACATTAAACTGAAACTCAAGGTAGTAGTGCTGACACCATTCTGCAGACAAGAGAAGGTAATCCTTTTAAGGATTTTGCTTCAGTAATTGCCCTTTTTAGTTCACCTGAGCACGAAGTGCTCGGTGAGCTATTGGTATAGGGGACCTCTCCGGCGTCGTCTGTCGTCCGTTTGCTGTCAACAATTTGGCCCGTTATCGCGATAAAGACTACATTTAATAATCAATCTTAGCCTAACTTGCACAGTTTGTGTACGACCATAAAATCTCGGATGGGATTGTTATTGGGTCAGATCACTTCAGTAACACCAGAGTTATTGCCCCTTTTTCATGCCAAAAAAGTGCAAAAGTGCCCTTTTCCAACGTATAGACTTTATTTTCCATCCAATCTTAACCAAACTTTCACAGTTTGTGTATGACCATCAGATCTCAGCAGACGTCAAAAATGGGCCAGATCGTATTTCAAACACCAGAGTTATTATACAATACTATAATACAATACCATAGGTTTACTTGTAATAAAGGCCTCCAGCCCAGAATACACGTTATTTTTGATTATAATGTCATGAAAATAAAGCAACAACACATATATATTATTATATCATAGTTACAAAATTATTTACACATATATGAACATCTGAAATTTGACAGTGTTTTTTTAACAAGAAGGGCAAATCTAACGATAAGTATCGTTCAGTATCCAGCATGGCCTTGTATGCCTTATAGAGCACTGCCTTCGGGAATTGTTAATTTTATATATAATGTCTTGAAGAGCACAATCTTTCAGCCGGTTCTTGAACTGGGTGAGGAATTCACTAGTGTTCCCAACACCATTGGCCAACTAGGCAAAGCCCAATCCATACCGGAACAGCATCCGTTTTATGTTTGAGGCCCAATTTGATGTGCCAGCGTCGTCATGGTTTCTTAGCATAGTATATAATTGTTTCGGATAACGATGTTCTCCCATTTGAGTGAGTCGAATCCAATATTTAACGCACTGCGTCATGTAGTTCACTGAAATTGGCAGTCGTCCGCATTCGCTTAAAGCAAAGAAATGTGCGACATTTTTGTTTAACCCGCAAATATGCTTGCAAAAGTGAATGTGCACTTTCTCTTTGTTAGCTGAGAACTCATAACCCCATATTTCTGCTCAATAACACAAGATAGGGACTACCATTGAATCACAAAGTTTAAAGGCTTCTTTAGGTTTGAAATACCCAAAGTGCTTACTCATGTTAAATATATCATAAACTGCCTTTTGAGCCTGTCTAGCTAAGGTTTCTTTAGCCACGTTCCGGGACAATTTTGGTGTAAAAAATGCCCCGAGATACTTATAGTAAGATACAACTTCTATTTGCGTTCCGTTAAATGACCATCTTTCGTAATGACGTAATCGGCCTCCGTTACAGACCACCATAACCTTCGACTGTTCAAGGTAAATCTTCATTCCAACTTTATCACTGAAGTTTGATATGCAATTTAAAATATTCTGTAAATTTGAAGCAGTTTCAGCAAAACTTGAGACGTCATCAGCGTATAACAATGCATCAAGCCCGTCCATTTCTTCACTAATAAATTCGCCGTTGTTGTTAGTATGTGTTTGTAGATAGTTAATCAAATTGTTCACGAATAACGCAAAGATAATCGGTGAACTTAAACAGCCTTGTTTTGTCCCAATTTTACACTCAAAGAAGTCAGTGAGACCATTTTTGACCTTTACACATGCTTTCATTTTGTAATACATTGACTGAAAGATATTCATAAATGTCCCGTGTATTGTAAACCGTGTCAGACATTCCCACAATTTACGGTGATCGCAGCTGTCAAAGGCCTTATGGAAATCAACGTAAAAACGTAGAATCTCCCCCTCTTTCTTGTTGTGTATTTTTGTATAATAGACTGCAAGTTGAAAATGTTATCGATAGCCGAATATCCCCGCCAAAATCCTGCCTGCGCATCGTGGATAATGTTGTTTTCTTCACACCACGTCCTGAGTCGTATTCTTAGTACGTTTACAAATATCTTGCTGATAGTGTTGCTTAATGATATAGCTCGATAGTTGTTTGGGTCCAATTTAGATTCTTTCTTGTGAATGGGGGTAATTATACTTTCACCCCAGCTTTCAGGAAAGTTGCTACTATCATAAATGTCATTAAAAAGTTTGTGTATGAACGGCAAAGTTTTATGAATTGTACATTTAAACATTTCAGTGCAGAATCCATCGGTTCCCGAAGAACAGTTGCCTGTTAATGATTTAATGCTGTTTAAAATTTCTTCCTCTGATATCATTTGGTTTAATTCGTTTGAGTTAACATTCCTGTTTATGGGAGGTAACTCTTCGTTAGTAGGTTCATATTCATACGGTGTGCCGGAAAACAAATGTTCAAAATACGCATACCATTTGTCACCAGGAATTAAGTCGTCTGGAGTTCCACGTATTCCTTTTGCACGGTTTATATTATCCCAGAACATCTTGGGGTTGTCACTACTCTCAATTAGCACGGGACGCCGCTCACGCTCCAACTGTTGCTTTTTCCGATAACAACGCTGTCTGAATCTAGTTCTGTCGTTTAAATAGGCAGTGAGATCCGAAGCTGAGTTGGTGACGCTGAGTTTCTCAGAATTCTATATTTTTTAAAGTCTTTGTAAATCCTGACACTCTGCGTCCCACCATTTCGGTTGTGTGACATTAGTTTTATGTTTATTTTTTGGTCCGCACCTTATTTTCTTCATACAGTCCCCAGCTGTTTGTAAAATGTTTATAAATTCTGTTATTCTGCTTCTTTGGTCGCCACTTGAAATATTCCTTGCGAAGTTGTCATATCTTAGATTAAACTGTTCTACAAACTACTCTTTCAACTGGTCATTCCATTTGAAATGATATGCACTTTTGACATTAAAAATGTTCGTTCCGTCACAAGGCGTTTGTTTATCGAATTTCAGAGTGCATTTGAGCGGGTAATGGTCTGAGAACAACTCTATTCCGACTTCAAAAAGTTCTATGTAGTTGAACAGTGGCGTTGACGCGATAATATAGTCCACCATACTTTTTCCACCGTTTGCAACGCACGTGAACTCTCCGTCGCGGCCTCCATGTGTTCTACCATTCAAGACATGTATGTCTAGAGTATAGCACATTTCTATAAGAGTTAATCCAAACCTGTTTAAAGTGCAATCTGTTGTAACTCGTTTCATATCAAAAGAAGCACAAAGGTACGATGTGTCCCCTATAATATAATCCAGATCATCGTTTGGTATTAAGTCTGTGAGGTTTCCTATTCGTGCATTAAGGTCACCCGCTAAAAGAATTAATGCAGATGGAAAGTCAGATAAAATCAATAACAGTTTCTGACGTAAAATATCAATACCATCATCATTTTCATCGTCGTAGATAACTGATCTCTCTGGTGAGATATATGTGAATACCATAAATAGTTCATTTGTATACCCCGTTAGTTCATTTGATACATGCACAACAATGCACTCCTTTAAATGTTTGTAAACGCTTTTAACGTATTTGTAGATACTGTCTTTGATTAAAACTACAACACCGCCTGCTCCGCGTCTGTTGTTTCCTATTCGCATATTTTCATAACAACTGAAATTATTTAACAGCGTTTCAAACTCGTTATCCTTCGTTTGTCAGGTTTCGTATAACGCGATGACATCATATTCTTGACAGAAGCTTTTAAAGTGTAAGTCATTGGAATATTTGTTAAGTCCCTGTATGTTCATTGAGCAAAAATTAATAGAGTTAAAACTATTTACAATGCAAGTTACTTCTGGGCTTCGGCCTGTTTCCTATTTTGAGACTAACACCGGAGTCTTCGATCTATTCGTACAATTTCCCACATACCATAAGTTTATCATGTTTATATCTGGCTGGTTTACCTTCTTTAATACACTGTTCAAGGAATGGATACAGTGCAGTTCTCGCTTTAACTATTCTGTCTGGTAAATCTTCGACTACCCTGTCGTTGACTGAATTATTTTTTCTTTTCTGCCTCAACGTATCCAAGACTGTTTGCCTGTGTTTTAGCATGGAAAATCTGGCTAGAATAGGTCGATCTGTTTTCGATGGGAGTCTGTATGTGTATTCAAAGTCCATGTCTTTTGAATAGATGCCTAGTTGTTCTGTTATAAAATTCCGTACTTTTTGTTCACATTGTGCGCTGGTTTCCGACTCAGTAGGCTTATTCCATAGAATTTAAGGTTATTTTTCCGAATAATGCTTTCCTATTTTTCATGGAATGTGGAATTTTCGGTCAGCTTTTCTTCATAGCTTTTCATTTTTTCGTTCAGTGTCTCCTCTTTTTCTGAGATATGTTTGTTTTGTTGCTTTATTTCCGTATTTTCGCGTTTGAAATCGTTGACAGACTGTTCATTTGTTTCAAATTGCGAAGAATTTTTAGCAATATGGATGCTACATCTATTTCGCCGACGTCCGAGTTGTCGTCCGATGACGCGCCGTCACGTGCGCGATTTCCGCTTTTGGCTTCCATACCGGTAGTGTTAGTAGTGTGTAACCAATTACTGATAGAATATTGATTTCTAACCAGAGCACTTCCGGAAGGTTGCTGGCTGCATGATTCTGAAAGCATTGTCCCTACATTAGGACCATCTGCCAGCGCCGACATTTTCGCTGTGCTACGGGTCGCTATGTGACTCGTGGATTTGGTCCGCTGCGATCGATCTCGTAGATCGGGTCCGGGATTCAGTTCCACACACTGTGCCGCGAGTAGAAGGATAATACAATTCGTATACTTAACGAAATAAAGCACTTCTTTATGTTCATTTTTCGTCGTGATGATTTTTTTTTCATCGGCTGAGTAAATGCACCGATTCGTGCACTTATAGGACGACGTTGATCCACATACAGTCATTTGATATCCGCTATTATTTTAATCCGCTTCAGTCATGCGTGACGAAATTTCGATTAGCGTTGTACTGATAACTTGTCAAACTAAATGTCCACACTAAGTGTCCTATAACTGTAATAATTTACAATATGCGCACTGCGAACTGTTCCATATGTCTACGTTTCAAATGTTCACATGTTATGACGCCAAATTAGTCGAGTTATTTGCTTAATTTGTACACTAACACTTCATTTGTATACCCTAGTTTGGTCCAGAAAACAATAGTATACTACTTATCTTTATGTGTGTCCTTTTACGTCATTATAATCCATGTGTATCACCGAAAATTTGAGGAATTATCGACAGCGCGAAAAAGAAACAACTTATCCCACCGGAAACGGAAATGAGAAATTGCCCTTTGTTTATTTTTTTTTTTACAAAAATGGACATTATTCAGGATAGAGAGAGACATTTTTCATCCAATCTTCACCAGTCTTGCACAGTTTGTCTATTACCATGAGATTACAGTTGAAGTCGAAAGATCGGACCAGAAACACCAGAGTTATTGCCCTTTGAAAAAAATATGCATAAAAGGACATTATACAGGATAGAGACTTCATTTTCCATCCAATCTTTACTAATCTTGCACAGTTTGTCTATGACCATAACATTAAAGGTGAAGTAGAATATAAGCATGATCGTGCCAGAAACACCAGAGTTATTGCCCCTATGTGTTTGGAAAAAAACATCAACAAGTTATCAATGATTGGCATGCACACACGATTTTTGATTCAATGTTGACCAAACTTACACAGTTTGCGCATGACCATAAAAATTGATTGATAAAATTTGATTTCCAACAGTTGCGAGACTTGCATGCAGTCATTTGTACATGCAACTTTCATGTCTTCAGAGCCTGCATTAACATCATTTATCATCATCGGAAAGAAAATTATCAAAGAAACAGCAAAACTTTACCTTATAGCACAGCCATCGCAACTATCGCATTGCAACTAGTTTTCCAAAACTGTTTGCGAAAAAGACATCAAAATCTACTACTTGTGCATTTTCCAGAATTGCCAATGACTTAATGAAAAATGGTCAGTTAAGAATATCGAGAAAACTGATTTGAGAACCATTAGCAAAAAGAACGCACATCCACTACCCAACTGATACTTTAGTTAGCCGATGTTTTACCGATGTTTTAAATCAAAATTGATCCTACCCCCACTGTGTATTGTTCAGATACCTTAATTTTTAAACCTGTCACGACAGTATGGTCTTCATCTGTACCAGTTCTCAGGTGAGCGGTTTGGGCCATCATGGCCCTCTTGTTTCAACTTATAATTAACTGCCCTGAGTACAAAGTGCTCGGGGAGCTATTGGTATAGGGGACCTCTCCGGCGTCGTACATATGCCGTCAACAATTTGGCCCGTTATCGCGATAAATACTACAGTTATTATTCAATCTGGACCAAACTTGAATACTTTGTGATGACCATAAAATCTTGGACAGGTTCGATAACGGACCAGGAACACCAGAGTTATTGTCCCTTTTTTCGCCCCTAATACATCTATTCCTGAATAACTCACCTGGTAAAGGGAGGTAAATGAAGTATCAGGAAGATAATTGCCAGAAATGTGTTATTTCCCTTTGTAGCTCAGTTATAGATGTAACCCAAATAGTGGAGTCTGCTTATCAGTAAAATCAATACATCACTCTGAGTCAACATGATACTTCTATTTTAGATCGGCATCATTACACATAGTAACCATTGATAGCCTGCTTCTGACCTATATTTTGGCTATGTGTGCAGCAGTTAAATTCTCCACTGTCTGTCTTGGCATCCGGTCAGGAATAAGATGTAAACAACAATCAATAGCTAGAATTCATGTTGTAAGCAAGCAATCAGAATATAGGAATTAGATCATGTGCCTAAAAGGGTTAATTATTTTCTGTAGTTTTTGGACTGTTTAGTTTGTAACTTAATCAGTATCATTCAATCATGTAACTTTTGGACTGACTTTTACATTTGAATTGGGATTTTGGAAACTCAAGTAATTATCTTACCTGATTTTTGAAGCTGATTTATTATTTCTCCTTATTTGAAAAATACTTCTACACTGTTTTACATTTTTTCCTTAATTGAGAAATATCTTTACACTAGAGAGCACCATGCTACGTGCTAGTATCTGCTTGTATGGTATATATAAGTAAAGGCTTGTAGTTTGGGGACTCTTTTTATAGTTCAACAAAATAAAAATAACTTCCCGCGCATCACTTTCATTACATTTCATCTCACCTGAGCACTTCATGCTCGATGAGCTATTGGTATAGGGGGAACTGCCCTGCGTCGTCTGTAGTGCATCGGAACAGTTGGGCATGTGGACGTGATACAAACTTCACGTTTTGTACGCTTACTTATTTTCATATACAAACTTCAAAGAAAGAGGAAACAAGTGACAATGAAAGTTCGAATGAAACTTTAACATAGTCAAGTAGTTTTCAGTTCGTACGAAAACGTAAAGTGTCATCGCTTCATAAATAACCGTGTCAACACAAAATGACAATTCTTGTTTTACCTGATAAAACATTTAATTGAAAAGCGCAAAAAGACTGTCTAGTTCTGATCTACTTATATGTTGGGTGACACGGTGCGTGGCTTGGAAGCGTTTGGATGTAGCGACCGTATTGCACTCGTCCATTCTACTTGTTAGTTGGCTTTGCAGTTAATTGCACTCGATGATGCACACCGAGTACTCAATCTAGCCAATTCTTTATATTGTTCCACTTTGCATTGTTGTTTGCGTTGGAGTTCATTTCACTCGAGTATCACCCCTTTCCCATCGAGTATCACCCCTTTCACCTCGAGTTCAGCGCCACATCCATTAGGAAATCTGTCGCTTTTTTTTTTATATACAAGTGCATGTACTGTTTCCGCCTGTACAATGAATTTGTTATAATTAAACGTCAAGTCATTTGATATTGGATATCGGATGGCAAATGCTTACAAATGATCGTCAAACAACGTTTGCTATTGGATATATATCATTCCCCATTGTCAATATAGGTAATGGGCGAACCATGTGAGTTAATTGTTTCCAAGAATATATTTGTAAAAGGCTGTTAATCTTTTATGATAATACAATTTCACTCGGGGTAATGTACAAAGATAACCTTTTAAAATACCGTGTTAACCTTGCGTTGATGTTCAAGGATGATGGTCCGTTCACGAAATTATCGCCCGAAGAAGCAATAATTATTGTTGTGTATATCTTGCTTTAAATAGTGAGCTGAAAATCAAGTACAAATGCATTGCGGATTGGAGCATGGTATTTAACACTCGATTTAGTTTAAACATATTTTAGACACACAAACATACACTCATGTCATTTTTTGCATTAGATCTACGTAGTATAAACTGCATTTGAAACCGAGCAGTGATTTTGTTCAGCTAATTTTAGTGCCGTTTAAAGACAGTTTCCACTGCTAAATATCCCCCATTTCCCCCAAATCGTCTATTTTCTTCCCCCAAGTAATATATAGTATTTTACAGGTTGGTGTGTAAATGAAAAGCAATTGTTGAATTTGCACCATTGTAAAAAAAAACTCTTCAGTAGATTACAAAATTGCATATATTAATCATTAGAAAAGCAAAATAACCACACATTTCATGAAAAATAAACTTAAAAACTGTCCTTTTAGGTGGGTCCACTATACATAACATTATTATATGTATATCATCAGAATGTATGGATTCTAATATTGATCGTGGGTGGAGTATTGGTCTTCATATCGGGAACTAGCAAGAGAACGCGCTAGTCATCCATCTGATGAATAAATGTTTGTCGCTGTCACGCGACTGCTATTTAGTAAATGATACAACCTTAAAAGAGCCGCGCTGTTGAGTGTAACGTATTGGCAGGCTAAGCGGCATACTAAAACGAACTATTTCTGTTTGATATCAAATACTATGAGGTTTGAGTATATTAAATACCCGGTAATGGATATGATCAATGTTACATAATGCATATGATTTATATTACATGTAAGATGTGCTTAATATACATATAATTTTGAATAATGCA
Organism: Congeria kusceri; assembly: GCA_027627225.1. Classification (NCBI taxonomy): domain Eukaryota; kingdom Metazoa; phylum Mollusca; class Bivalvia; order Myida; family Dreissenidae; genus Congeria; species Congeria kusceri. The sequence goes on from CM051035.1 coordinate 7,516,280, forward strand.
TACATTCTATATTATATGATTTGGGAAATTATAATTCAGCATTTACCAGTTATATCGAAAAAACTAGACCTAGTGCTGCTTGAAATGATGAGGAGAACGGACTAAATTTCTCTTTTAAAGGGATTAATCTAGTTGTTTTTCGCTTTGTTCGTAAACTAATCCAATAATGGAAGATAATATCTGGGCTTTATGGACTATTGGAAAAGCTCCGTTAAGGCCATGTACGTAAACTAATCCAATAATGGAAGATAATATCTGGGCTTTATGGACTATTGGAAAAGCTCCGTTAAGGCCATGTACGTAAACTAATCCAATAATGGAAGATAATATCTGGGCTTTATGGACTATTGGAAAAGCTCCGTTAAGGCCATGTACGTAAACTAATCCAATAATGGAAGATAATATCTGGGCTTTATGGACTATTGGAAAAGCTCCGTTAAGGCCATGTGACGACATGTGCACGAGGAACTCGCCAGGACTCGTGGCTCGTAGCTCAAATTCGCTACAGTGTGACGGGGCGTTAAGAAAGATTATTTGACTAAACTCATGTAATTCCACGATCGAATAACTTATATTTTTAATTATATATCCATCAAACCATGCGATCCAATTTAATCTTGATGTGCACTTTATTTTACAGAAATATTCACCACAACCTTTCGATAATCTACGAAAGACCGGTGGTGAATTCAGGAAGATGTAGAATAGTATATTAAGTTTTATTCAGTTTAAAATAAACATATACAACAAAGCTATGGGCCCGGCTAGCTCAGTTGGCAGAGCGCTGGACTGTCAGTCCGGGGATCGTGAGTTCGAACTCCAGCCCGGCCACATCACTTGTGTGGGGATTGGTCATGAAATTATTTCTACGGTCATTCTCCCCCTACCTCTGATTCAAGTAGGGCAGTTTTCAGTTACTGGCATAAGTATGTGCACTTAGTACTTAGCGCTTAGATCGGCTAAGCTTGCCCAGGAAAGTGTGAGTAGGTTAACTGACCGCCGTGATATGACTGAAATACTGTTAAAACGGCGAAAAATCTAAACAAACAAACAAAAACAAAAGCTATGTTACGGCTTCTTCCTGAAATTGCATGACGATGATCTGAAAATTGAACTATATGATGCTATGTCTATAAAGCTTTTTATAAACAGACGAGATGTAGTTGATACTTGTAAATTTGAATTGCGATGCTATGAGGTTAATTTTTATTTACACTTACATGTTTTGGGAATAATTCTGGGCCAAGTGTGAGGTTCGTGCGCACGTAAACCGGTTTAAACCCCAAATGCTTTGCATTGACGTTTCAAAGGCGGTAACCCCAGTTTTTTCATGTGTGTTTTGTGTTTGTTATGTGTTTTTAGTTCACTTGAGCACGAAGTGCTCGGTGAGCTATTGGTATAGGGGACCTCTCCGGCGTATGCCGTCAACAATTTGGCCCGTTATCGCGATAAAGACTACATTTTTTTATTCAATCTTGACCAAACTTGCACAGATTGTGTATAACCATTAAATCTTGGACGTGTTCGATAATGGGCCCGATCGGACCAGGAACACCAGAGTTATTGTCCCTTTTTTGGTCCCAAATACATCTATTCCTGAATAACTCACCTGGTAAAGGGAGGTAAATGAACTATTAGGAAGATAATTGCCAGCAATGTGTTATTTCCCTTTGTAGCTCAGTCACAGATATAACCCAGATAGTGGAGTCTGCTTATCAGTAAAGTCAATACATCACTCTGAGTCAACATGATACTTTTATTTGAGATCAGCATCATTACACATAGTAACCATTGATAGCCTGTTTCTGACCTATATTTTGGCTGTGTGCAGCAATAAAATTGTCCACTTTCTGTCTTGGCATCCAGTCAGGAACAAGATGTAAACAATAATCAATAGCTAGAATTCACGTTGTAAACAAGCAAACATAATATAGGATTTAGATCATGTGATCTAGTGCCTGAAAGGGTTAATTATGTTATGTAGGTTTTGGACTGTTTAGTTAGTCACTTATTCAGTATCATTTAATCATGTAACTTTTGGACTGACTTTTACATTTGAATTGGGATTTTGGAATCTCAGGTAATTAATTACATGATTTTTGAAGCTGATTTATTATTTCTCCTTAATTGAAAAATACTTCTACACTCTTTTACATTTTCTCCTTAATTGAGAAATATTTTTACACTATTTAGAGTGCACCATGCTACTTGCTGCATGCATGGTATATATAAGTAAAGGCTTGTAGTTTGGGGACTCTTTTTAGCTCACGAATTGCTCAAGGGTGAGCTATTGTGGTCAGCCTGTGTCAGGCGTCCGTCGTACGTCGTCAACATTTTACTTCAAACAAATTCTCTGAAATCACTGGGTGGATTTTAACCTTACTTGGCAGGAATGTTCCTGGGATGGTCCTTTACCAAATTCCTTCAATTTATTGAAATATATTGAAAACTCTGGCAACCATGGCAACCAAAAGCTTAAAAACTGGAAAACTTAAACAAATCTTCTTGTCAGAAACCTCTGGCTGGATTTGAAAATAGTATTCACAGAAATGCTCCTTGGGTGACCCTCTACCAAATTCCTTCAAATGATTTTGATTCGTTAAAAAACATGGCCGCCAGGGGGCGGGGCAGTTTTCCTTATATGGCTAATTTGAAAACTTTAAAAATGTTCTTGTCTGAAACCACTGGCTTGATTTCAAAATAATTTCACAGAAATGTTCCTTGGGTGACCCTCTATCAAATTCCTTGAAATCATTTTGATTCGTTAAAAAACATCGCCGCCAGGGGGCAGGGCAGTTTTCCTTATATAACTATATTGAAAATTTTTAAAATCATCTAGTCTGAAACCACTGGCTGGATTTCAATATAATTTCACACAAATGTTCCTTGGGTGACCCTCTATCAAATTCCTTCAAATCATTTTGATTTGTTAAAAAACATGGCTGCCAGGGGGCGGGACAGTTTTCCTTATATGGTTTTATTGTAAACTGTAAAATCTTCTAGTCTGAAACCACTGGCTGGATTTCAAAATAATTTCACAGAAATGTTCCTTGGTGACCCTCTACCAAATTCCTTGAAATCATTTTGAATCGTTAAAAACCTGGCCGCTAGGGGGCAGGGCAGTTTTCCTTATATGGTTTTACTGAAAACTTTAAAAATCTTCTCGTCTGAACCACTGGCTGGATTTCAAAATGATATCACAGAAATGTTCCTTGGGTGACCCTCTACCAAATTCCTTGAAATCATTTTGATTCATGAAAAACATGGTCGCCAGGGGGCGGGGCAGTTTTCCTTATATGGCTATATTGAAAACTTTGAAAATCTTCTAATCTAAAACCACTGGCTGGATTTCAAGCTTATTTCACGAAAATGTTCCTAAAAATTGGTGACCCTCTACCAAATTCATTGTAAAGTGGATGCTATCAAAACAAAACACTTATTCAACCAGAAAAATTTATTTATTGAAAAAAATAAAACAACAAAATATCTGATAAACTTAATAAAAATGTTCTATGGTTTGGGCATTTTTTAGGGTAGGTCAGGTAAATGTTTATAAATGTAGAATATAAGACCTCGGTTTAAATTGCTAAAGCTGTTGTTGATGTTGCTTATTATGCCCCCCTTCGAAGAAGTGGGGGTATCATGCTTTGCACCTGTCCGTCGGTCGGTCGGTCGGTCGGATGGTCGGTCTGTCCGTAGACCATTTCGTTTCCGCACGATATCTAGAGAACGCTTTGACCTACGATCATGAAAGTTGGTATTCTAGTTACTTGGGAGCAAAGGAAGACGCCTATACATTTTGAGGCCAACGGGTCAAAGGTCAAGGTCACCGTTGCTAAAAATAGAAAAACTGTTTCCGCTCAATAACTTGAGAACGCATCGAGATATTTTAATGAAATTTTATACATAGATACCTTATATCGAGACCTCGCTTGGAATAGCATATGGGGTGGGTGGGGTCAAGGTGAAGGTCACCGTTACTAAAAATAGAAAAACGGTTTCCGCTTAATAACTTGAGAACGTATAGAGATATTTTAATGAAACTTCATTCATAGATACTGTATATTGAGACCTCGCTTGGGATTGCATATATGTTGGGTAGGGTCAAGGTCAAGGTCACCGTTAATAAAAATAGAAAAAAAACGGTTTCCGCTCAATAACTTGAGAACGCATCCAGATATTTTAATGAAACTTCATACATATATACCTTATATCGAGACCTCGCTTGGGATTGCATATGGTTTGGGTGGATCAAGGTCACCGTTACGTAAAATAGAAAAACGGTTTCCGCTCAATAACTTTAGAATCCATAAAGATATTTTAATGAAACTTCATACGTAGATACCATATATCGAGACCTGGCTTGGGATTGCATATGGGGTGGGGTCAAGATCAAGGTCACCATAACTAAAAATAGAAAAAAGGTTTCTGCTCCATAACTTGAGAACGCATCGACATATTTTAATGAAACTTCATATATATATATATATATATACCTTATATCGAAGCCTTGCTTGAGATTGCATATGGGGTGTCTGTGGTCAAGGCCAATGTGACAGTTACTAAAAATAGAAAATGGTTTCCGCTTAATAACTTAAGAACGCATCAAGATATTTTAATGAAACTTCACACATAGATATCTTATATTAAGACCTCTCTTGGATTGCATATGTGTTTGGTGGGGTCAAGGTCAAGGTCAGCGTTACTAAAAATAGAAAAACGCTTTTCCCTCAAGAACTTGACAAGCATTGAGATATTTGAATGAAACTTCATACCTTCTATCGATACCTCGCTTGGGATTGCATATGGGTTGGGTGGGGTCAAGGTCACCGTTGCTAAAAATAGAAAAATGGTTTCTGCTCAGTAACTTGAGAACGCATTGAGATATTTTAATAAAACTTCATACATAGATACCTTATATTGAGACCACTCTTGGGATTTCATATGGGATGGGTGGGGTCAAGGTCAAGGTCACCATTACTAAAAATAGAAAAACGGTTTCCGCTCAATAACTTGAGAACGCATTGAGATATTTTAATGAAACTTCATACATAGATACCGTATATCGAGACCTCGCTTGGGATTGCATATTTAAAAAAAATCTTAACAATTGCACATATTCACAAGTCGGGGGGCATACATGTTTTACAAACATCTCTTGTTTTTGAAGATGATGATAAATATTAAACTGATGAAGGCTATGATGCTTATGATACTTTGATTTTGGTGTTTTTTGATGACGATGATTATGATGATGATGATAATGACGATCATGATAATGATGATGATGATGTAGTTGTGATGAGGCATGAACATAAACAACAGCCCAATATTAGAATTATATTTGAATATTAAAATTAAATATTTCGAATACTTCTGGTAATTATGATAATCTCCAGAAAATCACATCAGGGAGGAACACAAATCAAAACGCTGACAGCGTAGAAAGACTGTTGGCGAGAAAAGAAACTAAAAACAAATGAATTATGAGAGTATTTGTTTTCATAAGAAACATTTATTGAAGTCAGTCACCTTTCTGTTATATCATTTCTTCAAAAAAAATCTTGAAACTCATAACTATACACTCTACTTAAAATAAATTGGTATAAGCTGGTACTTGACCTTATTGAAGATGGAGATCCCGACCACTGTTTTTTTGCAAATTAAAACTAATATAGCGCGCGTCGAATTCAATGCTATTTATCTACGACATTCGCTTCATTATATTTTTGCGAATCGTGGGAGGCAAATATTTTTGTGCAATTTATTTAAAAAGCAAACAGAGTTGTATGCATAGAAGTAAATCTACAACGGGTAAAATAGTCGATGAACCGTAAAGTTCGAATTAATATTCAGTGCTTTATATCACAAGCGCTATGTTCGGTAAATACCAATTTAAATAAAAATAAGTTAAATTAATAAAATACATTCAAAACTCTTTTTAGAAGTATGATGCTTTTCCATAATTCTTATGCATACGTCAAACACAATAGCAATCGTCAATCGAGTGGTTACGATCGCTCCGCTATATGTACTGACTCAATACACTGTTTTTAACCTTATGCAATATGCAATACGCAGTTAACCAGTCAACAGCACAAACAGATACGCTATCATACCTATGTGAATAGACATAACATGAATTAACTTGTAGATGTGGACTAAAAGGATTTTAATTATTGTTTATTAGTATTTTAAGTCGGATCTATTTCTTGTCATCTATTCATAGGAAGTAGCATCGATAACAGGAAGCCTCACTACGAAGCGTAGTAATTTATCGATTTACTGACTCGTAGAAGTAGTTCCCTCAAGATCGATTTTCTGAATACACCTACTAAATCCTGTTGGCTTGTGCCAACAGTCTAAAAACCAGACAACTGTTTACTTGAATCTTATTTGACCTCTTATCCTATATACATGTTATGTCAGGAATTGTATAACTTTCTCCAACTGACCTATTTATCCTCATGTGGCCCAATGAACTTGCTAGACAATTCAGTAAACCGCACTATCAATAACAATGGAATAGTTGCACATGATTCTTCCAAGGTGTAATATAAACTGGGTTCTGTGTTGGAAAGGTTCTGTTTCAGAGAAATATTCTTAGTTTTTCACAAGTTAGTCATGTGCCTAGAAATTTAATATTTATATGTCACTGACATTAATAAAGAGTTAATTTTGAAAGTTATTTTTCCACTACTGGTTGCATGATCAGATGGGACACCCTCCATCTATGTTTCTGTCTGTATGTGCAATAAAATTTGTGTCCTGCAATAACTCAATAAATACAAAAGCAAGGTTCAGGAAAAAGTGTTGAAAATTGCACATAAGCAGGTATTATGCTAAAATTTAATTTGTTGGACTTTAGTGGATTAAAAAAAAATCATAGAAAAAAGACAAATTGCAGTGTTATGGCATCAAGTCTTCCAAATTTTGCATTATCATTTAATTACTTTACAGATGAAGTTATAACACGTATCTTAGATAGCCATTTTTAACCAAATGAAAATGTGTAGCTATTAGATTGGAGTATGTCGTTAGGCATGTGGGCTGACAGACTTAACAGCAGCACCAACTTTTGGTTTCTGAACAATAACTTGAGAACACAAATTGCTACTGTATTAAAACGTCAATCGTAGATACCTCACTTGAGGTTGCATCTGGGGTGGTTGTGGTCAAGGGCACCATTACTAGAAATAAATAACAGCTGTCTGTTTAATAACTTGATTACAAACTGAGTTACAGTGTATGGGGTGTGATCATTTAATCCAGGTCTAGCTAGCCCATTTCATTGTAAAAATAGATGTGGATAGGCTTGTTGACTTGTTTTAGAAGATAGACTTGCATAGCATTGGGCATAAAGACTAGTATAGCTCGCAACTATTAAACTAATACTCGTCACCTGTATTAGCACAAATTAGGCGCTCTAACTGTATTCTGTGTTTACATTCATTTTAGTCCGTGCACGTGTTTCACAAGTTTAACGATACCGTGACAGTATTTTCTTTGGTACACTGCAAATCGTTATATCGCAATTCGCGGGGTCCATGGATCGCGATCACGATATAGCCAGATCGCAATATAACTTTCCAGACCATTCATGTACATATACACTAGCCTATTTTCGCGATTTGTTAAAACAAAACATGGCTCTCAGGAGGCGGGACAGTTTTCCTTATATGACTTTATTGAAATCTCAAACAATCTTCTTCTAAAAAGCCATTAAGATGCTTGACACTCAGGTGAGCGACCTAGGGCCATTATGGCCCTCTTTTTGTGATGTGCTGTGTAATTGTTTGGCAATTGGTCACTTGCCATAAATAAAGGACCTCGGGCTGCTAATAAGAGTTCTCTCCTGCTAACGCAACTGGAGTTTCGCTTTGTTTATATTCATTATTCCCTTTTCATATCAATGAATTGTGAACTGTGAAGTACAACAATTTATTTATTCAAACTTCACGCTTCTAAAAAAAATCGTGAAGTGTGAATAAATGAATGTTTGTACTTCACAGTTCACACTTCACGATTTTAAAAAAAAACAACAAAAACACCCCCAGCTCATTACAATTCATTCTTTTGGTCAAAAACGCGTTAAAATAGTTTATTAAATCTTTTATTTTTACAGCTGTCTGTTAATGTTTGTTTGTGTGCTCGTAGTGTATTGTTTATATTTGACATACTCTCGATGATACAAATACACAATCAGTGAAATCCTACATACAGTCCGATTGTTCGTAGAGTATTGTTTATATTTGACATACTCTTGATGATACAAATACACAATCAGTGAAATCCTACATACAGTCAGATTTTTGTGATTTTTTGAAGAAATCTTTCATTATATTTGTATCAAATGACAGGTACAATGTTTGTCATACTGGTGATATCATTAATGTACCCCGAAACGTGCCTTTTTACATTTATTTACACTTTTTTTTCAAAATGTTTTACGGAGTTAGTTATAAACACATTGCATGTTATTTAGTCGTTTAACGCAATATTGCGAGGTTCATTATTTTAAGCTTTCTCAACTGATGAATTTACACATAGACATGCGTGGTAACATATTTTTGTAATAATTATACGTCCTTCGAGTTGCATGTTTCATTTTTACAAAACTAAATAAACGACTATTTAGTTTAACCTTGAACCTGATCTGCTATATTTTAGATCATGCAGTTTTCATGATCACGTATGCAACTAACATTTATTCAGGGGTCATTTTCTTTCTTAACCTTGTAAAGTTTCGACGCAGTTTTAATGATCACGTATGCTACTTTACCTTGTACTTACATGGTAAGGTTTCGACATAGTTTTCATGATCACGTATGCTACTTTACCTTGTACTTATATGCTAAAGTTTCGACGCAGTTTTCATGATCACATATGCTACTTTACCTTGTACTTATATGCTAAAGTTTCGACGCAGTTTTCGTGATCACGTATGCTACTTAACCTTGTACTTATATGCTAAAGTTTCGACGCAGTTTTCGTGATCACGTATGCTACTTAACCTTGTACTTATGTGCTAAAGTTTCGACGCAGTTTTCGTGATCACGTATGCTACTTAACCTTGTACTTATGTGCTAAAGTTTCGACGCAGTTTTCGTGATCACGTATGCTACTTAACCTTGTACTTATATGCTAAAGTTTCGACGCAGTTTTCGTGGTCACGTATGCTACTTAACCTTGTACTTATATGCTAAAGTTTCGACGCAGTTTTCGTGATCACGTATGCTACTTAACCTTGTACTTATATGCTAAAGTTTCGACGCAGTTTTCGTGATCACGTATGCTACTTAGCCTTGTACGTATGCTACCAACATTTATTCAGGTGTCATTTTCTTTCTATAACTCTATGGTATATCCAAAACACAACATAGATGTTTTCATTAGTAATAATTACATTATTAATTAAATTAATTCATTTTATAATTATGAATGATAACATTTTTTAATGTGTCTGTTATAGGTATTGTTTGTGTTTTTGTAATGTTTTATTGTAGAACATGTAAAGGAATTTAGTGTACCTCATGAAACTTCTAACGAACTAATAATATGTAAATATTGATTTGACAATAAACAGTCACACACATAAAAGAATGGAACTTTATAAAAATGTGTTTATTTTACTTTATGTAGTGAAACAATTTAATTTTAATAATAGAAGCACTAAAAAGGAAACTAATTAGAAATCAGTTTTGTAGCACATACTTATATTGAAACTATAGAACACAAAGAAGAAACACTCTTAAAAATAAGTAAAGAACATGTGTCTCTAATGAATTATTCTGTTACTTTTGTTCTGTCTGGATGTTTGATTAATTTTGAATACATATTTTTATTAATTTTAAAATGAATGTAAATATAATAGGAATTCAGTGCTGCTTTTGCAGATATATTAAAAAAGGAAGTAAAAAATCATCTTGCCTTGAGCACACCTTGCTGAGCTCTTTTGAAGTCCACTTTATATATTGTAAGCATAAAGTAAAATGGAAATGTTTCCTACGCAAATACCGAAAAGACATCAGACGGTCGTACCGGAATTGTTCTGTCATTAGAGTCGTGCGTTGAAAGACATAATGAGACATTATCGGTATATTAATTTGATGCCTTTGTTAGGAGTCAAATGTAATCTTGTTCGACATTTTAACAGCACATTTATTAAGCTCCATGTCTTTAATAAACAGTAGGTTATACAAGCTTATATGTTCGTGCGATCGTCATGTATAATGACGTTGTTTCAATAGTTTATTTTGCGAAACTTATGAATTTGGCCTTTTGAAGTTCCTTGTCCTTGGTACATTTATGTATAAATTTTTACTTTGGGCACATTTATAACTTAGCTTAATTGTATTACTTAAGAAAATACTCGCCCGAAAAAGCAATCAAACCAGTAAGATAAAAAAAAATCAGTGCAAAAATATGACAATATATCACGTAACACTAGAATCTAAAATAATCATTATGTTTGACAATTCTAGGTATTAAACACTCGTGTTATATATTTGGTTATTACAGTTTAATATCATGAAAATGTAAAACTGTATGAAATATCAAAAATGGTACTGCTTAGTGGCAAACGCTATTTCGCCCATAATTTATGTTGTGAATAAGTGTAACTTTACGCAGAAGTACAGGTAACTATTTTGATAATGAATTTCCGTTCAGTGCAGGTATTTAGAAGGAATCTTAGCTTAATATTTTGACTCAAGTTGCTGTTTAAGTTAAGTTGTACTTTTCAAGCAATTTATATGTGTTATTGTCTGAGAATTCGTAAACAGTAAGATGATATTAATATACTGGTTTAGTTTGGTTTGGTTTATTTGCATAATCAGCAAAAGACAGTCATGCTATAAGTACATATACAAAGTGAGATGCAGATAGACTGTATATAAGAAAATAATACATAGAATGCAAATAATATCAGGGGCGTAGCTAGGATTCAAATATTGGGGCGGCGAAAAATAGACATGCTGAAAATTATACAAAAATACACAAAGACGTAATAATTGGATACTACTATTTTATTTGAATACCGGTATATATGCTTAATTTTAATAGGCCACTTTCCTCGGGATGCGCAGCGCCATGATCTGTATGACCTCGTTCTGAATCTCAGGGGACGTGAACCTGTCCGTCTTGCGTTCCAGCCACGCCAGGATGGAGCTGTCCGTCTCCCCGTGATGCTGCAAGAGCTGCATGAAGTTGCCCTCGTCGTCGTCATTGCATCGTAGAGACCTTGACGTGCTAGGAAACGTATACTCCGAAGAATGTGCAGCAACTGGGTCCTGTTGTTCGCCTTCTCCTGTGCGTGTGCGGTCGATAACATTTCCCCGACGTCGCGTGTTCTGGCTGGCAGCGTCACGAGCCGCTCGACGGCCTCCTTGCGACAGACGCTTCCTTCGTGCTTTTGGAACTTCTGGGGACCATCCTTCCAGTTTGAGAATCCCTGGTTGATGAAGCTGCCCTCTGTCTTCGTGTTACCGATTTTGCCCGCCTGCTTGGCTTTCCTGCAGAAATGACAGAATGCGAGGTCTTTCGTCTGAAATGAAAAACAAATGCAATTTTAGAAAATAATTATCTAATAAAAAATGCGCAAAATCTCATCATTAAATGATTATGATTGTTATGATAATCAGATATGTTTTTTACTTATATATAACACCTTTATATACTTTATAATTGTGTATAATACTAACCTCATCATAATGGAGCCATGAAAACGTATCAAACCAAGTAGATTGGAATGAACGTTGTTCTGGTTTCGTCTTTCCAAATGTACGCTTAGGACAACAGAAATGTCTTGGTTGATTAGGAATACTCATTGTTAGCATTTAGAAATACACATCTATCAACATGGCAAATCAAATAATAAATGATTGAAAAACCTTTCAGTTTATTTTTCTTCATTATTTATCACACCAATTTTGAGTAAATAATAATTTTAATTCACAACTTACCACTTATTAAGACAAACAATGGGGATTATAAGAATCATGAATGCTATCAAAACACGGACAGTGCAACACAGGGCCATAAAACCAATTAGCGCGGTGTAAGCTAGTCGGGGGCCCCTGTTTATGACACCTACGCATGCAAGTCGACGCATAACTATTAGCAATTATCAGAGTAGCATCCACAGACGGATTTCGACAAACAGACTTTGGGGCAACAAAACGTATATTGTGATTTGCATAACAACGACTAGCCAACATATTGGGGCGGCGGTTGCCGCCCCTGGCGCCCCATTGACTACGCTCTTGAGTATATGACAGGAAAATATAACACAAACACATCTAAGTAATGTAAAGCATTTGAAACAACTAGGAAGCAACATATCAGTCTCTAATATCTTTTCGTTTTGACATTGCAAAATTAATAAATTTGGACACCTTACGAATCCGTTTGACAGATTTTGAAGACAGTAAGTTTTCAAAATAATTCAAGGTATTCAATGACTGTTTTATGGTGTATTTAGAACTCAGATCTCTATATTTTGACAAATACACAGAAAATGAAATTCAGATTCGATCATCCAGTATTACACACTGTACACTTTCGATCATCGATGTTTATATTATTAAATCTTCCATTTTCAATTTCAAAATTATGTGAACACAATCGATAATAAGATACTTTCCGATATATGTGTATCGTCATTGTATACCATTTTGTATATTATCAGCGTCTAGGAGAATTAAGTTTGTTTTCACCGCAATCATGATATTTCTTCTCTATTTAAAAAAAGGCAGCTATTGAACTACTTTCGGTTGGTTTTATATTGACACAATGGCATACCCTTATCGAAATAGGCAAACACATGTATATGACATCCTTCAGGTTATGTGGTACAATTTACTTGATTTATTTTATTTGTACGCGTCTCTTTCACAAATACCACCCACCCACCCCCTCCCGAAAAAAAGAACAACAAAACATGAATTTCGCTTATATGAATCGTTTATTTTGATCAATGCCTGTTATGAGGCACAAGCCAACGGGAGGTAATGTTTGTAAGTTTCTTCCCGTTTTAGTCGTAGATCAAAAGTTATTCCTCCTAATTGGCGTCCACACAGGTTATCAATATAATATAATTGGCGAATCTCCCAAAGTGCATTTATATTTATATATCATAAAAACCTTATTTATAAACATATACTAGTATATATGCCATTTTCAGACAATACTGTCAATTATTATATCTTTTCAACGGAATAATTATTGGTAAAATTGATCGGTCAGTTAAGGTCATTTTGACCCATTTGTTGTATCCGCTTTAATGAAACATATTAACAGTTTTTCCATTTTGTGCGTTTTTATGAATTTTGCTTAGTTTATATTTGTATGTGATGTTGCGACGGTGGTTAATGATTTTAGGCGGTTTTCTTACAAACTCTATGGTGATATCAGGCTAATTTTATCGAAAGAACGCTTGTTGTTGTTTTTATGGTAGCATTTTAAAATAAATATCAGCATGTTTATTAGCTTAAATAATGCATAAAACGATATAAAAACGTTAGCTGCATCAGCAGGAGAGAAACCCTTATTAAAATACAACGGTCCATTATTTCAGGTAAGTGACAAATTGCGGATGCGGCTAGCTCAGTTGGTAGAGCGCGTCCAGCTCAATCCGGGGTTCGTGAGTTCGAGTCCCAGCACGGCCACACAACGTATGTGGGGATTGGTCATTAACTAATTTCTCCGGCCATTCTCCCCCTACCTCTGATGCAAGCCTAACTAACGACCACACAGGTTATCAATATCATATATTTGTTTTTGATGTTGCGAATTTTTATTTTAAGCGGTTTTCTTACAAACTATGGGGATTTCAGGCTAATTTCATAGAAAGAACGCGTGTTTTTTTTATGGTAGGTATTTAAAATAAATATAACTGTTTTTAGACTTTTGGCGGAAGCCAATGGTCTTTTGAGAGGGGAATTTCCAAAACAGGTATCGCGGAAAACTACTTTTTTCTGTGCAGGCTATTAGTCAGTAAATCGAAACCAGAATCAAAACAGCAAAATTTCACACCCGTTTTCTTACATTTTAATTATTTAAAATAATGTATGTAATATGTATTATAATGTGTATATCATGTGATTTATAACAATTACAGATTGTAAAAAGGTCACTTTATAACAAAATAACTTTAAACTAATGACAACCCTACTTTTGCTATTTACTTGTATGTGACCAAAATATTTACCGGAGTGTCCTGGAATAAGGCCACCAAATTAATGCGCTACATCTGTTATTTTTGAATCGTTGCGAACGTGTTTTTTCTTGTTACCAATTCTCATTCTGAGTATTTTGACAACAAATTACTGCAATTTATTAATTTTATACTGTACTATGGACGATCGAGAGCTTTCATCATATGATCTATTTTGACTCAGTAGGCTACGAACAAAGATCTATAAATGAACATGTTTATTTATACATCTTTGGCTAAGTGGCACTTACAATCGGTGCGCCTTACTACTACGCTTTATCGGTTATTCAGGCCCTTGTAGACTGACTTGTTAACTGGCATGTATATAATTCCGTTTGCATAAGATAATTAGCTCCGTGGCCTAGTGGTTAGGGCGTTCGCTTACAGAGCGGGAGGTCGAAGATTCGAATTATACACAGGGCTTGTTCTGATATGGCCGGTTGCCTACCCAGCACTAGTTAAATCAAGGGGTACCGATTGCCTTCCAGCCAAGCGCCCGGCATATAGGATAGGAATCGGTGGTAAAGATGTTCATCAGTAAAGGTGTCTCATAAGTAAAAATTGGCTGGCCCTTAATCGCGAGGGGTGACACTATAATAAACAAACACTTTACTTTACTTTTATATTTCCGTTACTTACAAATAAGTTTTCATTAAGATGTCGAATACTATTGAAGCCAAATTATAAAGTTTAAAGATGGGAAATTGAACTCCATTCAAACAAATGTTTCCTCTTAGCAAAAATGCACTCATAATTTACATGCTTTTAGTTTCTTTGGTCGCCAATAGTCTTTCTACGCTGTCAGCGTTTTGATTAAAACAGTAATACCCACTCTAGGTTAAAATAGCTAAAAGGCTAATTTTAGATATTCAAGGGCCATAACTCCACATACTTAACTGAGTTAATACACCCACAAAGATTTTTACCATGTTTGGTGAAGATCGGTTATAAACTGATGGACTTGAAATAACGGAAACGGCTAAACAGATATTTTAAGAAAAGAAAAGAATTGTAGATAATTCAAGGGCCATAACTTAACAATTCGTGATGCGATTTGGCTGATTATTAAACTTGGCCAAGATATTATGCCCACAAACATGTTCATGAAGTTTGGTGAAGACTTAATGAACATTGTTGGACTAAGAGAGAGAAAAGCGCTAAAAAGGCCAATTTCAGATAATTCAAGGGCAATAACTCCATAAGTCCTGGGCTGATTTGCCTGGTTATCAAACTTGGCCTAGATATTATTATAACAAACATTTTCATGACGTTTAGTGAAGATCGGAGGAAAACTGTTGAACTTTGAGAGCGGAAACCGCTAAAAAAGCTAATTTCAGATCATTCAGGGACAATAACTCCACAATTCCTGTGGCGATTTAGCTGATTATCGAACTTGACATAGATATTATTATTACAAACATTATCATGAAATTTGGTGAAGATTGGATAAAAACTGTTGGACTTAGAGAACGGAAACTGCTAAAAAGACAAATTTTAGGGGCCATAACTCCACAATTACTGTGGCGATTTGGCTGATTATCGAACTTGAACTAGATATTATTTTCAAACATGTTAATGAAGTTTAGTCAAGATTGGATGAAAACCGTTGGACTTACAAGGGCGGCAGCGACTAAAAAGGCCAATTGCGATAATTCAATGGCCATAACTCCACTTTTCCCTGGGCGATTTCGCTGATTATTTAACTTGACCTAGGTGTTATGCCCACAAACATTTCAATGAATATAGGAATAATGAAACAAGTTTGGTGAAGATCAGATGAAAACTGGTGAACAAAGACACGGCCTGTACCCGGATAATCCTAACGTAGTGCCAATATGGCGGATACATAGACAAAATATGTAATTGTTTTTCAGGTTTGTTATCATGTTTTTATATTTATGCTGAGTATCAGCGTAAAGCTTTTAACAGCTATCGTGTCCTGAGCTTTATGTACTCAATATTTTGTTTGACAATTACTCTATGACGCTGGAAGTCATTAAAGTGTACACGAAAAAGTCTTCATAAAGAACATTTTTACGTGTCCGACCGTTTGAAAATAGCTTAAAACGCAGTAGTAACTTACTTGTAATATAAATTAGTTATATGAATATCTCTATGACCATGTGTAATCATATACAAGTTTAAAGTTGATGTTTACTGATAAAACGTTGTATTTATTCTGAAGTGATTCTGGGCTTGCGGATAATTCCTGACCAATGTAGGAAACTGTGAAGGATAAGTACAAACGTAAAAAGGATAATTACCTAACAAACTAAAAAAAAGATACCGATGCATGAACTTTTTTGCTATTTATGTGCTTTATTCTGTATTACAGGTGAATTTACAGTCTCGTGGCTGCTCTGTTTCTGACGGATACAAACAATATTATCTTTTAAAATAAGTTCCTTGCCACTTTATGTAATAGCGGAAGGAATAGTACCTTATGTAATGTTGACATAGAGCCATATTTGTTAGACCCTGCATATATTCCAAACAAAATTATATGTATTTCAAAACATTGCCACTATGTTTCGAACGGCAGTGTTCAATAATTTCCTTAAACTGCCTTACAGAAGATTAATCGCAATTTACACACTAATTAAAATGTGAACGTTCAGAAATATTCAAACGAGTGTCACTTTGAATGCATTTAATCATTTTATATTTTTAAGGGGTCTTCGCATTTCCTTTTTCACTTTCATTATTTTAAATTATAACTACGTCGTCTTACAAAATAGTTAATTTTTTCTGTCATTGCAAATCGTTTGGCACTATGTATCAGGACATACTTTATTTCACAATATTCTCGTCCAGCACAAAATCGCGATATTTTAAACACAGGTCTTCATAGTAAACTGTGCAATGGGTAACAATCTCTGTCGTTTAAGTGCATGCCTCATCACATCGATGACATTTAAAGCGATCCATAGTTTCTATCATCAAACGATATAATACACGTTGTCACCGTTGAACGGGCAAATTATGCAATACGATTTGAACGAAAATAGAAACATTTATAGAGGCCCATTATAGTCGTTCATCTTACACGTATTTCAATTCATTTATATAGAATATTAGTTGGTTAGGTGTTCATCCTTCACATTTTATGCGTTGGTTTGGTTTTTATCCGTTCCTATTATTCATTGCGTTCGGTTATTATCAACAAGAAATTAGGTTTTTATCCATTTTCGCACAGTCTGCACATTTGAAGGAGTGTTGTGTCCATATGCAGTGGTATAACACCATAGAGTAAACGGGCTTTTGAAGCAGTTTATATTTCCTTCCAAACAGCGAAAAAGTATGGCCATTTTAAGTCGCTAAGTATTTTTAAAGATTTTTTATAAAAATTTTAATTGAATGTTTGGCCATGTTCCTCAGCATTCCATCTTACAACACAATGTTTGCTAGATGAAACATTAGATCTTTTGAAATAAATACCCACTTGATCATTTGCGACAGATATTACGACCAAAACAAACCTGTACAGAAGGAAACTATGCATTAAACAAATGCCTAAACAAAGTACAACCGTCTTTCCATTTGCCATATTGGCTCTGCGTTAGGGTCGCTGCACTGCGTTAGGATTATCCGGGAACAGGCCGTGTTACAGAGCGGAAACGGAAACGACCGACAGACCGACCGACCGACATTAGCAAACAATATAGCCAGCCAACTTCGATGGGGACATTCTAATAAGTCCGTGAATGCCCATACATATGGTAGCGTCCTGGTGCCAGGTGTAAAAAAAAAATCAAAAAAATCAATATTTCGTAATAACAACTTTTTATCGCGTAATTACGACTTAGTATCTAGTAATTACGACTTTTTATCTCGTAATTACGATATAATATCTCGTAATTACGACTTTTTATCTCCTAATTACGACTTCTTATCTGTTAACTGTTTTTAATACATATGTTACTATATATAGTAACATTTTTGTCCGTAAAAATCCCCATTATTGCTCCTCACATGTTATTATCGAAAAGTGCCCCGTCACAGAGGGGCAGATTATGATAATTGCCCCGCCGATCTTTCGCACGCGCGACTTTGACGTCACTTCACGAAAAAGAAATTTTGAGACAGCCTTAAAGCAATCTAAAACACCTTTACGAAGCTTAAAATGGCGGACACTACTTTACACTGGATAGAACATATTGCTACAAAACTAAAATAGAAAGTAAAGAGAGACAAAAATACCTTTGGCATCAAGAAGTTCTGTTATTTCCGCCGATAAAGCCAACAAGCACCAAACAAGTATCAATGCTTTAGCATTAGAGGTGCTTTGCTAGTAAGACTAAATCCACATCGTGAATGCTTCTGACCTAGACTACAGTACAGTCCTACCACTTGGCTTTCTAGTCCTATTCCTATTCCTAGGCTTAAAGTTTAACAGGTCCTGTAAACTCCTTTTGATTTATTAACACGTCACCTTTTTTTACACAAATCTTATAATAAATCAACACCAATGCATTCTAGATAATGATACATCCAAATTTAAACTCCACAAGAAAAAAGAAAAGCAATCTAACGTTCTAGTTATTTTGAAACAAATGACATCACTAGTGATGACGTGTACAATCTACATGTCCTTGATAGCACCAACACGGGCGTATGTAAGCCAATTTGCATTGCTTGGGCATTACTTGTCTTACACAGGAATAACATTGGAATACAAATCTACTAATGTATTTTTCCTATTGTTAAACGTTTTATATTTAACGGAGATATTGAATTATCGAAATACGCCAGATCTACATGCATAGCAAATGTAGATATGTCAAGGTAAAATTAAATACATTTTAAAGCTACGTGCACCCTTGTTGCGTCATGAAAATTGTTTGTGGTCGCTTCTAAGAATAAAAAAATACTTAAAATACCACAACATGAACTGGTTATAAGTTAAGATGTTTATGATAAATCGTGAACACTGTTTACATTAACATTTCTTTTGACACCAATTTTAATAGGTTATAGATCTAAATTGGAAAGAAATAAGAGAACACAAATGCCATAAGAAACAATTATGAATGACAGTGAAAACAATGCCCTCGGGCCATTATCGCTTGCCGGGGCTATTATCGAGGCATGTCCCCGCGCCGCCATTTATTAACCTCTCAATAACTGATGTCGGTCATAATTGCAAAAACTGAGAATTGGATTGCCGCTTTTGATATTACCACAAACCAAGATAATACAATGATAATAAAATACAATATACATTGAATGTTTGAAGTCAATCTGTTTCAACGCCGTTCTAAATAGCGGTGACGTCACAGAAGCCTCTGTGAAGTGCTCGGTTTATGGGGGTAAAAAAGCTGATCTATAGTAGTAATAGAAGCCTCTGTCAAACGAATAACTAGCACATTTTGCTTTTTTTCATGAAAGTATTTACAAACTATGTGTAGTTTGTGCCACTATGATTTTATAAATTATACTGCAATACATCTCTTGCATATAAAACCCAAATGAAAACCCAGTTTCATGCGTATTCAAAGTATGCTTTATACTGTTTTAGAAATTTCACGGTGGTATTATTGACAATCTTTCTTTTAATAGAATACATGTAGCTTGTGTTAAATCAATTGTGTTGTGTGTGTGTAGATGAATTACATATTGGCGGTCTATGCGTGTTATCGGTTGCGGCGTCGATGGCATGTATAACGACCCATTTACTGCTCGTCTACAACTGGACACCACGTTTTGCACGAGGATATCGTGCTTTTTTTACCATGCTGACGTTTTGTGTAGTTTACTGAATGATTTTATGCCGTTTGATATGTAATAATTGTATTCAGATTATTTTATAGGTATTTAATGTCTTAATTTGGATTATATAACGGACGTTTCTATTTACATGATCACGTTTTGATGGATAAACTATTTATACTGTACATGTATTGCATTGGAAGCGTTTGGTGATCTGTGATTTATCAATAGCGATTTGCGTACTTCGGTAATTTTGTGGAATTATGCTAAAAGTGCGTTGCAGTTTAGTGTCATTGGATAATATATCTCCGTGTAAGGATACTCAATGACCCTGTCTACAATATGACGTCGATATTTTATGTGCGGGATCCATCTTCAGCGTCAACATATCTTTATTGAAGCAAGGTAAGACTACATTATTTTGTCCTTAATTCTCTCGCTTTAACCTAGATCTAGACACTGTCACTTTTTCCAACACTGCTGAGTATACGGGTACATTTTGTTGAATAGCGTCAAATTGTCGTCATACTTGTCAAGTTCTTGAAGTCTTTTAGCTCGACTATTCGACGAAACGGTGAACTTTCCTACTCGCCTTCGGCGTCGACGTCCGTGTCTGAATTTGGTTAGTTTTTATTCAAAAGTCTTGTAACTTCAAAACTAAGTTATTCACTTGAAACTTGGAATATACCTTTGTCATCAACTGCAGTGTCAGGGCAAACATTCCCCATAACTCTGTTTTGTATTTTGACTGAGTTATGCCCCTTTTTCACTTAGATTTTCTGATTAAAGTTTATATTCAAAAGATTTGTAACTTCAAAACCACACAATTTATCCACTGGAAACTTAAAATATACCTTTGTCATCAACTCCAGTATCAAGGACAACATTCTCTATAACTCTGTTTTGTTTTTTGACAGAGTTATGCCCCTTTTTCACATAGATTTTCTGGTTAAAGTTTAGATTCAAAAGTTTTGTAACTTCAATACTACAAAAGTTATTGACTTGGAGCTTGGAATATACCTTTGTCATCAACTCCAGTATCAGGGTGAACATTCCCCATAACTCTATTTTGTATTTTTACAGAGTTATGCCCCTTTTCACATAGATTTTCTGGTTTAAGTTTATATGCAAAAGTTTTTTAACTTCAAAACTACATTAGTTATTCACTGGAAACTTGGAACTAACCTTTGTCATCAACTCTAGCATCAGGGGCAACATTACCCATAACTCTGTTTGGTATTTTGACAGAAGTATGCCCCCGTTTCACTTGGATTTTCTGTTTAAAGTTTATATTCAAAAGTGTGTAACTTCAAAACTACATAAGTTATTCACTTGAAACTTGGAACTAATCTTTGTCATGAACTCTAGTATCAGGGGCAACATTACCCATAACTCTCTTTTGTATTTTAACAGAGTTATGCCCCTTTTTCACATAGATATTCTGGTTAAAGTTTATATTCAAAAGTTTTGTAACTTCAAAACTACATAAGTTATTCACTTGAAACTTGGAACTAACCTTTGTCATCAACTCTAGTATCAGGGGCAACATTACCCATAACTATGTTTGTATTTTGACAGAGTTATGCCCCTTTTTCAAATAGATATTCTGGTTAAAGTTTATATTCAAAAGTTTTGTAACTTCAAAACTGCATAAGTTATTCACTTGAAACTTGGAACTAACCTTTGTCATCAACTCTAGTATCAGGGGCAACATTATCCATAACTCTGTTTTGTATTTTGACAGAGTTAGCCCATAGACTTTGTGTTTACAGTTTTTGTTCAAAAAATGTATAAACTATATAAGGCTTCACTTAAAAGTTGTTGTTTTTTAACAAAGTCATGCCCCTTCCACTATCCAATATATGTACTATATGAAATACTTCGAATAGCTGAGCGCGCTGTCCTCTGTCATCTCTTGTTTATGAAAATACTAGTATTCCATGGTCACATTTATCAACACGTGCGCATACAGCACGTCTCGTACACATGTTCGTTATTTAAGAAATAATTTTAGATTTTTTAGGGTTGTTTAGCGGCTAATAAACAATGATTTGGAGTTCTGATGCGTAGGAATTAAACTACAAAAGCGTTGGCTCTTGTGGTTTAATAGCCATCACAAGAACGACAAAGAATTGTTTATTAGCCAATAAATAATGATAATGCGAAAATTATTTCGATTCTAACATGATCTGACACATATTTTTGCAATTTTAATAGGAGCTACATTTTACTATGCTCCACTCAGAATCGGGACTACTAGATCTATTTGCGTTGTTTATTTAGGTAGTTTAACAACGTTTAACAACGATAATTGTGTTCTATGTCTTTAGAAAAATCAGCAAGTATCATGTTAGAATATCTGATAAATTAGTTTGCTGGAACGCGAATACTATAATGTCTGTATCTAAGACCAAGGTTCCATGGAAGTGTACATGGGTGTCGTTCTAGTCCAGTTCCCATTTACAGTTTTATTGAATGCTAAAATTGACCATTACGAGATCTAATCGAGTTCAATATACGACTTTTGTTATAAAACTATCATTTCTAACGTAGAGTTGTTAGTGGTTTTTGTTGTGACATTTTTCACTTTTCGTCAAGTAATATTGAAAGTGTGACAGAGGCACAATATAGAGTGTCATAAACATATTATGTTATAAAGAGATACTTCACTCCATTGTTAATTTATAAAACGAACGGGTTTTGCATAGTTAAGGCAGAAAAAAAAAATGTTTCATAGATGTAACAAAAAAAAAAAAGTAATTACAGTAATCTACTACAATGATAAAAAATAACTAGAGGCTACGTATTTGATAAACCATTTGTATATTGTCCATCTAACCATTATACATATATAGAATACTAGGTTAGTGTTGAATACAGATAGCGAGGCTTCGAAAACCTTTATTTTGAAAATAAACGATAGAAAATGACTGAATAACACGAAAAACATCAAAATGACGTCACGAAAATAAACAACATGACGTCATTATAATGCGGGTGTTTGCTGTATTCAACAAAGTGGAATACAGCTAAGTTTATCCCAAGGGGTATTATTTCGTCTATGCATGTTTGATGAAGGGATAAAAACAAAAACTGTGCCAAATCATTGCCCAAAGAAGCAATCAGCTTTGTTAGTTTTGCATGTTTCACGTCCGTCAGTCAAGCAGATTAAAATAATGTGCAAATTCATTTTAGCACAGCAGTTTATCACTGGAATCTAAACATCATTATGTTTGACAATTCTAGTTTAGAGCCACTCGAGCTTTATGTATACACGTATTTTGTTCTTTAGGAAGTTATGTTCGATTTAGCGTTGTTTATCATCAAATAAACAACGATTTGGAGTTTTGATGCGAAGTTAGGCGTAAAAAAAAAATGTTTGTTTCAGGTTACCCTAAATAAATGCCCCAACCCTAGAACATTTTATTTGGTTTGTCAGATTGATTTTTGTTTTATTTACCTTTTTCAATAATTAAATGTGTTTTTGCACTTAAAAAACAATGTTTAAGGATATTACTGATATGTTTTGAATATTTATTCAAATTTAGAATCTTCAAGTTGACCATTAGCACAATAAAAAATATAAAAAATCCCGACCTACCTACCCTAATTTTGGGGGGCATGCAACCTGATACAAACATTTTTTTTACGTCTTCTTAAACAGCGTAGCTGTTAGCCCGAGTGGTTTCATATACGCGTATCAGCACGACAAATGGATGTTTATCTCCTGATAAAATTGCTATATCGACAATTATTTCGATTTTTTTCACAATCTGACATATATTTAAACTGATTCTTATAAGTTAAATATGTGGAATCCGAAAGATTTGTGTCTACAAATGGGTAAACTATGCAGCATCTGATCCATATTTACATTTTTTTAAAACATTTTTATATTAAATGGCCTTTATATGAAACAGCCACACTTCAGAAATTGAAGGAATTTAAGAAATTAGCACCTTAGGGGCTTCGTGAATATGGGCCTTGTGCATTGCGCACACTTTATAATATTAGAAATTGATGAACGTTGAAAGTATCACCGCTGAAGCACTAGCGTTCATATATATTTTTGTGAGTGGAACCTGCTGGAACCTCGCATCGGAAAACAAATTTTTGGCATTGTATATAATATTTTCTTAACGATTCTATCAATATATTATTGCCACTAGAAAACATATATTCGTGAAAAATGGGAATATGCCTAAATTTAATACGTGTCTATATTTACAGTAAATACTGTCGATATGCCCCTTAAATAATGTTATTTACGATAAAATGACATTTTAAGAACAAAACAAATCACAATGACAGTTCTTACAGGAAAACGGGTAAATTCATCAAATAATGTGTTGAGCTATATCCATTAACACGGGTTGTGTGATTTTAACCGTTATTTGATGTAAAATATGAATAACTCAGAACGTTAACGATCAGTCATGTATTTATGCCTGTAGAAGGCATAAGGGCAAGGCAGTTAATATCGCCTGTGTGACTTGCCGTTTGAAGTCGTTGACTAAAAGTTCTTCCCCCCTTATAATGGTCCATTCAGGTTATTAATACCGTATATGTCGTTCCGGTGTGATGGTTTTTCTTAGAGTTATTGCCCATTTAATTATATATAGGTCATTTTAGTAGGATATTTATGTTTCGTGCGAAATCTTGGGAACTTATAGCTGGAATTCAATGAAACTGTATTCGCAACATCAATATTTTAAGGTCATGTGCATATTGTCAGGTCGTTTCAGTCTGATGATATGTCAGGGAGTTATTGCCCTTTGATTATAAATCGGATGTTGTGTTTGTCCACCTATAAATAACTTGGCCATGGATGGAGGGATTTTAAAATTCCGTGGCACAAATGTTGGCTGCCATGAGCTGGTGTGTACCCCTAATGAATCATGTCCCTAGGTCAAAATTCAAGGTCACACCTAGAGGTCAAAGGCCAAAATTGGCACTTTGCTTGTCTGTGCTTTAACTTGCCAAGGATTTAAATTCTACCTGTCACAAATGTGAACCTCGGTGAGACAACATGAAGTGCACATGAACCAGGTCCGTAAGTCAAAGATCAAGGTCACACTTAGAGGTCAACGGTCAAAATCAGCGTTTTGCTTGTCCGGCCTATGACTTGATCATGGATTGAAGGATCTTCAAATTACTTGGCACAAATCTACTGTAGGTCATAGGTCAAGCTCAAAAGTCGAAATTGTGTTTGCTTGTCAGGACTTATAACTTGTTGAATGGATTTTAAATAACTTGCATAATTTTTTTTGCCTCAACATGACTGTGTGCCTCCGTAGAAATCAGGTACTTTAAGGTTTAAGGGCAAGGCCACAATTATAGGTCAAAGCAGCATCGGGGAGCATCCATCGGTTCTACCGATATTCTTGTTATTTGATGTTACTACAGTGGCTACTAATTTTAAGCGGATTCCAACACAATCCTTGAGTATTTTTGACTAATGACAAATAATTAGCGTTTGTTATTGTTTTTATTTGTAATAAATATCGAACATGCTTTGTCTGAAAACATACTAGTGCACGTATGTGTATCTTGGTTGGAATATTACTTTTAATACATTATTGATATTGTTTAGGGATTGTTAAGTGATTATACTGAATTATTTTTTGTAATTAAGATAATTATACAGTTATCACATGCTGAGCCGGTGGTTATAAGGAAAAAAGGTTAATTGAGATATTAGTTATCTACAAATATATGTACTATGTATGATAGCAATATATTGGTGAGCGATCCGGCTAAACGGAACGCCTTGTTTTCATGTATGTCTTTATTTCAAATTATATGTTAATTGGCCGTTCAATATTGGAAAAACTTTTCTAAGAACATAATATTGTTTTTCACAACCTCCGATATCAATACGTTATACAATTCTACACGATCGAAAAAGACAAACACTTATACAAATAACATGATTTCTGGCATTTACCATTTCAAACCGGATGTCTAGATTTAAAAAAATGAAGTGATTTTATACGATATCGGTTAATCTATTCACGATCTTGTGACACAGATATCGAACAATATTGTTTTTTTTAATACTTCATGTTTGCATTTCATTAGTGTGTACTGGTATCTATCGCAGGAATCTGCAGTGGCGTAGCGGCACCCCCCCCCCCCCGCCCAGTAATTCCGTTAATTTTTTACCCATATAACCTTCTCGGGTGCGTTTTGGATGGCCACTTTATCCATGTTTTAGCACAAAATAACCCGATTTGACGTTTTATATAGTAATTGAGTAACAATACAGCTATAATTTTACAATACATGTATTTACGTTCTTTGTTGAATTCTACAATTAAACAGCGATCGATCGAGAAGTATAAGGATCGAGAAACTGATGCTCCGAGTATAGTAACACAGGGTTATATATTTTTTAATGCGTTCTATTCTTTATAACGCATGTGTCTAAGATGGAATTAATTTAACAAACATTCTTTAATTAATGACACACATGCTTTATAATTTTGATTCGATATTATGCTGCATTATTGAAGAAGTGTAAAATGCAACGTTTAATGTGTTTAGCACACAGACTTTGAAGAACATATGTAATTTATGGTACCGTAATACATTTGGTATACTGTCAGGTATATGATCATGGTGCGAAAATAGTGCCTCACATTGCCTCAATTTCTGTGAATATGCGGCAGTTGACATTATTCAGATATTATATGATTTTCAAAGTATTTTATGACTTCTTTTTTGGTCTGCACATTTTAGCCTTGGCTCAGCGTGGCTACCACACTTTTATCTGCCTACTTCGTGGTGCGTTAAAGCTGATTTAATGTTTCTCGTTTCTTATCTGATCATGTCCTTGTTAGCTGGAGATGTTTGATAATTATCTCGTTTGTTAAACCTCGGTGGTATTTATTGTGAGCAAATTAGTACGTTCGTGGTTAACTTAATTAAAAAGACATATTCGTAGATCATAGGCAAACTTGACAATGTCCAAATATTATTTCCATTCTTCAAAAAAGAAGAAGACATAGTATACAGTGGGTTTAAATGACACGCATGACACAGGAATATATTGAAAATAATTTGTATTTAATATATAAACGTAATCATTTGAAATGGCAAAAAAGTGGAAAGCGATTGTAACGTTTTTCGTCTATAATTAAAAATACTTGTATGGCTTACTTTAATAAGCGTTAAAAATGCCCGCGTATAGTACTTAGTAAATTAATTTACAGAATATCACAATATTTTTCATTTTCCAACAAGAATTATTAACTAGCTATGTATGTTTTTGTTGCATATATGCATGTCTACAGTAATTAGAATGTAGCAATCAGAATTCACTAGGTATTATTAGCTACAGTCCAAGTACATTTGCAATGTATACACAAACCATAAGCACACACACACGCACGCACCCCCCCCCCCCCCCCACACACACATCACAATATCGTTATTTCTGTCGCGTTACATGAAAATAACAGACATAATGTATGCAACACAATAGCAAATAACTAATAATACTTTTGCTCAGAAATATGAGCCAATAAATGACAAAACAATGGTCATTATTAAAAGTCACCAAATCCGCATAGGACAGAAAAAAAAACACAATTTAATAAAACAAGGTTTATCATTGTAAAAAGTTTACATACATGAATTGATTAACAACGTTTTCTTATTCCGAAAAAAGAACATATTGCCAATCATGTTCAGTAAAATCTCTATGTTTGAAAATTTGGATACACACAAATATTTCCAAATTACAGGTGTCCAAAAAGTTATAGACACTATGACAATACTGCAATTACGTTAGGATTTTTTGCCGAATATACACGGATAGTATTGATTAATGATTGCGCGTGCTTGTTTAATACGACGCCGTATATTATTATTATTTTTTATCGATGTTTGCAATGAATTTTGAATGTCTGCATTTTTTGTCGACCAAGTTCAAAGATTACCATCTCGTATATTACAACCTGTAAGTGTTTCAATAAAAGATGCAAATTATGATTTTATTGTTTGTCCTTGAACAAAAATCTTAAACGATTGTCTTTAACACCTTCAAAATTCGTGCATCTTGTGAAAGAAAAATTCACTAAAAATAAAATCATTAAAAAATATGAATCCGAAAGCCTTCTGGAAGATACTTTCAGGCAAAAAACGTAACACGGTCAAAGCAAATATTGATGCCCTTGAAAATCATTTTAGAACTGCTAATGCTGATGACTCGGATCTTGACACTAATATCGGTGAATCGCAACCAGCTGCTATCTATAATAACGATTTGCTTAACGCTGAAATAACTTGTGAAGAAATAGAATATTGTGTAAATTCGCTGAAAAATAATAAAGCATGTGGGATTGATAAAATATTAAACGAACACATTAAACACTAATTCCCTATAATGAAAAATGTGTTTGTAAAATTGTTTAACATAGTATTTAACTCTGGGATTGTACCTAGCAAATGGACTGTGGGTATTATCAACCCAATTTACAAAAATAAAGGTTCTGAGAAAGATCCGGCAAACTATAGACCAATCACTTTACTGAGCTGTTTAAGTAAACTATTTACCTCAGTTCTATACACTCGACTGGAAAAATTTATTATGAAATATGACCTCATTAGTGAACACCAAACGGGATTTCGGAAACACTTTTCAACAGTTGACAATATGTTTGTTCTTCATTCGTTGATAAATATTCTTAAAGCTCAAAAGAAAAAAATGTTTTGCGCGTTTATTGACCTAAAAGCTGCTTTTGATACTATAAATAGATCACTTTCGTGGTACAAATTAGGGCAGCATAGTATAAGTGGAAAATTCCTAAATATTGTTAAGAGTATATATAATAATGCGAAATCTTGTATTATGTCAAATGGTCAAATTACTAATTATTTTCCATGTTCTATTGGGGTAAGACAAGGAGAAAATTTATCCCCTGTTTTATTTTCATTATTCATTAATGACCTTCATACATACTTTAATAACAACAATGATGTAATTGGAGTAGAGTGTTATACCCATTCAAATGACGATATCTTAATGTTTTTAAAATTGTTTGTCTTGTTGTATGCCGACGACACTGTAATTTTAGCAGAGTCCGCAAGCGACTTACAGAAGTGTTTAAATTTGTATTCCCAATATTGTGACCAATGGAAATTGACAGTCAATGCATCCAAATCAAAAGTTGTTGTTTTTAGATAGATAGATATTTTATTTCAGACTTGTACATTGTACATCGTCTACAACACATAAAATAATATAAATACAATGTCAACGTGAAATGCATGGGTTAACAATATTTTGGATATTAAATAATATATTTAAAATTAGTTATTCAATATATACCACATTAACCTAACATACTTGTATATACTTGTATATATGTATTTTATTTGCTATCTGAAATATATAAGACTAAACATGTTTGCAATGGAGATGAGCATTTAGGCAAAAGTGTTATGGAATGCAGAACGTACACTCAAGGCTTCTTTTAAAAACATACAAAGATTTATAAGTTCAGTTCTATTATTAGTTTTCAACAATTGGACATATTTAAAAACCGATGGGCGTGCACGGTATTTTAGTTTAACATATTTATTTCTTAGATCAGAAAAGCAGGGACAAATACAAATAAAGTGATATTCGTCTTCGACGTCAAACTTGTTATTTTGTAAACAATATAAACAGTATCTTTCATTTCTAGGTGTATTATTTCTATTATATCTACCGGTCTGAATCCGTAAAGGATGAGCAGACATTCTCAATCTACACAGATAAAACCTTAGGCTTCTCGGGACAACATTTAAATATATTTCATATTCTATAGAAGTTTTGAATTGTCTATAAACATCCAGCATCGAACTATTCTCGAGTAAACTAAACCATTCCTGTTTAAATGCATCAATTACTCTATTTTTAAAGGTACTTATACATGTTTTAACAT
This sequence comes from Congeria kusceri, assembly GCA_027627225.1. Lineage (NCBI taxonomy): Eukaryota > Metazoa > Mollusca > Bivalvia > Myida > Dreissenidae > Congeria > Congeria kusceri. Next base: position 7,546,136 of record CM051035.1, read on the forward strand.
CTATGGAATGTACATTATCAAATACAAAAGATAATCCGTAATCGTTTAACAATTTTCTCAACTGAAATACCCAGTTACGATTACCATAGTCACAATCAGCTACAGCTTGAGTATATATACGTTTTAAAATAATGTTATCCGTGGATACAATTTTAAGCCAGTACTTGACAATACGAACATATCTGCTTATATACAGGGGGTATCTGCCCAGTTCACCGTACACAGCGGCGGTGCAGGTATTAGAAGGAACATTTAACAATCGTTTACAAAATTTCAAATGAATTCTTTCAATTTCTTTACTTCTGGTGTGACCCCAAAGTTCAGACCCATAGCTTAAAATTGAACCTACAAACGAATCAAACAATTGACATAATAATTTTGGTTTTAAGTCATACATTTTACATTTAGAAAGCAAAATATTCATTGCCTTAAGAGCCTTTCCAACCAGATGCTCTTCATTTAGGTTAAAACTACCGGTATATTTAAACACCAGTCCAAGGTAATTAAAATTATCTACTACTTCTACTGGTTGGCCATTGTAAGACCAACTTTCGGTGGGCAAAAGCCCACCTCGCTTTCGGAAAACCATAATTTTTGTTTTTTCTACATTAACTTGCAATCCCCATGTATTGCAGTACTCGTATAAATAATCTAAATGAGTTTGAATTTCGTTTGGAGATTTACCAACAATAGCCATGTCATCAGCAAAGAGTAAAAGTAACAAAATTATATCATCAATTTGTAGACCTGAGTCAATATCATTTTGCAAATACAGTTCTAAGTCCTCAACAAAGAGAGAAAACAACAGAGGAGACATTACCTCCCCTTGTCGTAGTCCTACTGCATATACGAAGCAATCAGAATACGAAGACAACGATTTTACACATGATTTTACTTTTCCGTACATATCGCGCACAATTCTTAGGATCTTGCCTTGAATTCCTGATTTGTACAATTTAAACCATAACCCATTTCTATATATAGAATCGAAGCATTTCATCATATCGACGAAAATGACGTATAAACGCTTGTTTTTATATGAGTAATGTTGTATTAAAGACAAAAGAATGAACGCAGCATCAATAGTAGATCGCCCTTTTTGAAATCCGAACTGCGCGTCCGAAATAAGATTATTTTCATTACAAACTTGTTCGACACGGTTATTCAATACAGTTGTAAATAGTTTAGATAGGCAGCTCACAAGCGTAATCCCCCGATAGTTATTAACGTCATTAACCGGACCCTTTTTGTGAATCGGAATAATTATACCTTCTGCCCATGCGTCTGGAAAATATCCAGAGTTAAGAACTGTGTTAAACAAGTCACATATATGCGAAGACAATATATCAACTGTTTCAATGAAATATTCATTTAACAGATAATCTGTACCGCTTGATTTGTTACGCTTCAAAGATTTAATAGCTTTTACGATTTCATCAACGCTGATTGGCCTATCAAGTTCAGGGTAAACATCATTAGGCATGTTAAAATCGTTTTGCTCGTTAAAAGTTTCTGATTCCTCATTTCTGCAATTGAAAAGATTACTGCTAATATTTTCAAAATATTCGCGAAAGTCCCCTAAGGAAATATCTTCAGAATGTTTACGTGATCGGGATTTAAAATGTTTCCAAAAATCTTTAGGTTTAGATTTCTTCATCTGTTCAAGCTCAAGCATTTTACTTTTATAATGTAAACGTTTCTTTTTCCTAACTATATTTTTATACCTAGCTTTACATTCACATAAATTAATCCTGTTAGATTCAGTTCTCTGAGAATTAAATAATTTAAGAGCGTCAAAATAACAAGAACGCGCTGTTTTACATTCATTATCAAACCACACATTTTTAAATTGTGTACTATCTTTGAAACACATTTCATCTTTAAAATAGCACGTTTTACAAAACAGGGGATCTGCTACGCTTCGTATTGTATTAGTAAAATCATTTAGCATATTATTAACAGAATCTCTGTTTGAGCAATCAACGTTGTCCACAATAGCATTAAACTTGATCAAATTACCTATAATACCTGAGCGAAATTGCTCCCTAGAATGCACATTCCACTTATATTTCATTTCCGCATGACTAGTTTTATCACGTCTATTTTTATTACAACACAATGCAAAGTTTACTGGGGCGTGATCGCTCCATTCATTAAAACTATCAATACAAAAACGAGATAGTTGTGAAAAATTACAATCGGCAGTGAGCAGATAATCAATTACAGAACAGCAGTTATGCGACAAGAAAGTATACTGATTTGAGTTTCCTAGCCGGCCATTAACAATACGCATACCGGTTGCCTTACAAAAGTCTAGCAACTTAATACCATGATTATTGTGCCTTTGATCTAACGAGGCCCTGCTATGAGTACAATCTGGACTATAATCGATTTCATCGATGCAAATATTCACTCTATCATGCAAAATATAATCATTCTTTTCACCAACACGACTGTTAAAATCACCGCATATATAAATTGCGCCCTTATTATCATAATCTGAAATATCGTTTTCTAAAATTTGAAATAAGTCAACACTTAAATAGTTATAGACTGGCGAATCTTCACCCCAAATGTAAACGCCACATATAAAAATATCTTGTTCCATGTTAAAAAATACATGATCTAGTCTTAACCAAATTATGGCGTCATAATGATTTTTTTATAATTTCTATACCGCCCTCTAAATAATCCCTGTAACAAAGCAATAGACCGCCACTACTTCGTTTGGCATTTCTATTTTGGAAAGTCCTGTAAAAGTTATGGGTAATATAACCATTTAGTTCTACGTTAGAATTTGATTTACACCACGATTCATACCAAAAACAAATGTCATAATTTGCCAATATCCCAACAAAATCAACACTTTCCTTCTTATCTTGCGACAGACCATTAATGTTCCACGATAAAACAGACAGTTCATCTCCTGCGTACCCCTACTGCTTTATCGGCTGTCCATTGATGTACAGCGTATCATACGCCAACCAAGCACGCTTGCCCTGTCGCTTTGCCTCCTTCATTTGTGGAACGAGACGTCGACGCTTTTCTTGCACTTCCGGGGGAAACTGTTCATACACATTATAATTTGTGCCCTTAAGTTGTGGCCACTGACGCCTGACTAGCTCCCTGTCCTTAAAAAATGCAAATTTCGCCACAATTGACCGTACCTTACCATGCACTGGCTGAGAAGGGGTACGATGCACTCGCTCGAGTTGTAGCCCATCCACCGTCTCTTTGGGGATTTTAAGCTTTTCATGCATATGTTCCCTAAGCTTACGTTCGGTGATGACTTGGGATTCATTACCCTGGGAGTTATCCTCTTCAATTCCAGTGAAGACCAGGTTGTTCCGCATTGATTGGGATTTTAGGTAGGCAACCTCGTCACTAAGCTGCTGCCGCTGCTTTTCGATATCCGCCACTCGGGAATCCAGCATACCAACTCCTACGTCGGCGGCTTCTACCTTGTCTTCTAGGCGAGTTACCTTTTCGTCCGTGCGCTTACATCGGTCATCAAGCGCCAACCAGACCTTCTTAAGCTCACGCTCAAAGTCCGTAACCTTCCTTTCAAGAATATCAATAGTGTCTAGTCGCTTCTCTATTTTAGTTAACCTTTCATTGAAGCTGTCTGCAATACTCTTCATATAGTCCATGAGATCCCTATTGGTTGGCTCTCTTCCGCTTTCAGCCATCTTGTTCTCACTACCACAATGACCATTAAACACGCTAGAATCCACAATATCAATACTACTATTACTTTCATAAAGAACTGAGTTTGCAATGCCCAAGATATCGCTAACGCTGATGCTCACATCCTCACACTCATCAGACGGGCCTCTATGTTTTGATAGTTTACACTTACTTGTATTGTCCGAAATATCCGAAATGTCCGAAGTACTTCCACTACTATTTCTGTTTTTTCGTTTAGCCTTTCTAACTTTGCTCATAATTAACAAACTGAGCAATTTATAAAAATAAACACATTGTATAAATCCACCACTTTTACACTCACAAAAGCTCAGTTTATTAAGAAAAAAACAATTTTTTCATTCCCGATTCAAAAACACATCTTTACCGCGCTATCACGTTAGCAAGGGTAGACCTGGGAATTATGCGTTTTATTATAAAGGAAATCCTATTGAAATTGTTAAGAGTTATAAATACCTTGGTATATTATTTAATAGTAGTTGTTCATTTTTCCAGACAAAAAAGAATTTGGCTGAACAAGCAACCAAAGCTATGTACTGTCTTATAACCAAATGCAATAATCTAGCTTTGTCTATTGATATGAAAATCGATCTTTTTAACAAAATGATTAAACCTATCCTTCTGTATGGATGTGAATGCTGGGGATTTGGAAAAATAAATATGTACTAGAAAAAGTCCAGTTAAAATTTCTTAAAATAATACTAGGAGTCAAGCCCAGCACTGCGTCATGTATTGTTTAGGGCGAAACTGGAGTTATGCCCCTACAAATTGATATTGAAACAAGAATGATTTCTTACTGGTCTAAATTAATTAATCCTTTATGTGTTAAACTTTCACATTTTGTATATAACATTTCATTAGAAATGCATAAAACAGAAAACTTCAGCTCTGACTGGATAGTATGTATACGAACTATTTTTATAAAATGCGGAATGATGAATATTTGGCAGTCACATGATTTTACTAACAGCATATGGCTTGTTAAAAGTACAAAACAAAAACTGTCTGACCTATTTATTAACGAATGGCACTCTGATGTGAATAACTCTAGTAAATGTAGTAACTATAAATTATTTAAAGATAATTTTGGTCTAGAACCTTACCTAATTAATACGCCAGATAGATATCTTAAATATATAATCAAATTTCGAACAAGAAATAACAGATTACCTGTTGAAACTGGAAGCTGGCATGGGATTTTAGCAGATCAACGAATATGCTCATTATGTAACTCTACCTCCCAAATTGGTGATGAATTCCATTACTCGAGTGTAATGCTCTAAAAGATGTTAGAAATCGACTTATTAATACACACTACTATGCAAGACCGAATGTTTTAAAATTTAAATCTTTAATGACAACTGATACACAAAACCATATTGAGTACAGAAAGTTATGTATTTTCATTAGAGAAATATTAAAACGTGTCTAATAAACCATTTACATTTACGATGGTGTACGTACATGTGTTACCTTTTCCTTTTTATTTTTATTTTGATGTTATACATTATGCATTACTCGTCATTCTGCTATTCTCTCCCAAATATTGTACTATCATTTTGCATTATTGAATTTAGCCCCTTCACTTATGTATCTCTTTGTTTGCTTGTATGTAATTTCTGCTCATATTGTCATGTTATGCATGAACTGAGCTTTGAAATAAACTTGACTTGACTTGATAGGGTGTGATAAAACTGGAGCCTGTTTGTCACACTTATCGTGTTGAATAGGGGCATAGTACCGTAGATACCTGAATTGTTAATTTGCACTAATTGGCATATTTAATATACGATATCACTACCGGTATACACAATCGGGTAAACCCATTTCTTATGGCACATGGCTCTTTACCCTAAAACGCTTATGTAACGGTCCACCGCCTCCACTCATTTATCTGCCAGGTTTTGTGGCCTTCATCCGGTTGTAAAAACACATGGGCAATGTGTCCACGGATTAACACAAACAGGTTAGAATTCTGCTAAAATACCACTTTCATATAAACTGTCCGAAAATTTAGATTCATTAATTATGGGTTAAAATCAGGGTATCCGAAAATATATAGTGTCTGAAAACATAGAGCTTTTACGGTAACTTGTTTCAACTCCGAGCCTGTTTACATCTCTGAATAAACCCAATCAAAGTTTAACCCTAGAATAAAAATTTAATATGAAGAGTAGAAAGTTATCGGATAGCACAGACCTCCAGACCTTTCAACCTTTTGAAATTGTTCAGTGTCAGTTATGGTACCTCCCGTGTTTACTCACATAAGAACTGAAATTTCCAGAGTAAAAACATTTCGTCATTGGCACATTTCCACATTAAGTTGATAGTAGACTGACGGTGGACGGACGGACAGACAGGCGGACTGAGAGACAAACGGCAAATGGGCTTAATGACATAACCCTCTTTGCGAATTAAAATACAATATACACGTACAATATTTCGTGACCATTTTAGCTAAATACACACTGTCGATGACAGCTATCCATAGGACCGATAAACGAGGGAGATTTGTTTGACATTGCAACTATCCATTAAAAAAGACAGGTTTTTGACATCGTTTGACAAAGATGTCTTGTAAAACACATATTTGATGTTTTTGTCGGAAATTGAGTTGTGCACACGAAGGCCAATCTGACTAAAGGGCGCCATCTTCCTACAGGAAGATCTGATGACGGCCTGTTGAATTACTTCTCGTAAACCTGGAATTTTCAGAAAGCTATTTATATCTCAACCAATAGGATTGTTTCTTTCCAGAAGCATTACGCCGTTTGTATTGAGTTGTAATTTACGACTAGATTTATTATTCTCCATGGAATGTTGCATTCAATAGATATTTCTACCACAAATTGTTCTTATTTGGCATATATCCCACACATTGACTCTAACATTGCGTGTACATAAAAAATATGAATATTCAATAAGTACACATTGGGATCCCAGCTAATTTTACTTTCACTTTTAAAACCATAAAAGCAAGGCTCTGATTGGCTGACTAAAAAGTTGCCAGAAGATGACCTTCTACAGGTCATCCTCAGATCCTAATGCGAAGAGTATTTTAGGATTTGATTTTAGTCAGATTGACACGAAGGCGTAGTTGTAAATCTGATAGCGACGGAAGATTATGCCAATTCGTACTGCACTGTACTGATGCGCGTATCCGTGTTCAGTCTACCGTAAAAATATAGCCACGCCCATGTAGGTCCATCATCAATACACGTCATATATTTTATCCCACTTTTACAACAAAATCGGTTGGATAACAGCCCGTCGTATAAACTTTAGCTTTACTCCATCGATATGTTTAGCACACATTTCAATCGGTATGTATTTCAATATGACGTCATACCAAATGATGACGTTTTAAGTCAACAAAAACCAGTGTTAAAAATGGGAAACCAAAGCTATTTTTTTATTTTTGACATATTTGCACGCCGTTTACATTATTTATAAGCAGAGCATGATAGGATAAATATAATATTATTTGAGTGTTGGATGAAGATCAAGTTTATCATGCGAAGCTGAGAAACATATTTAAATTCAAATATTTAACAATCCCTATACTCTATGATAAAACTACGAGTTTCACGAACAAAATATGATTAAAGACACACGTGAACGTTTGATTTTAGTAAAATAGTGCTAGCATGGTGAAGATCTCGGTCAAAAACAAGTACCTGTATTGAATGATATGCATAATTCGCATTTAAACCTTTTCAATATAAAGTTAATAGTTTCAGACGTATTTTTTTTCAACAAAAACACAATGATAAGATCACAGAAACTTAAATGAGCTTCTATCACACCAATTATAGCCAAAATGGAAGAAAAATCTGAATATATATCTGAAAATTCACTTCATTAATAAAAGACATGGACACTTTTTCACTTCGTTTATGACGAGGGACGAATTTCAGGAAAATATGTTGTAAGAATATTTAGTAGCGATATCCACTGTGTTCCGCAGAACTAAAATTATTGTCATATAAAGATGAAAACTCGGAGAAATTAACATTTTCTTGCACTTTACTCTGCTTTTTTTGTCCTTAAGTATGCGGTGCCCATCCATTTATTATAAAAGTAACGTAATTGTATTAATACATCTCGTCGATCCGTCAACTGTATTTCAGTTTAACATATATATTTCTTATTTATTTGGCGGGTAGATTTATAAAATTATACGTATAACGCAATGAAGGTCAGTAAACAAGGATTTGGACAAAAAAATATTATTATAAAATCTTGTGTTGTTTTCGTATATATTATTCAAATAACAGGGAATACTGTTTATAAAATAAGAAAATATTTGACAACTGTATATAACAAGTTATGCTAGGTTAGATCCTTACTCATAAAAGTGGCATATTGACGGTATTTCCCGTTAATATAGACACGTATTAAAACAAGGCATATTCCAATTTTTCACGAGTATATTTTTCTAGTAGCAATAATATATTGATGGAATTATTACGAAAAAAATAAATACAACGCAAACATTTTTTTGGATAAACGGTTCCAGTAGGATTCGAACTCACGCCTACAAAATCGCACACTTCAATTAAAACTTTCAAACACTACAGTACATTTATCAATAGTGCGCATGCGCATAGCGGTACTTCATGTTCATTTTATTCATTTCGATTTTACTACTATAACTAGTTTTCCCGCAACCGCGAAAAGTGTAACGGCGATCACTTCTTTTTATATTATGGGAACGCTCGATCGGGCGGGCGGGCGGGCGGGCGGGATATCTTTGTCCAGAGCATAACTTTATCCAGCCTGGATGGATTTTCAAATAACTTGGCGGAAGTGATAAGCATGATGAAACGGAGTGTTGCGCGCAATAACCAGGTCCCTAGGTCCAAAGTCAAGGTCACAATTCAAGGTCAAAGGTCAAATATGGGAATTCAATTCTTGACAAATTGTCCGGAGCATAACTTTGTCCAGCATGGATGGATTTTTAAATAACTTGGCAGAAGTGATAAGCATGAAAGGACGGAGTGTCGCGCGTAAGAATCAGGTCCCTAGGTCCAAGGTCAAGGTCACAATTCAAGGTCAAAGGTCAAATTTAAGAAATCAATCCTAAACTCTTTGTCCGGAGCATATCTTTGTCAAGCATGGATGGATTTTCAAACAATTTGCCAGGAGTGACAAGCATAGTGAGACAGAGTGTCGAGCAGAAGAACAAGGTCCCTAGGTCCAAGGTCAAGGTCACAATTCAAGGTCAAAGGTCAAATTTAAGAAATCAGTCCTAAATATTTTGTCCGGATCATACCCCAGCCAGCATGAATATATGGGACCCATACGGGTCCAATATGAGGTACCATATGGGGCCTGTATGGGTTAACCATATGGGGCCAAATGGGATTTTGCAAACTGTATTTGTATGGGTCCCAGATGGGTTGTGATATGGGACCTATGTGGGATCCATGTGTACCCAAGATGGGTCCTATATGGGATACCCATATAAATCCAATATTGGCTTCGATATGGTTTCTTTATAGGCAACCCATATGGGGCCATGTGAGATTTTGCAAACTGTTTTTGCATGGGTCCCATATGGGTTGCATTATGGGATCATTGTGGGTCCTATATGGATCCAAGATGGGCCCCATTATAGGCTACCCATATGGGACCCATGCAAAAGGGGTTTGCCAAATCCCACTTGGCCCCATATGAGCTGCCCAATTAGGACCCATCCAGGTTTCGATATGGGTCCTCTATGGGCATCCTATATGGGACCCAGTTGGGTTTTGCTAACACTGTTTACATGGGTCCCATGTAGGTTTCATTTATGTAAAGGTCCTGTTGTTATACATACATGATGCATTGCAAAATACAATAAACAATAACTATTTTCTGAATGTTACTCAATGGCTGCGGAGCATATATATATATATATATATATATATATATATATATATATATATATATATCATAATTAAAGTTCATTCTTTAATATAACAACACATTTATTCCTTTCTTACTTTAATTGGATTGCTATTTGCAGAATATAACACTTACTAGTAATTAACATATGTCTGTTGTCGTTAAAGGGTATTAAATAGATGTGTTAGTTCCTTTATGCATAATGTAAACAGGACAATGCATTTATGTACTACATATGTACAATCAATCACTTGTCTTCTTCATGTAAACAGGAAAAATAATCAATCACACACTATTCATGATGACATTTTGGCCTGTGTTATAAAAATGGACCTTTTAGATCATATTAACTAGTCTAGAAAGATACAATTCTGTAAATAAAGCATGATTGTGAACTGCACACATGTGGCACAATAAAACAGCAATCAAACAATAACACATTATGAGCAAATTCAGACACAATTAAATGCCAAACACAGTGTAGACAAACCTAACACTTGATGTGACTCTATAGCACACAGCCTTTACTGGTAGTAAGGTATGATAATGGAATCAAATGCGAGACAACTCCACCAGTAGATATAACAATCTTACAGTATTGCATAGTATGGACCAATTAACCTCACAAAGATGTTTTAGTATGACTATATTATCAGAATTTACAAAAAAATATTGTAAACATGTAAATATAGGCCTCCGGCCCAGAATACAACATATATAACAGCTATAATACATTCTGAAATATACCACCTTGCGTTCATAATATTGATAAAATTTTATGTATCAGGCACAGAATACAGCATATATACCAGTTTCAATCCTTGTAAATTCCAATAGACAACTGTGTTATCATAGAATCAATACAATGTATTTGTCTGGCCCAAGATACAACATACATGTATATTATGTTTTCAAATCAATTCAGACATACCATTGTGTTTTCATATTGGCAATATAATTTATATATCCAACCCACAATACAACATAAACAGTTTCAAAAAATTCAGATAGTTGTGTTTTTAAAAGCACAATATAAAATATTAAGCAGGTGCATTTTACGGAACCATTTAATTACCGGAACTATTTTCAAAACATTAAGCTCCGCCCATAATTTGTTGCAGAATAACCCATGGTTGATTTTATTCTTTATCTATGGAAAATTAGCTACGAGGCCGTGTCGTGTTAGAAATAAATATAACGGAATTAGTAACACAAATGAATTTGCTGTTTATTTCTTTTGTAATTAAATATGTTAATATTGATTATAGCGATAAATAAGAACATGATAATTAATGCAAGGCATGTAAAAATGAAATATAGGATGTATATTTTATGTGTGAGATTGCGTAAGCTTATTCATAAATTTATACTTCAAAACTCAAATGCATGAAATTTATTGTTCCAATTAGTGAAATTATTCCAACATTCAATTTATTGCCATATGGTGTACGTTCTGGGACCCACATGGGATAACTTGTTGGGAACCTATTTAGGATTTTTTGCTGGGACCCATATGGGCTTTCTTGTTGGGCGCCCAATTGGACTTTCTTGCTGGGACCCAAGTGGGCTGTTTTGATGGGACACATATTGGGTTGCTTGTTGGGACCCATATGGGCTAGCTTGTTGGGAACCCTATATGGGGATGTTCTTTGTGACCCATATGGCTAGTTTGTTGGGGCCCATACGGACCTTGTTGCTGGGACCTATATGGGTTTGCTTGATAGGTACCAATATGGCCTCTCCTGCTGGAACCCATATGATATTGTTGTTGTTGACCAATATGGGCTTGCTTGTTGGGGACCCATAATGGGCTGTCTTTCTGGGACCCACATGGAATTACTTGTTGGGGACCTATATAGGCTTTTTTGCTGGGAACCTCATGGGATGGCTTACTTTGACCCATATGGGCATACTTTCTGGGAACCCCTGTGGGTTCGCTTTCTTGGTCTAATATGGGCCCGGTATGGGCAAAAACATATTTAATGGGTCCCACATGGGGCTCATATGGTATATTTGCCCACCTAAAGCCCATATTGTGCCCAAATGGAATTGCTTGCTGGGTGAAAGTTTTCGTGATAGGACCAATATGGGCTTACTAGTTGGGAACCCATTTGGGCTTTCTTCTGGGACCTATATGGACTTGCTTGCCTGCGACCCAAGTGGGTTTAATATGGGCAAGACGATGTATATTGGTTCCACATGGGGCCCATGTGGAAGATCAGCCCAGATATAGACCTTATCAGACCCACATCTGATAGCTTACCGGGACTCATATGGGCATACTTGCAAGGAACCCATGTAGGCTTGCCTGCTTGGTCCAATATGGGTCGGATATAGGCAGACAAAAAATATATGGGCCATATGGTATATTTGCTAAGGTATTTCCCACATTGGGCCCATATAGGCCTACTTGCTGGGACCCATATTGGGCTGCTTGTTGAAAACACACGTGGGTTTTCTCGATGGGGACCCATAGTTGGGAACCCGTATGGGCTTTATTGTTGGTACCTTTATGGGCTTGCTTGCCTGGGACCCAAGTAGGTCTAACATGGGCAAGGTGATGTATATTGGTCCCACATGGGGCCCATGTGGAAGATCAGCCAAGGTATAGTCCTTATCAGGCCCACATGTTATGACTTACCGGGACCCATATGGGCATACTTGCAAGAAACCGATGTAGGCGTGCCTGCTTGGTCCGATATGGGCCCGATATAGGCAGAAAAAAAATTATGGGTTCCACATGGGGCCCATATGTTATATTTGCCCACCTATAGCCCATATTGGGCGTATATGGGCTTGCTTGCTGGGACCTTTGTCCAGCGTGGATGGATTTTCAAATAGCCTGGCAGAAGTGACAAGCATGGCGAGTCAGAGTGTCGCGCGCAAAAATCAAGTCTGTAGATCCAAGGTCAAGGTCACAATTGAAGCTCAACGTCAAATTTAAGAAATCAATCCTTAACACTTTGTCCGGAGTATATCTATGGATAGATTTTCAAATGTCGGGCGCAAAAAACAGGTCCCTATGTCCAAGGTCAATGTAACAATTCAAGGTCAAAGGTCACATTTAAGAAATCAGTCCTAAACACTTTGACTGGAGCATATCTTTGTCAAGCATGGATGGATTTTCAAATGACATGGCAGAAGTGACAAGCATGGTGAGACGGAGTGTCGAGAACAATAACCAGGTCCCTAGGTCCAAGGTCAGGGTCACAATTCAAGGTCAAAGGCGTAGTGGCAGCGTCAACTTTGTTCGTTTCTGCTCTCTTACACGAGAACGAATTGAGTTATGTAATCGATAACAGGCATATTTGAAGATGTAAAGATATCAACTGAATGTAAATGGACAATAGTTCACTGACTGATTTAAGGCGTGTGGTTAATAATCAATTATTTAATTTTCATGTCGGAATACATCATTATCTCTTCAAGTGTCTGTCCTAATCATGTTTTGCTGGAGACACTTTGTGACTGGATAATCCAATTGTTACGGTGTTTAGGACTTTTACCGATCCATATACATGCAATGAAGTTTTATTTATACTAAAGTTGCATAGTATAAACTTTTGTTTTGGACAGTGTAGTTTGTTAGAACGCTGTTGGTTACTTTGATACAGGCTTTATTCGTCGGCTCTGTCTAGAACAAGATGTAATATCATAAAAATAAGCAAAGAACACATTGTGATCACGACGACACGGACAGAAGCTTGAACATCCATTTATTCAGGGACGCCGCCAAAGTTGAGACTGTTTGTGTGGGATCGTCCTTCAGTGTCATTAAATGAGTATGAAAGCAAGATTAGTCATGACATTTGTTTTCAATTTCTCTAACTTTGTTTCTTAGTTGTTTAAAGGGACTTGTTCACAGATTGTTGTATGTTTAAAGTATGCCATAATTAAACGTCTCAACTTGACAAATTAAACAATTTGACCTAAAGAGCTTAAGTACTGCATGCGTATAACAAGAAAAACATAAAATAGAAAACAAAATGTTGCTCCCACTGGGGTTCGAGCCGCAGACCGACGGATCAAAAGTCTTATGCGATAACCTTTTGGCCATTCCGATTTACATACTTGTCTGTGTATTTTTTACTTTATGTAAGTGATTCACGTGTTTTCAACAATTTCAACGAAAACATCAGAAACACTCCCAAATTATTCCATTGTTTCGCGTTACAGTAGCTTTATAATTTTATCATTTTCAACTGATGAGTGTTCATTATATACAGTATATTTATATGTCAGTAGTGTTATTTCTCTCCTTTATATACACTATTCTTTTATTTTGGGAATATGTGACAAAAAGTTTGAATATTGTCAATTCGTCAATCTGTGAACAGTTTCCTTTAAAACCGTGGTGTGTTATTTAAGCCTCGGTTACAACTCGGTGTAGTCGACGCAAACCGCAGATCAGCCACGCGTTTTTGACCGCAAGACAAACGCATGCGTTTTGTAAAATGTTGTGGAGCTCGTACTAGCATCGTGCGGCCACCGTGTCTGCGTATCACACGTTAGACGTGTGTCTATCGTACGACGACCTTACGGTAACCGTACGATTGTAACTTACTTTTAATGTCAGTGCACGACCAACGCACAACTATCATCCTATCACTTCAAGTTGTTCGCACAGCCGCTGCAGACAGCACATGTATCTTGGCAGCAACACAAATATCAACATTTATTCGTAAAGATCCTACATGTATTGGTGCCATTTATGACATTTAAATTGTAAGATGTTATGGTTAAATTGATAACATTATTAAAGTAGTATTATTTCTTTGTGATTGACACACACATAAAATAAAGAGAACATATGGAAAATGCAAAACACAACATAGTCCCAAAATCATGCAAATGACCTAAGCTATTTATACGAAGCATATGGCTCTTGCGATAAACCCATTTGCATTACGGCGACCGTGAGATGTCAGTTTCATTCTTGCAGCACTGTTATGTTTAAGTTATACTCAAGGAAGCCGTACGGCGTCCGCAAGTGCACCGTGCGTGCTTGTGGCAGGCACATTTGAAACTAAAAATGTAGGATACACGTTATTTGACAGTACGATGACTGCACGGTGCCCTCAAGGTGCCTGCACGCTGAGTGATTGACACACGGCCGCCTCATTAACTTAAGCGCTTGCGCTAATGTTGGTATGATTAAAACAGGTAAACATAATACATTTATGACGTCGCAACTTCACATTAAGTAACGTCATTTTTGGCGTACTTTTCACATAGAAATAAGTCTCTAAAATAGGTATATAAACAATACAACTATGTGAAAGTACATGTTTACATGACAAATACATAAAATGTATTATTAAATCTATAATTTAATAAATTATGATTAGGACTAAGGATTTGAGTTTAATTATATGTAATAATAATAACAATGATAGTTATAATGATAATAATGACTGACAATGATGATAACACTGGTAGTAGTGGTGATGCTAGTGTTGGCGGTGGTAACGATGTATGTATCTATTATTATCATCGGCGAAAACAATGATTTAATCTATTGACTGCACACTAATTGACCATGACTAAATGTGAAAAATTCGGATCCGACGCATACCCGCTTTTCGGACAAGCTCATTTTTTACACTTAAAAATGCGAACAATGAGATACTATTCTTTATGCACCTATCAATATTTTCTCACCGGGGTGGGGAGCGGCAGGCTGACCCAGGGGAATTTGACTAATTTTATTCTTAAGGGTCTAATTCCCCACCCTTGATCCAAGCATTTTTGTCGAAATCCTCACAATGGGAGATGCTTTGGGCCTAATAGTACCGGGATCTAAAATCCGACGAAGTCTATTTCCCGCCTCTCCTTCCCCCCTCTCGGAGAAAATATTGATAGGTGCATAACAGGTGTGTGACAAATATGGTGTGTGCAAATTATTATTCTACATAGCACCATTTTTATCTAAACGATGCAAAAAGAAAAAAGAAACACTATTTTACGTCAGTCCTGTGTAATGTACTATGAACTGTGAATTTTGAATTTGTTTGTCCTATTCTATTTTCGTTCATGCTGCGTGCTTACGCACTCGTCATTGCCAAGTCAGTGTAACCATAAAAAGGTTGATGGTCTGTTGCTGTTTTTTCATATGTACATTATTTACAAATGTGTCTTTTATTAAGACCTATGAGTATGAGAATATTTCACTGTTTCAGCGATAAAGAAATCGAATTTCAAAGCAAAAAAACAAATGTTTTTCTCAATAACATAATCTCAATTACAAAAGGTAAAATCCCTTATGAAAATCTTAACTTACAATTATTTTTAGGTCGTGCGTCGTTAGTCGTTCGTCGTCAACATTTACCTTGTGAACACTCTAGAGGCCACATTTATTGCCCAATTTATACGAAACTTGCTCAGAACATTTGTCCCAATGATATCTCGAACGCGTTAGAAACCAGGTCATGTGGGATCAAAAACTATGTCACTAGGTCAACTTGAAGAAAAAGCTTGTGAACACTATAGAAGTCAAATGTTTTGCCCAATCATTATGAAACTTGCTCAGAACATTTGTTCTTATGATATCTCGGCCTGGTTCCAAAATGAATCCGCTCCGTTGAAAAACATGGCCAGCAGGGGACGGGGCAGTTTTTCTTGTATGGCTATAGAAAAAGCTTGTGAAAACTTTAGAGGCCACATTTTTGCCCTATCAACATGAAACGTGCTCAGAACATTTGCTCTTATTAGGGCTGGGGCCGAATACTGAAATCAATATTCGAATATTGGTTTTAGGTATTCGAATATTCGTTATATATAAATACTATAAATACTACTATATACGGCACTCTGTCCGAATATTTACATATCCGAAATATGCATCCTAGGTGTACGTAGTTGTTTTACCTTGTTTCAGTGGTAAATGAGTGATATAACTTAGTGAGTGTTAGGCAAATATAAAGAAATGTAAGATATTGTTAAATGTATTGTTAATTAATTTGTTAATCGTTCCGGTTTTTTTTCAGAAGCATCAAGCTTGTATCTGCTGTGCAGATTACATGTTGCCTGGGTTTTGTCTAATGACCGCGTAAAGTACTTCCAAGCACGTGATGGTGGCATTGTTTATTAATAAAGACTCTTGTATAATATACGTTGTTGATATAATGGAGAATAATTTACAAGTGACGTATATTAAGATTGACCAGATCATGCTAATTGTGTTAGTAATGGATTCATTTTGATTGGTTTACTTAGAGAGTAATTGTAATTTACTGTAAACAAGTTAACCGTATAGATGTCAATTAAGGATAATAAACAACAACGTACGCCTTGTGCCAACTGTGAAACCGTTATCACAACATGGCCCAGTTTTGTTATTTGTGGATACAGTGCGTCATATTCGCACCTCCTACAAACCGTTAATTCGCGGCCCTTGTAAAGATGTGACCCCCCTGCAAATCAGATCTTCAAAATAGTTTAGACATCTTTCAAATTACTGCGATAATTGGCATCTAAAAATAAATTTAAACAAAACAAAAATTTTAATATTTGGTGCAAGACAACTACAGAATGTTAATTTTAAACTAGGTAACAATCCTTTAGAAATTACTGACCGCTATCACTACCTAGGCATAACCTTATCTAACAATGGTTCTTTCCTTAATGCGAGAAAACATTTAGTTGAGCAAGCAACAAAAGCGATGCATCTCCTATATATGCGGGCCAACAACGCAGACCTTCCAATTGATTTTACTATGAAACTATTTGATCATACTGTCTTACCAATTTTAACCTATGGCTCTGAAATTTTCGGCTTTGAAAACATTGACATCTTTAAAAAGTTCATAACAACTTCCTCAGAAAACTTACTAATGCTCGGAAATCAACTCCAATGGCTTTTTTATATGGTGAACTTGGCAGATACCCTATAGCAATTAACATCAAATGTCGAATGATCTCTTTCTGGAACAGACTCTTAATAGGCAATGATCAGAAACCTTCTCTCCAAATCTATAAATTCATGATCAACTTGCCAAACTCAAATTTTAAATGGACGAACAAAATTAACGAAATTCTCACCTCAGTAAACCTAAGTCATTTATGGGACAACCAATTCCTGACAACCCAAAATAATATCCACCGCTTAGTCAAATCCAAATTATTAACCCAATGGCACACTCAACTACAACAAACACATAAAGAACAAATATACACAAGCTTCAAACAAGCACAATCCTTTGAAGACTACCTCATTAAACTTACAAAAACTGAATGTACATACCTCTTTAAATTCCGAACTGCTAATCACTGGTTTCCAGTTGAAACCGGTCGATACGACGGAACCCCATTTGATGAAAGAACATGTAGACTTTGTAACACTGGTCAAGTTGGCTCTGAACATCACTATTTACTTAACTGTGATTTATTTAAATCTGAAAGAGAACAATTCCTAGGGCATGATCTTCATGACGCTACTCTTAACACAATCTTATCATCTGATTCCCTACAACAATAAAAAAATACAAGCAAATTTATTCGCTTCATATTTAGCAAGTTTAAGCGGTAGTTATTTTCCTGCATAACTACTTGAATTAACCAATGCCACCAGCTACAAATGTTTTCTTGAAACAATTAATAATGTTCTATTGATGTACTGACATATTTACTGGTTATACTACTTTAAGTGACTTTAGTCACTATTTGCATCTGTGTATCCAATAATTCCAAACATTTGACTCGTCACAAATGTATTTCTTTTACTGGCTACATACTAATCGCATTCTATACCATAATTTCAATATGAATTATGCATATATCAACCGAGCAATGTAAATTATTGTTGCTTTGTACGTTTGGTACTATTGTGTCAATATAATAATAAGATTTGTATTTTGCAGTTTGTTTGTTGTTGTTTTTTTTTTGGGTTTTTTTACTGTCACAACAAATCTTGTGTTTATTGCAATACTTGTCAGCGCCTAGATATTTGTAATTAATAATAGGAAATTATTTATTTTTTTTAATATTAGTAAATTTTTTTGAAGCAAATGTTTATATTTTTAGGTCATAGATATAATAATTATACTTACTCCTTAAATTAAATTTGATATATGTATATATCAACTGTGCAATAGGAATAATTGTTGACAAAATTTATCTAAATTTACTTAGCATACAAATCATAGTTTTTATTTGCCTCATTGACCTAAAACTAACGGTATTATCAAATGTCACGCTGCTATACGAAGCTGATTAAGAGTAATTACCTCACATAATAAGTCCACCATCTTGCCTTTGTTGTCAACATATCGCCCTCGTGTGATGGTGCACTCAAGCGTAAACTACGATTAAAATAACTCTCATTGTATGAACCGCTACGAAGATAGCTCCAATGTATTAAGGCTAATGCACACTGTCTCTTCCCCTTGATTTAAGTAAAATGAAATAATTAATTTTTTGAAGCAAATGTAAAACTTGTAATACACGGTTTTTTTTGTTTTTTTGTGTGTGTTTCATTTTCAGTCTATAACGCCGCGCGCTAAAGGAAAGAAAGCACCGCACAACTAAGGTCACAAACCACTAAAAAGTATTCTTACAGTGCTGGCTAAAAATTGCTCATATCGATTTGTATTATTATTTGTTTCTTTAGCTATGATAATGACGTTGATTACATGATGATTATGATTACGATGATGATTATGATTATGATTACGATGATGATTATGATTATGACTACGATTATGGCTACGATTATGATTATGACTATGATCATGATGATGATTGATGATGATTATTATTATTACTATATTATTATTATTATTATCCTTGTATATATCCTATCATTGGAAGTACCCGCCGTATATCGTTTATTATATTTTGTCGAACGTTAAAATTATCGGAAGTTAATAATTTACTAAATATTTTGCTTTGTTATATTGCCCTTATTGTATATGCTGTATACTTGGGTGAAATAAATGTCGTGTTCTGTTCTGTTCTGTTCAATTATCAATTGTCTTTAATTGGACATGTTTGGCATGTGTTGTAAAAACGTAACACTTCCCCCGCCCACCTGCTAGGCAGTAAATACGACTGGAATTCATGTTAACTTTGCAATCAAACTGGAAAAAAAAATGATTTTTGAAAGAAATTTTGTTCTTGAAATAAATTTGAAAATCGAATATTTGTATTCGTTTTTTTGAAATTCGAACATTATCCGATATTCGAATATTCGAATATTCGGTCCCATCCCTAGTTCTTATGATATCTCGGATGAGTTCGAAAATGGTTCCGCTCCGTTGGAAAGCATGGCGTCCAGGGGGCAGGGCAGTTTTCCTTGTTAAAGAAAAAGCTTGTGAACTCTCTGCATTTATTGCCCAATCTTCATGGAACTTGCACAGAATATTTGTTCTAATGATATCTCGGACAAATTCGAAACTGGGTCATATGGGGTCAAATACTAGGTCACTAGGTCAAATTAAAGGAAAAACTTGTGAACACTCTAGAAGTCATATATTTTACCCAATCTTGAAACTCTTCCCGGACATTTGTTTCAATAATATCTTGGACGAGTTCGAAACTGGGTTACGTGAGGTCAAAACCAAGGTCACCAGGCCAAATTGAAGAAAAGGCTTGGGAACACTCTAGAGGCCAAATGTGTAGCCTAATCATCACGAAACTTGCTCAGAACATTTGTCCAATGATCACAGACGAGTTAGAAACTAGGTCATGTTGGTCGGAAACTAGTTCACAAGGCATAAATTGAACAAAAATCTTGTTAACACTCTAGAGGTCATATTTATAGCCCAACGATCATGAAACTTGCTCAGAACATTTGTCCCAATGATATGTTGGACGAGTTTGAAACTAGGTCATGTGGGGTCAAAAATTAAATTTCTAGGGCAGATTGAAGAAAAAGCTTGTGAACACTCTAGAGGTCACATTTTTTTACCAATCTTCTTGAAACTTGCTCAGAACATTTGTTTTAAAGTGATCTTGAAAGACTTTGAACCTAGACAATGTGGGTTAAACAACTAGGTCATCAGGCCAAATTGAACAAAAGAGCTGGTGCACACTCTAGAGGCCACATTTATAGCCCAAACTTTCTTAGAACATTTGTCCCAATGATATCTGGGACAAGTTCAAAACCAGGTCACATGGGGCCAAAAACTAGGTTACCAAGCCAAATTAAAATAAAAACAAACTTGTGAACATTCTATACGCCGCACTCTTAGCCGAATCTTGCCGAAACTTGCTCAGGACAGTTTAGTTCCTTAGCCCCTCAGGTGAGCGACCTTGGGCCTTGTGGCCCTCATGTTAAAGATCAAATGTTTAATGTGAAATGCAACGACTTTTGTTTACGCATGGGTAATTACAAGGAGCAGTTGCATCGTTGCTGGAGAATTTACAAGCAGCAGTTGCATCGTTGCTGGAGATAGTCAATTTTGGAGTCGTGAGAAATGTTAATTTCTTCCTGAAGAACTTCATGAATATGACTTTAAAAGCCCGTGTTCACAAAGCGCATAAGGAAAACTAAAGTAAAATTCATAAAAGTCTGAGGTTATCGTGTGAATGTATTTTTTGTACAATAAAATGTTTTTAACTTAATTATTTTGCTTTGATGCTTAGAATTAATAAAACAAATAATTGGACTTTCTGTATTACATTTATAAGATAATTTTGCTTAAGAACAACTAAGTTAAGATGATTTCCCTTATGCGCTTCAACAATATCAACCCCACCCTAAAACATTATATATATGAGGCGTGTCGTGGGAAAACCGGACTTAATGCATGTGCGTAAAGTGTCGTCCCGGATTAGCCTGTGCAGTCCGCACAGGCTAATACGAGATGACACTCTCCGCCTACAGTGGATTTATGTTTAGAAGAGACGTCCTTGAAACAGAAAAAACTATACAAGCGGCAAGTGCCGTCCCGGATTAGCCTGTGCGGACTGCACAGGCGAATCCGAGACGATACTTTACGCACATGCATTAAGCCCGGTTTTCCCACGACACGCTACATATATGTTTTCAGTATTCATTAATTCATTAAAAGTTTGTATTGTCCAGCCTCGAGCACGCTATTTGATTTTTGGGACTGTTTTTTCTCTGTGTATGTGTATAGAGCCTATCCGTAAGCACGCTATATGATTTTTGGGACTGTTTTTTCTCTGTGTATGTGTATAGAGCCTATCCGTAAGTAAGGCCAATTACATGTTAGAACAAAATTGCCATGAGTGGATAAATGCTATTTCAATATGGTGAAATGTTAAAAGCGACTTGTTCACAGATTTTCGTATTTTTGACAAATGTTCTTTAATATCTTAATTGCAAAAATAAAGCGACTAACGAAAAAAAAAATATATTAAGAAAAAAGAAATAAATTAAAATATTAGACTTCGCCGGGGTCGAACTTATCTTTGGGATAAAACATCTGACGATTTAACCACTCAGCCATTCTGACTTGTTAATGAACAGTGTATTTAAGCGCTATGTAGGTGATGTATGTGTTTTCCTAAATACCGATGGAAAGCATTACACAAAATTTATAATTTGATCCATTTCAATTGATGATTATCCATAAAAGACACTATATTTCCTATATGTTTTTGTCAAAAGTGTTAGTTTGCTTGATTATATATAATGAATTTTTCTTTTCGGTTCTATGACAAAATATTAGAAAAATTTTATTTGCCAATCTGTGAACAAGTCCTTGTAAACGCAAGCAATTTTACGCAGGATGCACAGTTAGGTATCATAGAAAATAGTATGCTATAATCAAGATTGATTCTTGTGTTCTTTTGTGTGCATGCATGTTGAGTTTTTAGCTCACCTGAGCACGAAGTGCTCGGTGAGCAATTGGTTTAGGGAACCTCTCCGGCGTCGTCCGTCGTCCATCGTCCGTCATCCGTCTGCCGTCAACAATTTGGACCGTTATCGCAATAAAGACTACATTTTTTATTCAGTCTTGACCTAACTTGCACAGTTTGTGTATGACCATACAATCTCAGATGGAATTGTCTTTGGGTCAGATCACACAAGTAACACCAGAGTTAGTGCCCCTTTTTATGCAAACAAAGTGCAAAAATGCCCTTTTCAAACGTATATTCTTTATTTTCCACCCAATGTTAACGAAACTTTCATAGTTTGTGTATGACTATCAGATCTCAGCAGACGCCAAAAATGCGCCAGATCGTGTTTCACACACCAGAGTGTTTGCCCTTTATTCAGGATAGAGACTTCATTTTTCATCCAATAATGTACAGTTTGTCTATGAACAGGTGAAGTTGAATATAAGCATGATTGGGCCAGAAAAACCAGAGTTATTGCCCCTTGTGTTTGGAAAACAACATCAACAAGTTATCAATGATTGGCTTGCACACACGATATTTGATTCAATCTTGACCAAATTTACACAGTTTGCCATGACCATAAAATTGATTGATACAATTTTATTTCGAACAGTTGCAAGACTTGCATGCAGTTATTTGTACATGCAACATTGATGTCTTCAGAGCCTGCATTAACATCATTTATCATCATTGGACAGAAAATTATCAAAGAAAAAGCAACACTTTACCTTCACAATTAACGCATTGCAACTAGTTCTCCAAAACTGTTTGCGAAAAAGACATCAAAATCTGCGGTTTCTGCATTTTCCAGAATTGTCAATGACTAAATGAAAAAGGGTCAGGTAAGAATATCGAGAAAAATGATTTGAGAACCATGAGCACAAAAAACGCATGTCCACTACCCAACTCATACTTTAGTTAGCCCATTGCACTAACCGATGTTTTAAATCGAAATTGATCAAAATTGATCCTATCCCACTCTTCGTATTGTTCAGATACCTTAATTTTCAAACCTGTTTTAACAGTATGGTCTTCATCTGTACCGGTTCTCAGGTGAGCGCTTTGGGCCATCATGGCCCTCTTGTATTAAATAATGTTGCAGAAATTGGAAGGAATATCAGAGCAAATATATACATAAATGGGCACAGCACGTAGCTAATTAAATGCTGCAACATTAACTGTGTTAAAAGCAGAATAACACTGCTATTTATAACTTGACTATCAAAATATCAAACACCCGCCTTGTAATATTTCTGGATAAATTGGCTTTATGGATGAAATTTATTCTACTACGTGCTAACGCACCGGTATCATGTGATATCCTTTAGCAATAGAAGTCATTACCCTGTCGGTGAAACCATATATAGATGCGTGTGTGTGTGTCTTATGGTATCTTTTCATTATCTTTTAAATGTCGGCATTTGACAAACGAAGACTGGAAACAGTCTCTAGCAGTGATATTGCTTACCATATGTCCGCGATAACTGTCCTAGTTCCATATCACATACGGATTTAAAGGGACTGTTATGCTGCTTTAGTTGATAAACATAATTATTTTGTTAATTATTATGGATTTTTAAGTACATATTTACTAGGGTATGTCTAACAGGTAGCCATATGTTCTCGTAAAATAAGATATTCGTCAAAAGTTTAAACTTTGCACAACTTTGCACAAAAAAGCAATGTGCTTTTCAAACCGTGAACTATAATCAATTAATGTTTTATAAAACAGGAAAAAACAAACCACTAAATTTTGACACAGTCATGGCCCCCCTTTTTGACTTAAATTCCCGAAAAACATGGACAATAACTCATGAAAGGCTTCACATAATTAAATTATTTTTGGTACATAGGTGTAACATCATAAAATACAGATAAAGTTTACTTTTGGTTATAAACCACTAAATGTTGTAAATGTTGACAGAGTTATGGCTCCTATTGAAATTCATTTTTTTCCAAATACAGTGTTGACCATTCACAAATTAAAGCCTTCTCTCTCTGTCCATTTCTTTCGAATGGATGCCGTAGTTTTGTGACAAGGCCATATTGTGATGGTATATCCGGCACTCATGTACAATATATGTGATGTTGACTTATTTGAAATTTTAGAAAATGATATTTTTATGTATGATAATATGGGTGCTGTTTACATTGTTGGAGATCTAAATAGCAGAGTAGGCAATAAAAATGATTATATTTTAAATGATACTTTATATACAGTTATTGACGATATGGATTACATTCCAGATAGTACACCTGTGCGGGCCTCAGTTGACAAAATGTGTAATGGTCATTGTCAATAGTCGTATAGGAAACACAAATCAGTATACCTATCTTTCTCATAACGGTACCTCTGTTATTGATTATTTGTTGTGTAACGAACGTAATTTTCCATTGATAAACGATTTTAGCATTGGTCAGTTTAATGAATGCAGTGACCATGCACCATTACACTTGTCACTTCTTTGTTGTAATTTGAAACAAAACGGTCATAGCTACGCCGAGACTAAATTTCGGTGGAATGAAACTTATAAGCAAAAATTTAGATCAGGGATTATTGCTAATTTATCTGTTTTGAATAATATTGTTGATTGTATAGACTCTGATAATAGACAATCTGTTAATAATGCAATCAACAGCTTTACTGACGTACTGCGAAAGGTCGCAGATCCATTATTTGCCAAACAATGTACATTCAAAAATGTTCATGGTTTTGAAACAGATTCTTGTGTAAAACATGCAGATTGGTTTGACTTAGACTGTGTAAACGCACGAAATAATTACCTTGAATCGTTGAGGTTGTTTAACTGCTGTAAAACCGATACAAATCGTATATACTTGTGTGAACAAAAATCATTTTATAAAAAAATAATTTGTAAGAAGAAAAATAACTGTTACAAAAAGAAAATGGTTGAAATAGAAGGTTTAAAGAAAAAAAAGCCAAAAGAATTTTGGAAATATTTAAAAGAGGGAATTCAAAATGTGAAAATAATATACCACTGGAGCAATTTAAAGAATATTTTGAGAACATAAGCAATGATTTGTTTATTTGTTACAATGATGAGGCTGAGCAGTTTTGTACAGAAAATGATTTTGATACTGAAAATAATACTTTTCCTGAGTTAGACCAACCGATCACTTATACTGAAATTATAGCTGCTGCTAAATCTTTGAAACGTTATAAAGCTTATGGCAATGATTGTCTTTTAAACGAGTACTTTATTGAAAGTATCGATATTTTAGCATCTCACCTATGTGATTTATTCAATTGTATTTTAAATTCGGGTTACTTTCCTGATAAGTGGTCAGAAGGAGTTATAATACCGTTACATAAAAAGGGAAGTCGGGGCGATGTAAATAATTATAGGGTATTACGTTGGTGAGTTGTTTGTCTAAGTTATTCACAACAGTCTTGAATAAACGAATTGAAGCTTTTTGTGAAGAAAATAACACTATTTCGGATGCTCAATTTGGATTTCGTAAAGGAAGATCTACAATTGATG
This sequence comes from Congeria kusceri, assembly GCA_027627225.1. Taxonomy (NCBI): domain Eukaryota; kingdom Metazoa; phylum Mollusca; class Bivalvia; order Myida; family Dreissenidae; genus Congeria; species Congeria kusceri. Next base: position 7,572,040 of record CM051035.1, read on the forward strand.
CTATTTTTATTCTGATGTCACTAGTACAGCATTATCTAAATGAAAATAAGAGACTATATGTTATTTTTGTAGACATGGCTAAATGCTTTGATACTATTTATAGAAATGGATTATCGTTAAAAATGTATAAATGTGGAATTCAAGGTAAACTTCTTAGGATTATAAGCAATATGTATCAAAAAGTCAAATCTTGTGTAAAGTCATGTTCTAGTTATTCAGAATACTTTTAATATGCAGTCGGTTTGCGTCAAGGGGAGGTAATGTCCCCTCTATTGTTTTCACTTTTTGTTGAAGATCTTGAGTTATTTTTACAAAATGGTATTAATTCTGGTATTTCTATAGATGATGTAGTTTTAGTATTGTTGTTATTTGCTGATGACATGGCCATTGTAGGCAAAACGCCTGAAGAAGTACAAATCCATCTAGATAATTTATTGTCATATTGTAATGCATGGGGGCTACAAGTATCGAAAACAAAAATCATGGTATTTCGAAAACGAGGTGGGTTACTAAACACCGAGCGCTGGACATACAATGGCCAATTCATCGAATCTGTTAATTATTTCACCTATTTGGGTACTGTTTTTAGTTACACTGGTAATTTTTCACATCAGGAAGAATACCTTTCTGGTAAAGCCCTAAAGGCCATGAACTTGTTATTGTGTAAATGTAAGGAATTCGGCCTGAGTCCTAAAACCTTTTGTCAACTATTTGATGCATTTGTTGCATCTATATTGAACTATTCCTGTGAAATTTGGGGCTTTAAAAAATCGAAACATATTGAAAGAATTCATCTTACGTTTTGTAAAATATGATTAAAAGTTCGAACTAATACTTGTAATGCATGCGTCTATGGTGAACTTGGAAGATATCCTTTGTATATCAACATTTTTGTTAAAATTTTAAAATTTTGGCTTAAAATTGTTAAGACTGAAAATATTATATTACGATCTGTATATAACCTAGCTGTTAGAGATAGTTACAATGGCTGTAAAAATTGGGTCTCGAATGTTAGACAGTTATTAAATGATTATGGTTTTTCATATGTTTTTGAAAACATTCAAAGTGTCAATACAGAATTGTTTATAAATGAATTTAAAAGTAGAATTTTCGATTCTTTTAAACAAGAATGGTATGCAAATTTGGAAAATAGCTCTGTGTTATATATCTATAGACATGTTAAAAACACTTTAGATTATGAAAATTACCTAGATATATTACCAAGATCCTTAAAACCTTATTTGTGTAAGCTTAGAGTGAGTGGACTACCACTCAGAATACAAACGGGAAGATATAGCCAAAACAGAATAGTACGTGATTAAAGACATTGTTTATGTTGCAATACTCAAGACATTGAAGATGAATATCATTTTATTTGTGTATGTAAATGTTACTCTGACATAAGAAAGAAATATATACAAACTTTTTACTGCAAACATCCATCAGTATATAAGTATTTACAATTACTTAATACAAGAGATAAAACCAGATTAATAAAAATATCTTTGTATGTTAAGGAAGCACTTATTATAAGAAACTCACTTTTAAATATAGAACGGTAGGAAAATTAAAACGTTCATCCTCCGTTATAAGTACATACTTAACTTTGCTGTCGTAATTGTGCACATACACTGTACTCGTATGTTAAAATAATAACGTATGATAATAACATATTGTTTCCCCTATGTTTTTGTCACGTATACTTTATATATATGTATACTTATATTCATTTATTGTAGACGATGTACCTTGTACAAGTCTTAATAAAATATCTGTTCTGTTCTGTTCTGTTCTGTGATTATTCGAGTTATGAAATGATATTTGGATCATATATATGCCCGAAGTATTTTATTCCTATGTTTTTAAATGTATGAAAAAAAACGGAATAGTGCTAATTTGTCCCATACGCCTACCTTACGACCACCTATTTTATGGCAAGATCCTTGGTACTGTGGTGCTTTTGATGTAAAAATTATTTTGCGAATCATTCACCCCAGTAATGTCAATACTGTTTTTATGTTAATATAACTCATTAACTCATATCCGTCTCGTAACCATAGTTTTCACTATAGTCGTATACAATACATAATTATGGTTTCTTATATCCGCGACTGAGAATCAATATCGATTCAATAATAAAACCTTTTATATCCTGAAACGGCTCTGGGCGTAATAAGTTTATCGGCAATCAGTATCTAGCACGTGTCTGCCTGTCCTTGTTAACAACTAGACTTAATGACATTGTTTTCCAGAGTTTCATGTTTGTTTTCTTGTTTGGGAAACGTCTGTTTGTTATTGTTTTTATTTCGCCTATTAATAAGATTAAAAAGCGACAGTTATATTATAGATTAAGACGGTTTATAATTATAGATGTTTGTTTATTGATAGCAGGTATAATACTGGAATAAAAATCCACCATGGAACTAATGAATTTGTGAGCTAACAATACTTAACACAAATTCGTAAGCCATGCTAAACAATGGAACTGTCCGTTTTTCAAATGTGGCATGGCATGCAATTTCCCCTTTCAAATCGCAGATATTTGATCTTCGCAAATCTTCAGGAGGCCGGAATGATATTTCAATAACAAGATTGGTTGAAATATACAAAAGTCACGTTTAAACTAAAAATAGATTTCTGAAGGTGTCACCACATGGTTAAAATGTACATGTTTATACTAAACGTAGATTACTTAAGGTATCACCATACTTTTTCGAACTTATCTTAAAGATTTTTTGTAAAGAGCTGGTCCGGTTTTTCACTATTTGTACACGCTTATATTAATTTCAAAACTTGTTACTCATAAATTGTAGTGTACGTACACACTTCTAAAAGGATTATTTAATACAACTGCCCTACTTAAAAATGCGTTTGTTACGGTAATTGCAGAAATATTAAACTAAAATCATATATATTATTAAGGAAATGTATATAGCATACATAACTCTACTCTCCCAATTGCTGATTAATTCAAGGCCCATTTGATTTTAGTATTTGTTGTGCATTCTTATTCCAGGCAATTATATTACAAAGGCTTTGTCTTGACATGCAAATATTTCTTTAAAAAAAAATGCGGTTTATGTTTCAAAATAACCTGTTATATAATGTTACAAGTAAGCCGATATCAAACAGTCTTCAAGGAAAACTAAAAAGCAGTCGCATTGCAAACGTCTGTGGTTTTGATCATCACTCGTAGTTAAAACCTCTAAAGTTTTTATAAACAATATATCTGAGTGTGTTCGTGACTTCTTGAGAAAAATGAAACATGTTTTATTTAGAATATGGACCACGTAGTCGTGTTCAAACACAACTAAAATGTTGCTTACTAAATAGGCTAGTATTTAATGCGACTGGAGACGAATAATCGTCGCGCTAAGATCTTATTTTCACTCGCCAACTCAGAAATTCCCTAATCGATTAATCGAAAAAAAAAACAATGTTTTTCCTTGTGCAAATTCGAGCAGTTTAACTTTAGGTATAGTACTGCATATGGATTCTCAGCAAACAACATGTAGGTAAACTGGAACTTGTGCGCCAAATATACCCAGGGTCAAAACAATCCTCAAGATATTTGCACGTTTTCTATAAAATAAAACTACGAAAGTCATCAGTTATTATACCCCCGCACAACAAACTTGTAAGGGTGGTATACTGGAATCAGCTTGTCTGTCTGTCAGTCCGTCTGGCCGTCCGTCCGTTTGTGTGTCGGTTTTTTGTGTCCGGAGCATAACTTTCTTCAACCCTTGTAAGTATAAACTTCATATTTCATACTTGGATAGATGGTTGTTAGGCGGAATGCAGTGCACACAGATTATAACTCTAGCAGCATTATTCACGGAGTTATCCCCCTTTGTCAGTATTGCTTGTCCTGCCATTTTTCTTAAAAACTACTTAAGAAAATGACCTCAACTTTCATACGTGCATAGATAGATGTTAAGTGGAGTGCAGTGCACAAGAATTATAACTCTACCAGAATTATTTACAGAGTTATACCCCTTTTCAAGTTTTTACTTAGTTAAACTAATACAATTTAACACCTTAAAACTACATGTTGCTTGTATCTACATCCTAGTGAAAAAGCGACATGCCCGGGTACTTGAGCCATGACAGTGGCAGTTCTAGTTTTAAGCGGCTGCAAATGAGTATTGTAGTTCGCCAACTATGCAGAAAAGAATGCGATATTGAAATATGAGTACACAGCAGAACGTATTAACGTCACTATACTTATTAATTAGTATCGCATTCGTCCGTGTATAAGACGCAACTTTTTATCACCTAAAATTATGTGCCTGCAAATGCAAATACTCGGTTGTAAAATAAATATATGCATCCAGCCTTGTAATATTCTAAACATAACCCATTTCTAGGATTGATTTATTTTGATACATTGACATACTACAACAAAATACATAATTATGTGAGCTTTGTAACATACTATGCATCTTATTTATACAAACTGTTCTTATTGTGTGTATTGTTTCCATATATAATGTCTACAGAAGTATTTGCCAAATGATTGACTTGACTTAACGATATATTCGGTGACATATCGTTTATTCAATAAACGATATGCTTTGTTTAACGAAACGCAAACAATTAAAGAAACGCAAACAGTAAAATACGTCAATAGGAATCTGCGGAAGTTGGGTGAAATGTTAAGCAAGTATATGTATATATACTTTTAATTGTCATAGGGACCAAAGACTTTGCAGATATAGTCGGTTTAAATTTTGTTGATAATGAGGGGTTCAACCATTTATTGTAAACATGGGAATCGTGGTTTTCTGTTTATAAACACGCTGCAATCGTCTGCATTTATGAATCGTCTGATTTACCTGTATTGACGCGTCCATGTTTATAACGGTTCTCACTTGCATTTTTACAGACTGTAGTGTGTCAGTCAATAGTATTTACTAACAGTCAATACTACTACATGATGTATGCCTCCTCAAGTGACCTACAATGGGGGGGGGGTCAAATATATACGCACATCTGAAATTCAGATTTTAATATGTACATATAACAAAGTTAAATCACATTTTAATATACGGTATAAGGCAAAATAAGAAATATAATGGGAAATGGATTACGGACTCGAAGAAAGAAATCGTTGTTTAGTGGGCGTGTTTGTTATGCTATTTTCTTCTATATATTTGACGTCAGAATTATATATAGTCCACAATTCTCGTCCGGGCTATTTCTTAACAACTACTAGCCTGAAATCAATGAAACATTATTGAAGATTCATTATAAAAAGCAGGTATGCATGGTACCATGGCATTTTGCTTACGTGATTTTATTGAATCAATAGGCCTTCAACATTTGCTGAAATTAGTTTGTAGTGCACAATTATTGTTCGGACTATTTCTTAGTAACATATCTGGTCCTGCAGTTCTAGTGATTTTTAGCTCAACTTTTTGAGTCCATTTCTCAAAAACTATTAAAGGTACCTATTGGAATCTTTCAATACTTGTTTACTATTAAATGGGTAATTAATCCCCCGCCGCGAAGCGGGAGGGGGTTATTGGAATGCCCTTCGTCCGTCCGTTCGTTCGTCCGTCCGTCTGTCCGTCCGTCCGTCTGTCCGTCCGTCCGTCTGTCCGTAACATTTTCGTGTCCGCTCCATATCTCTTATACCCGTTGAAGGATTTTCATGAAACTTTTTGGCTCAAATGTTAAGGTCATTGAGACGATGTGCACAGAAGGCATGATTCAGTCACGCCGGCTCAAGGTAAAGGTCACATTTGAAGGTCAAATATTTGAGCCTCCATTTCTTGTCCGCTCCATATCTCCTATGTCTTTTGAAGGATTTCCATGAAACTTGGCTCAACTGTTTTGGTCATTGAGAAGATGTGCAGAAGGCATGAGTCAGTCACGCCGGCAAAAGGTCAAGGTCACACTTAAAGGTCAAATATTCGAGCCTCCATTTCGTGTCCGCTCCAAATCTCCTATGCCTTTTGAAGGATTTTCATGAAACTTGGCTCAAATGTTTAGGTCATTGAGACGATGTGCAGAAGGCATGAGCCTTTCACGCCAGCTCAAGGTCGAGGTCACACTTGAAGGTGAAATGTTTGGGCCTCCATTTTTGTGTCCGTTGTTTGTGTCCGCTCCATATCCCCTATACCCTTTGACGGACTTTCATGAAACTTGGCTCAAATGTTTTGCTCATTGAGACCATGTGCAGAAGGCATAAGCCAGTCACGCCAACTCAAGGTCAAGGTCACACTTGATGGTTGAATGTTTGAGCCTGTTTTTTCATGTCCGTTCTATATCTCCAGTGCTCTTTAAAGGATTTTCATGAAACTTACCTCAAATGTTTATCACATTGAGGCAATGTGCAGAAGGCATGAGGCAGTCACGCCACGTCAAGGTCACACTTGAAGGTCAAATGTTTGAGCCTCCATTTTTGTGTATGCTCCATATCTCCTATGCCCTTTCAAGGATTATCATCAAAATTAGCTAAAATGTTGGAGCCTCCATTTTTGCATCAGCTCCATATCTAAATTTCTGAAACTGTACTTTCATATCTGGTCCAACTGTGCCAGATTAAGGTCAGTGTGATACTTCAAATCGCCTTTAAAATCTAAAGAAGATCACGGCGGGGGACATAGCTATCCTTTCGACTGCCTTGTTTATTACAGCAAAGCAGGTAACCTTGTGATTTGTATTTCCAGAGTTATCTGCCCTTGTTTTTATTTACAACTTATAACATTGTGACATTTTTTGTTAGATATAAAACTTCTCAATAACTATTAAAGACATTAAATTGAAAGTCAAGATGCTTATTTATCGTGCTGTCCCCATTCTGCAGACAGGAGGAGGTAACTCTTTTAAGGAGTTTGTTGGAGTTATTACCCTGTTTTTTTCAACTTACACCTTTCGATTTAGGTCAGATTTGTCAATAACTGTATGAGGTTTTGACTTAAAACTCGAAGCACTTGATCTCAGTGATGAACTTACTCTGTAGACAAGAGGAGGTAACTCTATCAAGGATTTTGTTTGCGTAATTGCCCTTTTTCATCATAGAATTTTCGCTTTAGGACAAATTGTACAATAGTAAGTTATTGTCTTGAAATTCAAAATATTTGATCACAGTTATGAACCCATTCTGTAGACAAGACGAGGTAACTAGAGGTAACTACATCAAGGATTTTGGTGGAGTTATTGCCCTTTTTTAACTAAGAATTTTAGTGAAAGGTTAAATTTCTCAATATCTATGAGTGTTGTTGACATGAAATTCAATACATTTCATCATAGTGATGACACATTATATTAATAAAAGGCCAGAATGCTATAAAATACGAGAAAGTCCAGCGTCCAGCACTCGTAGGCGGTGCTCTTGTTTGTGATTAAATTTATTATAGCCTTTCACATTGCATTCTAATTTCTTGAAAACCGCATTAAGGAGCATCCGTCAGTTTTATTGATACCCTTGTTCTTATATTCGTTAATTTAATGCCCATTTGGTTGCCGTTTTCCCAAGCATTTTGAAATGAAAATCTCATCATTTAGGATAACACTTATACTTCATTGAATATTGAGGCATTTTCTTGAATAGCAATATAATATAATATAAGTTATATTGCCATGAGAGAAAACATAGCCTTTTGCAGTTTTAATAGTGTTTGAGGTTTGAATATTTCAAATACATGTAATTTTGTCTATGCGAAATCCAATGATTATAATCCCCTTCGAAGAAGTGGGGGTATATTGCTTTGCACAAGTCGGTCGGTCGGTCTGATGGTCGGTCTGTCCGTAGACCATTTCGTTTCCGCACGATATCTACAGAACGCTTTGACCTTTAAGTTGGTATGCTGGTTACTTGGGAGGAAAGGAAGACGCCTTTTAATTTGAGGTCAACAGGTCAAAGGTCAAGGTCACCGTTGCTAAAAATAGAAAACAGTTTCCGCTCAATAACTTGAGAACGCATCGAGATATTTTAATACCTTATATGGAGACCTCGCTTGGGATTGCATATGGGGTGGGTGTGGTCAAGGTCAAGGTCACCATTACTAAAAATAGAAAAACGGTTCCGCGAAATAACTTGAGAACGCATCCAGATATTTTAATGAAACTTCATACATAGATACCTTATATTGAGACATCGCTTGGGATTGCATATGGGGTGGGTGGAGACAAGGTCACAGTTACTAAAAATAGAAAAACGGTTTCCGCTCAATTACTTTAGAATCCATGAATATATTTTAATGAAACTTCATACGTAAATACCATATATCGAGACCTCGTCTGGGATTGCATATGGGGTGGGTGGGGTCAAGATCAAGGTCACCATAACTAAAAATAGAAAAACGGTTTCTGCTCAATAACTTAAGAACGCATCGAGATATTTTAATGAAACTTCATTCATATATACCTTATAGCAAAGCCTTGCTTGAGATTGCATATAGGGCGAATGTGGTCAAGGTCAAGGTGACAGTTACTAAAAATAGAAAATGGTTTCCGCTTATTAACTTGGGAACGCATCAAGATATTTTAATGAAACTTCATACATAGATATCTTATATTGAGACCTCTCTTGGGATTGCATATGTGGTGGGTGGGGTCAAGGTCAAGGTCACCGTTACTAAAAATAGAATAACGGTTTTCGCTCAATAACTTGACAAGCATTGAGCTATTTTAATGAAACTTTATACATAGATACCTTATATCGAGACCTCGCTTGGGCTTGCATATGGGGTGGGTGGGGTCAAGGTCATCGTTGCTAAAAATAGAAAAACGTTTTTCGCTCAATAACTTTAGAACGCATCGAGATATTTTAATGAAACTTCATACTTAGATACCTTATATTGAGACTTATCTTGGGATTTAATATGGGGTGGGTGCGGTCAAGGTCAAGGTCCCTATAAATAGAAAAAGGGGTTCCGCTGAATAACTTGAGAACGCATCGAGATATTTTAATGAAACTTCATACATGTATACCTTATATCGAGACCTCGCTTGGGATTGCATATATAGATATAGGGTTGGTGAGGTTAAGGTCTCCGTTACTAAAAATAGAAAAAATGGTTACCGCTCAATAACTTCAGAAGGCATCAAGATATTTTAATGACACTTGTATCTAGACCACGCTTGGGATTGCATATGGGTTGGGTGAGATCAAGGTCAAGGTCAATGTTACTAAAAATAGAAAAACGGTTTCTGCTCAATAATTATGCCCCCCTTCAAATGTTGGGGTATATTGTTTTGCACCTGTCGGTCAGTCGGTCTGTCCGTAGACCATTTCGTTTCCGCACGATATCTAGAGAACGCTTTGACCTACGATCATTTAAGTTGGTATGCTGGTTACTTGGAAGTAAAGGAAGACGCCAACTGATTTTGAGGTCACCAGGTCAAAGGTCAATGTAACAGGGGCTTGTAGCATGAAATTCGTTTCCGCACAATATCTAGAGAACGCTTTAACCTACGATCATTTAAGTTGGTATGCCTGTTATGTGGGAAGGAAGGAAGACGCCTATCAATTTTGGGGTCAACAGGTCAAAGATCAAGGTGACATAGGCTGGTAACATGAAAACTGTTCCTCTGTAGACCATTTCGTTTCCGCATGATATGTCGAATACGCTTTGACGGACGATCATCCAAGCTGGTATGCTGGTTAAGAAAAGGAAGACGCCTGTCAATTTTGAGGTCAACAGGCTAGAGGTCAAGGTCACAGAGGCTAGTAACATGGTTGAGGTTTGAATATTTCAAATACATGTAATTTTGTCTATGCGAAATCCAATCATTATGATCCCCTTCGAAGAAGTGGGGGTATATTGCTTTGCACTTGTCGGTCGGTCGGTCTGATGGTCGGTCTGTCCGTAGACCATTTCGTTTCCGCACGAGATCTACAGAACGCTTTGACCTACGATAATTTAAGTTGGTATGCTGGTTACTTGGGAGGAAAGGAAGACGCCTATTGATTTGAGGTCAACAGGTCAAAGGTCAAGGTCACCGTTGCTAAAAATAGAAAAACAGTTTGCGCTCAATAACTTGAGAACGCATCGAGATATTTTAATACCTTATATCGAGACCTCGCTTGGGATTGCATATGTGGTGGGTGTGGTCAAGGTCAAGGTCACCGTTACTAAAAATAGAAAAATGGTTCCGCGAAATAACTTGAGAACGCATCCAGATATTTTAATGAAACTTCATACATAGATACCTTATATTGAGACATCGCTTGAGATTGCATATGGGGTGGGGGGAGTCAAGGTCACAGTTACTAAAAATAGAAAAACGGTTTCCGCTCAATTACTTTAGAATCCATGAAGATATTTTAATGAAACTTCATACGCAGATACCATATATCGAGACCTCGTCTGGGATTGCATATGGGGTGGGTGGGGTCAAGGTCACCGTTGCTAAAAATAGAAAAAACGGTTTCCGCTCAATAACTTGAGAACGCATCGAGATATTTTAATGAAACTTCATTCATATATACCTTATATCAAAGCCTTGCTTGAGATTGCATATAGGGCGAATGTGGTCAAGGTCAAGGTGACAGTTACTAAAAATAGAAAATGGTTTCCGCTTATTAACTTGAGAACGCATCAAGATATTTTAATGACACTTCATACATATATATCTTATATTGAGACCTCTCTTGGGATTGCATATGTGGTGGGTGGGGTCAAGGTCAAGGTCGCCGTTACTAAAAATAGAATAACGGTTTACACTCAATAACTTGACAAGCATTGAGATATTTTAATGAAACTTTATACATGGATACCTTATATCGTGACCTCGCTTGGGCTTGCATATGGGGTGGTTTGGGTCAAGGTCATCGTTGCTAAAAATAGAAAAACGTTTTTCGCTCAATAACTTTAGAACGCATCGAGATATTTTAATGACACTTCATACTTAGATACCTTATATTGAGACTTCTCTTGGGATTTAATATGGGGTGGGTGGGGTCAAGGTCAAGGTCCCTATAAATAGAAAAAGGGGTTCCGCTGAATAACTTGAGAACGCATCGAGATATTTTAATGAAACTTCATACCTAGATACCTTATATCGAGACCTCGCTTGGGATTGCTTATATAGATATAGGTTGGGTGAGGTTAAGGTCTCCGTTACTAAAAATAGAAAAAACGGTTACCGCTCAATAACTTCAGAAGGCATCAAGATATTTTAATGACACTTCATACATAGATACCTTGTATCTAGACCATGCTTGGGATTGCATATGGGTTGGGTGAGATCAAGGTCAAGGTCAATGTTACTAAAAATAGAAAAACGGTTTCTGCTCAATAATTATGCCCCCCTTCAAATGTTGGGGCATATTGTTTTGCACCTGTCGGTCAGTCGGTCTGTCCATTTCGTTTCCGCACGATATCTAGAGAACGCTTTGACCTACGATCATTTAAGTTGGTATGCTGGTTACTTGGAAGTAAAGGAAGACACCAACTGATTTTGAGGTCAACATGTCTAAGGTCAAGGTCACAGGGGCTTGTAGCATGAAATTCGTTTCCGCACAATATCTAGAGAACGCTTTAACCTACGATCATTTAAGTTGGTATGCTGGTTATTTGGGAACAAAGGAAGACGCCTATCAATTTTGGGGTCAACAGGTCAAAGATCAAGGTGACATAGGCCGGTAACATGAAAACTGTTTCCTCTGTAGACCATTTCGTTTCCGCATGATTTGTCGAATACGCTTTGACGGACGATCATCCAAGTTGGTATGCTGGTTAAGAAAAGGAAGACGCCTGTCAATTTTGAGGTCAACAGGCTAGAGGTCAAGGTCACAGAGGCTAGTAACATGAAAACTGTTTTCTCCGTAGACCATTTTGTTCGCGCTGGATATCTAGAGATGGTTATATCAAACAGAAATCATGTATTCTTATGTGACCTGGTCGACTTTCTCCCGATTTGTTTAGTGGTTTGTAACCCAAACTTATTATTTTAACGTTATATTTTTTTGTGGTGTCACATGATCTAGTTTGGAGGGAAAGCTGGAGGACATTTTTATGTTCGCTTTAAAAATTAAGTCTGTGTCCATTCTAGTGCACCATTAGGTTCATGAAGGAAGAGAGGCAGAGAAGGTTGACTTGTAAAGGGACTCAATTCCATAAATTGATCCTTCAGATTGAGAAATGGACTGAACTATTGCTATTACATTATATAGTAGCGTTATTAAAGAAGTGAAAGGTGCACTGTGTTTTATTTTGGACACTACCTATACACCTGTAACCATGAGGGTTACATATGGCGCCCAACGTGGGACCCCACAGACGTAGTTATTACAACATCCGATCGGAACCAGAATCGTGCGCACATACTTCGGGACCATCATCGCCTGTATACAGATGTCTTTCAGAGCCTAGGCTACATCTTGTACATGTACGTTGACATCACGACTCATCGCCCAGGATTTCTTCTAGAGCCAACACTTCATGTGGACAATTATAAAAGCACAAAACTATTGTGTAATTAGGACTTGAAACAGTGTTAACATTACTGTAAAAAATTGTGTTCTAGTGGCCAGAATAGCAACAGATTTGTAAGTACTATTTTTGAAGGAAATTTTGCAGTTGTTACAGTTTTGATTTTGACCATATTTTATTATTTTCTCTTTAAAAAAAAAAAAAAACAACTGTAACATCTTGTATATTTCCATTGTGTATGATATTGTGAGTGCGAAAGTGATTTTTGATTAGATTTCACAAGATTCACTAAAAATAATTGGTGGTGGAATACAGTATTTAATATTCGCACTCTTACTCACATTTCATTAATAATCACATTGCTGCTATTTTGAATTTACTTTTATTACTGTACATAATTTTAATAGTGTTGCAACCGTTTCAGTTATTTTTTATTGCTGACCTATATTCCGTATTTTTTGTGGTTGGATTTCTGAAAATTGCATTTTTTTGGTGTTTCTGGTTATTTACTTGAATATTTGTCCGTGTTGACCTTGAAGTTGACATTTGGTCCAGACATTTTAATTGTGACTATTGACAATTCTACTGTTCAGGGCTACTTTTATTGTGTAGTTAGTAGCATTAGAAATGTAGTTAGTTGTTGTAGTTTGCCGACTATAAAAAAAAAATAATTACTTGAAAAAAATTCAATATCTAAAGTTTTCAAACAAAAGTCTTGTATTGCAATATGTTATAATACATATTGTAATTTTTAGAAGTATTAAACAATTATTCAACCAATATTAATATTATTCTGTTTAAATTTCAGTATCATAGGATATTTAGTCAAAATAATTTTGAAAAACATTATTATTTGTATCAGAAATAGGGTTCATACATATATATGCAAATATATGTAGGAACAACACATTGCATAGTTTGAATAGTTTATTTTTTCATCCTGTTCTGTTGTTTTACCACAGATTAGGATTATGACATGGTTCTAAATTGTTAAAATTGGGAATTTTCTGATCAGCAGGATATATTACAAGCATTGTTTGGTTTACCGTAAAGGTTTTCTACTTCATAATAAGCGCACCTTGTGTGATACCGTAGTTACCCTAAAGCTATTGTTAAATAGTTCAGTAAATTAAATCAAAGTCAATAATTTAATTAATTTAAACTGTTTAAACAGATAAATACTAAATAAAATTAATAATTATAAAAAAAAAAGTAATAATTTAATTACACTTTGCAAATTGTATTTATTAAAAATTTATAATAGCAGTGATATGTGTATGTAATCTTTAACTGTAACATAACAGTATACCACTATTAAACTTTCAAATATGTGAATGTTATTGTGAATGAATGTAATCCTGATAGTATTATTGTGTGCTCTTTGACATTTGGATTTAGTGTACAACAGGTTGTGTTGGATATTGAAGTTATAGCCATAGTGATAATCTTCGGACATCAAGTGCTCCACATCAAGTGTTTGTAGACTTGTTGACAATTTAAAAAAGTGACTTTGACTTTTAATAGTAAAAGACAATTTAAAGTGTGTGACATTAACATTTCGTGAATAGTGTTTGACATATAAGTGCTTAAGTGGAAAAGTTTGTGCAATGGAACCTGAAGAGCCAAAAGAAGAAGGAAAATTCAACATGGCGACTGGTCCAGAAGACTTAACTAAGGATGAAGTTAAGTTGTTGGAAGCCTTGAAAATGTTAGGTATTCAACCTAAGTGTGACACTCCACATTGTTTGTTTGTTTCTTGTGTCACCTGACACTCATTACTCAACCAGAGTACCAGTGATCATAGGCACCAATATTTTACAAGAATATTTAAATGAATGCAAATATAACTTTGGATATACATTTCTACAAAAAGCCAAACTTCACACCCCTTGGTACCTTAGTTTTAGGACCATGGTTATAAGAGAAAAAGACTTTAAAAAGAATAAGGATAAAATTGCCTTAATAAGGTGTGCTGTTCCGCACAAAGTTTTATTAAAGCCAAATGAGTGTTTGGAATTAAATGGGTATATTGACCGAACTGTTAATTACCCTGATACAACTGCATTGTTGCAGGAGTCAGAACATAGCAACTTGCCGTCATATGTTGATGTGACACCAGCAGTTGTGAATGTGAAGGCAGATCAGAAAAATGTTGTTGTCACATTATCTAATCTGACAGCCAACACTGTTGTCATTTCACCCAAACCCATTTTGTGTGAAATGCAACCGGTAACTGTAACAGAAGATGAACACTCTACTCTGAATACTGAACAAGAAGAGATCATTGACAAATTAAACATCGATAAACATGGAATCTTGTCAAGTGAACAGAGAGATAAATTAAAAGACTTACTTAAAACACATAAGGACATTTTTTCAACTTCAGAAACTGACATAGGATTATGCAACAAAATAAAACATAGAATAGATTTAAGCAGAGACATCGCAGAATTCCACCTTCAATGATAGAAGAAGTAAGACAACATATTAACCAACTTTTAGCAGGGGGGATAATTAGACCATCAAAATCACCATGGACAAGCAATGTAGTATTGGTAAGAAAGAAAAATGGTAAACTTAGGATGTGTGTCGATTATAGAATGTTGAATGATAAAACTGTAAAAGATGCATATGCACTACCAAGGATTGAAGAAGTATTTGACTGCTTAAACGGGGCGAAGTTCTTCTCTACAATCGACATGAAATCCGGGTATCACCAGGTTGAGGTAGAGGAAAGCCACAAAGAACGCACAGGATTCACAGTTGGTTCCTTAAGATTCTATGAATTCAATAAAATGCCGTTTCAATGACCTTAATTTAGATCAAACTAAATATTTAAAAACCATATAAACAAATGGAAATCTAATTCGATTCCAAACTGGAATCTAAAACCAAATAAAATACATTTCCAGTAAAAAGTGTAAACACACTGAAATACAAAAACAACAACACATATTTGACAGTATTATGCTTCCAAAAGCATCCTATATGAAATGGTTTCTTTGTTATCCTTCTCACAAAAGTTTTACATTTAACTTTGCAAATAAAAGAAAACTATGGTTTTGTCAAGATTATATATATTAATTTTACATGTTATTTGTTAGCATCATATATAAGTTGTATCACATCTTTAAAAAGAATCAGTATTCTAAGACCTTTGCATGTCTTCACAAAAACATGAAAAATGTAAAACATTTAAGTAACACTAAACAGTGTGTGTCATTAATTATTTATTTTTTTAAATGAACCACATAGTACACTTGTTATTAAGAATTGTGGTTATAGTAATTAAAAATAACTTCATAAATTGGAACTTTCCAGTCCCTATCACACATTTAAGAGTGTTTACTTTAGTAGTCTTTATAATATTAATGATGAGTAGAATGTTTTTTATCCACTGTTCTTTATCTCAGTCAAATTCCTCAGCCAGTGTTTGATGCAGCACTACACCCGATAATGATAATGGTGTTGTTCAAAGCAGACACTGTATGCCACTGACAGCTGGAATGTATGTACATTAAACTTACTATTATTTTGTGTGTGAGAAGTTTAGATCACAGAAAGCAGTTCAATTAATAATTGTATTCATTTAATGCAATAATTTTTTTACTATACACTCACATTTTATATAACTGTAACAATATTACACAGAAAATGTTGAGTCATAATAATAATTATTAACTCAGAGTTGGAGAAATTGTACTTGATCTCTGTAATGGTGTTATGCAGAAACTGCTTAAGTTTAAGCCTGAAACAGTGTGTTACTAACTTGCTCAGATCAATAGAAGTGAACTGCATGTGCTGACCAAGTATTACTATATACAATGTATATTTTATTACCTTCATCTGTCCAAATGACAAATTCAAATTAGATTAATCTGTCTATATTAAATATGCAGCCGGTTTGTCAGTGATGAACGTTATCAAGTCCAAGACCTTATTGTCATCCAAAGACGCCCGAGAGCCACCATTGCGAAGCAGGTCATTCGTCTGAAAACAAAATTGTTTTCAGTATAATTTGTTTTAATTGTGGGTTCATTAGTTTAGAGTATGCATTTATTTAAAAGGACAAGTTCACAGATTGGCCAACTGACAATTTTCAAACTTTTTGTCACAGACTCCCACCATGAAAGAATAGCATAAATAAAGGAGCGAAATAACACAAAGGACATAGAAATATACTATAAATACCGTTTTGTTAATGAGTAATCATCAGTGGAAGTTTAGAAAATCATAAAGCGTTTGTGACGTTAAACGATGGAATAATTTGGAGTGTTTCTGTTGTTTTCGTAAAAATTGCTGACAAAACAAATGGATCGCATACATAAATTATATAATCATATAATATATATTTTATGAAGAAGTCAAACTTCAAACATAGCTAATTTATTTAATCACAACGTTTCGGCTGAAAAGCCTTCTTCAGGTAACATGTTATGACAAAGACGTTATAATGACGTCATGACGTCATAATACATGAAACATAATTTGGCGTACTTATTACAATATATGGGATTCACAAAAGATACACCATACATGTAAAATGCAAATAGAGCAACATGTTAATAAATACAAGTATGAACTCTATATATGTCATACGTACACCTGAGACAATACAACTATTAGTAAAGCAATTTTGTGTTCATACCATTAGGCATGATGGTACTAAGTTTATACATCCACTCAGTTTCTTTTAAAAGTTGCTGCCAATTGTTATTAACTTTATGAATCGGCTTAAATGAAAAGTCATCAATAGAGTGGCCATTAGAATTGAAATGTTCCGATACAGCAGTAAATGTGTCTGGATAATGCTTGATATCAAACTTATGGCTATTCATTCTAACACTACATTTTTGATGAGTTTGTCCAACATACTGTGATTTACATTTTTAACATGTTATAAGGTAAATGACATCTGTAGATGAACACGATAAATTATGTTTAACTTGATACTCTTTGCACAAAGTACTGCTAGAGAATTCATCAGATTCAGTGATATAACAACAGTGGGAACAACGGGGTCTACAACATTTTGAAACTTGACAATTGGTACCAGCAGAATAGTTCAATTTAGAATGCACTAATAAATTTGGTAAATTACATGGGCGTTTATAAGCTATAACAGGTTTACAATTATAAATGTCTCGAACACTCTGTTTTGAAGAATTTTTCAAAAGTCCCCAGTATTGGTTGATTGTCTTTCCTATATTCGGTAGAGATGGATTGTAAGTGCAAACAAAGGGTATAATGTCAGTGTCAGTTTTTGTAACGGGTTGTAGTGCTTCATCCATGGAGAATTCGGCTGCCTTAGATATAGCCTGGTTCACAATATCATCTGGGTAGTTGCGATCCTTGAAATGTTCACGGATGTTATCGCAGTCTCGTTTGAATTGTTCAGTGTCAGACATTATTCTTCGATACCTTTTGGCTTGACTGAATGGTATTCCTGCCTTGCACGATTTAGGGTGGCAGGATGAAAACTCAACGTATTGGTGACAATTGGTGGACTTTTCAAACACTTTTGTATCTAGTTCATTGTTTCCATTTTTCTCCACTGTCACATCAAGAAAGTTCACACTAGTTTTTGAGTACTGATGAGAAAAAGTCATAGTTGGTTGGTATGTGTTGATTTCATCTATAAATGATAATAGATCATTTTCACTGTGAGTCCATATGAAAAAAATGTCATCAATAAATCGCAGCCACAGGATAGGTGTCTTGCCACAAGATGATAGGAAATTTTGTTCAAACTTCCCCATGAATGCATAACTAGGTGCCATTTTCGTACCCATTGCAGTTCCCAAGACTTGTAAATAATTATCTTCACCAAACTGAAAATTATTTTTGGTAAGAACAATATTAAGCAACTCTTCTATGGACTTGATACTGTCTTTATTTAATGTTTTATCCTGTCTTAAGAACTCTGTACACGCTTGAATGCCATCTTTATGTGGGATATTACTGTACAATGAAGAAACGTCCATCGTCTCTAGGATGGCATTGTCAGGAAGACTTCCCACCCACTGATTTGAGTTTCTTGATGAAATCTGTAGTGTCTTTGACATAAGACGGCAGAGTCTCCATATGCGGCTTGAAAATGCTGTCAAGATGTGAGAAAATGTTTTCTGTAAGAGAACCACAACCAGAAACTATTGGACGACCAGGATAGCCCAAGACCAGGACCAGGATATGATGATATTACAATCATATAATAAAATATATAATACATCCACGTATATACGAGTTGGAATGGCCGAGTGGTTAAGGCGGTAGCGTCTTGATCTATAGGTCTGAGGTTCGAACCCCGGTGGGAGCAACTTTTTTTCTTTTCTTTTTTTTCTCTGATTATACCTGAGCTTTTTAGTTTCTGACTACACTGTACGCACGTGCATTACGCCCGGGTTTCCAAAGACAAGCCTCATATATGCATTCTTATACAGAATACCACTGATGGAAGTAATTAAACAAATCATGAACACTCACATAGAATAACATTATTGTTATTGTTGGAAAAACATTTATGAAAACAACATTGATGTTATTTCTTTAAAATATATCATAGGACTTAAAAATAAAACTCTTGTGTATTTTCCTCAGACACATACATGAACACTTTCCAAGAACAACAATTATGTTTTTTCTTTGTGTCTATATTTTCATTTCAGTAGATCGTGTTAAGATAGTTTATCAACTCGATCTGACTGAAGTGCACGATCTTCCTACGTGAAGATCTGAAGATGTTCTGTTAAATTACATCTGCTCAAAGACCCGGAATTTCGAAAACGCTATTAATAGCTATGCCTATGAGATTGCTTGTTTCTCAAAACAGTCCGGTTGATTTGTGCATGAAAAAATCCTGTCATTGTGGTCAGTGAAGTGTTTCAATGTCGAGCGTCGTGTAATAAACCTTCCCCGGTATACTTCTATCAAGAATTGAATAAAGGCATTGGTACAACAAATTAAGAAAACTTGTGAAATTATTAACAAAGGAACATTGTTTTGCTATGCAACTTTACTTACTAGTGGTCAGAAACTTATCCACTGATTTTAGTCTGTAAATTTTTGAATGTATTATATATTTCAAACTTCAAGTAATGCACAACATGTTTTTTAGACCGCCCTCAAAATGACTTGTCCAGTTTATGACAATTGTATTACTGTTAGAAATACAGTTATTCATGAAAAGCATGGAACTTGTGAAAATCACCTGTCGGCTCATGAATATAGTGACATTAAATTTGTCTTGACCGACAGGTGATTTTCACAAGTTCCATGCTTTTCATGAATAACTGTTGGCTCGGATTGGTTGGCTGAAAGGTCACCAGAATTTAACCTTCTATTGGTCGTCATCAGATCCTAAAGCGTAGCATATTTTAGGATGTGAATTTAATGAGATTGTTTGTCAACTGTAATAAATGTCAGTGCTAAAAATCTGAAATGTATACATTAATTCTGGCATATAATAACAGTTTAAACAAGGTATATATAATGGGAAAAGAATTAGCACATTCTGAGATACAAATTAATTTATAATATTGGTCTTGTTTGTTTGGCCCTTTTTCTGTTTACATTGTGACATCAGAATTGTATTTTGCATTGCCATAGTTTACACACGTCTCCGTACCAAGCATGATAGCGCAGTTGGTAAAACCGCTGTGTACAATCAATTCTTCGTGTGTCTCCTAAGTCGCGAGTTCAAATCCCGCATAGGGTTTTAATTGTTCAGACCTTTTTTGCTATTTTGTGTTTATCAAATATCTCATTATGTATTATATTATTAGTTATTTATTTAAGACAGATGTCTTAGTATAGCTCATTTCTAGCATATAATATCAATTATGTGAAATATGACGCTAATTTTTCAAAGACATTGTCCCTTTAATATTCAAATATTGTACCAACTTACTCTTAAACACTTAACATCATTATGTCCTTGTACTTCAAAACAATTAACCATTATAATACTCATGTTGAACTGTTAAACTCTTAAACACGATAAAACCCGTGTATTCTAAAATTATTTAAACTTATATAAAAGCATTTTACTTCTAAACTTGTATACATGATAACGCTCATTTGCCCTTAAACACTTACACATCATTACATCCAATTACTCTTAAACACTTGAACATCATTATAACAATTTACTCTTAAACACTTAAACATCATACTATCTATTTACTCGTAAACTCTTAACATCATTATATCCAATTACCCTTAAACACTTTAACATCATTATATCCATTAACTCTAAAACACTTAAACATCATTATATCCATTTATTCTAAAACACTTGAACATCATGATATCCATTAACTCGTAAACTCGTAACATCATTATATCCATTAACTCTAAAACACTTAAACATCATACTATATATTTACTCGTAAACACTTTAACATCATAATAGCCATTTACTCTAAAACACTTTAACATCATTATATCCATTTACTCTAAAACACTAAAACATTATTATATCCATTTACTCTAGAACACTTAAACATCATAGTATATATTTACTCTTAAACAAGTTCAAGTTCACTACTCATAAACACTTAAACATCATAATATATATTTACTCTAAAACACCCAAACATGAAAAACTCATTGACTCTTGAACAATTAAAAGCGATAATACTCGTTCACTTTTAAAAACGAGATAACCAATCTTTTGTAAAACATGTAAATATCACAATACCCATTTACTCTTAAACAATTAAACACAATAATATTCATTTACTCTTACATACTTAAACACGATAGTCAATCAAGACCCATATATGTTTAAATGCTAAACATTATTGTCAAAAAATACAATAATTTGATGATTAAACTACAAGTTAATTCTAGATAGTTTTAAATTATTGCAAAAACGACAAATCAACTTTAAGTATGAACTTATATTCAGATAAATTGTATTGCCATACATGTACCGTACATGTAAATCATATACAGCTAGTACCAGTATATATGTTGCCTAGGCAATTCTCTGCTAAATCCGATAAATAACTTATACACTATGAGAAATATAATCTGTCAGTTAATTAAATAAATTGATTTTCATTTTTCACATCTGCGCCAAGATAGAGGTTTTCTATCATTGCTTATTTTTGTAGTATTTTCTTGTCGTCTATGGTTAAATTATGAATATTAACATCTATTGTTGAAGTCCTGAAGTTGCTCATGATGTACCCCAATAGTACACTTTTGTCGCAGTACCTTTTTTCATCATAATAGGGTTTAAGTTGATCGAACAAATAAACTTGTTTATGCAATTTTTGTGACATATTACGGTTTACTTAGGGCAGCGGCGGCGTCGTCCCCTTCAGTTTGTGCAGACATTAACTTAGGCAGTTTTTGAACTGTAATTATGAAACTTTATGGAAGTGTTTGTATGCATAAAGGAAGGTCAAATTCGATTTTCGGCATATTTGCTCTTGTTAAGCCACCCTTTCAAAACATCGTTTAAGTGCTGTTGTGCGGACAATAACTTGAGAAGTGTGTGTGCAATCATTATGAAACTTCAGGGAAGTGTTAGAAGGCATAAAAGGAAGGTCAAGTTCCTTTATCGGTATAATTGCTCGTATTGTTCTTGAGTTATGCCCTTTAAAAAAATAGTTCAAAGAACTTTTTGTGCAATCATTATAAAACTTTAGGGAAGTCTGATTAGGCATAAAAGGAAGGTAAAGTTTGGTTTACAGCATAATTGCTCTGATCGTATTTGAGTTATGCCCCGTCAAGCGACACATCCGTCTCGCGGACTTCCAATCTCATTAAAATCATTTCCAGTCTGACGCTACTATATTATCCGCTGACTGGATCTGATGACTTCTAATTAGAGGTCACGTTCAGATGACCTTTTTAGGAGCCAGTCAAACTCAAAATCTTGCGGTATAACTTCATATATAAACCGCAAATACTGTGTACGAAATTAACGTGAACTTTGGATGTTTACTCGCCTAAGATACCACCATATCCATTGTTATTCCCGTGAAAATTAACTGTAAATGATTTATTCCCAAGGATCAGCTGATAATGCATCACTTTCCAAAAACAATTCCCAAACATTGCTGTGCAAAATGCAATTTCATTGGGCGCAGCAGAACTGATGTTTTATTGTTCGGATGGTCAATTGTTATACGATGTATACTAATAATGATCGACATTCGAAAAACAATATGTATGTAGTTCAATTATGTTGTCATTTCTTAGGTTTCGTGCTTCCAATGATGAACAACCTTTAAATTGCGACAGTTTCCGCTCACCATTGGTTAAATACCCGCTCTCTTATTCATACAAATACACAGTTGTTTTGACTTTAATTACACATATTTCTGAAGCAACGTTTAAGAAATATTGCCACAATGTCCGTGTACAAATAAAACTCCGTTTAGAGGATGTATTCATAGCCGTTCTGATTGACGGGTCCCCATTCACACATTACTTAACGATTTGAATTATATAATTTTTGCAAGACGTACATATGTCTCGGTAAGCCATATAAAAGTGCTTATTTGTCGCATAATACACGATCGAAGAGAAAGATGCAAGTAGATGGGCAAACACTGAAATAAAAACATGCAAATTTTCTGGATAAGTGTCTTTGTTATCGATGATGATGATCAACGCATAAGGTGCCCAACAGGTGATGAATACCAGGTATATGATGATAAAAGACTTTGCGACATTGATTTGTTTTGAACCTACTGATTCTCTGATAGTTGTACCGGGAAATACTGCACGTGTTGCTGCTCGAACAAACCAAAAGACACGTACAAATATCATGCCTGTTATAAGCGCTGGAATCCAGACCATAATAACAGAATACACAATGGTGTAATGGTGCGTAGCCATTCTGTCCAAAATACACATGTGACCTTTCTTATCAAAGCCGTGGTCGCCAATTCCAAACAGGTTTACAATACACAAGGCACTACCAACCGCATACATTAACAGGCAATAAAGGATTGCATTCCGATTTGAAAATATCTTCCTGTATATCGGGGCGCAGATGTACACGTATCTGTTGATGCTCATCATCATGATTGTTGTCAATGACGACACGCAGGTGATGGTACAAATAGAGGCCACCACGACACATAGCCCAGGTATACTGTCGATATACTGCTCACCTTCTACCTTGGCTGAAATTGAAAACAAATTAAAATTGGAATTGAGCGTAAAGTACAAATATTAGAATTTGTTAATATATTTCGGTGAATATTTGTTTGATATTCCGTTTAACACTGGCGGAAATGATTGTATACTGTGCATGCAAATAACGGAAGAAAGTGCAGTAATCTAGAGTTGGAAATATTGTTCAATGCCTTTAAAAGTATACACTATTTTCTAATACGCACTACAAGTACAATGATAAATAATTTCTTAATATTCTTTTAAAAGATCATGAAGCCGAGCCGTATCTTGAAATCTACATTTCAGACCCTTATTTTGTCGTGGAGTGATTGCATTTTCACCATTGGACTTTAACTATTGATTGAGTTAAATATGTTTCAGTAAATATAAGGCGTGTACCGTAGTATAGAGGTGAAGAAAAAAAGTTGAGCTATTGTCGTCGCTCTATCGTGTGCGTCTGTGTCAGCGTCAGTTTTTTGGTTAAGTTTTTTGTCCATTTGTCAAAAACTATCAAAGGTATTCCTTTGAAACTTTCAATACGTGTACAATATCAAAAGGGTATTACATTTTAACAAGGCAGGTAACCATGTGATTTGTATTTTCAGAGTTATCTGCATTTGTTTGAACTTACAACTTAGAAAATTTTGACATGTTTTGTTAAACAAAATTTCTCACTATCAAAGACATTAAATTGATACTCAAGATATTGTTAATGGTGCTGACTTCATTCTGCAGACATGAGGAAATAGGGAATAATAAGAATTTTATGGGAGTTATTATCCTTTTTTCAACTTTCGGTCAAATGTATCAATACATGTACCTGTATGAGTTAATGACTGGAAACTCAAAGTACTTGGTTACAGTAATGAAATTATTCTATAGACAAGAGGAGGTAACTCTATGACGGATTTCGTTTGAGTAATTGCCCTTTTATCAACTTGGAATTTTCGCTTTAGGTCAAATTTCACAATAACTATAAGAGGTATTGACTTATAACTCAAAATACTTGATTACAGTTTTGAACCCATTTTGTAGACAAGATGAGGTAACTATATCAAGGATTTTAGTGGAATTATTGCCTTTTTATTTTAGAATTTTAGTTTTAGGTCAAATTTCTCAGTATCTTGACTTGAAATTCAACATATTTCATCACAATTATTAACCCATTCTATTAACAAAAGGATAGAATACTAGCAAATATGAGAAAGTCGAGCGTCCAGCACCCGTAGGCGGTGTTCTTGTTTTAACTCGTGGCCGCGACATAACACCTAGTGTCCACGACATAATAACTCCTGTCCACGGCATAATAACTCGTGACAACAACATAATAACTTGTGTTCACGACTTAATAATAACTTGTGGCCACAACATATTAACTCGTGGCCACGACTTTATAACTCGTGGAAATAATAAGTTGTAGCCAGAAGTTAATAAGTCGTGACCACAAGATAACCGTTGTTTTTGATAACTTAATAACTCGTGGCCGCCAATTAAAAAAAAACATACACAACTATCACCTCTCTGCCTCCAAAGGGGTGTAATTCCACATGAGGTTAACTAAACTGAGGCATTCTTTTGGTATTCAAAGCAATAGTGATGGTCCGATGGGATGTAATTTGTACTTGGAGAACTTTTAGTTGAAAACCTTTGAAAACTATTAATACCACGGTCAGTTCAAAGTGCCCAATGTTTAAAATATTTATTTCAAGTAACAATGGTGCATAATGATGCATGTGTTTATTGATGCTTGCGAATTGAAACAGCTGATGCTTGCGACTTTGCCCAAGTGTATACTTGTGAAAATGTTAATGATATTCAAATGAATTTCAAAAACGTATACTGTATGTGTAATGAACGTAATATGATACCTCATATGATTTTAACATTATAAAATCAATGTATTGTGATATGTAGCTACTTTAATAAAGAAAATGTCTCTGACACTTTTTCTTATGCACGAAAAGGTATCCTCTTGTTTAAAATCGGGCATCGCATATTTATATATAAATTCATATGCAGTTACTAGTTTCAACAACGTTTTGTTCGTTTAGTATTTATTTGTAGCTGTTCAACTAAATAATGTTTATTATATAGCTAATACTATATTTTATGTATTGATGAAAATACGTTCATGCGTTTTATATTTCTTAAAATATATGTTTTGCAACTAAAGCGTTTTTAAGCCCAAATTACTTGACAATTAACAATGCGATAAGCGGATACATACTTGTTAACGCAAGTGTGATGTACCCACATTACCTACCGCGTAATACTCTGAGCTATTAATGCTAACAAAATTATGCCTTACCTAACACACTTATTGGATTTGCGACTGCCGTAACGTACAAGTCCGAGAGAGCAAGGTTCACTATGAATGTCGACTCCACGTTACGTAAGCTCTTTCTCGTGGCGACCACGTACAATATAAGCAGATTTCCTAACGTCCCGGTGACCGAAGCTAAACACAGAATAACTATGTACAATATCGCCTGAATCAGTTTAAAAGCCATATACGACGTCAAGTCAGCCGCGTCTGAGACGTTGGTTTCATTCATTTTTTCTCTGTTGACCACCACTACTGACATTTATTTTATAATACTAGTTTATATCTAATAATACCAGATGCATTTTAAATTTCACTTGAAAATAGCACATGCATCTATAGTTGTAGTTTTAAATGAAATAAACTCGTGATTTTTTCAGGCAAATCTCCAATACCATAAGTCCGCTGTATAGTCCTTTGTCTTGCAGGTGTTGTATTTGAATGGGCACGCTATTGTGGTGTACTAATGAATGTTATAACACCAAGCTTGTGAGAAGCAGAATAATCTGATTCTAGGAAGAGTATCAATTCCATTGTATCCAATAGAAACATAGCTCTGTGTCCACTTAATACAAACTCATTTGAGTATGACAAAGTAAAAGTGTATAAGATGGTCACGACGTATGTATTGTCACAACAGTTTTAGTGAGATACGTGACAGTGTTGCCGCTGTAGCGTTGTGAAAATCTACAACGTGACTTTGCTTTTAGACTTGTCAGTTCTTTGCATATGCAGTCTTAGGGAACCGGTGCATCTGGATCCTTCAAGCTGGGAGAGGTCAAGAAGGCCGCAAAGAAGGCTGCCAAGGCTAAGGCTGCCAAGCCTAAGAAGGCCAGACCTATATGGCGCCATAAAAATACAGCATTTCGTCATATAGCAACAGGTGTTGGGTACTATAATGTGTTTTCCAGTTTGTTCTAGACGAATGACAAATGAATAATATTAATACGTGAAATATAATGTTACATTTACGTTCATAGTTACATAAGTTCACATTCATAACAATAGATCATTATGCTAGATATGACCATGATCAGCTATTTAGATCTAAATGCTTAACCCGATAACTGTTAAATATTTTTGGCCAACATCCAATGATATAGATAGTTAAAATTGGCCTTATATTACATCCCATAAGATAAACATGCACGACTTAAATGCAAATTGTTAAGTAGAATATTATAAACTTGATATGTATCAAAAACAAGAAATGTCTTTTAAAAAGACAATCGGCGTTGAAATTAATATTGAGATGTCTTTTTTTAACCGAAACATAATACAAGAGGGACAAGATGATCGGTTACGTGACTTCTCGGACCCCAGCTTTTTTGGTTTCTACTAAGGGGACTTCTCAGACTGTAGATTTTTCGGACACCATAAGAACACTTATCGGACCCAAATTTAATTTGAAATATACCTCAAACATTATTAATATGTATACCGTGAATAAGACGATCATACCTGCCATGTTTTCACTGGTGATAAATGAATACATGAATAACATAATTGCTAGTAATTTACGTTACTATAATTGTTACATGAATTTGTCAGGCAAATTTAAAAAATTAGCATTGGCAGAAAATAATTGCGAGAATGAGTGAAAATTATTACATAGCAGGACGAGTGTACATAGTTATGTTAAAAAATATACAATACGTATCATTAGTTTTGCAAATAGTCGATCATGCTATGCAAATGAAGTAAAAGTAACTTGAACAACTTTTCAACGTATTACGAGACTTCTTTCACCACATTTTATTGATAGAAAGATGTTACATATTTTTAGAGATTGAATAACATCTACTGGAGAAGTTGATAGAAAGGTGCAATTATAACAAATTCTTTATAAAACACAACCACAATTCAAATATAAATTAATATGCACAGTAAGTTTATAACTATTAATTCCCCATTTATTAAATTTATCTGGTTTATTATTCTCCGGACACTAATTGATGAATGTACATTAGCACAGGTTATTTTAAGAATGATGCACCCTTTCTCTGGAGTGTGTTGAATACGCTGGAATATACCATTTCATACCGATCTTCGCCGAATATCTACGTATGGCTCCGAAACGTTTCAGAGCACAATAATTCTAAGTTATACCATTGGGATCATTATAATTGCTATTTATAGAGCGTAGTTAATGAATATTACATTCTGTTCATGACATACAGTGAGTAAAATTGCTCACAATTATGTTTATATCTTTATTTTAATCGCTTATGTTAACATGTATGTAAATTCTAATCCCCCAAAATATTCAACATTTAATGGTAGACATGAAAATAGTTGGAAGTTTGCATTCCCTAAACTTAGAAGATTTGCCCAATTCTATTGGCATTCAGTTTTCCCGCTGCATAAAATTATCGCAAGAAATCTAGGTCAAAAGTGATATTAGACAACTCTGCCGACAAAGGCGATAAGTGTTATATCCCATAGACAGACTTCAACTGGAAAGAAATTGTGAAAGGCTCTTGAATTTGTTATACTAAATCTTTACTGAACAAGTCATTGTCATGACGTGGTTTCAGTCCTCTAGAAAACAATATATTATCAAGTAATCTCTTGACTGATCTGGAGCGCATATTAATTAGGCTGATTCATGTTGGGTTTACGCTGGAAACAATACAACGTACGGATTTATCAACACTAAAATCACTAATACTACCTTTAGGAAATGAACTCTTTGCTTTTGCTGTCATGCTTTTGCTGTTTTTCTATCGCTTTTTACAAATGGTTGACCCTAATTTCAGAATTCATTGTTTCAAATTACATAGTGCTTATGTCCTTTTGATAAGTAGTTGTAATTGACTGACTGCATTTGTAACATGTAAAAACTGGCATCTTGATTATTGAATGATTGAATTGCAATATTAATACGTAGAGCATACGTACGTAGTAGCGTATTAATACTAATTAATTAACGTCTGCTTCTGTTGATACACAATATAGTATTGACACTATCCATGTAACAAAATACTGATGTGTTTCATGCTAGATGTATGTTGAGAGTAGATAACACATGCACACTCGAATGCCACTCATTCACTCACTCCAATGTTGTATTGAACATATTGTTTGCGTTGCAACCGTTCGTTAATACAATCATACTCTCAGTACAATGATTTGTAATAAGAGGATCAAACCCGATTGGAAGTAACTATACATTTTTAGCTCACCTGAGCACATAGTTATTATGCCCCTGGGGTCAAAACTGGCCACGCCCCGGAGGCATATGGTTTATATAGAATATATAGAAAAATGACTTTAAAAATCTTCTCCTCTCAAACCGCAAGGCCCAGAGGCTTCATATTTGGTATGTAACATCCTATAGGGGTCCTCTACAAATATTATTTAATTTATGCCCCTAGGGTCAAAACTGGCCACGTTTTATATACGATTTAAGTCACATTTAAGTTTATATAAGTCACACGATTTATATACACTTAAATAGCAAAATGACTTTAAAAATCTTCTCCTCAGAAACCGAAAGGCCCAGAGGTTTCTTATTTGGTATGTAACATTGTATAGTGGTCCTCTACAAAGATTGTTCAAATTATGCCCCTGAGGTCAAAACTGGCCACGCCCTGGGGGTCACATGGTTTATATAAACATAAATTGCAAAATGTCTTTATTTTTTTTCTCCTAATTTTTTGTATATATTACAATGTGCTTATGTTTATAAATTATCAAATATAAAATTACCATGTGTATACTTAACTGTAGAGGGATTTACAAAATTTTAAGTAATTTGAGAAATATTTCATTTCAAAAGTTCAAAGTTAAGTGAAAATATTTTAAGATAACCCTGAGATTTTTTTTTTTAAATACGGCCCTAGTTATATAAGAGATAACATGCATTCTTAAGAGTGATTTTCACATTAAGAATGTTCCATGATTATTAATTATTTCGTACTCATGTCTCTTAAACCAGCACGTGACTCGTTCGTTGAATTCGTTAGTTGTTACTCTTGTGTTCAAGAATATTATCGACATTAAAAAGCCTCATGCGTTGAACTTGTTGCAACATCAAAACCCTCTGATTAAAGCAATGGAAGTAATCGACATCCTTTGAACATAAACATTAAAACAGAGTTATTTCCTTTGCGGAAATATTTGCTATTTCACCCTGCAAGCAAGTTATGGCAATATAACGTTGCAGCTAAACTACAGTATATAAGCGCTACCACAATTTGTAATTACTACTTAGCTCTCCTGATCACGTAGTTTGTGTATGTCCATAAAATCTCTCTCTCTCTCTCTATCTCTCTCTCTCTCTCTTCTTTCTCTGTCTCTCCTCTCTCTCTCACGCAATTCAAATATTTATTAAGTAATCTGTATTGATACTATTGTATTGATACACTGTGCTATGTTAACGTGTTAACGCGTGAACTCTACAAACCTCAATATTTTCCAGCAGAATTGTTATCTAATCTCGCGGAGCTATCAGAATCAGAAACCTCTTAGAAATCGGCTATTTACAGATTATCGGCCACAAAGCAATTAATTTTCACCAAGCAGGGGTTGGGCGACTTACTGTGATCAGCTATATGATAATGGTCTGCAAGTTCAGCCAACTGTGCTATCTTCGTTGAAGGGGTCAGGTTGTGCGACTTATCTCCCTTAGAGACCGGAATGAAAGTTGGACATGTTAGTATTACGGGTACAGACGATATACATTATAAACTACACATTTAAAAGTTAATGCTCTTTTGTGCGCAAATAAATATTAGGTATATCTAATTTTAAGTTATTACTTACGATCATAAAAACTAATACGTGCACGTGTAAAAGCTTATAAGTGCACATATAGTAGTATCACGTGGACAGCCGATAGTTATGCAAAGGCTAAATAATACGTGCGCACGTAATTAACTTAGACATGCACAATAACAAGTTATAGTGTGCAAAATAGAAAACACAAAAGCCGAATGTCTACGTAATAACTCTGCTATCATAGGAACCAGACAAAGCGTCGGCAAAGCTTTGTATTTTTGTTTTACCAGAAGCAAAAAAGATACAAACGCAACACACATGACAACATAAGTTTATTTATAACACGCGCTCACAAGTGTGTTACAATACAGGAAACATACGGCAAATCGCTCAATATTCACATGAAGGAAAACATGGCAAACAACATCACAACGAATATGGCAACATAGCATTGAACTTGGCAATATAGTATTTTATTAAAAACGAGCACACATTTGTGACGATACACAGATATAGACATCTATTCAGTCCAAAACGCCATATATGAGTACTGTATGACAACGTATGTACGATTGACAAAATACATACATATATTTACACAACATAAATAAGTATATAATACACACAATAGATCTATATAATAACACATTATTATTAGTAGTATAATAATTATCAACTCATCATAATAACAATAATAACAATTATTATTGTTGTTATTGATATTCCCAGCCAGCAAGCCTACATTGGTCCGATATCTATCCCATATGTTCTGAATATCGGATAGATACCGCTCGCGATATCTGTCCGATCAACGTTTTGTCCATCGGCATTTGATCGGGCAGTCATCGAAGCATTGCATATCGGATACATATCGGATAGACATCGGGCCAATATCGTCCCAGAAAGCAAGCCTACATCGGTCCGATATCTGTCCGATATGTTTTGAATATCTCGGATATATATCGCTCGCGATATCTATCCGATCAACGTTTTGCCCATCGGCATTTGCTCGGATAGATATCGGAGCATTGTTTATCGGACGTATATCGGATAGACATCGGGCTAATATCGTTCCAGCTAGCAAGCCTACATTGGTCCGATATCTATTAGATATGTTTTCAACAATATCGGATAGATATCGTGAGCGATATCTATCCGATCAACGTTTTGCCCATCGGCATTTGATCGGATGGAGATCGGAGCATTGTTGATCGGGCGTATATATGATAGACATTGGGCCAATATTGTTTCATCTAGCAAGCCTACATTGGTCCAATATCTATTCGACGATGTTGTCAATTTCTTTGGAATTGATAACCATACTTGTTTATTTTAATGCTAAATTTCAAAATGATGTGCAATTTGCAACAACACTCAAGAAAGTGTACATATCGTCATTTTTAATAACTACATATAATTCTATCTTCTCAACACATTTACTACGTTTGAGAACCAAATTATAATAAGACAATCTATTTAAACAAAGGTTTATATGATCTTTCAACGTCTTCATTTTTAATTAATATTTAAATCAGTGACGAGTTTATAGCTAAAAACATTAAAGGACATGTCACATTGAAAGCTTATAGGTTTGAATAAAAGGTCACTTACAACATGTCAGTGATGTGACAGTAACCAAGCAAAGCAAAGAAATGCAATCATTTCAGCTGAATTGCCACTGAAAACAATTACAAATGCTTTCTATCAATATGTGAGTTATTAATGAATACTAGCATCATCCACCATCATACATGCTATAAAACCCGTGCAACAAAATTGAAAAAGTTAATAATTCAGCAATACTTAACCGACAAATAATTGTATTAGACATATAGTATCAAATTGAAATTTCCACATTTCAATGGCCTTAATTTAGATCAAACTTAATATTTAAAAATCATATAAACATATCGAAATCTAATTCGAATCCAAACTGGAAATGAAAACAAAATCAAAGACAATTCCAGTAAAAAGTGTAAACACACTGAAATACGAAAAACAACAACATATATTTGACAATATTATGCTTCCAAAAGCATCCTATTTGAAATGGTTTCTTTGTTATCCTCACAAAATTATTACATTTAATTTTGCAAATAAAAGAAAACTATGGTTCTGTCAAGATTATATATATTAATTGAATATTATTTGTTAGCATCCTATATAAGTTGCATCACATCTTTAAAAAGAATCAGAATTCTAAGACCTTTGCATGTCTTCACAAAAACATAAAAAATGTAAAACAATTAAGTAACACTTAACATTGTGTGTCATTAAATTGTTTTTTTTTAATACACCACATAGTACACTTGTTATTGAGAATTGTGGTTATAAATAACTTCATAAATTGGAACTTTCCAGTCCCTATCACACATTTAAGAGTGTTTACTTTAGTAGTCTTCATAATATTAATGGAGTTTAATGTATTTTATCCACTATTCTTTATCTCAGTCAAATTCCTTAGCCAGTGTTTGATGCAGCACTCCACCCGATAATGATAATGGTGTGGTTCAAAGCAGACACTGTATGCCAGCTAGAATGTATGTAAATTAAACTTACTATTATTTTTTGTGTGAGAAGTTTAGATCACAGAAAGTAGTTCAATTAATAATTGTAGTCGTATAATGCAATATTTTTTTTACAATACACTCCAATTTTACATAACTGTAACACTATTACACAGAAAATATTGAGTCATAATAATAATTATTAAATCAGAGTTGGAGAAATTGTTCTTGATCTCTGTAATGGTGTTATGCAGAAACTGCTTAAAGTTAAAGCCTTAAACAGTGTGTTACTAACTTGCTCACATCAATAGAAGTGAACTGCATGTTCTGACCAAGTATTACTACATCCAATGTATATTTGATTACCTTCATCTGTCTAAATGACACAAATTCAAATTAGATAAATCTGTCCATATTAATATGCGGCCGGTTTGTCAATGATGAACTTTATGAAGTCCAAGACCTTATGGTTGTCCATTGAGGCCCAAGAGCCACCATTGCGAAGCAGGTAATTCGACTGAAAACAAAATTGTTTTCAGTATAATTTGTTTTAATTTGGGTTCATTAGTTTAGAGTATTCATTTATTTAAAGAGACCAGTTCACAGATTGGCCAACTGACAATTTTCCAACTTTTTGTCACAGATTCCCACAATGAAAGAATAGCATAAATAAAGGAGCGAAATAACACAGAAGACATAGAAATATACTATAAATACCGTTTTGTTAATGAGTAATCATCAGTGGAAATTTAGGAAATCATAAAGCGTTTGTGACGCTAAACGATGGAATAATTTGGAGTGTTTCTGTTGTTTTCGTTAAAATTGCTGACATTACGTGGATCGCTTACATAAATTATACAATCATATAATAAATATATAATGCATCCAGATATAAAAATATGGCCAAGTGGTTAAGGCGGTAGCCTTTTGATCTAGAGGTCTGAGGTCGAACCCCGGTGGGAGCAACTTTTTTTTTCTCGTCATTATACTTGAGCTTTTAGTTTCGATGCTTAAATCTGTACAGTTAAGACAATGAATGGCATACTACAAAAAATTCAAAAATCTGTGAACAAGTCCCTTTAAATATAGTGTATACAATACGGTTAAAACTAAAATAAATTGAAACTATAAGCCTTTAAAATACAAATATTTGAAGTATGTTGAACCTGTAACATGTAACAAAAAACTTATTTCGCTGTAAATACTTACATTCGTAGATATGACAAAACAGTATCGTAATATACTAATAATAATTAACAGTACTTGCAAAAATACGTTACATTTCAATAACCTGGATTTTTTCTACTCCTACAAGACTTAATACATTTTGAATAGCTGATATAAAGAAACACGATGTCTACAAATAGTCATAAGTACTTACTTCTTGTTGTTTTTACTGCGTTGAAGAGGAAACTGAACATTTAAATGTTACTTTTACTTTCTGGAGATCAACGGTTCAAGTTTAAACGAACAAGAAATTTGCTCTAACCGAAAACGATTTTGTTCGACGAAAATAATTTCGAAGCTATTTCAAATAAGAGTTGTGGAGTCATAGAATCCATAAACAAATGCACATTCATTTCAGTAAAATACTCTTTAGTATTGCCGGATTGATACACATAAATAATTTTATGAAAATAAAGAGAAATTAATGCTTGCCATGAACGATATCGGCCCTACATCGATCCGACATCGTTACTTAAAATGACGACAACCCAACACATATTGAACAAATGCCACTCATACATGGATTTTTTTAAACGGATAGAGAACGGATAGATATCGAACTATTATATCGATAGCCGACAACTGGCCGATATCTATTCGATATGTACAGTAGGCCTACATGGTTGCTATCGATAACGGATAGGTATCGGGCCGTTTGTCAATGCGATATCGATATACCGATATCTATCCGATATATGCTTGCTGGCTGGGTTAGTGTTATTATTAGTATAAAAAATTGACGAGCATATTCAAAAAATGTGATACGTGTAGAGGAATCCCTTTGGTAAATTGTTAAATGTGTATAGTGTTTATAAAAAGGCAAGATTAGACACATGCAATTAGACCTCTAACAATCAGAAAGTGAGCGAAAGTAATCGTTTCACACCATATCTGCACCAATCGAAAGCACAGGAGGTAAATGGTTTGCTCCCATTCTTATGTTCTGTAAGATAGTGTGTTCTTTTTCAACAATGATCTAACACGTTTGACAATTTTATTTTAATTGCATGAAGGTTTACCAATGGTATGTATAAAATGATTGTATGTAATAATTTTAAACACATTTTCCGATTTTGAAATGAAATTATTTATTGATTTTACAACATGGACTTAGTGAAGCGCAAACTGTCAAGAATTAACCACTGTAAAATGCAAATGAAAGAAAAGTTTGCAAAATTTGTAAAAAAGGAAGATCAAATAGTTGTTTCAGGGTCTTTCTTGTTGATGGTGTAACCGCTAATGCTTATTGTTATTATTATATTATGTTATATTATATTATATTATATTATATTATATTATATTATATTATATTATATTATATTATACTATACTATACTATACTATACTATACTATACTACTATACTATACTATACTATACTATACTCATACTCTACTCTACTCTACTCTACTCTACTCTACTACACTCTACTACACTACACTACACTACACTACACTACACTACACTACACTACACTACACTACACTACACTAACACGGAACACGGAACACGGCACACGGCACACGGCACGGCACGGCACGGCACTGCACTACACTATACTATATTACAAATACTAAAATGCCTGAACATTAACCGACAGACACAGCAAATGACAAACACTAACCAATAGGAACATACAGAGAATACTATGTTAGTGTTGAATAAAGATAAGTTTATTTAGCGAGGCTTAGAAATCCTGAACCTGAAGCCTCGGCGAGTCGTTAACGTGTTCGTGCGATAAAATAAACTTACCTTTATTCAACACGTACCTAGTATTCTTTTTAGCAAATCATTGTCTTTCTTTGTTTTCAAACTATACAGAAGAAAACACACTTAATATAAACATAGAATGACGTCACGAAAACCCACAAGATGACGTCATTAGTCAGTG
Source organism: Congeria kusceri (assembly GCA_027627225.1). Lineage (NCBI taxonomy): Eukaryota > Metazoa > Mollusca > Bivalvia > Myida > Dreissenidae > Congeria > Congeria kusceri. The sequence goes on from CM051035.1 coordinate 7,608,231, forward strand.
CGTGTTTGCTTAATCCCACAGTGTTGAAATAAAGCAAAGTTCATTTCATGGGGGTTCATTGCGTCAATGCACGCCTGATGATGGGATAAAAAGTCTTTGTTTAACTGAACAACACGAAATTACACGTATGGAACTAGGATCCTTATATAACTTTTTAACGATATTAATTTTACTCACAGCCATTAAAAATACGTTACAATTAAACTTAGAACAATGTTCACCGATTATCCACTCAGTGCTGCCAGTTCAACAGTGTTAAGGATTGAAAACAGCTAAATTACTAAACACAGGAAACATGGTAAAACATAGTAAAACACCAGCGTCACAAATATTATAAAAAACATCAACGATGTCGACGAATCCAATGACAGCAACATCAACCAACCAACCAATGTAATGAACGATAGTATTATCATATTATTTTATTATTCGTTTTTTAATGCTTAAAAATAAATTTTTTACGTCCTCTCGAAATTTCTGTCCGCTTACTATATACACGTGAAAGTTAAGGGCGTGATTAAGGTACAAAAGATATACAATAATTCGTCTGATTGTGACAATTTGTAACACATTTAAGTTCCAATAATAACGTCTAGCAAATAGAAAATTTATTTATTTAAAGGGCATATTTGTTAGTAGAAATGTAACATTGGCCATAAGCAGATTCGTCGTCACAGAACGAAATTTGTCGGATTGTGCGTGTTTCCTTCCAAATGAAGTGTGCAGTTTTATGCCAATCACTAAACTGGCTGTTATAATGATACAGAATGGTAAGCCTAGAAAGCAAATCCAGTCAGAAACCAAGAACATATATGCCCAATCTTGACTTCTCCCAAACATATACCACGTACCTTGATTATTCCTTGGTACGACTGCGATGAAATGCCGCACAAATTGAATAGTTGCAACCGTGATAGATGTTGCGATCTCCGTAAGTATTACCACTCGGACCGTACTCACTTGTCTTACTTTCAATGGCACAGGCAATACCAAACGTAAAAATAAATATGTGAAGAAATCCTTGTGGTTTAATGAGGCATGCAGACAAAACAAAAAAGAGTTCTATGAATGTAGGAGAATCTCTAAACGTTATCCCTGTGTCGCAAACAAGATTAGATTTTTAGATGCCAGAAACAAATATTGCTGCGTTAAAAGGGAAGCAAAACGCGAATATTACAATAAAGAAAAACATACATTAGCAAAGTTAAGCAAAAACAATCCAAAACATTTTTGGCGATATATAAACAAATATAAAAATAAAAATATTTCAAACAGTAATGATATCAACATGGATCAATTTTTAAACCATTTTAGACAATCATCGAATACTGCACATAGCAGTACATTTAATGCTAATGACACTAATGACTTGAATTCGTCGCCTTCCGTTGAAACGCTTGATTGTGCTTTTACTGAAGACGAAATAAGAAACACGATTTCTAACATGAAGCGTAATAAAAGCTGTGACTTGTTCAACAATGTAGCCGATTTCTTTATTGATTCGAAAGATTTTATCGTACCATATTTAACTATAATATTTAATTACATTTTTGATCGTGGTATTTATCCAGATTCTTGGTGTAAAGGTGCTATAATACCAATATTTAAAAAAGGCGATAAGAAGGATCCTTCCAATTATAGAGGAATCACTCTTGTTAACGTAATTTCAAAAATATATTCATTATGTTTACGAAACAGAATTAACAACTGGTGTGAGGAAGAAAATGTACTTAATCCACTTCAAATCGGTTTTAGAGACAAACGAAGTACAACCGATTGTATTTATATCTTACACAGCATTATACAAAATGTACTATTGCAGAAACACAAGTTATATTGTGTTTTCATTGATTATGAAAAGGCATTTGATACAGTTATACACGAAGCTTTATCGATAAAATTGATTGAATCTGGTCTTAGTTGCAAAATGATAACAATGATAAAAATTATATATGCAAATGTTAAATCATGTATAAAAAACACTCAGGATTCGTCATATTCCGACTTCTTTAATGTCTCTCTTGGTGTTAAACAAGGGGAACCCCTGTCACCTCTACTTTTTATATTGTTTATAAATGATATTAAAGATTGTATTAATGTTCAAAATTTTACAAATGATGATTTGCATTTGCTTTCTGTTTTTATGCTATTATTTGCGGATGATATTGTTTTATATACTACTAACCCAGTAAGTCTTCAGAACCAACTTAACGAAATATACCTTTACTCTTCTAAATGGGGTCTTAAAATAAACGTTAATAAAACGAAAATATGCATATTTGAAAAACGAAAAAGCAGGTGCAACTATTCATGGTCAGTAAATAATGAACCTATTGTAATTGTTGATAGTTTTGTGTATTTGGGTGTAAAATTTCACTACACTGGAAATATGTCCAACACTGTAAAAATATTAAATGAACAAGCACTAAGAGCATATCATCATCTTGTATCTATTTTTAGCCGTGTCAAATTAGATATCAAAACCAAACTAGCTCTATTTGATTCTTTAGTAACACCAATTATACTATATGGTTCTGAAGTATGGGGCATTTATGACAACCCTGATATTGATAAATTACATTACAAATTCTGCAAAAATATTCTTTGTGTAAAACAATCTACTTCTAACTATGCTGTACTCGGTGAATTGGGTAGATTCCCTTTAGCCGTTATATGCAAACTTAGGGCATTACGTTATTGGATGAAAATTGTAAATAACAATAACTCATTATTATACAAAGTGTTCATGGATCAGATCAATATATTAACTAATTTCAATTGTACGAACAACAAACTATGGTGCAAATCTTTGAAATCAACTTTAGACAACCTAGGTTTTGGCTTTATGCTTAATACACCAGATATCACAGGTGACATTGCATACATGGTAACTCAAAGACTAAAAGATCAATTTGTACAAGAGTGGAATGATAAATTAGCATCACAGCCCAAAATGGAATTCTACTTAAAATTTAAAAAAAGCTTCGAATATGAAAAATACCTTGATTGCATTCACATTGAAAAGGCCAGAATTCATATGAGCAAATTTCGATTAAGTTCTCATTGTCTTGAAATAGAAGTTGGCAGATATAATAGATTAACCCGACAAGAACGCAAGTGTAAACCTTGTAACCAAAATGTATGTGAATCAGAATATCACTTTTTACTGTGTTGTCCATTATATAACGAATTGCGTACAAAATATAATATCAGGACATCCTGGCCTAACATAAATAAATTCATTTCAATGATGTCTAGCACAAATGTTATAAAACTCAAAAACATGTCAAACTTTTTGGTAGAAGCTTTCAAACTTAGATGTGAGAATATAATCGTTTAGCTGCTTCTTAATTGCTTGTTTACTAACAAAAACGTACTATATTGTAATATGTACTGTTACTGTTTGTTTATATGCAAATGTTTTTTGAATCTCATATGTATTCATCTTTAAATACGTTATAGTGTATGATTCCCTGTCTCGGCCATATTTTTTTGCATTTGTGTATATTTATTTGGCCAAAGGCAGTTTGCCGGATTGCCAATAAACTTTTGACTTTGACTTTGACTTTGTTATAATCAAGACTCTCTCTTGTTATGACAACCAATGTCCACATCGACACGTGAATAGATGTCTGGAGTAAGTATTCGAAGCACATGAAAACAAACCCAGACGATTCGAAAAATATGTCCACTTCGGAATTTAACCTTTTTATTATTGTCACAAACGAATCAATACCTGCAAGTATTTCAAACAAAACACTTGTTGTAGTGATTTTTTTCTCGCAACCTCTACAAGAATAAGCACATTTCCAAAAATCGCCGATGCAACCAATGGCATTAAGAGGAAAGCGTATATGTCTTCCATAAGGAAAATCTGTTTTGCATAGTTGTTAGCCAGCGTGACGTTGCCTGTATTATTCATTTTATATGTTGCCTAATAGCTACTCAACTGAGCATTTCCAAATCCGAAATTTTTCCCATTTTATATATGTGATTGATCCTAAAGTGAACACGTGAGCAATGGCATGAACCCTAAGTAAAATAAAAGAGATCTTTTCCTGCCTTTTCATTGTTATCCAACTTCACAAAGAATAATACTTTAATAATGGATAAAATTCTGCAATTTATCCCGGTTATCATTATCACATACGTGTTTGAAAACAACTGAGTTTATAGCGTGATCCATTATTTATACTGTTGATATTTTTACATCTGAACTATCTGCAATGCTTTGCTTAATTAGTTTTATTAAAACATGAAATCTATCGGCCTGGGGATACACGTTTAATCCTAAACATTCCTAGAAACTCTAAAACGTTTGAAGCGTTATTACAACAACTAGGGCTATGTTTTAATAGTCTTGGCATTAAATCCTTAAAGGCATTTTGTGTCTTGTTATAATCCAACCATATTATAGGGATGAAACATATGCGAAGTATTATTACGCTTATCAATCAGGTTATGCTTCTAATAAATATATTCAAAGATGTTTTTAAGCCATGTTTTTTAAAACACAAGTGCACTGATTGAAGATGGAAAATAAGACAAAATATATTTTGTTACTGTGCATAATATTTGTGACATATAAGCGTTAATATTTTGTTATAAATGTAAACTTTGTTTTAACATTATCAGAATATCACGAATTGTTGTTAGCTACCACTTCAGTCTACAGATAACAACCACACTAAAAGTCATTGTACGAATCATAAGGGGTGTATTAATGAACACATTTGTCTCTATTGTGCTATGCACTATAGTAAAGTATCGATTAACACCATGAATACGTATGTTTGTATCTATCAGATATATTTTTTAGTTTTCACAGCTTTGAAAATATGCTAATCTTTCCTATATTGTGTTGCATATTAATATTGTAATATTGAACATAAATAAGTTACGTACGCAATATCTAATACACTAAATTAGTTGTATACATTAAAAGATAATGATTACAATAATCCTTTGCTATTTTAGAAATATCAGACATCTTCGAAAATTATTGATGGTAGTTACAGATAAAATATTTTTCATTTATTAATAAATACCACAAACTCATTAAGAGAAAAATAAATTGGACTACAATTATTTACGTAGCTGTACATGTAAAATGAACAAATGTAATCAAAACATAAATGGGACAGTAAACATATATAAAAAATTCATGCTAGTAAATTAACCTAAAGAATCCAAAATTTCAAGCTCATGTGTATGTGTTTAGCATACCTGACCACGAAGTGCTCAAGATGAACTATTGTGGTCAGTGTTTGTCCGTCCGTCGACCGTAGTCAACAGCAAACGCCTCGCAGTCGTTACTTCCTCATTGGTACTCTTCAGTTAGTTTAGTTTAAACCTATTTATTTTAGCTCGATTGCATCGAAAGCCGAAGGCTTATAGAGACACTCTCGAGTCCGTTTCCTGGGTAGAACCAGTACTTGGTGTCTTTGGGGGAGATCTTGAGAACGCTCCCAGTAAGGTTCGAACCCGGGACCTCCCGATCGCTAGGCGGACACCATATCCACTACGCCACCGCGACCCTTCAGTTACAACTGCCACCAGCAGTTCAATACTTCCAGATTTGAAAGTTTTTAGGGAAGACCACTGTGAGAAGGTTGAAGAATTACTCTTTAGAAAATTTTGATTTTATAACATAACACTCCCACAAAAATGTTGCGTTATTGGTCCAGGTGTATTATATATATATAACGTACTCATGTTCTGTGGATGGGCTTCTACGGGCCTCTACCAAATGCTTTACAATTATGTTGATTCGCTTAAAACATTACTGGCAGGGTGTGGGACATATATGTGGCTTCATTTAAAACTGCTTTGCTAAAACTTACGGACTGATATAAACAATGTTGTTATAGAAATATTTGTTTATCGGGTAAATGGTAACAGTCCCAATGATACGTGGCTTCTTTTATTTAAATGGGATATGTCACTGCGACACTGCTAACAATAAGGTGAGCGTCCTAGGGCCACTTTGACCCTAGTGTTGAAATGCACTATCTCGCAAACTCCTCGCATTGGTTACTTCCCCACTAGTACTCTTCAGTTACCACTGCACCAAAAGTTAAAAACTTACAGATTTGGAAGTTTTCAGAGGAGACGATTATGAGGAGATTGAAGATTTATTTTATACAACATTTTAATTGTATCATTAGTGTTTTATAACAATGAAAAAGACCTGTTGCATTATTGGTCCAGGTATATATATAATTAGCTAAAATGAAAAATAAAAAATAAATAAATAATAAAGTAAACATAACAATTTATGGATGTTTTTGTCCACGTTTTATCATAGACTTGTCCACGATTTTATTTCGCGCCAAGTGTTTTCCTATAGTCACGTGGAACCTCAGGCCGCAGAGATTTAATGAGCTATGCTCGGACACAGTTAAATCTCTGCGCGAAGATTGACTATATCGTTGTAAAGCTAACTGTAGGAATGGAGAAAAAAAGGTCAATAACTTTTCTTGAATATGAGGAAAAAACTTCTTATGACCATACATCCTGAAATTTACGGTTTATGTAAATGGTATTTCTTTAAAGACTTAGACGGTTAATAATCAATTATCATTATATATACCAGTTTAAATGAAAAAAATAAAAAACGTAAAAAGCACTACGTATACAAATTTGTAAAATTATTGCAGATTTGGTAAAAAAATGTATCGCGGCATTATCAAGTTGAATGATCACAGAACAAGAAACATGTTTTTGATAAACATGACGTTTGCGATGGAGATCATTGTGTACGAAGATATTCGCGGAATCGTTTCCGATAATACATTTCTTTATTTATTTCACAGTATTAAAAAATGAATCGCTGACAAAAGTTAATAATTAGTGAAAATACACGAATATTCTCAACATATTGTATGGTGTAAAATATTTGATACCAAAGCATGTTATTCTGAAATATACTGGGTAACATTTGTGCTATTTAATATACACTGTTATGTTTATGCTATGTTGTGATATAGGGAATAAAATGTGTGTAACAATAACAAAAATATACATATTATAATTCCATTTTGAATAGAAGTAATATGTAGAAATTTCTAGATATAGTGTACAAGCATATTCATATAAAAAAACGCTTTTCCTACATTGTTTTTAGAATATTTTTATATGGGTACAAAAACTGCCAACTACGTGTATACTTAATTGAAACAGTAAACCTTGCCTGCCAACACGCTCGTGTAGGGAGAAATGACAACTTACATCACGTCACAAGTATTCCGAACAAAACCCTTGTTGTAGTGATTTTATTTCTCGCAACCCCTACAAGAATAAGACTTGTCAGGTTAATTTTTCATAAACATCCTGGAATGGCCCTTTTAATTGGGATTCCGTGGAAAATCCCTTTTTAAGCACGTTTTCGACAATCGGCGACACAACCAATGGGTATCAAGAGGGAAGCGAAGATGTTGTATATAATAAGCAGTGTTTCGTAGTCTGTAGCAAGATTGGCATTGCCTGTGATGTGTAGTTTTATCTATCTGTTTAGTTGATTTCCTCAAAACTATTCTTATATTGTGCACCTGACTCAAGGTATACAGTCGGAACTGAATTAAATTAATCCACTCATACATTATGCAACAGTCCATATATATGTAAATAAAATGAAGCTTTGCGGAAATCGTTTCTAATGGACATCTTACTGATCAAAATACAAACAACAGCATTGAAATCGGTAAAACAAAAACGTATGGGTAACTTTTTATCGTATTGTTTCTGAATATGGGAGCTGGAGATGCCTCTGGAGTAAAATCGGCATGTAGATTAGAGTATATTTTGTTCGTACCGAGCGTTTTCGTACATTGACATTATTAAATGCACTTTTTAAATAAGAAACAGTTTTTAGTGGCCATACAAAATCAAATGAATCTCCCCTTTAGTTTACCCATAAGGGTTTGATAATTGACATTACGACACAACCGAGCTAACCACGCCCTCCGATTCCAAGGGAGACTACTCTGTTTATGTCGTCAAACAAACAAAACATGGCACCACGAGTCGCCGGTCTCTTAGTATTTCAAGCTTTTGTGTCGGCCTTTTACGTTGAAAAAAATTAAGCATGACCGTTTAGGAAATCGTTAAATTCACGGGAAGATCTCTCGTACCAGGACATAATGTCAGAAAGTAATCACGTTGGTACATTACATTGATCGACATCAACTGAAACGCGTCTGACAGAATCTTTCTGCAAATGTAAACCATGACAAAAATACAGTTTCTTCATTATATTGCGAGTGTGAGTTGTTTTAGTTTTCAGTTACATAATATACATTATTGAAGCACCATACCTTTAATGCTTGCTTGTATTTTCCACAGTTGCATTTGACAAAGACGTCTAACAGACATTGTCTGCGGGTACAAGTTTAATCCACAAGGCATTGAAGCTGGTCATCTTGGTCCACACCGTATTTTATCACCCTAAATATTTATTTTTTCCTTTGCGTTTTTATTGATTCCACACATTAGGTCAATACTTTCACTTGCTAATGTTGCTAATCACGCATGGTCTCCCTTTGTTTACGTTTTATTGATGTCTTTGACGGTTGTTTTACCCTCAAATATTTAATTGCAATTGTTCATTAAGCACATGTTTTTATATGTACCTAGTAGTATTTATATCCAGTAATCACACTGAAGTTTTTCAGAATTAACGAATGTACAGCGTTCTTGATCTTTTCCCCCGACGGCATTTTGTATTGATGGCCGAAATGCGAACGTTTGTTTTCAATTGTTTTTCATACACATCACGGTCACTTTTCGATTCTTGGTTGGTCGTTTTGCGTTCAATTGGCCCATTAACGAACGTCCGTCGAAGATTAGAATCTTCTTCGGTCAGTCTTGAAGTTGATCTCGATTTCATTAAGCAGTAGATCGAATCAAGATGCTCCCGAAAAAATGCAAACTTTCATCCAAATTTGATGATAAATCCGTGTTTAACCAATACAGAAAACACGTACGTATAAGTAAGCCTTTTCTGAACATTCTTTCACAGTGCATTTTCGATATTTTGACATTTTAACGCAGGTCTAAGAGTTTATCAGGCCTATCTTATGTTCTCCTACATCACTGCTGCGTTTAAATCCTGTGACTGTGTAAACTAAATCTACGTCATCATGAGGCGTATTCACGTTATTTTTAGAATCAGGGAATTTCGTGGAACTGAACGGACCTTCACTTTTACTTTTTCTAAAGGTTACACGCCACCAAAGGGTGACTACAAAAATATAACAATTATTAGAATGTCCGACATGTTGGTAAGTTTGACGAACAAAATGGCGGATGAAACACATTCTTATCAGTGCTGCGATCTGATTGGCTAATCGACCTGTCAATCATTGGTCCGTCGTAACATCAATTATAATATTTGTTTTAAGTTATATCTGAAAAACTCCTAATCCATGTTATAATATAATGCAAGATCTGAGAGACGTACGGTAAATACTTACCATTAGAAGCAATCCTAAAACTGTTGAAGGAATATTAACTGACCATATGAGGTTAATTTAAAATCTCTGTATTAAATCCATAAAGGAAATAATTGCTACGGTACAAGTCCGGGTATTTTCATACGGGATGAAACAAATATATACAAAACATTAAAACGCTTGTTAATCAGGTTATGCATCTTCAGAATATAATAAAAGATGTTTTTGTATTTCAGCCTTTCAGGCTTTAAAATTATACATAATAATCTGCGTTTTTGAAGATCGAACATCAAAGGGTACGACTGCCCATGGTAGCTTATATATGTACATCTAATGGGTTCATACGTGATCAGTGCAATATTATTTTTATTCTATCAAACATTTTATTTGACGCTAGCTTAAGTTGGCGCACTACATTTTTTCACTATGAAACACGGATTAACCCAATCGCTATTGCAAAATAGAAAATTTGCAATACTTAGTACGCTCCTTTCCTGTTTTCAAATGTTGCAAGTCTGGTCGCTCTTCTTTCAAATTTTAAATATTAAAATATATAAACCGTCTGTACCATTTTTGTAAATATGTTTTTGTTTATATACACATTAATAATAGTTATATTATTTTGCCAACTATGTGATTGTGCAAGTGTAACGCTATTATGTGGGTTTTTCCTATAAAACATTGCGGAAATAGAAACCTTAAAAATAGTTATGCTGTTTGTTTATTTTAGCTCACCTGAGCACAATGCTCAAGTGTGAGATACTATTGTGGTCAGTCACCGTCCGTCGATCGTAGTTTTTGTCGTCAACAATTGCTTCAATCATCTTCTTTTCTAAAACCACTTAGTGGATTTTAAACATACTTTACAGGAATGGTCTTGGGACATTCCTTCAATTGAATGCAATGTATGACAAATTCTGGTTGCCGTGACACCCAAAAGCGTAACAAAATCTTCCTTTTAAAAACTATTTGCTGGATTTCAAAATAGTTTTCACAGAAATGTTCATTGTTTAACCCTTTACCAAACTCCTTCGAATCAATTTGATTCCGTAAAAACATAACTGCCAGGGTGGGCGGTTTTCCTTATTCGGCTATATAGCAGATTTTAAAAATCTTCAAGTCAGAAACGACTGACATAATTTCAAAATAATTTCGAATAAATATTCATTGGGTGACCCTCTGCTAAATTCCCCCAAATAATGTATCCGTTAAAAGCATTGTCAGTGGTCCATCGTTAACGTTTATTGTCAGTGTTTTACTTCACAGATCGCTAAACACATGCAAATTTAATTTCTAAAAACCATTATGATTCAATAAACGCAGGTGAGCGATCCAGGGCCATTTTGGTCCTCTTGCTTAATAATTCAATACAATTAATTGTAGTAAAATTGATTAAGATGCATTCAAGGATTATTTTGAACTTTGTGTAACGATAACTTGGATGACATTTAAGTCAAAGCAGATGAACTTTGAACAGATACTGATTTTGGTACTGGTAAAAATCCTTTGTCCAGAACTCCTTTTTCCAAGCACTTCTATCCTACATTTGTGTGATGTTAAGTTTGTATTTTAGCTCCGGCTTTTTGTTCTCAAATGTTTGATGATTAATATTCATTTGTATATGACATGCTTAGTTGATGATGATACTTATAATATAAATATTTATGTATTGTTCTCTAGAATTTCAAAAAACTATCAAACTCAAATAGATCTGGAGAAGAATCAACACATGGGTTATGGTTGAAATTGGTTGAGATTGGATGTTTGGTTGGATGGATTAAAGTACATAACACTATGTATGGTGTTGTTGTGGTAAATTTAAAATTGCAAAACGGAGTATACCTATTCCAATTATAATGAATACAGTAAGTTCTACTTATTCTGATTGGTTGACTTACATCACATGATGAAACACCTACAATAACTAATTAGTATTTTGCTAAGGTAAACTTGCACTGATTTCCATTATATTTAAATTGTTTGCGAGAAAAATGACTTAACACTCTTAACTTATCATTTATGTATCGGCCCTGTGTGATGCCTAAGCAGCGGTCGAACTCTTTAGGCATTGAAGGAAAAACATTGTGCAAACTGTGCAAACTGGCGTAAAGTAATAACCAATGCAGTGTATATTATTGCAACTTAAATTACACCATTTGTATCTTGATATCTACAACACATTTAAAATTCATGAAAACGAGCGCATTTAAAGTCTGTGAAAACAAACATCGGTATGCTTAAATGATTTTAAGTACGTTCAAACATGATAATATTTGCTTTATGGTTAACAGTATACAAACATATTATTCAAGGGGCATTACCAAGAATATTTAAGGATAGGTATAAGAATGCTTAATTGTGTTTCAATTCGTGTACAACATATTACGAATACTTTTTTTTACAATCAGTCTAATACCAAGTGGAGTATGAGGCCTAATTTTCATTGTTTGTTGCAGTAGGCTGTCCGGCTAGCGCAGTGGTTGGTACACTCCCTTCTCACCTAGGCAACCCAGGTGCGCTTCCCACTGCCGGCGCATGTGAGTTTGTTTGGTGGTCACCATACCGGACAGGTGGGGTTTCCTCTGGGTACTCCGGTTTCCCCCCACAGCACAAGACCACACCAAAATTAAAATATCTTTCATTAAAAAATAAATAGCTGGAAATTCAAAGTTATGATTCAAAGTTCGTCCCAACTTTCGTGAGTCTCTAGTAACTAAATTAGGTAGGAGTGCTGGGGCACACTCCGGGTCCTCACATGCAGCCTCAGGCGCGGAGGGACCTCATAAACTTCGAAATACACACACACGTTTGTTACAGTAGAAACGGTGGAATATTTTTAAACGACAAAATAAACTGTAGTTTAAATATGGACAATATAATGTTTATTTTATTGTTTTTGGGTATGATATGGAAATTTTAGGTAAAAGAAGTACAAGCTGCATTTAAATCATCAATTTTTTTTAAATACGTCTAATTTGCAGGAGCCCGCGCAATGGTCGTCAATGAAACCCCTTTATATCATAAAATAATATCAATCTCTCAACTATACAAGCAATATCATCATATTTTTCTGTAAATGAACTTTTTTGTATTTGCAAATGTTATTGTCGGTGTACCAAAGAAACATAGAGGACGAATTTCTTTGTGTTTGAATATGTCGTTGACGTCTACAAACAATACAAATATGAATTTTTAAAATGTCAATCCATCTTTTGTGAAGTTTTATAGCTTACTAATTTTATTTTGCAAACCTGATATGTCGACATAACAATGATATCCCATATCAGTGATTTTCCTGCATTTTAGGGCCTTTTTATTGATAGCAATATTTCAGCAAAAGTCACCTTGACAAAGATGACAAATACATACCAAGAACAATGTGTTTTGAGGTTATTTTTCAAAAATAACTGTGAGACAATAAAACAAACGATCAGTTGTTTTTACAAATTCAATAACTTGTATACAGTAGATCTCAATTTCCTTCGCCGTCCTTGCATCACCTTTCAGTGTTCAGTACCTTTCATGTTATCAGTATTAATAATAAATGTATATGCACAGACAAAACAAGAAATGGCGTTGAAATTAATATTGAGATGTCATTAAAAAAATACCTAAACATAACAAAGGGCCAAGTTGACGGTTACGCGACTTCTCAGACCCCAGATTTTTTGGTCCCAACCTTTATTTGGAAACTTGTTGGACCTCAGGTTTTTCGGACACCATAAGAAAACTTCTCGGACCCAAAAGTTTATTTGAGATACATTTATTAATTTAAAAATAAATAGAGGATATTTGTTTGTTTTCGGTGTGATAACGCGTGATATCATCACCGGAAAGGGAGACAATTAATATTTCACGAGCGCTTGCGCGAGTGAAAATATGTTAATTGTCTCCCTTTCCGGTGATGATATCACACGTTATCACACCGAAAACAAACACTTTTTCTTTTTATTTTATGATTTATTAAATTTTGTTTTACATTTTATTGGAAAATATCGCGGGAATCATAACGCCATGACGTCAAAATAATGACGTCATTTCACAGTTTTGAGCCCGGCATCGATGACGGTCTGTTTCATTTACTGTATTAAATCGGGACCCCAAAAAGTAGTACCTCACTGTGAGTGATATAGGGATATATTAAACTTATATTTTTCTATATTTCACTACTTAGCATTAAATAAATAAAATTATTATTAATATCTGTACCGTGAATAAGCCGATCATACAGCTCCATGTTTTCACCATTGTTACATGAATAACCAAAATAGTTTGCATTAACATAATTGTTATGAACAGTTATCTGAATTTGTTAAGCCAGTTTAACAAGTAAACAATGTAAGAAAATAATTTCTGGAATGAATTAAAATTATTATGTATCAGACGAGTCTATATAGTTATTTAAAGTACCGGTAATATACCACACATTCATCTTTATGTTAGAAGTTATCTAATATATACACGATTGGAAGTCAAATAAGCATTTCTACTCTGTTTCCCAATAAAAAGAAATATTCAGGGAACATTCAGCGAGTTTTGAAATATGTAGACTTTATTTTTGATAACACAAACATAAACAGTTTTAGACTGTGACGATTTTAAATTATATTCGTTAGGGATATGATATATTAAGGGTTCCAGTGTATAATTAGTATTGCAAATTGTTTATTTATGCTAACGCGAATTACAATTCGACGTTTTCCGAATCTTCTTAACATTTTATCTATAGACAAATGTAGCATCTTTTTACAAATTGAATAACATCTTCTAGAGAAGTTGATAGAAAGTGCAATTATAAATAATTCTTACTAAATCGTAACCACAGTTTAAATTCAAATTAACACTAAGTTTATAAATATAAATTCACCATTTATTGAAATTTATAGGTTTATGATCCTCTTAACGCTAATTGATGCATGTATGAGTATAGTAGTTCAGCTATGCAACGGTTGCTAGCTCGGCGCGCTATTTTTAGAATGACACTACTGTTTCTGGAATGTGTTGAACTCGCTAGAATCAATGGGCTACATGGAACGGCAGCTCTGCGAATGAGATATATGAATGAAAACATGGCACAATTGCTATTTATAGAGCGTACCGCTTATATAAATGTAGGCTAAACAAAATATAGTTATTTCGTTACGTGAATGAATATAGCATTCTGTTTATGACATACAATTAGAAAATACATTCATAATTAGCCTCAGTTCTAGAGTGTATGTCGAGGATATGTTTATAACTTTATTATAACTGCTTATGTAAACAATTATGTAAATTTTAATCCCCAAAAGTATGCAACACTAATTGATAAACATTAAACAATTGTTGTAAGTTTGCATTACCTTAAATTAGAAAATTTGCCCAATATATTGGCAATCAATTTTCCCGCTGCATAATTATCGCAAGAAATCTAGGTCAAAAGCGATCTTAGACAGCTACGCCGAATAATGTATAATGCCTCTTTCGTTGCTGTGTTCAAAACTCACACTCACCGACTCATTTGAATCAGAATAGTTTTCAGTTGCCTACTTTAATGCTAAATAATAGTAAATGGAATTCAATATCAATTTATTTTTCAACTTAACATTTGGAAAAATATGTAATTTTCTTGAAAACTTGCAACATTCTATTACACATGTAAAGGACAATATGGTAGCATAATGTTTTAGTCCAAATGTACTCGTAATTGTTTAAGTTTAGATAATGTTTTAGTCCAAATGTACTCGTAATTGTTTAAGTTTAGATAATGTTTTAGTCCAAATGTACTCGTAATTGTTTAAGTTTAGATAATTTTTTAGTCCAAATGTACTCGTAATTGTTTAAGTTTAGAATTGTTCTTCACAGTATACGCTACAATAAAAATAGCATTTGGTATTTGATGCATTTCCATTATTTAATCAATTTCTTTTGGTTAATTGTGTTATTGCTTACTAGCTACCTCCATAAGTAGACGGTTAAATTAATAACATAAACATTGACTCCGGTATGTACACACGTGTAATATGCTAGGCCATTATGGTTTTCCAAAAACTCATATCAGTTAAATTCGTTGTCTGTGATACTCATTTCTGTTTGTTCAGTTAGCCGCTTTATTCTGTATATTTCACTATCCAACTAAGTTTATCTCTTATAGATAGGCAACAATATCTATATTATACACATGACTAACTTAATGAACTCGTAAGTTCAATGACAGAGATGATTTACTGCCACATTAGTTGATATATCGCTACTATTTATTAACATTTCCTTGTTCATGTTAAAAAACACGTTCTCAAACAAATGTGTTTATTGCGTGATCCATTCGATATATATACGTTTGTATGTCAACATTTAAATAACCCATAATGCATTGAAAATAATTCTTTATTTAACGTCGGACAAAATCCATGCTTACATAGAAAAGGTTTAATGCAATCGTTCTATCTAAAGTTACAGGGACAATGCCTATGAAATGGGACAACTTTTAAAAGAAAATCTAAAAATTATGTAATCAACGTTAAAATAATGTATACGTAATGGAAAAATAGCTTTTGACATTCTGAGAAAAAAATAGGTCGTGTTAGTTTGGCCAATTTCTTGTTGACGTTTTGACATAATATTTGTGAATATCTTGAATAACCATATTTTATCCCATTATCACGCTGGCATTGACGAAATTACACTCCATGGGATAAACTTTCCTTTATTACAACGCTGAGGGATAAAGCAAACACGCGCAGTCTAATGAGGTCGTCTTGTTGATTTTTGTGACGTCATTTTCTGTTTTGCCTAATATTTAATGCATTTTCTTTCCTTTATTTTCAAAATATTGACGGAAAATGGTTGGATACGGTTTTCTAAGCATCGCTAAATAAATTTATCTTTTTTTGCACATTTGTTTTCACAAGTCGAATAGCGCTGATGGAGCACGGTTAATTGTTATTTCTTCTTACGACTCTGACTTCGTGAGTTCGATACCTGGGTTTTCATTTATTCCAGTATTATATATATTTTTTTTATTTATTTGATTTTATAAAAATCTTATAATTAAAACTGTAATTAGCCATACAATATCTATTGCATACGACTTTGGATTGCTGATCAATTTAACTTTGCTGCATGAGATTACCTTTTTGTAGGCATAGTCCCTTTAATGCTTAAACATTATGTAGAAAATCTAAACTTGTTGAAGCGGTATTAATGGAAACAATTTATGGTAGGGTTTAATACTTTTTTTGCATTACATTAACTACAGAAAAACTGCCTTAACTGTTGTTATAATCCAGCCATGATATAGGGGATGCCATATATACGAGTTATTAATACGCATGTCAGGCAGGTTATGTTTCTTACCAGTTAAAAACCGATTTAAACCCTCAATGATTTGGATTGACTGTTAAAGCATTAATCGTTCAAAGGCGGTGACCCCAGTATTATTCATGTTTGTCTTGTGCTTGTCACTTGCCAAAAGGAGTAATCGTTTAAAGGCGGTGACCCCAGTATTATTCATGTTTGTCTTGTGCTTGTCACTTGCCAAAAGCATTAATCGTTCAAAGGCGGTGACCCCAGTATTATTCATGTTGGTCTTGTGCTTGTCACTTGCCAAAAGCATTAATCGTTCAAAGGCGGTGACCCCAGTATTATTCATGTTTGTCTTGTGCTTGTCACTTGCCAAAAGCATTAATCGTTCAAAGGCGGTGACCCCAGTATTATTCATGTTTGTCTTGTGCTTGTCACTTGCCAAAAGCATTAATCGTTCAAAGGCGGTGACCCCAGTATTATTCATGTTTGTCTTGTGCTTGTCACTTGCCAAAAGGACCTCTTGACCGTAATAAGAGTTCTCTCCTGCTGACGCAGCTCGAGTTTCACTTTGTTTGTATACTTATTACTATCATCGAATGTTGTCATTGAATCATATTAGCCTTGGATTTTAAACCACAAATGCAGTTTTGCAATCATTGAAGATCGATGATATAAATAATATATTTTTCATTATGAATATCATGAAGATATACACCTTTCAATTCAGTGTACATATAAAAACTTCAATGATTCACTGGTTTTTTTTTTACTCTTGGCCTGTAATTGTCTACACATATAAATTTAATAGTAGCGACAGTTAAATGCAAATTTAACTGATTTTTCATTTCTGGTGTTTCTTTTCTCTTGCGCCAAAATACTTTCAGCGTTGTCAGCTATTTGATGGAGAATAATCAACCGAAATGGCATGACCATCAGTCATGTGTCATTATGTTTAAGAGTTGTTCTTGTATGCAGCTTTGAATAACAAAACGTAACTACAAATTTGTGTTGGTACCATTGGAAAATCACAACGTTTGTTAGTCAATGATGACGGACACAACAACAAAAACAACCGACATTACAAACAAATATATTTTTTTATTATTATTTTTGTTTTCATTATTACGAATAATCTTTTGATTCCTCTCAAAATTTCTGTCTTGTTGTACTTTAAACGGTATTGTTATACTCAAGAATCTCTCTCTTGTTATGACAACCCGTGTCCACATCGACACGTGAACAGCTGTCTGTCTGACGTATTTGACAAAGATTAAAACAAACCCAAACGCGTTGAGAACTCGTTTCACTTCGGAATCTAACTTTTCTAAAACTATCAAAAGTGGACCAACAAATTTCACAAACAAATCAATGACTGCATGTATTTCGAACAAAACGCTTGTTGTATTGATTTTATTTCCCGCAACCACAACTAGAATAAGCATGTTTCCGAAAATCGCCGACGCAACCAATTTCATTAAGAAGAAAGCGTGAATGTATTCCATAACTGAAATCTGTTGTGCGTAGTTGGTAGCCAGCGTTATGTTTCCTGTGTTATTCATTTTATATGTTGCCTTAGCAGCTGAGAAATTCCAAACCTAAGACGTTTTCCATTTTATATATGCGATTGTTCCTACAGTTAACACGTGATCAACGGCATGAAGCCTAAGTAAAATAAAAGAGATCTGCTCCTGCCTTTTAAAATTAATCCAATTTCACAAATAATAATAATACTTTAATAGTGGATAAAATGTTGCCATAAATCCCCGCTAACAATTATTATACACTTACGTATTGGCAAATAAATGAGCTTATAACGTGATTCATTATCTATACTTTTGATATATCTACACCTGAACAATCCGTAATGTTTTGCTTAATTGGAAATACAGTTTTATTAAAACATGAAATTTGATGCTACATATGATTAGAAAATCTAAACTGTTGAAACGTTTTAACAACTAGGGCTATGTTTTAATACTCTTGTCAGTCAATTCTTACAAGCTAAGAAGCTAAACAAATTAGTTTGAATTGCATTTTATTTTATGCTAGCAACAACAAACGTGGAAATTCCACGAAAAACAATTTTTTCGAACGAAATGTTTTAAAGTCAGCACAAATTTTAAGCGATCATGACCTTGACCCCACCAACCCCATATGCATTCCCAAGCGAGGTCTAGATATAAGATATCTACATATGAGGTTTCATTACAATATCTCAATGCGTTCTGAAGTTATTGAGCGGAAACCGTTTTTCTATCTTTTTAGTAAACATGATATTAAGCTATTTAACGGAAAGTGTTTGTGTATTTTTAGTAATGGTTACCTAGACTTTGACCCCACCCACCACATATGCAATCCCAAGCGAGGCCTAGATATAAGATATCTATGTATGAAGTTTCATTAAAGTATCTCAATGCGTTCTCAAGTGATTGAGCGGAAACCGTTTTTCAATTTTTTTTGTAAAAATGACATTAACCTTGACCCCGCCCACTCATACGCAATTCCAAGCGAGGTCTCGACATGAGGTATCTATGTATGAAGTTTCATTAAAATATCTCAATGCGTTATCGAGTTATTTAGCAGAAACCGTTTTTCTAATTTTAGTAACAGTGACCTTGACCTTGACCCAACCCTCCCAACCCATATGCAATCTTAATCGAGGTCTTGATATAAAATATATATGTGTTAAGTTTAATTAAAATAGTTCAATGCGTTCTCAAGTTATTTAGCGGAAACCGTTTTTAAAATTTTTGAAACAGTGACCTTGACCCCACCCACCCCATATGAAATTCCAAGTGAGGTCTATGTATGGAGTTTCATTACAATAGCTCAATCAGTTCTCAAGTTATAGAGCGGAAACGCCCACCCGCCCAACGACATACCGCAATTTAATAACTAAAATTTTATTTTTGTTTGAAAAATGTGGTTAAAAAGGGAGCCAGTATTAATTCATTCTGACTCAATGAGTCAGTGAGTGTGACCTCCATTTTCCCTTCTTTCAGTCATGTCGTTTTCAATAAATAAGTACAGTTAGAAAGAGATAGCTGATTGTTATTAAAGACGTTCGCAACAAAAAGAAAATAATTGGGTTAATTCTCCTTTTGCTTCATTATTTCTTTATTGTATATAGGTTACATTATACTAATTTCAATCAATAAATATAAATCTTTGTAAGTCATTATATCCTAGTCAATGGTTAAAAGTTCATAAGGCGTAAAAAAAATAAGTTTGTTTTGTTTCGATAGCATCCACTTCAAAACAATGTTTTATGAGATAAGAGGCATGTTTTGAATATTCTTTCAGCTTTCGAATCTCGCAGTTGTCCATTTACCAAAAAAAAAAAAAAAAAATTCCTACCTACCTACCCTAAGTTTTTTGGACATGTAACCTGAAACAAACATAATTTTATTTTATGCCTAAAGCATTTTAATAATCAAAACCACACGTATACAATGTATTGCCAAACAAACTAGTTCAAAAAAGATCCATTAAATATCTCCAGTCTATTTTGGCAATTGGTGCGTTGTTTACGTAAACACGAAACATGAAAAAGGCTACACAGGTACCCTATTTAAAGTCCAATATTTCCCCCAAAAGTTCAGTGACCCATTCTTTTTCTTAATGTTTTGGTGCATGTATGTGCGAAGATTTAAGAAAATCTGTCGTTTGGAACATAATAAATGACTTTTCAGAAGGTATTATTAGTATCCATTTGACCTACTTTAGTGTCAGGTCAAATTCATTATTTTAACAGTAATTGTAGGTAAAGCGTTCTTTATATCCAAAATACACTTGTACATTGCCAAACAAGACATGTGAAAACATATCAGTTGAAAGAACCATAACCTTGTTTGAAAAAAGCTCTCCTATATACTTAAAACACTGATAAAACTCCAAACTGAAAAAAGTGGATTCGACAGGTACCGTATTCATAACCCAATATTGCCGAAAAAAGGCCGGTGACCCCTATTCTTTAACATTGTTTTAGTTTCAGTATACAATGACACGTGTATATGGAATGTTTTTTTAATCTGTCGTTATGAAAAAAGAATTCGTATGTTTGATTATTTATTAATGTTTCAAAGGCATTTTAAATGCATAATTAATCTCATTAAGCGTCCATTAAAAGTCATTTTATAAATGGTAACTATAGATAAAGCGCGTTTTATCATTAAACTGCACTTGTATATTGCCAAACGAAACATGAAAAAAATATGAACGCATTATATAATGTAACATTGCTAGTCACACAAACTGAAAAAAAGGCTTCGACAGGTACAGTATTAAACCCCAATATTTCCGGAACAAGACCGGTGACCCCTATCTTAAGAGACTATTTTAGTTTTAGGATACATTCACACATGTTTGTGCAAAGTTTTAAGAAAATCTGTCGTTGGGGAAAAAAATTGAAAAAATTGTTGCAAACGTTTAAACACAGCAACGAAACTGCTTGCGCTAGTGATAGCGCAAGAGACATTAGACATTCTGTTTTCTGTTCCTATAATGATATTAATAATACGGATAACGCGAAGGGTATTTACCACTGAAAGGTGCTGCAAGGACATACAACCAAGGAAATTGAGATCTACTGTATACAAGTACAAAATGTCTAAAACAATTCTTTGTTTTATTGTCTCACTGTTATTGTTGAAAAAGAACCTCAAAAGCACATTTTTATTGGTATGTATTTGTCTTCTTTGTTAAGGTGACTGTTCCCAACAGAGGGATTGGTATTTTAAACATTTAAATGATATACATTTGCATTGTTCGGAGACGGCAACGACATATACAAACAAAATGAAATTCATCCTCTATGTCTCTTTGGTAGATCGACAATGACATTTGCCAATACACGAAAGTTCATTAACAGAGAATTACTATTAACGAATTGTCAAAAATGATGATAGTGTTTGTATAGTAGACAGATTTGTATTATTTTTTATATAAAGGTGTTTCATCGATGACACTTTTGTAGGCGCCTGCAAAGTTGGAGTATTTGAAAAATCGGTGATCTAAATAGGGTTGGTACTTCTTAAATACCTAGATTGCCATATCATATCCAAATAACAATAAACTAAACATTATACCGCCCATATATAAACCAGAGTCTATATGTTGTCTTGTAAAAAATAATCAGGCTCTTTAACTCCCATGGTCTTCGACCGATTACGTATTCTTAACATGTGTACATGATTTGACACACAATTAAGCATTCTTATACGTATCCTTAAATTTTCTTGGTAATGCCCCTTAAAAATTATATTTGGATAGTGTTAACCATAAAGCAAATAAGCATACCAATGTTTGTTTTCATGGATTTTCAATGCGCTTGTTTTCATGTATTTTAAATGTGTAGTAGTTATATGTACGATGCAATTGAAAACACGTGTATTATGGTGTAATACAAGTTACAATAATATACTATGCATTGGTTATTATTGTACGGCAGTTGGCACATTTTCGACAGAAGCAAATGTTTTTCCTTTGTTGCCCAAAGTGTTCGACCACTCCTTAGATATATCACAGGAAACAACAATAGTCATTTATCATCACAGACTTTATGTCATTTTTCTCGCTTACTATTTACATTTTATGAAAATTAATTCAAGTTTACCTCATTGCTTTCACTATAATTGGCATGGGCGTATTCATCACCAAGTTTGCAAGTTTAAATTTACCACAACACCTTTATTGGTGAAAGATAATACTATATAGCGTTAATAATTTTAATTCATCCAATCGGCCAATTTCGACCATAACCCATGTGTTGCTACTTCGATATGTCTCAGTAACAAGATATAAATCAAATGTACCTCTATAATAATTATCATCATGAACTAAGCCTGTTATATACAAATGAATATTAATCCTCTATCCATTTGTGAACAAAAAGCTGGAGCTAAAATACTAACTAAACATCACACAAATGTAAGAGAATATCAGAGCATTCACAAAGGAGTTCTGGAAAAATATTTTTACCAGCATCAAAATCAGTATCTGTACAAAGTTCTGCTTGAACTTATGATCAAAGATATCGTTAATAAAAAAAGTTCAAAATAATACTTGATTAAGAAGCGTTTTTTTCATTCCGTATAAAAACCGAACTAGTAAACATTGCAATTACTTCCTTTTTGGATATAATACAGTGACTTAGGATTAAAACCTCAGATGTTCGGTGCTTCAACTGTTTAAGCCTTGCTTCTAATGGCTATTGTTACCCTTATGTCTCGCAGATTATGTCTCTCATTATATCCTAGCACAATCAGGATTTTTTTTGGATATAAATTAAAACAAATAAAATTAAACTGTTATAAATTATCAAAACACGATGGGTAAACTAAAAAGTCAATTTGTTTGATTTTAAATGTCAACATTGACGTCAACGGAGATTAATGGTAGCATTATAACCCTTAATTAATTCCGACTTTATCCCTTAGGTCAGGTACACACTATAGGTATATTTGTCTATATAACGGAAGCAAATGATTAAATTTTGGACTTTATTTAGAGGGAAGAAACTAAACAGGTAGATAAAAATGCACAACACAGGCATGCCAATCTTGCGACAGACTATGAAACACTGCTTATTATAAATGCCAATCTTGCTACAGACTATGAAACACTGCTTATTATAAATGCCAATCTTGCTACAGACTATGAAACACTGCTTATTATAAATGCCAATCTTGCTACAGACTATGAAACACTGCTTATTATAAATGCCAATCTTGCTACAGACTATGAAACACTGCTTATTATAAATGCCAAGCTTGCTACAGATTATGAAACACTGCTTATTATAAATGCCAATCTTTCTACAGACTGTGAAACACTGCTTATTATAAATGCCAATCTTGCTACAGACTATGAAACACTGCTTATTATAAATGCCAATCTTGCTACAGACTATGAAACGCTGCTTATAATAAAATGCCAATCTTGCTACACTATGAAACACTGCTTATTATAAATGCCAATCTTGCTACAGACTATGAACACTGCTTATTATAAATGCCAATCTTGCTACAGACTATGAAACACTGATTATTATAAATGCCAATCTTGTTACAGACTATGAAACACTGCTTATTATAAATGCCAATCTTGCTACAGACTATGAAACACTGCTTATTATAAATGCCAATCTTGCTACAGACTATGAAACACTGCTTATTATAAATGCCAATCTTGTTACAGACTATGAAACACTGCTTATTATAAATGCCAATCTTGCTACAGACTATGAAACATTGCTTATTATGAATGCCAATCTTGTTACAGACTATGAAACACTGCTTATTATAAATGCCAATCTTTCTACAGACTGTGAAACGCTGCTTATTATAAATGCCAATCTTTCTACAGACTATGAAACACTGCTTATTATAAATGCCAATCTTGCTACAGACTATGAAACACTGCTTATTATAAATGCCAATCTTGCTACAGACTATGAAACACTGCTTATTATAGACAACATCTTCACTTTTCCTCTTCATGCCATTTGTTGCGTCGTCGATTGTCGGAAACGTGGTTATACTTGTAGTGGTTGCGAGAAACAAAATTACTACAACAGATGTTTTGTTTGGAATACTTTCTGGCATCGGTATGTTAGTGACATTTGTTTGTCCGCTTTTGATAGTTGTAGAAAAGTTAAATTCCGAAGTGAATAGAGTTCTGAACGCGTCTAGGTTTGTTTTCATCTTTGTCGAATACGTCAGACAAACAGCTGTTCATCTGTCGATCTGGACGCTGCTTGTCATGACAACGGAGATATTGTTGAGTATAACAATACCGTTGAAAGTAAAACCAGTGCTAACGTTCCAATGCGTAATACATGCCAAGATCGTGGTTATTCAATTAGTGCGGAATGTTATCGCATTGGAACCTGAAAGGCGTCAGGGTACCTGGTATATGCATGCGAAAAGTCAAGATTGGGCTTATGTGTACATGCTTATTGACTGGATTTGCTTTCCAGGCCTACCATTCTGTATTATAATAACTGCTAGTATAGTAATGTGAGTTAAACTTCGCACATCATTCGGGCGGAAATACGCACAGTCCGACTGATTCCGTTCTGTGACGACCAATCTGCTAATGGCCAACGTGATACTGCTATTAACAAACACTCCGTTTATCAATGTTTTATTTCTTACTCATTGGAACTTAAACGTGTTTCAGGTTTTTGCCATCAGACCAACTTGTATATATTTTGTATTCCTTAATAACGCATTAAACTTTTACATGCATGTACTAAGCGAATTAAAATTCCGAGTGGACGTGAATAAATATTCATAAGTTTAAAAACAAGAAAAATGTGATTATAATTCGTTACATTAATTATTGTTATTGCACTTGTTTTTTCTTTGTTTCTTTTTGTTGATAATTATGGAGTTTGTTTCTACTATCTAATGTTCATTTTGAGATTTCTACTGGGGAATTGGAATTACAATTATTTAATTGCTTTTATTAAGAGATGTCACAAACAAAATGACCCCTCATCCAAGCTTTAGTGATGGATGAAGGGGCATTATTGGAAATAAAACCGGAGGCTGAGCATGTATATACCCATCCCTTTCTGTCCATCATCATATGGTGATAATTTGATATATTACAAATGATTTTCCCACCCAGCTAAACATTATGCAACAAAACATTCTTTTTACTGTAAATTATGACTCCTTTTGAAGAGCGCTTCCGGTTTGAGTGGGAGTTTGTTCGTTTTATTTTACTACTTTAAAACGCGATCGATTAAAACAACGTCGAAACGATATGCTAATTTATACATGCTCAGCCTCCGGCTTTATTTCCAATAATGCCCCTTCATCCATCACTAAAGCTTGAATGAGGGGTCATTTTCTTGTGACATCTCTTAATAATCAATTAAATAATGGATGAGAGGTCATTATTTTCCATAAAGCCTTCAGCTTTCACATGAATAAATTAGCATCTTTAAAAAGCAACATAACCATTCTTTTGTGTGTATATATAACAATATATAACTCAAAATACATATTCATGATTCTTTCAAAATGTAATATTTTTACTGTTAATATAAACACTCAGTAATCAAATCAATTAAGTATGTAATACACAAAAAATGATATAAATCTTTACTTTGCAGATAAAAACAGTGCACACTTAGAGACTGTTCACAACAGTCAGTGTGACTCAAACTTCTGCATCACACATTACTAAATACCGCCTGACGAAAAGAAACATTCCTATTGTTTACAGATTTTCTCCAGTAAAATTTCCTGAAATTCTTGTCAGAAGTCCAATCTGCTGTGCCCAATATATTCTTTAAACTACATCCTTTACTGAATGCCGCTAAAGTTGCTACTCTTCTAAAAGAATGAGCCTAAAACAAATCAGAGTTTATTCCAGCCATACTTAACACATTTTTCAACCATCTAGCAATAGTGCTAGAAGAAACTGGCTGAAAAGTCTTATAAGAAATTAAAAATTGAGACGATGTCCTTATCGTTTTAGTCACTTTTAAATAATGCAAAACAGTGTGCGTAACACATAATTCTTCACTCTGATAGTGTTCTATATTTAACGTATAAGCATGTCCTAGCTTAGTAGTTTTCAACAAATTAGGAAACGTAAAAACAACTGCATGTTGTTCTTTAAACCTATTATTCACATTCATGGATACCATCGTTTGAGCTCGAGGAGCCGTTGCAAGAGCAATTAACGCTACAACTTTGAATGTTAACAGTTTCAATGTCAGACCGTTCAATGGAAAAAGGGATACCAAATATCTTAAAACAATGGACACATCCCAAGTGAATCTATACCGAGGCACTGGTGGTTTAGGAAGGAAACATCCTTTAGGAAAACGTTTTACTAAAAAACAGTCACGACACAGAATTACCGAAAAAAGGTTAAGTTTGTAACAGCATAGACTTATGCTTATTAAGAACGGAGTATGATTTGTTATTACATCTTAAATGATCTTGATAATCTACTACTTTAACTTCAGAGGTAACAAGGGGGTCAACGTTACTGCGTAAGCGCCAAAAATACCATCGCTTCCATGCAAGGTCATGCTGCTTTCTAGTTCCAGATCTCCATGATTTGATGATGATGTCAGCAGTGTCTGGTAGGAGTCCTCGACTTCCGAGCGATTCCCTGATAAGACTACCGCGACCATGGTAATCTTCTTTGCCAGTGGATGCCCCTGTCCATTGTGTGGCAGAGTTAACAAATCTCTGTGCCTTGGCAACCTGATAGGAAAATCGGCAAGGACAGCCATTGTTTGAGATTTCCATAGTGGAAACACTACTATCGCTTGTTCTGCTGCATCTGTCTTAATTTTATTGACAATTTTCCCCAACAGATTAAATGGAGGAAATATATAAGGAGATTCATTTCTCCAGCAAATACTAAATGCATTTGTATGGAACTCAGCGAACCAGGACACAAATCTATCTATTTGTCTCTTCAATCTAAAAGCAAAAAGATCTATCGCTGACATGAAGAAATGAGAGCATATTATACTGAAAATATATCCTAGAATAATAATCAGCCGTATTTTTAATACCATGAATATGAATGAATATAAAACACCATTCCAATAAAGTTTAGATACTTTTGACAATGTACATGAATTGGTACAGAATAATATGCCTGTTCCATGTCTACTGATGTCATGAAATCATGAAATCATTTTCTTGTATTAAATCTAATACAACAGTTAACGTTTCTTTTTCAAAACGGTGGTAAGAAACAGATTCATTTAAATGTCGAAGATTACTCACTGGCCTGAATTTTCCACCAGGTTTAGGAACAATAAATATTTTAGAAATAATTTCATAATGTTCTGGTTTTGATACATTAATTGCACAAATTGTCAATAATTTTTCAACTTCTAAATCAATAAATTTGCTCTGTTCTTCATTGAAATAAATTTTGTTTGGCAATTTCTTTTGAAAAGGCTGTTTGTCAAATTCAATTGAGTAACCCTGAATTATATCGAGAATCCATGGATCGTATGTTAGTATATTCCAATTACCCGTACAATCTTTTAATTTACCGACCAATGACTCCACTTGTCGTTTGGGGGTGCTGAAGTAGCCCCTACCCGACCTGCCTTGGCTCTGTAAGGTCTTGTGAAAATGTCCTCTCTGTACAGGAAATGGCTGATATCTGTAGTTCATAGAGTAGCCTCTACGGAATGGTCTGCCGTGTACCCGACCTCTCCAGGATTTGTACTGTCCATATTGTGAATCTTTCCCAATATATGCCATCGAGTCGCATGACTTTATTACTTTGGCCACATCATCACCAAACAGATCTTTTGTAATTGGCATACATTTGTTGCATAGTCCGAAATACTTCTTTTTCAAATGAGGGCGAATACTATATCGCCTCCTAACTGAAATTTGTACTGAACCTGACCTAGCAGTGTAAGTGTGTCAGATATCAGGGTTTTAGATGATTGACTCAGTGAAGTATTTGACTTTAAATTTTCAGCCAATTTGATTACAGGGACCATAGCCTTAGCCACAAGGTTTTGTATCTCTGCAAGTCCCCGATCATGTGTATGTACTCTTTTATCTAAGATTTTCCAAACCTCAGAGCTAACTAATGGCGGACCAACCATGTCAAAATTCTATGGAATTTTATATTTTTTCACTATTTTTTTAGTATCACATTGTGATGTGCATGCCACATTAATTAGATTGGCCAGAGATTTTGTATCTCTGCAAGTCCCCGATCATGTGTATGTACTCTTTTATCTAAGATTTTCCAAACCTCAGAGCTAACTAATGGCGGACCAACCATGTGAAAATTCTATGGAATTTTATATTTTTTCACTATTTTTTAAGTATCACATTGTGATGTGCATGCCACATTAATTAGATTGGCCAGAGATTTAGCAATCGGTTTGTTTTTCTCTAAAGCTTTCAATTTATGCGGCTGCCAAACTTCTGCATCTGAATTATCTGAACCAAATAATACCTGTTCAATGTTTTTTTGCAGTTTTATTATCTATTATCTGAAATGTCATCCGTATCAGTTTGCACGTGCAAATTTGGCTGGTCGACCTCATTGTATGGGTTGTAATAATCGTCAGGGTCAACTTCAGTAATTCCTATTTTTTGTCTTAGGGTCAAAATATCTTCACGAGATAATTGATTTACATCAATTGGTGACAAAGGTGAATTTCTGGATTTTTAGCTCGACTATTCGAAGAATAGGTGAGCTTTCTTAACTACCCCCGTCGTCCGCGTCCGCGTCTGAATTTGGTTAAAGTTTTTATTCAAAAGTATTGTAACTTCAAAACTGCATAAGTTCTTCAATTGAAACTTGGAATATACCTTTGTCATCAACTCCAGTGTCAGGTCAACATTCCCCATAACTCTGTTTTGTATTTTGACAGAGTTATGCCCCTTTTTCACTTAGATTTTCTGGTTTAAGTTTATATTCAAAAGTTTTGTAACTTCAAAACTACATAAGTTATTCACTTGAAACTTGTAACTAACCTTTGTCATCAACTCCAATATCAAGGGCAACATTCCGTATAACTCTGTTTTGTATTTTGACAGAGTAAATCCCCTTTTTCACTTAGATTTTCTGTTTAAAGTTTATATTCAAAAGTTTTGTAACTTCAAAACTACATAAGGTATTCACTTGAAACTTGGAACTAACCGTTGTCATCAACTGCAGTGTCAGAGGCAACATTCCCCATAACTCTGTTTTGTATTTTGACAGATATATGCCCCTTTTTCACTTAGATTTTTGGTTAAAGTTTATATTCAACAGTTTTGTAACTTCAAAACGTTATAAGTTATTCACTTGAAACTTGGAACTAACTTTTGTCATCAACTCCAGTATCAGGGGCAACATTCCCCATAATTCTGTTTTGTATTTGACAGAGTTATGCCCCTTTTTCACATAGATTTTCTGTTTAAATTTTATATTCCAAAGTTTTCTAACTTCAATACTACAAAAGCTATTCACTTGAAACTTGGAATATACCTTTGTCATCAACTCCAGTATCAGGGTGAACATTCCCCATAACTCTATTTTGTATTTTGATAGAGTTATGTCCTTTTTTCACATAGATTTTCTATTTAAAGTATATATTTAAACGTTTTGTAACTTCAAAACTACATAAGTTATTTACTTGAAACTTGGAACTAGCCTTTATCATCAATTCTAGTTCCAGGGGCAACATTACCCATAACTCTGTTTTGTTTTTTGACAGAGATATGCCCCTTTTCACTAAGATTTCCTTTTAAAGTTTATATTCAAAAGTTTGGTAACTTCAAAACTACATAAGTTATTAACTTGAAACTTGGAACTAACCTTTGTCATCAACTCTAGTATCAGGGACAACATTAGCCATTACTATGTTTTGTATTTTGACAGAGTTATTGCCCCTTTTCAGATAGATTTTCTGGTTAAAGTTTATATTGGAAAGTTTTGTTACCTCAAAACTACATAAGTTATTCACTTGAAACTTGGAACTAACCTTTGTTATCAACTCTAGTATCAGGGGCAACATTATCAACAACTCTGTTTTGTATTTTGACAGAGTTAGCCCACTTTTTACAAAGACTTTGTGGTTAAAGTTTTTGTTCCAAAAATTTATAAACTATATAAGGCTCCACTTAAATATATTGCATTTTAACAAATTTATGCCCCTTTCACTATCCAAAATATGTACCAACTGAAATACTGCGCGCTGTCCTCTGACAGCTCTTGTTTATTTTTACTTTGAGACGTGGATGGTTTAGACACTTTATTAACCACAGATTTTACTTTCTTTTTCCCTTTTACTGGACTCTTTCCACGTTTCATTTTGGGTTGCGTATGCTGACTAGAAATTTCAATAGTCTTAGCAACATATGGCGTATCCACGATATCGCCAGAATCAAATCCAGAAAATTCAGACTCGTCATGTCTGTCTGATAAATCGAGAACATTGTTCTCTTCAGAGCACATTTTTACAAGCTATAACTATGTAAAACAAAAAGCATGTAAACTCACTGAAATAAACAAACACAGCGTCCTTGTTGAGCCGTTTTTCAATAACATTTAAACAAATATTAAAGTATTTACCACGTGTGAAACTAGCACTAAAAAATCGTGCCATCTTGTTGAACGCCGAAACAATTATGACTCCTTTTGAAGAGCGCTTCCGGTTTGTGTGGGTGTGTGTTCGTGTTATTTTACTACTTTTAAACGCGATCGATTAAAATAACGTCGGAACGATATGCTAATTTATACATGTGAAAGCTGAAGGCTTTATGGAAAATAATGAACATATACTGTTGTTGTACATATCATTTTTAGTTATATACCTTGTTTAAAGTAGTACGCATTATATATCATTTCGTGTTATGTAGGGTTAGTATTAATAGCAACATGAAAAACAAATTATAAATCCAAGCAATATGTATCAAATATTTTTTATGTATATTTTAAATGCAATAATATGTTGTAATGTTAGTTGGGTTGTTGTGTTACTATGTTGTCCATCATTTGAATGTTATAGTGACATATTTGTTGTATCATTTCATCATTTATTATTATTTTTCCTATAGCGTAAAATACTTTGTTCGTGCTTATTTAAAATAAACTATTGTCATGTCTGTTGCGTTAAAAAATATATTTTCTAGTTGTAAAAAAACGGCACTTGAACTGATCCCTACGGAAGCTAACAGATTTCACGGACATCGTGGGGTTTGTTTTGGCGTAGCTGTCTAACCCATATGTGGGCATTCTATAAATAGCGGTCACTTTTGTTGAGTGTGTTAGCCAAAGGCTGATTTTAAACTGAACAGAAAGGAAACAGCATATTATTTTAATTTAGCCACAAAGAAATCTAATGGAAACCCATTTATTTAAAACAGTTTATTTAATTAACACGTTTATGTTTTGCAACGAGCCGTTGACATAATGTGACACGATTTGTTTTGTGTAATTTAGCTCAGTATATAGTTTGACATTGTATTGACACGTTAACGCAAACGGTCATGAACAGAAGTAATGTTTTTGTTTTTATTTAACATAACATGGTTTCATGTAATACCGACGTTATTTTACATGTACTTCACATGTAGTAAGTAAGGTTTTATAATGTACGTAAACAAGAAAGAAAGTTTATACATACATACCTTATATCGAGACCTCGCTTGAGATTGCATATGGGGTGGGTGTGGTCAAGGTCACTGTTACTATAAAAAGAAGAAAGTTTCGGCTCAATAACTTGAGAACACATTGAGATATTTTAATGAAACTTAATACATACTTACCTTATATCGAGACTTCACTTGGGATTGCGTATAGGGTCAAGATCAAGGTCACTGTTACTAAAGTAGAAAAAGTTTCCGCTCAATAAATTGAGAACGCATTGATATATTTGAATGAAACTTTATACATGGATACTTTATATCAAGAGCTAGCTTGGGATTGCATATGGGGTGGGTGGGGTCATGGTCAAGGTCATTGTTACTAAAAATTAAAAACGGTTTCCGCTCAATAACTTGAGAATTCATTGAGATATTTAAATGAAACTGTATAGATACCTTTTACCTTTTATCGAGACCTCGCCTCGTATTGCATATAGTGTGGTTTGGGTCAATGTTGAGGTCACCGTTACTAAAAAAAATGGTTTCCGCTCAAAAGCTAGAAAACACATTTAGATATTTTAATGAAACTTCATATATAGATGTCTTATATCTAGACCTTGTATGGGAGTGCATGTGGGGTGGGTGGGGTCAAGGTCACCGTTATTACAAACAGACAAACAGTTTACGCTCAATAGCTTGAGAAGACATTGAGATTTTTAATGAAACGTAATAAGTATTTACCTTATATCGAGATCTCGTTCGGAATTGGATATGGGGTTGGTGGGTCAAGGTCAAGATCACCATTACTAAAACTGTTATTGTTGTGCTGACTTCAATGCATTTCGTTCGAAAAAAATGTGGTTTTCGTGTAATTTCCATATTTCTTCTTTTAGAAAAAAAAAAAAACACCAGTAACACTGACAAGCACAAGAAAAGTCGAACGCGCTGTCCTCCGACAGCTCTTGTTATGCATATTATGCAATTGAAACAAAATAATATGCATAACAGAAAACATGTCAATTACTCCGCAACGAGTATTTTAGCAGAAAAAAAGGCGCGAAATGTATTGGTATCGGTTAAGGTGTTTCGAAACATACAGACAAAGGCTGTCACGTGATGCAAGTTCTTGTTTCGCCCTACTCAAGCGTGTTGGCAGGTAATAGGTTTAAAATTTCAATTAGGTATAGTTAGCAGTTTTTTACCCATATAAAATATTTTTAAACCAATATAAAACAATATATGAAAAACGTTTTTTAAATGAATATATTTTTACATAATATTTCAATGTGAGTACTTTTTAGCCGGGCCCGTCTAGCTCATTTGGTAGAGCGCTGGACTGTCAATCCGGGGATCGTGAGTTCGAAACCCAGCCCGTCCACATCACTTGCGTGGGGATTGGTCATAAAATTATTCCAACGGCTATTCTCCCCCTACCTCTGATACAAGTAGGACAGTTGTCAGTAACTGGCATAGGTATGTGCACTGGTAAACCGCTTAGATCGGCTTAGCTTGCCCAGGAAAAGTGTGAGTAGGTTAACTGACCGCCGTGATGACTGAAATACTGCTTAAAACGGCGAAAAATCCAAACAAACAAACAAACATACTTTAATTCAATACGGAATTAAAACACATATAGCATGGGTTTTTATTTATTTTAATAGATACAAAAGAAGACCTGAAATAAACATATGACAATTATAAAGTAATATTTAAATAATGTAAATACATTATTAATTATAGTCAATTTAAATGCAATGCAACACAATACAATTACATGGACAGGTCAGGGAGGGAATACCTACCAGAGCACCAAATCTAATTATAAAATATACAAGTATACAACAATTACAACTTCTTCTCTTCACATCTGACTTTGGAATGAACACATAATTTTCACCTTCCACACACCATGCACTCACTCATCCATATCATATTCTTTTAAAACAAGATAATACTTGCTGGTCAATATTGGAAAAAGGATTAGTGCAAAACTGGTTTTTGGCTAAAGTTTAAAGCAGTGTTCTCACTGTAAAAGGTGTTATTGATAAATTAAGCTTTTGTGACTATATTAAAGTTGTATGTGGCACATTTTAAAATCTACAATAGTTAACCTGTGTTACATATTCCCCCTCCTTAAACAAGAAATGGCTCCTGTCATTTCATAATACTAAGTTATCATTTACAAAAATTCAGTATGTACAATAATATACAATAAAGAATTACATTTGGATACATCACTACTGATATCTGAAATGTAGCAGTAGGAGTACCAACATAAACAGTAATATCAGCCTTCAAGTAACAAATTATAAATATTTGTCACATGACCATGGCATATGCCAATAGTTTGGATCAGCAAAGGCAGGCCAAATAATGAAAATAATTGCATTATTTTGTATGTGAATTTGTCTTCATTAAGACAGCAAGAGATGTCTCTATGAAAGTGTCGCACACAAAACAATGACAAGCAAATTTAAGAGCAAAGATAAAACATCATTTTTATAGTTACAGTCATTGCACCAAATAAGTGTATGTACAAACTTGTTTAAAATTCAATAAAATTATCAAGAGACTGAACTTACCATAGTGAACAACAGCTGAAATATTATAATATTTCACACTCTTAACATTCATGTGTTATTATTAAATAAATATTTCCTGTTCACTAATCTGTTGACCAAATACCCATTGGCCATAGCGATTTGGTTCATGCCTTGTTCGTATGGAACGACGGATAGGTTCAGCACTTTTGTTTGATAGTGGACTTTCTATATCATGTGGAAGACTCTGTGAGTCTGATCGCTCATCTGAGTGCACTATTGGTAAATCAGGAGCCCCATGATTGACACTACTACTGCTGTTACTACTGTTATTCAACTGATGTGTACTATACAATTCAGTGTCAGAAGCAGAATCAGTAGAAGTTTCTTTATTTTGTGATTTTGAAGTGCAACGTCCTTGTTTAGGATGTTTCCGTAATTGTGGAATGATGTAGGGTTGAGATACATCAGTTTCCTCACCATCGGAATCAGGAACATCAGAAGATGTACTCATCACAACTTTGGATTTAACCTTCTTAGAAACTTTGGGGTCAACCTGCTTGGAATTGTGAGACTCTACCCTTGAAGGGATACTGTTAAATGGCAACAGCATGTTTCTGTGAAGGATACGGGTGGATCCTTTCCCCGTTTCCAACTTAACATGGTACACAGGAATATCATTATCAGGTACTTTAGTTACAAGATAAGGTTCTCTTGCCCATGTATCTGCAAGTTTATTTTTCCCTTTTAGACCAACATTTCTGACCAAGACTCTATCACCCACTTCTAAACTAGAATGTTTAACTTTCTGGTCATAAGCCTGCTTATTTCTATTCTTGGACTTATTGGCTTCATTGGATGCTGCCTCATAGGCAAACTTCATTCGTTCAGATAGAGATTTTGCATAGGTTGTTGCATTAGTTGTAGCACTAGTGGTATCAGTACTTATTCCAAGAAATGCATCTATTGACAGCCGAGGATGCCAACCAAACATAAGGAAGAGCGGAGAGAAACCAGTTGCATCATTTTTGGTAGCATTATAAGCATGTACTAGAGGAGCAACATAGCTTTTCCAGTCAGACTTTTGTTCAACTGGTAAGGTTCCTAACATTCTTATTAATGTCTGGTTAAATCTTTCTGCAGCACCATTACCCATTGGGTGATAAGGTGTAGTCTTAGATTTTTTTTATACCTGTCAATTTACAGAGTTCAGCAATGGTTTTGCCTACAAAATTTCTACCTTGATCACTATGAAGCTTTTCTGGAAATCCATAATGGACAAAGAAATTGTCATACAGTGCTTTAGCTGTTGTACTGGCTTTTTGGTTATGGCATGGAACTGCTTGTGCATAGCGAGTGAAATGGTCCACTATGACAAGAACATCTTCATAGCGACCTTTTGACTTTTCCAGAGATAGGAAATCAATACTGACCAATTCCATAGGTCTGGTTGTGAAAATTGGTACCAACTCTGCAGCTGGTTTAATAGGTGTCTTGAAACAAACACAACGATCACAATTTTCAATCATTTGGGTTACATTTTGTTCAAGACCAGGCCAATAGAAACGATTCCTTGCAAGCCAAAGACTTTTGTCCTTACCAGGATGACCTACATTGTTGTGGATACCTGCCAATGCAACATCACGGTGTGTTGTGGGGATTACAAGCTGATTGACCTTTTGATCATCAAGAACAGTAGTTCGATATAAAATTATATCTGCTAACTTGAACTTATTCCACTGTCTGAAGTATTTCTGAACTTCTTTGGGTTCTATACTCAAGTCATTCCCTCTTGGATGAAAACCACTGTTTAGCAACTCAATTACCCTAGACAACACAGGATCTTGTGATTGTTCCACACGCCAGTCCAGATTTTGGAAACCCTGAACATTCAAGTTCTCACCGGCCGAATGAGGACATGAACATGTTAACGTTTCTGAGAAAGGAACAAAGGTAGATGCCGAGTTGCAAATTGCAGTGACCACCTCATTAGACAGGAAGGATGACGAGAAAGACTGTCAGCATCAGTGTTGAGTTTACCAGACTTGTATGAAATAGTGAAATCAAAGGAAGATAAAGCGGCAATCCATCTTTGGCTGGTAGCATCAAGTTTTGCTTTTGTGAGAACATAGGTAAGAGGATTGTTGTCAGTAACAACTTCAAACTTGTGACCTTGCAAATAGTCAGTAAATTTGTCAGAAATAGCCCACTTCATGGCTAAAAATTCTCTCTTATGTAGCCTATAATCAATACAAAACCGCAGTGAACCATCCTTTTTCCTCACTAATACAACATTGGAAGAATAGGGACTGTCAGATTCACGGATAACATCTGCATCCAACATTTCTTTTATATGTTGACGGACTTCTTCATAAAGACCAGGTGGAATCCTTCTATATGGTTGTTTAAAGGGGTTTTCATTATCCAACACTATTTTGTGCTTAACTAGGTCTGTGTTTCCTAAGTCCAGTGAAGTTTTAGAAAAGACATGATGCCATTTGCCTAAGACTTGTCTTGCTCTCAAAAGCTGATCTGGAGTAAGTGAGGAACAATCAATCTGGATTCCTAGTTCTTCGAGAGGCAAGCATGGGTCGTCTGCATCACATTCAGTGTTAGATTTAATATGGGACACTAAATCATCTACAACCTTAACTCCTGAAAGTTGACAAAATTCTGATTTAGGTTTGATTGTGATTGGTTTAGCAGATATGTTACATACCTTAACTGAAACCCCAGCTTGAGATCTGTTTCCTACATGTACAACTCTTGGACATACAAGATAGTTATTCTTGTTGTTCAGGTTTTCTGTTACACCATCTACAATGGAATCATCAAGTTTTCTGCAAATGCCTTTAACCAATACAGTCTCATATGGTGGTATTACAATTGGCTTTTTGTTGATAGATTTAATGGGAAATTACTGACAAGTTCCACCCTCAAATGCTGTTTTCCATTCAGGAGGTAAATTAGAATCACTACTGCACTCAGCAAACAGTTGTTTGTAAATTCTAATTACATTAGAGCCAACAATGAAAGGCACAGATGAATTAAATTCATTATCTGGAAGAACTAATACTGGAACATTCAACTTACAATCTGGTAAAAATGGGAGTTCAAGAGAGCACTCAACAAATCCAGTATATTTAAGTTTTGAACCATTTGCAACAGAAATGTCCAAGCCCAAATTCTCAATATCTTTTATAGGAGGTCTGTCCTTTAAAGAATCAAGAGTAGATTGTGAAATGGTAGATACCTGTGATCCACTGTCTATCAAAGCAGTAATTGTTTGGTTTTGTACTATGATTTCACTAGTGTTACTTGGACCAACCATTTCAACATCAATATTAGTATGGCCTTTAGTGTCAATATGGGTTCCTGACTGGCCTTGTGGAACAGAAACCCCTAGAAGTTTAAAGGACCCCTTCCCCTACCTCTGGGTGGGGATGTATAGTTTGACAGTTTGTTTTGGTTTGCAGGATTTGGCTGACCTGCTGTTGATATGTCATTGAATTGGTTATATGTATTATATCTGCCCCGGTTATTGTAACCCCTATAGCTTTGCTGATTTCCTCAGAAACCACCCCTTAAACTGGGAGGTCTTGACCTTGAGTATGGTATTGAGTAATTGCTACCCAAAGGTGCATTATGGGAATCTAACTTAGCAAGAATCTGGTCAAACTTGGAGTCTAATTTAGAGTCAAATTGCTTACCTACCTGATCAATTTTTTTTTTCTAATTTCTTTTCTAAGTTTTGTAAATCATCATGAGTAACTACTGGAACATGATGTAGAGGTTTTGACTTACTGGGTGTAACAGTTTCAGAGGGGTTAATGTTGATTTGTTTTTCAACCATTCTGATTTCTCGTAAAAGATTATAAAAATTGTTAATACTGTCATATTTATGTCTTGTTTGAGCTTTCAACTGCTCTGAATGTAAAGACTGCCAGAATTTATGCCTCAACATATCATTTTTGGACTCTTTTCCTAAATAGCCATGATCAACTGCTGTTTGTAAAAGTGACTCAAGTCTACTACCATAGACAGACACTGGTTCATTTAGCAGTTGATGGCAGTTAAAAAATTCCTGCATAACCATTTCATTGGTCGAGATATCCCCAAATCTTGATTCAAATTTGTCAAGAATATTGACAATAGTTGCCTTTTCTCCCAGGGCTGGAAGTAGAGTTTTTGCAGTGCCACGTAAACTCCGACAAGCAGCGGACATGACCATCACATCTGATAATTCAGTGTTTTGTTTCAGACACTGAATTTCATATTTCCACTCTCTGTAAGTAACATCCCCCTTTTGTGGTGGGGTATCTCCAGAAAACAATGATATTTTGGGGATAAAAGTATGTGATTTATATACAGGGGAATGGTTACTGGAATGTGAAGTTCCCTTTCCTCATATTCACTATCAGCATCCAAATGTCTACATTCAAATTTTGGCGTGCTTATCAGTGGAGTTATTCTGTACTTGGATTTTATAATTTCTATCATTTCTTGTTCAGACATACTAATGTCAGTAATGAGTTTTTGGCCTTCTGCCATCATGAACAATTATCAAGAAAAACTATGTCAGCTTTATATAGAACAGTGTAACAAATACTTTAAAATTAAAGTTATTTACACAAGTTAAAATAGAATTTGCAAAACAATGTGGAAAAATTAACTCAAGAGCACAGACTTGCAAGGCGCACATGAACACGTGAGTGTCAAGGCCACCGAACACAAACCTCAGTGAGATGGGTCAATCCAGTCCTCGAACATCGGCAAACGTCCAATGACCAGGACAATAAGTCGAGCAATCATGGGCACTCTAAATACAATGGGCAACAATGCTCTTGAGCCAATACTTTGACAATAAAACTGAGGGATGTATTCCGTCTGTATACAATTTGAAATTTCTGGTACCCGGTCTAGGACCTCTATTTGACTTATGGGTCCTCAATAGATCCAATCGAAATCTTGGAGCACGTACAGAATTATTGCAATTAATGAGACGTATTTGTTGATTAATCAGTGCAATTCGCTGAGCTAATATTTTATCCTGCTCTTCAAACAGCCTGCTGTTTGTATGGCCATGTGATTGATTCCAACCTACAATAGTATATGGAGGGATTTCCAAAAATGTGTATGGTAAATTGTTTGCAGTGAACAGTGCCTGAAATTCTGAAATATAATTCAAGCAGTTGCTCACATCCACTTCCGAATTTGTATGTTTCCAATTGATAAATTTACCTGTTTTTCTAGTTAAATCACAAGTGCCAAGCCAGATAAGAAAATGAGAATGTGGTGGACATTTGTGAATATTTCTTACTGTAAAACTAAACTGCTGTGCGAAACCTGCGCCACTTTTACATCTAAATTCTATATCAAACTCACTGAAAAGATGTTTATGTTTTCTGAGGTAATTGCCTTTACTATCAGAAATCAAGACAAAGTGTTTTGTCAAATTACCTGAATTTAAAACTAACTGTTTAGACAAAAACTTTTCCAGTCTTCGCTCACTCATATGTTGCAAAATCTTTTAAACAATAAACAAACTGTTAAAATTCATGTAAAGAATTAAAATAATCACAACACATCTATTCCCACTCTTACAAAATACACACACTAACAAATTTAAACCATATTTATCTTATTTCAAAAATATTGCTCTGGTAGGGAAACAATAGTAACAAAATGTACATTCAATATTGAATTTGAATTATCACTTCTATTTTTTTTTAAATTCCTCATTAATTAAACAACAATTATTATAATTAAGGTTTTTACATAGAATAAAAGTTCATAAGTTCAGCACAAGCACAAATTAGGATAAGTCACACGCGCACACCCAACAGGAACAGTCTTGAGGTTAAAATAGGGTTAAAATAAGTCACGTTTAGTGTGATCATCCCATGTAGCTAAACTGCCTTGCTGAATCCAACAGTGTTTGTGATTCCCTCTGAAGTCAGTTTGAACTCAAAAACAAAACATCAAAATAAAATTGATGTTTGAGTAATAATTTGCTGTTTGTCTTTCTAATGGTTATCTGCTGGGCTCAGATATTTATTTAACTGAAATCACGGTGTCTCTTCTTTTTTTTTTTCTAGGCGACACTGGAGAATAAATAGATTCACAGTATCCAACAATAATGGATAGTGGATAGGTAACTCTGGCCTTTTAAAGCTGCATCATTTCATGCCCCACGTTGGGCGCCATTTGTAGCATGGGTTTTTATTTATTTTAATAGATACAAAAGAAGACCTGAAATAAACATATGACAATTATAAAGTAATATTTAAATAATGTAAATACATTATTAATTATAGTCAATTTAAATGCAATCCAACACAATACAATTACATGGACAGGTCAGGGAGGGAATACCTACCAGAGCACCAAATCTAATTATAAAATATACAAGTATACAACAATTACAACTTCTTCTCTTCACATCGGACTTTGGAATGAACACATAATTTTCACCTTCCACACACCATGCACTCACTCATCCATATCATATTCTTTTAAAACGAGATAATACTTGCTGGTAAATATTGGAAAAAGGATTAGTGCAAAACTGGTTTTTGGCTAAAGTTTAAAGCAGTGTTCTCACTGTAAAAGGTGTTATTGATAAATTAAGCTTTTGTGACTATATTAAAGTTGTATGTGGCACATTTTAAAATCTACAATAGTTAACCTGTGTTACATGTTTGTTATCGATACGCACATTTTATTCCTTATTTCACAACATAGCAACTGTATAACAATGTACGTTAAACAGTATATATCCTAATACTATTAACATGCTTTGGGTAAACAATCAAATGTGTTACACCTTGCAATATGTTTAAATATCCGTGTATTTTCACTAAGTATTGATTTTTTGTCAGCGATTCTTTCTTTGAATAATGTCAAATAAATAAACACAATTTTAACTTGAATTGTGGTATTAGTTTATTTAATGCAAAGTTGCGAGTTGTTTTTAATCATTGTTGCTCCAGTCAGAAACGATTCATTAAATATCTTCATACGCCATGACCTCTATCGCGTAAGTCATGTATATTTAAACAAATCTTCATTGATTATTTGACTCAATAATGCCACGATACAAACCCTAAAATATAACGTTTTATACCAAATCCCCAATCATTTTACACATTCGTAGTTGTAATACTTTTTATGATTTTTTCCATATAAAACGGTATATTAAATGACCAATAATTGTTAAACAACTAAGTATTTAAAGAAATACCATTAACATGTCCCATTCATTTCAGTGTGTAGGGTCTTATATGTTTATATTCATTAGACAAGTTATGAAACTTTATCCTCCCCTACTTAGCTTTACAACGCTAAAGTGCATTTCAACGGCCAACGTGTTCCTGGGAGCAGTGTGGCAGTGAAATATCCTTTGTAAAGAAAAGAACCCACGCATCCTCGAGACCGTTTGTGAAACGAAACGAACATTATTTGAAGGAATGTGTTATAGGCTTACCCGATGAACATGTCTATAAAACATTCGTTTAATCAGTCCGTTAGTTTTAGCGAAGCAGTTTTAAATGAAGCCGCATATATGTCCCTCACCCTGCCAGTATTTTTAACAAATCAAAATATTTGTAAAGCATTTGGTAGAGGCCTGTACGTTTGGTTAATTTGCACCAGGCGGTTTTAGGGAAGATCTCTGAAATGACCTGTTGACGACGGTCGACGACGGTCAGCCAATGACCACAAAAGTTCAGCCTTGAGCACTTTGAGTCAGGGTGAGGTAAAATTGTACATAAACATAAAATTGATATTTAGATTTTGTCATGTTAATATACTAGTATTAATGTCTTACATATGATTCAATGTATCATTTATGTTTTGATAACATGATTTAATTTTACATGTACAGCTAGGTTAATATACTCGCAATAATTTCCATTGATGTTTGATATTTCTAAATAAGCGTTGTATTGCATTGTATCTTCTATTAATAACATCATTCAAATCATTATCTTTTAATGTATATATAAACAATTTAGTATATTTGCTATTGTGTATGTATATTAATAATTATGTTCAAATTACAAATTAATATGCAACGCAATTTACGAAAGCTTAGCATATTTTCAAAGCTGTGAAAATTCACACAAATATATTCGATAAACAAAATACATATTCTCTGTGAATCGTAGAAAGGCTATATCAGTGTGGTTGTTATCTGTACACTGAACTGTTAGCTAACATCTATTCGTTATAATTTGATAATTTTCAAACACAAGTTATGCACAGTAAGAGAATATATCTTTGATCTTTAAGTGAGTGCATTTGCGTTTTAAAAGCCAAATAAAATGGGTGGATATAATAACATGCTTGTAAGAATTAAATGACAGGAGTATAAAAACATAGCCCTAGTTGGTAAAATAACGTTTAAACAGTTTTAGATTTTCTAATAATGTTTAGCATGAAATGTGTATCTCCCGCACCTTGCATTATATGTTAGCATGAAATAGTTATGTCAGGTTTTGATAAAACTAGCTATATATTGAAACATTGAAAGTATTACAGATTTGTTAAGATGTATATATATTAAAAGTATAGATAATGGGTCACGCAATAAACTCATTTGTTTTCCAACACGAATGCGCATAAAAATATTAACAGATTAATGGCAGCATTTTGTCCACTATTAGCGTATTATTCTGTGTACCGTTGAATTACAATTGAAAAACAGGAAATTATCTCTTTCATGTTACTTAAAGGTTTCATTTCGTTGGTCACGTGTTAACTTTAGGATCAATCGCATATATAAAATAGGCAAAACCCTGAGATGTATTATTTGTCAACGGTGAAACTGCTAAAGCAACATATAAAAATGAATAACACAGGCAACGTCACGCTGGCTACCAACTACGAAAAACAGATTTCCATTGTGGGAAACATATACATTTTCCTGTTAATGCCATTGGTTGCGTCGGCGATTTTCGGAAACGTGCTTATTTTTGTAGTGGTTGCGAGAAATAAAATTACTACAACAAGTTTTTTGTTTGGAATACTGGCAGGTGTTGATTTGTTTGTGACATGTGTTGGTCCGCTTCTGACAATTGTTTCAAGGTTCAGTTCTGAAGTGATTAGAGTTCTCAACGCGTCTGGGTTTGTTTTCATCTTTGTCGAATACGTAGGCCAGACATCTAATCAAATTTCCATGTGGACATTGGTTGTCATAACAATAGAGAGATTCTTGAGTATAACGATACCATTGAAGGTAAAGCAAGTGCTAACGGTCCGAGTGATAATACTTGTGGAGATCGTGACATCAATTGCAGTAGCAGTCATTCAATTAATGCGACACTTCATCGCAGTTGAAGCCAAACAGCGTGATGGTACCTGGTATATGTTTGCGAAAAGTCAAGATTGGGAGTATATGTTCTTGGTTTCTGACATGGTATGCTTTCTAGGTCTACCATTCTGTATCATTATAACAGCCAGTTTAGTGATTGGCATTAAACTTAGAACGTCATTTGGGCGGATACACGCACAGTCAGACAGATTTCGTTCTGTGACGATGAATCTCCTAATGGCCAACGTCATATTTCTACTAACAAACACTCCCTTTAAATTATTCAATTTTATATTGGCTAAACGTTATTTTTGGAACTTAAATGTGCTCCAGATTGTCACAATCAGGCGAATTATTGTATATCTGATGTACCTTAATCACGCCCTTAACTTTTACATGTATATACTCAGCGGACAGAAATTTCGAGAGGATGTGAAAAAAATATTCGCATGTTTGAAAACAAGAAAAATGTGATTATAATTATATTATTATTTGTTATATCTATTGGTGGAATTGCACATTTTTTGTTGTTGTTGATAATCATGGTAGTTGTTTGTAGCATCTAAACGGTTTTGAGATGTATGTAGATTTGTAATTCCAATTATTTAATTAAATATTAAGAAACATCAA
This sequence comes from Congeria kusceri, assembly GCA_027627225.1. Taxonomy (NCBI): domain Eukaryota; kingdom Metazoa; phylum Mollusca; class Bivalvia; order Myida; family Dreissenidae; genus Congeria; species Congeria kusceri. Next base: position 7,652,539 of record CM051035.1, read on the forward strand.
CAAAATAAGCTCAACAAAATTAACAGGGACTGTTGTTTCGCTTGTGAGAAAAATAATTTCACGTACATGCCTTGTTTAAATTAATTTGCTACATATTTTATTTTGGCTACGTGTTATGTAAGTATAAATAACAAAATAAAATACAAATATACATATCTAAGAAATATGTATCACATGTGCAGTATTTTGTTATAGATCTGATTTTTGTTCACTGAATGGGAATGCTTTATTGAACGATGTGTCGTGTATTTTCGTGTGTCGTTCACACGTTTATGTGTGTATATTTTAAATGCAATAGTATGTTGTACTGTCCTTTGGGTTGTTGTGATATTGTTCATTATGAATGTAATCTAGACCTATTTGTTGTACCGTTTCGTTACTTATCAATAATTCCTGTACCGGAAACAATGTGTGTTGTGCTTATTCTAAATGAACTAACGTATTGTCATTTGTGTTGCGTTTATTTATATTTTCAAATTAAGAAATAATTGTCGATGTATCGTTGTGTATCGGCCAATAAACAACGATTTGGAGTTCTGATGCATAGGAATCAAAGCACGGGGGCGTTAGCCCGAGTGGATTAATAACTACACATCAGAACGACGAAGAGTTGTTTTTTTTTGTACGATAGACAACGATAATGCGAACATTATTTCGATTGAAACCTGATTTGACAAATCGTTTTGCAATTGTAATGATAACTATGTTTTACAATGCTCCGCTCAGAATCGGGGCTACTTTTTGCATTGTTTATTGGATACTTTAACAACGATAATTTTGTTCTTTGTCTATAGCAAAATTAGCGAGTATCATGTTAGGATAGTTAAAGAAACACGACAGAGCTTTCAATGACGATTTTACAACTGCACCCTACGCATAGGCTGATTAGGAAAGGAGCTGAAGCGACCTACGTCCCCTCTAAAATACTAAATTTCGGCTTTTAAGACTCAAAATATATTAAAACAAGTGCATTTCGTTAAGATTGAAGTGTTTTTCAATAAATTTATTGTCCAAACCTACCCGATTCTTCGTTATTTGCGATTAAGTGTTCCTATCGGTCAATATGGCACCGTTCGGTATCTATCCAAACATGTCGAGGATTCACAAGCAGTTTGTTGGCAGAATGTTTCAATTACAGAATATTTTGGCCGCCCCATGCTCTAATTTAAAAAGACCTGTATTAGTACCTGCTACGGAAGCTAAAAGATCACACAGGCATTGTGCGTTTTCTTTGTGGTGTAGCTGTCGTACCCAATTGTAAGCATTTTATATAAAGCAGTCACATCACATTCAGGACACATACCTCTATAAATGCGATGGTTTTCTAGTAAAATTTGCCTTTTTCAGCACATACGCGACGGAAAAGGGGCGAAATATAGTTCAGAAAATATTAAATAAAATACTGCAAAAAAAATAACTACTTCTTCAAGTGAACTTGGCTTATTTTAAATATATTAATGTAATGCAAGTTGATTAGCTTTTCACAGAGTGTTTGATTTTATCATTTGGCAAATAAACCAATTTGGCAGTGACGAAATAAGAAAGTAGTTTATTTACTCATAATACCTTGCGTGAACGTCCACAAGTCTGTTTTTGACAAAATGCAACGGTATCGATTATCAGTTAATTCACATTTAGTTTATATATTATTATATTAGAGAATGATTAGATATATGTTCAACCTGGCTGGTTGATTATTCTGTATAAATGTACACATTTATTACACGTGTTACAAAATAAAGGTAATGCCACAAATGCAAAGTAAAAATACTGCATTAGATTCTTGTGTCAATGAAAGCAAATTGTTTGTGTTTTAAAACATCTGTATTTTATGATAAGAATCATAACCTAGCAGCTGTAAAGCTGAATTACAAATATATGATGTCAACAGCTGAAAAACTAACCCCGCTTGTTTTCTTTAATGCATCTTTCAACTGTCTTCTACAGGTAACTATAATTTAGCTTTCTCAACTCTTAAATATTGCAATAAGGTAACAGTGATTAGGAATTCGTCACATTCTAATGTATAAAAAATTGCATAATTAAGACATCAGTATGGACTAATTAAAATGTGGATACATAACCATATAGCTAATAGCTCACGGAATAAGCGTATATGTTTGATTTGATTTTTCAAACATGTGCACTTTAATTTTAACGGGGGTTAATGGTAGCAATATATTCACTAATACGGTAATAAATCATCTTTGTCATTCTACTCATATTTCAGTCCTTTAGCCGAGTTTAATAACAACTTGATTGAGTAGTGAGATGCATAAGAAAAAAGCTGCTAAGAAAAGCTGCATCATAAACATATATAGAGTACATTAGGTCAGTGTTGAATACAGAAGTTTATTTAGCGAGAAGTAGAAAACCTGAACTACGAGCCTTGGCGAGTGGTTCACGTTTTCGTGCCGAGCAAATAAACTTATCTGTATTCAATACGTATTAAGTATTCTATTTATCCCATCATTTTCTGTCTTTATTTTGAAAATAAAAGAAAGAAAACGCAGTAAATAGACTATTACGAAAAACATATTTAACAACAGCGTTGTTGATGTGTTAACTATTAATAGGCGCAGGTTAGTCAGCGATCGCGAGTGTATTCTATGGAATGTTGCCTATCGAATATGCGATATTAACAGGGGATTTTCCCAAGGTCATGTTACACGGCCTATAAACACTGACATAAAGATTAAAAATGAAAATTGAGCAAATGCAACTTCCTAGTAGGGAGCTCAGAACTGGAAATTAGTCAACAACGCAAACAAAGTAAAGAGGTATGTCTGGATTTTTCCACATTGGCTTATTTTTCCATTCAACTCCGAAAAGAAATGAGGCCATTTGTTTACAGGCCGTGGTGGGAATTTCTTATCAACTAACCGATGCAATGTTACGATTTATTTATTCGGGACTACTGGCGGGAAATTTTCACAACATTTGATTGGATGTTGAGAAAGGTCAAAAGTTGGGTTAAACAGCTTCGCCGAAACAAACTTCTACTTATTTCTTAGTTTAGTTCTAATACATTATGTCTTTTAAATTACATGTATAACCGACAAATCGCTACAATGTCAAGGGGAAGGGCTACAGTGGTTGTTTTACTCTAAACTTTTTCTATTAAGTGCCTTTTTAGACATATTTGTAAATATTTTAGTGTAATTAAGTAAAGCAGTTAAAATCCGTTTTTTTCGTACTAACGACAGCAATTTCAAATCATTGTTGCTTAAACTAAGACCAAGTTTACAACAATGAATTGACAAACATTTAAATTGATAAAATTGATTGGATTTCTGCTGGACAATAAAAATCCTCATATACAGTCATCATTATTTGATTAATCAGTCACTTTTGGCTCTGATTAATCAACTAATTTTTGTGCCCCCACTTTAGAGGGGGGGGGGCATATAGAGTTGCCCTTGTCCGTCCGTTCGTCCATCTGTCCGTCCGTCCGTCGGACTTTTGTGTCACGCATAACTCAAAAAGTATAACTGCTAGAGTAATGAAACTTTATAAGCATATTTATCGGCATCGGGGCTTGTGCACCTGGGTATTTTGGTGGATTTTTTCCGACATCAGCGGAGTTATGGGCCTTTTTTAGCAAAAAATGACATTTTTATGCCCCCACTTTAGAGGGAGGGGGCATATAGATTTGCCCTTGTCCGTCCTTCCGTCCTTCCGTCTGTCCGCACTAACGGGAGAGTAGTTAAGTGGTTTATGTTTACGGACAATTTAGTTGAAAATAGTTTATTAGGGTTAGGGTTAGTCTTTTATGTGGCTTCAAAATGCTTTTAGGCGGTTATTTTAAGACATTTAACTATTTTTTTTCATAAGGGAGCCACTTAAGTATCATCTCGTAAGGACTTGTGTATCGTGCGTAACTCAAATAGTATAACGGCTATAGTGATGAAACTTTATAAGCATATTCATCTGCATCGGGGCTTGTGCACCTGGGTATTTTGGTGATTTTTTGTCCAACGTAAGCGGAGTTATGGCCCTTTTTAATAAAAAATACATTTTTGGACATGTGTCGCGCGTATCTCAAAAAGTATTACTGGTAGAGTGATGAAACTCTAAAAACTTATTAATCAGCATGTGACCTTGTGCACCTGGGTGTTTTGGTGCATTTTTTCCGACATCAGCTGAGTTATGGCCATTTTTTAGCATACAAATGACATTTTTGGACTTGTGTCGCGCGTAACTGAAAAAGTATTACTACTGGAGTGATGAAACTTATTAATCAGCATGTGACCTTGTGCACCTGGGTATTTTGGTGCAGTTTTTTCGGACATCAGCGGAGTTATGGTCCTTTTTTAAAGCAAAAAATGACATCTGCGGAGTTATAGCCCCCTTTTTAGCAAAAAAATGATATTTTTGGACTTATGTCACGTGTAACTCAAAAAGTATTATTGCTAGAGTGATGGAACTTTATAAACATATTAATCAGTATGTGAACTTGTGCACCTGGGTATTTTGGTGCAGTTTTTTCGGACATCATATGAGTTATGGCCCTTTTTTTTAGCAAAAATGACATTTTGGACTTGTGTCACACAGAACTCAAAAATTATTACTGCTAGAGTGATAAAACTTTACATACATATTAATCAGCATGTGAACTTGTGCACCTGGGTATTTTGGTGTAGTTTGTTCCGCCATCAGTGGAGTTATGACCCTTTGTTTAGCAAAAAATGACACTTTTGGATTTGTGTCGCGTGTAACTCAAAAAGTATATCTGCAAGACTAATGAAACTTTATAAACATATTTATCAGCATGTGAACTTGTGCACCTGTGTATTTTGGTGTCTTTTTTCCCGACATCAGCAGAGTTTTTTGACAACCAGCGGAATGTGGGGGCATCCGCGTACTATGGACACATGTCTAGTTGGACTTGCGTCGCGTGTAACTCAAAAAGTATTATTGCTAGAGTGTTGAAACTGTACAAACATATTAATCAGCATGTGAACTTGTGCACCAGGGTATTTTGGTGCATGTTTTTCAGACATCAGCGGAGTTATGGCCCTTTTTAGCAAACAATGACATTTTTGAACTTGCGTCGCACGTAACTGAGAAAGTATTACTGCCCGAGTGATGAAACTTTATATACGTATTAATCAACATGTGAACTTGTGCACCTGGGTATTTTGGTGCATTTTTTCCGCCATCAGTGGAGTTATGGCTATTTTTTAGCAAAAAAAATGACATTTTTGGGTTTGTGTCGCGTGTTACTAAACAATTATAACTGGTATACTGATGAAACTTCATAAACATATTCATCAGCATGTGAAGGTTCACATGCTGATGAATATGTTTATGAGTTTCATCAGTCTACCAGTTATACCACGTGCACCTGGGTAGTTTGGTGCATTTTACCCGAAATCAGCAGAGTTTTGTGACAACCAGCGGAGTGTGGGGGCATCCGTGTCCTACGGACATATATCTAGTTAAGGACTGATTCCAATCACCACAAACAGGTGTTATTATTGCTATTGAACAAGAAGAATTATTACCATTAAGTCAAGTTACATTTTGTTGTTGTTTGTGAGAAGATAATATAAGATACCATTAGGATGAATTGTACGTGTATGTTTGAGCTATATTAAAAAGGAAATCAATTTTATATTTGGCAAGTCAGTTTAGAGAATATTTTTTATCTTATTGATATGAATGGAAATAATTGGTGGTGTATTATAATGACAATTGTTTCCATTTATAAATAAGTTTATATGTCTTCATTGATATACCTCACACTCATAAAGTGCAAACAACAATGCGAGTATATTTACTAAGATTTACATGTAAAATAAACGCATGTTATCAACACTTTAATGGGACAATGAAACACATAAATACTAGTTTATTTACCTAAAATCTCTAAATTGCAATTTTAAGCTGAATGTACAATGTTAGCTCACATGAGCGCGAAGTGCGTATCGCTGAACTTGTGTGGTCAGCGGCTGTCCGTCGTCGACAGTCGTCAACAGTTTATTTCATCAATCGTCTTTGAAACAGCCTGGTGCATATTAATCAAAAATGTTCCTTTTAAACCGCCAGGTGCAAACTGACTAAAACATGTTCATTGTATATATAGACCGCTACCAAATGGTTTATTATTATTATTTAGATTCTTTTGCAAAACATGGCGGCCAGCGGGAATGGGACTTATGTGTGATATGTACTATATGATGCTAAAATCTTGAAATCTTGACAACAAGAAGGGAGTTAGCTGATAGTTGTATTAACTTCATTTCATTATTTCTCAGAAAGTTGCAATTCTGTTGCTCTGGTGAACATTAAACCATTTGGTAATGAAATTTAAATTAACGTACTCTTTTATTACTATTTAATTTGAATTGCAATACAATGAGGTTAAATTTAATTTAAAAGTGCGTATTTTTATTAATTCTGGGCAAAGAGTGAGGTTCATGCCTTTAAACCGTATGAAAACCACAATACTTTGCCTTGACCGTTCCAAGGCGGTGACCCCAGTTTAAATCATTTTTATGTTTTGTGTTGTGTTGTGCGTATTGTTCTTTATTGTATAGGCAATTGGTCACTTGCCCCAAGTAAATGACCAGCGGATGTTGATAAGGCTTTTCTCCTGGTGATGTCTCTGGAGTTTCATTACTCTTATATTTATTTAAAAATTATTCTGAAATTAACCAACTTATAAAAAAATATCACTAAAACAAATTCCATCAAATTTGCTAAATTCATTAAAACATGGTCGCTAGGGTGCGTCGCTTCTTTTCTAAATATAGGATATGTCACTGCTACACTGCTAACAATCAGGTGAGCGACCATATGCCACATCTACACTGCTAACAATCAGGTGAGCGACCATATGCCACATCTACACTGCTAACAATCAGGTGAGCGACCATGTGCCACTTTTTTCACAGGAAGTGAGCGACCATGTGCCACTTTTGCAGAGGATAAAGTTCAATACCGGGTCTTTTTTATGAATATGAACAAAGAAAACCCTACATCCTGAAATTAATGTACTATGTTACTGATGTATATCTTTAAAACCTTCGATGGTTTATAATGCTGAATGCTAAACGAGTCGGAAGTTGTTCCCAATTCCGCAATTTTGTAAACAAACATTTGTGTGATTTGAAGTGGTAGTGTGGGTGTAAAATGTGGTCAATATTACACCCCTGCATTTAAGTTCTTCCCCCTGCCAACAGACTTATAAAGGACGATACGAGAACTTGCATCACGTGACATCCTTTTTTTCTGGAGGCAACGAATCACCTTAATCAATACATTTTACATATGTCGGGAAGTAATTGGCATGTTAAAAGGTATGCTGTTTTGTCTGTTTAAATTGCATAGTTTGTATAAAACACTTTTGTAACAACTACCAAATGCAAATTGTCCTATTTATAATATTATTGCAACTGTTGTATGCATAAGATTAAAATAGTAGCAGCAGATTTTGACGCAAAAATCGTGTACATATGTTAGCTCGACTATTCGAAGAATACTTGAACTTTCCTACTCGCCCCGGCGTAGGAGTCCGTTTTGGTTCCTTAATCCTATAATTTCAAAACATCAAAGGTTGTTCACTTAAAACTAACAGTGTAATGTGTCATCAACTTCAGCATCAAGGGTATCAATCTTCATTACTCCGTTATGTAATTCCACCACGTTACGCCATTTGTGAATTTATTTATATTTTCCTTTTTATCTTACATTTTCCTTTTCCCTTTAAAGTGTTTGTTCAACGTCAGCATCATGTGGGTGCAATAATTGCTATAAGTCAGTACTGTATTTTGACAGGCGTATGCACTCTCCTTACTTTGATTTTCATATTAAAGTAAAGGTTCGAAAGTCCCTTAACTACAAAACTACATTAGGTTTTCACTTGAAAGTGTGAATATAACATTGTCATCCACTTCCTTAGAAGGTACTATTATTCCCATACCTCAGTTTAGTTTTGATTATCAATAATTAATACCCTTTTTTCAATATAGAATTTCAAATAAAATGTACGTATTAAATGCCCTATAACTGCAAAACAAAAAATGGCATTTACTTGCAAATTGAAATTTTACAATTTCATTGAAATCTACATTGCATACAACAATGTTTATTACTGTTATATTTTTACTAACTACACTACAAACGTACCAGTTGACTTTATATTCCTATGTCTAGTTAGCTTTTGGTAGAGATTAAACTAGACATCACCGTGGTATATCTTTATTTTTACTACCTCTGTTTATTTACAAGACAAGTCAATATATTATATATATATATATATATATATATATATGTACTGAATGTGTTTCTATATTCCATCCACGTTCAAACAATGCAACAACTGTTACACATCCGATAGTCGAGAGTGCGGTTCTCTGACAGCTCTTGGTTTGGAATAGAAACCAACATTTACTATTGGTGGTCTTAAGATAACATTACAAAAAAGCTTTTCCTTTCAGATGTTTTTTTTTCTGTTCAATGTATATTTTATACTCAATTGTCTCCCTGTTCTCGGATTATTTCCTCGGCCGGCCACGCTGTCAACGTTTGGATTTAACATCAGATGCCGCTAAAGGATAAACACGTGTCATGTCCAATTTAGTGTGTTTTGCAAATTCGTTGTTGATACCATTAGAAATCACAACGTGTGTAAGTCAATAGTGATCAATGGTGCAAACCTAGGTGATATTGGTATTACTGTTTTAATGTGCGTACTTAAGGGTAATTAAGAGCGCATGTAAAAGCTTATTCTTGTAGACGTAACAAGGAAATATAATATTTATGTAAACTCAGAACTTTCCGTAGGGACCAGATTCTGTTACCTTTAGTTTTACTAAATAGAAAAAAAACAAGCACAAAACCATGACAACATCTTATTTATTTTAAAATAAAAAGACATATATAAGGGACGATAAAGACAAGCATATAACAAATTCGTTAATATAGCATTCACATCGAGGACATGATGGGGAACATGTTCCAACAATAAAAGCGCTTCTACCAATTGTATCAACAACAACACACACTGCGGCGATGGAGACAACAAAACAACAATAACAACAAAACGACTTGATACTTTTTTATATTATTTTTTTTCATGCTTACGAATAATCCTTTGAAGTCCTCTCGAAATTTATGTCCAATTAGTATATACACGTACACGTTTAGGGCGTGATTAAGGTACATTAGATATATCTACTTACATACATCATCTGGTTTCATATTTTCAAGTACTACTGGTTTTCTGAGCGTGATGTTATACGTTTCTTTCAAATGTATATCAATATAAGCCAGTTACAACGTACATGATTGTATTATGTATTGTATTTCCATGAGCAACACGCACACACTGTTTTAGTGGTACATGTAAGAATACGGTATTGTTAATATGCATTTAACACGATCGAAATATTTCTTGATATGCTGTAGCAAATATTTGATTGGTTAAATAAGACACGATCCAAGTAAACGATGGGTGCAAATGAGCAAAGACGGATATAAACACGTGTACATCTTCTTTGTACGAGTCATCATATTCAAGCACGATAATTGTCGCGTACGGCGCCCAGCAAATGATAAACACCACGTAGATAGTGATAAACGACTTTGCCACAATTATGTAAGACGAATTTACAGGTACACGGATGTTATTTGATCCTGGAACTACACGGGTTCGTGAACGTACAAAGTAGAACACACGAACGAATAATACACCGGTGATAACAGCCGGTATCCATATCATAACTCCAGCAAACACAATCGTGTAAGGATATGTAGCCATTCTGTCCCAAATACACATGTGTCCCTTTTTGTCAAAGCCGAGGTCACCAACACCAAATATGTTTAGAATGCGCAAAATTACGTTTTGAGAATATCATCCTGTATCATAGGGCGCAGATGTACACGTATCTGTTGATGCTCATCACCATAATTGTTGTTAATGACGACATGCACGAGATAGTATAAAGAGAGGCCACAATTTGACAAAGCCCAGGTATGCTGTCGATGTACTGTTCACCTTCCACTTTAGCTGCAATGGAAATATATAATAAAGACTATTAAACGGTCAACTTTCAAAATGTTTTATATGAACTTGTAAACATTCATATTTATAAATGGTTTGCTGAATAATTTGGGTTATCGTTTTAAATTCCCAAATTTTTAAATTGACCGGTCCAAGGCAGACACCAGTTTAACTTGTATTTGTGTTTTGATTAAGTTAAGTGGTTTTGGTATGGAACTGCTTTGAATGGGCAATCTCATTATCCAATCAAATACGGCGATTTTAAAGGCGGAGTTTATACCTTTCTAAAAGTGTTTGACAAGAAATACTAACGCTTGTCAGGGAAAGTGAACAGGCATTTAAAAACATTTTGTTATTGTATTTACCATTAAATTTTATCCGGGTACTTCCCGAATCTATTTCACAAACTGACAATGAACAATATTGAAACGAATAATGTAACATAGGGCCTCATTTAAAAACACAATTTGACGTCGTTGAACGTAACTTTGTTCTCATAAACATTATGCAGTTGAACGCGTGGCCATTACACGCACGTTTATTACGACCTTGTGCGCTTTTGTAACCAAACACGCTTTTTACATGGAGATCGATACATGACCGTATTTTATGATGATTAAGGACCGTGTACATAAGTATTTAATAACAAAGGTGTTTTTTTCGGCTTTTAGTGTCCGCATGTAGTATAACTGATAATGATTGATGTTAGTTTTTTTTCGCATTCGAAAACAATGTATAAAATATAAAAGTTGTTGAAACAACTAGCGATCATGACAGAATTTCAAGGCGAAACAAGTAGGGTTTGAAACGATTTGAATATCATGTATAATTGAAAATTAATTTAATAAATAAAAAATGCCTCCAAAGGTCAACACCTTTTTATTCAATTAGAACAACCCGGTAATTGCGATTTTTGTTAAATAAATAAATTGGGTTCGAGCGATGCGGCCGATTTCGGGTAGGTGGGGTCAAGCGTTGCGGCCTATTTCAGATAAATGGGGTCAATCGTTTCGGCCGATTTCAGAGAGGTGGGGGTCAAAAGGAGCGGCCGATTTAGGAGAGGGGTCATAAGGGGGGGCTGATTAGAATCAAATCGGGTGGGGGTTAGAACCGATTTTTTTCACGCGGGGGTGGGGGGTTCTGGGATGCCGACATGCCTTTAAGAAATCCTGCGGGAAACCCTGTAACATATATTTTTAGCATCCAATTATGCATATTTACACTTCCGCAGCCGTTTTAAACATCCCTATAAAATGATGGGTGAGACAAAAATTTCCTTAACTTATAATCACTTTAAGGAAACATTATATTTAGAAATCGTAGTCCATGAAATAAAAAGCCTTGTTTTAATAATTTCTTACTTAGAGAATGGTTAACTTTGTTGAAATCATTTGCTCATGAACAGGCTCATGCATAACGAACTAACTGGGAAATATAATACCATCTTAGAAAGGGGAATTAACAATATCGAAATTGAAATTGCCACGTTTGTCATCTAGATAGGCTAATTTGCCCTTATTTGTTATTAATAGTTAAACGTAAATCTAGAAATGCGGTATCAGTGTTCGAAGAACACGATCCATTTTTTGTAAGTTCTTTGAGATAATCGACCGGTCAATAAGTCAACCCTACTTATGTGTCGTATAGAGCGGCAATTTCACATCCCCTCTCCGATCTCTAAGGTTAATATCCTATGTACAAATCGCATTCGTCCGGCTATGAGCGAAATCATTGATATCGGCTTTGAACAAATAATAATAATAATTGGTCGTGTAAATTTATTTTAATGGAGACAGTCATATGACAAACGTCAAGTTTTGTTCTACATTGTAGAACCTGCCTTCAGCAAATTGTAGACTTGCAGGATTAGACGAATGCCATTTAAGACTAGACCATGAACGAATCAGTCGTGTGACAGTTTTGGTGATGTTGGTTTGTAGTTTTTTAGCTCGACTATTCACCAAAAGTTCGAGCTATACTACTCACCCGTTCGTCGACGTCAGCGTCGCCATCGCCGTCGGCGTAAAGCTCTGGTTAAGGTTTGCGTGCAACAAGTCCATATCACTGTAACTACTACAGATATTCCGTTGAAACGTATCACATGTCTTTGGGGTCATTATGTGAGGTCACTGACCAAGGCCCATAACTCTGACCGGCAATTTAGCAGAAGTATGCCCTTTTTTTTGTACTTCATGTTTAAGTTGCGTGCAACAACTGCGTATCTATTTATCTACTACAGATATTCAATTGAAACTGGCCTTCATGGTCACAATATAAGGTCTCTGGCCAAGATCCATAACTGTGACTAGCATTTTAGCATAATTATGCCCCTTTTTGTAATTTAAAAGTCAGGTTAAGGTTTGCGTGCAGAGTAAATTCCGGTTAAACTTTGCGTGCAACACGTACATATCTCGTTAACTACTACAGATTGTCAAATCAAACTTTACACATGTCTTTGTGGTCATTATGTTAGGTCACTGACCAAGGCCCATAACTCTGACTTGCAATTTAGCAGAATTATGCCCCAAGTTGTACTTAGAAAATTAAGGTTAAAAATTGTGTGCAACACCTCCATATCTCTATAACTACTACAGATATTCAATTGAAAATTCACACATGTCTTCAAAGTCATTGTAAAAGGTCACTGACCAAGGCCCATAACTCTAACCTGAAATTTAGCAGAATCATGCCCCATTTTGTACTTAGAAAATTCAGGTAAATGTTTGTGTGCAACAAGTATATACCTCTGTAACTACTACAGATGTTCTGAGATTCTATTGAAACGTCACACATGTCTTCGGGGTCATTATGTAAAGTCACTGACAAGGCCTATTACTCTAACCTGCAGTTTAGCAGAATTATGCCCCGCCATTCGAAGAATGGTAAAGGGGCAGTAAATGTTACCCCTGTCCGTGCGTGCGTGCGTCCGTCCGTCCATTCCGTGACCGGTCAATAACTCTGTCATTTCTGGATGGATCTTGAAATAACGCACAAGATCCATGTCTGTATGTCCAAGGTCAAGGTCACACTTGGAGGTCAAATGTCGAAAATGGGGTCTGTTTTTCGTGTCCGGCCAATAACTCTGTCATTTCTGGATGGATTTTGAAATTACTTGGTAGAAATGTTCACCATGATGAGATGATGTTTCGCACCCAAGATCCAAGTCCGTACCTCTAAGGTCAATGTCACACTTGGAGGTCAAATGTCAAAAATGGGGTCTGTTTTTCGTGTCCGGGAGCTCTGTCATTTCTGGATGGATTTTGAAATTACTTGGTAGAAATGTTCACCATCATGAGATGATGTGTCGTGCGCAAGACCCAGGTCTGTACCTCCAAGGTCAATGTCACACTTGGAGGACAAACATCAAAAATGGGGTCTGTTTTTCGTGTCCGGTCAATAACTCTGTCATTTCTGGATGAATTTTGACATTACTTGGTAGAAATGTTCACCATCATGAGACAATGTGTCGCGCAAGACCCAGGTCCATACCTCCAAGGTCATGGTCACACTTGGAGGTCAAAAGTCAAAAATGGGGTCTGTTTTTTGTGTCCGATCAATAACTGTGTCATTTCTGGGTGGATTGTGAAATTACTTCGCAGAAATGTTCACCATCACGAAACAATGTGTCGCACGCAAGGCCCCGGTCCGTAGCTCCAAGGTCAAGGTCACACTCTACGAATAGTTTCCACCCATTGTTCTGCATGCACTTGTATTTCACCTGGACTAAATACACTCACTTGTGATGAACATTACATTTTAACTGCTAATACCTTTCTGTGACCGTCCCAATCAGCGGAGGAATTCGTGTCCTACGACATTTCTAGGTGTACTGAAAATTCAGGTTAAGGTTTGCGAGCAAGTAAATATCTCTGTAAATACTACAGATATTCAGCTGAAACTTCACCAATGTCTTCAGGATCATAATATAAGGTCACTGGCCATTGCCCATAACTTATGCTCTTTTTTGTACTTGGAAATATTCAGGTTAAAGTTTGTGTGCAAGTACATATCTCTGTAACTACTACATATATTCAATTGAAATTTCACATACGTTGTCATGGTCATTATGTAAGGTCACTGACATAATGTATCAAAGGGGAGTGAATAGTCGAGCGCGCTGTCCTGAGGGACCTCTTGTTTAATACTTGCAGTTGAACGGTTGCCCGATGTGCCGATCTTGTAAAATTGCATTAAGACAATGTGATCACGCATGCTGGTAAGTTGCAATCGTTATATTTCTGGATATAGTGACTATAATTTTTACCATTAGCTACCTAATGGCACCGTATTTGCCGAAAATCGATCATCGCGGCACTTACCAGAATGATGTATCGATCATCGCGGCACTTACCAGTATGATATGTCGATCATCGCGGCACTTACCAGTATGATGTATCGATCATCGCGGCACTTACCAGTATGATGTATCGATCATCGCGGCACTTACCAGTATGATGTTTAATTACACCGTCTTTGCTTATCACTGGATTACATTACCATTCTTATAAATATCAGTTCAATAGTTGTTGTTGTTGTTGTTTAAGTTTTGGGGGTTATAGGCTGAATAATCTGAGGACTTCAGTTCAAAAGTATTTTTTATTCTGAAGCTTTAAAATTAACTCTACAACTGGTATGTTTGAGCGCCTTTGATATATGTCATGTGACATTTGTGCAAACTTTTATTGTTTACATGTTTGCTACATGTCTTTTATGGACACAGTCGTAATCGCTAATACACATGTTTATGTCACTATCGCGTCTTAAACGGGATGCGGGATTTCGACAAGCATGCGTACTTCCAGTTTTCTTAATATTGTATAACATTCTTCTTTGAACAAAACATTTCTTCACTAAGAATAGAATTGTATTTCAAAATTAAGCGAACTGACCAGACAAAAGGGGCAAATATGGTTTAGATATTTGAGCATAATCGTTCTGCATCATCTGGTATAATCGCCATCATTACGCAAATATGTAACAAATGCAGGACATGCCACGATCCCATGGGACACTGGCTTCATCCGGATTATTTTGGTTACCAAGTCCATTGATCTCATGCATTTACTAGCAATTTGAATATCACTACAGTTTGCGCAAATGGCAAGAGTCACCCAGTAGACATTGATAAGAGAAACATTTCTCCCATTGCCTCCGATTAGCGAAGCCTAGATTTAATAGGTCCAACGCAATAATGTTCGTGCATATATACAATCGCCTTAAAAAACAAACATGGGAAGTCTGTTGACAGCTAATGACTAATAATTATTGTGTACACTGTTGTTATCAACTGCTATGACTGTGTTGTTGTTATTATAGAAGTGTGTCATGTGGCTCGATGTTTTTGTGAAGTTTGTTAACACACTGAAAACGAGAGTACTCAAGCCCATCATGAATCATGACCGAAATCGCATGAAGTGTTTGGCTGTTATGACTATTGTGTACACAGTAATTATCTTAATTATTTGGTACGTATAATATATATTATTACCTTAGGTTGCACTAATTGTAATTAATATTGCTTGTCAATTCGCCCTTCATTTACAGAAACAATCCAATACACACATGCGATATATCTCGAAAACAAGTTCGGTCATCCCATAGGTTTTTTTTCCAATGTATTAAGCATAACAGTATGTATACAATATGGAAAATATATATTTTTTAGTAAAAAATGTATAAATTGAAAACGTGTGTACACATATTTCGCGTAACACTTAACGAACATTCAGTTTGGGCAAATAATATTATATGTATGTATATAGAACACGTATTGTATTTCTACAGTAAGCCATTACAACCAATTAAATGCTTTCATTTATGACTAATCATGCTTTTATATTGGGCAATCCCACACTTTTGCTGAAATAAGTAGAACAAAATATTTACTCAAATATATTTACGGGTAGACCATTTATATGCATTCTGTCACAAAATTTAAATCGGTGACACCCATTTTATCATTTCATTGTATTAGACAAAGGCAGATCTGCCAAATATGTGAAAATGGACAAAATTTATGAAAGGACAAAAATATATAAATCGTCTTTAACGGACAGGAATTATTTAAATAATAAATATATAAAATAAAGTAAAGGTCATTAGTCATTTATGGGCTTCATCGATGTGATAGTGCTAACGCTTTATCGATGACTAATGATTGGTTGGGAAAACATGCCACGTGCATATATACATTATATAATATATAATTGTGCTTTTGAAAATCAGCGGATTTTCCGTTAATGCATTTGAATATGAATATAATATAATGATGGGATACCACATTGCATATGACATAACTTCTGTCCATCTAATATAAACTAGCTTAAGGATTTAACATAACAAAATTGATTTGTGTGCCCCCGAAGGAGGACATATAGTAGTCGCACCGTCCGTCCGTGGATGTGTGTGTGGTGGTGTAGGTGGGTGAGTGGTTATGTGTGTGTATGGGGGGGGGCCGTCCGTCCAGAGTTCGTTTCCACTCTGTAACTTGTTAATACCTGGATGGATTTTAATATAACTTAAGATAATTATTCCCCATGACCAGACGATGTGTCGCACTGTCCGCCCGTGGGTGGGTGAGTGGTGGTGTGGGTGGGTGAGTGGTTGTGTGTGGGGGGGGTCCGTCCGTCCGGAATTCGTTTCCACTCTGTAACTGTTTAATGCCTGGATGGATTTTAATATAACTTAATATAATTATTCCCCATGACCAGACGATGTGTCGCACTGTCCGCCCATTGGTGGGTGAGTGGTGGTGTGGGTGGGTGAGTGGTTGTGTGTGTGTGTGGGTGGGTCCGTCCGTCCGGATTTCGTTTCCACTCTGTAACTGTTTAATGCCTGGATGGATTTTAATATAACTGAATATAATTATTCCCCATGACGAACCGTTATTTCCAACAAATTTCTAAGTCAGTTGTCCAATTTCGCTCATTTATATACAGTTTTCTTTTATTTTTGGAATCTGTGACATTTTGTGTGTGGAAATTTTCAAGTTGTCAATCAGTAAAATGCAGGTCCCATTAAGTAGTTTAATGATTTTTAGAAATATACTAAGAATGTTATCATGCAGTGTGTTGAACAAAAAATGCTATAATATGGGACTATTTATGTTCATGTCTATTTGCTTTCAGTGGTAATTGGTTGATATATCGTTTTATCCCTAATATCATTTTATCAAACATTCTTAGCAAGTTTTGCGATTATTGCTATGATAAATTGCAGTTTGACGAAATGTAAGTTCGAATTCAAACTCTTTAAATAGTTAATCTTAGATTTTCCGAAAATCTATCAAACACGACATTATGATATGTACCCAAATGTACGTCTCCGTGGCCTAGTGGTTAGGGCGTTCGCCTACGGAGCGGGAGGTCGAAGGTTCGAGTCCTACACAGGGCGAGTTCTGATATGGCCGGTTGCCTACCCAGCAGCTAGTTAAATCAAGGGGTACCGATTGCCTTCCTGCCAAGCGCCCGGCATATAGGATAGGAATCGGGAGTAAAGATGTTCATCAGTAAAGGTGTCTCATAAGTCAAAACTGGCTGGCCCTTAATCGCGAGGGGTGACACTATAATAAAAAAAAACAAAAAACACTGTACCCGCTGTAATGGTTATACTTTTTTCGTGTCTATTGTCTGTATCGTTCGTTACCTGACACGAATCTCGGCGTCATTCCTTCCAACTAGAATTACAACTTACGGGGTTAATCTCATTCCCTTACTTTACAATTATTTTATCTCAATGCCATCCACAGTAATGTGCACGTGTAATTTGTTTGACGTTCTGTCTAAAAGACATCGAATGTACTTTGAAAAAAGTATCTCATTGTACTTGTATTCGTATTATAACTATTTGCTCAAGAACTTCGCAATTTGGTGTACTAATGTTTAATGTTGGCCAATATCGTTTGAACTTAATATACTGAAAACAGGCTAGTAAAATGCCACACGTTACGCCAACTACTTATATATTATGAATCCCATTAGCAAGTTAGCCTGCTATGATATTTTATTATCAGCAGGAATGATTAGGTACATCATTAGATGTCACTGTTTTCTCCACTTACATTATGACAAGTTTCACTAATTACTGGCTTGAACACATCCTTAATTAGGTTCCATTCAACGAAAGACATACGAGTCAATGTATGTATAACCTCCCAATAAACCAAAGAAATGTTTTCCCCATCTATAGTTTTTCCGATCCAGTGTTGCTTTTAACGCGTTTGTATTGACATCAGTATTGAGCACGAATTGATTGTTCTTGAATACGCATATACGAACACATCAAACATTATTTGTACATCTCTCTTTTCGTGATGATAACGTATCGACAATTATTCCTGGCCATTAAACAAAAAGACATGTTGACCTCTTTCAATGTACAAAAATGGAAAACACTTTTCTAGATTGCCCATACCTTTTCTGTGTTGAGTGTCGTCATGTAGTAATTATGGGATTAATGGTCAAACGTATACAACTAGTGTATGATTAACAGTTAATGAACGAAAACATGTACATTGCTATATATTCGGTGTCCTATTACCGCCATCGTAGTTTCTCAACTTTGACCTGTGCTTATGAAAGAGCTCCGACGCGTCGACACGATACGCCGAAGCGCCGAGACGATGCGCCGAAGCGCCGACACGATACGATAAACGTCGCAATCTCGTGTGGTTTTTTCATATGTGGCTATAACATTGGGCGACAATACGACGAGACGACGTTTATATCGCTTCGGCGCATCGTGTCGGCGCTCCGGCGTATCGTGTCGGCGCTTCGGCGAATCGTGTCGTCGCTTCGGCGTATCGTCTCGGCGCGTCTTCGTATCATCTCGGCGCGTCGGCGCCCTATGATTTCTGAGGTCGAAATCGCATCGATGTTAATATTAAATACGTGTATCAATAAGTGAATTAAACAAGTAAACCATTGTGTTTTCATAACATTTTTGAATGTACGTTTATATCTTTTCCCTACTTTATAGCCACATATGAAAAAAAACACTCGAAATTGCGACGTTTATATCGCTTCCGCGTATCGTGTCGGCGCTTCGGCGTATCGTCTCGGCGCTTCGGGGCTTCGTGTCGGCGTATCGTCTCGGCGCGTCGGCGTGTCGTCTCGACGCGATTTCGACCTCAGAAATACTAGGGCGCCGACGCGCCGAGACGATACGCCTACGCGCCGAGACGATACGCCGAAGCGCCGACACGATGCGCCGAAGCGATATAAACGTCGTCTCGTCGTATCGCCGCCCAATTTTATAGCCAAATATGAAAAACGATACGCCGAAGCGCCGACACGATAGGCCGTAGCGATATAAACGTCGTCTCGTCGTATCTTCGCTCAATTTCATAGCCACATATGAAAAAAACCACACGAGATTGCGACGTTTATATCGCTTCGGCGTATCGTGTCGGGGCTTCGGCGCCTCGTCTCGGTGCTTCGACGTATCGTGTCGGAGCGTCGGCGTATCGTGTCGGCGCCCTTTCATAAGCACAGGTCGAAGTCGCGAAACTACGATGGCGTAACAGGACACCGTATATATATGAACGAATATTTGTGCCTGTGTTTTATATCAAAGTACGTGAGCAACGTACATTTTTCGGCGTAGCTGTCTAAGATCACTTTTGACCTAGACTTCTTGCGATAATTATGCAGCGGGAAAATTTAATGCCAATAGAATTTTGCAAATTTTCTAATTTTAGGGAATGCAAACTTCAAACAATGGTTTAACGTATACCAATAACTGTTGCATACTTTTGGGGATTAAAACTTTACATAATTGTTTATATAAACGGTTAAGTTATAAACATATCTTCGACATACACTCTAGAAATGAATATAATTATGAACAATTTTACTCATTGTATGTCATGATCAGAATGTTATATTCATTCACATTATGGAATAACTATATTGCTTGACCTACATAATCGGCGCGCTCTATAAATAGCAATTACAATGCTACAATTCACGGGGACGACAGTCGGTCACAGCGTACACAAAATATAAAGTGGTAAATTTCTTGTATTTTTCTGATAAAGAAGCAAAATAAATATTAGCCAATTTGATTGAGCTTATATTTCCTATTATTTTATCATTGTGTAAAAATATTATTGTACGCTGTAACCGACTGTCGTCCCCGTGAATTAATTCTAGCGAGTACAACTCCAGCAGGAGAATCATTTTAAGATTCGCGCGCGGTCAAGCTGTATTTATACACACGCATCAATTAGAGTCTGGAGAATCCTAAACCCGAGAATGGCAATAAATGGGGAATTCATAAACTTACTGCTCATTCATTCCCACTATTATTTTCTATCAATGTTAATTTGTTAAATTTTCCTGACAAATTCATGTATCAATTATGTTTACGTAAATTACTAGTATTTATCTTATTCATGTATCAC
This sequence comes from Congeria kusceri, assembly GCA_027627225.1. NCBI lineage: Eukaryota > Metazoa > Mollusca > Bivalvia > Myida > Dreissenidae > Congeria > Congeria kusceri. Next base: position 7,672,950 of record CM051035.1, read on the forward strand.
TGGTGAAAACATGGGGCGGTATGTGATCGGTTTATTAACGGTACAGATATTAATAATTATAGAGTTTATCTCAAATTTAGGGGCCGATACGTTTTCTTATAGTGTCCGAAAAATATAGTGTCTGAGAAGTCTCCTTAATAGGGACCGAAAAATCTGGGGTCCGAGAAGTCTCCTTAGTAGGGAACGAAAAATATGGGGTCCGTGAAGTCACAGCTTGGTCCTCTTGTATTATATTTAGGGCAAAAAAATGACATCTCAATATTAATTTCTACGCCGATTGTCTTTTTTAAAAACATTTCGTGTTTAAATATGAATGTACATTGTAACATATGAACGTAAATTACAATATGAGAACGTAAATTGCTATATACGAACGTATATTTCTTTATTAAACGCACATACATGTATATGAAAGAATATCCTATTTCGTACATTACAATATATTTACTATTTTATTATAGTAACCAACTTTAAAATGGTTCTGTAATATATAAAAATATATATGGATTTATTAAAACAGTGTAAATTTTCTGACAACAGCATATATGCATTTGGTGCAATGTTTGGATTTGAATTAGTTTTGGATTTGAATTAGTACTTGTTTCAAGATTCAAGTAGGCATTTGTAATAACAGATCTTGTTAAACTGTATCGAATTTCAAGTGCAATAACAATTGTAAAGTATTATCGTAAGAAAATGTTGCCCAACTACATTATTTTCACACGAAAAGTTTCAGGGTTACACAATACGAAATTACATTATGTAGTATTATCATACGAACAATTATTCCATTTTAGTTTTATTTTGCAAAAAGTCATCCCAGTTGCAGAATAACGTAAGCATAGCTCACCCGATTACAAATGTATGTTTCAAACTGCAATAAAAAATATACTTTGAGTAATGTTGTATACCGTTTAAAAGCTAAAATATATGCAACACATCTTAAGATAATCGTCTTGGCTTACCTAACAAGCTTATTACATTTGCGACTGCCGTAACGTAAACGTCTGAGATTGCAAGATTCACGATGAATATCGATTCCACTTTACGTACGATCTTCTTCGCTGCAACCACGTAAAGTACGAGAAAATTGCCGAACGTCCCCATAACCGATGTTACACCCAGAATTATAACGTAAATAATGCCCAACAAAGGTTTTGTCGTAATGTATGACGTCATCATAGCAATGTCTTTGACCGTAGTCATATTTGCTCCAACGTTACTCATCTTGTTGATATTCGGCATTCAAAGAGAATCACTAACGTGTTATTATATATCTATATGTTTGAAGCCTTTTATAACAGAATCTTAATAAAACTTGCCCGTCATAAAAGTGGCATTGGTGGTTTTAAACACGTGCTCATTCTCAGAGAATACCCAATGCCACAAACCACGAATCCGGTGAAGCCTACTGGTGATTTGATATACACCTTCGTATCACGATAAGGTTTATTTATCCAATGGAAACACAACGAAGGCCGCACGGTTCGTTCGCGGGTAAATCAGATTTAACAAAGTATAAACTGTTAAAAACCGTGCTTACGTTACAAAGGTAGCACACATATCAATGCGTCTGTCAAGCACACATATCAATGCGTCTGTCGTATTGTGCTCTTTGTCGTTCTGATGCTTACGCCCTCGTCGTTTAATTACTACGCATCATTACTCCAAATCGTTGTTTATTGAACGATTAACAACGATAAATCGAACATTATATCTCAACAAACTTAGCACCCATTTCATGGCCTGCGGAAATAAATTTGTAAAATGTGAAATCATATTCGCCGGCATTGCAACAATGAATAACTGGAACTGCATTTACGACTTTAAAGCTACTTATAATGATACGTTGTCAACCAGCCAATTCTCAATACATGGACAATAGTTATGTTGATTTTTTCATAAACTATACACTTGCATCATAGACACTATCACAAATGTCAGTCATATTCAAATTAATCTGCAATATTATCCAATCAAAGCACTTGCATATCACGTGTTTAGCGATTAAACTATTTCATACAAAAGAGCGCGTGCTCAATGTATGTGATATTCAAATGAGCATGTGGTAATGTTTGTGATTTTCGATGAATGGACATATATCCTGTAACAATAGCTGGGGAGGAGTTTTAACTATTGGTGGCGAAACCGGGATCGGTATATTGTCCATTTGTAAAGATATGTATCTACAATTTTCCGATTATAATATATGTGTTATATACTGAAACTAATAAAAAGCATGAACTATGGTCAAAACAATTAACACAATCAGAAACACGTAAATTGTTATGCGATTCATTTTTCGGCTAAAACCGTCAACTGAGACTATCTGGAATTTTCGACTACACAAAATTATTTCGTAATTATAAAACCTCGCTTACACAACCATGTGGTTTATTTCTACCAAAGATTTTTCTATATCTTTCAGTCAGTTTAAATGGAAATGTATGATAATTGTGTAGAGTGGTTGTACTTACTGGCATGTGTGGGGGGGGGGGGGCGGGGGGCGTACGCCACTTATAGTGGTAAAATCGATGTGAATGAAATGTACATGATATATATTCGTGAAAATGGGAATGTGTTGTAAAGCCGCCGTCCACAGAATATATAAATCAATACATGTTAAATTGGCATTAGTTCTAATGAAAGTGAATGACGTTTACTCGACTGAAAACCGTTTCTTATTTACGAAAGGCATTAAATAATGTCTATGTTCGAAAACGCTTGGTACAAACGGAATACGTAGCACTAATGTACATGCTGATTTACTCTAGAGGAATCACTAGCTATCGCACACAGAAACTATACGATCAAAGTTACGAAAACGATATCACTTTATCGATTTAAATGCGTTTTTTATTTTTGATCGGTGAGATGTCCATTAGAAACGATTTCTGCAAAGTTTTATTTTTATTACATATTTCTGGAATGCTGGTTTAACGCGTTTCATTAGTTAAAGGAAATACCGTCGATGTGCCCCTTTAAGTAAACCAAGAAATAACATTTCGTTGTGTAAATTTATTTATCTACTTATCTCGTCAATAAAAGTGTCCAAACTGTTTCGTGACGCCTTTCTATATATTGTCATACAGTTTTTGCCGTTTTGTTGCAGCCCTTTCGTCCATAACCAAATGACAATATTATTGAGATTTTGTCAGAATGAAGTTAATACATATTACTAAAAGAACATATGAATTAATAAACAAATATGAGGCGTGTCGTGATAAACCCGGGCTTAATGCATTTGTGTCCGCACAGGCTAATCCAAGACGGCACTTTCCGCCTACAGTTGGTTTTTGTCAAGAAGAGGCTTCATTGAAACAGAAAGTACCATAAAAGCGGAAAGTGTCGTACTGGATTGGCCTTGCGGAATGCATAGGCTGATCTGGGACGACACTTTACGTACATGCATTAAGCCCGGTTTTACCACGACACGCATCGTATATATTCAGACGCAATGTATTAAGTCTTGGTTTAATCTACAAATGAATAAACAAAATATATTCAGACGCAATATTTTCAATCATTGTTAAATCCAAGATTGAATTAATTCTCGAGTGCGCTTATTAGAGCAGATTTTACAGTTTAATTACATATATTGATAGTTCCTGGATTAGAAATGTACATGTATATAATTGGTCGTTTTTAACGACATCGGATGCTAAGGACACATTATCCCCACCGTAATAAAGTTAGATGCTTCATCATTATTATATCGCATCTTACCTATTTAGGTCATGTCTGTAGATCTACACACATTTGTTTAATTCCTCCAAAACCTATTTGTAATCGGCCTATCATTTTTTGCATGCAGAAATTGCCAGTTTTTATGTGCTGATATAATTTTATAAAACAGATAGTGTTCTGCATGCATCAAATTCATTTGATGGAATCAGCAATACCATACATTCAAACCTGAATCAAGATCTATCATAGCAACATTCGTTTCTCATATTTCCCAAGAATTTAAATACGTGTAATCATTTTTATATCACTAATGAATACGATATGAAACAGAAAACTTCTTTTTACCATTAACCTTCCTTGCAAAAGACGTTTTAGAATTAAAGGAAACCTTAAATTTCCTTGCTACACAATTCTTCGGGAAATTCTACAAACCCATAATTGCAATGTGTTTTAATAGTAAAATGATGTAAAACCGGTGTCGTGAAATGGCATTCTTTGATAAATAATGTATATACGTCATCAACAAGAAAACTGTTATAACATATTGTTATTACTAGTATTTCATAAATCTATAGCAATAACGAGATTAAACCTAGGTTAATAATATAAACATAATACTCAGCATATATTTCTTACAAGTAAATTGATCAAATAGAATTTATAAATGAACAAATTTGTATTACTCTTTTTTTCCGTTGGTGAAACTAGAATAAACTTAAAGGGTCTATGTCAACGAAATATTGTTTTCCTATTGCACTATAAATGATATTATATGATAGAAATACGCTATAGTAAGACATGTACATTCAATTAAGAATAATAAAATATATAAAACATAATATTTGATAAAAAAAAATCAGCAAATATGTATGAAAAAATTAAAACCCCAAGCATGTATCAAACTCACTATTTAATAGCCATAGCAATAACAGTAGACAGCGCTTTTACCAACTGCGCTATTCTGCTTTGTAAGGAAACGTGTGTAAATTATGGTTTTACAAAATATTCACAATTCTGACGTCAAAATGTAAACATTAAAAGGGCCAAACAAACACGACCCATATTATAAATTGATTTTTATTTCAGAGTGCGAAAACTCTTTTCCCATTATATATACCTTATTTTAACCGTTATTATATGGTATTATTAACATATACATTTCTGATTTTGTAAAGAACTTCGTATAAGACGCTGTTTCTAGAGATCTCACTAAGACCTTAATAAAGCTCTTCCTAAGACAGTTTTGTAACTATCTTGAAATAGCTTTTATAAATTATTCACATATATTTCAAATATCTTACACGATATGAAGTCAAACACAACTATATATTACAACTATGTTTACACATATTACTATTATAACACACACGTTATCAAAATACGAAAAAAGTTAGTTGTTATAAAGTTCTTATTAGACGCTGTTTTTGAGATCACATTAGGAACTTAATTAACTCTTTCTTATACAGTTTTGTAACCAACTATCTTAAAATAGCTGTGGTGTTTACTCTCATACATTTTAAATATCTTACACGATATACAGTCATTCACAACTATATTACAACTACTGTTACACATGATTATTATATAAACATAACAACTACTATAATACGATATGAAGTCGTACGCAACTATATTACAACTATTGTTACACATGACTATTATATTAACATACACGTTATCACAAAACGCAAAAAAGCAAGCTGTAATGGTCGTCTGAAACATAATTCACCGAGGTACGCGATACTGCTTAATGCACGCCGTAAAACACACAACACATCTGTGACTTGTTGTGTAATCGTCTTACACTGGCACTATCACATTCGCCGTTCTGAATAATGGCGTTAACTGTCGCCCGCTGGGAGGCGCCGTTGGTCACTATCCAGAGAGCCTTCTATCCGAAGGTTAGAAGCCTCGGTTAGAAACCTGCAACGGCCCAAGATAGCAGATATACTTATTTTTTCAATGTCTTCACGCATAGATACTTTTTTATGACCTATATATTTTAAAAGCAAAACACTGGTTCTTTAGCTCATAAAACGTTTTGAGTATTATTTTTCTGTGAAGGTTGATCGAATCTGGTATTTTTAGATTAGGGCTTAACTGTTGTGAATACAAAGTAAACTGATTTCGATACCTTTGATTATGAATCAGTTTTGGTGAATATGAAAAACATATTTTGAGCCAACACAGTCTACGGCTTTCTGCACATATATTAAACTTGCTTTTGTTTGGCGCACATTATTTCCCGCACCATTTGTCACAGAAGCCAATTCAAGATCAGCGTAAACTGGTCTAGATCTGTATGTCGAACAGGGAACTTTTCTGAGGTACAGATTCATTCCAACTTCTTGTAGACGAAAATATAGTTACATGTAAAATTATTTAAAAAAACTTACTGCTTCATCACTTCCGAACTTTCTTCCACTAGGTATTTTAATTCCTCACTGTCTGTTTTTAAGGCTACCAATCTGGTAACATTACAAAGTACATTTCAGTAAATCTGGTACAGAAATATAGTAATGCAGTGGTAATGAGATTATTTTATAATAATAATCATATACGAGTAACGTCGATCAGAACGAATGGGAGTCGGTATAATTTAATAGTCTTGTATGGTGTTGAGTGGAAATAAACTAGCACAATTCCGTGTTATTGGTATGTTCTAAACATTTTGAATCTGCATACAGTGCGTCTTCTTCATTGAACTCGTGGTAAACCACCAGTAAAGGCGATAAATGCACGTTTAACTAATGCGTATATCAATACTTGATGTAATTCGATGTTATTGTAGTTACACGAAGTTTTGAAGTAACTGACCTCAAAATAAAGGCGTAAATTCGCGTTTTAAATTGAAAATGTCTCTAAAGAAATGTACCATATAAACCAGAGGTTGAAGAGATGTTCATACATATTTTATTTACCAGTTGATGTATTTGTATTTATGTTGCTCCATAACGCATACCTGTTGAACATAGTACTGAAATTATGTTCGCATTAACTATGACGTCATACGTATGCTTTTGTCACTTACTCTGACGTAAGTCGATCCAGTATGTCGGTTCGTTGTTTCTTAGTAAGGGGGGAGTGTTCTGTATCGTAGCTGCTGGACTGACTGACGCCAGATCTGCTTAAATAACCCTGTAACAACACAGTTGAACTCGTTTCTTTCAAAGTCATGTTATTATTTTCAAAGTCATGTTTATTATTTTCACGTAAATCATGTAAATTATTTTCTTACTTTGTTTCCAAAGTGCTATTTTATATATTCAGACGTGTCATTGATCCCCGAGTGTTATAGACTATCTTACCTCTTCATTACGCAGTGATATAAATGTCTCAACGCTAGGCTTCTTATTTGACAAAGACGATTTCACAATGGAGATGATTCTCTCAACTATGTGGCGGCACTTGCCTTCTTTCTGAAATCAAATATACAACATAATCAAACTTCATCTGCAACATCATCTAACTTCATCTGCAACATCAGTAGAGAAATGCTTTAACAACTGAAGGTCCAATATTTAAAGGGGCGTATCGATGGAAGGTCGACAATAAGACTTTGCAAACATAAATTGCATGTACAGATAATTAATATTATATGTTGTTAAATATGATGGCCTTGCTTCTTAAAAAAAGTTGACAAAAGGATATAACTTTGTTATAAAAATAGCGGTAAATGGTGGTAATGAATGACACTTTCGCGGGCGCAGGAATTTTAGTAGTAGTAAAATCGAAATGAATGAAGTGTACATGATGTACCCTTACGCGCATGCGCACCTTTGATTTAACGCTGCGTAGCATGGGGAAGTTTTCATTGAAATGCGCGATTCCTACTGGAACCATGTATCTCAAATTGTGTCTTTGTATTGATTTTTTCTTAACGATCAATATAGTGCTGCTACTCATAAAATACATGTGTTTATAGAAAATTATCTTGTTTAACTACATGATTGTATACATTTTATGGGTAAATGTGTATTTGGAATATGTGCAAATTGGTATATATGGAAGAGTCGCCTTGTAGCTCCTAAAGAACGTTCTAAAGTAAGATGTCTTTGATTGAGAAATTTTCTATCGATGTTTCTACGTTTAACTGAATTATGAATGTTTACAAAATTATCAAATGACATACAAAATTCAGCATTTTTTAGCACGACACATTTTATGTAAATTTATCTATCAGTAAAATAGACAAAGAATTAAGGAATATTATGGCTGTAATAAATGAACTTATGTTTTTATTAAGACGCCTTATGAATATAGGCCCTGTGGTTACTGCTAGCGCTAGTAGCAATTCTTGTGAGCATATTTTTACATTAATGAATTAATATGCCAAGGGCACAATATTAAAACACGTTGGACAAGGAAATTCTCGTATCTGTTATATATTAACTGCCTTGCCTTTAAATATTTAAACGTATTTATTTTAGCTCGATTGCATCGAAAGCCTTAAGTTTATAGAGACACTCTCGAGTCCGTTTCCTGGGAAGAACCAGTACTTGGTGTCTATCGAAATATCTTGTAGTCGCAATTGTGTAGTGGATATGGTGTCCGACTTGCTACAGGGAGGTCTCGGGTTCGATCCCCACTCAGGGAACGTTCTGTGAAGTGAAGGATGATTTCTGATTTCTGATTTTTTATGTTACATACCTCAGACAATTTGTTGCTCAATGTTCGAAGACTGTCCTTTACAGAGCATATGTTTAACTCCACCTTCTTAGTTCGGGTTAAATGTTTTGTTAGGTTACTGAAATGCAAAATAAATGAAACGCCTTGATAGGGAAACTAGCAATGGTCAAAGGTGCTTAATTAATACTCTTCATATGTTTACCGGAAAACGATCCGGAATTTAAGTTTATAAAATCCGCTTTCAGAATGTATGCGAATTATTATGTTTTCACAGTAACCATGTTGATTAATTATCAAATAAACCACAAATACGATTACAGCGCAAACGTAAAATGATTAATACCCATATTATCTACATTATCTTCTCAAATAAAAGGTTAAATATGGGTTAAACACACAAGTAAACCATTTGGTGATATAAGTGTATTCTTAGTTACAGAGTGGCCAATGAGTGTGGGAAAAGGTAAGACAATATCCATGACTGCAAAACCATAAAACAAGTTTGAAACAAAAACAGATATGCAAAAGTAAGATGTTTTCGTCTAATGATGTAAAAACATATTTAAATAATGTATCAATATACCGTATATATCAATCATTTTTACATAAGGGGAGGAAAGAGGTAATATATTTCTACACACTGTAAACCCTATGCACTAACTGTACCAGTATAACATACATGTATAAGGGAAAATCGCATTCTAGTCAGTAATATTTCAGGGAAATATCAGGGACGTTTCGTTTGGAAATAGTTGCTGCTCTTTTTGGAACAGTATGGCAGGTTGAGCCTGAAGTTAGTATTTATTTATTTGTATGAATGAACGTTATTTATTCTCTACTAAGATATCAGTTGAAACGTAACGTTACTTTTAACTGATTTCGAGAACATTAAACACTGATCTTTAAAAGTTACTTAGTTTCGAAAACATAAAAAACCAATATGCTTGAAATTGTTCTTAATGTTACGACACATTCATTTCGGTAACTTTCAAACATTATATATAAGTAATGAACACTAGCTTCTGTAATAATAAAAACAACAATAAAATATAAATCTGATAACAAGGTAATTGGTAATATGGTCTTCCTTACCCGAATTCTTTTTGCGAATCTCTGAAGCAGGTCTGGAGATTTTGGTGACAATGCTGATTAACCAGCGATGCCATAAGCACCCCGTTGCTGTGCTGTTTTTGTCTGTCATAACACAAAAATAAATGGCTTATTATGAAAACGAAAAACCATGGAAATATACCAACTGACAAAAAACAACAACACACGAGCCAAATGAGGTCAATAAAACAGTAACAAGAAATACGTTTTAATAGATATTAAATGCGGCAAAACTATATTTGCACATTAAAAGAAACAGAGAAAAATGCGGAAACCGCATTAAAGCCGGATTTTTATTTTGCCGATGGGGGAACATGTACAAGTCAATGTTGGTGAAGAAGTATGGAAGTTTCATGTCGATGATCTAAAATATACATGTATGCTGTTTGGTAAGACTTGGCACAAATTTGGTCTCAAAATATAATGGGGAAAAAAGTGTGGACAAGAGAGATGGCATTACATTACTGACATAATATGTTTGTTTCTATGCAATGTTGCATATTTGCATTTAAGAAATTGGCGTTTAGACATATTTCTATTTTCAGCTCTGGCGGCCATCTTGTGCAGTGAACTAGAACCATTTTCAAGGTTTGGCAGAGGACCATCCAAGGAACATTTCTGTAAAGTTTCATGAAGATTGACCTAGAACTTTTGAAAATATGACAGCAAAACAAAACTTTAACGCAAATTCTAGTTTTAGCTCTAGCGGCCATTTTGTGCAGTGAGGCGGAATCATTTGAATAAGTTTGGTAGAGTGTAAAGTTTCATCAAAATTGATCAAGAACTTTAGAAAATATGACAGGAATACAAAACTTTAACGGAAATTCTTTTTAAGCTCTAGTGGCCATTTTGGCCAAAATGGCCACTAGAGCTAAACAAGAATTTCCGTTAAAGTTTTGTATATGAATAAGTTTGGTAGAGGAACACTAATCAAACATGTGTGTAAAATTATTTGAAAATCTAGCCATATGTTTAAAAGAAAATGGCGTTTAGATATAATTCTATTTTTAGCTCTGGCGGTCATCTCACAGGTTTGGTTGAGGACCATCCAAGGACCATTTCTGTAAAGTTTCGTAAGATTGACCAAGAACTTTTCAAAATATGACCGGAAAGCAATTAACACAAATTCTATGAGACAGAACCATTTGAATAAGTTTGGTAGAGTGTTAAGTTTCTTCAAGATTAATCAAGAACTTTAGAAAATATGACAGGAATACAAAACTTAAACGCAAATTCTACTTTTAGCTTTATTGGCCATTTTGTGCAGTGAGGCAGAACCATATGAATATGTTTGGTAGAGAAACACTAAACGAACATTTGTGTAAAATTATTTGAAAATCTAGCCATAGATTTAGAAGAAAATGGCGTTTAGCTATATAATTCTATTTTTACAGGTTTGGTAGAGGACCATCCAAGGAACATGTTTGTAAAGTTTCATGACGATTGACCAAGAACTTTTGAAAATATGACAGGAATACGAAACGTTACCGCAAATTCTATTTTTAGCTCTAGTGGCAATTTTGTGCAGTAAGGCGGAACCATTTGAATAAGTTTGGTAGAGGAACATTGAACGAACATTTGTGTAAAAGTATTTGAAAATCTACTATAGATTTAGAAGAAAATGGCGTTTAGCTATAATTCTATTTCTAGCTCTGGCGGCCATTTTGTGCAGTGAAGCGGAACCATTTTCACAGGTTTGATAGAGGACCATCCAAGGAATATGTGTGTAAAGTTTCATGAAGAATGACCAAAAACTTTTGAAAATATGACAGGAATACGAAACTTTAACGCAAATTTTATTTTTAACTCTAGTGGCCACTTTGTGCAGTGATGCGGAACCATTTGAATATAATTGGTAGAGGAGCACTAAACGAACATTTGTGTAAAATTATTTCAAAATCTAGCCATAGGTTTAGAAGACAATGGCGTTTAGACATAATTCTATTTTTAGCTCTGGCGGCCATCTTGTGCAGTGAAGTGGAACCATTTTCACAGGTTTGGTAGAGGACATTTCTGTAGTTTCATGAAGATTGACCAAGAACTTTTGAAAATATGACAGGAATACGAAACTTTAGCGCAAATTCTTAACGACATCGCAACGCCCGCACAACCGCCCGACCGCCGCCCAACCGACCGATTTTCGCTAAACTACAAGCCGAGATTTTTCGTTGAAAAATCCGTCTAATAAAAAGGAAAACATAAATTTTACAAAATGTTGAAACAAAGGCAACAAATATATTAGTAATAAGTATTAAATATGCTTAAATCTTGACAACAAATCGGCTTGGCACACATTTTGCTATTTGTGTGGTATATGCTGGTACATTCACATTATTTTATCGTAAAATAATCTTTGTATCTAAGCTTGAAACTAAGCATGACGTATAGCTAGCTCATTGATAATACAATAATAATACAGTGTGTAGGCATTAAATATCACATTCCAAACGTTTACGGAAAAGGAAATTTCTGAGAAAAAGTATATATATGGACGTTTAATATATTCAATAAAGCAACTGTTTTATATGTCTTAGGTTTCCTAACTAAGCAAACGACTGCAGTCCTCAAGTTTCCCGAATACGTACGGTTACTCACTTTTCGCAAGAATGAATAAACTTTTCATGAGGGTGGAGGTCGCCATGCTGTTTGTGTCTTGTCATAAGTGAATAAACGGACTGGATTTTCTGCTTAAAAGATTCAGCTTTCGTCAGACTGAAATGCACGATGGTGAAATTTACATCAAAACGTCGCAAAGTAGTCCTACATACAAGTATTTCCATAAAATAAAAACGCTGCTTTTTAGCTCACCTGAGCACGAAGTGCTTGGTGAGCTATTGGTATAGGGGACCTCTACGGCGTCGTCCGTAGTCTGTCGTCCGTATGCCGTCAACAATTGGGACCGTTATCGCGATAAAGACTATCTTGACCTAACTTGCACAGTTTGTGTATGAAGCTCGGTTGGTACTAATAATAGGCCAAATTGGACCAGAAACCTTAGAGTTGTGGCCCCTTGTTTTGGGGATAAAATGCAAAAAAAAATGCCTTTTTCGTTCATAGAGACTTCATTTTCTACCAATCTTAACCAAAATTACACGGTTTGTGTATTATCAAAAGATCACAGTAGAAGTCAACATTGGGCCGGATTGGGCCACAACACCAGAGCAATGCCCCCTTTTTCGTTGAAAAATAGGCAAAAATTGCCATTTTACCTTGATTAAGACTTTTCCAATCTTGACCAAACTTCCACAGTTTGTGTGCGACCACAAGATTTCAGCAAGAGCCAAAAATGGATAAGGTTAGGCCACAGACACCGGAGTTATGGCCCCTTGTATGTGTAAAAAAAAAGGCAAAAATTGCCTTTTTTGTTCATAGAGATTTTATTTTTCTTCCAATCTTGACCAAATTTCCACAGTTTGTATGTGATCATACGTCTGCAACAGAAGCCAACAATCGGTCAGATTGGGCAACAAACATGAAGTGAAAAAAATGCAAACATTGCCTTTTTCGTACCTCGAGATTTCATTTTTCATTCAATCTTGATAAAACATCCACATGTTTTGTATGGCCATAAGATCTCAACACAAGCAGCAAATGAGACAGGCCACGAACAGTTATATCCCCTTACTTGTGAAAATTAATGCAAAAATGCACTTGTTGCAAGACGGCGACTTCATTTTCAACCAGTCTGGACCAAACTTGCACCATTTGTCTAGGACCATAAAATCGTAAGCGAATTTCAATATAGAACGGGTAAATGGCAATACACTCTACTCTTTGAAAGCAAGCATGACATGACCTTTGCACAGCGGTCGCCCTTATCTTTCAGAACTGCAGCATTAACACTATTCCTCAGAAATTGCCTGCGAAAAGTTGGATACCAGGGTAGAGAAAATATATTGAGGTCCTTACTTGTTCTATGTATGAGAGTAAATCAGCTTGACAAATTATTTAAGGACATTATGGCGTACATTCCCACAAGCCTTTCACAACAGTAAGGCTTTCATCTTTGCCAGTACTCAGGTGAGCCCTTTGGGCCATCATGGCCCTTTTGTTTCAATCTTGGCAGGTTTTCAAACCGTCTCAACATTTAATTTAATAGGAATTTCTTCCAAATATGTCAGTTTGATATTACAGCAATTTCTTGTATTTATATTGTTGTTCTGATCAATACAGCTGAATAACGTTCTAGTCTCTAATCTAATTCATAGCGGATATCGATATATATTGTCATATGAAATAGTAGACATAAAACAACCGATATATGTAATTAAATACGAAATATAAAAGTACGATAAGGAAACGTTTGGGAAATAAACTAATTTCCTATATATTTTACAACTATAAATAGTTTTATCAATACATTGTGTTTACATTGTGAAATATAATATGAGCGATTTATCTTATTACATCTGCATGCGGTTACTTTTCTATTGCATGAACACATGAACAAATGTGTCTGGGTTCTATGGTATTAATCATCTTGCGAGGACCTTAAAGGGACCTGTTCAATTATTGGCAAATTGACAATTTTCAAAAATTCATAGATTCAAAAAAGAAATTATGCATTATATACAAACAAGCGAAAAAACACTCATGACTAAAGACATATATTGGAAATATTGTTCCGGTAATCATCGATGGAAATGGATACAATTATAAAGCGTTTGTAACGCTTTCCGGTATTGTGGAAACGACTTTAATAGCGTTAAAAATACACACAACCAAATGTAAAAGTCCGATCGGCCGGGTGGTTAGCGCATGATTTTTTTATTTTTAAGGTCCCTGGTTCGAGTCCCGGCGAAGGGGAATTTTTTTTCTTAATATAGTATTTGTTTTAGATTATTCCAGATGACGTAGTTTTTGCATGTACATTTAATGATATTTTTTTAAATACGAACAATCTGTGAATAAGTCCCTTTAAGTTAACAATCGCTTCTCTACTGACGAACCAGCTGGAATCCCAGTACCGTTTATATTTAATATTTCGTCCGTTTAAAGCCAGAATGGGCTATCAGCCTTATTTGCACATATGCTGATGACAAATTATGGCTTTCAAAGGACGATTTATAAACGGAGCATTTCGGCTATGTTTTTGGTGTTGTTTAGTGTGTTGTTAAGGACATTAAGATGGTAACATGAATTTCTTAACTGACGATGAAGCGTGAATTGCAGCATCGCATTATCGTTTATTCTGTATTCACGGAGCACTTCCCTAATAAATGAAGTTACAGGTGTTAACTTACCACCGATCCTCCTCAGAACAACCGCTCGTGCAGAACTGTCTGGCGCGCTCCTGCTCGCACATACGCTTGCTTAGGACGTCCACATAGGCTTCGATCTCGCATAACCTAGAGTTTATCTGCATTACCAAAGAGGAAAGAATATTGAACAGTAACATCTGACTACTGATCAAATGATGTCCTTATAACTAATTCGTCGAGCTCATACAACATTGACTCAATATGTACTTAAAACAAGAAAGAATACTAACAAAGTAATACCTGATTACCAAATAAATCATAACTAAAACATCGTAACCAGTTGGCAATAAATCAGTACGGTTGTAGTTACAAATACGAAATCACTTTGATTTGAAATAATTCTAGATCAATGCTCAAATACATGATATGTATTGCATTATGACAAAATAAAATCTAAATTTATTCAAATGTTTATAACACACACACATCGATTTCACACAACCAAACAGAAAAGGTTACTGACACGGATATACCAGACTAATAAACAAATAATGCACTCATATGTATTAACTGAACATACTATTTTTAATTTTTAATAACGAGAATGTTTGGCTTCGTTCAAGCTAAAACATTTTAACATTTAAATTGCACTAACCCCGACTTAGCGCCACCAGTTGACCAAATAGCTAAAGCTACTACACTTTCTGAAATTATTTGGAAAAAAACTAACGCAACTTCGATATGTCTCTTTAACTGTTGTCAATATATTAAAACTTGTTTGCACAAGAATGAGTCTTATGAATGTCTTCTAAAATATGTTACAAATATATTAGCAAATTTTATGCAAATTACGTGTACCTTTTCAAAGAACTCGTCCAAGCTTCGATCTTTTAAACACTCTGAAAGCTGTCTAAGGGGTTCGTGCAGCTGAGGTTTGATTCCCAGCGTACAAGTAACCAACTCTTCAACATTTAGATTAGTGTCTATAATTGTGAATAAATTCAACAGTAAACTGTATGTTGCCGAGAAACTTTCTTTGCGCATGCGTGTCTGTTCAATAGTTGACCTCATTTCGGGCACTATGAATTCCGTATGTTTGACGCTTCGTTTCAAATACCCCCTGGAATGCGAAAAAAGCCACAATAAACAGCACAGAAAGAATGAGCTTTCGTAAAATATCCAACTTTGGAGGCTAAAGGATCGTGTTAAAATTTAAATTTCAAAGTCTCCTATATAGATATGAAGATTAAGGTGATGTCAGGTTTGTAAACTAATGTTCGTGATACAAATACATGTACATGTTTCACTACGAATTGCTGATTTATTTGGCTGTTTCTCAGCCACCAGTTTACAGTAAATATTTCTGATGAATTTCTACAAAATTATTTATAATTCAACTATGTTACAGAAATCCTTAATCTCTATAGCCTCTATTAATATTCTACGAACATTTCTGTTTACATAAACATTTCTATCTTTAAGATAGACACTGGTAGGAGGGTCTCTATGTTTTTACACGCGATACTAATAACAGTGAAATATGAAGATTTGACAACTTACAGACTTTAAAACATAAAACGTTGATACAAATATTTAATTATTACAGTGTCGAAGTATTTTCCAGATTTAAATGATGTAATAACAAAACTTCTACAGGCAGACTTTGGTGTATACTATTTCAACAGAATTCATCTGGCTAAATAGACCCACCTGAACTTTGTTTCTCCCTTTAAAAGATGCTTTTGTTGGGATAAATACTCGTCAACGGCGCTGTGCAACAGGTGGGCGATACCACAGGCCTTCTTGGCCGACTGCCAATCCAGGTCCAAGTTGTCGAACTTTGAGATATCCGGGAAGGGGGCTAAGTTAATTCCAAACGTGCATTTGTATTAGAGGAATTATTAACCAGCTGTTTAATTATATTATTAATACCGTGCTCATTTAGCTTGGATTCATCGTATTAACGTCTAGTAATCTTAATCATGTGCTTATGAACACGTACTACACATTCACATGTAAAATGCAAGTAAAAAACAGAGATAACAGAATTTATGGACATCTAGCGTATATGTATGTTTACAGTCGTACTATGTTACACAAGTAAAAGAACGCAGTACCGGTAAAGTAAGGTTGGCAACAGAATTTACGGGCTTCTGGTGTTTATCTAAATGTTTAATATTCCCACAAAAACACGTTGTGCTATTAGGGCAATGATGACGGACTACTTACGAACATCTACCGTATGCGGACAGCCGCTTCCCATACAAGACGAGTTCAATAAGTAAAGACGTGTTTTTCTGATGCATGCTGGATATGACTTGACTGGTGACGTCTCATCAATGACGTCACTGAGCTGCGAGTCGTGCCAGAGTATCAGTTGGCTACTTGCAGGAATCTCCGTCAGTTCGGCGATTTTCTCTTGTATGTAGGAATGCCTGAAGGTTTATTAATAAAATAGCATGTTGTTTCGTTCAAGATCCAATACCATTTGAATATTAATATAGATTGATGGTGCTTTGTAACGGTAATCATAGGCTATCAAGTTACCGTCTTGAGCAAAAAAATAAGTTACCCTTTCAAGAATATACCTAAATCTAATGACACTTACTAGAGATTACTGAATTTACTACTAAATTCACAAAGTACGTTGATTATGTTAATAGCATTATCGTAACTAAAGTATTACAATAAAGAAACACTCTGATTTCCACACAAGCAGAAGTGATTTACACGTACGTGTCTGCTGGGCCGACATACAGAACAAGATGTTACAAGATTTACACGTACGTGTCTGCTGGGCCGACATACAGAACAAGATGTTCTGCGGTGCAGCAGGAAAACAACTGCAGTCGCACCATTTCAGCGAGCCTGTTGACTGTGTCGAAGAACTTTTCAAACGTCCACATCTTTTGCACGTTCAGCTCCATCAATCCCGCCAACATTGGCACCAAGATTGCCTTCAGCGACCTGTTAAACAGGCATTTGTTTTAAATGTAAAATGTTTGTGTTCATCAAGAGACAAAAGTAATTCGTTGTCCCTACGTACAGTATGTGAACAGTATGCTTCATAATAAATAACCAAATATTTCGACTACAAATTATTATTATTATTATTTTTGTAATTATTCATAGTCAGTTCGACGACATTACACTGTTAAACGCATGATGCTGAGTCGTTCTGTGATATATTGATACTGAATGAAGAATTGAGAGAATAAAATAAACCAAAGAATGAAGAATTGTCGGCAAAAAGCTGTAAAAACGTCAGCGAATGAAGAATTATCGGAATTAGACTTAAAATAAATCAGGGAATGAAAAATTATCGGAATAAAACTGTAAAATATATCAGTGAATGAAAAATTATCAGAATAAATCGGTAAACTAATCACAAATGAGAATTATTTGAATAAAACTGTAAAATACGTCGATCAGGATATAAAGGTATTCGTGTACATTCTGCCTACTTGGAGAGACAACAGGTGTTGGGAAGCGTGTTACTCCATTTAATGTCGCCTTTTGGACTTATTTGGACACCGGATATTGCTCCTTCCGGTTTCTTTGATGTGATCAAATGCCTGGCATAGAAAATAATGCATGCAAATTATATACACGATATTCGAATAGAAAATATAATAAATAAACTGCAAATTTACTATGAGGACTAAGATGTGGTCTCACATTTCGGCCTCAGTTTTCATATGAAAATTAGTCCCAAATATAGATTTCGAGAAAAGGTACTGCGACAGTTTCTGAAAATTTTCATATGGCCATTAAAGTACCACTGTGATTTTCAGTTTTGTATTTAAGAAATAACTGTCGATGTAACGTTGTTTATCGGCCAATAAACAACTATTTTGCAATAGTAATTGGAACTACTTTTTACTATGCTCTGCTCAGAATCGGGACTTCTTTTTGCGTTTTTATTGGGTAGTTTAACAACGATAATTTTGTTCTTTCTCTATAGAAAAATTAGCGAGTCTCACGTTAGAATATAATGTATGTAACAAACTTTAAAATTGAATAAACAGCGGCTAACAATTTACACAAGATGATAAATCTTTAGCACAAATATACATGTATATCCCGTATGTATAGCTGTTTAAATATTGTCGCTAACATTTTAGTTATTGAACACAGGCCAGCGTGGTGTAATGGATGTTCTGTGCTCATATGGATTGGAATCGGGATCCTTTTATAAGTGATATTTCAAATAGACTGTATTTAATGTATTACACTTTCTTCACAAGAAACAAATGTAAGACAGTAAAATTCAG
Organism: Congeria kusceri; assembly: GCA_027627225.1. NCBI lineage: Eukaryota > Metazoa > Mollusca > Bivalvia > Myida > Dreissenidae > Congeria > Congeria kusceri. The sequence continues at coordinate 7,691,851 of CM051035.1, forward strand.
CTTTCCGTTACAATCAATAAGCAGTTAAAAGATTTAAGTCAAGAGGTACTGTTTTAGTATCCTGCTCACATTGTCTCCGCGTTACTGCGTCCCCCAAAGGGCTGGAAGGGGAGCGTCCCCGTGCACACGTGGTACAAGGTGACCCCGAGACTCCAAAGGTCAACGGAGGCGTCGAAGTCCTGTCGGCCAGATCGCCGCAAGACAGCTTGTTCATACATTCTGGGATACTGTATCCAAATAATATATATAATAAGGTATGGAATATCACATGCAATTGTAGATCGGAAGCGAAGTCAATTAAATCTGATTGCACACAAAACTGTCGTAAAAGGCAATGCAGCTAATAAAAGGCAAAGAACTATTTAAAAGTAAGGAAATTAAAAATTGCAGCTGAGGCATTTCTGACTTTGCAAACACACGATGCTATTGTTTGTTCCTTATACTAATGCATGTAACCTGCACTAGTTCATGTTTATGTTACATGTACCGGTTGCTTTTTCTGTTCAGTATGTTACGTACCAGATATTCCTCAGTTCCGTATATTGAGTTAAATGAAACGTACCAGATATTCCTCAGTTCCGTATATAGAGGTAAATGTTACGTATCAGATATTCCTCACTTCCGTATATTGAGTTAAATGAAACGTACCAGATATTCCTCAGTTCCGTATATAGAGGTAAATGTTACGTATCAGATATTCCTCACTTCCGTATATTGAGGTAAATTATACGTACCAGATATTCCTCAGTTCCGTATATTGAAGTAAATGTTTCGTCTTCCTGGAGCTCACGAGCGGCACCAAAGTCGGTCAATTTGTACAAAGAACTGAAAACAACGACGTAACAAAACCTACTTTATCCATTGATTTTATAACAGAGTATATAAGATATACCATTGCTAAACGAGTATATAAAATATAGTTTGCCCTGCATTTTAAGGATTTATGTAATTGTTGGGCTTATATTATAAATGAATAATTTCTGGGTACCATTGTTTGTTACTTGATTGTTTTTGGGTATCATTATAAAAATGTCTTTAATTCATTCTGGGTAACATTATATAGTTCATCATTTTGTATGGGTACCATACGGTTATTAATTCTTTCTCGGTACCATTTTATGGTTCTTATTTCTTCCTCAGAATCATTATGTGGTTCTGAATTCTTTCTGGTATCAGTATATGGTTCTTAATCCTTTCTGGGTGCCATTGTATGGCACTCTATTATTTCTGCGTACCATTATAGATTTCTGATTTTTTTCTGGGAACCATTATACAATTTCTTAATTCTTTCTGGGTACCATTATATGGTTATTAATTCTTTCTGGGTACCATTATATGGTTATTAATTCTTTCTCGGTACCATTTTATGGTTCTTATTGTTTTCTGGGTACCATTATATGGTTCTTAATTCACTCTGGTATCAGTATATGGTACTTAATTCTGTATTTTGTCTGTTGAATGTTTTTTACGTTGTCAATTGTGTATATGTTCCTATTTAGTGAATAATAATTCCGGGCTAAGTATGAGGTTTGGTGTCCATGAAACCGGTAAAAAAAACAATACTTTGCATTGACCGTTCCAAGGCGGTGACCCAAGTTTAGTCATGTATGTTGTGTGTTTGTTGCGTGTTTTTGTGTTGTGCTGTGTTGTTTTTGGCAATTGGTCACCTGCCATAAATAAAGGAAATCGTGCTACAAATAAGAGTTCTCTGATGCAGCTAGAGTTTCACTTTGTTTACATTTACCTCCCATCGTCGGCGATATACCGCATTATGTTTCCAGGTTTGATGTCCCTATGAATGTAACCACACTGTCGTAGATAGCGAATGCCGTTTGCTGCCAAATTAATGTATACATTCGTTATTGCAAAGAACTTTACAAGACATGTTTTGACATTGCGTTATCGCACATGTTTTACGTAAGTAAAACATCAAATATTTCAATCGTTCCCTGCAAAATAACTTCATTTTTTTCTTATACATGGCTACAATAGTAAGGTTGAAATTTGATATGTACCTGTACCTATTTTCTAATGGTTTGTACAAATAAAAATTATCGAAAGTTCGCAAACAGCGTGCATGTCTTCATATGTATAAGTGATTCAGAGCACTACTGCACATTTATAGCACCTAACAACAGCAGTTCTAAGTAACAGATGGATCTAACAAAATAAATTATATTATAAATTGCAACAAACATATGGTTAAAAGAAATTAATTATAACATACATACATGGCTGAACGAAATAAGGAAATTGCTTGACCGAGGTGTTTGCGGGAGCAAAACTCTTACTCTAAGATTACGTTATTTACAATGTACATTGCACAGATATATTGCTTTAACAAATTAGAAAATTGCTTTACTGATGTGTTTGATAAACTAGAGAAAGTCTGACTCTAATATTATACATGAAAAAGCAGTACTATAAAAAACGACAGACCGAACAAAAAACATGTATATCATACAATGATACATTTATTAAATAATTGGTTTTACCGATATGCATGAGGAAGAGGAGAAACTCTGACTCTGGAAACCCGAAGGCGTATTGCGGCTGCTCGAGCATTGAGTAAAGGGACCCGCCCGCGCAGTGCTCCATCATCAGCACCTCGGTGTTCGTATCCGACTGGAGCATGTTCGAAAATTTTTATCAAGAAAACCAAAGTGATACAAATCAGGGCTAAACACATCTGAGTATTACACGTTGTGTAGAAGTCGATCAACAGAATATGTACACATATTCCCAGTTTGGTACCCTTGAAAGAACCCAAATATATGATGTAAGCATAAGGTCATTGCAAGGACAGTTAAAACAACGCAATGTGCCCTGTCAACTTCGGACAGAATGTACAAATTATTGTTTGAAACATAGTTATTTTTATAATATACACATGTAAGCCCTTCATTTAATCAAACTGTACAAGCGTACGTAAATAGAAATTGTGTGTCTCGTATATTAGTAGATAATATATGTATACAGCTACGAAGTTATACTTTGCCATTATGCATTTTGTAATAAATAGTTGAGCACATAATTATACAAAATAGCTCCAATATGTCGCACAGGCATGTAGTATTGCAATGAAATATCAGTCATTACGTTGGCGTTGCTCTGGTGACAGTCTTATCACAAACCAATGTGTCTGTGCCATCACGTTGTTTCCTTTTGTATTATTGATAATTTAATGAGATGTCAAGTGTACGGAGAGGATACGAGCATATTTTGATTCCAGATTAAGATCGTGGTTTATTTCAAGAAAGGTCATAGAAAGCATATTCGCAAGTGGCGCAGCCACGACAGAAAATATCAATTTTCAATTACTACACACGAAATAAAATAAAATTTTACAATGAAATCAACACATTTTTGGTTAAATGAATTAATTAATTTGTTATCTAACCCATAGTGAAATGATCATCATGATATGTCCTACTCTTTCACCGCATAGGATGAAATAAATCGTGTTATGATACCTTTTCATGTTAGTAATTCTCATTCTCATTACAGACCGTCAATAACCTATTTCGGTATGAATCTATTTCAAAGCTGCGGTCCAGACATATGTTAATAAAAATAAAACTTTGCAGAAATCGTTTGTAATGGACATCTTACCGATCAAAATACAAAAAAAAAACGCATTGGAATCGGTAGAATAATAACGTTTTGGTAAGTTTGTATCGTATAGTTATCTTTATGCGATAGTTGGTGATGCCTCTGGAGTAAATCAACATGTACATTAGCGTATATTCCGTTCGTACCAAGCGTTTTCGAACATATACATTAAAAAACGCATTTCGTAAATAAGATAAATAAGAAACAGAATTCAGTCGTCATTAACGTACATTAGAACCAATGCCAATTTAAGGTTATTTAATTATTTTCTTTTACGTGTTTTTGTGACACTTAGATAATTAGATTGTATTTCAATGCTTTGTGTTATTAGTATTATTTGCGGGTGCCATGTACTTGATATAATGTGACACTTGTACATTCCCTAGTGTTGTTATTGCAGTATAAGAGTATAAGCGGCTTGGTTTGTAAATTCTACTACGAATATAAATCACATGGAGACACCTAGTTACTTGTGAAGATGGCGTATTCTATTGTTATTGGATAGCGTTGACTTATTTATACCCAAACTGGTGCTGTTCTATTTTGGAACTTTTATGCCAAACGTGTATTTTTTATTTTTTTTAATAATACCTATCAATTGAATTAGTATTACGAGTACACGCAACGTTTCCGAAACTGAATGTATATTCCAACGGTCTTACTAATAAATAAAGCCAACAATTGAACATTATGATAACTTAAGAATATTTAATTTATAAAACAAATGAAATAATAATGCATATCCAAGAAACTTGATTTTATTATTAAAATGCATATCAAAGAAACTTTATTTTATTTTTAAACTAGTAGTATTATTGACGATACGTTATGGGATTTATAACCACGCCTACCTAGGATAATGTCCGTCAAACACCGTTGAGAGTGAAGGAATGTTTTTACATGACATGTCCGTCAAACAATTAAGTCCTTGCTTTCTGAATGGCTAAACACATTGTCAATCAAATCTCGTAATAAGGTCAAATAATGCGTAGTTTTTATATACATTAAATTGTATTTTAAAAACACAATTTATATGGGTTTTTGTAATTCTAAAGTAAATGTTGTTTTCATAATCCGTAAATCTGAAATCTTGATTATAAATGTGTATTTCTATTGCTCCGTTCATAAACTGCTTGCGATAATGTATACGTCATCCCTTTTCCACATTTAACATTATTTGCAATGACATACGTCCACTTTTTCGCAAAATTAGTACTGTCATTCGGTATAGCAAAAGGTCAACACTATTCTTCTGCAAAGTACAATTAAAAACTTAGTAATCAATGACTTATTGTATGTAAACCTCTTTTTCTAGATCTATCAGTCTGACGATGTTGTCATGTTGCAACTTCCTCAAGGACTCGATTTCTCGATGCCTGGTGGTGGAGGTATGTCTCGAGATACGCTCATAGAAGACCTTGACTGCGCACACATCGCCCGTCTCCTTTAAAAATTAGACAGAAAACATATGTAAAAGAATGCACATGTCAACAGGGAGAACCAATGTTCACACGTAAATATAACATCGCATGTCGTTTATGGTCTCCTTCAAAACAAGGTGTGTCAAACACACGGATGCCCCCATGACACATGTTTGGACACAGACACAGTGTATGTCGCCAACACTAATTTTCGCCTCCACACATTCTTTTTCAATCATATTCAAGTATGGAAAAAAACTGACAAAGGGCCATAATTCCGCTAAAATTGGTCAAAGCCAGAATTCCTTTCTGGCTGATCACCATTACATTAATGATTAAGAGTCTTCAGCTGTGAAAGTTTGAGCGAAATCCGCTGATCAGTTAAAGAGGAGTTGAGTCCACAAAATTTCGGACGAACAAGTGCAATGCTTCTCAATGCCTGTGGGTCCATACAAATCAGACACCAAACAATATGGCAAAGGCTGAAAGACTGTACTTATCAACCGGGAGAACCAAAGTGTACAGGTAAACATAACATCACACGTTGTTTCTGATACCTATTGGTACGTAATGTTTCTAGCATCTGATTTCGTGGTTTCCTAATTTAATTGGTTGAATGTTTCGTGATAGCGCTCACAATATACATTAAAACTACATAATAACATAAGTTATATACCTTACAATATCGAGATAGTAATACTTTAAAATCGTGAGGATATATGAGCTAGGTGATGAATACTTTGACCCGAAGTAACCAGGTGTGTACGCTTGATTTACTGATGTACGGTAACCAAAAAAGCATAACACTTTATATTAACGTGCACGGTTAAACATCAGAAAGTGGATATACAAATGTACATTCCTTTGCCTGCAGTGAAATAGCAGCTACGTGAAGGGTAATTTATCACTCAATACGGCATAACTCTCAATTATTACATGTTCCATCAGTCAAATATTAGACGTGCGTGGCCAAAAGTTCATAAAGGCCTTAACGAAAAATTTAACAATATAAGTTAAAATTTCCTTCTGTACGTATCAGGGCCCGTATTCACCAGCACTTTCTTAGACTTAAGAAGCGACGGTCCCTATTTATAAGGCATCTGCATTATTTTGATTTGATATTTATTGCGTATTGCGTATGCACAGGTGGAAAATGAAAATATTCAAAATAAAGAACTAATCCACGAACTCTGCATGTTACTACAATGTGTGGCGCTCCAAGTTGACTTTGGCGGTGGCCCATTTATAAGAAAGACATTGATAGCTAGATTTTCAGCTTGCTGCGCGCGGTTAACACGAGGGCGGTTAAAACAACGGAACATATCCACGGACTATATGCACGTTACTTCACCTTGTGGCGACCAAAGTAGACCGTGGCGGTAGCCCCCTTTCCCAGGACGTCCGCTGTGTTCCACCGGTAGCTCGCGGTCTCGTGCAGCGTCCCCGTCATAGCTCCACCAGCGACGCTCGAACCGGGCAGCTCAGAACCGCCGAGACGACTCATCTGTGGATGCAGAGACGTTAAAGGTAGCGTATACGATCAAGTAAAATGTTACATGGATTTCAATAGATTGTGAACACTGGAAGTGTTCGTAAATATCGAATTAGTAATAACGTTAGGATTTTATAGACTGGAGAGAATATAAATAAGAAAGAAATACGTGTCGATGACAAAATGGCCGACACAATAGAGCACATTGTTGAAAAACTACTTACTCTAGGAAATACAGATACAGTCGATAAAACACTGTCTTTTTTAGCCTTTTACGTTGATTTAGCGACACAGTTGTTTAATATACGAACACTTCTAAAACCGAAAAGGACAAATAAACATAATAACTTGACGTTTATAAATTTTGACAAGCATTAGTAATGTCTACCAATTCTACTTTCGGTTACATGAACATCAGCCAACTCAGCACCACCGGACCACCTCGGCACCACCCGACCACCTCATTTCAAGAAATTCCCAGAAAACTAACCAAAATAACAAAATATGCAAAACATGTAGTGATTATATGAAGACATTTATATAAACATGTGTGATCATCGTCAGTCGTCACACACTTCATAATGGGTTGTACTAAGACCTCAAACGGGTAAACATGTCAGGACATAAAGCATCATAGACATATTCTTTCAATGACTTAAACTTATGAAAATCCTACAGCCTTTATTATTGTACATTATTTAACGAAACTAGTGTTCTTTTATTATCCCTACTGGTAATGACATTTTCCGATTTCTTAAAAAGCACCTTTAATGCGAGTCTCCTAACCGTGCAATATGAATCCGGACGTGCATAACACATTAAGTGTTACCATTCATAAGCTGGGGATGAATGCGAAGTGCTTATCTTGTATTTTCTCATGTCTTTAATTAGAAATACTCATTCCTATGGGTTAATTGAATAAGCGTGTGTTACGTAATCGCATTTCCGTCATACACTTCCGTGAAATTAATTAATAAGTATTAATATTTACATTAAGCATACGGCGTTCGCATATAATTATGCTCGCGTTATTTAAGTAGTATGTCATGTACCAATATTTCAAAGTATCTAATCTTGTTCAAGCGGTGCCAAAGCCAGGTGTCCAAACGGTACAAAACTAGGGCCCGTATTTCATATAGATACTAAGGAAAATTTTAACTTAGGTTGTACTTAAATGCAAATTTCAGATCAAATATTCAACGTTAAATACAGTGATTGGTGTTTTCAAACTGGTAAACTAAGAAGCATATATTAAATTGATACAGTTCCATGTAAAATGACTAAGTAACAAATGAAAACGCCACAAACTTATGAAATTAATAAATTATTTAAGTTTTTACGAACTTTAGAAGCTACATGTATATGTGAATATAGGCCCTGACCAACTCGGTACTAATAAAGCTTATTAATGCGACACGGTCCTTTTTACGCCATTATTGGGGCCGAATTCGGCCCCATTCCCCTAATGAAAAAGCATATATCTTTCCCCGTTTTTTAACCTAAAAATTCCCCGCTGAATGTTTACTTAATTTGACCAAATCGGACAAACATTGGCCAAGATAGAGGACTTTTTGTGAACAATGTAACTTTTTTTTCCAAGAAATCCAGTTGGATGCATTTATTTTAATAAATGTATTACACAACAATTTATGTATATATGTATAACATAGTAGATATATAATAATCATCTATAATGTATATAATAATTATTACAAAATTCCGGAAATTTCCCCTTTTACCGTTAAATTCCACTCTCGAAAGGACTCGATCGCCACCTTCCCGTAACCCCCTGTAACGAATTTTATACCGTTGTAAAGACAATTGTGGGTCTCACCTAAGAAATTTACTTGACTCTTGGGGTAGACTTATTTGCAAGATATTAACATACTGTAAAAAAAATGTCCACGACGACAGTTGACAGCTCCCAAAGCAATTGTCAAGGAAATTGTTTTCACAAGTAGTGCCAGGTAGATCCTTAGGGGTTGCAAAATCTAATGTTACAGGACTTGTCCGTCTTGGGGTAAATGATGTTGGCCACTTGTCCGTACATAAATTGTATAGTAATTTCTGGCAAGGTTTCACTTGTCCGTACATGCTTAGGAACAAGTTTTGGAACAAGTTTTGAGTAATACGGACAGTTGATTTCACCACCACCTAGCTAGATTATTTACTACCAGCAGCTATATCTATAAACTTAAAGACTAAATATGAGTTACGACATAAACTTTCTTACATAAGTTACCATTACTTCCGTCAAGTCTGATAGTGTTCCTTTCAAGCGTTTTTAAATGTTAAATATTGTTTAAATTGTAAACTAGTGGCATTCAGAATTGTAATCATTATTTTGTGTGCAAAAACTTGCAAGTCACGCGTTTATATACAATCTTAATTTTATACTATTACGAATTATTCTACTAAAGATTTGAGGCACATTAATTTAACGAATTTAGTGTTACTTTTTATAGGGCTAAAGTTGCTGCAGGCGAATATAGCCATTGTAAAAAGTAGCTGCCAACAATATACTGTCAACAATATATGCGCTCTCGGAAATATGCTGTATTATACGCACAGAACAGCTGGAATAAATCGATTGTTACTGCCGTTAATGCCGTTAATTTACCGTTTCCGTTGTGTTTGTAAACATAACACATTTCCTATACTGTGGGTATAGATCGACCTACTTTCAATTTGATTTAATTATATTTTTATACATGTATGCAATATTTTAGCTTTATTTTTCAGCAGGTAATCGATTATTTGCGTCGTGCTTATAAAATCAAAAGAGTAACTTGTACTTTTATTTACGCATCATTGCAAAAACAGAACAAATATTGTGGAAATTCCCTTATTCGTATGCGAGCTATTTTTAGAACTATTGGCGCAATGTTTATCTTCTCTGCACAATTTGTTACCTCTTCATGCTTCGACGTAACATTTCACAAACAATCGACATTTTACGTGCTTGGTAGAATGATTTACCTAAACAATCGCAACTGCACCATTTGCAACTGTTTGCTAGATAAAAATATCACAAATGTTGACATTTAGATCTAAATGAAGAGGAAGTTATAGTCTATAGGTCTATATAGAGTGATTTAAATTCTAATATTTAACACGTTTGCGCGAATGCTACTTTATTCAGTTGCAGACAACAGTTAAATGATGCATGAAACAAATGCACTTAAAATGTCATCTGTTACGCTACCTACAAAATCTTCTAAAATGGAGGGAAAATAAAAATCACAAACCTGACTGGTGTGTTGACAGTATCTGGTATAGCCACCACGGGAAATCGCCGTCCGCCCAGGCAAGGGGATTTTTCTTTACATTTTACCACACCTGCGCTTTATTCTGTATAGATAAAACCTTGCAATTGCTTGACTAAGTTTGAGGAAAGAAACTGCAAACGTGAAGTAATCAATGTGTCATAGCAATTTATATTTGCAAGCATTTTTATCGCTTAAGTAGAGTTATATTAAGCTTCCATTCACTCTCCCACGAAAATCCGTCGACCCGCACATTGCAGTATTTAACTTAAACGTTTAACCTGTCAACGACACTACGAGATTGAACTTTTAACCTGTCAACCACACTTTTATAAATAGATCTATACTCTGTATACAGTCTGTATACATACCGACTTGCAAGAGTTATCGACAGTCTATACTTAGATTACTAAGTTTCATGTCAGATGCAATGTATTCATTGAATTACCGATATTTGATCAATTGTGTGATGCCAACACACTCGATCAGTGATAGTAATTGGAAATAAAATGCATACGGGCTCTTTTCTACACGTAATTCATAGAAAGTAAGTATATGGATGCACTAGCGGCACCAGGGGGCGGGGGGGCGCACCCGGCGCGCGCCTCCCCCTAAAACTGCCAGACCATACATTTATGGGCATATATAAAACGGTAAAACTGGATATGCTAAAAAAAATTCGCTCGCTTCGCTTGCTCACTTTTTTTTACAAAATACACTTAAACTTCAGTGAGACATTCCGGGCCTAGCCCCCCCCCCCCCCCCCCCCATTGATTTATTACGTACACCGTAGGACCGCCACCAAAGTTCATCGAAAACGATAAATGTATATCTCTTTGTTTGTGGATGATATTGTTTTCTTTTTCTAAATTCATATATTATGTAAAGATGTCTGACGTTTCAAATAAATATGATTTAAAGTCGAAATTCAAGTCGAATCAATGACTACATTCGAGTTGTCCCAAAAAATAGTTTAGTTCCCAAAAATCTAAATAAACTTTTTGTTCAATGTTCAATTAATTAGCAATCACGCCAAATTGCAAAGTGTTTTTATGCATTCATAAAAAAGATATAAAGCAATAAATTAGAGGGTTGTCCACAACGTTGGCTGCAAATCCGGGCGAATTTTTTTCCGGCACCATATGTCATCGAAATTGAAACTACGTCGGCATCACTTGCCGTATTGTTCACAACACAATCATACGTGTATCTTTCACAATATTTAGTGTAAAAAAACACGTTCGTCTGTCTGTCCGTTAGTTCAGTTCGATGAAAAAAACAGTGCATATCACATCTCAAGACAATTGATGAGCATGACTATGAACGTGTGAGTTATTTAATGACAATCACTTCGAAAATAGACCATTACACTTCGGTAAATGAATAATACGAAAGAACTCTCGATGCATGTGTGTTTGAATTTAATCATTTTAATATACATGTTTAAAGATGTTTCTGATATATATATATATATATATATATATATATATATATATATATATATATATATATATATATATATATATATATATATATATATATATATATATATATATATATATATAACATTAATGTCAAATACGTGTTAAGTAGACAGGCACATCAAACAAGGGCAATTTACTGCCAAAGCAGGTGTATGACATACAGATGAACCAACATGCCTTTCGAATATAATACGGTGAAGTATGACTTTATTCAGTGAAACAAAGTGCATTAATGATGATGATGATGATGATGATGATGATGATGACTTTTATCATATATCTTTGATACGGATCTGTAGTTGATCACAGACAACATAAAGGGTTATAACTGCACCATCAAAAGTTTCGCCCCCCCCCCTCCCCAACCCGAAATCCTGGATCGCCCCTGTGGATCTATAATTATATATGCACGCAGCGCCGTACTTTTATGAAAAGGGAAACAAATACGTCAAAGGTAGTCAGCCGTGTTACTTCCCTTCGATGCAAATGAGTATCACGTGACCAAATTACAATGAACAAAATGGCGAATGCATTTTGAAGTAGAAGTTGCAAACATTATTTTATGATCAGAAAGCATGATTTAACTACTTTAGTTTAAAAGGAAGTCATATTTTTCGTAGAAAACAACTTCTAGACGTTGCAATTCTGAGGGCCGTAGCTGGCAACAAACTGAATAGAAAGCAAACGTTGAAAATCGTCTCTTGCAAGTGACCTCTGCAGCTATTTGTCGCGGTTTGTTTGTTTCTTTAGTAGGGCTAACCCGGGTAAGTACGGACAGTCGGGTAACTTCCGACAAATGCGTTAGTAGATCGACTTTTCTACATGTTTTCATGTTACTTGTTATGATTTTACCTTGTTTAAGAAGAGTATGTTTTTGGGGAATACATGTCTGAAAATAGCATTTGACGTAATGCATTGGTTATTGTAAATGGTGCATAATGAGAACAACCTATCGATGCTGTCCGAGTATTTCTGAACTTTAAATATAAAATAGTGTCCGTATTTTCCCAATGTAATTTGCAATAGCAAAACCAGTACTGTCCGTAGTTTTCTTACTCTGTCCAAACTTACCCGGTTTTGGGTGGCCTCGTTTCTGACTCAGTTGATGTACTTAGACTACAGATAGATATATGGAATCTACGATAAAATCCGAGGAAGACAGGGATTTCCAGATTGCGTCATCATAATATGGTGATATCCTACACAGCTTAGCACAACATATTGACAAGCGGAGCCCTTGTAAAAACTGTCCGTACTTACCCGAATTAACCCTAATGCAAAAAAAAATGTTTGTTTCGTGTAATGGTCTCAAAAAAGTTACGTAGGGTTGTGATCGAGTTTTTAGCTCGTGTAGGGGACCTCTACTGCGTCATCTGTCCTCCGTGTTCCGTCAACATATTCACGCTGGAGACTTCACTTTTTAACCAATCTTAACCAAACTTGCACCGTTTGTGTATGACCATAAAATCTTAGATGGGTTTGTTATTGGGTCAGATCACACCAGTAACACTAGATTTATTGCCCCTTTTTCATGCAAAAGAGTGCAAAAATGCCTTTTCCCAACATATAGACTGCAGGGTCGGGGGGTTTTCACTAGGTAGGGTAGGGTTGCCTGAAACACATCTTTTTTTTTTCAAACATTGAAGATTCTTTGTTGTAAAATATTGAAACAAAGCTCAAGCGTGTCTAGTACAATTAAATGTTATAACAGTTTCTTTGTACTCAACAGGTGTTGTTAGGAATACCAGACAAGAAGAACCACCAGTCATCTGTACAGCTCCTGAGCAAAACCTATAAAAGCGAAATGGCATTAAGATTAGGTCTACTGAGTAGATGCTTTGTTAGTCCGAAACAGTTTCCTTGCAGTGTTATACCAGTCGTAAGGGCAAGTAGCCAATCAAACAATGATGAAGATATGACCATGGATTTCAAAATGGATGGTGCTATTGCTGTTTTTGCACTCAACAGGCCTGCTGCCAGAAATGCTATAAGCAAGAACTTGCTAAACATGATGAGGTCAAACCTCGAGCGCATTAAATTTGATCCCAAGCTGAGAGCACTGATACTTCGAAGCGTGGTTCCCAACGTGTTCTGCGCTGGTGCTGACCTTAAAGAGAGGGCCCAAATGCCAGAAGAGGAAGTTGGCCCCTTTGTTGCGGGGATGCGACAAGCACTGACAGAAATTGCCAATTTGCCTGTTCCTACTATAGTGGCTTTGGACGGCACTGCGGTTGGTGGGGGACTGGAGATGGCTCTCGCATGTGACATCAGGATCGCTTCCGACAATGCCTCCATGGGACTGGTGGAAACAAAGCTTGCCATTATACCAGGTGGAGGTGGTACTCAAAGACTTACAAGGCTGGTGGGCCCAGCTATAGCAAAAGAACTTATTTTCACATCAAGAATCATTAAAGGACCTGAGGCTGAGAGAATTGGCTTGGTAAACCATGTCGTTAAACAGAATGGCACTGGCGATGCAGCTTATCAGAAAGCATTTGAGCTGGCACAAGAAATTGCTCCACAGGGTCCTATAGCATTAAAAATGGCAAAGTTAGCGATCAACCGTGGTAGTGAGGTGGATTTGGAGACTGGCTTGCAGTTTGAACAAGCGTGTTATGCGCAGGTTATTCCTACCAAAGACAGGATTGAGGGGTTGATGGCCTTTAAGGAGAAGAGAATCCCAGTGTACAAGGGAAAATAGGAAATGTCACCCAGACTGACTGAGATATTGATTATATTTAAAGTACTGAAATAGTTTGCTATTTTGTCTTTATATAACTTTATTTCAAGGCAAACTTGTTAGGACAATACATGAACTATTCAATGTTGCATGGTTGTAAACTGATATAATATTCTTAAGGATGATGCAGAATGAAATGGAAATATGCATGACATATTATGTTTTGTTTTTTTGTACTATATCAAAAATAATAAATAAATAGCATATTAGCCTTAAGAGAAAAGGATATAAAAGTATGTTCATTATTTCCCCATGTGTTAGAATGTAAGGTTTTTGAATGGTGTTATAAGTAGGAGAAATTAGTAACATATTGATATTTCGTTATTCATTTAATTACGTGCAAACACAACGCTGTTTCAATAACTATTGCAAGTTCAAATCAAATAATTTTAAACTGTTCCAGATCCCATAAATCTAAATTGATTGCTTTGTAAGTTAAAACAATGTGATATAACCTCGCAAAAGCATAAAAAATGCATTTTATCAACTACTCCTTGGATTCAATATATCCCAATAGAAGTATTTATAAATCATTCACAAAATGGGACAGATCAATTGTTTATACTAATGCATTTATAAAACAAACATGTAGCCAACATGATTAAACAAGAATGTCGGTCGAACGGATGAATGCTCCCCAGTGCCACTTTGGCCTCTTACTGTGGCCTTGACCGTAAACCAAAGGACCTGATTCATACGGAGACACGCTGTCATAAACAAAACTTATAAAGTTAATCAAAATCCATTCAACATGTTATAAGTCCAGACAAGCTAAAAGCCAATTTTAACTTTTGACCTTTAAGTATGACCTTTGACCTACAGTTCTGGTTCATATGCGTGACATGCAGTCTCATTTAGGCAAACATATGTACCAAGTAATTTGAAAATCCTTCAATTCATGGCCTAGTCATAGTCCGGATAAGCAAACAGATGATTTTGACTACAAGTGTGACCTTGACCTACGGACCTTGTTCAGTTTAAATCCACGGCAAGTGAAAGTACAGACAAGCAAAGTGCCAATTTTGACCGCTGATAACTAGATGTGACCTTGACCTTTGATTTAGAGACCTTATTCATGAGTGGTTAACACCAACTCATGGCAGCACACCTTTGTGCCAAGTACTTTTAAAATCCCTCCATCCATGGCCAAGTTTTCGTGTAGAAAAGCACAACAGCCAATGTATAAAATCAGAGGTCTTTGGTAAAATCAAAAGGCAATAACTACTGGAAAAATCACCAGACTGGAATGACCTGACAATATGCGCATGTCCTTTAAATAGGGATACTGCATGTAGTTTCATTGAATTTAAGTGTTTAGTTCCTGAGATCTCGCACAAAAACAAAAACAATCCTATTAAAATGACATATATTTTTTATATAAAAAGGGCAATAACTCCAAGAAAAACCATCAAACCGGAACGACCTGACTACATGCGCTCTTGGTGCTGCATATAAAGTTTTATTTAAGTCAAGTTGTTAGTTTCTGGGATCTTGCGCGGAAATGAAAATATGCCTTTTAAATGTTTTATTTTTATATATTAAGGGCAATAACTCCCTGAAAAATCATCGGACTGGAACGGCCTGACAATATGCGCATGTCCCCTTGGTAAGGATGCTGCATATGAAATTTCATTGAAATCGGGTCATAAGTTTCTGAGATCTCGCACGGTAAGGACAATTTCCTATCAAAATGTCCTGTTTT
Organism: Congeria kusceri; assembly: GCA_027627225.1. NCBI lineage: Eukaryota > Metazoa > Mollusca > Bivalvia > Myida > Dreissenidae > Congeria > Congeria kusceri. Next base: position 7,707,568 of record CM051035.1, read on the forward strand.
TAATCATAGGGCTATAACTCCCTAAAAAATCATCGGACCGGAACGACCTGACAAAATGCGCATGTCCCCTTGGTAAGTATGCTGCATATAAAGTTTCATTGAACTCGGGTTATTAGTTACTGAGATCTCGCGCGGAAACGACCATTTCCTATTAAAACATCCTATTTATAATCAAAGGGCAATAACTCACTGAAAAATCATCAGACTGGAACGACCTGACAATATGCGCATGTACACTCTGTAGGGATGCTGCATATGAAGTTTCCTTGAATTCGAGTCATTAGTTCCTGAGATCTCGCACGGAAACGAAATATCGGAAGGACGGGCGGACATGGATAAAATTGTCGGGGCAATTTGTTGCACGAACATACAAAGTGAATGGCAGTGAAATTCGGACGGACGGACAAAGCGGCGACTATATGCTCCCCCCCCCCCTTCGGGGAGCATAACAACAATATATTGGTAGAACCGACGGATGCTCTCGGACGCGGCATTGACATCTAATTCTGGCCTGGACCTTTAACCTATGGACCTGATCCATAGCCCAACATATCTGCTTGTTGAGACAATAATTGTTGTAAAGTGACTTAATTCCATCCATTTATGGCCAAGTTATAAGTCCAGTTTTGACCTTTAAGTATGATCTTGGCCTTTGACTTACAGTTCTGGTTCAATCGTGAGACATGCTGTCTTATTAAAAACGTTTGTGCCTAGTAGTTTGAAAATCCCTTAATCCATGGCCAAGCTATAGTGTGACAAGAAAAGTGCCAATTTTGACCTTTGACCTCTTAGTGTTACCTTGACCTTTTACGTACAGATCTGGTTCATGTGCGCTTTGTGCTGTCTCAATGAGGTTAGCTTTAGTGCCAAGAAGTTTTAAAATCCATGGAAAGTTAAAGTATGGACTAGCAAAGTGCCAATTTTAAACGTTGACCTCTAAGTGTGACATTGACCTTTGACCTAGGGACCTGATTCATGAGCGTTACACACCTTGTCATTGCAGCAAACGTTTGTCAAATTTGTAATTTTTTTATCCGTCCATCCATGGCCAAGTTTTAGTCCAGACAAGTAAAAAAAGCCAATTTATAATCAGAGGTCAATTACTCCCTGAAAAATCATCAGACTGGATCACTGTAACATTAAATGCACTGTCACAGAAAATGACTAAATTTAATTCAAGGAGCAAAGAAATCCTGAGCATATTTGTAAATAGCTCTGCCTACAGATTCTTAAGTTTAGACGAAGTTTTGTTTCCCGTTTCGTCCCGTCCAGTTTGTGTGGCCAGATTGGCCTGTGACCGGTGTGACTTGCTGCCCGTTTTGACCGGAAACGTACACTTCCATGTTATTGTACTTACTTCAAATTATGGAGCTGCTGATAAGTTTATTTGTATTTTCGGCCCCCACCATTTTCACATTTCTGTATATAAATAATCACGTGAAAGATGCTTATATGGACGAGATATTCCATATTCCACAAGCACGTCAATACTGCGATGGTAACTTCAGTAAAGTATGTAATTATCACTGCTGATTCACACCCCACTCCAAACATACCAAAAACCCTTAGTCTAATTTATAGGACGTGCAATGAATTTAGTGGCTGCTTTTTACATAGGGCTAAATTACACTTGTAACGGAAATTAATAAACAATTAGAAATATCAGAAAACAATCATTTAACGAAGATTAATTTCATATCACTGATGTTCTATTCAATTCAATCTGCTTCTTCTATAAGTTTTAACTTGGAACTACTAATAATACTGTTGGTTTCCTTATCATGCAACCACCTTAGACATCAAATAAGAAAATATTTGGGGAAAACATATAGTCCAGAGCCAGTGTTTTTAGGGCAAATTTGGGTTCGAAATTCGGCCCCATTTCCCAACTTAAAAAGCATATATTTTTCCCCTATATGTACCTAAAAATTCCCATCAGAATATAAGCTTGCTAAAAAATTGACCAAAATCAGACAAACAATGACTAGGATTGAGGAATTTTCATAAGCAATCCAGCAATATTTCATCACACCAAGTTAGTGCATAATCTAAGTTATCATTTGTAGGAAAACAATTCATTAATGATTGATAACAAAGTAGAATATAAACATGTAATAACGTTTTTCAAAAAAAAAAATCGTCTGCGTAAATTTCCCCATCTGAAGGACCCGTTTTCTTTCCCCCAGAGGTGACAAAAAACACTGAGAGCATATGGAATCGGTCTCTATTTCCGCCCCAAATTGGCTTTACAAAAATTACTGATTTGTGTTGCCAAATTGGGTTCATCTGGTCAACGTCTATAGGCATAAATTGGTAACCAGTATCTGCAATAGTCTGCCAGACCTTGGACAATTTCCAAAGCCAGTAAACTGTATTATGTCTAGGAAAAATAATTAGAGCATTAATTTGGTTATCATGGCAGGTGAAAAATTATTGTTTCCACTTGCAAGCTTAATATTTTTAAGTGGCCAGTAATGTGGAGTTGGGTCCAGTAATAATTTACAGATGACCTGACCTTGTGGCAAGTAATAAATTTGTTACTTACAAGGAGACTGGGTAACCAACTAAAATGCACATGTAATGTAATGACTTGATTACCATATGATACAACTATACAATGTAGGGAAAGATCTAGAGTAAACAAAGATACAGGGTGCTGCTAAAAAGGAGCAGGGTGGAAAACTGGATCAGTTTGTTGACATTTTCAGTTTATTTCCTAAATCCAGGGTTTTCATGAGTCTAATACTTCTGATTTAGGTATTTAGGTATATATTTCAATTTTTGTCATTCAATATTTGCAAAAAATATGTTGAATTTCAAAATATATTCAACATTCATGTGTTGACCAGCCCCAAGGGGCAGAAGGGGGAACCAAAAATGAGCAGGGTGCAGCACCCTACTATTTCGCACTAAGTCTTTTCCTTACAATGATGTGATTGTTGTACATTATTTCAGTGGGATCCCATGATCACGACACTACCAGGCTTGTACCTGTCATCCATTGGAGTACTGGTCCCACTCTCCACTGTGCTGGGTGCTCCAGCGTTGCAGCTGTGTTCAACTTTCTGGCTGAGAGCGACCAATGTGTTCTTCAGTCTCGCAAATCTGTATCTCATCTACAAGATCTTGAAAAAACTCCAAAACCCTGTCCTGGTAACTATGTACTCCAAGATGTTTGTGATTGTTAAAAAATATCTTCAAATATCCTTATTAGCAAGATGTAATATATCTCTCTTTCTCTCTTTAAGTTATTAAAAAGAAATCTAAATAAGCAAAAATGACCTGAAAAGAAATATACAGCAGAGCCAGGTATAGGACTTTGTTCTTGTCTAATGCATTTATGTATTGTTCCAGTATATCAGATACAACAGTCACTGTAAACGTATAGAAATTCGTCTGTTTGAAATTTCTTGGTTTCTTTACAAGGGACAATTTCCTTGGTTCTTGATTTCGTGGATTTCAAAATTCGAAAACAAAAATGTGAATACTAAAATTTACTTTCCTAAATTAAATATTGCCAATTCACAGCGCTTGTGCAGCAAATCACGTGATCCGCTGACAGCGTGTCAATTAGCCACTGTGGCACATGTGTATAGTGGTATATCTGTGTAGCCGATAATTGTTCGATCAAAACAATTAAACTGCCTTTATTGCCTCCCAACTGTTAATTGGCATCTAATTGACATTTGTGTTGTTATATAAATTTCTTCAAACATTTTACTAGTGGGCCGATCGAGAGATAACAATGCGTAAAAAAGCCTGTAACACTGCGTTGTGGAAAATTTAAACTGCCCCTTATTTGCATCTCAGAGTAAATTTATGTCAATTGGCATGTGTGACAAATTTACAAACTGTTACTATGGCGATTTTCAATTCAGAGATAAAACGTGTAGTAAGTAGTTTCTTATTTCTTTTCAAAATATGATACTGCACCAGTTACGCAGTACAACTGGATATATTTTGGGTATTGGTAACATTAGGATGCTAAATGTATGAAATTTCGTTGGGACTTGAATTCGTGGTTAGGTCTACCCATGAAATCCACGGAAATTCGCACTCCACGAATAATAATGGTTTTACAGTATTAGGTTCAACACTCAATGTGTATTGTACCACTGTTTATTTATGTTCACATTGTTTGTACCTTCAGCCTGGAGTTATGTTATTACTTGAGAGCCAGAAAGGCTGCAGTCCAGAAATATGTAATAAAAATAAAACTGCAGAAATCATTTTTAATGGAAATCTTACCGATCAAAATACAAAAAACGCATTGAAATCGATAAAGTTATAACGTTTTCTTAGCTTTTTATCGTATAGTTTCTGTATGCGATAGCTGGTGATGCCTCTGGACATTATAAAATGCCTTTTGTTAATAAGAAACAGTTTTCAGTCGAGTAAACATCATTAACATTCATTAGTACTAATGCCAATAATAAGGCAATTTAAGATGTATTGATTTATATTATATGGACTGCGGCTTTAAATTTAACTGGCTGAGAATCTATGCAAGCCCAGTTTGAATTTAATTTTACCCGTGCAGGGCTTGCGGTCCTTGCTAATGTCAACTACTGAACATGAGAATGTTCGAATTATCTTTTGTCAATTTTTTGCCCATTATATAATTTAAGCTTACAGAAGAAGCCAAAACAATGAATATGTTACAGACAATATATAAGCCTGTTCTTGCAACACGATCTTATATATTGAATGCCTGAAGCTCAACGCGCTGCTTGAATCCTTTTTCTGGTGGAATTTATGCTTCGAGTCTTTGAGAAACATGCTTCTTGCCTTGGGTTCAAACTGACAATCGCCCTATCACAAGACAGAAAACATTATCCCAGGGATTTCAATAGATTTTGAAAACCAGGAGTCTAATGACCCCTAGCCTGAAATTTTGAGGGGTCAAAATGACAAATTCAGGGGTCAAAATACTGCAATCACAAAAAATGTTTTGCTGAATATTTAATAAATTTTGAAGGTAAAAAACTTAGCAAAAAACCAACGTTTGCAACTTTTAAAACAAATGCTTTAAAATGATGCAAGGCAGATTATTTGCTGGAGTCAAAAGAGAGTAAATTGCAATTTGCTTGCATCAAAAAGCAGCATTCTGCATCAACTGAAATCACTGTATCCTATTATTAGCGCGACTTTTCGATGAAAAGGCAAGCTATTCTACTCGCCCCGGCATCAGCGTCTGGTCTAGGTTTAAGTTTTACGGTAAGCTAGTTTCTCAGGAAAGGCTTGAGTGATTTGATTGCAACTTGAAACATTTATTCCCCATATTAAAATGAACCTATAGGCAAAGTTTGGTAACTCTAGTTTGAAATTTGTCAGAATTATAGGCCTGTTTACACTTAGAAATTTTACCTATAACCTATCTCGATAGGTTGATGTTTTTCGGCAAGCTAGTTTCTCAGAAATGGTTTGAGGGATTTCATTCAAACTTGAAACATTTATTCCCCATATTAAAATGAACCTATAGGCAAAGTTTGGTAACTCTAGTTTGAAATTTGTCAGAATTATAGGCCTGTTTACACTTAGAAATTTTACCTATAACCTATCTCGATAGGTTGATGTTTTTCGGCAAGCTAGTTTCTCAGAAATTAGGGATTTCATTCAAACTTGAAACATTTATTCCCCATATTAAAATGAACATATAAGCCAAGTTTGGTAACTCTAGTTTGAAATTTGTCAGAATTATGGGCCTTTTTACACGTAGAAATTTTACCTAAAAGCTATACGGATAGGTTAAAGTTTTTCAGTAAGCTAGTTTCTCAGAAATGTCTTAAGGAATTTCATTCAATCTTAAAACATTTATTCCCTATATTAAAATGAACCCATAGGCCAATGTTGTTAACTCTTGTTTAAAAATTTGTCAAAATTATGGGCCATTTTACACCTAGAAATTTTACATATAAGGTATTTGGATAGGTTAAAGTTTTCAGTAAGCTAGTTTCTCAGGAATGGCTTGAGGGATTTCATTGACTCTGACAAGCACAAGAAAAGTCAAGCGTACAGCTCTTGTGTTATGTATATTAGCATTCGTGAATTAAATGCTTAGTAGACACTATTCATATGCTTGTTTAATAAAAATATTATTTTTAGCAATTCCAAGTTACGTTCCTACAATTTGAAAAAAAAAAGCCTTCAATGATGGACCAGTACTAGCTTAAAATGATATTGCCAAATTAAATATGTTTTGTTTCAAAATCAATCACAGTTTATATTTAATGAGGATTTTCCAAATTTTGAGTTGGGCCAAAAAAAGAGTGTCGGACAACGGTCTCCAAACGAGTTAGGTGGTGTCGGAATTGAGGAGTTTTTAAAAACTTTTTTTTTAAAGACACATTTCGGTCAAAATACATTGAATATTATCTAAAATTTGACAAATACAGAAATCACTAAAAACAATCTCTGTTACAACTTTAGGGCCTTTCGCTAGGTAGGGTCGGGTTGGCCAAAACACATTTTTGATTTGCCTTATCTAGAGCACTGCATTAAATGTGTATACATTCTGTTACAGGATGAGCATGGCTTGAAGGTGACCCTGAGTACACTCGCACTCGGCAGTTTTCCCGTCCTGTACTTCTTCACCTTCCTGTACTACACTGACGCAGGCTCGATCTTTATGGTCCTTCTCATGTACCTCTTCAACCTGAGCGGAAACCACCTCACTGCCAGTGTATTTGGATTGGGCGCCATCATGTTCCGTCAAACAAATGTAATTTGGGTCATCTTTGTAGCTGGCTTGGTCGTCAGGAAGGAAATGTTAAACTGGTTAACGGCTGTGTATAAAAAGAAGGAAAGTCATACGCCATTGTCAGAATTGTCCGACTGGGAGTTGTTGAAATTTCTTGTGAAAACGTTGTTTGAATTCGCAATGACAAAGTCTAAGAGATCTAGTTTGATTTTATTAATTTTAAAGATCGGAAAAGATGTGTGGGGATATTTGGCAGTAGGAACTTTGTTTGTGTGTTTTATATTGGTAAATGGAGGAATTGTAGTTGGGGATAGAACGCAACATACTGCTTGCCTTAATTTCCCACAGCTTTTCTATTTTCTAACGATGACAAACTTTTTCGCAGTTTTTCATGTAACTTCTCCTTCAAAAGTGTGGAAATTTCTTAAGTTCTGCTGGGAGCGTAAAATCCTAGTAATTTCTTTCCTCATTGTCTCGTTCCTTATGGTAAAATATTTTACATACGAACACAAGTACCTTCTTAGCGACAACAGACATTACGCTTTCTATGTTTGGCGTAAGCTATACAAGCGACACGAGTACATTCCATACGCTTTAATCCCCGTTTACCTCTATTGCTCATGGGCATTTTGGACGGGGTTGCCAAACAAGGACGCCTTCTGGAAAATCATTTATCTGATATGTTTGCTAGCTTCGACTGTGCCACAAAAACTTCTGGAATATCGTTACTTCATACTTCCATACTTAATATACCGTCTGAATATGCGGTACGGTACCATTGTAGGATTGCTACATGAACTTCTGCTGTACCTGATAGTTAATATAGTCACTGTATACTTGTTTGTTGAAAAGCCATTCTATTGGGCACATGAAGAGGGGGTTCAAAGATTTATGTGGTAGTGTACTACAGCTATTTAATATGCAATGTCAACATCACACAGGGCTCCCCCAGGCAAAACGTTTTCTTTATGCAATTTTACAATACTCAGTTAAAATCTTACTCATTTGAGTATTTTATTGGGTTTTACAAACAAAACAGTTGTAGCCAAGTGGAAATTTCTGTAGCCAAATGTTGAAATTCATAGCCATTGGCTAGTTTGGCAAATGGCAGAGTGAGCCCTGGGACCAGGGTCCATATTCCAGAAACAACTTAAGTGTTTCTTAAAATGTAGCGCGTCGTGGGAAAACTGGACCTATTGCATGTGCGTAAAGTGTCATCCCAGATTAGCCTGTGCAGTCTAATCTACAGGCTAATCCGGGACGACACTTTCCGCCTAAAGTGGATTTATGGTTAGAAGACACTTCATTGAAACTGAAAATACCATAAAAGCGGAAAGTGCCATCCCGGATTAGCCTGTGCGGACTGCACAGGCGAATCCGGGACGACACTTTACGCACATGCATTAAGACCATTTTCCCACGACGCGTCTCAAATATTTTCACTTAAGTTCAAAATTTCAAAATGTTATAATTTAATAACTACATATAATTTTTGGATCTTTTTATGTTTATGTGAACGAACAATAATACTATAGGTGGTTTTTAATAAACAGTCAGCACAATGCACTGTAAAAAGGAAATAAAATGTTCATTTTAAGGTTAAGAATAAGATATTACTTAAGATGTTTCTGGAATACCACACAAAGCTCCTAAGGAAAATTTTAACTTGAGTCATAATTAAGTGAAAAATTCAAATAACATTTTCCTTGTGAAAATCAATAATTTATATTTGAAATATGGTAAAATAAGAAGTACCTTGTGATTCTTTACCAGAATAAAGCCATTTAAGAATTTAAATGAACCAGTCATAGGCAAGGAATTTTTTTGGATTTAAAGAAATTTCCTCCAGTTTTCACTAAGGGGCTTTCACTATGGGTGTCAGTTTGTTTACATGTTGATTTTGAACGAGATGTTATTAATTTAAGTGCCCATATTTGCAGTGACTTCAATTGGAAAAGGTGGTCACTGAAAATTGAACAGGGAAACATCAGGGAATTTAACAAAAAGTTAAAGAAAAATGGAATTAGTATGATACATTTTAACAATGTTTGCTACAGGTGACTTCCTTTGATATATCGCCACTATCATTCCGAAGTGCCATCATGCTTGTCTTTGCTGTAACTTGGCATTGATGGAGGGATTTTAAAATAACTTGGCACCAATGTTTGTCTCAATGCGATGGTATGTCATGTGCATGGACCAGGTCAAAGTTCGAACCAGGTCAAAGGTCAAGGTCAATCTTAGAGGTCAAAGATCAGAATTGGCACTTTTTTTGACCAGGCTTGAACACGACTGTCGGAGATCAAAGTTAGCCGTGGATGGAGGAATTTTTCAATTAATTGGCACAAATGTTTGCCTCAATGAGACTGTGTGGCGATTTTACTCGACAATGTTGTCTAGAAGTGTCAAAGCGCCATCGGGGACCATCCATCTGTTCTATCGATATTCTTGTTGTAGCATGTTTAAAATAACATATTTTTATTATTGAGCATACTGTTTCCTTCATGTTTCTGTTGGGAGAATAGCAGTCTTGCATTTATTAATACAACATTTGTAACAGTAACTTAGAATTTCACTGGCCACCCTGTTCATTTGAGAGTCACTGTCAGACTTCCCGAAAGCAGTGTGACGAATATTTCACACAAATTTGAAGTTATGAGATGTTGTCAGACTAAATGTCTCGACATATTTTTTTAGCTTTCGGAAAGTCTGCAGACTGTTCTTTAAATTGTCATTCATATTGTTGTTGATATGCCATGTATTTATTTGGTGCAAGAATAAATGACTGTATATGTTTGCTCTGGTTCACCTTTCCTTAAAGTGGTCTGGGGTCGTATCCACAATGCCCCTTAGGAAAATCTTAAGTCATATTAAAGTGCTAAATTCAAGGAAAAGTTTCCTTATGAAAATTAATAAAAAACAATTGACATATGGTAAAATAAGAAATATATATTGATTCTTTACATGATAAAAATTACTTTACAGAAAATAAATTCAAAGGAAGCAGCCACCGACTTAAGGAAATTCATAATTTTAAGAAATGTACTTGGGTTTTCACTAAGGAGCTTTTTGGATAAGGGCACTGGTGAGCCTGTGGTATGGGATCTTCTCCTGCATGATTGAAAATGTCTCTCTCATTTGGCTTAGAGAAAGTTCAGACACCAGCATATTTTTAGCTCTCCTGAGCACAAAGTGCGTAAGGGTGAACTATTTGGGTCAGTCTCTGGCCGTCATCAATCGTTTTTTTGGCTGTTGTCCACAATTTACTTCAAACAACTTCTTTTCTGAAACCGCTTGGTGCATTTTAACCAAATTAAGCAGGAATGTTCCTTTGGTGGTCTTGAACGAATTCCTTCAATGATACAGTAGTTATTGTGGTATTAGCAAACAAATCATTTCTAGGCTGGTTTTTAAATTCTTTGCATTTAGTGTGTTTGTTTCATAAAGTTACTTCATTGTTCATTCCTGAATAAAAATATAGGAACTTTGTATGTACCGGTATGTACTTGTATATAAGAGAAATAATTATGTCCATACTGTAAATCATGCTAAAAAGTCATGTATAAGAAGCAAATTGTTGGAAGGAATCTGATAAAAAAACAACAATTCTCATCTGAAGTCAACACTGTGGATAAATTTATTTATCGTAACAGTACAATATTAAACATCACAAAATATATATTAAATAATTATATAGATAATGAATTATTAAAAATGTACCACTTAATAAACTGGGTATATGTCTAATAAAGAATAATTTGCTAACCAAATATGATCTAACAATATAAAGAAAAAAATTAATACTATAAAAATTGTAAAAGTTATTAACTTGGTTTTTAAATCATACATAAAAACTTTATAAATATGTTTGTTATTTAATACCAGTGTGTTGTATCATAACTTAATAAATTAGAGCCAACATTTAACAATATAAAATAACTGAAAACCTACATAGATTTATAATTTTGATCATACACATATATGATAGTTGAGTTTTTATATATCGATTACTGTTATTATAGAATCAGCGGTCGTATTCCAGAAGTATCTTAAGGCGTAAAAAAATATATGCACAGGCTAATCCAGGACGGCACTTTCCACTTTTATGGCATTTTCTGTTTCAAGGAAGTCTCTTCTAACCATAAATCCACTGTAGGCGGAAAGTGCCGTCCTGGATTAGCCTGTGCGGACCCTAGAACAGTTTATTGGGTTTGTCAGATTGATTTTTGTTTTATTTACCCTTTTCAGTAATCAAATGTGTTTTTGGATAAATAAGTGTTTTGCTTTGATAGTATCCACTTATAACAATGTTTAAGGATATTACTGATATGTTTTGAATATTTATTTAGTTTTAGAATCTTTAAGTTACCAACCAAAGAAAAAAATATATATAATAAATCCCGACCTACCTACCCTAATTTTTTTGGGCATGTAACCTGAAACAAACATATTTTTTTTACTCCTAAGTAAAATCTTATCCTCAGCCTTAATATCGTCGTTTTTCTTTAGCATTTTATTCCATGTGTACATGTGTGCACATGAAATTCTGCTTAGTGTTCACTAATTATCAACTTATTATTAACTACTATTTACGTAACTGTAATTCAATTCATTAATTTATATGTAGGTTTAAAAATATTACCTTACACAATTTGAACTTGAGAGAAAACATTTTAAGATAAACTCCAGATGTTTCTGAAATATGGTCCCAGGTTCATAAAGCATGGATCAAAAGACAGATAATAACAATAAAATAGTATGCACTATGTTTATGAAACTTGCATTTTGTTAAATTTAAAACTTTTACCCATTTAGTGTAAATTCACAGTAAATTATAACATAATATAAATTAACAGATCGGTATATATGTATCACCAGTTAAACTTGTGGTTGGAAAAAAGGTAAACCACATGAAAATGATACATGTAAAAACACATGAATATAAAACAGTTACAAACAGTATAAAATGGTTTCTTTAGAAGAAAGTGCAAGAATTTTAACCAGCAGGTCACAATTCTAATTTGCGTACAAGGATTGTATAGCAGAAGGCCTAAACAAAATTCTGCGTTTCGGGCAACCCGACCCTACTTTAACCTAGCGAAAAACCTCCCAACCCTAAAGTTTTCAGCGATGATTGTTTTCCTTGAAATCCGTAATCATCAGATTTTATATAATTTTAAATTATTTTTGACCAAACTGTGTCTTCAAAACAAAAGTAAAAAAAAACAAAACCCGACCCTACCTAACTTTTGAGACCATTTCCCGAAACACAATATATTTTTTTAGCCTAAATATGATATGTGATATCATGTTTGGATACAATGAAAATACAGTATACATAAAAGTTAACAACCAAAACTGGGCTGGTATTTACAAAGCACCTAAACTGAGCAGATCTGTATATCACCAAGAATAAATATGCAAGAAATAGATCCAAAGATCATGGTTAAACATGGAGTTGGAAAAAAAGGTAAACGGCAGGAAAATTATACATGTAAAAACACGTGTAGAAACTGGGCTGGTATTCACAAAGCTCCTAAGGAAAATCTTAACTTAAGCTGTATTTAAGTGAAAATTTCATATTAACTTTGCAATGTGAAATCCAATGATTTCTGCTTACAAGCGAGCAAAATACTAAACATCTAAGCAATATTTACTAGTTTAAAACATTTTAGTGTAAAAAGACTTACACATGAAACTGTCACAGACGTAAGGAATTTTGTAATTTTGAGAAATTCGCTTAAGTTTCCCCTAAGGAGCTTTGAGAATACGGTCCCAGGTCACAGGATGATGACAAACAATCATCTTAAACTTCATTATTGCTCACAGAAACAAAACTTACTATGTATACATAATTATGCAAATGGAAAACAATTTTCTGCAATGTAACTGTGTTGGTCCCTTGCCACATTGGAATACGAGTGTGATAACATTTGAAATGGAACCGGGTTATTAGATTAGAAAATGTTTGTTTATTTAAGAAATACTTTTTGATTTATCATTGTTTATTGGCCAATAAACAACGATTTGGAGATCTGATGCCTTAAGCCCGAGTGGTTTAATAGCCACGCAACAGAACGACAAAGAATTGTTAATTGGCCGATAAACAACAATAATGCGAAAATTATTTTGATTCTAACATGATCTGACAAATATTTTTGCAGTTGTTATGAGATCTACATTTTAGTATGTTCCGCTCAGAATCGGGACTACTTTCTGCGTTGTTTATTGGGAAGTTTAACAACGATAATTTTGTTCTCTGTCTACAGAAACATGAGAGAGTATCATGTTAGAATTATTATTTTAATAGCTAGGCTTTAAAAAAAAATCAATTTCCATAAATGTGTATTGTGTTAAATGATCACGAAATAATGTTAAGCATCAACCATTTCACTGAGTATTTATACAAGGACCTATAAAACTGTAAAATATAATACATTAACAAATAGTGAATTGTAAAAACAATAACAACCCCATTTCACATTAAACAAAACAGATTTTGTGTACATAAAAAAGACTACACCAAAAGTTAAAACTTACTAAAACAGTCATGCATCCCTTATGCATCTTTAAAAAAAAACTACAGTGGTGTGTTGCTTAAATATTTTAACGCCCATCTAAACAATCGTTAATATTTGTATTAAGTTATTTTGGTAAATTAAACATAACAATATTAAAGTGAGTTTATTCTATATTAATTGTTACGCTGGAATAATCTTTATTATCTTAGATAAACAAGTTGCTGCTAATATTTGTGTTACATCTAAAGTTAACATGTTAGCTTACATTTTGAGCTTACATGTAATTGGACGTTAAAGGTTTGAGCCTCTAATGGTGATTAAAGCATAATGAAAAAAAATAAAAATAAAAGGACAATTTTGCTTTGGCTTTGGCAACAAGGACTGAAGAACCTGTACATTAAATACATTGGCATGTATTCGTAAATATCTGTAATTTCGTAACTTAAAATGGAAGCACATCTTTCTAATACTATGAAATCTGGCACCCGGACAGCTACTGAGGAAATATTGAAAACTGGCACCCTGACAGCTACTGAGGAAATATTATGTAAAATTATTAAGTAATAATTGAAATTTAAAGCAGCAATCCATAGAATATGATTCAGTTCATGGTAAATTGGCAACAGTTCTAATGAACGTTAATGTTATTTATTTGACTGAAAACTGTTTCTTATATACTTAAGGCATGTTATAATGTTTATATTCCAAAATGTTTGATACGAATGGAATAGACAATAATGTACATGCTGATTTACTCCAGAGGCATCACCAGCTATTGCGTACAGAAACTCTACAATAAACAGTTTCCAAAACGTTATTTTACCGATTTCAATGCAGTTTTTGTATTTTGATCGGTAAGCAATTTCTGCAGTTTTATGTTTATTAACATATTTCTGGACTGCTGCTTTAACAGGTTTCATGTCTAATACTGAAGAAATGTTATGTAAAATGATAAAGTAATGACTGAAATTTAACAGGTTTCATGTGTAAGAAATATGCAGAAACTGAATTGTCTGAGCTAGTGTGTAAGTGAAACACTAGTAACATGTTTTGGTAAACAACATGCACGCCAGTAAATGCAGTGTGTGCTTTTCTAGTGGAGTATGGTATTTTGAAATTAATAATGGCAGTTAATAAACCATCTGGGATTCATAATGGCATACAGGCATTTGAAATCTTAGAAAAAAAAATCAAATTTGCTTTAGTATAATTACTGGTATTTGGATATTGAACCCAATAAAAAATAAAAACAATGATCTAAATCAACCTAGAAATTAATGCAGTAAAGTTATTAGTTAAAAAGGTGTATTATACATATGAGAGGTATGTTGATGTAATATGATTTTTAAAAAGCATTGGCAAGATATATAGGTCTTAAAAATCATACATGGAATACCATTCAAGTTTTTAATGGTTTGCATTGTTTATTAAAAGGTGGTGACCTCATTTTAAATAATAAGTTCATTTTGTGCAAGTATATATTTCATTGTATATGCACGTGCAGTTATTTTTTTTAGGCAAATTTGTGGTCGCAATTCGGCTCCATTCTCCATCCTCTGGAGCATATTTTCCCCCCAAAAATCTAAAAATCCCCCCTTTGATGTATGGAATGGTTGTGTGATAATGAAAATAAATTTATAAGTACCTTCAAGTTAAAACAGAGGAAAAAGCTTTGTATACAAGGTTATACAAGTGATACAAAATAATCGGAAAAAAACAACAACTTTATAGTTAAAGTACAGTGTTGTATAGGTATAAGGGGCGTTTCACTGATTTATACACAGTCATGTTTCGTAACACGATGTTTTTCTGAATGGGCAATACAAAGTTGCAGGGTGGCGAGAAAAATAGGTTCAGGTTACTGGAACCACAATTTCTTTACCTGGCCTGAGTAAAGTAAATGCTTTCATAATGTTTCACTCAGGTGAGCAATGACCTGTGTTTTAAAACAGAAAGACTCAAAAACTTATTTACAGATTTTTGTTTTGTTACAAAAAAGTCAATTTAAATGTCTTTATTAAAAAAAATGAAAAAACTAAAGCAATGGGACTAACCAAAACCCAAATTATGAAAAGATAAAAATGCTAAAAAATAGAATGTTCTTCTCTTTTTGTAATATGTGACAACACTTTGGAAAACTGCCACTTTGTGAATAAGTACTTTCAATAATAGTAATAATTGAGTGTCAATATTGAAATGTTACACAATTAGGGTAAAATGGATCACATGGTTTCACTAGGATCTGGGCCCGTATTCACAAAGCTCCTAAGGGAAAACTTAAGTAAATATCTTAAATTCACAAAATTCCTTAAACCTCTGACTGTTTCATATACATCTTTTTAAATATTTTACAGTAGTAAATGTTGCTCAGACCTTTAATATTGTATCCTTTTGTAAACAGAAATCATTATATTTCACATACAAAAATGTACCCGAAATTTTCATTAGGTACAACTGAAGACAATTTGATCTGAAATTTTCACTTAAGTACAACTTAATATTTCCCTTACAAACTTAGTGAATACCAGTGCAGATGATGATGATGATGATAATGATGATAAGAGGTTCACAACGAATATGAGTTCCGTTGACATCATTGATGAAAGTCATCTTGGCATTTACATGTCCCATTCAGCTTGTGTGTACTCTCTTGTCAATGTTCAGCAGTGCAGAATCCCATATTTGCGAATCTGTAAAAAAAAAAAAAGAATATACAAGTTTTACATAGTTTTCCTTGTTCTACCACCACCCAATATCTGTGGTCGTGCGCGTTCGGTCGACAAAGCTTTGGGTCGACCCGTGACGTATTGATGGTCGTGAGCGTTCGTTCGACCGTGTTTTTGGTCGTTCGACCTTGTTCTGGGTCGACCGGGAGCTCTTAGTATATAAAGGGCCGATTTTTAGTCAGAATCAGTCTGCAACATTGTCATCTTAAGAGCGACTCCTTCGTATTTCGAAGTAAATAAATGTCATACGTTTAAAGTATCAAAACTTAACTTACAGTATAGAATAACATTAATTTTAGGAAGTATTTATTGTGTTTAAGAAAGAATAATACTTTATAAGGTGACTCACAGTGTGTTTATTTAACAACTTATTTTGAAGTTTACGACATTGCTTTTTAAAACTTGTTTCGACGCATTTGTGCCATTATTATTAAAATATTAGTAGAACTAGTACGACATCGAAGGTTGACAATTTGTTTCATGATAACTCATTTGGCATTTATT
The DNA here is from genome assembly GCA_027627225.1 of Congeria kusceri. Classification (NCBI taxonomy): domain Eukaryota; kingdom Metazoa; phylum Mollusca; class Bivalvia; order Myida; family Dreissenidae; genus Congeria; species Congeria kusceri. The sequence continues at coordinate 7,724,019 of CM051035.1, forward strand.
GAACGTTGTATTTGAATAAATATACGAACATTGGAAAATCGTCTGTTCATTATTGGAGGTTACACTCCACCAAACTAGTAGTATAACAGCAGCTGGAATTACAGCTCGGAACGCAACAATATGTATTTGTTGCACGCAAACCTTAACCTGAATTTTCTCTTGCACACAAACCTAACCTAAACTTTTTTAAGTACAAAAAGGGGCATAAGTCTGCAAAATGCTGGTCACAGTTACTATAGAATCACTAATTTTCGTGGAGGTCTAATTTTCGCGTTCCCACCGTTGGCGGGAATTTATTACCACCGCGAATATTTACCAACTTAATTAGACCTCCAGAGATATAATCACGTTCATTCATAATTATGCACGTAGGTAGTCGTTTATAAACAATGCAGGTATAATATGTGAATGTTTTATAAATAATTTTCCTGGTTAAAATAACCTGTTTAAGTATGATTTGTTTGAAGAAATAACGCATCGATTGCTATCAAAAATTTCATTTGTTGTAAAACAGGTAATGTGCAAAAGTTGATAGTTTGTTTTCACAAGTTTACATATTGAGTTAGAGTAAAACATAAGCACCCTGGATGTGGAGCCTCTATTTAAGTCAGCATTCAATTAACAAAATGTGTCAGATTGACACAACATGATATAAACTATCAATGACCTCGTCTAATGATGCAGTCACTATTATCCAGAAGTGGAGAAGTGGACCCCTGTTATCAATTTAGAGCCTAATCCAGTGCCGATACACGTTTTATTGCAATGCACAAGCTGTCATAATTGGACCATGAACTAGCGTTCTGCCCAGTTGGATGTTACACCGATCAATCCATACGTATTTTTTAAATGCAACTGATCTTCAAAATCGGGTTTGCGTGAATTTAAGTCTGCGCGAATATGTCCGTGATCACATTTGCGCGTAATTTGTACCCTGCGAATTCAAGTGATTCCACAGTATGGGTCTTGGCCAGTGACCTTATATAATGACCCTGAAGGCATGTGTGAAGTTTCAGTTGAATATCTGTAGTAAATATATAGATATGGAGTTGCTGCACACAAACTTTAACCTGATTTTCTAAGTACAACAATTCCACATGGAAATTCCACCAAAAACCAAATTTTTCCAACGAATTGCATACAAGTGAGCACAATAATGAAAGGAAGTTCTGGGTGCCATATGCAATCCCAAGTGAGGTATCGTTATTAGGTATCTATGCATTAAGTTTCATTAAAATATCTGGATGCGTTCTCAAGTTATTAAGCGGAAACCGTTTTCTATTTTTAGTAACGGTGACCTTGACCCCACCCAACCCATATGCAATCTCAAACAAGGCCTCGATATAAGGTATATATGTATGAAGTTTCATTAAAATATCTCGATGCGTTCTAAAGTTATTGAGCAGAAACCGTTTTTCTATTTTTAGCTCACCTGAGCACAAAGTGCTCATGGTGAGCTTTTGTGATCGCCCGTCATGCGTGCGTACGTGTGTGCGTCGTCAACGTTTCATTCAAACAACATCTCCTAAACCGCTTGGCAGATTTTCACCAAACTTCACAGGAATGATCCTTGGGTGAACCTCTTTCAAAGTTGTTCAAATCTTTCCGGTCCGCTGCATATGTAGGTCACCAGAGCTAAAAATAGATTTTATAAGTTAAACTTTAAAAATCTCTGAAACCGCAGGGCCCAGAGATTTCATATTTGGTACGTAGCATCCTATAGTGGTCCTCTACAAAGATTGTTCAAATTATGCCCCTGGGGTCAAAACGGGCCACGCCCTGGGGGTCACATGGTTTATATAGAATATATAGCAAAATGACTTTAAAAATCTTCTCTGAAACCACAAGGCCCAGAGGTTTCATATTTGGTATGTAACATCCTATAGTGGTCCTCTACAAAGATTGTTCAAATTATGCCCATGGGGTCAGAACTGGCCACGCCCTGGGGGTCACATGGTTTATACAGAATATATAGCAAAATTACTTTAAAAATCTCCTCCTCTGAAACTGCAAGGCCCAGAGTATTCATATTTGGTATGCAACATCCATAAGTTGTCCTTTACAAAGATTGTTCAAATTATGCCCCTGGGGTCAAAACAGGCCACGCCCCGGGGGTCACATGGTTTATATAGAATATATAGCAAAGTGACTTTAAAAATCTTCTCTGAGACCACAAGGCCCAGAGGTTTCATGTTTGGTATGTAACATCCTATAGTGGTCCTCTACAAATATTGTTCAATTTATGCCCCTGGGGTCAAAACTGGCCATGCCCCAGGGGTCACATGATTTATATAGACGTGAATAGCAAAATGACTTTAAAAATCTGCTCCTCAGAAAACGAAAGATTTAGAGGTTTGTTATTTGGTATGTAACATTGTATAGTGGTCCTCTACAAAGATTGTTCAAATTATGCCCCTGGGGTCAAAACTGGCCATGCCCCGGGGGTCACAGGGTTTATATAAACTTAAATAGCAAAATGTCTTAAAAAATCTTCTCTTCTGAAACAAGGCCCAGAGGTTTCGTATTTGGTATTTAACATCCTATAGTGGTCCTCTACAAAGATTGTTCCAATTATGGCCCATGGGTCAAAACAGACCTAACCCCAGGGGTCACATGGTTAATATAGACTTAAATAGCAAAATGGCTTTAAAATTCTTCTCTGAAACCGCAAGGCCTAGAGGTTTCATATTTGGTATGTAACATTGTATAGTGGTCCTCTACAAATATTGTTCAAAGTATGCCCCTGGGGTCAAAACTGGTCACGCCCGGGGGGGTCACATGGTTTATATAGACTTAAATAGCAAAATGACTTTAAAAGTCTTCTCCTATGAAACGGCAAGGCCCGCAGCTTTCCTATATTTGGTACGTAACATTGCATAGTGGTCCTCTTCAAAGATTGTTCAAATTATTCCCCTGGGGTCAAATCTGGCCACCCCAGAGGGGTTCCATGGTTTATATAGCAAAATGACTTTAAAAATCTTTACCTGAAACCGCAAGGCCCTGAGGTTTGTTCAAGGTTGTTCAACTTATGCCCCTGGGATATAAATAAGCCAAGCCTCGGGGATGCAAATTCCAATTGGGTTACAAGGTCTCAGGTGAGCGTCCTAGGGCCCTCAGGTACCTATGTATGAAGTTTTATTAAAATATCTTGACACGCTGTCAAGTTATTGAGCAAAAACAGTTTTTCTATTTTTAGTAATGGTGACCTTGACCCCACCCACCACATATGCAATCCCAAGCGAGGTCATGATATAAGGTATCTATGTATGAAGTTTCATTAAAATATCTTGGTGGGTTCTCAAGTTATTAAGCAGAAACTGTTTTCTATTTTTAGTAACGGTGACCTTGACCCCACCGACCCCATATGCAATCTCAAGCAAAGCCTCGATATAAGGTATATATGTATGAAGTTTCATTAAAATATCTCGATGCGTTTTCAAGTTATTGAGCAGAAATCATTTTTCTATTTTTAGCCTTGACCTTGACCCCACCCACCCCATATGCAATCCCAAGCGAGGTCTAGATATAAGGTATCTACGTATGAGTTTTCATTAAAATATCTATGTGTTCTAAAGTTCTTGAGTGGAAACCATTTTTCTATTTTTAGCAAAATGACCTTGACCAAACAGACCCCATATGCAATCCCAAGCGAGGTCTCGATATAAGGTATCTATGTATGAACTTTCATTAAAATATCTCAATTTGTTCTTAAGTTATTGAGCGGAAACCGTTTTTCTATTTTTAGCAATGGTGACCTTGACCCCACCCAAACCCATATGCGATCCCAAGCGAGGTCTCGATATAAGGTATCTATGTATGAAGTTTCATTAAAATATCTCAATCTGTTCTCGAGTTAGAGAGCGGAAACGAAAAGTTGACGCAGCCACCTGCCCACCCGCCCGCCCATGACATACCCCAATCTAATAACCAAAATTTTTCTTCGAATGTGTAATTGATTTATTGCTTAATTAGAAACCGGAAGTAAAACATCTATCAATAAATATCAACAACCACACTATATAGACAGAACGCTAATTATATTAGGACCCCCTAGACACTACATTGATGTTTTTTTTTCCATTTTGGTGAATAAATGAGAACATCTCGAAAATAAATATGCATTGTTCCATAAGGATGTAAATATAACTAGAACTCTGCGAGACGGATGCGTCGCCTGACGCCGGATAGTTTACGTGAATCCAAATGAAAAAGCACTTCCAGTTAAGGGTCCAGATAAGGTTTTAGGCTAAAGGGTACTGTACCCCCTGACTTTTTTTGTCAAATGGTGTTTTACCCCCTGACCATCAGTTTTGAAGGGTATTGGAGAATTGTAAAGGTTATTTTCAGAGCTTCAGATAGAAGTGGGCTTAAAAGACTATTTTGACCCATGATATTAAATGTGAAGGATGCAAATCTGCATGTAAATATTGTAAAGTACTAGTAGGGTTTAAATAGATACGTTAAGAAATTTATATTTCAGAATGAAAATTACCCCCACTTCAATTTTCTAAAGGGTACTAGAACCCACTAATTACAATTTCTTAAGGGTATTTGCAATATTTTAAAGGGTATTTGCAAGTTTGTAGGGTATTTGCAATATTTTAAAGGGTACTTACACAAATACCCCTTTATCTGGAGCTCTGCAAGTGTTTTGATGGGGTAACCATTCACAAAACTCCTTAGTTAAAACTTAAGTAAGTTTCACAAAACCATACAATTCCTTAAGTGTGTGGCTGGTCCATCTAAAACTAATAACATGTAACAGATATTTGAGGCATGTCGTGGGAAAACCAGACTTAATGCATGTGCGTAAAGTGTCGTCCCGGATTAGCCTGTGCAGTCCGCACAGGCTAATCCAGGACGGCACTTTCCGCCTACAGTGGATTTATGTTTAGAAGAGACTTCCTTGAAACAGAAAATACCATAAAAGCGGAAAGTGCCGTCCCGGATTAGCCTGTGCAGACAGGTTAATTCGGGACGGCACTTTACGCACATGTTAAGTTATGCATTTAGCGAGGTCACATAGCCTGGACTTCATAGTTTGAGGGAGGTGTCTTGCAAAAACATTTGTATCATGTAAACGGTGTTTTTTGAAGATTTACCTGAGTAGGCATGCTTATAAACGCTATAGCGATCTGCAGGCCCTTTTTCTATAAGCCTCGCAGATCAGAACATATGACTCTATCCCAATATAAAACATGGTTGTTTTTGCCCCAATTCTAAACAAGGATTGTCACTGGACGTGAGGTATGCACCCAAAGCATATGCTTGTCAGAGTAATGCAGCACAATGTCAGAGTACAATGAATATTATGCCCTGGACAAATATCTTGAGATTTCAGCACCAAAGCTGTTTGTTGTGTGTGACACACTGCCTCATAATGATCTTCATTCCCACCAAGTTATTACATTCCTTACATGTTGGCAAAAATTATGCTTTCTACAAAAAGTTCATTCTAATATTTGACCTTTAAGTGTAACATTGGACCCATGGACCTTGACCGAGGAGCATGCAAGTGGTATGCGACACATGGTCTGGTCATGGGAAAAAGTAATCTTAAGTTATATGAAAATCCTTCCAGGCTTTTGGAAGTTATAGCAAAGAAAGAAAATTCCTTGACCTTTGACCTTAAATTGTGACCTTGACCAAGGACCATGGGAGTTGTACACAAAACAAAATCACCTGGTCATGGGAAATAATATTCTGAAGTAATATTAAAATCCTTCAAGAAGTTTAGAAGCTATGGTGGAGAAACAGAAATCCTTGACATTTGATCTTGAATTGTGACCTTGACCTTGGACAGACGAGCATGGGAGTTGTACGCGACACATCGTCTGGTCATTGGGAATAATAATATGAACTTATATTAAAATCCTTCCCGGCGTTAAGAAGTCACGGGGCAAAAACGAAAAATCCTTTACCCTTGACCTTAAATTGTGACCTTGCACTTGGACCAACCAGCATGGGAATTGTATGTGACACATCGTCTGGTCATGGGGAATAATAATCTAAAGTTATATGAAAATCCTTCCAGACGGTCAGAAGTTATGGAGCAGAAACAAAAATTCATGACCTTTGACCTTGAATTGTGACCTTGACCTTTGACCGATGAGCATGGGAGTTGTACCCGACACACCGTCTAGTAACAGGAATAATAATCTGAACATACATTAAAATCCATTCAGGCATTACAAAGTTACAGAGCAGAAACAAAATCCAGACAGACGGACCCACACACCCATCCAACCACCCACAGCCCAACGGTGATACTATTATATGCCCTCCTTCGGGTGCATAAAAATACAGAATTTGGTCTGACATTTATAACAATCTTGAAGGAATTTACATAAAAGACACATTTTAAGAAAAAAGATTCTGTGTTTGATAAACACACATGACCCAGGTTGGTGATGGATAGCCCATTTCTTAGTCCAAATTAGGTCAAGGTCAAAGTGAGGTTGGATGAGATGGGTGGATTGAGGATAGTCATAAGCAACAACGGTGTAATTATCCAAGTTTTGTAGCAAGCGGTGTTGGTGCTAGACGACACGGTAAAATCTAGTTAACCAAGAAACAGCCGATTTGAATTATTCTAAGTGCAAATTAGGTCAAGGTCAATTGAGGTTGGGTGATATGGGTGGATTGGGAACGGTCATAAGTAACAACTGTGTAAATATCCAAGTGTTGTAGTAAGTGGTGTTGGTGCTAGACGAAACTGTAAAATCTACTTAACCTTGTCTCGGACGGAAGGACGGACGGACGAACAGGACAATCACTATATGCCTCCACATCAAGATGCCGGGGGAAAAAAAAACATTTAAAGTCACAATGAGATGTGGATATATACAAAATTTAATTATATCAACTAATGTATGGAAATTGATACTGACACCAAGATACAGCTGTAAATTCTTTTCGTAATATGTCAAATTTTACGTCCAGAAATCCCCAATTTCAAACCAGATACTTTTTCCCAAACAGGTTAGAGCCTGTGATCTATCAATTTGGTGAAACGTGCAAGTACCTCAGTCTCACTGCTCGGAAGGGGGTAAAGAGGTTATGGACGAGATGGTCAGCTGTCTCTGCAACGGAGGGTTCGGCTTCACGTTCCGGGTTTTCATGTACGACAAGAACTGCTCCGGTATCTCCTCCAGAACCTCCTTGGCTAGCAGCGCCTGAACTGTGGCGGGATTATCACCCTGCCTCCCCATGAACTCTTTGTACGGCACAAACTAAAAGTGCGGACGATCAATGTTTCAATTTTTTTATTGATTTACAACTGACATGCACCCATGAACTTAGATGGCACAAACTGAACAGGGCTGGAGATAAATGTTCCATCCAACTCTAGTAATTATTATAAAATCATCTTATTATATTAAATTTAATATCCATGTCTATGAAAGAGTTCTCCAATGTTCAAAGAAAGTGTCAATTAATTGCTGCATAATAATAATACCAGTACATGCATATATATAAATATGAACACAAAAAAGAGACTAATAATTTCTCAAAATGTGTAATTATGTCATTATTTGTGTAATTATGTCATTATTTCTTGTTAATGCACAAACTGAAATTGGAAGATATAAACATTTAAAATGCCATATGAATTCAAAACCATGAACTGGTATGGAACAAGCAGAACGTGTGGAAGTGTTTTAAATTTGATTTCAATACGAAGTTACATGTAAGAACAGCAATACAAATTTAAGAACAACATGTCTCCAAAGCCATTGAGTCATGGGGGTCCTGAAAATTGTATTAATGTTAAAAAGGTTTTTAGAGCTTTATAGGCACGAGTCTTGTACCTGCACAATGTCTCGCTCAGCGTACCGCCCACGAGAAGACAATCTGACATCATCTCCATCTAATTCCTCCATGGCTGAAACGTTTCAACTTACAGTCTTACACAAAGATGGGATACTTGTTACTAAGACTCATCATGAAACAGGATTTCTGATATCATGCTTTTGTAAAGACATGTATGCCATTTGATATTAAATCTACAGTTGATCAATTTCATTAAGATATCTTAACTATCTTGATTATATATTTCATGTGTTTTTGTCCGTAAATGGGGAAATTAGATTATTTCATTAATAAATGTAACACATTGCCACTATCATCGTGTTGATTGCTACTCCCATTTTGTCAGCCTCATATTCAAATTTCACCGGCTAGCTCAGTTGGTAGAGTGCAGGACTGTCAATCCGGGGATTCATGAGTTCACTCCCCGGCCCAGCCACGTGTGGGGATTGGCAATGAAATAATTTCTACGGCCATTCTCCCCCTACCTCTGATTCAAGTAGGGCAGTTGTCAGTTACTGGCACTTAGAACTGGTTTACCACTTAGATCGGCTAAGCTTGCCCAGGAAAAGTGTGAGTAGGTTAACTGACCGCTATTACACGTACAGGTATATGACTGAAATACTGTTAAATAAGGGGAAAATTCCAAACAAACAAACAAACATTAAATTTCACCTTCAAAATCTGCATCTCCAACTCCTATGATGATGATAGACATTGGAAGTGAGGCAGCCTGAAATAAGCAGACATTCAAGTCGACTAGGGCGGTATGGAAAAACTAATGCGTGCCAGCCTTATTTGCAATTTTACGACTTTAAAATATTGCAGATGCATTGTTTTCGGACATAACTGAAACTAATTTTTTTATAACTATAAATATTTTGAAATAAAAAAAATTAAATTCCCTGAAAAGATAGACTAAATATGGTAATAACAGTAATAAACCAGTCACTAACGTTCACAATGGCCTCGCGGGTCTGAGGCATGTCCGTGATGATGCCGTCTGTAATGATCAGCAGAATGAAATACTCCTCCCCGTTGGTCTTTGCTGCAGCAAACCTGCAAACAATACAGCAGGTAGCATTAAACCTATACCTTAATAACCTTTGTATATGGGAAAATATCATAATATATCCCAAAACAGATCACTCTTAATGGGACTTGTTCACACATTTTTGTAGTTTTTGATGTATGCTGAAATAAGTCTTAACTTGACAGATTTAAGCATCAGATCTACATGTACAGAGCTCAAGTATTATAGTTCACGAAAAGATTTAAAAACAAGAGCTGTTCTAGGACAGGGCGCTCAACTATTCAACAGCTTTGTCAGAGTTATGGGCCTTGATTACTTCAAAAATTTGTTCAACTGCTGGTCACAGATATGGGGTTTGGCCTTATATAATGACCCTGAAGGCATGTGTGAAGTTTTAATTGAATATCTGTAGTAGATATAGAGATATGGAGTAGTTGCATGCAAACTTTAACCTGGAATTTCTAAGTACAAACGGGGCATAATTCTGCTAAATTGCAGGTCAGAGTTTTGGGCCTTAGAGATATGTACTTGTTGCGCGAAAACCTTAACCAGAGCATTATGGCGACGTCGACGAACCAGTGAGTAGTATAGCTCAAACTATGTGGTGAATTATCGAGCTAAAAAAATTGCTATAAAACTTTATCATGGAAACTTTTGATTTAGGCTAATATTCAATATAACAGGCTGCTATCGTAACTAGCCGTAACTTTTTTTAACAAATTGGCCCTATTTTAACCTCCAATAAGGAAATGGTTCATGGTAGATCTCAACAAAATTAATATATTGGCCTGGGTGTATTTATTTAAGATGGTCAGTAAGTAACATGGAATCATAACGTTACATACCTGGCTACATGATTAATACACGGGGCAAAATTAGTAGGTCCGTAGAGCTGTACAGACATGATAGCTTTTGTGTACGCCTCGACCACACCCTCTATACCCTGACAGTACGGGTTCTGTGGATTTCCATTCTAAAACACAGAATAGATTCACTAAAACAACGAAAAACCATAAATGTATTTAACAAACTAAATTTATGTTAATCTTTTTCAAAAAACAAAGTCTATAAATAAATTTACACCACCATCTGTTTTATGTTAATTTCTTTGGTGGGCCGGGCCAGCTAGCTCAGTTGGTAGAGCGCTGGACTACAAGTCTGATGATCATGGGTTCGATTCCCAGCCCGGCCACATATCTTGTATGGGGATTGGTCATGAAATTATTTCAACGGCCATTCTCCCCCTACCTCTGATTCAAGTAGGGCAGTTGTCAGTTACTGGCATAGGTATGTGCACTAAGTACTGGTAAACCAGCTTACCCAGGAAAAGTGTGAGTAGGTTAACTGACTGCCGTTATATGACTGAAATACTGATGAATACGGCGAAAAATCCAAACAAACAAACAACATTTGGTGAAATTTGTTTGGTGAAATATAACAAAATGGTGGTTTCCTGGGGGAAACATTAGTCATTCAAGCAAAAACACAAGCAAAATTGTCATGCAAAAGTGTATACGTTTTGAAAATTTTCTAAATGTAGGAAATAAGACTCTCATACTGGATATTCACCTTCAAAGATGTGCCACGTGTTTCTGCGAATATTACTTCAAACTTATTTATTTTAGCTTGTGTTGTAAAGCCAAAACTTTATCAAGACTGATTTGCGCATGTTGCCTGGGTAGAACCAGTACTTGGTGGCTTTGAGAAAGATCACTCGAACACTCGATGAGTTATGGATATCACTTGCTATGTCCTGATTGCACATTACATCTACCCCACTTGAATAACAGAAAATTGAATAACAAGAGGGCCATGATGGCCCAAAGCGCTCACCTGAGAACTGGTACAGATGAAGATCATACTGTTGTGACAGGTTAGAAAATTAATGAATCTGAACAATACGCAAAGGATAGGGATAGGATCAATTTTGATTTAAAACATCGGTTAGTGCAAAGGGCTAACTAAAGTACGAGTTGGGTAGTGGATGTGTAGTTTTTTGCTAAAAGTTCTCAAATCATTTTTTTCGATATTCTTACCTGACCCTTTTTCATTAAGTCAGTGACAATTCTGGAAAATGCAGAACAGTAGATTTTGATGTCTTTTTCACAGTCAGTTTTGGAGAACTGCAATTCGATAATTGGGATGACTGTGCTATAAGGTTAAGTTTTGCTTTTTCTTTGATAATTTTCTGTCCAGTGATGATAAATGATGTTAATGCAGGCTCTGAAGCCATCTGATCAATGTTGCATGTTCAAATAACTGCATGCAAGGTTTGCAACTGTTGGAAATCAAATTGTATCAATCAATTTTTATGGTCATATGCAAACTGTGTAAGTTTGGTCAACATTTAATAAAAAATTGTGTCTGCAAGCCAATCATAGATAACTTGTTGATGTTTTTTCCAAACACAAGGGGGAATAACTCCTGTGTTTTGTGCCCGATCATGCTTATATTCCACTTCACCTGATTGGATGAAAAATGAAGTCTCTATCCTGAATAATGTCCATTTTTGTATATTTTTTACACAAACAAAGGACAATACATCTGGTGTTTCTTGCCTGATTTTGCTTATATTCGACTTCACCTTTAATCTTATGGTCATGGACAAACTGTGCAAGATTGATGAAGATTGAAGAGTGGTTGAAAAATTAAATCTCTATCCTGAATGTCAATTTTGGAAAAAAAAATTCACAAACAAAGTGCAATAACTCAGGTGTTTCTGGTCCAATCTTGCTTATATTGGACTTCAAATGTAATCTCATGGTAATAGACAACTGTGCATGATTGGTGAAGATTGGATGAAAAATGAAGTCTCTATCCTGAATAATGTCCATTTTTGTATATTTTTTTAATAAACAAAGGGCAATAACTCTGGTGTTTGAAACACAATCTGGCCCATGTTTGGCATCTGCCGAGATCTAGTGGTCATACACAAACTACGAAAGTTTGGTTAAGATTAAATTGAAATACAGTCTATAAGTTGGAAAAAGGCATTTTTGCACTGTTTTGGCATGAAGAAGGGCAATAACTCTATAGTGTTACTGGTGTGATCTGACCCAATAACAATCCCATCCAAGATTTTATGGTCATACACAAACTGTGCAAGTTAGGTCAAGATTGAATAAAAAAATGTAGTCTTTATTGCAGTAACAGTCCAAATTGATGACAGCATACGGACAACGGACGATGGACGACGCCAGAGAGCTCCCCTATACCAATAGCTCACCGAGCACTACTTGCTCAGGTGAGCTAAAAACAAGTGTTGTCACTATCAGGTGACATATGCCCCCGAATGCTCTGTCAGTAAGTGAGACCTTTGACACCAAAATGATTCTTCACATAATATAAATTACTTCAGTCAAAATGGCTGCTCTGGAAAAACTTATGAAAAACTTTAATTAAAACTTCTAAGATCAGAAAGGGGCATAAATCTGTCAAACAACAAAACAGATATTTTTAACCTTGGCCGGAAGGACTAATGTACACGGACGGACGGACCTATGGACAGATCGTTTGATTTTAATATGCCATTCTTCTGGGCCATAAAAAATTACAATCAAAGAATAATCTCAACAAATAAACTAATCTACCAGTGCAAACTCATGTGACACAATTCCGTTTGGAGGAAGTCTTGCCCCAAAACCAAGAGCTGGAAACAACTGGTCCCTGTAGCAAAAACAACAATAAACATTTTGTATGCGGCCATCCTTAAAAAAATGTTTGTTTTCGGTAACGCGACCGACTCACGAAATTGGGCCCGACACGCAAGTTTTTATAGGCTTTCGTAAGGAAAATTTTTTTTCTATTCGAAAATGTTAGTTATATATTCATATTTTGTTCGTAATTAATTCAGAACGTTTTTATATCAACTAAACACTACATTCTAATAACCTTGCAATAATATTTTCAATTTGAACAAACAATATGCCACCGATATACACTAAGCAATGAAATTTGCCCTTGTATTTTGTGTTAAGACAATTTGGCCCGTGTCTAAGGGTCGTCTACCTTTGTTCCCAACCAAATAGAAATTTAAAAAATAAAATAAAAATCGACCTACCTACCCACCTTGAAAATTCTGGGTCACGTTACCGCAAACAATTTTTTTAAGATGGCCTGGGAGTTCATTTTTAATGAAACAAAGTTTAAAACATGGCATTTTTAAGATGGCATTTAAATATTTTTCCAAACTTTGATAGATTTTGTTAATTTTATTTTATATATTATTTAATATATTATATTGTTTAATATTTTTACAGAATCTATTCATCTGGTTAGAAAATAAATGATTATCTACCAAGAGAATTCATTCGTAGAATTGCATCAGAACATTAAATCTTACATTAAATCTTTTTTAGTTAAACATGTTAGGAAAAGAACGGAACTAGCTTCTTTATTTGAAGCATTTCGTAGTATAATGAACTTGATGAAAATAAGCATTAAAAACATAATGTAATCACTTTAAGTTATCAGTAGCCAAAATACCCAATGGATACTTACATTTCTGAAATCATTTGAAAATGAGGTATATCTTCACATTTTTTACTTTTCTACAAAAAATATTTTTAAATGACAGGTATTGTTGGCAAAATCGCAAATTCTGGCTACTTATTTTAAAATCTTAGTGCCAACCTTGTAATAATAATATATGTTGTTAAAAACAATGAAAATAAGCTTTACAAAAATAACAGAACACTAACGCTTGTAGTTATTTTATCTTAGTGTCAACCTTGTAATAATAATATATGTTGTTAAAAACAACAAAAATAAGCTTTACAAAAATAACACAACACTAATGCTTGTAGTTATTTTATAATGTAATGCAAGCACTAACGAATCATAATCCTGGATGATGTTGCCGACAGCTCGCAGGGCGTTACAGTAGGGGCTGGGGTGGTAGGGGCTGATGTAGTGAAGGGAGGAGGGAGTTTTAGGGTCTCCGTTGGAGGCAGTGAAGTCTATAGCTATGGTACAGTTCAGCTGTGTGCTGAAATGAGGTAAAAATATCATCGTTTCATACTCGTATTAATCCATGAAGCATCGAAAAATGAAAAGAAATATCAATGATTTTATCAAATTCATGACAGAGTTAGGTTTGATTGACAAACAATTGCTCGTCAAACTATCCAGGTCCCATATTTGACTAGGCTCCTCAGGGAATTTCTTACATTCATAAAATTCCTGAAGTCTTAGGCCATTTCAAGTAATAGGCCTTTTTACATTTAAATGCTTTAAACTAGGGATGGGACCGAATATTCGAATATCTGATAATATTCTAATAAAAAAATACAAATACGAATATTCTATTTTCAAATTTATTTAAAGAACAAAATTAATTTTAAAAATAATTATTATTTTTTCCAGTTTAATTGCAAAGTTAACATGAATTCCAGTCGTATTTGCTGCCTAGCAGTTGGGCGGGGGCAGTGTAACGTTTTTACAACACATGCCAAACATGTCCAATTAACGACAATTGATAATTGGCAGAGGGGCCACATCTGTACAAGGGCCGCGAATTAACGGTTTGTAGGAGGCGCGAATATGACACATTGTATCCACAAATAACAAAACTGGGCTATGTTTGATAATGGTTTCGCAGTTTGCACGAGGCGTACATTGTTGTTTATTGTCCTTAAGTGACATCTATACGGTTAACTTGTCCTTAAGTGACATCTATACGGTTAACTTGTTTACAGCAAATTTTAATCGACGTGCAACTACGGTAAAACAAGGTAAAACAACTACGTACACGTAGGATACATATTTCGGATAGGTACATATTTGGACAGATTGCCGTATATAGTAGTATTTACAAAATGAATATTCAAATATATCCGAATACCTAAAATGAATATTCAAATATTGATTTCAATATTCGGTCCCATCCCTACTTTAAACTTGTAAATATTGCTTAGATGATACATATATTGTACCCTTTTGTGAAAAAAAAAATCATTTTAAATCATACAGAACTTTGATCTGAAATATTCACTTAAATACAAATTAAGTTAAGATGCTTTGTGAATACCGGCCCATAAAATAGCAGTAGAATGCATTGACTGGAAGACAGATGGAGGCAGATTAAAAATGTTCACAACAACAACTGAGAAATGTTTAAGAAAGTGTTTTTTCTTTTTTTTTTTTCTTTCTGTATTGAATACGTTTTTTTGCAATAATTGTAACAACAAAATCTTCGCTACCCTCCGCGCACATAATCCAAGAAAGTGTAGATCTTCTCCACTCGGAATATCATCAACTCTACCACGCCTGAGTTCTTGTACTTGCTGCCTTTCTTCTGCTTCTTTTTCATGTTTATACACTGTTGCCAGCAAAACAACAAAGATTATTACATTCAAGGGCAAATATTGTTAGGGGCGTAACTAGGCATACTCCAATACACCAGTGCATATAAATCCCAACCCTTATAAAGCCATATTTGGTGAAAAAATATAAGTAAATACTTTAAAAGTCTAGGTAAAAGTGTGCTTTGGTATATATCCTTCTATCCTATAGATTCAGCCATTCCTATAGATTCAGCCATTCCTATAGATTCGGCCACCCCCAGATAATGGAAATTAACTATTATTTCATATTAAACTTGTAGTAGTTGAGACAATTCTATCACATAAATATCGTTTTTGATTTTAAAAATTGCGAATTTCAGATTTTGACTGAGAAAATTTTTTCTTTTTAAAGAAATTCCCAATAATTGCTACACACTTTGTGCATAAGCCAAGAATTGTGTAAACATTCATTTTCAAACAATATGCTTGAGTGTGTTAGTTTAATAAAGAATGCTTCAAATGAATTATATCAAAATTGTAACACAATTTTAGTGTTTTCTTATCAAAATGAAGACTGAACCAAATGATAGGAAACATCTGACAAATTCATGGTTGCTAGGGTGCCATCCTAGAATTGGTAAAAGAAACTAAGTGAATGGCGGATCTCTACATTATCTGGCCTTTATCTAGTGGGGGAGACATTAAATTTATAGATAAAAGTCTCACTGGTGTTGAAATTGAGCTCATTTAGTAAATAAAAGAAGTTTAGCTCTTAAGTGGCCGAATATACAGGAAAAGAGGCTATTTCGCACTATCTGATAGACAATAATGTATCTGTTTTATATAATTTACTTGAATGAAATAAGTGCTATTAGGTTTAAAAATAGTTGTATATTTCGATTATTCAATAGTTCAGTATGAATTTTAGGACTAAAAAAAAAAAAAAATACACCTTAAAGTTTCCACTTTTATTGTTCGTATACTCAAATTCGGCCTAGGTATGCCCCTGACTGTTACCAATTATTAACAGCAAATATTCTTACATCCAATAAATAAACAAATACAAAGTTCGTGGAATTTATTCATAAATACCAAATAAGTAGTCAGACACTAGTCAAATTTAATGTATATATGTCTTAATATACTGTACCTCTATGTATGTGAATTTTCAGCAATAAACATCTACTAATAACGAAGTAAAAGTCGAAAACACAAACACTTTCAACAAGATCTGGATCACGTTAGAAAACGACAATGTCAACAACATCAAAATTCGCTCAGATCTTAATTAATATCTATGTTTGGCATTTTTTCAATAATGTCTGAGGTATATTTATTTATTCATTTTTTAATATTTAAGTATTCACATTACATTGTGCACATTTATAGTGCCATTGTATCCAACTGCTAAACATCTCCCATTACCAGATTTCATTCATCTTGCCAGTATCCGTATTACATCTTACACAGATCAGCCCGCCAGTATCCGTATTACACCTTACACAGATCAGCCCGCCAGTATCCGTATTACAACCTTACACAGATCAGCCGGTCCGCTAAATCACTGATCCCACAATTCAAATTTAACGTGTTTGAAATCGCTGATCCCACAATTCAAATTTAACGTGTTTGAAACACAGTTAACACAAACTTTTACATTTTAAACTATATAATAATGTTAGCAGATGGCGTAATATTTTTCTCCACTATGAAAGAATTAAATGAATTCGCGACAGAATCATTTGGTAGTAAAAACTACAATGCCCAAGAATCCTAATGGATATTTTTTCCACCTATAATAATAGGAATATTTTTAAAGTAAACAAACAAGAATGATTTTTAATCTTATAACCATCCCTGCACAGAAAAACCTTCTCAGTCCCAGTATCTCATGTATATAGTCCGAACTGTTCCGAGTATTTCCGCAAACCATGAACGATCTTAATTCACGACGTCGTTAACAGCATTCACGTCACTGTCATAATTCTCGGTCGATGATTTTGTTCATCATCTTCGATGCTTGCTGTTCCACATCGGAATCATTGGTGCCATTTGTGTACGCTTGATTTTTTCATTACACGATATTCAGTTGTTTGTTGCAGGTTCATATAAGATTGCGCTGAGGAATAACACATTTTTACGGAAAATTGTACAGCGATGCGTATTGTTTGTTGTTTGGGAGGTCCGATATTTTAACGTTGTCATTTACAGAATAGCTTAAAAAATATGCCGTTGCCATAACCGTATAAAGAAACTGACGTCAGAACACAATTGCACTGACGTCATTTAAGCAAGCTACATTTTTTCGTTGTGTCTCTGTGACTAAAATTTGAAATGTTTTTGTAAATGTATAAACATTCTCATACAATTTTCTGACTGCTCCAGGGTGGGTAAATGTATCTAAATGTATGATGAAGTGTTACAAAATGTGTTGCACTGATCCAGTGTTTACGAGTAATTTGCGTGTAATATGTTGCAATGCATTTAGTGAAAATTTAGAATTGATTGGACGTCAAATTTAGAAGTTATAAAAAAATGCCACAAACTCTTTGATCATCCCTCGTATTAACAGCAAATTGTCTTACAATACTAACAGCAAATTATATTTCAGTAAAAACAGAAACAAGTACTATCACTGTCAGTGATGAATGGCACATCGATACTGACTGGATGAATCGTTCATGAACACAGACATGATTCATCTATAACCTACATAGTATTTCTAAACCTAAGTGTGTGCAGCCATTGTCTAGTTAATTCCCAGACAAGGTTTTACTACTATTGAACAGTCTGATATTGACATTTGACCCAATAATCAACAGGAATCCTTCTCTAAGTAATGAACATCTACCTAGGAAGTTTTACGAACCTAAGCCTAAGGATTCCACAATTCATGTCCAGACAGCACTTATTGCTCAGTTTCGCTTTGACCGTTGATGCAACAGCCCAATAATCAATATGGATCTTCTACTAATCATGGCAAACCTACTTATCAAGGTTGAAGAACCGAGGCCTAAGGATTCCAGAGTTATTGCCAGGACAAGGTTTGGTGTACCAACAAAACGATATGTGCAAAGCGATGGGGGAAGCGATAATAGCCAATACAAACTAACTCAGTCTGATCTACATGTACTTGGTATATGTATATAAAGCACACCAGTATAATATTCATATTAACCTCAAAATGTTCTATACAAGGCATACCAGTATAATCTACGTAATCAACATATACCAAACTAGCACACATCATTACATTCTATCTACGATCACATCACACAATGAGCTATACACAGCAACTCAATATGATCGACATGTCTCACACCAGTATGATCTATTCATATTACTGTAAAAGATCATGTATAATGCTCACTTTTTTACCCTAAAATTCGGCTATGAAAATATGGTGCACATTATACACAGTAACAGTCCAATTTTTACCGATGTTTTTTTTTTTTAATTCAACATTTTTTGTTATTTCGGTACATACCAAGTCAGCATGATCCATACATATCACACCAGCATGACCTATAAATAGCCTCAACAGCAGTATGATCTATCCATGGCATACCAGGCCCCGTGTACACAAAAGATCAATTACAGGATCAGGATCAGTCTTAGCTGATCTTGAACTTGTAGCTCAACTGAGCAGAATACCAAACATATTTTATTTTTGGAATATCTTTTTTCTTGATAAAATCACATGAGTTTTTTATTAATATTTTCATATCAGATAGCAAATGTACGTTGCTAAGAGTTTAAATTTGTTTTAATGATATATCTGACCAGTAAGTAAAATTGATCCTGATTTTAGTGAACATTTTTGTTTAGCCTGATCCTGAAATATCTGGCTCAAGTTTATCTTAAATCTGAAAATCAGACTCGTTTTGTAAACATGGGGCCATTACGATCTATTATATTATTTCCTCCATTACCTCGTACAAATTGCTGCTGACTGGTCCGCGAGTAAGTTCTCTCAGCGATGTGGTGAAGTCTCCAATAAAGTCATGTCTGAAACAATCACAAGTCAAGAGCTGTTTGTAAAACAGTTATGCCCCCTCAAGGTTAAAAGCATTCTTTAAACTATCTATTTTGGTGAAGATCGGATGATAACTGTTAAAATAAGGGAGCTGAAAGTGCTAAAAAGGCCAATTTTAGATAAATCAAGGGCCTTAACTCTACAGTTCCTGGTGTAATTTGGTTGATCATTGAACTTAGCTAAGATATTATAACCTCAAACATTTTCACCAAGTTTGGTAAAGATCAGATACAAACTGTTGAACCTAAAGAACGGAAAAGACAAATAAGCCAATTTCAGATAATTCATTGGCCATAACTCCACAATTCCTGGGGTGATTAAGTTGGTTATTGAACTTGGCCGGGTTGTAGTTTTGAAGTTGTAGGACCTTTGAACCAAAACCTTAAACCTGACAATCAACGTGAAAATAAGGCATAAATCTGTCAAAATACAAAACTGACAACCTGTATGGTGATTGTTTCACCTCATGGTGGAGTTGATAATACGGGTATATCCCATGTTTCAAGTATATACCTTTTGTAGTTTTGAGTTTGTTTTGAAAAGTTTGGTAACTCTTTCAAAATACAGAAGAGAGTTATGGGTTTTGTTGCCCCTGATGCTGGAATGGACAAGACACAATGAAGTCTGCAATAAATGCATGTCTGAAAGAGCCACCATAAATCTCAACATGGCCATGCATTGCATCATTTGCTTAAATTTGTTTGTTTGTTTGTTAGGATTTTTAAACAGTATTTCAGTCATATCATGGCAGTCAGTTCACCTAGTCACACTTTTCCTGGACAAGCTTCGCCGAGCTAAGCGATTTACCATTACAAAGTGCACATACTTAACACTAGTAACTGAAAACTGCCTTACTTGATCAGAAGTAGGCGGAGAAGGGCCGTAGAAATAATTTCATGACCAATCCCCACACAATAAATATGTGGCTGGGCTGGGGTTCGAACTCACGAACCCCGGATTGACAGTCCTGCGCTCTACCAACTGAGCTAGCAGGCCTGGTGATTTTAGATTCAATCTGCAGGACCTCTGTAATATCTTCCTACCAGCATACAAGAACATGTATAACATGCCACATTCAAATGAGTGCCCTACCAATAAGCACGTACATGCCCTTTCTCGAGATTGTTTCAATAAGTCACAGGCTTTCGACACAATCGAGCAAATATAAATAGATTAAATCTCATACTAAATTGTATTTTAAAAGTTCAACCCTGATGTTACCTGATGTTATCTCGTCATAGGACAGCAAATAAGGAACGTAATATGGTATTCACAACTATTATAAATTCACAATAGAATAATTCAGTTTCCCATAACTTTTGTTTGAGTTTAAACGGGGAAGTTTTTCCCAGTGAAGCCAAGTTGTCAATGCAGTAAGGAAGTGCATGTCAAAATACTTGACCTGGTCACACAGTTGCAGCCAGGAAAGGTTAACCAATACTAGAACTCAGCTGGGCATAACTCAAGTACGATAATAGCATTTCTGCTGATAACCAAACTTGACCTTCCTTCTATGCCTACAAACACTTCCCAAAAGTTTCATAATGATTGCACAAACTTTCTCAAGTTATTGTCTGCACAAGCTTTTTTGAACCTTGTTTTTTTTTAAGGGGCATAACTCAAGTATGACAACAGCAATTATGCAAAAAATCAAATTTGACCTTCATTTTATGCCTACAACCACTTCCATAATTTCATAATGATAGCACAAAAACTGCTTAAGTTATTGTCTGCACAAAATGAAAGGGACACCGATGCCGCCGCCGACGCAGCCATAAGTAACCCCTATATGTCGCCTTTTAAGGCGACATAAAAATAGTGTTGCTGCAATATGTACAAATGCACACAGATAAAAAGGCTTTGCAGGTTATTGTTGTGTTGAATATTGTGTATTTATAAGAATGATACATGACATTACCATTTTCATTAAGCCCTCTAGTAATAGTGACAATATACATGTAAGACAAGAACTTTCATCTAATAAAAAAATGAAATATTGTTCAATCAATTTTCAGAAAGGCTTGTCGTGCTAGTCATAATGCATACGGTAAAGGGTAGAAAAAAAAATCAAAAAAAAATCAACAACAGCCTGCTGGAAATCCACTGTACTTTTTCTCAAGGCTTGATTGGGTACCTTCAAAATCTTCCCTGTATTTCTACTGGCTTTTTTGTAACATACTTTCTGGGCTCACGGAATTGAAATTTACAGTCTGGTACAGTAACATTTAATTTTGGGGAATATGTACTTTTTACGACATCGTTCAACTTTAATTATGTGCACAAACATGTTGATATAATCACATACACATATAATTTTGATAAAGCTTTACTAATGCTTTTCAATTTTATGCTACCAGAAAATCACTCTATAGCAGAACTATTATCCTTTTGTTACCTAGATGGTGGTGCGATGCTATGTAAGTGGTGACAGGTTCAAACTATGTCACACAGATAATTTTTTTCAAAATTTCCTAACTGCCTGTGCCCATGAAATGGGGAAATTTAGTGTGACAAATTTCAAAATAGGGAGTTTTAAAAAATTGTATTTTGTATGAAATGTGTGGTTATTCTGCTTTTTTAATGATTAACATATTCAAATATTTCATCTACTGAATTTCTGTTTGACAATGGTGCTGATTCAAATTATCATTCAGTAATTGCTTTTTTTTCTTCTATTTACGCACACACCTGTAAAATACTAATTACTTGGGGGAATAAAATCGACAATTTTGGGGGAAAATGGAGGATATTTTGTCAGGGGAAACTGCCTTTAAACAGCACTAAAATTAGCGAAAAAGAACATCACTGATGTAGGATATAGAGAATATTTTGTTAACTTTAGAGTCCAGTCGTGTGCTTAACAAAAAAATTGAGAAATAAATTTGAAAGTAGTTCCACATAACCCAGAGGAAAATGATCAATATTATAATTTCTCTTGACCTGCACTAAAATGATCAGGATAGTATTCAGAGGTTTTCCCAACTCTTTTGCTACATAGCACGAAATACAATTTTAACTTACCCCCCATCTGCGTCCCAGTCATGGCATTCCACTTTGATGGTCCTGAAAGGAAACAAACAATTGTTGGTCAATAAAGAAAATCTCGTGATTAAAAGCAATTACTTACAACAGAAATTTTTATGACAGTAAAACATCATGACTTTCCTGACTGAAACTCCATTAATCACGTGTCACATAAACAAAATTCTTTACACAGGTTAGTTTTGTTTTTTGTTTTTGATGGGGTTTTCGCCGTTTTAACAGTATTTCAGTCATATCACGGCAGTCAGTTAACCTACTCACACTTTTCCTGGGCAAGCTTAGCCGATCTAAGCGGTTTACTAGTACTAAGTGCACAAACCTATGCCAGTAACTGACAACTGCCCTACTTGAATCAGAGGTAGGGGGAGAATGGCCGTAGAAATAATTTCATGACCAGTTATGTGGCCGGGCTGGGGTGCGAACTCACGATCCCTGGATTGACAGTCTAGCGCTCTACCAACTGAGCTAGCCGGACCCGGCGCACAGGTTAGTTATGACAGTAAAAACAGTCATAGTTAAAACAGTTCGGGCTCGGCCGTGAGACCTCGCTAAACCCAGTCCTGCACCCGGCCTAACTACCAAAGCATGGTTTGCAACTAAGACATGTATATCTGAAACAGGGATTTCAATTGATGCAGAATCCTGCATTTTGACACAAGCAAATTGCAATTTACACATAAGCGATTAATCTGCCCTGCAGCATTTTGATGCACTGTTTTCCATTTGCAAACTTCTATGGTACTAGAAAATAACATATTTTACCATACTTTTGATGAAGTTTTTGCACATTTTTCAATTTCTTTATCATTATTAACACAAATTACCATTTGAAGAGTATTTAGCAAATATGGAGAACAAAATTCATGTGACTTCAGCATTTTGCCCCTGAAATTTTCATTTTGATCGTTCTCAATTTCAAACCAGGTGTCATTAGACTCATGGTTTTCAATATCTGCGGAAATCCCTGTGAAGATTCAATTAAGTTCAAAAAGTGGAAATATTAATTAATGAAAAATAAAGAACAATATTCCATTTATACAAACAAAATCAAACTGGCCTTTCAAAGACAACATGTTCTGAAAGGTATGTTTTTTTAATAGATTTTTAAACATGCATGACAAAGACAACATTTTATCTTACCTCATACCGAATACATGCTATTAATTGGTTTAGCAAGTTCACGTGCAGACTATGTATTATTCCATACTATGTCAGTAGCAGTTAAATATCCAGTCAGTAAAATCATTCTTTCAAAATAAACATAAAACAAGACAGTGGAAATTCCACGAAAACCTAATTTTTCAAATGAAATGCAGGCCTCGCTATAAGGTATCTATGTAAGAAGTTTCATTACAATAGCTGAATCCGTTCTCGAGTTAGAGAGTGGAAACGAAAAGTGCTATGCCCAACGACATAAGTCAATCTAATAACCAAAATTTTTCTTTGAAAAATTTGTTTAATTATAAAGAAAATGTTGGAATATTAATTACAGAATGGTACTCAATATGATAAATTTGTTTCATGGCTTCTTACTGACCCCCTACAGTGTGATACAGGGTCAGTAAATTTAAATTGGGCTCGAGCTACGCTCCGCCAAATATTAATTTACTGACCCTGTATCACACCATACGGTGTCAGTAAGAGGCCATGTAACTAATAATATTGCATTACAACCCACCTGTCATAGTCTCCATTACACAATGATCGCACGGACAACGTCATTGGTTTCCAGGTGGGATTGAGCGTCTTCTTAATGACCTCTGTACGATGAACTACTGTGAACCTGCAAGAGCAAATCGAATTACTGCAAAAAAGCAAGAGAAAAAAATAAATATTAATGAAAACAAACACTAGCATTAGTATAGTGTTATATCTAAAGCTGAATAGCTTGGTGGGCCGCCAAGCCGCCTTTAACAAATGTGCCAAGCTGCCTTCGACTAGCGCCAAGCTGCCTTCAACTAGCGCCGAGCTGCCTTCAACTAGTGCCAATCTGCCTTCAACTAGCGCCGAGCTGCCTTCAACTAGCGCAGAGCTGCCTTCAACTAGTGCCAAGCTGCCTTCAACTAGCGCCAAGCTGCCTTCAACTAGCGCCGAGCTGCCTTCAACTAGTGCCAATCTGCCTTCAACAAGCGCCGAGCTGCCTTCAACTAGCGCAGAGCTGCCTTCAACAAGCGCCGAGCTGCATTCAACTAGCGCAGAGCTGCCTTCAACTAGCGCCGAGCTGCCTTCAACTTGCGCAGAGCTGCCTTCAACTAGCGCTGAGCTGCCTTCAACTAGCGCCAATGTACCCCTAATAACGTGCATTAAAATGTCCTTTATGCACCCCAAGCAATTCTCTCTCTCTCTGTATATCCTGATCAAATAAGGGCCTACTGTCAATACAAAGCAAGTAATAGTAACAAATGTTAATTAAAACAATGGCTTTATAGTATTTTTGGCTACCGATAACTTAAAGACAAATGCCACTCTATTGCTAAAAACACTGTGTTGATTTTCTCATGTTTCATGCTTTCCATAAATAACTGTACTTCTAACAGTAATATTAACTGTCATCAAATGGACAAGTCATTTTAAGGGCCACCTATGAAACATATTAGACGTTTACGATATATAATAAATTCAACAATTTACGAACTAAAAATCACTTGGTAAGTTTTTTGACCACCCCCTACCAATAAGTAAATTTGCATGGAAAAACCACGCCAATTTGTTTATAATTACCAATTTTTTTTCCATTTGCTGTACTAATCTTTTTGTTCAATTTTGGATACTAGTATAGATTTATGAGACGACCCTGAAACTTGAAACACTTCACTGACCACAATAACGGGATTTCTCCATGCAAAAATCATGCATGGGATTAAGATTCCTTTAACGGGAAACTAGGACATCCAATGTCTTTAAGCATAAAAAACTTAAAGAAATTATAAAAGAATTGATTTTGTAAATTGTACTTTAGTATAAATCAATGCCTGCTTGTGATCATCATCCCAATAATTACAACAAAAGAAATACGGAAGAAACTTACGTGTTGTCCTCGTTGGCCCTATAGAATGTCAGGAACGGATCCGACTTCCCGAAGAAATCTTTCTTGTCAAGTTTGTGAGCTCTGAACTGCATTACAACTTGTTCCTGAAGCCACACACAAACGTTCAAAAGCGTACAATGCAAAGTTATCCATCATAACACCGTATATTCCCTAATAAACGCCCTAGGGCTTGACATTTTTCCAAGAGGGGCGGTTTAATATGAATCCAGTTCTTGGCCTTCTTTAATATATACCAGTACCAGTATATAAAAAACGTTATAATTTTACTTTGTAGCTCCTACTGCACACATTTCTTTAACAAAAAAAACCCAGGTGATTGCAATGCATGTGGATTGAGTATTTAAAGCAAAAACCTAATTGGGCAAGAAGGTTTAAATATTATTAATTAAAAAGAGCTGTCGGAGGACAGCATGGTCGACTTTTCTTGTGCTTGTCAGAGTTTTTGGCAGTTTTTCTAAAACAAACTGTATAGTAGGGGCAAATTAAACAAAATTAATTTCTTTCTCTAGTTACTGAGTGGAAGCCTTTTTATAAAATTTAAAACAGTGACCTTGACCTTGACCCAACTAACCCCATATGCAATCTCATGCAATGTCTCTTTATACAGTATCTATAAATTGAATGTTATTAAAATATTCCAATTTATTCTCGAGTTATAAAGCAGAATGTTTTTTTAGTAACAGTGACCTTGACCCCATCCAACCCACCACAAATGCAATCTCGAGTAAAGTGTTGCTTTATGGTATTTAAGATTGTTTCTCAAGTTAGAGAGTGGAAATCGCAAGTTGACGCCGTCATTCCACCCACTTAAAAATTTGTCAGTGTTAAAAGGCCCATAAGTTTGACAAATTTCAAACTAGAGTAATCAAAATTGGCCTATGAGTGCATTTTAATATAGGGAATAAGTGTGGTAAGTTTGAATGAAAACCATTAATCCATTCCTGAGAAACCAGCTTACTGAAAAACTTTAACCTGTTCATAAAGCTTGTATGTAAAATTGCTAAGTGTAAAAAAGCCCATAATTTGACAAATTTCAAACTAGAGTTATCAAAATTGGGGTATGAGTTCATTTTAATGTGGGGAATAAGTGTTCTAAGTTTGAATGAAATCCCTTAAGCCATTCCTGAGAAACTAGCTTACCGAAAAACTTTAACTTAGCTAGGATGCAACCGCAAACGCCAACACTTACACCGGGGCGAGAAGAATAGCTTGCCATTTCTTCAAAACGTCGAGCTAAAAATAGGGGGGTGGGGGCATTATGGAATATACGGTATATCTTGGTGAGTTAACCTCCAAACTGAATACCGATATTACACTGTTTATAGAATAACTGTCTGTCTGTGACATACTAGATGGTCAGGTGGTGGTTTAACTATAAAATAGTACAGAATTGGTTTGACTAAACACCAGAATCCTACTAAAAGCCACAAAATAAAGTGGAAACCCATGGTTTTCGTGGGTTTACACTTTGTAGTTGGTGTGTTATTTTCTGGTTTGCATGGTTTTAGTACGTTTTGTTGCTTGATTCTGTGTGTTTCCCAAGGTTTTCGCTTTTCTACATAAAGTTGTTTTTTGTGCGTTTCTGTGGGTTTTTGCGGGTTTCTGCCAGGGTTAGGATTATTACTAATTGTGAGATTTTGTGGGGTTAGGATTATTAATAACTGTGCAATTTTGTGGGGTTGATTATTAATAATTGTGATATTTTGTGGAGTTAGGATAATTAATAATTGTGAGATTTTGTGGGGTTAGGATTATTAATAATTGTTCAAATTTGTGGGGTTAGGATTATTAATAATTGTGAGATTTTGTGGGGTTAGGATTATTAATAATTGTGAGATTTTGTGGGGTTAGGATTATTAATAATTGTGAGATTTTGTGGGGTTAGGATTATTAATAATTGTTCAAATTTGTGGGGTTAGGATTATTAATAATTGTGAGATTTTGTAGGGTTAGGATTATTTATAATTGTGAGATTTCAATAAGTTTAAGAGTGTTTCTGTCTTTTTTCGTAGATTCACGCTGTTTAATAATCGGTTTTGAGGGGTTTATTTTTACTTTAGGTAGGTTTTTGTGGATTTTTGCGGGTTTCTGTGGGTTTTCGCGGTTATCCATTGGTTTCCGGTGTTTAGTCATACCCCTACAGAATAGAACAACTCATCAATTTTGTGTTATTGGTCATTTTAACATTTTCAGAAATCAGAGATTCTGTTTGAAGTAAAAATTTACTAAATAATTGTTGTACGATTTTTATATGTTGAAACCAACGTCAAAATGTTCAAGTCTTACCAAAATAATTTCATAGAAAATTTCTTTTTGAAAGACTAGCACTTAACAGACATAACCCTATAAAAGACTATAGTTTTGGATGCTTTGCTCCTGCAGTTGAATATGAAACAACATTTCCTTCCACTCATCAGAGATTCTGTGGATGCAGTTAACAGGTGTATCCTTCTTACATCTATACTACATTCCCCATGTTCACAAAACAAATTAAGCTTGACTTTCGAGTTCAAGGTGAACTTGAGCCTGATATTTCAGGATCAGGCTAAAAAAATTGTGTTCACTAAAAATCTGGATCAAATTTTATTTGTTAGTTACATATATATTATTCATAATTCTGAACTCCTCGCAGCAAACATTTGCAATCGAATGTGAAAATTCAAATCAAAACCACACAACATGTCATGTTATTTTACCTAACAAAAGTTATTTCAATATAAACGTTTTTGAGAATCTGCTCAGCTGCGCTATAAAAAAATCAAGATAAGCTAAGACTGATCTTGATCATTCAGTTAATCCTTTGTGAACTTGGGGCCTGAGTGATATACCAGTGTGTGGTACCTACCTTACAGCTGCTTAATTCCTCTGCACCAACTGAAATTTCAAAGGTAGACTATAAATTCTACAGATAATTTGTGAATTATTTCAGGATCCAGTAGTAGGATGATCATGAAAGCCAGAAAGTATATTTTCGATGGGATCCTGGACACTCTACATGTGTATTAAGTCAATTTTCTGGGTAGAACCAGTACCTGGTGTCTCTTGAACATTTCCAGGGCAGAATTGCAATATCCTGTTTGCAAGTTGGACACCATATACTGTAGGACTAGTTTTATTCGCAATGGTATTATTTTCATTAAATTTCACTATGTTGTTTCCTCGTGAATTCAAAACCAGCGTGAATGAATGTTTTTATCCGAATGTTAAACATCCGAAAATATGCTCCTTTTACCTCGTAATGTACCATATGGCAGTCAGTCCAATTATGTTATTTTAAGCAATTTACATCAATGGCATAGGTTTAAGAAATGTGTGAAAACAGCCTATTTTTACTGTGAGTTGTTTTTTACGCTCAGCCATAACAAAACACTTGAATAAAAGCAATTATCTGCTTACTGGCAGCTGACATGCTAGTAACCACTTGGTATGATAACGCTAGCAGTTGTCGACATTATTATTGCTTCATCATCATAGAAGGATAGCGCTTGTGGCAGTCAATATTAATTTCCCTTTTAGGCAAATCTACTTTCAGTTTTGAATTTGCGTCATGATGAAAATCATTTTGGGAGAAAAACGCGAAAATTCGTAAGATCTCCATGAATATAAACAAAAGGGCCATGATGGCCCAAAGTGCTCACCTGAGTACTGGCAAGGATGAAAGCCTTACTGCTGTGAAAGGCTTGTGGGAATGTACGCCATAATGTCCTTAAATAATTTGTCTAGCTGATTTACTCTCATACATAGAACAAGTAAGGACCTGGATATATTTTCTCAACCATAGTAACCAACTTTTCGCAGGCAATTTTTGAGCAATAGTGTTAATGCTGCAGTTCTCAAAGATAATGGCGACCACTGCGCAAAGGTCATGTCATGCTTGCCGGCTTGTTTCAAATAGTAGAATGTATTGCCATTTACCCATCCTATATTGAAATTTGCTTAAGATTTTATGGTCATATACAAATTCTGCAAGTTTGGTCCAGACTGGTTGAAAATGAAGTCCCCGTCTTGCAACAAATTCATTTTTGCATTAATTTTCACAATTAAGGGGATATAACTGCTGTGTTCGTGGCCTGTCTCATTTGCTGCTTGTGTTGAGATCTTATGGCCATACAAAACACGTGTTTTAAAACAAGTTTTATCAAGATTAAATGAAAAATGAAATCTTGATGCATGGATAAGGCAATTTTTGCATTTTTTTCACTAACAAAGAGGCCATAACTCTGAAGTTTGTTGCCCAATCTGACCCATTTTTGGCTTCTGCTGCAGTCCTATGATCACAAGTTTTGCATTTTTGTTTCCACATACAAGGGGACATATCTCCGGTGTCTGTGGCCTAACGTTACTCATTTTTGGCTCCTGCTGAAATCTTTTGGTCACACAAAAACTGTTGAAGTTTGGTCAAGAATGGAAGAAAAATGTTGTCTTAATCAAGGTAAAATGGCAATTTTTGTCTATTTTTCAATAAAAAAAAGAGGGGCATAACTCTGGTGATTGTGGCCCAATCCGGCCCAATGTTGACTTCTACTGTGAACTTTTGATAATACACAAACTGTGGAAGATTGGTCAAGATTGGTAGAAAAATGAAGTCACTATGCACAAAAAAGGCAAACTGTGCAAGTTAGGTCAAGACTTAATGAAAAATGTAGTCTTTATCCCGATAACGACCCAAATTGTTGACGACATACAGATGCCGGACGACGATGGAGAGGTCCCCTATACCAATAGCTCACCGAGAACTTCGTGCTCAGGTGAGCTACAAAAATTAACTGTAACATTTAAGTTTTATTTTGTTTTATACATTGAGCTAAAATGTATTTGAGTGGAAAAATTGGCAAAATCCATTAAAAGTTTTACAAGGTCATACAATTAAATGGGTGTTTATTCTGATTAATTTGTAATTCAAAATATATAAACCAAGTCCATACAATTATGCATGTATGTCCTTATCTTGCTTACCAGTACTTAAATTCACGATGTGCCATTCTAAGTACATGCAGTATTCAGGATTTAAAATTGTGTTTATAAGTTGCTCCACATTTTAACAATATATTTGTGAGTTCCTTTTGACCAGAGGTAAATCTTCAAATATATTCATCTTTCACTTCTGTCAGATTATGAAATGCAGTTGATTCATGGCTGTCCATGTCATCATGATTCATGGCTGTCCATGTCATCATGTTACAAGACCCACACAATCTCTAAGCACATTCAGAAGCCATTCAGAAGCTAGCACGTGGCAAGACAAGAGTTTGAATTTGCTGTATTCTAAAGTGCCTCACAAGTTCTTCCTTTTTTCAGAGCTCTCACCCCTTCCCTGTACACTCACACAACCCAAATCACTTCCAGATCTACTACATTCATCCTGTTCCTGCTTGATAATGTAACATAGGTTACCTATTGTAGATTTTTTAACATGTGCCACATACAACTTTAATATAGTCACAAAAGCTTAATTTATCAATAACACATTTTACAGCGAGAACACTGCTTTAAACTTTAGCCAAAAACCAGTTTTGCACTAATCCTTTTTCCAATATTGACCAGCAAGTATTATCTTGTTTTAAAAGAATATGATTGGCTGAATTATTGGTGAGTGAGTGAATGGTGTGTGAAAGGTGAAAATTATGTGTTCATTCCAAAGTCAGATGTGAAGAGAAGAAGTTGTAATTGTTGTATACTTTTATATTTTATAATTAGATTTGGTGCTCTGGTCTTCTTTTGTATCTATTAAAATAAATAAAAACCCATGCTACAAATGATGCCCAACGTGGGACATGCAATGATGCAGCTTTAAAAGGCCAGAGTTACCCATCCACTATCATTATTGTTGGATACTGTGAATCTAATTATTCTCCAGTGTCGCCTTGAAAAAAAAGAGACACCGTGATTTCAGTTTAAATAAATATCTGGGCCCAGAAGATAACCATTAGAAAAACAAACAGCTAATTATCACTCAAACGTCAATTTTATTTTGATGTTTTGTTTTTGAGTTCAAACTGACTTCAGAGGGAATCACAAACACTGTTGGATTCAGCAAGGCAGTTTAAGCTACATGGGAGGATCACACTAAACGTGACTTATTTTAACCCTATTTTAACCTCAAGACTGTTCCTGTTGGGTGTGCGCGTGTGACTTATCCTAATTTGTGCTTGTGCTGAACTTATTAACTTTTATTCTGTGTGAAAGCCTTAATTATAATAATGGTTGTTTAATTAATGAGGAATTTATAATAAATTGAAGTGATAATTCAAATTCAATATTGAATGTGCATTTTGTTACTATTGTTTCCCTACCAGAGCAATATTTTTGCAAATAAGATAAATATGGTTTAAATTTGTTAGTGTGTATTTTGTAAGAGTGGGAATAGATGTGTTGTGATTATTTTAATACATGAATTTTAACAGTTTGTTTATTGTTTACAAGATTTTGCAACATATGAGTGAACGAAGACTGGAAAAGTTTTTGTCTAAACAGTTATTTTTAAATTCAGGTAATTTGACAAAACACTTTGTCTTGATTTCTGATAGTAAAGGCAATTACCTCAGAAAACATAAACATCTTTTCAGTGAGTTTGATATAGAATTTAGATGTAAAAGTGGCGCAGGTTTCGCACAGCAGTTTAGTTTTACAGTAAGAAATATTCACAATCTTCCACCAAATTCTCATTTTCTTATCTGGCTTGGCACTTGTGATTTAACTAGAAAAACAGGTAAATTTATCAATTTGAAACATACAAATTCGGAAGTGGATGTGAGCAACTGCTTGAATTATATTTCAGAATTTCAGGCACTGTTCACTGCAAACAATTTACCATACACATTTTTGGAAATCCCTCCATATACTATTGTAGGTTGGAATCAATCACATGGCCATACAAACAGCAGGCTGTTTGAAGAGCAGGATAAAATATTAGCTCAGCGAATTGCACTGATTAATCAACAAATACGTCTCATTAATTGCAATAATTCTGTACGTGCTCCAAGATTTCGATTGGATCTATTGAGGACCCATAAGTCAAATAGAGGTCCTAGATCGGGTACCATAAATTTCAAATGGTATACAGACGGAATACATCCCTCAGTTTTATTGTCAAAGTATTGGCTCAAGAGCATTGTTGCCCATTTTATTTAGAGTGCTCATGATTGCCTGACTTATTGTCCTGGTCATTGGACGTTTGCCGATGTTCGAGGACGGGATTGACCCATCTCACTGAGGTTTGTGTTCGGTGGCCTTGACTCTCACGTGTTAATGTGCGCCTTGCAAGTCTGTGCTCTTGAGTTAATTTTTCCACATTGTTTTGCAAATTCTATTTTAACTCGTGTAAATAACTTTAATTTTAAAGTATTTGTTACACTGTTCTATATAAAGCTGACATAGTTTTTCTCGATAATTGTTCATGATGACATTAGTATATCTGAACAAGAAATGATAGAAATTCTAAAATCCAAGTACAGAATAACTCCACTAATCAGCACGCCAAAATTTGAATGTAGACATTTGGATGCTGATAGGGAATATGAGGAAAGGGAAACTTCACATTCCAGTAACCATTCCCCTGTATATACAGCATAGACTTTTATCCCCAAAATATCATTGTTTTCAGGAGATACCCCACCACAAAAGGGAGATGTTACTTACAGAGAGTGGAAATATGAAATTCAGTGTCTTAAACAAAACACTGATTTATCAGATGTGATGGTCATGTCCGCTGCTTGTCGGAGTTTACGTGGCACTGCCAAAACTCTGCTTCCAGCCCTGGGAGAAAAGGCAACTATTGCCAATATTCTTGACAAATTTGATTCAAGATTTGGGGATATATCCACCAATGAAATGGTTATGCAGGAATTTTTTAACTGCCATCAACTGCCAAATGAACCAGTGTCTGTCTATGGTAGTAGACTTGAGTCACTTTTACAAACAGCAGTTGATCATGGCTATTTAGGAAAAGAGTTCAAAAATGATATGTTGAGGCATAAATTCTGTCATTCTTTACATTCAGAGCAGTTGAAAGCTCAAACAAGACATAAATATGACAGTATTAACAATTTTGATAATCTTTTACGAGAAATCAGAATGGTTGAAAAACAAATCAACATTAACCCCTCTGAAACTGTTACACCCAGTAAGTCAAAACCTCTACATTATGCTCCAGTAGTTACTCATGATGATTTAAGAAATTATAAAAAAAAATTGATCAGGTAGGTAAGCAATATGACTCTAAATTAGACTCCAAGTTTGACCAGATTCTTGCTAAGTTAGATTCCCATAATGCACCTTTGGGTAGCAATTACTCAAGACCATACTCAAGGTCAAGACCTCCCAGTTTAAGGGGTGGTTTCCGAGGAAATCAGTAAAGCTATAGGGGTTACAATAACCGGGGCCGGTATAATACATGTAACCAATTTAATGACAGATTAACAGCAGGTCAACCAAATCCTGCAAACCAAAACAAACCGTCAAACTATACATCCCCACCCAGAGGTAGGGGAAGGGGTCCTTTAAACTTCTAGGGGTTTCTGTTCCACAAGGCCAGTCAGGAACCCATATTGACACTAAAGGCCATACTAATATTGATGTGAAATGGTTGGTCCAAGTAACACTAGTGAAATCATAGTACAAAACCAAACAATTACTGCTTTGATAGACAGTGGATCACAGGTATCTACCATTTCACAATCTACTCTTGATTCTTTAAAGGACAAACCTCCTATAAAAGATATTAAGAATTTGGGCTTGGACATTTCTGTTGCAAATGGTTCAAAACTTAAATATACTGGATTTATTGAGTGCTCTCTTGAACTCCCATTTTTACCAGATTGTAAGTTGAATGTTCCAGTATTAGTTCTTCCAGATAATGAATTTAATTCATCTGTGCCTTTCATTGTTGGCTCTAATGTAATTAGAATTTACAAACAACTGTTTGCTGAGTGCAGCAGTGATTCAAATTTACCTCCTGAATGGAAAACAGCATCTGAGGGTGGAGCTTGTCAGTCATTTCCCATTAAATCTATCAACAAAAAGCCAATTGTAATACCACCATATGAAACTGTATTGGTTAAAGGCATTTGCAGAAAACTTGATGATTCCATGGTGTAACAGAAAACCTGAACAACAAGAATAACTATCTTGTATGTCCAAGAGTTGTACATGTAGGAAACAGATCTCAAGCTGGGTTTCAGTTAAGGTATGTAACATATCTGCTAAACCAATCACAATCAAACCTAAATCAGAATTTTGTCAACTTTCAGAAGTTAAGGTTGTTGATGATTTAGTGTCCCATATTAAATCTAACACTGAATGTGATGCAGATGACCCATGCTTGCTTCTCGAAGAACTAGGAATCCAGATTGATTGTTCCTCACTTACTCCTGATCATGTTGTTTTAGTAAGGAAAAAGGATGGTTCACTGCGGTTTTGTAATGATTATAGGCTACTTAATCAGAAAACCAGAAAAGATGCTTACATGTTACCCAGATTTGATGATACAAATGATACTCTTAGTGGTTCAAAATTCTTTTCAAAACTTGATTTACGTTCTGGATATTGGCAAGTGGAAATAGAAGAGTCAGATAAAGCTAAAACTGCTTTTTCAGTGGGGAATCTAGGATTTTTTGAATGCAATCGTTTAGGTTTTGGGTTGACAAATGCTCCTGCTACTTTCCAACGTTTGATGGAAAAATGCATGGGAGAAATGCATTTGCGTGATTGTCTGATCTTTCTCGACGATATTTTAGTGTTTTCTAAAACATTCCAGGAGCATGTTGATCGGTTGGAAGCTGTTTTTGAACGTTTAAGTCAACATAATCTCAAACTTAAGCCTTCCAAATGTGAGTTTTTCAAAACCTCAGTTACCTATTTAGGACATGTGGTATCTGCAAAAGGTGTTGAGACTGATCCTGAAAAGGTGTCAGCAGTCAAATCATGGCCAATTCCCACTAATGTAAAAGAACTGAGGCAATTCCTTGGTTTCATTGGCTATTACCGTCGCTTTATAAAAGACTTTTCCAAAATTGTCCAACCTCTTAATGCTCTTCTTCAAGGTCATCAAACAGGTCCAAAGAAAACTAAGAAAAGGAAGGTGTGTCAAGTTCCTTGGACATGGGGGGATGTTCAGCAAAAGGCATTTCAACAGGTAAAACAAGCCTTAATGCAGCCACCAATTCTAGCCTATGCTAATTATGATATGCCATTTATCTTACACACTGATGCAAGTGGGTACGGTTTGGGTGCAGTCCTGTATCAAAAACATGATGGTATTGAAAAGGTTATAGCTTATGAGAGTCGTGGTCTCCGTCCTAGCGAAAAAAATTATCCAGCACATAAGAGAATTTTTAGCCATGAAGTGGGCTATTTCTGACAAATTTACTGACTATTTGCAAGGTCACAAGTTTGAAGTTGTTACTGACAACAATCCTCTTACCTATGTTCTCACAAAAGCAAAACTTGATGCTACCAGCCAAAGATGGATTGCCGCTTTATCTTCCTTTGATTTCACTATTTCATACAAGTCTGGTAAACTCAACACTGATGCTGACAGTCTTTCTCGTCATCCTTCCTTGTCTAATGAGGTGGTCACTGCAATTTGCAACTCGGCATCTACCTTTGTTCCTTTCTCAGAAACTTTAACATTTTCATGTCCTCATTCGGCCGGTGAGAACTTGAATGTTCAGGGTTTCCAAAATCTTGACTGGCGTGTGGAACAATCACAAGATCCTGTGTTGTCTAGGGTAATTGAGTTGCTAAACAGTGGTTTTCATCCAAGAGGGAATGACTTGAGTATAGAACCCAAAGAAGTTCAGAAATACTTCAGACAGTGGAATAAGTTGAAGTTAGCAGATGGAATTTTATATCGAACTACTGTTCTTGATGATCAAAAGGTCAATCAGCTTGTAATCCCCACAACACACCGTGATGTTGCATTGGCAGGTATCCACAACAATGTAGGTCATCCTGGTAAGGACAAAAGTCTTTGGCTTGCAAGGAATCGTTTCTATTGGCCTGGTCTTGAACAAAATGTAACCCAAATGATTGAAAATTGTGATCGTTGTGTTTGTTTCAAGACACCTGTTAAACCAGCTGCAGAGTTGGTACCAATTTTCCCAACCAGACCTATGGAATTGGTCAGTATTGATTTCCTATCTCTAGAAAAGTCAAAAGGTGGCTATGAAGATGTTCTTGTCATAGTGGACCATTTCACTCGCTATGCACAAGCAGTTCCATGCCATAACCAAAAAGCCAGTACAACAGCTAAAGCACTGTATGACAATTTCTTTGTCCATTATGGATTTCCAGAAAAACTTCATAGTGATCAAGGTAGAAATTTTGTAGGCAAAACCATTGCTGAACTCTGTAAATTCACAGGTATAAAAAAATCTAAGACTACACCTTATCACCCAATGGGTAATGGTGCTGCAGAAAGATTTAACCAGACATTAATAAGAATGTTAGGAACCTTACCAGTTGAACAAAAGTCTGACTGGAAAAGCTATGTTGCTCCTCTAGTACATGCTTATAGTGCTACCAAAAATGATGCAACTGGTTTCTCTCCACACTTCCTTATGTTTGCTTGGCATCCTCAGCTGTCAATAGATGCATTTCTTGGAATAAGTACTGATACCACTAGTGCTACAACTAATGCAACGTCCTATGCAAAATCTCTATCTGAAAGAATGAAATTTGCCTATGAGGTAGCATCCAATGAAGCCAATAAATCCAAGAATAGAAATAAGCAGGCTTATGACCAGAAAGTTAAACATTCTAGTTTAGAAGTGGGTGATAGAGTCTTGGTTAGAAATGTTGGTCTAAAAGGGAAAAATAAACTTGCAGATACATGGGCAAGAGAACCTTATCTTGTAACTAAAGTACCTGATAATGATATTCCTGTGTACCATGGTAAGTTGGAAACGGGGAAAGGATCCACCCGTATCCTTCACAGAAACATGCTGTTACCATTTAACAGTATCCCTTCAAGGGTAGAGTCTCACAATTCCAAGCAGGTTGACCCCAAATCTTCTAAGAAGGTTAAATCCAAAGTTGTGAAGAGTACATCCTCTGATGTTCCTGATTCCGATGGTGAGGAAACTGATGTATCTCAACCCTACATCATTCCACAATTACGGAAACATCCTAAACAAGGACGTTGCACTTCAAAATCACAAAATAAAGAAACTTCTACTGATTCTGCTTCTGACACTGAATTGTATAGTACACATCAGTTGAATAACAGTAGTAACAGCAGTAGTAGTGTCAATCATGGGGCTCCTGATTTACCAATAGTGCACTCAGATGATCGATCAGACTCACAGAGTCTTCCACATGATATAGAAAGTCCACTATCCAACAAAAGTGCTGAACCTATCCGCCGTTCCATACGAACAAGGCATGAACCAAATCGTTATGGCCAATGGGTATTTGGTCAACAGATTAGTGAACAGGAAATATTTATTCAATAATAACACATGAATGTTAAGAGTGTGAAATATTATAATATTTCAGCTGTTGTTCACTATGGTAAGTTCAGTCTCTTGATAATTTTATTGAATTTTAAACAAGTTTGTACATACACTTATTTGGTGCAATGACTGTAACTATAAAAATGATGTTTATCTTTGCTCTTAAATTTGCTTGTCATTGCTTTGTGTGCGACACTTTCTTAGAGACATCTCTTGCTGTCTTAATGAAGACAAATTCACATACAAAATAATGCAATTATTTTCATTATTTGGCCTGCCTTTGCTGATCCAAACTATTGGCATATGCCATGGTCATGTGACAAATATTTATAATTTGTTACTTGAAGGCTGATATTACTGTTTATGTTGGTATTCCTACTGCTACATTTCAGATATCAGTAGTGATGTATCCAAATGTAATTCTTTATTGTATATTATTGTACATAGTGAATTTTTGTAAACTTAGTATTGATAACTTAGTATTATGAAATGACAGGAGCCATTTCTTGTTTAAGGAGGGGGAATATGTAACATAGGTTACCTATTGTACATTTTAACATGTGCCACATACAACTTTAATATAGTCACAAAAGCTTAATTTATCAATAACACATTTTACAGTGAGAACACTGCTTTAAACTTTAGCCAAAAACCAGTTTTGCACTAATCCTTTTTCCAATATTGACCAGCAAGTATTATCTCGTTTTAAAAGAATATGATTGGCTGAATTATGGGTGAGTGAGTGAATGGTGTGTGAAAGGTGAAAATTATGTGTTCATTCCAAAGTCAGATGTGAAGAGAAGAAGTTGTAATTGTTGTATACTTGTATATTTTATAATTAGATTTGGTGCTCTGGTCTTCTTTTGTATCTATTAAAATAAATAAAAACCCATGCTACAATAACAAAACTAACACAAGAACGCCATGATGGCCCAAAGCACTCACCTGAGAACTGGTAAAGATGAAGACCATACAGTTGTGACAGGTTTGAAAATTAAGATTTGTGAACAATACGCAGAGGGGGATAAGATCAATTTTGATTTAAAACATCAGTTAGTACAATGGGCTTACTAAAGTACAAGTTGGGTAGTGGATGTGTGTTTTTTTTGCTAATGGTTCTCAAATCATTTTTCTCGAATTTCTTACCTGACACTTTTGCATTATGTCATAGACAATTCTGGAATATGCAGACACAGTAGATTTTGATGTCTTTTTAGCAAACACTTTTGGAGAACTAGTTGCAATGTGATAATTGCGATGGCTGTGCTATAAGCTAAAGTTTTGCTTTTTCTTTGATAATTTTCTGTCCAACGATGATAAATGATGTTAATGCAGGCTCTGAAGACATCAATGTTGCATGTACAAATAACTGCATGCACGTCTTGAAACTGTTGGAAATCAAATTTTATCAATTTTTATGGTCATGCGCAAACTATGTAAGTTTGGTCAACATTGAATCAAAAATCATGTGTGCAAGCCAATCATTGATAACTTGTTGATGCTTTTTTCCAAACACAAGGGGCAATAACTCCTGTGTTTCTGGCCTGATCATGCTTATATTCGACTTCACCTGAAGTCTTACGTTCATAGACAAACTGTACACGATTGGTAAAAATTGGATGAAAAATGAAGTCTCTATCCTGAATAATGTCCATTTTTGCACATTTTTTTCACAAACAAAGGGCAATAACTCTGGTGTTTCTGGTCCGATCTTGCTTATATTCGACTTCACCTTTAATCTTATGGTCATAGACAAACTGTGCAAGACTGGTGAAGATTTGATGAAAAATGAAGTCTCTATCCTGAATAATGTCAATTTTGGCTTATTTTTTTCACAAACAAAGGGCAATAACTCTAGTGTTTCTGGTCCGATCTTGCTTACATTCGACTTCAACTGTAATCTCATGGTAATAGACAAACTGTGCAAGATTGGTGAAGATTGGATAAAAAATGAAGTCTCTATCCTGAATAATGTCCATTTGTGTATATTTTTTTCATACACATAGGGCAATAACTCTGGTGTTTGAAACACGATCTGGCCTATTTTTGGCGTCTTCTGAGATCTAATGGTCATACACAAACTGTGAAAGTTTGGTTAAGATTGGATGGAAAATAAAGTATTAATGTTGGAAAAGGAAATTTTTGCACTTTTTTTGCATGAATAAGGGGCAATTACTCTGGTGTTACTGGTGTGATCCGACCCAATAACAATCCCATCCGAGATTTTATGGTCATACACAAACTGTGCAAGTTAGGTCAAGATTGAGTAAAAAAAAAGTAGTCTTTATCGCGATAACGGTCCAAATTGTTGACAGCATACGGACGCGGTCGGAGAGGTCCCCTTTACCTATAGCTCACCGAGCACTCCGTGCTCAGGTGAGCTAAAAAGTAAAACGGATCCCAAACATGAAGGTTCAACAGAAGTCTGATTCATAATAAACCAAGATTATAGGACATATTTTGTCTGTGACATGCTCTCCAGATACCAATACATGTAGGTTTAAAAGAACAGTTTGACACTTTTCTGTATGCACTTGATTGCATATTGGACCCTATTTTTGTTATTCTAGTAAGCTGATTACATTAACACTTCATTTTCTTCTTTAATATTGTGTCACCAAAATATGATGTAAAAGTAAAAGATTGGTCACAGA
Source organism: Congeria kusceri (assembly GCA_027627225.1). Taxonomy (NCBI): domain Eukaryota; kingdom Metazoa; phylum Mollusca; class Bivalvia; order Myida; family Dreissenidae; genus Congeria; species Congeria kusceri. The sequence continues at coordinate 7,764,378 of CM051035.1, forward strand.
TATTTAACAACTTAAAACAGAGTTCCCTTACCCTTGAGTATCCCTTTCTTAATGTTTGGACCTCTGAAATGTAAAACAAAACATTATTCACACTTAAAACAAACTATATATTCTATATGGAAAACAAGAGGGCTATAAGGCCCTAGGTCACTCACCTGATAGGCTAAGCAAGTTCCATGCTGAGTGGGCAACAAATGTGGTCTCTAGAGTGTTCACAAGCATTTTCTTTAATTTGCCCCAGCTTCTGACACCACATAACCCAGATTCAAACTCGTCCGAGATATTTTTCAACAAATGTTCTGGGCAAATTTCCTGAAGATTAGGCAATAAAACTGGTCTGTAGAAAGTTCACAAGGTAAATGTTGACGATAAACGACAAACAACGGACAAAAAAAACAAATTTAGAAGAGTGTTACCCAAGCAGCATTTCTGTGAAATTATTTTGAAATCCATCATGCGGTTTCTGACAAGATTTTCAAGTTTTCAATATAGCCATTTAAGGAAAACTGCCCCGCGTCCTGGCGGCAATGTTTTTTAACGAATTAAGATGATTTAAAGGAATTTGCAAGAGAATCAGCCAAGGAACATTTATATCAAATTTGTTTGAAATCCAGCAAGCGGTTTCTGACAAGAAGATTGGCCAGATCAGGAAAACGCCCACGCGCCATGGTGGCAAATTGTTCTTTTACGTATCAAAACGATTTGAAGGAATTTGGTAGAGTGTCACCCAAGAACAATTTCTGTTAAATAAATTTGAAATCCAGCATGTAGTTCCCGACAAGAAGACTTACACAGTTTTCTATAAAGCCATGTAAGAAAAACTGCCCCGCTCCTTGGCGGCTATGTTTTTTTAATGAATCAAAATGATTTGAAGGAATTGGGTACATGATCAGCCAAGGAACATTTCTATTTCTATGATCTTTCGAAATCCAGCCAAGAAGATTTTTGAAGTTTTCAATAAAGCCATACAAGAGGGCCATGATGGCCCAAAGGGCTCACCTGAGTACTGGCAAAGATGAAAGCCTTACTGTTGTGAAAGGCTTGTGGGAATGCCATTATGTCCTTCAATAATTTGTCTAGCTGATTTACAAATTGTGCAAGTTCGGTCCAGATTGGTTGAAAATGGAAGTCCCCGTCTTGCAAAAAATTCATTTTAGCATTAATTTTCACAATTAAAGGGATATAACTGCTGCGTTCATGGCCTGTCTAATTTGCTGCTTGTGTTGAGAACATGTGGAGGTTTTATCAAGATTGAATGAAAAATGAAATCTCGATACACAAAAAAGGCTTTTTTTTTTCACCAAAAAGGCAATTTTTGCTTTTTTTTTCACTAACAAAGGGGCCATAACTCCAATGTTTGTTTCTCAATCTGACCCATTGTTGGCGCTGCTGCGGACGTTTGATCACATACAAACTGTGGAAGTTTGGTCAAGATTGGAAGAAAAAAAAAAGTCTCTATGAAAAGAAGAGGTAAGTTTTCCCTTTTTACCACATACAAGGGGCCATAACTCCAGTGTCTGTGGCCTAACCTTACCCATTTTTGTCTCCTGCTGAAATCTTTTGGTCACACACAAACTGTGGATGTTTGGTCATGATTGGAAGAAAAATGATGTCTTAATCAAGGTAAAATGGCAATTTTTGCCTATTTTTCAACAAAAAAGGGGGCATAACTCTGGTGTTTGTGGCCCAATCAGGCCCAATGTTGACTTCTTCTGTGATCTTTTGATAATACACAAACTGTGGAAGTTTGGTCAAGATTGGTAGAAAATGAAGTATCTATGAACAAAAAGGCAATTTTTGCATTTTTTTTCCACAAACAAGGGGCCATAACTGTAAGGTTTCTGGTCCAATTTGGCCCATTATCAATACCAACCGAGATTTAATGGTCATACACAAACTGTGCAAGTTAGGTCAAGATTGAATGAAAAATGTTGTTTTTCTCGCGGTAACGGTCCAAATTGTTGACGGCATACGGACGACGCCGGAGAGGTCCCCTATACCAATAGCTCACCGAGCACTTCGTGCTCAGGTAAGCTAATAAGGAAAACTGCCCAGTCCCCTGGTGGCCATGTGTTTTAACGGAGCCAACCCTTTTCTGAATCCGACTGAGATATAATACGAACAGATGTTCTGAGCAAGTTTCGATTAGGCAAAAAAATTCAAACCCGTCCGAGATATCATTGGAACAAATGTACTGGGCAAGTTCCATGAAGACTGGGCAGTAAATGTGGTCAATAGTGTTCACAAGCTAAATGTTAACGTTGAACGACAAACGACTAATGACGGACAAAATGCGATCACAAAAGCTCACGAGCATGTTGTGCTCAGGTGAGCTAAAAATGTCAAAAAGAGTGTTTTTTTGTACTTTTGGCTATAAAAGGTTTATCTACAAAGTTTTCTACACAATATGCTAACCTAAACCACCAGTCCACATTACTTATCGACTTCTTGCACTAAGGTTTAATAACAGAGATAGCAAAGAATACCAATATGTGTAAAAATACATTCAAATCATCCTAAAATACCCTGCGCTTTAGGCAGGCGTAGAAAGTCGTGCATTTAAAAAGAATGCAAAGAGTACCAAAATCAAACAATGCCAAATACTGTATTCAATATTCCAATAAAATTTAAATTATTAAACAGGTAAGTATGCGAATAACTAAATAATATTCAAATTGTTTTCATTTTATTTGAATATTCGTTGCCATCCCTACTAAATACCCGGTAAGGTCTTAAATTATACGCACGTCAATCTTCGGGAAAATTGAGTCCCTGAGGCTACTATCTCTCCCAGTGAGCACTCCATTCTGCCGAGAAAATCCTGTAACAGATTACCGTATTTAATCCATGTTTTCCGGTACTCATATTTTTTGGATACCCTCAAAATCTGTTGAAATAATTATTTTTCGTCTCTATTTTTTCAGATACTTTCAAATAAGAAATTAATTTGCGATCTATGTTTTGGACAGACAATAATTGTTATTACAAGTTTCAAAGGAATGGCAGTTAGTTTCACAGGTTTCTTCCCTATTGTATACCAGTTCAGCATGCCAATTATCATGTCTTTAAGTGTATACTGACTTCAATATACCGTCTTGTGTCATAAATTAACACCTCTGGCAATAAACATTGACCAACATCGGGGATAACTATGTAAACAAATGTGTAACTTTTTTGCGATTTGTACCTTAACAAATTTCAATTTCTATGTTTTCAGACAGATTGCGAACAAATAAATTTTCTGTGATTCTAAAATCTAAATATTTGGACCAAAAAAATGATTGTGTCTGAAAACATAGAATCAATATGGTACAAAATGACTAAATCCTTGACACAACTTCACAATCCCTTTTAGTTAACATGGGAAAAAAGCAGAAACCGAATTTAAGCTCGAATTTTTTCCTGAAGGTACATGCACAAGCTGATCTTGATGAAGAAAGGTACAAGTTTCATGTAGGACGAACATCAGCCAATGAACAAATTGTTAGATTTTTGGTGGTTATCTGGATTATCATCTGGATCCACGATTTTGCAATGGTTCTTTATTATTAGGATAAATATGAGGCACGTCGTCGGAAAACCGGACTTAATGCATGCATGTCCGCACAGGCTAATCCAGGACGGCACTTTCTGCTTTTATGGTATTTTCTGTTTCAAGAAGTCTCTTCTAAACATAAATCCACAATAGGCGGAAAGTGCCGTCCTGGATTAGCCTGTGCGGACTGCACAGGCTAATCCCGGACGACACTTTACGCACATGCATTAAGTCCGGTTTTTCCATGACGCGCCTCATATCAAATCCAAATTGGCGGCTTTGGCAGAGGTGTTAGATCCCAGAGTACTTACAAGTAGCTCTTTTTCTTTACTTTGTACGGATCTGTATGTTTACATGCTCACTTATGTGGTACCAGTAAAACAGAATTCTAACATGATACTTGCTAATGAATAAAATTATCTTTGTTAAACCACCCAATAAACAATGCAAAAAGTAGTCCCAATTCTGAGCAGAGCATAGTAAAATGTAGTTTTCATTACAATTGCACAAACATTTGTCAAATCGTGCTGAAATCGAAATAATTTTCGCATTATCGTTGTTTATCAGCCAATCAACAACTCTTTGTCATTCTGATGCTTTGCTATTAAACCACTCTGGCTAACACCCTCGTACTTTTTGCATTGTTTGTTGGGCCGTTTAACAATGATAATTGTGTTCTTTGTCTATAGAAAAAGTAACGCATATCATGTTAGAATTTCAGTTGAACAAGGATCTACTCACATGTTTGCTGAGGTCTGCTGAGGAGGAATCCACATCATAACTGGAAATAGTTGCAAACAAGTTATTATAATCTTTGCAGGGAAGGAGCAGCAGGCATATACGGGACTTTAGACTGAAAGCGATTCCCGACAGGCGGGAATTTGACATTCCAAATGATTCCGGGTCCCGGGGTAATAGACCTTGGTCGGATTTTAGATCCTGGTAATACAGGCCCCCGGGGCCATTTGATAGACATATAGCATCTGCCACTGAGGGGATTTAGACAAAACTGCTTGACTCTAGGTCGGGGAGTTAGACCCCAAAAAGTAAAATTTGTCAAATTCCCCTGGGTCAGCCTGCCGCTCTTCCACCCCTGGAGGAAATATTAATAGGTGCAAATGAATCAAAGATAGTAGCTAAATTGATAGTTTCTTCAAATTACTGTCACTGCAAATGAAAAAATATGCCGCATTTTCAATTAATTCATCAATTTCAGTAGCTGTCGTCTAATCTGGCTACTAGTAATGCTCATAGTCATCATAGATTGATTAAAATACCAAACCATGCCATCACAGAGGGCCCTCGTTATAGGCAATACTATCGATAGATACAAGGATACATGGCGCTAATTGCTTTTTTAAAGGGCACAGCAGCGCATCAATAAATGGGCTGAGTAGGTTAGGGCTGGTTTTTACAAAGACTCTTAGTCGAAAATCAAGAATAATCTCAAATTCCGAAATTTTACAATTCGAATTTATAACAATCTTAAAAAAAAATTGAAGGTTTTGACATGCAGAAGTTGCATTATAAATCAAAACACTGAAGTATTATTCATGCACATGTTTCAAAGCATATAAAGTGGTTCAAACACAATTTTTATTTTTAAATTATTTTCACCTTCAGTTAAAGGGACTTGTTCACAGATTTTCGTATTTTGAAAAACGTCATTTAATGTCCAAACTAGACGAATAAAAAACAAATATTATATAAAGAAAACAAGGCTTCTCACAGGATGTGACATATGAACCCAAAGCATATGCTCGTCAGAGGAAGGCAAAACAATGTCAGAGTACAATATTATGCCCTGGACAAATATCTTGAGATTTCAGCAACACAGCTGTTTGTTGTTGTGACACACTGCCTCATAATGATCTTCATTCCCACCAAGTTATTACATTCCTAAAATGTTGGCAAAAATTATGCTTCCTACAAAAAGTTCATTCTAATATTTGACCTTTTAAGTGTAACCTTGGACCCACAGACCTTGACCGAGGAGCATGTAAGTGGTATCTGGTCATGGGAAAAAATAATCTGAATTAATATTAAAATCCTTCACGGCTTTTGGAAGTTATAGAGCAGAAAGAAAATTCCTTGACATTTGACCTTGAATTGTGACCTTGACCTTTGACTGAGGACCATGGGAGTTGTACACGACACATCGCCTGGTCATGGGAAATAATAATCTGAAGTAATATTAAAATCCTTCCAAACGTTGAGAAGTTATGGTGGAGAAACAGAAATCCTTGACCTTTGACCTTGAATTGTGACCTTTGACAGACTACATGGGAGCTGTATGCGACACATTGTCTGGTCATAGAGAATAATACTCTGAAGTAACATTTAAATCCTTCCAGACGTTTAGAAGTTATGAAGTGGAAACAAAACTAATTGACCTTTGAACTTGAATTGTGACCTTGACCTTTGACCGACCATCATGGGAGTTGTACGCTACAAATTGTCTGGTCATGGGGAATAATAATCTGAAGTTATATTAAAATCCTTCCAGGCGTTAAGAAGTTACAGAGCTGAAACTAAAAATCATGACCTTTGACCTTAAATTGTGACCTTGACCTTTGACCGACACGAGCATGGGAGTTGTACACAACACATCGTCTGGTCATGGGGAATAATAACCTGAGTCATATTAAAATCCATCCAGGCGTTTAGAAGTTATGGAGCGAAAACGAAAATTCATGTCCTTTGACCTTGAATTGTGACCGATGAGCATAGGATTTGAACGCGACACATCGTCTAGTCATGGGGAATAATAATCTGAAGTTATATTAAAATCCATCCAGGCATTAAAAAGTTACAGAGCGGAAACAAAGTCTGGACGGACGGACCCACCCACCCACAGACAGTGCGACTACTATATGCCCTCCTTCGGGGGCATTAAAAATTCAATGATTGGCCTTTGGTGGGACTCGAACCTACGATCACCAGGTTCAAAAATATGTTGCTTTAACAGCTCAGCCATTCGTCCTAAAGATTTTGCCAGTAAATTTTTCACGCAATGTAAGTGATACACCTGGTTTCCAAAATACCGACGAAAAGCGTTACGAACGCTTCATAATTTTATCCATTTCAATTAATGATTTTTCACAAATGACACTATATTTCCAATATATCTCTTTGCCAGTAGTGTAATTTTGCTTTTTTTATATATAATGTGTTTTTCTTTTTGGGATCTATGACACAATTTTTGAAAATTGTCTATTTGCCAATCTGCGTACAGGTTCCTTTAAGAACAACATAAGAAACTTTATAAATATTGATCCTGGAGTGAGCTATTCACATGCTAGACAGTGAACATACTACATTTCTATTGTATTCATGTTACTTACACTTCAAACTTCAGTTTCTGGCTCTGTTCAAAGTAGTACTGCATGACAAACTTCTTCACAAAGTCTGGATTCAGGTTATTCCAAATGACTTCTGTACGCCCAAACTGTAAAGAAGAGCAATACACACTTGCTGATATTACCATGAACCTGCATCTTAATATTTTAATGAGAAATAGTTTGAAACTTTCTGGCAGTATGATGATAGTTTACAGGGACTATGTCATCGAAAAGGACCTCAAGGGGGCAATTATTTTTTTAAATCTTAAATTTAGATATTAATACTGGCATATAGTAACAGCTAAAAGAGGGTATATACATGTATATAATAGGAAAAGAGTGTACGCATTCTGAGATAAAATCAATTTACAATATGGGTTGTGTTTGGTTGGCCCTTTTCCTGTTTACATATTGACGTCAGAATTGTGAGCATTTGGTATAACACATGACTCCTTACCAAGCATGATAGCGCAGTTGGTTAAAGTGCTGTCTACTGTCATTTCTTCGAATGGCTCCTAAGTCCTGAGTTTGATACCCGCTTGGGGTTTTAATTTTTTCAGACTTTTTTGCTAATTTGTTTTTATCAAATATCTTATTGTGTTTTGTATTATTTTTTACTTATTTAATGCACATTTCTTAGAAAAGCGCATTTCTATCAAATAATATAATTTATAGTGCAAAAGGAAGCCAATTTTTTGATGACGTAGTCTCCTTAACATTACAATTATAAATTACCAAGCAGGTTTTCAGAATATAACTCTCGTCTCTTAAAAAAGGTTGGTCTTTAAAATAGTTTTTCTTAATTTATTTAAAGACAGAATCTTTTAATAATTAATAAATAACTTGATTAATTAACCAATCAATACCTAAAAAATACTCACTCAAACTTGCTTGCAGATCATTTCTGCAAGCAGGGTCACTGTTCTCTAATAAGTAAAACACAATTATTGCAGTTCATTTCTGTAAATAGGGTCTCTTTTCTCTATTTAGTCCTACCCAACATTTTCACATACTTCCCTACCTCTCTCCATGATCTGTTCTTGTCATCATAGACGAAGAGCACCACCACTGAAGACAACAAAACAAGTTTATTAGAAAAGTCTGTAGAAAATATGCACCTCTGTGAAACAATGCATGGCCTTTATTATCATGCTACACATTACTTAGAGCTTCGTTTTTAGTCAAGTTGGTTGTGTGATACCTAGTGTTAAAAATACGCCCACAGAAATATACTATATTTAGCAAGGAGCTTCGGAAAGTGGTCGCATTGGTTGCGTAAATACAGAATACTAGGTTAGTGTTGAATAATGATAAGTTTATTTAGCGAAGCTTTGAAAACCTGAACCATGAGCCTTGGCGAGTGGTTCAAGTTTTCGTGCCGAGCAAATAAACTTATCTCTATTCAACACTTACCTAGTATTCTATTTATCCCATCATTGGCCCTCTTTATTTTGAAAATGAATGAAAGAAAACGCACTAAATATAACGAAAAACATAACTTGACGTCACAAAATCAACAAGATGACGAAATTATACTGCGCGTGACTGCTTTATCACCCCAGTGTTGAAATAAAGCAAAGTTTATTTCATAGGGTGTTACTTCGTCAATGCACACCTGATGATGGGATAAATATGAATACTGATTTATTTCAAATATCGCTAAATTTTTCACACATCTGTTTGGGCAACACCTTTAAGATGAGCTGTAGCCGAAACTTGTATTTGCTGTCATGAGGATGATAACAAAACTAGAACTCTGTGAGACGGATGTGTCGTCTGACGGGGCATAACTCAAGTACCATAAGAGCAAGTACGCCGAAAAGAAAACTGAACCTTTCTTGTATGCCTACTAACACTTCCATAAAGTTTCATAATAACAGTCCAAAAACTTCTCAAGTTATTGCCTGCCCAAGCTGAATGGGACGCCACCGCTTAAAGTAACCCCAATATGTTGCCTTTTCAGGCGATAATTAACTAAACAATATCATACGTCAAAGATTGTAGAATATCAAATACAGCTGACAATAATTATCTCCATGTCTCCAAGAGCTCACAAATGACTTTGAGAAATCCAAAGTCGGACATATCTGAATACAGACCTATTAGAATTATTTTGACTAAATACATGTAATCAATTTATCGCAATATAACATCTTAATTCTGTATGCATACAATGAACTGTATACCAGTGGTCAATTATTTATTTAAAGATAATACCATCATACTCGTTTGAATAAGAGAAAAGAGGTGTTGAGATGTTTGTAATGCGTGACAGAATGAGTCCTGGCTTCACACCTAATACCAGATATAATCAGCGGCATGAACACTTCGAGATAAACAGATTGAAATAAGTGTGAAAATACATATTGGGACAGAATACTACATGGGGATAACAGAATATATTCAAGTTAAAACTTTGTGATAACCATATTCATTTTATATAAACTAAGCAGGAAGAAAGTCTGGAAATATTTTCCACTTCGATATACAATGTATCCGGAACTTCGGCTGAAGCAAGTTTGTGACAATGACCGTCAGCTGTACTTAAATGTTTATGAAATTTAAAACATGCTCATCATACGGGCCAAATCACTTACTTGGATCTGATTTGGAGAACACATCAGCATCTGTCAAATTCCTGAAACAAATTACATAAAGTTTCACTAAGAACATTTAGGTAGCATTTAGTACACTATGTTTGGGAACAAATTAACAAAGTTAAAACACCTAGTTTTTAAGCCCTGTTTATTTTAGTTTGACTGTATAAGCCTAAGGCTTATCAAGGCATTTCGATTTTGTTTCCTCGGAAGAACTGATCGATTCCTGTGTTTTTTGTCACCTTTGGGGGAAAAAGGTGGCGGGGCCATTCAGGTAGGGAATTTTACGGCAAAAGGGGAATTTTTTTTGGTAGAAAAGCATTATTACATTTTTATATTCTACTTTGTTATAAACATGAATCAAATGTTTTGCTACAAATGATAACTTAGATTATGCACAAACTTGGTTTGATAAAACAAATTGCTGGGATTGTTTACAAAAATTCCTCTATCAGTCAATATTGTCCGATTTTTTTTTTCAAAATAAAGCTTACATTCTGAGGGGAAGTTTAAGGTAAATATAGAGGAAACAAATACACTTTTTTAGTAGGGGAATGGGGACGAATTTCGACCCCAAATAGGCCATAAAAAAACACCGGTTCCAATGCTACCTGAACATGGGATTGAACTCTGGATCTTCAAGTCCCATGTTCACAAAGGATCAAAATTTACCTTAATACTTTCAAAGTTCATCTTGAACATGAAAATCAGGCTCAACCTTTTGTGTGCCCATGGAGGCAGATAACATGAAATATAACATTACAAACGCATAGCCAACATACTCAATGTACAAACCTGCAGCTCATTGACAACTCAATTAAACTCTGGGGGTTCAGTCCAGTCCCTGGTATAAATCCTTCCATAGCCATTAGTACCAGCTCACATTTGAACAGTTGCTAAATTTCTATGTACTACCATCACCCTTTATTAAAATCAAAGTGGTTTGATAATCATTTTTAAAACAACTGTTTAAGTGTCATGCCACATCTTGTTCAAACAGTCACCACAACAAATTCAACAATTATGTCTGTGGTCCATTAAGTGGGTAAAGAAAATTGCCAAAAAAAAAGATATAGGTTTATAGCTAAACGGCACATGTTAGCGCTACCAGTAGCTAAAATAGCCATTGGCTACTAAACTTTCTAATTGGCTACTAAAAATTCAATTTGGCTACTAAAATTTTAGGAAAATATTTAAACATGAAGCATATTTTCTGAAAATATTTCTTAACAATGGGTTTTCTTTCAAATCAAATTTTTTGGCTACTAGTTTAGATTTCTTATCGCCAACCTAGACTGCCTAAACATGTCCTGAGTTCTGGTATGTGGCAATGCTGTTAATAATGCTTCACCCTTTTGCAAATGATCAAGCAAATGTTTATAAACAGTTTACTTGGGGGATCAGTGTTTTATTTCCAACAATCGAATTGTTTCCTGATGCATGGTATAACAGAAGCTTAAACATACAATAAGATACTTTTACCAGACATTAAAATGGCAGTTTTAATTGTTTATTCTAAATTTGACCATGTTCACCTTTAGTGTGGCTTGAAGCCATGAATATCACATGTCGACATTTAACAGAATTGCTTTTCTTTTTAGTCAGCGTGATGTGAATAAATGACAACGAGTGTTTTTTTCACTCAAACAAATTGTATATATCAAATAAAATTAGGCTGTTAACAGATGCGGACAGATTCTGGTGTCTATCCTTTATCACAAAAAAGGTTTTCGCTCACGGGGTATCGTAGTTCGAAGCAAATAATAATGAAATAGTAGCCAGTATTGCGAAATGAATAATTACGACAATTTTATGCTTAAATACGAATGTAAATATAAAGGAAAAAAACGTTCAATTGCGAACTTCCACTGACAGATTTTTACACGAAAACATGGAGCATTAAATGAGCTATTTATATACCTGGCAGCGACTGTCAACTCGACTAGCGTAGCTGGCGCGACGCCAGTTCCTGGTTGAAACAATACCTGTTCCGCCATTGTTGTTTTGGTAATATTAAACACGAAGACGACACTTCACTGTTCCAAGGTTACTTTTGCCGAGGTTACATACAACTATGAAATGTCGTGAATGTGCATGTACCGCCTATTCTTAAATTGTTACAAAAATACAGTTTATATTAAGTATTTGTATTAGCTGCAATTTCCAACTTCTTAACATTCAGATGAAACTTACCGTGTAAAAAAGTTTCTCGTACCGTTCTAAATGTAAGGTTTTGTATCAAATAACTAAATCATATGTGCTGCGACTAAGAATCGACACTTCAAGGCCTATTCTTTATTTGACCCCCCCCCCACCACCAGTTTGGAGTATTGTACCCCTGTGTGCTGTGGTCTCAGTGTGGACACAGTGTGGTGATCGTTATCAGCTGGTAACAATACACTGCTGCAGAGGAAACAGTACACTTAGCCATTGCTCAGTCAGCTGAAGAAACAATTGCGGATTATGATAAGAGATTTTATGGTGGACCAATACACAGAGTGGAATACCCCACGGAGATATTTTTCTGGAGGGGGGGGGGACAAATAAAGAAGGATTAAACTAGTTCTTTAATACAAACTTTGGAACCTGTTTACATTAAATGTTTCTAAAGTAATCACATACTTTGCTTACAATGAACACAGAGCATGTGAAAAAAATAAAATGACATATCATTGTATTGGGTGTATTTATTTTTGTGTCGTATTCCAGAGACAGAACAACAAAGGCACATAATTCTACTTTTGCGCCAAAACACTCTGGTGCAAACGTTCCATATGAAGCTGCAGGGCAGGGCCAATCTAACAGCTTACACCACAAGATTACGAATATTCACCACATAGAATATACGACTTATCCTACACTGTCCACGTAAAGCTTCTTAATTGATACATTATACAAAATGTCTATTGCTATCATCGTACATAAAAGACATAAACTTTTACTGATGCCACTTATTGCCTACATTTGGCAGTGTGTTGTAAATTTGGTCAACAGTATTTTATTCATAGTATGTACATTTATACTTCAGTAATGCGGCGTGACTGATCAGTAACATTTACCAGTAGGGAAAGATCTAGGATCAAAACAGCTACAGGGTGCTGCTAAAAAGGACCAGGGTGGAAAGCTGGACCTGTTTGTTGACATTTTCTAATAATTTGCTAAATACAGGGTTTGTATTAGTTCTAAAGCTACTAATTAAGGTTTTTAAGAATAGTCTACTTATTTGGCATTTAATCTTTGCAAACATATATTAAATTTCTCAAGATATTCAACATTTCTGTGTTTACCAGCACAGAGGGTCAGCAGAGGGGACCAAAAAGGAGCAGGGTGCAGCACTCTGCCATTTTTGCCTCTAGATCTTCCTCTATAAATTATTAAACAACCCTATTAGCTGATTCGAAAATAACCGAGACATGTACATATGTATGCAGCAGTGGCCTTTGTTCAGAGTATGTCATGATGCAGTCACGTGACATCATCATCGTCAAATATGTCGCCAACAGGCGCAATAACGATAACACTTTCTACGTGGACGTATTCCTGGGAATGAGTATATTCTTCTTGACTAGAATCCCTTCCTGAGGCCGAATCCCCCAGCAGTCCGCTTGAACCAGCGCGTATGACAGAGGCGAGACGGGAATGATCGTGTGTGTGTTCGGCTTTGACCTCGCCGGACGTCTTACCGACAACATCGTGCGTTTTCTGTAAAGTACCGGCAGAATGCATATTAAACTTAATAATTGCATATTAAAATTAGATCTAAATAATGCGGTACGCATGTGATTTGTGCAAAAAAATGTTGGTCCAATTTCACAAAACTGAATCAGGTTAACTGACAATTAATGTTACTATTCAAAGTCGTAACAATCATATATTAAGAAAAAAAGTTAAATACCGGGAAGTTTCTCATTCTATATTTTCTATAAGCGTATGTTGAAAGACATCATGTGTTGAAATACTAATTACATGGTTGTATGCTGCATCAACCTTTGAAATACTCAGAATTCTGAACTAATATATGATCCAAAAAATTTCGAAGTAACAAGAGCTGTTTGTAAAACCGTTATGCCCCCCCCCCCCCCCCTTAGGTTAAATTAGCTAAAAAGGCGAATTTTAGATAACCAAGGGCCATAAGTCAAAAGTTACTGGGACGATTTGGCTGATTTTCGAACTTATCGGAGATAATACGCAACACAAAGATTTTCACAAAATGTGGTGAAGATCGTCTATGAACTGTTGGCCTTAGAGAACGGAAACGATTAAAAAGGCCAAATTTTAGATAATTCAAGGGCCATAACTCCACAATTCCAGAGGCGATTTGGCTGATCATTAAACTTGGCCGAGATATTATGCCCACAAATATGCTCATGAAGTTTGGTGAAGATTGGATGCACATAGCTGGACTTAGACTGTTGAAACAGCCAAAACGGCCAATTTCAGATATTTCAAGGGCAATAACTCCACAATTCCTGAGGCGATTTGGCTGATTATCGATTTGGACCTAGATATTATTATAACAAACACGTGCATGAAGTTTGGCGAAGATCGCATGAAAACTGTTGGACTTCGCGGAAACGGCTAAAAGGCAAATTTTTAATAATTCAAGGGCCATAACTCCACAATTCCTAGGGCGATTTAGCTGATTATCAAACTTGACCTGCATATTATGCGTACAAACATTTAAACGAAGTTTGGTGAAGATCGGATGAAAACTGTTGAACTTAGAGAGCAGAAACGAAAGATGTCCACCGATACACCGGCCGACCAACCGACAGACCGACATTAGCAAACCAATATACCCCGCACTCTTCGATGGGGGCATAACAATGAAGGACTACTCAATATTCCGTTACGGTATTGGAACTAGAGTATTTACCCTATACTGGTAGAGGCAGGTTGCTAGGTACAGAATGGGATCCGAGGGTCTTCGCTCCACAATCTCCACCAGGATAGGCGGTAGACAGTCCTTCATCAGTTGTTGTAAGGTCGCTGTGTATGCAGTATCCACTGAACAAGAGAACAGAAAGAAGCTTTCCAAAAAAAAAAAATACAAACAACAACACAAGGTGAATCAGGTCCCGCCTATAAAGAAAGCATTGCTGATAAAACAACAACACAAAACAAATCAGGTACCGCCCAAAAAGAAGCCTTGCATAGAAAAAACCACAACAAAAAAACAAACAACAGACGATGAATAAGTACGTTCAGCTTAGAAAGAACCTTTGCAGGAAACACAGACACATACCAATTTAATACGGCGAATAGATTTACGTCATTACAAGTAAAATATTATCAGTCCTAATTTTAGTCTAAATGGAATATATATGGGAATATGTGAGTCATAGAAATGGTTTTACATAACAACCCTTAAAATGACCGTGGGAATATGTGAGTCATTGAAATGGTTTTACATAACAACCCTTAAAATGACCGTGGGAATATGTGAGTCATTGAAATGGTTTTACATAACAACCCTTAAAATGACCGTGGGAATATGTGAGTCATTGAAATGGTTTTACATAACAACCCTTAAAATGACCGTGGGAATATGTGAGTCATTGAAATGGTTTTACATAACAACCCTTAAAACGACCGTGGGAATATGTGAGTCATTGAAATGGTTTTACACAACAACCCTTAAAATGACCGTGGGAATATGTGAGTCATTGAAATGGTTTTACACAACAACCCTTAAAATGACCGTGGGAATATGTGAGTCATTGAAATGGTTTTACACAACAACCCTTAACATGACCGTGGGAATATGTGAGTCATTGAAATGGTTTTACACAACAACCCTTAAAATGACCGTGGGAATATGTGAGTCATTGAAATGGTTTTACACAACAACCCTTAAAATGACCGTGGGAATATGTGAGTCATTGAAATGGTTTTAGATAACAACCCTTAAAATGACCGTGGGAATATGTGAGTCATTGAAATGGTTTTACATAACAACCCTTAAAATGACCGTGGGAATATGTGAGTCATTGAAATGGTTTTACATAACAACCCTTAAAATGACCGTGGGCATATGTGAGTCATTGAAATGGTTTGACATAAAAACCCTTGAAATGACCGTAAGAATATGTGAGTCATTAAAATCGTTTTACATAACAACCTTTGAATAGACCGTGGGAATATGTGAGTCATTCAAATCGTTTTACACAACAACCTTTGAAATGACCGTGGGAATATGTGAGTCATTGAAATGGTTTTACATAACAACCCTTGAAATGACCGTGGAAATATGTGAGTCATTCAAATTCTTTTACATAACAACCCTTGAATAGACCGGGGAACACTTAAAAAGAATTAACTTTCTTTTGTTTCAAAACGTATGGCTGGGTAGAATGAATGATCGTATACATTTATTTTTATATCGCACATATAAGGTATTTACCTTAGTCGATCAAGTACATGTATATTCTATTCAAAATAAAGCGTCGGCTTAATGCATTCAGTCTAAATTAAAGGTGTCTTTAGGAATAATTAATTTTGATGACATGTTCGGATTAAACAGTGTGCCCTAACCATGGTATATCGTTTGACAATAAAGTCCATATACACTGTACCGGTAACCGACAGGGCTTTTTTTTCCTTATAAAATTGAGGCCTGTGAAAGGCTACTTCCCAATCCTCAATATGTAACATTTTTCACAAGTGTGGTAATAAAACTTCACAAATCAGATTGATATCCAAATGTAAAGGTTCACTTTTAAACAGTATTTTCATACCAGATTCATTGCTTATTGAATTATATGTAAATAAAATATAGATAATATTGAAATAATACAAATATCACCTGATATTTGTGAATATATTGTCATTTTGAGAGTAGTTTTTTTGTCACAATTGAACTAATACTGTGTATTGCATTGTTCACAATTAACCATTTTATCGCGCTTATGAAAAGTCCCAGGTCTCTTCAAAATTGATGGAAAAAAGCCATGATCGAAGATAATTGGGAAATATATAATATAATGTATATTGTTTTGGACGTTAATTAAATATATGCACAGTATCGTACTCTAACATATATCCAATTATCAGTAACGTGTTTCTATCAAACACTTTGAGCATACTATTCAACCAAACTAATGCACGTATTCGTTCGTGAAATGTATACATATTAGTATTATCATACTGTTAAATGCTTATTCGATTAGTGAACATATTATAAATATTTGTCAGCGACTTTAGTTTCATATAATATCATATACTATACATAACCACTAAGATATAGGCCTCAACCAATATTACCAATCGATCAGGCAACTTATCAATTAATCGAAGGGTAGATCAATAATTACAACTATTTACTAGCTGAAAAATACTCATAGACCTAGGCTTGAAATTTATTGTAGATCAATAAAATCAATAATCAATCAATATATAAAAGCTTAAATCTTACCTATTTTATCATTTCCACTTGTCATTCTGTTGACGCGTGTTTACTAACATACTGTCTGATAAATACCATTAACGACTGAAACATAAAACTGTCGATCAGCTGTTAAGTTTGTAGTTGAATTTCATATTGCATACTTAATGTAAAGAAAGTAGTTCGACTAAAGTATGAAAGGCCGGTTGTTCCATCAATATATGAGCACTGTATGTTAGTATCAAAAACCGTGAATGTATGTGTATAATAAGACTGATATGTATGGAAACATATAATCGAATTAATTCTATGATATAATAAAGATTATGGTACTGAGTGATTTTGTCCGAAAGTCTTTACCTAGACGTTTAAACAAAAGATCAGTAAATGATAAATGATATTTACGAGATACGTAAACATCATTTGTTGGACATTTATAGACCATGCTAAATAGCAAAAGCTGTATTACAGCAAGATCGTTAAATCACAGATTGATGAAGGTTATTGCTTGTTCATGGACGTAATCAGTTAATCAAGGACACAATCAGCAGCTCCCTACGGCCACGCAGCTAACAAACTGTTCGATATATAAGACATATTACAAACCAAAATATAAAAAATTCGCAGGCTTTATGCACGTGTATTTTATTCTGTTAATATAATTAAACATACATATAACAGGCACATTCACATGTTCACATCTATAACATGTTCTCAGTGGTGGGATACGTGTAGAAGTCCTCACATATAAATGCAGCCGTAGAGACTCAAGGAATAAACACAGAAAATCTTCATTACATTTAATTTCCAGAAGGCCTTTGAGACTTCATTAAGTTTTATTCATTAAAAAAGTACTTGTAGGTCTAATAAAACTTAAACTTGTGTAGGTCTCAGTAAGAGACTATAAATCTTTGGCGTTATGTTCAAACCCGTTTTCTTAACTTTAAAACACAGAGTTTAAAGAATGCCACGGTATTATTATTTATTTTTTATAATTCAGGGGTGTAGCTTGGGTATATAAAATGTATAGGCACAATAGGCACAACTAAGTGGAGTTTCAACATTTCAACACAACGAAACTAACCGAGGCTCATCGTATCTTATTTAGACTGCGTGCTACTCGCCGAAAGTTAACGATGAATATTCAAATTTAATCACGATGATCAACGAAGAAATAAAGTTTAAATTTATAAACAATTTACTTAGAGGAAGAGTGTGTTATATTGTAACAGTATCAAACAACCCAAATGTTTCCTGTAGTATGGTATAGAAGCTTGTAACATATACTTAGGAAATTGTACAATGCTTTATTAATGGTTCATTCAGATTTTTGCCATTTTCACCTTTTGTGTGGCTTTAATAACAGGGGTGTTTATTTATGGTCGTTTTTTAACACTATAATGAAATAAGCGTGCATTTCTATTCATGAAATGTATTTAATATTGATGTAATCGTTAACAAATGAAGTATCAGCACAACCGACAAAGATTACCACCACTCCATCTTGTTTGATTTTTAACGTGTTTATATTTTTCATCTCTGGAAAAAATGTATAGACAAGTGCCTATAGTGCCTAAAAGAAGTTAGGCCATTATATTATTCAGCAAATAGTAAATGTAATTAAGTTCTTTCAAGATTTTCATAAAAGTATTATTCCAAATTTAGCGTAGCAATAAATTTGAATCTCTCCAAAATATGCAACGATGTACTGGTAAAGCTGTTGTAAACCGAACACATTCTAAATAGATGCTACAAATGTTTGACACATATAACTAATGTTTACTGCATCAACTCCAAACTTACAAATAGTGTAATGGCCCGGCACTTGATTTACATTGCTATTGTGATGTTTAGAGTTCTTGGTGTATTGTAACCTATCAAGACGAAAAGGAGTTCCGAGGATAGAAAGGTATTCATCTCAAACGATGACTTTAAAAAATGAAACCATGTATGAAGTAATTCAATTTTATATCAGTCTTCAAACTCCACAATTAGTATGTTGACATGACATATTTAGAAAGCACTGACATCTTTCCGGGCATGGATACACAGTGTCGGGTTGCTATAAACTATGGGGAGAAGCTATTAGTGTAGTATAGCATTTAGTTCATAAGAACTTTAAAAATAAAATTGTTTGAATAAATTGTAAGATAAATAGCTATAATTTGCTATTAAAAAAGACATATTTTGCTACCAATACCAGTAAACATACCAATTACAAGTTCAATAAGTTTGAATTGAAAACAGAGCGGTTAGCGCCCTTTAATAACTCTTCAATTAAAGGGTAGAGGAAAATGAAAGTAAACACGTTTGTGTTTTTCTTCCTTTTCGTCGCTCTGGCGGCTGCGATCGAAGAGAAATGTTCCGCTGACAGCGGTGACAAGTGTACAGCACCACCAGTTGCAGACGACAGTAAATCAAAATACAGCAAAGGTAACTGCGGGTTGTGATCTTCTCTTTAGCTGACCTGTCCTACTAAACACTGCTAAGACACGGAATAACATACCAAGATGCATATCCAGACATTTACAAGTTTATACAATTACTGTAGCCGACTTAGCTGCCCTTCACGCAATCAATGGGAAACAAAAAAGATCGACTATAGTTTATCTTAAACACCTGTCATCTGCGATCAATAAGTCGATTAAGTCGGTCAATAGCTATAAATAGCTAATGTGACTTGTTGTATACCCCGACTATAAATAAAAGTTGTCTTGTCTTGTTGCGAGTTACAATACATGCAACCAATCTGGTACTTCCTCCAATACAGGGCCAGTACACTCCCTGCGCAGCTTATGCATCCATCAATATCTCCCCCTGGCCCGGGAGGGGTGGGGGGGAGGGGCAGTCTGGCCCAGGGGAATTTGGCTTATTTATTTGTTGAGGGTCTCATTCCCCACCCTAGAGTTAAGCATTTTTGTCTAAATCCCCACATTGGGAGATGCTTGCTGTATCAAATGGTCCAGGAGGGGCCCATTATTACAGGGATCTAAAATCTGACCAAAGTCTATTTCCCGGGACTCTGAATTATTCAGTGTGTGAAATTCCCGCCTGTCTTGAATCGCTTTCAGTCTAAAGTCCCGTATCAGCCTGCCGCTCCCCCCCCTCTGGGGGAAAATATTGATGCAAAACTGCTCCATGTTTTTTTTTGTTAGTTTTCTCAATAAATATTTGTATACATAAACCAGGAATTCACAGTCCCACCAACAACAAAGAAATCATGCCAAAAAATGTTTGTATTCTAACATGTTTAATTCATTTTAGCATCAAACAAGAAATGGGATAAGTATATACGGGAGAT
This sequence comes from Congeria kusceri, assembly GCA_027627225.1. NCBI lineage: Eukaryota > Metazoa > Mollusca > Bivalvia > Myida > Dreissenidae > Congeria > Congeria kusceri. The sequence goes on from CM051035.1 coordinate 7,784,536, forward strand.
TGAGAAAGCAGTGTCCAAGTATCAAGAGTGCTTTCAAGGGGATTGCAGTTGTCATGAAAGGTAGTGGAATTTCTTTTGTCAGGACTTTTAAATAATTATATATATGTTCTACTTTGAAGTACACATACTTTATTAAAAAAAACTCGTCATAAACATAAATATTATTTAAGAAATAATTTTGGATTTATTGTTGTTTATCGACCAATAAACAACGATTTGGATGCATAGGAATTAAACCATTAGGGGGTTAGCCTGAGTGGTTTAATAGCCAGGCATCAGAATGACAAAGAATTGTTAATCGGCCGATAAACAACGATAATGCAATAATTATTTAGATTCAAACATGATTTGATAAATATTTTTGTTATTGTAATGAGAACTGTATATATTTTACTATGCTCTGCTGTGGATTCTTTTTGCCTTGCTTATTGGGCAGTTTTAACAACGATAATTGTGTTTTTTGTCTATAAAAAAATAGCGAGTATCATGTTAGAATAAAATTTATATTAAAAAGAATGAATTTAACTAGAGAGGTAATAAACAAATATGTTATGGGTGCCAAAACACATTACCCCCAAGAATAGAAAAAAAATGATTAGAATCTACATTTTTTGTTCCATTTCAAAACCAAATAAATTCCACTTTGATGGAAACTATACTATATATTTACAATATGCTAATCATGCTGTTAAATGCTATCAGTGCATGATGAGCTCTGGCTACTGGATATTGTAGCATGCTCGCCACATGGTCACTAGCAGTTGTGAAATGTTAGTTAGCAGTTGTAGCAGTTAAATAATAAACATAGCCACTAGTACAAACGAGTATCTCTTATATGAACCCACAAACACAATAAAGCCACTAGGACAAACGCATATCTCGTTCATGAACCAACAAACACACTAAAGCCTGACTAGTACAAACGCATATCTCTTATGTGAACCCACAAACACAATAAAGCCACTAGTACAAACGAGTATCTCATATATGAACCCATAAACATAATAAAGCCACTAGTCTTATATGAACCGACAAACACAATAAAGCCACTAATAATATGAACCCAAAAACACAACAATGATGCAGTTTATGATTACATTGCCAGTGTGCTAGACAATGACTTAGCACCATGGGTCAAGGACGGAATCTCCCGTGAGAGGCTTGAGGCGGCAAAGCCTCGAGGCACCCACTACCAGATCATCAACCACAAACTGTACAGGGAGAGAGAATGCATGTTCCCTGCAAGGTATGGATTCACAGGAAGTATGCTAAGATGTTTGTTTCATTTGTTGGTTTGTTTGGATTTTTCGTTGTGTTTAACAGTATTTCAGTCATATAACGGCGGTCAGTTAACCTACTTACACTTTTCCTGGGCAAGCTTACCTGATCTAAGTGGTTTACCAGTACTAAGTGCACATACTCATGCCAGTAACTGACAACTGCCCTACTTGCATCAGAGGTACGGGGAGAATGGCCGGAGAAATTAATTCATGACCAATCCCCACATAAGTTGTGTGGCCATGCTGGGGCTCGAACTCACGAACCCCGGATTGAGAGTCCAGCACTCTATCAGCTGAGCTAGCCAGGCCTGGCTGAGTATGCTAAGAGTAAGGGATTGATTAAAATAATAAACATTCACCTCAATGTAATATGTACATGGAATAAAATAACAACAAGATTTTAAAATCAAAGGTATGATTTTACATAAAATGTTTCTGGAATTTAATGTCTTTTACCTATAGTCAAAAAAATACAATACAGTAACTTAGTAACTTGTTGCTTGGCCATGAAAGAAATGGTGGAAATGACTGCAGTGAATGCACCTATCAGTGTTTTCCCCCAGCGAGGGGAGCAGCGGGCATATACGGGACTTTAAACTGAAAGTGATTCCCGACAGACAGGAATTTGACATTTCGAATGATTCCGGGTCCCAGGGTAATAGACTTTGGTCGGATTTTAGATCCCAGTAATATATTCCCCCGAGCCATTTGATAGACATATATCATTTCCCACTGAGAGGATTTAGACAAATATGTATGGCTCTAGGGCGGGGAATTAGACCTCCAAAAATAAAATTTGTGAAATTCCCCCAGGTCAGTCCGCCTCTCTCTGGGGGAAAATATTGATAGGTGCATAAGTGTGAGGTTTATCTATGTTGTAGATGTGGTAAAGTACCATGCAAGAGATTAGGGAAATATAATTCTGATATGTTTGCTGCTTCACTGTGTTGTAGATATAATACAGAATGGTAATTTCTTGCTGAGCCATGAAAAAAAAGTCGGGTATGGAATTCTAATATATGTTGGCTGCTTCACTGTGTTGTAGATATAATACAGAATGGTAATTTCTTGCTGAGCCATGAAAAAAATGTCGGGTATGGAATTCTAATATATGTTGGCTGCTTCACTGTGTTGTAGATATAATACAGAATGGTAATTTCTTGCTGAGCCATGAAAAAATGTCGGGTATGGAATTCTAATATATGTTGGCTGCTTCACTGTGTTGTAGATATAATACAGGATGGTAATTTCTTGCTGAGCCATGAAAAAAATGTCGGGTATGGAATTCTAATATATGTTGGCTGCTTCACTGTGTTGTAGATATAATACAGAATGGTAATTTCTTGCTGAGCCATGAAAAAAATGTCAGGTATGGAATTCTAATATATGTTGGCTGCTTCACTGTGTTGTAGATATAATACAGAATGGTAATTTCTTGCTGAGCCATGAAAAAAATGTCGGGTATGGAATTCTAATATATGTTGGCTGCTTCACTGTGCTGTAGATATAATACAGAATGGTAATTTCTTGCTGAGCCATGAAAAAAATGTCGGGTATGGAATTCTAATATATGTTGGCTGCTTCACTGTGTTGTACATATAATACAGAATGGTAATTTCTTGCTGAGCCATGAAAAAAATGTCGGGTATGGAATTCTAATATATGTTGGCTGCTTCACTGTGTTGTACATATAATACAGAATGGTAATTTCTTGCTGAGCCATGAAAAAAATGTCGGGTATGGAATTCTAATATATGTTGGCTGCTTCACTGTGTTGTAGATATAATACAGAATGGTAATTTCTTGCTGAGCCATGAAAAAAATGTCGGGTATGGAATTCTAATATATGTTGGCTGCTTCACTGTGTTGTAGATATAATACAGAATGGTAATTTCTTGCTGAGCCATGAAAAAAATGTCGGGTATGGAATTCTAATATATGTTGGCTGCTTTCACTGTGTTGTAGATATAACACAGTATGGTAATTTCTTGCTGAGCCATGAAAAAAATGTCAGGTATGGAATTCTAATATATGTTGGCTGCTTCACTGTGTTGTAGATATAATACAGAATGGTAATTTCTTGCTGAGCCATGAAAAAAATGTCGGGTATGGAATTCTAATATATGTTGGCTGCTTCACTATGTTGTAGAAACCACACAGTAAGGTAACTTTTTGCTATGCCATGAATAAGATGTCGGGTATGGAATTGTAATATATGTTGGCTGCTTTACTGTGTTGGAGATGTTATACAGTATGGTAATTTCTTGCTATGCCATGAAAAAGATGTCAGGTATGGAGTTCGAATATATGTTGGCTGCTGTACTATGTTGTAGATGAAGTGGAGTGGAGCATTTCATTCTAGAGATCAGCTGTACTATGTTGTAGATGCAGTGGAGTGGAGCATTTCATTCTAGAGGTCAGCTGTACTATGTTGTAGATGCAGTGGAGTGGAGCATTTCATTCTAGAGATCAGCTGTACTATGTTGTAGATGCAGTGGAGTGGAGCATTTCATTCTAGAGATCAGCTGTACTATGTTGTAGATGCAGTGGAGTGGAGCATTTCATTCTAGAGATCAGCTGTACTATGTTGTAGATGCAGTGGAGTGGAGCATTTCATTCTAGAGATCAGCTGTACTATGTTGTAGATGCAGTGGAGTGGAGCATTTCATTCTAGAGATCAGCTGTACTATGTTGTAGATGAAGTGGAGTGGAGCATTTCATTCTAGAGATCAGCTGTACTATGTTGTAGATGCAGTGGAGTGGAGCATTTCATTCTAGAGATCAGCTGTACTATGTTGTAGATGCAGTGGAGTGGAGCATTTCATTCTAGAGATCAGCTGTACTATGTTGTAGATGCAGTGGAGTGGAGCATTTCATTCTAGAGATCAGCTGTACTATGTTGTAGATGCAGTGGAGTGGAGCATTTCATTCTAGAGATCAGCTGTACTATGTTGTAGATGCAGTGGAGTGGAGCATTTCATTCTAGAGATCAGCTGTACTATGTTGTAGATGCCGTGGAGTGGAGCATTTCATTCTAGAGATCAGCTGTACTATGTTGTAGATGCAGTGGAGTGGAGCATTTCATTCTAGAGATCAGCTGTACTATGTTGTAGATGCAGTGGAGTGGAGCATTTCATTCTAGAGATCATCAAGAAGCTGCCAGATATGGAGTTTATACTGAACACCAGAGACTGGCCCCAGACGCCCAAGTTTCACGACCCCCTGCCCGTGTTCTCCTTCAGCAAAGTGGTGGGTTTATAGCAGATTATTTATAATGTCACATTGTTTGATACGGTATCTAAAATTTTAGAAGTTGCCACCGTTGTAGTTTGACCTATAAGATTGCTATTTTATTGATTTTTGATCAATATTTTAAGACTGCTTAGCGGCTGCTTCCTTATTTATAAATGTAGACGCTATTTCATGAAATATAAGCTGAGGGATTATGTATATGCAATGTCTGAAATGTTCATAAATTGGTTGGAATAACTTATGCAATGCCCTTACTAAGTGGTGACTTGATTTGAATATAGTTTAGTTTAGTTTAATTTCAAACCTATTTATTTAAGCATGTTTATGTCGGCAGCTAGAGGCTTATTGAGACATTTTTTAGTCTGTTTCCTTGGTAGAACCAGTACTTGGTGTCTTTTGAGCCAAGGAAAACCATTTAAATGCTGCCAGATAAGGGCTTGAACTCACAATCTCCGAATTGCAAGACGCTCACCTAATTCATTACAACACTGTGACTTGTTTTTTTTTTATATAGGTAGAATTGTTTTACTGTCAGAATGGTATTTCTAGCTAAGGTGGAGAAAAATGTAATCAAATGTTGAGAAAGACTTTGAAATCGTCAAATGGCGTCGAAAGCAAAGTATTTTTTCAGGACTCACAGAATTGGGACATCATGTATCCGGCCTGGACCTTCTGGGAAGGGGGTCCGGCAGTGTGGCCTATCTACCCCACAGGGCTGGGCAGGTGGGACGAACAGAGGGTGATCATACCAAAGTGCGTATAGAGTGCAACTTGTTGTCACATTTTGATTAAGTGCCAGTATTTTCTTGTGCAAAGCATTGATTGGGGGTAAATCATACGAAAGTGAGAATGCAGTACAGTTGACTGTCACATTTAATTAATAATAAGTAATGTCGCATTCAATGCATTGATTGGTATAAATTTTACCAAAGTGTGTATAGCTGCAGATTGCAGCTGTTGTCACATTTTGATTAAGCGTAAGTATTTTTGCATGACATGGATTGATTGGAGTTATTTATGCCAAAATATGTAAAGAGAAATGTATTCTGTCAGGGGGGAGGGGGTGGAGGCTTCCAAATTTTAATTAAACTGCCATTCTATTTGTCCTTTTTGTCCGGTTGTCCGGTTGTCAAATGCATTTTCCAGCTAATTTACAATGCAATTTATATGCATACAATTTGGATTTGTCAGTAAATTATACCATTATTCGCTGCTATATTTATACATATTTTATATTATTTATATATTTTACTTAATAAGGATCTTCAATAAACTTGATATTGCACAGTCGTCTTTCTGTTAATTAAGTTGTATCCATTATTTTTCACAGAGCAGCTGAAAAGTGGCCCTGGGAAAAGAAACACAACAAGGGGTTCTTCCGAGGCTCACGCACAAGTTCGGAACGCGACCCTCTGGTGCGTCTGTCGCGGAAAGAACCAGACCTTGTGGATGCGGAGTACACGAAAAACCAAGCATGGAAGTCTTTAGAGGTATTGATGACAGAATGAAGAATAACATTTTTGGTGGTGATTTTAAAAGCCAGTTTGGGGCTGAAATATGGCCCCATTCCCCCAACTCTGGAGTATATTATACTCCCCCCATAAATTCTCAAAATTTGTCCTCTTTGATCTGTGAAGTGATTGCATGATAAGGACACCATCATAATTATTGGTATAGTAAAGTTAAAAGTTTATAGTTAAAACTCCACCCCTATTTTAATCATGGATAATTAAAGTGGAAGGTTCCCTTCAATTTCAATGTCACATGCATTTAAAACCAATGTTTGTTAACCAATTATTATGGATAGTATTTGTTTCTTGTATCATTTGTATTCTACAGGACACCCTGGGGAAGGAACCTGCAAAGGAGATAAGATTAGAAGATCACTGCGATTACAAGTAGGATGGTCTTGTATGGTGGGGGTGGTTCCGAAAACGTTGGCTACATGATAGTATTTGTGCATGTGCAAAAGTAAATTTTTAGCAAGTTGACAACGTTTTGAGAACCTTTGGGTACTGTATATTAAAACTAAAATCATTTGATGTTTTTTGTTTGCAGATCTGTGATTATACGCAAAGGATAAAGTAACTGATTAACCCCCCAAAATGGTGCCTCTTGTTATGTATTAATTATAAGCAAACATATATACCCACGGGATGTATCATCCTGGAGCAAAAATATATACCCACGGGATGTATCATCCTGGAGCAAAAATATATACCCACGGGATGTATCATCCTGGAGCAAAAATATATACCCACGGGATGTATCATCCTGGAGCAAAAATATATACCCACGGGATGTATCATCCTGGAGCAAAAATATATACCCACAGGATGTATCATCCTGGAGCAAAAATATATACCCACGGGATGTATCATCCTGGACTTACAAACATATGCTAAAGGAACTTATTTACTGAGACTTACAATGTATTCTCAGATTTGCAAATAATACTGTACTTTATGTAAGGAAAGGAAATAAAAAATCCTGTCACTGAAATAAATTGGAATCAATTAATGTGTCGTTAATGAATAATCATCAGTTGAAATGGATTGAATGTTAAAGCAGTTGTAACCCAAAATGATTGAATAAACGGAATAGTATTCTTTTTGTAGAAGTGTTTAAATTCACATGGATCACATAGAGTTATATATATCAAATTTAAATTGGAACGTCTGGCCGAGTGGTTAACATGACAGACCGTGTTGATTGTGTCCTTTAATTCAAATGCTTAGTATTTGCAGTTAGGATATTAAAAGTATAAAAATCTGTGAACATGTCCCTATAATTTTAGAAACAGTTTTGGGGCTTTTTGTTAACAACAAACTTCAGTGTTTGCTAAACCTGTATTTCAGGTACTTGTTCAACTTCCGTGGTGTTGCAGCCAGTTTTCGCTTCAAGCATTTGTTCCTGTGTGACTCTGTTGTGTTTCACATTGGAGACGAATGGCTGGAGTTCTTTTATCCGGCCATGAAACCTTGGGTCCATTATATACCAGTCAAGCAGGACCTTAGTGATGTAAAGTAAGCTATCAAAAACCATATATAGACACTGCTACACTTCAGTTTATGAAATTGATTTTTATATCCCAGTTTAAACTGTAAATACTGAAGTTAACGAAATTTACGTTTTCCCTAGTTGAACTGCCAATAATATTTCGAGGAGAATGACGTTTTAGTTGATAAGACAGACAATGACCTTTGTTCCAAATTAAACTCTATAAATTTAAGCTAATGAAAGTTCCACTTTCAACTGTTAGCAATGTAGTTGTTTAAAGTGACTGTCATCCAATTTTCAACTATAAATGCTTGAGTGTATGTTAGACAGCAATTTTGACCAGTAAAGGTTCAAATCAGTATGTGCCGTATGATCAGGTTCTTTACGGTTTCCTCAAACTGTTCTTACAATCTGTACACCGGTTCATAACTACTGTAAAATATGTCAATATTTAGCCAAAAAACTACTTCAGTACTAATTCAAAAGGGAAACAAGTTGTGTGTGGTTAAAAATATAAATAGCAGGTTCATTCATTATAAACGAGTTTTTTTTTCAATGTAAATAAGTTTTTTATTTCATACAAAAGCTTTAAAATAAAAATTATGTGATCATTTGTCTTTTTTTCTAATATTTCAGAGAACTATTGGAGTTTGCCAAAGAAAACGATGATGTGGTTCATGAAATAGCTAAAAGGTAAATTTTCTAAACAAGTCCTAGTCATTCATTGTACAGTTTTGCACCTTTGAATGAAACATCTATATGTATATCATAGTGGTAAAGTGCTTCACATATTAACACGGAGATACTCGTACCCTTGCACAACTGGTAGGTTTATAAAATTATATTAAGACGAGATAAATTTTTGACAAGCTTGTCTGTTTGTCTTGAATATTATCTTCAAATCAGTTTCTTAAATTGTACCAATTTGAGGCGGTGACTGTATTGTGAAAGAAATTCAATGGTTTTCAGAGGCCGCAAGTTTATATGGGACCACTTAAGAATGGAGGATGTGTCATGCTATTGGAAAAAACTGCTCCAGAAATATGCCAAACTGCAGACATTCAAACCAACCAGAAACCAAGAGTTCATTGTAATGCAGCCATAATAATTTAATTCACATTTAGAATCCATTTGAATGTATATTCTTGTCTTTTGAAGGATTTATACATGTACGTTAAGATAAAGGTTTTGTATGGTGGGTTATTTGTACTTTGTATGTATATTGCAGAATTTTTCACATAACATATTCAAGAAAGTTAGTTTTATATGCACATTTGTATTTTTATATTTATAGAAAGGGATTTTTTCAAATCACTCATTTTGAATGCACATTTCTATTGTATATATCAATTAAGGGATTTTTTCACATTCCATATTCAAGAGAGATAGGTTTGAATGCACATTTATATTTAAACATTTATATTATGAATATTTTTTTCACAGAGGATACAAGAAAAAGAAAATATTGTCATATTATGAGTGATATTGGTTTGCACAACATATGGAACACTTCACATTGTATTGTTACATTTACGTATATACTGAGGGATTTGTTCACAATGTACGTGTATACGAGATAAAGCCCTGAATGCCCCAGTTTTATTGTTACATTTACGTATATACTGAGGGATTTGTTCACAATGTACGTGTATACGAGATAAAGCCCTGAATGCCCCAGTTTTATTGTTACATTTACGTATATACTGAGGGATTTGTTCACAATGTACGTGTATACGAGATAAAGCCCTGAATGCCCCAGTTTTATTGTTACATTTACGTATATACTGAGGGATTTGTTCACAATGTACGTGTATACGAGATAAAGCTCCGAATGCCCCAGTTTTATTGTTACATTTACGTATATACTGAGGGATTTGTTCACAATGTACGTGTATACGAGATAAAGCCCTGAATGCCCCAGTTTTATTGTTACATTTACGTATATACTGAGGGATTTGTTCACAATGTACGTGTATACGAGATAAAGCCCTGAATGCCCCAGTTTTATTGTTACATTTACGTATATACTGAGGGATTTGTTCACAATGTACGTGTATACGAGATAAAGCTCCGAATGACCCAGTTTTATTGTTACATTTACGTATATACTGAGGGATTTGTTCACAATGTACGTGTATACGAGATAAAGCCCTGAATGCCCCAGTTTTATTGTTACATTTAGATCTACAATTATATTGAGGGATTTTGTCTCATGATGTTTACGACATAGATAGTTTTTATAGAAATGTTGTATTTTTACATTAAATGTTTTTTAAGAGAATTGTTCACACGACATATTTAAGAGAAATAGTTTTGAATGCACAAGCTGTATCGTTACACACATAATATGTGTAGTGTGGGATTTGTTCATATAATATATTAAGATAACTAGTTTTGAATGCCCAGTTGTACATGAATACTTTTATTGAGGGATTCGTTCACATAAGACACACTAATATATTCTGTAAATTGTTCAGATTACTTAGGGAAGGTAAAATAAGTTTGCTTGCTTGAGATGTATACATACATTTTTACACACTGGTGCCTTTACTAGTGAAGTTCGACAGAAGTTTCGCATTTGTATCTTCATTTGAATATTAAATTTTCATTTGAAATTAAAAATAAATACATTTATATATATAAAGGCAGTAAAGAAACTATAAACAAATATTGAGCTATTTTTCTTTCTAGATAATTGTGTATCAAAAGAACTGGGCTGATGTTCATAAGCTACTAATCAATATTTTAACCTGAGTAACACTAAAAGGGACTCTGTCATCGAAAAGGGCAGCAAGGGGACAATTTCTTAAACAAAATCTGAAAGTTAGATAATAATACTGGCATATAATAACAGTTAAACCAGTGTTTTTATTTATGGGAAAAGAGTGCACACATTCTGGGATACAAATCGATTTTTAATATGATTCGTGTTTGTTTGGCCCTTTTCATGTTTACATTTTGACAGCAGCAGCGTGCGTATTTTGTATAACCATAGTTTACATATTATTCCTTATCAAGCAGAAGAGCGCAGTTGGTTAAAGCGATGTCTACTGTCATTTCTTTGTACAGCTCCAAAGAAGTGAGTTCGATACCCACTAAGGTGTTGTTGTGTTTTTTTTTCAAACTTTTTTGCTAATTTGTTTTTATCTCATTACGTAGTATATTATTTATTTTATGCACACGTCTCAGTATGCCGCATTTCTATCATATAGTATTATTAATGGTGCAAAAGGAAACCAATGTTTTCGTTGAAATTGTCCCTTTAAGTGAAAATCTGTGATATATTTCTATATAAATTTAATTAAAAGCTCCTTAGTAATACATGTATCTTCACTTAAGTAGAACTTGAGTGAAAATTTCTGATGTTTTGTTCTATGTGAATTTAAATACAAAAATGTATTCACAAAAAGGTAAAATAATAGAGCTATCATATGACATTGTTAAATATTTAGAACATTGAAATGTGAAAAGACGAAACATTCACAGACAGAAGCAATATGTATAATTTAAGAAATTTTTTAAGTGTTCACTTAGGAGCTTCGTGAATATGGGTCCAGGCCCGTATTCACCAACCTATTTGTTGAGTATAACTTGGGGTATTCACCGTCTCTGATTACTTCGTTCTTTATTTAGAACGATTAGTTAATGACATAAGCAGCATTGGCACCCTGTATATATGCAAACATTGAAGTTTTTTATTGAGTCTAAGTCTGTGCTTTATTCTTAAGTCTAAGAATGGGTTGGTGAATATGGGCCATGGAGTATACAAAGTGAGTCAGGCAACAGATTTCTAATGTAAAGATACATATTTTATTTGAACGAATCATTTTGGATCAATATAATAGAAGTGTGAAAACCCTCTAATAATAATGATATGAAAAAAAAACATTGGCAGTTACATGTTTATTTAAAAAAAAACTTATGTACATCACTTGCATAATGTACAAGAACATTGTCAATTCATTAATATCTTAAATGGGATTATACAAATCAATTTTCAAATAAATCACAGGTAGACATCACACTAGTAAAATGCCAAATTACTAGCTATGTAGCACACTAAAATAAACAATCAAACAGGATCCGAATACAAAAACAGCACAATTTTTTTTCACATACTCGCATACTCGTACATGCCTATATTTTTCTAAACAGATGATGTCATGTTGGGTATTATGACCATATAAAATCAAAAGGTTTGTATGTACATGTGTTTTTATATTTTTGATAGTTCAATAATTATCGAATGTTAGAAAAACTATTAATATTATTATTCGGTTAATATATGATTCCTTCAACTAATATGGGGCACTGTAGAACGAAACCCTGTGCAAACTTTTGCAGATATATTTTTGAACGTAAGAAAACTTATTAGCAGTGCAACGTATAATTTATATTCTATAGATATTACTGTTGATAATAACAGCAATAATCAATATGTGGCGCGTCATGAGAAAACCGGTCATAATGCATGTGCGTAGTGTCGTCCCGGATTAGCCTGTGCAGTCCGCACAGGCTAATCCGGGACGGCACTTTCCGCTTTTATGGTATTTTCTGTTTCAAGGCGGTCTCTGCTAAACATAAATCCACTGTAGGCGGAAAGTGCCGTCCCGCATTAGTCTGTGCGGACTGCACAGGCTAATCCGGGACGACACTTTACGCACATGCATTATGACCGGTTTTCCCACGACACGCCTCATATGTATAAACACCCTTCTAGAGATAATGGACTACAGATAAACAGAAAATATGTATAAAAGCCCCTTTAGAGACATTGGTCCGTACATACACCAATAGAATGATACTAGTAAATATGCAGTACCTTCTAGACAATGTACTACAAATGACAGCAGAATAAAAGCCCTTCCACATACGCTCGTATATATACGACTTTAGATACAAGCACAAAATAAACATATACAATACCCATGTCGAGATACGGAACCACAAATAACAGCAGAACAATACACATAAATGCTCGAAAAGCCTTTCCAGAGATATTGGACTGTCCCTACTAACATAATAAATTGGCACTACCATAAAGAGATAATGGACTATTTATGTATAAACAGCAGACCAATATGAATAAAAGTTTGACGAAGCCCTTCATGAGATATTACTGTCGATACTAGCAGAACAATTAACTGGCACTACCATAGTGTAGTGTCTTACACATGTGTAAGATAACATTTTATGCATTTTCATTGGCTACGTATTCTTTTACTGACCAATCGCATGACGTTATTTTGACGTCGTCAACATGACATGACGTCACTTAAGTACACAACTTCTAGCCAACTTTTCAAACATGTAAATAGTTCAAACTAAAAAAGTGCTTGAATTTGGACCTTCTGTCCTTGAAAAGTGCTTAAAAGTACTTGACTTTAATTAGAAGACATCTGTATGAACTGGTCGATTTTTTGCAAACTAGAACGATTTTACAATAAGCGTATGTATTTTTGTTTATGTGTGTACATCTCTTACGTAACCGTGACAATTTGGCATGCGCTTTATGAGTTTCCTTTTTGGTTCAGTATACATGGTAAACCATTTTTAGGTTAATAAACAGAAGTTAATACTATTTTATAAGCACGACACTACGAGGGGTGTCCGGAAAGTTTGCGGAATTGCAGTAAAGCTTTAATAATATATCAAAGTTAAAATAGAAAAAAAACACAACTCTTAACAAATATTGAATACAACTTGAAACGAATGTGTAAGTATCAAAACATAATGAACAGTATTTTTACAACACGAGCACAGTAACACCTATCACGTACTGTCCGGCGCACTGTGACGTTATACAACATCAATTAATGTCATACTGTCAATTTTCTGTTCACTTTCTCAACGTACACTACACAATTTCAGCGCTGTTTATGGTATGGGACATTAATACAGAAAGATAAGGAAGAGAGCAAAGAATTATTGTAAAATACACAATTCAAGCATTAGTTGCTTTCCCTTAGACATTCTTGCCAAAGACGCAATTTTGATTTGAAACTGACAGCAGCTATCGTTTGGTATGACGTCAGATCGCCAAAATCTATACGCATTGGAATGGATTATCGTATACTAATCGACTGGTAATAGATATGCTTCTTGTTTTCTACTCAATTGACCCTTGATTTAACCCATACCAGTCTATATGACTTGATATGTGTATGTTTAAAAAGGAAAAACAAAAATAAACACACAACAGCCAACATACATGTATAAACATGTACAGGGAATAGCATGCACACATTTGATGAAAGACAACATCGGTTTCTTACATGTATTTGTATAATATAGACTACTTTTATATACAATTATCTAGTAAAATACAACTGGTTTGCATCCCAAAAAAATCGGTAAAGAATAATAAATCATATTGAAAAATTCAACAACAGTGTCTTACGTATATAACATATATATCATAATAGGCTGACAGTTATACTGTGAATATTTCATATCAAAACACAATTCGCTGGCATCCCCTAACAGATACGACAAATACATTGATGCAAATATATCTGATAGAAAACGGTTACAGAAAATACAAAGAGGTCAAAAACACATTCAAAATATAATCACATTTACAAATTTAGTGTTATTTAAAGGGACAGTTTCACAGTTTGGGGTTGAACAAATATTTCTCTGAAAATGGAATTTTAAATAAAATACTTTTTTTGCTATGCTGCTGTTTTGGTTGCCAACCATAATTATTTTGATATTGATTATGCCTTTTTGTGTAAAAAAATTACTAGGGTATGTCTGCCAGGTAGCAATTCTTTATCGAAAAATAACAGATATTCGTCAAACGTTTAACTTGCACAAGCAAGGTGCTTTACAAACCTTGAAATATTAACAATAAATGTATTATTGAACAGGAAAAAGTAAGTAAAAAAATATTTCTCACAGCCAAAAACTGTAAAACTGTCCCTTTAAGACTTACAAACCAAATATATTTCAACACAAACACATATATACAATAAAAGAATCAACAATAATTTGAAATAATGCCATCACTGGTCTTGCTGTGGGTGGGGTAGGGGACAATATCGGTTTTAAAAGCTACATGCATCATCACGACTGCAATGCGCAATTGTGACCAGGCCACCTCAGTGACGAATTTCTTGCAGTTTTCCTATATTGTATTCAAAGTTCTTCAAAAACATCAAATGCACACCGCAGAGTCCGAATTTTTCGTGGCCCAATATATTTATTAGTTGTTCCTGCAAGATGGAATAAAACAGTAAGTCACACAAACAATATGCGGCTAATTATGTTTCAACGTTTAATTGTATTATGATCATACACGGATGTAAACAAGGAAATCAGTAAAACTGATGGATGCTTCCCAATGCGCTTTGTCAAGCAATATAAATGCAATGAGAAGGGCAGAGATATAAAAATCACTAAAAATGCAAGACAAAATCTGACATCAAAATTGTATGTTAGCATACCACAAAAATACCATATGAACATACAGTAAAATTGTAAAAATAAAATAAAATAAAAATAAAATAAATCTAAGTGATGGATCATTACTGTAATACCGGTATGGTTATTTCAATTCCTAGTTATTTAGTTTTCCATCAAACATCATCGAATTCATAGAGCAGTTCCTTAGTAATAGATGTGACACAACTGACATCTTCAAAGTCCCATAACACCAAGAAAAATCACTAAAGCGGAACGTCCTGGTAATATGCATACCTCCTCTTGGCAATGAAGCTTCCCATAAAGTTTTATTGAAATCTGGCCAGTAGTTGCTGAGAAAAAGCCCATACAAGAATTGTGCACTATAAACTAATTTCAAAAATCCTCAAAGTACCATTACTCTGAGAAAAATCATTGAAGTGGAACATCCTGGTAATATGCACAACTCCTCTTTGTAATGAAGAGTTCCTTTAAGTTGCAATGAAATCTGTCCAGTAGTTGCTGAGAAAAAGCCAGGACAAGAATTGTGCACTATACACAATTTCAGAAATCTTCAAAGTCCCATAACTCAAAGAAAAATTCATTGAAGCGGAACATCCTGGTAATATGCACACCTCCTCTTGGTAATGAAGCATCCCAAAAAGTTTTGTTGAATTCCGGCCCGTAGTTGATGAGAAATAGCCCGGACAAGGAAGTCAAAAATTGTTCACTTTATACATATTTCAGAATTCTTCAGAAGTCCCATAACTCTGAAAAAAATCAATGAAGCGGAACGTCCTGGTAATATGCACACCTCCTCTTGGTAATGAAGGTTTCGTTGAATTCCGGCCATTAGTTGCTGAGAAATAGCCCGAACAAAAAAGTGGGACAGAAGGACGGACGGACAAGGCGGCGACTATATGCTCCCCTGAAATTTTTCAGGGAGCATAAAAAGAAGCGCTGTTATAATTAAATTACATAAAAATATAAACAAAGTGAAACTCCAGCTGTGTCAGTAGGACAGAACCCTTATTGGCCACATACAAACATCTGTCTAATGCTCACTTATCATTAAAATTTACTAGAATTGCCACATGAGTGACGGATATACCCCCACAATATGGCCTTGTCACAAAACTATGGCATCCATTCGAAGGAAATGGTCAGAGAGAGAGAATGCTTTAAGTTGTGAATGGTCAACAGTGTATTTGGAAAAATTAAATTTCATTAGGAGCCATAACTCTGTCAACATTTAGTGGTGTGTAACCAAAGTTGAATTTGCTCTGTATTTTATGATGTTACACCTATTGACCAAAAATAATATAAATATGTGAAGCCTTGCATTAGTTATTGTCCATGTTTTTAGGGAATTTAAGACAAAAAGGGGACATAACTATCTCAAAATTTAGTGGTTTGTAACCAAAGTCGAACTTGACCTGTATTTTATGATGCTACACATGTGTAACAATAATTCTTTAAATATGTCAAGCCATTGTTGAGTTATCATCAGGAAACCATGTTTTTAGGGAAATTAAGGGTCATAACTCTGTCAAAATTTAGTGGTGTGTAACCAAAGTCGAACCCGACCCGTATTTTAAGATTTTACACATGTGTACCAAAAATTATTTGAATATGTCAAGCCTTTCTTCAGTAATAATCCGGAAACCATGTTTTTAGGGAATTTTAAGTCGAAAAGGGCCATAACTCTGTCAAAATTTAGTGGTTTGTAACCTACACTGAACCTGACCTGTATTCTATGATGTTACATATGTGTACCAAAAATTATTTGAATATGTCAAGCTTTTCTTGAGTTATCATCCGGAAACCAAAAACCAACAGACCGACAAGCTTACTCCTATATATACCCCCCCCCCTAAACTTCGTTTGGGGGGGGGGGCTATAATGACGAAATAATAGTATGTTGTTTATCATGTCATAATGAAATTTAGGGAATGAACAAGGACTCAAACAGGAGCAGGGGGTGACGGGATTATTATTTGTAATTCCAACGATGTTACACTTGTTGTGCTTTAAATTAAGGTTTGTAAAAAATGTTCAAACAAACCTTTATTGCTTGATATACAAATATACTACAGTTTGTTTTTGAAAAAAAAAACATGTTTCCCCCCACGCACCGCCATAACTCCGCCCAAAATCCACGTTCCATGACGTGCCGAAGATTTGCACAATCACACTTGGTAATGATCAATCCTGTGAAGTTTTGTCAAATTCCAGCCAGTGGTTACGGAAAAAAGCAGACAAGGTCTGTTATGTCAACAACTTGAAAGGGCCATAATTCAGCCAAAATTCTGCCGCCAAGGGTATGCACAACTAGAAATGGTACTGATAAATCATATTTAGTTTTGTCAAAATCCGACCAGGGGTTACGGAGAACAAGCGGAGACAAGGTCTATTATGTGAAAACCTTTAAAGGGCCATGACTCCGCCCAAAATCCGCCGACGACAACATGCCGACGACATGCACAACTATACTTCGTACTGATCAATGCTGTGAAGTGTCAACAAAACCCGACCAGGGGTTACAGAGAACAAGCAAGGTTTATTATGTGTAAAACTTCAAAGGGCCATAACTCCGCCAAAAGTCCGCCGACGACGACATGCCGTCAATATGCACAACTAGACCTGCTACTGATAAATCCTGTGAAGTTTCGTCAAATTCCGACCAGGGGTTGCGGAGAACAAGCAAAGACAAGGTATGTTATGTGAACATCTTCAAAGCGTCATAACTCCGCCAAAAATTCGCCGACGAAGACATGCCGACGATATGCACAACTAGACTGGGTACTGATCAATCCTGTGGAGTTTCGTCAAAATCCGACGAAAGGTTACGGAGAACAAGCGCATACACTGTATGGTATGTGAAAATTTTCAAAGGGCCATAACTCCGCCCAAAATCCGTAGACGACGACATGCCGACAAAATGCACAACTAGACTTGGTACTGATCAATCCTGTGAAGTTTTGTCAAAATCCGATCAGGGGTTACGGAGAACAAGCGCAGACAAGGTCTGTTATGTGAAAAATCTTCAAAGGGCCATAACTCCGCCGACGAAGACATGCCGGCGATATGCACAACTAGACTTGGTACTGATCAATCCTGTGAAGTTTCGTCAACATCCGATCAGGGGTTACGGAGAACAAGCCCACAAAATCAATATGTCTCCATACCCACTACGTGTGGGGAGACATTTGAATTTCAACATCGCTGTGTTGATTAAATCCCGAGGTTCAGCAGGGAGAATCCAAAGTGGAGCAGGGTGCAGCACCCTGCGAGTCCAATTTTGATCTGTCCATATCATATCAAATATTTAGAGGGTGCTTCGCGAGCAGCAGGGGTATACCGGACCAGTTCTTCGACATGTTCCAATTATTTAGTAAATCGTGTTTTTTTTATTGGTTTAATGGTTCTAATTTATGTTTTAGAATATGGCTTTTTATTTATTTGTCATGGAGATTTTACGAAAATATTTTGCAATTCAAAAGAGATTCAACATTTCTGTGTTGACCAGTCCAACAATGGACAGCAGCGGGAATGATGTTTATATAAATTAGCTATCATAGCAAGATCCAGAGCGAAATAGTAGGGTGAGCACCCTTTCCATTGTTTGTTCCCCCTGCTAGCCCTCTGGGCTGCTCAACAATGGAATTTCAAATAAATTTTAAATTATAAATGAAGACAACCTGTTTAAAAACCTGAATTACAAACTTTATATCCATAAAACCGCTATAATAAACCACCTTTTAATTTCCAAGAACGGGCCCGGGAGCCACGCCCAGTACTTAGTTTACCTCTTTTCCTACCATCGAAAGCAATTCACTATACTTACAGCATTTCGATATAGACAAGCTTTATATAAATTATTATCATATCAGCGCGACTGAAGACGTTTTTAAGAAAGCCTAGGTAAATGTTGTTTTTTTTTAAATCCAGAAACTGTACTTTTAAGTATCCAAATAGAAAATGCCATCCATACAATAAATACGGATACAACCTCAAGTTTGAGTTCGTCTTTTTCCATTCCTATCAGTGTGTAGACTTCCTGGAATAGCTCCAGATCGTTGTTCAGAATCTTTGTACAATAACTGAAATAGGAAATTACATAAACGAATCAAAGGTGCATCTTATAAAATATATCTTACGTAATACAGTTGGACACCTTTATTAAAACGTATTAAGTGTTTATTTTGAGTTTCGTGTTTTACAGAATTGCTTTTAGCGCTGCAATACAATTCTGTCCATCATGAAGCTCTTGATTTTGATTTTTTGTCTGATTATATTTCAATGAATTTGAATTAAAAATTGTTATGCACTTACAGGCATCTTTAAGGATACTTTTAAACTTTCCATGACAATTTTTTAAAAGTTCATGATTTTGCCATGATCAAATCCACATTAGCAAGATTCCATGATATTTCAGACAAAACCCATTTTCCATATCTGTACGAACCCTGTTAATAGTGAACACGTGAGAAAAGGTTGCAATAATTGGCTAAACAACTCGATTAATTTGCATATGAATGTCATCGTGGAAAAGTCTGTTATATTCGTTGGCATAAACAAAACTTACTATTGTAAGTGTTCAATCTGTCGCAGCATCACTGCCTGTGGATCAGTTGAACCTAAAACAATTTGAGAAACCATTACTGCATGAGCCGCATACCGTACAGCGAGTAAACTGTACATTGTATATTTTTTTAATTAAAATTGCGAATATATGATTGTTTCAGTATCAAATAGTCTACCTAAGAGTATTTAAACGGACTCTTATTATGATTATTTAGTCAGATTTCTGTTAAAATGTACATGAAATTGTATTAAGAATGTGTTACTCATATAAGGGTCTGATATACAGGTAAATCGTAACACCTTTAAGTAGTTTGATAGTTCATTCGATCGGAAGCACGGTGTACTTGAATGTATTTGTATAACAGTTTTACTGAAGTCGTAGTAAACGAAGCGTCGTTGAATGTTTTAATTTTACATAAAAAACGTACTCAAAAGCTTTCGTTTGAGGGACTGCAACATTATTAATTATTACACACATCAATGCATCGTATCAAAACTGGATCCTAGGGAATATATAATGTGTTCCGATAACAAGTGCCGGTTTCTACACATGCTGGTGTTATATTACGTTATTTAAACCGTACATATGGCGAAGGTGTGATGGTGTAATAGCCTCATAACCGATAGCGATAAAATACATATATAGCCACCTTATGCACCTTTCAGATTGGCCCTTGCAATCCTAAGATAGCGATATATACATTTATGCACACATTAACATATATGCACACAATATACATAACAGAAATCCCACAAGCAAGAATGTCATAGTACGGGCTGTTACCGTAATGTGTAACATTGCCCGGTTTTTATGTTCTCGGAAGTGGAGACATTAAATAAATGTGAAAAATTATATAATGCAGTTAATGCAACACGTTATACTATGCAAACCAACCACATACTTTATCATTATCGTTAGGTAGATATAATTAGTGCGTCTGGGTCATATGGAAGGGAAATTGTTGTGTTCAGTTTTTATGCACGTGTTTATGGCGAAATGAGCTATGTAAGATGCAATATGTTTGTGTTTGAGGGGCTTCTAGTTGTGTTTGAGGGGCTTCTAGGCGAATGGGTTTTAAGAAAACTATATGCTAGTAACATTCATGCCCCTATGCAGTACAGTAAATATAGTAGGACATCTATATACGTACCACAGGACGCTTTGAATTAAAATAGTAGATACTAGTAACTATATGCATGCTTTTGAGAAATAAAACAGTATATAGTATATAACATATGTTTGCTTTTAAGAAATAATAATGTAGATATTAGTTACTATATGTATATTTTTGAGAAATACAACAGTAGATAGTAGTTACTAAATGTATTGATTTTGATAAATACAACAGTAGATAGTAGATACTACATGTACACTTTGGAGAAATAAAACAGTAGATACTAGATACTGTATGCATGCTTTTGAGAAATGTAAGAGTAGATACTAGAAATTACTTGTATGCTTTTGAGAAATGTAAGAGTAGATACTAGTCATTACTTGTATGCGTTTGAGAAATGTAAGAGTAGATACTAGAAATTACTTGTATGCTTTTGAGAAATGTAAGAGTAGATACTAGTCATTACTTGTATGCGTTTGAGAAATGTAAGAGTAGATACTAGAAATTACTTGTATGCGTTTGAGAAATGTAAGAGAAGATACTAGTCATTACTTGTATGCGTTTGAGAAATGTAAGAGTAGATACTAGTCAGTACTTGTATGCGTTTGAGAAATGTAAGAGTAGCTACTAGTCAGTACTTGTATGCATTTGAGAAATGTAAGAGTAGATACTAGTAATTACTTGTGTGCGTTTGAGAAATGTAAGAGTAGATACTAGTCAGTACTTGTATGCATTTGAGAAATGTAAGAGTAGATACTAGTCATTACTTGTATGCGTTTGAGAAATGTAAGAGTAGATACTAGTCAGTACTTATATGCGTTTGAGAAATGTAACAGTAGATACTAGTCATTACTTGTATGCGTTTGAGAAATGTAAGAGTAGATACTAGTCATTACTTGTATGCTATTGAGAAATGTAAGAGTAGATACTAGTCATTACTTGTGTGCGTTTGAGAAATGTAAGAGTAGATACTAGTCAGTACTTGTATGCGTTTGAGAAATGTAAGAGTAGATACTAGTCATTACTTGTATGCGTTTGAGAAATGTAACAGTAGATACTAGTCAGTACTTGTATGCGTTTGAGAAATGTAAGAGTAGATACTAGTCATTACTTGTATGCGTTTGAGAAATGTAAGAGTAGATACTAGTCATTACTTGTATGCATTTGAGAAATGTAAGAGTAGATACTAGTCATTACTTGTATGCGTTTGAGAAATGTAAGAGTAGATACTAGTCATTACTTGTATGCGTTTGAGAAATGTAAGAGTAGATACTAGTCAGTACTTGTATGCGTTTGAGAAATGTAAGAGTAGATACTAGTCATTACTTGTATGCGTTTGAGAAATGTAAGAGTAGATACTAGTCATTACTTGTGTGCGTTTGAGAAATGTAAGAGTAGATACTAGTCATTACTTGTATGCTATTGAGAAATGTAAGAGTAGATACTTGTCAGTACTTGTATGCGTTTGAGAAATGTAAGAGTAGATACTAGTCAGTACTTGTATGCGTTTGAGAAATGTAAGAGTAGATACTAGTCATTACTTGTATGCATTTGAGAAATGTAAGAGTAGATACTAGTCATTACTTGTGTGCGTTTGAGAAATGTAAGAGTAGATACTAGTCATTACTTGTATGCTATTGAGAAATGTAAGAGTAGATACTTGTCAGTACTTGTATGCGTTTGAGAAATGTAAGAGTAGATACTAGTCAGTACTTGTATGCGTTTGAGAAATGTAAGAGTAGATACTTGTCAGTACTTGTATGCATTTGAGAAATGTAAGAGTAGATACTAGTCATTACTTGTATGCATTTGAGAAATGTAAGAGTAGATACTAGTCATTACTTGTATGCGTTTGAGAAATGTAAGAGTAGATACTTGTCAGTACTTGTATGCGTTTGAGAAATGTAAGAGTAGATACTAGTCAGTACTTATATGCGTTTGAGAAATGTAAGAGTAGATACTAGTCATTAATTGTATGCTATTGAGAAATGTAAGAGTAGATACTAGTCAGTACTTGTATGCGTTTGAGAAATGTAACAGTAGATACTAGTCAGTACTTGTATGCATTTGAGAAATGTAAGAGTAGATACTTGTCAGTACTTGTATGCGTTTGAGAAATGTAAGAGTAGATACTTGTCAGTACTTGTATGCGTTTGAGAAATGTAAGAGTAGATACTAGTCAGTACTTGTATGCGTTTGAGAAATGTAAGAGTAGATACTAGTCAGTACTTGTATGCATTTGAGAAATGTAACAGTAGATACTAGTCAGTACTTGTATGCGTTTGAGAAATGTAAGAGTAGATACTAGTCAGTACTTGTATGCGTTTGAGAAATGTAACAGTAGATACTAGTCAGTACTTGTATGCATTTGAGAAATGTAAGAGTAGATACTAGTCATTACTTGTATGCGTTTGAGAAATGTAACAGTAGATACTAGTCAGTACTTGTATGCGTTTGAGAAATGTAAGAGTAGATACTAGTCATTACTTGTATGCGTTTGAGAAATGTAAGAGTAGATACTAGTCATTACTTGTATGCTATTGAGAAATGTAAGAGCAGATACTAGTCAGTACTTGTATGCGTTTGAGAAATGTAACAGTAGATACTAGTCAGTACTTGTATGCGTTTGAGAAATGTAAGAGTAGATACTAGTCAGTACTTGTATGCATTTGAGAAATGTAAGAGTAGATACTAGTCAGTACTTATATGCGTTTGAGAAATGTAACAGTAGATACTAGTCAGTACTTGTATGCGTTTGAGAAATGTAAGAGTAGATACTAGTCAGTACTTGTATGCGTTTGAGAAATGTAACAGTAGATACTAGTCAGTACTTGTATGCATTTGAGAAATGTAAGAGTAGATACTAGTCATTACTTGTATGCATTTGAGAAATGTAAGAGTAGATACTAGTCATTACTTGTATGCGTTTGAGAAATGTAAGAGTAGATACTTGTCAGTACTTGTATGCGTTTGAGAAATGTAAGAGTAGATACTTGTCAGTACTTGTATGCGTTTGAGAAATGTAAGAGTAGATACTTGTCAGTACTTGTATGCGTTTGAGAAATGTAAGAGTAGATACTAGTCAGTACTTGTATGCATTTGAGAAATGTAAGAGTAGATACTAGTCATTACTTGTATGCATTTGAGAAATGTAACAGTAGATACTAGTCAGTACTTGTATGCATTTGAGAAATGTAAGAGTAGATACTAGTCATTACTTGTATGCATTTGAGAAATGTAACAGTAGATACTAGTCAGTACTTGTATGCATTTGAGAAATGTAAGAGTAGATACTAGTCAGTACTTGTATGCATTTGAGAAATGTAAGAGTAGATACTAGTCAGTACTTGTATGCATTTGAGAAATGTAAGAGTAGATACTAGTCATTACTTGTATGCATTTGAGAAATGTAAGAGTAGATACTAGTCATTACTTGTATGCTATTGAGAAATGTAACAGTAGATACTAGTCAGTACTTGTATGCATTTGAGAAATGTAACAGTAGATACTAGTCAGTACTTGTATGCATTTGAGAAATGTAAGAGTAGATACTAGTCAGTACTTGTATGCATTTGAGAAATGTAAGAGTAGATACTAGTCAGTACTTGTATGCATTTGAGAAATGTAAGAGTAGATACTAGTCATTACTTGTATGCATTTGAGAAATGTAAGAGTAGATACTAGTCATTACTTGTATGCTATTGAGAAATGTAACAGTAGATACTAGTCATTACTTGTATGCGTTTGAGAAATGTAAGAGTAGATACTAGTCATTACTTGTATGCGTTTGAGAAATGTAAGAGTAGATACTTGTCAGTACTTGTATGCGTTTGAGAAATGTAACAGTAGATACTAGTCAGTACTTGTATGCGTTTGAGAAATGTAAGAGTAGATACTAGTCATTACTTGTATGCGTTTGAGAAATGTAAGAGTAGATACTAGTCATTACTTGTATGCTATTGAGAAATGTAAGAGTAGATACTTGTCAGTACTTGTATGCGTTTGAGAAATGTAAGAGTAGATACTAGTCAGTACTTATATGCGTTTGAGAAATGTAAGAGTAGATACTAGTCATTAATTGTATGCTATTGAGAAATGTAAGAGTAGATACTAGTCAGTACTTGTATGCGTTTGAGAAATGTAACAGTAGATACTAGTCAGTACTTGTATGCATTTGAGAAATGTAACAGTAGATACTAGTCATTACTTGTATGCGTTTGAGAAATGTAAGAGTAGATACTAGTCATTAATTGTATGCGTTTGAGAAATGTAAGAGTAGATACTAGTCAGTACTTGTATGCGTTTGAGAAATGTAAGAGTAGATACTAGTCAGTACTTGTATGCGTTTGAGAAATGTAAGAGTAGATACTAGTCAGTACTTGTATGCTATTGAGAAATGTAAGAGTAGATACTAGTCATTACTTGTATGCGTTTGAGAAATGTAAGAGTAGATACTAGTCAGTACTTGTATGCGTTTGAGAAATGTAAGAGTAGATACTAGTCAGTACTTGTATGCGTTTGAGAAATGTAACAGTAGATACTAGTCAGTACTTGTATGCGTTTGAGAAATGTAACAGTAGATACTAGTCAGTACTTGTATGCGTTTGAGAAATGTAACAGTAGATACTAGTCAGTACTTGTATGCGTTTGAGAAATGTAAGAGTAGATACTAGTCAGTACTTGTATGCGTTTGAGAAATGTAAGAGTAGATACTTGTCAGTACTTGTATGCGTTTGAGAAATGTAAGAGTAGATACTAGTCAGTACTTGTATGCGTTTGAGAAATGTAAGAGTAGATACTTGTCAGTACTTGTATGCGTTTGAGAAATGTAACAGTAGATACTAGTCAGTACTTGTATGCGTTTGAGAAATGTAAGAGTAGATACTAGTCATTACTTGTATGCGTTTGAGAAATGTAAGAGTAGATACTAGTCATTACTTGTATGCTATTGAGAAATGTAAGAGTAGATACTTGTCAGTACTTGTATGCGTTTGAGAAATGTAAGAGTAGATACTAGTCAGTACTTATATGCGTTTGAGAAATGTAAGAGTAGATACTAGTCATTACTTGTATGCGTTTGAGAAATGTAAGAGTAGATACTAGTCATTACTTGTATGCGTTTGAGAAATGTAAGAGTAGATACTAGTCATTAATTGTATGCGTTTGAGAAATGTAAGAGTAGATACTAGTCAGTACTTGTATGCGTTTGAGAAATGTAAGAGTAGATACTAGTCAGTACTTGTATGCGTTTGAGAAATGTAAGAGTAGATACTAGTCATTACTTGTATGCGTTTGAGAAATGTAAGAGTAGATACTACACCCATAGGCACTTCTAACTAGACCTTCGATTAACCAGCTTTAACTTTTATATTTTTAGACCGAACTTCTTGAAACTTTTCAAGAACATGAACTAATATATTAGACTTCGATTTATTTAATTTCCTTTATCTGAAATTTCGTTATCATACAAATCTTAAAAAAAATAAAACATAATATCAAAACAAAAATTCGCAAAAACGCGAAAACGAAATAAAGTCAATTTCACTGTTAGAAATTAACAGTAAATAGGTTCGTTATTTTAAATTATTTTGATTAAGAATCACGATTAAAATAATGATTTAATAATTTTCAATCTAAATAAAGAGAAAATGTATCTTTTAATAATTACTCCATGCCTAAGTACGCGGAATTCGGCCTCGTACATACCAATGTATACTGCACAGCAGCACTTTCCAGTTTTTGCCACTAACATTTTAAACTCCACCATAGCTATTGTTAACTGATTGATTTACATTCATTTAATATCACAAACAGATTAGAAGTTTAACACGTGCTCCTTTGTGTGATATAGGTTAAATGTTAATCACGTGATATTCAAGTACAATGATTGGATAAAATTGCAGATTAATTCGCATATGATTAACAATTTTTGAAAAATATATTATTCATCGTTAGGGGTGTTGTTCATGAAAAAATTGATGTTAAACGTTTTTTGGTTGGAGAGTCGTTGTTAAACACGTTGATTATACACTGCATCGAATTTCTACATGCACCACGATTTTCTCGTGCAATTATGTGTTTTTACACCTGCGAGCACGAGGACATATAAATGATTACCGAACGGTTCGATTTTTATCATATCTGTATCGGAAATTGTGTATGATGGAACTGTGCAAAATTTGAAACCGATCCGATTGGTCATTTTTGAGAAAACCGCAATCAAAAAAGTCTAGTTGGAAGTGCCTATGTGTGTAGTCATTACTTGTATGTTTTTGAGAAATGTAAGAGTAGATACTAGTCATTACTTGTATGCTTTTGCGAAATATAAGAGTAGATACTAGTCATTAATTGTATGATTTTGTGAAAAATGAGTAGATACTAGTCATTACCTGTATGATTTTGAGAAATATATAAGTACAAACTAGTAATTACATGGCAAGATGATGACGTATGAACATATCTAGCGTTAACTTGTGAGTGCCAAGTGTAAACAAGCGAGTGTTTGTCTTTTATAAAATAGTTAGTTCAACTACGTTAAACTAGATTTGACTACATAGTATTTGCCAAGCATGAACTAGTAAGGAATGACTGGTGAAAATAGCACCTTTTTACTTAGCGACCATTTGCCTAACAGTAACGGTTGAATGAATGCTTTGCATTAACTACGGTTGAGTGAATGCTTTGCATTAACTACGGTTGAGTGAATGCTTTGCATTAACTACGGTTGAGTGAATGCTTTGCATTAACTACGGTTGAGTGAATAATTGCATTAACTACGGTTGAGTGAATGCTTTGCATTAACTACGGTTGAGTGAATGCTTTGCATTAACTACGGTTGAGTGCATGCTTTGCATTAACTACGGTTGAGTGAATGCTTTGCATTAACTACGGTTGAGTGAATGCTTTGCATTAACTACGGTTGAGTGAATGCTTTGCATTAACTACGGTTGAGTGAATGCTTTGCATTAACTACGGTTGAGTGCATGCTTTGCATTAACTACGGTTGAGTGAATGCTTTGCATTAACTACGGTTGAGTGAATGCTTTGCATTAACTACGGTTGAGTGAATGCTTTGCATTAACTACGGTTGAGTGAATGCTTTGCATTAACTACGGTTGAGTGCATGCTTTGCATTAACTACGGTTGAGTGAATGCTTTGCATTAACTACGGTTGAGTGAATGCTTTGCATTAACTAAGGTTGAGTGAATGCTTTGCATTAACTACGGTTGAGTGCATGCTTTGCATTAACTACGGTTGAGTGAATGCTTTGCATTAACTACGGTTGAGTGAATGCTTTGCATTAACTACGGTTGAGTGCATGCTTTGCATTAACTACGGTTGAGTGAATGCTTTGCATTAACTACGGTTGAGTGAATGCTTTGCATTAACTACGGTTGAGTGAATGCTTTGCATTAACTACGGTTGAGTGAATGCTTTGCATTAACTACGGTTGAGTGAATGCTTTGCATTAACTACGGTTGAGTGAATGCTTTGCATTAACTACTAACTACAGAGTGCGTGCTTGGCGTACACTCATGGTGCCAACCTAGCGTAAGTCTAAAGAGTTATTGCTTACAACGAGCTACTTAGTACTTCCTTAACGCGAACAATTAATGCACGTTTACCGAGCGTAAACGAGTACTTGTTTATCGTAAACTAGCAATAACGTTTTTAGAGTGAAACACTAAGAACTTCTTCGACGTACACAAGTGAATACAAGTTTTAGCGTAAACTAGTGTGAATCTTATTAGTAATAATTTACTTGAATGTGAGAATTCTCTGTACTAGCTACCCGGTAGTTTTGTGATTTTAAATAATACGTACCGCTTAAGGTCTGGTCGTCCAGTTTGGACTGCAAATAAAAAATGAAACATTATTTAGGATATAGGCTTAGGGTTTCGATTATAGCAGCAAAACACATGCAGAGAAACAGTCAACTTTGAATATATATCTATGTTATTCAAAAAAAACAATATACGACAGCAAAACGATACAAGTAAGGAAATAGAAAGTTTTATGAAACTGAAAATTCTGGTACCACAATTCCCGCTTACCGGAAATATGCCGGTCATAGTACGAACAATCATCTGCATGACATTGATCGCCTCGGTCGCCGTTTTGTTCTGAACGTCAATGAGCGTCTTACTGAAATCGGATTCGTTGAGCTTCATGCCCGCGTGCACTTTCATCGTGCTTTCTCCAGTAGCTTCGTCCAGATTTATGCTGGACATAGACACCGTCGTCGAGGCAAGCTGGTCCTCATCGCTCTGATTATACGGTCTCATAGTGGCGTCGAAATCTGTTTTAGTCGGAGACTTAATTGTAATTTCCTTTTTATACTTTTGTTTTCTACCCGGATCCGCTGGCGGGGAAGGCCTGGACGTTCGAATTAGGATTGACTTGAGGCCGAAGTTATTGGGCCTGGAGGCGCCACCTTTGGCGTCGTCCTTCTCCCCTTGGCGGATCTGCGATAGTGTGCTTAGCAAAGCGCCCAAATCGTGGCCGCCATAGGCGCGAGCGTCGTCTTTCTGCTTGTGCGCCGGGTCAGGCCGCTGGATGTTGTATCGTGACTTAACAAGTCCAGATGCCCCCGCTTCTGCCACGGGCTGTATGGAAGTGTACATAATTAAAGGTTGGCAGAAACACGCGTACCTCGAGTGTGGCTGTAGTCGACAAAAATCGTGCAAATATCATTTGTGTTATCAGTGTGAAAACAATTAAACAAGTCCATGTGTGAAAGTACAAAGTTCTGAAAATACCCTAATCAGGTTTGCTTAATACGTATCACATTGTTTTAATTACAGGTTCTGTTCGAGAAATACTTCAAACAAACATCGGTAAATTGACGACTGATTCATACCAGCGACACGCTGTCTTGTTGAGGCAAACAATTGTGGAAAGTAATTTTAAAATCCAATCATCCATCCATGACAAAGTCATCATTCCGGAAATGCACAAAAACCATTTCGACTTTGACATTTAAATATGACCTTTATCTTTGACCCACAGTCCTGGTTCATGTGCATGACATGCCGTCTTATTTAGGCAAACATTGGTGCCAAGTAATATAAAATTCATCCATCCATGACCACCTCAAAAGTCCGGACAAGCGA
Organism: Congeria kusceri; assembly: GCA_027627225.1. NCBI lineage: Eukaryota > Metazoa > Mollusca > Bivalvia > Myida > Dreissenidae > Congeria > Congeria kusceri. The sequence goes on from CM051035.1 coordinate 7,814,288, forward strand.
AACTACAATTTCTTCCTTTGACCGCTAAGTGTGACCTTGACCTTTTAACTACGGACCTGGTTTTTATGCGTTTTACGCCATCTCATTGAGAATAACATTTGTGCCAAGTAGTTTTAAAAATTAAAATCCGTGGAAAGTTAAAACACGGACAAGCAGAGTGCCCATTTTGACCTTTGACCTCAGGCTGTGACCTTGACTTTTGACCTACAGACCTGATTCATGAGCGTAACACACCAAGGCAATACGTATAACGTTTGTGCCAAGTAATTGTTAAATCCCTCCATCCATGGCCAAGTTATAGTACGGAAAAGCGAAAAAAAGCCCAATTTATAATCAAAGGGCAATTACTCACTCAAAAACCACCACACCCAAATGACATGACAATATTTACATGTCCTTTTGGTAGGGATGCTGAATATAAAGCTTCCATGAACTCAAATTATTAGTTCTCGCGTGGAAACGAAAATATTCTATTAAAACGCCATATTTATAATATAAAAAGGACATTAACTCTTCTGAAAATTCTTCAGAAGGGAACAACCTGACAATATGCGCATGTGCTCCAGTAGGGATGCTGCAAATAAAGCTTGATAAATTTGAGTAATTAGTTATTGATATCTTGCGCGGAAACGAAGTGCCGGTCGGACGGACAGACGGACGGCCGGACGGACAAAAAAAGATACAATCGGGGATTGAACACACTGAATGCATTTGACACCCGGATAAACTGAATGGCAGTTAAATTAGAATTCGGACGGACAAACAAAGCGTAGACTCTATGCTACCCACTATGGGGTGTTGAATAAATCAGCATACTGAAGAAAATATTCATGCAATTAACATTTCCTACATTAACATTAACTTGCCAGAATGGTTGAAGAACAGACGAACGCAAAGGCGAGTCGTTACTTTACTATTATTGAACGCAAATTCGCCTGTTTGACAAACCTTTGGTGGAAGAGGCGGTGCTTTCCTTCCTTGAAAGAACTTGTGGCCCAGCAAAGCTGAGGCACTGGGGCGCTGATCCGGGTCCTTTTGCAGCATGATGGCGAGGATTTCCTTCAGTTCCGGGCGGTAGCCGGTCGGCATTTCCGGCAACTGAAACAAACATGCGAGTGTGTCATTTACAGCGCAATAACCTTAATTCTAGGTTACTGTAAACTTTAGACTGCCGCGGAAGACTTAGCGCTCTCTGTGTATGTGTGCGTATTTCGAAGTTTATGATGTCTTTCATTATGCATTATGAGAGGACCCGCGGTGTGTCCCAGCAACCCTGCCTAAATTACTTTAGAGACAAATCGAAAGTTGGGACGAATTTTGAAACATAGCTGCAATTTCCAGCTATTTACTTTTTACTGAAATATTCTTTATTGTGGTGTAGTCGTATGCTGTGGGGGAAGTTGGAGTACCAGGAGGAAACCCCACCTGTCCGGTACGGTGACCACCAGCCAAACTCACGTGCGCCAAGTGGGGAGCGAACCTGGACAGCCTAGGTGAGAAGCGCGTGTACCAACCACTGCGATAGCCGGATATCCATTAAGCGCTCGGTTGAAAGTACCCGTGATTAATACATGCTACGGAGGCGGGGATAACAGAGAGAATTAATCAATGCAAAAATGGACAACAACAATCATAGCACTGTATTGAAAGACAAGGCTTATCAGCACTCACCCCGCCATGGACGATCTTGAAGACCAGCTGATGCATCAAAGTGGCGTCGAACGGCCGCTCCAGCGTCGCCATCTCGTACACAATCACGCCTAGAGCCCAGATGTCACTCTGTTCACGATACATACATGCGTGAGGACATAAGTAACGTAGGGGTAAGAGGTTGTACACATTGTAGTAGGTAACTGACATCTGACAACTTGTGGTTTTACAGAAATAAGTCTGTGCGCATGGCACCATAACCATTAACGGTTGCACAACCACAAGTATGTAGCTACATATATTTGTTTATTTTAGCTCGTTGTGATCATTTAACTTTTCGGAAAAACAGCACTACACTGATCTGAGTCGACATTAAAAAAATACTTGTCTGATATGGAATATGAATTTATCAGCCTGCACAAATATGAATTACCGGTATGGGTAGCACACAAAACATACATCAGGCGGGGATAAAGGATTTTTAGTCAGAGCGGAAATATTCAGTAACTGTCAAGAAACTGCCATTGGTCTCTCTTAGCCTACATGTTAGGATATGGTGCAATCTCGTCAAAAAGTAACATTCTAACAAAAATACCAAAGAACGGGTTTGATAGTTGCAATAAATGGATTGAAAAAAAACAACAACGACGTTTGCAATGAAGTACATCAAACGTTGGACGATTTTAGAGGGGCGTACGCCGCTTCCGCCCGCCCCCTAAATCTGTCTATGTACCGGTACATCTCGTGTACCTACCTTATCGCCGTAAGGTTTGCAGGAAAATATTTCCGGGCTCATGTAATATGGGCTGCCACAAAATGTCACGGCCTTCTGACTCGGTTTTTCCAGAACCCTTGAAAATAAGTCAAGGTATGGTATTTAAAGTGTGTATGTATGATCTTACAACAGATATAGTGGCATAAACACAAGCAACAAAATTAAGTTAGTTAACATATATTTTAACATAAAAATTAAGAACAAAGATTGCTGTCAAACGCACACCTAGCTAGTTTTTAATTACCAAATAGTTTTCGTCTATACAAGCGAAAAATCAAATACGTGTATAATTGTATATACGTTGACTTGACAGTTGGTTAAGAATACACAACACTAATAAACGATGCACAAGTCGACACTCGTAGTTGTTGATTTATTCGATATTTTATTGTTTCCTTCCTCACGTTCATTTAAATTGTTCGGCGTTCAAATATATTGTCTCTTTGATCTGCTTATTTGGGAAATGATTGATATAAACGATCGTACATACACACTTTAAATTCGAATAATTTGCAAACCGTTTAAATAGCATACGGTGCACTTTCACACTGTAGTACCACAACAATGACGTATGCATTCATGCGCAATTAAAAATCAAACTAAAATAAATTTCCGACCATTAATTACCGGTATCGATTTACATTTTCTGCAATAGTAGACACATTAACGAGGTAATTATTAACATTAATTGAGAAATTATTGTATATGAATTTGAATCACTTAAGGAGAAGGAAGCGAATAAAAATGCTGCAGATTACACCATTCACAAACAAACGTTAAATATAAAGTAATGCTAACTTATGCCAAGCACAAATACGACCTTACCAGCATTAAAATGACGGAATAAAGAACTAAATTGTGACATGTTTTTTTCCCACTGTTTTGGGAACAGGTAAGGACCTACCGGATTGGGAAATGCGTTTCCTTAAAACGCATCATTAATACTGGTAAAAAAGACAAATAATTCAATAATAATTTTAATAATGTTCTGTATCATCTGTATCTTTTGCTACTTATGAGATACAGACGTGGCCAAGAAGCGTTTTAGCACGATGAAATGTCTTCAATTTGGAAAAAAAAGACACTAGTTTGTGAATGTGGTCCAATATAGGCCCCAAAATCAATAGAAAAAAAAAAACACACTGCTAGGAATTTGTGCATTTTTCGACCTAGTTCAAAACCCAACCAACGCACAAACACTGACAAACGTTTCAGATTTAACGTGTCGGAATACGGAAATTGTGTCACTTGGCGGTCTAAGGGCAGGGGAAACTTACTTGGCAAGACCCATATCTCCTAACTTTGTGGCCCAGGTGTCCGTAAAAAAGACGTTCGGGGTCTTCACATCTCTATGGATAATTCTCTTCCCATGTAAATACTGGAATAACAAAAAATAAATGTTTTGTGCAATTAGACATAGCAACAAGGTATTCAGTCCCGTCCGTAGAGTTCTGAAATGTTGTGTTTGGATATGCACAAGTTAACCTGAATTGCTGCATGAATGGTCAAGTTACATGAACCATGTTCTTTTTTTTCAAAATCGCAGAAAACTAGTAGTATTGAAACAGCCTTTTAGTTTTAAATTCGATCATGTATGTGTGCGCATGTAAATACGATAACGTTCTTAATTGTCAGTATGGAATTAAAAGCTCCACACTTAATAAATGTTGTACCCACTGAGAATGCATTTGTTTTACCTAGGCCAAACAAAATTATGTGTTTCGGGCAACCCGATCCTACATAGCGAAAACCCCTCAACCCTAAAGTTTATTTGCGACGTTTGTTTTCCGTGAAATCCGTATTCGTCTTTTTAGACCGAAATGTGTCTTAAAAAAAGTTTTTAAAAATAAATCCCGACCCTACCTAACCTTTTTGAGACCGTTGCCCGAAACACACAATATATTTTTTTTGCCCAACCTTCACGCGCTCACAACATGGGAAACCCCAGGTAATAAAATTTGTGGAATCCCACTTCAGAAACTAAGCATTGTAAATAGGATATCATTATCAGGGTTGCCAGCATCTGGGGCAAACAAAATTATGACTTTTCCCTGACTTTTCCCTGACTTTTCCCTGACTTAATCCAGCTTTTCACTGACCAAAACCACCCTTTTCAACGGCCTCCTCCTCCCATTTTAGCCATCCAAATCTTCAGGTAGGGAAGTCCATGAACAAATCATATTTAAGTGTAGGACATTTACCAAAATTGTTAAAGACGTTCGCAACAAAAAGAAAATAATTGGGTTAATTTCTCCTTTTGCTTCATTATTTCTTTACTGTATATAGGTTACAATATACTAATTTCAATCAATAAATATAAATCTGTGTAAGTCATGAGTTCCAGTCAATGGTTAAAAGTTCAGAAAGCATTACAATAATAAAAAAACATGTATACAATGTACTGCCAAACAAATTAGTTTAAAAAAACGATCCATACAAATATCTACATTCTATTTTGATATGTTGTTTACGTAAACACGAAACATGAACAAGGCTACACAGGTACCCTATTTAACGTCCAATATTTCCCAAACAAGTTCGGTGACCTATCCTTTTTATTAATGTTTTGGTGTAAGTATAGGTACCGTATTTAAACCCCAATATTTCCGGAACAAGGCCAACGACCCCTATTTTTTAAGACTGTTTTAGTTTAAGGATACATTGACACATGTTTGTGCAAATTTTTAAGAAAATCTGTCTTTGGGAAAAAATAGAAAAAATTGTTGGGAACGTCTTTTAGATACATATTTCTGACTAACAATAAGCATATTATGTACATAATATATACACTTTAGTAATTCAAAACATGTGAAGACTGCCTTAACCTGCAAATTTGTATAAATTATTTTTCACCTTCAGTCATATTTTCCCCTGACTTTTCACTGACTTTTTTGGAATTTGATTTTTCACTGACTTTTTTTTTTCAAAATTTCCTGACAATTCACTGACCTTAAAAAATCAAATTTCCCTGACTTTTCATAGAAGCTAGTATTTATGCATTGTGCCGTCGAAGTAGAGTACATGTATATAACTGTAATTTTACTCGCAAGTTTTATATATTAACTCGCTGTATACCGATATGTCATGAAACTCACATGCATTTAGAGCGCTTGCTAACTGCCGGAACCAGCAGTTTAAACAGATTATTCTGATAGCATTTAGAAGTTAGAGTTAAGAATTTATAGCTACACGGTGCCGTCGTTTTGTTTATCCATGGTCATTGCCACTACTCTGACATCTAGAGAACCGAAACACGGCGTTCCGTGTGGAAAACTCAGACCCAATTAAATAACAATATATTTGTAAATAAGATGTTATTTCAAACACATCTAGAGCACTAGCCAGAGGACGGAACCACTCCGTGAAAAGCCAGACAATTCAAATAATAACAAATCCAAATAAATAACAAGACTTGCGTAAACAAGACATTCTTATATCATATAGATCTACATCTAGGACTTACGTATATCATCGAGGTTTGAACAGGTATACAGGTAAATACTATTTCACTCACCAGTTTTGTATATAACTGCTATATTTTACTCTCGAGTTTTTTACTAGTATACAAACGTTATTTTACTCACAAGTTTTGTTTACAAATGCTACTCGAGTGTTTTGTATCGAAATGTTTTAAGTAATATATTTAATAATCATTAAGTTTTGTTTTAAGAAATGTGATGCATATGCTACACTAACATCCAGAGCGCTAGCCAGCTGCCGGAACCACTCCGTGAGGTGGTCTTCCTCTAACTTTGTCTTCGTTTGGTTCCGCCGATCCAGAAACTCGGAGAGGTCGCCGTTGGCGCAGAACTCCGTCACGATGCACAGAGCGCCGTTGGCCTCGAAGGAGTCCGTGTACTTGAGGACGTTGTCGTGCTCTAGAGTCTTCAGTAGGCTGGCCTCTCGCAGCGCTAACTCCCGCTCTTCTTCTGGAGCTTTCTTGAGGTCGATTACTTTCATAGCATACTGTGGTAAAGATAATATGTCAACGTAACCACGGGTATAACAGCTTTTAACTACATACAATAACAAATAATTATACACGTCTTATATAATACTACAGATGCATTCAGTGATTTTACCGTCTTTGCAACGGTCCTGTAAACCGTGTAAAGACCGCATTCCCCAATCACTAAACGGTGTATTTTTTCGAATCGAATTGCCATAAATTCCCAGTTCCGTACTTACAATTTCCAAGATTGAAAATACATTAGAATGAACATCATTGTTACCAATTAGCAAGACTGTGGGACACGAAAATCCTAATTGAATGTTTATTCGACCCAAAAAGTTAAAAATGCACCATATTTCCGACCGAGGTCATATTGATTTTTATAGGAAACAGGGTGATGTTACAAAAAGTGCAAATGTCCCCGCCTGAATTTTAAATTCAACTAAAATAAATGGTACCATGTTAAAGAGCACAAAATTATCTTTTCAAATCCGTTTGTTCTTTTCTGAGAGTAAACAAGAAATGTCTTTAAAAAAGACAATCGGCGTTGAAATTAATATTGAGATGTCATTTAAAAATTACCTTGACAGACGGCCAAGATGATCGATTACGTGACTTCTCAGACCCCAGATTTTTGGGTCCCCACCAATATTAGGAAACTTATTGGACCCCAGATTTTTCGGACACTATAAAAAAAATTCTCGGACCCAAAAGTTAATTTGAGATAAATTTATTAATTTAAAAATTAAATGAAATTATCATTAATATCTGTGCTGTGAATAAACCAATCATACAGCTCCATGTTTCCACCAGTGATATATGAATAACCAAAATAATTTAGGTTAACATAATTGTTATCTGAATTTGTCAAGCCAATTTAAAAAATTAACAATGTAAGAAAATAATTTCGGGAATGAATTAAAATTATTATGTATCATACGAGTCTATATAGTTATTTATAGTACCGGTAATAAACCATTCATCTTAGTTATCTAATATAATAACGATTTGAAGTCAAATAAGCATTTATACTGTGTATCCCAATAAAAAGCAATAGTCAGGGAACATTCAGCGATTTTTGAAATGTTAAGACTTTATTTTTGATAACGCAACCATAAAAATTCATTATAGACTATGACGATTTTAAATTATATCAGTAGAAATATGATATCAGGGGTTCCTGTGTATAATAAGTATTGCAAATTGTGTATTCATGCTACGCGAATAACATACTTTGGATGGATTCTGAGCTTCAGTTGATCAACGTATTCCGAATCTTCTTTCATAACATTTTATCTATAGAAAATGTAGCATTTTTTATAGATTAAATAACATCTACTGGAGAAGTTGATAGAAAAGATGCAATTATAAATAATCGTTAATAAATCGTAACCACAATTTTAATTCAAATTAACAGTAAGTTTATAAATATAAATTCCCCTTTTATTGAAATTTTTAGGTTTATGATTCTCTGAACGCTATTATTGATGCATGTACGAGTATATTAACACAGCTATACAACGGTTGCTAGCTACGCGCGCTATTTTTAGAATGACACTACTGTTTCTGGAATGTGATGAACTCGCTACATGGACCGGCAACACTGTGAAAGAGATTTATGAATGGGAACATTGCACAATTGCTATTTATAGAGCGTACCGCTTATATAAATGTAGGCTAAACAAAATAGTTATTTCGTTACGTGAATGAATATAGCATTCTGTTTATGGCATACAATGAGAAAATACGTTCATAATTAGCCTCAGTTCTTGAGTATATGTTGAGGATATGTTTATAACTTCATTTTAACCGCTTATGTAAACAATTATGTAAATGTTTAATCCCCAAAAGTATGCAACATTTATTGGTATACGTTAAACCATTGTTTGAAGTTTGCATTCCCTAGAATTAGAACAATTGCCCAATTCTATTGGCATTCAATTTTCCCGCTGCATAATTATCGCAAGAAAATCTGGGTCAAAAGTGATCTTAGACAGGTACGCCGAAAAAGTAAGGAAGTTACAGCAAATAATATTTAAAGCTCCCTTTCAAATCAATGTACATTTTACGTGTGAAGTATCGATTTTTGAGCCGCGCTGAGAAGCGAGATTGTTGCACCCAAATTAGCATAGTATACGGAATATAATTAAGAAATGCTCAGCATCATTTGCCAAGTAATAGGAGGCGGAGCTTATCGAACATCGCTGACTATTACACGCATAACCTATCATAGGTGTCGTATTTTCAGTTTTAACATTCCCTATCTCTTGTTTTTTCGATATAAATCAAATGTCATGACATTGTTAACACACATATCATAGAAGAGCCTGTTTATTCGTGTCACTTCTTCCAAGCAAGTGCTTTAACTAGAGCCGACTTAAAATTCATATAATTGGTTTCACTTTATAAAGAGCTAAAATAGTTTAACTTACTAACTGGTGGAAAGTAATGTTATGACAGAAAATATTACACAACATAGTTACGTTGGGAGTTTTACTCGTGTCTTTACCGTTGAACGTAAAACTTGTGGTCTACTTTCGATTTCGCAATACACTGACGGAATTCGTCATTAATTGGGCTAGACACTGATTGTTTAAACGTTAAAAACTATATGAAATTTTAACAATACAATGCGTCAATGTTTTCATTTATAAGTATAACTGAACTTACCTTTTTCTTGTCGTCTGAACCCGTCACCAAAAACACTTTGCCAAAAGCACCTTCGCCAAGAGTTCTGTCGATAACAAACTCTTCCGACGTTGCCATTATAAATTATTATAATGATCGAATATCGCTCAAAATTACGTCAGGCGCATTCAAATTGTTTAAAACTACATTTATCCCTCCCGACGAATACTTTCAGCACAAAAGTTGACACTGTCTCATTCAATTTATGAGGACAATTTCCGTGAATACTACTTCGTCAACTTTCTTTTTCACAATCAATGAACTTCCTTGTAGTAGGGACCAGCTAGTGCAATCGACTGTAAGATGGGGAACCAGACTTGATTTCGCTATGGTGGCGCGTTTGACCATAATAATACCAATATCGTTCAATATTTGTCGAAGCATTATTATCTCGCAGAAATAAACTCTGGTACAGGGGCGGTTCCAAGATTTCGGGTTGGGGGGGCTTAAACTTTTGATCGCGCCTTTATGTTGTATGTGGGTCTGCAGTGATCAGCTACAGCTAGATCCGTATCAAATATATAGTATAAATCATCATCATTATCGTCGTCATCATCGTCATCATCATCATCATCATCATCATCATCATCATCATCACCAAATGCACTTTGTTTCACTGAATAAATTAATACTTCACCATAATTATGTTCGAAAGACAATGTTGGTTCATCTGTATGTCATACACCTGCTTTGGCAGTACATTGCCCTTGTTTGATGCGCCTATCCACTAAATTGTATCTGACGTTTATCGTGATATATATTTCAGAAACATATTTAAACATATAAAATCCGTATATTCAAAAACACACGCGTCGATAATTTGTGTAATATTCATTTACCGAATTGTAATTGTATTTTTTCGAACTAAACTATTTATTGAAATAAAGATGTTTATACTCGAATGTAGTCATTAATTTGACTTCAATTTATACTTTAAATCATAATTATGCGAAACGTATTAATGTCTTGTTTTTTGTGGCATCCTGTGCCAACGGTCACGGGTGTATTGCATCTGACATGTTATATAAAATAGGAATTTAGAAAAGAAAACAATATCATCCACAAAAAAGATATATATACCCATTGTCTGTAGTTTATGGTTTTCGATGACCTTTGGCGCCTGTACTACGGTGTACGTAAGAAATCGTAGGAGGATGGCCAGGTCGGGTATGTTTTACTGAAGTTGATGTGTGTCTTTAAACAAATTGAGCGAGCGAAGCGAGCGAAAAAAAATAGAGCTTTGTCACAGGAGTGGCAGCGGGCCCCGAATGATAGCATGTTTGAAGGTGAGGGTGGAATACAAATTTAGGTTACATAACTTCCGAATGTGGGAGACAAATTTACATCCCCATCTTTATGCACAACCACAAATTAGCATCAACAATGAAGACAAGTTTCAAGAGAGTCTGTTGGAAACTGTAGGAGGAGTTGCATTCACACGGAATGTTCCCTCTATATTCATTACAATAGCTCGATCTGTTATTGAGTAATTGAGAAGAAACCGTTTTTCTATTTTTAGTAACGGTGACCTTGACCTTGATCCCACCCACCCCCTATGCAATCCCAAGCGATGTCTTGATAAAAGGTATTTATGTATGAAGTTGAATTACAATAGCTCAATTCGTTCTCGAGTAATTGAGCGGAAATCGTTTATCTATTTTTTAAAACGGTGACCGTGACAGTGACCACATCCACCCCCTATGTAATCCCAAGCCAGGTCTCGATATAAGGTATCTATGGATGAAGTTTCATTAAAATATTTCAATTCGTTCTCAAGTTAGAGAGCTGAAACCAAAAGTTGACTGCCTGAAAATGAAAAATTAACAAAGGGCAATAACTCCAGAATTATGAAGTGCAGAGTAACGGTTCTTGTGCACTGCACTTCTCCTCAATGAGATATATCCACCTATGAAGTTTACAGTTAATACCTCTTATAGTCTAAGAGTTATGCTCCAGGCAAAAACGGAGTATTAAAAATTAACAAACGCCAATAACTCCAGAACCATGAAGTGCAGAGTAATGGTTCTTGTGCACTGCACTTCTCCTTAATGAGATCTATCCACCCATGAAGCTGAAACGGTTTTGAAGTTATGAAAGAAAAACATGAAAATTGTGGACGGACGGACACACGGACGGACGGACAGACGGACGGACGGACAGACAGACGGACGGACAGACAGGGTGATTACTATAGGGCATCCGCCCAAAAATTGCGGGGCCCTAAAAAGAGCATATTTATCCAGTTTTTACTGTTTTATATACGCCCTTACATGTATGGTCCGGGCGATTTAGGGGGGGGGGGGGCGCCGGATGCGCCCCACTGCCCCCGCTGGATCCGCTAGTGTAGTGCACTTGTTTGGTGAGAAAATCAGATACGATACTAGAATACAATTGATTGTGTGTGCATAGAGATAACTAATCAAGTAATATATTGTTGTTGTGCGCACATTTCATATAGAACTCTACATTAAAACGGGGCGTATTAATATTCCAAAGATTAAAATAAATACATGTCTGAATAGCTGCAAAAAGCATTATGGATGAATTTAACAATAAATACGTGTCTTAATTATCTGTAGTCAAACACCTAGTATACAAGACTTATTGTGCTGTTTAATTATCCGACAATTATTGCATTTTGTCCCGATATACAGTAGGACTATGAAATAGCAACGTTTAAAATATTTAAGACGTCTGTTTGTATCATACTTTCGTTATTTCTATGAGGCGTTGGAATTTTTTCAGTTTTCACTATGTACGGCGTTAATCAAATATTTTAGTGGCATGTAACCTTCAAGAAGAAAATGGCTGCGCCCATTCACAGGTGCAAGTTATGGGAGAGACATCACAGATATGCTTTATTTTCTTTGAGGAGACAGTCCATTAAGTCATTTTCAAGGTATTTTACAAAAATAGCATATATCTAAACGCTTGTTAACTCACCTGTCTGTATGGGGCTTGTGTATTGTTGATGAAACGTCTCGAAAAAGTATTTCACTGTTTGTTTATTCGTACCATCATATTTCGTACCACATACTGTCTCAACAACGTAGTTCATTATTGTGTTATTTAATCAAAACATCTTGACGCCTATTGACTTTGTACTAATTTAGTAGTGCATATTGTATATCGGGCATTAAAAAGATTATACATGTTTAAGACGCTTATTTTCAGATCACTATTGCATTAGAAAAGAAATTTAGCTTTATCGTATATATCCAGCTATTAGACCAATAAACAGACTTAGATTCATTAAATAGGGGTGTCATTTTCATTCTTTTGTATGCAAAACACTGAATCACTATAGCCTACTAGAAGTTTATTTTTAATATCAGTAATTCAGTTGTAGTGAAACCGTTAAATGTGTTAGTCAACTTTCTCCCCTGATCTATTTTTTTAAACTGCTCCCCCATATTTAAAACAAATGGCAATATTGTGGTAAACAATATAAAAAATTCATATCAGATTGTTTTCTCTTCATGATGTCTCAATCTCATTTCAGTTCGTGCAAATTAAATGCTGCAGTCAAAAACAAACTGCATGCAGCTTGGCAGCCAGTGATAGGTTTGGAGATTCATGCCCAGATCCAAGCCAACAGTAAGCTGTTCTCTCGAGCCGAGACCAAATTCGGGGGACCTGCAAACTCACAAGTGGCCTTCTTGGATGCAGCCTTACCCGGAACTCTTCCAGTGAAATATTTATTGTTTTCCGCATTAAAATCTCTACAGCATTAAAATCTATATTGTTTGCCAGGGTGTTTGGTAGACTGAAGACAGTCTGTGCTGAAGGGGCTATCAGCATTCTTTGCACATATGCTGACAGTGTTTTTTTGCACCTTTGGGGGAAAGGTGGCAGGGCCCTTCAGATGGGAAATTTTACTGCAAAAGCTGATTTGTTTTTAGAAAACACTATTACATGTTTATATTCTACATTGTTATAAAACATTAATGAATTGTTTTGCTACAAATGATAACTTAGATTAACTTGGTTTCATAAAAAATTGCTGGGATTGTTTACAAAAACCCCTGTATCTTAGCCAAAATTGGTCCGATTTTGGTCATTTTTTTTTCAAAATGGAACTTACATGCTTTGGGGAATTTTAGGGTAAATGTAGGGGAAAAATATATACTTTTAAGCAGGGGAATGGGGCCATATTTCGGCCCCAAATTGGCCCTTAAAAAAACACTGGCTGATGACACCTACTGGCTTTCAAGGGCCGATATGCCAGTTTATATCAACCCATTTACATTTTTCAGACACTTTCTGATTAATCTTTTGTTTATTGATGTAGCTCCAATTTAAGCAATTTCAAAAACAGTTTAAATTTTTAAAATATATTTTACAGAAATACATTTTTATAGAGCTATGAGTGAAAACTTAAGTGTTTCTGGAAAAATGTGTCAGCCTATTTATTGATAATTTTTATCATTTCAAATGTGTTAATCTAAAAATGTATTTAAAAGGTAATGCTACAAAAATGTATAAACATATATAGAAAGTAGAAAGTTGTAAAAGCTTCTTATATGTAAGACATGGCTACTAGCAATACAAATAACATTTGATATTAAACAGAGAATGTCTGTAAATGTAGTGAATATATTTTTCTGATACAGGTGCTGAACAGACACTGCGTCGAAGCTGGTGTGGTTACTGCCCTGGCCTTGGGATGTCGTATCAACAAAGTGTCACGCTTTGACAGAAAACACTACTTCTATGCAGACTTGCCTGTAAGTTTTTTTTTACATAATTATACTGATGGGGCATAGCCGCATCTTCTGCATGGCTATTTTGTTAAAATTCCCCATTTACAAATGTTGGCATGTTTTTATGCCCCCCCCCCATGCAGGAGGCATAAAGTGATCGTCCTGTCCGTCCGTCCGTCTTTCCGTCCGTGACAAGGTTAAGTAGATTTTACCGTTTCGTCTAGCACCAACACCGCTTACTACATCACTTAAGATATTTGCACAGTTGTTACTTATGACCGTTCCCAATCCACCCATATCACCCAACCTCACCTTGACCTTAACCTAATTTGGACCAAGAAATGGGCTATCCAGCACCAACCGGGGGCATGTGTGTTAATCAAACACCGAATCTTGTTTCTCTTTAACTTGAAATCTTCTTCGTCAGAAAAGAAACTCTATTACCAGAATAGTCTTAGAAATAAATAATATCCTGATAATATTCGATCAACTGATGCTCAGAATCCATCCAAAGTATGAAAAAATCACTTCAACATAAAAAAGCTGACATTTTTTCGCAATTTTAGAAAAAAAGTCTTGCATCAATAATTACAAATTACAACTTCTACAGTTTTCATTGATAGGCTCGTCTACAGATTGATAGAAAACCAAAATATGCAACATAAATAATTAAAAATTAAAACTTCTACAATGTTCTTTTGTAGGCGGGGTACCAGATAACACAACAAAAGCATGCTATAGCGAACGACGGCCTGTTCCACTACATACAGTATGGGAACAAGGAGTCGGATATCAGGGAGAAATCAGTCACCATCCTGCAGCTACAGCTGGAGCAGGACTCTGGGAAGAGTCTACATGACAACCTGGACAAGCAGAGTCTCATAGACCTAAATAGGGCAGGTAATTCTTCAGTTTTGTAAGATTTACTTCCCTTTTTATATGAGCAGGGCATGGAATGCATAAGACTTGTAAGATTTACTTCACTTTGATATGGTCAAGGCATGTAACTCATAAGAACTGGTAAGATTTTCTTCACTTTGATATGGTCAAGGCATGTAACTCATAAGAATTGGTAAGATTTACTTCTCTTTGATATGGTCAAGGCATGTAATCATAATTGGTAAGATTTACTTACCTATGATATAGACAGTGCAGGTAACTCCCAGGGTTGATAAGAATTACTTCCCTTTGGCTATGGAGAGGGCAGGTAACTCAGGATTTATTAGAATTACTTCCCTTTGGCTATGGAGAGGGCAGGTAACTCATCAGATCAGTTTTTTCTCATGTGTTGTTAGAAAAAATTGTTATTTTTATTATGCTATATATACAAGTGCGTACGATTTCTAATGTCTTTGTTGAGGCTGCAAGTATTGGCTCCACAAACTTTTGATTATCAACCCACATTCACCAACCCCATATTCTCTTTATATGCAGGCTGTGGACTGATGGAGATCGTGACAGCCCCCGAGTTCCACAGTGGAGACGAGGCGAGGTCCTTTGTAAGGGACCTTAGGCAGCTACTTGTGACACTCAGAACATGCGATGGTAAAATGTCAGGTATGAATTGTGTTTGACTGTTTATTGGTTTGTTATTTGTCTGACTGATAAGCTTTCCATCAGTCCACAGTCCATTTTAGTCCAGTCTAGATTGCTTAGCCTAAGTTTGGTAGAGAATGAAGCATGGTCATGTACAGGGCTTTCATTAACTTTTGAAAAGTGGAAGTTTGAACTTCCTAGCCTCTGATTTTGGAAGTTTTTCTCATAATATTTGGAAGTTTTGATAGTATTGCACTACATGTTCAGAAGTCCTGAGCATATCAGAAATGAAATTAAGTATAAAAGTCAAGGTGTTTTTAAGGCCAGTTCTTTTTCATCAAGTGCTTATATTCCAATTTATTAAGTGAAAGAAGTATACATTTAGATAAATTACTTAATTTTTCTTATAACTTGTTCATCCTCACATTATGGAATTTCCATGGCTGCAATTTTGGAAGTTCTGCAACTTCCATGGCTGCAATTGGGGAAGTCCTGTGACAAAAACTGGGAGTAAATTACTCCCCAACTTCCCTTAATGGAAGCCCTGATCATGTACCCTGCTGTTCAGCAATAGGTCTTGTGTGTGCTATTATTCAGTAAATGGAAGGAATTGAACAAGAGCAGGGCCCATATCCACAAAGCTCCTTAGGGAAAACTAAGTAAATTTGTGAAAATCATAAAATTCCTTAAGTCTGTGGCTGGTTCATTTAAAGATTATTTTGAAATAAATGCTTTTAATTTGTTAAAGAATCAATAATACTTATTATTTTACCACATTTCTAATATAAAATAACGATTTTACGCGGAAACTTATTTGTATTACTTACTCGTAAATATGACTTAAGTAAAGATTTGCCTTAGGAGCTTTGAGGATATGGCCCCTGATACGAATCAGTTTCTACCTTTAACAGGGTTATGTGGGGATCACAAGATCGTTGTGTGGCTACCATAGGGTTAGTTGTGTGCTTACATGTACATGTAATATGGTTTATTATATGGTTTATTACATGGTCACTACAACTGTCGTCTAGAAGTGACTAATCTTTTACCTATGCTCATAGTTTTAAAACACAACCTGTCCTACATATTGTTCTACAAAATCAGGTATTCTTTAATGAAATCAGAGGTTACAGTTGCCTGTGCAATGCCATTTACCACATCTTTTGCACAACTTGTTTTCAAATCGTTTCAGAGGGATCGTTGAGAGTGGATGCCAACATATCAGTTCACAAGCCTGGAGATCCATTTGGAGAGAGGGCTGAGGTTAAAAACTTGAACTCCCTTAGCAGCCTCAAGAAAACTATAGGTAACGTTTTATTTCATAAGAATTGAAAACAAAACGCTATACGTGATCATTTCAAAGCCAGTGCTCAATCAGTGTATCAGAGTTGAATGAAAATGCTTGTTCTCTTTTACTATGTATATGTTATAAGTATTTTTATTACATATTTCATGACATTTTATGAATTAAAATCAAATATTTACCTGTTCTTCCGCTTTCGAACAGTTAGGTTTGTTAGTGTTTTATATGTGAAGTAATGTACCTGTCTACACGTTTCAGAGTTTGAGATTCAGAGACAGATAGCTGTGATAGAGTCGGGTGGGCGGGTGATCAATGAAACTCGCTCGTTTGACCTTGACATTGGGTATGTAGCAGTCACAATTTAACTTGCCAATGTTAACCACATGAGGTATATATATTTACGCAAGAAGAACAGACGAAATTGACCAGTTATGTTTTAAATGAAACTAAATATAGCTGAGTTATAATAATTTCAAGTCAGGCCACCGAACCTCCATATACCTCGGTAGTCTGTTACAGATGCAATAACCAATTAAAATTCAGTTGAAACAAAGCACTCATTCCTTCTATTTACTAATTTATTGACTAATTTTCTATTTACTTGCTTAAAGCATCCTCTTTATATGGCGTTTTGGGGTCACTCATTTGGCTTTCTCTTAAAACTAATGCAAATGTGTGTAAGTTTGAACATACCTGTGCTACTCCTATGCGTTGGCAGAAATAACCAACCTAGCATGCAATTGTTATACGGGAAATAACCTGTGCTTTGATTAACCATTCACAACTGGTGCCAAATGTCTTTTATCAGTTATAGTTTGGAGTTCCTTTATAGACTTAAATGTTATTTGGGGTGATTGTTAAAAACAGTATAAAATTGATTGCTAACATTATAGGCTTAAATGTTATTTGGGGTGATTGTTAAAAACAGTATAAAAGTGATTATTAACTTTATAGACTTAAATGTTATTTGGGGTGATACAGTATAAAACAGGAATTTTTAACATCCTCTGTGTGTTTGTTTTCATTTATTCCGCTTATAAATTCTCCAGTGAGACAGTACCAATGCGCGACAAGGAGGTACAGCTGGATTACAGGTTTATGCCGGAACCCAACCTCCCACCGCTTAGACTCTACCACCGGTCTGACCTGCAGGGGCCAGGGCGTGAGGATAAAGTATTTATAGACGATCTGGAGAGAGGTTTGCCAGTGTTGCCGCGGGAACGACGTGAGCAGCTTATGCATAAATATGGCATCAGCATGTACAAAGCTGCCTTTATTGTGGTATGTTGGATGAAGAAGTAACTGCATGTGCGTAAATGAATTTTCTTGTAGTTCTAGCATTTTCCTGAAAACAGACTATACATCATAAATGTGCATACTACAACAAAGTATAGTCTGCAACACATTGTACTAAAAGGTCGATAAAAACATTTAAAGCCAGGATTTTTTTTTGCATAATATCGACAAGCAATACAATTTTTTTATCAACATTTCTTTAAACCTTGCCATTTTCACCAAAAGGTGACACCACCTGGATTTGTTGTGCCCCATTATCAGACTTAGAGCTATTGCTCCTAACAAAAAAGGCCCAATCTCTGAAAACAAAATGTAATCCAATAATTTACTGTTACGTTAAGATACTCCAGTAAATCATCCGACAAATATAGAAGTAGTAATGCGTACAAACTGAGCATTAACTTAAGTAGTGTTTATATGTAACTAATTGTATCGGATACTGAGCATTAACTAAAGTAATGCTTGTATGTAACTACTAGCAGTATTTAAACGGTAACTAGTAATGTTTGTATGCAACGAAAAGTACATGTATCTGGTACTGAGGATTAACTTAAGAAATGTTTGTATGTAGATTATTGTATCTGGTACTGAGGATTAACTAAAGTAATGTTTGTATGTAACTAATAGAACATGTATATTGTACTGAGGATTATCTAAGGTAATGTTTGTATGCAACTAATAGTACATGTATCATGTACTGAGGATTAACTAAAGTAATGTTTATATGTTACTAATAGTACATGTATCTTGTACTGAGGATTAACTAAAGTAATGTTCGTATGTAACTAATAGTACATGTATCTTGTACTGAGGAATTACTAAAGTATATGTTTTTATGTAACCAATAGTAGATTAACTTAAGTAATGTGTATATGTCACTAATAGTATCTTGTACTGAGCATTAACTAAGTAATGTTTGTATGTTCATGTAACTACTAGTATCTGGTACTGAGAATTAACTAAAGTAATGTGTGTATGTAACTACTAGTACCATTAAATAAAGTAATGTGTGTATGTAACTAATAGTACCATTAAATAAAATAATGTTTGTATGTAACTACTAGTACCATTAAATAAAATAATGTTTGTATGTAACTAATAGTATCTGGTAGTGAGCATTAACTAAGTAACGTTTGTATGTTAGTACTAGGAGCATTAACTAAAGTAATGTTTTATATGGAACTAAGAGTATCTTGTACAATTCTTCCACTAATCTGTTCACAGACAGAAGATCTTCAGAATGTTTATGAGGAACTCGTATCGACACGAGACATCGACGGATTCACCAGTTTCTTCATCAACACTGTGGCAGCCAGACTGCTGGCCAATGATCTCACATGGGACCAGTGGTAAGTGATTCATATAGCAATATTCTGACACTATTTATTTGTAGGAATTTGGTGTTTGAAAAGTGCAGAACATTAATAGCTAGTCTTCTTTAGTGCACACTGCAGCTATCTAAGTGAGCAAAGCTACAGGACAAATATCAGAAATATAATGAATATATTATATAATTTCATGTATTATGTTTCATCTCTGTGCAACAAATTGAATATTGATATTATTTAATGCAAGATACATGACCTGTTTCTACTATAATCTTATCTTTATCTTTTTTAACTATATAATCAACATCTTTCTTATGATTTCATGCACATTTTTTGGTATTTTGTAGCCCCATTCCTGCTCAGCACATTGGGTACATATATGACCAGTACAAACAAGACAAGATATCTCTGATGGTTGCTGACAAGGTATCATTAATAGCTGTGTCATTTGTTTATAATGTGACATTAATAGCTGTACCATTTGTTTATAATGTGACATTAATAGCTGTGCCATTTGTTTATAATGTGACATTAATAGCTGTGCCATTTGTTTATAATGTGACATTAATAGCCTTGCCATTTGTTTATAAGGTAACATTAATAGCTGTGCCATTTGTTTATTAGGTAACATTAATAGCTGTGTCTATTGTTTATAAGGTAACATTAATAGCTGTGCCATTTGTTTATAATACAGCATGACACTTAAGTTAATAAGTTAATTATAATGATGGCGGTGATGAAGAGAGGGTGGATTCAAGTTTTCCACGATGTGTTAATAGGTCTCTGAACTATATTACCAATTGCATTTAAAATCTTATCAAACTGGCGTGATAATCTGGTTTGACAATATTCTATGCAGTACAATGTCAGCATATTTCGCTGTCTTTGAAGCAAACAACACTGTGCCTGTTACCATGACTCTATTGCTTTCTAACATTTTCCTGAATTATGTTACAGCTAATGGGAACAATGCTTGCAGACAGAAGTGTTGATCCTGAGGCGTTAATCAACACGGAAAACCTCTGGCAAATCAACGATGAGGCACAATTGACAGAACTTTGCAAGCCCATTATAGATGCTAATCCCAAGGTGGTGAGTGGTCATTCATAATTTGTTTATTGTAAAAATATACAAAACTGAATCAGTATTTTGGGCAGTAGCTGTTTAGAGGCTGTTCGGACACACATACATGTGTAGAAACGTCCTAACAAACACTTGAAGGTCTAGAAAACATAAACAATGCACAAGGTCTAGAAAACATATAAACGATGCACAAGGTCTAGAAAACATATAAACAATGCACAAGGTCTAGAAAACATATAAACAGTGCACAGGGTCTAGAAAACATAAACAGTTCACAAGGTCTAGAAAACATATAAACAATGCACAAAGTCTAGAAAACATATAAACAATGCACAAGGTCTAGAAAACATATAAACAATGCACAGGGTCTAGAAAACATATAAACAATGCACAAGGTCTAGAAAACATATAAACAATGCACAAGGTCTAGAAAACATATAAACAGTTCACAAGGTCTAGAAAACATATAAACAATGCACAAGGTCTAGAAAACATATAAACAGTTTACAAGGTCTAGAAAACATATAAACAGTTCACAAGGTCTAGAAAACATATAAACAATGCACAAGGTCTAGAAAACATATAAACAATGCACAAGGTCTAGAAAACATATAAACAGTTTACAAGAAGCATTTAAAAAAAACTAGAAAAGATCTCAAAAAACCTACCTGTTAGTATAGAAAATACTCTTGAAGACACCATTAAAGATCTTGAAAACTCTTGTAGACGCCAGTTTGAGTCCAGAAAACTATTCTGAAGGCAGAGTTGAATGTGAAACAAACACTTCAAACAAGATTACAGCCGTGTCTAGAAATACTTACAACTATAATAGTAATTGAAAATCTAGTCTGTGAAATAACAAAGACATGTTTTACTAATTTTACTTTACTTGATATGTTAAGCAACAAATTCTGTGTCAGTAAATCCCTAATGATATTGTTAAATTACTGAAATGAATACAGTTTTACATGTTATCTCGTTGTTAAGTCTAGTTTTCAAATCTATTTATTGCAGATCCAACATGTGGGACATGTTTATCAAATTAGAAATAAATTTCGTAAAACAAAAGATAATGTGCATATCAATATCAAGTAGTTTTTAATTTTGAGAATTAAATGTTCATTTTTGGTATGGATCAGTTACATCATTTTTACAGGTGGCTAAGTTGAAGCGAGGGAAGGTTCGAGCGATGAACACACTGATGGCATCAGCGAGGAAAGCCACTGGGGACAGAGGCAACCCTAGGATCATCCACCGCATCTTCAAGAAACTGATCTCAGAGACTGAGGAACGGGAATAATGCAATGCTTGCGATTGGTGATTTCGAGGCATTACTTCGGACTGAAGTCATGGGAAAGAGCAGTATATTAACATATACGATTATGAACACAATTTCTTTTAATGAGTGTTATGCACACTAGTTAATGGATTGATTGATGTACTGAATGATATGAAATGCCTACCTCTGTGTGCAACTCGTTGACTAACAAAGTGATTGAGGTGCTTACTGTCAATTCTCGTCTGATCAAACGTGTGTGTACGAGGTATATCTTATTTCTAGGCAGATGTTATGATTCAGAGGTATATCTTAAGAGGGATGAATGCTGAGCGGAGACGTTCTTGTTGAACATCTTGGTTCGCTGCGGTCATTTTCGTTGTTTGTTCGTTGTTATGGTCCTTAGCAATATTCAAGGTTCAGAAGAGGTATCATTACACTGCTTAAAATGTGCATTGGGGGAAAACTGAATTGTTTTATAACGCCTGTCTTGCTTATGTTAAAATTACCCGGGGGTAATGTGGTAAGACATTGTAACTTTTCATGTTTTAGAACTCGATGTATAATGCTTTAAGAAGCATTAATATTTAAAAACGACCACTGTTGTCAATGTTGAAAAACTACCGTTGTTGATAAATAAACTATATATGTTGCAATATTGTTGGCTTCTTTTTATGCCCACGGCATCTTGATGCGGGAGGCATATAGTGATCGTCCTATCCGTCCATCCGTCCTTCCGTCCATGACAAGGTAAAGTAGATTTTACCGTTTCGTCTAGCACCAACACCGCTTACTATAACACATGGATATTTACTCAGTTGTTACTTATGACCTTTCCCAATCCACCCATATCAGCCAACCTCAATTTGACCTCGACCTTGACCTAATTTGCACTTAAAATAATTCAAATGGGCTGTTTCTTGGTTAACTAGATTTTACCATGTCGTCTAGCACCAACACCGGTTGCTACAACACTTGGATACTTACACAGTTGTTGCTTATGACCATCCCCAATCCACCCATATCACCCAAACTCACTTTGACCTTGACCTTGAACTAATTTGGACATCGTCATGACACGAAAAATAATGGGGTATGCTGCTTACGTAACTGTACCAAGCGATTACTAGTAGTACCGTGTCAGTTGCCAGTAATTCGATAATTGATTTTATGCAAGTGTTTTTGTTACAACCGATCGTGAAAAACGACCACGCACTGTTACAATAGGCTGTTTTTACACATTTCCCAATCTATGCCGTTGATATAAATTGCTTATAATAACATAATTGGACTTATTACCATATTGTACAGTACGAGGTAAAAGTAGCATATTTTCGGATTTTGTCATTCGGACATACGCATTTATTCGCGCTGCTTTTGAATTCGCGAGGAAATAAAATCGCGAATATTAGCGAAAATAAAACCCACGCGAATAAAACCAGTTCTACAGTGATTTGGACTAAGAAATGGGCTACTCAACACCAACCGGGGGCATGTGTGTTGATCAAACACAGAATCTTGTTGCCTTCTGTAATAACGTGGGCATATTACTACACCTACATGTCGGGGCTATGGATATTATCGGCGACTTGTTCGACACGGGTAATTTCACTGTCGGACAAGTACCGGTAAACATTTCCTGTCAAGTTGTCTGCGGACAAGTACCGGTAAACATTTCCTGTCAAGTTGTCTGCGGACAAGTACCGGTAAACATTTTCTGTCAAGTTGTCTGCGGACAAGTACCGGTAAATATTTCCTGTCAAGTTGTCTGCGGACAAGTACCGGTAAACATTTCCTGTCAAGTTGTCTGCGGACAAGTACAATATAATTGTGTGAAGATAATGTAAAAGTTGGGAGTTTATTATTATATAATTGTGTATTTTAACAACTATAATTATATATTTTAACAACAAAAAGCATTGATTTTATTCATTATTTATATGACAAATTATATAAGTAATGTCCATAATCAAAACTATATTTTTATTTTGACAAGTGACTCGTTTGCATACAAGTAAATATTTCCACTGAACTTGTCCGTGGACTAGTAAATGATTTTGGTATGTTCATACCCCTGCGCGTTATTGTACTTTTGTCATCGCTTATCCGAAACATATCGGACAAGTGTTTTTCAAGTCAAACATACCAGTTCAGCTGTTAAGTGGATGTGTTAATTCTCTATTCTGCAGTCACCCACTTAAATACGATACAAATGGATGTGGCCACAAACAAACAAACAATAAGATAGCAAGTTTTCGTCAAGTCAAACATATACCAGTTCAGCTGTCAAGTGAAAGGGTTACTTCTCTATTCGTCTATCGTATACTTTAATAAGATAACAACGGATGGAGCAACGGAACAAACAATAAGATAAACAGATCGGACAAAGAACCAAACGATAGAATAACAACGGATCGGGCAACGAAATTATAAGATAACAACAGACCGGGCAAAGAACCAATTGGGAACGGTCATAAGTAACAACTTTGTAAATATCCAAGTGGTTCTAGACAAAACGGCAAAATCTGGTTAACCAAGAAATTGCACTTTTGAATTATGATAAGTCCAAATTAGTGCAAGGTCAAAGTCAAAATGAGAATGGGTGACATGGGTGGATTGGGGATGATCATAAGCAACAACTGTGTAAGTATCCAAGTGTTGTAGCAAGCGGTGTTGGTGCTAGACGAAACGGTAAAATCTAGTTAACCAGGAAGCAGTCCATTTGCATTATTCTAAGTGCAAATTAGGTCAAGGTCAAAGTGAGGTTGGGTAATATGGGTGGATTGGGAACGGTCACAAGTAACAACTGTGTAAATACCCAAGTGTTGTAGTAAGTGGTGTTGGTGCTAGACGAAACGGTAAAATATAGTTAACTAAGAAATGGCACTTCGAATAATTATAAGTCCAAATTAGGTCAAGGTAAAAGTGAGATTCGGTGATATGGGTGGATTGGGGATGGTAATAGTAATAAGCAACAACTGTGTAAGTATCCAAATGTTGTAGTAAGCGGTGTTGGTGCTAGACGAAACGGTAAAATCTACTTAACTTGTCGCGGATGGGACGGACAGGACAATCACTATATGCCTCCCGCATCAAGATGCTGGGTTGGGGGGCATAAAAACAATTAAGAAAAATAATAAAAAAGGTACTCTGCACCTAGCACAAGAGAAATTGAACACCAAACAACATAATGTATAGATCTATCAATCTTAATAAATGGTTCACTATTACGTGAATCACCTGTAAAACATACAATTAAGCATCGATTAGTACATCGACTTTATCTGATATGCTCCCGTTGCTTAACTTAACACACAGAACTGTTACCACAGACGATTATAGACGATCGTGAATTTGTTCTTGATAATTGATCGATAAGCATATCGTTCCAGAGGACTCCATCAAGCCAATCACACGCTAATCAATTTCCATTTACGGATTGGGGGCGGCATTTACCAGCAACTACGATCTTTTAAGTGTCAGAAAAATGGGAGATTATGGACTTAATCAGTATGGCGGATAGCAATCGGCAAAGCTCATTCTCTTTCCGCTTGCTTTTAGTTCAGCCGTGTCCTGATTGGTGATGCACGACACGGTACATGTTGTTACTGACACTGTCTGGTTGTTAAACCGGCTAGTAAACGCTACTGTAGCAATCATACATTGATGTTTTTTTTCGATTTGTTACTTAGAAAAGGTACACCGAGTACATGTGCCGTCATGTTGTTAGAATAGGCATATTTCTTAATCTCAGAATACTAGTACATTGTACAGTACATTCATGCTAGTTTCTTTGTCCATTTGTAAATATTGTTTCTTAAGGTTTTACAAAGGATATATAGTTTCAATGGACCGAGATTTTAATACATCCGATTTCGTTTTTCATAGCTTGATGTTTGATTGAACGTTATGTGGCGCATGTTTCTTCTCATCGGTGTCTATTATAATATTTTGTTTAGTAACAAACCGAATCAATATACCCAGTCGAAACAGAATTAATCACTGCATTTTGTAAATTGCATTGTTGAGCATCCATGCAGTCAATAGTTAACAAGGAATTAAATGTTGAAATATCAAGGAATTCGGTCATCTGTTACAACCCAAAAAGCACACTGTTTCTCCGCGAATATGTTATCAATCAGAAATCGCAGTAGAAACCGAATTAAATCAAACTGCTTCACTCTAAATAGTATGCGTAATATAAATACAAGCAGGAACATTATATCGTGATCGCAGAGGTTAATATGATTTTGCCTATGTTTGTCTGTCTGTCAGTTAGCCAATTCACGTATATCAGTTATGAACGGATTTGTATGAAATCTTTTTTGCCTGCGTTCATTCATGCCTAGATATAGCTGCTTCTTCTAAGTGCATAGTGTTTCATGCTTCACTTTTTATCAGTCAATAATTAGTTTGACTGATACACCTTAAATCTTAATTTTTGTTTAAACTTGTTAACATTGAGGCCGATTTGAAACTTTATTTACTCACATACATTAATTATTTGGATCATCTTGCTCAATTAATTCATATAACAGTTTTCAAAAGATTTGTTATACCATATTGTAAGTTTTGGTAGGTTTTCGTAATACATAAAATATAACTGTCTGAAAATAATCACTCTAAATTGATCACAGTTATGTCTGCCTTATCAAATTATATTTTAGCGAAAACTCATTCCCACGAAAATTGAATATAACATAAGAATTGTGCATTTACAGTATGGTTGCCGCTGAAATGACACCCAAGTGAAGTGGTCTTTAATAATGACATTTCAACGATGAATTACCTTTTGCTAATTGATCTTAGAAAGAGTCGACCCTTGAGACTGGCTATCCAATCTATCTGCATTGTTGTCAAGACTGTCAAGATGTGTTAATAAGTGGTGCTCAGCGCGTGTGGCAACCGGTGCAAACATATCCTAACCAGCCGAGGAATTACGCCTAAAGGGTGTCATACAGTTGGAAGGGCCATTGTTATCATTGTATTGTATCCTAATTTAACTACATAACAAACATAACATTGTTTAAAATAAACTATGCTTTTGATTACGTCATAATTGCAACATAAATTAATATTTCAATAATATTCCAATACATTATGTGTAATCTAAGATGTTCTTGATGCAGTTCAAATAAATCACCACAATAACCACATTTAACATCCGTATTGTATGCTAACAAGATTATTTATTTAAACTGATACTAAATCATTTTAGAGTCATATATTTTAAAGCGGTGCTTATAACAGAATGTTGGGTGAATATTAATTTTGAAATTCAAATTTTATTTACTCAAAGATTTGACTAATATCAACGCGTCTTAAACAATAAATTTAATTAATTCGGGTGCTTTATATTCCTGTCTGATGTTGAAGACCACAATAACCATGTCTCAGGCATTTTTACCCGCAAGACAGCACGTGGCAACACGTGCAGGGCTGTTAGTTATAGTGATATTCTCCCGATAGTCACGCATACATGAACTTTAAAGGTTCATAAACGCCGAGTTAGAATAATGTCGTTATTAGTTTGACCGGAATGCTAATTGATGTTAATTGTAAACATTCAAATTTAACGGTACATTATCTTTTCGCATTTGAAGTTTTTGTTCAGTTTGAACCAACATATAACTATTCTATATGTGTTCGTTTGTTATACACATTACATATGGTTTTATTCATATTTGGTCAATAATCATGTACAAAAGACTACAGACAGATTAAAGGTCAGGTGTATCACCGACATCCTCTCACATGGTATTACTAATATAGTATGTTTTCATGATTGCAAAAGATGTTTGTTCATGACTGTGAAATTAACATCACATTCAGTCAGCTATTTTAGAAACTGGAAATACGTACTAAGTACCAATATTTCCCATCAACTATTGTCCCGCTATTTGCCAGCCTGGCGTCAGTCATTCCCCTAATACTAAGGAGATAATGAAAGGAATTATCTTCTGCTCCCGTAAACATGTCAGTGTAATGGAGCCATTAAAATGGCCATTGTGCAACGTTTCCCTTAAGCCTCAGTCACACTTCCCGATTATGGCTCCCGATAGCGTCCCGATTGCGCTACGATACAAAAAAACAACAAAGTCGGGAATGTCGGTACGCTGTCCTAAGAATCGGGAATTATCGGTACATGTTTGGCGTGATCGGCCAAGTACTCCCGACAGTTAAAGTTTTCCCTTAACATTCGGGAGACTCAGCCGAATTTGTAGTGTGGACTTTGTCGGGCTAGATTCGGCTATATCGGTTCAAATTCGGGACGGTGTCGGGACGTTATCGGGACAATGTCCTGTGGAACGGGATTTATAATGCATGATAAATTATATAGAACTATCACGTCTGGAGTATTGCGTCAGTCATAAATTCCCGATTATGGCTCCCGACAGCATCCCAATAGCGCAACGATACGAATAATCAACCAGTAGAAATGTCGGAACGCTGTCGGGACGCTGTTGGGAAACTGTCGCATCGCATTTTGGAGAATCTGGACGCTGTCGGGACTCTGTCGAAACGCTGTCTGGACGCCGTCAGGACATATTCGATCTTATGTTCAAAAATTAAATTTCGAGCCCTGAATCTCAGAATATTGTCGCGACTTTTGGCATATTTGAGTTGGGACGCTGTTGGCTCAAGAACGGCAGGTACAATCGGGAATGTGTGACTGAGGCATTAGCCGTCATGATGGTGTTACTGCGCATTGTATACATATACGCCGAGACGAGAAAGAGTATGCAATAGCTGTAATCAGAGAATGATTGAAAGTGAGTATCATTTCTTATTAATATGTCCAAAATAATCGGAACGTATTAGCAATTATATAAAAAGAGCAGTCGGAGGACACCGCGCTCGACCTTTCTTGTACTTTTCAGAGTTTCCGGCATTTTTCTGAAACAAACTTTATAGTAGGGGCCAATTAAACAAAATTAATTTCTTTCTTGAGTTACTGAGTGGAAGCATTTCTCTAAATTTCTAAACAGTGACCTTGACCTTGACCCAATTAACGCCATATGCAATCTCATGTAATGTCTCTTTATACAGTATCTGTAAATAGAATTTTATTAAAATATTTCAATTTGTTCTCGAGTTATAAAGCAGAAGATTGTTTACTATTTTTAGTAACCGTGACTTTGACCTTGACCCCACCCAATCCACCACAAATGCAATCCCGAGTAATGAAGATTGATTCTCAAGTCAGAGCGTGGAAATCAAAAGTCCTCCCACCCACTTAAAATGGTAAAAATGCCCATAATTTTGACAAATTTCAAACTAGAATTATCAAAATTTACTTATGAGCTCATTTTAATATAGGGAATAAGTGTTCTAAGTTTTAATGAAATCCCGCAAGCCATTCCTGAGAAACCAGCTTGCCTAAAAAAATTAACATGCTCATATGCTTACATGTAAAATTTCAAAGTGCAAATAAGCCCATAAGTTTAACCAATTTCAAACTAGAGTTATCAAAATTAGCCTGAAAGTTCATTTTAATATAGGGAATAAGTGTTCTAAGTTTGAATGAAATCCCTAAAGCCATTCCTGAGAAACCAGCTTACCGAAAAACTTTAACCTGTCCATATAGCTTATATGTGAAACAATTTAGTGTAAAAAGGCCCATAATTTTAATAAATTTAAAACTAGAGTTACCAAACTTGGTCTAAAGGTTCATTTTAATGTGGGAATTATATGTTTTAAGTTTGAATGAAATCCCTCCTCAAGACATTCGTGAGAAAATAGCTTACCGAAAAACGTTAACCTAGCTCGGACGGTGACGCCCACACCGACGCCAACGCCGACGCCGGGGCGAGTAGAATAGCTTGCCTTTTCTTAAAAAGTCGAGCTACAAAGGTATCATAACACATGGCTCACAATTTTTTTTACTAGTTTGTTATCTAATAGTTCAGAAACGACAATTATTAACTTATACTAGTTCATATATCATGCTAATACATTTAGAAATCAATAACTGATGATATAAAAAATTTGTTTTAATAAAGCTATTGTTTTACTTGGTATTATTCATGCCTTAACATTGTCTTATGTTGTCATTGCTATAAACATGTTATTATGTTTTACGCAATAAATATATTGAATTGAACATAACAAGATATGACGGAAATTTGACGGAGGATTTACCAAATCGATCATGTTTAGGCCCAAACTTGATGTAGTTTCCACCTATATGTATGTCATGAGCGTGTCAGTCTTTGAACTAATTTATAACAATATCAGTAATACAGAATTTATTTTCCATTCACGGTATTGGTTAACCTAGTTGATTCGCAGAATTTTAACTTTTCAGTAAGTAAACCAACTTTTTCATTACAAATGTAAATATTTGCGTGTCGTTTCTAATGTCGAACATGCACAAGTTGAAACATGGCTGCTCCAATGGTAATGCCAAATATATCCCTGTCGTGTAGAAACATGACGACGGAAAATGAAAAATAAACTTTCATTTAACTCAAGATCCACATTGATATTCTAACAATACGAATATCATGTATTGATACACGTCGTGCTGATATTTTTGTACAAACACAGTTGTGCATTACAACATGCTATCGACAACAAAATGGATGTATTATTTATTTTATTATTTAATTGTTCACAATTCATCATATTCTTGGTGTACATTACCATAACGTTACTCAATTATATCCCGAAATTATACACAACACAAATAAAACCTATTTCTAGAAAGACGCAAATGACATCAAATTCCTTATTAAAGTTGCACAATCTCCGTAAAGTTATTCAATTAATAAGTAGTGGCATAGCCCCTCGTCCGAATTGGTCGAGCCCGTCGGCAAAGACTTCTCCACTGCCCGCCCCGCCGTACACCGGCAGCCCCGGGGAATCCCCCGACCCCTCCAAAATAGTCATCCCAGGGCGGGATGTCCATGGGCCCCTGCAGCGGAACGAACACCGGGTACTGTCCGCTGACCAGCAGCCCTGATCCAATCAGCAGGATTACGATAGCAAGGACAGCCTGGCCTGACATTCTGAAAACTGATTGATGTAACATCAAACTATATTTTAAATATAAAACAGCCGTGTAAAAAAAGATTTTATAAAATGGGCAATACACGTTAACGTCCTTAACTTACACTATAAATGGGCAGTGCACGTTTAATCCCTGAGTTCGTTCTGTTTGTGATTTGTCTTGCATTGAGTCCTTTTAAAACATATCTAACTGCTACACACTTTTAATGGACAAGTTAATAACACAAACTATATAAAATTACACGTTTTGAAATGGACAATTTAAAACCGAAAAATATATAAAATTACACGTTTATGAATGGGCAATTTAAACCCACAAAATATATAAATTTACACGTTTATAAATGAACCATTTAAACCCACAAACTATATAAATTTACAAATTTGTACATGGACATTTTAAACCCACCAACTATATAAATGTACACATTTTTAAATGGAAAATTAAAAACCACAAAACATATAAATTTTTACAAACCTGCTTACTCCTTAAATTTCCCAGACTACCACGAACGTATTGTCAAGCTATCATTATCCACTGAACAAGATCGTGCCCGTTTATTGCGTTTCTCTTTGCATTTCTACGTGCGTCGACATGTTTGAACCATGTCTAACAAGGTTTTACGTTTGTTAATGACTTTGGTCTGCCTAACATGCCATTGTACATTGCAATGCAATATATCATCGGTTGTGTTTATAAAACATGATCTGAAAGTCCCTTACATGCAATATTACGTCTAGACATCTCGAACACATGAATGTTATAAAAGAGCGACTCATAATTTGCTGCGCCATCTATAAATTATAAGGCCGACCAAGGACAAATGGACTATGAGTTACATTTAAAGCACGCAACCTAAGTGCCAATATCGTTTTTTCATATTATGTAAAACTAAAACCGAATGTATGCTTTAAGTTAATGATTGTAAAGTATAGGTGTTAGAATGTCAATCACCAAGTAAGGCATGAATTCAAATAGTCAGTTCCATCGCATATATAATGCCGCAAATACGATAACTCGCAACTTTCACGTGCAATGTGATTACGTTACTTAAGATCGATTAAACCAAACAGAGCATTGCGTTCATGGTCTTGAAAGTGAATGTAGACAATTTATATTTCGCTTCTGATACAAGTTTAACATCGCATTTTCGCAATTCAGGCATTAAGGTTATGCACTGGGTGTGGTCTGTGGTACTAATTGTTGATTGAGCAATAGTAGCCATAGAATATACACGTGCGTAACAGTTGCGAAAGAGATGGTATGTCGTGAAATATTGAATGGGACAAAGATGGAGGAGTAGCACAAATGATTGCAAACATATGCATGCATGCTGAAATCTTAGGTAAAAACTCAGGTCAATTATTGAACATATTATCTGTTTAATTAGATCACTTGAATTGATGCGTATGCATGTCAACGCAGAACCAGCGAACCGTACATTATTGTTGTTTTGTTTTCGGTTACAGACCTTGACAAAAAGGTATATGTCTAAAATTGCAAATAAATCGTTGCCTGTTTTACATAAAAATATATAAAAGATTTGGAAATATAACATGTTTGCTATTAACAGAGAACTTTGTCTTGCTTTATAAAGTTTTTAAAAGCGCCATTGTTTGCCATTTGGACCAAATTTTCTGGAATGTGTTAATTTTCCTATGAAGCTCAATTACAAATTCAAGTTGCTTTTTATGTCATTGTTGCAAATAAACAATTCAATGAAGTCTCAATGGAGCAGCTCTGTTGACAGAACCGTTCCTACGTTTTCAAGCATTGATATTTCATGTTTGTTCTACGCGGTGTCTATTAAAGCATTACAAGAGTTCCAGACCAAATAAATGAAATAAATCGAAATGTAATTGCTAGTTAAAAGTTTTAAAAGTTTAATAAATGTTTTGTAAGTGTGTATACTTATACACTTAATATCCCAGTATTTGAGCTTTCAGGCGCTGAGAAGTTATATAGCGTTTGCAACAATTTACATTGATTTGATAGTGAGCGTACACTATTATCTGTCAACACCGTATATTGATATAAATGTCATTTAAGTACAGAATACATCTATATATTTAGTACAATTGCATATTCTTTAAAAATGTATTAAAATAGTTTATGCATTCTAGAATAACACAGCACAGTTAATAATCCAGGAAAATTAACTGGGTATTTCTTGACTATTCAAAATATCGATACTACTTGATACGACCTTATTTAGTATTCTGATACACGATTTTTATAAATAAAAAAGTAAATTCTTAATTAAGCGTGTTGATGTTTTTAGTTTGTACAAGACAGTGACTTGTTTTAACGATGGCATATGAACGTTTTGCAATAAAATATCACTAGAAATAATCTTAAATAAAAAAGTATCAAGCAATAAGTGACATTATTTTCCAGCCAGACGATAATGGAAGTTTAATCGAATGTGACCTTATCTATGTGGTAGAGGAGTTGCAATTTAAACGCTGGTTTTATGCATTTTCCCTTCTTGGGAATTCGTCTTCGATCTACCAAGCTTTAATCTTTTATATGGTTTGTGTTGTGTTGTGCCTATTGTACTGTGTTGTATAGGCAATTGGTCACTTGCCTCAAATAAAGGACCTTCTGAGGTTTTCTCTCCTGGTCTCTGGAGTTTTATTTATCTTATATTCAACGCGAGTTATCAAATCGGTTCACTCATACCCAAGAATAGTGGAAAGATCAAACCTGAAGCGATTGCAAAAACGTTGTCCAAAGCCACCATTGAGGTGGCCAACGCTGGCCTTGCAAGCAAATCAAGAATATAAGATGTAAGCATGACTTCTGAACATGGAAATATAATGCATATTTTAAAACAAAAGAAATGCAAAGTTAGACAAACTTGCCTCCTCCTTTATTTGCAAGTCGATCACAAATGTACCGCTTTATAACCGTTGCTAAAGTTCGTGTCCGTTACAACAATGAACATTGTATTTCTAGACGCATAGTTTTGCTTGAAGCATGCATTGCAAGATTTTCGATTCGTTAATAACATTGTTCTTCCAAAGATGCAAAACAAATGCAAAGTGTTGGTGGCTTTAATTATTATACATTATCGGGGTTTGGGGACATAACATCTCGAACGCACGGTTGACACACAAGAGCTGTGCTTTGCAGAAACTGATGAAACGAAGATATTTGATAATTTCCATGTGTGAAGTTCGGATTTCAATTGAACGTCAGTTAGTAAATGCCTGGTGATCACTCCAAAACTAACACGCGTACGTTTTTGGTAACGTCAACAAAAATGAAAAAAATGCTAGTTAATTACAGTGCGGACAATCAATTGAATCGACATACACGTGTGGCCGATTCAAAACAATAACAATACATTTAGTATTTAGAGCAATAAGGAAAGTTTATCATTTCTGCTGTAATAAATTTAAGAAATAATTTCCGATTTATTGTTGTTTATCGGCCAATAAACAAAGATTTGGAGTTCTGAATCGTAGGAATTACACCACGAGAGCGTTAGCCCGATGGTTTAATAGTAACGCATCAGAATGACAAAGAGTTGTTTATTGGCCGATAAACAACGATAATGCGAAAATTATTTCGATTCTAACATGATTTTACAAATATTTTTGCAATTGTAACGAGAACTATATTTTATTATGCTCCGCTCAGAATCGGGACTACGTTTTGCGTTGTGTATTGGGTAGTTTAACAACGATAAATGTTTCTTTGTCTATAGAAAAATTAGCGAGTATCATTTTAGAATTAACAGTTTAGCATAAAAGGACAAGCCGAGTGTATGATATCGATTAACAAAATTTAAAATAATTAAGTTTATCAACATCATAGGCACCGGAGATAATTCGAAACTAAGTGTCCACTAACAGAGGCACATCAAAACGAATGTGATCATTTATATGTCCAATAACGAGGCAAAAGTCAACAAACGAATGACCCCTTCTCCATCAAATGAATCCTGAGCACCTGCCCTGTGAAAGATCTCGTATCATTTTTAACAGCAAAACACCACCTGATTGAAAGGTATGAATGAAACAATATGTACTTTACAGTCGGATAAATTCATTATTCTGATTACTGTGATATGATCAGCAATTAGCGAAGTGGTGTAATATCGCTTGAAAAAAACTAACAATGAAAGGGTATTGGTCTTTGAATCTAGACGAGTGTGTTCTAACTTAACGGACCAATACCGATAACATCGGCCATATCTTCTACGATTGTATTTTAGAAATTGAATGTTATTACGTGTGGCAAATAGATGTCATTAAATTCATGTACACATCGACCTGGATCATGTTTATTCAACAATGAAATTGCATTTTTATCATAAGCGATTAGGTATAATTGTGGCAACTCATTTTAGCAGACTACACTAGAGAACATTGCAGCATGGAGTGAGAATATCTCAGTCGGAATTAATCATTAGTAAATTTGTCTTGTCTGATTTATTATTATTTCAATTGCATGTAGTTTCCTCTCATGACTCCATTTTAACATGTTTTATTTCCACTTCAATTGCATAGTTTGCGTAAACAGTACAATGTTTTGTAAGTTGTCCATGTTTTGATTCAAAACCACCCAATGTTTAGCGTTAACTGAAGGCGGAAAAATGATTATCATGGATAGGCCTGCTTTAAATAAATATTTACATGTAATGTAAATTGTTCAATGAGTTTCGGGACATACACATGTAAAAATTATGAAAATGGCAAACTTAAAGAGCAGACAATGTATATGCATTTTTTAAACTTAGGTAAAACAAACTAACATACAACTGTGTTATTAGGAAAGTTATGCCGCTTGTACAATTAAATAACATGGTTCCTTCAGAAGATCCACGTTTAGGCGCACACATTTATACACTATATTTCCTGCCTTAAAAAGCTTTTAAAAGTGCTGGTGTTTGCTATTTAGACCAAATTATCTGACAGGTGTTAATTTTTCACTGAAGTTCAATTAATTTACGATATTACACTGTTCCTATGTACAATCCTAACATTTAAAAGCGACCAAAAGCAGTTTGTTGGCTTTCTGAATATTTCCGTCCCATGTAATTCAAACTCCCGTTACCGCACCTGGTATACATTTTTTTCCACCATTTATCTACCAAAATCGTCCACCCAGACTTTACTCGTATACATTACAATCTTGGTGCCCAGTAGTGTAGACATTTAATTGTGAGCGATAAACATGCCCTTCAGTGAATTTGAAACTGCATCCATTAACGATTGAATGCATTATAATACAGAACGATGGCCTTAAATTAAGCATTAAAAACACGAAGACATCATATTAGTTAAATTTCAAAAATTATCTCTTACCCGTTAGGACTACTATATTAAGCATTAAATCCAAAGTTATTAAAGGACTGCTAATACAATAATTACAACATGACGTTATAAAATACGTTTAATTCTACCACGGCACGCGGCTAGTGGTGCATAGATAAAGAAGGAAAATAACTGTGGGTTATTCTGCAACAAATAATGGGCGGAGCCTAATGTTTTGAAAATAGTTCCGGAAATTCGAAGAAATTGTTCCGTAAAATGCACGTGCTTAAACGCGCGATAGAAAATTGTGACAAACAAATCATTTTCTGCATCACAATAAAACCACACTTGTACTACATATTTTATACCTAAGTTCACAAAAACGTTTACGTTTTGTTAATATGCTTTTAATTTGCGCTTTTTATCATCATATTTTCAATGTATTATATCTATAAGTATGACGTCATTCGCTCAATGTTTATGAATAAGCTGACGTCATTTTGAATTGTTATGATTTATTGACGTCACTGAAACGCACGTGTGAATTCTCTTCTTGGAAAATGGGCGGAGTATAGATAAATATAGTTCTCATTCATAACCTTTAAAAATACGAATTTTATATAAGATCGTGTTAGAATCGAAATAATTAACGGGTAACAGTTGGTTATTGCGGTAATAACCAACGGTTTGTCGTTCCGATGCTTGTTATTAAACCATTCGGGCTACCGCCCTCGTGGTTTAATTCCTACGCATCGGAACTCCAAACAGTTGGTTATTACCGCAATAACCAACAGTTACCCGTCAATTATTTCTTAAACATTCTACGGACTGTCGAAATAACTCACTTTTTGTTGACGTTAAAATTTCCATATGTATTGCTTTGAAGATTAAATCAAAAGCCGCTAGTGAGATACTGGTTTGGAGATAAAATCATGTCATAGTCACGTTTTGAAATAATGATTGAAAGCACGACACTAACGTTTGTGTGGAAATAATCATAATTATTACTTGACAGGGGCGTAGCTTGGCTTCAAAACATGTATAGGCACAATATGCGGCATCTACAAAATGGCGTTGGAAGCGATAATTCGGGCCAGGAGTGTTTATACCGGTATGTGGCTACAAACAACTAACTTCAGATAAACCCCGATTCTACAAAATAATTGTAAAATAAGCGTGTGTTTCATGAACTTCATTGTATATTGACGTAATCGACTGATGAAACAATGAAGTACCAACACAGCCAAGAAAGATCCCCGCATCCCCCCTCTTGTTTTAGTGTATTTTTGGCATATTTAAATTTTTCATCT
This sequence comes from Congeria kusceri, assembly GCA_027627225.1. Taxonomy (NCBI): domain Eukaryota; kingdom Metazoa; phylum Mollusca; class Bivalvia; order Myida; family Dreissenidae; genus Congeria; species Congeria kusceri. The sequence continues at coordinate 7,851,465 of CM051035.1, forward strand.
CTGGAAAAAAATATATAGGCACGTGCCGATAGTGCCTAAAGGAAGCTACGCTCCTGCCTTATCGCCTTTATAAATGCTATATCGTCATTTTTCACTATTTCATTAAGATACAACTGTTGCCGATAACCATGAACTGTTACCGGGTGACAGTTTTGACTGTTTGCCGCACGCGCCGGTGTTTCCCAAAAAACTATTTATAGACGAAACTTAAAAAACTCGGAACTTTTCCGTCACTTGTCGGGACGGGCGGAAAATACCGAAGTTACCGATACAGTGTACAGTTACGACCATCTACGGAAATTGACGAACATGTTCCTACCTCAGTCTCTTTATTCCTATTCGGTCTTCATAGATATTCTTGTTACCGCTTATTTCTGTTTCGCCATATATTTACAGGTTCGTGTAATGAATAGAGAATACAAGGTTAGTGTTGAATAAAGATAACTTTATTTTGCGAGACTTAGAAAACCTGAACCATGAGCCTTGGCGAATAACACGAAAAAAAAAATGACGTCACGAAAATCAACAAAATGACATCATTATATTTTGCGTGTTTGCCTATTTCACAGGGTTGAATAATTGAGCTCTAAGTTTATCCCGAAAATTATTATTTCATCAATGCCGGCGTGAGGATGGGATAAAATAAATTAAATCCTGCTATTTAGTTTTTTTAAAAGGTACTAAGCTTCAGATGGTCCAAGTATACACTATTTTGTTAAAAATACATCATTACATGATTGACATTTTAAATTAGATCTAGATCTAGTAATCCACACCAAAAAATTATATAAAAAAACATCAGGTAGATCTAATAAAACAGTTATCACATGGGTGTTTCGGGAACAGTCAAAACTGTTGGCCTTCGGTGTCGGGATAACAGTTTGAACTGTTTCCCTACAGGCCTCTGCAAACAGTTCAAACAGTTATCCCTCCACCGTGGGCCAACAGTTTTGACTGTTCCCGAAACACCCATGTGATAACTGTATACTGATAACGGCAGTTTAAATTCCAGTCGGATATCGGTGGCCATCATAACAGCGTATCAGCTATTTTTACCCACAAGGTCTCGTGTCTGTTGTCAGCGCGTTGAAATATATGGACTGCATTTACCATTTTGTCGCGCATTTTAACTATGCATTATTACAAAATTTAGCTTAACCATAATGTACGTTTTTGGAAGCTGGGATTTTAAATCATATTTCTTGTTAGCTCTCAATTAAAAGTAAGATATATTTAAATTATCGTCATTGCAACATAACTTATGTCGTTTCGGCTGAATAAAACAAAGCTGAAACTGTGTCATGTAGGCTATATTTATATAAACGGTAGCATTCTTGTGTCCTATTATAAGATTTTATATATCCATTAAATGGTTTTATCGATCGGATATCAAAGTATATTTCAATCAAGTTGCTTTATAAGCATCACATGAAATCATCGTAAATAAAAACATATTTTGCATTGAGTAACAATATTTTCCAAGCGTCAGTCTAATAAAATAATGGAAAATTAATTAAATGTTAACGCAGATGTGCGTTAGCGGAATTGCAATTAAACCACTGTTTTATTTCTTTTTCCATGGAATTCCATCATCAAATCGTTTTGTCATGTCGGTCCGCTAATACTCAGGTATAATACAAAGAATAAAACTGAAATTACTACACTAACGTCGTCCAAAGCCGCCATGTTGGTGGCATAACTAGCCTGGCAAACAAATCAAGAATATATAGGACGTCAGCATTATTTCTGAATTTGGAAAATAGAATGCGCATTGTAAAAGAAAAGAAAAGGCGAAGTAAGGCAAGCTTGCCTCCGCTGTAATTTGCAAGATGATAACCTGTGTTAACCGCTGATTTAATAGCTGTTGCACAAGTTCGTGTCCGTTACAGCATTGTTCAAATTATTTCTAGACGCACCTTCTTGTTTGAAACATGCATAACGAGGTGTTCTGTTCGCTAACGACTTTGTTTTTCCATTTATATATGTGGTTGGCATTATAAAACAAGGTCAGGGTGTTGTGTTATGACATAACACCTCGAATACAAGGTTGACATAAACTGGCATTGCTGTGCTTTGCACAAATGATTAGAAATACAAGATTATTGTCAAGATAATAAGACGGTGCTTAATGCCAACCCCAAATATAACACGCGTACAGTTTGGTAACGAAGAAAAATCGAACACGCTACGTATTCAATGACCAGAAAATCAATTCAATCAATATAAAAAATGAAGCCTATTCAATAGAATTTCAAAGCCACTTAGTATTCAGAGCAATAATGGACTTTTATCATGCTCGCAGTTCTAAATCAAAAGCTTGTGCACAACATGGTATGACGAGTGTCTGACATCGATTAGCGAAATTTGAAATAATTAAGTTCATCAACATCTCTGACGCCAGTGATAATTCGAAACTAGGTGTCCACGGACCGAGACAGATCAAACGAACGTGATCATTCTATGTCCAATAACGAGACAAAAGTCAACAAACAAATGACCCCTTTTCCATCCTGAGCACCTGCCCTGTGAAAGAACTCGTATCATTTTTAACACCAGAAACACCACCTGATTAAAAGGTATGAATAAAACAATATACTCTTTACAGTCTTAAAATTACATTATTCTGATTACTGTGATATGATCAGCAATTAGCGAAGTGGTGTAATATTGCTTGACAAAACTAACAAGTAATGGCTATTGTTGTTTGAATGTTAGACGATTCTGTTCTAACATAACCGACCGACACCGATAACACAGTCCATATCTTATACGGTTGTATTTGAGACATTGAAATGTTATTAATTGTGACAAATAGATGTCATTGAAGACATGAATAATTCATGCAAAGATCGACTTGGATCATGTTTATTCAACAATGAAATTGCATTTTACCATAAGCAAACATGCACAATTGTTACATCGAATTACGCGGACATAACATCAAATATAGCAGCATGGAATTAGAATATCATTGCGGTTGTTAATTTTTAAATTATCTTGTTATTTGTTTAATACTTTATTTAGTTGCAGTGCATTTTATGTGTAGTGTCCCGTTTTGTGAGGTATAAGTGACTCATTTATCAAACTGATCGTATAGTTACGGGGTAGCTTGCATGGTTGCACCATCCTTCGTTAACTTATTTTCGTATATGATATTAAAACACTAGCTTCACACTACAATTACCAAGTAAACTGGAATCGCTTTAATTTATTTAAAAAAAGGCTTTTCTATGATACCTGATGACCAAAATTACCATATCAACGATACAACGTTTTTGAAGAAGTGAAGGTTGAACGGCGGTGTTTTAGAATGCCTACAGAAGGACCAAACACTTATACAGTTCGAAGTAAGGTTAACGTTTAATTTAAATATGTATTCTTCTCTCTAATATACGTGTTTTTAAGATAGATTTTCTCGATATGGCATTTGATAATTAAATATGAACGCGTGTTAAATGCAACTGATCGTCTATTTGTCCATGGCCGGCCTTATAATGTATGGACGGCGCAGCAAATGAAAAGACGCTCTTTTATAACATTCATGTGTTCGAGATGTTAGGTCATTAAAGAACATTTAATGGGCGATAAGATCATGTTTGATGAATACAGCTGAAGATACAATGTCATGTCGGGCCGACTAAAGTCACTAACAAACGTAATACCTTGTTAGACACGGTTCAAATATATCGATGCACGTAGAAATGCGACGAGAAACTCAGTAATGATCTTGTTCAATGTATAGTTATAGCTTCGAAGTAGTCAGGGAAATTTAAAAGGACTAATTGCAAGACAAATCACACACAGTGATTACTCGTGTACGTACTGCTAATGTATGTTTAAAGACGTTAAATTGCATTCCCCGTTGTATATAGTCCTTTTTAACACGGTTTTCGTTTTATATAATGTAAAATACAGTTTGACGTTTTATTGGACAGTTTTCAGAATGTCTGGTCAGGCTCTCCTTGCTATAATGATCCTGCTAATGGGACCAAGATTCTTGGTCAGCGGCCAATGGGACCAGGACTCTTGGTCGGTGGCCAATGGGACCAGGACTCTTGGTCAGCGGCCAATGAGACCAGGACTCTTGGTCAGCGGCCAATGGGACCAGAACTCTTGGTCAGCGGCCAATGGGACCAGGACTCTTGGTCAGCGGCCAATGGGACCAGGACTCTTGTCAGCGGCCAATGGGACCAGGACTTTTGGTCAGCGGCCAATGGGACCAGGACTCTTGGTCAGCGGCCAACGAGACCAGGACTCTTGGTCAGCGGCCAACGGGACCAGGACTATTGGTCAGCGGCCAATAGGACCAGGACTCTTGGTCAGTGGCCAATGGGACCAGGACTCTTGGTCAGCGGCCAACGAGACCAGGACTCTTGGTCAGCGGCCAATGGGACCAGGACTCTTGGTCAGTGGCCAATAGGACCAGGACTCTTGGTCAGCGGCCAATGGGACCAGGACTCTTGGTCAGCGGCCAATGGGACCAGGACTCTTGGTCAGCGGCCAATGGGACCAGGACTCTTGGTCAGCGACCAATGGGACCCGGACTCTTGGTCAGTGGCCAATGGGACCAGGACTCTTGGTCATCGGCCAATGGGACCAGGACTCTTGGTCAGCGGCCAATGGGACCAGGACTCTTGGTCAGTGGCCAATGGGACCAGGACTCTTGGTCACGGCCAATAGGACCAGGACTCTTGGTCAGTGGCCATTAGGACGTTTTATTGATCAGTTTTCAGAATGTCTGGTCAGGCTCTCCTTGCTATAATGATCCTGCTAATGGGACCAAGACTCTTGGTCAGCGGCCAATGGAACCAGGACTCTTGGTCACGGCCAATAGGACCAGGACTCTTGGTCAGCGGCCAATGGGGCCAGGACTCTTGGTCAGCGGCCAATGGGACCAGGACTCTTGGTCAGCGGCCAATGGGACCAGGACTCTTGATCAGCGGCCAATGCCCATCGTTTATTCCGCTACATGGCCCCTTGAACGTCTTCCCTCTTGACACTCCACCCTGGGGCGACTATTTCGGAGTGGTCGGGGGATCCCCAGAGCTGCCTGTGTACGGCGGAGCTGGCAGGGGTAAAGTCATTGCCAATATGCTAGACCAATTCGGACGAGGGACTATGCCACTCCTGATGAAATGAACTACTTTTCTGGAATTGTGAAACTTTAATATGAATTGTGTTCTCGTATGCGTCTCCCTTTAATCTTTGTATTCTCATGTGTAGAATATCGGGATGTACAATTGTTAAGTTATGGAATTGGTCCACACGAATAATTATAATAAATGTATTAGTGCATGTTGTGAAAATATCAGCCCGACATGTATGAAAACGTATTTTTATTAGATTACTATGTGGATCTTGAGGTAAATAAAACTTTATTTTTCATTTTCCATAGTCAATTTTCTACACGACAGAAATATATTTGGCATGACCTTCGGAGCAGGCATATGACGACCTCTGCACGTTTAACATTTAGAACGAAACCTAAACCTTTGCATTTTAAATAAAAAAAACGGGTTACATGTTGAAAAGTGAAAACTGTGCAAACCACCAATGTCAATCATAACCTTGAATTATTGCAACATTTCACCTTCTGCGTGTTGCTATTTTTCTAATATAGTTCCGAGACTGACAAACACAGTGGTGGACATTATATCAAATTGGCATCAAAATTACGATCATACCTTCTTCGTAAATCCACGTGAAATTTCCGCCATAACTGTATATGCATTTAACTTCACCATGAAACCAATTGAAAACGTTTAACTGCGGCAATTTCAATCGCTCAATCACATCTTCACTGATATTTGTTTAATAGCATTAGATAAAACATTCATATCACCATTATGAAGATGGTTGACGCCTGGCTGGAAAATCGGTAGTTGATACACAAGTGGTACTTTATACGAGAGAAATCTTTAATATTGGTGGCTAAATGTGACGACAATTTCTCAGTTATGTATGCTGGCACAATTTTGCATAAGATACCTTGATACTTTTTGTGAAAACTAGACTAATTGTCAAGAATGTTGTCAAGTTTTCATGAAAAAAAGAAGATTCTGTGTTTGATAGCCCATTTCTTAGTCCAAATTAGGTCAAGGTCAAGGTCAAAGTGAGGTTGGGTGATATGGTTGGATTGGGAACGGGCAGAAAAAACAACTGTGTAAATATTAGGAATGCAATGGGAAGCAAATTTGTGTCGGGTCGGGTATCTTTCTTCGGGTCGGGTATTTGTGGGTCGGGTCGGGTATTTATATAACTAAAAGTACACATCAACTTTGTACCTCTAGAGGGCTGCTCCGATGAGTAAACATTTTTTTGTACTTTGAAGACGATTAATGAAATTATTCTCGTTTGTGTCATGTTCACATACAGTGTTGGTGTCAGACTTGGTCCTGCCTAGTGATTTTTAATCATTTTAATATATCTGCCCTACTTATTGCATTTATATTGCTTGACAAAGCGCATTGGGTATCATCCATCACTGATATCCTTGTTATTAATTGTCATTGTAATACTTCTAACATCTAAACAAGATCAGAATGTAGCTAAGTTGCAGCAGGATTAGAGCTACAAATATGTTGTGATCGGACATTAGTTCTGTAATACTGTTAGAAAGGAACTAGGAAGTTTGAACTGTACCTGTTTCCTTAATAGTTATTTTTCACTGGACTTTTGTCAGCAACAGTTTTGTTTGTTAACGAGAATTCTGGGTCGACTAGGGCCTTTCCTCCATCTCTAGAGTATATACATTTATTTTACCCCCAAATCTCATTTTTTCCTAATAATGACTTCAGTTGAATGATAAGGAAACCAACAAAATTATCTAGTTAAAACTGAAGGAAAAGGAGACATGTATACATATTATTTGTGTCCAGAATAGTTAAGTTCTAAGAAATAAATCTTGATCAAATCTTTGTTTAAAAAAAAGTATTCTCGTTTCGATAAATACATATTTGTTCGGTAAGTTATTTGCATAGGTTTTCTGCAGAGTGTTTACGGTTATAATTCAGCAGGAAATAATGCACGTGCTTCTTGTGTATGCATTTATATGCGTTAAACAGATACTGATTTGTTATTCGAGGCGTGAATATGACGGGGAAAATATAGGGCGCAGGAAAAGGAAAGAATGAATACTGAATAACCACTCTCCTAACCGTCAACAGTGTCGCCCATTTAAAACGGACGCGGTAATAATTAAATATGACTATTGACCACAGAAATGCTCAACTAATGCATTCTGTTTAGAATGGGTTTATTGATTGGTCTGTTATTAAACGAAATATTATAATAGACACTGCTGAGAACAAACATGTACCATATAACGTCCAATAAAATTATAAAGATATCAAACAAATCGAATGTAATAAAATGTCGGTTCATTGAAACTCCATTTGAATGTTTATTTGCAACAATGATAAAAGAACTCACGTTGGATTTGTAATTGTACTTAAGTGGAAAATTAACACATGTGCCTAAGGTTAAAACAGTTTCGCCTATTGAAAGTTTCATGTTCGCATTTGCAAGTACGCGAAATGGACAAACTTTGTAATTACACCACATCAGCTGAAATGCACATTTTTAATCTTTCAAAATCAGCAACACCTATTAAAACATCAGTGTCCGGACAATGTGTATGCGAGGACAAGAAGATTTCATCTCTTTCATTGTATTAAAATATTGTTCAAGTATACATTTTTGCATACTTGCACAGTGAGTTAATAATACGATTGTTTCTATTTTCGCCATAAACTAAAGCGCAGTTTGAAATTCTTAGATGCGGGACATTTGCATGTGATTTGCATACTGCTTTATCTACTAAGCAATATTTTTGTTTCGTACATATCGGAAAATCAATAACAAACGGATAAACATATTACATTACTATCTTGGTTCAAACTGAACACACTAAATTGTGAATAATTAGGAAAATACAAATCTAAACTTATCTTTTGGTTAGTTAAAATGTGATAATTCAAAATATATTTAGGTAAAACTGTAAAAGAAGCTATCTAACTCTACGTCGTCCGTCGTCCATCGTCCTTCGTTAACATTTTACTTTTAAGAACTTTTCTCTGAAAACACTGGGCGGATTTTAACAAACCTTGGCAGGAATGTTCATGGGATGGTTCTTTAACAAATTGTTTCAATTCTTTAGAATACCATGAAAACTCTGGATGCCATGGCAATCAAGAGCTTAAAAACTGGAAAACTTCAAAAATATTTTTGTCAGAAACCACTGGCTGGATTTGAAAATAGTTTTCACACAAATGTTCCTTGTATGACCCTCTACCAAATTCCTTCAAATCACTTCTATGTCTAGCCACATAATTATTTATGTTGTTATTCAACCCCAATTACTGTTAATGATTAAGGTGGCGAGAGTATTTGCGCCATTACGGTGGCAGTTCTAGCTGGTCAACACAGAAATAATAAATATTTTGTTGATTTTCAATATAGTGTCGCTAATATTCAATGGCAATTGAATAGAATGTTTAAACACCTTAAATAGAAGCACTAGACTGATACAACCGTTGGATTTTACAATCTTATTAGAACATGTCAACGAGTTGGTCCAGCTTCCCCCTTCTCCTTTTGAGCAGCACTTTTTCTCATCCTAGATCTTTCCTCACTACATGATACCGCACTACGCGTACTTCCGTGGAACATTTTAGAAATGCTTGCATTGGCTGCCGCACGCGCTGAGCGCCGCTTATCAACACATTTACAGTCTTGATAACAATGCAGATAGATTGGATAGCTGATCTCAAGGGTCGGCTCTTTCTAATATCAATTAGGAAAAGATTGTTCATCGTGAAAAGGCCATTATGATAGGCCACTTCACTAGGGTGTCATTTCATCGGCAACGATACTTGTACCGTAAAATGTACAGTACTATAATTCATAGCAAGTAAAGCACTGTATTCACCTGCCGTGGGACTTACTACAAAATCAATTTTGAAATAGCAGACATTATTGTGCTTAATTTTAGAAGTATTATTTTCTGACACTATTTTCCATGTATTATAAATTAATATAACAACACATGCGTGGTTATAAATATTCACCTAGTTTACTTCTTAATAAACAGAAATGTCATGGTAAATAATATAATAATTATATATGATAAGAGAGTGTCAGTTTAATTAGTATATCGTCGCTAAAAATGGAATAAATTTACACTTAGGAACTTTCTGTGAGACTGACAGATTTTTCGTATTGTTCAAACCTGGACTAATCAATTATAAGATCACAATCTTGTATAAACACGTAACCATTATTATGTAACCAGAATGTGTATATATATTATATAGGTCCTAATTTTAAAATAACATGTGGCACAATTACGTAATCAAAGTGCCTATTAATTAGTGAAGTAATACACGGGTCATTGTCTCGGCAGCTATGCCACTGACTACATTAATCTACTTGATGACAAGTAAAATAACTATCATTTAAAAAAAATCTTCATTTAATAGAAAAGTATAATTTTATTGGCAATTATCCCGATCGTTTGCTTGAACTCATGAAAGTTTATGTACATGTGTTCGTACTCAAAGTTTGAAGACATATAACGATACTTAACACTGCTTTTAACGTTTTGATATTAAATAATGATGTTTTATTTCTAAGTCATATGTTTTGTTTGTTTTGGTTCTCTATTTTATTAGAGAGTACCAATAAAATTCGTCTTTGATCAATTCTGGTTACATTCTTAAAACGACAAAAAAGCATACTCCGGGATATCACTTTCTTAGTGCATAAAAATAAAAATATAAATAAAAATAAAAATAATAATGTTATTTGTAACTGTCAAGCTGTTATATAATTACACAAGCCGACACTGGATCCTGAATAAACAAACTCTTCTGTTAATTAAATATTAATTAATTATTTATGTAAACTGCAATAAATTCAGCAATTATAGACTTATTTTAATCATTCAATATTCAGGTCTGAATATGAAATAAAATAATCATGATGTCAAACATAGTTTCGTTAGCAGATTTGGCAATGTTGTGATTGTTACAATATTTGCATTATAATTTAATTATTTGAAACATATCCACGTATACATTATTTTGTGAATAAAACAATATTTGCATTATAATTTAATTATTTGAAACATATCCACGTATACATTATTTTGTGAATAAAACAGAGACAAGTTTAATGAAAAAAAAAAAATATATTTAAAAGTTTATTCGACATTTTCTCCACTGAACATTATTTTCCTTTATGGAGACTTAGAGCAAATAGGCGGCACTATACAGTTTTAGCTAAATATTCAAATTGGCAGGGGAGAAAATTCTAATAAATAGGGATACAGTGAAACTGAGCAGCATTTGGAGTGTTTTAGAAGTTATAAGTATCCGATTTAAGGGCTGGAGTTTTTAATTGCATGCTTAGTGGATTCGAAAATATGACCTATGAAAAGCCAGTGTATGTGTTGAGCCACCTTGCACATGAAATTCGTAAATGAGGATTCCTAGCTCTGAACGCCATTTTGGCAGGATATTTACAAGGGCGTACATACATTGGAATTTATTGGAAAATCTGAATGGTTGACCCCCAGTTTGCTCAGTTGCAATCAAGTACCTGGTAAGTTACGCAGACAGGCATGCAGTGTTTGAGGTGCTCGCATTCGCAGGAAAGTTGCAAATTGATGTTGAAAATCACCGAAATGGTCGCGAAAACTGGTGACATTTGAACCCCGAAATTGGCTGATCATGCATGTTAAAATTGTAGTGGAACTGTGTGCATAATTCTTTTCCCTACATCTTTGTGAAGCCACAGCCACAACAATATTGAAATGATGTTTGGTTTGTTTTCAGGTGTTGACATTATCAGTGTGTGCAAGACGGCTCGAACCCAGAACCCACCAGGCGGAGTCCGAAGCCCGAGAAACTGTATAGTGCCCCCAGACATCGTCAGCCTCGTTCTCGATTCGCTTTATCAAGGGAGACAACTCCTACAGTACTCGATAACGGGAATGCGAAAAGGGTCTGTTATTATTCAAAGTGACCAGTTAAAAAATAAATGTCCGATTTTAGGCGTAAAAGTCAAATGAAGTATTTACTGATAAAAATAAATTCAAGAATAAATGCTGAATTTCATAATTGTGTTTCTTTGTTTATGCTAGGTTCCCACTATCACGATTCGCGTCATGATTGAAATCGTGGTCGTAATCGTGGACCAATCATGGTGATCTATTCAGATCTTGAGGTCAGTCGTGGCAATCGTGTTAATCGTGTTGAACGGTTCAAAAATTCTCTACACGATCAACTGCGATCAACTGGCCAACGGGATCATCGTATCAGGTCTTATTGCATCGTAACAAAACTCGTCAAATCGTATCTAATCGTGCATCCAAATCGTGGTGATCGGGATCGATCGTAGACTAGAAAAAACTCCACACTCTGTTAAGATGTGTTGCGATCTCAAGAAACAGTGAAGTCAATAGTCAGTCGGGCTGTATTTATATCACTCGGGTCCAATCGTAGCTCAAATCGTGAAAGACATTGCGAACACAATCGTATCCTATCGTAACGGAGCGCATTTATTCGTGATAAGCGTATCGAAACTCATATGTACGTACTAGAACGTCCTGATTCGGGGAGCCCGATCGTGATGATCGAGTCAGATCGAGACCCAATCGCGGACTAGACCAAACCAATCCCAACGGAACGTATGTAATCGTATCTAAACTGGAGATCAGACCGTGACAAATCGTGGCAACCGTAATTGACAGATCGTGACCGGATCGCAACAGAGCCCAAAATATCGTATAAAAACGTATGGACTCGCATCACATCGTATCCAAGCCTGAAATCTCAGAGAAATACCACGGTTAGTTACGAGTGGTCAATCATGGCATTCGTAAGAGATCGCATGATAGTGGGAGCCTAGCATTAAATGAGACACTATGCACTTAAGAGAACGTAGCCAAAATTATTACTTAAACATTGTCTCGTAAAAATACTTTCATGTTTTATTTATGTGTCAGAATATATACATTATAAATCTATCTAGCAGCTAACAATAAAAATCACATAAGTATAGAAAGCACTCGGCTCGTTCCAAATGTGTTCTACAATGGGTTTAATTAATTGCATGTTTGATCTTATTTTTTTGCCATATAGGTAAACAAATGTTGTGTCTATCAACCAGTTGATCTTAACCTAACGATCTGATTGTAAAATGTATGATTTAAGTCAAGTAAAATGCTTGTTTTCTTTCGCGTTTCACTTTTTCGTTTGGGACATTTTGGGACAAGCACGACTTTACGGAAATTGCGTCAGTCACAAACTGCATAATGTTGGACAATGTAAATTAGTAGTTTATTTTTTTGCAACAGCTGTAAAATATTTTGTTTTAATCTGGGCCTAACATGATAATCAATTAAAATATTCGTAAAGCTTCTGTCAGAAACTTATTTTGTTTAACCAAACTGAATTTTACAAAAATTGGGTCAATTGCAAATGCGAACATGGACAACTTAAAGCAAAAACATCAACACCGTTGAACAACTGTGGAAATAAAACTTTTTAAAATAAAAGTAACTGCAGGAAACTACACGCAATTTAAACTTTAATAATTCAGAAACATTAGAAGCTTAATAGATATCCTCAGTTCATGCTGCTACAATTTATTTTGTGTCCCCCAACATTTGATGCTACAATTATACCTGTTTGCTTGTGATATTTTATGTTTCAAACAAGGCGATGCATCTAGAAATACGACAAACATTTCTGTTACGGACACGAAATTATTCATTCTTTAGTAAGAGATTAACGATGCATTCGATGTTATCATGCAAAAGATAATTGTTGACAGATTTGGCAACCTTTTCATTTCTTTTCGTTTAAACTGGAATTATTTCTCCATGTTTAGAAGTCATGCTTATATTCTCTATGCCCGAGTTGGATGTAAAGTCAGTGCGAGCTCACTAACAAGCCACTTCTCAACCCCACGCATTTTGTTGTTGTCATTTCAGATTTAATCTTTTTACTATACTTGGGTATTAGTGAACCGACGTGGTTACACGATTTGACGACGGAATTCCAAATAAAGAGGCATACAAAACAACGGTTTAATTACAACTGCCTGCACTAGCACATGTATGTTAATATTTAATTAAACTTCCATTATCTTATTAGGCTGACGCCTGGCTGGAAAATAGCGGCTTCGTTGTCGACAGAAATTTGCAGTACTTAATGCAAGAGACATTTTCAATGAAGATGAATTAAAGTGATTCTTACATTACAATTTAATTGAAATATCTTGACATTCAATCGTTTAAACATAAAATATTATCTAAAATATGCTTGCATTGCAATTTCCTTGAAATATCTTGACATTCGATCGTTAAAACAGAAATTAATATCTAATATATACTAAACATTTAGTGAAATACAGTATGAGATAATTGCCCTTGGTAACTTATTTTCAGATGAAGAGTTGCTACTCTTGTTTCATATGTATGCACATATAAATCGAAACTGAACGTGTATGAACGTGGTGTTTAATTGATGCGAAATTTACAGTAGATAGTTCTATTTTGGTTTAAGACACGTTAAACCGTTATAAAATACGTTACGGTTAAGTAAAGGATCTCTAAATATAAATATATCAAATTCGTCAATATAGGCTGTCGATTAATATAATTTTATAAACGCAAAACTTTCAATGATTATTACTATTAATTCTATAAAAAGTTAAAGTTATAATTGATGATTATGTTGCACTCATTCTCTATACATCAACTCGTTGAGCACGTGCCGACACGTGGCATTGCGGGAACAAATGACTGAAGTGCGGTTATAATGTTCACCAATATCCGACAGGACTTTTAAGTACCCTAATTAATTAAGTTTCGTTATACAGAAAAGATGATACCGTGATTCTTGCATGGAACAATTGTACAAATAACTTTTGAAATGTGAAGCTAACATTTATTTCGACGTTGGTGTTATACTTTCAATCATTGTTGTGTTTTTTCCCCACATATATGATGTGATGATATGACGTAACGCTATATCCTAACCAATTTGTTAACAGTAGCGTAATAGTCCGTCTGCATAATATTACGTGTGGAAATTCGGACGTTGAATGCAGTTATTATTAAGTGAGTTATCAAAAGAATGAGAAAGTTTAAAATTCAATTAAACTTATTAAAACTATTTCATTCAATCGCATATCCGTAATTATGGAAATACATATTATATTAACAATCCTTTGTTGTAATAATTACAATAAACATCATTTTTAAACAAATATCGCGTGTTGTAAATATGGCCATTAACATCGTTACAACACGTATAATTTGGTGTAATCTTCTCAAGAAACCATCTTATTTAATCGAACAAAGCGCCATGACTTTTCCTAATAACACAGTTGTAAGTTATTTTGTTTTACCTAAGTTTACGAAATGCATGCTTGCATAAACATTGTGTGCTCTATAAGTTTACGTACAATTTTTATAATTTTACATACGTATTTTATGTGTGCTACACACAACTTTGTCCCGAAACGCACAGAACAATTTATATTATATGTATTATTTATTTAAAACTAGCCTACCCATGATCACAAGAGCTGTTGGTAAAACATGTATGCCCCCCCCTCTAGGTAAAACATGTATGCCCCCCTCTAGGTAAAACATGTATGCCCCCTCTCTAGGTAAAACATGTATGCCCCTCCTCTAGGTAAAACATGTATGCCCCCCCTCTAGGTAAAACATGTATGCCCCCCCTCTAGGTAAAACATGTATGCCCCCCTCTAGGTAAAACATGTATGCCCCCCCCAGGTAAAGAGCAATAACTATATTATCAAGTTTGGTGAAGATTGCATGAAAACTTAAATAACTTGCCACCTTTAGATAATTCAAGGGCCATAACTCTGCAGTTTCTGTGGCGATTTGGTGAGTCATCAAATTTGGCTAAGATATCATGCCCTCGAACATTTTTGTAAAGCTTGGTGAAAATCGGATGAAAACTGTTGGACTTAGAAAGCGGACAATCCATAAAAAAAAGGTTAATTTGAGATCATTTAAGAGCCATAACTCCACAGGTCCTAAGGCGATTTAGTTGATTATCGAACTTGACCGAGATATAATCCCACAAACATTTCATCAAGTTTGGTGAAAATCGGATAAAAACTGTTGACCTTAGAAAACGGAAATGGCTAAGAAGGCAAATTCTAGATAATTAAATGGTCATAACTCCAAAAGTCCTAGGGAGATTTCGCTGATTATCAAACTTGGCCGAGATATTATGCCCATAATATTTAAAAGAAGTTCGGTGAAGAATAGATGAAAACTGTTTGACTTAGAGGGAGGAAACGGCTAAAGAGGCTACATTTAGATAATTAAAGGGCCAGAACTCCAGGACTCCTGAGGCGATTGGGCTGATTATCAAAGTTGGCTGAAAAATTATGTCCAAAAAAATTTCATGAAGTTTGGTGAAGATCGGATGAAAACTGTTGTACTTAGAGAGCGGAAAAGAAAGTTGTCTACCGACTGGCCGACATTATCAAACGAATATACCCCGCCATCACGGATGGGAGGTGCATATTCATTTAAACACATCGTAAAAGCACATACATGAGTGAATTTAAATGAGAACATGGACACCTTACAGAAAAAAAACATAGTACTGTTGACGTAAATCTTGCGTTTCATGTGAAAATAAAACGTGCTTAAAAGTATTTGAGGAAACCACATGGAATTAAAACCATAAAAAATCGGAACAATCCACAAAGCAGGTTAATTAATTCCGGCTCAGATACGCTCATATTTTGCTGCTATCTTCTCTTTTGTGCCTGATAGCACGAGGTGTCACAACTATACCTGTTTGCTTTGATACGAATGCAATTTCATTGTTGAATAAACATGATCTAGGTCGATCTGTATATGAATTATTCATGTCTCTTATGACACGAATTTGTCAAACGTAATAACATTTCAAAGACTATTACATACTCTTTCATTGTTAGCTTTGTCAAGCAATATTACACCACTTCGCTAATTGCTGATCATATCACAGTAATCAGAATAATGTAATTTATACGACAGTAAAGAGCATACTGTATTATTCATACCTTTTAATCAGGTGGTATTTCTGGTGTTAAAATTAGACGAGTTCTTTCATATGACAGGTGCTCGGAATTCATTTGATGGAGAAGGGGTCATTTGTTTGTTGACCTTTACCTCGTTCTTGGAAACAGAAATGATCATATTCGTTTGCCCTGCCTCGGTCCATGGACACCTAGTTTCGAATTATCGCTGGCGTCAATAACGATAATGAACTAAATTATTTTCAATTTATCTATATAAATTGTTGTTGGTACTACACATATCGGCTTCATTAATTGTGTATATTGATTGAATTTCTTTCCCGGACTTTGAATAACTTTAATGTGCTAATGGTTTATGCTTTGTTGTACATTCTAAGAGGCAACAGTATTGTAATAAATCGGCTTCATTTGTAAATTGATTAGATATGGACATTGAAAAAGTACAATTTTCGCAATTTTGTATTCTTTTAGTAATTAAACTGTTCGCGTGTAAGTTTTCTAGTGATCACATGACCAGACATCGACTACTAACTTACGCTAAATTGAACCCTGAAAGAGACGTTAACTTATAATCAATTAAATCTTAGTCTCCATAATCATTTATGCAAAGCGCTGCAATGTCAGTATATACGAATGTCAACCGAGTGTGTTCGAGATGTTATGTCATACAATAACACTTTCTGACAACGTTTATAATTGAAGTTTCTTTGCCTTTGTAATGTCAAAGTTGGTAGAAACAAAGTTTTTAAAGAACAGAATGAATAGTTAACATGTTTTTAACAAGTCAGTTTGTGTAACTATAGGACGAGAATTACTGTAACGGACACGAACATGTGCAGCGCGGGTTTGTACGCGGTTTACGATACATTTGTGGTTATCTTGCAAATTATGAGAAGAGGCAAGTTTGCATTATATTCTATTTCTTTTCTTTTAAATTTGTCATATTTCCATGTTCATAAGTCATGCTTACATCGCATTTGCCCGAAAGACTAGTGCGTGGTCACCACCACGAAGGCTTAAGACGATATGTTGTACCCATTTCGATTTATCTAATATACTTGAATATTTGTGAATCGACGTGAAAACACGTTCTGAAGACGAAATTCTTAGCTACGAGGCATAAAAACAACGGTTTAATTGATTTCCTCGGATACATTGGAATCTTAACATTAATTTGATTAAATATTCCATTATTTTGTTACGTTGACGCTTGACTGGAAAATAGCGGATCGGAAGTCGCTAAGAAAATGCTTTACTGTCTTTTAATGCAAGAGACGTTTTTACAGAAGATAAACTGCAAAGTGACAGAAATTAACATATTATATATACTATTCTGTTGGTGAGATCTAAAGCATGAAATAAATGCTACAGTTACCAGTTTTCAGAGGAAATTTGTTATGTGTATACACATAACTTCAAAATGCATGTGTATGTACGTGGTGTTTTATGAGACAAAATGTAAAGTGCATAGTGCAATTCAAGTTAAACTGTAAAACAAAATACGTTATGATGCTCTAATGTAGCTATAAATAGACATATATCTAGCAATATATATGTAGTAAATAAATTATAGGCTGATAATTATTATTGAGTTTATAAAGTTTACCAAAAAACTTGCATGATTGCTACTCTTCGTTGCGTCACCAATATCCGACAGGAATTTTAAGTACTCTAGTAAATTAAGTTTATTGCTAAAGAAAAGAAGTTACGGCTATTCATGCATGGTAAGATTTAATATAAAAAAACTTTCAAAGTTTGAGGCTAACATTATTTAGACGTTGATGCTTTTCGTCCAGTTATTGTTATTTCTAACTCTGACTATTACGTGATGTTATCTTCAAACCTCTTTATAAACAGTAGTTTTTTTTAAAGAAGAGTAAGTTGGTTCCTTGTTCCTTGTTCCTTGTTCCTTGTTCCGTATTCGAACAAGGAACAAGGAACAGTTCCTTATTCCTTATTCAAACTAAATATATTTGGTACAAACTATTTAATAAAGAAAATACACACAATTATTGAGTATATAAAAACAAAGACAAATAAAATATAATTCATTATATAATTCACGAATAAGGAATAAGGAACCAGTTCCTTATTCCTTATTCAAACCGAATAAGGAACTGGCATTTTCTTAATTAAAATACATTTATAATGAACCAAAGTGGCAACATACATATGAAAAATCATTGTATATATATTGAGAATGATAAAACATTTATTATAACACATTTCAGCTTAGTTTAGTAATTGAAAACCCAGTTCCTTTTTCGCGGCCGAATCAGGAACAAGGAACCAGTTCCTTATTCCTTATTCAAAACCGAATAAGGAACTGGCAATTTTTTTAACTTAAAACAATATTTATAATGAACCAAAGAGGGCCACATACATATGAAAGTCATTGTAAATATATAAATAATTATAAAAAAAGTCATTGTAACACATTTCAGCTTAGTACAGTAATTGAAAACCCAGTTCCTTTTTGGCGGCCGAATCAGGAACAAGGAACCAGTTCCTTATTCCTTATTCAAATTGAATAAGGAACTGGCATTTTTTAACTTAAAAAATGTCTATAATGAACCAAAGAGGGCCACATACATATGAAAGTCATTGTAAATATATAAATAATTATAAAATAGTGATTGTAACACATTTCAGCTTAGAACAGTAATTGAAAACCCAGTTCCTTTTTGCTGCCGAATCAGGAACAAGGAACCAGTTCCTTGTTCCTGATTCAAACTGAATAAGGAACTGGCTTTTTTTACATTAAAACATATTTAAAATGAACCAAATTGGGCCACATACATATGAAAATCGTTGTGTAGACATGTAGAATAATAATTTATATATTACAAAACATTTCTATTAACTTCAGTCATTGAAAACCCAGTTCCTTTTTCGCGGCCGAATCAGGAACAAGGAACCAGTTCCTTGTTCCTGATTCAAACTGAATAAGGAACTGGCTTTTTTACATTAAAACATATTTAAAATGAACCAAATTGGGCCACATACATATGAAAATCGTTGTGTAGACATGTAGAATAATAAATTATATATTACAAAACATTTCTATTAACTTCAGTAATTGAAAACCCAGTTCCTTTTTCTCGGCCGAATCAGGAACAAGGAACCAGTTCCTTGTTCCTGATTCAAACTGAATAAGGAACTGGCTTTTTTTTACATTAAAACATATTTAAAATGAACCAAATTGGGCCACATACATATGAAAATCGTTGTGTAGACATGTAGAATAATAAATTATATATTACAAAACATTTCTATTAACTTCAGTCATTGAAAACCCAGTTCCTTTTTCGCGGCCGAATCAGGAACAAGGAACCAGTTCCTTGTTCCTGATTCAAACTGAATAAGGAACTGGCTTTTTTTTTACATTAAAACATATTTAAAATGAACCAAATTGGGCCACATACATATGAAAATCGTTGTGTAGACATGTAGAATAATAAATTATATATTACAAAACATTTCTATTAACTTCAGTCATTAAAAACCCAGTTCCTTTTTCGCGGCCGAATCAGGAACAAGGAACCTTCCTTGTTCCTGATTCAAACTGAATAAGGAACTGGCTTTTTTTACATTAAAACATATTTAAAATGAACCAAATTGGGCCACATACATATCAAAATCGTTTTGTAGACATATAGAATCATAAATTATATATTACAAAACATTTCTATTAACTTCAGTCATTGAAAACCCAGTTCCTTTTTCGCGGCCGAATCAGGAACAAGGAACCAGTTCCTTGTTCCTGATTCAAACTGAATAAGGAACTGGCTTTTTTTTACATTAAAACATATTTAAAATGAACCAAATTGGGCCACATACATATGAAAATCGTTGTGTAGAAGTTAATAGAAATGTTTTGTAATATATAATTTATTATTCTACATGTCTACACAACGATTTTGATATGTATGTGGCCCAATTTGGTTCATTTTAAATATGTTTTAATGTAAAAAAAACCAGTTCCTTATTCAGTTTGAATCAGGAACAAGGAACTGGTTCCTTGTTCCTGATTCGGCCGCGAAAAAAGGAACTGGGTTTTCAATGACTGAAGTTAATAAAAATGTTTTGTAATATATAATTTATTATTCTACATGTCTACAAAACGATTTTGATATGTATGTGGCCCAATTTGGTTCATTTTAAATATGTTTTAATGTAAAAAAAGCCAGTTCCTTATTCAGTTTGAATCAGGAACAAGGAACAGGTTCCTTGTTCCTGATTCGGCCGAGAAAAAGGAACTGGGTTTTCAATTACTGAAGTTAATAGAAATGTTTTGTAATATATAATTTATTATTCTACATGTCTACACAACGATTTTCATATGTATGTGGCCCAATTTGGTTCATTTTAAATATGTTTTAATGTAAAAAAAGCGCCAGTTCCTTATTCAGTTTGAATCAGGAACAAGGAACTGGTTCCTTGTTCCTGATTCGGCCGCGAAAAAGGAACTGGGTTTTCAATGACTGAAGTTAATAGAAATGTTTTGTAATATATAATTTATTATTCTACATGTCTACACAACGATTTTCATATGTATGTGGCCCAATTTGGTTCATTTTAAATATGTTTTAATGTAAAAAAAAAGCCATTTCCTTATTCAGTTTGAATCAGGAACAAGGAACTGGTTCCTTGTTCCTGATTCGGCAGCAAAAAGGAACTGGGTTTTCAATTATTGTTGTAAGCTGAAATGTGTTACAATTACTATTTTATAATTATTTATATATTTACAATGACTTTCATATGCATGTGGCCCTCTTTGGTTCAATATAGACATTTTTTAAGTTAAAAAATGCCAGTTCCTTATTCAATTTGAATAAGGAATAAGGAACTGGTTCCTTGTTCCTGATTCGGCCGCCAAAAAGGAACTGGGCTTTCAATGACTGCAGTTAATATAAATGTTTTGTAATATATAATTTATTATTCTACATGTATACACAACGATTTTCGTATGTGTGTGGCCCAATTTGGTTCATTTTAAATATGTTTTAATGTAAAAAAGCCCGTTCCTTATTCAGTTTGAATCAGGAACAAGGAACTGGTTCCTTGTTCCTGATTCGGCAGCAAAAAGGAACTGGGTTTTCAATTACTGTTGTAAGCTGAAATGTGTTACAATGACTATTTTATAATTATTTATATATTTACAATGACTTTCATATGTATGTGGCCCTCTTTGGTTCATTATAGACATTTTTTAAGTTAAAAAATGCCAGTTCCTTATTCAATTTGAATAAGGAATAAGGAACTGGTTCCTTGTTCCTGATTCGGACGCCAAAAAGGAACTGGGTTTTCAATTACTGTACTAAGCTGAAATGTGTTACAATGACTATTTTATAATTATTTATATATTTACAATGACTTTCATATGTATGTGGCCCTCTTTGGTTCATTATAAATATTGTTTCAAGTTAAAAAAAAATGCCAGTTCCTTATTCGGTTTTGAATAAGGAATAAGGAACTGGTTGCTTGTTCCTGATTCGGCCGCGAAAAAGGAACTGGGTTTTCAATTACTAAACTAAGCTGAAATTTGTTATAATAAATATTTTATCATTCTCAATATATATACAATGATTTTTCATATGTATGTTGCCACTTTGGTTCACTATAAATGTATTTTAATTTAGAAAATGCCCGTTCCTCATTCGGTTTGAATAAGGAATAAGGAACTGGTTCCTTATTCCTTATTCGTGAATTATATAATGAATTATTTTATATTTGGCTTTGTTTTTATATACTCAACAATTGTGTGTATTTTCTTTATTAAATAGTTTGTAGCAAATATATTTAGTTTGAATAAGGAATAAGGAACTGTTCCTTGTTCCTTGGTCGAATACGGAACAAGGAACAAGGAACCAACTTACTCTCCATGTTTTTTATTCGATCTTCACAGCAATACGTATGGAAATGTGAACGCACCAATTGTTAAGTGAGTAATTTGAACTGATTGTAAAACGTATACAATTCAATAAAATACATGCACAACCTATATTGTAATGATTGAGTACTCTAATAAACATATTCCAATAAATCATAATTGAGTAACCGATTTAGATGTAAGTTAAAAATTGTACGACATAATATAAATATTGCCTTTTACTATAATGTTTTTATAAGTGAATGAAAATATTTATCTCTGCACTTATGTCACTTTAAGACGAATGACATCGCCGTGTTGTCACGAGTACTGAATGCATTGCAGTATACTTTTTTAACGTTTTAGTCACTCCAAATATGTTGATGATGTTTGTGGATAAATCCAGAATTATCGAAACTTGTTTCCAAAGGATATAAATATAATAAATGTATGTTTCACATCTGCACCAACTCCCTTCTCTAATAAATCCTTAATTTCACTGTCAATTGTCTTTCTTAACGGACAGAAGTCAGGATCCTTTTCATTGAGGAAATTTTTGTCGTACACATTTCTGTCCCGAAGGTAACTCAAAAGTCCACACAGAATCAAATAAAGCGTGTTGCTTGTGTAGTATTCTCCTGTTTGATTTCGCACTTCCAACACAAACCTCTACAGCCAATGGTTCATCTCTTCTTTGCTCATAGAAGCTGCCGGGAATATCACCTCCCCGTTTTTTCCATCATTCGTCCAAGACAAGTCTTGCCCATCGCGTGCTTTTCTCAGTGTTTTTGTTTATTTTTAAAGCATTGAGGTTATCAATGTCTTCATCGGTCACCGGCTTTGCAAATCTGGTTGCAGTACTGGAGGGTGGTTTCTGATGGAGGACCTTGGCGGCACTTCCGGCTTCAACAGCATTTCCGGTTGCTCCACCACCACTTCCGGTTGCTTCAACACCGCTTTCGGTCGCTCGCGAGTCACCCTCGGTCTCCTCTGTCTTTATTAATTCCAAAACCCTAATACCACTTCCGGTTGCTCCAAGACCACTTCTGGTTGCTCCAAGACCACTTCCGGTCGCTCCCGAGTCATCCTCGGCCTGTTCTGTCTTTATTAAAGTCCAAAAACCCAAGATCAAAAGACACGTTTGCATCATAATCATACTGTCCATTAGGATTTTCTATTTATTCCACAGCTTGTGATAGCATGTGATTTTCATGCGAACTATCTAAAGATGTCATTTCGAGGTAGTCAAACTCCATGATATTAGCAATCTGACTCAAAATTAAATCATCTGAATCTAAGGCATCCATAATGAAGTGTTTATCCCTTGAAATCCTAGACTATAATGACTGCACTGAATGGACACCTGGCGACAGCGCTAAAATTTGGAAACGACACACATGATTCCAGGCATGCCAGACATCACGTGACCTAATGACAGCGTTAAATTTGGAAACGAAACACGTGTTAGACATCACGTGACGTCTAGGAAACACCCATGGGATCGGCATCGTGGAAAGTTGCGATTTGATAGGTTAATATGGTATAAAACACTTGTAGCACCCTTTGACCTCAATATGTTAATTATGCAATCTCGCCCTGCGGGCTCGTTAAATAACAAACATATTTCGGTCAAAGAGTGCTACAACTATTACTTATATAGCAGTGTTTGTATACATGGTTGAATGTATTGTGTTGTATATATATTGTATATATTGTATACATCAAACGGAACAATAAATGGAGTGATGTTATTTGGCATTAGACAAAATGGCTGCAATTTATGAAGCAAAGACTTGTTGCTGATCGAGAAATTATAATTCATGTCATAGTTTAAATGAACTGTTTTTTTTTTGCCTATTTATAGTTTATAGTGTGCATTATGTAAGATTTGTAATTTTCACAAATTGTGAATTGATATTACGAATTGAATAAAATTGTTAAACAGGGAAAAAAGATTACCATTTTCACAAATATAATTTCTCGATCAGCAACAATAGTCTTTGCTTAATAAATTGCAGCCATTTTTGTCTAATGCCAAATAACATCACTCCATTTATACTTCTATTGTTCCGTTTAAAAACCTTTATTTACTTAGAACTGTTTAAATCATATGTTGGTGACAATTCAGAAACGCTTATTCAAGTTATAGCCATTTAATCAAGAGGTAATGTACATGAATGAAACACGATTTTCAAAACACGATGGATAAATACTTGTGCAAGCTGTTTGCTGAGATTTGTATTGTGCAATCATGGGGACTCATTCGGAGCCTTTACTATATTATATGTTAAGTAACTGACTTTAACAAAACACATGCCAATACATATTTTGGGTATTTATAATAAAAAACCCACAGCTTAATAAACCATGTTTATAAAGGTAATGTCAATTTGTATCGCAATTTTGCTTTCATCAGTAAATGTTGTACTGTTTTAATGAGTATACATAGGTATATAAAATCTAGTTATAAATAAATAACATAATAATATATATGTAACGGTTTCTTTCAAATCAATGTGAATTTCGTTTAAGAATTCTTGACTTTGGTAGAGCTCTGAGACACGAAATTGCTTTTTATCACATAACACCGACTAAAATCTCAAATAGTGAGACATTTATTCTACAAATTTACTAAACATTTATTTTTACTTCTAACTTCCAATTTAGTTTCGATTGATTTAATTGATTTCGTCTGCAACTCGATTGCTGCCTTCACAGACACCGCATAGAATAAACATGAATTTCATTGAAATATCCATGCTTAAAAAGGTTCGAAGGCTTCTGACAAAAGAGCTGCTCTATTCAGACTTCACTTAACTGTTTATTTGCAGCAATGTCACAAAAAGCAATTTGAATTTGTAATTGAACTTCAGTGGAACATTAACATATTTCGGATAATTTGGTCTAAATGGCAAACAATAGCGATTTAAAAGCTTTCTAAAGGTGGACAAAGTTCTCTGATAATAGGTACCACATGATCTGTTCGAATCGTTCTATGAGAACAAGAGGGCCATAAGGCCTAAGGCCACTCACCTGATAATTTGGCCTGGTGACCTAGTTTTTGACCCCATGAGACCCAGATTAGAACTCGTCCGATATATTATTGGGACTAATGTTCAGAGCAAGTTTCAAGATTGATTGAGCTATAAATGAGGCCTCTGGAGTGTTCACAAGCTTTTCCTTCAATTTGGTCTGGAGGCCTAGCTTTTGACCCCATGTGACATGGTTTCGAACTTGTCCGAGATATCATTGGGACAAATGTTCTAAGCAAGTTTTGTGATGATTGGGCTATAAATGTGACCTCTAGAGCGCTCACAAGCTTTTTCATCAATTTGTCATGGTGACCTAGTTTTTTACTCCACATGACCAAGTTTTGAACTCATTCGAGATATCATTGGGACAAATGTTCCGAGCAAGTTTCATGATGATTGGGCTATAAATGTGGCATCTAGAGTGTTCACAAGCTTTTTCTTCAATTTGGCCTGGTGGCCTAGTGTTTGACCCCAATTGGCATAGTTTTCAACTTGTCCAAGATATTATTGAAACAAATGAACTGAGCAAGTTTCAAGAATATTTCGCAAAAATATGGCTTCTAGAGTGTTCACAACCTTTTTCTTCAATTTGCCCTTGTGACCTAGTGTTTGACCCCACATGACCCAGTTTCTAACTCGTCCGATATATCATTGAAAAAATGTTCTGAGCAAGTTTCATGATGATTGGGTTAAATATTACTTTTAGAGTATTCACATGCTTTTTTTTAATGTGCACTAGTGACCTAGTTTTTGACCCCACATGACCACGTTTCGAACTCGTCCGATATATGATAGGAACAAATATTCTGGGCAAGTTTCATGAAAATTGGGAGGCAATACATAAAAATAAAGCCTCTAGAGTGCTCACAATGTTTTTAAAATTTTCAATATGGCCATATAAGGAAAACTGTTCCGACCCCTACGACCATGTTTTTCAACGGAGCGGAACCACTTTCAAACTCGGCCGAGATATTATAAGAACATATGTTCGGAGCAAGTTTCATGTTTATTGGGCGAACAAATGTAGCTTCTATAATGTTTACAAGCTTTTTCTTCAATTTGACCTAGTGACCGAGTTTTTGATCCCACATAACCCAGTTTTGAAAATGTTTGAGATATCATCGGGAACATAATCTGAGCAGGTTTCATGCAGATTGGGCAATAAATGTGACCTTCAGAGTGTTCACAAGGTAAATGTTGACGACGCACGACAGACAACGGACAAAAGGCGATAAGTAAAGCTCACCATGGGCACGTTTTTTCTCAGGTGAACTATAAAGGCAAAAATATATGTTTGCAAGCCTATTTCATGCCGCTAAAATTGCTCATGTGCTACAATTATATTTGTTTCTTATGATAAAAATGCAATTTCATTGTTGAATAAACATCAGCCAGCTCGATCCTTTACATGCATTATTAACGCTTTTAATGACACGAATTTGTCAAATAATAACATTTCAACCGTGTTCGATATGGCCTGTAATATCGGTATTGGTCTGTTATGTTAGAAAACACGCGTCTAGGATTCAAAGACCAGTGCCCTTTAATTGTTAGTTTTATCAAGCAATATTACACCTCTAATTGCGATCACAGTAGACAAAATAATGTAATTTATACGGCTGTAAATAGCATATTGTTTCAATTATACCTATTAAGTATTGGTGTTTTTGGTGTTGAAATAATACGAGATCTTTTACAGGGCAGCTGCTCAAGATTCATTTGATGGAGAGGGGGCATTTCTTTGTTGGCGTTTGTCTTGTTATTGGATAAAGAAATGATCACATTCGTTTGATGTATCTCGGTCTGTGGACACCTAGTTTCGAATTATCGCAGGCGTCAATGGTGTTAATGAACTTAAATGCTATCATGTACGAGTATATAAGACAAGCCTACAGTACATAGATTTACCTATTTACATGCACGCGAATCAATATAAATTATGATGCGACGACGAAAAAATAATTTAATATATCTGACTTTCAATTAAAGACTGACAATTAATATTATATTATAAACTCGTCTTCAAAAACGTAATACATTATTCTTATTATCAGTTAAGTAATATTTAAAAGTTACTATGCGTGACAATATTGAACGCCTTCCAAATATATCAACCCACTGACTTCGTGCAGACATTACGAGCAGAAATGACTGGTGTGCGGTTATGATACGAGCAACATCAGATACAAATTGTAAGTACCGTAATAAATTATGTTTATTTCCGAAGAAACAATGCTTTCTGTGGTTATTCTTGTTAAAACTGTATAAATTACTTCTGAAATTTGAAGCTAAACGTGTAAGATGTGAACGCTTTCAATTTTATTGTTATTTCAAAACGTGATTCTAACGCGATTTTATCACCAAAGCCATATCTCAACAGCAACTTTAATTCAATCTTCAAAGCCATTCATATGGAAAATTCATCATAATGAAATAAAAGAGTTATTTAAACAGACCGTAGAGGGATTAAATGTAAATTTAATTTGTTGTAACTACTTTATAAGATCATTTAACACTTGTTGTAATTATTAAGTATTACACCATAACACAATTTTAATATTAGCAGTTGGTAAATAAAATTGGATGTAATAATAAATATTAAAGTCCTAACGGGCGAGAGATAATTTTAGAACTTTAAAGAATGTCTTATTTTTTAACATGAATTAGCAACCGCTTGTTCCTAGTGAAGAGGTCATTATATCAGACCACTTCATTTCGGTGTCATTTATATCTCAGTCATGGTGTGACGTTTTCGTCGCCTCGTTTAGCTACGTTGCGCAACGTGGCAGGTTAGTAGTTCAACGTAACGCGCCTCAACGTGGCACAAGTTGGCAGGTACGTAGTTCAACGTAAACGACAAATCTGAATTTTGAACATGTTCAAAATACTGCTACGTTATACCACAATGAGCTTCTACGTAGAGGTTCACATGGCACAACGTAGAACAACCTGGTCTTTACGGAGCACAACGTGAACAGAACGAGAGTCAATTTCTACGTCATGCTGAGTTATTCGCTACGTTTAAACAACGATACGCCACGCGTCACGCTCGTTATTGTTACGCTTAGCTGCCTTATGTACTGCGTTTTGCCACACAACGCTGACACGTTGTGATACGTTGTCATATATAACATGCCGTAGCGACAGCGCAGTAAATACGTAGTACATTGAGGCGCAGCGTAGTTGAAAATGATGACAACTTAGCAGAATGTGAGTGTCAAATACGTACTACAACGGGGCGTAATAACGTGACACTATGACTGGGCAATTAACGATTTTATAGTACGATACATGTAACAGTGCAGTTCCTATGGCAGTGCTTAAATTTGTATTAAACATGGTGATGGTAATCGGTTAAAATACATTCATGATTCTAATACAGATAACATTTGTAGAAGATTCCTTCTAATGTTAGTTTCGAGCGAAATCACATCGAAGCAAATGTTTATTTTTGTATAGTTAGTAGTAGTTGTCATTCTCCATACAAATTTTTAATGACGATTACAGTTTTGAAAGTAAAACATAACTCTGTTGATCAATCACCGACAATATTTATTTTTAATAGACTGCATCTATTTTGTACAAACAGAAATAAAGGATAACTTCACGTTAATTATACTTTTACCATTCCCCTAGAATAAACTCATCTTTGCTTGAAACAATGAATCATATATTGAAGTCAATTCAGAAACGTTTATTAAGTTTAAGGTATTTAATCAAGAGTCATTTCATGAAATCGACATCAATGAAAAACGAAGTCCAGGACACAATGGATACATAGTTGTTTAAGTTGTTTGCTAAGCACGTTATTGTACACGCATGGAGACGCATGTGGAGCCTTTAATGTATAATGTGCAAAGTCATTAACTTTGACAAACATGACATATCAATATTACTAACGAATATCTATAAAAAATCATGTATCAGAATAATAAAACATGTTTATCAATGTCATATCATGTATATTTGCTTTCGTCAAGAAATACCCAGTTAGTTTGCCAGAATTATTAACTGTACTTTGTTATTATAGAATGCATAAACTATTTTCATAATTGGAAGATTTTAAAGATTATGCTATTGTACTTAAAATATAGTTGTACAGTGTACTTAAATGGCATTTATATAATTATTCGGTGTGTACCGATGATAGGTAACCTCGCTATCAAATCAATGTAAATTGTTGCAAACGCTTTATTACTTGTCAGCGATTGAAAGCTCAAATACTGGGATATTAAGTATACACACGTGATAAACATTTACTAATTTCTAACTAGCAATTATATTTCGATTGATTTTATTGAGTAGGTCTATAACTCTTGTATTGCTTTAATAGACACCGCGTAGAACAAACATAAACATATCAATGCTTGAAAACGTAGGGACGGTTCTGTCAACAGAGCTGCTTCATTGAGACTTCATTTAATTGCTTATTTGCAACAATGACACAAAAAGCAACTTGAATTTGTAATTGAACTTCTGTGGAACACATGTCGGATAATTTGGTCAACACGGCCAACAATGGCGCTTTTAAAAGCTTTATAAAGCAGGACAAAGTTCTCTGTTAATAGCAAACATGTAATCTTTCAAAATCTCTCATATATTTGTACGTGAAGCAGGCAACAATATATTTGCCATTTTAAGACAAATACCGAAAACAAAATACAACAATTATGAACGATTCGCAGGCTCTGTGTTGGCATGCATACGTATGAATTCAATGTATCTATTTAAAAAGACGTCTTGTTAAATATTGTACGTTTGTTTTTTCCCAAGACTACAGCATGCATGTACACTTTTTCAATCATTTGGGCTACTCCACCTTCGACCTATTCAAATTCAATATTTCAAGACAACTCATCTATTGTGTCAATTTTTATAAACGTGTATATTCTGTGACTACTACTGATCAATAAACAATTAATACCTAGGACCATATCCGATGCATATCCACGACGTCAGAATTGTGAAAATGCGATGTTAAACGTGTCGCAGAAGAGAAATATAAATTCCATGTTCACTTTCAAGACCATGAACGCAATGCTCTCTTTACTTCTATTGATCTTAAAGGCCTAGATTAAGGAATGTGTTATCTCAGCTGATAAGAGTCGCCACACTGTGTCCACAATGTGACCCCAGCAGGGTGCCAAAACACAGCAATACGCAGCAATACTCAGCAATACACAGCAATACACAGCAATACACAGCAATACACAGCAATACACAGCAATACACAGCAATACACAGCAATACACAGGAGTACAATACCCCAGAGTGGGAGGGGGGGGGGGGGGGGAGCCAAATAAAGAAGGATTAAACTATGCATTAAAGATACGTAATCTCATCCCATGTAAAGATGCAAGTTACCTCATTTGTCGTATTATATATGCGATAGGATTGTCTATTTGAACTCCTGTATTATATTTTCATTCACACTCTAAATCCTTCATTTAAACGTACATAAACATATAATTTCTAATCATAAACTTTAAACATAAATTTTGTTTTAGTTTTAAATGATATGAAAAAACGATTTTGGTATTTTGTTTGCCGCACAATATTAGATCAAGGATTGTGTTGTTGTTGTTACTTTCAAATCTACTAAAGTAAAATATCAGAAAATACATGTGAGATATGTGATTTATTCGTTATAAAATGTAACTGAATTATTAGTCATGTTTCTAAAGGCATCAATTTGTACGGTGTCACAACATATCACTTACAAAAATGAAACCAGCTCAAGTGAATATTATATATGATGACACCGTTTTATGGGTGATTTTCAACGAATAGTATTATAACACATATTGATGATCGTGTAGGTGTGTTATGCTATGCATACCACCGATTATTTATGTCGGGCATTATAATAATTAAATGACTGTACTGTGGCAGATGCTGGGAATTAATTCAATAGAAAAAGTCGTTTGTTGTTGAATTTGGTGTTACAATGATCTAAATGAATGATCTAAATCGCTTGATCCGCGTCGATATGTGGACATTCTTGATTCGATTTACGTTTTTTAGGTTCCAATGTTATGAACCAACTACTTTCTTTTTTGTCTATGATCGGCATGTGACATATCATGTCATACTTTAATAATGTATGGTACACACAAACAATAAGCATATTATTCTTAGGTTTCGCGTGGCAAAATTGTTGCACGGGCTGTACATAATATTTTGAAAAACTCATTTAGCTACGTAAATTTTAGATAAACCTTTGTACATTTTTTTGGAAACTGTCTGAAAGATACACGGACACTGACATAATACAGACAAATATAAGCATGTATCTTTGGAGACACGTATGAGTAAATTGTAAACAGACACACTGACCGACGTACTGATCTCTCAGCTGATTATTGCTCGGACACATTAACCTGACACTGACCTGTCTGCATACATACAAATATCCGTTACGAACTGACGATGAATATGTTTGTTAACGTACTAGAATCGAGCAAAATTAATGTACATGTAAGAGTATTTCATTGAAAAAAAAAACAGTAATGGTATCACTAAACACGTGAATCAAGTGCAAAAAGCAAAACCAAGCATAAATATAGGACAAAATAATTTCAAGCGCATAATTATGCTAATCGAGTTTATGAGAGTGAGGTAATGTGTCCGAGCTATTCAACATTCAAAGAAATTGCAAAGAATAATAAGTTTTCCTAGTTATATTAAGTTTTTGAAGAAATTACGGAGTTCGAGGTACGGTTAACTTTCAATTCAAATATATACATTCTTCTCTTTGATATGCATTCGTCGCACATAATGATTTATGTTTGATCATTAACAAGAACGTGGTTGAAATGCAACTCATAGTCCATTTGTCTTTGGCCGGCCTTATAATTTATGGATGGCGCGATAAATGATGAGACGCTCTTTTGTATAGATCATGTGTTCGAGATGTCAAGTCGTAAAATAGCATGTAGGTGACTCTCCGGTCATGTTTTATGAACACAGCCGAAGATACACTGCACTGGCAATATACAATGTCATTTTAGGCAGACCAAAGTCATTAACAAAGGTATGACCTTGTTCGACATGATTCAAACATTTTGACGCACGTAGAAATGCAAGGAGAAACGCAGTAACGGACACGATCTTGTTCAGTGGATAGTTGGAGCTTGACAAACGTGGTAAATTTTAGGAGTGAGTAGGTTAGTGAAAATTTATATATGTCGTGTTTTTTATTGTACATTTAAAATGTGTACCAGTTAGATAAGACTTAAATGAACTAATTAAACGACAAATAGCATTAAACAGAACACACTCAAGTGTGAATACCTTACTTCCAATGAATTGTAATATATAGACTTGAAAATTCCCGGTTCGTTCGAACAACATTTGTATCATTGTTCTTGTGATATTTTTTAAATTAGTTTACTGTTGATTTATCAATCGTTTTCAGAATGTCAGGTCATGCTCTCCTTGCTATCATGACCCTGCTGATGGGACCAGGACTGTTGGTCAGCGGACAGTACCCGGTGTTCGTTCCGCTGCAGGGGCCCATGGACATCCCGCCCTGGGGCGACTATTTCGGAGGTGTCGGGGGATCCCCGGGGCTGCCGGTGTACGGCGGGGCCGGCAGGGGAGAGGTCTTTGCCGATGGGCTCGACCAATTCGGACAAGGGGCTTTTGCACTTCATATCAACTGAATAACTGGGACTAATAATGAGGAAACTACCACGAGAAATGTGATGGACTTTTATGGGTCAATTATATGTATAACAAGGATTTTAAAACGTACATTTTCAGCAAATAATACTGTGCAGCTAAAGGAATATTCGTCACGAATACAATGTTGTACAATAAGTAAAGATTCCAATATATTGTAATTTTCAGCATGTATAACATAACTTTGTTTTGCAACAAATATAAAAGCCTAAAGCGTATCAAAAACTATTTATTGTTAGAATCTTAATACAGATCAAGCACTTCACAGTTCATCTTTATTTTCTTGTTCAATGTTTGACACGATTGAGATTTTTCTCAAATGTCTGGATTAGCTGGCGGACAACAGTTAGGATTCTGGTGCATTTCAACATTATGAATATCATCATTTCAACATTATGAATATCATCATTTCAACATTATGAATATCATTTCAACATTATGAATATCATCATTTCAACATTATGAATATCATTTCAACATTATGAATATCATCATTTCAACATTATGAATATCATTTCAACATTATGAATATCATCATTTCAACATTATGAATATCATTTCAACATTATGAATATCATCATTTCAACATTATGAATATCATCATTTCAACATTATGAATATCATTTCAACATTATGAATATCATCATTTCAACATTATGAATATCATCATTTCAACATTATGAGTATCATCATTTCAACATTATGAATATCATCATTTCATCATTATGAATATCATCATTTCAACATTATGAATATCATCATTTCAACATTATGAATATCATCATTTCAACGTTATGAATATCATCATTTCAACGTTATGAATATTATCATTTCAACGTTATGAATATCATCATTTCAACGTTATGAATATCATCATTTCAACATTATGAATATCATCATTTCAACATTATGAATATCATCATTTCAACATTATGAATATCATCATTTCAACATTATGAATATCATCATTTCAACATTATGAATATCATCGAAAACTGTGCATGGATGCTTTAAAAGTTTACATATTGGATAAATATAAATCCAAGCCACGTGTGTATAACGAACGAACAAAACATGGTGCATTTTGTGTCAATTAAACAAGTTGTATTACGAAAATATTATATAGCTGTAAAGGTAAGCTATTATTTATTTTGAAATAAACACGAATTAGAAATCCGGTTAAACTAATAAAGACAATATTCTAATATTCTCCAAGTTAATAAATCACCACAGTTAACATGGATGACAATCACAAACCGCATCGCTATAAATACGATATCCTTGCACGTGCTTGCACGTGCTATTGCGGGTAGAAATGCCCGAGATACGGTTATAGTGGTCACCAACATCAGATCGGAATATAAAGCACCGTATTTTTTATTTATTACTGAAGACAAAATGATAAAATAAGTCAAGTTTGAGTTACTTAAACTTGAATTTCGCAATTAATATTCACCCAACTTTTGATTACAAACATCGCTTTTCAAATCGTAACAATGTCATGATTTAGTATCAGTTTATAAAGATATCGATTGAATGATCTTATTTGCATACACTATGGGCGTTGAAAGTGGTTATTGCAGTGATATATTTGAACTGCACGCGGACAATTATACATTACGCATAATTGATTAAAATCTTAATACATATATTAATTGATATTGCAGTTATGTCGTAATCATAAGCATTGTTGTATTTCTTAGCAATAATAACATGTGTTCTGCTTTGTAATTTACCTAAATATATAATGATATAAAAATACCCTTTGGATTCCCCTGCCGTCCCTCAAGGCTGGTTTAAACAGGAAGGATGTATGTTATTTGGATTTCAATATAGTGTTGTTCATAATCAATGACAATTGAATAGAATATGTTTAAGACTGATAAAACCCCTCGGTTTACTACATTGTAAGAAAATGCTAATGGACTGTCCTAACTTTCCATCTGCACTTTGAGCAGTACCCAGTACCTTTTCTTATCCCAGAAATTTTATAATAAATGACAATGCAGTAGGCATAATTGAGTGCTACATTTTGGAAATGTTTGCACCGTCTGCCACACGCTCTGAGCGCCACTTGTCAACACATATACAGTATTCACAACAATGCAGATGGATTGGAAATCCAATCTCAATGGTCGACTCTTTCTCATATCAATATGCAAAAGATTGTTCATCGTTGAAAGGTCATTAAAGCAGACCACAGCGGCAACGATAACGTAAAATGCACAATGTTATTATAAATATTTAGAGGTCTGTGAAGTTTATTTAGTGGTGTTGTATTTAACTTCCGTGAAAATAAGGTTTCTACAAATTTATTTAGATGAGACGTTGGGATTTATTTTATTATGATAATTTTCTAACACTTCTATTCCCTGTATTACAAATTAATCTACCAAAGTATGTATTAGGTACTAAAAATCGATTGAAAAGTACAATTGATTGAGCGTAAAGACACAAATACTAAACATGTATGAGGCCAGAGATTTTGTATTTCTTAGTTCTCGGACATTTTTGGAAAAGTGTCCGGTTTGAGGGGGGGAGGGGGGAAAAAAAACAACAACAACACAGAATTGAGTAAATTAATGACTAGAATTTCACAAACGGAATTGGGCAGTGATATTAAAATCTTAATGCTTTATTACTTACAAAAATCACGTTACACAACATTAACTTAATCGCTACATGATAACTATAACATTAATATATTTTTTTTTGGCATTCCGTGTAACAGATTGAAACCCTTTCACAAGGTCATTTCTACGATATCGGTTACATTCTAAATTTTTTTTTTTTTTTTTTTTTTTTGCTTTTTGGAAAATATCGGGTCGGCGAATCCGAGAACAAAGAAATAAAAAAAACTCTGGTCTGAGTATATAAGGTTTCTAATTATCATCCCTTTATCAAGTTAAAGGGACTGGTTCACAGACTTTTGCATTTTTCAAACTAAGCCATTAAATGTCTAAACTGGACAAACTACGGCATATGAACTAAAGAAATTATTTATTAAAACAAGAAAGCGTTAAAACAAAAATAAATGTGCCTGCACCTGGGATCGAGCCTATGACCTCCGGATCAAAAGTCTGACCGCTTAGCCAATCTCATTTATATTAATCTTATTTATATAGTACATGGCCGTGTAAAGTTTACTTAATGGGACTATGTCATCGAACAGGACCTCAATGGGCAATTTCGTAAAAAAAGATGAAATTTAGATATCAATACACACGCATAATAATGGTTAAAACAGGAAATATATAATGGAAAAAAAGAGTGCACGCATTCGGAGATAAAAATCAATGTATAATATGGGTAGTATGACTCCTAAGACGTGAGTTCGATCTCTGCTTGGGGTTTTAATTTTTCAGACATTTTTGCTAATTTGTTTTTATCAAATATCTTATTGTGTATTATATTAAGTTTTATTAATTTCATGCACATGTCTTTATAAAGCGCATTTATATAATATGATATCATTGAAAGTATAATATGAATCTAATTTTTCGACGGCATAGGCCCTTTAATATGTGATTCACGTGTTGTCAACAATTTCAATGAAATCAACAGGTTCTTTACTTAAGGTGTTTCAGTAAAATATACATTAACTGAAACAGAATTCGAGAATTATAAATGATGAATGTTGTCGTCGTGCTACAATGTTAACTAGACATGTGTCCGTAGTACACGGATGCCCCCACATTCCGCTGGTTGTCACACAAATTTGCTGATGTCGGGAAAAATGCACCAAACTACCCAGGTGCATAAGTTCCCAAGCTGATTAATATGTTTATAAAGTTTCATCAGTCTAGCAGTTATACTTTTTTAGTTACACGCGACACAAATCCCAAAATGTCATTTTTTGCTAAAAAATGGCCATAACTCCATTGATGACGGAAATAAACTGCACGAAAATACCCAGGTGCACAAGTTCACATGCTGATTAATATGTTTGTAAAGTTTCATAACTCTAGCAGCAATACTTTTTGAGTTACGCGTGACACAAGTCCAAAAATTGCATTTTTTGCTAAAAAAGGGCCATACCTCCGCTGTGGTCGGAAACAACTGCACCAAAATACCCAGGTGCATAAGCCCCGATGCCGATGAATATGCTTATAAAGTTTCATCACTCTAGCAGTTATACTTTTTGAGTTATGCGCGACATAAAAATCAGACGGACGGACGGACGGACGGACGGACAGACAAGGGCAAATCTATATGCCCCCTCTCTAACGTGGGGGCATAAAAATACGATACGATGCACACTGAAGAAGCATCTATATATGATTAAGAATGAACGTTTACTTGCACAACATGAAGACACATTCTCGGTGTACCTACTCTGAAGTAACAAGCGGCAAACGCGGTTTGTCTGTTACGTTAAACTAAGCGGTCAAACGACCATACAGTGTCAGTAACAACACGTACCGTGTCGTGCGTCACCAATCAGAACACGGTTAACCTAAACGCCAGCGGAAAGCCATTGAGCTTTGCCGATATATTATCCGTCATAATGATTACAGATAGAATCTTCCATTTTTCTGACACTTAAAGATCGCCGTTTCTGGTAAATGCCGCCTCAGATCCGTTAATGGCAATTTATCAGCGTGTGATTGGCTTGTTGGATTGTTCAGGAACGACATGCTTATCGATCATTTATCAAGAAAAAATTCGCGCTCGTCTATAATAGTTTGTTTTGTCTGTTAAGTTAAACAAAGTCGATTTATGATGTTAAACTTGTTTCTTCCAAATATGTGACTGAGGATATTGCAGCCTGTATATGGGAACTGTTTGTTCTTTTTCGAAAGTTTACGATTTACTTTATATTTCAAAATAAGTGTAAAAAAATGTATGTGGCTGTGAAGCAATTTATGTCAGTATCAAATTAATTGATATGGCAAGTTAACCCTTTCATCAATTGGCTTAAATAGTTAATTCTTTAAACATATGGGGAAATATTTCTCAGTACATGTACGTATTTGTGCAGCGGCACATTATAAGGGAGCTGGAGGCAGAGATGGAGGAGAAGACAACTGGCCTAAATGAATGTTCTGATTAACCAAGATTACATCCATTGAGGCATTTAGTCTCAAACATGTTACTGGTCATGTTCATTTTAAATGAGTCGAGGATCACATTTATGGAGAAATTCTGTATTGTATAGTTTTTCAAATTTTAAAATTATATCATACATGTAAATATTTTATTTTATTAATTCAAAACTACTTTCAGTATTGCTTGTATAATGGGATACATAACTGATACACTATTATATAGATAATGCTGTTTAGAAATTTAAGGTATACATAATACATGAATTGGAAATGACATGTCATACTCGTATTTTAAACCTAACATGAATGCATAAAAACGTCGCGGCATGTTAGACACAGATACAGCCAGTAACAACGATGCTTTGATGTCACGAAACGATTGAAGAGAGTGTCGTTAATTAATGTTAAGAACACCATAGTCCCTTGACGATTGGAGGGAACATTAATTCTCGTTGTTTCTGACAGGTTTATATCACAGGTCGTAATATTACGGGTCTCATTTCATACGGGTTAGCTGGGGTGGAACCAATCCCCGGAAGACCGTTAAAACAATATCGTTGGCGGAGAAGCCAGGCTTTAGGTTTTATTTATTGTTCCATTTCCAGAAAAACTCAACAGAGAGCCACAGTTTGTCTGAGTACGCCGACCGTACTATAACAAATGTCTATTTGTGAAAATATTTATTTACATCATTGAGTGAACCAATCTCATGTCGAACTTTGCCTTCATTATGTATGTCCTTAATAAATCCTACAATAAATCACTTAATATTAAATGAAACAATATTAGGTATGATGATAACGTTGTTTTGACTGCTACGTACGTTGACGAATATGTAAGTGCCAATTGAGACCGACACCGTTTAATCGTTGATGGACCACTTATCTTTAGAATTTATCATCGTATCACTTTAACTAGAATACAGCTATTTACTTTAATGTTAGTAAATAATATTAACTTAATCCTTTATATCAAGTCGTAATTCAATTCTGTAGTAGAAATGACCAATAAGAGATCTTGCATAGGCGGGTTTAGAGGGGGGGGGGGGGGGAAGAAGCGGCGTACGTCCCCTAAAATATTGTCCAACATTCTATGTTTAAACCTCACAATATCTTAAAACATACGTATTTCGTTGCCAATTACATACATCACTTTATTCTCATATTCACACCGGTTCTGTGATATGTTCGTTACCTTGTTCCTTTGTGTTGATATCGCAACTTTCCGGTATCTATCCCAAAATGTAAGAGAGACTAAAAGAAGTTTGTTGGCAGCCTTTTTCTGTTACTGAATATTTCCGCCCCCTCTTACTCAAGATCCAGTAGACGCGACTGTCTTGTCAACGTTGACGGTTAGATTTGATTGGTTGAGAATGGTTATTGGTTTGACTTTTGACTCTATAATCGAGGCTATATACATGTTCTGTGTAGATATATAGATAGTGTATAGACTAGAAATCACGATGAAATCGAGAAACAACGATATCTAGGGCGAATTTACGACCCATCACTTGTTCAATTACCACTGCACTGGCGTTTGTTTGGTGCATGTAACATTTCATTAAGTATCCATTATCGTATAGGGAAAGTAGTAGGCGCCTGGCTGGAAAGTTAGACCGGTAATACACAGGAAATAGTGGTACTAAAAAATCGATGCTTATTTCACAGTGAAGAACAAAAATGCGTAAGCAGCCTATTATACATTTGTTGAAAACCTTTGTAAGAATAAAATACTTTTGTCGTGATGATATGTTGAAAAACCTTAAACCTGCCTGGCATAAAAAGCAATACCGTAACTATAAAATTCACCAATTGTTAAAGCTCACATGCATGACTATCATGCATACAATCACTTTAAATCAGCACGCTTTTCACGCGTTGACACGTGCACTTGTGGGTGTAAATTACTGATGTGCGATGCTGATGGTCACCAATATCCGACAGGAATTTAAGTATCATAATTAATAAAGGAACATTCTATAGAAACTATGCTATTTGTATGATAAACGTTTGTTGATGCAGGTCTTGGAATCGAAACCACCATTATTTATAACAATTTTAAGTTTATATTTAAATACATCGTGCTTTCAAAACGTGTCAACGTGATGTTATCTCAATTATGATGTGTAACCGCTGGGTATTGTTACTTTAAATAAAAATTTAGAATGGGTTACTTTCAAAGCACGTTTAAGGTATTTATTGCAGTTACGAACAAAAATGATGATTCACAACTAAGATGCCTTCCAAAAACCTACTGACATTAATGGTCAATTGAATAAATTTCTAACAGTAAAAAAACGATAATGATACCACATTTCAAGAAACAGCAAACATCGAAAGTAGACAGAGATGTGAACCTTTAGGTTCCTTGAGGGGAAGTTATTGGTCTGAATAGAGTTTTGTGTGAAAGATATACAGCAATATTTCGTCAATGTTTTCGTTTTACATGTAAAATGTGCCAATTATTTGTCAAAAGCACTAAATCAATTATTGAGAGCTGAGGACTGTGTAATGGACAACGGGTAGGCGTAATTCTCAGTCGATTTAGAGAGGTTTGCACGGGCTGCCACATGCGCTGAGCACCACTTATTAACACATACAAGTCTTGACAACAATGCAGATAGATTGGATAGCCGTTCTCAACAAAAGGCTCGTTCTAATATCAATTAGCAAAAGATTGTTTATCGTGAAAAGGCCATTACAAAAGGCCACTTCAATTGGGTGTCATTTGCATGACGAGAAAATGGGTACGATATTCCATTAATGTACAATATCGTGGAAAATCATTTATATTTCACAGAAAAATATGATATGTACTATGTGTAAGACCTATTTAATCAAAATGTATATGCAGTTGATTGTCTTATTTCTCATAACCACAATTCCAAATAAACAGGTCGCCATTAAAGTAAATTCAAGTATAATTCGGTTTTCATATTGTTTATCGTCTAGCGATAATAAAGATGTTTTTTTTTCTTTATTATGTTGCTTTTACAGGGCTGGATGCCCTGTCCGAAATATAATAGTAACATCGCTAACTTCAAATTATTATTTAAAACTAACATAAATCTCATCGAACGCACTGACTTATATACCAATGAAGAACACGAAAAACACTCTTCGAAACACTTGTTCAAAATATAACCGTCACAATTCAGCCTGAAAAACAGCATAAACAAGCAGCGTTTGTAAATATTTGAGATGTTACGATCAGACCAGAACCAGATCAAAATGAACTAATCTGCATAATACTCTCAAATTATACCAATATAGCTTTCCAGGGCTGTTAATATGTTATATGCTGTATAAAATTAAATTTGATGAACACATGGCTATGTCAATACCACGAAACTTTTTAATGTCAACAGGAGAAAACAACCTTCATGTTGTGACTATTGAAAAACGAACGCCCTAATAATAATTTATCGCTGTCGACCGGGTGAACGCTCAACGATTGAGACATTCAGTGGGCATATTTAAAATAAACTATTTTGTTTAGAACTACCAATTTTGTTTTGACTGGCTTTATTGATTCGGTCTATAACTAGCGTATTGCCATAATAGACACCGTCGCGAACAAATATGTACCACATTATTTCAATTAAAATACAACCTATGAAAAGATGAGAACGCTTCTGTGAAGAGAGCTGTTCTATTGAAAGTTCATTTGAATGTTTATTTGCAAC
Organism: Congeria kusceri; assembly: GCA_027627225.1. NCBI lineage: Eukaryota > Metazoa > Mollusca > Bivalvia > Myida > Dreissenidae > Congeria > Congeria kusceri. The sequence continues at coordinate 7,892,862 of CM051035.1, forward strand.
AATGCTACGAGAAGCCAGCTTGAAGTTGTAATTAAGTGGTAAAATTAACACATGTCTGACAAATTGGCCAGAAGAGAAAACAGTGGCGCGTTTGAAAGCTTGCAAAGGGGAAAAGGGATTTAAAAAAGGAAAACGTTCGCAGTTTTACCTGCTGATCGTTTCATAATCACCCCTCTGTAAACTCACAAACACGAAGATTGCTTTTAGAGAAGTTTGTTCTCACATTACACAAAAATGCGCAATGGTGAAATATGTTTTGTTGCTTGCGGAACCATACTATTTATCATTACAAAAACAAAGATTATGACATTCAAGCATTCGCATACTTTATTTTGTATTATTAGCGTTTATTGACAAAAAAAGTGAACATTAGTTACTGAATTGATTGTTCAAAAGCGAGTAGCATCCGTTAAATGTATTTCGCATAGTTTTGTCCATGTTGTTGACACTTTTGTATCATAGTTTCTGGAAATTGTCGCACCAATCATTTAATAAACATGTATGCTCTTGTTATTGACTTGTTATTTTACTAAAGAACAGCAGTGAGGATATTGGCTGTCTTCTGTAAAAATCGTCTTGCATTTTATGAGAGAAGATATGAAACATATGGAGTATATTATTTTTCCACCACCATGCAATACAGCGTGCACATGCGTTCTATTTAGATATGATGCAATGTCATTTTCGCCATATTTGCTAGGATAAGACAACGCCAACAGTGGTCTGGGGGGGAATTGTGAAGCAATCTGTGACAAATCATCGATATAACCACTCAACCCTTTTTTTGAAATCCCATTGTCAAAAGTATTTAATTATTTTCGACATCTGGAGAGTAATATTTCAGAGACAATATTTGTGCAAAGGCGTATTTTAATAACCACTTTGCGACCTTACAGACACGCAGGGAAAGGAAGACAGGCGGTTTGAAATTTATACTTTATTGCAACTTGCAATTAACAACAAATGCGATAGAAAAACAATAATAAAATTATTCTGTTGATTGTCTGGAAGCACTTGTTATTTGTTATGCACATACAACATCATTTCTGAACTACTGTTAATATAATACAGAGTATAAAAAATAAGAAAAACACATCAGCACAAATAATTCACCCCCCCCCCCCCCCGCCCGCCCCCGTAAAAACATTGTCCCAATCAATCATGCCCATTTATTTTTCAAAATGCCCGATGTCGTTGGTAAGTTTCTTAAGTTAAAAATATAATTAAACCTTATTTATCAACGAAACGGCGATGTTTTCCTGACAACTTAAAGTGAATCTTAGAGCGATGTGACGTTAATTAATGTTAGAACGACAGAGTCCCTTGATGATTGGGGAAACATTAATTCTCGTTGTTTCTGACAGGTTAATATCACATGTCGTAATATTACGAGTCTTATTTCATACGGGTTGGCTGGGTTGGAACCCGTTATTCGAAGACCGTGAAAATGAAACCGTTCGCGGACAGTAAACAGTTTAGTGCTTGGTAATTGATCGAGGTTCACCAGAACTCAACAGTGGGCTATGATGTGACGTAGAGATGATTAATGTATGTGGTTTTACAGAAAGTTTCTTCTGAAATATATAAGTGTATATTGTTAAATCAGCATACTAGTACATTGAAATATGACACGACACATAAGGAACTCTTTAGATGCCCTTGGTTTGGTGCAGCACGTGAATTTTCCGACCCACATCCATGGCCATAGTCTTGACCTAGTGATCTCCGAAGTCGCAAATGGCATTGACATACTTTCATGTGAACCAGGTCCTTTATTGTCAGACCACTGTGCTGTTAAAGTTGTCACAAAAGTAAGAAAGGAAAATATTGTCAGCAAGTCTGTTGTATTCCGGAACTTTAAAGATATGGACGATACTGAGTTTGCTAGCGATCTTGCCGAGATATCATTATGTAGTGAATCTGTTGATCAATGTGTTGAACAATTTGAAGATGAAATCCTAAACCTACTTCATACACACGCACCCATGAAAGAAAAAATGCAAATTTATAGAGCTCCAAAACCCTGGTTCAGTGAAGATATTCATATCATGAAACGACTTGCACGAAGATCTGAGAAATTGTGGAGGAAATATCGCCAACCCAGGGACTGCGACATTTTTAAAACCTCACTAAATGAATATCACTATGCTCTTAAGAGTGAGAAAGAATTAACTGTTTGTCAGAAAGTACTCGAGTCCAAAGGAGATACCACAAATCTATACAAGTTTGTGAAGGATTTAACCGGAAGTGCGTCTGAAAACCCTATGCCAACTTTGGAAGACGGAAGTAGTCTTGCTGATACTTTTGCGGACTATTTCATGGATAAGATTGAACAAATACGAGAGTCTCTGAAAGATTTTGATAACTTTAGCGCATCTGTGAAAGCGTTGCCATATTTTGAAACTTTTGAAGAACTTTCAGAGGATGATATCAGAAAACTTATTTGTAAATTACAAACAAAGTCCTCAGAACTGGATATTTTGCCAACAAAAGTGTTAAAGTCATTCCTTAACGAGCTACTGCCTTCAATTACCAGGCTAGTAAATCTGTCCCTAACTCAAGGAGTTTTTCCGAAAAAATGGAAACAGGCAATTGTCAAACCACTTTTGAAAAAGTCTGGACTTGAACTGAAATTAGCCAATTATAGTCCTGTCAGCAATTTGTCATTTCTATCAAAATTGATAGAAAAATCGGCACTTTATAGACTGAATAAACATGTAAATGATGACAACCTACTCCCTAAGAACCAATCCGCTTATAGACAGTTTCACTCGTGCCAGTCGGCTCTACTTCGGCTAGTGAATGATATACTTGATGGGATTGAACATCAAGAGGTTGCAGCACTTATAGCAATAGACCTTAGTGACGCATTCGATACGGTCGACCATGACATCCTCATCCAAGTTCTGAAGAAGCAGTATGGTGTCTGTGGTTCAGCGCTGGAATGGGTAGACTCATACCTGCGACCACGCAGCTGTTGTGTGAGGGTGAATGAAACATTGTCAGCTCAACGCGATCTCAGATGTAGTGTTCCGCAGGGAAGTTGTTTGGGTCCCTGGCTCTACCTGACCTATGCGGGAACTATTTTTGATATTGTGCCCCCATCCATTTCCGTTTTTGGATTTGCGGACGACCATACGGCGAATACACGCTTCCAGCCAACAACAAACGCAGAGGAGACAGCAATTCAGGAACTTAAAGATGGTGCTTTTGTTATCAATGACTGGATGAACAGTAATAAACTAAAAATGAATGCGTCTAAGACAGAGTTCATAATGTTTGGCAGTCGCCATCAATTAAATAAGTGTAAAACCAAAGAAATTGACGTCTGTGGTGATAACATTAACTTACAGAATTGTATCAAATATCTGGGCGCTTTTCTCGACGACACTCTAAATTTCAAAGAGCATGTTAAACGAAAGTGTAAAACTGCAATGTTGAACTATTTTAAAATCAAGAGTATCCGTAAATTCATAACCAAAGAAGCGACTGAGATCTTAGTTCTGTCATTAGTGATTTCTCATTTAGATTATTGCAATGTCATTCTCTATGGTATCACTCAGGCAGAAATTGGTAAATTGTAACGTATTCAAAATATGTGTGCTAACTGTTGGAATGAACTGCCTTTGAACTTAAGACAAAGCGAGTCAGTGAATACTTTCAAGAAACATTTTAAAAGTCATTTCTTTAGAGATTATTTTACATTGCTTTGAAATGTGTAGTCACATAACATTAAAAAGAATCCTTCTGCTAGTGATTTGATGTATGATGGTGTTATTAGTGAATATTTATTGTATAATGTTCACTTCTATATCTCTCTGTAAATAAGGTATTTGTATTCTGATGAGTTATGATAACTGATTATTCATGATTGTCACTTTATTGATGTATCGGTGTAGATGATGTTTTATTTTTACATTTATTTATTATTGTACAACGCCGTTGAATATGTATTTCATATGCAGAAATAGGCGTTTAAGCAAATAAACAAGTTTTCAAGTTTCAACTCACAAACGAGACCGGATAAAATAAATGGACGGGTTATAAGCAAAGCTGGAAATAGCTTTCAGTCTTATTTATTCGTTTTTTTACTAGCTCCAATTAATGTGTGCTGACCGACGCTGTAATACATGAGACTACAGCGTTTTAATTGTCTTCCATTTATCTGGCGGACGATGTTATATAGTACACTTTTAATTGTCTTAATTATCAACCGGCGTATAGATTTTTCTAATAATTAAGAAGAACATAATTATTTAGAAATCTCAACGAAAAATGATCAATTTCATTAACTAATGCATTTTTATTTTATTTCATATGACGTTACTAACGGATGATAATCTAATGCTAAAGTGAAACAATCCAACATGCAATGGAATCCTCACCAAATAACAGACAAATAATCCAACAATTAAATTTGTACTCAAATGCGACAAAGATGCAATCCAAAATCCAACTTCATAATGAAACGAGCATACATCAAAGGGAAGTAATCTAAATTAGAAGGAAAGCAAATCCTATAACAAAGGGAAAGACTCTGCAAATTAAAAATAAAACATGCCAACATAAATTGAAATCAACACAATACCAAACAGTAGACATTATCGGCCTTGGGGCTGATCATTTATTGCTGGGGAATAAAAGAGCAGTCAGTCATTACTCAGTATAATAACCGTGTAAATATTTAATGCTCGGTCTTTGTGAAGGCTTGATATGATCACCGAACTAATGGCATAGATTGCACACCAATTCCCAAAGGTATATACTGACGTGCGCTACAAAAGTCCATATTTGGAAATCGTCATCACACTTAGCAATCATATGGTTATAAAGGTCACACAGGCACATAAACTAATCAGAAAACTGTTTAAAGTTTATGCCACTGGAACGTAAAACATAGATGAATTTCCAGCTGAAATAACATTATAATTGACAGTGTCTTTAATTTAGAAAATGCATCGATTTTATGTGACGTTCGCAACATGACAAGCAAAATACAGACAACGGGACGTTCTTCTAATTCCATTACGATTAACTGTTAATACGTGCGCAACATGACAAGCAAAATACAGACAACAGGACGTTCTTCTATTCCATTACGATTAACTGTTAATACGTGCGCAACATGACAAGCAAAATACAGATAACGGGACGTTCTTCTAATTCCATTACGATTAACTGTTAATACGTGCGCAACATGACAAGCAAAATACAGACAACATGACGTTCTTCTAATTCCATTACGATTAACTGTTAATACGTGCGCAACATGACAAGCAAAATACAGACAACAGGACGTTCTTCTATTCCATTACGATTAACTGTTAATACGTGCGCAACATGACAAGCAAAATACAGACAACAGGACGTTCTTCTAATTCCATTACGATTAACTGTTAATACGTGCGCAACATGACAAGCAAAATACAGACAACGGGACGTTCTTCTAATTCCATTACGATTAACTGTTAATACGCGCGCAACATGACAAGCAAAATACAGACAACGGGACGTTCTTCTAATTCCATTACGATTAACTGTTAATACGTGCGCAACACAAACACAATAACATTACGGGTGAGTATTGAATTTCATAATCACATTCGAACACTCCTAGATATCATAGATTTCATCATTGTTCGATTGCAGTCAACTTGTAACGACAATCCATTAACTCATTAGAGAAATGTATGTACACAATGGTGGCAAACAGCGACACGAAATCGACGGCGTTCCTAAACATTATAACGCATTTGCAATCATAAATTTAAAAGAAAAGTCAAAAAGAGATGTTTGTAAAACATGTATGCCCCTCCGATATGCAGCCAAGTTGTGAATATGTGCAATTGTTAAGAAATTTTTTAAATAAGCAATCCCAAGCGAGGTATCGATATATGGTATCTATGTGTGAAGTTTCATTAAAATATCTCGATGCGTTCTCAAGTTATTGAGAGGAAACCGTTTTTCTATTTTTAGTAATGTTGACCTTGACGCCACCCACCCTATATGAAATCCCAAGAGAGGTCTCAATATAAGGTATCTATGTATGAAGTATCATTAAAATATCTCGATGAGTTCTCAAGTTATTGTACTGAAACCGTTGTTTTGTATTTTTAGTAACGGTGACCTTCACCTTGACCCCAGCCACCCCATATGCAATCCCAAGCGAGGTCTGAATATAAGGTATCTATGCATGAAGTTTCATTAAACTATCTCGATGCGTTCTCAAGTTATTGAGCGAAAACCATTTTTCTATTTTTAGTAACGGTGACCTGACTTTGATCCCACCCACCCCATATGCAATCCCAAGCGAGGTCTTAATGTAAGGTATCTATATATAAACTTTCATTAAAATATCTCAATGCGTTCTCAAGTTATTGAGCGGAAACCGTTTTTCTATTTGAAGTAACGGTGACCTTGACCCCACCCACCCCATATGCAATCCCAAGCGAGGTCTCAATATAAGGTATCAATGTATGAAGTTTCATTTAAATATCTCGATGCGTTCTCAAGTTATTGAGCGGAGACCGTTTTTCTATTTTAGTAACGGTGACCTTGACCTTGACCCCACCCACCCCATATGCAATCCCAAGCGAGGTCTTGCTGTAAGGTATCTATATATAAAGTTTCATTAAAATATCTCAATGCGTTCTCAAGGTATTGAGCGGAAACCGTTTTTCTATGTTTAGCAATGGTGACCTTGACCTTTATCCTGTTGACCTCAAAATTCCATAGGGTTCTTCCTTTCCTGTCAAGTAGCCAGTGTACCAACTTTCACGATCGTCTGTTAAAGCGTTGTCAAGATACCGTGCCGAAACGAAATGGTCTACCGTTTTTCTATTTTTAGTAACCGTGACCTTGACCTTGACCCCACCCACTCCGTATGCAATCCCAAGCGCGGTCTCGATGTATGGTATCTATGTCAAAGTTTCATTAAAATATCTCAATGCGGTCTCAGGTTATTGAGGGGAAACCGTTTTCTTTTTTTAGCAACGGTGACCTTGACCTTTGATCTGTTTATCTCAAAATTTATAGGGTTCTTCCTTTCCTCCCAAGTATCAAGCGTACCAACTTCCATTATCGTAGGTCAAAGCGTTCTCAAGATATCGTTTGGAAACGAAATGGTCTACGGACAGACCTACCGACCGACCGACCGACGGACGGGCAGGTGCAAAGCAAGATACCCCCACTTCTTCGAAGGGGGGCATAATAAGACACGTGTACTTAGTTGCCATTAGAAAGTAGTAATACAAATGTAATGGCAGGAAATTATTGTGTTGAAAGGAAACTCGGAAATATTTGTTATGATAAGACAGGGTGTTCAGAACAAATGTGACTTTAGTTCCAAGAAAACTTGCGATAAAATAGTCGAGTGTCATAGATTGGCAAAAATATTTGTACAATGACGTATTTTATTAACCAAGTTGCGAGCTCACCACATAACTCAACTACAATAAAAACTTGATCCCAATCATAACCACTTTTATATCCAAATTGGTGAACTGAGAGGTTCTAATTAGTTTCTTAACAGTTACACTTAATTAAGTGTTATATATGCAATATTTTATTATAAGCTGTAATAGCCAGACACATTGGCGTTTAGAGGAAACATTAATTCTCGTTGTTTCAGGCATGTTTAATATAACTGGTAGTAATATTACGCGTTTTATTTTTATACGGGTTCGCTAGGGTGGAGCCTGTTATTCTAAGACGGTTAAAATGGAATCGTTTGCGGAGATTTTAGGATTAGTGCTTGAAATTTGATCGAGGTCCACCAGAACTCAACAGAGGGCTTTGATATGACGCAGAGATTAGCGTATGTTGTTTTTAAGAAGTTTTTTTTCTGCAATATATAAAAGTAATTTTAGTTTTAAAATCAAAAAACAACTGCACATTAATGTTTAAGTTATAAAAGAGGTAATTATAACTAAAAAAGACCGGGTTAAATATATGGACGTACAAGCCGCAAAGTTGGTAGAAGCTTTCCTGATTTCCTGATTTGAAATATTCTTATTAGTTGTTCGTTTCAAAAAGTATTGATATTAATTTCATTGTTCTAGTTTAAACATGTGTCCGACAAAGATTCATATGAATTGTTCGACACTGTAATGCGTACGATTTGCATGTAAAATGTGACATATCTCAAAAATATGAAATCCATGTTTGTGAACTGTAAGTTGTAAAACATTTAGAGGCCGCAGTAGGCGTAACGCCATGGCACACTGTGGAGATGTTTGCACCGGCTGCCACACAAGCTGAGCGCTGAACACATCTACAGTCTTGACAACAATGCAGATAGATTGGATAGCAGATCTCAATGGCCGACTCTACTAATATCAATTAGCAAAAGATTGTTCATCATGAAAAGGTCATTATGGCAGGCCACTTCACTTGGGTATCTTCATGTACAAACTTATCGCAAATACACAATACTCATAGTAAGTGCTGTATTCATCTTCCGTGGGAATTAGTTTTCTACAAGTCCTATGTTAAAACATCAGACATTTTTTGTGATTAAGTTTAAAATTGATTTTTCCGACACTTCGTTTACAAAATAATCTACCTAAACATGTATGGTACTACAAATCACTTGAAGACTACAATAATGTTGTGTAGCAAGATTAGAATTTAACATAATTATAACAATTGACCATCGAACTATATGCCACCGCGTTGAAACGTAATTTCTCGGTATTTTTGGAATTGTTACACAGGCCACTTCAATTTGGTGCGGTTCAACGCGTGCTATATTCCATAAAGGTACAATACCATAGACTCGAGAGAGAGAATATGCCATGTATTTGTAATTTCGAATGAGCATCATCCCAAGTAAAAATGTACCTTTTAAGTAAATTGAACACTTTCAATATTTATTTGCAAAAGATTATAGTTTTTCTTATTCATAAAATATATTGTGTTCTATATTATGTGGCGATAAGACTTAATTTTATTTTATTATGTTGTTTTCACATTGCTTGTTGTATAGTCCACAACATAGTATAGGTATCGTTAACTTCATATTTCATCTAACACACGTTTTATAGAGCCATGAAGCCCAAAAGAAACATGTTTAGAAAACTTTATTCAAAGCATAACCGTTCGCCTTATAAATACATTACTAAAAAGCATTTCTTAAAATGAGAAATGATGCTACAAAAGGATCAGAAACTGATCTACAGAATAAACCCAATTAACGCTGGTAGCTCTTTTGGGCGATTTAAGCAACGATATTTTACTAATACGAACAAATTGTGAACGTAACATTGGCTGATCAATGTACCTTTCTTTGGCTCTAAACATATCACACGATGATTAAAGTAAATTTTAAAGCTCGTTTACGAAATCATCGCGATGTTGGAAGGGTACAATGCAAAAAAAATGATATGTTCAAAGAATGACTACGTAAATAAAACGAAACTTTCTAATATCAACAAGAGAAAAACAACGTTTTGTATTGACAATTACAAAACGAACGCCCTAATGATAAATTATCACTATCGACCACGAGAATGCTCAACAACTGAAGCATTCATTGGATATATTCAAAATAAACTTATTTTTTCATAATTATCAATTTGGTTACGACTGGCTTTATTGATTCGGTCTATAACTAGCGTATTGCCATAATAGACACCGTCGTGAACAAATATGTACCACATAATTTCAATTAAAATACAACCTATGAAAAGATGAGAACGCTTCTGTGAAGAGAGCTGCTCCATACAAACTTCATTTGAATGTTTATTTGCAACAATGATACGAGAAGACAGCTTGAAGTTGTAATTTTACTTAAGTGGAAAATTAACACATGTCTGACAAATTGGCCAGAAAAGTAAACAGTAGCATGTTTGAAAGCTTTAAAAAGGAAAGCAACTTTTAAAGAAGGAAACGGTTCGCAGTTAAACCTGCTGATCATTTCATATACGCCCCTCTGTCAACTCACAAACACGAAGATTGCTTTTAGAGAGTTTATTGTTCTCACTTATAACAGAAATCCGAAATGGTGAAGGATCTCCATTGTTTGCTTGCTTGCGGAACCCTTCTATTTAGCATTAAAAAAAAACAAAGATTATGACATGCCAGTATATGCAAGTTTATTTTCTATTATTAGCGTTTCTTTGATAGGTCTTATAAAAAAGAAACGCTAATAATAGAAAATAAACATTAATTCCTGATTTGATTTTTAACCGATTAAACGAACTTCCCACCATACAATGCCATATATAAAACCTGTTTAGGGTATTATGTCAGAAATAACAGCTTTCACCAGTAAAGCATTTTTTTCATACAACATGTTATCAAACTTGAACGTCACAATTTGCCAATGGGAAATCTCTATTTAGTTAAAAATATAGCTCTGTGAAACTGTTCAAAAAAGCAAACATATCGCTGAAATGAACTATAACCTTATATCCACACATTTTCAGCGCTTGGCACGCATTTATAAAACCCAGTGAAATAGCATTGGTGCCATATTCCGTCACTTACCCAGTCGTTTGAATGATCTTCAAGTCAACGCGGAATATGTCGTAAACAAGACCAACACGATTTGCTCAAAAGCGAGTAACATCCGTCATTTCTTTTAGCGTTTCTGAGGGTGTTGACATTTGTGATTCTTGGCTTCTGGAAAATTTCGCGGCAATCACTTAAGAAAAATGTATGAGCTTGTTATTGACTTGTCGGTTAACTAAGAACAGCAGAGTGGATATTTGCTGTCTTCTGTAAAACTCGTCTTTTCTTTTATGAGTGAAGATATCAAATATATGTAATATATTATTTATCGATCACCATGCATACAGTGTGCACACGGATGCGTTCTATTTATATATGATGCAAAGTCATTTTCGCCATATTTGCTAGGATAAGTCAACAGGCGGTTTGAAATTTATAGTTTATTGCAATTGGCAATAAACAACAAAGGTGATCGAACAACAACAATCAAATCTATTATGTAGATTGTCTGGGAGCTATTGTTATTTGTCATGCATATACAATATCATTTCAAACTACTGTCAACATAATACAGAACATTGAAAACAAATCAGTTCAAATAGACAATAACATCAGCACAAATAAATCACCCCCTGGTAAAAACAATAGTGCCCATGTATTTTTCACAATGTCTGATAAAACTGAATTAAACGTTATTTATCAACGAAACGGCGATGTTTTCCGGACAACTTCAAGCGAATCTTAGAGCGATGTGACGTTAATTAATATTAAGAACAAAAGAGTCCTTTTATGATTGGAGAAACATTAATTCTCGTTGTTTCTGACAGGTTAATATCACATGTTGTGAATATTACGAGTCTTATTTCATACGGGTTCGCTGTGGTGGAACCTGTTATTGGAAGACCGTGAAAATGAAACCGTTTACGGAGACTTAACATCTTAGTGCTTGATAATTGATTGAGGTCCGCCAGACGTCAACAGAGTGCTGTGATATGACGTTAAGCTGATTAACGTTTGTGGTTTTGTAGAAAAGTTCTTCCGCAATATATAATTGTATATTAAGTTGTTAAATAAGCGTACTAGTTCATTGAACTATGACACGACACATAGGGAACTCACAAAGGAGACCTGAAATTGACGGATTATAGGCAAAGTTGGAAATATCTTTCATTCTTATTTATTCTTTGGTTATTAGCTTCCATTCATCTGTTGTGACCTACGCCCTAGTATAGTAGACTTCGGCCTTTTAATTGTCTGAATTAACAACCGGCGTATAGCTTTTCTTAATAATTAGGAACAACATAATTATTTGGAAATATAAACAAACAAGAGCACCGCCTACGGGTGCTGGACGCTCGACTTTCTCGTATTTTATAGTATTCTCACCTTTTGTTAATATAATGGGTTCATCACTGTGATGAAGTGTGTTGAATTTCAGGTCAATACCTCTTATAGATATTGAGACATTTGACCTAAAGCTAAAACTCTAAGTTGAAAAAAGGGCAAGAAAGGGCAATGACTCCACAAAATCCTTGATTTAGTTACCTCATCTTGTCTACAAAATTGGTTCAAGACTGTGATCAAGTATTTTGAGTTTCAAGTCAATACCTCTTATAGTTACTGTGAAATTTGATCTAAAGCAAACAATCTTGATAGAGTTACCTCCACTTGTCTACAGAATAAATGTATCACTGTGATCAAGTACTTTGACTTCAAGTCAATACCGCATACAGGTATTAAACAATTTGAAATAAAGCAAAAATTGTAAGTTGAAAAAAGGGTAATAACTCCAACAAAATCCTTGAAAGAGTTACATTCTCATGTCTGCAGAATAGGGTTACCACCATTAAAAAATATCTTGAGTTTCAATTTAATGTATTTGATAGTTATCGGGAAATTTTATATTCGACCAAAACATGTCAAAATATTCAAAGTTGCAAGTCAAAACAAGGGCAGATAACCCTGAAAATACAAATCACAGGGTTACCTGCCTTGTTGTAATGAATTACCCTTTTGATAGTGAACACGTATTAAAATATTCAAATGGATACCTCTGACAGTTTTTGAGAAATGGACTCGGACAAAAAACGTAACCAAAAATGTAACCAAATAACGTAACTAGCGCAGACGCTGACGCAGACGCAGACGACGAAGCGAAGACAATAACTCGACTTTTTTTCTTCTAAACGTTGACCTAAAATGATCAATTTTGTTAATTTACTCATTTTTATTTTATTTCATATGACGTTACCAACGGAATATTATCTAATGTTAAAGTGTAACAATCCAACATTAAATGGAATCCTCACCGAATAACAGACAAATAATCAAACAGTGTAATCAAATGCGACAATGATGCAATCCAAAATCCAACATCATAATGAATCAAGCATTCATCAAAGGGAAGTAATCTAGCAAATCCTATAACAAAGGGAAAGAATCTGCAAATCATGCCAACATCAATTGGAATCCACACAATACCAAATATTAGACATTATCAGCATTGGGGCTGATCTTTTACTGCTGGGGAATAAAAGAGCAGTTTGTCATTACTCAGTATAATAACCGTGTAAATATTTAATTCTCGGTCTTTGTGAATGCTTGATATGATCACCGAACAAATGGCAAAGATCACGAATCTGGCCCCAAAGGCATTTACTGACGTGAGCTACAAAAATCCATATTTGCAATTCGTCATCACCCTTAGCAATATAAAATGGCGAAACAAGTCGTAAGCACATAAAATATTCGTTACAAATTAGCATTATTTTAAGAGTTGCAAACTAGTTATACATAGGTTTCGTTCAAGAATAGCTATTTTCTAAACACGGCATTTAATTTTAATATTCTATTGCTGAATTTGAACTATATTATTCCATTAGTTTTATGAGCTGTACACGTTTAATATAAGGACAGTGCAGTGCTAGTATTTTCGTACATTTTCATTTTAGAATATATAATACATATAACATATAATCCCTCAAAATACTTTTAACAACCTTTGCTTATTATTAAACGCTTATTTAGTAACGTCATATGAACAGGAAGTTTATCTTTGAAATGTTAGCAGATATATAAGTAAAACAAATTTACTGTTAAATCACGTGAGCTCAAGAAACATAAATGAAATTAAGAGCTTCGCCTCGATGAAGTATCTCATTTCGTGTTCACATTTCAACAATCCTTGATATCATTAATTTCAACCTTGTTCGGTTGCAGTCAGCTTATAGCGACAATCCATTAACTCATTAAAGAAATGTATGTACACAGTGGTGGCACACAGCGGAACTAAATCAACGTCGTTCCTAAGCATTAAAACGCATTTGCAATCATGAATTTAATAGAAAAGTCAATCAGACACGTGTACTTAGTTGCCTATAGAAAGTAATAATACAAATGTACTAGCAGGAGATTATCGTATTGAAAGGGAACTCGGAAATATTTGTCATCATAATGTATTGCTAAGAATGAAACATTGGCATCGAAGACATGCTGTACAGGACTAATGTGACCTTACTGCCACGAGGACACGAGAGAAAACAGTCTAGAGTAATCGCTTGACTGTCAAAGAAGGCAGTCATTAATATTTACGATATAAAAACTTACTTGTTAAGTGCAAATTAAGCTCTAGGTGGAAAAAGCATGTGGTATATGAAGAATTGGTTTGAGCTTTAAATTGTGAAAAAGAGGTCGATGGTTCTGGTCTTACTCAAACCCGCTGCACATGCAATTAACATCGTTTCCAATAAAACTTGTGGGGCGTTGTAAACAAAATAACATTTTATATGGCGGCCCGTTAAAACAATAGCACAGTATCAAGTACCTTGACATGAACGCAGTCTTTCAACAAGTGTATATACACGCACAATATATATTTATATTGAGAAAAACGCTCACTATTGTACCAGATAATTGCGATAAAGACCTATGAAACACTATAAGAAATTACTACAAACCTAATATTGTCAAAATGAAATCGTTTCTGGAGAGTTTTATCATGTTTCCTGGCACTGGTAGCGCATGCACACCAGTGAAACCTACACCACTACCTGTCCGCGTGGCATTTCTATGTCTAACCCGCAGTAATTATCGGGACTATCAAACGCCATTTACTTTCCCTCTCCTTTTGGCTTAGCAATTAGTCCTTAATAGAAATCGCTAGCTGCGCGTCGCTGAGTCCATATAACGAAATAACGTTAATATTTCCGATGTCAAATATAAATGTTTATCCCGTCAATAGCGCCCGGAATTAATGCTTGCTCAGATCGGCTAGGGACACACGCTTCTTTGACTTTCAATTAACTTAACATCACGCTAAATGTGCGTTAATATTCTGCGACCTCCGCTCATTCTGCCGCGATGCCATCCGCCTATCATCGTTTCATTGTTTTTAATAGTTTGCTCAACCATTTCTCTAATATAATAATGGATGTTTTATTTCATGTCCGGGAAGTGAGTGTTCGAACGAAAGGCTATTTGCGTAGCTGAAGGCTACACTACGTATTTTCTCAGAGGGTTCGAAAAGATTTGCTGTTACAAGCACGGCATTTATGTCATTTGAACGGCTTTGAAAATTGTTGAAACTAATTAAAAACAAGAAAAATGCGTCTTCGTGTGTACGAGTACAGCTGGTAGTTTGACTACAAATATCTTAAACCACCAAAGTCTTAGTAATTTAGAGCTATTGTTACAAACTTGCTTATTATTCCATTGATCGTAATATTAAAATTCTGATTGCCGAAAGAAAGAATAACTTTCATATACAAAGCACCGGTCTTTGTGATGCAGTAAAACGGCGTATGACGTATGTGTATGTCAATGTCAAAGAATAATGAAATTTCATTAAATATGTGACACATGCCACACAAAAAACACGCGGTTACGTACAAGTGTTGTTTATCGGTACTTTCTAGTTGCCAGTGGGAAAAGAGGAGATGGAAACAATATGTATCAATTAGCTAATGGCAACTACAAAAGACATAATTGTCCGCATTTAACTACACCAAACGTTTATTTTCATGATTTAAATTATGGCATCCCAAAAGACCGCGCCGCTATCCACTCGCAATTTCATCCAGCGAGTGTCCTGTCAGCTCAAGAAAGAAATCTGCTTACGGACATTTTAATTCATCTCCAAGTTTGCCGACCATGTCTTCTCTGGTCCCTAAGGATTCCACAAATGTTCGGTTGGCAATTTGTGTTCGTTCATGAACATTGATTTCAGGTGTAATTTTAGTCTTGATGATCCTGAGCCAACTGTCGTAGAATACAAACAAAGACCGGTGCTGTTGAACCACAATATATGTGCGAGAGAAATAAAAAGTGATACATTAAAAACAAATGTTGCGCATGGCCTACTTAAGAACTCGTACATTGTATCATATATTTTTTTACTATTGTAATAAACATCAGTAAGAATGGATAATTCTAATTTGTTTCAGGTCACTAATATCTAATGCTTGTTTTGGTAAAAATATTTTTGTACTAAAACTCATTTGTTGAATTACTTTGAAATCTCATGTATCGACGTTTAAGTCCGCTCCATCTGTGAGTAATTGCAAAGCTTAACTTTCAGACAATTATTTCTAGACGTTAGCATCGTAAAATGGTGTCATCTTAACACGATCCACGTTATCTTTGACATTATAGGCCATTTCTATAGTTTGATTTGCATAACTTGTTGATGCATCATCATATTGAATTATTATGATGGAATCTATCCACCGTGTTACTAAAATTAATGTACGCTATCACCAATAAAAACTTCGCAAAAAATGTGCGAAACTGATTATAGTTTCAGTTGTTAATTTCTTTCATGCCATTGCCAAATGAAAGAAAAAGTATTTGTCAAAAAATCAACTTCTTTAAACCTTTCACCATGAATCACAATATTTTCATTAAACAAGTCCATTAATGACTTTTGCGCAACAGTATGGTGATTCAACCAAAATATATAACAGACATTAAGAAAACATTTTAAAGAATATTTAACTGTAATCGAAGTTTAAACGGACCATGCGCTATTATGTAACGACTAGTTTCTGAGCAAGAAATGACTTTAATATTAATGAAGTGTAATATTTCTTGTAATGAGCCGAGCAAATTTTGAGATTACAACTAATCTGTAAACACAGTTCTCGTTCCAGCACAAACGATTCCCGAGAAACGGGCGGTTGGTAAACATGCTGTACATTATTAATGCGACATTATTAGAGTTTAGAACAAGTTCTAAACAATGGTTAATATCTTCTTACAGACTGAATTTGAAATTTAAACAAATATCGCTTTATTTGTTTATTAATTGCATTTTCAATACCCTTTTCATAATTGGCATTTAAACATCACAGGTCACCGTTTGTTTCTGCATACAAAAGTCTGTGCAGTTTCATAATACTTTAGTTTGTCATTCCTGGATCCATGTTCAAAAGTGGGATGTGTTTGGTCACATTTTTACATCATTTAGTTTGTCGGTAGAACATTCTCTACATGCACACGTGTTTGCACCAATGGGTAATGTTTAGCAACTAGTCAGAAGTTGTTTTTTTACATTTGCTCAACGATTTTAAATTCAAGTCTTTTTAAGATGTGGCAATGTTAAGCAACACGATGCATGCTCTTGGCGAGCTTTATAGAGGTCAAATTTTGGCTAGGTATACATTACTTGGACAATGCTTGTTGCTGCTGTGATTCTTTCTTGGAATATTGTTTTGCAGCTGAAGAACCAATGCATATTTTGGTGGATGCAAGAATGTGAATTCCTGGTGTTTCCACATTGCAAATGACACGCATGTATTGGCCAACAATGTATCATTTCTGGCTTTATAAACACGGAGTTTAACCTTTGATCTAGAAAACATTTCCATTCGCCATAAGATGATGTAAAAGAATCAAACTTGTTTTGTAATGTTTGTTTGTTTGTTTTTTCGTAACTTTACAAATACTTGCCCGGGTCGCGATAGATGTGCACTATTTGCGGAGTTGGTGAAAGTTGTGAGGAGGATTTTAACTATATAATATATCAATATCCCTGCCAGAAAGGTTCTTACATGCGAATTTATAAATGGGGTTTTGGTTTTATAAATGGTTTGTATCGTTGATACATTCTAGCATGCACATTTATGAATGAAGATTTGATTTTACAAAATATTTTTTTCCCTTCAGATAAGTTAACAGATTAATATTTACTGAGATAATGTAACCTTCTGTCATAAAACGAATGGCTGGCCTAATCTCCGTGGAATAGTTCGCCTACGGAGCGGGAGGTCGAAGGTTCGAGTCATACACAGGGCGAGTTCTGATATGGCCGGTTGCCTACCCAGCAGCTAGTTACATCAAGGGGCACCGATTGCCTTCCTGCCAAGCGCCTGGCATATAGGATAGGAATCGGGAGTAAAGATGTTCATCAGTAAAGGTGTCTCATAAGTCAAAAACTGGCTGGCCCTTAATCGCGAGGGGTGACACTATAATAAACAAACACTTTACTTTTACTTTTTATAACATATTTTTGTCATTTTTTATTTGAATATCAAAAACCAAATAAAACGATTAAAAGTTATTCACGTTTTAGTGAACGCCATTTTTGAGTCTATTATAATGGTCCTAACATAATGCAGCCTCAGGCGCGGAAGGACAATAACACCGAAACAACAAGAGTCAGACTCTGCCATAATGTTCTTATAAATAACGTGCAGCACAATGATTACTTTTATTTTTCAAATTGTTTTCTTAAAATGATATTATTCAATGATTCTAACGAAACGTGACTGTTCTTAAAAGAAAAGAAACGATAAACGTATTGATAGAAGCGAAAAAAACTGTGCAATAAGATGAATCTACAATTTCAATAGTTGAAAGACACAAACTGTGCAATTAAATAAATCTACCATTTCAATAGTTGAAAGACACAAGCTGTGTAATAAAATATATCTGACATTTCAATAGGTAAAATCACCAACTGTGCATAAAATGTATCTACTATTTCAATAGTTAAAAGACACAAAATGCAATCTGAACACAGAAAAAAACGAAGGCACGCACACCTTTGTTTGCTTTTGATTTCGACGTACATGCAGGACGGGGAAGGGATGCCTTGGGGACTCCTATAATTAAAACCAGTTCAATTACTTAATGGAACTAGATTGGGAAGAGAATAAAACATATTGCCGGCAATCAGCCGAGATAACATTTTAACGTTTTAATTACAACATCTCAAAAGACACGCTCTCTATTCTATTACAAAATGATACGGCCTTTTCAACCGATTGACTTGTCCTGACATTACAACACTGGATGTTCTATTGAATGCATTAACGACCATTTTGGGCTCGATTATATTTCCAGATCACGAGGTTCGTTATCTCTGGGGACAACATCACATATGCTCCGACTAGCTGGATCGTGAATCAGGTATTGGTGAAGTCATGCGTTGAAATGGCCGCCGTGTTTCCACCTGTGCTTTGTCATTTCTGTGCAGTGTCTCTTCATACATTTTCACTACTGTTATACTATGTTGTCGAACTGCTACTACATCTACCTCTTCATAAAAAAAACTTGTATAAGGGTAACAAACAAATCAACAATAACATCATGAATAGCTTCTTCTAGAACAACTGTGTCTACAACTACAACAATGACGACTACTTCTGGGACAACAACAGCAATATGATCATCACCACAAACACGAAAAACAAGGCCAGCAACAACAAAAACAGCGGCACCAAACCACTTATACGACAATTTACTATTACTACTACCATAAATATCGATTTATATTTTACGATAATTAACAAGATTTGTCGACGCCTTCCCTGACGCAATAACATTGTTAATATTTGACCTAGACCATTGATAAGCAGACAGCATGGGCGTAAATTAATCTCTAGGCTGTAATTAGTACATACTGTTTTGAATAGCAAAATAATCAAACGAGAATCTTTAAAAATTCTACTGTCACCCTGGACATGTAAACCTCCAAAATACAGCAAAACACAACTGCGACCTTGACCTTGTACAGAGAGATCTTTACCTTGAACAGAGAGATGTTTTAAAGAAGCGACACAATCTCAGACTATATATATGTGTATGTGTACATTGCAAATATTTTCTATATTTCAAAATTCACGGAAAAGAAAAACAATGTCAAGGTTCTTGTTAACGCCGGACACCAAACAAAAATCTGTCAAACTCTTATTTAAGCCTTAAAAAGAGGCAGCTAGAATGTTGTTGCTACATACCATTGCCTACGGTATAGGAACTTTACCAAGTTATGTTAAGATCCTTTAATGCAAAGCAAATATATAGGCGGCCATTTACAAAAGTCCGCACAATACATTGGAAAATAAAGGTTGTTGTTTAAAATCACTTCAAAACTCAACGAACTCAAAATTACGAAATCAACAAAATGTGTTAACCCGTTAATACAATTGCACACAGGCATTCACGAACACAATGTATAGAAACAATGTACTCGCACACTCGCACATGCTCATGAACGAACAAATAACGCAAAAGCTATTTTACAGTGTCTCGGTTGTTATAGCAGAAGTATTTGTATGACCATAAAGCTACTGAGTTGATGCTGACATACACATTTTATCCAGTTTGAATACATAATCACATGGCCAAACATATTAGAATGGTTAACCATTGTTTTATTGTACATCATTTAGACGTTAGTATTTTTATTGTTGACATTTTGCGGAGAATAAGTACAAAATAATCCTTCAAATTTAGTGCAGTAATTGAATTAAAACCCACGTTACATTGTCTTATGTTTGCATGTACTTTCTTAGATACATTAATTAATATTTTGACATCTTTTAACTCACCGCACAAAAAGTTGATGCAGAGATCGCTTTGTTGTTAATTTCCGTTAAACACTTCTATATTTAAGTATAGACAACACTATGTTGGGTGTATGTTGTAATCATTAGAACACACATTAAAATATTGTCGTAAATGTATTTATTTATTTATTTATTTTTTAGTATTATTATGGTTATTATTCTTAGTATTATTATTATTATTAGTATTATTAGTATTTATTTGTTTATTTATTTACATTAAACAAAAACTGTACAACGTAACACTTTTGCAAATAAAATCAACATAAATATGAGCGCGAATTTTCAAATTCCAAAAATTGTAAATTTTACAGTGTAGATCTGTACATTTTTACAATAATTCGATTTCAATCAACGCCATATACTTTCAACTCGCAATATTATAAAGTTAGCAGAGAATGCCCGTAAACTTTCACAATATTCCGAATTTTATAGGAAAAGCGCGGCAACATGTCTAAGTCGCTATATTGTAGACTTTGCAGGAAAAAAACTGTACAATTTTACAATATTTTATATCAAATCAACAAACGACCAACAACGTATTCAAGCATGCAACAATGCACTGATTTTTCATGGGACGCCAAAAACTGCATTAAGTAACATTGTACAATACGAATTCATCCATAAAATGTATTAAAAGGACCTGTTCACAGATAGACGAATTGACATTTTTTCAACTTTTTGACACCGATTCCAAAAATAAATGAACAGTGAATACAAGAGAGCAAAATAACACTACGGAGCTAGAAATATACTGCAGGAACCGTTTCGTTTATGAGTAATCATCAGTTGAAATTGATAAAATTATAAAGCGTTTGTAACGTTAAACGATGGAATAATTTGGATTGTTTCTGTTGTTTTCGTTGAAATATTTGACAACACGTGGAACACTTACATAAAGTAAATAATGCAGAGAAACATATAGAAGTCGGAATGGCCGAGTGGTTAAGGCGACAGCCTTTCAATCCGGAGGTCCCGGGTTCGAACCCCAGTGAGGCCTTTTTTTTCTAAATAACCTCATTATACTTCAGCTCTTTAGTTCCGGTGCTTAAATCTTGTCAAGTTTAGACATTTAATGGCATACTTCACAAAATGCGAAAATCTGTTAATAAGTCCCTTTAAGAACACTTACCTACTATACTACACAGATATGCAGAAGGTATCCCATTGTGTGGGATTAATTCTCAATAATGTATGTGATATGAAATAAAATGCAGGGACGTAGGCCATAACGAACAGGCTGTCCGGAGTGGTTAGCGAAGTGGTTAGAACTCGCTTCTCGCATAGGAAGGGTCAATTCAGCTCCAGACAGACGTGGGGTTGGTCAGAGGTCAACCTTCTGACCATACGGATTTCCCAGGGGTACATCGGTTCCCCCCACAGCACAAGACCACATCAACATTCATTAATTCATTCAGTAAAAGTTAAATAGCAGGACATTTTAGTTTGAATTCGACCAAACTTTCGGCGTGTATGCAATGCAAACTCGGTAGGGATGAGGTTACAAAACCTGGATCAAATACATCATACAGCTTTCGCGCGGAAGGACCTAGTCAACTACGGATGCTTACTGGACAGACTAAGTGCAATCTACGGAAAAATGGACGGACAGAGATGCGTACTAGTAAAATATTTGACAGGACATAAATTAATCGAAAGCAATACAATAATATACATACTAAAAAGGTAAAATTAATATAAACTCACCGCACCGAACCCCGAGGACCGCAGCGTCCCTGTATCATGAATCGTTACAATGTTCAAACAATGTCGCAAATACGTCACGCTTGTTCAGTCACTAATATTTGGTCCACAGTTGTTCAGTGCTAGAAGAAACGAACAAATAACGTTAGAAGTCCATAAAATCCGTACTCTGGAAGATCAAATATGAACCACTGGCTCCATCTTTGTAGCTGTATGGTTCTAGGTCAACGACAATTACAATTATTATGTCATGAGTCATTGGGATCAGTAATCCTCCAAATCGAATATTGTATAGAATTAAAGATAATTATGGTACTTTATTTTATGCTTACCAGCAGTGAGTGGGAAAGGATTTTTCCATATGAGATATTTCTCGTCTCCACAAAAATATATGGGCTATTTCAAAAATATATGGGATTTTTTGTGATTTTTATGGGATTTACAGCGATAACATTTTGTGATTGTCTGTTTCAATCGAGAAAAATACCCCATGCAGACGCTGGCGCTTTCTGTACAAGTTGTAATGTCTGAAGATATTGATTTTTTAGACTGCCGAATTAACGTTATGGATAAAATCTCACCGCATACTGACAAAACTTCAAACCAGACCGAGCATCGTGTATTGTACGGCATCGTTTTTCGATTCTTAGAGCTACTTGAAATTTCGGTGCGACGTAAAATCACATCAGTAGACATTTCTTTGCGATGTTTAGACTGTTGGCGAAAGCCAACGGTCTATTGAGGGGGGAATTTCGAAAACAGGTATCGCGGAAAACTACTTCAGATCTTTTCTTTGCAGGCTATAAGTTACTAAATCGAAACCAGAATGGGCCCTTCTTCAAAACAACAAAATTTCACACTCGTTTTCTTACATTTTAATTATTTTAAGATTATGTATGTAATATGCATTATAATGTGTATATCATGTGATTTATTACAATTACAGCTTGTAAAAAGGTTAATTTATAACAAAATAACTTTAAACTAATGACATCCCTAGTTTTGCTATTTACTGGTATGTAACCGAAATATTTACCGGAGTGTCGTGGAATAAGGCCACCAAATTAATGCGCTACATCGGTTATTTTTGACTCGTTGC
Source organism: Congeria kusceri (assembly GCA_027627225.1). Taxonomy (NCBI): domain Eukaryota; kingdom Metazoa; phylum Mollusca; class Bivalvia; order Myida; family Dreissenidae; genus Congeria; species Congeria kusceri. The sequence continues at coordinate 7,915,959 of CM051035.1, forward strand.
GAAAGTGTTTTTTCTTGCTACCAATTCTCATTCTGAATATTTTGACAACAAATTACTGTAATTGATTAATTTTAAGCTGTACTATGGACAATCGAGAGCTTTCATCGTATGATCTATTTTGACCCAGTAGGCTACGAACAATTTTTTTTTATAGATCTTTGGCTAAGAAGCACTAGCACTAACTACTACGCTTTATCGGTTATTCTGGCCCTTGCAGATTGACTTGTTAACTGGCATGTATATAATTCCGTTTGCATAAGATAATTAGCTCGAACAAAATAATGTTTCGTTACTTACAAATAAGTTTTTATTAAGATGTCGCATACTATTGAATAAGAAGCCAAATTATAAAGTTTAAAGGTGGGACATTGAACTTCATTCAAATAAATGTTTCCTTTTAGCAAAAATGCACTCATAATTCACATGCTTTTAGTTTCTTTCAGTATTTCTACGCTGTCAGCGTTTGATTATTAATTGTATGCGCCAATATTGCATTTCGCATGGGTTTCCCAGTCACTGTTACCGGTGATTTATAGAGAAATATCAACGTCAACATAGTGCTTGCCATCATTTCCATCCAGTAAAGATTCGTTGAACTTAAAATATAAAGCTAGATGTCCTTTGGATCAATAATCCACCAGATAGAATACTGCCCCGGATACAAGATTATGGCACTATACCAACGTCAAAATACTGCATTCCACTATGTATATCGAATGGGTTTTATAACACCTGGTCTTGCTATGCCAATGATTATTCCAAATTCGTGGATTGGTACAGCAAAGTCACAATATTTCATTTAACTATGGTCATTGAAAAGTTCGTAGATGGGGCCCATTGCATCAGGCTTTGCTACGCCTTTGCCAGGCCAATGTACACCATTTGAGTCATAAAATAACGTTCGTGTATTTCTTGATTATTCACTCTGATGTGATCAACATCCTGAAATCAGACAATTTATCATTTTACGATATACTATTTTAGAAAAGAAATACAATTCTAAAATATTAATCAAATGCATTTATTTACGTATAACGATATTTATGTTTATTGTATTAAATACATAACATGAACTTTGTGATATGTGTGAACATAGCATACTTTGTTCAGAACAGATCGGTTCATTCGGCTTTTTATATTTTAATGAATGTAGTTGTGGTCGATGCATTTTATTTTATTTTTGCACAACATTAGTTAAACATAATTGCTATAATTTATGTGCACACAATTATTAATAAGATATTCTATTTCTGTATTAGCACAAAATTAGTCAATAACAATTTGTATTAAGTAATTAACGTTTTACCATATTTCAGAGAGGTTTCTTTGATTTGCGGTATTCAATAACTGTGATATCACTTGTGGGCAATATCTAAATGTGCAATAAGTAGCTTGCGTATAAATTAAAACTAAATTTCAATATACAGCCCGCTTAATAAGGTTTAAAACACTTGTAGCATTCGTTTACCTCAATATGTTAATTATTTAACCTCGCCCTGCGGGTTCGTTAAATAACTAAAATATTTCGGTCAAAGTATGCTACAACAATTACTTGGTATCTTTATATAAAGAAATGAAATCAAATGCACGTAGACTTATTAAAAATGCTAGATCATCTTAATAACATTTTATCCTTTGTCACCCACACCCATCGGGGTGCCATAGTTCAAAGAATAAAAGAACTTGTTTCTTATCGGTTATAATTGTTGCAAACGTGCGGTGACCAGCATTAATTTTATTACACAATGATAGTTTTGATCATGCACGATGACAGAATGGGGTTTCATTACAAAACTGTTTCCAACAGGTGCGAAATGTAAACTTACCAGTGTTACATGAAAGTCAAAAGTTTTAAAGACAGCAGCACGATACATTTGTCTCAGTACAATAATCGACACGTCGGAAGCGAAAATACGCTCTTGACAAATTTTAATTTGCGTGGGAAAGCTCTGACACTTCATAGACGAAGTCAATATAATTGTATTATGTTAATAATACATTATTAAATGCTGGTTTTGAAAATGAATTGCGCGAGCCTCTTGAAATTTCAATCAAGCTGATACTTCTCAATAGATCCGTACGCTCTGCCAATAAAAATGCGGTACTCCGTTTCGAGTATATTTCAATTATTATTTGTTAGCTAAGTTGGTAGGCGTTACTTATTGTAAGACAAGTGGTTTTTGACAGATCTATTGCCATATATTAAATCTATTTGTGTCGTGATCGATTTTAGTAGCAAAACGGAACAAACGGAAAATACTTAAGTGTTTTCGGCCGTAGACGGTAGCTATATACTTATGGTTGTTTGTTTAATTTGCTTAGACGTTATAATGAATAATATAACAAATGACAGAATATATACACAAACCTAAGGAACGCAACTTATAAATTGTTTGTCCACTTCATATGCTTCCATATGCGTCCATGCCTCCAACCTGTTTAAATGCGCATCAACCTGCACGTTTGGAGTGCTAAAAATAGATTACCAAGTATCGCCAGGGCACATATCCACAAAGTTCCTTCGTAAAAACTAAGATAAATTTCTTAAAAGCATATATTTCTTATAGTGTGTGGCTAGTTCATGTAAATATTATTTTGTCTTAAATGGTTCTAATCTGGTAAACAATCGTATTTTTTTTTTTGACCACAATTACAGATACAAAATATTGATTTTCACAAGGAAAATTTATTATGATTTTTTTTACTTCAATATGATATTTTAAAGAAATAATTTCCTTAGGAGCTATGTGGATATGGTCCCAGAAATCGAAGTTCGAATGCTTTCTTATCCCCGTCTTGTATTGGATTGAACAACGATTTTTCGTTCTGATGCGCGTCTATTATACCACACAGGCTGACGCCCTCGTGATTTAATTCATACGCAACAGAACTTTAAATCGTTGTGTTTTTACAGATAAACAACTCAAATCGAAATTTATTTCTTAAATACATTACGTCAACTATCTATTTTTATGACGCACAAGTATTTGTTTGGTAGCTTTGTTTAATAGTTTATTATAGTTTTATTATATTTTATAGCATTTTAAGTAGACGAAGCCACAATGGTTTGATACAGAGAAAAACAATATTATGTGTTTGATAAACACACATGCCCCAATTGGGGATAGACATAAGCAACAACTGTGTAAGTATCCAAGTGTTGTAGCAAGCGGTGTTGGCGCAAGACGAAACGGTCAAATCTAGGTAACCAAGAAACAGCCCATTTGAATTATTCTAAGTGCATATTAGGTCATGGTCAAGGTCAAAGTGAGGTTGGGTGATATGGGTGGATAGGGAATGGTCATAAGCAACAACTGTGCAAGTATCCAAGTGTTGTAGTAAGCGGTGTTGGTGCTAGACGAAACGGTAAAATCTACTTAACCTTGTTACGGACGGAAGGACGGAAGGACGGACGGACGGACAGGAAAATCACTGTATGCCTCCCGCATCAAGATGCCGGGGGCATAAAAAGAGAATGAAATACATGTTTGCCCTGAGTGAAAGGACAAAACAGATTTTAGAAGAAATCCTTATACTGTATACATAAAGAGAAAACATTGTTTGGTATATTGTTAGATCTAAAATATAATAACATGTGAACATGAAAATTTGAGAGGAACACTATCATATAAGTCGGTAGTCAACGTGTTGTCAAAATATATCAAGTTGTGTTACAACTTAACTGATTACACATAAAGGATAGTTAATGAACATACATGGTGTACTTGCATAATGTCATGTCTACGTATAGAGACGTTTATGGCAACTTCTATAAAACTGATTGCCTTTCACATTTAAAAAAATAAATAACATTGAGTCATGTCAGTTAACCAAACAGAGTATGTGAATGGTTTTCGAAAAATTACTAATGCACACCAAATCGCATGACGTGCGGAACAACATTAAGACCGTTGGTTGTCAACGGATACCATACCTATAGTACCTGTTCGTGCTAAACTGTCCAGAAATCAATTGACAATAAAGACAATATTCCAGGTGACCCAACACAGCAATTAACGCGTTTTGTTTCGCAAAGATCACTGGAGGTCAAAACAATGGCAGCGGCGTGCACGTGTAAATTGCGAATGAAAAGTCAACAAATAATTGTTATCGCTTGAACCCGCGAAGTCGCAGCACCTGCTCCGAGCAATTTCTGCTATCATTTCTATGATTTAAACTACCTGATTACACTTCGTCCATTAAAAAAATACAAATGCGGCGCTCAGATTACGGCGATAGGATTCAAGGTATCAGCAATTAGGGAAGTGGTGCACTATTGCTCGGAAATATCAGCCGTCATAGACTGTCGGCTCCCGGAGATGGTCCCCCGATTAGCGACGCTAGCTTCGCCGCGCAACCGTTTGATCCGGGGAGACTCCAGCGCGATAGGTCCGGAATATTGCATTCAGTAGTCATGATGCGTTCAGCAATTAAAGGGACGTATTCGCAGATTGGAAAATTGCAAATTTCCATTCTTGTCACCGACTCCAAAAAGAAAACTACACTATTTATTATGGAGCGAAATAAAATTAAAATAAAGAATAACGCACATAAAACAGAGAAATACTTAAAATAATATATCGTTAATAAAATAACACTCGAATAAAAATGGCAAATATTATAAAGCGTTTGAATATGAGAAGGATTTTGGTGTGATGCTTCGGCGAAATGTTACCATTCCACATTATAATAGGGAAAAGGCATAAGCAAATAGGGATTCAAAGTAGAATTATTTGTATGTACATGTACAGTCAAAATAATACTTAATTATAACTTTGGTAGCTTGGAAAAAATCTAAAGCATACAAAATAAAACAAACGTTAAAAAAGCTCTTTTTAAGGTTTGTTTACGTGTTACATTCGTTACTGTATGATGACTTTGTAGAGTAGTGTTTCCTTAAACAACACTCCGTACTGCAACATATAGTATATCAGCTTCGTAAAATATAATCTCATTCTTCACAGGTATGAAAATTGTGATCTATATTCTTCACGCATCACAGTCTTATTATTCACATTTTCTGTGAAGTTTGTGATCGCATACAGTTTTTGAAATCATATTTACTTATGTGATCCTCACGCATACCCCGTTTTAGGACAATCACATTCTTCACACTTAAAATGTGACAAATGAGATCCAATTTTTCGCAGGTGTGTGAAATAAAATGTGATTTGTGAAAAGTATGATCCTACACAGCTTCCTTTTGCGATCTAAGACAAATATGGTAGTTAAGAATGGAGCGCGATACGTCTGAAATATTACATTCAGTATCCCTGATTCGTTAAGCGATTATAAACGAGAAATAGCGTGGAGAAAAGTCTATCGCAAAATTTCGCAACGCAGCATTTATTTATTACATATTCTTTTAGCAATCGGAGGCAAATAAGGCGAACTTTTTAAAGCCGCAATCCATAGAATATATTTCATTATATCTTAAATTGGCATTAGTTCTAACTAACGTTAATGACGTTTATTAGACTGAAAACAGTTTCTTACGTACGAAAGGCCTTTTATAACGTCTATGTTCGAAAACGCTTGGTACGAACGGAATTATACACTAATATACAAGGTGATTTATTCCAGAGGCATCACCAGTTGAAACGAAAACCATTTACATATATCTGGACTGCTGCTTTAATTACATTTATAGGATAATAAGAAAATATTAAACCATTACTTAAATTTGGACGCTTATGTTTTGTTGTATGCATCATGAACGGGATTTTAGCGAAAGCACTAGAGCAAACAATAAATATCCCGTCCCCCCCCCCCCCCACCCGGTTTTAAAATTAACAACTTTCTCGTATACACAGAAACAAACATAACAAATGAGCGTTTATTGTATATTACCTTTACTAAAAAGGAATAAGTGGATGCATTGCATGAAAAGAAATACCAAACTCTCTCGTGTCAACAGAAACACAATCAAGTAACGTTTTTGTTTATTACATTTACAAAAAAGGAGAAAACGTTAGTTATATGATACCTTGCGTGATTCCTCGTGCTTTACGCGCTCAATGCGATTGACCCCTAATTAAAACATGTCACCGCACAACGCGATCTTGTTAAATATTGTACCCTAGTTGGCACCAATTGGAATCATGTCACCCGCTGCACTCAATTGTAAATTGTTAAAGGACCATATTCACGTGAATTTATGTTTCGCAGGGGGCCAGTAACATTTAATAAATTGCTGCTGAAACTCGACCTGTGTTTAATTTTTATCCTCTGCGCGACACACGCTCGTTTTCTAACCCAGGTCAAACTTAATGTGTTTTATTTTAACGAACTAATTTATATTTCTTCATAGTTGTTTCTCGCTCTCTCGTTGGCTAATTAATGTCACATGGAACGTAAGGATAGGTTAGAAACCAGTAAAATAACTATCCATTGGGCCCCTTAGCAAAAGCTACGGGCGATGATCGACATTTTGAGAATTTACTTACAATTTAAGAGGTTGCAAGGCTGGGGTCGTATCCACAAAGCTTCTAAGGAAAATCCTAACTTGTCATACTTATGAAAAAATAAAATAACATTTTTCTTGTTCAAACCAATGTTTTATATTTGAAATCTGGTAAACTAATAAGCATCTTTTGATTCCTTAACACTAGGATAAAATATTAAAAACAAAATAAACTTTAAATGAAACAGTCACAGTCTTAAGGAGTTTTACTCTTTTAAGAAATTTACTGAACTTTTCACTTAGGAGCTTTGTGGATATGGGCCCTGGGGTCGTATTCCAGAAACATCTTAAGTAAAATCTTATCCTTAGCCTTATAATCGTCATTTTTCTTAAGCATTTTATTTCATGTATACAAGAAATTCTGCTAAATGTTCACCAATTATCAACTTATTATTAACTAATATTTATTTACTTAACTGTCATTGGATTCATTAATCTATGTGTATTTTTTTAATATGGCCTTACACAAATTGGAAATTAAGTGAAAATATTTTACGATAAACTTAAGATGTTTCTGGAATATGACCCCTGTTTTTTTTTCTCTTTGGAAAAATGCTTCACTGTACTTTCACATTAACAAATCAAAATAGATGGATGTTACTTTAAAAAAAATGCACCTCACTTAAAAATTGTCACCCGCTGAAAACCCTGGATTAATTTGCGAATTTGACATAAGCATACGCTTATACATTTATATTATTTGGAAGGCAATCAATTTGGTAACATTAAAACGTTCATATGCGTAAATTTAACATTTGGAAGGCAATCAATTTGGTAACATTAAAACGTTCATATGCGTAGATTTAACATTTGGAAGGCAATCAATTTGGTAACATTAAAACGTTCATATGCGTAGATTTAACATTTGGAAGGCAATCAATTTGGTAACATTAAAACGTTCATATGCGTAGATTTAACATTTGGAAGGCAATCAATTTGGTAAAATTAAAACGTTCATATGCGTAGATTTAACATTTGGAAGGCAATCAATTTGGTAACATTAAAACGTTCACATGCGTAGATTTAACATTTGGAAGGCAATCAATTTGGTAAAATTAAAACGTTCATATGCGTAGATTTAACATTTGGAAGGCAATCAATTTGGTAAAATTAAAACGTTCATATGCGTAGATTTAACATTTGGAAGGCAATCAATTTGGTAAAATTAAAACGTTCACATGCGTAGATTTAACATTTGGAAGGCAATCAATTTGGTAAAATTAAAACGTTCATATGCGTAGATTTAACATTTGCAAGAAATTCACTGATTTCATTAATGGCTATACTCTTGGCGAATTCCGTTAACAAAGCATTATATTTTGACATTAGGTTACTCAAGTTTATAACACATTTCCATAGTGTCATCCCAAAATTTCTCTTAAAGCAAGTTGTGCCTCTGACTATTGGGCTTATTCTGACAGCACTCAAGAAACACAATATTGGAGAAGAAGCGGCTGTCAATAAAATTGCTAACTTTGTCAATAATAATATGTAAATGGAAACGCAGGGTATTGTCTATACTACCGTTGCCTTTCTAAAACAGACAACCCAGCGTATTGTCGATGCTAATACAGTTTCTTAGCACAGACAACCCAGGATATCGTCGACGCTAATATTGTCGTTGTGGAATCGAAAACCCCGGATCTAACTGACGTTCGTGTGGCCGTCGCACGCGTTAAGTCAACGGCGCGTAAAAATCGCGGTGACATCTCGTCGCGACTTAGCGCACACGAATAATTCATGGAAAAATTGCTTCATGATATTAGAGTCACCCACTCGGAAAATCTTGGGATTAATTAAACGCATGGAATCTGCTTCCGCAGTGCTTAAAAGTCGCTGAAATAGAATCGCATTTCGACACAAACCGTATGTGAACGTCAAATAAATTATTGCGAAAGAATGGGTCGAAAATGCTGATTTTTTATTATTACAATAGGCTATCGTTAGCATGTACGTGATAGTTTGGATATTACGGAATCACGTCTAACGTAGTCAGTTGGTTTCGTGCCATACATTTAAGTAGCATGTTTAATACACGTTAAACAATAAAGCATTTTAAGCTACAAAGCTGGATCAAAAGTAAAAAAAAAGAAATTCCTCAAAATTCTGCTGCTGATACTAGTACTCACTAATTTTTCTATAGACAAAGAACAAAATTATTGTTGGTAAACTACCCAATAATCAACGCAAAAGTCCTGATTCTGAGCGGGGCATAGCAAAATATAGTTCTCATTACAATTGCAAAAATATTTGTCAAATCATGTTAGAATCGAAATAATTTTCGCATGATCGCTGTTTATAGGCCAATAAGCAACTCTTTGTCGTTCTGATGCGTAGCTATTCAACCACTCGGGCTAACGCAATTCCTACTCATCAGAACTCCAAATCGCTGTTCATTGGCCGATAAACAATGATAAATCGAAAATTATTTCTTAGGTAAGCACGTCAATTACATTAATTTTGTATGAAATACTTTGAAAAGACTGTCAACGATTCCTGGACGTTAGTTTATTTTCGGAATGGATATTTATTTTTAGATATAACTCCCATCGCCGTTTAAACTTCAAAGATGCCAATATAATTAGCGAAGTGTAACGGACATAGTTTTTAGATCAATACATTAGTTCTAATGAGTTACAAACGTCACTGAAAAGAGTAAAAATGTAGTTTATGAAGTCCTATCCGAGTCCTATTAATATTTCATATATACCTTATCACTAAAGATTTCCCCAGATGCATAGGGCATGATGATATGCCTTCTTAATTAGCCCCCCCCCCCCTCCCATCCCCCTAAAAAAACTGTGTGTTTCGGGTAACGGTCTCAAAAACAGTAAGGTAGGGTCGGGATTCAGTGTTTTTTTTCTGTTTTTTTTTTTTAAAGACACATTTGGGAAAAAAAACATTTAAAATAATCTAACGAATACGGATTTCACGGAAAATCGTCGGCGCTAAAATCTAAAGGGTCTTTTTTTTTTCGCTTGGTAAGGTCAGGTTGCCCGAAACACAGATTTATTTTTGGCCTTATCGTCTCTCAGCCAGAGATTTTTTATTATTAGTTTCTCTGATTTTTTTTGTGCGTGGAAAACTGTCCATTGAAGGCGGAAAAAAATTTATACATGCATTTTTGTTCGCAATAAGCATGAAATGCAATCAGACTACAATTCAATATTGGTCAAATAAAAACATGCATATAAAGGCAAATTGATTTACGTTGAATTGATATAAAAGTAAAGTTAAATGATTGTTCATTATAGTATCACCACTCGCGATAAAGGGCCAGCCAGTTTTGACTTAAGAGACACCTTTACTGATGAACATATTTACTGCCGATTCCTATGCTATATGCCGGGCGCTTGGCAGGAGGGCAATCGGTACCTTTCGATTTAACTAGCTGCTGGGTAGGCAACCGCCCATTACAGCACAAGCCATGTGCGAGACTCGAACCTTCGACTTCCCGCTCCGTAGGCCACGGAGACGGTTTGTATATGTTTCACCGTGTTTTACATTATAGCGTTAAATCTCCATAAGGCTAACCACTAGGCCACTGAGACGGCTTCTATATGTTTCACTGTGTTTTACATTATAGCTTTAAATATCCATAAGCAATACGGCCTCCGTGGAAATAGATGATTTTTAGTAATGCTTCGGTTTATTATTTGTACAATATTGGTTGTGTTCCAATTTTATTTATTTATTTTATTTGTATATTTAATTGATCGGCAGATTCGAGAAACTATCACCAAACTCTGGCCTTAGTGCACGACCAGCGCTCAACCTCTCGCCACTCGTGCGCTTTTCAGGCGCTTAGTGACGTCGCGTTTTGGTCCGTTTATGCGAGTCTTTGATCGTCGATCGCATTTGGTATTGAAATATTTATCAGATGTAACACCCGAGCTGCGGCGATGAATGCGTTTGCACGTGGGGCCGGAGATAATGTCACCACCGCTGGTGGATCATTGCCATCGATGCGGAGTTTTAATTATCCTGTCTAATTAAGTGGACATAATTTGATAAAAAAATCGATACTTGCTTGGTCTGTACCAAAGAATGCTGCAATGTGGGATCGTGTTTGAAGCCACCCAGCAAACGATTATTTTTAGCTAAACAAGAGCTGCTTGTAAAACAGGTATGCCCCCTCTAGGCTAAAAGCAATCTTTAAAATATCAAGTTTGGTGAAGATTGGACTGATGGACGTCGAGAGCGGGAACTGCTAAAAAGGGCCATACTTCTGTGGTTCCTGAGGCGATTTGGTTGATCATCAAACTTGTCTAAGATATTATGGTCTCAAACATTTTTATGTTTGGTGAAGATTGGATGAAAACTGTTAGACTTAGAGAGCGGAAACGGCTAAAAGGCCAGTTTTAGATTATTAACGGGTCATAACTCCACAATACCTGGGGCGATTTAGCGGAGTATCGAACTTGACCGAGATATTGTGCCAACAAACACTTTCATGAAGATTGGAAAAAGATTGGATATAAAATGTTGGACTTAGAGAGCAGAAACGAACGTGGTCTACCAAAGGACAGACCGACATTAGCAAACCAATATATATATATATATTGGTTTGCTAATGTCGGTCTGTCCTTAGTATTATTGCAGAGAAATGCATAATTATTATGTTTAAATATTTGCTTCTGTTTCATTTTGAAGTATGAAAAAATAAAAAAACGATTTGAAAATCGACAGTATTACACAGACCAGTTCATGCAAGGTATCCAATCCAAACAATATTCAGCAATACAGTATTAATATAATTATCTAACAAATATGTTTCCGTAAATTTTTGTAGAACAAAAAAACCAAAGAGCGAACTGAAAATTGACAGTATACTACGGACATATACTCGCAAGGGTATATACTACGGACAAATACTCGCAAGGGTATCCAATACATATATTATGCCATTCAGTATACTTATTTTTAATTTTTTATAATCTGTTTCCTTTTTGTAGTACAAATAAACCAACGCGCGAATGACAAAATTCACACTTTAAAACACGGACCAGTACTCGCAGAAGCATCCATTAAAAGCAATATTAGGCAATACATTATTATTATATCTAAAACGAGAGCACCGCCTACGGGTGCTGGACGCTCGACTTTCTCATATTTTATAGTTAAAGAATAAGTGTATATATGTCATGAATTATTTTGAATTTGAAGTCAATACCTGTGATAGATATTGAGAAATTTGACCTAAAGCAAAAATAACTCCACCAAAATCGTTGATATAGTTACCTCATCTTGTCTACAGAATGGATTCGTAACTGTGATCAAGTATTAAGTGTTTCAAGTCAATACCTCTTATAGATATTGTGAAATTTTACCTACAGCAAACAAGTTGAAAAAAGGGCAATTACTTATGCAAAATCCTTGATAGAATTACCTCCTCTTGTATACAGAATAAGTTCATCACTGTGATCAAGTACTTTGAGTTTCAGGTCATACCTCATTTAGGTATTGAGAAATTTGACCTAAAAGGACAAGTTGAAAAAGGGTAATAACTCCAACAAAATCCTTGAAAGAGTTACCTCCTCTTGTCTGAAAAATGATGTCAGCACCATAAACAAGTACCTTGAGTTTCAATTTAATGTCTTTGATAGTTATTGAGAAATTTTATATTTACCAAAAATTGTCAAAATATGCTAAGTTGTAAGTCTAAACAAGGGCAGATAACTCTGAAAATACAATTCATAGAGTTACCTGCCTTGTTGAAATGAGTACCCTTTTGAAAGTGAACAAGTATTTAAAGTTTCAAATAAATACCTTTGATAGATTTTGAGAAATGGACTCTGACAAAAAAGTTAACCAAAAAACTTAACCAAAAAAATTTAACTAACGCAGACGCAAACGCTGACTCAGACGCAGACGACGACAAAAGCTCGACTTTTTTTCTTCGAAAAGTCGAGCTAAAAACTTTGTTGTAATATAAATAAACCAACTAGCGAATATAAACATTCACAGTATAATACGGACCAGCAATAAAGACGTCAACTAGTGGGGTATCGTTTACTAAACCCTGTACCCCGTATTGTTCAATGATGCCGGCAAACAAACGGTCTCTCGTTAGGGAGTAAAATAACTCGGTTACGCGTAGTTTGCCCTGTCAAAAATAATTATCATCAGCAGTCAAATGGCCGGGCTTAGTGTTGATAATTTAACAATGATAAAATGCGCCTGATTTACCTCCAATGGGCTTTAAATCGCACCTGGCAGGGTTTGCAAAGGTATCGGGTATTCGCCATATATCAAAGACCAATTCAGTCGCTGTAAATACGGGTTCCGAAAGGAAAATATTATGTTCTCAGACTTCAATAATATCTTATTTTAATTACGAATTAATTTCGCTGGAATGGTTTTATCTCGTTAACCTTTAACTAAAATCAAGCGGCGTGACAAAACGTACAAGTAAATTATGTGAAATCACCCAAAATGTTGGTTTTTATGTGTGGATTTTCCCGCAATATGTTGGTAAAAGTGGAGCATTGAAATCGGTAAAATAATAACGTTTTGGTAACTTTTTATCGTATAGTTTCTGTATTCGATAGCTGGTGATCCCTCTGGAGTAAATCGGCATGTACATTAGCGTATATTCTGTTCGTACCAAGCATTTTCGAACATTGAAATTAATAAAATGTATGCATTTCTTAAATAAGAAACAGTTTTCAGTCGAATAAACGGCATTAACATTCATTAGAACTAATGCCAGTATAAGATGCATTGAATTATATTCTATGGACTGCGGCTTTAACAGAGATACGCAGTTTCCTTTTATCTAACTTCAACCAAAATGTATATGGTTCGGGCCCGTCACTGCCATTCATATTGGTATTTTTTGTTGAGATATTATTGTTTGTCGATTTATTTTGTATTGAACTTAATAATTCCGTTTGCAGTGGGAAAGTTGCTTACCTATTAGAAAATCATATTCAACATTCATAGAAGCTGTGAACCTTTGACGTTTTGCAAGACCATAAAATTGGCTCTTGAAAATGTAATTATCTTTCAACAAAAGAGCTTTAAGTAATAAATGGAACGAATCAGGACATTTCAGTAGGAAATAAATATTGTACATTTTTTGGTAAATTAGAAAGAAACAATAAAATGGTACTTAATTGAATGGAGAATGCATATTTAAAACTTGAAGTTATACGTTACTTAATTTGAGAAGAGTGCGAAATTAAAACCTAATTTATACGTTGCATAATTATGATAAAGCTTTCGACTGAATGTGTAGAATTGTCAGTCAAAAGACGAATGTGCGCATTCGACAGGTAATCATCTTAAAACACGTACATACGATGTCTTGTCACATACCCTTGTACGGACAGAAAATATCTAAATTCCGAGTAACGCAATTAATTACCCGGCGTACGTTACTGCGGCGCTACAGGAAAAGTCTGATTGTCATTAGCGCATCCAACAGCCTTAACGGCCGCGATAACATCGCGCCCAAGTTCCATAAAAACCGAATCCATTGTGCGACGCTAAATTGATTGCAGGCAATCGTTTCTTACTTTACCTTTCCGACGATAAAAGCTATCTAACGGAAATATGAGCGCCATTAAACGGCGCAAGTTGTCACATATTGTGCGGTCCAATCGGTGATAAGACAATGATGAGACCGAGTCGATTGACAATATAATGAATATTAGACTGTAAAACCGGTTACAATGTGTGTTTTATCGACATTAGCATTGATTCCTCATAAGGCGCCGTTCCGCGACCGATTGGTAGACAATACGGGTACATATAATTAGGCCAAAGTTTATTGATTTTTAGTTTCTCGGATCCTCCTACTTTGTTTGAATATCCTAAGAAATATACCAATCTTGTAAAACCAATATACCAAACAAGATAAAAAAAAAGAGTTCTTTCCGCTGATTCTGTATTCCTTAGGCGTATAAAAAAATTGTTTGTTTCCACAATCGACCCATCCACCCCCCTATTTTTTTCCGCCGACTCAGTTTCAAACTCATATAGTTAAAATGTCTAAGCCCATATTTATAGCTAAGGTAAAGTTTCTTTGATGAGAGGCGTTTAGACCATTTAATGCAGACGAATAATCCTAAACTATGTGGTGAATATGCCGCTAAGAAAAAAAGTTACAAAAAATATTTATTATTTTTTACCCCCCCCCCCCCCTCGATTTATTTTGAGCTGTAATCGGAAACCAACAATTATTTGTTGAAACAATGAAACATACATTAAATTAGCGAAATTACATTTTGACTGTAAATGGTATGTTTGTATAATACACGTTGAATTACATTATATTTGTCATTGCCATGATTATTGCCAAAAAATTGTTTATAACAAAAAAGTGAATATTAATATTTCATTTTTATTTCCGACTCAAACTAGACATTTTCCCAAAAATGTCCGAGAAACTAACAATAACAAAATCTCTGGCCTTACGGGCAGGTAGAGCTTCTGATCAGGTGACAATAAATCAGGAACGCTAACGAGTTTAAAAACTTTTATTTCTTATGTCCAGTACATTGTATTCTCGAATGTAAATAAACGGTGATTAATATTTTGGCGATTCTGGTCTATATGTTGGACAAGGAAAAGTGTTTAGTACTAAATCTATAGACTCCACCATCCAAAAAAACAACTCAGTTTATTTATACGCCTAAAAAACACAGACATTTACATTTAAAACAAACTCGAAGCAAATACGTATTTTAAGAGCTAAGGTTATATCGTCCTTTAAAAGCCAGAAGGTGTCATCAGTATATGTGCATAGAAGGCTGATAGCCCCGTATGGCTTTCATTCGACGATATGTTAGATCTAGAAAGTATTTGAAAAGAGTTTTAAACCACAAACACCAAATATCATTTGAATGAAAACTGCCCCATTAGAATCTGGTCGTCTGACTATAACTTGCCAAAGCTCAATACATCTTTGCTAAGAACGTCTAAATAATGTTCTCCTCTTCACGCAAAGCGCCTCGGTGATTGTACAAAGCGCCTCGATGATCGTGCCAAGCGCCTCGGTGACAGGAATCATGTGGTCGTCCGTCCCAGCAGGCGCTTGGGCAGCCACTATATCAGCGGCGCACGCCCGGAAGTTGATCGCATCTCGCCACGCCCCAGTGAGCCACAATACGACAGGAAATAATTCACTAAACGTTGTCATGGTTACTCGAGCGCAACCAATAGGGATCAATTAATGACGCGCGGATGAATAAATATTGTTGAAATCAGAGACAAGACAATATTGAGAGGTCAAATAACGAATCAGTAAGAAAAGACAAGAATTACAATAACAATGTGTTAGATCATCCATTTTGACGCTTACTTAGATTTATTACCATTCGGTGTAAAAATCGTGTCAATTAAGTCAATTAGCTAGCGCCGATTTCGTTATAAATTAGTTCAATGCGGTTTGAATTTCTACGCCGGGTAGCGTTGACTATTTGCGTAATGCATGCTATAATAATGTGGTTTTTCATGTTAATGAAAATTTATGATTTTATTTCAGTGAAACACACACACAGTTCCTGTGGCATTATAGAAGTGAAATTTATCGTACAGGATGTGCAAGATACATGTACCTGTTAAGAAGGCTGAACAATCTTTTATAATATTTTACTAATGTCAAGGTAATATATGCTATGTAGGATCATATTTTTCACAAATCATAGTTTTCACACACCTGTGAAGAATTGGATCTAATCTGTCACATTTTTAAGTGTGAGGATTGTAATTGGCCTGAAACGGGGTATGCGTAAGGACAACAGAAGAACACGATTTCATTGCATAACAAAACCTGGATGTGAATAATGCGATTGTGATGTGTGAAGAATGCGATCTCAATGTTCACACCTGTAGAGAATGAAATCCTATTTTTCTCAGATGTGAAAAATATGACATGTGAAAAATATGGTCCTACAATGCTATCTCCATGAGCATTTCCCAAATTTCCTGTTCATAAACTAATTCAAAACATGTATGTTACTCTATTACTGAGGTGTAACCTGTTTGAAAGGAGATGGTTCGCTAACAGCCGATTTTCGGCTACAAAATGGCAATTTTTTTCGAATTTCATTGCGCACAAAATAAGCTATGCATATAGTTTAACCATGACGTACGCTGTACGTTGACATGGATATCGAACCACCGCGCGCACGTACGACGTCACTAGGAACGTTCAAATAACGTGCGTTTCTTCGAAAACAACGATTTCGGTATATGTTATCAGTTTTGTTGTCAAATTTAACTACGATCGCATTTAAGTACAAACATATTTTTGTCAAATAGATTTGTAATTTTAATGTGTCTTTTTGATGTGTTATTATCTTTTGGGTACTCGCATGCGCTGTTGGTAAAACTAAACTATTATGAGTTACACTTAAATGGAAATACTGCAAGACACCGTAATAATTACAGAACGAAATTCAGAATCTAAGTTAACCGTTTCCTATGTGGCAATGTGAGTATGGTGTTATTGAAAAAATACACTTAGTTTTTGTTTGAATCTAGCAATATTTCGACCGATATTTTACGAACATAGATTTTAGAAAAGTATAACAGATACGACACTTTATGAATTGCTAAAACGTATCCAGCAATAATTCGACTGATAATTTGTGAAGTTTAGATAGTATAACTATAACCCATGCCTAGCTAGTTCCACATTGATTCCTCGAATGAAGTATTTATACTTACATGCATTGACCGTGTACCTATCGGATCATACCATGTGATACGAACTGCATAACCGTGTACAACTTAAATTCATATCATGTACTTTTTAAGCCGTATGCCGTAACTACGTTCTGTGTTTATGCGACATATAGGCCCATTGGGCCCGGTGTTATATTATTAGAATCTCTATCTTTGTTGTATATTATGTAAATTATACACATGTCACGTTAATAAACAATACAAAACCTAGTATAATCTTTACACCCCTTTACGAATTGAATATACGCTATGGGATTTATAGACACGCCTACTTCGGTCAAACTCCGACAAGCACTGTTGACATTATACGAATTTTTTACATGAGGTCATACAAATTTGATTCGAGGCTTTTCTAGGGAAAACCAGACTTAATGCATGTGCGTAAAGTGTCGTCCCGGATCAGCCTTTGCAGTCCGCACAGGCTGATCCGGGACGGCATTTTACATGAGGTCACACAAATTTGATTCGAGGCTTGTCGTGGGAAAACCAGACTTAATGCATGTGCGTAAAGTGTCGTCCCGGATCAGCCTGTGCAGTCCGCACAGGCTGATCCGGGACGGCATTTTCCGCCTACAGTGGATTTATGTTTAGAAGAGACTTCATTGAAACAGAAAATACCATCAAAGCGGAAAGTGCCGTCCCGGATTAACCTGTGCGGACTTGCAATAAAGCCGGTTTTCCCACGACACGCCTCATTTTATGTTTAGCGTCCCCATGATTTTTCGAAACCTACCAACCAGGCAGGAAAAAACAAACAATGAGGCGATAAAAAACATTTTTCTTTCACAACTAATTCATGGCACTGGTACAAGCTAAAGCAAATGTTTAATTGCAAAACTGTTCTATAGCATCTTCATATTGGGAACCTACTTTTAACACAGTATCTTAACTGTGTAAATTGACTAGTTGCACACTGTTTTTACAAATATTGGTAAACACACCTAAGCGTTGTTTGTTTCCAATTTGTATATGCTTTCCAACTCGATTTTTCAAAAAGTTGTCAAAATTGTAGTTTTTTTCGTTCAGGCATCCAAAACATACCAGCCCGAGGACGCTAAATATAGAATCAAACTGGTATGGCCTGACGTAGCCGTCACACAATAAAGTCCTGGTTAAACACATTGTACATCTTCAATTTGGTCAATTGCAAAAGCGTATCAATCGATATTTCGAAGGATTAATCTCTGAAAAGTCATTTATCGTCGTATAAAATATCCACCCCTTCAAAAAATGCAAACACGTGAATTTTAGGTAGAGTAACCTACATGTATAATTTAAAAGAAACCCGAGAAAGACACTGTGTATTGCTGATTTGGCACAATGATTTTGTTTCCGCGTCTTTTTGGCAGTATAAATATGTGCGATTACTGCATGGTACATTAAATCAAAGTAACAGATTTGGACAAAAATACAGGACACATGTAAACTCATTAAGTTTCTGACATCGGGATTATATCAAAACACTTGAAAAGTTTCTAAAAATGTCAGATCTTGCCAAAACTGATGTTGAGCCCGTATGGCATTTAACCAACGATTTGTCCCTTTAACAATTGCGTTACGTCCCGACTTCCCGTGTTGCTCATCCTTCACGCTGCCTCGGTCATACACCTGGCGTAACCGGGCTTTTGTGCCCCTGTCATGCAATTATACGCTTCGCGGCGGTTTATGTCATTACCGGTAATCTGACGACTTTGTTACGGTTACCCTCATTGCTAATGATGTGTTCCGATATACTGGAATGAGAGATACTTAAAGCGAAGTCTTTGATATTTGACTCCGCGACAGAAATGACGGGTATACGGTCGTTCCGTATATCGCTCGCTATCAAATACGGTAGTTAACGATAGGCTGCGCAGTGATTTACAGCCAAAACTCAATGTGCCGGAAACTACCCCATCTCGTCCCAAATACACGCCAACTCCGCAATGTACACCAAAGTGGAACTGTGTTGTTTGATACATGTATTTACGAGCTCCGTGGCCTAGTGGGTAGGACGTTCGCCTACGGACCGGGATGTCGAAGGTTCGAGTCTCGCACAGGGCTTGTTCTGATATGGCCGGTTGCCTACCCAGCAGCTAGTTAAATCAAATGGTACCGATTGCCTTCCTGCCAAGCGCTCGACATATAGGATAGGAATCGGGAAGAAGTAAAAAGAAGTAAGGGTGTCTCATAAGTCAAAACTGGCTGGCCCTTAATCGCGAAGGGTGACAGTATAATAAACAAACATTGCAGACTCTGCAGATATCAATATATAGAAATAGCTGAAGTTGGTTTTTTTTTGCCACTTAATGCATATCTATAAAAAAAAAAAAGAAACAATGAAAATACAATTATCGCCAATGCTCTACCGTTCAAAAAGTGACGGCATGTTTCTTCAGAAAGAAAACAACATGTTGCTTTTAGTCTCTTTCAGGTATCGGAAAGCTGTCATTACGATGTTTCAATCGACATAAGATCACGAAACGATTGTCATTAGAAACAAGAACAACAAGAGAGAAATCCAACCATGGGCAATAAACTCTGATAAATGTTGTATGTATATTAATATTTATAACAGTTTCCGACATTCCGACGTTGAGCAACTTGTGCGGCGTTCTGGCACAGCCCCGGACCGTTGCGCAATGATCTTTCACACGAACAATCTCTCGCTAATAGCTAAATTAAAAACGCTGAGAGCGTAGAAAAACTGTTGGCGAGGAAAGGAAAGAAACCAAAAACAATGGAAATCGAATGCATTTTTTTTTTTCGAACAGAATCGACATCTTTGTTTGAATGAAACTGAATTTCTGCATTGCGATTTTTACACCCGACAAGAAGAAGTTAACGTATCGTAATACCCCATTGCGCGTATAAATTCGATGGTACCTATTGTAAGTGCTTCCTAGCCTGCAAAGTAAAAAGTAGGTCATGCGATTCAGTTTCTCAAAATCGCCCTACTAAAGCCCGTCTCTTCCGCCAACATTCTAAAAAGACCGCTATGTAATTAGGTTCTATCAAGAGTTCAGGTCAAGACAATACCACCTCCCATTTTATGTAACGGCAGCGTCAGCAGCGTGAGTGCGTCTTGGCCACTCTTTTAGCATTGTCTGGTCGAAGATTTACTGACAACAGGCGTATAGTCAATGGGTCAAGGCCACCACCAAGTATCAGTTAAGTTAACTGTAAGTTAAATATAAATACTGGTTTGGCTTAAACCAGTCTTAACGGGACTGAACTCCAGATGTTCCAATTGTAACAAGAGCGCCGCCTACGGGTGCTGAACGCTCGACTTTCTCGTATTTGATAGTAGTCTGGCATTTTGTTAATATAATGTGTTCAGTGATGCAGTGTCTTAAATTTCAAATAAATACCTCTCATAGATATTGAGATATTGAGAAATTTGACATAAAGCTAAAATTCTAAGTTGCAAAAAGGGCAATAACTCCACCAAAATCCTTGATATAGTTACATAATCTGGTCTACAGAATGGGTTCATAACTGTGATCACGTATTTTGAGTTTCAAGTAAAAACTTCATATAGTTCTTGTGAAATTTGACCTAAAGCGAAAATTCTAATTTCAAAAAAGGGCAATTACTCAAACAAAATCCTTGATAGAGTTACCTCCTCTTGTATAGGGGGCATTATACAGTTTCTCGGGCTTAGGACTCGGCCTGGTGGGGTCTGGGTTCGAGCCGTCTTGCACACACTGATAATGTCAACACCTGAAAACAAACCAAACATCATTTCAATATTGTTGTGGCTGTGGCTTCACAAAACTGTAGGGAAAAGAATTATGCACACAGTTCCACTATAATTTTAACATGCATGATCAGCCAATTTTGGGGTTCACCAGTTTTCGCGACCATTTCGGTGATTTTCAACGTCAATTTGCAACTTTCCAGCGAATGCGAGCACCTCAAACACTGCATGCCTGTCTGCGTAACTTACCAGGTACTTGATTGCAACTGAGCAAACTGGGGGTCAACCATTCAGGTTTTCAAATAAATTCCAATGTATGAACGCCCTTTTAAATATCCTGCCAAAATGGCGTTCAGAGCTGGGAATCCTCAAGTACGAATTTAATGTGCAAGGTGGCTCAACACATACACTGGTTTTACATAAGTCACATTTTCGAATTCACTAAGCATGCAATTAAAAACTCCAGCCCTTAAATCTGATACTTACAATTTCTAAAACACTCAAAATGCTGCAGTTTCACTGTATCCCTATTTATTAGAATTTTCTCCCCAGCCGATTCGAATTTTTGGCTGAAACTGTATAGTGCCTATATAGAATAAATTCATCACTGTGATAAATTACTTTTAGTTTAAAGTCAAAACCTCATCCAGTTATTGAGAAATTTGACCTAAGCGAAAATTGTGTTGAATAAAAGGGTAATAACTACAACAAAATCCTTGAAAGAGTTTTTTTTCTCATGTCTGCAGAATGCAGTCAGCACAATAAATAAAAATCTTGAGTTTCAATTTAATGACTTTTGGTAGTTATTGAGAAATGTTATACTTAAAAAAAAATGTCAAAATATACTAAGTTGTAAGTCCAAACAAGGGCAGATAACTCTGGAAATACAAATCACATGGTTACCTGCCTTGGTGTAATGAATTACCATTTTGATAGTGAACAAGTATTGAAAGTTTCAAATAGATACCTTTGATAGTTTTTGAGAAATGGACTCGGCCAAAAAACTGAACAAAAAACTGAACTAAAAAATTTAACTAACGCAGATGATGACGTAGACGCAGACGCTGACGACAGAGCAACGACAATAACTCGACGTTTTTCTTCGAAAAGTCGAGCTAAAAACGAAAGAAATTGTCAAAAGTACACGTTTTTGTTTACATTATTATGTAGAACACAATAAAAAATTAGACACGTATGTTTTTATTTACCTGAAAACAAAGATTTTATATAGCTTTCGTCCTTTATATCGTCCGAAAATCTATAGCGTCTGCATAACCTATCGAGTAATTTAATAATAGCGCCGTTTATATTTAGGATAATCACGTGACAGTTTAGTTTTGCCGAATCACCCATGCGTGCACTTTAATCAAGCGCTTGTATTGGGGAAAGCCGCGGCATTTTTAAAGCGGGGATATCGGGTTCAAGGAAAGTGCGACTTCTGTTTTTCAATGAAATATACAGTTTCGGACAGTATTTGATCGTGTTCTATGCAAATGGTGATGGTTTTACGCATGTTTTTATCGTTAAGGCATAGCTACAAAAAACGTACATTTTAATGCCCATCTGGAGTTCAGTATCTTTAATATCAGAGGCTACGGCCAATCTACAAGCAAAAGCAGAGTGGAACGTAAGTCATACGGTTTGTAAGATCAAATCACACGGAAACATGTAACACGTTCTCGGTTAATTGTCGCAAACATGGACGCAAACAACTGCGCTATTATACGGCTGCTCACTATTGCCCGTGCTCCGGATTTCGAGTGCCTTTCAGCATTGTTCGAGTAACAGCCACTCGAGTGTTGCCAACATCGCGGCGAACCCCAAGTGGGTTCGACATTTGCGGCAATTAAAAAGGCCTTTTGCGGATCTCCAAACCACTCCACAAATGCACAACGTGGTTCCATTTAAACGGCTCGACAAAAGAGCGAAATGAGATTCCTTTCTAATTCTCACTCAATATTTACCAAACACTTAAGTGAAACCGCCATTAATGCGTTTTAATTGTCATAACATTATGTTTTAGAAAGACAGCCCGTTTACCGAATTTAACACATCCCGATTTGTACCTACAACTCTTGCAACTTGTCAAGCGTTCTTCCATGCAATAATTACTGCCTTTATTAACTCACTGGCTTCTCAACCACCTGTGACAATTTTCCACCCATCTCCCCGCCGTGATTTCTGTTTGCCCATCCAGCGACCCTATACGGGGCGCCTATTGTTCGGTGACTTCAGTGGTTATGAAAGATGAAAAATTATATCCAGATATCTTATGCATTCAGGCATATAAACTAACAATTAGGGGTTACGAACCAACTGGGCTCGCTATCCTGAAAACCTACGAGCACAGCCTTAAAACCATGAGCCACTTGGCATTATTAGAACTTTCTTGGGGAAATACCCTAGGTGTCCACATAATTATCGTACACAGTCAAATGGTGTGTCTGTTAATTAAAAAAAAATTGTCTTGCTTTTATCCCAAACATAGAACACAATGACATGCCTCTGTAATAGACAACGTGTTCCAATGGAAATAAAAATAATAATAATAATAATAATAATAATCAATACATTTAAAGGGAATAACATCTGATGTAATTTTTATATGCATTATAAGTGTCCTACACAAATATGCAAAACTTGGCTCATTTTCCAGTTGGGCCCAATCGCCCAATGAAATAGGCACCGGATAAAAATCGCAAGTACTGCATTAAGTTATAATGGATCTTTTGATGCTTGTATATGGTAAAAGTAACAAAAATGTCTGAATTTCAGATAAAGTACAATGTATTACAACGTAACCGGCTGCACGTTCAACGTCACGTGCATTCATAATGTTGGTATAATGAATTTTTCAGTCCCTAAAACTTCGGCCCTCGGTCTCAACTTGTGCCACGAAAGAAAAAATTCTTGACCCGATCCTGAAAAGGGTCATTAACACTTGGCATTAAAACTTACATAATTTATTTTTTATTTTAAAACTTGCTGTAGAAATCTTGTTCTTGTCGAACGATTAATTAATCGAGTAAAAATTAATAACAATCCGATGCATTAGAGGGGGTGCTTTGGTCAAACCAAAATGACTCCACTTTGTTACCCCATGTGCGCACGCCACTTAGCTACGACCCCTATCTTAACCAGAAACCCGTAACTTCACCTGTAGTTTGTTCACACAAATTGCCATGTCACACTATTGCGTATGTGAGAAACGTATGAGTTCACTAGCGGGTCCGGTGGGGCGCACCCGGCGCGCAGCCCCCCCCCCCCCCCCCCCAAAAAAAAATCCCGGACCATACATATATGGACATATATAAAATGGTAAAAACTGGATAAATGTGCTTAATATGGAATAAGATCAACTTCTGTAAAACATACCCGACCTAGTCCGCCACCCCCCCCCCACCCCCCCACCCCCATACGATGACTACTATCGAGTTTCTACAGTTTTGTCTGAATAAATAGTTCCCAAAATTGTAAATCGACAAACTTTTTGTTCAATGTTCCATTACCGATCACACCAAATTTCATATTGTTCTATGCATTCATAAACAAGATATACAGTGATAAAACAGAGGGGTGTCCACAACTTTGGCTTCAATTCCTGGCGATTTCATATTTTTTCCGGCACCATATATAAGCGAAATTGACACAACGTCGGCATCATTTGCCGTATTATTTCACAACGCAAACATACAATTAAATATTACGCAATAGTTCGTGTAAAAAACGTGTTCGTCTGTCTGTCCGTTTGTTATGTTATATGAAAAAAAACCCACAGTGCATAGCACAATGGATGAGCATGACTGTGAACATGTGAAATTCACTTCGAAAAGAGACAATCACAATTCTGTAAATAAATAATACAAATGTGGCGCGTCGTGAGAAAACCGGTCTTAATGCATGTGCGTAAAGTGTCACTTTCCGCTTTTATGGCATTTTCTGTTTCGCGGAGAATTCTCTTCTAAACATAAATTCACTGTAGGCGGAAAGTGCCGTCCTGGATTAGCCTGTGCGGACTGCGCAGGCTACTCCGGGAAGACACTTTACGCACATGCCTTAAGACCGGTTTTCTCACGACGCGCCTCAAATAATTCTCGATGCGTGTGTGTTTGAATTTAGTCAGCCAGCTACGGATTTTACATGTTTAAAGATGTTCCTGACATCTTCCTAACATTGAGTGTCAAATACGTTTTTAGTGGAGAGGCACATCAAACAAGGGTAATTTACTGCCAAAACAGATGCATGACATACAAATGAACCAACATGTCTTTCGAGCATAATACGGTGAAGTATTAATTTATTCAGTGAAACAAAGTGCATTTGATGATGATGATGATGATGATGATGATGGTGATGATAATGATGGGCAAAGATTGATCATACATGTTAAATATGGATCTGTAGCTAATCACTACAAACACAAAGACAACATAAAGGGGTTATAAATGCGCGATCAAAAGTTTACGCCCCCCTAACCCGAAATCCTGGAGCCGCCCCTGGAGTTGCGTATGAAAATTCATTAAATATTGTTAATACGCACAAACAAACCCTTGAAAAAAATTAATGTGTGCGTATACTTACCGTATTGAACCTATATGAGTGGCGTATGGGTAGCGTTTGACCAACTTATGACCAGCGTGTGGCCAGCGTTTGTCGGCCAATCTCAACGTATGACCAGCGTAATCTGCGCATGGCTAGCGTACGGGTAGTGTATGACCAGCGCATGTACGTTAAATGCGTCGGTCATACGTTGGATGTACGGTACTCATGGACTATCAATACGCTAGCTGTAAGGTACATTCGTGGCAGCGTATAACCAGCGTGTGACAAACGTACACGACCTATGAATAACGTACCTCTAGCGTATCTTTCGCGTATTAAGCGTTTGCCTAGCGTTTTCTTCGAGTATAAACCATACGTCCGAGCACGCACACAATTTTTAAGCATGGTCAAACAAAATTCTGCCTCGACGTAACTATACCAGCGTATGTTACCGTATGCGAACGTGCTTGCAACGTATACAACATATGCCTAACGTACCCCTAGAGTATGACAGCGTATACCAGCGAATACGTGATATTTTTCATACATTGGCATAAGCTGGTACCATGAACAATAGTGTGTCAGGACCATTAGCAACTATGCAATATAACCACCATGTTAGAGGGGAGGAACTAATCTTAAAAGTTTCAATATGTTTCTGTTAGTTGACAGTCCTTTTGGGGGAGAATTCAGCAAAACACGGCGAATGTTTATGTGATAGTAATTTAATACAACGCGAATTTAACTCAATTTACGATTTATATGCACATGAACACCAACTACACGTGGTTAACGTTTGCACGCGCGATATGCATAGTTTATTTATTAAAAATGTACTGAAAACACGTATCAATCTACATATGTATCAAATGTTTTCGCATATTATCCAGTGCCATGCTATCTAGCTTTATCCGGTGCCAGTATTTTACGGTTTCGCCTGTTATCCGGTGCCTTCGAATCAATATGTGACCCTTTTTAAACGCAAATGCTCACGTATCCGAAGTTGCCTGTTACTTCAAACGATTTTATTATAAACATGAATGATTCTTACCCCATTGTAAAGCAGTGGTAGTATATGTTATTTCTCTCCAGTGTCAAAATAAACAAGTTTGTTATACTCTTTCATGGCTTTGAGATAGGTGTGGGTCAAATCAAATTTTGATGTATATCATTAGCTGAAATACCATAATGTTCCATGAACCACAGTATTTGGCATATTAATGTGGTTTTGTTGCGATTTAGACCCGGAATACATAGATCGTCAAGCATTTTGCATTGTTTATATTCGGAAATGATCCGGTGCAGTTTCGAGTATTAGCCGGTAACGAATAGTTTTTTCCTGTACTATCCTTTTTGGTTATGTACCGTGAACAATAACGATTCAAAAGTAAGAAAATCAATAAAGAGAATATATACGGAATATTACGCTACTCAGTTGTTCCAAGAGTATATACATGTATTAGTCTAGTGGCTTGTGTGATAACGTATCACGCAAGAGGCGGAGCCTCGGGTGTGATACGAACTTACTAAAGCCACGAGACTTATGCATACTCTGGGAACAATTGACTAGCGTAATATCCTTTTATTATATACCACGATAAACTTCAAATGTGCATTTAACTTATTTTATTTGTTTTAAAGCTACAATAATGACTAATCATTGTAGGTATAGATTATATTTGTTTACATAACTCTATGATGACGCCATTAAAAAAAAGTCCAGCTAGTATGGTAATACGGGATCGAAAAAATAGAGAGTAGCCTTATACGGGATTTCGTTTATGTCGACATGTATTTCATCAATTGATAAAGCATGTATTTTGTATATTAAATATAGGTTCATGAAACTGGCATTTTTTGTTTTGTTCTTTTTGTGTTTCAACAATGCTGATAATAGCACTAACATCTGTCGAAAAAGGTCGCTTAATATTACAGTAATGTATAAATATGACTGTTTATAACATTATAGCAAATATGCATGGGACATGTATAGGGTACAAATAAATAAACTGCATCAAAATTAAAAGAAATGCTTTGCACATACCTTTACAATCAGTGGCGTAGCTTCCTTTAGGCACTATAGGCACGTGCCTATACATTTTTTCCAGAGATGAAAAAATTAAATATGCCAAAATTTGCAATAAAAACAAGAGGGGGATTGGGGTGAGGGGTTCTATTTGTCTGTGTGAATATTTCATTATTTAACGAGTCGATTACGTCAATATGAAATAAATTTCATGAAACAAACGCATATTTTACAATTACTTTGTACAATCGGGGTTTAGCTGACGTTAGTGGTTTGTAGCCACATACGACTATAAACACTCTTGGCCCAAGTTATCGCTTACAGCGTCATTTTGTAGATTCCACCTATTGTGCCTATACATTTTTTAACCCAAGCTACGCCCCTGACAATGGCGAATAAATACAACAAACTATCACAAGAAAAATCCAATGTCAATTCTATGTAGTGAGTCGGTTAATCAAGTGCTTTATCAATGTTCGTTTCAACTCAATGTCATATGTTTTATTGTATAGAAATGTTTGCAAATAAAACAGAACAAGTATACCGTAAGATACAAATTAGCTAGTTGCACCATAATTAAAAAAGTAAAATAAATACAAGAAAATATTATATTAAACACTGCCAATTGTGTGTAATGAGTCAATTAATCAACTGCTTAATTAATTATCATTTCAACTAAATGCCACATGATAAAAAAGGCGGAAGGCGATGAAATGTCAGTTGTGAAAAAGCCTGATACGGGCTGCTGAAAAAAAGGGGCCTGCATGAAAGATGAGTAATTTGCTCGGTGGCCCCGAAGGTATCCAGAAACAAAGGACCCAAACTCAATACCGCAGAGGGGGCTGAGCTAATTGGTGGGCAAAGGCAAATGGACAGCGTGAAATTTACACCCAGGTTTGGGCGTCGAGTGGGGCTTGCTCTTTTGACAATTGAAACGAACATCCTTGTCGCTTGAGGGCATAATGCGACTGTGTAATTAGAGGTGAAATGTAAATTTGAAGCAGTTCATGATTTTCATCAACTTTTTAAGAGCGGTGTCAAATTGGGCCAAATGAGCCTCAGATATGTGGGAGAAGTATTGTGAAACAAGTTGTGAAAGGTTCAAAAGGACTCTACCAAGTTACAGGCCATACGGAGGTCTTGATGCGAGCGTTAATATGACATGTGTGATTCGGATACATTCATTGACGCTATTATCGCACATAGAAATTCTCAATTAGGACAAAGTGCTGTTTGAAAATTGCTTTTAGCAGTCGTTGCTAGTCATTTGCGTATTCATTTGTATTGTTCTTTGGTAAATTGTGCGTTATTATTTTATATTCGGAAGTTGGACTGAGAAAGATAGCTATTTGCCTTCTAAATGAAAGTACTTGTTGTTAATCTTTCAAACACTTTAATTAGTTGTCAGTAGTTAACTAGTAGTAACTACTAAGTTAACTAGTTTTTTTTATTAAGGTCGCATTGGTGAAATGCATATGGTGTCCGCCTTGCGATAGAGAGGTCGTGAGTACGATCCCTACTCGGGGAGCATTCGAATGATCTTTCTCAAAGTCACTAAGTACTGGTTCTACCCAGAAAATAGACTCGAGGGTGTCTCGATAAGCGTTAGGCTTTCGACACAATCAAAGTAAAATAAATAGTTGTACATTAAATAGTTGTTAACACGTACGGTGCAGGAATTGGACTTATAGAGGGCGGTAAAATTCAGTAGGTAAAATTCAGTATCTACCAACCAATACATGAATAAATGATATATTTTGCAAAAATGACATTTCAATTGCGCCCCTCTATATCCGCCTGTGGAAAAGCCATACAAAATACTGATTTTTAAATATTGAAATACAATATAATGTTAAATATTCATAGCCATCCATTTTTTGTCAATAACACCAACAAATAAAATATTCATAGCCATCCATTTTTTGTCAATTAACACCAACAAATAAAATATTCATAGCCATCCATTTTTTGTCAATTAACACCAACTATGTACACAGCATGTTTGCAGCATTTTAAAGTTTACGTTGAAACTGTCGCAGACAAGTGGAAGTTCTAAACACAGAATCTGAAGCTATTGATAAAAAGACATGTCTCTGTTCGAAAGAATCTGTAAATATTGATAAAACGTCTCGCCGCGAAGTTATTGGCTCAGTACGGGACTCATGTGCGATGTGGGCGGGGCTAAGGGCACCTCCGCCCGCCCCCTGGCGGCAAGATTGGTTACCACTCCACTGGCATGGGAAAGACATCTAAATCGTCAGTGGGTGGAGCTAAATCGTGAAAGCGAAGAGGAGAAATTGAAAATGACACTTTTAACGGGTGTATGTTGTCGGTTAATTGTAATGAAGAGGCATTTTAAATGTTTATTTTTCTCAATACTTCATATATACTGGCAGAGATCGATGAACCCGGCACTTGTAGTCGGAACATTGGAAATACGGGACATAGAAATTCTGACGAGTGATCTTTGGAGATTCGCACGGATATATTTTCATAAGTTGACCGTCATTCTAATAGATAGGTAAATGTTCATCTTTAATTTATATTATTAAATAAATTACTGCTTACGAGTATATGATGTTGTATTTCCAATTTATGTTTTCCGTTGTCCAATAAGACTCTACAAGATAGATTAAAAATACACGAATAAATATAATGCGCATTTTTATTTATACATACGCATTTGTATAAGACGATACAAAACTGAAACGACTATACTTTCAGCATTAAGAAATCCACAATAATATAAATTCGCGACAAATTCAAATAAGATTTGAGTCTTGGTGACATTTATTAATTTTAATGTACCTTCAAATCAAGGCATCAAATGAAGCTTTTCATGAAAATTGATAAAGAAATGTAGATATCACAGGCTGAAATATTTATACAATATTTATGACGTATAAAATATTAATATGTTGATGTAAAAACATAAAACTTTTAATGTATGAAATTAAGTAAAAATAGTGCCATGTACAACATTAGATATCCTGGAATATAGCCTACGCTTTGTTAACGTTAGCTAACGTGCTGACGTCATAATGCTTGCAGGAGTGACGTAATGGCCTGTCTGACGGTTCCCGGCGGGGTTAAGGTCGGCAAGCCCGCACTGACCTTCTCAATCGACAAAATCATGGGAATCAGTCGCGCTGAAATCGGTCGAACGGAAGAAAATGAGCGAAAAGGAGAAATTGACGACAAGAGCACGGAAAACGTCGGTTCCAACAATAACGTTAAGCATTCAAACCGTAGGAAAAGATTGTTTGATGAAGAGTGTGAAATTGACGAGAAAGAAAAAGGATTCCAGCCTGTCCGGAAGCAGCATCACGAGATTTATGACGAGATTATGAAGCACCAAGTGTTAATGGCCGCGCAGTACCAACACGCCGCGGCGTTGCTGACTGCGGAGACGAATAAACGTCACCTGACGTCATTTATTCCGCGGGATTTTTATGAGGTCAACATGAACGCGTTTGCTTACGTCCACCCTGCGTTCGCCATGGGAAGAATGTCTAAGGAAGAGTACAGGGTGCACTTAATGCATAATTTTCACGAACAACCTAACTGGCATGTGACGAAAAACACGGACGTTTCGTACAACGGTTCGAAAATACCGAATTCAGTTTACCCACACATGGCCAAGTCCACTAAGGCGGGGACTGACCACCCAGTCGGACACAGGGAGTCGGATTACGCAAGAAAGTTTATCGCCGGTTCTGAAAAACACGCGGCAGTGGACAGCGGAAGTGACGATACGAGCTCCGACAGCTCGTGCGTCGCTCAGGAGACGGAACCGGAAGTGGCCGGTCAGTGTCCGTCGGAGGACGGTTCCCACACGGCGGCCTCCGGGAGCCGAAAGCCCGTGGTTAAGTCGCAGAAGAGTTTCTCGTGCCCCGAATGCGGGAAACTGTTCAACGCTCACTACAACCTGACCCGACATATGCCCGTCCATACCGGTAGGTGGCAGTCACATTTTCACTAGTTCCTGAATAATGTAAGGGACTTGTTCACAGATTTTTGCATTTTTTGAAGTATGCCATTTAATGTCTTAAATTGACAGATTTAAACATCGGAACTAAATAGCTCAGGTATAATAACAAGAAAACGATTTTTTTTAAGAAAATAAAAAGCCGCGCCAGGGTTCGAGCCCGTCCCGGTCCCCTTCGGATTAAAAGGCTATCGCCTGAACCAAAAGGCCGTTACGATTTCTATATTTGCATTTTTTACTTCATGTTAGTAATGCAAATGTTGTCAACAAATTTAACGAAAGCAACAAAAACACTCCAATTTATATATCGTTTAGCGCTACAAACGCTTGATAATTGTATCAATTTTTACTGAGGATTACTCATAAACAAAACGTTATTTACAGTATTTCGCTATGTCCGTAGTGTTATTTCGCTCCCTCGTATACACTGTTCTTTTATTTTTGGAATCAGTGACAAAAAGTTGGAAAATTGATTATTCATTAATCTGTGAACTGGTCCCTTTAGCAAGAAAAAATACTTAAACTTCTGAAATTTTGTTATTGGATTTTCCGCCGAAAAAATCTATTGCTTGAAAATTATGTCACTACAGTCACAGTATGATTCCAGGAGTGTAAATATTAAAGTGTTTTCCATGCACATATTCCAATTATTCTAATATTGACTTATTTTCAACCTTAGTTTAGAATAACTTAAGAATCTTTATAAATTATTATGGGCCCAGGGGTCGTATTCCAGAAACATCGCAAATAAAATCTTATCCTTAGCCTAAAATCGTCCTTTTTCTTTAGCATTATATTCCATGTATACGTGAAATTCTGTTTAGTGTTCACTAATTATCAACTGACAATGAACTACCATTTACCAAACTGTAATTGGATTTAATAATGTGTATACAGTTTTAAAATATTACCTGACAAAATTCAGAACTTAAGTGCAATTTTAATTTTAACTTAAGATGTGTCTGGAATATGGGCCCCGTTCCTTATGCACGATATGTGTTAGGAAAATTACATTACTCGTGCAATTTAAAATAGTTCCTTGGTACTGTACCTAGTTCTGCCTTAAGGATATCATTAATTAAGAAATAATTTTCGATTTATCGTTGTTTATCGACCAATAAACAACGATTTGGAGTTCTGCTGCGTAGGAATTAAACCACGAGGGCGTTAAAATCATTTTACAGTGAACTCTACTCTTAATACATCACTTTGTATAATATGCACACTTGCTCTTTTAAAAAGGCTAATATATGAGGGCATAATGAGTATCAGATATTAATTTTAGTTTTACTTGAACAATACCAGTGTTTTAAACTATGTACAATATGTGTATATACAGTCTCTTGTAATTCTTATATGAATGGCCATGTACTAATCTTATGTTGATATTGTGATGTTTAAATGTAAGCATGGAGGAGACTCTAATAAAATTTATATATTAACCCGAATTGATTAATAGCCAAATATCAGAACGACAAAGAGTTGTTTATTAGCCGATAAACAACAATAATGCGAAAATTGTTTCGATTCTAACATGATTTGACATATATTTTGGCAACTGTAATTGGAACTACTTTTTACTATGCTCCGCTCAGAATCGGGACTTCTTTTGGCGTTGTTTATTGGGTAGTTTAACAACGATAATTTTTTCTTTGTTTATAGAAAAAGTAGCGAGCATCATGTTAGAATAATAAATAATAAATTTGCGAATTAAAATGTATCCTAGACATTTATATATTAAATATTTTTTTACATTTATTTATATAACTATAAATTTGCTAATTAGAATAATTATCATCGGGTATATATTATAGTAATTACAACTGCTACACTGTAAACTACGTTTTTTCAGATTACATTTATTTCTGAATATTTGATACATGTCAATCTTCAAAGCTTACACGCCAAAAGTTGTGGTCTTTGATTGTTGCGGTTTACAAGAGTATAAAAATTTAACTATGTTCGAAACTGCATTATTTACAGAGAATTTCCACATGCTTAACATTTTCTTTACAATGTCTCTATATGAATGTAGTATTTTGTTCCCAAATTACACATCTAGTCAATTACATAATAATAAAATGATTTGTCTCCAGTTGCGTATTTATGAACGAGAACAAACATTTTAAACCTATATAATTTGTTTCTTACATGGTGTAAATAGTTTGCTTGTCTTGTGTCTACATGATACCTAGAATTACATTTAGGTACTACGCTGAAATGAAATATTTTTAGTAATGATCTTCTTTTAATAGTTGTAAAATAATGTTTGAGGAGGAAAAAACAACAACAATTTAATCTAATTAACGACCAACGTATCTTAATTTTCTGTTTTAGGAAAAAAAAGACTAAGGCACGGGAAAATTAAAACAATATTGCATTTTACCTTCAGTGTAGCTCAGACACATTAACCTTACAATGACCTTTATGTATTAATTAATAATTATATTACAAATCCGGTACGATGAATATATTAGTTTCCGAACCATAGTCAAGGTCAGTCGATGTAAGCGTAAGCTGAAAATACAGTTTTTGTATCCGTAAACGCGTGAAACACGTGCACGAAAAAGCCGAGTATAAGTTTAGGACATTATTTTCAGCGCGTAATGAATGGTAAAATAGTTATTCAGTTTCAGGTTAAATTCGTCTGAGCTATAAAAATGATCAATTTTCAATATAACTAACAGCTGAGTAACACACAGAGTGAATGGCGTCTCAATTTATTCGATCACTCCAAATGGCAATTTTAAATCAAGTAAATTGCATTTGACACAAAGTAATAATTATTAATATGCGTTGCAATACATTTCTAAGTAATGCATACTTGTATACAGAAAATCGCCTCGATTTAATGCGGTTAACCATGAAACAAGATTGCAGTGTTGTTTGGACAGTCACAGATTTTACAATCAAAAAGTCTCTAGTTCGATTCCCATTCACATCGTCTCAATGTTGCCCACTAAGAAATGTTTCAGTAACTAGGGCAGATTAGTGCGTGTATTTTCTACTTTGACCTAAGCATTCTAGATTAAACGACTTGAAATTTAAACCAAAAACTTTTAAATAAATAAAAAATTAGTGCTTCACACTAAGAAATGTTTCAGTTTCAGTTTTCAGTTTTATTAATACTCTCAGCACATTGACAAAATGTGAACAAGAGGTTAGGAAGTAAGTTTATAATGTTAATACATAGGTCAAGCTGTATAGGTACAGTGCCAACTCTGAACTGGAAGTTATCAAATTGGCTCTCAGTTCATTTTGAATGTTTCAATAACTAGGGCAGATTAGTGCGTGTGATTTCTGCGTTGACCTAATATTACTAGATTAAAAAAAAAAAAAAAATTAAAACAACAACTTTAAATAAATTTTTAAAAAATGAATGATGTTTTTTTTTTGTAATGGTCTGAATATAACATTTTGTGACATGGTACATTGAATATGATTTAATCGCGCATTTCCTATTTGAAATTTAAAAAAGTACATTCAAAAATTCCACGCAAATAAAGTGTTTTCAAATTCTGCGCTGTGTTTGTTGATGATTTATATTACACAATTTTTTCAGGAAATCACCATTAATGCCATTTTAGTCGTTTTTCATGGTCGATTGGTAAGAGAGAGCAGGTACATACCATATTTAAGACAGTTTTCTTTGTTTTGCGGTATTCAACAACT
This sequence comes from Congeria kusceri, assembly GCA_027627225.1. Classification (NCBI taxonomy): domain Eukaryota; kingdom Metazoa; phylum Mollusca; class Bivalvia; order Myida; family Dreissenidae; genus Congeria; species Congeria kusceri. Next base: position 7,951,024 of record CM051035.1, read on the forward strand.
GTGATATCACTGGTGGGCGGAGCCTAACCGTGCAATAAGTAGCGTGCGTATAAAGTACAACTAAATTTCAATATACCACACGCTCAATATGGTATAAAACACTTGTATCATACGTTTACCTAACTATGTTAATTATTTAACCTCGCTCTGCGGGCTCGTTAAACAACTAAAATACTTCGGTAAAAGTATGCTACAACTATTACTTATTAAAGACGTCTTCTAATTACTATAGGTACAAAACGGGAAATCCAATTTAAACTTTCCAAGCATTTTCTAGCCCTTTCTTTATGTTACTTCTAAGAAAATGCATATCACCTGAATGCAAACACCTGTAGAAAACAGGGTTTCGGCAGTCATATTTTGAACAAAAAACATGCCACAGTAAACACACCCCAAAAGTTCATCTTTGAAGTTAACTCTTCAAGGAAATGCACCAAAATGTTCCAGACACAAATAGAATATTAGAAAAAAACAACACAAAAGACATGGCTGAGTTGCTAAATGGCCTTTAAACCAGAATTGAAAAGGGACTCTTTAATAGACAAGGGAGGGATAATCAATGATTTACTGGTATCTAACCTACAAAATGTCATTTAAAACAGAAATACACAGAGGCAAAGATAAGGCGCGTACACGCGTAAATTACGCACACAAAATTTGAAGATACGCAGAGAAAATAAAATTTGGGTGTACATTTACGCACAATTTTCTCGCGTAAATAACATCACATTCTAATGTCTTTAACTGAAAAGTTTAGTTGGGTGCAAGTTTATCACCGATTATCCTACATAGAGTGTACATTTACCCCTATAAATTCTGCAGAGAGTGTACATTTACTCCCAAGTTTTCAGAAGTAAGCGTACATTTACCCCCATTACAAAAGCTTATCTGCAGCACTGAAATACAGCAGTTGAGTAGAAAAAAAATCGTTGTTCTTTTGAGATTGTTATAATTGATACTAAATATATTATCAGTTGCGATCGATAAAATTGTATTAGAGTAATGTGAAATGTGAAAGGTGAATCTTATCAACGATTTATATGTACAACGACATTTCAAACTATTTTCTATTCAATATTTGTAATATTAAATATTATTAAGTAAGCACATGTATTTATTTGTAATCAAATAGTGTGCGTTGAGTGTAATACAATAAGATTATCCGCAATAGTCCATATTATGTTACAATAGCATGTTATTGATGTTAAAATTGTCGGAAGTCTCGGATTTTCCGATGTTTTGTTTCACCACGATGCAGTTGAACTAATTACATAGTTCTATATATGTATAATAGAAAGGCGTTGGTATGGTTAATAAAAGAGGAAAGTGACATACTAAAACATTTTAAGAGAACGAACACATAATTTTATTATGTTATAGATACATTCACTATAAGAATTTGAGATTAGGATCAAACTGCATTTGCTTAGGATAAATCACATTTTTGGCTATAGCTTTAGGTAGATTAAACTAATAATTAAAAAGCAATTTTTGAGAATTAATTTGATCAATTATTATAGTGTTAAAGATAAATTAAATGATTATGCAATTTAATAAAAAAAATGTTATATGATTTTTACTTTTTTATTGTTCAACCAATAATCGAAAGACTGATATTATTTTATACACAATATTTGTTATACGAAATTCACCAATATTTTGTTTAACATGGTCAAGTCAAGTGCACATAATATATGTCCAAAGCAGTCATTAAAATAACGTTTGGTGAAGATCCAATGAAATCTGTCCGCACAGGCTTATCCGGGACGACTATTTCCGCCTAAAGTGGATTTTTGTTTAGAAGAAACTTCCTTGAAACAGAAAACACAATACGCAAATGCATTAAGCCCGAGTGTCCCACGACACGCCTCATACAAATTATCATAGTCTGTCCCAGACGCCCGTCCGCTCATCTGTAAGGTATGCGGCAACGGTTTCCGGCAGGCGAGCACGCTGTGCCGCCACATGATCATTATTCATATACACACTGTATATACATCGTATTATACAATCCGGTTTTCTCCCGCAGGCGCTCGGCCGTTCGTCTGCAAGGTGTGCGGCAAGGTTTTCCGGAAGGCGATCACGCTGTGCCGCCACATGATCATTATACATTTACACAATGTATATATACATCGTATTATACCATCCGGTTTTCTCCCGCAGGCGCCCGTCCGTTCGTCTGCAAGGTGTGCGGCAAGGGTTTCCGGCAGGCGAGCACGCTGTGCCGCCACAAGATCATCCACACGAGCGAGAAGCCGCACAAGTGCCAGACCTGCGGCAAGGCGTTCAACCGGAGCTCTACCCTCAACACGCATATGCGCATTCATCTCAACTACAAGCCCTACACCTGTGAGAACTGCGGCAAGGGGTTTCACCAGAAAGGTATCGCGCGTGGCAGAACGTGATTTTAACTTTTTTTTTTATTGATATCCTACGGTGTAACTTCTTTTACTTGCATATTGTAAGTTTTACCATTTTTATAATTTTAGTCAATAGTCTACGTAAAACAACCACAACTACATACAAACGCATTTTCATATCTTTATAAATCTTTATAAAAACCACACAAATTTCTCACAAATCATATTTTTTACACACTTGTGATGAATAAGATCTTATTTGTCACATTTTTAAGTGCGAACTATGTGCTTGGCTAAAAACTGGGTATGCTTGAGGATAACAGAACAGTATGATTTAGCTGCATTTAAAAACTGGATGCAGACATAAACTTAACAGAAAATGTGAAAAATAAGACTGTGATGTGTGAAGAATAAGATCTCAATTTTCACACCTGTGAAGAATGAGATCATACTTTTCACAGATGTGAAAAATACGTTTGTAAAAAATATGGTCCTACAAAGCATGGGTCTCGTGTGTTACAGGCAACTACAAGAACCACAAGCTGACGCACAGCACGGAGAAGCAGTATAAGTGCACGATCTGCAACAAGGCGTTCCACCAGATCTACAACCTCACCTTTCACATGCACACCCACAACGACAAGAAGCCCTACACGTGCACCATCTGCGCCAAGGGATTCTGCCGGAACTTCGACCTGAAGAAGCACATCCGGAAATTGCACAGCGACGGCGGTCATTCCGGTCTTTCTAAGTCCAGTGCGAGCGATTCGCCGCCGGATTCACCGAGCGCCGGCGGAGGGATCGGGTCCATGAGCCCCGGAAGTAGTTTGGCCTCGTTTCAGCCGAATATGGCGTTGTCGCCGTACGCGCAAGGATATTACCCGGCGTATCCTCGACATGGACTATTTCGCCAGACGGGACCGTACAACTGCCACGGGCATATAGTTCCGTCGTACTTCCTGAACAATGGAGCTACAAACATTCTACAAAAGTTGTCATTTCTGTGATATGTGTATTATTTACTCGTTTGATTTAAAGTATAGCAATTATAACCATTTTATTATATTTATGACATGTTCTCGTGCACTCTCGACAGCAATAAGATTTGATATACGGTTAATTTATTTGTTTTTATTTGCCTTACATACCATTGATAGGATGTCTAAAATTTTGTGTATAAATGCAATATTTGTATCAGAAACTCTGATTTTATAGGTTTGTAGATTTGTTTCCAAATTCTGAAAGTTAAAACTCAGATATGACTTATAACATGACCACGCATTTCATGTTTAAATATTTAAAAAAAAAATAAAAAAATTATTTATGGGATAAAGTTAAGTCTTGTTGTAAAAGTTTAAATCTTAATATAAAATCGTGCGTACAAATGCATTCCCTTCAGAATAAAATCGCAAAAAAATGAATTCATGCATTGCTGGATATTATATCCCAATAATATTTACGTGTGAAAAATGCGATTGGCAAAAAACGGGGTAGGAATAATATGATTTTATTGCAAATCAAAAAGTGGTTTCGATCACAAACCGCACAGAAAATGTGAAGAACAAGACTATGAAGTGTGAAGAATACGATCTCAATTTTCACACCCGTGAAGATTGAGATCAATAGGATTTTCACATTTGTGAACAAAAGGTTTACAAATGTGAAAAATATGTTTTGTGAAAAATATGGTCATACAATGCAAATTTATAAAAGTAAATATCAATGGTGAATGTATATATTTGTTTACCGTCATCACTGAATTTTTTTCTACATAATTATGTTTCTTTTATTGAAGGACTTGTATGTCAAAATCGTACACCTTAAAGAATATGCAAAACTACGAAAATAAACCAGACGTGTTGCATATTTTTTTGTTCGTTATTTAAGAAATAATAGTTGTGTATAGACTAATAATAAACGATTTTGAGTTCTAATGCGTAGGAATTAAACCACGAAATCGTTGTTTATTAGCCGATAAACAACGCTAATGTGAAAATTATTTCGATTATAGCATTGTCTACAGAAAACACTGCGAGTGTCAAGTTAAAACAAGAGGTGTTTGTAAAACATGTATGCCCCCGACTTGCAGCCAAGTTGTGAATATGTGCAATTGTTAAGAAATTTGTTTAATATGCAATCCCAAGCGAGGTCTCGATATATGGTATCTATGTATGAAATTTCATTAAAATATCTCGATGCGTTCTCAAGTTATTGAGCGGAAACCGTTTTTCTATTTTTAGTAATAGTGACCTTGACCTTGACCCCACCCACCCCATATGAAATCCCAAGCGAGGTCTCAATATAAGGTATCTATGTATGAAGAGTTTCATTAAAATATCTCGATGCGTTCTCTAGTTATTGAGCGGAAACCGTTTTTCTATTTTTAGCAATGGTGACCTTGACCCCACCCACCCCATATGCAATCCCAAGCGAGGTCTCGATATAAGGTATCTATGTATGAAGTTTCATTAAAATATCTCAATGCTTGTCAAGTTATTAAGCGAAAAACGTTTTTCTATTTTTAGTAACGGTGACCTTGACCTTGACCCCACCCACCACATATGCAATCCCAAGAGAGGTCTCAATACAAGATATCTATGTATGACGTTTCATTAAAATATCTTCATGCGTTCTCAAGTTATTGAGCGGAAACCATTTTCTATTTTTAGTAACTGTCACCTTGACCTTGACCACACCCACCCATATGCAATCTCAAGCAAGGCTTTGATATATGGTATATATGTATGAAGTTATTGAGCAGAAACCGTTTTTCTATTGTTAGTTATGGTGACCTTGATCTTGACCCCACCCATCCCATATGCAATCCCAAGGGAGGTCTCGATATAAGGTATATATGTATGAAGTTTCATTAAAATATTTCGATGCGTTCTCAAGTCATTGAGCGGAAACCGTTTTTCTATTTTTAGTAACGATGACCTTGACCTTCAACCCACCCACCCCATATGCAATTCTAAGTGAGGTCTTGATATAAGGTATCTATGTATAAAGTTTCATTAAAATATCTCGATGAGTTCTCAAGTTATTGAGCGGAAACCGTTTTTCTATTTTTAGCAACGGTGACCTTGACCTTTGACCTGTTGACCTCAAATGTATAGGCGTCTTCCTTTCCTCTCAAGTAACCAGTATACCAACTTTCATGATCGTAGGTCAAAGCGTTCTCTAGGTATCGTGCGGAAACAAAATGGTCTACGGACAGACCGACCATCCGACCGACCGACCGACCTACCGAACGCCCGACCGACCGACCGACGGACAGGTGCAAAGCAAGATACCCCCACGTCTTCGTAGGGGGGGCATAATAAACGGTTTGTGAATGAATATCGAAAAATTACAGACCGCGCATATATTAAACCATCAGCCAAATATTGTTATTACACATATTAAAGCCGCAGTCCATAGAATATAATTCAATATATGTTAAATTGGCATTAGTTCTAATGAATGTAAATGACGTTTAATCGACCGAGAACTGTTTCTTATTTACGAAAGGTATTTTATAATATCTATGTTCGAAAACGCTTGATACGAACGGAATATACACTAATGCACATGCTGATTTACTCCAGAGGCATCACCAGCTCGCATATAGATATTTTTACGATAAAAAGTTACCAAAACGTTATTACGTTGCCGATTTCAATGGTTTTTTTTTTTCATTTTTATCTGCAAGATGTCCATTAGAAAAGCAAAAGTTTTATTTTTATTGACATATTTATGGACTGCTGCTTTAAAAAACAGCACACCAACAATAGACAAGTCAAGGCAAACTTTCAGTTATAAAAATATATACTTGTTCTTTATTCACACGACCGAAACATTCGCCCTAGACCCAAACACCTTTTTACAAAAAAAATAATCGCGAGCAATAAATTGTAGAACAAAATCTGCAACTGTCAATCAAAAGAGTTTGTTTTTTGGTTTGGGGTTTTCGCCGTTTTTAACAGTATTTTAGTCATATCAGGGCGGTCAGTTCACCTACACACACTTTTCCTGGGCAAGTTTAGCCGACCTAAGCGGTTTACCAGTACAAAGTGCACATACCTATGCCAGTAACTGACAACTGCCCTACTTGAATCAGAGGTAGGGGGAGAATGGCCATAGACATATTTTCATGACCAATCCCCACAGAAATTATGTGGCCGGGCTGGGGTTCGAACTCACGTTCCCCGGATTGACAATCCAGAGCTCTACCTACTGAGCTAGCCGGGCCCGACAATCGAAATAGTAATTACCCATGAGTAATCACCAATCAGTATAAATTGCGTCGCATTAAAATATAGTATGTACTGGTAGTTCGTTTTCGACCGCTTTATGTTTTGTGGATCATACCCAACTTTCTTTCCGACCCAGTTTGCCGATTCGATCATTCTGGGTATCGGGAAAATACACAGGAAAATATTTAATATCTTTTGATATCTATCGCTTAAGGTTCCAACGGTTTTTGAACATTATACATGTTAGCAAAATATCGACGTTTCTACAAGAAAATAGCCCAACAAACTAAAAGAAGTGTCCGAGAATTAAAAGAAAAGAAAAAAGAAAAAAAGAAAAAAAATCCAGAATGGGATATGACCGATTATCTCATATATCCGAGTTAAGACATCCGTTGGAAAACTTCTCATGTATAGCAGGAAATGCCACACTCAATCCCTGCAATTGGGTCCAGTCTCCCGTAGCGAGTCAGTCAACATCCATTGTCAGCGAACGATAATTATTTTCTGTTCTAACGTTTCGATGGCGTGAGTTGGCCATTGAAGGCTTCGTGCGCACGAGAACTTGAGGGCCATATTGCGTGCGGAAGGAATATCAACTGCGCAGGTAAAAAGGCGAATTTCGACGGGCTATCAGTTGTCAGTATTGTTTTTCTCACGTCGATGAACAGTCTTACCCGCGCGTCTTAGGTCGCTATAGAAAGGCAATTAATTCACGTGCTATTCTGAAAGGTAGTAAATTTTTCTCGGCGCTAATTAAAGAGGTTATGATAGAAAATATTCCGTGCCCATATTGCCAGTCTCTGACGCCGCTGCTCTGCCGTGTTATTATCAGATAGATTTACAAATGCGAGAGATCCGGTCGCTGGAAAGAATTACCTTGTTAGGCGGAGAGGCAGAGCTCGATGAAACGCTTTATGGCCTGAAAATTACCGTATCGTCTTCTTCTCGGATCACTTCGCTCTTTGCCGCTTTTGATGACATAGTTTAGCGTCTTTTGATATGATGGTTTGTTAGAGTATCGCGGAAGGGAACGGAGGTTTCATTGTCAGTCTTTTTCACCTGACTGACTGGTCGCTTGGTGGCGCTGCTACGATTTCATCGAGGTTAAAGGGACTTATTCACAGATTGACAAGTTGACATTTTACAATCTTTTGTTATCACAGATTCCAAAAAATATGAAATAATATATATCCGATGAAGCGAAATAACTCCACATACAGAAATGTGCTCGAAATAACGTGTCGTTAATTAATAAGAGACAATTCAAATGGGTAGGACTATATTTAGCGTTTGTACATGGCGTTCAAAGATTTGAGAAAGGTAATACTTATTCTTGTTCGTTTGGTCGATTTTCTTGAAAATAAATGCATCTCTTATAATAGTGTTAACAAGGTGTATATTGTACGTTACTAACTGGTATAGTGTACATGTAGTATATCTGTACTAATTACGGTAAGTGGGGTTACTGTGCTCCCAGTTCTGAAAAGTGGGGTTACATTTCGAACTATGATGCGTATATGACGAATACCTTGTACGAAACAATCTGGGGTTCAAGAAAAGTGAACGCCAAAGTTTTTTCGGTTTATTCTTAATACGAAAACCTGCTTATAAAACTTTATAAATTTTCAAAAAGGCAGAAATAACAAGCCGTTCAACTCGTTAACAACCAAGCAATTGTGTATAAACTGTTCAATAACGTTTTTATTCCGAACAGTACAGCTACACGATTTATACGGAGGGTAAATGAATAACTCTAACACAGCTACACGATTTATACCGAGGGTAAATGAATAACTGTATATCATCCTGCGCACAATGAATAAGCCAAATCTAGAAGATAAATACACTAACTTTCCACAAATCCTGTGTAAAACATTGAAAAATGAGCGGAAATCCGCCGCTGTTGGTACCAGTTAGTTTTTTTCCTTATTTACACTATACCAGTTAGTAACGTACCATCTACCCCTCCCCCCCGGTTAAAATACAGGCCAATGTACATTAGATCTTCTGACTGATTGTCGTAGAGTGACTGACTTTTAAACAAACAGTTGTAGGTTTGAAACCAGTGGAGGTACCACTTGTTTTCTCTTGTTTATGCTTTGGTTGAAATTTAAAAGTTCAAATTCTCCAAAAAAAGGTTAAGATATTTCGTGACATCTGTTCTTTAATTTAAAAAAAATTCGAAAATATGTTAACAAGTCCCTTTTAACAGTTCATACATAGTATCTAAAGAGCAGTGTTAAGTGTATCAAACAGTCATACGCTATTTACGGCGCAAAGGTTATCTTTTGTGAGGCCGGTGTTTATGGGCGAGATCAACATAAAATAAAATGACAATAACTTAAAAGGCGGATAAATACTGCACAATTTATTTTCGCCATTGTTGAAGCGCGTGCTCACACCGATACCATCTTTATCGCCCATAAATACAATTAAAGATAGTCCGTGGTACTTTTCCGGCGAATCACACTTCGGCAGATGTTTGGCTAATCCGAGCAAAGATCTAGATCTTAAATATGACAAATGCATATACGAACAAGAGTCAATTTAATAACAATTCGCCTGACAAAAATTCACAGTTTGATTTTCTTTTTCACCAGAAATGTTTCTTTTCATGAACTGTACATTAAACCCAGTTATAAATTATATTTTCTGCTTCATCTGTGGCCATGATATTTAAAGAATAAAGCTTAAGATGCTATCACAAACGGACATTTTGAATTGCATCTGTATCTCAAATGTATCATCGATTTGAGCTTTTTATTTCATTTAATCGGTTCATGAGTCCGGAACCTGAAATATTCGACTGGCAAAACGGTATCTTTTGGTTTCAGTTTTATAAATTACCGCGATACACCAGACCGAAAATGTCTAAGTGGTATAAGTTAACGTTAAATATACATTAATACTGCGTAAAAACTATTTTTGTTTCAGGTTACCCGACCTACCCTAAAAAATGCTCCGACCTAGAACATTTTTTGGAGTTTGTCAGATATTTTTTGTTTTATTTATCTTTTTCCAATAATTACATGTTGTTGTTTTTTTTTGGTAAAATAAAAGTTTTGTTTGGATAGCATCCGCTTATAAATAATGTTTAAGGATATTACCGATATATATGTTTTGAATATTTATTCAGTTTTAGATTCTTCAATAGTAGTAGTAGTAGTAGTATTAGTAGTAGTAGTAGTAGTAGTAGTAGTAGCAGTAGTAGTAGTAGCAGTAGCAGTAGTAGTAGTTGTTGTCGTTGTTGTTGTTATTGTATTTGTAATAGTAGTAGTAGTAGTAGTAGTAGTAGTAGTAGTAGTAGTAGTAGTAGTAGTAGTAGTAGTAGTAGTAGTAGTAGTAGTAGTAGTAGTAGTAGTAGTAGTAGTAGTGGTGGTAGTAATAGTAGTTGTAGTAACAGTAATAATAATAATAATAATAATATTAATAATAATAATAATAACGTAACACATATAGTCCCAAATTTTCTGCTCAGTCTCTCACTTCCCCTCATATTCTAACTCACTGTCTATTATTATTTCAAGCCTACCGCTTATTCATAGGAGTCAATGTATTGAAATTGTTTAGATCAAGCGCGACCACTGCAAAACGGTTGGCTTCCCGAGAAATTACCTCCCTTGTTTAAAAGCGAAATCACTCTATAATATAGTGCAGCAGCTCAAACTTTCAAATCACATATTCATACAATTGCAGACAAATAAACAATTAAATAAATAATTCCCGATGTTATAATACTATGTGTGGCTCCCTATACATGTAATATAGAATCCCTTACGATTCCTGGATCCAGGCGGTGATTCGAATCTTTTGTTCGTTTGGCACATTTTTAACCTTCCCAGAAAGTGTGATTCAAAACCGTTCATCATGTTCTTTGTTAAGCTGCAGGCAAAGTGACAAATAGATAGTTCTAACATGACACGCGCAGAGTTTTCTATTGACAAAGAACAAAATTCACCATTGTTAAACTACCAATAAACAACCGGAAAAAATAGTTCCGAAACTGTAAAATAAAGTTCGCACTGTAATAGCAGAAAATTATGCCAGGTCATGTTAGAATCGAAATAAGTTTCGCATTATCGTTGTTTATTGACTAATAAACACCGATTTGTCGTTTTAATGCGGTATATTAAATATCTCGGGGAAACGCCCATACGGTTTAATTCATGCGCATCCGAACTCCAAATCGTTGTTTCTTAGCCGATAAACAGCTTTAAATCGAAAAATATTTCTTAAATATAAACAAATAAAGGGTTCCCAAAACATAATCTCTTTGGCGAAAGTAATAATGTTATTCAAGACCAGCTATAAATATTTAGGTACGAGTTCAGACGACCAGATCAGGGCCCATATTCACCAACCTATTCTTAGACTTAAGAAAAAGGAATCGACTCAGACTCAAGACAAACATATGTGTGCGTTAACAAATATGCCACTAAACAATGTCGCTTATGTCATTAACAACTCGTTCTAAATAAAGAATGTTGTCATTAGAGTTAGTGAATACCAGGTAAGACTCAAATTAACTGCTTTTATAGAACAGAGTTCCGTTTTAAGAATATTCTTTATTCTAACGTCCCAAGTCTAAGAATGGATTGGTGAATACGAACCCAGGCGTGAACCATAGGAGCTTGGTTGTTTAACAATAAACAAATACCCAGGCGTGAACCACAGGAGCTTGGTTGTTTAACAAATAAACAAATACACAGGCGTGAACCATAGGAGCTTGGTTGTTTAACAAATAAACAAATACCCAGGCGTGAACCATAGGAGCTTGGTTGTTTAACAAATAAACAAATACCCAGGCGTGAACCATAGGAGCTTGGTTGTTTAACAAATAAACAAATACCCAGGCGTGAACCATAGGAGCTTGGTTGTTTAACAAATAAACAAATAAGCCTATTCCCTATATTATAAATATGAACTTATAGATATAGGAACAGGTTTTTTTTTATTTGTTGAACAAACCAAGCGCCTATGGCGTGTACATGCGCTATGTACGCAAAGAACACCACACGGTACGCAGAGAAAATATTCAATCCGGAATGCATTGACATACAATTTGTATTATTTTTATTGTGTATGAAAATATAAAAGGGTTCCATAAACTCTTAACAGTGATATCCAACTGTTAAAATGTGTGAATGCGTAGGCCGGTATTTAAAACATTTAATGTGTTATCTTCAAGCATGAAATGTCCTCTACATTACTTAAATTACTATATGATTGTTGTTTGCACTATTTAGCTAAAAATATTCCGATTTAAAGTGCTTTTACACCCATAAATTCTGAACCGAGCGTACTTTAATCCTCTACACAAAATGTATCCGTAGTACTGAATAAGCATAACCCATGGATCTGCCCACAGGTACATAAAACTATAGTCACATACCCCCAACCCATATATACATGTACTATTAATTTAAAGTATATTTAGGTTAGGGGTATGCGACTATAGTTTCACGTACCTGTTGGTCTGCCATTCATAGCTTGATGACCACCGTCACTGAATCTGACTCTTAATATTATAACGGTTTTTTTTTTCTTAAAAAATGCAAAAAGAACAAGATTTTTTTTTTACATTTTTATGCGGATTTATACTGCTTTCTCAACACCCGATCATGGTGTTTATTCAAATATAACCAAATAATGAAAACAAGAGACACATTTTCTGTCACTCGTATTTAACAATGATGACATTAGGCCCCACAAATGAAACAAACAAAAAACATGCTCACTTACTTATTATTTTCAGTTTAAATCCTAGCAAGTCTTCCAGCAATCAAATCCATAAACGCAAATGTTCACTTTTAACCAAAATCACTGTTCTATTTCAACTGTTTACACATCAAACGTTATGAACGCTTTTTCATTCGTTATATTAACTGTGCAAGTTTATGCCTATAAATGTGTCAGTTTTCAATTTTTAGTTCTATTGTACGTGAAACCCGGGTTTTGTATTTTTGTATTCAGGAGAGCTGAAAAGCACGTGGAACTCGGTTTGTGTGTGATTTTTTAACAGCGCGGACAAGCACGTGATAAACAAGCTTTATGCACTATTTTTCATTAGAGATTCCACGAGCGCCTTGGTGTATTTTATGATATAAATATATGAATGCTTTATTTTTACAATGATTTGTTTATGAATATACGTATTTTAAACATATTATTATTATTATTATTTTACTACTACTACTACTACTACTACTACTACTACTAATACTACTACCACTACCACTACCACTACCACTACCACTACCACTACTACTACTACTACTACTACTACTACTACTGCTTCTATTACTATTATTAATATTATTATCACTATTATTATAATTATTATTTTACTACTGCTACTGCTACTGCTACTGCTACTGCTACTGCTGCTACTACTACTACTACTACTACTACTACTACAACTACTACTACTACTGCTATTATTATTATTATTATTTTACTACTACTACTACTACTACTACTACTACTACTACTACTATTATTATTATTATTATTATTATTATTATTATTATTATTATTGTACTACTAATACTACTATTACTATTACTATTATTAGTATTATCATTATTAGTATTTTACTAATACTACTACTATTACTATTCATATTATTAGTATTATCATTATTAGTATTTTACTAATACTACTACTATTACTATTACTATAGTAGTTATTATTATTATTATTATTATTGTACTACTACTTCTACTATTACTATTACAATTATTACTACTATTATTATTATTATTATTATTTTGCTACTATTACTACTACTACTACTACAACTACTACTGTTTTCTTTCTACTACTACTTCTATTACTATTACTATTATTATTATTATTATTATTATTATTATTATTATTAATCACAACCTGGGGATCGAAGGTTCGAGGTTTGCTTCAACTTTCTTCGCTACCTCGTCTGTCGATCAATACTTTAAATCCATTCTTATGAAGTGTCCACGAATCAGGAATTAAGAATTAATTTTCGATTTATCGTTGTTTATCGGTCAATAAACAACAATTTGGAGTTCTGATGCGTAGGAATAAAACCACGAGGCCGTAGCTCGAGTTGTTTAATAGCCACGCGTCAGAACGATAAGACGTTGTTTATTGGCAGATAAACAATGATAATACGAAAATTATTTCGATTCTAACATGATTTAACATATATTTTTGCAATTGTAATTGGAACTACTTTTTTCTATGCTCCACTTAGAATCGGGACTACTTTTTGCGTTGTTTATTTGGTAGTTTAACAACGATTATTTTGTTCATTGTCGTTAAAAAAATTAGCAAGTATCATGTTAGAATTAGCATTATAGGTCTATATGAAGAAATTAAAAAAGTGTGTATAAATATGATTTAATCTATTATTCTTTAAATAATACCATATAAAATTAAAGTTCGTTTTTATAAACCCAAACATACAAAGTAAATATAAATATACAATGAATGTGTCTTTGCTGCTGTAAACACATATGACCTTGTTTTCAAGAGAGAATTGTGTCCACAATGCGTATGGAATTTTAAGTTCCAAGCGAAGACTTTTGGTTAAAATACCGCGCATAAAACTGCATTTGCTGCAAACTGAACCAGAGATGTAGATTGTAGATTTTGTTTAGTATCGTGCACATCTTTACGTTCCATATTAGAACATACTTAAGACTAAACTTTATAGCGCCGGTTTGGCAACGTATTAATTGTCTTTTATTATAGTGCTATAATAGTTACTGATCAAATTATAAATTCGTCGCTATATGCGTCTATATTTTACTACACATAGAATAACTATAGGGCAAAAACACTTTCATTAAACATGTATATACATTTTGCCTTTATATATCACAGCAAGTGTTGAACCTACAACAGTTCAACCAAGGATTGTCCAGCCTTGTCAGAAGTCTACATGTGTTTCATCGCAAACGTGTAGTTCTTGTAGTGAAGTAACTGCATGACACATACCGTATCTCTCATGGCCCAGGATTCGGATCAGCGTCTCCTGAAGCCAGACGCAGAGAAACACATACATCTGACAAGACCAGGGCAGATCCATTTGTATAAACACAGTGTATGCATGTTCGGACCCGTCAACATGTGCTCGGGCAATCGGTTTGACTGAAGTCCCGAGCGTAAATAAATACCAAAATCGGAACATCTTTTTGAAAAAAAAAAAAACCTCTCTTGTGATACTACAGATACGACGTGTTATCAATAGTTTTATTGTTTACTGTTTATAACCATCTGCAAACCGTAGTCGTTCTTTTCAAAAACATTGCCCTTGTATGCTTCTTACTGTTTAAGCTTGCAATATATTTATAAGAAAATTTCAAACCTTGCGAATACTATGTAAAAATGATTCTTTTTATCCAAATATATTTTGGTACATACATTAAGCTGGAATAATTCTGTTCTTTGTAACCACTGCAACCATGAGTGTAATCCTTCGAGAACTGGAAGGACCTTTTGTGTTAATTTGATGTGTGTTTTATTATTATTATTATTATTATCATATTATTATTATATAAATTTCATTTGAAATGTGGCATTAATTGTCTAAATAGTCAACGATGTGTTAATTTAACCAATGGTAGGTCAATAAGCCAGTCTTTTGATTTGGACATTCGACTATTGAAGCTAGTCTGTGTCGTGGCAATGGCAGTGAGTCATGCGTTATCTGAACAAAGACTATAACGTAACTTACATGTTTAGCATTTCTGCATGTTTCTCTTGCTTTGAGCGACCTGGAGAGACAAACGAAGCGTTTACTACATTAGTACTGTACAAAACACAATGAAGTACAATACCAAACACACACTAGCGCGTTAGCAATGCAATTGAATAACAAGTAATCTCTTTACCTTGAACAAGCTGTGTCTTCCCCTACAGTGCAACAACATATTGGTTAGTCAGGATATAAAAACACTTCATCTGGAAATATCAATAACATCACGTTAATACAAAAAGCTGCTTAATATAAACACAATGAAACTCCAGCTGCGACAGCAGGAGAGAACTCTATTAGCAGAACAACGTCCTTTATGGCAAGTGACTTATTGCCAAAAACAACACATCACATCACAAAAACACATAACAATCACAAAACACACATTAATATAACTGGGGTCACCGCCTTGGAACGGTCAATGCACAGCATTGGGGGTTAAAAGCGGTTTATGGGTGCCCCAACCACACATTTGGCCCAGTTATATTCATAATACATTTAAATGTAAATAAAGATTAACTCATTTAACATAAGCCACAGTTTTAACAAAGAAAAGTCACACAACGATCTAATGAATGCATACAATTTGCTAACATATACCAAGTCATTCAGGACCCGAGTCACTAATCCCATGATAGGGTTTTCAGAAAGCACATCGATGACTGTGCGGCCACCCATAGCCCCGGCATCAACATGCCCTTCATCGACAGGTTTAGTCCTCTCTCCCTTGGAGGCATCGCTCTCGATCATGCTATTGACCCAGGTTAGGGTGTCCGTTGAGAGGTGTGTATCCTTATCATCGTCATCTTCCAGGTCCAACTCTCTGTTGGGATCAGTCTTCATGTGAAAATGGAAATATATCATACGTTACTGGGGTAGTCAATACTTTCGCAAGATTGACATTTCAAAATGAAGCAGTACTTTTTAAGACTATACCTTCACATACACCACAATGAGATGCTCCAATTATAACCAGGACTATTTTTCTTTTTCAGAGATTACTTCATAACATTATTGAAAACAAAATGACAATGTGTGAGAACATAGTACAGAGATTCCGAAATAGGATCCACTTGTTAAACGACCCGATTGGTCTTTCAAAAGATTGAGACTGGGCAAGTGCAATATTGCTGTACGCAATTGTAAATAAGCTCGTACGTGACACAGACTTCATTGATAGTTATGCAATTTGATTTGTAGTTGGGTAAATTGGTGGGAAACGTACAATTGGCGGTGGATTTCCAGTGGTTTTGAAAACTTTGTGTTGGAGAAGTTCGTCGGCCGACGGACGTTTGTTGGGGTTCGCCTGCATCATCATTGTCATAAGATAACGTTATGCAATATAGAGAATATATGGAATACAAAATAATTATATTATATTATAATAATATTTGAAAATCAAATGCTTATTTACAGGGCCTTAAGAAAAATGCAGAACAAACAAAAAAGAAATTTTTATATTGTTTTTCTAGACACATATGGATTTATATTAAAACATACATGTACATGTTACATGCTATTTGTTAAGAATGACATGTATATCTGTATAATTTTCTGAACAAAGATTACTCTTATATAATAATTATAAGCGTACCTCATTGTGGACTATCCTAAACATCATCATCATCAACATCTTGTGGTACATTACTTCCACTACTTCTTCGAAAGCATTGCTCGCCATGGTAGCCATTTCGTACATGAGGATACTCAAGGAGAAGATGTCCGTCTAAAAATGTTGTTTTTTTACACAAAACATGTTATTTATCTCCCTGTTTTTATATTAAATTTGTGTGTGATACTACGTTTGTTTATGAAAAGGTTGTTAATGAGAGGTAAGTGTTCTTGTTGTTGTTTTTTATAACTTTTTGTTATTATTTTCGGATAGCGACCGATAATTATTGATTTCTAATAATAGTTATATATTTTTATCTAGTTGTCGATTTTGCACCTTCGCTGAATATGGTATTTCCATGAAAATCTCTGGGGCCATATACACTGGTCTTCCAACTTGCGTAGTAGCCATGTCAGCTGAGGACTCGATCACCCTCGAAAGCCCGAAATCCACGAGACTGGTGTCCCAGTTTGCGTCCAGGAAAGCATTGGCGCTCTTCAGATCGCGGGCGGTGTATCACCGGCTTTGGGCGAGTGTGTAGATACTGAAAGGATTTTCAATAAATGTTTCATTTAGTAAGGGGACCTATACCTCTAAAGTTGCATAGTTTTCAGAAGATACTGTCCATCCATATAGCCAGTATCGTAATATCATGATGTCATTTATCGAGCATTGTATGGTTTCCTAGAAAATTGTCATTAGCTGCTTTTTGCGTGTTCCATGTAAATTTGCATACCATTTACACCCACAATATTTAAACACACAAAAAACACTAAAATTTATTTACCTTCAAAGCAGACGCAATCTGTCGAACCCACTCGACCAGACGTCGCTCGTCCATCGCCTCACCCCGATGGTCCTGGATGCAGCCAGACAGGTCGCCATTCGGGCAGAATTCTGCGGATAGTAATACTCAGGATGCACCGGTACATGTATTGTATGATATTATCAATTAGTGTCATAACATACAAAACGAATAATTGTTATCGGGACAGAACACTGCGTGCAGCAAACTATGTAATACTAGATTTACTTGTATTTGAATGTTACCACTTTGTGAGATAACTAACATATTACATATATCGCCATTGGGCATTGGCGTAGGGGAGACCTGGGATAGTTGCTACACTTTTCACATTTTCTCAAATATCTTTTTAATAAATGTGCGTATATAAATATTTCAAATATCATTATGAAGCTCAATATTTGCTGTTGAAAATGACGTATTCTAACATTTATATTAGAATACTTTTGCTCGAAAGAGTCGCGTGTACGGGGTTTGTGAAGTGTAACAACTTACCCCAACTGCGGGGCAAGTTGTGATTAACACCGGGCTAAGTTGAAACAGTTTGTATAGTAAGAAAAATATATAGTATTACTAACATTTTATTGCAAATAATAAACCGATTAAGATCAATATTTCATATATATACCGATGTATAGGAATACTGAACTTGATGTAACGGAATTCTCAATAAAAGCAACATCATTAATTTTGATAAAATTTGAATCGTGATATCGTCACAAAACCCTTAATGGTCGGTCTCCCGAGTGTATTGTTTTTGCATATTCAGCAGGTGACTTGAACAATATAGAATCTTGCTGCTGTTATTAGACAGTCTTTTCAAATTGGTCCGTTGAACAAATTTGTTTCGACGATCGTTGTCCTATCTGTAATTCCCGCCGACGAGTAATTTGGGCTTGCTTAACGTATCGACAGAGTGTCATTGGATTCATGAATACCAATTTATATGGCAAATGCGCCAATAGAACGACGTTTTACCAAGACATCCCACGCCGCCTAGGTCCCGCGGAGTTTTTCCCCTTTTAATTTTAGGTTTGTAATATCACACATTCCGCAAATAACAACGAAACATGTTTATGATATTATCTTAATTAACATAAACATTATTTAAATATTAATATTTCATCGCAATAACAATGCTTTATTGTTTAATTGATTGAAAAGAAATGAAACTCCTGTTAAGGTAGTACACTAATCATTTCCCGCGTGTTTATTCTAAGATCGGCCGATATCGGTGACTGTCGGAAAATTTCGTTACCCAGTTCGAAATATGCCCGTTTGGTTCCGATTCTTGTCGAACACATGATATTTTAAATATAAGTACATTATTTTATACATGCTAGTATCATATATATACTTCTGACGAAATGCAAACAGATGAATATATTGACATAATGAAAAATTGCTAGAAATCGAAACCAAAAGTCACTTATTTTTCGTGGTGTAAACAAAAACAACTGTCAAAGGAAACTTATAAATACGAGCAAAAAGGGAATGCTTACTGAAAGAAAATCGGAGCCATATAAATAACCGTCACCAGATCGTAAATATGACGAACCAGCTTGAATCCTGATAATAAGGAGATGAAACACATGTAAGTAAGACAAGAAATTGAAGGAATTGTATTTGTTTTCCTGAAATTTCTGAATATATTAATATTTGTCTATAAAAGCAGAACGTAATTCATTAGAGGATAATGTGATGCTTTTCATTTCAATGCGTGAACTACGAAATTGTATTGCTTAAATGTACAAGTAATACATTATTATAAGTAATATTATTTACATGTATTTGTGTTTGTCCATATTTCTATATATATACATGTAAGTAAATGAAAAAACAAGTCATGAAGTACACGTATGATGTGTCAGTCCCTTAGTTTTGAAGGCTCAAGACACTTTAATGGTTGAGTACTTATACTTAATATGTGTGCCATTTTGCTTATGAATGTGTGCACCACTGTTTCTTCATGATCAGCATACTAATAAGGATCCATTCAGTTACACAGTTTTGACTTTATTTTTCCTAACACTTAAAAGTATGGCTTACTTGATTGGGTTGCACATATACTGGACAGTTTTGTATGTATATTGTTAAATATGTAGTGGAAAACAATCAGTTATTGGATTGTTTTAAAATTATTGTTGCAGCTGAAGGAAAAGAATTGCCAAAAATCACTCGGAATGCTTCCCTGGGGGTCAAACCTGGTGCTCAGCACAGTACACATATTTTTCTGACTGTGCCAGTTGGTGAAGATGCAGCCTAAATTACCAGCATATACAGCCTCAATTACCAGCATAAACATGGTTGACATGAACATAATTGGAAAAGAAGATAAAATAATAAGACACTTATTGTTGATGTACGGTGTGTTGTCCCAGAGCTGAAAACGTTGCAGGGTGTGGGTGGCATTTTGTGTAGCCCCAGAGAACTGAATTTTGAAAAAAAATTGTTTCAATGAAATAATAACTTTTAATCATTATATATTTAGTTTAACTGGTATAAATGGTGTATTAAACTTAAAATGCATAATGTTTGTCACATTTGGTAATTATTGTTGTGGAATTGCCTAAATATAGCTGTCTATTTTTTTAAGGGGTATGATCAAGTCATGATTTAGTCAAATATATGTCATAGATGAAAAATATATATAAATGTTTCAGTGAAAAAACATACCATTACAGGAAAACCAAAATCCTTTAGACAACATATAATTTTTTCTGTTCTGTCAGCTTCAAGTTTATGCTGAGCTACCATAAAAAAATTGATAAATATCCATATTTTCATCTTCTTTAACACCTTATGTTGCCTTATTTTATAATCTTCAATCATTACTTGTATAAAAGACACCACCATTTTGGATATATTTGCAACTATAATTGAGTTATGATTTTTTTCATCCATAGGGGTAAATGAATGTTCATGAAAAATGGAAAAAGAGGTTGTCCTGAACATTTTCAAAAAAAAAAATCTTTTTTTGCATGGAAAGCCACCTTCAAAATGTGTAATAAGATCAGTGATGTAATACAGATAATGGACATAATATTTAAAATTAGGTTTTGAATATTGCCCATTAGAGTTGCACTACCTTAAACACTTTTAAAACCCAAGCGAATGGGGCATATTGTTACACAATACATAGCGCCTCATGTGAAGTGTATCAACTTGCCCCAACACACTCCACGTGACAAAAAGCGATGGAAAACAACTGATAGAGTACACTTTGATTTCGTTTCCCGCCTTAATTTAAACATGTATCCTTAATAAATCAAACTATTATTGAATATTTTGTAATTCCATGTTTTATTGCCTTCATAAATTTAATACATTCCATATACAAACAATGTAACATATACACAAAGGATTCTAAGTTTGTTCTATGGTTTTTCGAAGTGTTGTCTATATCACATATTTAACATTTTTTAATGGTGTGGAACAAATATGTTTAAATCAGTGAAGCATCCATAGCTGAAAGAAAAAGAAGAGCAATGGAATTATATTAGTTTGGTTAGTAAGAAAAGGAAACAAACAACAACAACAACAAAAATAAAAATAAAATGAGATGTTGCATTTTGGCAGGCTTACTAGTTAAATCTGAAGTGCATCCAGCGTAGTTGAAATTACTCGAGTTTATTTTGTATGGTCGCAATTGTTTCTTCGAGTTTAATTCTATTTTTCAAAAAGTATGTAAATATCTCTATATTTCGCGTCGTTTTTTTATATTTACATTTGAAGATAAAGTATTTAGCCAATAACACTAGTGAGTTAATGACTTGTGTGTTGTTAGTATCGTCTGTTGCTAAATTACAGAGGATATTATTGAGTAATCAAGTTTAAGATTATCTACCATGTTTAGCTGGCTATTTATAAAAATATTAACTCGCCTCCAAATAAATTTGAACCAAATAACATTCCAAAATACATGAATGTTCGTTTCTGGAATACATAAAACAAAATTCGCAAAAAGTCGATGGAGCCAGATTGCATTTATGTAGTTAGGCATTGTTTGGTAAAATATGCATCAGATATTTATTTGTTATTTTAGTAAGCATGTATTTTGGGTTGAAATAATCTATCTCGCTTTATGCAAATTTATTTTTCCATTCAACAGGTATGTTGTTAACAAGTGTGTGGTATTTTATAAAGTCTCCTTTGTTAACATCATATATATTCATAATATCTTGAAAACTGTAAAATATTTTCTTTCTGAAATCAAATATGTGTTCTATATTTTTTATGCCTCTTTCGAACCATGATTTAAAGAAATATGTCTTATTATTATTTTTTATAAATGAATTATTCCAAATAAGTTGCTTCTGTATTGATATATCTTCCCTTTGAAACGAAGCACTGAGCCAGCCACAAACAACATCCTTTAAGAACACGGATTTTATATTAAGATATTTTACATCTTTTGGATGAAAATGTGATTTAAAGATTAACAATCCTCCGTAATTATCTAGCATATTGTAATATATCTGACTTAATTTTGAATCTTGTTGAAATATAAAGCGCTTTAACCAACTTGCTTTAAGGAACTTTATGAATAGATCAATATCTAGCATTTTAAAACCCCCATCGGCATAATCCTGTATAATTCGTTTTCTGGCAATTTTGTCAGTTTTGTCGTCCCAAAGGAATTTGAAACATATTGATTTTATTTTTATAATGATATCGTGAGATGGGTTTGGTAAAACTGTTAATGGACAGACTAATTTTGGGATAGCAAAGTTTTTTTTAAATGTAATTATTCCAAAATGTGATAACTTCCATCGTTTCCATCTATTTAAACGTGATTCAAACGCGTTAATTTTGTCCAGAATATTTAATATCATAATTTCTACTGGTTCGTTGCTAAAATTTATCCCCAAAGCTGAGGCATGGTTAGAGTTCCATATGAACTGTTTGTTTTTGCAGTACTGAATTTGGCTATGTTTCATTGCAACTTACTTCAAAATCTTACATTTATTTCTATTTAAAGTTAGTCCGGATATTAGTGCAAACTCTTCTATTATTGTAATGAGTGTTTCAAACGAATTACGGGTGCCATCTAGCATGAATGATGCGTCGTCAGCAAAAAGAGACTGCTTAACTTCTACATTATTTATATTTATTCCTTTACTTTGTGTGTTTAGTTCTATGTCTGTGGACATTAGTTCGATGCAGATAATAAACAAATATGGAGATAAAGGACAGCCTTGTCTAACTCCCTTTTCTTATACAGAAACACTGAGAAAAGTTACCATTATTTGTAACGCACGACTTTGCATCTTTATAGAATAAAATAACCCACTGTATAGTGTGTTTATTAAATCCGAAATGGCAAAGGCATTTAAACATAAATTCATGGTCAAGGCTGTCAAAAGCTTTATTGAAGTCAGAAAAGAATATGAGGCCGGCTTCATTAGTTTCATCGAGTTTTTCAATAATTTCTTGCAATAGTCTTACATTTTCACCGATGTACCTTCCTTTGATGAACCCGG
Organism: Congeria kusceri; assembly: GCA_027627225.1. Taxonomy (NCBI): domain Eukaryota; kingdom Metazoa; phylum Mollusca; class Bivalvia; order Myida; family Dreissenidae; genus Congeria; species Congeria kusceri. The sequence goes on from CM051035.1 coordinate 7,974,259, forward strand.
TTTGATTCATACTGATAATATGGTTTAATAATGGTTTTATACGATTGGCTATATATTTTGAAGCAATTTTGTAGTCAACATTTAATAATGACACGGGCCTCCAGTTATCAACCAATAGGGCTTGCGTAGTAAAGTAATAATGCTTTGTTTTTGTAATTCAGTAAGATAATTGTTTTCCAGAGAATAGTTTAGAGAGTTTATAACGTAACGTATCCGGCCAGAAAAAATTTATAGAATTCGGCAGAGATACCATCCGATCCTGGGCTTTTGTTATATTTAATTTCGAGCAATGCTTTAGCACATTCGTATTCTGATAGATATTTTTGTTCGTGTTGTGTTTGTTCTGGACTTATTGTAAATGTTATTATAGAACCTATCGGTATTATTTATATCGATATTGTTGTTTTTTTATAAAGATTTTTATAAAAGTGTGAGAAATAATTTATATTTCTTTTTGGTCTTGAGTTACCGTGTTGTCTTTTATTTAAAGGTGCTGTAAAGTTTTAGTTTCTGCACGCTTTTTTCGAGATTTTCAAAAAAACTGTGTATTCTTTTCGGAATCTTCAACCCATTGCGCCCTTGCTCGAAGAAGTATACCTTTTATATTATTTTCAACTAGAGTATTTAATTCGTTTTTTGCATAGTTCAATTGTTTGCATTTGTCTAAATCGTTATTGAATACTTGCATGTACATTATGTGAGCGACCTGTACTAATTATGGTGGACAACAGTGTCAATATAGACGTCATATGTGATGTTATATTTGATGTCATCAAGTAGAAATATTCAGTGTAACAACCTACCCAGCGTAACAACTATCCCCGGTCTCCCCTATATAGAGAATACTAGGTTAGTGTTGAATAAAGATAAAGATAAATTTAATTAGCGAGGCTTAAAAAACATGAACCACGAGCCTTGGCGAGTGGTTCACGTTTTCTTGCCGAGCAAATAAACTTACCTCTATTCAATACATACCTATTATTATATACCTGTTTAAAATCTTAACAAAAGTACATGCTTTATCAATCAGTGAAATACATGTCGACAGAAAAAAAATCCCGTATTATGCTACTCGCTATTTTTCTGATCCCTTATTACCATACTAGCCGGACTACTTTTTAATGACGTCATCATAGGGTTATGTAAACAAATATAATATATACATACAATGATTAGTAAAAATTGTAGTTTTTTAACAAATAAAATAAGGTAAATGCACACTTGAAGTATATCGTGGTATATAATGAAAGAAATATTACGCTAGTCAATTGTTCCAAGAGTATGTATTAGTCTCGTGGCTTGCTCTATTTCGTATCAAACTCGAGGCTCCGCCTCTCGTGTGATACGTCGTCACACAAGCCACTCGACTAATACATACTCGCACAACAATTGACTAGCGTAATATTCCGTATATATTCTATTTATCCCATCATTTTCTGTCTTTATTTTGAAAATAAACGAAAGGAAACACACTAAATATTACGAAAAAAATGACGTCACGAAAATCAACAAGATGACGTCATTATACTGCGCGAATTTGCTTTATCATCACTGTGCTGAAATAAAGCAAAGTTTATTCTATGGGGGCTTTATTTCGTCAAGGCGCGCACGATGATGGGATAAAGTCAGTACAGTATCATCATCATCATCATAATTCGTATCCTCATCACAATTATTTATTATTATTATTAGTAGTAGTAGTGGTAGTAGTAGTATTAGTATTATTGATGTGTATGCCAATTTATACAAACCTGTTAAAATCCGCAAAGCTCTGACAGAAGATTAACTTCCTGCAAGGCCATCAGGATAACCTTGGGGTCTTTTCCCGCCAGTTTCACGACCTTCAGTGCCGCCTATGATCGTAACAGGGAATAAAGTTAAATGTATTGTGCTCGCATTATGATGGCAAAATTGCGTATAAAAATATGAAAAATAGGTTCAGTTTATTAAATCTATTAAGAAACAACATTGTTAAAACTGTGTACATTGATTTCCGTGCTTTTATGCTAAAATAGTGACTGATGGTGGTGATACCTTAGTTTAACAACGAAGGATCTGGAAAAGATAATTAACAAGTCATGCAAAGACTGAGCTGACAGGTTTGTGGTTAAGATCTGCAGCAACAAAAAGGAACGAGTGTTTCCTTGTAAAAAGTTCACACCATAAGTTTTTGTAAAACTTGTTTCGTTTTCAACGTCTCCATTGAATGTGAAGTTTACTTTCGATTACTTCTGGATTTCTATCCCAGTTTACCTGATCTTTTCCTGGGTTCTCTATCAAAAACACCTTTCCAAAGGCCCCCATGACCAATGCACCCCACTACATGGTAACCTCCATCGTCCGTGGCCATCGAGTAAATTTTTAATGTAACGAGACACACAAAAAAACGTCCAAGCTATATAACTGCGTTTTCGTCCATCAGAACCGTAGATTTCCTTGAAACAGGAAGTAAATTATGGGTATGATTAAAGACGTTCGCAACAAAAAGAAAATAATTGGGTTAATTTCTCCTTTTGCTTCATTATTTCTTGATTGTTTATAGGTTACAATATACTAATTTTAAGCAATAAATATAAATCTTTGAAAGCCATTAAGTTCCAGTCAATGGTTAAAAGTTCATAAAGCATTATAATTATCAAAACCACACGTATACAATGTATTGTCAAACGAATTAGTAAAAAAAAGATCCATTAAATATCTTCATTCTATTTTGGCAATTGATACGTTGTTTACGTAAACACGAAAAATGAAAAAGGCTACACAGGTACCCTATTAAAAGTTCAATATTTCCCAAACATGTTGGGTGACCCATTCTTTTTATTAATGTTTTGATGTAAGTATACATTGGTGCATGTATGTGCGAACATTTAAGAAAATCGGTTGTTTGGAACAAAATATATTGATGCAATAATAAATGACGTTTCAAAACGTATTATTAGTACCCTACTTAATTGTCCTGCCAAATTCAGTATTTTAACAGTAAATATAGGTAAAGCATTTTTTATGATCAAAATACACTTCTATGTTGCCAAATAAGACATGTGAAAACATATCAGTTGAAAGAACCATAACCTTGTTTAAAAAAAAGCTCGCCAACATATACTTAAAACATTGATAAAAAATCGAAACTGAAAAAGTTTCTTCCACAGGTACCGTATTCAAAACCCAATATTTCCGGACAAAGGCCGGTGACCACTATTTTTTAACACTGTTTTAGTTTCAGTATACAATGACTCATGTGTATGGAAATTTGTAACAAAATATGTCGTTTGAAACAAAAGATATTCGAATATTTGATTATTAATTGATGTTTTCTAAGGCATATAAAATGTATAATTAACCTCATTAAGTGTCCAGTAAAATTCATTTTTTGAATGGTAACAATAGATAAAGTGCGTTTTATCGTTAAACTGCACTTTTATATTGCCAAACGAAATATTAAAACAAAGATGCCTTTAAAATCTCCGTCCTTGTTTGAATATGAACGCTTTATATACTTGAACATTGCTAGTCACACAAACTGAAAAAAGGGCTTCGACAGGTAGCGTATTTAAGCCCCAATATTTCCGGAACAAGGCCGGTGACCCCAATTTTTTAAGACTGTTTTAGTTTTATGATACATTGACACATCTTTGTGCTAATTTGTAAGGAAAATTTGTCGTTGGAAAAAAATCGGACGAAATTGTTGCGAAACGTCTTTAAACCGTTCTCTATCAACACAACACAACACAACACAATGATATAGGAAACGCTTAAATACTGTAAATCGATACGCCCTGTTTAACGATAATTGAAGCATGGTAAATACACGTTATGAATTAGAATGTGTATGTGATTATACGTGGTACTTTGGCGGAAATAACATGCAAGTTGTGTACCGAATATAATGTTTCGCGTTTTCTACGTATCAAGAAACTCAATATGTTTATTATCTATTATCAGCCTTATTTCTGAGTGATTAGCTTACATTTATAAAGATAAAAATTACAAAGATAAGCTGAAAATTTAGACTTCCTGTTACGAGGGTCAAGGGTAAAGTATAATATACTAAATATACCCCGACACAGAGACGATCTTTTCGACCTCGGTAAAAACACTCTGTTCAATAATATTCCACTACTGTTTTACGTTTAATGCACATTACAAGTAAAAAAGTAGGTATCAATTCGACGAGATCTGAGCACAGTGTGTATAAAATCTTGTTTCAGAGCATGCATTTACTCGTACGCATAAAACACAAATGTTGAATATATTTGTCGAGATTGTGTTTAAAACCATTTATTGACCGAATACGACATATAAAGATATAACCAATATGAAACACCAGTTGCAACAGCAGGAGAGACCCTGTTATAAGCAACACATGCGATCCTTTATTGTGTCGACTGAAAAAGGCGGCGGCGTTGTTGGTGATTCAAATCCGTTCATAATGTTCTTTGTTAAGCTGCAGGCAAAGTGACAAACAGATAGTTCTAACATGACACGCGCAGAGTTTTCTATTGACAAAGAACAAAATTCACCATGGTTAAACTACCAATAAACAACCGGAAAAAATAGTTCCGAAACAGAAAATTACGATTTGTCATTTTGATGCGGTATATTAAACAACTCAGGGTAACGCTCTCGTGGTTTAATTCATGCGAATCAGAACTCCAAATCGTTTAATAGCCGCTAAACAACTCTAAATCGAAAATTATTTCTTAAATGAACAAACAAATAAATAAAGGGTTCCAAAAACATAATCTCGTTGGCGGAAATAATAATGTTATTTAAGACCAGCGATAAATATTTAGGTACGAGTTCAGACGATCAGATCAGGGCCCATATTCACCAACCTATTCTTAGACTTAAGAAAAAGGAATAGACTCAGACTCAAGAAAAAGTATCCCACTGTTAAAATTTGTAAATGCGAAGGTCGGTATTTAAAACATTTTGTGTATTACTAGTTTCTTCCAAACATGAAATGTCCTCTACATTACTTAAATTACTCTATGATTGTTTCTTTTGCACTATTAAGCTAACACTATTCCGACTGAAAGTGCATTCACACCGATACATTCTGGACAGAGTGTACTTTTATCCTCTACACAAAAAATTATGTGGAGTACTGATGTTATAAGCCATATTTAGAGATCTGCCAAACATATCTTGATGACCACCGTCACTGAATCTGAATGGAACAACTAACAAATGCTCACTTACTTATTATTTTCAGTTTAAATCCTAGGTCTTTCAGCAATGAAATCCATAAACACAAAAAATAACTGCTTTATTTCAATTGTTTACACATCAAACGTTATGAACACGTTTTTCATCATTAACATAAATTATGCTATGTTTATGCCTATAAATGTGTCAGTGTCAATTTCTAGTTCTATTGCACTTGGAACCCGGGTTTTGTGTTTTTGTATTCAGGCGAGCTGAAAAGCACGTGGAACTCGGGTTGTGTGTGTGTGTTTTTTTCTGACAGCGCGGACAAGCACGTGGCAAACAAGCTTTATGCAATACGTTTTCTTTAGTCTCCGTGGCCTAGTGGTTAGGGCGTTCGCCTAAGGAGCGGGAGGTCGAAGGTTCGAGTCCTACACCGGGCTTGTTCTGATATGGCCGGTTGCCTACCCAGCAGCTAGTTAAATCAAGGGGTACCGATTGCCTTCCTGCCGAGCGCCCGGCATATACGATAGGAATCGGGAGAAAAGATGTTCATCAGTAAAGGTGTCTCTTAAGTAAAAACTGGCTGGCCCCTAATCGCAAGGGGTGACACTATAATAAACAAACACTTTACTTTTTACTTTTGCTTTAGAGATTCCACGAGCGCCTTTGTGTATTTTATGATGTAAATATATAAATGTTTTATTTTTACAATGATTTGTTTATGAATATACGTATTTTAAACATATTATTATTAGTAGTAGTATTAGTAGTAGTAGTAGTAGTAGTAGTAGTAGTAGTAGTAGTAGTAGTAGTAGTAGAAGTAGTAGTAGTAGTAGTAGTAGTAGTAGTAGTAGTAGTAGTAGTAGTAGTAGAAGTATACATTGTTATATGAAATGTAAAGGCCGACAAATCCTGTTTCTTGTTTTATCTGACTAAGTTACATTTCCTTAGGACAGTTTTCAGGTTCGAGGTTTTGCTTCAACTTTATTCGCTACCTCGTCTTTCGAACAATATGTTAAATGCATTCTTATGAAGTGTCCACGAGTCAGGTTGAAATTAAGAATTTTTTTTCGATTTATCGCCATGTTTCGACCAATAAACAACGATTTGGAGTTCTGATGCGTATGAATTAAACCGCGAGGGCGTAGCCCGAGTTATTTAATAGCCACGCAAGGACGATAAGGAGTTGATTATTGGCAGTTAAACAATGATAATGCGAAAATTTCGATTCTAACATGATTTAACATATATTTTTGCAATTGTAATTGGAACTACATTATTGTACTTTTTTTCCATGCTCCGCTTACTTAGAATTGGGACTACTTTTTGCGTTGTTTATTTGGTAGTTTAACAAGTGTTTATTTGGTAGTTTAACAACGATTATTTTGTTCTTTGTCGTTAGACAAATAAGCAAGTATCATATTAAAATTAGCATTATAGATCTAAGTGAAGAAATGAAAAAAAGTGTGTATAAATATGATTTAATTTATTATTCTTTAACACAAACCATTTAAAAATAAAGATCGTTTTTAGAAACCTAAATAAACAAAGTAAACAAAGTTAATATAAAAAGACAATGAATGTGTCTTTGCTGCTGTAAACACATATTACCTTTTTTTCAATAGAGAATTGTGTCTACGATGCGTACGGAATTTTAAGTTCCAAAGGAAGACTTTTGGTTAAAACACCGCGCATAAAACTGCATTTGCTGCAAACTGAACCTGAGATATAGAATGTAGATTTTGTTTAGTATCGTGTGCATCGTCACGTGCCATATTAGAACATACTTAATAAGACATTTTATAGCACGGGTTTGGCAAGGTAGTAATTGCCGTTTATTATAGTGCTTTAATAATTACTGATCAAATATAAATTGCTCGCTATATACGTCTATATTGTTCTACACATAGAATAAATATAGGTTGAAAACACTTTCATTAAACATGTATATACGTTTTGCCTATACTATCACAGCAACTATTGAAGCTACAAAAGTCCAACCAAGGCTTTTCCAGCCTTGCAAGAAGTCTACATGCGTTTCATCGCAAACGTGTAGTTCTTGTAGTGCAGCAACTGCATGCCGCACAGGCCGTATCGCTCATGGCCAAGGATTCGAATCAGCGTCTCCTAAAGCAAGTCGCAGAGAAACACATACATTTGACAAGACCAAGGCAGATCCATTTGTATGAACAGAGTGTATGCATGTTCGGAGCCGTCAACATGTACTCGGGGTATTGGTTTGACTAAAGTCCCGAGGGTAAATACATACCAAAATCAGAACATCTTTTTGAAAAACAACCCACCTCTCTTGTGATACTATAAAACTACGAAGTGTTATCGGTTGTATTGTTTAATTTTAATAACCATCTGCAATCCGTAATCGTTCTTTTCAAAAACATTGCCAGTGTATGCTTCTTACTGTATCAGCTTGCAATATATTTCTAAGAAAATTTCAAACCTCGCGAATACTATGTAAAAAATGATTCTTTTTATCCAATTATATTTTGGTACATACTTAAAACTGGAATAATTCTGTTGTTGTTATATAACAAGCTATTCTTTATTACCAAACACAAACAAACGCACCTCGATCTGATCTTCGTCATGGCTGGCAGTCAAGGCTGCACTCGCCTTCTTGAACAACTCCTCGTCGTTATCCAAGCACTGGAGGCAGTACCTGCAGAGAATTAACGATAAACGAGTACGATAATGCGTAGCAATGAAGATAACCACACATGCGAGTGAGTAAGTAAGTAAATAAGTACGTAAGTAAGTAAGTAAGTAAGTAAGTAAGTAAGTAAGTAAGTAAGTAAGTAAGTAAGTAAGTAAGTAAGTAAGTAAGTAAGTAAGTAAGTAAGTAAGTAAGTAAGTAAGTAAGTAAGTAAGTAAGTAAGTAAGTAAGTAAGTAAGTAAGTAAGTAAGTAAGTAAGTAAGTAAGTAAGTAAGTAAGTAAGTAAGTAAGTAAGTAAGTAAGTAAGTAAGTAAGTAAGTAAGTAAGTAAGTAAGTAAGTAAGTAAGTAAGTAAGTAAGTAAGTAAGTAAGTAAGTAAGTAAGTAAGTAAGTAAGTAAGTAAGTAAGTAAGTAAGTAAGTAAGTAAGTAAGTAAGTAAGTAAGTAAGTAAGTAAGTAAGTAACCTTGTATGAAATGAGAAATAGAGGTATCTATGCATAAATGATACTGGTAAAATTAAATAATTATTGTTTACTTTTGCTATTTAACACGATTAATAAATAGCCTGTATATTGCAAACATTGTCAACAATAATTAATAAACAGCTTGAACATATTATACATGGAGCGCAAACGAATAAACTATTAAAAAGTGATCTTAAGTGCTCATATTTAGCGATCAATTTTATAATAATCAATTATGCGAGTATTTACTGGAGAGAGTACCTGCAGCAACAGACACACGGAATGTGTCGTGTGTCGTGAATTTGACTGCGCGCTATGTGGTAAATGAACCGAGGTAAGACAATATAGCTAGTCTGTATCGTGAAGCAGACAGTCAACGATGTGTGAATTGAATAACTGGTGGTTAACACGCCTGGTTATGTCTAGAAACAGACATCGGACCAGGTGTAAACTGAATAAATGGTTGGTCGGTTCGCCACACTGTCGCGAAGCGGACAGTGGACATTGTGTTAACGGAACAAATGTAAAACTAAAAGCTAACCTGTGTCGTGAGACAGATATTGACCCATATGTAAAGGAAGCTTGTGTCGTGACGTAAACAGTGAGTCTTGCGTAATTTGAACTATAACATACTAGTAACTTACATTTTGAGCATTTCTGCATGTTTCTCTTGTTTCGACCGACCTGAAATATCAAATAATTCTTCATCTATGTTACCAATAAACCTTCTTAAATATACGCGAACTCGACAGATAAAAACACAACTAAAACAAGAACACCTAAAACAATCATAGGATTAAAACACCAAACTCGCTTACCTTTAACAAGTTGTGTTTTTCCCTGCAATGAAACGAAATAATTGCGAGACAAACTTCATAATAATACATACTTTCTCAAAAAGTATCAATAAGTTATACAATGTAAGCTAAACAATTGCTAGAAATTCGTTGCAAAACATGCCACTGCATGAACAAAGAAACGCCATAAAACGCTAAATGACGTAAATGCATACGATTTGCTAACATATACCATGTCATCTAGGACCCGAGTCACTAATCCCATGATAGGGTTCTCAGAAAGCACATCGATGACTGTGCGGCTGCCCACAGCTCCGGCTTCAACATGCCCTTCGTCGACAGGTTTAGTTCTCTCTCCCTTCGAGGCATCGCTCTCGATCAAGCTGTTAACCCAGGTCAGGGTGTCCGTTGAGACGTGTGTATCATCGTCGTCGTCCTCTTCAAGATCCAACCCTCTGGGAGGATCAGTCTTGAAAAAGACCAACATAAACTAGAAATCACTCGCAGGGGGAAGACCATTCCCTAATGTGTTGTGCAACTAATGAATTATTCATGATACTAGGGCAATTCACTCACCTAATACGAGTAAATAATCTTTTCAAAATCTACTAAATTGTTCATTGGCTGATTTCCAACCTTCCCAGAAATTTAATGCAAATCTGTTCATAACTTTGTGCGTAAAGTTGTTAACAAACAAACAAACAAACAAACAAACGAACAGATATTAGTATATCAATCAACGCCGGCAAAAACAACTTCCTTGTCGTCCTTAATATAATGATATTCAAATTATATAATGCGAACAACGATGGCTTGCAATGGAAACGTACAATTGGCGGTGGTTTTCCAGTGGTTTTGAAGACTTTTTGTTGGAGAAGTTCGTCGGCCGACGGACGTTTCTTGGGGTCCGCTTGCATTATCATTTTCAAGAGGTCTGTCACACCAGAACTGTAGCCCGTGGGCATTGTCGGGACCTGCAAAAGACGATACTGTGTAACTTATAATGTTCCAAAGTAACAACGGACATATCCGTTTTGTATTGTTTTGATGCATTTAGTTTTTAAAATTAGATTTAGTATTTTGTTGTGAATATTGTGATAGAGGCTTGTTTGTGAACATTAAACTAAATAGTTTTTTTCCTTATCTGCAGTTTTAATAAACGCTGCATACTTAGTGGTCCATTTTTCCCATGCTGTCACGCAAGAACGGCAATAAAAGTATTATGCAACCACTGCGATAAGGCACTTCGATACATTAAAACCGTAGAATATCAAATCGCTGACATCGTAGATAGACTTTTGGCGATAAAAGAAATTAAGAGCAAATAAATTATGAAAGTATGTTTTTTATACGAAACATTTATTGAAGTAAATCTCTAAACTCATAACTATACACTCTACTTAAAATAAATTGGTATAAGCTGGTATTTGACCTAATTGAAGATGGAGATCCAGGCTACAAGTTCGAATCAATATTCAGTGCTTTTTATCACAATCGCTATGTTCGGTAAATACCAATTTAAATAAAAATAAGTTTAATTAGTAAAATACAGTCAAAACTCTGTTTAGAAGTACAATGCTTTTCCATAATTCTTGTGCATACGTCAAAAACAAAATCAATCGTCAATCGAGTGGTTACGATCGCTCCGCTATAAGTACTGACTCAATACACTGTTGTTAATTAACCAGTCAACAGCACAAACATCTATCATACTATGTAAATAGACATAACATGAATTCACTTGTAGATGTGGACCAAATGGATTATTATTATTATGTTTATTATTGTTTTAAGTCGGATCTATTTCTTGTCATCTATTCATAGAAAGTATTATCGATAACAGGAAGCCTCACTGCTCTGCGAGCGAAGCGCAGTAATTTATCGATTTACTGACTCGTAGCCTGCAAAGTAAAGAAGTAGTTCGTTCAAGACCGATTTCTGAATACACATACTAAATCCTGTTGGCTTGCGCCAACAGTCTAAAAAACTGATTGCAACGATATTCCAGTTTTTGCCTCTTAATATTTTAAACTCCGCATCGGTAAACGGATAATATCCGTTCTTCGAGCTTCACAGACATTGCACAAGCTTTGCCATGTGCTCTATTGCGTAAATTAAGTTAACAGTTGCAATATACGGTTCCAATGAATGTACGCTCTCTGTATGAGTTAACATATGATTTACATTTGTGCAAACGGCTATTTCATCCCATCTACGGTACCTGATGGTGGACGATCCGAAAGAGCATCATCATAAACACCTTCTGCGACATCATTTCTTCGAAGTTATCGTTATCCATCGTGGCCATCTCATACATGAGGATACTCAAGGAGAAAATGTCCGTCTGTGAAGTAAAACATTGAGATTAATGGGTGTTTGCTTCTGATTCTTGTTGATGTATTTTGGATTGGGTTTGCTTGCTGTTTGTGTTATATTTGTTTGTGTATGGGGTGCGTATGTAAATGCGTGCGTACCTGTGTGTGTGTTGTTTTTTGTTACGAGAGTTTGGTCGGGCCCGGCTAGCTCAGTTGGTAGAGCGATGGACTGTCAATCCGGGGATCGTGAGTTCGAACCCCAGCCCGGCCACATAACTTGTGTGGTGATTGGTCATGCAAATTATTTCTACGGCCATTCTCCCCCTACCTCTGATTCAAGTTGGGCAGTTGCCAGTTACTGGCATAAGTATGTGCACTTAGTACTGGTAAACCGCTTATATCGGCTCAGCTTGCCCAGGAAAAGTGTGAGTAGGTTAACTGACAGCCGTGATATGACTGAAATACTGTTAAAAACGGCAAAAAATCCAAACAAACAAATATGTTACGAGAGTTTTGGTGTGGTGTTTGTTTGTTCAATTTCAATTGTTCTTTTATAGATATTTTACGGCTCTGAGTGTAGCATAGTTCGCATATGTACACATGCAGACATGTACGATTTTTTAGAAGATGATATATGCGATCTAACACGAGTTGTCAATTTCATACCATTATTTATTAAACGAGTTCAGGAATTGTGTTAGTAAGCGAGCCTATGGCGCACTTACTAACGAATTTCCTTGACGAGTTTAATAAAATATGGTATGAAATGACAACGAGTGTCATATCTTTTTTATCACATGCTTTTAAACAAAAGAAACCTTCAAATTTTACCAGAGGATGTTGATAAATCCTAAAAGTTATGTACTGATGTGACGTCATTTCCTGTTGACGACGTCATTTCACCAAAATAACGTCATGCGATTGGTCAGTCAAAGAATATGTAGCCAATGAAAAAGCTCAAAATGTTATCTTACACATGTGTAAAATAAAAATATTCGTAATGACTCTTAAACGGAAAACAAAGTATAGCATGTGATACATAAATGTGCAAAAAGTAAATACTGTTTTGCACAATACTAGTATACTACATATGGATGTGTGTACCTTCTCTGTATACGGTAATCCACTGAACATCTCAGGGGCCATATACATTTGGGTGCCAACTTGGGTAGTAGCCATATCAGCTGAAGACTCGATCACCCTGGAAACCCCAAAATCCCCGAGCCTCGTGTTCCAATTCGCGTCCAGGAAAACATTGGCGCTCTTCAGATCGCGGTGTATCACCTGCTTAGGGCGAGTGTGCAGGTACTGAAAGGATTTACATTAGGTATGTTTGTGTTACATTTAGTAAGAGGCCATATACCTCTTCAGTTGCATAATTGTCGCTAGATACTGGCTCCTGAGGTAGTCGGCAAACATTGTAACGGGCAACAGACGTTTTCGCATTGTCAACGGTCTTTTCTTTGATAATTTCACAGGATCTTCAATGGCCCACATCGACATACAACACTGTTCTTGTCATCCGTTGAAGTGTTATGCAAACCATTCATATCATTAAGTCAACTATAACTTTAACTTAGAAAATAAATTTTTTAACAAAATGTTTTTTTAGTTTTAAAGTAACTACATACCATTTACTCTCACAATGTTTTAAAGAACTTCTAAAATGTACACACCTTCAAAGCCGATGCAATCTGACGAACCCACTCCACTAGACGTCGTTCGTCCATCGCCTCACCTCGGTGGTGCTTGATGTACCCAGACAGGTCGCCATTGGGACAGAACTCTGTGGATACACTGGATAGTATTAATTAGGATGCACCGGTACATATTTATGTTATTATACCTCACTTGATTATTTCTCTATATAATGCATATAAACTGCAGCGGGCAACAATTTGATATGTCGCCCGGCAATATCGATCGCTACCGCTATGTCACCCGCTACCGCTATGTCGCCCGGTAAACGAAAATGATACGGGATTAAGCTTAATTTAAAGTCTGTGTCATGTAGAGGTTTGATTGTTTATATTTTTTACTTTGATTTTGTTCGGTATAATAAAAAATAATATTGACTTCCTTGAGGGTGACAGTGCGTCTCGTCAACCCTCGACAAAAGTCAATATTTATATAATATTACCAATTTGTGTCAAACAAACAGAACAATACATTGAACTCTGCGTACAGCGAACTGTATGATACTAGAATGTACTTTTCATGTTTAAGAACGTTACCACGTTGTCGGTTGTGGCATAAACAGAACCATATAATTTGCCGTTGGGCCATAACTTTGCATCATGATTATTCTTTTATAAATGTTATTTTAATTATTGGTAGTGTTGTTATTTGAAATTGAATGCATGCCTGTTAAAATCAAAAGAGATGATCCATCTTGCTCCACGCATATGAACTTCAAGATGTGCTCGTGTTGCAGCTCTGAAAGAAGCTTCACTTCCTGTAGGGCCAACAGGATAACTTTGGGATCTTTTCCCGCTAATTCCACGATTTTCAGCGCCACCTGTGGTCGACATAGGAAAATACGTTAACCATACCGTAATTACTCTATATATTGGGAAACTCGAAATGTTGGGACACCTTTAAATCTGATAAAATAATTATTTTCCGTGATTCTTAATTTTGGGACACTTTGAAAATTGAATTTGTCCTTTTTCCTTAATATGGGGACACTGTTTGTCAAATTGGCAATTTAGTGTCAATTCCCGTTAAGTCAGCAATTAAAAGTCACCATCTAACTGTTATTTACCGGCACCGAATAAAATGCAATGTATTAATTAGCAAACTGTCAAAGTTTTGAATGCATATGTGGATATTCCATATATCCGTGTCTCATGGCAGCTGACCCCATCAATGTGGCCCCTTATTGGCGTGTCATAAATTACTCCCTGGGGCAAAGATCTATATAATAACCACTGTGATTTGCTTCTTGTATAAGGATTAATATACACACCCATTACGCAATCGAACCTTACTAATAACAGTTCTTTTTACCTCGGTTGGAGATTCTAAATATTGGAACACATTCAGAGGAATTTTGTTTTTGATCAAAAAATTGGGACAGCAAAAAATGAATTATTTTTTAAGTGTCCCATTATATAGAGTAATTACGGTATTTTTCTTTTCATTTAGGGGGCACAACTTAGTGTCATACCATTAAAACGTGCAAGCATTTTATTATAATGTATTTAAAATTAATATTGTCATGCATTTTCTCGCATTGAACCCGCACAAGTGCATATCATACTATGATAAAAAAATTTGTTTAGCCAATTTGATTAAATATATTAATATGACACAGATATCTTGCTATATGTATTGGAAAAGACAATATTGCTTTTATAGAGGAACTATTGTACTTAATTTGTGTGGAATTACTTTCTTCCTTTATTTTTTAAAACGTGGCTATGGTGCTCGAGTTGGCGGTGGTGGCGGTGCTTCTGTTAAACTTCCTTAGTATCTGTGTAATGTTTTTTAGCATGGAAAAAGGCCATAAATTTTACACTGGGAGTGAGTTGACTTATATACATGTATATACTTCTAATTACATTTTTATCCTTTAGTAACCTTTATCTCCACATTTGTTTCATAAATCTAGTTTCGAATTTAAAATCCCCATTAAGTTACAATATGCTCGTGTCTACTTTCGATTGCTCACCGTTGTTCATTCCACATTACCTGATCTTTGCTTGGGTTCTCTAGCAGAAAGACCTTTCCAAAGGCTCCCTGACCAATGCACCCCACATTACGGTACTCTCCATCATCCGTGGCCATCGAGAGTTGTTAGTTTAAGTAAAGAGACACGAAAATGTCCTAGCTCTAAAACTGCGTTTTCGTCCTACAAAACCGTAGATTTCCTTGAAACAGGAAGTAAATTATGGATATAAACTGTAAATCGATACGTCTTGATTATCGATCATTTTAGCAAGGTAAACAAGTCGTTATGAATAAGTGCCCATGCTATTATACCTGATTTTGTGGAGAAATAAGTGATTTGTGTACCGAATATAATTTTTCGTGTTTTCATTGTTTTCCTTTTATCACGAAACACTGTATGTTTACTCTTATTATATTAACAGCCTAACTACTGAGTATACTGAGCTCAAATTTATGACGATTTCATTCCATAGACAAGATAAAATGTTGGTCTTCTTGAAACGATGCCCCATCCAGAGACTCAGTAAAACCGCATAGTATAATTATATGCACTTCCCCTATGGTTTACGTTTAATTTACATTTCAAGTTAGAAAATATGGTTGAAAAAAAGTATCTTTTAACCGAGATGTGAAGCCAGTGTGTACAAACACTGATTTCACGTCATTATAGCCGCGATGTGTTTAAAACCATTGTTTTACAGTAATATGTATCTCCAGTTGCATCAGCAGGAGAGAAACTCTCATATTGGCAACATATGGCCCTTGATTTAAGGCAAGTGACCAATTGCCAATACAACACATTACAATAAGCAAACACGTAACAAACAAACCAGGTGAATAAAACTGGTATCACCGCCTTGGAACGATCAATTCAAAGCTTTGGGGGTTTCAAACGGTTAAAGGCGCCCGAACTTCAACATGTAAGAGTAAATTAACCTCAGAACGAACACCAGATTCGGGCCAGAATTAGATTTAAATTCTGTTCTGATTTTAAAACAAATCAAAACCGCAAACATAAAACAACGCGATTCCTAAAAGCAAACGAAATCTTCAACAATAATGATATATTTTCACAACGAATTTTTTTCAGGATTTTCTTTTGGAAACCGGAATAAACAATTACCAGGTTTTTCCATCTGTTTATGGTGCTCACAAACATTCTACCATTTACATGTTTTATTTTATTGTCTTTTTTCACAGAAATAGACAATTATATGTGACGTTTTGTTTGTATCCGGTGTTGTCCCGCAACCAGACTCCTTGTGTCATTCGTTCGTACCAGAGTAAGAGAAAACACAAGGATTCCAAAATAGATCATTTATTCTGTATACTAACATTCTAGCTTCACACGAAGTTCCACTCAAATCCGTCTCTTAAGCTAAATGCAATGAGGCGTAAAAAACAAAGTTGTTTGTTTCCAATAACCCGACCGACCATGTTATTTTGCCTCCGACCATAAACTTTTTTTTTGCCGTTTGGAAATTTATCTTTTAAATATTCACGTTTTTCCCGAATAATATTGAACGTTTCGTTATGATGGCAGTAACTAGACTGGGATCCGGCCTCTAGACATGTTAATTTAATATTCTATGACAACCGCGGAACCAGTCTAGGCAGCAACGCCAATAGTATTTGGTGTTGTTTAACCGTTTGCATACAATAGTTGTCGCCCTTTGTTACAACTTTGCCATGGTTTGCTGTAGTAAATAAATCGCATTTTGCAAAGTTCGTTGGAGCTTTCCTCTCAAATACTGACAGTAATTGATCATTTGGGCGCACATTTAACAATAACAAGCGTCTATGCCTTAATAACGTTTGAATGTTTGCAGGTTCCCATAAATAATGAATGGCAAAAAAGAGGTGTTGTGACCAGGAACCAATTGTGAAAACGTGTGTGTGTGGTATATTTTTATCGAGTGCACGAGGATTCTCTCCAATACGGCCATCGCCCCCAGAAGACTTGTTAGTTCGGTTTCGGGGGATAGTGCAAGATACAGAAGACGCCTGCGACCCCTGGATTGTGAAGCCAGTGCATTGCCACTAGACCACGGAACCGCCTGCAAAATTGTGAAAACCGTATTAAAACATGTGTTTATCCAGCAAATTTAATTCAACTTCAAGGAAAGATGTTTGTGGTCATTGTGGCTTTCCTAGTACAAATGTTGAGATAACATAAAAGAAGAACTACTAATTTGTACAGTGTCACTGTGTGTCTAAATTGGGAAAAAACCAAGAACAATGCGCCGCTTGGGAAAAGGAAATAGGAACTCATGTCAGAAGTGAATATTGTAAACTTGGAAACTGTTGCTTTTCTTTTCAAATTGTTTTACATAAACTGCCTATTAAATATCAAGTGTGTCTTTGTTTTATTATTAGTTTTAATAAGTTATAAAAATTAAGTTATAACCAATTACTAAAAAAGTTGTTGAAGCGGATGTAGATCTGTGCTTGTTGGGTCACAAAGGAAAAAGAGTTAACGAAAAACAAGTTATGCCTACCTACCTACCATAGTTTTTTCCAAGATGTTACCGGAAACAACTTTTTTTTGGCCTGACAATCAATGTATGTAGCTACAAATATTTTTTATTTCTTAAAACAGAAACGCCATGGTAGAAAATTTTACTCGATGTATTTTTCTTCAAATAAATACATTCTAAGGGAGATATAACATTCAATTTTGAACAGTTTGCATGAAAATAATAAAAAAAAAAGGACTGCTCACACTTGCAAACAAACTACATGTGTTTCATCACAAACGTGTAGTTCTTGTAGTGCAGCAACTGGACGCCGCACAGGCCATACCTTTCATGGCCCATAATTCGAATCAGCGTCTCCTGAAACAGAAGGCAGAGGAATCCATATAAACTATACAAAAGCACATATGCGTTTTGGACAAGGCAGTTTTAAATATGCGTGTCTGGACCTATCCACCTGTATTGAAAAATTAAAATTTCTTGATACAGCTTATACAGGTAAAAGATAAATGGTGACGGCAATGAATGAATTTATCCAGTGGAGCTTAACAAATAATAATATGTTGAGCTTAAGCGAGTATATAACGGATGTGTTTGATGTAGAAACAAAAGTAATATTACGTTTTTATGTTATTTAACAATACAAACCAGCTTGGGTAGAATTCTAATTGTGTTCCCTCTTAAATACAACACACAATTGCCTGGTGTTTTGAAAGAAAAACACCTGTATTCACTTCTGATACACACTCATACTTACATAAAATGTTGTTACATACTTCATTTACGCACTTATAAAAAAACAAACAAGAACCCACCTCGATCTGGTCTTCGTCATGGCTGGCCGTCAGGGCTGCACTTGCCTTCTTGAACAACTCCTCGTCGTTATCCATGCACTGGAGGCAGTACCTGCAGTGATAGACACACATTCAGACTGTGTTGTGATGTTAAAAACCATTATTGTGTTAATTAAATAAAGATAAAGTCTATAATCCAGTCGTTTTGAGACTGTATCTGCTGTGAGAGACACACACACTGTGAACTAAGTGTTAACTGAACAAAACGTAAGTCTATTAACAAGCCTGTTCCGTAAACCAGAAGCTGCAATGACAGGCACAAGCTCAGACTTTGTCTTTGCGTTAACAGCGAAATTTATGTTACGTAAAAAAGCAGGTCTGTACGCCAACTTACATTTTTAGCATTTCTGCATGTTTCTCCTGTTTTGAGCTACCTTAAAGAAAATAATAAATCGTTCATTTCGATTTTTTAAATTTTAACTAAACATATTAATAACAGTTATTAACGCAAAACTCATTGACATTTAAAAAAAATCACGATTACCTTGAACAAGTTCAGTTTTTCCCTGAAATGAAACAAAAAACATAAGTCAATACTTAACAAAAAAATTCAAAATGCTATCTCATTAAAAAAAGGTAAATATATTTTATATTTGATAATATTGTCTGTTGCATGAAAAAGTAGCACTCCGACAACCTATTAATAACTGAATAAATATTGAAAGTGAACAACATACCATGTCGTCTAGTACCCGAGTCACCAAGCACATAACAGGGTTTTCAGAAAGTAGATCGACGACCGTGTTTTCATCCACAGGTCCGGCGTCGACATGCCCTCCGTCATCATGATTACTTTTTTCTCCCTTTATGGCATCGCTCCTGATCATGCTGTTTATCCAGGTTAGAGTGTCTGTTGTTACCTCCTCATCGATGTCTTCCAAAGTCAACTTTCTAGGAGAATCAGCCTTGAAAATGCCAAACATAATCCGTATGTAACAATCGCATAGAAAAGTGCTTAACCAGAGGGAAAATCGAACACCGCGATTCGTGTTATTGTTTAGATTAATACAAACACCCTACTGCAATTTCAATGCGTAATAAAACTGAATGGTGCTTTCCTGTACTAGAAACCGGTCTCAGGTGATTTCTCTTCCTACTGGATAGTCACTACTAAATTCTCCTCTACTTTAAACAATTTCGCATACAACACAGGCTTGATTCGTATGTCATTTGTGTTACAGTTGGTCATCATGGTTTTAAGAAAGTACAACTTACAATTGGCGGTGGCTTGCCGATGGTTTTGAAGATGCTTTGTTGAAGAAGTTCGTCGGCCGACGGACGTTTGTCAGGGTCCGCCTGCATCATCATTTTCATGAGGTTTGTCACTCCAGAACTGCAACCCGTCGGCATTGTTGGAAACTGCAAATGATAACAGCATGTTAAGTTAACAGAAACCCCCCCCCCCCCCCCAAAAAAAAATAATGTTTTATACCTTTGGTTTCAGTACGTTTGAAGTAAGCAAGGAAGACACAAAGCTGGAAAACACGTTTGAATGACAAATTTGTGTTCAAGATATTTCTTTAGATGTTTGGTTGTTTATAAACCGTACTGTCTATATAATGTCCAATATTAAACATTATGCAAAACGAGAATATCAACAAACTATTACAAGAAAATAACACGCATAGTTAACCCATCAACATGCCTACAATCTGCGCTTTTTCAAGAATATATTGAGCGTTTATAACGTATAAACAGTACCCCAAAATTGATAATTCGAAAAAGCATCATCTGGGGCAACATTTCTTCGAACGCGTCGTTCTCCATTGAGGCCATCTCGTACATCAGGATGCTCAAGGAAAAGATGTCCGTCTAAAGAATAAATTGTTTTTAACGTTAAGAATTTAGCTTGGGTATAGAATACTGAAATAGCGGCATAGCATATAGTTGTTCTTGTTTGGTTGTTGTTAATTTGTAAGAAGTGGATTGCGATGGACGACATTTTACTGCATTTGAGACTTTGTAATTGGATTGTGTTTTTATTTGAATTATATGAGTATATAATATACTATTTGTATGTTGCAAATAAAAGGGAACAGTGTACCTTTTCTGTGTACGGTATACCCATGAACAACTCTGGGGCCATATATATTGGAGTCCCAACGTGGGTAGTAGCCATGTCTGTTGAGAACTCGATTACCCTAGAAACCCCGAAATCCCCGAGCCTCGTGTCCCAGTTCGCGTCCAGGAAAACATTGGCGCTCTTCAGATCGCGGTGTATCACCGGCTTAGGGAGGGTGTGCAGGTACTGAAAGGATTTTCATTAAATGTAGTTTGATTAATAACGTTTTACGACTGCGTAAATTTATAAAAGGCTTTGGTACCTGTTGGCACCTAATGAGACAAAAAAAAAAACAATATTCGTAAGCCAGGTACATCTGTTTATTGCATTGGCATATATTTCTTTGTTGGACTATACACTTAATACATGTATATAATAGACGTTTTATTTTGATCTTCTTGCCTTGGAGTACAAACGGTGACTTTCCTACAACTAGAACTCCGCGAGTCGGATGTGTCACCTGATGCCGGATAGCTTACGTGAATTCAAATGAAGAAGCACTTAAGCTTAATGCTCAATTTTTTTTAAACAGATTTATTGAAATCTTCACAAGCACTGCACTCTGACTAATTGCAAAGAAAAGACTAATTAAAACCAAAAATGCGACACAAGAATAAGTATGAAAATGTACAAAGGGCAATAACTCCGAAAGTATGAGGTGCAGAGTAACGGTTCTTGTGCACTGCACTTCCCCTCAATGAGATCTATCTACCTATGAAGTTTCATGTTGATAGCTTTAATAGTCTAAGAGTTATGCTCCGGACAAGCAGAAGGGGACGACGCCGCCGCCGCCGACGCCGACACCGCCGCCGACATAAGTAACCCCTATATGTCGCCTAGTCAGGCGACACAAAAATTAGACACCAAATCAAATTTACATTGCGTCCAAACAATTATATAGGGGACGGTCCAGTAGATGGCTTTTCATTATTATTTTATAATGCTAGTTTATCAGCCTCATAACTTCGAATCTAACAATGATTTAAACTGTACGTGTTGGTTAGACAAATGACCTTCAAAGCAGAAGCAATCTGTCGGACCCACTCCACCAGGCGTCGTTCGTCCATCGCCTCACCTCGGTGGTCATTAATGTAGGCAGATAGGTCTCCATTGGGACAGAATTCTGTGTATAGTGCAATGATTGATATTACATGTATATTGGCTATTCTAAAGTTATATATTGCAAACATATCGATTTTTCGATGAACAAATACATACTACAGAATGTTCATTATGCACTATATCACGGGCAAAAAAGTGTTACTCAACGATGTCATCGGTGTAATTTTGGTGATAATTTATTTACCAACAAATATAACATTAATCATATTCATTTTTCTAATAAATGTAAATTCCAAACTGTTTTTATGCGAAACTGCACGGAACGGAAAGAATTTATAAAAATAAATTCAAACCTGTCAAAATCTTTAAGGTCATTCCATCCTGCTGCACGTGTTTGAACTTCAAGATGTACTCGTGCTTTAGCTTTGACAGAAGCTTCACCTCTTGTTGGGCCAACTGAACAACCTTGGACTCTTTTCCCGCCAAGTTCACAATTTTCAGTGCCATCTGTGGTCAACGATGCAAATGAATATTAATTTTTCGTTTAGAAGGCCAACTTGTTACTATTATCTCTTCTTACCATTATATAAAAATACAAATGGAGCGACAGACCTATGTAAGTATCTGATAGAGGTCGCGGTGGCGTAGTGGGTATGGTGTCTGCCTAGCGATCGGGTGGTCCCGGGTTCGATCCCCACTCTGGGAGCGTTCTCAAGATCTCCCCCAAAGACATAAAGTACTGGTTCTACCCAGGAAACGGACTCGAGAGTGTCTCTATAAGCCTTAAGCTTTCGATGCAATCGAGCTAAAATAAATAGGTTTACACTAAACTATGTATCTGATAGTCGCGAGGTGACATATTTGTAAAAGATTCCGTTACATTTAGTTAGCAGCTACAATTTTTGTATATATAGTTACTTATTTTCCTACCCCCAATGGATTATAAAGTGGAATCCAAACTATATTTAGTTGGACAAAGGACATTGAAAGTCTAAAGTGATTCAAGCTGCTGGAGAATTCTGAGCTTTAACCGCAACAGTTTCGGACAAATTCAAATGTGGATTCTTATAGTAGTTCACGCATTAATTTGCTAGACGTTCCGTTTACGTTCTAGTTTCGATTTCAGCTAATTGATATGATCTACTTTCGATTGTTCCTGGATGGTTATAATTTTATGACATTTTACCTGATCTTTGACAGCGTTCTCTAGCAGAAGGACCTGTCCAAAGCCACCCTTACCGATGCAGCCTACTACACGGTACTCTTCTTGGTACGTGGCCATCCTTTGTTTTTAGACAACTAAAATAACAATAGACCGAGTTGTAACACTGCGAGTTCTTCCTATACGACAGTGGATTTCCTTGAAAAAGGGAAGTAACCAAGTACCTTGTTTTTCATGTTTTTCAACTGCGTTCTCTCGATAGGACACGCAGTTTATGTATTGTATAAACTTTCAAATCTATACGTCCTGATTACAGTGCATTTTGGCTAGGTAAAACAACAATAAGAATAAGAATAGAGCGGGGGGGGGGGGGGGGCGGAAATATTCAACAACCGCAAAAGCTGCCACCAAACTGCTTTTTTGGTCTGTCTTACATGTTGGGATTAATATCGGCAAGGTGCGATATCAACAGAAAAGGGGCAATTTAACGAAAATACCAAATACTGCGTTTGATTAGGAGAATAAATTGATTGAAAAACACAGCAATGACAACGAACTGCATATCGTCCATTGAAAGCCAAAAGGGCCAATCAGCCTTCTTTGCCCTTATGCATGCGCGTTAAGCGTTGGCTGGCAAGGGACGATATGTTTACACAAATTATCTACTTGTATTGTGAGTTTTAACAACCGAATCTTGGACAATTTTAGACGCCGCTTCCGCCCCCTCGAAATCGGCCTATGCTTTGGATTAAGACAGACGTTTATATTCTTCATTCAATTTAATATTGCATGGCAAATTGGCAATACGTAGAATATAATGTACATGTACTTCACAAAAGCAATTTAGTCTATATATAAGCAAAATGAGAATAACGTTTGCTCGATCTCTATTCAAGATTTATACACTGAGAAAACTTCCACTGACAGGCTACATTTGTTGGGCTGTTGGTTACTTTTTAATTTATTTCACTTGCGAGCCTTTGACTTAAGAATGTGTTTGCACTTTGCACCCTCGTAACTGTTAAATAAGTTTGTCTGTAAACTAGTATTTCGTGGTCGTGAAACGTTTTCTCCGTTATAGTCATGGTCTTAAACGGTGACCCCAGTTTTAATCATTTTTATGTTTTGTGTTGTGTTGTATGTATTGTCCTGTATTGTATCGGCAATTTGTCACTTGCCTCAAATAAAGGACCAGCGGACGGTTATAAGGGTTTCTCTCCTGAGGATGTCTCTGGAGTTTCATTATTCATATATTTAAGAAAACATTTAAGTTCGATCACGGATGGTGCAACATATAGATGCCCCCGATCGAAAGGAGACCCTATACTGCCCAGAAAAATCATCTTGAGCAAACAGTCAATATATACACTTAGGTTCAAATCGAGGGTTGAAAACGAGAAGTACCATCTGCTATTGATTTCAATGGCAGTTGGTACCTTCTGGTTTTCAACCTTCGAATGGACAGACCAAACTGAGGTGGAGGGTGAGACAGTTGGGTGATGATAAGTCTAAGAGCTTACGAGAGCTACAATGGTTTGGCTTGATTTATGTAGGGCATAATAAAAGTAAATTGGGAACAGGACCACCGTGTAGTTCCCTATAATGTATCAAAGCTAAAATGGACGAACGCTTCAAATCCGGATTACACGGAAAACTGAGAGAATTGAACATGTCGAATGTTTGAATTTGTTTTATTATAAAAAATGAAACCTTCCAAAATAAAAATTCAGGAAACAACGAACAATTTGTCTGGCGACTAAGACGGTTCTTTTCCGATTTCCACTGAAAACCGGCATGGGCCATTACTGAAACAAAGAATTGACAGGTTCAGCGTTCGACCACATTTCCTGTTTTGCACAGAAGTAAGCCGTATTCGACTTGTTGTTCGTAACCATTGTTGTCCAGCACAAAAAAGCATGTGCCATTCGTTTGTACCAGAGTATGAGCCTAGGAAGACACAGTTGGATTCTGGAGTAGATGAGTTATTGAATAGCCAATATTATTTCATATTCTATTCAAACAGGTGTCGTCGAGATAAATATAATGGCTGCTATATTGGCTGACTCACTGAAGACCAGTGATTCGTGAAAGTATTAATTTTGGAACAAACATAAAACTATCTTTCTCAGAACCGAACACGTGCAAATAAAGTAACTCTAAAGAGCTAACAAGTTCTTTTTTAACATGATAACGCGTTTGAAAGTCATAAACATTTTCATTTTAATATCAAATTGTAATATCAAGAAGCGAGTCAACACGGGTATATCCACAGCAAGTTTCGTCATGCCAGTGGATTACATTTTTTAATCACGAACGTGTAGTTCTTGTAGTGTAGCAACTGCACTCCACACAGACCGTACATCTCAGCCCCCAGGATTTGGATCAGCGTCCCTGAAGACCAAAAAGCTTTGTATTGAAGTAATGATTTGTTTACAATGACAAAACAAGAGTTTTATTTGAGATAACGGATTTATAAATAGGCCAACATAGGTGCCTCTGTAACTCTTCGTGAGCTGCTATTCTGGAATTTTTTCGGATATTAAAAATACAAGAGTTCACTTATCGTACCATTTTATAATGGTACGATCATAATGTACTTCGATCTGGTCTTCGTCATGGCTAGCCGTCAGGGCCGCACTCGCCTTCTTGAACAGCTCCTCGTCGTTATCCATGCACTGGAGGCAGTACCTGCAGAGTAAGGCGATACACGATTAAGCGCCGCCAAGTAGATTACCACAATAATACTCATTGGAGGGTCCACAGACTAACTTACATTTTCAGCATTTCTTTCTAGTTTGGTCAGACCTGAAAAAAGAAACATTTAATTCGTTCACTTAGATTCTGAATGTTTTAATTGAATCTTATTACATTTCTAACTATTAACTACAGCTAAACACATTCAAATCTTTTGAATAAAACGAACTCTCGCTTACCTTCAACAAGCTTTGTTATTCCCTAAAATGAAAATAAAAACACGATCATTGAAAAACAATTTCGGACTCACTAAATTTCATAATAATTTTAGAAGATGCTTAAAACTCCAAATTATAAATCACAAGCCAAGGATTTGTTTTGCTAAAATGTACCATGTCATCCAGGACCCGGGTCACAAATCCCATGATAGGTTTTTCAAAGAGCGCTTGGGTGACTGCTAGGCCGTCCACAGTTCCAGCCTCGGCATGACCGCTATCGACATGTGTACTTTTCCCTATTATTGAAGCATTGCCCTCGGTCATGCTTTTCATCCAGGTAAGAGTGGCATTTGTAACCTTTTCATCGGTGTCTTCCAGATCCAACTTCCTTGGTGGCTCAGTCTGGAAACAGACCAGAGGTCATATCCACAATTTTCCTAAGGAAAATCTTAACTTAAGTCTCATTTATGGGAAAACTTCAAATACATTTTTCGTTGTTAAAAGCAATATTATATATTTGACATATGGTGAAGTACGAGGCATGTGTTGATTTTTTACCAAATTAAAACCATTAAGACAAAATAAAATGTAAATAAACCGTCCACAGACTTAAGGAATTTTATGATTTTAAGAATGTTTATGTTACAGGATAATACACATCACCTAGAGTCTCATTATAAAAACGAAAATAGGACGCTTCGTATTATTACATGATTTCGTGACCCATCAGCAAAGAAATGTGTATTTGCTTTCACAAGTTTCATTTTTGTGTTGCATTTAATTGGATACCCCTGAGAGATGTCCTTTGTTAATGTCTACTAGTATATAAGGCCTAGAATCATGAACCACTCGCTAACAGCATAATTTACTTCATACTTAGAAACAAATATACGAGACATCCATTTCGAAATTTTGAATGGCACTGGACGAACTGCAGAAGCGAAAAAAAAGATGCCACCAAAAGATCAAAACGTACAATTGGTGGTGGCTTGCCGATGGTTTTGAAGACGCTTTGTTGGAGAAGTTCGTCGGCAGACGGACGTTTGTCGAGGTCCGCCTGCATCATCACTTTGACGAGGTCTGTTATACCAGAACTGTAGCCCTTCGGCATTGTCGGGATCTGCAAAGGATACTGTTATGAGTTCAATGTTGATAGCATATCATTCATATAAGCTTCTACAAGTAATAATATTTAGTTAATTATACAATGGTTTTGTTAGCAGTAAACATACAATAAACACCGACAGAGCCGTCGATACACATACATTTATATAAAAAATTGTTGGTGAATTTGACCATGCACATAGTTTTGTCAAAATAATATATTTTTATTAGTATCTGTATAATTTGCATATCAATTAAACCTGTTGTATATGAGTAGTCCCTTAAATAACATTATGTATTGTCAGAATGAAATAAAATGGTTTTATGAAAATGTACGACAACAAAGTATCACACATTTCAGTTGTTTGAAATTAAGTAAAACAGAAAGCAACCTTTGGTGTTCTAATAGCTACACACAAACGCATCAAGAGTACCTCGTTGTGGACCATCCGGAACAACGTCGTATGAGGATTTAATTCTTCAAACGAGTCGTTCTTCATTGTGGCCATCTCGTACATGATAGTGCCCAAGGAAAAGATGTCCGTCTGAACATACAACCAACTTCCAACATGGGCATTTATCTTCATGTACATGTGTGCAATAGGTATGAAAAATTGTAACATTCGTTTTTTTTTCTTTGTTTCTTTTTAGTATTATTTTAATAGTCGTAGGGTCTGAATTTTTCGTTTGTTTAGTTGTTGCTGTTTTGCAACTTTGGTAGTTGTTGGTCTGTTTTAGTTTTCGAGCGTTCTTGTTTTATTCAAGAAATAAGAATTCAAGAATTGTAAGTATTCATTGGAATTAATAAAATCATTTTCAAATGCAGGTATCGGTACACTATATCGTGTGTTATTGTGAACTGTATACCTTCTCTGTATATGGTATTCCCATGAACATCTCAGGGGCCATATACATTGGAGTCCCAACGTGTGTGGTAGCTATGTCTGTGCAGGACTCGATTACCATGGAAACCCCGAAATCCCCGAGCCTCGTGTCCTAGTTCGCGTCCAGGAAAACATTGGCGCTCTTCAGATCGCGGTGTATCACCGGCTTAGGGAGGGTGTGCAGGTTCTGAAAGTATTTGCAATGCACTTGTTACTTACATGTAATAATACATGCACATGAAAGGCAAAGGCTAATCAAACATTTTTTTTTTCGTTGTCATATATAAAATGGCAAGCATGGACTAGCAATATTTTGTTCGCTAAAGTCAAATTATAATTTATTCTACAATAACTGGTATACTATAACACAAGTCATGATCCATATATTCGCAGAAGCCACACTTCAACTTGTAATTAGTTATTTGTAATTATGACTAAACATGCAGCTATACTATATACGTGCGTGATAAAAACAACGCAGTCTAACAACTATTTGACCCATTTGAGAAAAAACAAAGTGATAACGTTATTTAAACTTGCTCTATGTACGTCTGTGAATATTTAGACCTTCAAAGCAGACGCAATCTGTCGAACCCACTCGACCAGACATCGCTCGTCCATCGCCTCACTCCGATAGTCCTTGATGTAGCCGGACAGGTCGCCATTGGGACAGAATTCTGCATGTATAAGAATGGACAGTATTGTATTACGTTTACAATTTGAAATTATTAGAACAGCAGGTATCGGGAACAACATTTGTCCCCCCCCCCCCCCCCCCGCCGGGCATAATCCCTTCCTTTTAAAAAACAGCATTGTGTGTACTGAAAACATGTGTGGTATAATGGCATGTTTGCCATTTCATTCTTAGCGAATATTGTAATGTATGGCGTTATAGGCAAGCATCGGCATGCAATAAAAAAGGTTGCACAAATTGAATGTATACAGTGGCATTAGAACTATGATACTGAATGTCACGTTACAGATGTCAGTTTCAACAATAACCGTGTCTAGTAATACACCGAGATACACGACTTTCATGTTATTCGAATAACTTCAAACCTGTCATAATCAACAGTTTCATCCCATCTTGCCCCACGCTTATAAACTTCAAGATATACTCGTGCTGCAGCCTTGAAAGAAGCTTCACTTCCTGTTCAGCCATCAGAATAAGCTTGGGTTTTTTTACAGCCAAATCCACGATTTTGAGCGCCTTCTGAAGTCCTCGCGAAAAATGAAAACATAAATAATAGTAATAATAATAATAATAACAATAATAATAATAATAATAATAAAAATTATAATAATTACAATAATAATAATCTCAAAATCATCAGCATCGTCAGAGTGCAGCAGCCTCCACCAGAAACAGCAATATAACCAGCAGAAGTAGTAGAAGCAGTAGTAGTAGTATTAATAGCAGCGCAGATGTCATTAGCAGCATAGGCCTAAGTAGTAGTCATGCCTAAGCCGAATGAAAACGCTGACAGCGTAGAAAGACAGTTGGCGACAAAAGAAACTAACAGCATGTGAATTATGAATGCATTTTTGCAAAAGGAAACATTTGTTTGAATGAAGTTCAATTACCCACCTTTAAACTTTATAATTTGGCTTCTTATTCAATAATATACAACATCATAATGAAAACTTATTTGAAAGTAACGAAATAATATTTTGTTCGAGCTAATTATCTTATGCATATGCAGAATATCCGATAAAGCGTAGCAGTTAGGGGCACCAACTGTTAGTGGTTCTTACATGTTTATTTATAGATCTTTGTTCGTAGCCTACTGAATCAAAATAGATCATACGATGCAAGCTCTCGATTGTCCATAGTACAGTTTAAAATTAATAAATTGCAGTAATTTGTTGTCACAATATTCAGAATGAGAATTGGTAACAAGTATTTCGTTTTACATACAAGTAAATAGCAAAAGTACGAGTGCCATTAGTTAAAAGTTAATTTTTTTTAAATAAATTGACCTTTTTACAAACTGTATTTGTAATAAATCACATGATATACACATTATATTACATATAAAATACATTATTGTAAATAACTGAAATGTAAGAAAAAGCTGTTTATAATATGTATTTCTTATACAGACGTTTCCATACAGCTGCAACATTTTTTTATCTTACACCTAGTTTCGATTTCAAAGTCTGCAATAATTACATTATCTACTTTTGATGCTGATAGTTTACTAGTATATGCCAGTTTACCTGGTCCTTGGCTAGGTTCTCAATCAGATGAACCTGCCCAAAGCCGCCCGTACCAATCCGCCCCACAATGCGGTACCCCTGGTGGTCCGTGCTCATGTCTTCGTGTTCAAAATATAACTCAACAATGGACCGAGATGAAAGACTGCAAATTATCCTCCTTCAAGACCACGTGGTTGAGATTTTTGGAACAGGAAGTATATTATATTGCAGTTTATTGTTCAAATTGTTAATGGTGTGCGATGCATGTCAATGCTGCCTTTCGAATCAACGCACATGTTACAAGATTGTGCGAAACGTTAAACCGAAACCGATATTCAGTGCGCAAAATTTGTGAGAAAACAGGCCGCCTCTAGAAATTGACATACAGTGTATACGTATGCACTACGCACTGCATCCCAACCAATATCTCGTTTGGGGGAAATGCGGGCGCACTCAAGACAATATCTCGTCTGATGGCGATGACCAAAGGGAGGAAATACGGGCATAATTAAGACAATATCTCGTCTGGGGGCGATGACCAAAGGGATGAAATGCGGACGTACTCAAAAATATATCTCATCTGAGAGCGCTGGCCAAAGGAAGGAAATGTGGGCGTACTCAAGAAAATATCTCGTCTAGGGGCGCTGGCCAAAGGGAGGAAATGTGGGCGTACTCAAGACAATATCTCGTCTGGGGGCGCTGGCCAAAGGAAGGAAATGTGGGCGTACTCAAGAAAATATCTCGTCTAGAAGCCAGCGCTCCTAGGAGCGCTGGCCAAAGGGAGGAAATGCGAACGTAGTCAAGACAATATCTCGTCTAGGAGCGCTGGCCAAAGGGAGGAAATGCGGGTGTACTCAAGACAATATCTCGTCTGGGGGCGCTGGCCAAAGGGAGGAAATGCGGGGCGTAGTCAAGACAATATCTCGTCTAGGAGCGATGACCAAAGGGAGGAAATGCGGGCGTACTCAAGACAATAACTCGTCTAGGACCGATGACCAAAGGGAGGAAATACGGGTTACTTAAGTCAATAACTCGTCTAGGATCGATGACCAAAGGGAGGAAATGCGGGCGTACTCAAGACAATATCTCGTCTAGGAGCGATGACCAAAGGGAGGAAATGCGGGTGTTCTCAAGAAATTATCTCCTCTGGGAGCGCTGGCCAAAGATAGGAAATGCGGGCGTAGTCAAGACAATATCTCGTCTAGGAGCGATGGCCAAAGGTAGGAAATGCGTGCGTACTCAAGACAATAACTCGTCTAGGACCGATTACCAAAGGGAGGAAATACGGGCGTACTTAAGTCAATAACTCGTCTAGGAGCGATGACCAAAGGGAGCAAATACGGGCGTACTCAAGACAATAACTCGTCTACGAGCGCTGGCCAAAGGGAGGAAATGCGGGCGTAGTCAAGACAACATCTCGTCTAGGAGCGCTGGCCAAAGGGAGGAAATGCGTGCGTACTCAAGACAATATCTCGTCTAGGAGCGATGACCAAAGGGAGGAAATGCGGGCGTACTCAAGAAATTATCTCCTCTGGGAGCGCTGGCCAAAGATAGGAAATGCGTGCGTACTCAAGACAATAACTCGTCTACGAGCGCTGGCTTTATGGAGGAAATACGGGCGTACTCAAGACAATATCTCGTCTGGGGGCGATGACCAAAGGGAGGAAATGCGGCCGTACTCAAGAAATTATCTCCTCTGGGAGCGCTGGCCAAAGATAGGAAATGCGTGCGTACTCAAGACAATAACTCGTCAAGGAGCGATGATCAAAGGGAGGAAATATGGGCGTACTCAAGACAATAAATCGTCTAGGAGCGCTGGCCAAAGGGAGGAAATGCGGCCGTACTCAAGGCAATATCTCGTCTGGGGGCGATGACCAAAGGGAGGAAATGCGGCCGAACTCAAGACAATATCTCGTCTGGGAGCGATGACCAAAGGGAGGAAATGCGGACGTGCTCGAGAAAATATCTCGTCTGGAAGCGCTGGCCAAAGGGAGGAAATGCGGACGTATTCAAGACAATATCTCGTCTAGGAGCGCTGGCCAACGGGAGAAAATGCGGACGTACTCAAGACATTATCTCGTCTGGGGGCGATGACCAAAGGGAGGAAATGCGGGCGTACTCAAGACGTTATATCGTCTGGTGGCGATGACCAACGGGAGGAAATGCAGGAGTACTTTATAATAAGACAGTCACCCACAGTATTTCACAAAAAATCCTCGGATGCGTACTTACCACGTATCATATGAGTTTTTACCGCGTTAACGGTGTGCCAAACATCGCGGAAGATAAATCGAATTATCAATAAACGTATAAATATTTGTTTGTTTAGGACTTTATGATAACACCATTATTTCGGCTTTTGGGATAAACGTTAAGCCGGTTACGATGTTGAAGAATACATAATCTTGCGCGAGTGTTGTTGCTGTTCTTTTTTTTCCACCATAAATTGAAGACCAAGGGTCGTCTATGGCATGGGCAGACCGGTGGTTAGGATTTGTAAATGGTAAAGGGAAGAAGTATGCAACAAATTGTATTGTTTGAATAATCATTGTGTATGATGCCATAAAAAAATACAAATTTTTCGCCATAAACAGATACACAGTGATGGAAATTTACTGCAACATTTCTTTCGATTAGGCGAGAAAGTTTCTCTCTGGTTTTATCAAATGCCTCGGTGATCAAGTTATATAGTGATCCATCAATTTGTTTAAATATTGTTTAAAAGCAATATGGCAATACGCAGTGCAACGATGACGGTAGCGAAATTGAACAGCTCTCGCGAGATTCTCGAAACGAACGATTTCCGGAAAACTAATGGCCTTCTGGGAAAAGAACAAATATCTAATGGCTGAACAAACAAGAAAATTGCTGCGAAATGTCTTCTTTGTCTGTAAGGAAGTGTTTTCTCAAAAGATTTACTGGACTAGAAATGGTTACAGATCGGTTATTTCTCGGGACCGGATTGTCGTAAAATGGTATTGCCGAAAGTGATCTTGCCACAAATGCTATGATAAATGGCGAATCAGAAGCGATGGTTCCCATGTGGGACCATTTTCTAACATGAAGACCAAAGTTATTGTGAGCGCAAGTTGCAGGTTTACGATTGTAAAATATGCTAACTTTATGCACTTAAAGTGTGGAATCAGAATGATAAATGAACATTTTTGATAAATTCTAAGACAATACTGTTGATTGTAGTTTAAAGTTACCACTTTGACGAGTTAATACATTACTGAGTTACCATATTTGTTTATACTTTCTAGTGATTTATAGGGAAGTACCAATGAAATAAACTTGGTAATTCATTGTTTTAAACAGTGAAAATTATCACTCCGGTAATGTTCACTGTTTCACACTGGTTCTCGATTTAATACAGTAAATGAAACGGACCGTCAACGATGCCAGGCTCAAAATTGTGAAATGACGTCATTATTCTGACGTCATGACGTTATAATTCCTGCGCTTGTTTTTTCAAATAAAACGCCTTGAGATAGCACATAAAATGTAACAAAGCGGCGTAAATAGCATAAAATAGAAACAACAGTTGTAGGTTTCGGTAGAATATCGATTTTTGATTCACTCGTGATCACAGAATAATATAAATTTCTATCATTCGTTAATTAAAATAGATATTCTACCAAAACCAACAAATATCCTCAATATATTACGTCCACAGATAGCTATTGATTACTTCAGAAGAAGTGATTAATTCTTAATCTAAGTTGAACATGTGTAAAAATTAGAATTTGTTTTGAAACGCATATGCTTTGGAACATGTCAAGTGTAATTACTAAATATTAATACAATTGGAATCATGTTACAACTTCTGTATCAAAATCTTTAAACAATGAATTTCTTTGTCAAAATTAACAATTTCGAATTTTAAGATGTTTCTTAATTTACAACTCAGAGTCTTTATAATTACCAGTCTTACAAAGTACTTATTATATGGAGAAAATTGCACATATGTGCATGTAAAGAAGAACTTTTATATCGATATTGAATATTCAGGCCATTTTTAGTAGTGTCATATATAAGGCTAAAATGAAAATGTAATAGTAAATAATTTGTAAATCATGAATATATCTGCGGTCTTGCATTTTTAATTTGCATTTTTACATTTCTAATTTACTGTACGTAAACAAACAATGTAGCACTATATGTCTATTTATTGTTATTATCTAGAATACAAATAAAGAAAAACATCATACACTTGATTACGATTTTCAGTCTTAGTTTTTTAAATACCAGGGATGATCTCGAATACAAGACTGTATATTTTATTTATGTATAAGACAAACGTGGTTATAGACTACATTTTTGCTACACTCCACACTTATCAACATCTATATGCATTTACATGTCTACATAAAAATCTCTTACTTAAACCGGTAATTTCGGTAAATGTTTGTAAGTATTACCCGTACATTGTATATACGTATGTATAATCATAGATTATCTTAATGCACTGGTCTAACGACAATATATGATAATGTCATAAGTTTCAACATCTAAACTGTGTTATCATTAAGTTTCTACATCTAAACTGTAGTCTTATTTTATGATTCACTTGCTATTGGGTCTATGTTTTTACTTTATTTTTGACTCAGACGATTCTTGCATTGTAGACCCTGACGGAAGCGCACACGAGCTGCCACGTGGTCCCTACACCAACCCCGGTCCCGTTACAGGGCCGCCAACAGGGGGTCAGTGGGCCCTTCCTTCCAGTGGGGAGGCCAGGTTGCCTGCACCGTGGGACGCTGGGTAATCATGTCATAGTACTCCTTGACTGCCGGAAACTCGCCTAACGTGGCGCCAAGTCGCACGAGGAAAGCGAGGAACGGGTATAGGAACACGTCCGCCATGGTGAACGTGTCACCGACCAGGTAGGACCTCCCGGTCAGCGTCTGTAGGAATAAGAGTGTTCATGTGAATATTTAATTAAGTAAACGAGGTCGAACAAAATATACGGGTATAGGAACGCGTCCGCCATGGTGAACGTGTCGCCGACCAGGTAGGACCTTCCGGTCAGGGTCTGGAGAAAGTTTAAACTTCGATGTGAATATTCAAATAACCTAACGTGGAAAGCGAGGAACGTTCGCCCTGGTGAAAGTTAGAAACTTTCGTGTGAATATTTAGGTTGTATGATTTGTTGTAACTTAAACTAACGTGGTATGACTAGCTATCTGTCTGATAAAGGGAGGTTATAGTATAATACCCGTCCCTTCAAAGACAGTGTGTGTCATCAGAACATGTGCAAACAAGGCTGATAGCTCCTTCAGGCTTTCAATTGACGATATTTATTTATTGTCTTATGTAATACCGTGTATTGTTAACAGAATACAAAATGAACACGACGACGGTCAGGAATACCAATCTACTGGAAATGAGACTATTTTACTTTGGTATACGTGCTACATATGATACAGGTACAACGCTACATGTATAAAGTAAGAAATATGTGTTTTAACTATAAAGACGAAAAGCGTTACTGACGATTTATGATTAACCCACTTAAATATTATGTTTCATCAAAACCGCACATTAATTTCCGTATATTTCTGGGTCTGGATAGTAATTTCGTTTATTTAATTAATATCATGTGAATCTCTTTTTGAAATGACATCTGGAAGATTTCAATTTATCCAGGGGTGAGGAAATCCCATGCCCGACTTCGACGCGGGTAATTTTACCATGGACAAGTAAATGTTTCCTGTCAAGTTGTCCGTGGACAAGTACAATGTATGGCTGTAAAAAATGATGTACAAATTGGGAGTTAATCATAAAATTAATATTATAATCATATATTTGAACAACATTAACAAATTGTAATTTAATTATAATTTCGCCCTCTTAGTGCAAAAAGGTGCCAACTGACATTTTTACCAAAAATGACTATTTTTTCACATATTTTGATACAAATTATATAAGATCTGTATTCTGCCAAAAAATTATAATTGAATATAGATTTTTTGTACCAAAATTTAACAAAAAAAATGTACCAAGTGATAAACCATAATAATCTTAGTGGAAAAAGGTACCATTTGACATACGGCTCCTTTTGACATCAACTGTTTTTGGTTTTTCTTTGCACTGATGATACAGAACTTTGAAGCAAATGACACCTTTTGCTCTCATTAAAGTAACACTTTTTATGTGAATGAATCATAATATAAGAAAATGTGTATATGGTATCTTTGAACTAATCATCAGCAGTGAATAAACATCCCAGCTGCTTACAGGACTGAGAACAAGGTTTCCAGTTTCTCAGTGGATTGTAGCATTCACTAGCAGGAAAAACACACGGTGGTGGTCAGTTAATATCTTATGAATATTTCAAATCGTGGAGAAAAGCTAAGCTGTTTTTGGTATTAATGATTGGCATCATTAAATGATAATTGTTTTTCAAGAGAATTGACATGCAACATTTATTCAAATGTGACACTGATTGTGAATTTCAGTAAATATTACTACAGACAAAATATTCAGTTACACTTATGGTTGTTTTTTTTAAATAAATTTGCCATAAATAAAGGTTTTATTTTAATTTTAATAAATAATTAGCCGATTACTGATTTTAAACAATATCAACCATGTACATGAATATAAATGTATACTTAATTTTGCAGTGTAGCAAATAAGTTATATTTTCCCTTTTATTCATTTAATTGCAGGAAATATAATGGTCTGTTGAAAAGATTTAACTTGCTGAGGCAATAAATTATAACAATGCTTAAAACGAATCCACCACATAATTAAGTTAGAGCGAAACTACAACGCAAAATGTGTCTGATACAATGCATGAAGGGATTAATGAAGAACATGGCAGCGTCTCGAAAACATTATCAACACACCTACGCAAGAACTCAACATAAGGCACCATGGGACATGAGTAACACTAAAAGAGGACATCACAGCAGATGGGACAGATAAAGCTATTACTGAGGCTATTTCTGCGCAAAACACTGGGAATATTTCTAATTCCGCTCTCACAGCAGCGAGCTCAACCAGAAAAAGGTGCATGAGTTGCAACATTAGACTTACAAGCAGAGCTTATGACTCCGTGTTCGTTGGTTTGTTGTTCTATTCGGGCTGCGACATTTTTACAATTTACTCATTAGGAGACAAGCACGTATTCCTTCATGTATGGGATTTAACTCAGTGCAAACAAAGGTCCTCTGAAATCTCAACATGCCTATGGCCAGAAAAAACAGTTGTATTTTGTCATACCAATGAAATTCATTCACGTTATCGATTTAAAGAATTTTATGAAAAATAATTGTCAAACCTGAAACATTCCACAAATTACCACCGATTTAACTTGCTGAAGGTAAAGAGGATCCAAGTACAAAAAGAATGTCCAAGATCTGTTTTTGTGAACTACACATCTAACCCTGAGGAATTCATGGACTTTAACATTCAAACCCCTAGAAGATGAAAGAAGCAAAAATGCAGCAAATGGCCACGGAATGACTCTGACTTAAGCATGTGTAAACAAGCCAAATTGCATATCTCGCCTTAAATATTCATGAAGAGAACAAGAACTACTATGAATCATTGACTGCCCACGCAAAGCAAATTGATAATCTGCCGATGGAACCAGATTAGAAGGTTAAGTGAACAGACACACCCTTTCTGAAACAGTTTTGAGCTGACAGGAAAACCAAGAAATAGATAAATAAGTTAAACTGAATTAAAACATCATCAGAATGTCAAGTATACAGATTTTAAGAAGTGATTTTCTTGTGCATGGGCCCTGCAAGTCGTGTTAGTTGTCTAGGGATGACCTTGTGTTGAAAAAAAATATGTAAAAAATATTAAATGACAAATGGCACCTTCTTGCTGTCGGTAAGAAATGCTTTTATTGTGCAGAAAGGTACCAAATGACAAATGGTACCGTTTGCATTTATCAAAGTACCAACATTGTGGGGGTAAAAACGTGCTGTATGTCATATGGTACCTTTTTCCACTGAACAAGTTATAATTTGTTGAAAAATGGTGAGAGTAAAAAGGTGCCATATGTCAAATGGCACCCTTTTCCGCTGATCGTTTATAATTTCTTGAGTGCTAAAATGTACCATAAAACAAAACTAATTAAATAATACCTAATTAAGAAAGTTATTCAGTACATACTTCTTTCAGAAGCATACTTGCATTATTTCAACTAATATATAAAGTTTCACTAGTATAGCTTTTATTTCAGCATAATGAAACAATAAAATGTGATTTTCTCGAAAACATAAAAAGTCGAATGACACCTTCTTTCACTAAGGGGGCGATTTGATGACAAATTATATTACGAACGCCAGGAATAGAAACTATATTTATATTTGGACAAGTGACATATGATTTATTTGTGGACAAGTAAATTTATGCAATTAAATTGCGCATGGACAAGTAAATAATTTTGATATTTCCACACCTCTGAATTTATCTATCTGTAAATAGGGCCATTTAATTTTAAAATATCA
The DNA here is from genome assembly GCA_027627225.1 of Congeria kusceri. NCBI lineage: Eukaryota > Metazoa > Mollusca > Bivalvia > Myida > Dreissenidae > Congeria > Congeria kusceri. Next base: position 8,012,512 of record CM051035.1, read on the forward strand.
GCACAGTGTTGAGTGACATGTTTAATTACGTGTAACTTCAAATTAAATAGATATGTACGGGCAACACAGTCATAGTACAATGAAAACAGTGAATCTGTATTTTTCCCTTCCGCTTAATCAGAAAAACGAAACGTGAAAAGGAAGCAGAATTATAGTTTGCACCCAGCATGCAAATTACAAAAAGGAGTCAGGTAATCGACGTTCCTTGTGGAAATCCCGCATGTGAGGATCACAGAAGAATATGAATTCATGCCATATGAAAAACTGGACGCGATCACAAACTTCACAGAAAATGTGAAGAATAAGATTGTGATGTGTAAGGAATAAGATCTCAATGTTCACACCTGTGAAGAATGAGATCCTTTTTTTCACAGATGTGAAATATATCATTTGTGAAACATAGGACCCTACATTAGCTGTGAGCCATACTTGTATTCAACAGTAAATTAATTTTGCGTATGCTTGACATTTAAGGACCGATTTCTACCTTATCCCAGTATCCGAGTTCCTCCTTTGCTTTCGTGAACTTCTCATCGAGCGCGGCTTGGTCCCGGTCTTCCGCCTTCGTATTCCACATATAGTACACGATAGGCACTGAAACAGGGAACCAGATGCATTATAAGAGTGAATCATCAGCGCTTACACAGGCATACAGATGCTGAATGGGCATTGATCATCGGCGGTTAATCAGGGAACCTGACAGACCATATAGTACACGTTAGGGAACAAGTTCTATTTAACTTTTTATGCCAGATTTGCATTTATATTCCAATTGCTAAAAGTTCGGGGAAATGGCGCTAATGTTGTAGATAAAATACAGGCTATAAAAAAATAACTTTGGAGTTGTGTTGCACAGGAATTACCGGTAAACGAGGGCGTTATAGTCGTTTAATTTCTATTGGGATCACAACAACAAACCATTGTTAATTAGCCGATAAACAACGAATAATCGTACTGAACCGTTTTGTTCTTAATAACACGCTTGTACAGCTCTGCGACTTCAGTAAACCGTGGCGCTATATAATATTATTATCATAATCATGTTTTTTTCTGTACCTATGATGTTGCTCTGTATGTTTCCGGACTCGAACATGCGCCAGTAGACATGCGAGCGTTCCTCGACGCTGACCGGAAGTAGCCGGTTGCTATCGTTACTGTACTTCTCTTCCAGGTACATGCAGATGGCGTTGGACTCGTTCACGACTAGGTCACCGTCTTTGAATGTCGGCACCTGAATAACATGTACAACGCGGTCTTTTGGGGTAAGAGAGACAAAGGTTCGATTAGCCACACGCCAGAACACGATCCGCGATCTGCGGCCATATCCACAAAGCCCATACGGAAAATCTTAAGTCACATTTAAGTAGAAATTTCAAATAAAATTTTATATTCGTAATTTGGAAAATAATAAGTATATGTTGATTACCTGTAATTACCAAATTAAAACCATTCTAAACAAAATAAATTGTAAATGAACCAGTCACAGGAATTTAATGATTTTAAGAAATGTACTTAAGTTTTCCCTAAGGAGCTGTGTGGATATGGGCCCTGGGCTGGTAAATGATCACGAACAGTGTGCCACAATAGCCGCCTCAACAATACAGAGCGTGTCTACACTAAAGTTGCCATCTCTTTCAATCATGGTCTCGCCAAAACATGTTGTTTGTGTGTGAGAGGGATCGATGGTGTGAGAGGGGTCGATGATGTGAGAGGGGTCGATGGTGGGGGGGGGGGGGTCTTCAACCTCCTTATGGATTCGTGAGGCATTTTTCATAAAAGCGCTCAAATAACAAAAGATGCGATGTAAAAAATCAAAACCGTTCATGTATAGACCAAAATGCAATTGTGTCCATGTCTTAAATCCAGCGTGTATAATACAACAATTTCTGTTCGAACAAATGTATATACTGCTGAGTATGGTTTTGAATACATTATCATGCAATACACTGTTTGCAAATTAGCACAGCTATGGACTTTTAAACAATTGAACAAACACGAGCTGTCAGAGGACAGCGCGCTCGACTATTCAATGTATTTCAGTTTGGTACATATTTTGGATAGTGAAAGGGCATAAATTTGTTTAATACAATATTTTTAAGTGAAGCCTTGTGTAGTTTATACATTTTTGTAACAAAAACTTTAACCACAAAGTCTATGTAAATCGTGGGCTAACTCTGTCAAAATACAAAACAGAGTTATGGGTAATGTTGCCCCTGATACTAGAGTTGATGACAAAGGTTAGTTCCAAGTTTCAAGTGAACAACTTATGCAGTTTTGAAGTAACAAAACTTTGGAAAATAAACTCGAAACAGATAATTTAAGTGAAAAGGGGGCATAACTCTGTAAAATACAAAATAGAGTTATGGGTTATGTTTCCCCTGGTACTAGAGTGGTTGATAAAGGTTAGTGCCAAGTTTCAAGTGAATAACTTATGTAGTTTTGAAGTTACAACACATATGAATATAAACTTTAAACAGAAACGCTATGTGAAAAAGGGACATAACTCTATCAAAATACAAAATATAGTTATGGGGAATGTTCACCCTGATACTGGAGTTGAGGACAAAGGTATATTCCAAGTTTAAAGTGAATAGCTTTTGTAGTATTGAAGTTACAAAACTTTTGAATATTAACTTTAACCAGAAAATCTATGTGAAAAAGGGGCATAACTCTGTCAAATACAAAACAGAGTTATGGGGAATGTTGCCCGTGATATTGGAGTTGATGCCAAAGGTTAGTTCCAAGATTCGAGTGAATAACTTACGTAGTTTGAAGTTACAAAACTTTTGAATATAAACTTTAACCAGAAAATCTAAGTGAAAAAGGGGCATAAATCTGTCAAAATACAAAACAGAGTTATGGGGAATGTTGCCCCTGACAAAAGAGTTGATGACAAAGGTTAGTTCCAAGTTTCAAGTGATTAACTTATGTAGTTTTGTAGTTACAAAACTTTTGAATATAAACTTTAAACAGAAAATCTATGTGCAAAAGGGGCATAACTCTGTCAAAATACAAAACAGAGTTATGGGGAATGTTGCCCCTGACACTGGAGTTGATGACAAAGGTATATTCCAAGTTTCAAGTGAATAACTTATGTAGTTTTGAAGTTACAAGACTTTTGAATAACAACGTTAACCAAATTCAGACGTGGATGCGGACGCCGACGCCGGGGGCGGGGGGGGGGGGGGGGCGTATGAAAGCTCACCTATTCTTCGAAATAGTCGAGCTAAAAACGTTTCAACAATTCATTCCTATTACATGCAAAGGGATCACGTTACAAAATACAACATGTACTAAGTCGCGATCTATTTAAACCCAGGCCGTATTTATTTTACACCTGATCAACAACAATTTCAATAAAGACTGATAACGCTTACTCGTTCAAATTTTGGACCGAATGGGAAAAAGCAGTTATTTTCAACAGTTTTAAACATACTGAATCCTACCCTCGTCGATTCCATACGTTTGGTCTTGTTGGCAAAATTGTGCTTATTATGACAAAGTCGCCTTACAGCAAACACACTTCAGAAAAAAATCTTTACAGTTGCCTTAAAATTCATCCCTGCATAATACTCAACAATTCGCAGAAAAAAGTTTAAACAAATCCTTAATACAGACAGTAGCTGGATCACCACAAAAATCGAATAATTTGTTCAATGATCCAATTCTATCATACCCAAAAAGGTTCGTGCAAATTCGTTCATAAGTAACTAATAATCAAAGAGACAAACCAACTATGGCAAGACAAAACATCCACGACGGAGGCCCTTAGTAAACCCTGTCAGCAATTTTGGGAGTATATCACTCCTCAATCTGGCTTTTTAAAAGCCCCGATTGTGTCCCTCACCCCATCTCACCTGACCACGTGGATTGGCGTCAATAATATCCGCCTCCTTGTGTTCCTTCTTCGAGAACGAGATTAGCTTGTTGGGCAGCCCCTCCCACAGCCCCTTTTCCGCGAGCACCAGCATGGGCTTCCAACAGGGGCCGGATCCCGAGCCCCACCACAGAAACATGGCCTTATTGACTGCCATTGTCTATGTACCTGCAAACAAACGTCCAGTCAGCGCAATTAGTTCGCCTCCCATACAGTATATGTGTAGTTACAACCCGAAAATCAGGACTAGTCGGTTTCACCAAAAAAGTATATAGTATTAAACGCGCTCGACTATTCATACCGCTTTGTCATAGCTATGGGCCTTGGTAAACGTAACCTTATATAATGACCCTGAAGACATGTGTGAAGTTTTAATTGAATATCTGTAGTAGATATACAGATATGAAGTTGTTGCACGCAAAATTTAACCTGAAGTTTAAAAAAGGGCATAATTCTGCTGAATTGCAGACAGGGTTATAGGCCTTGTTTAGTGACCTTACATTATGAGTCCGAAGACATGTGTGAAGTTTCAACTTAATGTCTGTGGTAGTTACAGAGGTACGAACTTGCACGCAAACATTAACCTGCATTGTTTAAGTACAATAATCGAAAATTATTGCTTAAATTATGGTTTTACGAACACGTTTTACGCAAAATTCAATACCCAGGAACATAGTCTATCTATAAGGCAGTGCTTCTCTGATATACATTATATGAATCTTAAAACTGTGTTATAGATCTACAGTGCGTATTTCAGAAGTGTACATGTATTGACCGTGAAAGATAACATAAATCTACAGGTCACAAACGAAAAACTGTTATAGTCGCCAGCAACACATCACGTACACTAAAAAAAACGAGGGTTAAAAAAAAAATACACGCAGTGAATACCATGTAGTCCTTTAGTAGTAAATATTTGATAACATCACACGAGTTAACTATCCCTCAATTTCGTGGTATTCTTCAAATTGTAATCCATGTAACGACGTTCGCAACAATTTCCTTCATTTTTTTTTGAACGACAGATTTTCTTAAAACTTGGCACAAACATGCATTAATGTATCCTAAAACTAAACAGTCTTAAAAAATAGGGGTCACGGGCCTTTTTCCGGAAATATTGAATTTTGAATACTGTACCTGTCGAAGCCTTTTTTCAGTTTGTGTTACTTAGAATGTTGAATAATATAAAGCGTTTATATTCAAACAAAGATGGAGATTTTTAAATGCATCTTTTTTAAATGTTTCGTTTGGCAATATACCAATACAGTTTAATGATAAAACGCGCTTTATCTACAGTTATCATTCGACAAAGGACTTGTAATGGACACTTTACGAGGTTAATTATGCTTTAAATATGCCTGTGAAAACATCAATACTTTATCAAATATACGAATATCTTTTGTTCCAAACGACAGATTTTGTTAAAAGATCCCACATACATGCGTCACTGTATACTGAAACTAAAGCAGTCTTAAAAAATAGGGGTCACCGGCCTTGTTCCGGAAATATTGGGTTTTGAATACGGTACCTGCCGACGCCCCTTTTTCAGTTTGGATTTTTATCAATGTTTTACGTATATAGGATAGTTTTTTTTAAACAAGGTAATGGTTCTTTCAAATGATATGTTTGTACATGCTTTGTTTGGCAATATACATGTGTATGTTGATAATAAAAACGCTTTACCGACATTTACTGCTTAAATAATGAATTTGCGAAACATTTAAGCATAATGCTTTCTGAAACTTCATTTTTATTAAATGCATATTTTGTTCCAAACGACACATACATGCATCAATGTATACTTACACCAAAACATTAGTAAAAAAGAGTGGCTCACCGAAGTTGTTTGGGAAATTTTGGATTTCATATAGGGTACTTGTGTAGCCATTTTCCTGTTTCGTTTTAACATACATAAACAACGTAATCAATAGAATGGAGATATTTAATGGACCATTTCGGAACTAAGTTTGTTTGGAAATACATAGCATACGTGTGTTTTTTTATTTTATTATATATACTTTATGAACTTTTACTATTAAAAATATTTATTTTGAATGGACATTAGAGATGAAATTAGTATATTGTAACCTATATACAAAAAAGAAAAAATGAAGCAAAAGGAGACATTAACCCAATTATTTTCTTTTTGTTGCGAACGTCTTAAAGTTTGCGACTGATGTTCAAAACAACAGTGATGTAACAAAATATATAATGATGATATATTGTATTGTATCGTTATTCTGCAAAGTATTCTGAATAGTAGATAAATAAACTTACCTTGTGAGTGTCTATAACCAACTGCAAAGGGACTACCCGTGCATGAACGAAACTAGAACCTTGAGGTCAAAGGTCATGGCTATGTTCTATAATTTGACCCTTTGAATAAACAAAAAACTCTGTACTGTATATTTTCTGCTTTCTATTATTCCAATAATTCCAATGTTTTTGGTAACTGAAACCTGTTCAATGCATGTCAATATTTATTGCATAGACCATGATATGGGGTTTGTCGTAATTAATTTAAGGAGATCGTCAATAAAGGGAGATAACCTTAAATCATCTAGTAATTTTAATAAACTATGGTGTCGCTTTAGGGCCTTAGCATTGTATTTATAAACACATTATGGTGTAGCGTAAGTCCATGGCTTGTGATTCAGAGACAAATTGAAAACATTGTTCAAATGCTATTTAAACATCTCCTCTTAACACGATCACAGAAAAAGACCACAGCACGAAAATTGCAATGTTATTCAGTAAGCATTGAAATACAATTTAGCTTCCTAACGAATACATATGATAAGTAGCTATGGCAAAAGTTACCGTACAATTTTTAGATGATTTTTAAAAATAAACCTATATTCGTTCTATGTTTTTACTATGTGAAATGGTCAATTTATCACAAATCTGATGTTATGTGGTAGTTGCAATTTTGGAAACACGCACTTAAGTTGCGATATCAAATATCCCAGCTGTGTCTACTATTTAAAGCAGCAGTCCAGAAATATGTTAATAAAAATGCACTTCGTAGAAATCGTTTCTAATGGACATCTTACCAATCAAAATAAAACAAGAGGGCCATGATGGCCCAAAGCGCTCACCTGAGAACTGGTACAGATGAAAACCGTACTGTTTTGACAGGTTTGAAAATTAAGGTATCTGAACAATACACAGTGGGGGTAGGATCAATTTGATTTAAAACATCGGTAAATGCAATGGGCTAACTAAAGTATGAGTTGGGAAGTGGATGTGCGTTTTTCTTTTGCTAATGGTTCTCAAATCATTGACAATTCTGGAAAATGCACAAACTGTAGATTTTTATGTCTTTTTCGCAAACAGTTTTGTAAAACTAGTTGTAATTGCGATGGCTGTGCTATAAGGTAAAGTTTTGCTTTTTCTTGGATAATTTCTTTCCAATGATGATAAATGATGTTAATGCAGGCTCTGAAGACATCAAAGTTGGAAATCAAATTTTATCAATCAATTGTTATGGTCATGCGCAAACTGTGTAAGTTTGGTCAACATTGAATCAAAAATCGTGTGTGCAAGCCAATCATTGATAACTTGTTGAAGTTTTTTTCCAAACACAAGGGGCAACAACTCTGGTGTTTCTGGCCCGATCATGCTTATATTCTACTTCACCTGTAGTCTTACGTTCATAGACAAACTGTACACTATTGGTGAAGATTGGATGAAAATGAAGTCTCTATCCTGAATAATGTCCATTTTTGCATATTTTATTCACAAACAAAGGGCAATAACTCTGGTGTTTCTGGTCCAATCTTCCTTATATTCGACTTCACTTTTAATCTTATGGTCACAGACAAACTGTGCAAGATTGGTAAAGATTGAATGAAAAATGAAGTCTCTATCCTGTATAAGGTCTATTTTTGCATATTTTTTTCACAAACAAGGGACAATAACTCTGGTGTTTCTGGTCCGATCTTGCTTATATTCGAATTCAACTGTAATCTCATGGTAATAGACAAACTGTGCAAGATTGGTGAAGATTGGATCAAAAATGCATCTCTCTATCCTGAATAATGTCCATTTTTGTATATTTTTTTAATAAACAAAGGGCAATAACTCTGGTGTTTGAAACACGGTCTGGCCCATTTTGACGTTTTCTGAGATCTTATGGTCATACACAAACTGTGAAAGTTTGGTTAAGATTGGATGGAAAATAAAGTCCATACGTTGGAAAAAGGCACTTTTGCACTTTTTTTGCATGAAAAATGGGCAATAACTCTGGTGTTACTGGTGAGATCTGACCCAATAACAATCCCATCCGAGATTTTATGGTCTTACACAAACTGTGCAAGTTAGGTCAAGATTGAATAAAAAATGTAGTCTTTATCGCGATAACGGTCCAAATTGTTGACGACACCTTGACGACGGACGACACCAGAGAGGTCCCATACCAATATCTCACCGAGCACTTCGTGCTCAGGTGAGCTAAATAAACGCATTGACATTGGTAAAATAATAATGTTTTGGTAACTTTTTATCGTAAAATTATCTGTATACGATAGCTGGTGATGCCTGTACATTAGTGTGTATCCTGTTCGCACCAAGCGTTTTCGAACATAGACATTTTAAAATGCCATTCGTAAATAAGAAACAGTTTTCTGTCAAATAAACGTCATTAACGTTCATTAGAACTAATGCCAATTTAAGATGTATTGAATTATATACTATGGGCTTTAATGATAATAAACGCCATTAGCTATTGTTACAGAATTATTTTAGCACGTAGTGCTCGGTGAGCTATTGGTATAGGGGACCTCTCCGGCGTCGTCCGTCGTCCGTATGCCGTCAACAATTTGGACCGTTATCGCGATAAAGACTACATTTTTTTTATTCAATCTTGACCTAACTTGCACAGTTTGTGTATGACCATAAAATCTCGGATGGGATTGTTATTGGGTCAGATCACACTAGTAGCACCAGAGTTACTGACCCTTTTAATGGAAAAAAAAATATGCAAAAATGCCCTTTTCCAACATATGGAGTTTATTTTCTATCCAATCTTAACCAAACTTTCAAAGTTTGTGTATGACCATCAGATCTCAGCAGACGCCGAAAATGGGCCAGATCGTGTTTCAAATACCAGAGTTATATTAAAGAAATATACAAAAATTGACATTATTCAGGATAGAGACTTCATTTGTCATCCAATCTTCATAAACCTTGCACAGTTTGTCTATTACCACGAGATTACAGTTGAAGTCGAATATAAGCAAGATCGGATCAGAAACACCAGAGTAATTGTCCTTTGTTTGTGAAAAAAAATATGCAAAAAAATGGACATTATTCAGGATAGAGACTTCATTTTTCATCCAATCTTCACCAATCTTGCACGGTTTGTCTAAGACCATAAGATTAAAGGTGAAGTCGAATATAAGGAAGATCGGACTAGAAACACCAGAGTTATTGCCCTTTGTTTGTGAATAAAATATGCAAAAATGGACATTATTCAGGATAGAGACTTCATTTTTCATCCAATCTTCACCAGTCGTGTACAGTTTGTCTATGAACGTAAGACTACAGGTGAAGTCGAATAAAAGCAGAATCGCGCCAGAAACACCAGAGTTATTTGGAAAAAAAAACATGTTATCCATGATTGGCTTGCACACACGATTTTTGATTCAGAGTTGACCAAACTTACACAGTTTGCGCATGACCATAAAAATTGATTGATAAATTTGATTTCCAACAGTTGCTAGACGTGCATGCAGTTATTTGTACATGCAAAATTGATGTATTCAGAGCCTGCATTAACATCATTTATCATCATTGATAATTAGAAAAATATGAAAGAAAAAAAGCAAAACTTTACCTTATAGCACAGCCATCGCAATTATCGCATTACAACTAGTTCTCCAAAACTGTTTGCGAAAAAGACGTCAAAATCTACCGTTTCTGCATTTTCCAGAATTGTCAATGACTTAATAAAAAAAGGGTCAGGTAAGAATATCGAGAAAAATGATTTGAGAACCATTAGCAAAAAAACCGCACATCCACTACCCAACTTGTACTTTAGTTAGCCCATTGCACTAACCGATGTTTTAAATCAAAATTGATCATATCATCCTCGGCGTATTGTTCAGATACCTTAATTTTCAAACCTGTCAAAACAGTATGGTCTTCAACTGTACCAGTTCTCAGGTGAGCGCTTTGGGCCATCATGACCCTCTTGTTCTTTCGTTTTTTTCGGACCTTAGTAATTGGTAACAAGCTGGCGTACTAAAATTTCCACTAACTCTTGCGAAATTCTAATTAAGTGCCAGTGATTTGATGAAATTGTGTGATTGTTTTAATTTTGATCTGCGATTTAAAAGGTGAAAGGTAAAAGGTTAATTACTCTTCGCGGTGTGAAATTCCGAAATATCACGAAACCCATTTATCTAAACTGACGCAGATCTAGGTTACAATATACTAATTCCAATCCTTATGTAATTTAACCAAAAATAAATGCAACATTTTGCACATAGGGACCCTCATAGGGACCGTTTCTTAAAAAGCATTCTAAGCTGAATTTGATTTAAGCAATAAAAACGGTATGTCATGTAATATGTAGGAAAGAACTCGACACTAAACAAAGTTGACTGTTTTATCACCATCTTGTTACCGGCTACTTTCTAGTTGAGTGTAACTCGCCGCAGCGCAAGTGTCATACTGTAGTCTCCAATCTTAAAACATATCAGTAATTTATTAGTGCATACCAATGCTTACCTTACCAACATCTCCACAAAAGATTATCAAAGCAAGTGTCTAAACCTAAAACATGTCTTCGAGTTAAACTTGTTGTTTTATTTAGGGAGTACAGCCTACATGACTTGTTTATTTAGTGTAATGTGACCTAGTTTGAAATTAACAGGAAGTAAATTTATGGAAATGGTTACACCGCACTCTGTATGAAACAATGATGATATTTGCAGTAACATTTTAACTTTTAATTAATTAAATAATTAATTATTAAGTCAAATATCATAATTATATCTCTCAGAAATCTACTTTTGGTGCTGATAGTTTATATGCCAGTTTACCTGCTCTTTGACTGCGTTCTCAATCAGATGGACGTGTCCAAAGCCATCAGGTTTGGACAGGTCCGATCCGCCCATCAATGTGGTCCGTGCTCATTTCTTCGTGTTCATACGCTAAATCAACAACGGACCGCTGCAAGTCTGCAAATTGTTCACATTGTTAATGGTGCATAATGACAATGTTTACTTTTGAATCAAAGCACACTTTATGTGTGAAACGTTAAACCGAAACCGATATTTAGTGTGCATGTTTTGGTTTCAAGTTATTTACCTTAAGACAAAGCAGACGCTGAAAACGGATTTTGAGTTAGAGGGGACGGAAATATGCAATAACTGTCAACAAACTGCTTTGTTCTCTCCGCCCCCCCCCCCCCCGGCCCCCCGCTCTTAGGCCGCCTATGCAAAGGGTCGGCTTTAGAATGTGTGAAACTATATCTGCACTTGCACCGCAAAGGGAGGAAACGCAGGCGTACTCAACAACAAGAGATCCTCAGTATTTCATCAAAAGTCCTCGGATGCCTGCTTGCAAGTTACCACGTATCATATGGGTTTAAACCGCTTAAAGACGTTCGCAACAAAAAGAAAATAATAAGCTTAATTTCTCCTTTCGCTTCATTTTTTTTCTTTATTGTATATAGGTTACAATATACTAATTTCAATCGATAAATGTATATCTGTGTAAGGCTTTAAGTTCCAGTCAATGGTTAGTGTTTATGTAGTGTGTCATTAATTTCAATATCCTTACATACTGTCAAAACATTTGAAACCACTTAAAAATCTACAGATATTTTCAACCCATCTTTTGAAAAGTTACACTTTGAAGATGTAGCGTGAATGATAAAAAGGTTCACCAGCTAACATGTTCAGAGTCCACTATTTCCCAAACAAGCACGGTGGCCCATATGTTTTATGACTGTTTTAGTTTTGGTATACATTGACACCTGTCTAAGCCAGGTTGAAGAAAATCTGAGATTTGGAACTTAATATATTCATACATTTGGTCAAATGTGTATTTTTGATGTTTCAACGGGTATAGTCGGGACATTCTCGTATCTGACCATCTCTAATGTCCATTCAAATAAATTGTTTTAATAGTAAACGTTCATAGAGCATATATAATAATCAAAAACACACTTATACAATTTATTTACAAACAAATCAGTTCATAAAAGATCCATTAAATATTTCCATTGTATTTTGGCAATCGATACGTTCTTTACGTACACAATGTTAAAACAAACATGATAAATGCTAGACAGGTACCCTATTTTAAGTCCAATATTTCCCAAACTTGTTCGGTGACCTATACTTTTTATTAATGTTTTGGTGTAAGTATACATGGATGTATATATGTGCGAAATTTTAAGAAAAACAGTCGTTTGCAACAAACTATATTGATGCATTTGATAAAAAATGACGTTTCAGAAATCATTATATAATTTAGTACCCATTTGACCTACTTGAATGTCCAGTCAAATTCATCATTTTAACAGTAAATGTAGGTACAGCGTATTTTTATTATCAAAATACACGTGTATATTGCCAAATAAAATATGTTAAAACATATCAGTTGAAAGAACCATAACCTTGTTTGAAAAAAAGCTCTCCTATATACTTAAAACTTTGATACAAATCCAAACTGAAAAATAGGCTTCGACAGGTACCGTATTCAAAATGCAATATTTACGGAAAAAGGCCGGTGACCCCTATATTTTAAGACTGTTTTAGTTTCAGTATACAATGACGCATGTATATGGGATTTTTAAACAACATCTGTCGTTTGGAACAAAAGATATTCGTATATTTGATTATTTATTGATGTTTTCACAGGCATATTAAATGCATAATTAACCAGGTTAAGCGTCCATTTAAATTCATTTTTTAAATGGTAACTGTACATAAAGCGCGTTTTATCATTAAACTGCACTGTATTTGCCTAACGAACCATTTAAAAAAAGATTCATTTAAAAATTTCCATCCTTGATTGAATGTGAACGCGTTATATAATTCCACAATTAATTGCTAGTCACATAAACTGAAAAAAGGGCTTCGACAGGTACCTTATTAAAAACCCAATATTTCCGGAACAAGGCAGGTGACCCCTATTTTTTAAGGCTTTTTAGGCTTATGATACAAGGATGCCTGTTTTTGCAAATTTTTACAAAGTCTGTCATTGGAAAGAAATTGAAATAAAGTGTTGCGATAGCCTTTAAACAGTGCGCAAATCCTCGCAGAAGAAAACCCGAATTATCGAATAAACGTGGAAAATATTTGTTTGTTTAGGGACTTCGATAACACCATATTTCGGCTTCCGGAAGAAACTGGTAACGATGTTAAGGAATACGCAATGGTTTGTGTTTTGTCACCAGAAATTAAAGACCCAGGGTCGTCTATGGCATGTAATAGTTGTAGCATTGTTTGACCGAAGTATGTTAGTTATTTAACGAGCCCACAGGGCGAGATTACATAGTTAACATATTGATAGCGAAGGGTGCTACAAGTGTTGTATACCACATTTACCTATCACATCTCAACTTACTACGATGGGCAGGTCCTAGACGTCACGTGGTGTCTGACATGCTTGGCGTGTGTGTCAAGCATGCGTGTCGTTTCTAAATTTAGCGCTGTCGAATGTGAAAGCTTACCGTGCAATAAGTAGCGTGCGTATAAATCAAAACTAATAATATACTGGATGCTACTTATTGCACGATAAGCTTGCATATTATTGAATTTGGGTTATTAAATACCGCAAAAGAAAGAAAACTCTATGAAGTATTGTATAAGAGCAGATTAGTGGTTAGGAATTGTAAAAGGTAAAGAGAAAAAGCATGCGTAAACTTGTATTGTTTGAGCAATCATTGCGTGTGATGTAACAAAAGTCGTCATTTTACGCGAAAAACAGATACACATTTGGTGAAATTTAATACAACATTTCTTTCGATTGGGTGAGACATTTTCTCTGTGACTTCATCAAATGCCACGGTGATCAAGTTATTGGTCTGTTACCCAATCAATCAATTTGTTTAAATATTGTTTAAAAGCAATATGGCAGTGCAACGATGACGGTAGCGAAATTAAACAGCTCTCGCGAGATTCTCGAAACGAACGATTTCCGGAAAACTAATGGCCTTCTGGGAAAAGAACAAATATCTAATGGCTGAATAAACAAGAACATTGCTGCAAAATGTCTTCTTTGTCGGTAAGGAAGTGTTTTCTCAAAAGATTGACTGGACTAGAAATGGTTACAGATCTGTTATTTCTCGGGACCGAATTGTCGTAAAATGGTATTGCCGAAAGTGATCTTGCCGCAAATTCTATGATAAATGGCGAATCAGAAGCGATTGTTCCCATGTGGGTCCATTTTCTAACATGAAGATCGTCTTTATTGCGGAAGAAAGTTGCAGGTTTACGACTGTAAAAGATGCCAAATTCATGCACTTAAAGTGTGGAATCAAAATGATATATGAACATTTTGGATAAATTCTAAGACAATACTGTTGTCCGTTAGTTTAAAGTTACCACTTTGATGAGTTAATACATTACTGAGTTACCATATTTATTTATGCTTTCCCGTGATTTATAGGGAAATAACAGTGAAATAAACTTCATTGTTTGAAACAGTGGAAATTATCACTCCGGTAATTTTCACTGTATCACACTCGTTCCCTCTCTACAGTAACTGAAACGGACCGTCAACGATGCCAGGTACGATGCCAGGTACAACATTGTGAAATGACGTCATTATTTTGACGTCATGACGTTATAATTCCTGCGGGGTTTTTTCAAATTAAACGCATTGAGATAGCAAATAAAATGTAACAAAACGGCTTAAATAGCATAAAATAAAAAGAACATTTGTAGGTTTCGGTAGAATATCGATTTTTTATTCACTCGTGATCATAGAATAACTATATTTTCACTCGTGGCTATGCCACTCGTAAAACTATAAATTTCTATCATCACTCGTGAATTAAAATCGATATTCTACCTACACCAACAAATATCCTCAATATATGACGTCCACAGATAGCTATTGATTACTTCAGAGAAGTTATAAATTCTTAACCTAAGTTGAACATGTGTAAAAGTTAGAATTTGTGTTTGAAACACATATGCTTTGGAATATGTCAACTGTAATTACTAAATATTAATACAATTGGAATCATGTTACAACTTCTGTATCAAAATCTTTAAACAATGAATGTCTTTGTCAAAAGTAACAATTCCGAATTTTAAGATGTTTCTAAATTTACAACTCAGAGTCTTTATAATTACCAGTCTTAAAAATTACTTATTATATGGAGAAAATTGCACACATGTACATGTAAAGAAGAACTTTTATATCGATATTGAATATTCAGGCCATTTTAATAGTGTCTTATAGTGAAAATAATTTGTAAATCATGAATATATCAGCGGTCTTGCATTTTTAAATTGCATTTTTACATTTCTAATTTACTGTACGTAAACAAAAAATGTAGTATTTATTGTTATTATCTAGAATACAAATAAAGAAAAACATCATACACTTGATTACGATTTTCAGTCTAAGTTTTTTTAATACCAGGCATGGTCTCGAATACAAGACTGTTTATTTTATTTATGTATAAGACAAACGTGGTTATAGACTACATTTTTGCTACACTCCACACTTATCAACATATGCATTTACATGTCTACATAAAAATCTCTTACTTAAACCGGTAATTTCGGTAAATGTTTGTAAGTATTAACCGGTACATTGTATATACGTATGTTTAATCATAGATCATCTTCATGCATTGGTCTAACGACAATATATGATAATGTCATACGTTTCTACATCTAAACTGTGTTTTCATTAAGTTTCTACATCTAAACTGTAATCTTATTTTATGATTCGCTTGCTATTGGGTCTATGTTTTTACTTTAATTTTAACTTAAGGAAATCACTCAGACGATTCTTGCGTTGTAGACCCTGACGGATGCGCACACGAGCTGCCACCTGGTCCCCACACCAACCCCGGTCCCGTTACAGGGCCGCCAACAGGGGGTCAGTGGGCCCCTGCTTCCAGTGGGGAGGCCAGGTCGCCTGCACCGTGGGACGCTGGGTAATCATGTCATAGTACTCCTTGACTGCCGGAAACTCGCCGAACGTGGCGCCGAGTCGCACGAGGTAAGCGAGGAACGGGTATAGGAACACGTCCGCCATGGTGAACGTGTCACCGACCAGGTAGGACCTCCCGGTCAGCGTCTGGAGGAATTAGAGTGTTCATGTGAATATTTAATTAAGTAAACGAGGTCGTAGAAAATATACGGGTATAGGAACGCGTCCGCCATGGTGAACGTGTCACCGACCAGGAAGGACCTTCCGGTCAGCGTCTGGAGGAATTAGAGTGTTCATGTGAATATTTAAATAAGTAAACGAGGTCGTAGAAATATACGGGTATAGGAACGCGTCCGCCATGGTGAACGTGTCACCGACCAGGTAGGACCTTCCGGTCAGGGTCTGGAGAAAGTTAGAACTTCCATGTGAATAACCTAACGTGGAAAGCGAGGAACGAGTAGATGGACGCGTTCGCCATGGTGAAAGTTAGAAACTTTCGTGTGAATATTTAGGTTATATTATTTGTTGTAACTTAAACTAACGTGGTCTGACTAGCTATCTGACTGATAGAGGGTGGGTTATAGTAAAATACCCGTCCCTTCAAAGACAGAGTGTGTCATCAGAACATGTGCAAACAAGGCTGAGAGCTCCTTCAGGCTTTCAATTGACGATATTTATTTATTATTTTATGTAATACCGTGTATTGTCAACATAATACAAAATGAACACGACGACGGTCAGAAATACCAATCTACTGGAAATGAGACTATTTTACTTTGGTATACGTGCTAAATATGATACAGATACAATGATACATTTATGAAGTAAGAAATACTTGTTTTAACAATTAAGACGAAAAGCGTTACTGACGATTTATGATTAACCCACTTCAATATTATGTTTCATCAAAACCGCACATTATTTTCCGTGTATTTCTTGGTCTGGAGAGTAATTTCGTTTCTTTAATTTATATAATGTGAATCTCTTTTTGAAATGACATTTTGGGAGATTTCAATTTATCCAGGGGTCTGGAAATCCCATGCCCGACTTCGACGCGGGTAATTTTAGCATCAGACAAGTACATTTTTCCTGTCAAGTTGTCCGTGGACAAGTACAATGTATGGCTGTGAAAATGATGTAAAAATTGGGAGTTAATCATAAAATTAATAGTATAATTATATATTTGAACAACATTAACAAATTGTAATTTAATTATAATTTCGCCCCCTTAGTGCAAAAAGGTGACAACTGACATTTATTCCAAAGTTGACTTTTTTTTACATATTTTATACAATTATATAAGATCTTTACTCTGCCAAAAAATCAAAATTGAATATTGATTTTTTTGTACCAAAATTTAACAAAAAAAAGGTACCAAGTGATAAACCATAATAATCTTAGTTGAAAAAGGTACCATTTGACATACGGCTACTTTTTGCATCAACTGTTTTTGGTTTCTCTTTGCACTGATGATACAGAACTTTGAAGCAAATGGCACCTTTTGCTCTCATTAAAATAACACTTTTTATGTGAATGAATCATACTATAAGAAAATGTTTATATGGTATCTTTGAACTTATCATCGGCAGTGAATACACATCCCAGCCGCTTACAGGACTGATAACAAGGTGCCCAGTTTCTCAGTGCTTAGCATTCGAATATTGTTTGTTATGGTGTTTATAATGGGCCAATTAACACTGTGTATTTGTGTTTTGATAAACCAGAGAGAAGTTGAATTATTTCTAAGGATTTTGATTGTAGCATTCACTAGCAGGATAAACAAACGGTGGTGGTCAGTTAATATCTTATGAATATTTCAAATCATGGAGAAAAAATAAGCTGTAAGTATAGTTTTATCTTATTTACAATAATTATTGGCATCATTAAAATGATAATTGTTTTCAAGAGAATTGACATGCAATTTTTTTTCAAATGTGACTCTGATTGTGAATTTCAGTAAATATTACTGCAGACAAAATATTCTGTTTCGCTTATGGTTTTTTGTTTAATTAAATTTGCCTTAAATAAAGGTTTTATTTCAATTTCAATAAATAATTAGCCGATTATTGATTTTAAACAATATCAACCATGTACATGAATATAAATGTATACTTGATTTTACAGTGTAGCAAATAAGTTATATTTTCCCTTATATTTAATTGCAGGCAATATAATTGTTGAAAAAATTTAACTGGCTGAGGCAATCAATTACAACAACACTTAAAGCGAATCCACCACATAATTAAGTTAGAGCGTAACTTCAACGCAAAATGTGTTTGATACAACGCGTGAGGGGATTAATGAAAAACATGGCAACGTCTCTAAAACTTTATCAACACACCTACGCAAGAACTCAACATAAGGTACCATGGGACATGTGTAACATAAAAAGAGGACAGCACAGCAGATGGGACAGACATAGCTATTACTGAGGCTATTTCTGCGCAAAACACTGAGAATGTTTCTATATCCACACTCACAGCAGCGAGCTCAACCAGAAAAAGGTGCATGAGTTGCAACATTAGACTTACAAGCAGTGCTAATGACTCCGTGTTCATTGGTTTGTTGTTCTATTCAAGAAAGTTGGGGTGCGACATTTTTACAATTTACTCATTAGGAGACAAGCACGTTTTCTTTCTTGTATAGGCTTAAACTCAGGGCAAACAAAGGTTCTCTGAAATCTCAACATGCCTATGGCCAGAAACACCAGTTGTATTTTGTCATACCAATGAAATTCATTCACGTTATCGATTTAAAGAGTGTTATGAAAAATAATTGTTCAAACCTGAAACATTCCACAAATGGCCACCGATTTAACTGGCTGAAGGTAAAGAGGATCCAAGTACAAAAATAATGTCCAATATCTGTTTTTGTGAACTACACATCTAACCCTCAGGAATTCATGGACAATAACATTCAAACCCCTAGAAAATGAAAGAAGCAAAAATGCAGCAAATGGCCACGGAATGACTCTGACTTAAGCATGTGTAAACAAGCCAAATTGCATATCTCGCCTAAAATATTCCTGAAGAGAACAAGAACTACTATGAATCATTGACTGCCCACGCAAAGCAAATTGATAATGTGCCGATGGAACCAGATGAGAAGGTTACTGATCTTAAGTGAACAGACACACCCTTTCTGAAACATTTTTGAGCTGACAGGAAAACCATGAAATAGATAAATAAGTAAAACTGAATTAAAACATCATCAGAATGTCAAGTATACAGATTTAAAGAACTGATTTTCGTGTGCATGGGCCTTGCAAGTCATGTTAGTTGTCTAGGGATGACCTTGTGTTGAAAAAAAATATGTAAAAAAATACCAAATGACAAATGGCACCTTCTTGCTATCGGTAGGAAATGCTTTTGTTGTGCAGAAAGGTAGCAAATGACAAATGGTACCGTTTGCATTTATCAAAGTACCAACATTGTGGGGGTAAAAACGTGCTGTATGTCATATGGTACCTTTTCCACTGAAAAAGTTATAATTTGTTAAAAAATGGTGAGAGTAAAAAGGTGTCATATGTCAAATGGTACCCTTTTCCGCTGATCGTTTTATAATTTGTTGAGTGCTAAAAGTAACATAAAACAAAATTAATTAAATAATACCTAATTAATGAAGTTATTCAGATTTGATGACAAGTTATATTACGAACGCCAGGAATAGAAACTATATTTATATTTGGACAAGTGACATATGATTTATTTGTGGACAAGTAAATTTATGCAATTAACTTGTCCATGGACAAGTAAATAATTTTGATATTTCCACACCCCTGAATTTATCAATCTGTAAATAGGGCCATTTAATTTTAAAATATCAGCACAGTGTTGAGTGACATGTTTAATTAGGTGTAACTTCAAATTAAATAGATATGTACGGGCAACACAGTCATAGTACAATGAAAACAGTGAATCTGTATTTTTCCCTTCCGCTTAATCAGAAAAACGAAACGTGAAAAGGAAGCAGAATTATAGTTTGCATCTCGTATATCCCAGCATGCAAATTACAAAAAGGACTCAGGTAATCGACGTTCCTTTTGGAAATCCCGCATGTGCAGTTTGTAAAAACAAACACATTTTCGTCGAGAAGAGTAAATTTAAAAACGCGAGACACTGTGTCCGGCCGACAAGATTGTTTTATTTCTTTTTGCATAATACCAAATGAAACAGATAGTGTCAGTAGTGGTTGAATGGAACTTTCCAGTCTTTCATACTAAAATTTAATAACCACACATCTATTATTGGAATATGCATGCCCATTCATCAAGCTACAAGACTGTCACGAGCTTCACCACAACCGCTTTTGTGTAAAATAGGTTAACAGTTTTAACATGAGATATCTGTGTACGATCATATTTTTCACAAATAATATGTTTCGCACATCTGCGAAGAAAATGATATCATTTGTCACATTTTTACATTTTTAAGTGTGAAGAATATGATCAGCCAAAAACGGGGCATGCGTGTGGATCACAGAAGAATATGAGTTCATTCCATATCAAAAACTG
The DNA here is from genome assembly GCA_027627225.1 of Congeria kusceri. Classification (NCBI taxonomy): domain Eukaryota; kingdom Metazoa; phylum Mollusca; class Bivalvia; order Myida; family Dreissenidae; genus Congeria; species Congeria kusceri. Next base: position 8,033,031 of record CM051035.1, read on the forward strand.
GATGCGATCACAAACTTCACAGAAAATGTGAAGAATAAGACTATGATGTGTGAAGAATAAGATCTCAATTTTCACACCTGTGAAGAATGAGATCCTTTTTTCACAGATGTGAACAATATCATTTGTGGAACATATGGCCCTAAATTAGCTGTCAGCAATATTTGTATTCAACAGTAAATTAATTTACGTATGCTTGACATTTGAGGACCGATTTCTACCTTATCCCAGTATCCGAGTTCCTCCTTTGCCGTCGTGAACTTCTCATCGAGCGCGGCTTGGTCCCGGTCTTCCGCCTTCGTATTCCACATGTAGTTCACGACAGGCACTGAAACAGACCCTTAGTAAGTATTAATCATAGGCACTAAAACAGGGAACCAGATACATTATAAGTGTGAATCATCAGCGCTAAAACAGGGAAACAGATGCTGAATGGGCATTGATCATCGGCGGATAATCAGGGAACCAGACAGACCATGTAGTAAACGTTAGGGAACAAGTTTTATTGAACTTTTTTATGCCATATTTCTATTCCAATTGCTAACAGTTCGGGGAAATGGCGCTAACGTCGTAGATAAAATACAGGCTATAAAAATTAACTTTGGAGTTGTGTTGCACAGGAATTACCGGTAAACGAGGGCGTTATAGTCGTTTAATTTCTATTAGGATCACAACAACAAACCGTTGTTTATCAGCCGATAAACAACGTATAATCGTACTGAACCGTTTTGTTCTTAATAACACACTTGTACAGCTCTGCGACTTTAGTAAAACCGTGGCGCTATATAATATTATTATCATGTTTTTTTCTCTGTACCTATGATGTTGCTCTGTATGTTTCCGGACTCGAACATGCGCCAGTAGACCTGCGAGCGTTCCTCGACGCTGACCGGAAGTAGCCGGTTGCTATCGTTACTGTACTTCTCTTCCAGGTACATGCAGATGGCGTTGGACTCGTTCACGACTAGGTCACCGTCTTTGAATGTCGGCACCTGAATAACATGTACAACGCGGTCTTTTGGGGTAAGAGAGACAAAGGTTCGATTAGCCACACGCCAGAACACGATCCGCGATCTGCGGCCATATCCACAAAGCCCATACGGAAAATCTTAAGTCACATTTAAGTAGAAATTTCAAATAAAATTTTATATTCGTAATTTGGAAAATAATAAGTATATGTTGATTACCTGTAATTACCAAATTAAAACCATTCTAAACAAAATCAATTTTAAATGAACCAGTCACAGGAATTTAATGATTTTAAGAAATGTACTTAAGTTTTCCCTAAGGAGCTTGTGGATATGGGCCCTGGGCTGGTAAATGATCGCGAACATACAGAGCGTGTCTACACTAAAGTTGCCATCTCTTTCAATCATGGTCTCGCCAAAACATGTTGTTTGTGTGTGAGAGGGGTCGATGGTGTGAGAGGGGTCGATGGTGTGAGAGGGGTCGATGGTGTGAGAGGGGTCGATGGTGTGAGAGGGGTCGATGGTGTCGGGGGGGGGAGTCTTCAACCTCCTTATGGATTCGTGAGGCATTGTTCATAAAAGCGCTCAAATAACAAAAGATGCGATGTAAAAAATTAAAACCGTTCATGTATAGACCAAAATGTAATTGTGTCCATGTCTTAAATCCAGCGTATATAATGCATAAATGGTATATTCGTTCGTACAAATGTATATACTGAATATGGCATTGAATACATTATCATACAATACACTGTATAAAAATCAGCATAGCTATGGACTTTTAAAAAGAGTTTACAATAACACTGCAAACTAAATTATCTTAACTCATCGTAAATCTGTTTACTGGCTGCACATAAATACTTCAATATTTCGCCGGAGATAACAATTGAACAAAAAACGTTTCAACAATTCATTCATATTACATTAAAAGGGGTCACGTTATAAAATACAACATGTACTAAGTCGCGATCTATTTAAATCCAGGCCGTATTTATTTTACAACTGGTCTTTTTACCTTCTATACTTTTCAATAAAGACTGATAACGCTTACTCGTTCAAATTTTGGACCGAATGGGAAAAAAGCAGTTATTTTCACCAGTTTTAAACATACTGAATCCTACCCTCGTCGATTCCATACGTTTGACCTTGTTGGCAAAATTGTGCTTATTATGACAAAGTCGCCTTACAGCAACGTTTCTAGAAAGCGAACAGTTGCCTTAAAATTCATCCCTGCATAATACTCAACAATTCGCTGAATATGGTTTAAACAAATTCTCAATACAGACAGTAGCTGAATCACCACAAAAATCGAATAATTTGTTAAATGACCCATTGTTATCATACCCAAAAAGGTTCGTGCAAATTCGTTCGTAACTTATTAATAATCAAAGAGACAAACCAACTCCGGCAAGACAAAACATCCACGACGGAGGCCCTTCGTACGCCCTGTCAGCAATTTTGGGCGTGTATCACTCCTCAATCTGGCTCTTTAAAAGCCCAGATTGTGTCCCTCGCCCCATCTCACCTGACCACGTGGATTGGCGTCAATAATATCCGCCTCCTTGTGTTCCTTCTTCGAGAACGAGATTAGCTAGTTGGGCAGCCCCTCCCACAGCCCCTTTTCCGCGAGCACCAGCATGGGCTTCCAACAGGGGCCGGATCCCGAGCCCCACCACAGAAACATGGCCTGATTGACTGCCATTGTCTATGTACATGCAAAAAAAAACGTCCAGTCAGCGCCATTAGTTTGCCACCCATAGAGTCATGTGTAGTTACAACCTGAAAATCAGGACTAGTCGGTTTCACCAAAAACGTATCTAGTATCAATCGCGCTCGACTATTCATACCGCTTTGTCATAGCTATGGGCCTTGGTAAGTGACCTTATATAATGACCCTGAAGACATGTGTGAAGTTTTAATTGAATATCTGTAGTAGATATAGAGATATGAAGTTGTTGCACGCAAAATTTAACCTGAAGTTTAAAAAAGGGCATAATTCTACTAAATTGCAGGCAGGGTTTTGGGCCTTGTTTAGTGACCTTACATTATGAGTCCGAAGACATGTGTGAAGTTTCAACTGAATGTCTGTGGTAGTTCAATTTTGTGCTAACGTTATTTTTGAAATGTTAATCCATTTAAAGTTTGCGACTAGTGTTCAAAACAACAGAGATGTAACAAAATATATAATTATGATACATTGTATTGTATCGTTATTCTGCAAAATATTCTGAATAGTAGATAAATAAACCTACCTTGTGAGCGTCTGTAACCAACTGCAGAGTGACTACCCGTGCATGAACGAAACTAGAACCTTGAGGTCAAAGGTAATGGCTATTTTCTATAATTTGACCCCTTGAATAAAACAAAACTCTGTACTGAATATTGTCCGATATCTGAAACCTGTTCAATGCATGTCAATATGTATTGCATAGACCATGATATGGGTTTGTCGTAACAAAGATCTATCAATAATTATATGTTTGTTAATACATTGTAGATCTGTAGTCGTAATAAATTTAAGGAGATAGTCAATAAAGGGAGATAACCGTAAAATTTAATAAACTACGGTGTCCTGTTATGGCTTAAATCGTCTATTAACAAACACACTACGGTGTAGCGTAAGAGTCACTCTGATTCAGAGTTAAATTGAAAACAGTGATCAAATGCTATTTAAACATCTTAACACGATCATAAAAAAGAAAACACAACGAAAATTGCAATGATATATTAAAATAGCATCCTAACCAATACAAGTGATAAGGAACTATGACAAAGTTCCCGTTTTATTTTGAGATTATTTTTCACAATAAACGCATATTCGTTCTGCTTTTACTATGTGAAATGGTCAATTAATCATAAATCTGTAATTAATGTATTTTGTGCAATTTTGGCAACACACGTAAGTTGCAATATAAAATATCCCAGCTGTGTCTTTACTATTTAATTTCAGTCAACGCCATTAGCTGTTGAACATTACAGCATTATTTTTCTTTCGTTTCTTTCGGACCTTAGTAATTGTTAATAACCTGGCGTACTAGAATTACCACTAACTTGCGAAAAAATAATTTAGTGCCAGTGATTTGATGAAATCGCGTAGACCTTATTGTTTTTATGATGAACTGCGACTGAAAAGGTGAGTGGTAAAAGGTATATGATTCTTCGCGGTGTGAAATTTTGAACTATCATGAATCCCATTTATGTTAACGGATGCAGATCTAGCATTCAAAGTATACAGCATACACAAAACAACAACAGTTAAGAACTATGTTTATTCTTAATTGTATGATTTGTATTAGTTTTATGTCACATTATATGACGTTATGTTGAATGATTTCTAAAATCACGTCTGTACGAAATTATGGCACATTCAAGAACTTAAACAAGCTACATTGCTTAACTGTTGGTTATAACAGTTTTGACATCATTCGTAATGTTTAGTAATAATTGTAGCGTCTACTTTTATGTGACACTGCGATAAAGGTGTGGGTTGCTAAAAGATAAAAAACTTATCGCGTTAAAAAAATTTTTGAATTGTCATGGATCGCGTTGTTGGCACAATAGCAAATAACGACACCATACGCAAGACAACAGCATTTCATAATTATCTGTGGATTGGTATGTTGTATGGAACACGTGCAATGATAATGGTGTAGAATGATTAATAAATCACGACTGTAGGATAATTATGGCACATTCAACGGAACCACAAGCTATATTGCGTGCTTTTGGGAATAAGCATTTTCCACGCTATCCGCATGGCAAGTTTATCAATAAACAACACAGAATTATCGTGCATTAATACCACTTGAAAATGCACGTGGTTATCGAACGCGCGGCCCATTTAATCATCATTAAAACCCTTCCATAAAATGGGTGTCGCCACAAGGGCCCTCCTTCCAGTGCGGGGGCCATGTTTGTTGAACTGACGGCCGTTTCGAGATGAACTCGTAGTAACTGCGGAGGGCCGGAAACTCCTCCAGTTTAGCTCCCAGCCGGACTATGAACGCCAGGAACGGGAAGCAGCAGACATCCGCCATGGTGAACTTGTCGCCGATCAGGTATCTCCTTCCGTCTAACGTCTGGAAAATATATGAACATGTACGTATTTACATGAGTGCCTGCATAATTATTATGCGTTGATAATCACCTTCTTCTTCTTGATGATGAAGATGATGAAGATGATAATGAAGAACAAGAAGAAGAAGAAGATGAGGATGATCATCGTCTTCGTCGTCATCATCATCATCAATATTATTATATGTATTATTATTAACTGTTTGTTAAAAAACAACATAAGTTTTAATAACCATTATCAAGTTGTATACTTAATAACATAATTTTGTATGGAGCTCTTTTCATTTAAACTCCATGACGTTTTACTTCGGCCATTGCATTAATTAAGCATTCGTGTACGTACATGCAACAACACATTTTAACAAGGGAGGTAAATCATGTAGTTTTGTTCTTACCGTTTACACTGAGTTGCTTCCCTTTAACAAATAGATATCGTAAATACTATCAATTGGGTAGTTCTGGGTCACTAACGACTAAACCGCTCTCTTAATTTTAAATGAACTTTCAATCACGTAAACCGAAATATACTTTGAAAGACAGATTTCTCAGCTTCAGTATGTGTGTTTGAAACATTTGGTAACATTAAGTATTGCTGTTAAATATTTTGTTGAACTGTATGCACTGATTGCGGGGGTTCCGAATCAATTACGTGTGTTCCGGGTAACTTGACACTTCGGCTTTAGTTTCCTTTAAGGGTTGTTTTAAAAGCATTTTTAACTGTCATTCTGACTTAGTAGTTGTCAAACAACACCACTAGGAAGATATATTCATTTCTGGAAACCGGACAACAAATAATCACAACATAACAGGGCATATTGACGATGTTACCATGTCTGTCATCTTATTTATATTTCATGTAGGATGTGGGTCAATATATGAACAGGTACAAAGCCATATAGCTTACATGGTCATTCAGATGTTAGACTGCAACAATAAAATCATCTTATAATTTAGCAACCTTTGTCAATTCCTCTGACTGGTAAAATTATACATACAAATACCAGCTAAAAGAATTAAAATAATTCGCGAAATACCCGTAAATGAAATCTGTACAATAACCGGAATGCGATAAACAACCCGAAATTCATTCACGTACGCAATGTGTTAATTGTACATAGTTTCTAAGCATACATATATCGCCAGTATGAACCAAATAAACAATTTGATAACATTGAATCATAAGCATATTGATAAATTTAACAACCAAGGAATATAATAGTAACAAAACACATAATGATAGCATAAGCTATACCGGTAGCGCCATTCCAATGGTAACTTCAACACTCTGAAACACATACATACTACAGCAAAATGATGAGATGTCATCTGTAAACATAAAACTGAATGGTACTCTAGACTACTATGTGGAGGATACTGTCATTGTATATAAAAGTAGTTTTTTTAAACATTATAAATATGGAACTCACAGTCTCTGTTTCAATGACAAACACAGTATTTAACAATCTGACAGCTTTTGAATGCATACAATACAGATAACATACACGTATACTATACTTGCTTACATCGATCAACTGTAATAATGATATTAATGAGATAAACTATCTGAAAACATTAAAACATTGAAGGGTCTTCTTTGTTCGCCCAATGGCTAGCACCAGTCTTCAGTTTGAAATACCACGAAAAGCTGTTATGTTATTTATTACTAATAGAAGGGTAAATCAAACCTATGAGAAGCATTCCTATAATATTCCATTATTTGTGTAACAAATAATTCATATTGGTCAATAAATAATTGTCTTACATGGTGCATGAGTCTACTGACCAAACCAATCCATGGAGATATTCCATAAAGCATATGTATACACAAGAAATTGCTTGACATATCCCCCTTAAACAATCATGTCCGTTCAAGTGACCCGGAACACCCCAATACACATGTGTTGATATAGCCGTTGTTTTCTGCAGTAATTTGGAAAGCAGTTTGTTTTTTCTTATGTATAAATTACACAGAATATACATTTATTTACCAATTGATACCATAAATGTGCCTATTTACCGGACATTTGTTATGTTTTATCGCGATGAATAAACCGTAGCATAGTTTATGCAACCGGTGTTCGTGTAGATTTTTCAACATGTATTTCTCATTATAACCCGTTTCGGTTCAGTGATCAGCATACAGAGTTGGAACTTTGGTGATTTACTGCAAATGTATTGCTGTTCAAACACAAGTTAATAAAAATCTAAATGGGAAGGTTGCAATTATTGTCAGAACCATTAATCTTAAAGTGACCCGGAACTACCAGTGATTCGGAATTCCTTCAATGACTGTACCGATCTGACAAATGGGGTTTTATTTTCTTTGAAGTTGTTTTGATTAATAAACCATTTAGTACAATAATTACAAAATATTACACGCAATAATTGCCTTATGTTCTGCACATTGTTCGTCGACAATAAATTAAATCCCCGCTGGCAAATAACATTGAGTTATTTATTGATCGTTCGAGTAGTCAGTTAATGAATTTATCATAATAAGCTTTCAACCTGCTTCAAAATACCAAAGAAAGGGGTTTATTATTACAATAAATGTTTGAAAAGTACGTCATTGGCAACTAAATGAATATGAGACTTTTAAGATATTGTGAGATTAAAAATCAATTGTTGGACAATTTTAGAAGGGGCGTACGCCGCTTCCACACCCTCTAAATCCGCCTATGGAAACAACAATACGGTGTAATTGAAACAGTTAAAAAAGTGTAACTGTTGGTAAATCATATAGACAGTTTATCTCCGTGTTATTAGTGTCAATATTTATAAGATCTATCATATATCATACCACAGCCATACGTACCTTTTCCCAGTATCCGAGCTCTGTCTTGGCCCTGGTGACCCTGGCGGCGACGTCGACCTTCTTCCAGTCTTCAGCGGACATCTCCCATCGCTCGTAGATCAGCGGCTCTAGACATAATGAATACATAATTAATTATTAGCTTTCATTGTCATACTTGTAAAATTAGATGCACGTTTTGAATGAGTGATACGGTATGTATGTGTATGAATGCATTAATAAGCAACATGGGATCATAGAAAGCAGAGATTTGATGCGTACAATATGTGTCTATGCGCGCGCTAGAACATAATACGTGCATATTTTGACACGTTCGATATGCCTATGCGTAATCTGATAAGTTTAGCATTAACTATTGTTTGAACGAGTGAGTGAGTGAGTGAGTGAGTGAGTGAGTGAGCGAGCGAGCGAGTGAGTGATCGAACGAGTGAGTGAGTGAGCGAGTGACTGATGTTATTGGTACTTGCAGCTAATATGTATTTTTAAAATAATAATAATATAATAAGAGAACAGTTCCTTCAGTACCTATAACGCTAGACAGCAAGTTTCCGGACTCGAACATGCGCCAGTAGACCTGCGAGCGTTCCTCGACGCTGACCGGAAGTAGCCGATTGCTATCGTTACTGTACTTCTCCTCCAGGTACATGCAGATGGCGTTGGACTCGTTTACGACTAGGGTACCGTCTTTAAATGTCGGCACCTAACAGAAAAAAATTACTAAATTTGTATGTCCGAGTATGTGAATATTTACATTAAATCTACTAGTTTAGATATAACTTTTTAGTTTAAACCTATTTATTTTAGCTCGATTGTGTCGAACGTCATAGATTTTTTTTCAAGAGTCACTCTCGAGTCTGTTTCTTAGGAAGAACCAGTACTGCGTCTATTGCGAAACGTCATTCGGACGCTCACCGAGTAGAGATCGAACTCACGACCGCAAGGCTGACATCATAATATTATATCTTTCATGGAATTCACCAACGCTAATTTTATCATTCTTTATTTAGACGATTTATTAATTAATGACATAACCTATTCTGGTACCCCGCACATTTGGTACGCAAAATTATATTTTCTCGAGTCTAAGTCTATTCTATATTCTTGAGTGTTAGAATGAGTTGGCGAATACGGGCCAAGATCGGAAGGTGTTATTGTGTATGTCTGTATTTTTGAGTTTTTCAGGTCTTTCTTCGCCGAATCTGCATGATGCGAGGACCGGAGGGGGTTGTTCCAGCGCTCCTACCTAATTTACATGGAAGAGACACATCGGAACGAATTTCGAATCATAGCTGCAATTTCCAGCTAATATTTTACTGAAATAGCTTTAATTATGCGTGTTCTTGTGCTCGGGGGGGGGGGGGGGGGGGACAGGGGAACGCGAAGGAAACCCCACCTGACCGGTATGGTGACTACCAATCGGGCCGAGATCGGATTTGTGTTATTGTAACTATTTGCCAGTTATAGAAGTGACCCCCCCCCCCCCTACCACTCACCTGACCGCGTTGATTGGCGGCCAATATGTCCTCCCCTCTCTGTTCGTTCTTGTCGAAGGAGATTAGCTTGTTGGGCAGCCCCTCCCACAACCCCTTTTCCGCCAGCACCAACATGGGCTTCCAGGAGGGACAGGAGCCCGAGCCCCACCATAAAAACATGGCTCGGTTGGCGGCCATCATTAACTTGGGTTATACTGCTACTGCTGGAAAACAAAAACAAATCGGCGTCGAGCGATAAACTGTTGTATCTGGTTAACATTTTTATATCAGATACAACAGTTTCAAGCTCAACCCTCGAAATGCACTGTGACAGTTGTTACATTTCATGACACATAAATATAAAAGCATTCGGAGTTCGCAGATCACCGCCACGATTGGTAACTATATTGAGCAATTGAAATTGCTAATAATGACCTGTATAGGTCATGTAGAATCATATTTTTCACAAATCGTATTTTTCACACACCTGTGAAAAATATGATCGAATTTGTTACATTTAAAGTGTGAAGAATGTGATTGGCCACCAAGGGGGTATGCGCGAGGACCACTGAAGAAATATGACTTCATTGCATATCAAAAACTTCGCAGAAAAGTGAAGAATAAGACGGTAATGTGTGAAGAATAAAATCTAAATTTTCACACTTGTAAAGAATGAGATCGCATTTCTCACAGACGTGAAAAATATGGTCCTACATAGGACACCTCCCTTGCCCTATTTATGAATACATGTAATACCGAATCCTGTATCCAGACGATGACACGGTTAACCACCAAAATCTAATCATTTTTTCATTGGCCCATTTTTCCAACCCTCTCAGAATGTTTAATATACTAATAGAAAAAAGAAATTGGACATGTTTTTATTTCGCATTTTTATGTTAGCGTTTTAATGACTTATCAATTATTTGGATACTATATTATTAATGAGTTCAATTTATAACCTAAATTTTGATTCCAATTCATCTGTATTTTAATCTAACAACATGTATAAAATACAAAATGAAAACATGTCAAGTGTCTTTTTTTTATAAGTATATAAGTCCGTTTAGTACTGGTGATGCCGAAATATGACGTTCTATAAAGTCAATGATGTTGCATACAAAAATATTGCTTTGTGACGCAAAATTAAGGAATAGTAGCAATGTTTTGGTATACTTTGAGTATTAAATAAAATTTTCCCTTAATGTTTACAAAAGTTCGCAAAATTATTGCAACAAAAAAATCTGTGGAATTTTCCTTTCAAAAATTCACCGCCTGTAACACGCAATCGGCTCATGAGATGGTTTAAGAGTTTAAACACGCAGGAAAGATAAATACCATCTAGAGTCCAATTCTGTGACAGTGTATTTCTACATTATATCGATAGCGCGGTACGGAGTATTATCATACTGAGTCATACGATGAAAATGTCACAATGGGGGTACAATTCTGAACCATTAAAAAACTGAGTTATACTGTTCTCTTTTTCACGTGTCACATGCGTGTACTAGTACTTGCTAGTATATCGGTAATAATAATAGTACCTATCGGTTACCCCCTTTCGTAAATAACATACATAGCTAGTTGTGTGCATCAATAATACACGTATATTTTAAAACGACAGACAAGAAATATTTACTTCTTCTTTTACGCATTGGATCTTTGAATTTAAGTTGAAATTTAATATGAATGAATACTCGCAATTGTAATTCACGAAATAACACTTAACTTTATAGTAATACATGTATTAATATGAGGTTACCAGATGTGAAAAGATGTGCACAGATGAATAGCGTCGATGCAACTCTCCTCTGATATATTATTACACTACACGTTTCGTTGGTAACTTAACGTGTGATATGAGTGTAAACAAGTATGTGTTGCCCACGAAATACACTTTACGGCGTATTTAACTTCCGTATTACAATGTCTACGACCACTATTCAGACTATTTTAACATTTACAACATGTATAGCATTTCAGTAATTACATAAGCATTCACATAACGTTCTCGTAGTAACAGAAAAATCCGAAAATCATAAATTATGTAAATTATAAATTTCAGACAGTTAAATACGATTAATAATGCCTTACCTCGTGCAATCTAAATAACGCAGGAGTTATCAGCGAAATGTATTCAAATTCAGTACAGATGTGTGCCAAAAATTAGAACATTAGGGGTACAGGGTCAATGTTGTGCGTTATATAGGGAACTTACAGCATTTTGTCGCCTGAACCTTATAGTGAGCTATCTACAAATTTCATGTTTTGAGAAAAATGAAGTTAAAGTTTTGAACAGTGTTTTTAAGCTTATAGTTCGTCTTTTTGCGCGCAATAAAAACAGAGTTAATGGTACGAAACCACCTTTCTATAAGTGAATTAAAGTTTATTTAATCATTAAGCTTGAATTATTCAGGATGTTTAGTTTGGAGTTAGCTCAAAATATAACATATTTTATTCTTATATTGCGTTTACTGGACTTAACTCACTATGAGCAAAAAATATTACCAAATTGGTGAAAATATTCACATTTCTGAGGTCACTCACAATAAAATAGACTTGAACTATAACACATTTTTATTTTCAATTTATTGAACATTTATTACAAATATATAAACAATAGAGCTGCAAGTATTTCGGTCACGGCTTGATTCGATTCGATTTCAATTTCAAGTATCATTTAGTTGAATATTTCGATTAGATTACGGTAATATTTCCTTGATATATATTTTATATTGTTCTTTAAATATGGTTGCTTATTCACGAGACATGACTTGCAATATAGGAAATATTTATATGTATGCATCGATGCATCGACAGAATCGTTGCAGTTCTAATAAAAAAATACTTTCTGTGTCATAACGTTATCAAAACAATACACTAACATGTTCAACGGACCCTTTAAAACACTTAATGACACAGTAAAAGTGTAACTGTAATTTGAAATTTGGAAAATGACCATTTGACTAATAACCAGAAAGATAATCTTCGTAACTGTGGGAATAAGAAATGTAAATTGCACTTCTGAGACGAATATTTAAAACAAATATATGTGTTAATGTTTGGATTTCAGAAGCATGCCCTTCTGACAATCAATCGATATGCAAGGTATGCAAACCATACAATACTCCTCCGTACATATAAAACAATTTTCCGTTACTTTGATTTCAGGAAAATGTATTTTTAAAAAGTGTACTGTTCAATTTCTGATCATTCATCGGATTTACATAACAGTAATTGCAGTACATGCATACACATCACAGTCCGAAACACTGCTTACATGTTACTCACATATTTGGCATACATATGATTACTGTTTATACTTAGGCGTAAAAACATGTTCGTTTCAGGTTACCCGACTACCCTAAAAATTGAGTTTGTCAGATATTTTTTGTTGTATGTACCTTTTTCCAATAATTAAATGTTTTTTGGATAAATAAGTGTTTTGTTTTGATAGTATCCATTTTAAAACTATGTTTAAGGATATTACTGATATGTTTTGAATACTCATTTAGTTTTAGAATCTTTTAGTTGACCATTTACTAAAAACATAAATAAATAAATCCCTACTTACCCTAATTGTTTGGGGCATGTAACCTGAAACAAACATATTATTTACCCCTTAGCTATAGTGAAGAAAAGATGGTTGTAATATTGGGATGAATTTTTAGGTGTAAACTTAGTGCTGTCACTAATTTGTTTCACGGTTTCTATGTAGAACTTGACTTCAGCTTTACAGATACCATCTTTGCTCAAATGTGTGATTCAAATGATTTCTTGAATATTATAAATAAACCAACACTATTATAGAAATTGTACCGTCTTCTTATTGGACAATTATTATGCCTTCCTGATTTATGGATGAATTGCTCGTACACGCGCACATAAATAACGGTGAAATCTATTACTTAATAGTTTACATTTAATGGAACCCCTGATGGTTGAATGTTCTGAGAAATTAAGCTTTAATCAGACTACTTTAAAATGTAAAGTGTACATTAAACATCCAGTATTACCAAATTTAAATACGGGTACATACACTGGAAGCAGATAAAATAATGCTTTTCTAGACATACCGAAAACATGCACCATGTAATGTCTTAAGCAATTATTATTATTATGAAATCTGGTCAGATAATAATTGTCTTAAAAACACCTTAAAATACTATGCCATGAAGAATGTTTGTGAAACACACGTGCTTAAAATATCACATTTCATTGGTTATTTCGGACATAGCTCACTATATTTTTCACAAATGTTTGGAGATAGATAAAGTATAACATTCTGTAAAGGCAGATCATACAACAAAAACAAGAATTACGATTGGTTGAAAAAGTACTGTTTATTATAGTGATCCATCTCCATTACTGACCTCAGTAAATTGCTAAAATATTGTTGACAATTGTGGAGTTAGCTCAAAATGTGAATGAGTAATAGTCTAACGAGGGTTTCAAATGCAAAACCAAGGACACCAAATGAAAGAGCTCGGCGAGACGATTCCAACGATATATATAACTCAATATCTTCAAAAAGTGAGTTAGCTCACTATAAGACTCGTGCGACGCTTTGTATTTCGTTATGAGAATTATTGTCTATCTTCGTAGCCCGATCTTTAAAAAATGAATAATAAGTGTGCATATTCATTATTGTAAAATGAATTAAACATTGGGTTAGAGTGAGGGCTCTGAGAGATATATCAAGGGAGGTAAGGTACTAAATTTGCCATTTCTGTCCGCAGTTGTCGGTCCATGCTCTATACAAGCAACTCTGGGTTGATATAGCAAAAATTGATACAAACATCTCTTACGTCGGTACACATTCTAGATCAATGTTCACGGATGAGCATCATCCACTACGTTTGCCGATGCGGATAAAAAAAAACTTGTTCTATCACATGCAATGTAATGAACGTTTTTAACATTACATGTATTTTATATGGGTGAAAGTGGAATGACACTATTAATGCGTTATTATAGAAAAGTGTAAAGGATGTTCTCGCAGCAAATCTCACATTATTTTTTAAGTTTATGTGTTCAGTGGTCTGTTTAAAGGTGAACTTTCTGTACTACTTTTAACAAGATAAATTCTTATGATTCTTCTATCAGAACCCATTTCACTGGACAGCAGGCACCGATAGTGGACAAAATTACACATATACTAGTATATAGGCCTATACATGTATACGTACGTGTATACATAATCAGTTTATACCACAAGTGATATGGCACATGACGTTTTTGTTTCGCAAATTTATTGCAAGTAATTTTAAGTTAAAGTTTCCAAAATACTGAAACCCTTAAAAAGGACAGAAAACAACCACTATAACCCCAACCTGCCTCAGGGGTAAATCCGACCTGTTAAATTAAATACAACAGAAAGAGGTGTTCAGACAGAGGTATTACGCGAAAATCCCTGATTCAGAGAATGTTCACCAACGGAGCAACCGCGTCCCATGTTCAAGATCACCAGACGTGAAATACAAATATCGATGCGAATTATTTCTGCACTAAAATCAATAGAGACATAAACTCTGTAGACCGTCTAACGGAAATTCATGAACACTGATCCATAATGATATGTCTACCGGAAATTCCGTTAGACGGTCTACAAAGTTTATGTCTCCATTGATTTAAGTGCAGAAATAATTCGCATCGATATTTGTATTTCACGTCTGGTATATATGTACGAAGATGAATTATTAAAACGTATTTGTGGAAAGAAACACCTGAGCTGGTAGAGCGTTGCTAGACCATATTTTAAACAAATAATATTTTTCACATCTGTAAAAAATAGGATAACATTCTTCACAGGTATGAAAATTGAGATATTGTTCTTCACACGTCACAGTCTTATTCTTCACATTATCTGTGAAGTTTATGATCGCATCCAGTTTTTGATATGCAATGAAATCATAGTATTCTGTGATCCTCACGCATACCTCGGTTTTGGCTCTTTCACGTTCTTTGCACCTACACATGTGACAAATGAGATCCTACTCTTCACATGTGTGTGAAAAATAATATTAGTGGAAAATATGATCCTACATTGCTTCTAAGGGTAATCTAACTTTAGTTGTACTAAAGTGAAAATTTCAGACCAAATTTACTATATGAGAAATCTACTGATTTCTGTTTACAAACAGATTAAATATGAAATATCGAAGCAATATTTAGTAAATTACTATATTGAAATATTTAAATATAACAACATGTATACATACAACAGCCACAGAGTTAAGGAATGTGATTAATTTAAGGCATTTACTTAAGCTTTCCCTAAGTAGCCGAAATCAGCCCGTTTTGTACTTTCAATTTACATTTAAAAAAAATATAAACATTTTAAATATTTTGTCAGTTAGTGCAATGAATGGCATATGCTGCGAGCAGTACGATTAAGTTCTAAATTAAATTTTGTAATTAACAGATATACATCGTACATGTGGTGTAATGTTATAGAATGTATTATAGATGGTCAGCGATGCGTTGTTTTTCGGTCAATTCAACAAGCATTCGTACTTCCAGCTTTTCCGATGGGTTATCCAACTTTGAATCTGTGTAAACATTTACAGATAGTTTTAAACTTTTAGGAGGGTCTTATAAGCATGCCTCTGAGAGTTTCGGTATCGATGGTAAATAATGACAGGTCCAACAAGTATAGATACAAGTGGTGGTGGTGGCGGTGGTCTTGGTGGTGGTGGTGGTGTTATGGATAGTGGTGGTGGTATTGATAGTGGTGGTGGTATTGGCGGTGGTATTGGTGGAGATGGTAATGATGGTGGTGTTGGTGTCTGTAGTGGTGGTGGGGGTGGTTATAGCAATGTTGGTGGTATTGGTGGGGGTATTGGTGGTGGTATTGGTGGTAGTAGTGGTGGTGGTAGTGGTGGCGGTGGTGGTAGCCTTTGTGGTGGTGGTAGTGGTGGTTGTCGTGTGGTGCTGGTAGTGTCGGTGTTGGCAGTGGTGGTGGTGGTAGTGATGGTGGTATTGGTGGTGGTAGTGGTGTGCATGGTAATAGTGGTGGTATTGGTGTCTGTAGTGGTGGTAGGGGTGGGGGTAGTAATGTTGGTGGTTTTGGTGGTGGTAATGGTGGTGGTATTGGTGGCAGTAGTGGTGGTGGTTGTTGTAGTGGTGGCGGTGGTGGTAGTGGTGGAGGTAGTGGTGTTGGGTTAGTGATGGTGGTATTGCTAGTGGTAGTGGTGGTGGTAGCGTTGGTGGTGGTGGTAGTGGTGGTTGTCGTGTGGTGCTGGTGGTATTGGTGGTGGCAGTGGTGGTGGCGGTAGTGATGGTGGCATTGGTGGTGGTAGTGGTGGGCATTGCAATGGTGGTGGTAGTGGTGTCTGTAGTGGTGGTGGTGGTAATTATGGTGGTTTTGGTGGTGGTGGTAGTAGTGGTGGTAGTGGTGATGATGGTGACGTTGGTGGTGGTAGAGGTGCCTGTAGTGGTGGTGTGGTTTACCCCTTGCGACCCATGGTTTAAGTTTATTTCCACTCCGATGCATTTGAGTTTGGTTTAATACCACTGGAGATGTTTAAAATTATAATAATTTATAAAGAAATAAATTATAAAACATATAATTTGAAAAAAAACTGAAGATTTAATCATTATCAAAATGTATCGTGGCATTAGTCTAGGAAAATATGGCGTATCTTAAAGGTAATATTAAACATGCACATTGTACCGTGAAAGCAAAATATTGTCTTCGATTGTGAATTATTCACTGATTCGCATTTCAATAAATCGATAACAGATCTACCTACTTTCTTGAATAAACGTATTTTAGGTGGATTAACCGATAAACAGTGGTGTTATACATTTTAACCGGTCTTCAATAAAACGTGTATTGTAATGTAGTTATTAGCGATATATTAAGAATAGTCCGTATTGAAATTCGAGTGTTTTCGGAAGTTTTGCGATAAATAATTAAATACCCCGTGACCCGTGTATTCGCTGTGACATGTCCCATTGACTACGGTGAACGAAATTTTTACTTCGTCACAGGAACCATTTCAGAAAGCGGACACTTGTTTCTAAATTAATTTGTTGTTTCGAAGTTTATAGTCCTTCCGCGCCGACGGCTGCATGATGTGAAGATTTCTTCTAAAATTAATTAAGTGCAATGCACCTATTTATATCTATGGATGTATCAAAAACGGAGTGTGGTTAGGATACAACATCTTCAAATTGCCAAAATATTTCGTTCTTTTTTCGGCTTAGCTGTCTAAGATCACTTTTGACCTAGATTTCTTGCGAAAATTATGCAGCGGCAAAATTGAGTGCCAATAGAATTGGGCAAATTTTCTAATTTGAGCGAATGCAAACTTCAAACAATGGTTTAACGTATACCAATAACTGTTGCATACTTTTGGGGAATAAAAATTTACATAATTGTTTACATAAGCGGTTCAAATGAAGTTATCAACATATCCTCGACATATACTCTAGAACTGAGGCTAATTATGAACGTATTTTCTCATTGTATGCCATAAACAGAGTGCTATATTCATTCACGTAACGAAATAACTATTTTGTTTAGCCTACATTTATATAAGCGTTACGCTCTATAAATAGCAATTGTGCAATGTTCCCATGCATAAATCTCACTCACAGAGTTGCCGTTCCATGTAGCCCATTGATTCTAGCGAGTTCATCGCATTCCAGAAACAGTAGTGGCATTCTAAAAATAGCGCGCGTAGCTAGCAACGGCTGTATAGCTGCGTTACATGCATCAATAATAGCGTTCAGACAATCATAAACCTAAACATTTCAATAAATGTGGAATTTATATTAGGCGTAAAAAAAAAATGTTTGTTTCAGGTAACCCGACCCACCCTAAAAAAATGCCCCGACCCTAGAACATTTTATTGGGTTTGTCAGATTGATTTGTGTTTTATTTACCTTTTTCAATAATTAAATGTGTTTTGGATAAATAAGTGTTTCGTTTTGATAGTATCCACCTATAAACACTGTTTAAGGATAGTGCTGATATGTTTTGAATATTTATTTAGTTTTAGAATCTTTGAGTTTACCATTTACCAAAAAAAAAAAAAAAACCCACTGTTTGCATCTTTCTATCAACTCTTCCAGTAGATGTTGTTTAGTCTGTAAAAAGATGCTACATTTTCTATAGATAAAATGTTAAGAAAGAAGAATCGGAATATGTCGAATTGTTATTCGCGTAGCATGAATACACAATTTGCAATACTAATTATACAAAGGAACCCTTGATATATCATAGTTCTACTAATATAATTTAAAATCGTCATAGTCTAATGAAATTTTATGTTTGCGTTATCAAAAATAAAGTCTTAACATCGCTGAATGTTCCCTGACTATTGCTTTTTATTGGGATACACAGTATACATGCTTATTTGACTTCAAATCGTTATTATATTAGATAACTAACATGACTGGTATATTACCGGTACTATAAATAACTATTTAGACTCGTCTGATACATAATAATTTTAAATCATTTCCGAAATTATTTTCTTACATTGTTAATTTGTTAAATTGGCTTGACAAATTCAGATAACAATTATGTTAACCTAAATTATTTTGGTTATTCATATATCACTGGTGGAAAAATGGAGTTGTATGATTGGTTTATTCACGGCATAGATATTAATTATAATTTTATTTAATTTTGAAATTTAAAAAGTTATCTCAAATCAACTTTTGGGTCCGAGAAGTTTTCTTATAGTATCCGAAACATCTGTGGTCCAATAAGTCCCCTAATATTGGTGGGGACCAAAAAATCTGGGATCTGAGAAGTCACGTAACCGATCATCCTGGCCGTCTGTTTCGGTAATTTTTAAATGACATCTCAATATTAATTTCAACGCCGATCGTCTTTTTTAAAGACATTTCTTGTTTAAAGATATAATCTGAAAAGTTGTTCCTTTTTATTATTTATTATCGTGGGTATAACGTGCTTTCATCACCGACTGCAAATACATTTCTTGTACATTTTGTATCTGGGCCGGTGGCCTTGTTAAATTTAACTGAGTTTTAGGCTTTAGACGTTGAGTACCTTACCAACGTTATATACATCATCAATAATTAAAATTATTCCCACTATTAGTAATATTATGAAATTGGGTAACGTCTTCCTCGGTTGTAACCCTTTAGCAACAAAGCGCTTTAATGACGAGTAATATGTGTGATGTGACTTATTAACTTATTGCGTCAGTGGGTAGGCGAGAAATCGAATTATCATAGTTACTGATGATCGAGTGTGTGACTATAAGTGCTCAAGCGACAGAGTGAACGAGTGACGGAAACGCTTGTGACGAGTAAGTGATTTAGAGATTCGAGAATGCAAATATTTATTACAAATATCCAAATGTACATCTGTAAGGTTCGGAATTAGTGGACATTCCAAAAGATTATTTATCAATATCATTAATTCTGGCTGGCCTAAACCATCTAAAGCTGTGGTTTTGTAACAGTAAAAGCATTGTATTAAATGTATACCATTCAACTGATAAATTTAATTTCCTCCATAAAGTTGTAAGTGTTCTGTTGACCGTACATGCCGTTCGTTAGAAACAATTCTTAAATAAACACTGTTTCTGACTAAACCCGCGTGTATCGATTCGTATTGTTCATTAGATACACTACTATCGCCCAATCTCTATAGGATTTCAACCGTTGGTATTTGAATCAGCATGTTTTCTCGTTACCGCCAAACAGAATTTAATCCGGGCTTACACACGAAACGCACCAAAAGCTGGGGATAAAATTATGCAAAATCCTAAACAAACCAGCCAATCGGATTATATCACCTGACTACGGTAAGCCAATGGAAAACATGCGTGGTCGTCTGATTAGCGACCGCCCGGCAGACGACTATAAGAGCAGCGGAAAGCCTCGTTTTCGGCATTCGAGTCAACTTACTACGACTGTTCACGTCAATTGTGAGATAACTTTCTCAACCCTTTCAAACTACAAACATGGTAAGTGAATATTATTATATTATTTTAGTTATACTATATATTTTGTTGTTATATTGTTCAATTTACAGAAGGTAAAAGATGGCATGTATTATTTATATCGTTAAGTTATTGTACTTGTTAGTTTATAATGACATGTATACATAGTCGACACGTTTACGACATTTGTATTCAAATTCTGGATTCAAAATGTTTATGTTCTCTGTATTTGAGCAATTTACTTTCGGAGCTTCTCAAAAACTCAAAATTGTTAGAATTTGTATTTTCTTACCACAGTTTATTGATGGAAATGTAGGACGAAATCTGCCGGTGTTCGTGTAAATTCAAAATGGCGTGCTGTATATCGACCGATGAGTCACGTGTTATACCACTCCCAGCGAGATGTGTTTAGACCTGATTCATTGTAGACTGGTCACCGGGCTACAAATTCAATTGTAATTAAAGGCGCTAGTATCTGGACACAAATTCTTTAATTTGAAATAAGCAATTTGCCTTCTATTATAATTGAAAGAAAAAGTTATTTGGTGTTGTGTCAGAAACTTATTGAACATATTTTGTTGGGTTAAAAGTTATTAAGCGGTTATACACGATGTGTTATTTTGTAAAGCTTTTGATACAATATTGATATTTTTAACCGCATAATAACCGTTGGGGAATAGTAGTAGGTCAACAGCTTTGAAAAAATAATTTAAACATTGGGAACATTTTACCTCAACAGCAGTTCCTCGTCTCTCTTCCAGCGTGAGTGTATCTCCATCCACGTCGGCCAGGCCGGAGTCCAGATCGGCAATGCCTGCTGGGAGCTGTACTGCCTGGAGCACGGCATCCAGCCCGACGGGCAGATGCCCAGCGACAAGACCATCGGCGGCGGTGACGACTCCTTCAACACCTTCTTTAGCGAGACCGGCGCCGGCAAGCACGTGCCCCGTGCCGTTTTCGTGGACCTCGAGCCCACCGTCGTCGGTAAGCGAACTTAAAACTTCGGTCTTGAACCTTTAGATATTAAGAAGCAATTTGCCTGTAAAGACGAAAGTCCATGCAGATGGAAAACATTTTTATGATTTAGCCAGTGTTGTCAATGAAATTTGTCAATATGTAGAAGACTGTTCTCGTAATTTTTAGGCTTGAGATATTTAAGACATGACCCATGCAGGCACAAACATTGAAAAGCCCATCAGGTCAATGAAATCGTGTGAATATATAGTAGTCTTTTGCAAAACATTGTTACTTGTTTAGACATCTGAACTATATATGAACGAGAGTTTTTAAGTCCGTATCTAATATCGTCTCCTTGGAAAGTTTCAGTTGGTTCAAGCTGTCACTTTCTGCTAGGACGATACATTAAACTTGCAGTTATCGACTGGAAACTGTTCTGTTGGTAGACTGGTTCCAGAAAACTTCTTCTACAAGTAGAACTTTCGAGTATAGAAAATTTGTATGTTTAGAAATATGAATATAAAGTGATAACGAGATGAATATAATCGTTTGTTGCTACCTTCCAGATGAGGTGCGCAGTGGAACATACCGCCAGCTGTTCCACCCCGAGCAGCTGATTACCGGCAAGGAAGACGCTGCTAACAACTACGCCCGTGGTCACTACACCATCGGCAAGGAGATCGTCGACCTTGTCCTGGACAGGATTCGCAAGCTCGCTGACCAGTGCACCGGTCTCCAGGGATTCCTCATCTTCCACTCCTTCGGTGGTGGTACCGGATCCGGCTTCACCTCCCTGCTTATGGAGAGGTTGAGCGTAGACTACGGCAAGAAGTCCAAGCTGGAGTTCGCCATCTACCCGGCTCCCCAGGTCGCCACCGCCGTCGTCGAGCCCTACAACTCCATCCTGACCACCCACACCACCCTTGAGCACTCCGACTGCGCCTTCATGGTCGACAACGAGGCCATATACGACATCTGCCGCCGCAACCTCGACATTGAGCGCCCGACATACACCAACCTGAACCGTCTGATTGGTCAGATCGTGTCCTCCATCACCGCCTCCCTCCGCTTCGACGGCGCCCTGAACGTGGACTTAACAGAGTTCCAGACCAACTTGGTGCCCTACCCACGTATCCACTTCCCCCTGGCCACCTACGCCCCCGTCATCTCCGCCGAGAAGGCCTACCACGAGCAGCTCTCCGTGGCCGAGATCACCAACGCCTGCTTCGAGCCGGCCAACCAGATGGTGAAGTGCGACCCACGTCACGGCAAGTACATGGCCTGCTGCATGTTGTACCGTGGTGACGTCGTCCCCAAGGACGTCAACGCCGCCATCGCCACCATCAAGACCAAGAGGACCATTCAGTTCGTCGACTGGTGCCCAACTGGTTTCAAGGTCGGCATCAACTACCAGCCACCCACCGTGGTTCCCGGCGGTGACCTGGCCAAGGTGCAGCGTGCCGTGTGCATGTTGAGCAACACGACCGCCATCGCCGAGGCCTGGGCCCGTCTGGACCACAAGTTCGATCTGATGTACGCCAAGAGAGCCTTCGTCCACTGGTACGTCGGAGAGGGTATGGAGGAGGGAGAGTTCTCAGAGGCTCGTGAGGACTTGGCCGCCCTTGAGAAGGACTACGAGGAGGTCGGTGTCGACTCCGTTGAGGGTGAGGGGGAAGGCGAGGAGTACTAAACTTCTGGCCGATGCTTCATGCAGACAAGAACATGAACTTTAAAATATCAATAAACAAAATGACATTTTCCATCTTAATAAATTCAAAACACTGCCGAGTAACATCTATTTCAACTGATAAGTTTTACTTCTATTGATGTAAAACTGCGATATTGAAACGGCAATAAAAGAAAATTTGAAACCTGACATTGTTTTTGTTCGTTGTATTCATTTCCCAAATAAAACATTGGATCTTGTTTTATTTTTTACGACATAGTTCAACAAACTTGTACTTTGCGAAATGTCAACAAACTTCACTACATCATGTATTGGCAAATAGGCTACAATATAAATCCGCAATGGGTCGACATACAAAAAATAACTGTTATAAGATTACTAAAATGCGTATTAGGAAGTATATACTTAGGATATTTCCACAATCGGTTATTATTGACGATACGCTATGGGATTTATAACCACGCCTACTTAGGATAAAGTCTAACACCATTGACTGTAAACGTATGTTTTTACAAGATATGTCCGTAAAACAATTTAGTCCTAGCTTTCTGATGGCTCAACACAATGTCAATCAAATCTCGTCATAAGGTCAATTGTCTTGACAATGTGTAAAAACGAATTCCAACAGGATAGGCGCTAATTTTTCTTTAAACAAAGAACAAAATTCTCGTTTTTACCCATAAACAACGCAAAAAGGAGTCCCGATTCTGAGCGGAACATAGTAAAAAATAGTAACAATTGCAAATTGTATATGAATCAAAATAATTATCGTTATTTATCGGTCAATAAAAGACTTTGTCGTTCTGATGCGTGGCTATTCAACAGCTTAGACTATTGTCCTCGTGGTTTAATTCCTACGCATCAGAACTCCAAATCGTTGTTTATTGGCCGATAAACAGCGATAAATCGAAATATTTCTTAACTATGATAATTCAAACAGAACAGAATATTCGCGCACTAAAAGCTCGTCGTCATATAAATATACAAAGAAAACGTAAATGACATGTGACCGAAGCGATTTTAACATTTAAGATGTATAAATATTTATCTAGTTCCAAATCCAACCGTATAAATTACATACAAAAAATGATTGGTTTACACACAAAAGTGAATGTTTAAGCTAAACAATATCGTTCGTTACAATTAGTATGTGAATTATATCGTCAGAAAGCGTGCCGGAAATGTCGATCAATTCAAATAAAAGTAATGAAATTTCAGCTCCTTGACTCGTGAAATCTTACATGGTCAGTACAGCACAAGATTTTCAAGCCATAGGTAAAAATAAGTCATCAGATACTATATCAATTTAAAAGAAAAGAAAATAAAGCGGGAGCAAACTCGCTTCTGCTTCACAACTTTATTGGCGTGTTAACTTCACTGCTCCATAATCGAGGTCTCAAATGATAATAAAAAATTCAGAGTTTTTAGCATTAATGGAATACAAATATATCCACGTGCATAGGTTAAAACCTGACGTCCTGTATTAACAAGGAAAATTTATGGTGTGAAAATCGTGCCCACTAAAATCGGGCCTGGGTCATCGTAAAGGCTCAATTCGTCGGAAAATTGCACGTAATGTTCGGAACGACCCTCGTCCAGAAGTCGACCCTGTCGCGGTACAAGTGGACCCCGGCGCTGGGAATCAGGCTAAGGTTCATGTAGGGCCTGGTTTCCGGATTGTACTGGGGCCACGTCGGGAGGCTGGGGTCACCGGCACCATTAGGGGTCCTTCAACATAAACCAATCCAGTCAGACTATACAAATCATAAAATACGCGTAAATTGGTTTATATCTAAAATACCGCGTTTACTTGAAACCTTGCATAATGTATACATGAAGCCAGTAACAGAAAATTAATTATATACATGTATAGTATATATTATTAAACACATGTAGTAATCTAAATGGCATATCACTGGAATGAATTCTAGTAATCACTGGAATACAAGTATAGAATTGTGTTAAATACCCGGTTTTAGCAAAGTTGGTCCATTAAGTCATGATGCTGTCGGACAATGCGTGCTCTGTTTCCGGTTGCTCGTGGTCCGGTGGATACATGGCGTCCAGTCCGAACACAAATGGAAGCTCACCGGCGTGGTTGGCCCCTACCAGCCACGGCGGTCGCTCCCGTATCCAGGTGAACGAGGGCTGGTGGGTGAATATGTACTGGAAAAATCGGCCGGCTTTTGCCTGCGTAGAGTGAGCGTCGAGCGTTTTAACCGTTGGTATAATAAACTGAAGGTCGGCATACACGTTCACTGTGCTGCGACCCTGTTCCGCTAGGGACCCGTTGCGCACCGTGTATTCCTTACAGAAGGCGTCTATGAGGAGGTTGCGCTTGCTCGCCGGATATTCCTCTGCTGCCGCCGGTGCCACCACATCGCACAACACGCTCGCCGGGACGCCGTCAGAAATGTTAAATTGGTACTGCTTCTGGTAGTTCATGAGACTCCAGTACATTAGACCGCCCTCCGCGTTATTGGTGCCCGCGAGGAGACCTTGGAAGAACTTGAAACCATCGGAATTGCGATTTTTTAGAATGTCGACGGGATCGTCCATTATTAAATCATGGTCGATCACTGGACCAAGATGGTTAACGAAAGGTTGCTGAACGCTGTGGCGGCACCTTGTAGCTTGAGCAAATCGTCGGCGGGGACCCTCCGCAAGCACTGAACCATATCCGCCGTGCTACTCGTCGAGCAGTTTAACATTTCTGCAGCCCGGCGAGCGGCGGTCCCCGACTGCTCGGCCACAGCCCGCGGGCTGTAAACAGCGCCGCTTTCGGAAATCGCTCGGTGTATGCGCCCGCGATTCGCTGTTATGATTGTATGCAGTCCCACACTGTAGCCGCCTGCGGACTCCCCGAATATGCACACTTTGGATTTATCGCCGCCGAAATTCTCGATGTTTTCACTGACCCATTTGATCGCCTCGACCTGGTCCCAGGTACCGTAATTTCCACGGGCATTATCGTCCTCTGTGGAAAGGAACCCAAACAAACCCAGCCTATAATTGAACGTCACAACTATGACGTCACCTTTCAAAGCGATATAAGATGCATCAAAAATCGACCCTTGTCCTGCGGTGAAACCGCCTCCGTGTATCCAAATCATGACCGTCTTCAATTCAGCTGATGGCTGAATGTAAAGACAGTCTTCGGATATATTCGTATTCGGAATTAACCACTTGTCGTTCTCCAAAAGGCACTGCATACACGACGGCGGAAACGTGTCCGCTGGAAATGTGACGTGCCATGGTGTCGGCGGAACCGGTTTCCTAAACCGGAAGTCACCGACTGGTGGCGCAGCGTACGGTATGCCGATGAATTGGTAGACCGCAGATCCGTTATACGTGCGTATCAAACCCTGTACCGGACCGGAAGTTGTGCGCACCTCCGGCATCCTCTGACACAGACTGACGGCGGGAAAAACGACGAAGACGACTAACGAAAATAATCTACAAATACAACACTTGACAGTTTATTTATCACGATTAACTAAAATATGTTTAGTTTTGTAAAATTTTATCGAAAAACAACTTTCTAATCGGATGTTGGAGCTAATATGCAAACACTTGGCTGCTTTAATATTCTTCATTTATTTATTTATTCATTTATATTTATGAAGCTGGCTTTAACACATTTGCAACACAATTTAAATCAACCTTTATACGTGTAACATGCTGCCAAAGACGGTTTAAATACGCATACTTTGTCAGGAACTATGGTTGTTGTTATTATTATTAGTAGTAATATTGGTTATTATTACTATTATTATTATTTCTTGTTCTTATTGTTATTATTATTATTAATCAATAAATAAATTAATTAATTTCATCATCATCACCACCACAACCATATTCATCATCATCATGGATCATCATCACTTCCACCACCACAATCATCATCATCATCATCACCATAATACCATTAAATAAGCAAATAGATAGTCTGTATGTATTAGATACATCTATGGGTAGAAAATTTCAAATGATAAACGTGTTTTGATAAAAGCAAGGCTGTGATACGGTTTACAGTAACTGTTCGTATATGCACCGTTGTTGTAATAAAAATGCACTAAAATAATTATGCATTTCAACAGTGATTTTCTGTTCATCGATATATTTAGAAATTAGTTAAAATTATTCGTATATTGTGTTGCTTGTTCTTCTATACGATGTTGTTACGTGACATATAATTTACGTGAAATTTTCGCTATGTTAAACAGATGCTGTTATTGAAACACAACCGCTTGGGAAGCAACGTGAAATGCCAAACAAGAACTGTTTGCGGCAATATATACGCAAAATAAAACAAATCACTGATTGATGAGCTGTTTTATAGTTAGACACATCAAGGATTTTAGAACTGAAAATTTATACTAGTAAAACTGATCCCCTGATAAAATACATTTTTGTTATTGATTTATAATTATTTTTTTTCTTTTGCAATTTCAACGTATTATAATTATCGTTCAAGGAATTCGTGCAGCAAACTGGTGCAAGGGAGGTAACATATGGAATGACTTGTTTATAGTTCGTACGAGTTGTTTCCCTTGCTCAATATTACACAGTTCCAATTAAGAAAATCAGAACGAAAGCTTCTATATATTGCGTATAACAATTTATGAGTTATTTGCACATGTTGAAGAAACTTGTAACATATAGAGGATATATGTTTGTTTTCGGTGTGATAACGGTGTGTAACCTTAAACAAATGAACAGTTACATACGTGAAATGTGCCGAGAACACGGAGTGACATTAATTGATTGTTACAAATCGTTCGTGTACGGGGACGACACTACTGTAAGGCACTATTTCATGAAAGACGCAATACACCTCAGTGATAATGGATCCAGAACTTTAGTTTCAGTATTTAACAAAACGTGCCAAATTATCAAAAAACAACCCATCGCAAGAGAGATGAACAACATGACGTTTCCAACTCAAACAAGAAGCAATATTAAGAATAAACCACATGGAAATCAACTATATTGCAACAACTGTCAAATGACAAATCACAACACCAGAGACTGTAGAAGAAGCCCACAAAACAATCCTTTCGACAGAAGTAATTATCCCACCTTCAACAACAATCGAGTTATGAATATTGCTGCAGTTGAATACAGTCCGCTCAGCAGACGTTCTACTAGAGACACGATGAACAATTTTTACACCCCTTACTAGGATAGTGCCGACAGACGTGCTATATATAACCAAACCAATATCTACGACTGCCTACGAAACATTTGCTGCTTTTGTAATGAGGTAATGCAATTATGTGAGTGCAAAACGATAACTAAACATATTGATGTATTTAATAACAATCGATGTTTACCGGTATATATAAATAATGAAATAGGTAATAATAATATTTCTAAATTAGATAAAATTAGCGAATTAACCACTGACACTGACACAAACGACTCTAGCAGCTTAATTAACAACACCAGTCAATCTCTGCCAATAATAAAAAACACTGCACATGCATGCAGCAACAATCTCCATAACAACAACGCCGGTGACAACAACAACAATATTATCAACACCAACACAATTAACATCCAAAAGAGCACATGCAACAACAACGACAATAACGTCATCAATATAAACAATATTAACAACGTTATCATAAACAATACGTGGAATGAAAACTATACAACGGAGGGTGAGAATGAAAAACAAATAAATCTAAGAAGTAGTAGTAATATAAATAATAATCCAATGCCAGTGTTCAGATTTGAAGGGAAAGGATTATTTATTGCACATATTAATATTCAACATTTATTACCAAAGTTAGATGAAATTAAACATCACTTGTATAATGAAAATGCGCCACATATTCTTGGAATGTGTGAAACTTTTCTTAGCGAAAATGTTTCAGATAACATTTTATGTATAAATGGATATGTGTTTGAAAGGAAAGATAGGCATGATAAAAAAGGTGGTGGAATATTGGTATATATCAGAGAGGATGTATCATATAGGCGACGTTCCGATATTGAAACTAATAACATTGAATCAATTTGGATTGAAGTAGTATGTAATAATTGTAAACCATTTCTGGTAAATTTTATGTATCGCCCGCCTAGTTCATTGCAGACATGGATAGATGATTATGAGGAGCAACTTGAAATTTCTGATCTGTTAAATATTAATTACATTGTCCTAGGTGATATGAATTTCAATTATAACCCAGACTATAACAACTTTAGCAATACAAAATGGAATGATACTGTAAAAAAAAAAAACCTTTATCAACTTATTAAAGCCCCTACAAGAATTACTAAACGTAGCACAACAATTATTGACCATATATATGCCAATTGTACAAAAAACATAATCAAAACATTTGTAGCAAATTTAACAATTAGTGACCATAAACCCATTTGTGTAATTCGATCATTTACAAACAAAATAAAGAAAACGGGTGAAGGACATAAATAATTAACATACAGATGTTTTAAAAACTTCGATGAATACGCTTTTCAAAATACACTTATACATTTAGGCATTGATAATGTTGAAACATATCATGACTCAAACGAAGCACTTAATGTCTTTATTGAGATTTTAAATTTTGCCCTAACCAAACACGCGCCTATAAAAACTAAACGTATTAAACGCGACTATCAACCAGACTGGTTTACTGATGAAATAAAGGCTATGTTATTTAAACGAGACTTGTGTCATAAAAATGGCGATTGTGCACAATACAAAATGTTGCGAAATCAAGTTACATCAAAAATAAAACATGAAAAGAAACATTTCTTTAATAAAGCTATTCAGCAAACAAAGACAGTTTATTTCTATGGAAAAATTTGAAAACAATTTCACATTTGGAGGAATCAAAGCATATCAAAATTCCAAAGAAACTTGTCATCGACAATTCTACTCTACGATGGTAAATAATGAAATTGACATTGTTAATGAATTGAATAAATACTTCATAAATATATCAGACATCATCAAGGAAAAATCATACCCAGAAGAGTATTTTGCTAATTTAAAGGAAACTCTGGATTAGCAAATACACACATATGAATTTGACATTGAGTGTATTAGTTCATATGAAGTTAAGAAGATAATAGAAAATCTCAACATCAATAAATCTACTGGCATTGATGGCGTTAGCGCAAGGATAATGAAACATTGTGGGGATATTATTACTCCAGCTATTACATCAATTATTAATAACAGCATTTCATCTGGAGGATTCCCAGATTCACTAAAATTTGCTAGAGTTCTGCCAATATTAAAATCGGGCAACCCTGATTCACCTTGCAACTATCGTCCAATATCAATTTTGCCAACTATTTCAAAAATATATGAAAGGCATATTTCTACACAAATACATTCATATTTTGAACAAATGAACATTATTCATTATGCTCAATCTGGTTTTAGAAAACATCATTCATGCCATACAGCTCTTATTAAACTAATAGACACATGGCTAAAAGAAATAGATAGTGGTAAATTGATTGGTTCGGTATTTTTAGACCTACGAAAGGCCTTTGACCTTTTACTCAGAAAATTAAAACTGTATCACTTTTCACAACGTTCCATTAAACTTTTCAATTCCTATTTAACTGACCGAAAACAAATTGTTAAAATTGGGAACATACAATCTGAAATGCTATCGATCAAATCTGGTGTTCCACAGGGGTCAATACTTGGGCCGTTACTATTTTTGTTATATATATAAATGACATCTCACTTGTATGCCCTAATATAAATATAGATCTATATGCTGATGATTCCACTTAACATGAATCTGGAATTGATACACCCGATATACAAACTGAACTGCAATTTAAACTTAATAGTATAAATAAATGGTGTTCACTTAATAACATGTCATTGAATCCAGAAAAATCAAAATGTATGTTGATCGGGACTCGTCATAAAATAACCATTTCTATTCCACTTAATATCAATATAAATGGAAATGACTTAGAAAATGTATGTAGGAAGAAAATCTTAGGTATTTATGTTGAGCAAACCTTGAATTGGCATGATCAAATAGATCACGTTTGTAAACAGCTGAACAGTAAAATTACATTATTAAAACACATCATATACTTTCTCAGTGATGAAATGAAAGAAATGTTTTATAATGCAAAAAAAACGAACAATTCGTATATAAACAAGATTTTAGCACTACAAAAAGAACAGCTAAAATAGTTCTTAATAAATTTTCAAGGACTGCTTCTGTGCTCTTTAAAACATTACGTTGGATGAAATTTAATGACAGAGTAAAATACCACACTGCTATACAAATATATAAAACCGTTTGCAATTTGGTGCCATCATATATGAAAGATTTATTAACCTTTTCAAACAATGAATCCCACAATTTACGGTCAGCTATGCACAAAGATCACATTTTGCCAATTACACTACGAACAAAATACTACAAAGATACATATACATACTACTGCATAATCGTATGGAACAATTTACCATTGGAATTAAGAAATAAATCTTCATTACCATCATTCAAACGAGCATATAAAACATATTTACTTGAACAAGGCTAATAGATGTAACACAAATATCACAATTATAATACTGATATAGATATATATATTGAAAATTAGAAAATGTATATTTAAATTGATGTTGTTAGCAAATAATTATATTTGTTTTGTATATGGAGAATTTTTATATAAAAATGTAACGTTTTTATGAGTGTATCAATGCATTGTGCATAATTTCTATTTTGCTATTGCTGTCTGTCGATGCTTTGTAATTGTTTTTTATTGAAAAAATTATTATTTTATTATTATTATTATTATTATTATTATTGCCATTATCATTATTATTATCATTATTAAATTTACTGTGTGCTTGTTTTGTAATTATATGTTAAATGTGAATTTGGTTGAATGTTTGAATGTATATGAAGGCCATATGAAAATAAGGTATGTTTTTGTCATCACAATACTATGTCTTATATGTCACCTTCGTAAAATAAAGTGATTATTTTTATTATTATTATATCATCGCCGGAAATGGAGGCAATTTATATTTTCACGACTGCTTGCTTTCCCTGTGATGATATTAAGCGTTATCACACCGAAAACAAACATATTTTCTTTTAATTTTTTTCTATTTAGTATTTTTTTTTAATTTTTAAACAAAGTATTCCAGCACAGTGAGTGATATAAGAAAGTATCTCACTGATATTTTTCTATATTTCGCTACTTACCAATACTGAAACTGTCGTACTTATAACAAATAACACTAACAGCGTCATAAATTATTCAAAACAACCTTAAAATTAATAACTAAAATAGCTGATAACGCATTATATTAGCTAAAAGCCATAATCAAATTGACACCCATTAGCAGCGTTATACACGTACATGTGTTACACAATCTCCGGTGCAGTCTTGGAAACTGTCCGTACTGTCATCAACTTGGTTCTTATCTGTCATTGAATATATTGAAATCAAGGCACATGTACGCACTGTTTAAAACACAATTAAGCGCATTGAGGACTACGATCAGTTTATTTACCGTCGGAACTTCGGCATAAACCGCTGATCGAGTAAATGTAAGTGCCTTTGACTGGCATCGAACTTTAACCTACCCAGGGGTACCCGCGCAGCGGGCGATATTACGTAGTCGAGAATCACAAGGAACAATGGGGCTTCTTATGGCAGAAAAAGAAGGTACGTGGACATTAGAATATTTTCATTGTTTGTATACACGAAACTACTTGCAGCATTCATGAAATTATGTATCTGTATAATCTGTCATTGAGCGATTTTTTGTTGTTCATGTAAATGAACGTGCAGACGTGTATAACAAATACTAGTATGTCAAATGAAATGAAGACTAAAACAAAAATGAATACTAAAACTTTTGGACTATCAGCAATATTCAGCCGACAGTCAAAGGAATCAAAAATTCTAGAGTTCGATTAAAATGTTGATAGGCTTTTAAATAAGGCGTAAAAAAATGTTTGTTTCAGGTTACGTTGGGTAGGTAGGTCGGGATTTTTTTTTTTTGGTAAATAGTCAACTTTAAGATTCTACAACTGCATAAATATTCAAAACATATCAGTAATATTCTTAAACTTTTTTTTATAAGTGGATGCTATAGAAACAAAACACTTACTTATCCAAAAAACGCATTGGATTATTGGAAAGGGTAAATAAAACTAAAATATATCTGACAAACCCACTAAAATGTTTTAGTGTCGGGGCATTGTTTAGGGTAGGTCGGGTAACCTGAAACAAACATAATTTTTTACGCCTAAGCAGTAGAGCGCGGAAGTGAAAATGAAATACATAATATTATTATCTTCAAACTCTAGTTTAGTCTACGTGCAGATAAACTTAAAGTTTTATTCTCGAAGCTTATAGACTAATGATAATTATTTGTAACACACACAATTTCTACACCTAATGATGTATATTGTATCACACACAAAATTTCAATATTTTTCGAAGACTCACAATCTCATATTTCCAAGCCAGTTTTGAGAAACATTTATTATATAGTCAGTCGCTTGTTGTTGAATGTATGTACTACATTCACTGATTCGGTTATCAGTTTTGATTATGTTTTCTTCATCGAAGCTTACAAGTTAAATTTTCAAGCCAGTTTGCTTTAAACCAATTTGCGAAACTTTTAGTATACTCAAGTATATACCGGTATCCATTTCGCGTATTGCTGAAGCACGTACCGCTTTCACTGATTCTACTTTTATAAAACTGAACGAGTTTAGGTCTCGAGGGAGGTGGTTATTGTCCGAACATCACCGACTATTGTCCGTTCGGTTGCTGCGGTGACCACGAACACTACGTCTGCTGCACGCCCCTCGGAGTGTTTACCGGTTGCGGTTTCGGACTACTGGGGACCATATGTCTGCTGATCACCATCTTCCGGTGTAGACTAAATCGGCGCGCGCAGCTTCCTACATCACTCCCGATCCCGCAATACCAGATGCCACCACCGCCACCGCCTGGACCGTGGGTTTACGGTGCACCTGGTTGGAATGAATATCACCCCGGGCACGGTATGTTGGTTGCGAATTATTAGGAAGGAGTCGATTACAGTCAGCCTTCTAAAAGCTATGTAGGACCATATTTTTCACAAATCATATTTGTCACAGGTGTGAAAATTGAGACCTTATTTTTCACACATAACAGTCTTATAATTCGCATTTTCTGTAAAGTTTGTGATCGCATCCAGTTTTTGATACGAAATCAAATCATATTCTTCTGTGATCCTCATGCATGCCCCGTTTTTGACCGATCACATTCTTCACACTTTAAAATGTGACAAATGAGAACATATTCTTCACAAAATTTTACTTGTGAATAATATTATCATTCAAAGCTTTGCTGCGACATGTCTACAATTAATGACTTTCCATACGCGCATTTTGATTAAAATATTAAGTGTTGAAATATTAAGCAACCCGTATATAGGTTTCTAATTCATTAACCTCATGTCAGTTAAGAACTAACCACGTGTCAGTGAAGATCTTCTAAACCAAAAAACAAAAGCATGCAATGACATTATTGGCATGTAATTTTATGTGTGTTAAGCCCCGGTCACACTGTCACGATTTTGGCTACGATAGCCTACGACTGATCGTGGACCTGTTATTCGTGATGAGTCGGGATGCACAGGGTTCCGATTGTGTCTTCCTACGTATACTTTGTTGTTGTTGTAGGACGAGACTTGTAGGTTTCCGCAGCCGATTCATTACGGTTTCATCAAGATATGATGCGATCTGTTACGGTTGTAATACGCTAGCGTCAGGTATACTCTACGGTAACAGACGATTACAGACGATTGTTAACGTTTCTCCTAAGATTGTAGTAAGATTAAAGAAGATTCGTCACGATAAATCTACGAGTAGCCAATATATAATTATCACGCTTCCCTGCGCTTCAAGGCGATTTGGACATCACGATGTCTCGTGCATAATCGTGACACCACCGTAGGCAAACGTAGTGAGTGCGTAATAAAATCGCGATAAACCGTTCAGGCCACGCGACCCAATCGTCGCGTTGTCGTGGTCCATTGTATATATTCGAGAGTATAATAATAATCATATTATTATTATTATTATTATTAATATTACTAATAATAATGATAATAACAACTTTATTTCATGAAGATATCACAATAGAACACAACATTTCTTTTTTACAATGTGGTCTTCAATAAACATACATTATATAAACGATAGCTTATCCAAGATCATGCATAGTAGTCATTATAGTTGTCGCTGAAGATCCTACTGGAATCGTAACTGATCCGTAGGGCAAGCGTAGAAATCTGTACCAAATACGTAGCAACACGTACCATAACGTAGTACAATCTTGTCACATATATGTCATAAAATCAATCACGATTAATCACAATTAAACATGAAAGGCCACGAATGCCGCTACGATGGCTGTGAAAATAAGCCAGACTGAGATACGATGGCACTAGGATTGACCTACGTTTTGGAAAAATCGTGGCGGCGCTTCACGATCGATAAGCATCTCCCAAGATTCTTCAAGATTGACGCAGATGCCAGTACGTATGTGTTCACGCTTTGCCATGCTTCACCAAGATTTTGTAAATCGTGGGCAATCGTAGCCAAAATCGTGACAGCGTGACCGGGGCTTTATGCAACCCACACACTGTTCTCAACCCGATGCAAAGCGAAATATGGCTAGTTTGTACATATTTAAATTCTGTTTTAGGTTTTTCTAATTATTGTTTCGACGGCGGTTCATCCTACACTGCCGATCAAGGGAACGCGTCAGCTTCGGAAACCTCTGCCTTGAATGTCAACAAATGCGAACCGCCGCCATCATATGAGGCGACGGTAGACGCCAGACCGGAAGTGGATCTCGGCATCGGGTCGCTTGAAAGAACCACCTCCGGTTCTTCGCACTGGGTGGTATCCACTGAACAAGGAAGTGATGATAGTTTTCGAATGGAGCTGGCTGCTTCACCGGAGTGATGCACGCTGACCAATCCCATGCAGCGGGCACCTGAGCTGAGGGAAATACGGACATCCGCTTCCATTGCGAACTGTTCGACGTTACCGTGAATACACGGGTCTTACACATTGATAACTTATTAATGATAATGATAATGAATTCGTTGCAAATTAAATGTATCTTATTCTCATCGGGAGCATACAGACAGAACAACTGCAGTTATCTATGTACGCTCGTAGTTTTCTTTTATAATAAAGTACCGGTATAATTTGTTACAATCATGCGTACAGCCTGAATCAGGTTTCTGTAGTTTTTTTTATACCAACACTGTTGAATATATAAGCTTCAAGTAATAGTGATATTGGTATTGATTTTTGGAGATAACTGCATGTAATCTTATAGGCGTGTTATATCTTATAATTTCACAGTTCCAACGATGAAGACGGTGCGATATATTTCTTCTTGCCCTGGGAACGCATATCGCGACTGTTTCTTCGTAGCGTTTAATGATCCCTGGAATCGAACCAACGTTCCCTGAAATTAATGATAACTGGAATCGAACCAACGTTCCCTAAAATTAATGATCACTGGAATCGAAACAACGTTCCCTAAAATTAATAAACACTGGAATCGAACCAACTTTTCCTTAAATTAATGATCACTGGATTCGAACCAACGTTCCCTAAAATCAATGATCACTGGAATCGAACCAACGTTCCCTAAAATTAATGATCACTGGAATCGAACCAACGTTCCCTAAAATTAATGATCACTGGAATCAAACCAACGTTCCCTAAAACTAATGATCACTAGAATCGAACCAACGTATATTTGAATTACTTTTAAAATCAACATCGAGCTCCATACTGTACAACTAAGCGAAATTCATATACTTTGCAGAGAAAATTCGAACAGTTAACTAATTAATTACAATATCATCATAATCAAGTATAGTACTTGTGTCCACCATATTCGTAAATATATATGTAGTACGATGCTAATGCCAGCATACACTTATGCTCCAGAAAACGTCAATATATACAGTATTTCTCCATGTTTATACTTAATGTGCTATAACATTGTATATAATGTTTATGCAATAAACTTGTGGACTTGGACCTGACTTGGACGTAAGAGGGTACTAAGCGCTCATATAACATGTTACCCAAGAGGAAGATGCACCGTTCCCGGTGTTTTCTTTGTTAAGAACATTTGCGTTCAGTCTCTTTTCGATGTACACCAGGCATATTCGGAAAACGACGTTATACACCGGACATACCCGAACGTAATTGCAATATTGTCATTGTTTCTCTTAATTTTTGGATACCTGCAATTTGGGATTTTTTGTGTCTAAATTTTCGAACACAAAAAATTTATTTATTTTTCAGTGTCCGAAAACTTAAAGTAATTACGGTACTTATCAGACAGTAACAGTGTCTCGATATACACCAACCTGAACCGTCTGATTGGCCAGATCGTGTCCTCCATCATCGCCTCCCTCCGCTTCGACGGTGCACTAAACATGGACTTGACCGAGTTCCAAACCAACTTGGTGCCCTACCCACGTATCCACTTCCCCCTGGCCACATACGCCCCCGTTATCTCCGCCGAGAAGGCCTACCACGAGCAGCTCTACGTGGCCGAGATCACCAACGCCTGCTTCGAGCCGGCCAACCAGATGGTGAAGTGCTACCCACGTCACGGCAAGTACATGGCCTTTTGCATGTTGTACCGTGGTGACGTCGTCCCCAAGGACGTCAACGCCGCCATCGCCATCAAGACCAAGAGGACCATCCAGTTCGTCGACTGGTGCCCAATTTGTTCCAAGCTCGGCATCAACTACCAGCCACCGGTGACCTGGCCAAGGTGCAGCGCGCTGTGTGCATGTTGAGCAACACGACCGCCATCGCCGAGGCCTGGGCCCGTCTGGATCGCAAGTTCGATCTGATGTACGCCAAGAGAGCCTTCGTCCACTGGTACGTCGGACAGGTAATGGAGGAGGGAGAGTTCTCCGAGGCTCGTGAGGACTTGGCCGCCCTCGAAAAGGACTACGAGGAGGTCGGCGTCGACTCCGTTGAGGGTGAGGGTGAGGGGGAAGGCGAGGAGTACTAACATTCCGGCCGATGCACCATGCAGACAAGAACATGAACTTTTAAATAAGAATAAACTAAATGACATTTTCCATCTTAATAAATTCAAACACTGCCGAGTAACCTCTATTTCAAATGATAAGTTTTATTTTTATTGATGTAAAACTGTAATATTGAAACTGCAATAAAAGAAAATTTGAAACCTGACATTGTTTTTTTGTTTGTTGTATTCATTTCCCAAATAAAACATTTGATCTTGTTTTTTTTTTTTTTTTTTTGTTGTATTCATTTCCCAAATAAAACATTTGATCTTGTTTTATTTCTTAAGACATAGTTCAACAAACTAGTACTTTGCGAAATTTCAACAAACTTCACTACAGCATGTATTGGCTAATAGGCTATAATATAATACAAATCAACAATGGGTCGACATACAAAAAATACCTGTGTTTGTATCTTAAGAGTACTAAAATGCGTGTTATGAAAGTGTATACTTAAGGATAATTTCACAATCGGTTATTATTGACGATACGCTATGGGATTTATAACCACGCCTACTTAGGATAAAGTCTGACAAACACCATGGACAGTATACGAATGTCAAACAATTTAGTCCTAGCTTTCTGGTGGCACAACACATTGTCAATCAAATCTCGTCATAAGGTCAATTGTCTTAACGATGTGTAAAATCGAATTCTTAATAGGATAGTGGCTAAGTTTTCTATAAACAAAGAACAAAGTTATCGTTGTTAAACTACCCATAAACAACGCAAAAAGGAGTCCCGATTCTGAGCGGAACATAGTAAAAAATAGTTACAATTTCAAATTGTATATGAAATCTTGTGAGAATCGAAATAGTTTTCGCATTATCGTTGTTTACCGGTCAATAAACAACTCTTTGTCGTTATGACGCGTGGCTATTAAACAACTCTGGCTATTGCCTTCGTGGTTTAATTCCTACGCATCAGAACTCCAAATCGTTGTTTATTGGCCGATAAACAGCGATAAGTCGAACATTATTTCTTAACTATGATATTTCAAACAGAACAGAATATTCGCGCATTACAAGCTCATCGTCATATAAATATACAAAGAAAACGTAAATAACATGTGACCGAAGCGATTTTAACATTTAAGATGTATACATATTTATCTAGTTCCAAATCCAACCGTATTAATTACACGCAAAAGTGAATGTTTAAGCTAAACAATATCGTTCGTTACAATTAGTATGTGATTTATATCGTACAGAATGCATGCCGGAAATGTCGATCAATTCAAATAAAAGTAATGAAATTTCAGCTCCTTTACTCGTGAAATCTTACATGGTCAGTACAGCACAAGATTTTCAAGCCATAGGTTAAAATAAAAGTCATCAGATACTATTTCAATATAAAAGGCACTAAAATAAAGCGGGAGCAAACTCGCTTCTGCTTCACAACTTTATTGGCGTGTTAACTTCACTGCTCCATAATCGAGGTCTCAAATGATAATAAAAAATTCAGAGTTCTTATAATTAATGGAATACAAATATATCCACGTGCATAAGTTAAAACCTGACGTCCTGAATTAACAAGAAAAATTTATGGTGTTGTGAAAATCGTGCGCACTAAAATCGACAATTTCTCTGCAAACAGTACTGTCACTTGAGAAACTCGACATACATTATTTAAGCCATATTAACAAAATAAGTTATGAACACTAAATATATCTGTAGGAGCAGAGCCTGGGTCATCGTAAAGGCTGAATTCGTCGGCAAATTGTTCGTAATGTTCGGAACTACCCTCGTCCAGAAGTCGACCCTGTCGCGGTACAAGTGGACCCCGGCGCTGGGAGTCAGGCTAAGGTTCATGTAGGGCCTGGTTTCCGGATTGTACTGGGGCCACGTGGGAAGGCTGGGGTCACCGGCACCATTAGGGGTCCTTCAACATAAACCAATCCAGTCAGACTATACAAATTGTAAAATACGCGTAAATTAGTTTATATCTAAAATACCGCATTTACTTGAAACCTTGCATAATGTATACATGAAGCCAGTAATAGAAAATTATTTAATTATATACATGTATAGTATATATTATTAAACACGAGTAGTAATCTAAATGCCATATCACTGGAATACTAGAGTTCCCTGGAATACTAGTAATCACTGGAATACTAGTATAGAATTGTGTTAAATACCCGGTTTTAGCAAAGTTGGTCCAGTAAGTCATGATGCTCTCGGACAATGTGCGCTCTGTTCCCGGTTTCTTGTGGTCCAGTGGATACATGGCGTCCAGTCCGAACACAAATGGAAGCTCCCCGGCGTGGTTGGCCCCTACCAGCCAAGGCGGTCGCTCCCGTATCCAGGTGAACGAGGGCTGGTGGGTGAATATGTACTGGAAACTTCGGCCAGGTTTTGCCTGCGTAGAGTGAGCGTCCAGCGTTTTAACCGTTGGTATGATAAACTGAACGTCGGCATACACGTTCACTGTGCTTCGACCCTGTTCCGCTAGGGACCCGTTGCCCACCGTGTATTCCTTACAGACGGCGTCGATGAGGAGGTTGCGCTTGCTCGCCGGATATTCCTCTGCTGCCGCCGGCGCCACCACATTGCACAACACGCTCGCCGGGACGCCGTCAGAAATGTTAAATTGGTACTGCTTTTGGTATTTCATGAGCCTCCAGTACATTAGACCGCCCTCCGCGTTATTGGTGCCCGCGAGGAGGTCCAGCGTTTGGAAAAATTTGAAACCTTCGGAGTTGCGATTTTTTATAATGTCGACGGGATCGTCCATAATTAAATCATGGTCGATCACTGGACCTAAATGGTTAACGAAAGACTCCCCCGAGTGGTTGCTGAACGCTGTGGCGTCACCTTGAACCTTGAGCAAATCGTCGGCGGGGACCCTCTGCAAGCACTGAACCATATCCGCCGTGCTACTCGTCGAGCAGTTTAACATTTCTGCAGCCCGGCGAGCCGCGGTTCCAGACTGCTCGGCCACAGCTCGCGGGCTGTAAACAGCGCCGCTTTCGGAAATCGCTCGGTGTATGCGCCCGCGATTCGCTGTTATGATTGTATGCAGTCCCACACTGTAGCCGCCTGCGGACTCCCCGAATATGCACACTTTGGATTTATCGCCGCCGA
This sequence comes from Congeria kusceri, assembly GCA_027627225.1. Classification (NCBI taxonomy): domain Eukaryota; kingdom Metazoa; phylum Mollusca; class Bivalvia; order Myida; family Dreissenidae; genus Congeria; species Congeria kusceri. The sequence goes on from CM051035.1 coordinate 8,074,106, forward strand.
AATTCTCGATGTTTTCACTGACCCATTTGATCGCCTCGACCTGGTCCCAGATACCGTAATTCCCACGGGCATTATCGTCCTCTGTGGAAAGGAACCCAAACAAACCCAGCCTATAATTGAACGTCACAACTATGACGTCACCTTTCAAAGCGATATATGATGCATCAAAAATCGACCCTTGTCCTCCGGTGAAACCGCCTCCGTGTATCCAAATCATGACCGTCTTCAATTCAGCTGATGGTATCGCTCTGGGCACATAGATATTCATGTAAAGACAGTCTTCGGATATATTCGTATTCGGAATTAGCCACTTGTCATTCTCAAGAAGGTACTGCACACACGACGGAGGAAACGTGTCCGCTGGAAACGTGACGTTCCATGGTGTCGGCGGAACCGGTTTCCTGAACCGGAAGTCACCGACTGGTGGCGCAGCGTACGGTATGCCGATGAATTGGTAGACCGCAGATCCGTTATACGTGCGTATCAAACCCTGTACCGGACCGGAAGTTGTGCGCACCTCCGGCGTCCTCTGACACAGACCGACGGCGGGAAAGACGACGAAGACGACTAACGCAAATAATCTACAATTACAAAAGTTGACAGGTTATTTATCACGATTAACTAAAATATTTAGTTTTGTAAAATTGTACCGAAAAACAACTTTCCAATCGGATGTTGGAGCTAATATGCGAACACTTGGCTGCTGTAATATTGTTCATTTATTTATTTATTCATTTATATTTTTGAAGCTGGCTTTAACACATCTGCAACACAATTTAAATCCTTTATTTTTGTTCAACCTTTCTACATGTAACATGCTGCCAAAGACGGTTTAAATGCGCATACTTTGTCAGGAACTATGTTGTTATTATTATTATTAGTAGTAATATTGGTTATTATTACTATTATTATTATTTCTTGTTCTTATTGTTATTATTTTTAATTAATTTATTTATTTATTTATTAATGTCATCATCATGTTGCCGTTGGTTATTATGGTGGTGGGTTCTGAAATAATAAGTCAAATATATATATATATAACATATATTTAATCATGCACTACAAATAGCCGAAAACCGAATGAGACAAAATGCATTTCCGACAGATATGGTGAGCAAATATAATAAATTCATTTATTCCATAAAATACAAATATCAAATTATATAATAAAATAAATATCAGATCAACAACAGTTACTTATAAAAAGTAAACATAGAAATATAACAAAAGTGTTATATTTACCTGAAATAATAAGTCAAATATATATATATAATACATATTTAATCATGCAATACAAATAGCCGAAAACCGAATGAGACAAAATGCGCCCATTTGTCACCTCCGTGTCGAACCGACACATTTCATTGGATAATATATTTGGATCAGCTATTTGATTGGTAAATATAAAATAAATGCAAGTGAAAACTGGTTGTAGTGCTCGGTTAATTTTTGAACACGGGGTATTGTGAACATTGATTTCTGCTCTAAATAATAACGGTTACTAACAAAGAAAATTTAAAATGCTATTACTACTAGAAATCTACACGCAAATTACAACTAATTGAGGTCAAAACTATTGGAATAAATGCATTAACCTATTTTATATGTGACATCTATTTACAAAATAGTAATATTATAATAAATTTAATATTAGAAATGTATATCCTGTGACAATCATCACCACCACAACCACATTCATCATTATCATGGATCATCATCACTTCCACCACCACAATCACCATAATCATCATCATCATAATAATAATACTAAGTATGTTTCATTAACTGAAATGAAAATATTTACCTGTTAATAGTTGTAGCCTCCATGCTTCAAAACTGTGTCGTACAGCAACAGTTTTCATTCAAGTTCTGGTTCTATTTACCAGTATGGGATGTAAGCAAGCGCGGCAACAGAGGTATTGCTACCATTAAATAAGCAAATAGATAGTCATTATGTATTAGATACATCTATGGGTAGACAATTTTAAATGATAAACGTGTTTAGATAACAGCAAGGCTGTGATACAGTTTACAGTAACTGTTCGTATATGCACCGTTGTTGTAGTTAAAATGCACTAAAATAATTATGCATTACAACAGCGATTTTCTGTTCATCGATAAATTTAGAAATGAGTTAAAATTATTCGTATTTTGCGTTGCTTGTGCTACTTTAAGATGTTATTACGTGACATTTAATTCAACCGCGATGCTATATTTTACTGTGTATGGAGCTCGAGTTCATTTTGACATTTTTCGCTATGTTAAACAGATGTTGTTATTAAAACACAACCGCTTGGGAAGCAACGTGAAATGCCGAACAAGAACTGTTTGCGGTTTATCTATGCGCAAAATAAAACAAATCACTGATTGATGAGCTATTTTATCGTTAGACACATCAAGGAATTTAGAACTGGAAATGTATACTAGTAAAACTGTTTGATCCCCTGATAAAATACATTTTTGTTATTTATTTATTTATTTTTTCTTTTGCGATTTCAACGTATTATAATTATTGTTCAAGGAATTCGTACAAGGGAGGTAACATATGGAATGACTTGTTTATAGTTCGTACGAGTTGTTTCCCTTGCTCAATATTACACAGTTCCAATTTAGAAAATCAGAACGAAAGCTTCTATATATTGCGTATAACAGTTTATGAGTCATTTGCACATGTTGAAGAAACTTGTAATATATAGTGGATATATGTTTGTTTTCGATGTGATAACGCGTTATATCATCACTGGAAATGGAAGCAATTTATATTTTCACGACCGCTTGCTTTCCCTGTGATGATATTAAGCGTTATCACACCGAAAACAAACATATTTTCTTTTTATTTTATGCTATTGAGCATTTTTTACATTAAAACAAAATTTCCAGCACAGTGAGTGATATAAGAAATTATCTCACTGATATTTTTCTATATTTCATTACTTAGAATAAAATTAATATTTTTTCTGTTAATTTTAATTCAAAATAATTATTTTGAAAACCATTTTATATATAGTTTGAGTCGGGTGGTTTATACATTTACACGAATTTATCTAGTACATTGTAGTACAGGTAGTTGTGTGCATACGTGGAAAACACCGGTTATTATTACCACTACTCAAAATGTTGTACTTATAACAGATTACACTAACTGCTTAATAATTTATTCAAAACGACCTTAACACTAGTAACTAAAATAGCTTATAACTATAACGCATTCGCCAAAAGCGATAATCAAATTGACACCCCTTAGTAGCGTTATACACGTACATGTGTTACACAATCTCCGATGGAAACTTTTCGGACTGCCATCAACACCTATCTGTCATTGAACACGTTGAAATCAAGGTACAAGTACACACTATTTAAAATAAAATTTAGCGCATTGAGGACTACGATCAGTTTATTTACCCTCAAAACTTTGGTTTAAACAACTGACCGAGTAAATGTAAAAGTGCCTTTTACTGGCATCGAACTTTAACCTACCCAGGGGTACCCGCGCAGTGGGCGATATTACGTAGTCGAGAATCACAAGGAACAATGGGGCTTCTTATGGCAGAAGAAGAAGGTACGTGGACATTAGAACCTTTTTATTGTTTGTATACACGAAACTACTTGCAGCATTTCTGAAAATATGTATGTGTATAATCTGTCATTGAACGATTTTTTGTTGTTCATGTAAATGAACGTGCAGACGTGTATAACAAATACTAGTATGTCAAATGAAATGCAGAGACTAAAACAAAAATGAATAGTGGAACTTTTGGACAATCAGCAATATACAGCCGACAGTCAAGGGAATCAACAATTCTAGAGTTTGATTAAAATGTTGATAGGCTTTTAAATAAGGCGTACAAAAAATTTGTTTCATGTTACGTGCCCCAAAAATAAGGTAGTAGGTCGGGATTTTTTTTTTGGTAAATAGTCAACTTTAAGGTTCTACAACTGAATAAATATTCAAAACATATCAGTTATATCCTTAAACTTTTTTTATAAGTGGATGCTATAGAAACAAAACACTTACTTATCCAAAAAACGCATTGGATTATTGAAACGGGTAAATAAAACAAAAATATATCTGACAAACCCAATAAAATGTTCTAGTGTCAGGGCATTGTTTAGGGTAGGTCGGGTAACCTGAAACAAAAATAATTGTTTACGCCTAAGCAGTAGAGAACGGAAGTAAAAATGAAATACATAATATTATCTTCAAACTCTAGTTTAGTGTACATGCAGATAAACAAATGTAGTTCTATGTGAAATGCTTTTGATAAAGTTTTCTTCTCGAAGCTTATAGACTAATGATGACTATTTGTTGTTGAACGTATGTACTACATTCACTGATTCGGTTATCAGTTTTGATTATGTTTTCTTCATCGAAGCTTACAAGTTAAATTTTCAAGCCAGTTTGCTTCAAACCAATTTGCGAAACTTTTAGTACACACAAGTATATACCGGTATCCATTTCGCGTATTGCTGAAAGCACGTACCGCTTTCACTGATTCTCTTTTTTAAACTGAACGAGTTTAGGTCTCGAGGGTGGCGTTTATTGTCCGAACATCACCGACTATTGTCCGTTCGGTTGCTGCGGTGACCACGAGCACTACGTCTGCTGCATGCCCCTCTGAGTGTTCATCGGTTGCGGCTTCGGACTGCTGGGGACCATATGGCAGCTTCCTACATCACTACCGATTCCGCAATACCAGATGCCACCACCGCCACCGCCTGAACCGTGGGTTTACGGTGCACCTGGTTGGAATGAATATCACCCCGGGCACGGTATGTCGGTTGCGAATTATTAGGAAGGAGTCGATTACAGTCAGCCTTCTAAAAGCTATGTAGGACCATACTTTTCACAAATCATATTTGTCACAAGTGTGAAATTTGAGACCTTATTTTTCACACCTCACAGTCTTATAATTCGCATTTTCTGTAAAGTTTGTGATCGCATCCAGTTTTTGATATGAAATCAAATCATATTCTTCTGTGATCCTCATGCATGCCCCGTTTTTGACCGATCACATTCTTCACACTTTAAAATGTGACAAATTAGATCATATTCTTCACAGGTGTGTGAAAAATTTTACTTGTGAAAAATATTATCATTCAAAGCTATGCTGCGACATGTCTACAATTAATGACTTTCCATACGCGCATTTTGATTAAAGTATTAAGTGTTGAAATATTAAGCAACCCGTATATACGTTTCTAATTCATTAACCTCATGTCAGTTAAGAACTAACCACGTGTCAGTGAAGATCTTCTAAACCAAAAAACAAAAGCATACCAATATTGCCATTTAATTTTATGTTTGTTAAGCCCCGGTCACACTGTCACGATTTTGGCTACGAGAGCCTACGACTGATCGTGGACCTGTTATTCGTGATGAGTCGGGATGCACAGTGTCCCGATTGTGTCTTCCTACGTATACTTACGGTTGTTGTAGGACGAGACTAGGAATATCGACGACACTTGTATGTTTCCGCAGCCGATTCATTACGGTTTCATCAAGACATGATGCGATCTGTTACGGTTGTAATACGCTAGCGTCAGGTATGCGCTACGGTAACAGACGATTACAGACGATTGTTAACGTTTCTGCTAAGATTGTAGTAAGATTAAAGAAGATTCATCACGATAAACCTACGAGTAGCCAATAATTATCACGCTTCAAGGCGATTTGGACATCACGATGTCTCGTGCATAATCGTGACACTACCGAAGGCAAACGTAGTGAATGCGTAGTAACATCGCGATAAACCGTACAGTCCACGCGACCCAATCGTCGCGTTGTCGTGTTCCATTGTATATATTCGTGAGTAGTCATGATAGTTGTCGCTGAAGATTCTACTGGAATCGTAACTGATCCGTAGGGCAAGCGTAGAAATCCGTACCAAATACGTAGCAAAACGTACCATAACGTACTACAATCTTGTCACATAAATGTCATAAAATCAGTCACGATTAATCACAATTAAACACGAAAGGCCAAGAATGCCTCTACGATGGCTGTAAGAATAAGCCAGACTGAGGCACTAGGATTGACCTACGTTTTGGAAAAATCGTGGCGGCGCTTCACGATTGATAAGCATCTCCCAAGATTCTTCAACATTCACGCAGATGCCAGTACGCATGTGTTCACGCTTTACCACGCTTCACCAAGATTGTGTAAATCGTGGGCAATCGTAGCCAAAATCGTGACAGCGTGACCGGGGCTTTATGCAACCCACACACTGTTCTCAACCCGATGCAAAGCGAAATATGGCTAGTTTGTGCATATTTAAATTATGGTTTAGGTCTTTCCAATTATGGTTTCGACGGCGGTTCATACTTCACTGCCGATCAAGGGAACGCGTCAGCTTCGGAAACCGCTGCTTTGAATGTCAACAAATACGAACCGCCGCCATCATATGAGGCGGCGGTAGACGCCAGACCGGAAGTGGATCTCGGCATCGGGTCGCTTGAAAGAACCACCTCCGATACTTTGCACAGGGTGGTATCCACTGAACATGGAAGTGACGATCGTTTTCGAAGGGAACTGGCTGCTTTACCGGAGTGATGCACGCTGACCAATCCAATGCAGTGGACATCCGCTTCCATTGCGAACTGTTCGACGTTACCGTGAATACACGGGTCTTACACATTGATAACTTATTAATGATAATGATAATGAATTCGTTGCAAATTAAATGTATCTTATTCTCATCGGGAGCATACAGACAGAACAACTGCAGTTATCTATGTACGCTCGTAGTGTTCTTTTATAATAAAGTACCGGTATAATTTGTTACAATCATGCGTACATGCTGATTCAGGTTTCTGTATTTTTTTTTTATACCAACACTGTTGAATATGTAAGCTTCAAGTAATAGTGATATTGGTATTGATTTTTGGAGATAACTGCATGTAATCTTATAGGCGTATTTAAATTTCACAGTTCCAAGGATGAAGACTGTGCGATATATTTCTTCTTGCCCTTGGAACGCATATCGCGACTGCTTCTTCGTAGCGTTTAATGATCCCTGGAATCGAACCAACGTTCCCTGAAATTAATGATCACTGGAATCGAACCAACGTTCCCGAAAAGTAATGATCACTGGAATCGAACCAACGTTCCCTAAAATTAATGATCACTGGAATCGAACCAAAGTTCCCTAAAATTAATGATCACTGGAATCAAACCAACGTTCCCTAAAACTAATGATCACTAGAATCGAACCAACGTATATTTGAATTACTTTTAAAATCAACATCGAGCTCCATACTGTACAACTAAGCGAAATTCATATACTTTGCAGAGAAAATTCGAACAGTTAACTGATTAATTACAATATCATCATAATCAAGTATAGTGCTTTTTCCACCATCTTCGTAAATATATATGTAGTGCGATGCTAATGCCAGCATACACTTATGCTCCAGAAAACGTCAATATATACTGTATTTCTCCTATTTATACTTTATGTGCTATAACATTGTATATAATGTTTCCGCAATCAACTTGGACCTGACTGGGACGTTAGAGGGTACATTAGGCGGTACACAAGTTAACCGATAGCAAGATACACTGTTCCCGGTGTTTTCTTTGTTAAGAACATTTGGGTTCAGTCTCTTTTCGATGTAAACCGGGTATATTCGGAAAACGACGTTATACACCGGACATACCCGAACCTAATTGCTATATTGTCATTGTTTCTGTTAATTTTTGGACACCTGCAATTTGGGATTTTTTTTGTTTCTCTAGATTTTTGGACACGAACAATTTAATTACTTTAAATGTCCGAAAACTTAGAGTAATTACGGTACTTATCAGACAGTAACAGTGTCTCGATAAATAAACATCTACGAATAATTCATAACGTCAAGTTCTCGTCCTATCAAAATACTGTAATGTATGCCAATAGACGATGTCAGGGAATAATATAACAGGGACATGCAGACTGGGTACAGATTTTATTCGATTGCAAGACATCTATAACTTAAAACAATGAAAAGTTAAAACTTAAACACCGGTACATACGTGTTTACTGTATTATACAAAATAATCCATTTTAATTCACTACATCCATCAAACAGGCGCATAACATTAAAAAAAAACAAAAAACATGCATAAACAAATAAAAAATTTAATATTGAAACAGCATGCAAACAATGTCAAACTAAACTGTGTATATGTTTTAGTAAAATCTGTAATGGTCATCACTTCAAAATTTCACGGTATTTCTAAAGCATCGGCACCAGCTACACAATGTCCGATTTTCCACACTGACAAATCCAATGTTTCTCGATAAAATCCGTGCGTAGCAGCCACTAATCACAATGTTTACAGCGTTAAAAAACACACACGTGTCAAAGTTTTCAGGCGACTATACAGTCTTTTGATGACCGAAATAACGTTGCCTATACAGACCTACATGTATGTTCCAAATTCGATATATATTAGGTAATAACCGGATATGCGAAAACAAAATAAAATGAATGAACAGGGAAACACAACGAATGCTTATAAACGTATCTTATCAGTTTAATTTCTTAAAGGAATTCCACATTTCTTATTTCTATTAAGTAACAAAGTTATTCGTGTTAATTTGTATGGGACTCAAAGTAATAATAGCTAGCCCGTATAAACGTCGTAAATCATAAACGGTCGAATTGCTTAATGGAATTCCACATTTCTTACTTCGATAAAGTAATAAAGCAATTTGTGTTACCGAGTAATCTGTGGCTCAAAAAAAAAATCGCTACCCCTTTAATCGACCATGTGATCCGGAAGTGCAAATAAATGGACCGCAGCCTACCTACCCCCACTACAGGTTAGAAACCAGTAAAACACATCTCCATGGGGCTCGGCTCCATAGTAAAGAGCACAATAATCCAGCCTTGTTCTTTTTTTATTTTCATTTTTCATTTTCATTCATTTCAGATGTCGCGAGTCCGGTCTCTTTGGAAAGAGGCTTCTCTCTACTTTCAAAATTTAAAACGAAACAAATATGTTACACAGCTTCTAAAAAAGTAAATCTCACTCATAGTAAGTATCTCCTAACAAAACATAGAATACATTCTCGATTTCGACAAAAGCGCATGCTGTCTATCAAACTCCTGAAAATTCAGATTCCGAGTTAATCGGTATCACGAGGCATCAAACTGCCCAGGCAATCCGCCGGGTTCGGGTGATATCTATATAAGCCAGTAGGGAAAGATCTAGGCTTTAAAAGGGTACAGGGTGCGGCTGAAAAGGAACAGGGGGCAAGTTGGTCCAATTAATGACATTTTACTCATACAGTATAATATACTGGGTTCTTATCACTTTACAGTTTCTAATTAAGGTTTTTTAACATTGCCTCTTCATTTGTCATTTAAATATTGCAAATCAACAGTACATTTCAAAAGATATTCACTATCCCCTTGTTAATCAGCCCAGAGGGGCAGCAGGGGGGAACCAAAAATTAGCAGGGTGCAGCACCCTGCTATTTCGATCTGGATCTTTCTCTAAAGCCAGGGTCCGTTTTAGGCACAATGTCTCTATATAAAGGAGGAAACCACCGGGGAATCCCCAACTATTTACTGGTATCTAACCTAGAATTTCTGCATGAGGGTGTCGACCTGGGAACGGAAAGGATCGTCTTTGCGCGTCGCCGTGCGCTTCACCCTACAATGGTCATAAAACATTTTGAAGTCTTGTTTTCACTTTATACATGTACTGTTTCTAACTACAAAGAACAATGAGATAAACAAGAGCTGTCTCAGGACAGCGCGCTAGACTATTCAACTCTTTGTCAGGGGTTTTATCACTGCAAAAAAAGGGGCATAATTCTGCTAAAATGCTGGTCACAGTTATGTGCCTTCCACAGTGACCTTATATAAGGACCTTGAAGTCATGTGTGAAGTTTTAATTGAATATCTGTAGTAGATATAGAGATATAAAATTGTTGCACGCAAACTTTAACCTGAAATTTCCAAGTACAAAAAGGGGCATAATTCTGCTAACTTGCAGGCCAGAGTTATGGGTCTTGGTCAGTGACCTTACATAATGACCTCGAAGATATGTGTGAAGTTTCAATTGAATATCTGTAGTAGTTACAGAGATATGTACTTGTTGCACGCAAACCTTAACCTGAATTTTCTCTTGCACGCAAACCTTAACCTGATTTTTCTAAGTACAAAAGGGGGCTCAATTCTGTTAAGATGCTGGTCACAGTTATCGGTCTTGGCAAGTGACCTTATAAATCGACCCTGAAGGCATGTGTGAAGATTCAATTGAATATCTGTAGTAGATATAGAGAAATGGAGTTGTTGCACGCAAACTTTAATCCGATTTTCTAAGTACAAAAAGTGGCATAATTCTGCTAAATTGCATGTCAGAGTCATGGGCCTTGGTCAGTGACCTCATATAATGAACCCGAAGACATGTGTGAAGTTTAAATTGAATATCTGTAGTAGTTACAGAGGTATGGACTTGTTGCACGCAAAGCTTAACCAGAGCATTACGCCGACGCCGACGAACGGGTGAGTAGTATAGCTTGAACAATTCGTTGAATAGTCGAGCTAAAAAAACGTGTTTCTATGTTGCTAGTTGATTAAAACATTGGTGTTTGTTCCTCAACCATCACATGTTACCATAATAAAATATAAAACAAAACAACTATCATTATCGTCTTCATAATTTTGCTGCCTAATATACGCAAAATATTTAACTAACTTAGCATAACTTCATTAATAAAATCAGAATGATCATCATCATCGACGTCGTTTTTTGGCTGCTTGCATTTAAATAATGCAAAAAAATAATACGCAAACTACCTTACTAACTGACCAACCCAGTCAGTAAACAGCTTATGCATATCACCTAGCCTGTAAGTCTTAAGAAAATTCGAGACGCTGGCCCCATGCACATGACCTACCACGCCTTGGCGCACATGATTGCGTAGTTGTACATGCTCTCACAGCGGAGTGAGCGCAGCGCCTCTAGAAGGGCCTCCAGGGCGTCTATACTCCTCGCCTGTCGGTCCCGAAAACACGCCAGCATCTACAGTTAAAGGGGCAATCCAGCGTTTTTATCTTCGTAATGCTTCTAAATAGGCCGTTAAAACATAGTATATAATTTGACATTTAATATTTTCCAAAAGTATATTATATTTCAAAAGACATTCAACATTTCTGTGTTGACCAGGGTCGGTATACACAAAGCTCCTTAGGGAAAATGTGAAATCCGCTAACTGACGATAAGAAAAGGGTAAAATCTGAAATATCGAAATAATGTAATATTTACTAGTTTGAAACACTTAAATGTAAAAAGATCTCTACATGAAGTAACCACAGACTTAAGGAATTTTATAAATGTAAGTAATATACTTCTGTTTTCCCTAAGGAGCTTCGTGAATAGTGGTCCTGGGTCCGTATTTACAAAGCTCCTTAGGCAAAACTTACCGTAAAAGCTCTATGTTTTCGGACACTATAAATTTTCGGACACCCTCTTTTTTAGCCAAAATAATTACTTGTTGTCACTATATATTTACGGACACTGATTTTAACCCATAATTAATACATCTAAATGTTCGGACTTTTTACATGACAGTGGTATTTTCGCAGAATTCTAACCTGTTTGCGTTAATCCGGTGACACATCGCACAGGTGTTTTTACAACCGCATGAAGGTAATTAAACCGGCCAGGTGAATGAGTGGAGGCGGTGGACCGTAACATTTTATTGGATTGGTTTTAATTAACCAATCAATTGAAACAACGAAATTTATTTAACCTTAATAACTGTATTGGAACTGAATAAGGATATTGTAGTGGTCAGCGATTGGCTGATAAGCCACGCCCACTGATTGCTTAGCGAATGAGAGCCTTGCATGGAGTATCATCATGTATGCTACTTTGATAGCAGTTGCTTGTTAGCAGGCATTGGAAATAAACGTATAGAATACAAATCCCTCTTGGGTCTTGATATTTATCCAGCCCTTTAAGGGTCATAGAACATTACATTGGCGACGAGGATTGTAAAAAAAAAAAAAAAAAAAAAAATCAACAACTCGGTGTTGCAACAATGTGAATAAGTTGTCAAAAAAAACAAACAGTTATTTTGGGAAATCTGTTAAAAATGACGGCATTACCGGCGTTTCCGAAATTTGAAGTTCATGGGGAGGAGAATTCGCTAGGAGTACGATGGAATAAATACCTCGCGAAAATTGAAAACTTGTTTGTGGCACTAAACATCGACTCAAGGAAGCGTAAGAAAGCGTTACTATTGCATTACGCCGGCGACGATGTGTTTGAAATCTATGAAACATTGTCACTGGACGATGACGATTCAAATTACGAAACAGTGAAACAAGAACTAACCAATTACTTCTATCCAAAGAGAAATAAAGAGTATGAACGATACGAATTTCGAAATATTTATCAAAACAAAGACGAACCCATGGACCCGTTCGCAACTCGATTAAGACAGAAGGCGGAAAGCTGTGAGTTTACAGACAAAGACAGTGAAATAAAAAGTCAAATCATCCAAGGGTGTGTATCAACCAAATTTCGAATAAAGTGCTTAGAGCAGGATAAATCACTAACCGACATACTTACAATGGCGAGAACGATGGAAATATCCGAAAAACAAGCTCGGTGTATGGACAAAAACACAAGTGACGATTATCCAATAACCAGTGTGAAACAGAAAGTAACTAGGCAGCCATTTCGAGTACGCCCTGCGGAAAATGCAACTGAAACGCTCCAAAAGGCGAAGTGCAGAAACTGTGGTCTCGAGTATCCACATATCAACGGAAGGTGTCCAGCTTACGGAAAAACATGCAACTACTGTCAGAAGAGTAATCATTTCATGAGGGTTTGCAGGAAACGCACACAGACAAGTGAACGGAGACGACAGGTTCCGTCGCTCTTAAGCTACGAAACAGCTGTTGACCTGGGTATCGTACCAACAATCAAAGCAGTGGACAGCGACAAGTATTCGGAGCTGTATGACAAATTTCCGTCGGTATTCAATGGACTGGGTAAACTGAAAAACAGACAAGTGAAATTCCATGTTGACGATTCCGTAATACCATCAACAGAACCACCACGTCGAATACCTTTTCACATACGGGAACAAGTTGAAAAAGAACTCGATAGGCTAGAAAAACTTGATGTCATCGAGAAGGTTGATAGTCCGACACCCTGGGTATCGAACCTTGTAGTAGCACCCAAACCTAATTCGCCAAATGAAATCAGACTTTGCGTGGACATGCGAAAAGCCAATCAAGCGCTGAAACGCGAACGCCATGTTACACCGACTGTCGATGACATAATCCTAGAATTAAATGGATCGACTGTGTTCTCTAAAGTGGATTTATACAAGGGTTTCCACCAACTGGAGCTGGCGGAAGAATCAAGAAATATGACAGTGTTCGCGACACATGTTGGTCTAAGAAGATATAAACGGCTTAATTTCGGGGTCAGCGTCGCACCAGAGATATTTCAAAACGAGATAAGACAGGTGATCAATGGACTTCGTAATACACTCAATATTAGTGACGATATTATTGTTCATGGGCGGAACCGGAAGGAGCACGACGAGAACGTCGAGGCCCTTTTGCGACGACTGCAGGAGAATAACCTTACACTCAACAAAAGCAAATGCGAGTTTGGTAAGCGTCAGATCAAATTCTATGGATATGTATTTTCAGAAGCCGGCACTTCACCGGATCCGAGTAAAATTGAATGCATCAAGAACGTCGAGCGACCAAGAACTCAAGCGGAAGTGAGAAGCTTTCTAGGAATGACAAACTATGTGTCTAGATTCATTGAAAACTACTCAACAATTTCCGAGCCGTTGCGACGACTTACTCAGAAAAGCAAACCGTTCATATGGCATAAAGAGCAGGAAAAATCTTTCAACGATTTGAAGAATGCCCTCGTTAGTGACCGTGTAATGACATACTTTGATCCATGCAAACACACAGAGTTATGGGTTGACGCGAGTCCAGTGGGTGTATCGGCAATCTTGATTCAAGGCAATAAAATCGTGTCGTTTGGCAGCAGATCATTGAGTTCTGTTGAACAGCGTTACAGTCAAACAGACCGGGAGGCATTAGCATGCGTGTGGGGTTGCCAACACTTCCACCTGTATTTATTTGGAAAATCATTTACGTTGATTACTGATCATCGGCCTCTAGAATCAATTTTTAATAACACGAAACAAATTCAGTCAGCTCGACTTGAGCGATGGAGATTAAGGTTAACCACATACAACTTTGAAGTCAAATATCGCCCTGGGAATTTAATGATCTCAGACTACTGCTCCAGGCATCCATTAGGCTATCGCGTGTCAGAAAATATCGCTGAAGATTACGTCATGTTCCTCGCACAGGCAGCGGTGCCTGGTTCATTAACAATTTCGGACGTGGCAACTGCAAACAAATCAGACGGTATCATTACATCTGTCATCGACGCAATTAAAAATGGCAATTGGTCAAAACAGACATGCAGTAAAAATGACGGATTTCGATGTTATCAACAATTATCAGATGAGCTGGCAGTCGTGTCGGTCAATGGAGGGAACGTTTTGCTACGGGGAACCCGTCTTTGCATCCCGGAATCGCTCCAAAAACAGGTCGTTAACCTTGCACACGAGGGGCATCAAGGTCGAGTAAGATGTAAATCACTTCTACGTGAAACAGTTTGGTTCCCGTCTATGGACAAGCTAGTAGATGACAAATGCAAAGGATGCATACCCTGCCTGGCCGCATCATCCAAATCAAATCCAGATCCGATTAAAGTAAGCGAATTACCTTCGAAACCATGGAGCGAGGTTTCTATAGACTTTTGTGGCCCGTTTCCGTCGGGTGATTATTTCATGGTCATTATTGACGACTACAGCCGATTCCCGGTAGTTGAACGATTAACAAATATAACTGGTCCAACAGTCACACAGAACCTGGAAACTGTGTTCAGCGTATTTGGAATTCCGGATACAATCAGGTCGGACAATGGTGCACCGTTCAACAGTCACATGTTTGCTGACTTCGCTGAAAAATGGGGGTTTAAACACCGAAAGATTACACCATTACATCCGATGGCAAATGCCATAACCGAGTCGTTCATGAAGCCGTTATCAAAGGCCATCAGAACAGCCATAGCAGAAGGAAAAAACTACAGGACGGAATTCAACAAATTTCTTTTAACCTATCGTAACACCCCGCACCCAAGTACGGGCATGCCGCCGGCTGAAGCCATGTTCAATCGCAAAATTAAAACAAAAATCCCGCAGTATGTAGTGCCGAGAAATGACAAGACCATAAGGCAAAGAGACTCAAAATCTAAAAACAGAAATAAACAGTATGCGGATAATCGTCGAAAAGCAAAACGTTGCGAGCTTAAACCCGGCGACAAAGTTCTCGTTAAACAAACGATACACAACAAATTTGACACACCGTTTAATCCAACGCACGGTACAGTTGAACGTCGAAATGGATCAATGGTTACAATAAGGCACAAAGAACGTCTGATCACCCGCGATGCTTCGCACTTCAAGCCGGTGCCAGGGATCGAAGCGCCAACTCAACATAGCCAGCCAAGCCATGGAGAAAACGAACCGCCCGACAAGAGCCGTCCGTTAGCCATGCGCCGGCCAAAACGGAAACGCAAACTTCCGAAACGATTCATGGATTAAAACGACCTGCCCACTAAGAAGAGTGTCGAACGTTGAAATATTTAGTGATTTAATATTCGAATTGTGTAAAGCACAGGTCATAATAATACCTGTTTCGAGCATCATTTAATACTGCCATAAAGATTCATAAATGGTTTTGTGTGTTTAATAATATGTCGTTTTTATATTCCTTAATCGTGTACGAGTAATTTCAGTGTTGTTAAATATTTTGCACACCGCACAAAGTCAGCGGCAAGTTCCGTTCAGTTATGTTCGCCATGAACCGGGCAAAAGGTCACAAACAGAGTGTCATTGTTTAAAAGACTGGAGTGAAATGTAATTGCTGACCGCTTATCACCGAGTCAAATCAATGCTATCATGTTTTCACAGACTATCCGTCAACAATAAATCAGTGCCAATGGAACTCAGATGTTGCCAGTTTTTGACATTTCTCCGCGTCGTTTCTCTAACAAAAATATGGAGAAACAGTAGAACAGTAGTAGGTTGTTACAAATTGATGTGTTACGTATACAATTATAATAAACGTGGAGAACGATTTTAAAGCATGTACACATTTTTAATTAATGCAATTATTGCATGCTATATTACATTCATGAAATGTTGGAGGGATGTAGTGGTCAGCGATTGGCTGATAAGCCACGCCCACTGATTGCTTAGCGAATGAGAGCCTTGCATGGAGTATCATCATGTATGCTACTTTGATAGCAGTTGCTTGTTAGCAGGCATTGGAAATAAACGTATAGAATACAAATCCCTCTTGGGTCTTGATATTTAAGGGTCATAGAACATTACAGATATGATGTCAATTAGTGCCATTTATGATAATCTGATACCGGTTGCATTTAAAATCTTTTGTTTGCCAATTAGTGCCAATTAACAATTCAGGTATCTACTTCAAACCTTATTTTTGTCACTGGCCCACGCTTAACAAATTTGAGTCGCTTCTAAAATCAACCTCTAGTTCTACGTTATATAATATCGCTAAAATTATATATTTTTCCGATAAACTAAGATTAGATACATGAATTTACATTTATATTATTGTACATTTTACACTTATAAAATTTTCACCACGCTGTTTGAATTAATCAATGTCATGATATGACTTGTTCATAATTGTTATAACACTTCATTAATTGTTTGTGATGCTCAACACTTTCTGGTTATATGCTCTGGTAACTGTGTACTTCTCCATGTCAACATTATTTATTGTGCTTTAACATTGTATAATGTTTATGCAATACATTTTGGACATGGACTTGGACTTGGTACTATGTCCCTACTCAACACGATAAGTGTGACAAACAGGCTCCAGATTTTACCGCACAATTTACAAGTTGCACGAATGTTTGAAGGTGTTAAAGACAATCGTTTAAGATTTGTGGCTCAAGAACAAACAACAAAATCATAATTTGCATCTTTTATTGCATTAATACAGGTTAATACTATACGAGATGGTAATCTTTAAACTCGGTCGACAATAATGCATTCTTGGCGTAATATTCCGTAAAACAAAATCATGCATATGAAATTATTTAAAATTGATTGCAAACATCGCTAAAAATGTTTTTGTGTATCCAAATTTTCGGACACTAAATTTTTTAATTATTTTTTAGTGTCCGAAAACATAGAGCTTTTACGGTAAATAAATTCCTTAAATTCCTGAAATTCATTAAGTGTCTGGCTGTATCATGTACAGGCCTTTTTACATTAAAATGTTGTAAACTTGTAAATATTGTTTACACGTTTAGTATATCAGCCTTCATTGCACAGAAATCACTGGATTTCACATAGAACATTTGATCTGAAATTTTCACTTAAGTACAACTTAGGTTAAGATTTCCTTTAGGAGCTTTGCGAATACCAGCCCAGCCCTAGGAAAGGTCTAGGATCAACTAGAATTGTCACGTGAGACCCGGACATACCCCCACAATATGGCCTTGTCACAAAACTATGGCATTCATTCGAAAGAAATGGACAGAGAGAGAATGCTTTAATTTGTGAATGGTCAACAGTGTATTTGGAAAAATTTAATTTCAATAGGAGCCATAAGTTGAACTTGATATGTATTTTATGATGTTACACCTATATACCAAATATAATTTAAATATGTGAAGCCTTTCATGAGTTATTGTCCATGTTTTTCGGGAATTTAAGTCAAAAAGGGGCCATAACTGTCTCAAAATGTAGTGTCAAGCCTTTCTTGAGTTATCATCCCGGAAACCAAAAACCAACAGGCAGACCAGTTTGTTGACATTTTCTAATAATTTGCTAAATACAGGGTTTTCATTAGGTTAAAGCTACTAATTAAGGTTTTTAAGCAAAGTTTATTCATTAGTCAGTGAATATTTGCAAAACTATATTGATTTCAAAAGATATTCAACATGTGTGTGTTGACCAGTCCAGAGGGGCAGCAGGGGGGGGGGGTAAAAAAGGAGCAGGGTGCAGCACCCTTCAATTTCGGTGTCGATTTTTCCCTCACCAGCACAGAGGTGCAGCAGGGGGAACCAAGAAAGCCTGCTTCTTAACTCTGGATTTTCCGTAACGTTACAAACATTTGTGAACGAATGTGCTATTTCGTGTGTGGTCGTGTTTGTTTGTTATAAAGCCTCGGTGTATTAAAAAGGAGAAAGTACGGTAGTTTCAAATGTGACGTCGTTTGAGCCTGAAATTCAGCAGATTGAACATGACATCAAAATCGTTGGGCAAGTTCACCGTTTTTGGCTGTGAAAAACAAATTGTCTAATACTGACTTTTTCCTGTTCTATAATACATTTATTGTCCATATTTCAATGTTTGAAAAGCACATTGCATGTGCAAAGTTAAACTTATGAAAAATATCCGTTATTTTTTAGAAAAAATTGCTACCTAGTAGACATACCCTATTTATTTTTTACATAAAAAGGCATAATCAATATTAAAATAATCTTGTTTTGCAACATAAACAGCATAACAGACAATAAATTCTACAAATTCCTGTTTAAAAATGCCATGCTAAAGAAATGCTTTTCCAACCCCAAACTGTAAAACTGTACCTTTAATATCGAAAAATAAAATACCTTCATCACTCTGATCTCGTCCAAAAGCAAGTGTTTTGAGCTAATTATATCGTCTGCCACGTCGTCTGGTAATGTCAGCGCACGTGCGAGATCACGTGAGAGCGGAAGTTCGTCTGACATCAGAACGAGGTACGGGTCACTCATTGGCTTCGGGTAATCTGACAGTTCAACAGAAGTTATACCACATGATAACATGTTTTAAATACCAACATAACATTTTGTACGATAAATCTATATTAAAACATTTTTGTTTTTTAATTTTCGCCGTTTTAACAGTATTTCAGTCATATCACGGCGGTCAGTTAACCTACTCACACTTTTCCTGGGCAAGCCAGTAACTGACAACTGCCCTACTTGAATCCGATGTAGGGGGAGAATGGCCGTAGAAATTATTTAAATGACCATTTCCCACACAAGTTATGTTGCGGGCTGGGGAGTGAATTCACGAACTCCAGATTGACAGTCCTGCGCTCTACCAACTGAGCCAAAACAATTTGTAATGTAAATCATATGCAGGCTATAAAACACTTAGGGCGGGCAAAGATAGGTAACATACTTGTCAGAAATAGGTTACCTCCCCTATCTCCCAATAATAAAGAATATTTTTTAAAGAATTCTTGGATTAAGACAGTGATCAGGATCACCACCAAAATCTAATTATTTGTTTGCTGGCCCATTACAAATCTTTCACGAAAAGTTTATGCAAGTCGTTCATTACTATAATTGTGATAACAAGGCTTTGATAGTGTACCAAGTTTCATGATCATATGTTATGTTCTTTTCGAATTTTATTACAGTCTTAAATTTGTTTCTATTTTAAGTAACAGACACGTGACCTTTGAGCTCTGGTGAAAAATAAAGGGTCGTGTACAATCCTCACCTTGCTCTTTCTATGTATACAAAGTTTTATCAAAGTATCTTCAGTACTTTTTGAGTTATCGCAGGATCCAGGTTTTGGGGACAGGACAGACAGACAGAGTGAGACCGACGGACGAACAGACAGACAGACGCACACAGACGGAGGGCAAACCCATAGTCCACTCTGTGTACCAAGTTTCATGAAGTTTCATGATCATATCTTATGCACTTTTCAAAATATTACAGTATTCAGTTTATTTCTATTTTTAGTAACAGTCACGTGACCTTTGACCTCTGGTGAAAAAAAAGGTCGGGCATAATCCTCACATTGCCACAATGCCGTTTATATGTATACCCAGTTTCATCGAAATAAGTTCAGTATTTTTTTAGTTATTGCAGGAACCAGGTTTTGGAGACGGACAGACAAACGGACGGACAAACATACGGACGAACATATAGAGAGAAACACAGACGGATGGCAAACTTTATAGTTAATCTTTGTACCAAGTTTCATGGTCATATCTTATGTACTTTTCGAATTATAACAGTATTAAGTTTATTTCTATTTTTAGTAACAGTCACGTGACCTTTGACCTCTGGTGAAAAATAAAAGGTCCTGCATAATCCTCACATTGCCGTTTATATGTCTTCCAAGTGTCATCGAAATATCTTCAGTACTTTTTGAGTAATCGAAGGATCCAGTTTGTTTTAGTTTATTTCTATTTTTAGTAACAGTAACGTAACCTTTGACCTCTGATAAAAAATAAAAGGTCGTGCCTAATACTCACATTGCCGTTTATATGTATACCAAGTTTCATCGAAGTATCTTCAGTAATTTTTGAGTTATCGCAGGAACAATATTTTGCGGACGGACGGACTGACGGACGGACAGACGGACGGACGGAGGGCAAACCTATAGTCCCCTCCGGTGAAACACCGGTAGGGGACTAATAAAAGGTCCTGCATAATCCTCACATTGCCGTTTATATGTATACTAAGTTTCATCGAAATATCTTCCGTACTTTTTGAGTTATCGCAGGATCCAGTTTGTTTTAGTTTATTTCTATTTTTAGTAACAGTCACGTGACCTTTGACCTCCGGTAAAAAAAGGTCGTGCCTAATACTCACATTGCCGTCTATATGTATACCACGTTTCATCGAAGTATCTTCAGTACTTTTTGAGTAATCGCAGGAACAATATTTTGCGGACGGACGTCGTTTATTTCAATTTTAAGTAAGAGTCACGTGACCTTTGACCTTGGTGAAAAATAAAAGGTCGTGCCTAATACATTGCCTTTGATATGTATACCAAGTTTCATCGAAGTATCTTCAGTACTTTTTGAGTTATCGCAGGAACAAAATTTTGCGGACGGACGGACTGACGGACGGACAGACAGACGGAGGGACGGAGGGCAAACCTATAGTCCCCTTCGGTGAAACACCGGTAGGGGACTAATAATGATGATAATAGTGATTATGATGCTGCTGCTGCTGAAGATGATACCGCTCCTGTTGATAATGATGGTGCAGATGATGGTGATGACGATGATGTCGATATTGATGATGATAATAGTGATGGTAATGATAATGATGTAGTTGTTTTTGTCGTTATTTATAATTATGAAGATGATGATAATGATGACGATGTTGATGATGACGATGATGATGGTGAAGACGATAATGATGACGATGATGATGATGACGATGATGATAATGATGGTGATAACGATAATGATGACGATTATGATGAGAATAATGAGAATGATGATGATGATGTTGATGTTGATGATGCCCTGTACCTGCTGGGACTAGTATAGCCGAGTTTTTATATGCCTCGGTGACCCAGTGCTTGAAAGGCAAGTCAGAACTCTCGTTTTCATCGAACCTGAACATAACAAAAATATACATTTTGAGTATCATTATTTGAATCGAACCCGGCTGGTACCGTGTAACGAAAACATCAAAAACATATTTTGGCGATGTATGTAATTTTTTCTTAACGGTTCTATCAATATATTATTGCCACTAGAATAATATATTCGTGAAAAATGGGAATATGCGTTGTATTCATACGTGTCTATGTTTATGGGAATACCGTCGATATGCCCCTTTAAAGGAAGCAATGTCACTAAAGTTTACAGGAGTAAAAACTGGGTCCGTATTCATGAAAGCTCTGTAGGACCATACTTTTCACAAATTATATTTGTCACATCTGTGAAAAATGGGATCTCATTATTCACGGTTATGAAAGTTTAGGTCTTATTCTTAACAAATCACAGGCTCATTCCTTACATTTTCTGTGATATTGTGATCGCATCCAGATTTTGATATGCAATGAAATTATATTCTTCTGTGATTCTCACGCATACCCCGCTTTTGGCCGATCACATTCTTCACACTTAAAAATGTGTGAAAAGTATTATTTGTGAAAAATATTATCCTACAACGCTCCTCAGGAACAACTTAAGTAAAATTTCTTAAATTAATACATTTTGGCTATTTTATGTATGTATATCGGTTTACTTTAAAGTGGTTATAACTAGCAAATATTACATAACTTTTACTATACAGAAACTTTGCATTTCACAAACGAATTTTGAACTGAAATTTTCACAAAGTACAAGTTAAGATTTCCCCTAGGAGTTTTGTGAATAGCGGCCTGCGGTATGAGCATAATTCCCTAAACAGATCTTGCTTTCAACATCACTTTTTTTTTCCAAAATCCTGTTTCTGCTAGCTTTCAGTGGAATGCTTTAATAAATATATAATGTACATTTTGAGTCGCTGTTAAGTTATTTAACACTATGTGACTGACTGTGGGACTTGATATACACGACACAAACAGCATACAAAACTGTGTATGTGAGTGTATTTCGAAGTGTATGAGGTCCTTCAGTACCGAAGCTGTATTATGTGAGGACCGGGGTGTGTCCCAGCAACCATAACTAATTTACTTACTAGATACACTTCGAAAGTTGGGACACAAATTTGAATCATAGCTGCAATTTTAAGCTATTTGTTGTTGTTGTTTTTGTTTTTTTTACAGAAATACACAAAGCTTTAATTTTGGCGTGGTCTTGTGCTGTGGTGGTGGTGGGGAGGTGGGGGGGGGGGGCGGAGTACCCGGAGGACACCCCACCTGTCCGGTATGGTGACCACCAACCAACAAACTCACATGCGTCGGGACCTGGATTGGAATTGAACACCCACCGCTGCGGCGAGAAGCGAGTTTTCAGTGATAACAGTTAGTGGTAATAATTGAAACGGCATTTGGTTACCATGACTTCACCGCTGTTTGCAGCCGCGCGGCGACGCTTCGGAAGCCGCCCTTGAAGAGCGCTCCCATCAGGAGAGACACGCCCAGGTCGTCACGTGACTGGTTCTCGTCACGCCAGTTACGAAACATCTGCGGATAAAGAATATAAAATATTATTTCTATTTTTTTCAGACGTTTCCGAAATATGGCGATCTGAGCAGGGTTTTACAAAAATTAATTAATTTCTTAACGTAAAACAAAGAATACAAATAGAGACGTGTTGCTTAAACGGCGGCTATAATACTATTACATTATTTAAGAAATAATTTTAGAAAATGAAAATAAGGCGAGCTTTAGCGAGCCCTATTTTTGTTTTCGGGCCGAACCGGATAAACTTTCTCCTTCCCGGCACACACCGTGTATTCTATTTATCCTGATTTCTATCGAATTGCATTTAAAAAACACAAAACACTAATTAAAGGTTTAAATTAAAAAATTCTAGACGGGCCTCGAACCTAATAACTCGCTTGCATGTATCCGTACTGCCCGGACAAAAATAGTTCTCTATTTCTTAATCGCCTTTATCAAAGGGCGAAAGTAAAATATTAATAAACTTATTTGCTGATGTCAGTACGACACGAAATGTAGTAAATTTGTTTTTGTCTTAAACCAGATTACTGTGTATATTGCTTTTTAAAGAGTTTTAAATGTTACGTCACACCAACTACGTCATTCATTTTGAGTTACAGTTTACACAATGTAGTCAAACCAGAACGTGAGTACTTTACAATTTAAAATAGGGCCCACATAAAATCGGAATAAATATTTAGTGTTTCTGTGTTTTGGATGGATTATAGATCTATTATGCAATAGCATTCAGATAAAAAGGGTATGGAATATTTGCCTCAAATGGAAACGGTGAGATTGATCCCTTTTCAATTTTCAACAATTTACTCGGATAGTTGTGGGTGGAGGACAGTGTGACAGAAAGTGAAATAAATCATAATTTTTTTGGTTCTACGTTAAATTTACAGATGTAGCGGGTTATTTCTTTGATGAATACGCTTTGTTGGTTGACCAAAGAAAATCTATCCACAATTTGGCTCAAAGTCAAAGAATAAACCGCTTGCATCAGATTCAACTTGAATTTCAAGTGTGTTGAAATGCAATGGAACTGGAAGGAAGTTGTTGTTAGTTAACCAGTTAAATGGAACTTGAGGACAAATAACTCACTATAGTTTAACTCTGTTAAACTAGACAACACAAAGTTTGTATCGATGAAAAACTCGAGTAGACTTTATGCTGTGCCATTCTCGACAATGTTGTTATCCGGCGCGTAGGAATACCTATTGATGGTATATCACAGTCACGTGATCTACTGCCGGATATCAACAAGTTTATACGGTCACCGCTTTATTGGGTCACTGTTTGGGTAAGTAGCAGGATAAAAAAGAAACTTTGCTTTAACTGTTTTCTTAAAGTACGTAGAGTGCTAAATTACTTTCACCTAACAATATCGGGTACCATCCCTACTCGGAGAGCGATCAAATTATCTTTTTCAAAGTCACCAAGCACTGGTTCTTCCCAGGAAATAGACTCGAGCGTCACCGTGTCCCAATAATCCTATGTCTTTCGACACAATCGAGCTAAAATAATGAGGTTTAAACTAAATGACGTTTCATTGACAGTGTATTGCGCCACGGTTTGCTGTATGCAGAACATGCCGGAAAAAATGCATATGACACATCAGTTTGAAGTACATACATGTAGACATGTTACGAAATAAGCAGCACTTAAGAAATAATCAGTCAAGTAAAAGGGGGCACGTCTAAGCGGCAGACCTGACGTATCGTGACGTTGACGTCACTGGACTGCAAGAGGGCGATGTCATTTAAAATATATACCTGACGTTTCGTGACGTTGACGTTCCCGCACCGCAAGAAGGCGGTGTCAATTTAAATACCAACGTGACGTTGATGTTACCCGACCGCAAGATGGCGGTGTCATTTAATATATCATCCTGACGATTAGTGACGTTTACGTTCGCGCACCGCAAGAAGGCGGTAAACACTTAAAATACCAACCTGACGTTTCCTGACGCTGACGTTCCCGCACCGCAAAAGGGCTGTGTCATTTAGAATACTACCCTGTTGTTTCGTGACGTTGACGTTTCCGCACCGCAAGAGGGCGGTGTCATTTAAAATAGCAACCTGAAGTTTCGTAACGCTGACGTTCCCACACCGCAAGAGGGCGGTGTCATTTAAAATACCAACCTGACGTTTCGTGACGTTGACGTTACTGGACTGCAAGATGGCGGTGTCCATTTCGAGGAAGGGCACGCCCATCAGCACGAACGCCTTGTACCACGTGACGCCGAACGCCTCCACGAGCTCGTCTAGCAGGGTGTCGTCCAGCAACACTGCAGTGATATTTTCTCAACACAGTTTACACGCAAAAGATGCAATACCGTAATTAACCTAAACATTTGGACATCCCTTATCTTGGTGAAAAAAAATTATTGTTCGCGTCCATTTGTATAGGGACACGTCATAAATGTGAATTGTTTCTTGTCCCTAAATAATCCTCAGACACCAAAATATCACCTAATTGGTACTGTTTAACCATACGCTGTTAATACGCCGGTTGCGTAGCGACTGTGACATGGTACTTTGCGATTGCTTACCTATGCAACATAATTAACAACATAATTTTTTCGCTGTTTTATCTAGATGTTTTAAAAACCTACATGTATGTGAATCCAAACAAAACACACACAAAGATGAATAGTTAAAATTTGCAACTTTCTGGTACAGATACCATTTTCTGATGAATGAAAACAATAACTTTAATAAACATGTAGATGCGTGCACAAAATAACTTGAAGGCTCTCACCTGCATTGTTGTTATTGGTCAGATACTTCAGATCCGGGTCGCGAGGTTTCTCCGGCTTTTCCGGCTCCTCCGGCGGGGTCACGACGACCGCGATGTCGGCCACTGGGTCCACGTTATTGAGAGCCCGCTCCACAGTAGCCTGCAATCTGGCCAGGCCGTCCATAGCGGGCTCCACTGTCAAGGTTCGAGCCTCCGACGGTTTCGGTGAGCGGTCCGGTCTTCTAGTGAACCTGGATGTTCCAGCGTCCGCCGGTTTCGGTGAGCGATCGACAGGACGCCTAGCGGACCGGGCGTTTCTCATTTGAGATTGCTCCGCGCCTCGGACGGACCGGGCGCTCGACACGTTTCGCTGATTCGCCGACAGGCGGACAGTCTCGGTGGATTTGGACCAGCCAACGTCCACGGGGTTGTGCATAAGGTTCACATCGAAGTAGGTCAACTGCTGCTTATTGTCTTGTTTTGCATCGTTTGTATCCGCACATTTCGACACTAACAACCGACCGTTCAAATACTGCACCGATTTGCCTTTGATTTCTATCTCAAACGTCAGCACGTTCAGGCGTTTACGGTGAAAGCTGAGAACGTGCTGACAAAGATCCGTTTTTGCAAAATTGTTTTCACAAAACACTATCTGGAATTCCTCTAGAGTTTTAATCGAGAACGTCTCCGGTCGACTTCCGGGCGTGTTATCTCGCGCATGCTCCGTGAAACCCTGTAGCGTCCACGCCTGACGCCGGGCGTCCCATGTCTTCTGCGGGCAGCACTCCAGAACAACCGTGAACCTTATGATAATAATGATGATAATGGCGATGATTATAATGATCATTATAATAGTAGTAGAAGTAATAAGAAGAAGAATACCATTAACAATACCAAGAACAAAAACAGCAGCAGCAGCAGCCACAACAACAACAGTAACGACGGCGACGAAGAAGATGATGATGAATAATAATAACGCTCTTCCCATATACAAATAATAGAAAATGTAATTTTCCGTATGTACCAGTTAGCATTTTAATTCGATATACAAAAAAAAAAATCACATAACATATTCTATTTAAATATACCTTCCGGTGCGCTCCACGCGTTTCGAGAAGCAGAGGAAGCCGACGGTGCAGTGAGTGTGCAGGGACTGGAAGAGCGCCGCGGTCGCCTCCTTGAAGAGCACCTCGTCCTCCGTGCCCGGAACCACCTGCACTGCCATTACGTGACTGAGAACATAAACGGTCAAACAGAATATTTTGATCATTATTATTTTCCGAAAGCATTCGCGTGAGACCCTGAAACTTTTTACTCTCGATATTGATTACCGATAAAGATAACCGGTATTTATTACCGGTATATACGGTAAGCGAGATTATACCTGGTATATAACTGAGAAACATTTGACTCTCGATGTTGATTACCGGTACATAAATGAGGAACATAGATACTCTCGATATTGATCACCGGTACATTTGTCTCGCTAGATTAATAACCTGTACACAACTGAGGAACATTTGACTTTCGATATTGATTACCGGAACATAACTGAGGAACATTTGACTTTATATATTGATTACCAGTAAATAATTAGGGAACATGTCTTTCGATATTGATTACCGGTACATAAATGAGGAACATTTTGGTCTCGATATTGATTACCTGTACATAACTGAGCAACAGTCAGTTTTAATTTTGGTCATGTGCTGTGAAGGCAAAAGCAGAACCCGGAGGAAAGCCCACCGGTCTCATATGGTGACCACAAGGTACAAACCAATGTGAACCAACCTGAGACAGGATCATTAAAAAATACAGACATTGGGTAAAAGTCCAATACTTACACGGGTAGAGCGGAGATATCGCAGCGAACAGACATTTGATTGGAGTCGTCACGTGCAATGGGCACACGTGACCACGTGTCGCGCACGTGCTGAAGAACCACGAGTTCGCTGTCGGCTCCGAAACTGGTTGGCATCGGAATCTGGGAAATTACCAGAAAAAATAATGAACAAATCAAAAAGGTTCAATCAACCTGTTGAAACCAAAATTCCATGATATTCCCATGATTTTCCATGACACCGGTTTGTTTTCCATGATACCATCCGAACATAATAAAGTCAAAGCAGTCCATTTATATCCACATTTCATTTCATCTACATACTAAAATTGCATCTAAACCGATTCACACCCTGTAGAATGGACTAGCATTGCTTGTAGCGCTGCAGTACACGTATGTCCACCATTACGGTTTCAGTTTTGATTACATTACAATGCATTTGATCATTTGATGCACTTAAATGTATATCCAATGATACTTCTCATCTTTCCATGACAATTTTTGAAAAATCAGTATTTTCCCATGATAAAATTCAAACTGACAAGATTCCAGACAAAGTCCATTTTCACTGACATTTCCAGGTCTCAATGAACCCTGATTAATAGTATCATAAATAAAGATCTAACTGGTTTGCAATCCCGTGAAACTATGATAAAAGGACCAAAAAACACAGGTCCATATTCCGAAACGATATAGGCCTTATTGCTTTCGCCAAGACAAGTTTGTTTTTGACGGAATTGGTTTCTTCGACTGTCTGTTAGAAGCTTTGAGCAAAAGGTTATATGAGGAATTGGATGAAATATTCAAGGAAGGTTGGAAATGGGTCCATGAACATATAAATAGATTTTGGTGGTGATCCGGATCACCGTGTGGATTCAGGAACGTTCAAAGGAATCTTTATTATTGGAACATAGGCGTATTGCCACATTATGCTGTTTAACTCCTTAGTTTCCCAATCACATGGGCAATTGAGCTGCCGTTGGGATATGAGATGCCATATTCCCTGTCTAAAGCATTATGCACCTATCAGTATTTTACCCCGGGGGTGGGAGCGGCGGGCTGTACCGAGGGAATTCGACAAATTTCATTTCTTTGGAGTCTAATTCCCCACCATTGAGCCAAGCATTTTGTCTAAATCCCCACAGTTGTGTGCAAAAGCCGCCGTCTAAATTTCCCAATATAGGCCTAACCAGGATCTAAAATCCGACCAAAGTATATTTCCCGGGACCGTAATCATTCGGCGTGTCAAATTCCCGACTCTCGGGAATCGCTTTCAGTCTAAAGTCCCGTATATGCCCGCCGTCCCACCCCCCTAGGGGTAAACATTGATATGTGAATTAGTTGCACAGCACAGACCGCCTTGAGGTCTGCGGAGGTCTGCGGTCTCCGAGTGCTTTCTAGGTCTAATTTTTCATTGAAAAAAATTGTTCTGTCCTTATATTATGTACCCGAGTACCACGGAAAGTCCATCCGTACCAATAGTACATACATCGATCTGTAGGCTGGCAATGGGTTTGTCGTCTGCAGTCAACTTGTACACCGGTGTCGAGGCTATGATCTGCCCTTCTATTACATCCGCCTCCTCCGGCATTTCGAGAATCTGACCAAAAATACACACAATTGAAAGATTAAAGATAAAACATTGTTTTGCAAATGGTTATATGCATCACGTACATAACACGCAAAAATATATAACAATGTGCTGTTTGTAAAACTTGTGATGTCCCCTCCTTATTAAAAGCGATCTTTAAAATATCAAGTTTGCTGAAGATCTGGTGAAACAAAGTTGATTTAGAGAGTGGAGACGGCTATAGAAGCTAATTTTAGATAATTCAAGGGCCACAAGAACGGATGAAAATTGTTCCATTTGTGGTGAAAAAGCATAGAAATTGACACAGGGTCTAACGCCTGAACATTGAAATTACAAAACTTCAGGTGAAACATTTGACATTATTACCACTGGTGTAAACAGAAATGTCTTTAAAAAAGACAATCGGCGTTGAAATTAATATTGAGATGTCATTTACAAATTACCTAAACAGACGGCCAAGATGACCCCAGATTTTTTGGTACCCACCAATATTAGTAGACTTATTGGACCCTAGATTTTTCGGACACTATAAGAAAACTTCTCGGACCCAAACGTTAAATCGACAATATCTATGCCGTGAATAAACCAGTCATACAGCTCCATGTTTCCTCCAGTGATATATGAATAACCAAAATAATTTAGTTTAACATAATTGTTATCTGAATTTGTCAAGCCAATTTAACAAATTAACAATGTAGGAAAATAATTTCGGCAATGAATTAAAATTATTATGTATCAGACGAGTCTATCTAGTTATTTATAGTACCGGTAATATACCATTCATGTTAGTTATCTAATATAAAAACGATTTGAAGTCAAATAAGCATTTATACTGTGTATCCCAATAAAAAGCAATAGTAAGGGAACATTCAGCGATTTTTTAAATTTCAATACTTTATTTTTGATAACGCAAACATAAAAATTCATTCGACTATGACGATTCTAAATTATTAGTAGAACTATGATATATCAAGGGTTCTTGTGTACAATTAGTATTGCAAATTGTGTATTCATGCTACGCGAATAACAATTCGACGTATTCCGAATCTTCTTTCATAACATTTTATCTATAGAAAATGTAGCATCTTTTTACAGATTGATAACATCTACTGGAGAAGTTGATAGAAAGATGCAATTATAAATAATCGTTAATAAATCGTAACAACAATTTTAATTCAAATTAACAGTAAATTTATCAATATAAATTCCCCATTTATTGAGATTTTTAGGTTTATGATTCTCTGAACGCTATTATTGATGCATGTACGAGTATATTAACACAGCTATATACCACGGCTATTTTTAGAATGACACTACTGTTTCTGGAATGTGATGAATGGGAACATTGCACAATTGCTATATATAGAGCTACCGCTTATATAAATGTAGGCTAAACAAAATAGTTATTTCGGTACGTGAATGAATATAGCATTCTGTTTATGGCATACAATGAGAAAATACGTTTATAATTAGCCTCAGTTCTAGAGTATATGTCGAGAATACGTTTATAACTTCATTTTAACCGCTTATGTAAACAATTACGTACATTTTTAAGCCCCAAAAGTATGCAATAGTTATTGGTATACGTTCAACCATTGTTTGTAGTTTGCATTCCCTAAAATTAGAAAATGTGCCTAATTCTATTGGCATTCAATTTTCCCGCTGCATAATTATCGCAAGAAATCTAGGTCAAAAGTGATCTTAGACAGCTGCGCCGAAAAAATGCACATATCAATATTTTCCCCAAGGGGGGCGGGAAGCGGTGGTCAAACCCAGTGGAATTTGACTAATTGTAATTTTTGGGGTATAAGACCCCAAGCTAGAGCCCAGCATTTTTGTCTAAATCCCCTCAATGGGAGATGCTTAATTGATGTATCAATTGGCCCGGGGCAAATATTAAACGGGATCTAAAATCCGGGACCAGGAATTAATCGGCATGTCGACAGGCGGGAATTGCTTTCAGTCTAAAATCCAGTTTATGCCCGCCGCCCCCCCCCCCCCCCACACACACCTCCCCTGGGGGGGAAATATTGCTAGGTACATAATCTGTCAACTTAAAGGCATATCGAAGTTTCAAGTTAAAGAGTATATGAATTGTTGGTAATAGTATACGTAAAATATTTACCAACCTGCAGTGCTACGCTGGAAGACCTTTTAATAAACATTTCGCGTGGAACGCGCAGTTTAACCCTCTCGTCCAGCGATGACGTCACTTCCATTGATGACGTCCCGACTAACCAGCTTTCTATCTTTGGCTTGACGAGCGCCATGAAGCTCTCGGTGCGCGATATTGTCGTATCGAACTTTAGGACCGGACCCTAACAATACAAATGTAAACATGTCTTGTGCATTAATACATACGCCTACATGAAATACCTCAAATGTTAACATTAAAGACAGAACGATAATGTGGTTAAAATGCTTACAGCACTGATACTAATCTGATTACCAAAGTATGTGGTAATTCAGTTAAAACTTATGCATTTTTTTTCAAGAATTAAACGTTAGGCCTATAGTCAATAGGTCATTTTTTTAACAGCGTCGGTTGACTTAACAAAGTTTTGAGTTTCCAGTTACTTTTCGATTTTGGTGTCATATCAGAAAGATAAAAAAAAATCGCGTTCAGTTGTAGCCGCCAAACAATACGAATCATACCTGCTGATTTTTGCTGAGTGTGACGTCACTGATAACGCGTCCATCGGCAGACCGCACAAAAACGTCCTCGCGTGACGTTATAACGATGTCATAGAGACGCAATGCTATGGATACCGGCGCCGAGTCTGTTCCATTGAGCAGGTGACACGTGTACACGTCACTGATGACGTCATCGACTGGATTCAACGTGACGCCTGGCACGCGCTCTATCATCTGACGCTTGAATAAAACAGGCGAACCGTGCAGACTGTCGCTGTTCGGTCGCAGCTCAATACCAAGTTGTCCAAACTTTGTGAACGACTCTGGTGTTAATTCTTGCACACATATTCTGTTGAACAAGATTGATCAATGTATTATTTATTATTTATTCTAACATGATACTCGATAATTTTTCTATAGACAAAGAACACAATAATCGTTGTTAAACTACCGAATAAACTACGCAAAAAGTACCAAACACAATTGCAAAAATATATGTCACATCATGTTAGAATCGAAATAATGTTCTCATTATCGTTGTTTATCGACCAATAAATAATTCTTTGTCGTTCTGATGCGTGACTATTAAACAACTCGGGCTAACGCCCTTTAGGTTTAAACTCCAAATCGTTGTTTATTGGCCGATAAACAACGCTAAATCGAAAATTGTTTCTTAATTTAATATAATTATTTAACTTTTTTACATCTGCAAAGTAAAATACATGTACAATAAAATAATGAATTCTTTTAGCACTCAATACATTCTAAACGTTACTGTAACGGTGGTAGATTTTAGGAATTTTATACCACATTATCTCGGCATTATTACTTTCATGTAATCACTAAAATTGGCACACACTTTGGAAATTTCATTTTTTATTAATCACAATAAAAGATTAATGTTGGAGTATGGAGATTCTTCCAATCATTCGAAATGTATTAGAATAAAATTAAAATCAAACAATGACCAACCGACATGCATACTATGATATTTCTTTTGCCTCAGTTTCATTTAATTATTTCACCGGTACTGTGCTATTCCTCTACCATATTCACATGGCTGTGACTGCACCGTTCATGTCCCTGCCGCATGTCATTGACCTCTTATGTATCTACCATATCTTGTACGTGTTTACGGTTGCGTCCTGACTTGTGAATCTATGTATCAACCATATCCACGTGTTGATGGTTGCGTTATGTATCTACCATATCCACGTGTTTATAGTTGCGTCCTGCCTTGTGTATCTACCATATCCACGTGTTTATGGTTGCGTTATGTATCTACCCTATCCAAGTGTTTATGGTTGCGTCCTGCCTTGTGTATCTATCATATCCACGTGTTTATTGTTGCGTCTGCCTCGTGTATATACCATATCAACGTGTTTATGGTTGCGTTCTGCCTTGTGCATCTACCATATCCAAGTGTTTATGGTTGCGTTCTGCCTTGTGTATATACCATATCAACGTGTTTATGGTTGCGTTCTGCCTTGTGCATCTACCATATCCAAGTGTTTATGGTTGCGTTCTGCCTTGTGTATATACCATATCTACGTGTCTATGGTTGCGTTCTGCATTGTGTATCTACCATATCCACGTGTTTATGGTTGCGTTCTGCCTTGTGTATATACCATATCTACGTGTTTATGGTTGCGTTCTACCTTGTGTATCTACCATATCTACGTGTTTATGGTTGCTTTCTGCCTTATGTATCTACCATATCCACGTGCTAATAGTTGCGTCCTGCCTTAAGTATCTACCATAGCCACGTGTTTGTGGTTGTGTATATCAATATGGACAGATTCATTCTCACTGAAATCATACATGCACGATGATATACTAGTATACCTCATAAATCTAATATGCTATACACTTAGCCAATTTGTAGTGGTTATTTTTGAAAGTTATTAGCATTTATTTTGACCAGTCTATTTGTATCAGGTTAAAATGTATATATCCTAATGCACCTATCAATATTTTCCCCGAGGGGGGGGGGGGGGTGGAGCGGCGGGCATATACGGGATTTTAGACTGAAAGCGATTCTCGAAATGCAGGAATTTGACACGCCGAATGATTCCGGGTCCCGGGAAATAGACTTTGCCTTTGGTCGGATTTTTAATCCTGGTAATATTGGCCCCCGGGTCATTTGATACATCAAGCATCTCCCATTGTGGGGATTTAGACACAAATGCTTGCTCTAGGGTGGGGAATTAGACCCTAAAAAATAAAATTAGTCAAAGTCCCCTGGGTCAGCCCACCGCTCCGCCCTGGGGGATAATATTGATAGGTGCATAGCTGTTGTAGGTTATCGCAAACAGGTATTTTCATAAAATGTTATGAAATATAAGGCATCATATGTACTTTCATTTATATCTTTAACTGTTGGCATATTTGTGTTGAACGTTTCGTGAAATAACATAATAGGTAAATGGCTACTTAAAGAATCGGTTAGGGTATTTAGTACTACATTCACTGACCCCACTCCGCGTTTGTTATGAGTATCATTGCGAGATGCCTTTACATACCGTTTATCGCTGACCTCCTCGACAATGTCCTGGAACTGCCCGGGGGTCAGGCCTCCCTTGCACAGCTCCACGGGGAGTTTGCCGTCCTGTAGGCAGATAGGAATAACTTTAAAGGCAGGGGTGGGGTGGCGATATACCAGTTGTCCGTCTTGCTTAGTTTGTCACAATGGTGCGTGTACGGACCAGTGAAATTGTACCAGAAATTACGTTATAACAAAGTGACTTTCCATTCTTAAACAGGACCCCGTAAAATTATCCATTTACAATTGAAAACTAGACAGGTGCAAAAGTTCACATGCTGATTAATATGTTTCTAAAGTTTCATCACTCTAGCGATAATACTTATTGAGTTACACAGACAAAAGTCCAAAATTGTAAAAAAAAATTGCTTTAAAAAGGGGCCATAATTCCGCTGATGTCGCAAAAAACTGCACCAAAATACCCAGGTGCACAAGTTCACATGCTGATTAATATAATTATAAAGTTGCATCACTCTAGCAATACTACTTTTTTAATTACACGCGACAAAAGTCCAAAAATGTCTTTTTTTTGCTTTAAAAAAGGGCCATAACTCCGCTGATGTCGGACAAAACTGCACCAAAATACCCAGGTGCACACGTCCCGATGCCAATGAATATGCTTATAAAGTTTCATCACTCTAGCAGTTATACTTTTGAATTATGCGCGACACAAAAATCAGACGGACGGACGGACAAGGGC
This sequence comes from Congeria kusceri, assembly GCA_027627225.1. Lineage (NCBI taxonomy): Eukaryota > Metazoa > Mollusca > Bivalvia > Myida > Dreissenidae > Congeria > Congeria kusceri. The sequence continues at coordinate 8,109,110 of CM051035.1, forward strand.
AAATCTATATGCCCCCCTCTAAAGTGAGGGCATAAAAAGTTGTAATCTCCCAACTGGAGAGAAACATATCCCAACAGAGTAGAGCTGCAACGATTTTTTCGATAATACATCGATCAGTCGATTGTGAATGGCTCGATTTGATTGTCGATACTAAACCAGCCAATTTCGATTCGATTCTCTTTCCTATAGTATTATGATTTGTCATAAAACTATTAATTACAATTATGGTTTTGAGTAGATTAATCATATACATGATAATGGCATCATGGTTGATGTTATACTTAACTAGTTATCTTAAACAATATCACCGTTTTCCACTGTTCTTAAGCACCTAGAACACTGCGCGTCGGTTAAACGTCTCATGCAAAAGACTGTACATACGGTAGAAGGTTAGAGTGTAGTATGGTCCAATCTGCAACCCCTGGGGTTGTGAATACGGAAAGGAATTGCTTTTTCACCCTCGGTATGTCCGTTTAAACCATTGACCGAGCACACTGCGCTGTTAGAATCGTTATTAATTCTAACATGATACTTTCTAATTTTTCTATAGACAAAGAACACAATTATCGATGTTAAACTACCCAATAAACAACGCAAAAAATTGCCCCGATTCTGAGCGAAGCATAGGTCCAATTACAATTGCAAAAATATATGTTAAATAACGTTGACATCGAAATAATGTTCGAATTACCGTTGTTTATCGGCCAATAAACAACTCTTTGTCGTTTTAATGCGTGGCTATAAAACAACTCGAGCTAACGCCATCGTGGTTTAATTCATACGCATCAGAACTCCAAATCGTTGTTTATTGGCCAATAAACAACGACAAATCGAAAATTGTTTCCTTTTTATCACAGTGTGGGCGTGGTAGCCCTATAATTTACAATGCGGTTGTCATCTCCAGTATAAGTCATGACATAAGCATGGTTGTAACATATCGTCCTTGATATTCATTGGATATTATTAAGTCTAAGAACGATTGTGCATAATGGGCCTGTATACAGATTCGCTCACCTTGTCCTTAATGCTCGGGGACGCACCGTGACACAGCAGTATTTCCGTTATGGTCACGTGACCTCGCAGTGCCGCCTCGTGAAGGGCCGTCCTACTGTTCGTCTGCAATGTACGGATGAAGTTGCTATGACGCACGTTGGTAAAACACCAAAAAAAAACAACAACAGACACTGTCTTATCAGACGTTGCTATGAATTATGACGCAACACTATGACGGCATTTCCTGCACCTACATTTTTCTGAAGGTTGGCAATTAAAAGATATTGGCCTTTTTTATTATTTAGACCGAAAAAAACACGTACATTATGTTATCAGACGCTGCTATGAATTATTACGCAACGCTAAGACGTCATTTCATTTGCCTTCTTTGTTCTTCAGATTTACTATATTTGAAGTAATTGACGTTTTATTTTCATAATCTGGCCCGGAAACACGTACATCGTCTTATCAGACTCTGCAATGGAGTATGACGCAACACCATGACGTCATTTCCTGCGCCTACCTTGTTCTGCAGGTTGACGCTGGCCCCGTATTTCAGCAGCAGATACACGCACGTGGCGTTCCCGAGCCGCACGGCGTTGTGGAGGGCGATCTGGTCGCTCTGTATTCAGAGAGTAAGTATTGTAAGTGAACAATCAGGTGAGGTATCAGGGGTTGAACTGTACACTAAGGCGTAAAAATATGTTTGTTTCAGGTTAGCATAATTCAATAATTCAATAACAATGTTTAAGGATATTACCGATATGTTTTGAATATTTATTTAGTTTTAGAATCTTATAGTTGACCATTTACCAAATAATGAGAAAAAAAAAAAACCCTACCTACCTACCCTAATTTTTTGGGGCATGTAACCTGAAACAAACTTATTTTTTTACGTCTAATTGTAAAACGTCAAACTCGTAAATAGTATATTTTTAATTATTGGTGAAAACACTAGATTACTTTATGATATTATGAAATATGCAGAGGATAATAATACACCTGGACTACTAATGACGATTCATTTTGAAAGGCATTCGATACCTTATCTTTCCAGTTTATAGAAAATACATTTAGATTCTTTAACCTTTGACCAATGTTTCGAAAATGGATAACCATATGTTTGCATAATACTATGGCCTCTATACAAATAAATGGATTTTTGTCAAATTCCTTCTGTATAGAGAGGGGCTGTAGTCAAGGGGACCCGATAAGCGCTGACATTTTTATTTTATGTGCAGAAATACTCGCTATTAAAATTAGAGAAAGCAAACAAATAAAAGGTATAACAATTAAAGACATAGAATACAAAATATCACAATTTGCTGACGACACCTCTTTATTACTTGACGGATCAGATCATCTCTTAATTGTACATTAGACATGTTTCATGAATTCTCAAGATACTCTGGACTGAAGATAAACTTTGATAAAACTAATTTAATACGGATAGGCTCTATAAAGTACAGTACTAAGTCGATTAAAACTAAATACAAACTGACATGGGGAGCAACATCTTTTAAAGTACTTGGGATAGTGTATGACGTGAATTTAGAAAACATGGACACGAAAAATTTGGAAAACAAAATCAACAGCATCAAGAATTTAATAACTTTATCCCTACCAGCCAAACAAAATGGAACTCAGAATTCTTTGGTATTGACTGGCAAAATGTAAATGCACTAGTGTTCAATATTAGTAAAGATACCTATGTCCAATGGCTCCAATGTAGAATTGTCGATAGGATCTTAGCAACAAAAGCCCATATGTTTAATATGAAAATAGTTAATGATAATTTATGTACTTTTTGTAATCATGAAGTAGAAAATATAACTCACTTGTTCTGGAACTGTGTACATTCTCGAAACATTATTAAATGTGCTGTTCATTTTGTAAATAGAAATAGACAAAGCTTAACTATCCAGCTAACATGTCAGGATATGATACTTGGTATTTCAAATTCAAAAATGAACAATTTAAATAGTTTAAGCCTAGAAATTAAACTATATATTTTTCATTGCCAGAGACAAAACAGAATTCCTTCTAAATTGGGACTAGTTAACAGCTTTAAGCTTCTCTAGAAATTTATAAAAATACAACAAAAACAGATGAAAAATTAAGAAATTGGTTACTAATTGAAAAATATTTAATAGTTTTAATCATAACGTTGAGATGTTGTTGACAGACTGTCGAAATCGTCAAACTAGTATTAATGAACTATAGTAGCGTAATGTAACATATTCAGTTTACTTCGTGCACGTGTTGCGCGTGTTTATTGATGACACAACTGTTGTTATGAAATAATATCATATATCGATTTAACAAGATTCTAATGCTGAGACTAATATATTTACCACAATTGATTATAACATATTCATGCATCAAGATCAGTGTCTTTGTCTCATTATCGACCAGCAGTAAATGGTAACAGATACAATACGTTAATACGAATAGTTAGCTACATATTATGCACGCAAAATACCACTGGTTACCTGGTCTATGACGTCAGCAGGCGGGTTCCGTTTGAGAAGCGAGTGAAGAAGGTCGGTGGAGATCACCTTTGCGTCCAGGCAATGGTGTAGCACGGTGCGACGATTCTGTAGTATACAGTGGTTAACTCATTATACATCGTATTATCATCCTTGATTGACGAAAGTGACATGGTAGTGAAAGTTGGTCATCCACTTTAAGTACAGCTATGCGACGTCATTCAAAGCAAAAGTATGAGGAAGCGAATCTTTCATACCATCAAACTCCGCGCAGAGGTTACTCCGCTCCCTCCACCCCTTTTTTAAACCACTGCCACCGCAAGTGAAATCCTTCCAGATTTGGAAGAATTTATTTCAGATTTGTTTTTATTTTTTATTATCATTTTATAAAACTCCCTTTGAAATATTGCATTATTGGTCTAGACATGTACATTGAGGGTTAAAATAAAAACCAAACAGAGACTATGGTCACGTCACGTGGAAGTGCATCTCGGCAAGGATTTAATATCAGCTATGCTCGGAAACCAGTTAAATCTCTGTGTGGAGGTTGTTAGAGGTAGGCATACCTTATCTGCAAAGGTCAGCTTCATGTCCGGGTAGCTGGTCAAGATAGTAGTGACCGCGGTGCTGTCCCCTTGGTTGGCGGCTTGAATCAACTAAAAATTAAAAGTTTATATTTAAAATACTAAAATGAATACTGAAATACCGAATTTACTGACATATTCATTCTAGCTTGTGTCCACAAGATCGTGGCTTGCAGATCAACTCTAGATTTCTGTTCCTGGGTAGAACCAGTATTAAGGGACCATCGGATGCCAAAACATAAGTACATCAACGAATGGCATATACGGGACTTTTGACTGAAAGAGATTCCCGACGGGCGGGAATTAAACACGCTGAATGATTCCAGGTCCCTGGAAATAGACTTTGGCCGCCGCTCCTACTTCTGGTGGAAAATATTGATAGGTGCACAAACATCGCCATGTGTAAAACGTTTAAACACCGGGCCGGTTAGCTCAGTTGGTAGAGCGCTGTCAATCCGGGGCTCGTAAGTTCGAGCAACATACCCGCAACATAACTTGTGTGGTGATTGGTTATGAAGTAATTTCTACGGCCATTCTCCCCTTACCTCTGATTCAAGTAGGGCAGTTGTCAGTTACTGGCATAAGTATGTGCACTTGGTACTGGTAAGCCGCTTAGATCGGCTTAGCTTGCCCAGGAAAAGTGTGAGTAGGTTAGCTGACCGCCGTTATATGAGTGAAATATTGTTAAATACGCCGAAAAATCGACAAACAAACACAAATTTATTAGGTACAAACTCATATTAGTAAGGATTTAATTTGCCAACTAGTCGATTCTCCTGCACATGTGTATGCGACCTGTGCACATGCAATTTCCACGGGTCATCAGGCAAACGTACCTTCATTTCCGGTCCGGAAGTGACGATAGCCGGCTCTCCTCTTCCAAAATCAGGTCGGGTATGGGTATGCAGATTAGAGTAGACGGTCATCATGGTAGTCTGCCTCTCCAAGCCCATTTCCGGTCCCTGTAGGGCACAGTAATACTATGTGCTACTACACGAAAACGTTGAGTGCAGTTATACCAACTTGAGGAAATCGTTGGGTACAAAAATCATGTGCATACATAAGGGTTAAGCATGTCAGACGCAATTATCAGATATTTGTTTTATGCTTTCCAGTGATTTATAGGCAAATATCAGTGAAATAAATCTGATTATTCACTGTTTTAAAACAGTGAAAATTAACAATCCCCTGGTAAATGAAACGGACCGTCAATGATGCCGGACTCAAAATTATAAAATGACGTCATTATTTTGACGTCATGATGTTATGAGTCCCGCGATATTTACCAATTAAACCCAATTCGATAGGAATTAAAATGTAATAAAAACGGTGGAAAAAGAAATTAAAATAAATGCCTAAATGATGATTCACAGGGGGCTTACCTGGGGCACAATCAATCTGGACGGGTCCGTATAACGTTTCCGGCCACTTGTAGCACGTGACCCCGCGCCTGGTCGCGGCTTAAAATCGTTACTTCCGGTCTGAAATGCGTCGTATCATATCGTAATAATTAGCGAGATTATAGCGGCATTACAAAATTTCTCTAACATTTATGACGAAACGAAATCATTACAAGAAATTAAAATCCTTAAAGCAGTATGACAATCGTAACAAGAGGCACACGAGTGCCTGTAACGCTCCATTGGTTTTCGCTTCTGGAGTGTCAGAAGCGAAAGGGTCCTGATATTTTATATAAGGAGAAAAGGCACCGCTCTCTGGCGGCCATGATTTTTGTAACAAATCAAAATAATTCAAAGTATTTTGGTACAGGCACGGCCCGATACCCTGACGATGATTGAATATCGGGCACTGCCTTTCAGAGCGCCTGCCCCCGTCAGGAAGGTGCCCGCCCGGTCGCCGTTAAAAAAAGACGATGAGTTTAAAGTACAAAAATAGTACGGCCACCGCCCGATCCAAGAAAACGCCGTCCGGGGATCGGACGGTGCCCGACCAACGTGTTTTCGACCTCCATAACACCAAAATAAATTACCCGGTCGGCGTTAACTTTGAAGTATTCCTAAACCGTCTGTTGAGCAAAAATTTCAGCTGCCACCGCCCGATTGCAAATGCTGCCTTACGGGCGTTGTCCGATTTTGCCCGATTTTGGGTAAAACAGACGCCGTAAGGCAGCAGTTCCGTATTTGTGACCAGGGCATAGAGCTGGTGTAACTGCAGTGTACTAAACTGCAATATTAACTACCTTCTCAACAGCCAGTGAATCCGGCGGCTGCACGATGATTGGCACTGTGGTGTTGTTAGTGTTTCTAGTGTGGGTAACGCCGTTCGACTGGGCGGGTGGTGCGCGAGACCTACCGGTTTGGCGCGACACGGGCCTGTTACTGACGGAGTTGGTCGTCCGACCATGTGATCTACCACTGGACTCTGGTCGGTTCACAGACGGCATTTGCTTAACTGATGACAGTCGGTTCATCGTGTACTATCCTCGATACATAAAGTCATCGATCTTCGTCGTGGTGAAATTCCTACACATCAGAACTCCAAACCGTTGTTAATTAGACGATAGACAACGCTAAATCCAGTTTTTCTATATAAACGCTTCTATCGGCGGAATTTCCACTCGATTCTTTCACAGTTCTATTTATGAACAATAATTTCAGTATTTTTGGGGCGAAATTTAGTCTTATTATCTAAAATTCCTGTGAGTGTTTTCTTAAAGTGCCACTGTATATTGCTCAAGGCATTTGAATAAACCAGCACACACAGTCCGTTAGAGCACTATCGCCCCACCAAAAAATAAATGAACCGCCAACAAGAAACGGTGTAGAAATTTTAATAAATGCATGCCAATTAGTGAATCATGAACACATACTTAACAGACCTAACCGATTTTGACTTCAGTATTAAAAAGACGTGGTGTAATACGCTTTAAACAAACCGAACCATATAACAATATTGTTTACTCACCCGTCACGAGTTATTGTTTATACCGAAATCAAGAACTTGACCCTTAAATGAAGTACGCTAAATAATCAATGCGTGCAATCTGTTCCAATTCTTTACTGGCAGATAAAGAACAATTATTTATCGAGAGCCATGACCAAAATGACACAAATTATAATCGGTTCTCAAAATGTGTGCATGTTTTAATGCACATGTCTCTTAAAAAACAGCACTTGTGTCTATATATGACAAATATATTAAATTTGAGGCGTGTCGTGGGAATATCGGGTTTAATGCATCTGCGTAAAGTGTCGTCCTGGATTAGCCTGTGCAGTCCGCACAGGCTAATCCGGGGCGGCACTTTCCGCTTTTATGGTATTTTCTGTTTCAAGGAAGTCTCTTCTAAACATAAATCTACTGAAAGCGGAAAGTGTTGTCCTGGATTAGCCTGTGCGGACTGCACAGGCTAATCCGGGACGACACTTTAAGCACATGCATTAAGCCAGGATTTCCCACGACACGCCTCAATTTTTAATTTTAAATACGTATCCGTTCTACAAAAGAGTTGCTCTGCTTCGTATATATCCTGCAAATAACGTATGATTCAACAAGACCTGAGAAATATTACACACGTTAAAAAAAATATATATAGTATAAATTCAAAAATACCCGAATAATCATTCTTGAACTTGTTAGTTAATTACTGTAATTGCGTATTGAAACGATGGTGCATTTCATAACAATACACTATTAGGTGTAAGAAAGTGGTTGGTTTCTGCTTACCCAACCCCCCTCCCCCCCCAACCCGCCCTCCCAACTTTTTACTGCCGACAATAAAAGTTTTTTTGCTTATCGATCATAAACTTTTTTGATTTTCGGTAAAAAGAGCAGTTTTCGCTAATATGCGGCTTTTCGGCAATTAGCAAACATTTCGAATTAGTCTGCGTGATACATGCACTCTTGATAATTACATACCGTATGGTACATTTACATTGATTGGGGCGTTTAAACATATTACATGCAGTCCAATATACCTAAATTGTGTGGTCAATATGCCGAGAAGAAAAAAAGTAAAAAACAACAAGTTATTTTTACCTCCCCTCCTAGAGTTTTGCAGATGTAAGCGGAAGCCAACATTTTTTTGGCCTTAACAGTGTTTTTATTTATTTTAACGGATTTACGTCAGTTCAGTTCTACTGCATCTTTGTTATCTGTTACAGTAGGCCCAACTAATTTGAAAATAACTTTATATACACTAGTCATTCAGCAACATGATTAACAGATATGCAATCATTTATAATAATTATAAAGATTAATGCATTAATCTTATCCCCCCCCCCCCCAACCCCAACCCCACATCCCAACTTTTTACTGACGACAATAAAAGTTTTTTTGCTTATCGATCATAAACGTTTTTGAATTTCGGTAAAAAGTGCAGTTTTCGCTAATATGCGGCTTTTCGGCAATTAGCAAACATTAGTCTGCGTGATACATGCACTCTTGATAATTACATACCGTATGGTACATTTACATTGATTGGGGCGTTTAAACATATTACATGCAGTCCAATATACCTAAATTGTGTGGTCAAAATGCCGAGAAGAAAAAAAGTAAAAAACAACAAGTTATTTTTACCTCCCCTCCTAGAGTTTTGGAGATGTAAGCGGAAACCAACATTTGTTTGGCCTTACCAGTGTTTCTTTTTATTTTAACGGATTTACGTCAGTTCAGTTCTACTGTATCTTTGTTATCTGATACAGTAGGCCCAACTAATTTGAAAGAACTTTATATACACTAGTCATTCAGCAACATGATTAACAGATATGCAATTATTTATAATCATTATAAAGATTATTTCATTACCAACTTGTCTTTATGTCAAATAGTGTGAAGATTTAAACGAACAATGGTTTTAAAGTAGGTATTAGTTAAGTTAGTTTAATAAGTGCACGACACTCAACAAAAGTTATGACCCACCACATGGAAATTGTTGTATTTTCTTTATTTATAACTTTATAAGTATTTCAGCTTGAAATGTCAGCTATGTTTACCACCAAACAATTCAAAGTCATGGTCAGTAATATATAATGGAAAGTACATGGTCGTGTTGGTGAGAGATTGTCCTATCACCATGCGAAATTTCAATACAATATTTTATGTATATAGAAAGGTTACATCACTTTTAGTCCGTGGTGCGTTATAACTTTTGCCTAATGTATAGTCATGTCTACATTGCAAACAAGCATCTACAACGATTTTCGAAGAAAAGTTTTCTGTTGGCCAAAATTTATACCAATTAATGACATTATCAATGTCACGCTGCATAGTCATCGAGGTAGTATTTCTTTTCAGTTGGACTGAGTATATATAACTCAATGAACATGTGTTCAATGTCAGATTGACCTCTGCGCAGAAAAACAGTCAAATATAAACGTAACCGAGTTCATTTAAATAACAGGCTTTCTTAAAAAGCTTTATCAGATAGGCTTACACGTTAATTACTTTCATTGGAAAAAAACACAATGACGTGGCTATAAACAATAGGCTACCCCTGGTCACGAATTAAGAACTGCCGCCGTACGGCGTCTGTTTTACCGAAAAATCCGACAAATTCGGTCAGCGCCTGTCAGGCAGCACTAACTGTTGTCAGTGGGCGGTGGCAGTTGAAATTTTGCTCATCGGACTGCGCCCGTCTAGGTTTGGGACTACTTTAAAGTAAACAGCGACCTGGCGATTTCTTTTGGGGTCAGTGAGGTCGAAAACATTTCGGCCGGTTACTTTCCGATCCCCAGACGGCATGTGCTTCCATCAGGCGATTTTTGTCGTACGATTTTTCTACTTAAAAAACATCGTCCTATTTAAACGACGACCGTTCCGGCATCTTTCTGGCGTCGGCAGGCACAGAAAAGGCACCTCCGAAATTACAGCTATCGCCAGGGTATCGGCCAGTTGGCTTGCATGTACTCGATACCTCTTTCAATAATTTGTTTGTTGTAGCCATCTACAATCCTGCGCGGCGATCGTCCCGATTCACATATGCACCGCACGGGCGCCGACTGGTCATCGGCCGGTCGCCGCTCGGTGCATTAAACTGCTTGTTCACCATGTCATTCAGCAAAATCCGTCCGGCGCCCGCTTAATTTATTACCACGCGAAGAAAGCATAGATAAATCGCGCGGCCCTTGTCAGATTCAAAAAATAACGGCGCCCGTTTGTGGCTTAGGCAACGTAAAAACCCATTATGAAATATAGTTATAAGTAAATTCTTGTTGTGACTTTCGTTTAGAAATATAAAATATAATTAATGTATTCTCTTTTTTTTCTCACCGAACTCTCAGAATCTCTAAAGCTTCCAAGGCGACGTTTTGTATAAAGTGTTATTGTCGATAGGCCTATTTAGTTTTCTAATAAAGTAAATCAATTAAAAATCGCTAAATGTATTGTTTCTTGTTATAAAAAAGCAAATCTGTATGGTAATAGCTGTTTTCGTTAAATTAAGTATTTATTATTGCAGTCGATTACGGCTCTTTAAGTTTGAAAAATCATGTGACATTCAGAAAGGTCACGTGAAAATCATGTTGTCATTGATCAATAAGCGTTCGTGGAAACCACAATGAATGGTTTGGCTGTTCAGTTTAGAAATGTGTCTAATGGTAAATAAATTTCTGAACACAATAAATACTAAAAAAAACACATTGACGTCCTAACTATTCGGTTCACTTTGTCCGGAATACGCAGGTTTCCGAAAATTACTCTCCTGTCGGTATTTTTATACACGGGTAATGTTTCACGAATAGCCGACATAAAAAATAAATTCGTTAAACAATTAATCGGAAACTTAAGGCTACTAACTGACATATCTCTTCAACTCGGAATAATAATCCATTTTGGGAAAAAACGCATCTACCTGTTCCAATTGACATCTGTAGCAGACGACAGCTAGGCCTAATTATCAACACAATCACACCTGAAATTTCGTCAACTCCGAACATATTTCGCTGGGTCTGTTCGTGTCTATTTTTCTGGCATTTTTGCACGACAAACAATTGGTGCTGAATCGTATAAAAATTAGTAGATAAACATTAATAATACAGTATCTAATTACAGTAGGTACGAATTATAGCGGAACGAAACGATCAAAAACAAAAATGGCCGCGCCCATGAAAAAAGGCATGAAAAGGTTGTATGATTTTTATTTGCAAATGAAGACCATTGTTGTTAACATTGTCTACTTAAAGTTTATGTGTATGTGTCATTTCAGCAAAACAGACCGAGCAGTTTTGTTAATTCATTTACAGTATTGACTAATCCAGGCGTAGTGCGAGGAGAGTAAACTTCGGACAGGTACAGCATCCGGAAGTTGTGTTGTAATCGGGCTACAACGAATGATCACGAGCAGTGTATGCTTTACAATAAGTAAATGACCCTATCAGTTTGTTAAAATATAATTTTCGCTTTATAACAGTTTGAGGAAACGGTGTTAAAAATAACCTGAAAATCTGTGTTGACACTAAATCTTTGAGGATTGACACATTTATAGTCAATTATTTCTGACCCTTTCATCTTATTGCTAAAGAATTATAAGTTTGAAACCAAAATTTAAAAAAAGGATGACAAAAATCATCTGGAGGACTTGAAGAGATATGTGTTAAATTTATCTGTATATCATGTAAATCTTTTGCAAATAACTGTATTGACATATATTTATGTTCAGCTCTTCATGTATATGGAGGAAAATTAAAGGGACTTGTTCACAGATTTTCTCATTTTTTGAAGTATGCCATTAAATGTCTTTACTTGACAGATTTAAGCACTGGAACTAAAAAGCTCAAGTATAATAACAAGAAAAGTATTTAGAAACAAAATATATAAAAATTGGTTCCATGGGGGTTCGAAACCGGGACCTCCGGATTCAAAGGATACAGCCGTAACCACTCGGCCATTCCAACTTATATATTTCACACTGCATTATTTACTTTATGTAAGGCGTAAACAAAATATGTTTGTTTCAGGTTACATGCCCAAAACAATTAGGGTATGTAGGTCGGGATTTTTTTATATATTTTGTTTATTTGGTAAATGGTCAACTTGAAGATTCTAAAACCGAATATATATTCAAAACATATCAGTTATATCCTAAAACATTGTTAATAAGTGGATGCTATAAACACAAAACACTTATTAATCCAAAAAACATCTAATGATACCAAAAAAATGTAATGTAAATAAAACAAACAAACAAAATCTGACTAAGTCAATAAAATGCTCTAGGGTTGGGGCATTTTTTTAGTATAGGTCGGGTAACCTGAAACAAACATAATTTTTTTTTATGCTGCCTGAATGGTCCATGTGATGTCCACAGTTGTTACGACAACAACAGGAACATTCCAAATTATTCCATTGTTAAGCGTTACAAACGCTTTATAATTTTATCAATTTCAACTGATGATTACTCATAAACGAACAGTTTTTACAGTATATTTCTAGGTCCATAGTGTTATTTTGCTCCCTTGTATACACTAAATTGTCAACTTGTCAATCTGTGAACAGGTCCCTTTAAGTTATATGTGTTTAGTTTTAAATTTCCAGAATTCAAGAATTTATATTTACAGGTAATATATCTAAGATTTGAAATTGGTTAGTTTTATTTTCAAAAGATTTAATTTATTAAAAAAAATACCACAAGACTGAAATATAAATAAAATAGTTTAGAGAAATGATATCGCCTCTGTTGATATGACTTCAATGATTTTTCATCACTCAAGCAGTTTAACAGTCAGAGTGTACATTATACAAATTTTGTGAACATTCGACTGTATAACCTTTCATCTTTGCTCGTTTTCAAGACAAAACTTTAGGGTAGAATGGATAAATAAACATGTGCACCAAAATACTCAAAAAATTTGTCTGCGAATATATATTTGTGAAAATTTGTAAGTCACATTACTTCTTCACCAAATGATACAAATTGTATGACTTTGCAAGGTGTGTGCTTGAGGGTGCTTCCATCGATGTTTGGCACTCGTATTTGTAGTGCTTCTGTCTTTATTAAAAAATTTCATTTTCCCAATACTGGTTTTTCTTGGTTTATCTTGTTGTAGTGCAATGGAATCAATCATAGCTGGCCTGCTCTCTTTCTGCCGTGATTTTCATTGTTGTTGTATAAACAGAGATGACTTATCATTATGAGCAACAGGAATTTGTATCACTACAACATGATGGCGGGTATAAGTTTTTAGGAACACACAAGTAGCAGATCTGTGGTCCAGTGGTAATGCACTGGCTTCACAACCCAGGAGTCGCAGATTTGAGTCCCCGCTCCACTCTAACTTACGAACTTATCTTTTGCATGAGACATTAAACCGAGGTGCAGTGTACTAGGTGCTTCACACCGGGCACTAAAAGATCCAGGATCGCCTCTTGAATGTGGCATCTCCTTTATCTTGCACAGTCTACCCCTATAAGCCCAACTAACAAGTCTTCTGGGGGACATGGCCAAGTTGGAGAGAATCCAGGTGCACTAGATCAACACACAATAGGGATCTAGAAATATGCACAATATTGACTCATAGCACTGGTTTGAGTGTGAGGTTTGGCGCCCATGAAAATGGTTTAAATCCTCCAATGCTTTGCTTTGCATGGACCGTTCCAAAGCGGTGACCCCAGTTTTATTTATGTGTGTTTTGTGTGTGTTTTTGTGATGTGATGGGTTGTTTTTGGCAATTGATCACTTGCCATAAATAAAGGACCTCGGGCTGCTAATAAGAGTTCTCTCCTGCTGTGGGTGCTGGACTTTGTTTAGATTTAGATTTTGTGGGGATCTAACACATTCTGATTGGTAGAGTCTTTAACTTTAACAAAGTTGCAAATTGCAAAATTTATTGTTGTATGCTTTCAGAGAGTTGGATGAAAAGGGAACAGATGAAGAAAGGGGAAAGGATAAGCGCTGCAAATGTGATCAACAATTAGTTATGTAAGTTTTTAGCTCGACTTTTCGAAGAAAAGGCAAGCTATTCTACTCGCCCCGGCGTCGGCATCCGAGCTAGGTTAAAGTTTTTCGGTAAGGTAGTTTCTCGGGAATGGCTTGAGGGATTTCCCACATTAAAATGAACCTATAGGCCAAGTTTGGTTTCTCTTGTTTGAAATTTGTCAAAATTATGGGCCTTTTTACACTTAAAATTTTACATTAGCTATATGGACAGGTTTAAGTTTTTCGGTAAGCTGGTTTCTCAGGAATGGCTTAAGGGATTTCATTCAAACTTAGAACACTTATTCCCTATATTGAATTGAACTCATAGGCCAATTTTGATAACTCTAGTTGGAAATTTGTCAAAATTATGTGCCTTTTTACTCTTAGAAATTTTACATATAAGCTATATGGACAGGTTAAAGTTTTTCGGTGAGCTAGTTTATCAACTTTTCGTTTCCACTCTCTAACTCGAGATTGGATTAAGCTATTGTAATGAAACTGCAAACATAGATACCTTATAGCAAGACCTCACTAGGGATTGCATATGGGGTGGGTGGGGTCAAGGTCACTGTTACTAAAGATAGAAAAATGGTTTCCGCTCAATAACTTGAGAACATATTGAGATATTTGAATAAAACTTAATACATAGATACCTTATATCAAGACCTTACTCGGGATTGCATATGGGGTGGGTGGGGTCAAGGTCACTGTTACTATAAATGGAAAAACGGTTTCCGCTCAATAACTTGAGAATGCATTGAGATATTTTAATGAAACTTAATACATACATACCTTATATCGAGACCTCGCTTGGAATTGCATATGGGGTGGGTGGGGTCAAGGTCACTGTTACTAAAAATAGAAAAACGGTTTCCGCTCAATAACTTGAGAACGCATTGAGATATTTTAATGAAACTTAATACAAACATCCCTGATATCGAGACCTCACTTGGGATTGCATATATGGTCAAGGTCAAGGTCACTGTTACTAAAATACTTCTAGAAAAACGGTTTCTGCTCAATAACTTGAGAATGCATTGAGATATTTTAATGAAACTTAATACATAGATACCTTATATCAAGACTTCGCTTGGGATTGCGTATGGGGTGGGTGGGGTCAAGGTCACTATTACTAAAAATAGAACAACGGTTTCCGATCAATATCTTGAGAATGCATTGAGATATTTTAATGAAACTTAATACATAGATACATTATATCATGACCTCGCTTGGGATTGCATATGGGGTGGGTGGGATCAAAGTCAAGGTCAGTTTTACTAAAAAATTTATTGATGTGCTGACTTTAATGCATTTCTTTAGAAAAATTTGGTGGAATTTTCATTTTTCTTGTTTTAGAAAAAAAATGCCAGTAACTCTGACAAGCACAAGAAAAGTTGAGCGCGCTGTCCTCCGACAGCTCTTGTTCTAATCATTGTAGCCTTTAACATTACATGCCCATGTGCTTGAAGTCCTTTAAACTTGTGTGTCTAAAATTAACTTTTTCTCATGCTGTTTATGCACCTATCAATATTTTCCCTCAGGGAGGGAGCGGCAGACATATACGAGACTTTAGACTGAAAGCAATTCCCGACAGACGGGAATTTGACACGCCAAATGATTCAGGGTCCCGGGAAATAGACTTTGTTTGGATTTTAGATCCCAGTAATATTGGCCATTTGATACACCAATTAAGCATACCCCATTGAGGGGATTTAGACAAAAATGCTTGGCTCTAGGGTGGGGAATTAGATCCCCAAAAATACAATTAGTCAAATTCCCCAGGGAATGCCCGCCGCTCTCCCTCCTGGGGGAAAATATTGATAGGTGCATTATCTCATGAAAATGGTGTAACTAACTTTAGCATTACATGTATTTCTGATGTTAACAGTCCATAAGAAGAAATAGCTTTTTTACTTTGACTCTTTCATTGTTTGGGTGCATGTGTGTAATTATACCAAATTATCACACAAAATACAATGTATTAAGAAATGCGAATGTAACTTCATACATTTTAGAAGAATGTATGCTTGTACTTAGCACTTCCATGTCAGATCCCCCATTATTATGCATGGATCATGAAGTTCCATTTCAATTCTTTTAATTCAGTATAATGTATATGCTGTGCATCCTAATAATATAATTATATAGTTAGGTTCTGCACAAATAATCCAAGGTTGGTTACTCTTGATTACTGAAATAAATAAGAGTTATGATTCCTGATCTATGCATGGCCCCTCGACAACCTCCATCTGATCTGTTATTTATTTCAATATAAGTTTATATACTGTAATAAGTCACGTGTGAATGCATATACTCTGCACTTCTCCATCCTTTTCTCATAACATGTATAATTAATATAGAGTTTAATTTGAAATATGTTTATTGTGTAGCATTCTGCACAAGGCAATTAAACAAATGGCATGAACTCCTTATGTATTGATGACACGGAGTGTTATCTTTTGTACGTCCACTCAGTACTAGTACCCCATGCCATCATTCAGTTTCATTTGAATCCATGTATTTCATTTATGAATGTCATAGTTAATTTCATAGACAGTGCATATACTGCCATATAGTTATGATAATTGTACTATATACTCCTTCTATACCCAATATATCTCCAGTTGTGATCATTTTACTGTCTACTCCTTCTATACCCAATATATCTCCAGTTGTGATCATTTTACTGTCTACTCCTTCTATACCCGATATATCTCCAGTTGTGATCATTTTACTGTCTACTCCTTCTATACCCAATATATCTCCAGTTGTGATCATTTTACTGTCTACTCCTTCTATACCCAATATATCTCCAGTTGTGATCATTTTACTGTCTACTCCTTCTATACCCAATATATCTCCAGTTGTGATCATTTTACTGTCTACTCCTTCTATACCCGATATATCTCCAGTTGTGATCATTTTACTGTCTACTCCTTCTATACCCAATATATCTCCAGTTGTGATCATTTTACTGTCTACTCCTTCTATACCCAATATATCTCCAGTTGTGATCATTTTACTGTCTACTCCTTCTATACCCAGTTGTGTTCATTCTATACCCAGTTCTAATCATTGAACTTATACTATAAACTCCTTCTATACTCAGTATATCTCCAGTTATGGTAATTGTACCATCTACGGTAAATAACAAGTCACTCACTCACGCGCTTCGTGAGTAACATAGTATAACACTGCTTTTTTTTTTGGAAAATGACATTGACCTTGAAAACACTGACCCAAGATTCAGTTATTAGTACGACACTGACACAATGTATTATTTTTATACATAAAGTTTGATGGGAATAGCTCACAACAATCTAAAGCTAAGCAACGGGAAAACATGCGTTATTTTGTTCTATTTTAGAAACTGTGACATTGACCTTGACATTGACCCTGACTGCCTCGCGCGAACCTCCAAAAAAAGTCCCGCCCATGTTTCATACAGTAGTCAGTTAACTGAAAAAAACGCAAAATCACAAACAATACATAATTACGAAGATTTGCAATAATAACAAGGGAGGCCATTCGGTTTGATTATTCAGATCGATTCAGATCGATTTTTTAACAGCTAGGGAGGCAACTCGGTATAGAAAACATGTAGCAGTTGCTCCTCTTTGATTATTTAAGCGTTTCGAAATTGTGATTGATTTAAAAAACAAACAAAAGAGACAATCCGGTTGGTAAACATTTAGTAGTTTCTCCTCTTTGAATTGAAATAAATCAATTTTTTTATTATGAAGATTGAAAGTGCCCGTTGGTAAACATTTTGCAGTTGCCCCTCTTTGAATTTGTATAATTCATTTTTTTTAGTTTTGAAAACTGTACTACCTTCTAGACAAACTTGATGTGACACCTTATTTCTCTAGTGATACCATTTACCATGCCCGTAAAAAAATTGTTTAATGCATTACACATTCATAGCTCGACAAGTAGAATTATAATTCTCTTTTGTATTGACAAATCCCGTCTTATACTAATCGATTATAAATGTCAAATGTCAATTTAAATAGCAACTTACTTAAATATTGTTGAATAGTTTCTACATTTCAAATAATCTCTTCGACGCATCAATTAAATGCGACAATGTGCCAAATTTGACGACACTTGGCAATAACAGAGGGCATAAACTAATTTACAACGTTTTGAAACACAACAAAACAAAATACGATACGCAAATCAAATGATCTAAAATCCAAATGACGCATGGGTATAGAAAGAAATGAGTCAACGTGCTTAAATCAAAGAAGACCCATCATAGACTAACATCAATTACAAACTTGAACACTTTTTGTTCTATAGCAAATAGATAAAGTTGGAATAATTCCGAAGAAAAGTTCGAAACAAAAGCAATTTAAGGCTTTTAAGTAAAAATCTACACTTGGAAAAAGATAAAACACATACACTGAACATAAATACAGGTAAGGAAATATAAAAAATACACCCCACGTTCTGTTTTGCAAGTATTTAAAGAGCGGGGGGGGGGGGGGTAATATTTCTGTAGCCTTCTTTGGAACATAACAGTTTAAATTTATGCTAACAGATGAATTCGACAATGTAGTATATAATGGCGACGAAAAAAGAAAATCATGAATTGTTCCCATGCAGAAAGCACTACGATCTAGTTGACATCACTGTAATGTTAAGCTTTGATGCATTTTTGAACAATCACACAAGTGTGAATTTGCGTTAAAATTTTAAAAACATACAGGGTCTCCAAATGAAAAGCATCGTATAAGTGCCCCTTTTTTACTTTAACTACGGAACTGCACGGTATTTACAACTAGACACTACATAGATAATCTTACGACTTTTACCGCGACATTTTATGCCAGCTAACATAAAACAAGAGCTGTTTGCAAAACAAAACACACTCGGCTTTCAACAGACAATGAGTGGTACTCGTCTAATTGGTTACCTGTTACATCAGAAGAGTTCCGCAGTTTTTACGATGCTAATTGATGACTTCAATTGAGCGACAAAAAACACGCGTTGAAAAATTGCGTGACGGAGAGGCAGTTCATAATGTGCGATTTTGTATTTCGGAGATTCTTCCGTCTGACTTTGTATAGACAATGA
Organism: Congeria kusceri; assembly: GCA_027627225.1. Taxonomy (NCBI): domain Eukaryota; kingdom Metazoa; phylum Mollusca; class Bivalvia; order Myida; family Dreissenidae; genus Congeria; species Congeria kusceri. The sequence goes on from CM051035.1 coordinate 8,128,126, forward strand.
GTTTTCCCCAGCATTCAGTACCTAATTCACTTCCTAGAGACTCGTCGAAAGTCGGGAGGAATTTAGCATCATAGCTGCAATGTCCATCTTATCATATACTGAAATACCTTTAATTTTGTTGCGGAGATGTGTGGGGAAACCGCAGTACTCAGTGAAAGCCTTGCCTGCCCGGTAATGTTTCCACTGAATCGAAGGCACATGCATTGGGAATCTGGAATTTAATGTTTTTACCCATGGGGGGAGCGGCAGGCTGACAAAGGGGAATTTGACTTATTTTATTCTTTGGGTTCTAATTCACAACCCTAGAGAGAAGCATTTTTGTCTAAATCCCCACAGTAGGAGATGCTTGGGTGAGGGGGGGAGGGGGCAATATTACCGGTATCTAACATCCGACTAAGTATATTTCCCGGGACCCGGAATTATTTGGCGTGTCAAATTCCCGCCTGTCTGCAGCAATCGCTTTCAGTCCCGTATATGCCCATCGGGGGGGGGGGGGGGGGAATATCGATAGGCGCATTGCTTACATTTAGGTGAAAAGTGTACCGACCACTACGCTAGCCAAACAGCAAGTCCATGTCCAATTCTAAATTTCGTGAGATTTTTTCTAGAGCCGAATAGCGAGAAGCCCGTTGTACCTCCCGCTTTGGGTCCATCCATCCTTCCCTTTTAAACTACCCTTCTGTCTACCCCTTTGCCTCGCACTCATGCCCCTTGCCCGGATCTATCACCCTGCCAGCCAAGTGCGCAGTAAATCGTAAATCCAGCGCAGTTTTTACCGTTCTAGAAACCTCCCCATTGTTGTCCAATACTACACTAAAAACTTTAGAGAATTTGGGAAGGGAGCCACCAAAAAGACTAAAAACAAGAGCAAAGGCCACAGTATTATGAAATCACCACATTCGAATGTCTGCACGATCTGATGCGTGCGTGCAAACATGATTGATCGCGTATTAAAATAAGGAAAACTGAGTTTAAGAACCTTAATTCTGAGTTATCTATAGTCAAAATATATGGAGTTTGTAGCCCTTTGTTTCCTATGTTATTGTGCTGAGCGAGGAGATATACTGGGTATAAAAGGAGTAAGATGGTACAATGACCATATCTGGAGATATACTGGGTATTGAAGAAGTAGCCAGTACAATGACCATAACTGGAGATATACTGGGTATAGGAGTAGATAGTACAATTAAAATAACTGGAGATATACTGGGTATAGAAGGAGTAGATAGTAAAATGATCATAACTGGAGATATGCTGGGTATAGAAGAAGTAGATGGTAAAATGATCATAACTGGAAATATGCTGGGTATATAACAGTGTTTGCTTAATAACTCGAGAAAGAAGTGAGAAATGTGATGAAACCTGTGCGGCCTAAATGCAAAATGTGCTCGTCATTTTTGACGCACTATGTCAGTGGTCTGTGTAAACCCAAGGCTGACGACTTCAAACAAACTTGAGATAAATCAGTAAATCTTCGTCTCAATCTTAAATATTAGTCAATCAAAATCAAAGTTCATATCTATGGTTGAAAACCAGAAGCAACTAACTGCCATTGAAATCATTAGCAGTTAGTATCTTCTGGTGTTCAACCCTCGATATGTAACACGCGTTTTCATTGGTCAACATTTTCGACATGTAACACGCGTTTTCATTGGTCAACATTTTAAGTTGAGACTAAGTTTGAGATTGAGAAATGTGCTGTCATGAGGCCATGTAAGCGCTACGGGTACTTCATAGCTCTCTTGTTTTGTAAGTCGTTACTGGTGAATATGACGATCATTTATTATACGACTGTTCCATGGCACTGCATAACTGACTTTTCCATTGTGTACTGATTATACTACATACTGAATAACCAATTTATGCCCCTATCAATATTTCCCGCCCGGGGGACGGGGTGCGGCGGGCATATACGGGACTTTACACTACATGGATACGTGACAGGCGGACATTTGGAACGCCGATTAATTCCGGGTCCCGGGAAATAGACTTTTAGTCGGAGTGAAGATCCCAGTTATATATGTATTGGCCCCACCCCCGGCCATTTGATACATCAAATTTGTCGGGAATTAGACCCCCAAACATAAAATTAGTAAAATTCCCCTGGTACAGCCCGCCGCTTCCCCCTCCCCCGGGGAAAATATTGATAGGTGCATTTACCCGTACGGAATTCCCTCTTAGTACGAAAGTCCTTTATGTCAGCTCACTGTTATAATACATATTACTAGTATGTTGTTGTTTTTGTGTACTTTCTCTGCGCTTGGAGAAGAATTGACAAAACTTTAGCTCAGTACAAGTGTAGCTCTTGACAACGCCACGTGTATGCAGAGATCCGTAAAACACCTATTACCGAAAATTAGATTCGTGCGGAAATTAATTACAGGCACTCAATAGGTGTGTTTTGAGACCTGTGTTACAGCATTCAAAAGAAAGTGACCCCTCCCCTATCACAGACATACAAAACACAAATAAATGCTATTGTATAATTAAATTTCTTAACCATTATACCTGTTTGCTGGTTAGAACGTAGATTTCCCTGTACGTTTTTTTGGAAGCTATTGTCTTCATTTGCCAAACAATATATCTAGTTTGCGTTATCAGTCAGCGTCGACGCGGTTTTGTAATTTTGTCGGTTTGCCATAGATAAGCGTTGCGGAATCCCCAGAACTATGCGTCAAATTTCAAATCGTTTTTTTCGGCGTGCTTTACTAAATTGAATGAAACGTTTTCAGAGTGAACATTTGTTTGCACAGGCACCTGTGTGTTTAACTGTCTTGAATTACTGTGAACGTTGGAATCGATTGGATTGCGTAGAGTAGGGAAATGCTACTGGACGATTGAGATAAATATTAAACTTTGGATGATATAGTTATGGAAAGTGATTAAGTGTAATGCACGGTGATTAAAAAGATTGTGCACGGTGATAAACACGATTTTACTGGACGAATAAGACAACTATATACCGAACTTTGGATGATATAGTTAAGTAAAGTGATTAAGCGTGATGCACGGTGACTAACACGATTTTACTTAACGAATGAGACAACTATATAGGCTTACCCGTACTTAACATTGGATGATGTAGATTTGGAAAATGATTAAGTGTGATGCACGGTGATTAACAAGATTGTAAATGGTGATTTATAGGGATAAACATATTACTCATAGCGATTTATCGTTATGAATATATTTGGTTAGGTACAGTGATTAATAATTGGGAATTTATGCAATTGCGTACAGGGATTCAAATTTAAGGTGTCAATTGATGTAATGGCTTATAGCGATTAGTATGTGAATTTATGTAACGATGCGTGGTGATTAAATTAGAAGTGACGTATACATAGTGATTGTGCGAGGTACAGATTTGATTAAGTTATATGGACTAACATGAGGATTGATATAATATTGTATAGTGACTAGAATGTGAATTGCTGTAATGGTGCATAGTGATTTAAATATGAATTAATGTCACGAGGACGATGTTTGGCTGAAATTAATTTGTTCGCGTTTTACTAAGGTACTTTATGAATACTGCGTCTGTCCACTATGCAAATTAGTGTTTTGCGTTACCATCAGTTTTGGAAGAAATTTACTCTCGTGTTATAACGGTACTTTAATGATATTGCGTCTGTCCACTACGCAAATTAGGGTAACCAACAGTTTTGATTATGCGACTCATTGCCACGGAAACTGTCAGCGGTGACCTTCAAACCTATATACATGTACTAAAAAAGGAATCTAACGCGCTACACGTTGACCTAACTGACCACCTTTTGAAGTCAAACTGCATAAACCTAATTAAATTATTGTTCCAGAACGGCAAAGGATCTGATCACAGTTAACCATTGTTGACCACTGAATGACCATAGTTGGTCCATGATTGGCGATATATCTCAGACCACTGCTAGACATACATCACTATTGAATGGCCATAGTTGTCTACTAATTGACCATAGTTAACATCTATTTGATCAAAGTTAAGCACAAGTTTAAAACAGATTGGCCAGATCTGACTACAGATTGACCACTGAGTGAAACACTGATTGAACTGGGTTGACCACTGAGTAGCAAAAACTATAAAAGGCGCTTCAAAAGAAGCTGTCGCTGGCTGTAAGTTACGGAACGATAAGCCATTAACGGGCAGCTTCAATTCGTCTTGAATTACCGAATTCACCACAACATGGATAAATATTGTAGCATTCGTTTGCATTTGTTTATCGTGTATGCGGATACGTGATTGATTCTAACCTACGGTATAAACGGTCCAAGTCCAGATGACTACAGTTGGAAGGCGTTCACCGTCACAGACCACAGCGTTCCAAACGTGCCGAGCTTTTCGCCTGAATTGAATAATGCAACTGCTTTGGTTCTGGACATTGGCGTGTTTGCTCATGGATTTTATAGACTATCTTCTGTCGTGTTTCAGGTATGAAAAAAGCACGCGCGTGCGCTATTCTTTATGTATTTTGCTACGATGGTGCACATATTTCGTGACAAAAGTACTCGTCGCTCGTAATTTTGACGGCACTCGTGTCTCGTAACGACGACATTCGTATATTGTTACGACATAACTAATATTTTAAAACGACTATACTCGTAATTCTTTACGACGGTAATCGTGTGTTGTAGCAAAAGTACTCGTTTGTCGTAGCGAATATACTCGCATGTCGTAGTAAAGGTGCTCGTATGCCGTAACGAAGGTATTCTTATGTCGTAACGAAGGTACTGTACGTCGTAGCGCAGGTACTCGTATGTCGTAGCAAAGGTACGTGTTGGTCGAAGCGAATGTACTCGTACGTTGTAGTAAAGATACTCGTACGTTGTAGCGAAGGTACCCGTATGTCGTAGCAAAGATACTCGTATGTCTAAGCAAAGGTACTCGTATGTCGTAAAAAGGTACTCGTATTACTATTTTAATATAGACGACGTGTACATCTCAATTTTGGGGAAGACTACACGATTAAGGTGTGCTTTTAGAATAGTCGATCCGGGTTTTTGCCACGGATAGTTTAAACTCCTCACCTGCTATTGTTAAAGGATTAATTTTCATTCATCAAATATCACAAACAATACCACGTGCTCTTTGGAATATCACAAACGTTCTACACGTGCTATTTTGTATAAAATCGTTTGATCGCTAAACGTGAGATATCCAAGTGCGATGATTGGTTAATATTGAAGATTAATTTGAATATGATTGACAAAAAAGACCCTGGCTGTTGCAGAACGTCTTGTACACTTCTGATCTTGGAAATGAAAACAAATTTCTATTTCTTGCAGACAACGGGAGGCTGAGAGGGGTGAAAAGGACGACACTGAGCTAAAGCGGAAGCACGACCAGAACTACTTCCGGTATTTGTTCGAACCTCTTTATATAAGCTAGACTGTGTCGAAAACCAGAGACTTATTGAGGCACATTTTTGTCCTCTTCCTGGCTAGAACAATACTTTGTGTAGTTTGAGAAAGATTCTTCGAACGCTGCCCGAGTAGGGATCGTACCTGCGATCTCCCGCTCGCATGGCGGACACCCTATCCATTACATCAATGCCACTGTCGGTTACGATCATACTGCATCCAAAATGAACAGTGTTTAAGTTCTAATTAAGTCGTCTAAAGATGTAACTCTTGTTAAATGTTTAAAACACTGGTTAATATCGTCAGAAAGAAAAATTCTATTCCGCATTTTTTTTCACATGTATGGAACTTACTAAGCGACCACTCACTAGAAATAGTATTATATAGAGATGATATATGTTAGTTTCGGTGTAAGATCGTATTTTATTTCTATGATCACGAGTGAAATAAAATACGATCTTTCACCGAAATCAACCAATTGTCTTTTTATTTATGCTTTTTTCCACCGTTTTTTTACATTTTAATTGCTATCTATTGGATAATTTTGCGGGACTTATAACTTCATGACGTCAAAGTAATGAAATCATTTCACAATTTTGAGTCCAGCATCCTTGACGGCCCGTTTCACTACAGTATTAAATCGAGAACCAGTGTGAAACAATGAACATTACCACAGTGGTCATTTTCGCTGTTTAAAACTATGAATTTTCAATTTTATTTCACTGACATCTCCCTGTAAATCACTGGAAAACATAAAAAAGAGATACATGTAGTTAATGATTAGAACGACATAGAAATAGGTGCATAGTTGTACGAAATCGTATATAGTGTTGTTGATATAGCTCGTTACATGTTGACAATATACCATGCATGCTCGTTAATAGCGCGCATGAAAGGCTATTCAAAGCAAGCGAGGGATGGTGATTGAAACAACACATGATGGTCCGTAATGGCTGGTAATCAGTGAGATTGTTTGCGCTGCTAATCAACCGATGTTGTTCCAGATCGCCTCCAGGTCCATCAATAATTCAAACCAACGCAATCGTTGGAACTATTGTACGATGTACAATGTATCGTGATTACGTGCATTTTTAGTCATAACAGTCATACCAGTTGCTGAGTCAGCGGCCTTAAAGAGACTTGTTCACAGATTTTTCGTATTTTTGAAAAATGTCATGAAATGTCTTTACTGCAAAATCTACGGCATCTAGAATAATATCAAACGAACAGTATATAAAGTTAAAGAAAAAAAGTTAAATTTAAAAATGTGCCTTTGCCGGGACTCGAACCCCGGACCTTGGAGATCACAAATCTCAGGCGCTAACCACTCGGTCAATTTGACTTATACATTTGGTTGGTAACTGATACTCGTGTTTTCCAAAATACAGATGAAAAGCGTTACAAACTCTTGATAATTGTATCCATTTCGATGTATGGGTATCCATAAACGAAACGATATTTCCGTTTTCCAATATATTTTAGTCATGTGTGTTATTTCGCTTGTTTGTATGTAATGTACAATTTATTGAATCTATGACAAAATTTTGGAAAATTGCCAGTTTGCAAATCTATCGATGTCACATTGTCACTTTAATCGTAAATGCATTATATTAACATCCTATGGGACAATTTGTATTTCATATTGAGACATTATGTCATTTGTCCATAAAAACACGTTACTAAAACGCCCAGGGGACGTTATTCGAAACGACATACCATCCGTTGAGCGCCATTGCTGATATCTATTTATGGACGTCAATTACGTAAAAATCGTAATTGTTTAAGTGTTATAACTAAGACAATCCGTACGTTTAAAACAGTTGTCTTTAAAATAACTGCATTTTATTTCATGCCGTGCGGTAAAAGAATAAAACATACCAGGGAATGATACCATGATCATTTAACTGGGGGTCGAGTGAAATGATAACATGATCCTTTCACTGGGGGGGGGGGGGGGGGGTAGAGTGAAATGATAACATGATCCTTTCACTGGGAGGTCGAGTGAAATGATAACTTGATCCTTTTACTGGGGGGATTCGAGTGAAATGATAACATGATCCTTTCGCTGGGGGGTCGAGTGAAATGATAACATGATCCTTTCACTGGGGGTCGAGTAAAATGATAACATGATCCTTTCACTGGGGGGCCTTTCAATCTGGGTTATGAAAACCAATGTATTTATTTTTGATGCAGAAACACATGAAATAAAAAGAAAATTTGCTGATTTGAGTGTAAGGTCTTATTTTATTTCGTGCGTGGTCATTGAAAATTTATATTGCCAGTCGTGGCAGGGACACTCGTGAAGATATATTTTCTATGACCACTCATGAAATAAAACACGATCTTATTCTGAAATCAACAAATTTTTGCTGATTCCGACGCATGTGAGTTTGGTTGATGGTCACAATACCAGATAGGTCGGGTTTTTCTCCGGAATACTCCGATTTTCGCCCACACAGACCACGTCAAAATTAATATTTTTCAGTAAAAATATAAATAGCTGGATTTTGCAGCTATTATTCAAAATTCGTCCATCTTTCGATGTGTCTATATATAGTAAGTAAATTAAGCAGTGGTACAGAGACACATTCCGTGTGCGCACATAATGCAGCTGTAGCAGGGAAGAATCTCAAAACTGCGAAATGCACAAATCAACAAATCGAGGGTTGAGCGTGAAACTATTGCATCTGATACAGAAATGTTAAGCAGATACAACAGTTTCACACTCATCCATCGACAATTTTTCTACATCTAGGGACTTGAGTCCCCATACGTTTTAATGTATCATGAATTTCATATGTAATGTCTTTCTCGTTCCAGGAGCTACGCAGACATTGATGTGCACGAGGAAATGTTGAGCGACACCGTGCGGACAAATGCTTACCGGTAAGTGGTAAAATTAAAAAATAATGTTCGATTGATCGTTGTTTATCGGCCAATAAACAACGATTTGGAGATCTGATGCGTAGGAATTACACAACGAGGGCGTTAGCGCGAGTTGTTTAATAGCCACGCACCAGAACTACAAGGAGTTGTTTATTGGCCGATAAACAACGATGATGCGAACATTATTTCGATTCTAACATGATTTGACATATTTTTGCAATTGTAATTGGAACGAGATTTTACTAATTGCCGCTCAGGATCGGGACTACTTTTTGCGTTGTTTATTGGGTGGTTTAACAACGATAATTTTTTTCTTTGTCTATAGGAAAATTAGCGAGTATCATGTTAGAATGCAGGTTAAATTTTGTTACAGAACATAGATGAAATAGACAAAATACTTGAAATCGGCTAGAAAAAGCAACAACATAACAATCACTCCAATACAGTTTCGACATCTAATTGCAGCTATATAGCAATTTTTAGTTTTAATAAAAAGAATCTCTGCCGTTCTCATTTCATTCCCATTAGTTGGCAAAACGCAGTATGGGAAGCATTCGTCAGTTTCGAAGAAATCCTTGTTTTTAGAAGTTCCGACAAAGAGATAACCCTGATTTCTCAGCTTCGATAATTATAGCGAAGTACCAATCTAAAGCTTTGCCAAAATGCTGTCTTGTCATAGACAATTAGGCGTAAAAAAATATACGTTTGTTTCAGGGTACCCGACCTACCCTAAAAAAATGCCCCGACCCTAGAACATTTTATTGGGTTGTCAGATTGATTTCTGTTTTATTTACCTTTTTCAATAATTAAATGTGTTTTTGGACAAAGTGTTTTGTTTGATAGTATCCACTTATAAACAGTGTTTAAGGATATTACTGATAGGTTTTAAATATTTATTCCGTTTTAGAATCTTCAAGTTGACCATTAAAAAAAAAAATCCCGACCTACCTACCCTAATTTTTGGGGGCATGTAACCTGAAACAAACATGTTTTTGTTTACGCCTTACTACAATGAACCCCAATCTAGTTTAACAGGTTGTGTCAAGAGTTTGTAGTGACCTGGATACGTGTTTACCCTTGTATTCACCACTACCGAACATACCCGTGTCGTGTTTTTGCCTATAGTGCCTTGGCAGTATTGACTTTGTAGATTTTAATTGATCCGGATCTGATACCACGGCTGTGCGATCACATATCAGTATCTACCTGTATATTTTAATTGGTCCGAATCTGATACCACGGCTGTGCGATCACATATCAGTGTCTACCTGTAGATTTCAATTGGTCCGGATCTGATGCCACGATTGCATGTGCGATCACGTATCCGTGTCTCGCTCGCATCATGTCTGTATCAACCTGTAGATTTGAATTGGTCCGGATATTATATCACGCTAGTGAGAACACACTATGGGCCATATTCCAGAAAACATCTTAAGTGTATCTTAAATTGTTGTCACTTAAGTTGTAAATTACAAAATGTAATATATTTTAAAAACTACACATATATTTATGAATCTGTTTATATTTATAGATACAAAAAGTAATACTATAGGCGATAATTAATAAACACTTAAGCAGAATGCAATGTGAAAACGAAATCAACAGTTTCTAGTAAATAACATGTTGATTTTAAAGTTAAGATAAGGTATTACTTAAGATGTTTCTTGAATACGGCCCCTGCTGGGCCCGTATTCACCAACCTATTCATAGACTTAAGACTTTAGAATAAAGAATATTCTTGAAACTGTACTATGCTAAGAGCGCTTTAATGTTGCATCTAAATTGGTATTCACCATCTGTAATTACATCATTCTTTCTTTAGAACGATTTGTTAATGCCCTAAGTAGCATTGGAACCAGTATTTTTGCAAACGCTTACATATTTTTCGTGAGTCTAAGTTTGTTCTTTATTTTTAAGTCTAGGAATGGTTGGTAAAATCGAACCCTGGTCCGGTGTTCACAAAAAATTAACTACCTGATCAAGATCAGTCTTACCTGCATGAGCTTGATCTTGTAGCTCAGTTGAGCAGATTCTTTAAATGTATTCATGTATTAAAGCAGCAGTCCAGAAACATGTTTATAAAAAATAAAACTGCAGAAATCGTTTCTTATGGACATCTTACAGATAAAAAACAACAACAAACCGCATTGAAATCGTTAAAATAATAACGTTTTTGTAAGTTTTTATCGTAAAATTATCTATTTGCGATAGCTGGTGATGCCTCTGAAGTAAATCAGCATGTATACGAGTGTATATTCCGTTCGTACCAAGCGTTTTCGAACGCAGGCATTATAAAATGCCTTTCGTGAATAAGAAACAGTTTTCAGTCGAATAAACGTCATTAACGTTCATTAGAACTAATGCCAATTGATGATGTATTGACTTATATTCTATGGACTGTGGCTTTAAATATTATATTAAAGGTTTAAATTGAAAACACTTTTGGTCTAGATATAATAACATGAAATAGTATGTGCTTTTAACAACAATCTTCATAATTATCAGATTGCAAATGTATTCCAAGAGGAGTTCATAATTGTGTATAATATATATTTGACCTACAATTAAAATTGATTGAGATTTTTATTGAACGCCATTTTTTTGCCTCACTACTCATCTAAACTACGATAAATTGTACGTATGAATCCGTAACTTAAACTGCATGTAAAGTACCATTTTTGCTGAATCTTATCTAGCAATTTTCGACAAATTGAAACATAAATTGGTTTTGTTGTGGAGGATTTTCATAATTAAAGATCAACTAAACTTAAAAATTTACAAGTTAAAAACTTATCAAGTCATGTACTTGAACATTAAAAATGCATTCGACGCCAATAGTGTTGATCTTGTTAAAACATATTATAGATTGAAGTTAAGATATCGCAAATAAATAATAATAAGTAATAAGTTTTGTCACATGCCACGATTTATGCTGAGTTGTGCTGTCGGTAGCTGCAGATAGTTTTAAGTCGGAAATTATGATAGTTTAAACGATTCGCTGTTTCTGTGTCGTTAATGTGTTGCATGACAAAAACATAATTCGAATAAAACACTCTTGCAAAATTGAAGGAGCTACTCATATTCTGAGTGCGTGCGCGTGAATTCGAATTGTGCGACTTTTAAAAGGGTTTCTCAAAAACATGTTTCAAGTTCCAAGTTTTATTTCGGAAGGAGATATCCATGTACTTTGCATACATTTGATTTTGCGACTTGTTTTTCGAAAAACAAATCTCAGAAACAACAATAGCAAAGGGTTTTCCTAAAATGGAAGGAGCTGTGCGCGAACTTCGCGTACAATCGAATTTTGCGTCTTTTTTTTTTATAAACAATTCGAAAAATTAGCCTAAGGATTTTCGAACATTAAAGCTCGTACAACCAGATATCAAATGTTTACAGTGGATGTCGTTTATAGGCCGAACATTAGTATACCGGCTGCTGCGAATCAAAGACCACCCTGGGCAATTAACGGTTCTTTTCAAGCGGTTGTTTACATTGAAAGGCAGATTTTTGGGGGATGCCTGTCAGCGCGTAAATGCTCGAGCGCCGACAGAGAAAACCCAGACCGGACCACCTGGCGGTCTGGAGGAGAAGTGGGGGGGGGGGGGGGGAGCTTAAATGAATTGTTAATGCCACAGCAACAACAATAAAAAAGCCAAAATAAATAACTGAAATAATTATAATACGATAGCATGATATTTTGACTATCAAACCTGTAGAATATCGTGAATACCATAGCAACAACAATTAAAAAAAAAGCAAAAACAATAATAAAATAGCATGATAGTTTGACTATCAAACCTGTTTACAAGAAGTCCGCGGCCTCTTAAGATGGCGAGGGGTGGGAGTGCTCGGAAACAAGTCAACATTCCCGTTGTCTGTATAATGTATAGTGAAACGTTGCTCGGAAGTATGTTCATTGCCTTTTCCAGTTTCCGCTCTCCTTCTGTCTGTATGGACGTATCGTGCATTTCGTGCGTGAAGTTGATACATTGCCTGGAGTTTTTTCCACTCTCGCTTTGCTTGTTTGGTTGTACCGAGCGTTCCGGAAGTTGGCACACTGTCTCTAGTGTTTCAACTATTAGTTCTGTACCCTACATTTCAGTTATTCTATCCTAAAAAACTACGAGAAGATACGGGGCAGGGTTGTGGCGGATGTGGGGGCGGGGACCGGCATATTGTCCGTGTTCTGCGTGCAGGCAGGGGCCAAGAAAGGTGAGATAGGTTGTTAAACTCTTCAAACATTTATAGAAGTGGCGGATCCGTGGTTCAGCGGTAACGCACTGGCTTCACAAACCAGGCGTCTCCTGTATCTGGCACTATCCCCGTAACCCAATTAACATGTCTTCTTGGGGGGCGATGGCCATATGGGAGAGAATCCCGGTGCACTCGATATACATGTAAAAACACACGCACACACACACATGTATAAAACAGCACCATATGAATAGTTTTTGTTGATGTTGTTTGATTTTTATGCCCCCGGCATCTTGATGCGGGAGGCATATAGTTATTGTCCTGTCCGTCCGACCGTCCTTCCGTCCGTCCGTAACAAGGTTAAGTAGATTTTAAAGTTTCGTCTAGCACCAACACCGCTAGCAACAACACTTGGATATTTACACAGTTGTTACTTACGACCGTTCCCAATCCACCCATATCACCCAACCTCACTTTGACCTTGACCTAATTTGCACTTAGAATAATTCAAATGGGCTGTTTCTTGGTTAATTAAGTTTTACCGTTTCGTCTGGCACCAACACCGCTTGCTACAATACTTGGACACTTACACAGTTGTTGCTTATGACCATCCCCAATCCACCCGTATCACCCAACCTCACTTTGATCTTGACCTTGACCTAATTTGGACAATGAAATGGGCTATCCACCACCAACCGGGGGCATGGGTGTTTATCAAACACAGAATCTTGTTATTTGGTTATAATTACATTAAATATATACAAGGCTCACACTTCTATTCACCAAATCAGCCAAAGGCTACAGAATACATGTATGCACATTAGGCTAAAGTAAATTCTGTCTGGCTACATTTTTTATTCCAAAAGTGCTATGACATACTCCGAATAAGTAGCATTTAGAAGTCGTATATAATCATTTTTTGCATCACAGAAAATGTGAAAAATAAGACTGTGTTATGTGAAGAATATGCTCTCAATGTTCACACCTGTGAAGAATGAGATCCTATGTTTCACAGATGTTAAAAATTATTTGTGAAAAATATGATCCTACAGTGCAGTGCTCGAGATAGGTTTTGGTGTAGTGAGTAGAGGTACTCTCGACCAAGAATTTACGGGTAAATGTACATACAGTCCAAAATGTTATAATTGGGGTAAAATTAATGTATTTAAGTAAGAAATTCATTTGTCAGTGCAAAATAATGCAGTAAAAGTATGTGTCTAGACGTTTCAAACAGAAAACAAAGAATGTGTTATGCTTGTAACAGTCGGATATCATTTATGGGCGGGCCGCATGGTTTTCATTTTCATGTGTACACACATGTGTGAAATTGTGTTCGTAATGTACACTCGAATTTTATTTTCTGTGCGTATCTAAAGATTTTCCATGGGTAAATTACGCGTGTACACGCTTAAGACCTTTTTTCTGTGTTTCGGGCAACCCCGGGCAACCCGACCTTACCTAACGAACCACTTAGCGACTATTGTTTTCCGTGAAATCCGTATTCATCAGATTTTAGATAATTTTCAATGTTTTTTTTTTACTGAAATGTGTCTTTCAAAAAAGTTTTAAAAAAACAACAACAACTAAATCCCGAACCTACCTAACGTTTTGAGACCGTTGCCTGAAATTCGCATTTTTTTTTGGCCTTATCTGGTCGTCTGGTATTGTGGATACTACCTTAGGCCATACAAATTTGATTCTATTTTTAGCGTCCCCGTGATTTTTCAACCAGACAGGAAAAAACAAACAAGTCGATAAAAAAAGTTTCTTTTACAACTTATTCATGGCAGTTGTACAAGCTTTAGCAAATGTTTACTTGCAAAACAGTTATACATTGTATATCATCTTCATATTGGGAACCTACTGTAATACAGTATTTTAACTGTGTAAATTGACTAGTTCTCGCCATGTTTTACAATTATGAGTAAAACACCTAAAAGTCCTTTTTTTTTCTTTTTTTTCCATTTTTTTTATTCACTTTTCCTCGTTTTTTCACATTGTCAGAATTGTTGTTTTTTTTCGTTCAGGCATCCGAAAACCTACCAGCCCGGGGACGCTACACATAGAATCAAATTGCTATGGCCTTAATATAATTGCGAAATCGCGACGTCATGTTTTGCTGTCATTCTCCTGGCTAATTAAATCCAAAGTTTATGAGAGTGTTGTAAATAATTGCTACTTTATGCCCACATTGCTATGCTTGCTAAAAGGTGGCGTCATTGTTTCATTAGTTAATTATCTGAAAAGGCCTATCGATTTCCGTGTATCTGCCTCTCCACTTGATCAAAATAATACAATGACAATAGTTGGACATTAAGGCAGCAGTCCGGAAATATGTTAATAAAAATTTGGGATGGGACCGAATACTGAAATCAATATTCGAATATTCGTTTTAGGTATTCGAATATATTCGAATATTCGTTTTGTAAATACTACTATATACTACTATATACGGCACTCTGTCCGAATATTTACATATCCGAAATATGTATACTACGTGTACGTAGTTGTTTTACCTTGTTTCAGTGGTAAATGAGCGATATAACTGAGTGAGTGTTAGGCAAAAATAAAGAAATGTAAGATATTGTTAAATGTATTGTTAATTAATTTGTTAATAGTTGCCTGGGTTTTGTCTAATGACCGCGTAAAGTACTTCCAAGTACGTCATGGTGGCATTGTTTATTAATAAAGACTATTGTGTAATATACGGTGTTGATATAATGGAGAATAATTTACAAGTGACGTATTTTAAGATTGACCAGATCATGCTAATTTTAATTTTGTTGAAGAAATTGATTAGCTGATAATGGATTCATTTTGATTGGTTTACTTAGAGAGTAACTGTAATTTACTGTAAACAAGTTAACCGTATAGATGTCACTTAAGGATAATAAACAACAATGTACGCCTTGTGCAAACTGTGAAACCGTTATCACAACATTTGTGGATACAATGCGTCATATCGCGCCTCCTACAAACCGTTAATTCGCGGCCCTGTAAAGACGTGCCCCCCCTGACAATTCTCTATTGTCGTTAATTGCTAGGCAGGAAATACGACTGGAATTCATGTTAACTTTGCAATCAAACTGGAAAAAACATGATTTTTTAAAGAAATGTTGTTCTTTAAATAAATTTGAAAATCGAATATTCGTATTCGTTTTTTATATTCGAATATTATCTGATATTCGAATATTCGAGTATTCGGTCCCATCCCTAAAAATAAAATTGTGCAGAAATCGCTTCTAATGAACATCTTACCAATAAAAAAAAAACAACACAAAAAACCGCATTGAAATCGGTAAAATATTAGCGCCTTGCTAACGTTTTATCGCGGGTGATGCCTCTGGAGTAAATCACCATGTACATTAGTGTATATTCCGTTCGTACCAAGCGTTTTCGAACATAGCCATTATTAAATGCCTTTCGTAAATAAATAAGAAACAGTTTTCAGTCGAATAAAAGTCATTAACGTCCATTAAAGCCAATTTCAGATGCATTGAATTATATTCTATGGACTACGGCTTAAAATGAGATATTACACAAAGACATGCATGACCACGATGTTGGAAACAATTAATTAATACGTGTAATTTATCATTCCTTTTTCGAACGGAAAATAGCCAGAGACCACTAATTTTAATATGAAAAGTTGAAGCCATGTTTACTGGTACAAAGAGATGAAGTCATACTGTGAAGTAAAAATGTGATAATGTATTGTGAGAATTAGTTTGCAAATTTGCAAGAAAAGCTGGAATTCATACTGTGTACATACATAGCTCTGTGTCATATATATTAGAACTCAAGACGCTGACGGTTATGCTCTGTAGGACCATATTTTTCACAAATCATATTTTTATGCCCCCAAAGGAGGGCATATAGTAGTCGGGCCGTCAGTCTGTGGGTGCGTACGTGGGTGGGTGCGTGCGTGCATGGGTGGGTGGGTCCGTCCGTCCAGACTTCGTTTCCGCTCTGTAACTTTTTAATGCCTGGATGGATTTTAATATAACTTCAGATTATTATTCCCCATGACTAGACGATGTGTCGCGTACAACTCTAATGCTCGTCGGTCAAAGGTCAAGGTCACAATTCAAGGTCAAAGGTCATGAAATTTTCGTTTCCGCAAAATAACTTCTAAATGCCTGGATGGATTTTAATATAACTTCAGATTATTATTCCACATGACCAGACGATGTGTCGCGTGCAACTCCCATACTCGTCGGTCAAAGGTCAAGGTCACAATTCAATGTCAAATTTCATGAATTTTCCTTTCCGCTCCATAACTTCTAAATGCCTGGAAGGATTTTAATATAACTTCAGATTATGATTTCCCATGACAGACAATGTGTCTCGTACAACTCCCATGATGGTCGGTCAAATGTCAAGATCACAATTCAAGGTGAAAGGTCAATTATTTTTGTTTCCACTTCATAACTACTAAACGTCTGGAGGGATATAAATGTTACTTCAGTGACTAGACAATGTGTCGCATACAACTCCGATGCTCGTCTGTCAAAGGTCAAGGTCAAAATTCAAGGTTAACGGTCAAGGATTTCTGTTTCACCACCATAAATTCTCAACGTTTGGAAGGATTTTAATATTACTTCAGATTATTATTTCCCATGACCAGGTGATGTGTCGTGTACAAATCCCATTGTCCTCAGTCAAAGGTCAAGGTCACAATTCAAGGTTAAATGTCAAGGAATTCTCTATAACTTCAAAAAGCCTTGAAGGATTTTAATATTACTTCAGATTATTTTTGTCCTTATGATGTGTCACATACCACTTACATGCTCTTCGGTCAAGGTCTGTGGGTCCAAGGTTACACTTAAAAGGTCAAATATTAGAATGAACTTTTTGTAGGAAGCATCATTTTTGCCAATATGTAAGGAATATTATAACTTGGTGGAAATGAAGATCATTATGAGGCAGTGTGTCACAACAACAAACAGTTGTGTTGCTGAAATCTCAAGATATTTGTACAGGGCAAAAAAATGTACTCTGACATTGTTTTGCATTCCTCTGACAAGCATATGCTTCGGGGGCATATGTCACATCCTGTTACAAGCCTTGTTCACATCTGTGAAAAATAGGATCTCGTTCTTCACAGGTGTGAAGATTGAGATCTTATTCATCATACATTACAGTCTTATTTTTCACATTTTCTGTACAGTTTTAGATACGCAATGAAGTTATATTATCTTCACGCATACCCCGCGTTTTGACCAATTATCTTCTTCACAATTAAAGATGTGACAAATGAGATCATATTCTTCACAGGTTTGTAAAAATTATGATTTGTGAAAAATATGATCCACCAATGCTCTATATTGCAATTAATTTTCGTGTGTAATTAAATTAATATTTGTTTGTAATTAAAAATAATATTTGTTTGTAATTAAAGTAATATATATGTTTGTAATGGAAATAATAAACACTGATTACTTACAAATAACGCGATTCCATCTCCCGTTCGATGTTAGATACCAGTAAATCATTGTGTATCCCTCCGCGGTCATTATGTATTCCTCTGTGGTCCACTCGAAAGTAGTGCCTTCTACTAAAGAGCCCCTTTTCTCTTCTGGTATAAAAGCCATTAAGCAAACCATTTAGCAATCTCAGACAAGTCTTGTGTGGTGATTTCTAATATCCTATCCTGTGTTTGGAACATTTTGGTGCATTTCATTGTAGACTAACTTGTAAGGTGAACTTTTGGGTTGTTATGCTCCCGGAAAATTGTTCGGGGAGCATATAGTCGCCGCTTTGTCCGTCCGTTTGTCCGTCTGTCCGTCCGTTCGTCCGGTTTTCTTGTCCAGAGTATTTCTCAGCAACTACTGACCAGAATTTAATGAAACTTCATGGGAAGCTTCATTACCAAGAGGAGGTTTGCACTGACCCAGGAGGTTCCGGTTCAATGGTTTTTCTCAAAGTTATGGGACTTTGAAGATTTCTGAAATAAGCATTTAGTGCACAGTTCTTGTCCGGTCTATTTCTAGTTTTCTACACAACTGTTGGTCAGAATTAAATGAAACTGTATAGGAAGCTTCATTACCTAGAGGAGGTGTGCACTGAAACAGGGCGTTCCGCTTCAATGATTTTTATTAGAGTTATGGGACTTTGAAGATTTATGAAATAAGCATTTAGTGCACAACTTTTCTTTTCTGCTCTCTAACTCGAGAACAGATTGAGCTATTGTAATGAGACCTCATACATAGATACCTTAGAGCGAGACCTCGCATGGGATTGCGTATGGGATGGGTGGGGTCAAGGTCAAGGTTACCGTTACTAAAAGAAAAACGATTTCCACTTAATAACTTGAGAACACATTGAGATATTTTAATGAAACTTTATATGTAGATACCTTATATTAAGACCTCGTTGGGATTGCTGATGGGGTGGGTGGGGTCAAGGTCACCTTTACTAAAAAAAACAGTTTCCGCTCAATAACTTGAACGCATTGTGATATTTTCATGAAACTTCATATGTAGACACCTTATATTGAGACCTCGCTTGGGTTTGCATATGGGGTGGGTGGGGTCAAAACCATGACCAAAAATAAAACAAACGGTTTTCGCTCAACGGCTCAAGTATGAATGGAGGTATTGTAATGTTACTTCAATTGTATATATTTTATGTTGAAACCTCATATGCGATTGCATATGGGATAGGTGGGGGTCACGGTTACTGTTTCTTGTTCACTTACATAAACATACTTCTGTTCAGAGTTAGTATTCTTAAATGTCCTAATGAATAACTATAAGGGCTATTTCTTAAGTTAATTTGTACTTTAGTGCAGTTCCCAGCAATGACCTCCACCTTGCATCCAAACTTTCTTTTTTTATTGTGCTGACATTTATGCATTTCATTCAAAAATTTGGTTTTCGTGGAATTTTCACGTTTCTTTTCTTACAGTTATGGGACTTAAATGATAGCTGAAATATATATGTATAGCACAATTCTTTTCTGGACTCTGCTGTTTGATAACTTTTCCATTACTTGGAAAAGCGCATTGGGGAGCATCCATCGTTTCACTGATATCTTTGTTTTCGCTATGGTATGGGGCTTTTGTCGAAATATGACTGCCGAAATGAGATGCATATTCTTAGAAGCAACATTACATATCTTTTGTATTGCAAATTTTTGGAAGAGCACAGATTTATCCTTAAATTGATACTAGGCTTGCACCATCTGAAATAAATGTGAGGCTAGAAAAATCCTTGGAAATTTAGCCGTTGTATAATGGGATCCTATGGGAATTGGATTTACTGGACTGTTTTTGATATATCGCTCAATAGGCACCATGATTATTTATGGGCCCCAATCCATACACTGTATGCACGTTTATTGCAAGAATGATGACTGATTACTGGTTAAATTAGTGTCTGGTCCTCAAGTTGATATTAGGTGGATTTCATTGTAATGAAGTCGTATTTTATAAGCCGTAAATAACTTCTCTTGCCGTAGTTACACTGTTTATAATTATAGAGACATCGGGAATTCATGAACATGTGGGCACCGGTGTAATTTAGTAATGATGCGTAGATTTTCTTCAAATAAATGTGTTGACTTTTAATTTTAGATTGGTTATATTCCTAAATGTTTTTTCCTAAGGTGTTTTATCAACACATCATATGGATACAAAGTGATAGTATCAGTGAAACAATGGTAATCCTATTTACAATGAGGCTTTCAAACAATGTAAACATGTATATTTAAACAAACAATAATTGCATGAAATAGTGTATACACAGACTACTAATTGTACACATGTATTATGCATAAAAATGTGCTACAGTAGCATGATGGGGGGTAAGTTTGGTAAGTTTTAAATTAGTAAAGAATACTGTTTCACACATATCTTGAGGACGATTTGCGGATATAACAGTATATGGATGTGTCAGGAAACATCTCGATATTTTTATGTAGCGATACTGTGGCTATTGCGTACCACAATTTTAGAGAGAAAAACACAAGGTAGCTTAAAGAGTCTGTACACCTTACCAATACATACACTCTGTTGAGTTTAAATCTATTTATTTTATCTCGATTGTGTCGAAAGCCTGAGGCTTATTGGGACACTCGCGAGTCCGTTTCCTGGGTAGAACCAGTACGTGGTGTCTTTTGAGCAAGATCATTCGAATGCTCCCAGTACTCACGACCTCCCGATCGGAAGGCATATACCATACGTACTATCATACGTATGCAAGTGGGTAACAACAACTATCGGTGTTTCTGTAGTAATACTTGTAGCAGAAATAATGAACATATTGAGGTAACAGTATGCTACACGTTTAGTGTCTCTATTGAAATTTAGTTTTAATTTATACGCACGTTACTTATTGCACGGTTAGACTCCGCCCACCAATAATGTCACAGTTAGGAGTAAAAAAAAGTATGTTTGTTTCAGGTAACATGCCCCCGAAAAATAGGGTAGGTAGGTCGGGATTTTTTTATATTTATTTTTATTATTTTTTTTGGTAAATCGTCAACTTGAAGATTCTTCTAAAACCGAATAAATATTCAAAACTTATCAGTAATATCCTTAAACATTGTTTATAAGTGGATACTATCATAACAAAACACTTATTTATCCAAAAATACATTTAATTATTGAAAAATGTAAATAAACCAAAAATCAATCTAACAAACCCAATAAAATGTTCTAGGGTCGGGGCATTTTTTTAGGGTAGGTCGGGTTACCTGAAACAAACATATTTTTTTTACGCCTTATTGAACACCGCACACGTTGTTGTATTTTTTTTAAATAAAGAATACTCTGAAATATGGCATAAGCATATTTATTGTACAGTACTGGTATTAATCATACCTTTT
This sequence comes from Congeria kusceri, assembly GCA_027627225.1. Classification (NCBI taxonomy): domain Eukaryota; kingdom Metazoa; phylum Mollusca; class Bivalvia; order Myida; family Dreissenidae; genus Congeria; species Congeria kusceri. The sequence continues at coordinate 8,149,390 of CM051035.1, forward strand.
GTATACTCTGTTTTACATTTTGGACTTCCTGTTTCAGTGTATGCCATCGAGGCCAGTGCGATTGCGGATCAGACCCGGGCAGTGGTGGCCGAGAACAACATGTCAGACCGGATATCCGTCCTCCATGACACTGCAGAGGTTTAGAGCAGTGGCATGAGTTGCATTGTTCTCATTGAGTGTAACATTCCGTCAGTAATGGTATTGTTACTGTAAAGCCAAAGTTGTTGGTTTCCGCCTACCCGACACCCCCCATAATTTTCTCCGCCGATCCTAAGACTGTATTTTTTGGCCTATCGATCATTAACTTTTTTCTGACTTTTGGTAAAAAAGCAGTTTTCGCTAATATGTGACTTTTCGGTAATTAGCAAACGTTTCGAACTAGTATGCGTGAGGCATTTTACATGCAGTCCAATATACCTAAGCTATGTGGTGGATAAAAAAAAATAAAGAAAAAAAAGTTCCCCCCCCCCCCGGATTTTTTTTGGAGACGTTAGTGGAAAATCAACAATTTTTGCTTTTGCCCTAATGATTTGAATGCGTTAGCATGCCTACTAAAAATGCCAGCTTTGACATTTGTTTTGATTGTCGTTGCTTCAAATCCTAGTAAAACTGCAAAGATTGCGAAGATGTCCTTGGTTTCCTTGTAGCGGCTGTATTATAGGTTCAGTTGTTAAAAGCAAACGGAATGTAATTGCTCTTGAATGGTATGCTACACTCAGTTTAAATGCAAATGGCGTTACTTTTGGCTGCGTCGGCGGCGTCCACTTCTGTTTGTGGAGACAATAACTTGAGAAGTTTTTGTGCATTCATGATGAAACTTTAGGGAAGTGTTATAAGGCTAAAAGTAGGGGTGTCACAATATACCGATATATTGGTATATTGCAGTATTTGATTCTGCAATAAAATATTGCAATATAATTGTCCATACTGGTATATTGCACAAGTTATGTGATCTTTTGTGTCCTTTCATTTTTAAACATTCAGTGGTTACAGAATTTTAAAATTAATTGAAGCACACGTATTGTCAATGATAGACAATTGAAACAATGTAACAGTTGATAGTTGTGTAGGGTTCACATTAAAAGCCGAACCTTAAAAGAATGTACTGGCAACTACCAACTGTACATGTATGTTTAGTACACATGTATTGCCTTAAAATGTTCATTCACATGCAGTTAACATAAACCTGATGAATTTGTTCAGAATAAAAAAAGTTTTAAATGAAAAAGTTAAACTTAGTTTAAGCATGAAAAATATACAAGTACTCTGTGTCAACCTATATGCTTTACTAAACACCATGACTTAAGTACCAGTACGTGTAAATATCACTTTACATAATAATATTATTATAGATACGGTATATCGAGATGACAGACTTTGAGACTGCTATGCATATTTGTATTGTTTTACTACTTGCTAATTATATTTTGCTGTTGTTGCGACTGTCATCAGCATCAGAAAGTGACAATGAAAACTGCCCTATGAAATAGTGCCATGTTGATAGTGCTGTGATCAGTCTTAAGCATATTAATTACATACAACAATGGCGGCAGTATATCGCAATAAATTTTGTGATAAATTAAAAAATATCGCAATATATTGCAATATGCAGTTCAAATAGCGTTTCATCCCTAGCTAAAAGGAAGGTCAAGTTCAGTTTTCTGCATAATTGCTCCTATCGTTCTTGAGTCATGCCCTGTCAGAGGACTCGCGAAGTTCTAGTTAACACGGACGAATCTATACTGGTAAATCAGGGTAATAAAACGCTAGACAGTGTGTTTGTAAACAGATATACACGATTCCCCTAATTTCAGTAAATGAATTATCCCCTCATTATCAACTAAATAAATCGACTTTTACTACGTACAACAAAGTACAAAAGGTAGATAACAATGGTAAAGATAGGATGAGTTCTCCTTGCACATGTTTATCGCCCTTTCAATGGCACGTTGTGATTTTCCAGGAGGTCAAACTTCCGGAGAAGGTGGACGTGCTCGTCAGCGAGTGGATGGTAAGTATAATACAAGAATAATGAAACTCCAGAGAAACCCTTATTAACATCCGCTGGTCCTTTATTTATGGCAAGTGACTAATTGCCTATACAAGACAGGACAATACGCACAACACAACACACGCCATAAAAATGATAAAAACTGGGGTCACCTCCTTGAAACGGTCATTGCAAAGCATTGGGGATTTAAACCGGGTTAAAGGCATGCCGAACCTCACACTTAGCCCAGAATTAAGTAACCCGGAGAGTCCCACAGACACGGATTCGATACTTAGTGTGATCGGCGACCGGATGTGAATTTTTAGCTCAGTTCGTGGATGGGTGTTTTGTTTGCCTCAGTCTTTATTCAGTGTCATTGTTTTAAATGTACGTCCCAGTATTGTGTTCTATTATTTGTTATACTTCCGAACTTCGTTACTGTATGGATTACTGAAATGCACTCCGTTTGCGTCAAAATGTTAAACTGCTATTTCCCCGGCACAAAATTAGTGCGAATTTCCGTTTCAACAAATAAAAGGGGCTCGTGTCCGCATATTTATCGAATTCACGTATGGTTTATTGATGTCCGAGGATAAATTAGGAAATAATTCTACGAATATGGTTTAAAAAAAAAAGAGCGCGCACGTTTCCGCCAAGTTAAGTAACCCTTCTCAAAAACTGAATTGTTACCTTTCTTGCCCCTCACTCTCATTTAACACAAACTCCTTTGCAGCGGTTACTTCCCCTAGCGGTTAACAGAAACAACTGCCATCACAAGTAAAATCCTTCCTAATCTGGAAGGATTTCGTTTTTATAAGTTTTACTTATGCAATGCAACTCATTGCGATTTTGTACATTAACTATGCTGTAAACGGCAAACTTACCGAGCAAATTTCTAGCATTTCCTTTATATCAGATTGTGCAAGGTTGATATCAATTTAAAGAGGAATCTGTCCTCTTTCAGAAATTACAATAAAATATATATATCACGTTACTTCTAAGAAAATGCATCTCTCCTGAATGCAGACACCGTTAGAAAACAGGGTTTCGAAGTCATATTTCGACAACAGCAGCATACCAGGGCAAACACACCCCAAAAGTTCACCTTTCAAGTTAGCCTCCAATTAAAGGCACCAACATGTTCAAGACAAATATGGAGTATAAGAAATAACCACAAAAGGCATGTCTGAGATTGCTAAAAGGTAGTGTTGTTAATCAGTTTCCAACATTTTAGTCGATTAATCGGCAACAAGTTCTGACTAAATAACCGATTAATCAGGATTCTTGAAAGTAAAGGAAATATACCATAGACAGTAACGTTTCAGTTATTTACATTATTTTATTTAGTTTGCCAATAAATGCGTGTCTGATTTATACAGCAATTGTGAAGGAAAAAGGCATAAAACATGTTTTTGTGAATACAGTTTTCAAACTGCATTATTCTACTAACGCGCTGGACTGTTGACAAGATACCAATCAGATATATTAATTATTGAAAGTTAAGCAACCGCACAAACACTATTAAACTCTAAAACTCTATCCGGTGTTGGGAACAAAAATATGCCAACGCCAAAAAAATCATAAACATCGAAGTTATGACCCTTAGTTATATTGCCACTTCCTCTGCAGAGACTTTTCATTCAGTCTAAAAAAACTCCCCTAATTTATATGTGGCTATAAGATCAAAGCTGGAACTACGTAGTTATGACTCCTTGTTTGTAAAAGAAAATGCAAAAATTGCTTTTTTTCAAAGACAGGGACTCAATTTTTCATAAATCTTAATCATATGTACACAGTTTGTGTTGGACCATAAAATCAAAGCAGAGTCTTAAAATCGACCAGATCAGGCAATAACACCGTGGTTATTGCAGGGGTTAAAATAAATGGAAAAAAATGGACTTATAAATGCAGGATGGGTACCTATACTTCATTTTTCCGCCCAATTGGTACCAAACATCATTTTGTCGATGACCAACAGATCTCAGACAAATTTGAATATAGGAAGTATAGATGATAATAAAGCTTCAATCTAAGACAGAAGCAAAACAAGAAGCAAGCATGACGACCTTTTCACGGCCATCCCTTTTATCTTTCTGAACTGCAGCATTAACAATATTCCTCCAAAACTGAATGCGAAAATTTTCATTCCAGGTGAAAGGAAATATACCTGGGTCCCTACTCGTTAACGGCTATTATTTAGTTTTTGATAAGCAATGATAAAACGGTGAGCTAAAGAAATATGACCGATAACCAGCTTGACAAATGAATACAAAAACCATAATTTTATTATTTTTATTTTTACATTTTATAACCTTTGTTCAAACATTTCACAAAAGCAATATCTCAATATTTAAAAAGACTGAGTGGAGCCATCATGGACTCCTTTGTTTGTAATTAAGACACAACAGCTTTACTAGAGACAAATATTAGTTCTACAAATCATATTACATTATATAAATGTATACATTTGATTCTATTGAACAATGTATTTAATTAAATGTGCATGTGTTATTTAATTATATTATTGGGTCATTGAAACATATAAATGAATTGAATCACTTGTTCAAGTTATAAGAAAGGGATTGGAAATTTTTCAAGAAAGATAACTTGTGCATAGATATCTTCAATTAATCGTATAATCCCAAATCATAATCGACTAATTAATCATTACCTATTTGTCGTTGATTAATCGACGAAATCATTAATCGGCACAACACTACTAAATGGCTTTCATAACAGAAGAGAAAATGAACTCTTTAGTAATAGGCGCTACTTTCGAATGGACCACGGAGGGATACACAATGATTTACTGGTATCTAACCTTAAATTTTCGAGCGACTTGTATTCCTCGTGTAATATGTTTCAGGGCTACAGTCTGTTCTATGAGGCCATGCTGCCCTCGGTGATCCACTGCCGAGACAAGTGGCTCAAACCGGTTTGTGATTTAATATCATAGGGAAAGATCTAGAGCGAAATAGCAGGGTGCTGCACCCTGCTCCTTTTTGGTTCCCCAGCTGCCCCTCTGAGCTGGTCGACACAGAAATATTGAATATCTTTTTGAAAGTCAACATAGTTTTTCCAAATATTCAATGACAGAATAAATAGACTATGCTTAAACACGCATTAGACTCATGAAAAGCCCGAATACAGGAAATAAATGGAAAATGTCGACAAACTGGTCCAGTTTTACACCGTGCTCCTTTTCAGCAGCACTCTGTACCTGTTTTTGATCCTAGATCTTTCCCTATATCATATATGTGTCTAGGTCACATTGACATCTCTGTGGCCAGGGCCCCTATTGACCAACCCATTCTTAGACGTCCGAGAATAAAGAATAGACTAGAAAGAATACGAGTACATGTGTGGACGCCAATAGGCTCGGAAGGCAGGGTACCATTGTCGCTTATGTCATTATGAAATGATGATGAAACGAAGGATGCTATAATTAGAGTTACTTAATACCATGTATGATTCAAATTAACGGCGTTGTTAGATTAAGACATTTACAAGAATATTCTTAAGTCGTAAGTCTAAGGATTGGTTGGTGAATATGAGCCTGGGGCCAGATTCCAGATACATCTTAAGTTTATCTTAAAATATGTTCACTTAAGTTCGAATTTTTATGAGGTAATAATTTAAAACTACAAATAAATAAATGAATCCAAATACAGAAAAGTAAATAGTAGTTAATAAAAAGTTGATAATAAGCGAATATTAAGCAGAATTTCATGTATATATGGAATAAAATGCTTGATGATTGTAAGGCTAAGGATTAGATTTCACTTATGATATTTCTGGAATACGACCCCTGGTCACTTTTGTACATTGTATGTTCCAGCGTTCACGTTGACTTCGCTTTGGTTATTCGTTAGGAACGTATATCCGAACGCTATATTTCGAAGTTTCAAATAAACTACAGTGAAACCTGTCCCCAAACAGGCCTCGGCTCCAAATCACACCGAACAGCTGTTTCGGTCCCGATATTTTTCCTTCTTGTTCTGTTTTATCTACAAACAGAAATGATTATCGGGCGTTTAACAAATTTCGGGTTTTATCCGTGAGTTCTCTTTACGTTATAATGGTCGATTTTATTTTGAATCTATTATTTACGTATTCCATATTGTATTATTGAACATAATGGAAACGCTTAGAAACTAAAATTGGGTATGACGTTTAATTGAATAACATTTTAGTTATTTTTCTCTGATATTTTGTTGTCTAAATGTATCTTTCAGGATGGGTTGATGTTTCCGGCCACTGCTTCGCTATACATCGCGCCTTTCACGGACACGGAACTTGGTAACAGGTAGGAAGGGTCGGTATCTAGTCGGGTTAGTCGAGGCGAATAACATTTCATTCAGACGTCTTCGGCGTACGATTTGTATTTGTTTTCCGGAAATAGCCGAACATTGACGGATATTAACGAATCTTTGAGTTTCTAGCTGGGGCAATATCTACAAAACTCCTAAGGACAATCTTAACTTAAGTCATATTTAAGTGAACACTGAATTAAAATCAATGTTTCCTTTTGAAAATAAATATTTTATATGTGTAACACGGTGCAATAGGAAGCAGTTGATGACTCGTTTCCAGTTAAAATCATGTGAACACAACACACGCAAATGAACATCCAGAGACTTAACAAGAAACTTTATGATTTTTAAGAAATATATAATAATATTACCAAGTTTTCACTATAAAGGAGCCTGGCGGTCCCTGGTCACAATTTTAGGAAGGCTTATTCTTGTTTTCATGTTTCTTAAAAAAATAAATAATTATTGGTTATAAAAATGGTGTCCTTTCATGCAGATTGGATTTCTGGTCGGAGGTTCGCTCTGTGTACAAGATGTCCATGTCTTCCATGAAGCAGTACGCTCAAAAGTGCATATCCAGTGAGTACGGAATCCTATTTCTGTCACCTTATATTTACATCAATACAAGACCGCGAAGATGCGACAATGCGACATTTTCGGCCTCAGAAATTTCATATAAACGCCATAATTATCGCCGAAACACCTTTAAACATATATTGTCTCCACATTTTATCAATGTGCGAAATGTGCAAATTTTATGAACAATTTAATGTCGCGCTGTCGCATCGTCGCAAGTGGCATAAGGCTTGGACTGCGCATGCGCGGCACTGCCGAAAATGAGGACATCTTGTTTTGAAAATACAATATTCGCGAGGTATAAAAATGTATCTCTTATGGATAATAGTTGAACTCGACGTGACATTGCACTTTAAATTTAAATAATATTGATAAAATTTAATAAAGGAAATACAAAACCTCGCGAGATGAAAAACGATATAATTCTTGTTTCAGAGCAAGTTCACGTTATGAACATTCCACCGGAAGCTCTGCAAGCGCATGCGCATAGGGTGTGTCACCTTGACCTTCTGAAGGTCAAAGTGGACGATCTTCATTGCGTTAAGGTAGAAAATATGTCATAACTTTTGTAGCCTACATAAAATTTTAACATATAATTATGTTATTGGCAAAGAACTTAAAAACGTAGATTATCTTGCTTACGGCTTGCAAGTTTTCCCTTCTGGTAACTCTGCGTATCTATAGTTAAGTCACTATCATAAGCGTTTGTGAGCTTCCTACGCGCCTGCTGTGACTCTTAATTATGGTCAATTGGGCTGTAAACTGTTAAGCTACGACCCTACAATAAAAAAAGGTTGGATTTTAAGCCTTAAATATAGCTTATTTTACTTGTTGTATAACGTCTCTCTTATTTGTTTTACAAAACTCACATGTATTTGGATCGCGATTGAGTTACTGTTGGCCAAACATTTTGTTTGTTTCAGAGCAATTTTTCGTTCCGCTGTTTCGGGGAGAGCGTCGTGCATGGTTTTGTCACGTGGTTTGACGTCACATTTCCAGAGAGCGTCACGTTGTCTACGTCACCGTACCACGAGTAAGTAACCGTGTTACGAGTAGTAGTGATGCTGGTGATGTTGATGGTAGTAGTGGCAGTGGTTGTGGTGGTGCTAGTGGTATGTATTGAGGTGGTGGTGGTGGTGGTGGTGGTAGTTCTGGCGCTGTGCTGCGGTTGGTTGGGAAGTGGGAGGTTTGGAAGATGTTCATTTCAAAGCGGCTTTCTTAAAAGTTACCTTTTTTCTCCAAAACAACAAGCATTGCTTCTTGGAGCCTTTGTTACCATTAAATGGAGCAAACTCTCTTTAAATTTTGGGAGATTCCGGTGTTTGTGGGCAGAATGACAGATGATTGAGACCCTGTATTGTAGCCTTGTCGACCCTTTTAGAACTAAGCCAATAAAGGTATCACACATATTAAAGAATACAGTCATGTCATATAATTGGTATTTGCAAACGTCAAGTGTTCATGTGCTTTAAATTCGCATTGACATACCTGTGACCAGACCGTGTTGATCCGGCCCCTAAAGGGGCAGTTTCACAGTGTTTTGCTGTGAAAAAATAATTTTCAAAAAGTGACTTTTTCCGGATCACATCTATTGTTCATATTTCAAGGTTAAAAAGCATTTTGTTTGTGCGTAGTTTAACATTTGATAAATATCTTTTATTTTTCGAGAAAAATGTTCTACTTGGTATACATACCCTAGTAACTTCGAGAAAAATGTTCTACTTGGTATACATACCCTAGTAACTTCGAGGAAAATGTTCTACTTGGTATACATACCCTAGTAACTTCGAGGAAAATGTTCAACTTGGTATACATACCCTAGTAACTTCGAGGAAAATGTTCAACTTGGTATACATACCCTAGTAACTTCGAGAAAAATGTTCTACTTGGTATACATACCCTAGTAACTTCAAGGAAAATGTTCAACTTGGTATACATACCCTAGTAACTTCGAGAAAAATGTTCTACTTGGTATACATACCCTAGTAACTTCGAGAAAAATGTTCAACTTGGTAGACATACCCTAGTAACTTCGAGGAAAATGTTCTACTTGGTATACATACCCTAGTAACTTCGAGAAAAATGTTCAACTTGGTATACATACCCTAGTAACTTCGAGGAAAATGTTCTACTTGGTATACATACCCTAGTAACTTCGAGAAAAATGTTCAACCTGGTAGACATACCATAGTAATTCTTTACACAAAATGGCATAATGAATATCAAAATAATTATGTTTTGCAACCAAAACTAAATGACAAACAGAACGTTTTGATAGATTCTACAATTTCCTGTTTTGAAATGCCATTTTTAGAGAAAGGTTTTTCCAGCCCCAAACTGTGAAACTGTTCCTTTAATGTCCATTGCACAGGGATACCCACTGGTCCCAGACCGCCTTCTACATGGAGCAGCCTTGCACCGTGACTCAGGACACGCTCATAGCCGGCAGCGTCTCCGTCCAGCCCCACCCCGGGGCCACCAGGTACCTGCTGTTAGCACATGCTTTTTTAGCATGTCGTCACTTGAAAGCCAGAAGGTGTCATCGGCACGATGTACAAAGATGGCTTATTTGTATAGTGGTAAATGAAAATGTCACGTCTGAGAGTAAAAACTATTAGACTAAACTATGTAATGCGTGTGTGTGTGTGTGTGTGTGTGTGTGTGTGTGTGTGTGTGTGTGTGTGTGTGTGTGTGTGTGTGTGTGTGTGTGTGTGTGCGTGCGTTTGTTTTACCGATGTTGCGAGGACTTAACACTGAACACACACCAACACTCCGAGGACTGTTTTCGTTGAGAGGACTTACACTCGAGTCCTCAAAACGTTTTCTTCATAAATCCCATCTAAAGGAGGACTTCGTTTGAAATTTACAATTTAGTAATGGTCCTCATATAGTCCGCATGTTACGAGTTTGTGCATCTGGCCACACACAGTTTACAGGTCCTTCACAAAGTGTGTGTAGAAGTAACCAATCAAATGTCTACTTGTGAGCTGAAAATGACCAATCAGATTTGCTTCTAAACCGGTGCTAGTATAAAAAAATCCAGTCCTCAGAATATCGGAATACCTTAAGTTGAGTGACGATGTCCTCACAATATCAGGAAATGAAGACGCGGCGTATGTGCGTATGTTGTTGACAGTTATAGACTTGAACATAGTGTCGTTTTGGTGTATTTTTGTACAGTTGGAATTTTTAAATATAATTTATCAATAAATATAAGGTGATACCATTAGAAATACCATAAGAACTTGTCTTGTTTCGTTTTTATAATGGTAATGAACAATACAGTGTGGCAACTTTAGACTTTAGTTTTGCGCAAAAATCGACAAATTCCATCACATACAAAACAAAATGAAATCAAAATGATGACAGAAATTATTTGACCTCAAAAAAGTTCAACATCCGGTACGTTATCTTTTCTCAAAGGTGAACGGAAAACACGAAAGAAACTCCGTCCTGCTAAAATATACAGAAATTGAACAATACCCAGAATAGCTATCTGAAATCGAAGCCCTGATAGCGTTTAAATACTATTGACTACACAATTAACTAAACGCATATGCAATCTTTGAGCGCTAGTTTTTCAACAAAAAAAAGAGAGAAACGTTTGTTTGACTGAAGTTCAGTTTCCCACGTTTTAACTTAATTATATCTTTTATGTCTCCTTAGTCAATTTTAGTCCTAAACATCATAACAATGTATTAGTTTTCACGAACACATATTGTTTAAGCAACTGATCTAACGCAAACGGAATTATATGCATAATATTTTACAAGTCAATCTGCAACATGTAATGCAGAAAACGCGTGGTTGTAAGAAGCATTGATTGTTACTGATTCGTACCCAACCTCATCAAAAGTAGGTCTTACGATGTGTGCTCTCGATTTCCATGCTACGTAGAGCTTAAAATAAATACAATGAACTTATTTTTTGTAAATATATTCAGAACAAGACTCGGTAACAAGAAATAACACTTTCACAGTGAGACATAAAAAGCCGATGAAGCGCATTAATTTAGTGGTATTGTTAAAATAAAATAAGTTTGATTAGTAAGATACTTTCAATACTCTGTTTGGAAACTTTAGAAGAGTTATGTTTACGTAAAAAAACAACAGAAATCGTCAATCGAGTGGTCACGATCGCTCCTCTATAGGTTCTGACCCAATACACTGTTGTTAAACTTACACACTGTGACGAAATACGCAGTTAACAAGTCAGCAACATAAACATATATCTTACTTATGTGAATAGACATGACACGAATGTACTTGTAGATGTAAAATACATGGATTATTATTATTGTTTAATATTGTTTAATAAGTCCGATCTATTAATAGAAAGTAGAATCGATGTATTTCAATCAAATCGAACGCAAGTTACATAAATGTTTCTACAATTATAATGTTCTAATAATGGGACTTATATTTATTTATTGCATTAAGTACGATTTTATTCAATGTGATGTGTTGTATTATTTATAAGTGAAAATGATTAAAAGATCATAAAATAAAATAAAGAAAATAAATGTATATGAATAGTGTTGTAATAATTTTCCCAACCTTGCAGCATTAGATATATTTCAAATAATACCAAAAGCGTATTAAGTAACATATGTTTATTATAATTATTCTTAAAAAAATACAAATAAAATCACTAATGATTTATTAATTGGACTCGCTACGTTTTCTGGAAGTTGCTACATGAAGTCAGTTTTATCTACTTCGATACTGTCCTGAGTGTGTAGTAGTTTTTTATCGAGTGGACCGGGATTTCTCTCATATGGCCATCGCCCCCAAAAGACTTGTTTGTTGGGTTACGGGGTATAGTGCGAGATACAGCAGACGCCCTGATGTAGAGATGTCCACGTGTCATTTAGTGCCCGGTCGAAGCTAGTACCTAGTACACTGCACCTCGGTTTAATGTGTCATGCGAAAGACGAGTAAGTAGGTAAGGGTCGAGCGGGGATCGAGTCTGCGACCACTGAGATCAGACTCCAGTGTGTCACTTCTAGATCATGGATCCGCTTTTTTGGCCTGACAAAAGTTAACCGGTATATACTCATATTTTTAAGGTGGCATAAAGGGGACATAGAAAATATTTTTTTGACCGGTCTCTATTACGTGCGCACGCGATAGCTATTACGTGCGCACGCGATAGCTATGACGTGCGCACGCGATAGTTATCACGTGCGCAAGCGATAGCTATTACGTGTGCACGCGAAAGCTATTACGTGCGCACGCGATAGCTATTACGTGCGCACGTCATAGCTATTACTTGCGCACGCGATAGCTGACCAATCTGTTATAATTAGTATGACATCGGGATTAGGCATGCAAAATGCATATGGCGTGCGCACGTCATAGCTATCGCGTGCGCACGTAATAGAGAAAAATATTTTCTATGTCCCCTTTATGCCACCGTATATATTTGATATAATTACATCTTCTCCAGAAGAAAGAATTTCTTATATAGTAAGCTTGTAATTATATAGTAAAGCTTAATTAAAGATTATTTGGTTTATGCTGTTTATCACACATGTTCAATGTGTGAATGCGTTTTCGGCACATAAGTGTAAAAAGCGGTTACTTCATTTGAAGCAAAGGTGTTTATAAACAAACTTGTCTGTGTGCATTATTTAAAATTCATTGGTTTTGGTTTTGACCTTCTATCACACCTCTTTTGCACATCGATGTGAAACTTAAACATTTGTTTATATTAATATAATCTAAAGACCTGTCTGCTTCATAAAATGAAAGAAGACACATATATTGTATCTTTTTCAAGAACAAAATACTTGTTTAATAGATATAACCCTATATCAATAGATTTGACCTGCTACCGCATCAATGTCAGGAAGCATTAAGTATGCGAAGCGTAGTAATTATCGATTAACTGACTAGTTTATCTGCACATTAAAGAAGAGTTCCATCAAGACCGATTTCGGAATACACTAAAGTACACGGTTGTTTAAAAAAGAACAATTAGACTTTACGCTTTTTTACTACAGTATTAAATAATACAAAATCAAATACCTCAATAGAAATTCATCGAAATTAAGGAGGAGAGGACGAAGAAGAAGAAGAAGAAGATTTGATGATGATGATGCAATGTACAAGGGCCTCGATGAAAGATAGACAAACATACAAACACTTTTATTGGCGAATTCACACGGTACGTAGCCCCAAAAACATGATAAATATATTACACCCAATATCATGTCATAGAAATGTGACATGACACAATTGAGATTTGTTTTTCGAGAATGTTCTTAACATATTCGATGTGATATTAATATTAAGATTTTAATAATTTCTTAAACACAATTGAAATTTAGATATGAATAATAATATATATAAACATTTGAGCATTTGTAGAAAATTCAAACACTTTGTTTTACAAGTTATATCATTAATTTAACAATATTCATGGCTTTAAATAGCAGAAATATCTTATCTAAATTAATATTTTCAAAATTAAATATGTGATTCGACGCTTAAGAAGAACATCATTTAAATTGATAAACATATTATGAATCGTATTTATTATGTCGGTTCGATATTTAGTTGTGAAATGGATATTCTTAAACAACCCTGCTTATTCTAATTAGTTTGTGGTTTTAATAAGCGGTAAAATGGCATTCGTCCTCAAAATCTTGACTTTTGTACAGTTCATAACACTTCATCTCCTTTCTTATCGATCTGGGGTCTTTATCTGAAGCAATTATCGTTACTTAAGTTAAGGTGTAAAATACGAAAGAGACCGCTACGATACCGCTATTTCAATATCCATTTTTTTTTCCAATAATATATATTTCTGATAATTTGTCTACAGATAATTCACACAAATACTGTATGCAAAATGTAATAAAAATTGTGTCGTCGGCCTTGTTTTGATTTTATTTGCTATTATGCAACATGCACTTTTGCGCTAAAACTGCTAAAATTCTACTTGTCTTAAAACTATCGAAAATCACTGATAAAAGTTGAAAATTGCAAAATTTATGAAGTTTTTAAGCTTTAATACAGCAATTAACATGGAATGAAAACAAACATCATCAATAATATGCATTACATTAGATAAATGTTAAGAAATCGAGATTTTTTAAATGATATGTTGTCGATAAACCCGATAAAAATCTTAGTATTTCAGTCACATATTACAGATTATAAAATGTTCAATATAATAGAATTTTGAAAAACTACCAAAATTTATTGCACTACATGTTCTCATCATAAAGCAAGATTTAAAAATATATCACTACCCAAAAGCCATATTTTACAAAATACAGCAATTCAGCAGACTAAAGTGCACATTTTCGGGAATTAATTCACACAGTTTAAATAAATATCACACTATTAGATGGAATTATAACAGCTTACAGAAGAAACAAAAAAAAAAACAAAGATATAAATTAAATTACAACTAGATCTACAACCTGACGTTCCTACAAATCCGAAATAGAGTGTCCTAAATAACGTGTTTGTGCTGAAGTTCAACATTCAATTGTTTTCTTTGTTGGTTTGTATATTTTCATGTCATAATTTCAGCTGAACAGATGATGATAAACATTTTAGAACATCTTTTGATATGAATGCCCTTTCTTTCGAAATAAATCTGCATCGACAAAACAGTTCCGGAATGTGCCTGAAAATAAGCAGTTAAACATCACAATGTCCGCATAATAGCATATTTACGGTCATATAGTAAAAAATATCCCCGAAATATAAATCTGGCGCAACACTCTTTACATCTTGGTTAAATACCGATGGTTTCTTTTCCTTGCGACACCTTGTGTGTGGCTTTAAATAAAGTCGATTTTCAAGAGAACATTAATATTCTGTTTATTACGGTGGCATAAATGTGACACATGATTTATTTAATTTAGCGGTATCTATTACGTGTGCACGCGAAAGTTATTACGTGCGCACCTGTTGGATATTACGTGCGTACGCGATAGGTATATCATTCGCACGCAATAGTTATTACGTGCGAAAGTGATAGTTATTACGATAGTGCGAACGCGATAGTATTACGTTCGCACACTATAGGTATTACGTGCAGTGATAGTACGCGATAGTAATACGTGCGCACGCGATACTACTATTTGCGCGCACGATAGCTATTTCGTGTGCACTCGATAGCTAAGGCTAAAAAAATGACGACTTGTTTTTCAGGCACTTTTTCAACAACAAAAAAAATGAGAAGGGAGAGGGAATTTTAATTTTATTTAAGATTGTATTTTTATTGTATTTTTCTTACTATTTTTCTATAAAAACGTTGAAATAAATTATCAAAACAATGAAATAAATACAGATTACTTACAGTTTTAAGTTTTAATACCAACACAAGCTGTATTTTAAAAATACAATGTTTTCCAGTTACAACATAGCTCAATCAAAATGTTTATTGCCATGGATGTTCTTATCAACTATATTAGGAAGCAAATTTCTTAGTAACACTCGTTTAACACATTCGCTTCTAAAGAACACAAACTGTCACTTCAAAACCTAATATTAAAATTTTCGTTTAAATTAAAGAGAAATGCTACAAGACTATAAATAAGTGGTGACATATAACCCGATGGAACATGCTTGAACACACCAAAAAACATGTCACCATCACTAAATGTCGCTGTTAAATAGGACTTATCCCAATTTTGGGACATATATACAGCCATAGAGACAAGTGCATGGCTTAAAGCCTCCCACTTCACTTTATGGAAAGGCAATCGATATGAAAAGCAAATATCAGGTTGGGTACATCTAAAAATGAACGTCTTCATAAAATGAACATCTTGTAACCCTGTACTGTAGATGTACCAGCCTCCTCAACATAGAACCGAACAAAAAGTCCAAAAGCACCGACGGCGTCATTGACAATAACATCAAATTCAACAGTTTTAAAAGTTGAGTCTTTATAAACCCCTAATTTCGCTGTCAGTAATGTATAGTTTGATAATAAATCATTTATGAATCTGAAAACCTTTTAAAGAGATTAAAGAATGTGTCGTCTTTACTATAGGCAGAGAGTATATGCCATGACTTTATAACGTTTTCATTGCTTTGACATCAAGAGCCTTTTTTATCAGGAAGGCTACCCGATATACCGAATGTACACGAATTTATACGGAATTTTACCTCTACCAGATTCTTCAGCTGAGTTAAAATGAAAATTCGAGAAAACATTAATATTTTTTTGGGTATAAAATCAATTTTGGAGCGGGCCATAAAAAAACAAAGAGGCGGTGCCTGAAAAACAAATCATTAATTTTTTAGCCTAACCCAAATTAAACCAATGAGAATATGTGTCATATTATTGGTCATTTATTACGTGCGTTCTTAATCTATCGCATGCAAACGTAATAACTATTGCGTGGCTACGTAATAGCTATCTCGTGCGCACGTATTAGATACCGCTAAATAAAATATCTCCTATGTCTTCTTTATGCCACCGTAGATTTTTGTCATTAAATAAAAAATATACCAAATCAGTCACTAAATTTAAACTTTCTTTAAAGTTCGCATGAAAAGAAAAAAAAGGCATAACAACATTAATAATATAAAAGTTGCATCTGACCAGAGAGAATATTTGACTATCTGACCAGTTTTGGCATAGTTTACTAGTTTATATCATAGGAACGTTGTTATTTTACAATCATGACAAACATCAAAACAAATCAGATAATACAACAATAATATAGTCAATGCTGTTATTGCGTCCTTATAAATTCCTAAATACGGTCTCTGTAATTTAAGTCTTTAATATGATATTTTAAACGCAGCGTGGAAAGAAAACAATTTAAATTTAGTTGGCCCTAGTCCCTACTTCGCCACCCTAGTGTTGAAACGTAACCTTTGCCCATGAAACTTTGGTGACAGGGCCATACGTTTTGCGTAATGTGTGTATCTTAAACATTAATGTTTAAAAAGAAAACAAAAGATTGTGAGAACACGCTGTGTGTCCTAAGTGATCCAACACCAACGCGTACACCAGGCACCTTTTTAATGGGAGGGGGCCAGAGGGCATGTGCTTCCAACTGGACACAAATAATTTATGCTACTTGTAATGTGAAACAAAGCCAAAGGGTTGCCCCTAAACCGTGATCGTCAATTTTAAATAAAGAGATAAGGGAACATATTAACATGTTGGGACTGTTGCACTAGGGAAATGTGTTCGCAGCTGACCGATATAATGTTTAGATACTTACATACTTAAAATATTGTTTGTTTGCGGTATTGCGAACAAGAATGTTAAGGTAAGGTATGTTTGTTACATACTTCAAGTTACAACATTTCCTACAATATTAGGACTTTACCTTTTGAGTACTAACACAAGAGGTTTGCATAATTCACTTCAAAACAACTCCCACATTATGAGGACTACATTTTGAGCAGTAAAACGAATGCTTTACAGAATTCAACGCACAACAACTCCCACAATATGAGGACTACATTTTGATGACTAACACGGATGTTTTACTGACTTCAACTCATATTAAATTCCTACAATATGAGGACTACAATCTGATGACTAACACAATTGTTTTGCAGAAACCAACTCATAACAACTCTCAACAAACTCCTACAATACGAGGACTTTACCTTTTGAGGACTAACAAATGTTTTACAGAATCCAACTCACAACAAACTCCTACAGTATGAGGACTTTACATTTTGAGGAATAACCCCAATACCAATATTTTACAGAATTCAACTCACAACAAACTCCTACAATATGAGGACTTAACCTTTTGATGAAATGTACACATGTTTGAGATCATTCAAGCCATAATAAACTCTTTCAATATGATGACTTTACATGCACCTTTTGAGGCCAGGCACACATTTTCGATATAATTCAAGTCACAATAAAACCAATCATCATGAGCATTTTAACTTTTGAAGTCTATCACATTTTTGCATAATTAAACTCTCAACAAACTCTTAAGAATTGTATTATTTATACTTTTACAACGCTTACATATTTTCTACATATTTACCTTTTTATGAAGGTCGATTGACAAAAATGTGTTATAACTATTTTTGAAGAGTCCGTAATTGACAGGACTTGACATTGGCTATACAGACTTAAAAGTTCACTTAGTTGTAAAAATAACTTTATTTTGAATAAGTAGACCCTATGTCATTATATTCTTATAATTTAGATAGATTAAAATGTCTTATTTTAAATTATACTTCTTTTGTAAATGTTGTTTAACATAACCCATTTTATCGGTTCCAGGAAATCCGAGAAATGTTCCGGGTTTCCCATATATTCCGAGTTTTACACTTTGCAGTGACGTTTGTAAAATGCGGATTCATCTGATTTCAATTTTGGCGGAAAGTGAACATGATGTGAGGTAAGTTGATCAGTTTTGACTTCATTCTCAGGACATTTTGTTAATATGGCGGAAATCAAATCAATAGGTTATGTTCAATTAATGAAATGTTATGAATTATTTAATTGTGTTGATTTTTGTGTATCCAAATCTATGTCCCACGACGTAGATGAATACAAGATGAGAGTTTATGTATTTAGTTTCAAACTTTCAGCGATTTTATTACACTGGTGAATTTTACCTTCGTGTGTGAATTTAGAAATGTCACGGTGGTAAACATAGTGTAAGTGATCCACTATATTTTTCTAGATACCAGGACTTCTCGCTAGTCCAAATTATTAAACGTAATCAGTGACAGTGGATTCTGAGCTATTTTTTATTTTTATATGGGGCAGAATCCACGCTAAGTCTAAACATTTAATGCCAATTTCCTGTAGTTCATATAATAACGTTAATAATAGTTTTGGCTACCATAACTTAAAATGTCGCTTTTTATATTTTCTGACTTGGCGCAACATAAAGTTATGGGAAAACCCCCATAGCAAAGACCAAAGTCTACCAGAATTTGACAGTTCATCGACAGTCACCATAAAAACTCCCCAACAGTGCTTTTTAATGTAGAACTGATGAAAATAGGCAGCGTAATTGGATAGATGGATAATTTTTACACCTATGTAGCATACTTTTGACAAAATACTGTCTAAACATATCTCTAAATAACTGTTTCGTTACACAATGTATCGGTAATCATCCAGATCGAATTCATTTGTGAAATGATAATCTCGCGGTATTTTACAGTCATGTGACTTTTATCCTATTTTTAGTAACAAAACATGTGCTCTTTCTGTTTTGAAAGAAAACAGAATTCTATGGAGTTTAACCTCACTGGTGCCTGTTTTATGAACACACTATACTTTTCATACATAGACAAGGAATAATAGATTAAACCTCAATATTAAAACAATGTGTATGCTGGTCAGACTTGAGTTATTGAACAAAAAATACATTACGGAAACCGAAAGTTGTGTTGACAATTCTGATCACGTGGTCAAGGTCGATTTGAAAATATTCGAATGAAACTCTCGTCATGTGATCAAACAACAATGGCGGCCTAATTATACATCGTATGCCGATTAGAGACATTTTCTGGTATTATTCTATGCATTTGACTATTTCAATTCGCAAAACACGCCACATGTCAAGAATTTATACCGACATACCTGTATATTTTATTTCCTTCATAAAGTTTAAAATTATTGATTTATAGCGTGACATAAATATGTCATGACTCTGGTAGACTTTCGATACGGGTTAGCTTCAGCGAACAGGTCTAGTCAGTACTATAAAATCTGTTCGCTGAAGTTCCTTTAGCTACGTTAATGATAATCCAATGTGTATGCTGGTCAGACATGAGTTATTGAACTAAAAATGCATTGCGGAAACCAAAAGTTGTGTTGACATTTCTGAGCATGCGGTCAAGGTCAATTCAAAATATCAGAATGAAACTCTCGTCACGAAGCAACAATGGCGGCCTAATTGTACATTGTATGCCGATTAGAGACATTTTCTGGAATTAATCTATGCATTTGTTTATTTTGATTTGCAAAACATGCCACATGTCAAGAATTTATAACAACATACCTGTATATGCATTGCTTCCTTTCATAAATTTCAAAATTATTAATTTATAGCCTGACATAAATCTGTCATGGCTCTGGTAGACTTTCGACACGGGGTTGGCTTCAGCAAACAGGTCTAGTCAGTACTATACAACCTGTTCGATGAAGTTTCTTTAGCTAGAATTTCCGAACACAGTGTTTTTTTTCACTTTGGGGGAAAGGTGACCCTTCAGATGGGGTATTTAAAGAAGAAAGGGCAACTATATTTTCGTTGATAAGTATGATTACATGTTTATATTCTACTTTGTTATAAAACATTAATCAAATACTTTGCTACAAATGCTAAATTATATTACACTCAATTACGCTAAAACTTGGTTTGATGAAAATAGCTTAGGGAACATATACAAAAATGCTTCTAACTTTGTCGATTTTGCTCCAAATTTAGATAATTTTGTTTCAAATAAAGCTTACATTGAGAAGGGAATTTTAAAGTCATTATAGGGGAAAAATATATACCTTTTGAGATGGGGAATGGGGCCGAATTTCGGCCCCAAATAAGCCCTACAAAATCACTGGAACATGGAGTCCAGGAATCCGGGTAACTGTAAATACGGGAATCTTCATGAATCCACTGGAAACTGCATGAATCAATCAAAATTGTACCGAAATCTTCTATAAAAAAGCTTAATATTTCTAACATAATATGAAAAATAAAAACTTCATTTTAACATGAAGTTAAAGAATAGTTGCATCAAAGATTAAGATATAATTTATGTAATATTATGGTATCAAATTTAGCATGTTGAATAAACAAGAGCTCATTGAAAGCTTCATGCATCTGTCATTGTGTCGAAATTATTCCAAAATCTTCGATAAAAATTAATGTGTTTATCCAAACATGTCATAATTTTTCTGGCCAAAATCGGGACATTTCGTGAAAATTGTCGGGACATTAATGATTTGACCTCGCGGCGGGACAACTAAAAACGATCTTTAATTTCAGTCCGTAATGCATGCTAAACACAAACCACTGACTATACAATTAATGTGTTTAATAATTTTATAAACACAAACGTTCGCCATTTTTCGGAAGTATACAGTAAAGTGAATTGTGGGATATGATTCTATTTTCTATTTAAAGATTTGATGTAATTGACGTCCCATTGGGACGTGGGTATTCCCTATTGAACATGCGTCAACACATAACCCGATGAGCGCCCATCGGGCACTGTTCTTATTTAATTATAACGACTAATCAACAAGTGCATTTAAATTTAGATTCAATGCAATATCATGTACAAACTATTTTCTGAAAAGGGGGCGAAAGTGAAAGTAAATTTCTGTGAATGACAAAAACGCATTCGTCTGTATTTAATTAAATAACTTATTTTGTACGCTACTTTGCACGTGCTTTTCTAAACCAAGCTTGGTATAAAACACAAGATGTTAGTAACGTTGGGCCATAAAACACAAAAGCAGTCGGCTTTTATAAGAAGCCACTTAACAATAACAATACGTCTATTGGTAGCAATTAGTGACCACGGTCATACGCCGTAGCATCGGAGCGTGACAAAATCAATAGATCTTTATCGCTGATACGGTGTCAATAACAACACTTGGCTAGCGTGTGTTGTTATTAGCGGGCGATAAGGGGATTAGTGATGGTAAGTTTTGGCCAAGCGGACCTTGATTGCAACTTTTATAGTAAACTTATAGAACAAGCATCGTCTTTTAAGAATGTCGGAACAAATCGTCTTATGTCGGGACGGCGGGACAATCATCCAAAAAGCGGGACTGTCCCGCCCAAATCGGGACATATGGCATGTACAGTCTTTCCAGCGTTCCTAGTTTTCCTACTTTTTCCTAGTTTTTTAAATGTGCTCCTAGTTTTTCCTAGTTTTTTGAAAATGCTCCTTGTATTCCTAGGTTTTCATTTGCAGCATTATTTTGGAAAGTGAATATTATGAGTTTTCAATGTATTTTTGATGGCAGAAAACAATGTAGAGTAACTGTTTTTGTGTCCTATTGGTGATGTGGTTTGTTGTTACCAACCCATGCGAAAGACAAAAAAGTTCCACAGGACATGAGGTCCTGTAACTTTTGAATTTTACAGGACCTCACCAGATTTTACCGGACCTTGTTCTTTTTTAACCAAATAAACGGAAATACCCTTTCTCAAGTATATTACTCTCATTTTCACAATGCAAATGGTTAACCAGTCCAAATGATAACAAAATTAAGATTTCTTTTATAACATATGGTAAAAATAAAAAAAAGTGAAGAAAGCGTCATTTGACAAAAGTACTACAAAAAACCCATTTCCTGATATTCACAAAAGAACTACAATAGCCTAGTCATATGCCTTTGAAATCGGAGAAATTTTGCTGTCACTAGAAATCGTAACTTTCGCTTAATATGTTGACAAGGTCAAGGAAAGGGCGAAGGTTGCATGGTTCCCCGCTATTGATGTACGTTTGTTAAAAGGCTGGAAACCAGTTCTAGTCATGTGATCATATCGACCAATGAAAAACCCTCATTCTATTTTATGTCACAGGTAATTACAAGTGTGCTTGACTGGTTGGTAATAAATCATTCTATTTTATGATCGTAATTTGCCATATTATTGCAAAGTAAATGAAACCAGTCAATATTTCTGACAAATAGGCAGTTTCGTTTTCATTTCGAACCGAAACAGATAGTTTTATACATCAATTTTTTACCGGACACGAGGACCGCCACTTTCGGAAATTATACAGGACCTCAGCCATTTTAATCGTAAATGTCCGAGGTCCGACGTCTTTCGCATGGGTTGGTAAGTTACTGAAACAGTTTAGCATCCACCCATGACGATTTAAGGTAAGCCTCAGACAGAATAATTATACTAAATACATTACATATTTGACACATTTGATGCACAATTATAAGCAGAGCCATTCGTGTACCTGATTTGCATAAATCCTTTTTTCATGTATATTCTGTCATGTATATTTGACCACCCCAGATCTTTTGAAATTAAAACTTATGAAAATATATACAAATATTTTTTAATTGCACATCTAAGATTTTGTCTAAAGAACTTTGGTAAGAAATTCTCTAAATTGCTACACACTTCCTATATGCATTACAGAACATTACGTACACTTTATTTGTTTTTCAAACTGTTATTTGGTGTTTGTTAATCTAAAAAGGATGATTGTAATGAAATAGATAAATAATTATTACAAATTTTCAGTGCTGTTTTCAGGGCTTTTTTTCCTATTTTTGTGAAGCGGCCGTTGGCTGCTCAATTTGTGAAAAAATGTGTCGCGAACATTTCAAAATTGTGAAAAATTGAGTCGCAAACTTCTCAAAATTGTGAAAAAACATAGGAAAGTCTAACCACAGTCAATACCTTGTATCGCTTATGTAAAACATAAAAAAAATTGTCTACATGTATGTGTTGTCATTTGGTTTGAAACATTAGGTATACATTGAATTACAGTACTTTTGTGAGAAATGTAAGTTATATATTTTTTCAGAGTTTAAAACCTTTGTCATCAATTGTGCCATGTCTCATGTGCATAGGATTCCCTACAAATCATAAATATTTACAATGTTTGAACCTTTAATGCATTTCATGAAAATGAACTCCTAATATTTTCTACTTTTTTCCTAGTTTTCTGAATGAAAGTTTCCTAGTTTTCTCCTAGTTTTTTCAAATGTATTGCTGGAAAGCCTGCATGTATGTGTTTATCTAATGATAATTTATTATAAATGTTGGATATATAAAGTTTTGTCGTAGATTTCGGTAAAATTTAAATAGAGTAATGCAGATTCTGGGAATTTCATGTAGATTCAAGTGACTAAAAGCGACAAATAATTGAGTGAACATTAGGTTTTTTTTATTTATTTTAATGAGAATCAGATTGATTCTCCCCCTACCTCTAGTTTAATTTAATTATATTCAAGTTAATGGTCAGTTTTTAATACTGACATAAGTATGTGTATTTATTGCTGGTAAACCAGCTATCCCAGGAAAAGTGTGAGTACTGCTAAATGCTTAAATGTTGAATGGATTTTATTGTATATATTTATATATAATGGTTATTTATTGTTTTGCAGTAATGATGAAACAGACTAGAAGAGTCACTCGAGGCTCACAACAGTGTATTAATGCAGACTTATTCATAAAATTTTCTGAGGCAAAAGGTATGTTTAAATAATTATTATGTTTAAATACTTTTGTGACCAGCTGAGCATATTTGCACTTTGAATTTAAAAATAAGTTCATATTAAACTTCTCATGCTCATGAAGTGCTCAAGGTCAGTATGTATTTGATATGGGATTTTCTAACAGTTTTGTGGCCAGTGTTTGTCCATTGTTGTCAACAATTCCAACAAATCTGAAATCATTTGATGGATATCAATAAAACGAAACTTGCGTTTACTGTTCTGTGGGGGGTTCAGTACAGAGCTACAGATAAACCTACAATAATAATGCCCCCCTTAGAAAAAGCAGGAATATATCGCTTTGCACCTGTCTGTCTTCCAGTTGGATGGTCGGTCCTTAGACCATTTTTTTCCGCTCGATATCTACTAAAAATATTCTAGGGAACGCTTTGACAGTTTCTAGCTGTAAAATGTGTAACATAATTATCATGTGACTGTTGAATAAGGTGTCAGACAATACTACTGTACCTAAACAATGCAAGCACCGTAGATAGAGCATTAATGAATTAATGAATGCATACTAGGAGAAATTTCAAGGGTGTTAAAAAGGATAATTGAATAAATTGTAAAATCGTGTCAACACAGCATTTTGTGAAATTGGAATTGGTCTTTTAATTTATAATTTTACCGAGAGTATTATTTGATTAAAATGGTTGTCCACAGACAAGTTGATTGGAAAAAATCAGTTGCCCGGACACCAAAATGTACGACTCGGACAACTCGGACATATGATTTCGCCACCCCTGGTTAAGTAATAAAAACCTTATTTTTCCCTCCTACTTTTGAGAACTATCATCCTACTTCAAAACTTAATGAATCCCCTGCGCAAGGGAGAATATGCCCTGAACTGTTTTTAGGCAGATGTGTCTACACGAGAACTAGAATAGAAAAGGGGCAGCTATTCCTCAAATACCAGGGACATTTGGTAGAAGAGGACCCAAAAGGCGACGATACCTACATTTTTGAATTCACTTTTAGAGGGAGAAAGTACTGGTATGTATCACTTTTTAAAAGTCTTTTAATAGTAAAAATTATATTCTATTAATAAGTTATGTTTTATTCTAGAACAGTCTCATAAAAAAATTATGTAATTAAAAAATCACAACACGCATTGTTTATCTACTCATAAAATGGCACAGAGCACAAAAATAGTTGTTCTTATACTTCTTTACAAAACAACATTATTTCAAAAATGTATGTCAGATTATGAAGCACAATTGTGCTTCATTACAGGATTGATGCCACGGAAGAAAATGACTCACTGGGGCGTTTGGTAAATGATGACAACAAAAAACCAAACTGCAAAGTTAAAATTGTAGAAGAATCTGGAAAACCTATACTGTACTTCTACGCCCTCCGAGACATTCAGCCGGCAGAAGAAATTCTGTACGACTATGGGCCAGGAGACTATCCATGGAGATCTAAGGTAACAAAAATGTTAATCTCAAACCATCAAAATTGAAGGAAGCTTTAACTCTATAAAAATCAACTTACTTATGAATGCAATGATAGTGTTACAAGCTTAAGAGACTAAGTCACTTTGTTATCAAAGTCAGGCTTGTACAAGCGGTTATTTCCCCATGCATTTAAGTATTTAGAAATACCAACAGTCCTTACTACAACACTTTGATTCTCATTCAGTTGTTGCTTTTGATAGACCATTCCTAATCAACTCGTATATCTTCAACTTACTTTGACCTTGACATACTTTTCCTTATGATAAATCATAACTAACATTGCTTAGTTAACTAGATTTTATTGTTGAGTCTAGCACCAACAGAGCTTACAACATCACCATGGCGCTCTTGTTTATAATAAAAAATGACCAATAATTATGCACCTGTACATTATGGTTTAACTTCTTCGGAAGAAAAGCAAGCATATGCGTACTATTTTACTGAATAATACACCTTAATTTACGATAACCCACCTGAGCAGAACATGATCATGGTAAGCATTTGTGATCCCCTTTTGTTCGTTGTCCGTTGTCAACATTAACCTTATGATTATAGTTATGATCACTCTAGAGGCCACATGTATTGACCAATCTTCATGAAACTTGGTCAGAACATTTGTCTCGCCATTTTCAAAACTGAGTCACGTGGGGTCGAAAACTAGGGCACTAGGTCAAATTGAAGAAAAAGCTTGTTAACACCCTAGTGTTACATGTTTTGCCCAATCATCATGAAACTTTCTTAGAATATTTCATCTTATCATATCTTGTTCGAGTTCCAAAATGATTCTGGGACGTTGAAAAACATAGCTGCCAGGGTGAGGCAGTTTCCTTCTATGGCTATAGTGAAAGCTTGTGAACACTACCAGTTTAGTTTCTCCAGGTCTCAGGTGAGCGCTCTTTTGACCCTCTTCTTTTGTTCATTAACACGGTTTAAATGGGCTGAAAACGGACCTCATCTATTATTAAGTATTTTATGGTGCTATTTAATTTAAATGGTGTTAGTTTATACGTGTTGGTTATTACATTTTCAGATAAAGAAAGGTACGATTTGTTGACATTTTTTGGTTTGAAGAAATTTGTTAGTTTCTGAATGTGATTATGTTTTTAGTAGGGATGTCAACGGACACCAAACTTGACATATATGTATGTAATATCCAGAAAAATCAGAAAACAATTAATACTTTTAATAATTGATGCAACTGGTTACATAAGACATGAGTTTAACAGATTACAAAGGATTTTTTAACAATTGTGATCATTTCAATTTTTATTTTAATAGTTGGTGACAGGAACTTTTTGGGGAAAAGTTCAATTGGGAAATTAACGACATGAAAGTATTCAAAATTGGGAAAATCCGATTCTATTTTGTAAGTATATAAAGGGTTTAAATTTACAGTTAAATGTGCAAAACCCCATATTGCCCACTAGTGTGGGATCAAAGCTATTGGCTGTTTTGGAGTAATCAATATGCATGCAGCAGGGTCATTTTTATGCGCAATCAAGATTAAAAAAAAAAAAATATTAAAATACATTTTTGTTATCTGGATGCTAACGTATTTTCTATATATTTGGATATCCAGATATTTGTTGACATCCCTAAATCAAAGTTATGTTTTAGTGTGTTATGTTGCTGCCTTGATGGGCACTAGATATATTGGCTTTGCCATTCAAATTTGGCAGTTTTGCAAAGCACAAAAATTGGTTTTCGCTCTAAAGTTTTAAAAAGTATATATAAATATAATTATATACATATAAAACAGTTGTTTTTTACCAGGTTTTGAACGATGTTGAACATGCTTGTTATAAGATTGGTGGGGTATCAGGGCTTTTTCTCATTGTGCTGAAATTTAGTGCATTGGAAGCTTACATGCAGACCTAGCTTGGGACCTAGCATTTTGGGCCAGATGGGTCAAGGTCACTGTTACTTAAATAGAAAAACTTTCCACTCAATAACTTGAGTTTGGATTGAGGTATTGTGCTGGAATTTTGTGTGTAGGTAGCTTACAGGCAGCTTAGCTTGGAATTGCACAATTATTTAAAGTAAAGAACAATAATAAGTTAAATGTTGAAAACCTGGTTTTGTGGCATTGCCATGTTTCAGGCATCGAAAAATCCACTCGCCCGCTCGAATTTACGAGTGAAGTTGAAGGTCGTTCGAGTAAAGTTTTTTAAATACTCGACCGGCCGGGCGAGTGCTTTTTTCCGGTTTGGAAATATTAATCCAATGGCAAAACTCCTGCCACACCAATAGAAAGCGTAAACAAATTGCCGAACGAACAAAATACTGTACACAAAGAAACTGCGCTTTCGTTTTGACAATTTCAATGACGTCACGGGCACAGTAAAATAATTGTCGAATTCGGCTGCGCGGAATGTGCTTGATTTGTGGATGACACTGCTTTAAATCTAATCGATTATTATAGTATTTATACTGTGAAAAAAAAAAGACCATTAGATAGGTCTTTTATGTGAAGAATTGAATTTAATTTGGGTATGTTTGTATCAATAACTTTTTACATAGTTGGTTTAATTATTACTATAAGTGAATAATTCATGATCAACAGAGTAGCCAAAATTTACCAACATAATTTGTCAATCAAGCATGTCTTTCAATAAAAAGGTCCTGGTTGCTTATTATCAGAAATAATGTTTTTCGATATCAAAACAATGCAGGGCGAGCAGATTAAACTGCAGGGCAAGTGGATTGTCGGGCCTACTCGCCCTGCAGGGCGAGTGGCTCTGGAACAATTTGTCGATGCCTGCCATGTTTCTTGTTTTTGAGTTAAAACATTTTTGCAATGTTAAACAAGTTCAGATGTTTTATAATTATATTGTGAACTTTTGTACATATTTTGTGTCCCAGCCATAACTTCAAGTCCCTTTGACAATTCTGAAATAACTTGGCAGTTACTAACCAACATCATGACGTGTCTCGGGAAAGAACCAGCATCAAATGTTCAAGGTCAAGGTCAGACATGAAGTTCAATGTTGAAGTTGTATCTGAAATAGAACTTCTTCATACATGGAAAGAATATAATTCGATTGCG
Organism: Congeria kusceri; assembly: GCA_027627225.1. NCBI lineage: Eukaryota > Metazoa > Mollusca > Bivalvia > Myida > Dreissenidae > Congeria > Congeria kusceri. The sequence continues at coordinate 8,177,938 of CM051035.1, forward strand.
GGAGACACTAAATGTTTTCATTCCAAATAAATGTCTTAATGGTTGAATTATGTAAAATGTGTGTCAGTCCTTAAAAAAGTTCTCATCTTGTAGGATTTTGTTATTAATTAAAATCTGGAAAACAGTTGTGTTAGCTTAATGGCCTAATATGAGTGTTGTGCATTGAATTATGTTAAACAAATGTGTAAGTCATCAAAAGGGAAAGTCCTCATATTGTTGGAGTTTGTTGCGTGTTGAATTATGTAAAACAAATGTGTCAGTCATCAAAAGGGAAAGTCCTCACAGTGTAGGAATTGTTTGTGGGTTGTAGTATGTAAAACAATTGTAAAACAAAAGTCCTCCTATAGTATAGGTTTTTTTGACGAAAATTATGTAAAAAATATCCTGAAGGTGAAGTTCTTTAATTTGTTTAATTGTCGGAGTTTTCGTGACTTGAATAATATGTAAAACATTTTATTTGTCATTGGAAATAAAATCCTCATTGTAGGAGTTGGTTGAAAGCAATAAATATGTGAAATCAAGCCAAGGTGATGATAACCTTTTGTAAATGAATACATTAAAAAAAGAAAAAAAATACTTTGAGCCTGCAGATAAGCTTTTCAAACTCATTTGTAAATACACTTTAAAACAAAAATTGGGACATGATTAATGGATTTAAAATATTGATAATTCCAAGTAGCAAAGTTCGAATTAAACATAAATTGTCTCATTTAACATGAAAATTTTGGACAAACACCCAGATAAAGAGAAATTTGCTTGTTTTAATATATTATATTTGTGTAGAATAATATTTTGATTTGCACCTACAACTATACAAGTTAGAGAAACAAAAACTTGACAAAGAGCAAACTCTGAAAACAGCTACCTTTTAAATGTGCTTCTTGCTGTTTTTACAGAGCCCCCGAAGGTTCACCTGACCACCACAACTCTTTTTGGAGCGTCCGAAGTGCGTGTACGTGCTGGAGAGCCACTCAAGCTGAAACTGGGCATTACCGGTTCCCCAACTCCCACTGTCATCTGGACCAAAGGAGGAAAACCCATCCCAAGGGTAATTATGTATTAGTATTTAAATCTTTGGGACCAGTTAAGTGTTTTGAATTATATTAAACCAGTAACATATTCAATTTGTTCAACCATTTCAGAGTGAAAGAAAACTCATTGTACATGTACTTACCTAAAGGGATTATAAATAATACGTAGTCCACTGAACTTTTCTCCTTTTATTTACATTTGGGCATTGTAAATACCAGCATAAAGGATGAACGAAGATTGTTGTTCAGACCATATCAGTTGTATTTTGTGTAAAAGCTCTAGTTTTAAACTAACCATCAAATATTAACAATTTGCAAACCCACCTTAACTTCCATCAGCTGCAGCATATGTTATTATTAGTCAAGTCTATTTTGGTTGACATATATTGTAGGCTCGCATCTCCAACACTCATGATAATACTACGCTAGAGGTCCCGAAAGCAGATCATGGCGACACTGGAAACTACCTTGTAACTGTTGAAAACGAACATGGCAGAGATTCTGCAGATATTCCGGTCATCGTTATTGGTATGTTAAATTCTGCAATTTGTCAATAGCAAAAATACATATTTACCAGTTCATGTTTCTACAGTGACAATTGTCAAATGCAACCACAAATATCTGAGTCAATTAAAAAAATGAACAAACTCCAAATAACTTCTCTTTCAAACTTCTCTATTATTTATATGCATAATATATTATGTTTGTAACCATAATTGCTGTGCCAGTGGTCTGTGTTGTAACAAATAGTCTCTTCATCAAATTTACAAATAGTCTAATTGTTTTGCAGACAAGCCTGGACCCCCCGAAGGTCCTCTGGGTGTCAGTGATGTGTTTGCGGACTCCTGCCAATTGGCATGGAAACCACCTCAGGACGACGGAAACTCACCAATTATCGGTAAGTCATATTAATTATAAATAAAATTCTCTCATTGAGGCTCGTTTACCATAAATAAAACTATTGAAAATGCAATTGTTTTTCTTGGGCATATTTTGTGTAGAAATCATTTTCAATTAAACTGAACTTATTTAATGACAGAAAATATATTTGTGTTAGTGTTTGACACAAAAATATCTCTTTTAAGTAGAGCCTTTTGCTATTTCCTTCAATTTAGAACAATATTCCAGTTCTGGATGTTGCCATGTAAACAGATTATGGCTGGACAATAATGGAATGTATTCTTGATGTAGGTTACACAGTGGAAAAGTGCGAGGAGGGCTCAGACTTCTGGGAGAAGGTGCCTGGCATACTGATGTGCCAGTCCAGTATAGTCACTGGCCTGAAGACAGGAGTCACGTTCAAGTTCAGGGTCATGGCTGAGAACATGTACGGGATTGGAGAGCCCTTAGAGACAGACTGCCCAGTGCTAGTCAAGAATCGATTTGGTGAGAAAATGCTTTTTTTCTAGTGTTACATAAATTTTATAATGATTGTTTAGTATTTTGCATCATTTTTATTTCAGCTCTATCCAGTTAAATAATGTCTTTTGTAGTTGTTGTTATTTCGTGTCCTTGGAACAATTCAGCTCCATATTCTAGTATCAGTTTGCTTGATTTATTTCTTATGACCCCAAAGGGAGGCATATAGTAACCGCATCGTCAGTCCGTCCTTCCATCCATCCATCAGTCTTGCCCGCTTCTTGCGTGGAGTATAACTGGAAGTATTGAAGGGATTCTCAAAAGGTGTAGTCCTCATTATGTAGGAGTTTGTTGTGAGTCGAAATATGTAAACATTTGTTATATTTCTAGTCCTCATGTTGTAGTGGTTGTTCCAGCCATAACTTCAAGTCCCTTTGACAATTCTGAAATAACTTGGCAGTTAGTAACCAACATCATATGATGTGTATCGGGAAAGAACCAGCATCAAATGTTCAAGGTCAAGGTCAGACATGAAGTTCAATGTTGAAGTTGTATCTGAAATAGAACTTCTTCATACATGGAAAGAATATAATTCGATTGCGGGAGACACTAAATGTTTTCATTCCAAATAAATGTCTTAATGGTTGAATTATGTAAAATGTGTGTTAGTCCTTAAAAAAGTTCTCATCTTGTAGGATTTTGTTATTAATTAAAATCTGGAAAACAGTTGTATTAGCTTAATCATTAAGTTAATGGCCTAATATGAGTGTTGTGCATTGAATTATGTTAAACAAATGTGTAAGTCATCAAAAGGGAAAGTCCTCATATTGTTGGAGTTTGTTGCGTGTTGAATTATGTAAAACAAATGTGTCAGTCATCAAAAGGGAAAGTCCTCACAGTGTAGGAATTTTTTGTGGGTTGTAGTATGTAAAACAATTGTAAAACAAAAGTCCTCCTATAGTATAGGTTTTTTTGACGAAAATTATGTAAAAAATATCCTGAAGGTGAAGTTCTTTAATTTGTTTAATTGTCGGAGTTTTCGTGACTTGAATAATATGTAAAACATTTTATTTGTCATTGGAAATAAAATCCTCATTGTAGGAGTTGGTTGAAAGCAATAAATATGTGAAATCAAGCCAAGGTGATGATAACCTTTTGTAAATGAATACATTAAAAAAAGAAAAAAAATACTTTGAGCCTGCAGATAAGCTTTTCAAACTCATTTGTAAATACACTTTAAAACAAAAATTGGGACATGATTAATGGATTTAAAATATTGATAATTCCAAGTAGCAAAGTTCGAATTAAACATAAATTGTCTCATTTAACATGAAAATTTTGGACAAACACCCAGATAAAGAGAAATTTGCTTGTTTTAATATATTATATTTGTGTAGAATAATATATTGATTTGCACCTACAACTATACAAGTTAGAGAAACAAAAACTTGACAAAGAGCAAACTCTGAAAACAGCTACCTTTTAAATGTGCTTCTTGCTGTTTTTACAGAGCCCCCGAAGGTTCACCTGACCACCACAACTCTTTTTGGAGCGTCCGAAGTGCGTGTACGTGCTGGAGAGCCACTCAAGCTGAAACTGGGCATTACCGGTTTCCCAACTGCCACTGTCATCTGGACCAAAGGAGGAAAACCCATCCCAAGGGTAATTATGTATTAGTATTTAAATCTTTGGGACCAGTTAAGTGTTTTGAATTATATTAAACCAGTAACATATTCAATTTGTTCAACCATTTCAGAGTGAAAGAAAACTCATTGTACATGTACTTACCTAAAGGGATTATAAATAATACGTAGTCCACTGAACTTTTCTCCTTTTATTTACATTTGGGCATTGTAAATACCAGCTTAAAGGATGAACGAAGATTGTTGTTCAGACCATATCAGTTGTATTTTGTGTCAAAGCTCTAGTTTTAAACTAACCATCAAATATATTAACAATTTGCAAACCCACCTTAACTTCCATCAGCTGCAGCATATGTTATTATTAGTCAAGTCTATTTTGGTTGACATATATTGTAGGCTCGCATCTCCAACACTCATGATAATACTACGCTAGAGGTCCCGAAAGCAGATCATGGCGACACTGGAAACTACCTTGTAACTGTTGAAAACGAACATGGCAGAGATTCTGCAGATATTCCGGTCATCGTTATTGGTATGTTAAATTCTGCAATTTGTCAATAGCAAAAATACATATTTACCAGTTCATGTTTCTACAGTGACAATTGTCAAATGCAACAACAAATATCTGAGTCAATTAAAAAAATGAACAAACTCCAAATAACTTCTCTTTCAAACATCTATTATTTATATGCATAATATATTATGTTTGTAACCATAATTGCTGTGCCAGTGGTCTGTGTTGTAACAAATAGTCTCTTCATCAAATTTACAAATAGTCTAATTGTTTTGCAGACAAGCCTGGACCCCCCGAAGGTCCTCTGGGTGTCAGTGATGTGTTTGCGGACTCCTGCCAATTGGCATGGAAACCACCTCAGGACGACGGAAACTCACCAATTATCGGTAAGTCATATTAATTATAAATAAAATTCTCTCATTGAGGCTCGTTTACCATAAATAAAACTATTGAAAATGCAATTGTTTTTCTTGGGCATATTTTGTGTAGAAATCATTTTCAATTAAACTGAACTTATTTAATGACAGAAAATATATTTGTGTTAGTGTTTGACACAAAAATATCTCTTTTAAGTAGAGCCTTTTGCTATTTCCTTCAATTTAGAACAATATTCCAGTTCTGGATGTTGCCATGTAAACAGATTATGGCTGGACAATAATGGAATGTATTCTTGATGTAGGTTACACAGTGGAAAAGTGCGAGGAGGGCTCAGACTTCTGGGAGAAGGTGCCTGGCATACTGATGTGCCAGTCCAGTATAGTCACTGGCCTGAAGACAGGAGTCACGTTCAAGTTCAGGGTCATGGCTGAGAACATGTACGGGATTGGAGAGCCCTTAGAGACAGACTGCCCAGTGCTAGTCAAGAATCGATTTGGTGAGAAAATGCTTTTTTTCTAGTGTTACATAAATTTTATAATGATTGTTTAGTATTTTGCATCATTTTTATTTCAGCTCTATCCAGTTAAATAATGTCTTTTGTAGTTGTTGTTATTTCGTGTCCTTGGAACAATTCAGCTCCATATTCTAGTATCAGTTTGCTTGATTTATTTCTTATGACCCCAAAGGGAGGCATATAGTAACCGCATCGTCAGTCCGTCCTTCCATCCATCCATCAGTCTTGCCCGCTTCTTGCGTGGAGTATAACTGGAAGTATTGAAGGGATTCTCAAAAGGTGTAGTCCTCATTATGTAGGAGTTTGTTGTGAGTCGAAATATGTAAACATTTGTTATATTTCTAGTCCTCATGTTGTAGTGGTTGTTCCAGCCATAACTTCAAGTCCCTTTGACAATTCTGAAATAACTTGGCAGTTAGTAACCAACATCATATGATGTGTATCGGGAAAGAACCAGCATCAAATGTTCAAGGTCAAGGTCAGACATGAAGTTCAATGTTGAAGTTGTATCTGAAATAGAACTTCTTCATACATGGAAAGAATATAATTCGATTGCGGGAGACACTAAATGTTTTCATTCCAAATAAATGTCTTAATGGTTGAATTATGTAAAATGTGTGTTAGTCCTTAAAAAAGTTCTCATCTTGTAGGATTTTGTTATTAATTAAAATCTGGAAAACAGTTGTGTTCGCTTAATGGCCTAATATGAGTGTTGTGCATTGAATTATGTTAAACAAATGTGTAAGTCATCAAAAGGGAAAGTCCTCATATTGTTGGAGTTTGTTGCGTGTTGAATTATGTAAAACAAATGTGTCAGTCATCAAAAGGGAAAGTCCTCACAGTGTAGGAATTGTTTGTGGGTTGTAGTATGTAAAACAATTGTAAAACAAAAGTCCTCCTATAGTATAGGTTTTTTTGACGAAAAGTATGTAAAAAATATCCTGAAGGTGAAGTTCTTTAATTTGTTTAATTGTCGGAGTTTTCGTGACTTGAATAATATGTAAAACATTTTATTTGTCATTGGAAATAAAATCCTCATTGTAGGAGTTGGTTGAAAGCAATAAATATGTGAAATCAAGCCAAGGTGATGATAACCTTTTGTAAATGAATACATTAAAAAAAGAAAAAAAATACTTTGAGCCTGCAGATAAGCTTTTCAAACTCATTTGTAAATACACTTTAAAACAAAAATTGGGACATGATTAATGGATTTAAAATATTGATAATTCCAAGTAGCAAAGTTCGAATTAAACATAAATTGTCTCATTTAACATGAAAATTTTGGACAAACACCCAGATAAAGAGAAATTTGCTTGTTTTAATATATTATATTTGTGTAGAATAATATTTTGATTTGCACCTACAACTATACAAGTTAGAGAAACAAAAACTTGACAAAGAGCAAACTCTGAAAACTGCTACCTTTTAAATGTGCTTCTTGCTGTTTTTACAGAGCCCCCGAAGGTTCACCTGACCACCACAACTCTTTTTGGAGCGTCCGAAGTGCGTGTACGTGCTGGAGAGCCACTCAAGCTGAAACTGGGCATTACCGGTTTCCCAACTGCCACTGTCATCTGGACCAAAGGAGGAAAACCCATCCCAAGGGTAATTATGTATTAGTATTTAAATCTTTGGGACCAGTTAAGTGTTTTGAATTATATTAAACCAGTAACATATTCAATTTGTTCAACCATTTCAGAGTGAAAGAAAACTCATTGTACATGTACTTACCTAAAGGGATTATAAATAATACGTAGTCCACTGAACTTTTCTCCTTTTATTTACATTTGGGCATTGTAAATACCAGCATAAAGGATGAACGAAGATTGTTGTTCAGACCATATCAGTTGTATTTTGTGTCAAAGCTCTAGTTTTAAACTAACCATCAAATATTAACAATTTGCAAACCCACCTTAACTTCCATCAGCTGCAGCATATGTTATTATTAGTCAAGTCTATTTTGGTTGACATATATTGTAGGCTCGCACCTCCAACACTCATGATAATACTACGCTAGAGGTCCCGAAAGCAGATCATGGCGACACTGGAAACTACCTTGTAACTGTTGAAAACGAACATGGCAGAGATTCTGCAGATATTCCGGTCATCGTTATTGGTATGTTAAATTCTGCAATTTGTCAATAGCAAAAATACATATTTACCAGTTCATGTTTCTACAGTGACAATTGTCAAATGCAACCACAAATATCTGAGTCAATTAAAAAAATGAACAAACTCCAAATAACTTCTCTTTCAAACTTCTCTATTATTTATATGCATAATATATTATGTTTGTAACCATAATTGCTGTGCCAGTGGTCTGTGTTGTAACAAATAGTCTCTTCATCAAATTTACAAATAGTCTAATTGTTTTGCAGACAAGCCTGGACCCCCCGAAGGTCCTCTGGGTGTCAGTGATGTGTTTGCGGACTCCTGCCAATTGGCATGGAAACCACCTCAGGACGACGGAAACTCACCAATTATCGGTAAGTCATATTAATTATAAATAAAATTCTCTCATTGAGGCTCGTTTACCATAAATAAAACTATTGAAAATGCAATTGTTTTTCTTGGGCATATTTTGTGTAGAAATCATTTTCAATTAAACTGAACTTATTTAATGACAGAAAATATATTTGTGTTAGTGTTTGACACAAAAATATCTCTTTTAAGTAGAGCCTTTTGCTATTTCCTTCAATTTAGAACAATATTCCAGTTCTGGATGTTGCCATGTAAACAGATTATGGCTGGACAATAATGGAATGTATTCTTGATGTAGGTTACACAGTGGAAAAGTGCGAGGAGGGCTCAGACTTCTGGGAGAAGGTGCCTGGCATACTGATGTGCCAGTCCAGTATAGTCACTGGCCTGAAGACAGGAGTCACGTTCAAGTTCAGGGTCATGGCTGAGAACATGTACGGGATTGGAGAGCCCTTAGAGACAGACTGCCCAGTGCTAGTCAAGAATCGATTTGGTGAGAAAATGCTTTTTTTCTAGTGTTACATAAATTTTATAATGATTGTTTAGTATTTTGCATCATTTTTATTTCAGCTCTATGCAGTTAAATAATGTCTTTTGTAGTTGTTGTTATTTCGTGTCCTTGGAACAATTCAGCTCCATATTCTAGTATGAATTTGCTTGATTTATTTCGTATGACCCCAAAGGGAGGCATATAGTAACCGCATCGTCAGTCCGTCCTTCCATCCATCCATCAGTCTTGCCTGCTTCTTGCGTGGAGTATAACTGGAAGTATTGAAGGGATTCTCAAAAGGTGTAGTCCTCATTATGTAGGAGTTTGTTGTGAGTCGAAATATGTAAACATTTGTTATATTTCTAGTCCTCATGTTGTAGGGGTTGTTGTGTGTTTAATAATGAAACACATATGTGATTTCCATGGAAAAGTGAAGTCCTTAGTATATATAGGAGTTTGTTGTGACATGAATTCTGAGAAACATGTGGGCTAGTCATCAAAATGTATAGTCCTCATTATGTAGGAGTTTGTGAGTTGATTTTCATAAACATTTTAAAACATTTGCCTTAGTTCTCAAAAAGTGGAAACCTCAGTATTAAGGAGTTTGTTGTGTGTTGACTTTTGTAAAACATGTTAGTCCTCAATTGTTTAAATCATTTCCATGGTAGACTTAAAAAAAGTGTTCAGTTATGGCCCTGAGTCATTGTTATGGGTTTTCCTTATATGTACTGTAATTACTCTAAGTTTTCAAAAACCCTAAGTTTTCTGACACTCTTTTTTTTTAGCCATAATTATTTTTTGGACGCCCAGATTTTCACCTACAATTAATGACTCTAAATTTTCAGACAGTTGAATTTTATCAGAATTCTACCTATTTTAGTTAATGCGGTGACACATCACACATGTTTATACAACCGGATGACGATCATAAAACTTGGCAGATGAATGCAAGAAGTCAGTGGACGGTACATTTGAGTAAATAACCATGTATACCAGTAATAGACAATGGTTTCACCTGATTCCTTAAAATGATCATCCAGTTGAAATGATCCTAGTAAGAAACCAATAAGTTCAAAGTTTTTGTATTGTAAAATTGCAGGAACAACAGTGTATAATGTTGATTAGTGCCAATTAAGATAATTCAGGTAGCTTTTGAAAATTAGTATTTTGTTAATTATTTCTTATTACCAATTCACTTATCTACTGCAATTTGTCCCTGCTCAAAACCTTAAGTGTGACAAATTGTATCGCGCCCTATTTGAGTTGTTAAAAACAACGATTCAAGAATTAACAATTAAAACATAATTTGCACATTTTAGTTCATTAATAAAAGGTTTTTACTACAGTATATCAAACATAGCTTTGTAATCAGTGATCAACAGCATTGGAGTATATTTTGGTAGAACGAAATCAAACATATGGAATTATTTTAAATTCATTGCAAACATATCTTAATATCGATACCATTCGGCAAGTGACGTTATACACAGGATATATTCAAATGTTTATGCAATAGGTATACAGTCTAATCTGACTTAGCGGTCACCTGTCGTAAGCGGTCAGTCTAGATTCCCCCCGACGAAAATCAGTCATTATTACACCTGAGTTAAATGGTCACCTGCCGTATGCGGCCAGCGGCCAGTATATTTCACAACGAATGCCACTTTTCACCTGTGTTAAGCGGTCACGAGGCAGTCATTCCGAGGTGCAAAAAGTAAACATTCAAATCAATCTGCGTTGTTTGTCTCGCACCTCTGACGTCATAGCGTCTATTGTGCGGGTAAAGAATCTGATTGCGGTAACCGCCTTTGATGTTGCGAGGACTTAACACTGAACACACACCAACACTCCGAGGACTGTTTTCGTTGAGAGGACTTACACTCGAGTCCTCAAAACGTTTTCTTCATAAATCTCATCTAAAGGATGGCTTCGTTTGAAATTTACAATTTAGTAATGGTCCTCATATAGTCCGCATGTTACGAGTTCGTGCATCTGGCCACACACAGTTTACAGGTCCTTCTCAAAGTGTGTGTAGAAGTAACCAATCAAATGTCTACTTGTGAGCTGAAAATGACCAATCAGATTTTTTTGCTTCTAAACCGGTCCGATTGTGCGTCTATTGTGCGGGTAAAGAATCTGATTGCGGTAACCGCCTTTGATATAATAAATGCGACCCACTGTGAAAAAGCAAATACTAGGGTGTTGAGAAGGTTTGTTTTACTGTGATAATTACGGGAATATCTTCAAAATAAAATATGTCAGAGTATGTTACACGTTTTAATAAACGGTCACATGCTGTCTGCGGCCAGCGGCCAGCATTTTCATGATAAAATCCACTTTTTCACCCTGTTAAGCGGTCACGAGACATCTGATAACTGGAGCATATGAAGTCCCCTCAAGGCATTGTTTGTTATCAGATTGCTAATTAGCTTATTGTTGCAGACGAGAGTGACATGATGTTGTGATAGATTATCTCAGTTGTCCCAGCATCAGTTTTCCACTTGGTTTGGCAAAAACACACTCAGTTGAAATCAAAATCAACACTAGAATTTGACTAGTTATTATTTGGGTTATAATTTTGTTTGCAATATATGAAATTTTGACACTGTCATGTATTTTCGCGACCTTACAAAACGATCAAAATCGTTGACAACATTATTAAATAAGTTGAAAAAAGTAATAAAATGTATATTTTATATAATCAAAAATTCTAATGTTAAGTTTAAATACCGAGGATGAAGTATATGGTATTTAATGGTGAATTGTTTCAATAAAAATGATATCTGTTTTCAACATACATGTTACTTTGACTCGTAATTAAGCTGAGTTTTAATGAGCTAAGAATGATTTTTATACAACTTCAGTCCATAAACTGAGGTTTGCTAGGCTTAACATGATATTTCATATATTTTATTAACTAAATGTACATGCAAGTATAATATACAAATGTACATGTATATGTATATTACTTTAGACATTAAAAGACTATCAGTGTTTTTGCTTTTGGCGTGTGTTTCTTTGAATGAGGATGATAATATCAGCTGACCAACCATCTAAAAAGTGGTCACCTGACTTAAGCAGCCACCTGCCTTAAGCTGCCACTTTGACCACTTCCCTTGACTGGCTGCTTAACACAGGTTAGACTGTAATGTCAGGGTCTCTAAATTTTTGGACATTGCATATTGGGAATATTTTTGTGTATCTAAATTTTCAGAAAAAAAAAATTAAATTAATAATTTTTAAGTGTCTGAAAACTTAGAGTAATTACGGTATATAATGTAGGGATTTTATTGGCAGAATGAACACCATCAAGATATGGTATGTCGTGATAATATAAAATTTCTCCCACACAAAGAAGTGGGGCAACATATTGATAAGCTGTTGTTGGTTGGTTTGTTGTTGTCTATAGTTCCTGTCCTGCCATTAACTCTATTGTGGATGATGGGATTTCAAAATAAATTGGCATAAATGATCATCATAACAAGATGACATGTCATGTGCAAAAACTATGTCACTCGTTTAAAGGTCAAGGTCACTGAACACTTGATAATTGTACATATACCTAATATGGAGATATTGAAAGTATATGTTTGTGTCAGGCTCATGGTATAGGTCTTGTTTATGCATGGAGAGAATTAAGTTTAATGCGGCACAATTGTTCACCATCTCCATCAGATGTGTCTTGAACAAGTTTCAGTTCCCTTGGTTCAGATCAAGGTCACACTTGAAGTACAAATGTTTTATAAATCATGAATATAGTTGAATAGATTGTGTCCAGAACAGAACTACCTTACACATGGAGGGAATTTGAAGTTGAAGTGTGTAATAGATAGTGAACATATTTTGATATTTTATGTTGACTATGATCAGTTTCACAAGGTCATATGGAGGGAGACGTTAAATGTTTTCTTTCCAAAACCATATTTTTGCTCTCGTTGACAGCTGTCCAGTTATGTTTATATTTACACTTCTGGGTGGAATGAGAGGCTATTAAGGAATCACTTTGTCTTTTAGTCTGTCTTCATTGCGTCACTTCTGTCTGTCCCAGATTCTAGCTTTCAAATGCATGGAAGTCTATCGATTAGCTGGCACAAAAGTTTGCCTTTACTAGATGGTGTGCTGTGGACATGAACCAGGAGGCTAACTTTAGGGTCATGGTCATACTTTGAGGTCACATTTGAACATTTAGAACTTTATTGTCAAGATATAACTTGTCTAAGCTCTTGCTTCCCCATGCTTAGCACAAATCTAGTTAGGGTAAAAAGTCCAATATGTATTTCTGTTTGCATGCAAGTGTTCCTCACACAAGTCAGTTAATACATTTTATTTTCTTCTTTTATGTCTCATGTTTTGTAGTTTTAAAGGAACATTCACTATTTGATGAATTGTCAACTGTTGCACAGATTACGAAAAGAATTGGTTATGTTATGCTGCAAAAAAACACTTAAGAACTGAAAAATATATTGTAAAAACAACTGAGTTCCTGCTGAGTAAACATCTGTTGCAAGTAATAAAATTAAATGAATCTGTGAACAAATCCCCTTCATGAACAAACGTACATTTCCACACCTTACCATTCTTTTTCTGCTTTTTTCACACATGATGATATCTCTTTTCAGAAGATTCGTTGATGGACTCTGGGGATGAATATGTCCCTTCAGATACGGATGCCTCGGTAGTGCCGGATAGTGAAACAGAAATGAACAATGAAGTCTGTTTTCCATATATAAATATTAATTCTGAAGACCAAGCTGATACACTCTCTGAGGGATTATCAGATGAACACAGTGAGTATATTCCATCAGAGATATCAGATGAACATAGTGAGTACATTCCATCAGAGATGGATGAAAGTTATACGTCAGTGTCAGATACTGAAATTGAAGAATCAGACAATGCAGTGCCTTTATCGTATGATATTACTGAGTACCAGAACATTGATCCGGTCCCCCAACCCTATAACTTCAATTGAAAATGAACCTCAGCCATCTACATCTCAAACTTTAATAGTAGACATAGCAAAACACACAAACGATGGTGCCAGAATATGGGACAAGAAACATTATTGTCTCTATTGTTCGAAGTTGTTGGCAAAATTGCCTCGGCATTTTGAGCAGAAACATCGACAAGAACTCGAAGTCATTGAAGCGCTTTCATTGCCTGTGAAATCACTAGAAAGAAAAGCAAAATGGAGGGTGCTAATGAACAAGGGTAACTTTCTTCAGAATAAGCAAGCAGTCAATGAAAAAAAAGGCAGTATCATTCCTTTCAAGAGGCCAAGTCAAAAGAGCTATGAGGCAGCTGATTACTTACCATGTGAGAAATGTCTTGGTTTTTTCTTAAGGCATGAACTTTGGAGACATTCAAAAAACTGTCCAGCTAAAGGCGACAAAGAAACAGAGAAAGGTACAAGGCATCAGGCTGCTGGACTGGCTTTACTGACATCAGACTTGACTAAAAATGAAGACTTTAAAAAGAAAATTATAACTTCAATGGCAAACGATGAAATATCTTTTATCGCTCGTAGAGATGAGATCATTGTGAGACACGGGGAAAAATTGTTTGCTAAAATAACAAACCAAACACATCAGTACCAATATGTCAAACAAAAGATGAGAGAACTTGGACGCTTTTTAAAAAGTGCGAAAGACATGGATTCAAGAATCGAATCATTGCAAGACTGTATGAACCCTACAATGTTTCCACTCGTTATTTCCGCTGTCAAACACGTGGCAAGATTCGATCAATGTACAAGCCAGTATGGAGTTCCATCTTTGGCCTTGAAACTAGGACATTCTTTAAAACATTGTGGTAAGATTCTTCACACCAAAGCTATTATCAACAGCAACCATGATCTTAAAGTCACTGCTGAAAATTTTATTACATTGTGTGGTGAGGAATGGTGTTCAGAAATTTCCAGTGTCGCTCTGCAGAATCTACACAATAAGAAGTTTAACACTGTTAAACGACTTCCCATTGCAAGTGATCTTCAAAAACTGAATGAATTCCTAGATTCGCAAGCAGAAGACAAGCTGAAGCATATAAAACAAAACCCTAACCCGAATGTTTGGAGACAACTTGCATCAATAACACTTGCCCAACTGGTGCTGTTTAACAGAAGAAGAGGAGGTGAAACTGAAAGGATGGAAATCGAGCAGTATAGAAAAGCTGTAAACCAACCACGGGAAATCCAGGAAGAGATTGCACAGAGTTTAACTCCATTTGAACGTAAGCTGGCAGAGACCTTGAGGAGGGTAGAGATAAGGGGCAAAAGAGGACGGTGTGTGCCTATTTTGCTTACAGAGAGACATTTCAGTCAATTGGAAGTGCTCTGTAGCACCAGAGAAATGGCTGGAATTCAATTAGATAACAAATATGTGTTTGCAAGGGAGGGTAGTGCCGCAACTCCTCTCAGAAGTTCTGATGTTCTTAAAGTGTTTGCTGTCGAGTGCGGAGCAGAGCATCCACAGCATATTACATCTACATCGCTACGAAAACATGTTGCTACAATCTCTCAAATCCTGAATCTTAAAGAAAATGAGCTGGACAGTTTGGCGAATTTTCTTGGCCATGATATTGCCGTACACAGACAATTTTACCGTCTGCCTGAAAACACAATACAATTAGCCAAAATTGGAAAGCTGTTGATTGAGGTAGAAAATGGTACACTAAGCAAACACCACGGGAAAAGCCTTGATGAAATTCAAATGGATCTTGAAGGTGCGTATATAGAGCTTATTTGTTCTGTTTGTTTGTATCATAGTTTATCCAATAGATCACGCTTTGATCAGTGTGCAAGTGAATAATCAACTATTTGTCTTGAGTATACATTTTCTATCATGTACACATGTAGGGATTTTATTGGCAGAATGATCACCATCAAGATATGGTATGTCGTGAGCAACCAGGCCATTAGGTTAGGGTCAAGGTCACAATTGAATTTTAAAAAAGCGTTCAAATGTATGATTTTATTTTTCTATCAAGGCCATGTATAAGGGATACTGCTACCTGTGTTATTTTTGGAACAAAATCAACTTATTGCTCACAGTGATCATGAGGGAATGTGTCACAGGCAAGAATAAGGTCACTGGGCAAACTAAGTCACTTATACAATTTAAATGAATTTTTCAATCATGGAAGGTTGTAAGAAACTTTTGAGTGTATCATTCCGTCACATATCATTATATTTTAGTATTTTTATGCATTTCATGATCATGTTTCTTTAGTCAAAGCTGAAAATTGTGTTAAAATTAAAATGTGTTGCATTGAGTGCCTTCCTCTGACAAATGACAAGCATAATTGCTAACAAGAATTTAAAGGGGCGGGGGCTTGTAATTAATTGTACATCCAGAGCAAAACACATCTTATTTGCTTTAAACCTCAAACTAATACCATGGAGCAGTCATAAATAATACACAAGGTATGTTAGCAATAATCTTAGCA
This sequence comes from Congeria kusceri, assembly GCA_027627225.1. Classification (NCBI taxonomy): domain Eukaryota; kingdom Metazoa; phylum Mollusca; class Bivalvia; order Myida; family Dreissenidae; genus Congeria; species Congeria kusceri. Next base: position 8,193,791 of record CM051035.1, read on the forward strand.
AATCAATATATTGGTGTAGAAGTAGAAAATAAACATGTAATAATGCTTTTCCCAAAGAATGAGTCCCTTTTGGTGGTAAATTTTTGTGTCTTGCTTAACTCAAAAAGTATTGCTACTAAAGTGATGAAACTTTACCAACATATTATTATCACTAGCATGTGAACATGTGCACCTGAAATTTTGGTCATTTTTTTAACACAACCAGAATTATGGCCCTATTTAGCAAGAATGATACATTTTTATACACCCTTATAAAAAACTGATCATATTATAGGAACACCTGCAGCAAGCGGGTGGGCGTGCAGCATCCAGGAGAACTATGTCCACTCTGTTACTCAAAAAGTTTTAATTGTATCATCATGAAACTTGGTGATAATATTTGTAGGCATAATATCTCGGCCAAGTTTGATAACCAGCCAGATCGTCTGAAGCACTTCTTAATTATGGCCCTTGAATTATAAAAAAAATTGCCAAATCAACCTTGTCCGCTCTTTAACTCAAATAGTTTTAATCATATCATCATCAGACTTGGTCACAATGCCTGTGGGTATATAATCTCGACCAAGTTCGATAACCAGCCAGATCGCCTGAAGCACTTCTTAATTATGGCCCTTGAAATATATTAATTGGCAAAATTAACCTTGTCCGCCCTTTAACTCTACTGGTTTTAATCCTATCATCATCAAACTTGGTCAAAATGTTTGTGGGCATAAAATCTCAGCCAAGTACAATAACCAGCCAGATCGCCTGAAGCACTTTTGAATTATAGCCCTTGAATAATCCGAAATTTGCCAAATTAATGTTCTCTCACTGAAATAGTGTTAATCTTATCATCATCAATCTTGATCAGTGTAACCCAGACCTTTAAACGGGCGTATTTTGTGATAATTTGGCACTTTTTTCAAATTGTGTTGCGCACAACTAAAAAAGTATTGCTTCTAGAGTGATGAGACTACAAACATATTTACCAGTTTTTGAACTTGCGCACCTGGGTAATTTACTTTTTTTCGACACAGGTGGACTTTTGAGACAAAAGTTGAACGTAAGCCTAAGGGCATCCCTTTCCTACGGACACATGTCTAGTTTAATGAATTGTGTGGTAAAGAATTGTGCTTTTTTTTGTAGAGCCACTGGACCAAGAAGATAGTGATTCTGAAGAAGATATGCCAGTTGTTGATAAAACAGTTGACCAGTCCAAAGCCGCAACCAGCCAGTCCAAAGCCACAACCAGCCAGTCCAAAGCCACAGCCAACCAGTCCAAAGCCACAACCAGTCAGTCTAAAGCCACAGCCAGCCAGCCCAAAGCCGCAACCAGCCAGTCCAAAGCCACAACCAGCTCTGTCGGAAGGAAAGCGCAGAAAAGAAAAATGTGGTCTATCGAAGAACAAGCAGCTGTTGAGCGACAACTCAGAAAATATCTTCACACAACAAAGCTGCCAGGTAAACACGAGATTGAGGAGAGCAGAAAAAAAGAACCTGTATTGTTGAACAGACCTTGGCAACAAGTAAAAAGCTACATTAAGAATTCCAAAGTTTCAATGCAGAGAAGATTAAACAGTGCAAAATGAATAAGCTATTTTGTGTCCAGCCAGCAGGGGTGAACTGCTGGTTTATTTCCTTGAAAAGGATGCCATAGTTACAAGGCCTAATGTGTAGAAACATTCATCACTATTGATCTTTGGTTGGTATTTTACATTTACATTTGACCTTGTCCATCCGTACTTCCGTCTTTCGGATTTTTTATGTTGCGCATAACTCAAAAAGTATTCCTGCTAGAGGGATGAAACTTTACAAACATTAACCAGCATGTGAACATGCGCAACTCCATATTTTAGTTCGGTTCTTTTTGACATATCCAGAGTTATGGCCCTTTTTTAATTATAGGAATGCCCTTTATCCTTCCGTCAGTCTGTCCGTAACACTTTCGTGTCCACTCCATATCTCCTATACCCTTTGACGGATTTTCATGAAACTTGCCTCAAATGTTAAGAGCATTGAGACGATGTGCAGAAGGCATGAGTCAGTCATGCCGACTCAAGGTTAAGGTCGTATATTTCAAGGTCAAGGTCACACTTGAAGGTCAAATAGTTTAGCCTTAATTTTTTTCGTGTCTGCTTCTTATCTCCTATACCCATTGAAGGATTTTCATGAAAATTTAATGTCTTTGAGATGTCAAGTAGTCATGAGTCAATCATGCTGGCTCAAAGTCAAGGTAACCACTTCCAGGTCAAAAGAATCGCGGCGGGGGATATAGCTGTCTCTTGAACTGCCTTGTTAGCAAAAAATGACATATTTTAATTTGTGTTGCGCATAACTCAGAAAGTGTTGCTGAAAGAGATATGAAACTTTACAAACATATTTACCAGCATGAGAACTTACTCACCTGTGTATTTTGGTCCTTTTTTCTACATAAGTGGAGTTATGAGACATAACTGGAATGTGGGGGCATCAGTGTCCGTAGGACACATGTCTAGTTTTGTTTTGCTTTATCTTCATTTGGTATATGCGTGGTATGCTCACATAAAGTTGTTGTTTTTTCAGATTTGGTCCTGCAGTTAATGTGATTTCAATTTCTTTATTATTATCTACATGTCTCACTCCATTTGTATGGCTTGAAAAGTTGTACTTGTTTCCTTGTTGAGATTGTTTTTGGAGTTGCTTGTCTATTTGATTGCTCTAACCTGTCATACAACTGTTAATGTAAATATGAATAGCCTTTGCATGTTGTGTTAACCATACCAGCAATAATTAAGCTAAAGAAGTTCATGTTGTGTATTATTAATGACTTGCCATATTGGGGGATTTTATCACAGTTTATATGTATAATTTTTAATCATATAATCAAGATGTGTTGTTTTTGAATGCTAACCACATGTACCTTATGATTTTACTTAAATGTTGCTTAATGGTGTATATTTATGCTCCCACTTCAAGGTCAGGGAATATATATTATGAAAAGGGGAAGCATATAGTCGCCGCTTGGTCCATCCATCTGAATTCTAATTTTGATGGAATTGAGCTTGCGGGGTTGTGAAATGAATTTCCAAGATAATTGTTTTCATCCTACTTGATGTCCGTCTGTTACACTTTTGTTTCTGTGCGAGATCTCAGGGACTAATGATCCGAATTTGATGAAAGTTTATATGCAGTATCCTTAAAGCGTTGACATGCGCAGTGCTCCAGCTAGGATTTAAAAAGGGCAGGGTGAAAAATTTTTAAAAGGGCACTTGTGTGCGCGCCATTAATTTGGCAAGGTGTAATAAAACTAATATGTGTATCTATGACTAAATCATGTATATGTATTATCAGTAAAACTGAAAAATTGTCTGCTGCAGTGTTGAGTATTGATTTTTTAATCAGCTGGTATCAGACCCTAATTGCATTATAGTGTTATAGTTTAAGGTTTTTAGCATTGCTATGACAAGGATTTGGAAATTAAGGCACAAAGAGAGCTTGTAGTCCCTCAATATCAAAATTTAACTGATATCTTTGATAAGAGAAAAAGGCAGGGCAGTATAAAGGGCAGCGGGGCGCATCCAAATGGGAACGGGCGTTGCGCCCTGCTATTTATTGCTAGCTGGAGCACTGATACGCATAATGTCAGGTTGTTCCGCTCAAATGATTTTTTATTGAGTTATTGCCCCTTGAATAATGATTCATTTCCACGCGTGATCTCTGTCACTTAATGATCCAAATTTGATGAAACTTTATATGCTGCATCCGTATAGGGTGGGCATGTGCATATTATCATGTTGTTCCGCTCCTATGATTTTTTCAGGAAGTTGTTGCCCTAGGACATTTTTAAGGAACTTTGCATTTCTGGACGAAATCTCAGGAACTTTAGATCCCCATTAGATGAAACTTTATATAGTGTCCTTATAGGATGGACCTGTGCATATTGTCAGGTCGTTCACTCCAATGATTTTTCAGGGAGTTATTGATCTTTCATTACAATTAGTACATTTTTATTCCTGTGCATGTTCTCTGGAACTTAATAGCCAATTTGAATGACATTTTGTAGGCAGCTTCCCAACCAAGGGGTCAGGTTGTTCTGGTCTGTTGATCTTTCATAGAGTAATTGCTTCATTCTTGTTCCTATGCTTTCAAATAACCCACATTAATAAAGCACATTATAGGGGAGCATCCATCAGTTTCACTGATATTCTTGTTTGCCGTGTTATCAGTCTGTCAGCCTGGCATAAATAAAAAAGTACAACTGCTATAGTGATGAAACATTATTAACATATTTTTCAGCATGTGTACTTGGGTATTTTGGCACATATTTTTTATGTCATCACCTCTCTTTTGACCCCTTTAAAAAAAAATAAAAATATGGACTGTTTAGTAAAGCAAAGAATGTTGAAACTTTAAACTATATGATCAAAACTATGGTCCTTTTCTTAGAAAATTATAATATTTTTGGACTTGTGTGGATAACTGCTAGAGTGATGAAACTTCATTAACATGTTCATCATTATGTAAATGTGCACATGATGGTATTTTGTTGCAGAATTATACATGTAGATCAGCAAGTTTATGGCTTTTTTATAACCCCTAAAGGAGGGCATTTTAAAAATGAACCATTAATCTGTCGAACCAAGGTGAAGTTTTTAGTCTAATATTGAATACTTTGTATTTACTTCAAACTTAAAAAACTCCCACTTTTAATGGAAAATATTTGACCGATAAATGCACCTTTTATTACTTTATGATTTGATTTATTGTTTTTGTTTTCACTATTTGTACAGAGCAGCCATTTTGACTGAAGAAATTAAGTTAACATTTTTCATTCATCTTTACTGACAGACAATGATTTGTCACTTGATTGAAAGTGTGTTATGGTGCATATGTAGTGACAGCTTTTTTTCTTAGTATAAATTAACATTTTTGGATTTGTGTTGCATATTACTCAAAAGGATTTACTGCTAGAGTAGTATACATATATATGTATTGATCAGCATGTGCACTTTGGTTTATTATATGCTTTTGTGACAACAGGCATGTCCTTTGTTAAATTTATTTCGAAAAAATACAACAAACATTTATCTTTGCATTTGTGTGTATAAAGGTATCTTTAAGCAGCTGTTTAATTTTTAGCTCGACTTTTCGAAGAAAAGGCAATCTATTCTACTTGCCCCAGCGTCGGCCTCAGAACTAGGTTTAAGTTTTCTGTAAGCTAGTTTCTCAGGAATGGCTTAAGGTATTAAATTCAAACTTAAAACATGTATTCCCCATATTGAAATGACCCCAGAGACCAATTTTGGTAACTCTAGTTTGAAATTTGAAAGTTGAGGGCCTTTTTATACTTAGAAATCTGCATATATACTATATAGGCAGGTTAAAATTTTCGGTAAGCTAGTTTATCAGGAATGGCTTAAGGAATATAATTCAAACCTTAAAACATGTATTCCCCGTATTGAAAGTTTGGTACTTCTTGTTCGAAATTTGTCAACATTAAGGGTCTTTTTACACTTTGAAAATTTACATATAAGCTGTGTAGATACCTTGTATTAAGACCCCCCTTGGGATTGCGTATGGGATGGATGGGGTCAAGGTCACTGTTACTAATGGATTCCGCTTAATAACTCGAGAAGGAATTGAGCACATGTCATGCAACTATAAACATAGATACGTTCTTTCAAAACTTCATTTGGGAATCCAGATGGGGTCAATGTCACTGTTATTTAATATAGATAAATGGTTTCTGCTCAATAAAAAATTAAGCTATTGTATTGAAACTTCATACATAAATACCTTATATCCAGATCTAGCATGGGATTTTGTGTGGGGTGTGTGAGGTCAAAGTCACTGTTAGTACATATTAAAGAATTATTTTTTTCTCAATAACTTGAAAAGAAATTGAGCAATTGTTATGAAACTTGATACAAAGATTCCTTATATATAGGGATTGCACATGGGATGGGTGTGATCAAGGTCAAGGCCACTGTTACTAAATATAGAAAAATGGTTTTGGCTTAACATCTCAAGAAAGAATTGAACTTTTGTGATACAAGCATAGATACATTGTTTGCATATGGGGCGCTTGGGGTCAAGGTCAACAGTCAAGGCCATTGTTACTTAATACAGTAAAATGGTTTCTGCTCAAAATCAAGGTTTATGTGTCTCGTGGGATATTTTTCGAATAAGAAAAATACAAATTACTTGATAGCAACAATAACTTACCTACTTTACAAACAGTTTGTTTTGAGAAAAAAAGGCCAGAAACTCTGACAAGATCAAGAAAAGTCGAGCGCGCTGTCCTCCGACAACTCTTGTTTATCAGCACAATTTCTCTGTATTGACCATTAGTTCCTTATCAACAAATGATATATGGGACCTCGAGCGTCCGTATGATGCCAACAATTTGACCACATAACCACTTTACAGACTACATTTTTATGCAGACTAAGCATGATATTGATTAATGGGTCAGACAATGAACCTAAGAGATAATACTAAGGCCCGTGAAAAGTTCTTCAACCATGGGCCAGATATAACCAAGATTTTTACTGCTTGTTTATGGCAAAAAATGAACAGTTATGAACAGTTTGCTGTGTTCCTTCATTGTGATGGACGTTTCACCCAACATCAAGGTCTTTATCTTTGTCAGTACTGCCTCTTGGTCCAAAGAACACAATGACCCACTTTTTATTTAAAAGAATAATATACAGTGAAAATTGTATTTGTTTGAACTTAAAAATTGTTTCATTTATAAACTCCTATGTTTTGTGCTTGGTTACTTGTTTGAATAATTATATTTTTGTCTATATAATGATCAATTGATGAATATAATTTGAAGTTTGGACTATTACTTTAATATTTGATATGTTTAATTTCACTAACTGTTACAATTTATTAGTTTCAAGTGATAGACATGTTGGAGTGTGTTATTGTATGAGTGTTGGTATTTTTCGCCTCTTGACATGTGTACATGAATGTCAATATATTAGAATTAGAAGTTGATAATGTTTTATATGACCTCATGACCATACTTCCATTTTGTGTTGACTTTTATAATTATAGTACAACATACATGTGTATATATTCAAGTCAACGCCTTTACAGTTTTTTTTTCACTCCGTGTGATAGTTACCTAGTTGATTAAAATCTTTTAATCAAAAGTGTGTTGCTTTTTGTATAATTAGTATTTGGTGTTGAACTTCTGGTTTCTGATGCTACTGTTATTGATAATGATCGCGCAATAGTCTGAACACAAATTACATGTAATTGATTAACGAACAAAACATGCAAAAATAATGTTAAAATTGTTCACAAGAAATGGTTAAGAATTGGTTTGGATGGTATCGAATGTCATGTCAGATAAACGGTTTAACACGAAATAACTTACATGTAATAAATTGTTTCGTGGATCAGGTTAAACTATTGTACCTCGAGATGATGTATATAAGACCTTTTGAACGCGTGTAACAGTTTCAAATCAATCACTATCTACTCGGTGCAGCAGTTGAAATATTCGCTAAAAGCAAATGAAATAACCACCGTGTCAGTGTACATGCTTTTGTTTGACCGATGTTGCGAGGACTTTACAATGGACACACACCGACAGTCCGAGGACTGCTTTTTAAGGACCTAAACTTGACGTGCACATTGAAAAGTGAGCTTTTTTTTGACAAGTATTTATAAGTAATTTTATAAAGTTAATAAATGTGAATTGAAATATCAGTAATATTTTGCACAAGTATTTATAAGTAATTTTATAAAGTAAATAAATGTGAATTGAAATATCAGTAATATTTTGCAAAAATGACGACCATGAAGTAACGCTAGACTTGATTAGCATATATCAAAAGTGAACTCTTTAAATACAGCTGCAAGATGGTCTCTATAAGACATCGCGAAATGAACGGAACTTGGAAATGAGTTTGTAGCGGATTGTAATAACAAACATGTATATTTTCACATTCATACACATATACATTGCTTTGCGGAAGCGAACATACTTCGGACAGGGTAATTTCCATAATATAAGAAATAACTGCAAGGTATTGATTTAATCTATTGTATAAAAATCTAGAATATGCATAGTAATATATAGGAATAATGAAACTCCAAAAACATTATCAGGCGAGACATTTTTATTAACACCCGCTAGTCTTTCATTTAAGGCAAGTGACCAATTGCCTAAACAATACAGGACAATACAAACAACACGACATAAAACACAAAAAATCTTTGACGAAGTAGGCTTCGAATACAAAGGGATGCTTTTAACTGCTATCATGTTTCATTGATTATTATACCCCGACCCCCGTTACCAAGTTAAGGGGGGTATACTGGAATCACCATGGACGTCTGTCCGTATGTCTGTCTGTCCGTAGACAAAAACTTGCCCGCAGGCGTTCCTACACTTTTCAACGTACAACATTCAAACTTGCAGGCATTGTTCCTTATGATATGAAGTTGTGCATGTGCGATTTTTATCATCCTGCGTTAAAAATTACAAAAATTATGCCCCTTGTTCAACTTAGACATTCTATAACATCATGCTACATATTAGGACATGCGGAGTCGGGGGGTATTCTTCGTCACTATTGTGACAAATTCTAGTTTTGTATGGCAGGTTGAAGATTGGCATATGTACTGGAATGTATAATTCTGCATTTGCATTAGATTCCTCAAATTTTGGTGACACAAATACCTTGTTTATTTTCTGATCTGTCGCAAAACATATTTGAGTAAATTGTCCTCACAAAGATATATACCTTAGTTTTGTGCTTACCATGTCTTGTCAGTGTTAATAAACATTGACAACAAAACACTGTCCTCAAAGCGATGGTATCATGTGATTGTCCTCTGAAAGCATGGAATTGTTGACATTATTTTAAACTGAATTTACGGAGGAACGGTTTACATTTTGTAAACGATACTCAGAACACAAACAATAGTTTGTCAGAGCAACGTCTCATTTAATTCTTTGAAGTCTAGATGCATTCCTTATAAATGGTCCTCTAAGTGCCGAACTATGTCAAGGTCCTCACATAGTCTGCCAGGTACGTATGCGTGTGTGTGTGTGTGTGTGTGTGTGTGTGTGTGTGTGTGTGTGTGTTGTGTGTGTGTGTGTGTGTGTTGTGTGTGTGTGTGTGTGTGTGTGTGCGTACTTGCGTGTGTGTATGTTTTACCAACTTTTCATTACTTTGTTTGGTATTCATCGGTTATTAAAAACTCTTTGTTTTCAAGAATTCGTGTTTTCATTGCTAATTCCTGTTCGTAACGCAGGTTCCTGGACATCGCGCTCAGTTACCAGGTGGACGGCGGCTGCACGAGACGCCAGAGCTACTTCATGAACGACTGCTTCGTGTGAACTTCCGGTCTCCACCGGACGTGTTCATCACGTGACTAGAATGGCATCAAAACTGTGAGTTAACTTACACGTGTTCAGAGACAGTTGCGTGTTTATGCCAATTGATACTGACATCGCCTCGCTTACACTCGCTGTTCGTTCAAAGCCTGCACAGAGCGCCACGTGAACGGTAACGTGATATTTGACAGTTCACGTGATGTTTGACGGGTCGCGCGATGTTTGTCTGGTCATGTGATGTTTGACTGGTCACGTGATGTTTGAATGTTAACGAGATGTTTGACGGGTCAAGCGATGTTTGTCTGGTCACGTGATGTTTCACTTGTCACGTGATGTTTGACTGGTCGCGTGATATTCGACTGGTCACGTGATGGTGGTGATGAGGTGAATAAACACACGCCGCTAGGGCAGGCGACGTCGACGGGATTGGTCTTTATAGATTTCGTTTGTGTAAGAAGCCTATTGGAGAGCAATTATTCGTGGCGTTGTTGTCAGTTAAAACAGTGTCCAATTCCATAAAATATGCAAGTTATTAGAGTGAAATATGCAATCATTGCGTGTTCTGACCTGATTCACGTTTTTATGTACTGTGTCCAGTGTTGAGTTAACGCAATAATCGATTTCACAGCTTTCACAAACTTAAAATAAATATTAACCAAACATAAATAGTTGGCGTCTGCTAATAATCATGACAGATATCTGCATAGTCTTTAACTGACTATTTTAAAATAAGGCATACGGATTACCGCATAACTACAATTTCTCGCACTCCGTTCGACTCGAAGGTTCCTTGCCGGTGCCTGCGACTTCGAGCCATCGGGCGTCGACTGTAGTTTAAACTGTTTAGCACCTAGTAGTGTTTGTGATCCGGTTTGCGGTGCTATTACCAGAGAAATGAATAATCAGAATGGAAACAACAGTCCTATAACTATAACTGCACAGGAGTTTCGATTATTAGCGTCATTATTGGGAAACGTCCTACTTAAATAAATACTCGTACCAGTGTTACGGCTCATTGTTTAATGGTACAGTTATATTTTCTTTTAAACCAAGCTTGATTTATAATTTATAAGATACGTTGATGACGGTACACCATGTTGTCTTAATTGCATGCCTTGGTCGTTTATCATTTTCATGAGTAACAACTTGACCAGGGCCCGCAGTCACCAACCCATTCGTAGACTTTAGAATAAAGAATAGACTTCGACCCAAAAAGCATACGTGTGTGTTCGCAAATGTGCCAAGTAATGATGTCGCATATCGAGGGTAGAAAACTAGAAGGTACCAACCGTAGCCGGATTTAGAGGTGGGCGGAAGCGACGTACGCCCCCACCCCCGTAAAATTGTCTAAGATTCGACTTTTAAGCCTCACCATAGCTTGGAACATCCTCTCTCAGCAAAGACTGAAATACGCTTATGACCTGTCTTATCATGTCATGTTGCACTAAAGTCATGTACACGTCTAGAATCTCTGTAACAAAGACTAACAGTGATATCTGGCAATTAAATTGTCATTATTTAGTAACATATATAATGTATACATGTACATGTATGTGATGGAAGGTTCCGCCCCTCTAACTCCAAATACTGGACCGCGCCTGCCAACTGCCATTGAACTCGATGTCACAATACACTAAATAAATAATGGAGAGTAAGTTGGTTCCTTGTTCCTTGGTCCGTATTCGAACAAGGAACAAGGAACAGTTCCTTATTCCTTATTCAAACTAAATATATTTGATACAAACTATTTAATAAAGAAAATACACACAATTGTTGAGTATATAAAAACAAAGCCAAATATGAAATAATTCATTATATAATTCACGAATAAGGAATAAGGAACCAGTTCCTTATTCCTTATTCAAACCGAATGAGGAACTGGCATTTTCTAAATTAAAATACATTTATAGTGAACCAAAGTGGCAACATACATATGAAAAAGCATTGTATATATATTGAGAATGATAAAATATTTATTATAACAAATTTCAGCTTAGTTTAGTAATTGAAAACCCAGTTCCTTTTTCGCGGCCGAATCAGGAACAAGGAACCAGTTCCTTATTCCTTATTCAAAACCGAATAAGGAACTGGCATTTTTTTTAACTTAAAACAATATTTATAATGAACCAAAGAGGGCCACATACATATGAAAGTCATTGTAAATATATAAATAATTATAAAATAGTCATTGTAACACATTTCAGCTTAGTACAGTAATTGAAAACCCAGTTCCTTTTTGGCGTCCGAACCAGGAACAAGGAACCAGTTCCTTATTCCTTATTCAAATTGAATAAGGAACTGGCATTTTTTAACTTAAAAAATGTCTATAATGAACCAAAGAGGGCCACATACATATGAAAGTCATTGTAAATATATAAATAATTATAAAATAGTCATTGTAACACATTTCAGCTTACAACAATAATTGAAAACCCAGTTCCTTTTTGCTGCCGAATCAGGAACAAGGAACCAGTTCCTTGTTCCTGATTCAAACTGAATAAGGAACTGGCTTTTTTACATTAAAACATATTTAAAATGAACCAAATTGGGCCACATACATACGAAAATCGTTGTGTATACATGTAGAATAATAAATTATATATTACAAAACATTTCTATTTACTTCAGTAATTGAAAACCCAGTTCCTTTTTCGCGGCCGAATCAGGAACAAGGAACCAGTTCCTTGTTCCTGATTCAAACTGAATAAGGAACTGGCTTTTTTTACATTAAAACATATTTAAAATGAACCAAATTGGGCCACACACATATGAAAATCGTTGTGTAGACATGTAGAATAATAAATTATATATTACAAAACATTTATATTAACTTCAGTCATTGAAAGCCCAGTTCCTTTTTGGCGGCTGAATCAGGAACAAGGAACCAGTTCCTTATTCCTTATTCAAATTGAATAAGGAACTGGCATTTTTTAACTTAAAAAATGTCTATAATGAACCAAAGAGGGCCACATGCATATGAAAGTCATTGTAAATATATAAATAATTATAAAATAGTCATTGTAACACATTTCAGCTTACAACAGTAATTGAAAACCCAGTTCCTTTTTGCTGCCGAATCAGGAACAAGGAACCAGTTCCTTGTTCCTGATTCAAACTGAATAAGGAACTGGCTTTTTTGTTACATTAAAACATATTTAAAATGAACCAAATTGGGCCACATACATATGAAAATCGTTGTGTAGACATGTAGAATAATAAATTATATATTACAAAACATTTCTATTAACTTCAGTCATTGAAAACCCAGTTCCTTTTTCGCGGCCGAATCAGGAACAAGGAACCAGTTCCTTGTTCCTGATTCAAACTGAATAAGGAACTGGCTTTTTTTTACATTAAAACATATTTAAAATGAACCAAATTGGGCCACATACATATGAAAATCGTTGTGTAGACATGTAGAATAATAAATTATATATTACAAAACATTTTTATTAACTTCAGTAATTGAAAACCCAGTTCCTTTTTCGCGGCCGAATCAGGAACAAGGAACCAGTTCCTTGTTCCTGATTCAAACTGAATAAGGAACTGGCTTTTTTTTTACATTAAAACATATTTAAAATGAACCAAATTGGGCCACATACATATGAAAATCGTTGTGTAGACATGTAGAATAATAAATTATATATTACAAAACATTTCTATTAACTTCAGTCATTGAAAACCGGCCGAATCAGGAACAAGGAACCAGTTCCTTGTTCCTGATTCAAACTGAATAAGGAACTGGCTTTTTTTACATCAAAACATATTTAAAATGAACCAAATTGGGCCACATACATATCAAAATCGTTTTGTAGACATGTAGAATAATAAATTATATATTACAAAACATTTCTATTAACTTCAGTCATTGAAAACCCAGTTCCTTTTTCGCGGCCGAATCAGGAACAAGGAACCAGTTCCTTGTTCCTGATTCAAACTGAATAAGGAACTGGCTTTTTTTACATTAAAACATATTTAAAATGAACCAAATTGGGCCACATACATATCAAAATCGTTTTGTAGACATGTAGAATAATAAATTATATATTACAAAACATTTTTATTAACTTCAGTCATTGAAAACCCAGTTCCTTTTTCGCGGCCGAATCAGGAACAAGGAACCAGTTCCTTGTTCCTGATTCAAACTGAATAAGGAACGGGCTTTTTTTTACATTAAAACATATTTAAAATGAACCAAATTGGGCCACATACATATGAAAATCGTTGTGTATACATGTAGAATAATAAATTATATATGACAACACATTTCTACTTATACTTCAGTAATTGAAAACCCGGTTCCGTTTTCGCGGCCGAATCAGGAACAAGGAACCAGTTCTTTATTCCTTATTCAAATTGAATAAGGAACTGGCTTTTTTTTATAAAACTTAAAACATATTTAAAATGAACCAAATTGGGCCATATGCATATTGAAATCGTTGTATATACATGTAGAATAATTAATGATGTATTACAAAACATGTCTACTTAGTTCAGTAATTGAAAACCCAGTTCCTTTTTCGAGGCCGAATCAGGAACAAGGAACCAGTTCCTTTTTCCTTATTCAAATTCAATTAGGAACTGGCTTTTTTTTACTTAAAACATATTTAAAACGAGGATAAACCGAATAAGGAACTTGCGTTTTCTTACCTCAAAATAAATTGAAATGATTCAAGTCTACAATTTAATTTTGATAATCATTGTGCAATTACTTACAATATTACAAATAGTAATCGGAAGCCATAGTGTTTTTTTTATTTCTTTAAAACACAGTTCCTTTTTCGCGACTGAATAAGAAAAATCTGAACCAGTTATTTCTTTATTCCTTATTCAAACAGAAGAAGGAACTGGCATATTTCTAACGAATAAAACATTACTAGTACCATAATGTATTGCAAACGTTTATCTATCACGGATTATTCAAAGATTAAAAACGTGGTGTTGATCGGGATTTAGTCATGGCGATCGAGGGTCATATATTGCCCGATTTCTGTACAACTATGATTAAACATTGTTTCATAAAACAGTGATTATTTGAACGATTATAATGGTCCTTTATGTTTTGGGAGCGGATTTCAGTAGCATATTTCATCAGTATATGATAATTGGTGTTCACTCAACAACATAGGTTTATTCTTACAGGAATCGGACATTACTGTGGATACCATCGACTTAATGATAAAGTGTAACGCAACCACAGTTGTATCGTGTCGTAACGGAGTGCATTACTTCTTGATAATCGTAAGGTAACGAATAAACTTGTACAAAAACGCACTAATTCGGAAAACACGATCGTGATGATCGTGTAGGATCAAGACCCAATCGAGGACTCATTCAAAACACTCTCAACGGACCTATGTAATCGTATCTGAAATAGAGCTCAGATCGTGGCACCTGTTGTTGTCAAACCGTGAACATAATGCGATTGAGCGCGAGCATTTCAGCCTATCAAAAAGGACACGCATCACACCATATCTAAGCTTATATTACCCGAGAGAACGACCACACTCATTTACGATGGAAACTTAGGCTAGCATAGGCCTTAGCATGAAATCTGAGAAATAATGCTAAGATCGGTCAAGTTGGGCCAATCGACAGTGCGAAAATAGCTTTAGCTCAATTGGGATATGTTAACGTCGCAATAATCATTATAAGTGAAAAAAAAAAATCGGTGTTTAATGCTTTTCTATGCTTCGGGTCCTGTCGTTTCTCAAAATTTCATCACTTGGTAAAGTCCATTTTATTTGGTGAATACATTTGTACATTAAAGGGGCATATCTACAGCTTATATCTTACAAGATAATCAAAAATAAAAATATATTTTCAGAAATATTTATTAAATGATTGCTTGATACACAAGTTCTGTTTCTTTAAACGCTCAAGAACATATTTAATTTTATTATTATAAAAACGTTGTCCACGGGACACTTTTCGCGGGCGCTGGAAAATACGTAGTTGTAGTAAAATCTTTATGAATGAAATGTACATGAAGTACCGCTAAACGCATGCGTACTTCTGATCCCATTGATGAAAAGCAGAAAATATTTCATTGAAGTGAACGGATTCTGAGGGTGCGGGTTGAATCCCACTAGGACCCGGTATCGGTCTTATTTTTTACACCTTTTTATAATGTTTCTGAACAATTTCATCAATATATAGTTTTTTGAAGATAAATGTTTTCGTAGATAATGCAAAAAAAGTATTCGTTACATAAATATCGTTAGTAAAGGAAAACACGGTCCATATGCCCCTTTAATACAAAAGATCATACTTATCATTTTATAATCGTTAAAGGCATCGCAACCACATAAGTATTTTATCATAACTTTTGTGATTTGATTTCGTCTTTAATGTACACATGTAAAAAGCGCTACTTTGGTGCCAAAGATATCTTGGCAAATATAAATTGGAGGAAGCCATCACCATACCCTTATAGTAATATTATAGCTTAAGTATTGTACATACAAACTACGAGTGTTTCCTATTTTTTGGCATTTTGGATTGAAAATTTATTTTATATGCATATATATAGCATTCCATGTCAATGCGTTTAGCTTCCCAGCATTAGGGTATAAAATGTCCTGATCTATCGATCTTTTATGAAATTTAAACCTATTTTACGAAAATTCGAATATCCATAAACAGGCGCAATAACGGCATTCTGTGGTAGAAATGCTTGATCCAAATTCGTTCGTCCGAAATTAAGGCCTTCGAATAAGGAATTAGGATTTAAATAGTGCTGAATCACTGATATCTCCAATGCATATAATTGGAATGATACTATATCTAAAATAACTGATTATAATAGCACAAAATACTTGAAGTACTAAATAGAAGTTCACGTGCCAAACGCACCTTATATTCGAGTACATGTATTCGTAGATAGATATTGTACAAAAAATGTTACGTTGTATATATCTTTTTTCTCTCAAAAAATATTTTCACACGTATGAACCAAACTATTTTTTCACGTGTGTGAAATACATGATCTCCTTCTTTACACAGCCTAGTGGGATTCTTCTCATTTGAGTGAATTTTGTTAAATTGTCAGTTTTATATGCAATCAAATCAGATTTCACAGATGAAACTTTTCCAAAAAGCTCATTTGTTAAATGACAATAATTCGCACATGTTAAGTATTAGAAGACAAACCCTGTACATATTCAAAACGGCAATCCGACGGTCAGACGTTTCTTCAGTACGTCACTCGATTATGTCCCTCCAAAAGTAAGATGACTACTGGTACTTATACTGATGATGACTATGCTGCTGCTGATGATGATGGTGGGGTGGTTGTGGTGATAATGCTGATGACGATAAAATACAAAATTAAACCGTTATTGTAAAAATACATCATAAACGTCATTAAGCAATAGTTAAAGTATAAGCAAAATGTTAGCATACATCACTTATTTTGTGAAAGGTCATTTTGAGATTTAATGTGAACGGACGATACCTGCCTTTAACAACTTGGACTGTAATTCCACACATTTCTTGCACAGACAGTTCCTTATTCGAAAAACGTTTACTTCCAAGCTACGCGCTCGTCAATGTGACTCATTTATAGAACGTTCGCTTTCCACAATTGGTATTGAACGCAAGTAATTTTTGTTTTAGCAACCACAGGTATTCCTAACTCATTCAGTGATTCGGGAGTTCAGACTTGACCATTTATTGTCAACGAATATGTTACAAATACACACCGAAAATTATTGTCGATATCAGTTTCAATGCTCTTTTATTTGTACTTTCACAATAGCGTATTTCTAGCTTTGTACAGATTATTCTTCACTATTAACTATAATGTCACTGTTCCATAATTTTGGTGCCGACGTCGTCGTGTATTCATATTCGAATCATAACTAAATCGTTGTAGTTGGAAATTGCGAAGCCGTGAACATGCAAATTTTCACGAATCCTCATGAATCGTTACCATTCGTTCGATTCATTGCGTATGTGAAAAAAAACATTAGGTGAGAATAACACAACTGTCTGTGGTGCGTTGAATTCGCATTGCATTCTTAATCGCATCTCTTTGTAACTTTGTACGTATAAGAACATTTATGAACAGAATGAGATATATAAAACATGTCTTAGTAATCAGCTACCGGATAGCCTTGACCAACAGTTAGGGTCAGATAAAAATTAGTGAACTGTATTCGAGACAAAACACAAAAAATATAATTGGCCATAGCCAAAAATCACAAATATGAAGTTGCGCTTTGTTAGAAGTCCATGACCCAAATTTAATCGCCCGAAATTATGGTCACCGAAAAAGGAACAGTTGACAGTTCCTTATTCGGAAACGTTTACTTCCAAGCTACGCGCTCGTCAATCTGACTCACCCTTATTTCTAACTTATTTAACTTTAGGTTGATCGATGTTACTCAGTACATTTTTTCCACATTTTCCATCTGAGAAACATTCGATTTTATCCATTCTAAATCGTTGAAATATTTACGAAAAACGTATTTATATTAGCCAATAGACCTGCCATTGTAAAATCGTCGCTATAGGCAGAGGTTTTGTCGTTGGCGACTTCACGCTGGAGAAAGTATACACTTCAAAGAAATAAAGAAATAATCACTATATTGTAATCAGCTAAACTTTATTTGATTATTACTATATTGTAACCAATAATACACAACATAATATGTCAAAATCTAAAGCGAAAATGACAACAATAAAACTATACAAGAAACGGCGCAATCCAGTGCACTCCTTTTCTTGTAAGAGTAACTATGATTCTTTTAAACAACACATTTTTATAAAGTGGTGAAACACAATTTGCTAAGGTATCTATGAATAAAATCCCAGTATCTTATAAGCGAGTGTAAAAAAAGATATGCCACAATCCCACAGATTACAACATATTTAGGTGTTAACATTATATAGTTACGCAAACTGGCCTCTGCTTTCATATATAGAAAATATAGGGTTATTAAGTATAATGTTCGATTGAAAACCACCTAGCCATCTATGACAATCATTCGATATTTTATATAAAAGATGGCAACTAATTACCAGTATAAACCTTTCAAACTTGATTTAGATACTTCGTTGATGTCGGAAGTTCCATTAAATATGGGGAATACATGTTTTAAGTTTAACTGAAACATAAACAACTTTTTTTCCGAGCAATTGGATACTCGAAACACTGAAAACTGCGGGTGAAGCCGACACGAACGCCGACATCGGGCGAGAGTAGTATTAACTATATAGATTATATACAGATGCTCATGCACACCGATACTATTTGGTGGTTAACCTTGATTGAACAAGTCTTTTGTTAGATACAGGTAAATTGTCATCAAGTTTTAAATAAAAATTATGCAACACGCATACTCGAAAAAAGATTGCATTACTGTAGTTATACAACATAACATCAAATGCATTCAAAACATGACAGGTATTGACAGTATAAAACAAACAAATACAGTTAATAATAATAAGTTACATTTGTAAGTTTCTGCAATTCGGAAGATCAAAAAAAATAGATTTTGAAAGTTATTATATAAAAGGCTAGTCAGTTTCGAAACATTACTTCACAAGAAGACTTCAAGGCTCCAACCTGAGAACCTAAGGAACTAAATTATACTAAGCTGAAAACTTTCATAAGCTTTCACTATAGCCATAGAAGGAAAACAAACCCACTGAATGGCGCCCATGTTTTTCAAATTACCAGAACCGTTTTCGAACTCGACAGATATATCATTAAAACAAATGTTCCGAGTAATTTCATGATGATTGCGCTAAAATTTGACTTCTTAAGTATTCACATGGTTTTACTTTAGCCATATAAGCAAAACTGCCCCGCCTTCTCAAAGCCATGTTTTGCATAGACCGGAATCATTTTCGAATTTAGTTAAAATATCGTTAAAACAAACCTTCTGAACAAGTTTCATGAAGATTGGCCAAAAACATGTGACTCTTCGAGTGACTTGTCTTCAATTTGACATCGTGATAATGTTGTTTCTCATTCCTTTTGACCCAGTTTCTAACTAAGCCGATATATTATTGAGACACATGTTATGACCAAATGAAGATTGGGCAATTACATTTAATATGGCTTATAGAGTGTTCACAAGATTAATGTTGACGACTACGGACGACTAACCGCCGACGATTGGCGATCACAAAAGCTACCAAATCAAGACATCAACAGATTGAACCTAAACGACTAGCGCTTAAATATGGGGATAATTCAAAAGTAGGAAAACAATAACAATCCTGTTAAAAGTACCACTGAGTTAGAGGAACACAATCATACACTGATCATATCAATGTTGTCCTTGTTCATGAGGTCACATCATTTTAAGTCATATAAGCGAAATTCACCTTTCACAAATGATTCACATGATACCATTACAGTATAATGAAAGTTAATGCCGGGTTGACAACTCTTTACAATTAAACATCATGACAATATGTTCTTGTTCCTTGTGTCAAGCATTAATCAAGTCCCGCTGAGCTTTTTGGTTTCGCTGAAAATATATAATGCATAAAAAATTTAATAAATGCAGACAATATAGTTTTTGTACACAAAACGGAGCATCTACAGGCAATCATGTCTTTTAATCACAGAACACATGTGTACACAATGAACACATTTAATGCTACAAATCTGAATCTGAAAAGACTAAACGTGATTACGTAAGTTTTAATGTACATGATGAAATGTAGTATATATATTTACCATGTTGTTAAGTAATCCCTCATTTTCTCAAATTCCAAGAACTTGTTGGAACATGTCAACCTCCTCCCTGATGCTGAAAATACATTTAGAGATGCGTGCTATTTCATTATAATGCCGTATTGATAGTGAACATGCATACTAAAATTGAAGCTTATATCTTATATAGTTTCTGATAAATGGACCTTAACAAAAAGGTTAACTAACGCTGACGCCGATGGGTCATTACAATACATTTCACTTGTTTTTTCGAAAAGTGGAGCTAAAATGAATGCGCTAAAATATGCTACAATATTAACACTTGTCTATGACATAACGTCAAATGTATAGCCCTTAAACACAAAAATTATTTGACAAGCAGAATTTGATAAAAATAAACTAAATTGCTAATTGATACAAATACTGGTTGTATGATTTCTTGTATACTTACATTGTCTTTGCTTGTCTTCGCATATTTCTGTGGAGGCAACAACATCTGACCAGATGGGTGCCCCTGGCGCTGATTGGTTAGCCACTGTAAATTTACTACACTATAAATATATATACATATGTAACAAAACCAACGGGCATAATGATTAGATGTCTCTTTGAAATAGGTACTTGCAAACTGAAGTGTAAGTTGCATTGGAATGGTTATATTAGCGCATTTTTAGTATTAAAAATGATTGCAGGGTAGGAACATCAAGAAACTCTTAATGCGAAATGTTACCAAATTTTTACACCATTTACGTAATATTAGTTACACAGTAAGTAGCTAAGGGTGTATGGAATATACCCCCTCAGCTACTTATTACCATACTCGAGCGCTCTCGTATGGTATGAAGTTTCTGAGCGTGTATATTCCATAAACCTTTAGTTACTTACTGTGTAACAAATATATCTCACGGACGACCATTTTTGTAGGAGGTGAGATATATAAAATATAACCAAGAGTTCATTGATCATACCTTATCATTTCATTCGTGTGTGAAATGATCGGGTGTCATCGGGTTATTATTCAGAAATATTCTTCATTTATAACTTATAAATTCATTAAAACACTGCTAACCATGCACATTAAAATATTATTACCTGCTAATGATAATAAATATTGACCAAGTGACGCTCGTACTCGGTCTATATCACTTCTGGACCACTTGAACTTGAAACTCTCCCCGTTTAGGAAGTTCTCTGCAAACTAGAAAAAATGAACTGGAAATGTGTGAAAAAAAACAGAAGGCTGATATCCAAATAGCAGATAAAGGCTGATATCCACATAGCAGATAAATATAAGAATAGGCAGAAACATAAACGAAATAAATTAATTGAGCTATAGTCATAGTGTAAACTTATAACACTGAATATATGAAATAAACCAGAGTTGTCGGAGGACAGCGTGCTCGACTTTTCTTCCGCTTATCCGACTAACAAGCTTTAGTTTTTCTTCTAAAATCTGTTTGGATAATCGTTCTGCGAATTATCTGACGTTTATGTATGTATTAACATGTGTGTATGTGTGTGTGTGTGTGCGCCGCGCGCGCGCGTGTGTGTGTGCGTGCGCGCGTATGTCTGTCTGTCTGTCTGTCTGTCTGTATGTGATTGTAGGTATGTATCTTGTCTAATTTGTTTTAATAAAATTATCTATGTGTAAAAGGGCTGCTATTTTTTACATATTTTTACCAATCATTACCAAAGATTCCCTATGGACTTATTATTAAAATTACCAAATTTCGCCTATGAGCTACTTTCAGTGTAGGGCAGTAATGTTCCAAGTTTAAATAAAATCTCTCATGCCATTCTTGAGATACCAGCTCACCGAAAAACTTCAACCTGCCAACTGACGTGCAAAAATGCCTATATTTTTGACAAATTTCTATCTAGAAGTACAAAATTTGGCCTATGAATTCATTTTAATGTAGGTAACACATGTTTTAAGTTTCTACAGGATCCCTTAAACCATTTCTTATTTAAATTACATTATTTAAAACTGTATATAATTTCAAAGAAATCTGCTTTTCAACAATATGTAACAAATGAATATGATGTCATTTGACCACTCGTATTTTGTTTAAACACAAAATATTAGACACAAACAACTATTTATTTTGAATATGAATTACGAGAAATGTAATGTCGATGAAAAACAAGAAGCAGGCGACCGTCGATAAAGTATTTTTATGTAAAATTCGGAAAATGTATCAAATGAATTCTTGTATTTGACCTATGACCTTGAAGGGTCACCTTGACGTTAGACATGGGGATCTGATTGTGCGCATTGCCGGTTGTGACCGAATATTGACGTTGTCGTGACTCGTGGAAAAACATACCTTTAGAACATAGAGTCCACATGATAGAGAATCATCTTGCTTCGCATGACCCTCTGGAACTTCTACGTCCCACATCCCATGCGCTTGTAATCCTCTGGTCTTAAGGAAAATGCTAAAATACAAATGTTTAAGGAAAATGCTGAAATACAAATTTAAATGAAATGAACCTTATACATTCACATCTTTATTCAAAAATCACCCGTCGATTTAAGACAACTGCTTGATGGATAACAAACAAACTCATTGCGGTAAAAGATAGTACAATATTTCTATTAAATACGAGAGCAATGTTGTTGTTTTTTCTTATTAAACAAACAAGTATTTTTGCCTTAATGATAAATAAATGTAACAATAATAATGATAATGCTATTTTAAACATCTTGTTAAAAACCAACATTGTAATCAATCAATATAACATTATCGTTAGTAGATTTTTAATGTATTTGCAGAACAATAAACAATAACGTACAAACAGATTACTCAATGTACTTTATAACCTTTATGATAAAATACGCGCAATTAATAGCAAAAGGATGTTCACTTTAAAATTGCAGAATGTTAGCATATTGCGATCACAATTGGTACTACCTGATTATGGATTTTAAGTAGACCTCTAGCGAAATATGTAAAGAGTTACGATAATGATGCATAATAATGCAAACTATTTAACATAAACTATTTAACATAACACAAGGCAATAATACAATACTGTGCGAACTGATATCCAACTGGAACCCACGAAGTATGTGCACTGGGATTGTCGTTCGATTTTTTATTTGATGGCAATTATTTTGTGTTATTAAATGTAGCTTCATGCATGTAATTTTTAAAGTGTCATTCAAAAGATTTTGTTATGATTGTATTAAAATTACGTTGTGCTTGTTTTTTTCAACAATGCAATTTTTTTGTTCTTTCCCTATTAAAACAATATTTATAAATGATTTTGACAATTAATAAACGTGCGCTGAAGCCCACGTGCTAATACATTTCGCAGGCTGCGAAAGTAAACGACCTTAAACTGGTGTAGCATCGCTGTATGTATTAACAAATATAATAATATAGTATTTTTAAAACAAATACCTGAGTTTATAAAAGCACAATAATACATTACTTAGTTAAAATTGTTATAAAGAAATCACTGAACATTTGATGGTCGAAGGAAAAGTTAGCTAGCCAATATGCTTCACTGACAAAAAGCATTGTGAAACGATTGGTATGAAAAACTGCAATAAAAGCTGTCATAAACAACGTACTCGAACTGTATAGAACAAGGTAAACTGTGTGACTAAACTTACAACCAGTGATGCATTATTTGTTGTTCCACATCTGGAAGACTTCCCATGAGATTTAAGTATACGATAACCCGTTCCTTAGGTTTGATTATCTGTTTGTAGTAGTAAAACGTGTATTACGAATATCATATTAATAACAATTCAAATTAGTTTGATATGTCACAGACACGGACGCCCCATGCAATTGTTTGGACACTAATAGCTGTATTTTGCTCATAATTGATCTTTGACCTCCAAAATTGAAACTGACTTTTGGTTTATTGATTTTCATACAGGCATTGCGCCTCAAGACTCTACCTTTCGACGGGGTAAACAATTGTAGCAAGATATTTTTCATATTGCCTTTTAAATGATCGCATCACAGAGCAGAAAAAAAAACGTAAGCAGATAGTTGATCTTAAGACTGTAATTGAGACCTTGTCCTTTGAACTAGGGACACAGGTTCGTGACATACCATTTCCACACATCCATGATTTGTGTCAAGTTATTAGAAAAGTAAAAATTAATGTAGTTCCAGTCAGGACGAAATGTATTATGGAAAATATTTGGCTATTTACCAACCAAGACCTTAATTTTTTACCAAATGAGATACATGTTGCACGCTACACGCCGTTCCAGCATTTGTGTCATTCGTGGCAATTGATTTTAGAATTGCTTGATAACTGAAGAAATTGCAGTCCGAGTAAACTGTATTATGGTCGTATATGACCTTTGATCTCTTAAGTATTACCTTTTCCTGTTAGAGGAACCTCTGTTGTGAACGACTTGTTCACCTGATGATCATAAATGGAGAGTTACTTTAAAATTGACTGCTAAATGATCAAGTTACAGACAATGGTTCGGCACGTACTGACGAACCAACAAGTACATTGCTCAATGCCGCCCACTTTTTGACGACACGGAATAACTTGTGAAGTCGGTGGTCAATAACAAGTGGCATTTTTAGGTAGGTTTTGTTGACCAAATATTGGAAATGTCAATGAACTCTGAAATAAAACAGTTCAGCAGGTTCCTACTTAAACGACAAACTTTTAATATTCATATTATCTAAACATAGTCTCATACTTTGATAAATTACTGGATCGTACTGTATGACACAACTTAGTAGGCATTATCAATTTAAATCTACGTTAACCATATATGAGCTGGTAGGTTTTCCGACGCCGTAACGAAATACAAGTTGGTAATGTTTAAATGTACTTATATTAAAGCTATGTGTTTGTGAGTAAGCACTGCTGTACCTTGCACCATTGTAATGCATACTTTCTGACAACAATGTTGTTTTTTTCGTTTCGTTCTTTGATTATCAAGCCTGATTGCTATCTTTCGAAACTTCATGAGGAAATTTAAAATAGAATCACCTCTCTTTGGCTTTATATTTAATAATCTCCAGAAACATTACCAGTAGAGCATCCTTTATTAACTTTCGCTAGTCCTTTATTTGGGGCAAGAGACCAATTGCCTAACCAGCACAGAACAATACAAAAAATACAATACAGAAGACAAAAACGTGATAAAAACTGGGTTTGCAACCTTGGAACGATCAAAGACATTGAATATAAAATTATGAAACTCCAAGACATTATCAGGAGAGAAATCCCTATTATCAACCGCATGTCCTTTACCGCAAGACATTTCCAATAAGATCACAGAGTTGTTAAAAACAAACTGACATTATGTCACGTTTGAGTAAGTCAAACGGATACATACGGAATATTACGCCTGTCAATTGTTCCAAGTGTTTGTATTAGTCGAGTGGCTTGTGTGATGACGTACCTCACGAAAGGCGGAGCCTCGAGTGTGACACGAAATAGCGCAAGTCACGAGACTAAAACACACCCTTGGAACTATTGACTAGCGTAATATTCCTTTAATTATATACAACCTTGAATCTTAGAAGTTTGATAAATTTGATTTTATACGCTCATAATAGAGCAAATATGTTTTATTGTCTCTATGTTAAATGTGACGTCATTAAAAGTACACAAAAAGTAGTCCGCCTAGTATGGTTATACGGATTCGGAAAACTAGCGAGTAGCATAATACGGGATTTTTTTTCTGTCCACTTGCGTTTAAACGAATGATACAATGTGTATTTTGTGTGAAAGGTTGTGCAGGTATATAATAAAGATGTATACAGTAAAACTGCTTACTGAAAGTTGCTAACAAAATACATTGGAGAGTAAATATTCAATATATATTTATCTCAAATATCGTCAAAAATACATGGCTCTAGAACTCAAATTGAAACGAAACATATTATAGCACACATTTCAATACTGTTTTGGACATACTGTGTGACGGAAAGGGGGTGTGCTAATAGACCTAACGACAATACAAAACAATTCATAGCCAAACACCATTTCATGCAATTTAACTAATTAAGTCGTTCAGGTAAGCGTTATAAACATGTTGAAGAAAAACTTGAAATGGACAATGACAGTAACAACTTACAAGCAACGACCAATGGTTTCCGTTTTCGTTGTAGGCCCCAATCAAGGCATTGTAGGACATCAGGTTGACCTGCATTAAACACGTCACTTGACAGTAATGAGAAGTTTAAAATGGTATAATTAATATCCCCGACCTTGCATATAAACCGAACACATTTTATTAACCTTCATTGTTCGTTGATTCAAAAATTGACCTACACCGAGATAAAGCCAAGCTGTTTGTATTAGCTACATTTCATTATAAACATGTATAAAAATGCGTTTGTTTGCGAGCGTCTGTTTATGTTTTTTTTAAAAACAGAGCATGTGTATAATTGTATGTGAAGTGTGCTACGTTATGCATAGGAATTCGATAATACATGTTGTATTTTAACATGTCAATCATGACCAATATATTATTATAAGAACAGAAGAAAAAACACAGACAATACATCATTTACATGCAAAATCTACTTTTGACGCAAACGACTGCATTCGTATATATAACAATCATTGCAAAACACATGCAGACTATAACATAAAGATTTTTTATACAACATAAACCTACGCGAATCAAAGACTTGTCGAGTTATATCACGTCCATATCGACTCGAAAAGCTTTTTATATGCGATATTAGCTGAAATTTTTTTATCTACGAAAACGGGTTCGTTAAAATATCACAAATATAACGTCCCGTCATCGTGTGTTTCTACGACTGGTTACTTAAGCGAGAATCATTTGTCTTTCTATACATTAGCATTTGACATGTGTATGTGTCGTAAGGTCGTCAGAAAACGAACTTGAATTTCCATTTCCATTTTTGTTGTAGGTATCTGATGTGTCAAAAAATATTATCATTCAGTTGCTGATATCAATAAAGGTGTATGCCTTCCGACGCACACTAATTGTATATAACTAAACACACACTTACTTCGAAGTGAGACAGAGCAACAGATAGGGATTTGGTCAGAATTAAGTATTACCCCGTTGCTTTCTAAATAATTGAGTACCGAGTGATTTATTTGAGTACTTGAAATTATGTCACCCGATTTAGAAGCATCAATGCACTATTTAATTTTCGAAATACGCTACAGATAATAAGTATGTATTAAAATTTCAGTAGTTATTTTCACTATTAGACTATCAGTTTAGCATGAACATTGACCATCTTTACTCAATCCCTTTAGATATATTTAAGTTTTAAAGAAAATAATTGAGTTTTGTTACTCTTTAAATTCTTGATTAATTGAGTAAATGGTGTTTTACAATTGGGTACTTACGCAAATACTCACCTTCTCTGTTGCCCTAGTGAGATGCAATCAACAAAAAAGAAGGAAATACTGCCTCACCTTCCTAAGCGTTCCTTGTTGTCCTATATCATTTTCCATTATCGCTGTCATGATATTTGTGTTGATATGGAACACACTTGATCTGCCGTTGGTTGAGGCTTGAAGAAACCCATCCATAACCTACATATGTTTGATGTAGCTGATTTAAACTTACCCAAACATAAATAGAGAACTTTCTTACTAATATCAAGTGTTAGCTGTTTCATGATTTATACCATGCATTCGACTATTCCAAATTGTACCGGGTATTTGCTGTCTCACTTGATGTTAACTCTTTATGGATTAATATATATAACATGTTTAACAAGTAATTACAGTTTTTCGTCAAACAAAACCAGTTTACAGGATCTGATATTTCATCCAACGAGTTCAGGAATTTTGTGAAATACAATATGGTATAAAATGACAACGAGTGCCATATAGTTTTCCACGTGTCCTTTAAATGAAAAAAAAAACTGCACCTTTTACAAATCTAAAATTTATATACTGGTCTGACGTCATTAGACGTTCGCGACAAAATGTCGCCGTAAGTTCGTGCATAACGGCAGTCAAAGGAAAATTGTTAATGAAAACGCTCAAATAGCTAAATTGCTTTCTAAAATATGGTTAAGCTAAGATTTAGCACATTGGTTGTATTACACGGAAGCAACTAGGTATAGCCTACGATAAATAGTATAACTCTGCCAATGTGTTTTGCATATGACAATTAACGATGTAAGTTACATTTCTTCGACATCGATCAAGTTTTAATAATACAATCTTAAGTTTTACGAGTAAAACATGCATTAACCTAACCTCATCAGTGAGTGTTGTTTTTGTTGCCATTATCGATTCTTCGGTTATTGGAAAAGGCCCGATTTTTCCAATTACTTGAAAATCACCGTTGACTAGAGCCAGAGAAGTCGAATTCCAAATCCTGGATACCTCTGAAAAAGTACGAAATTAATTTCGGCTTTTAAACTAAAAGATTAAATAAAATAACGAGCAAAACATAACCGCTAAACCAAGGGAATAATCATAGGATCTGATACCTTTCTTATTTTAATATCTAGAGTAGATATAACGATATTTAGAAGTTGCATGCAAACGTAAACCTGAATTTTTAAGTACACAAAGGGGCATAAATCTGCTAAACTGCAGTAATAGTTATGGGCTCTGGTCAGTGATCATGCATGATGACCCCAAAGACATTTGTGAATTTTTAATTGATTATCTGTAGAAGTTACAGAAGATATGAATGTGTGCCACGCAAAACTTTACCCGAATTTTATTTTAGCTTGAACGCAAACCTTCACCTGACGTATAGTACAAAGGGGGCTTAATTTTGCTAAAGCTGGTCATAATCGTAGGTCTTGGTCAATTACTATTTAAAATGACCCTGAAAGCATATGTTTAGTTTCTATTTTTATTTTTACCTATAGTAGGTCTAGAGATATGGTGTTATTTCAGGTAAACGTTAGTCTGAAATGTCTAAATACAAAACGGGGAATAATTCTGCTAAATTGAAGGTCAGAGTTATGGAATTTTGTCAGTAACCTCACACAATGACTCGGAACACATGTGTTAAATTTAAATTGAATACCTGTAGTAGAAACAGTGATATGCATATGTCGCACGTTTACCTTAACAAGAGCATTACTCGGAAGCTAGCACCAACAAATATGTGAGTAGTATAACTCGAACTATTCGACGGAAAGTCAAGCGAAAATGTGGTATGAATGACAAATGTTATCTTAAACATTTTAAGTTGAACATATTCGTAATGGCTGTACACACGAGAATTAAGGTAGAGTTTAAGCACAAGTGGAAAATTTCTTGTTTTCTGTAAATTAAATATTTTTTCTCCATTTTAATTCAGCAGTGATAAAAAAACTTAATCACCAGTAGATAAACAAACTATTGCGTAGTCAAAAAAGTTACTAAATGTACCCCACACCACTTTGTCACAGGCATAGCAAGCCATGTCCAAGGGCAAATAACTCAGGATCATGTGGATCACTGCCCGTGCATCTTGTACATCTGTACTTCATGGTTTTTAATTCAATCGCTTGAGAAATGTAGAAGTAGTTTGCTCCACAAACATAGAACATTATATGCGGAAAAACAGTGGACAAGCGGACGGACCAACCGACAGCGTGACTCCTATATACACCCTTGGCAATCATCGTTTGCGGGAGTATAAACTCTATGCATGTCCTTTACGAAAACCAACAAACGCTCAATTTAATTCATGCTTTTGCACCGTCTGTTTGAATTTTATAAAAGCTAAATAGGAAATTTTCGTGGGAATAATAGCGTCCTGACCTATATGTACATTTTTTTAATTTGATAGTTTTGCATGAATTGTTATAAATGCATGTTACCGGATTTTAGAAATAAATCACCAAGAATGGATGTTTGGGTGTGATGTTTTGGACGAATCCAGAATAAAGGAAACAGTCACAGATAATAATAACAAGAGTAAATACATAAACAAAATGATACATGTGAACAAGTTACAGAAATGCATAAATAACCGACGCGTACAATGTTTGTTTTTGTGCATTAATATAGTATTCATTACAAAATGATACGATAGCATTTTACAATAGTGTAACTACATTGATTACTTCATGGTAAACAATTCATGTTAATACATGAGTACTTGTCATCACTATTACCTTCTTCGTGACATCTTTGTGGAGTCCAGTTTGCATACTTCGGAAGTCGTGCATCACCAGGTCGGTTGTGGCCTATTTTTAAACAAAGACTACAATGAATGAATTGCATTTGCATTATATGTACGTCAATATAAATTATTTGAAACGTACACAGCATGTGTTCATTGATTAGCGTAAATCTTGTAACCCTTTAAAATTTGAAGATTTGTACTATAAACGAATACCATAATTTTGATTAATACTTTAACACACTTACGAAAGGACACACAAACACCCATACACACAAACACAAACCCATACACACAGCCACAAAAACATTTTGTTGTATGGTACCATGCATAATAGTTCAACGGTTTTACGAGGGTGCTTAAATGTAACAGTTCTGTTCGGTTAATAACAAACATGTTCAAAGACGTATCTCAACATGTAATTACCTTTAAATAGATACCCCTGTTTTGTGGTTGGTTTCTTCTTTTTCTGCCACATCTCTTCCGAACCAACTACAGGATCTTCTCTCGGTACGGAATTTGATGGTTTGGTGGTTTTTGCCTTCCTGCTTTTGGATCCTGTTGGGTATTTAAAAGCTTGTACACTTACGGTATTGTTCAACTAAAAACTGTCTGATAGTATTTAATGTTGTCATAAATGAGTATGAGAAGATCGATTCTTAGAGAACTTTCACTGTCAACTGTGTCCATTTAAATTTTGGCGCTTTTTGCTTACCGAATATATACGTAATTATGACCAGACTCATAGTTCGTGTTTTGACAGTTTGTAATTGCTGTTTTACTAACAAACAGATAACTAAAAAATTAACAAAACAGATAACTAAACAAAAAAGAGACGTACCGTTAGCAGAAAATTCATATTCCATCAAACGCCCATGGAGACTAGCCGCCATGGTACGGATAAAGGTTCCCACGCGAACGTGAGATTTTTTTTGCAGAATTGTGAGTTTCACGTTCCGCATCCAATTTTCTACCGTGGCGTTAGTTTTGTGTGTTTCTGGTATCAGCATCGATGACCAGAGCGGAGCGATGCACAAAAGACGATCCAAGAGGTAGATGATGAAAGAAGGTTCGTAATGTATGTTGGTGATCTGGTCAGTATCTTCAGAGTCATATCTTTCTTTGAGTTGTTTGAAATGACGATGAAAAGGAGTGGTCTTTAGCCAACCTGTGGCAACGGGTGCTTCGTCTTCCTCTGAGCACTCCGCTTCTTCAATCTCAGTGATCAATCCTAACTCGGGAATTGTGCCCTGTGCTGTGCCTGTAAACATATCTAATGACTGCTTTGACGGAGAGGCTTTACTCAAAAGCACTTTGCACATGACAACAAATATTGCGTCCATTTCGTTGACCGTCTTACATTGTATTAAACGAGCCAATGACCCCATGAGTAATGGCTTGAGATGTTTTGGTTTCGTCTTCACAACTGTCTTTGCTGCATGAAGAAGGTGCGCAGAACAAATGTGAACTATACACTTCGGCATGTCACGTCCTTCCCAGACCTTTTCTATGTAGATGTTTG
The DNA here is from genome assembly GCA_027627225.1 of Congeria kusceri. Classification (NCBI taxonomy): domain Eukaryota; kingdom Metazoa; phylum Mollusca; class Bivalvia; order Myida; family Dreissenidae; genus Congeria; species Congeria kusceri. The sequence goes on from CM051035.1 coordinate 8,225,373, forward strand.
TAGAAAATCGGTTGAATGTTTGGCAAACCGAATGAATTAGCGCCCAACTAAAATCTACTTCGACTATGTGTGGAGTATTGTACTTTTGTGACATTTTCTGAGCCGCATACTGAAACCTACTCAAAAAGTTGGAGATGTCTGGCACCGTATGCCTGTTGGATATAAATTCCGCCACTGGAATTGGAGGGTTGTCTCCTGCTCCCTCGGTAACAATCGCATAATATAGCACACGCGAACTCTGGTCTGGCACCTTTTCAATTACCGATCCAGTGGCATCCAGATATAGACGGAGGTTTCCCGATTTTACAGCATCTGTATACTGTCTTATTTGTGTATTTGTAAAGAGAATAATATTCAATGGTTTCTTAGCGAAGTATTGTACATATCCTCCGGGCATCACTTGCTCTATGGTGTCATTAATCACATCTACTTCTCGAAATACGTCCCGATCAAGAAGTTCACCATTTATAACTTCGTGCATCATCATACGGAGGGCGGCTTTGCTCGGAACATTGTTGAAGTTTCCGTTTGCCAGTGATACACGATCGGCCTGTCCATAATTTTCATAGAAAGTTTCTGCAGGCCCTTTCTTTTTGATCAGCTCCTTCATGTCATTCCTCTGTTCTCCTGAAACGTGTCTCCGATGTGTGACATTTTTTGAATGAGTGACTTTGCCTGACACTCGTACTTTCAATTTCACTACTTTGCCGGGTTTTGGTTCTTTTTTTATTACGAAACAGTATTTTGTGCATCCCTGAAATTTACATTTCGCTTTGCCGTTGAAATAATTGCTGTTTGTTTTTCTACTTCCTTGTTTCCGGACTCTGTTGTGACCAAACCTAAGGACACAATACGGAATGTTTTTCTTAATTTTTTTCGTAATTAATGGAATGTGCCCTCTTAGTGAATTGTTGTACTTTGTTTGATGGACAGAAATTTCTTTCCATTCTTCAGCATTGAAACGAAGGGTGAATTCTTCTCTTACATGTGGGGTTTCTAAAATTAAAACAAACAGTGCATTACATGTATTTAATAAAGGCCATAAGGGTCAGGAAGTATACAACACCAAATGGTAGAATATTCTATTCATATGTATGGAACGCTTATGATGAAAACTATTTCGTCCCGTGTAAATGCCAGTTCATTATACAGTTTTCTTGTGCAAATATTAATTCGTTATGTAGATTAAGTAAATCGTCCTGTGCAAACGCCAATTCGTTATGTGCATTTAGCAGTTCGTCTTGTGCAAATGTTAATTTGTGATGTGCATTTAGTAGTTTGTCCTGTGCAAACGCCAGTTTGTTATATGCATTTAGTCATTCGTGCTGTGCAGAAGCCAATTTGTAATGTACATTAAGCAGTTCGTCTTGTGCAAATTGTTATTTGTTATGTGCAGTTAGTGGTTCGTCATGTGCAGATGTTAATTCGTTTTGTACATTAAGTAGTTCTTCCTTCGCAAACGCCAGTTCGTTATGTGCATTTAGTAATTCGTCTTGTGCAAATGTTCGTTCGTTATGTACATTAAGTAATTCGTCCAGTGCAAACGTCAATTCATTATGTGCATTTAGCATTTCGTCTTGTGCAAATGTTAATTCGTTATGTACATTTAGTAGTTCGTCTTGTGCAAATGTTAATTCGTTATGTATATTTAGTAGGTGGTCTTGTGCAAATATGAATTCGTTGAGTACATTAAGTAATTATTCTTGTGCAAACGTTATTTCGCATACAAAAAAACGGTTAGTCATGCACAAATGTCAAATCGTTATGTGCATCCGGTAGTTCGTTATGCGGTTTATTTTCATGGGTATCAACAACTGTACGCACCGCTTGCGGGTTCGAGGTTAGATACCAGTAAATCGGTGAGTATCACTCCGTGGTCCATTTCGAAAGTAGTACAAATTATTAAAGACCATTTATCATCCTCAGACATGGTTTTAATTGTTATTTATCATATCTCACGTCTATCTGCAACATTTCAGTGCATTTCATGAGAGGCTCACTAGAACAGCTAAATTGTCTGAGACAATGGACTTTTGTCGAAATTTGACTGTGGAAAGTCAGTTTTTTTACCGCAGTATGTATTCATGTGAGAGGTATTTTCTTAGAAGTAATATGGTGTATCTATTTATTGCAATTTTCGCGAGGACAGAATGATCTTTAATCTGATACCAGACTTGCATAATCTGAAATAACCAGTGTGGCCATACCACGTGGTTTTTGACGTCATTTTGGCTAGCACGCAACGCAGAAAAACGTAAACATTGCCTTCGCTCATGAAATTCAAATACATGTAAGTACATGTATCTTATTGTTTACTAGATTTAAACGAAACAAAGTCGAGTCTACAGGAACAGTTTAGCTCTAGCCCCGGTTGTAGAAATATTTGTCACCAGAGGAATAATTTTCTTAATCATTCGAGGCAAATAATCGTTAGCCATGCCAATTGTTCGATTGCATGGATAACAATTATTTGCCTAGAATGATAAACAAAATGCATGACGAATTACTTAATGTACATAACGAAATGACACTCGCACATGGCGAATCACTAGATGCACATAACGATTAGACGTTTGTACAGGACAAAATAGTTTTCATTATAATAAGGCAGTCTAGGCGTTCCATACGTATGCCTTTGACAATTATGTTGAAATACGTCGCGGTTTTTACGTTGAGCTTATAACTGATGTCAAGGTTGTTTGTCTACAGGATAGCGGTATTTTGCCAACTATGCATGTGATTCTAATGTGTTCTATGAAGATTACATGGCCTTTTTGAAGACTTTAATGTTTCTTCTGTGAATCTTGAAATATGGGCTCAGAGGACATGAACAACAATACTTCTCACAGGTCTAAAAGTGTGTCTACGTGTGATCACTATTCATGCCCTACGTATTAGAGTGGAAACCTCAGCAAACACACACACTTTGAGTGCATTGTATGTAGTGAATTTTATCGCAACAGAAATAACTTAATGGAACACCACAACATAGTGCATTTTAATACTATATTAATCTAAAACTATATACGCGCACTTGGTCCTTACTTACGTAGAATATGCATAGTAAATCCGGTGACCGCTGAAGTACTAGTGTTCAACGAATCCTATATCGTTTGTCATCAACGATTTTTTTTTTAACTATGAATGTTTCTCAAACATATACAAACCTTGCTTGTCTCCTGATTCTAAGTCTACTTCATTTTCTGACTGCTCTACTGGCGTCTCCTGTCCATAATTATTTGCTGCTGTGTGCGAACCTGAATAAAAATAATGTCAGCATAGTTCAGATAAGGTAAAATTGATGAACATAGTGAGTTGTTGGTTATTGCGAACAAGAAATATATTCGGCAGCAGTGGTAAATGTCAAAAGAGGGAAAAGACATGCTTAGATTGAAATGTAACAGTTTGTTTTCATCATACATATGATCACTTAATTCACTTAATCTTCGTAAGACTACCATGATCTGACGGGCACATAATTGTCATAATAACACTGGATTATACTAACATCATTTTTATATGTGTATATGCTAGTTTGTATTTCTCTGACCACTGAATACAGTAAGCATTATAATAAATTTGAAAACAAGAGCCGACCGCGGAAAGCGCGCTCCACTTTTCTCAGTGTTGGAAAGTGTAGTGGAAGCCATTAGTATTAAGGTTACCTGCCCCTGAGAAATGAGTCTTTCCTGTGATACTCAACATTCTATGTTGAAAATGGGGCATAAGTTTGGCAAACATAAATTTGGGCTTATCTGCCCTTGTGAAATGGGTTCCCTTTGTGACAGTTAACATGCATAATTAAAACCAAATATCATTGCGGTTTTTGAAAAATTGACCTTAACAAAAAGGTAAACCTACAATGAAATTTCTAAGTCGAAAAAGGACCATAACTATGTCAAAATTAATGAAAGGGTCACCTGCCCTAATGAAATGTGTTGGCTTTGTAATAGTAAACATGCATACTATATTTAAACCAAACATCTTTGACGGTTTCTGAGAAATGGACCTTAACAAAAAGGTTAACCAACAATGAAATTTTTAAGTTGAAAAAAATGCCACAGCTATGACAAAATTAAATTTAGGGTTATCTGCCCTTGTGAATGTGTTCCCCTTGTGGTGGTCAACATGCATACCAAATTGGGACCAAATATCTTGGACGGTTTCTGGGAAATGGACCTTAACAAAAAGGTTAACCAACGCCGACTCAGACGCTGACGCCGACGAGAGGTTTATGACAATAGCTCCACTTTTTTTCTTCGAAAAGTGGCGCTAAAAAGAAGAGAGTTATAGAGAACACTATTAGAAGACGGTGTATTAATAAATATAGCTTTTTGATGTAGTAATTTCCGTTCTAGAAGCAAAGAATGCATTCAAGTATTGTTTGTAAACTTTAAATATGTATGACTTTCTAGATATCGCGTTTTAGTGTAAATAATGTTCAAACAACAATAATTGTGTTGCGTTGCATCTCTTTACACAGTTACAAAATGACCGATAAGTATTCTATAACACTAGGTCTTTCCCCAGGTCCTTTAAACACAGAGTATCACTTCCCCAAGGCCTTTAAGCACAGGGTATCACTTCCCCAGGGCATTTAAGCACAGGGTATCACTTCCCCAAGGCCTTTAAGCACAGGGTATCACTTCCCCAAGGCCTTTAAGCACAGGGTATCACTTCCCCAAGGCCTTTAAGCAAAGGGTATCACTTCCCCAAGGCCTTTAAGCACAGGGTATCACTTCCCCAAGCCTTAAGCACAGGGTATCACTTCCCCAGGGCCTTTAAGCACAGGGTATCACTTCCCCAGGGCCTTTAAGCACAGGGTATCACTTCCCCAAGGCCTTTAAGCACAGGGTATCACTTCCCCAAGGCCTTTAAGCACAGGGTATCACTTCCCAAGGCCTTTAAGCACAGGGTATCACTTCCCCAGGGCCTTAAAGCACAGGGTATCACTTCCCCAAGGCCTTTAAGCACAGGGTATCACTTCCCCAAGGCCTTTAAGCACAGGCTATCACTTCCCTATGGTCTTTAAGCACAGGGTATCACTTCCTCAGGGCCTTTAAGCACAAGGTATAACTTCCCCAGGGCCTTAAAGCACAGGGTATCACTTCCCCAAGGCCTTTAAGCACAGGGTATTACTTCCCCAAGGCCTTTAAGCAAAGGGTATCACTTCCCTATGGTCTTAAAGCACAGGGTATCACTTCCTCAGGGCCTTTAAGCACAGGCTATCACTTCCCTATGGTCTTAAAGCTTAAAGTTCATGGTATCACTTCCCCAGGGCCTTTAAGCACAAGGTATCACTTTGCCTGCATTTCCTCATCTGGCGAACCCATGTGCCAAAATTTAGAAAAAATTTCAATAGTTAATTAGTTCAGTAGTATAATCATACATACAATTATAATGATGATATCATAGCTACAGCCAAGTGTTATCACGATTAACCAGGAACCGACACACATGCCTCTGAGTAGTGGGCGATAGTTACAACACAATAAACATTGTCTCTATAGGTATAAATTACGCTTTTTTAAGGTTAATTGGTATACTGTAGTGAAATGGCGACACGCTGTCAATGTTTATTTAGTACATTAGATAAATCACATTTTAATGCAATCAAATCTTCTGCTTAACATGCAGGGCTTTTATTTATTCTATAGCTGTAGCCGAATATAGGCTACATCCCTCAGAAATTTTCATAAGAAGGCTACATCCCCTAAGAAATTTTCTTTAAATTCATGCATTTTTCCCCAAAAAACAATGAAACTTACACCCGGAAATTTCATTCCCCTATTAGTAACATCGCGTGAAAGTTCTCCCCAAATTTGGTTTTCACACGTTATTTACCCCCCCCCCCCATATATGAAGGCAGGGCCCCTTCCCCCAAGCCTTAAAAAAACCCTGACATGGTAAAGTCTACTGAAAAACATGTCATGATACAAATATCCAGTCCCTTCAAAATAATATTCGCGGTAATTTTAATTTTCAAATACAAATGGTTTATGTGTTGGTCTTGTGACGTGTGTGCGCTGTTTATCACAGTATGTTTTTTTTGTGTGGACAATTTTAATTAAACCCTAAAAGTGACATTATTTGACTAGCTATTATGGAACGCCATGACTGTCTTTTGTCGTCATTAGACTTACCGTCTTGTTGAGAATTTTAATCTTTAATTATATGTATGTCATTATGTTTAGATTGAGATTCATCGTATGCTATGATAAAAGCACTAAATAACTGTTATCAACTAATATGATGAAGCTTTTCTGTCAACAATAACATATAATGTTGTGTACTTGTCTAAAAGATCTATGTCCATCATTGTAAATGTTTTTGCAATAAATATATTGAATTAAATTGATACGGTCACCGTTGACAAAATAACATTTAATTTTGTTTAAACTTTCTTCAGTATGTAGAAAAACTGTTTCATCATGTGCTACATACAGATGAACTCGTCAAAAGTGCGTGTTGTTGAAAAAGCTCTGTCACTATTTTAAATCATGGTGTTAACGAGTGCTGAAAGTATTTAGACATGTCAAAATAATACGTTATTATGTCAAAAAGACATTTTATTATGATAAAAATGTGGTTTTGTTTAAGAATATTTGATTTTGTCAAAATAATACGTTATTATGTCCAAACAGACACGTGATAAATATCATGTTATTTTTTCCAAACGACGAATCATGTTGTTACAATATGGTTTCGTCATGTGCCATGGCCAGGTGAACTTGTCAAAGGTATCATGCTATTATGTCGAACATACTACACATAATGGTAATATCTTGTCCAATAAAGTGTCATGATTAGTTGAACATGACAAAAGTACGTTATTGTGTTTTAAAGAGGTGTCATTATTTTTAAATGTTGTTTTACCATGTGCTTCGCTTGGGTACACTTCTCACAAGTATATGTTATAACTTTAAAAAAGACTTGTTATTGTGTTGATGTGATGTCTCATCTTGTGAGGTATCATGTTAAAGGTATTTGTTGTGGTGCCCTAAGACGTGTGCTTATATAAACATATAGTGTTCAATATATGCTCTTGTAAGATTAACTTGTTTAAAATATATTACAATAAGTCCAAAAGACGTGTCATCGTGTTAATACTTGTAATCATATAAACATATACTTTTGACAATATCACCTTGTCGAATTATATGATAACACATTTTTCAAATATCATATGACACTCGCGATATCTTTTCTGTCAAAATAACATTACTGACCAGATCAAATGATCAACAAACAAGATGAAATGATATGTAAACACAATAACACTGCTTTTGGACAAAATCACATTTCTCTACGACAAGATGACTTGTCAGGAGCTCAAACCAACATTTTAATATAATGACAATTCTTTTTAACATAATAACAAATGATATTTTCACCTGATGAGTCGTGTGAACAACTACAAAACGACTTTTAACAAGATGTCCCTATTGTTAAGCACTCTTGAACAAAACAAGAAGAATAAAAATGCAACGACAGTAATGGCGTTCCGTAATCTATATTCTGGACGCTTAAACTTCGTGTACACTAATTACACTGATTAAATTCCTGTAACACGTGTACGTAATTCTTGAAAGTACAAGTTTTCTATATAAAGTTTCACATGCAAATATATGTTTTTATTTTATTTTATTAATGGGCTGTCATTGACAAAGTGAAATATGTTGTATGTGATAAAGAATTGAAAAATTAACTTGTATTTTAGATTCTGAATTACATGTGAATGCAATCAGTGCATAAACTCAGTGCAAAGCACGGAAAGAGAACGCAACGATATGTGTTGCACACATTACAATCGATGTAAAATAAATTTAAAATTGATCCGTTAATTTCGAAACCAAAATAAAGTTTATACGTCCACGGTAGGTCGCCATTGTTGGCGTTTGCCTGGCCTACTTTCCATTGTAAAGTAGGACGGGTACCAGGCCAACCTAATGCCCGCCATCTTTGCTTGATACACCAAACCATTCTATACATAGATGGTGACGTCACTGCGTTAATATCACCTCTATACTACGACGCTTTACTCACGCCGATTTTGGCGATTATGAGTCCGCCACAAAGAAGTCCGCGTAGGAATGACGATTTTGTATAAACCCATATTATAACAGTACTTTATCATGCTAAAGTGACTGTACATATTTCATCTCTTAATTAATGGTTTTTACCTTAAGAATTCGATTAGTAATGGCCCCATTTGCTTTTAAAACAAGTACGACAAAATTTTGTCTATGTGCTTAATTTTGACCCCGTTCATTACGCCATGTTTAAAACGTATTGCGTTCCCATCATGCTTAGCGTGGTATTACACAGGTCAGTAAGACCTGTGTGGACACAACACCACCAAACGCGTGATCCGGCTGCGTTATAACTCGACGCGCGTTGAAGTAGCTCAATTAGAAATTCCGAAACTATTGTCAAACGAGGGTAGTAAATTTTAATGAATATACTGAACTAGATCTAAGAATATAACAACGATTACTTTTCCAGCATAAAAAATGATATATTTTTCATCATATTTGAAAAATTGACTCAGTATTGTTTACAAATAGGCGAAACCGAAGGTTAAACAAGATTTTGTGTTCAATACTGTAAACTTCACGATATACAATCAAATCTATGTTGAATGTTAGAAAGAGTGAATGTATAAACACATTTGGAAAAGCGTTGTCTAATGTCTAAGTCCTATTAATCAAACTAATTCCATCAGTAGTGTTGTTTGTATTATGTTGTTTTTTTTAAATTTTATTTGTTATTACTGTATAATTTTATCATAATAAAAAATTATATAACTGATTCTTGTCTTTTAATAATTCATTCTTTGAAAAATAAAAAGTCAGATCATATATATAGTAATTTCCATAAGTATTTGGTTAATAATAATATAATAATAAATAAATAGTCAAATAAATAATAACAAAAAATATCATTATTACTATTATTATTATTATTATTATTATTTTAAGTGGTAGTAATAGATTAGTTGTATTTGTATTAGTAGTAGTTATGGTAGCAGAAGTAGCTTAAAATTTACTAAACTAATAGCAAACGTTTAAGACAATCCAGCGTAACAATATATATTCCCATACTTAAATTACTACCATGTTTACTATTAAATGCTTATTTAAAATACATGTAGTTTGCCACAAAATAAAAGTATCTTGTAAAATATCTACCTGGTGAATTTCAGAAATAATCTATTCTTACAAACATATAATGGTGGTTTACCCAAAGGGCTGGCCAAATTGCCCAAAACAAAAAATGTGATTTCGCTTTATTAGCAGTTTATTTAGAATTGAACTTAAGTGTTACATCTGTAATATTAAGTTTATTATATGATATTTACTATGGATAATAATCATATTTCTTATTATTGTTAAGTCATGCTAAGGCCTGAAGAGTATTTTACTTATGTAAAGATATGTGTTTACGCAGTGTTTGTTTTCATTAAATTTTACTTGGTTTATTTATTAAACTTATATTTATAATTAAGTATAATCATGTTCCATCTTTATAAATAAAATGAGGTTCTAGTAATGCATACAATAATGAGTTTAATGATACATTGTCAAAATAACTTCACAACCTAGTTTAACAATATTATTTTAATATATTCAGGGTCAATGGGTCTGTTTATTGTGTTGTGCTTTTTTCTTAGGGTTTCCTTCATGTTTTCCTACATTGTGTTAAACAGGGCTATCATTAAAGGAAATTTGGGAGTAATACAATCCCAGTTTTGGTTACAAAACTGCATCAATGGAAGTCTCAAAACTTCTAAATTATCACCAAATTAACAATCACTGATTTGAAATCAATTTTACAATAGCATTGGCAAAATATATATGAGATACATGATTGAGGTATAACAACAGCTATGGAAAAGTGTTATAAATTATGTAACAACTAAACTTGCAATTTTATGCGCAAAACCTCCTCAATCAGAGGTCAAGAAGTTCATACTTCCAGTTTTCAAAAGTTCATAAAAGTCCTAGTTGAAATTTTCAAATTAAAGTGGATGCAGACTGATCTGATCAGTGTAAATCAGAAATCAACATGTTATTACAAAATCAATACCCTTTGTAATATTTCTTAGATTTAGAGAACATTTCATATTGAATATTATAGTGAGTTGTGTTCTTAAATCTAAATGTTTTCAGATTCCATGGATACCTTTTTTAAATATTCAAATGTAGTATACAAGATGTTGCATTAATTAAATAAATAAAAATGCCTTAGAAATTAGAGCAACATTCAATGAAAAATTTAGGTTCAGTTAAATTAACTGAAAATTAAAAGAAAGAAAAAAACATTGTTTCTCAAGGGCTATTTATTAGTTTACTCTTATTATGATGATGAATATTCACATTTTTATTCTGAGAACAGTGTAAATGTCAAATCATCAAAATTTCAATTAAAGCAAGAACATAAACTCATATAAATATACAATATACATTAATGATTTGGATTATCCGACATCAAAGTCTTAAAAGTAATTTAGATCTTATTATTACTTTTACCTTTTACTTTTTATTTATGGTGCTAAATTTGTTGGCGAAGCTTGTTCTCATATGCTGTTTTTATGCTCAACTGTCTTAATGCTCAACTTAGGGATGTTTATGCGCCCTTATTGATTTAAAATGTATTGGGTTGTAAACAAGGCGTGAAATTCAATGGAAGGTGCGAACATGTATTAGCCTCATTTCCTGTATATTCTGCCACTTAAGAGACAAATAGATTTTATACTCAAAATACACAAAATTTTAACCCAATGGAACTTAAAACTTCAACTTTAAAGTCTTTCCTTATAAATAAAGGCCAGCTTATGTAGTCATAATCAATTCACTTAGTTACAGACCAATTCAGATTCTAAGCAGGCAACCTGACAACCATGAAGTTGTCAGATCTTACCTATCAATCTGTTGGGTCTTCATTTTGATAACAAAACATATAAATTTTGAAACAATGTTGGTATTTTTCATTAGAAGCATTCCTTATTAGACAAACAAACAACATTTCATTATTTGAAAATAATAGACTAGTTCACCAAAAATTGGGGTTTACACAACATGTGTAGCACTTTTTGGTGAATTTCTTAAAAAAAAATCATTGTCCCCCAAAATCTTTAAATCTTTTCGCAATTTTAATTAATGAAAACATTATTTATGTGATAGAATTGCATTAATACAGACAAAATTTATATGAAAAACTAATTAATTTTTATTCTCTGGGGGTGGCCGAATCTATAGGAATGGATGAAACTATAGGAAAGAAGGAAGAAAGCTCTTAAGGTATTTTTGATATAGGACTAATTTATTTATTTAAGTATGTGAATTTAGCTTTTACAACACTTGATGATGTACTTGTATATTGTATCAGACAACAAGAATACGTCTTGTCTGTTGAGATGGTTGACCTTGCCAGTCTGAAAATCTGACCAGAAGAAGAAAAAGAAGAAGAGATTTATTCCAATCATGGGTCATATAATATGACATTTACAATCCAGCATAACAATATGAACTGTAATAAACAAGGATATAACAAAGGCTTAATTCGTATTGGCAGATGATGTTTCATGCGAAATATCTAAGCTCTAGGCCTTGCGGTTTCAGAGAAAAAGATTTGTAAAGTTTTTCCTTTCGGTTGCCATGGCAACCAGAGTTATGCATGGAATGCAATTCTTTGAACAACTTTGAAAGAGCTTCATGCCAGGAACATTCCTGCCAAGTTTCATCAAGATTGGCCCAGCGGTTTAGGAGGAGATGTTGTTTAAGTAAAATGTTGACATACGACGGACAAATACCGGTCACAATAGCTCACCCTGAGCACTTTGTGCTCAGGTGAGCTAAAAAGAGAGGAAAAAAAAACTAATGTCAAATGTAACCTACTGATTCTCACTGTGAATGAGTATGTAAACTGTCATGTAGAATATTAACAGTTACCAATATTATTAGTAATTGATACCACTTAAGTTTAATGATATTGTAATTAACATCAATGAATACATCTCTCCTTATATCAATATCAATTTATGAAAGATATTATAAATTAATTAGGCACCTTTAACATACATGCACAAAGTAAAAAGTACAATGTATGTAAAGTAATTTTGCATCCAGTCAAATGACAATTGACAATAATAATAACAACAGTGTAACCAATGATACAATTTTAGATAAATGTTTATCTCAAACTTGCTCCAAATGAGATTTTTCGAAGAAGGTTATGAATTATGCCAAAAGCACCATAGCTATGAAACACTACGTATTGTAAGTTTCAGTGTTTCATAGAAATACTGCTGAAGTGAAGATAACTCCAAGAGCTAAGTCCCAATTTTCCTTGTTACTATCCAATTCCCAGGACTGAGATAGCATCGTTTTGGTCTGAAATCGCGTGAATCTACAGCCTGACTGCATTTCATATTTTATGAATCGCTGTCCTTACAATACTGCTAAGCATAGATCTGTTTATTAATATATCTTTTAGTACAACATGTTGACGCTCTACCAATATTGAGCGGGCGCGTCCGCCACAACATGTTAGAAACAAGCGCATTCCAATTGAAAATGATTGTGCACACATAGTTACATATAAATGCATAAATAACATAAAATAAATACATAATTACCTTTTGTTGCATCTCGTCTGTCTGGAGATCCATCATGGTAGCCTTCATTTTCTGAGGACGAATTGCTCGCCGAGTCCGCGTGTAAAAGCCCGCGATCGACACTCATTTTAGTCACTTAACACATTCTAAACCTGTACCAATCGAACGCATGACCCGATTATACTAAATGTCTAATTGACTCGCATACCATTTCATAATTTGCATCCTGTGGTAATATGATCAACAATGACAAGAACACGAATTTGTGTCGAGTTGCATATTCAGCACACCACTTCAGTATAAAAACTATTACGACTGTGGATAACTTTACAAGAAGGGAAGTAACCGAACTCAACTGTTTTTGACGTCAGTTTGCATTAGGATGCTATTTCCATCTAGTTAACCTTTTTGTTAAGATTCACAATGTAATAAGAATATGCAAAGTCATGCAGATATCTTCCAAACTACTATTTGGTTAATTTTAGTTAATTTAAAGCTTATTTAGCGATTATGATTATGGGGAAAATAAAAATGTTGTTTGTTTCCACTAACATCGCCAAAAAAATTAGGGTAGGTATATGTAGGCGAAACTTTTTTTCATTTAACTTTTTTTACTACATACAAGTTATTTGCCACTAAAATGACATTCATTGACAAAAATTATCCTTATTGGCATGCAACATTACTTTTATACATTTATAAGTTGAAAAAAATACATTATTTTGAGAATAATTATGTCCAATTTTAACAAACAAGATCGAAAACAAAGTTTTTTTGCTGTCAACTCGACTTGTAATGGCATAAAAGAAGTTTAGGGTCGGGAAGAAAAATTAGGGTCGGTCGAGTTAGTGGAAACAAGCAACTTTTTTCCTTAGGCCTTATGATCAATTGTAGCAACATGATCGGAAACTTGGTAATTATTTTGGCAAAACTGTTCGAAAACTCATCCTGTAATAACAGAAAGGTTTAGGGTCGGCACAAAAATGAGGGTCGGTCAGATTATTTTAACCAAACAAACTTGTTTACGCCTAAAACGCTGCCGTGGTCATAAGGTCCTTGTATTATCCAGGAAGATATCACCATTTAAGTTGATAAAGCAACACCATTTAAGTCAGTGAAAACATTGTCGTTTAAAGCATTTTAGCCTATGGGAACATATTTTCAATATTTTCACGTTTTAATATCAAAACAATTAAATTATGTTTATACAGCTGTCTTTCAAAGCGGACATTAGGCCTTCCATGTTATATCCAGTCACAATTCAAGTAACGCTTACAAATTATATTATACTTAATTGTGATTGTGGCATCTTATATGGGTTTTTTTTTATTCACGTATTCAGCACGACCTGATATGTCGCTGCATAAACGTGACCCGTTTATGCGGCGACTTTCAACGCATTAACTGCACCACATTTATGCGGCGAAAACGCACATATTCTGATAAGTTTCATCAAAATAAGATTGATGTGGCTATAGATTGCGGACACTTTTTATATTGTCGCTACACATCGGAAATGTCGTAACTGAAAATTTTCAAAAACACTTGTTTGTCTTTTCCAATTCCAAATCCTCCGGCGCATCTTTCTATCAAGGTATTAGACATGTATTTCAATCATTTACTACACTTAATTGAAAACAACTTGTGGGAAATGTCATATCTTTTTAAATGGTAAAAGCTGTTGTTACTTTTCAAATGAACGTCATTTCCGATCCGGAAATACAGATATATACCTTCATTTCATTCGGAAATGTCGTAACTTCTCAAACATACGTAATTTCCGCACATATTTCTATATACGCATACTATGGAGTAGCTATTGTCGGATAAGTCAAAAGTCATTATTGTCATATTACTTGGGTTTAAAAACATAAAAATATAACACTATAAATTATACATTATAAATGTAGTTGCTAAACGCCGAAAAATATGCTTTTTACAACATTTAAAATAGAAAAAACTCACTTGCGTATTTCGTTTTCTCTTTTCTTAATATAATTATTATGATGATGATGATCAGGGAAACCCCTCAGCCACAAGAGGAAATTAACAATTAAATCCAGTTGACCATACTGCACCTTTTATTTGTAACCACGGCGCCCCACCCACGGGGATGGTCGGGGACTTTGATTTTTGGCTCCGAAAACCCGGCCATTGTCACCGAAGGGCGGGGACATTCGGAAGGTTTAAACACCGGTATAGACCCACGCCCTGCCGAGGCAATTTAGTCCCTGCGGTTTTGGCGGGCTCTATGTTACCGCTATTCACCGCCCATCCCCGGGGGGCGGGAGGCCGTGGTTACAAATGTCAAGTGCATAACTCTGTCTTAAACTACATGTACAGGTATATCAGTAAGAAGATTACTACGATTACTACTTTAAATAAGTTTGTTCTGTTTATGCGGAAAAAGTGCACACTTGTGCCACATAAACAGGACGACTTGTTTATGCGTTGCGTGTCGCCGCATAAACGAGACCGTACCGTTTATGCGTTGAAAATCGCCGCATAAACGGAACCGGTTCACGTTTGTGCGGGGACACGCTCATGCGTCGTCACATCGCCATGACCTCTGGATGAAAACTGCGAGAAAGTGAGGACAAATACGAAAGAGCGAAATCACGCTGCAAGTTTGCGAGATAACAACGCGAGATCGCGAAAATAAAATCGTGGTTTTGCAACGTTATCTCTTTCTCTCGCATCGTGATTACACCTTCTCGTTTTTCATCGTTTTTCATCCGAGAAAAAGGAACGGGATTATCTATAAACAAGAAATATCTATAAAAAGATATCCAGCGTCAAAGTGTACTTAAATATTCATTATACTAATTCAAACTATATTCTCCAATAAGTGATATGTTCATAAGATTAAGATGATCAATTGTGCATTCACCAATATATTTTTCATTACGTGCAAATACATTTAAATGTAGTGAAAAGCTTGATATTTCGATCATATATTAGCCACAGAAATATCGGTTTTCCTTTTTCATATCGTCTTTGAAAGACAAAATGTTTCAACAGCAATGTGTAACGTAGGCGATAGCTAAGTCTGGCTTTCAAAGGACGGTTACTGCTAACCTCACTGGCTGACCTTTGCTGACCTCGGAAGCCAGAGTGATGGAACGCGCTTCGTTTAAAAGTGAGTGTGCATAAAGAATGGCAACAATGCTTGGACGGAGCTTTATATGAAAATCGATAGATCAATTACGTCAAAATTAGAATGTTATGATTTTTCTAAGGTAAACTCCGACAGGGAATAATAAATTAAAGGAACAACAATAAATAAATACTTTTGCGTAAATGTTTATTTTTTGTCATAATGTAATACGATGATTATAATTAAATATAAAGAAGTGAAACTCCAGATGCGCCAGCAGTATAGCACTCTCATCATTCGCACGTGCGCTGTCCTTTATTTATGTGACTAATTGCTTAACGCTACGCCACAAAACGAAACAACACAGAATACAAACATTACAGAATACCGCTGCGGTCAACGCATTAGAATGGTCAATGCTAGCCATTTGGGGTTTAAACCGGTTTTGGAGCGCTTAACCCCATGAAAACACAGCCTTTAACGAACGCGCCTGTTTATGCTGTACGAAATTAGTTAAGACCACATACAAGTTGAATTGATTTCAAGACTCATGCCATCGTCGGATACCCCCGGCTGCTGATTACGATTGGAGAGTAACTTAATGACTTGACCGGGGGTGTCCGACGATGGACTCATGCTTTAAATTTTATTTCGCTGCAAAGCGACGTGCAGCGCGATTTCTGTTTTTGAGAAGGGTAGTGGAACTAAACAAATGTCAAGCCGCAATTTATTCATTCGGGACTATTGGCGGGAAATTTTTAAACAAGCCATTGGCTTGAAGAAAGGTCAAAAGTGATGTTACACAGATTCGCCGAATATAACTGAAAAGGAATGTGTTACAAAAATTGGGTTTATATCAGTACGTGTAAAATGAATTTCATAGTAATATTGTACTTTTTGGTTCATTATAGACATTTTTTAAGTTAAAAAAAGCCAGTTCCTTATTCAATTTGAATAAGGAATAAGGAACTGGTTCCTTGTTCCTGATTCGGCCGCGAAAAAGGAACTGGGTTTTCAATTACTGGAGTGAATAGAAATGTTTTGTAATATATAATTTATTATTCTACATGTCTACACAACGATTTTCATATGTATGTGGCCCAATTTGGTTCATTTTTAATATGTTTTAATGTAAAAAAAGCCAGTTCCTTATTCAGTTTGAATCAGGAACAAGGAACTGGTTCCTTGTTCCTGATTCGGCCGCGAAAAAGGAACTGGGTTTTCAATGACTGAAGTTAATAGAAATGTTTTGTAATATATAATTTATTATTCTACATGTCTACACAACGATTTTCATATGTATGTGGCCCAATTTGGTTCATTTTAAATATGTTTTAATGTAAAAAAAAGCCAGTTCCTTATTCAGTTTGAATCAGGAAAAAGGAACTGGTTCCTTGTTCCTGATTCGGCCGCGAAACAGGAACTGGGTTTTCAATTACTGGAGTTAATAGAAATGTTTGTAATATATAATTTATTATTCTACATGTCTACACAACGATGTTCATATGTATGTGGCCCAATTTGGTTCATTTTAAATATGTTTTAATGTAAAAAAAGCCAGTTCCTTATTCAGTTTGAATCAGGAACAAGGAACTGGTTCCTTGTTCCTGATTCGGCCGCGAAAAAGGAACTGGGTTTTCAATGACTGAAGTTAATAGAAATGTTTTGTAATATATAATTTATTATTCTACATGTCTACAAAACGATTTTGATATGTATGTGGCCCAATTTGGTTCATTTTAAATATGTTTTAATGTAAAAAAGCCAGTTCCTTATTCAGTTTGAATCAGGAACAAGGAACTGGTTCCTTGTTCCTGATTCGGCCGCGAAAAAGTAACTGGGTTTTCAATGACTGAAGTTAATAGAAATGTTTTGTAATATATAAATTATTATTCTACATGTGTACACAACGATTTTCATATGTATGTGGCCCAATTTGGTTCATTTTAAATATGTGTTAATGTAAAAAAAGCCAGTTCCTTATTCAGTTTGAATCAGGAACAAGGAACTGGTTCCTTGTTCCTGATTCGGCAGCAAAAAGGAACTGGGTTTTCAATTACTGTTCTAAGCTGAAATGTGTTACAATGACTATTTTATAATTATTTATATATTTACAATGACGTTCATATGTATGTGGCCCTCTTTGGTTCATTATAGACATTTTTTATGTTAAAAAATGCCAGTTCCTTATTCAATTTGAATAAGGAATAAGGAACTGGTTCCTTGTTCCTGATTCGGCCGCGAAAAAGGAACGGGGTTTTCAATTACTAAACTAAGCTGAAATGTGTTATAATAAATATTTTATCATTCTCAATATATATACAATGATTTTTCATATGTATGTTGCCACTTTGGTTCATTATAAATGTATTTTAATTAAGAAAATGCCAGTTCCTTATTCGGTTTGAATAAGGAATAAGGAACTGGTTCCTTATTCCTTATTCGTGAATTATATAATGAATTATATTTTATTTGTCTTTGTTTTTATATACTCAATAATTGTGTGTATTTTCTTTATTAAATAGTTTGTACCAAATATATTTAGTTTGAATAAGGAATAAGGAACTGTTCCTTGTTCCTTGTTCGAATACGGAACAAGGAACAAGGAACCAACTTACTCTTCTTAAAAATTGCGTTGGTGAATGCCAAGTATAAGATTCGTATAAACAGCGTTTTGGAACCAGTGTTTTAAGAGTATTCTAAGAATACTCTATTATTGTCGTGGGAAAACCGGACTTAATGCATGTGCGTCAAGTGTCGTCCCGGATTAGCCTGTGCGGACTGCACAGGCTAATCCGGGACGACACTTGACGCGCATGCATTAAGTACGGTTTTCCCACGACGCGCCACTCTTTATTCTTACGTCTTAAGTCTATGAAAGGGTTGGTGAATAGGGGCCCTGGACTGCGAACCTTCGCTGTTATTTGTTGGGCAGTTCTTTATACATTTATCGTGTTTATAACATTATTGTTATTAAGTAATAAAGAGAATAATGAGTTAGTTCCATATCATTTAAAAACAACACATTCCCGTATGGCCCGGCTAGCTCAGTTGGTAGAGCGCTAGACTGTCAATCCGGGGATCGTTCGAACCCCAGCCCGGCCACATACCTTGTGTGGGGATTGGTCATGAAATTATTTCTACGGCCATTCTCCCCCTACCTCTGATTCAAGTAGGGCAGTTGTCAGTTACTGGCATAGGTATGTGCACTTAGTACTCGTAAACCGCTTAGATCGGCTAAGCTTTCCCAGGAAAAGTTCGAGTAGGTTAACTGACCGCCGTGATATGACTGAAATTATTTAAATTATCAAATATATGACATTTATATATATGAGGCGTGTCGTGGGAAAAACCGGGCTTAATGCATGTGCGTAAAGTGTCGTCTCGGATCAGCCTGTGCAGTCCGTACAGGCTGATCCGAGACGGCACTTTTCGCCTACAGTGGATTTATGATAAGAAGAGACATCTTTGGAACAGAAAATACCATAAAATCGGAAAGTGCGGATGACCTCTCGAAGTGTCGTCAACTGTTTTTAGATAATAATTCTCTGTCTTTTTTGCAAATGTTATTGTCGACCTACCGTCGGTACACGCTTTAAATATTATGTTCACTTTTATGCATGGTAGTTATTTGCCATACAAGTAATTATGACTTCTTGAAGATGACTAATGCGTAGTTGAAATGTCGGTAATTACAGGGTTCATATCAATTAAGCTTCTTAAAAACGTTAGAACATTTTCGTTCAGATTTCGTCTGGTTTCATTAGTACAGTTCAGTTTGCAAATGTTTTATTCTTGAACGCGGTGTATAGATAAATCTTATTATATATGGCGTGTCGTGGGAAATCCGGGCTTAATGCATCTGCGTAAAGTTTCGTCTTGGATCAGCCTGCACTGTCCGCAGAGGTTGCTCCGGGACGACGCTTTCCGCTTTTATGGTATTTTCTGTTTCACGGAAGTCTCGTTTAAACATAAATCCACTGTAGGCGGAAAGTGTCGTCCCGTAATAGCCTGTGCGGACTGCACCGGCTAATCCGGGAAGACACTTTGCGCAGATGCATTAAGCCCGGGTTTCCCACGACACGCATCAATTATCAATTTCATGTAAATGAATTTTCCATTCAAAATTTTGTATGAAATAATACGGTTAATTCACTTAACAAACTAGTGTGATCTGTGTCTCTTTCTACTATCCAGAAAACATATTCGAGTTCTTTTACTTTCTCGCGTTTTAAAAGTGTGATTTAACCGCACGAAATCGGCAGCTTTTAAATTTTAAAATAATTGAAACTCACGAAATATGTAATCAAGTACCACACAATATTTCAATTCTTGTATTATACCTTCTGTTTACAAATACAAACCCAGTGTTCGAGCCCATAATTGCGGGTAATTAAAATCAGTTTTCTAAAGTGAAATTGTTACCAGTCTCTCTATTAAAAGACAGGCTGACATTGTTGAATGTAATTATCTATTGGTAGAAACTCTTAGAAAAACACAAAAGAACAATAGAATTGTCACTTTGTTGTAAAATTTAAGTTTTAATAATCGGTGGTTTTGTAGACTTTTGGACATTTGCTGGTTAGTTATAAATTATGGAAATACTGTGAAAATTAAAAAAACACACTCTAAATCTACGAACTTCTTACAAATCTGTTTGGTTTAAATGGAAAATGTGTAAACAGTATAAAATTTTGATACAATGCATTAACGTTATTAAAACTTACGCACACAAATATTTATATGCAAGGATAATTGTGTGAATTACTGTTTGGGTAGTCAACCAAGAAAAAAATATTTAAATAATAATAATAAAACAAAAGCAAACAATTTAGCAAATTTCGCAAAATGTTAAACAAGAGTTCTAGTTATTAAATATATTTATAATATTGGACAACTGGACAAAAAATAAATAAATTTATAAATGTGTCACCACACTGACGGTCGGATGCCAGGTATAATTATATGTGTTGGATAAGACAAATTTCGCCACAGTATGTGAGTATTCAGCGCCGGAGTTTGCAGTTGAACTACCCCTTTGACCTTTAAATATCAGTTGAATTGTCAAGCCGACGCCGACAAGCCTTTGTCAAGTCGACGCCGACAAGCCTCATGATGCCGACGGGAATCGAGAATGTGCTGAAGGAGGTGGACATGCAGATCGTGTACCGCCGGCTGGAGGCCCGGAAACGGTGATTGCTATATAACATTATATAGTTTATTGTTGCGCTAATCTATTGTTTTATTATGTTCACTCTAACAATTTATCTATTGCAGGAATTCCGTTATAATAAAAATATTATTAGACAGCGGATCGTACGCAAATCTAGTCTTCAAAAACTTCTTATTGACCAGCTTACAAAAAAGTATGCGAGTAATGAAACTGAAAAGGATTCTGTTTTATGATAACTGCTTTTCATCTTATTTATGAATATTTTGTATGTGCTTAGTTTCTGCATTTGCATTAACTCATAATAACAGGCATTTTACCATATAGTTGAATTAAGAAACAATTTTCGATATATCGTTGGTGACGTCCTCGTGGTTTAATTCTTACGCATCAGAACTCCAAATTGGTGTTTATTGGCCGATAAACAACGATAATGCGAAAAAAGTTAGCGAGTATCATTTTAGAATATTAAATAATTTATTAATCAAACATATATTGTAAAGTTGGACACTGTACTGACTGCAGGGACATCACCGCCGCCGGTAAGATGTCCAAGCGGCAGCTGGCCATGGCGTACCGCGGCTACCACGGGCTCGAGTCGCAGTACCACGCGCTGCAGCACCTCTCCAATGACGTCATGCAAAACGCCAAGCTTCGAAACGACAACATCCAGAACCGCCACGCCGAGGAGATGCGCGCGCTGGCGGAACACGAGCGTCTCGCGCGCGAGAAGAACGAGAAGGCGCTGCAGACGATGCGCGACGATTTCACCGCACAGATCGCTTATCAGTACGTCTATAAGAACCACAGTTTTAAACGAAACTTCCAGAATCAGAATCAGGCGCCAAAGAAAACACGGCCGTTATCCGATAATCCGCAGTTGTACGCGCAGGAAATCGAGCGGCGACAGTCGAGCCGCGCGCCGAGGCCGCTTGGTTCGCTGCGGGAAGTGGAGAAGTACGAAGACGAACTGAAGTTCAAATTCCCGCCGATAAGGAAATCGGAAACGTCCGGGGAGAAAGATGCACTGTCGCCGCGCGTGAACATGATGGGAGGTAAAACATATCAAGAGATGAAGAATCAGAATCCTGAGAAAGAAGACGATGACAAAATGTTAACCTCATTTCCAAATATTGAACACGCAATGGGCGTAGAAATCCGGTTCAAATACAAACCGAACGAAGATGAAAAGGCAAGCATGATATCCGCACCCCCGGGCAACATGGACGCAGACACGGTTATTGACAGCTACTATTCGCCGTCGCCGACGGGCCTCGTTGCCTTGGACATGGGCCAGAACCTCCTGCAGCTTCGACGCGCCGAAAAGGAGCGCTACGAGCGTCGGCACCGGCAACTTCCGGCGACCCCTGGGACCAGAAACAGGGTTTCTCTGGTGGCGGTCAAGACGACGGAAACCAAGGAGGCGTGGCGACGTGTACTTCCGGACACTCCCGCACGACCGTCTACTGTCTTCCCAGGTATATACATTTGTTCTTTATATTGCTAGATGAAAGCTAGAAGTCGCCGCTAGCCTCGTTTGCATATGTATATGCTGATGACATTTTCTGGCTTTCAATGAACGATATACACGTAAATCTTTCCAAATTTACAACAAGAGATCCCTCGGAGAGCGCACACTTCCAACAAGGTAGCTGACCCCACATGTGCTGTGCAACTAAGGAGTTATACGGTATAATGAGTCCATTTACCCTATCTCAAAATTATATGGGCTCCTTAAACAAAATCCTGGTTCTAGACGTGAGCCGGATCACTACAATTTGTTAATTGGCCAATTTCCAGTGTTTCCTAGAAAAATCCGTGCTAGTACGCCCATAACAATATTCGTTAAGTTGCTATCTTACGTACAAACAAAATACAAAAATAGACTAACCTCTAACCTACTAACTAGTGCGGAGAAAATCTTTGTGCACTCGATAAAAATGAACTACCGGTACAGACACTCGTCCATACACACGCAAATTTCAGGTGTGGCGAAAAAGTCAGTTGCCGTATTTGTCCGTTTTTGACATATGTTTGCTACTAGTCCGAACATGAATTAAATAGCAAATTCTGGAAAAATTTCATTTGTCCGTCAATGACCTGGGCAACACGGACAATTTGATTTCGCCACCCCAGCAAATACTAGTATCTTGCTGACGTATTGCACCTAACAATATTTTTCTGCAGGGGGGGGGGGGGGGAGCGGCGGGCTGACTCAGTTGTATTTGACTCATTTTATGTTTTGGGATCTAATCCCCCTCCCTGGAGCCAAGCATTTTTGGCTAAATCTCCTCAATGGGAGATGCTTGGTGCATCAGTATTACTGGGATCTAAAATCCGACCAAAGTCTATTTCCCGGGACCCGGAATCATTCGGCGTGTCAAATTCCCGCCTGTTTGGAATCAGTTTCAGTCTTAAGTCCGCCGCTCCTCCTCCCCCCCCCCCCCCCCAGGGGAAAATATTGATGAGCGCATCTCTCGCTTTGATTCAGGAAACACCCGGAACAGCGTGGAGCTGAACCGCCTGATGAAGAAGGAGGCGACCAGCGTCATGGACCAGTGGGCCAACAAAAAGAACCGACAGGTAATATATGGCGCAGCGATATAAGAACGCAAAGATCTCTACAAAAAGTCACCAAATTGTAATATTAAAAAATGCTTAGTTATAGTGATCCCACATAAACAACAATCACCGAAGCTGAAACGGTATGTTTCTTGACATTACTCAAATGCTCGTCAGTGCCATATTTATCCATGTTTATGGTTTTAAAGGAGCAGGGGTTCGGGTACTGGACTATATTCCTTGCCGGCCCCCTTCCCATTAACCTTTCGTTTTGTTTTAAATTGGTATCGACCGATGCCCATGCTTGTTTGTACAGAGTAGAATTCTGTACCCGCACGCATTTTAAATATATATATTTTTTTACTTTATTTGCGACGTGCAACCAATCAAACAATATGTAACTTGAGTAAAATGCACTTTACAAAATGTATGTATCACACGTCAAGGTTTATATCTCGTGCTGAATTTTTCAGGAGGCGGTAGAGCTAGCCAAGGAGAAACACCGACTGGAGATGGCGGAACATCCGTTGCCCATGTTCGATCCCCGGCGGCCTACTTCCGCCATTCTCCGCGAGTACAAGGAGTACAAGAGGCAGGAGGAGGAGCGCAATGCGGCGGCGGCGCTTCAGCGGGAACTGACCACCACCAACGACGCCTCGGTCATCGTGCGCCAGATTTCCCCCCAGCCGCGGCCGGCTTCCCCTGTGTCGCAACGGAGAACCGACTTCATCAGACGCATTCAGACGCCATCGTCAAAGCACAAGGATAGGGATACATCGGACGTGTCGACTCTTCCGGCGCGCGCCGGCAAACTACGGCGAACCGACAGCGAGAAATTCCCGTCTGTGTCCCGTACAACGTCGTTCAAGGAACTACCGGAAGAAGAACTGCGGGCGCTGCAAGAGAACTCTCTGCTCACCGCCGCCGAGCGCATCGAGTTGGAGAAACATAAACGAGAAATGGAAAGCAAGCCGCCCCCCAAACCAAAGTCGGAGTCGTCGGACGCCGCCAAATCCCTACCAAAGACCGAGCGTCCCCGCGATGAGCGCGACGACAAGCAGGATGGCAGAAAGAGTAGGCGACGGTTGCCTCCGACACCTTATCCGACTGTTACGCAGGACGTGGAGATTGGCGATGACCACGTGACCGCCAACGTGCAACTGTTCACAAAGACCGTGTTGAAAGTGGACAGAGATGTTGATATGATAAATAAGGTCAAACTTGCAAACGTGGACGATGATCAGGTGGCTGAGAAGACGGCGTCTCAAAAGAACTGGGAAGTCGAACACGACGAAAGCGTGTCATATATGCCGATCATCAAACAGAAAAGCGCTTCCGGTGTCAGCAGTGTACCATTTCCGGAGGACAAGGCGCGTCGGATGAATATCGCCAGCACCCTGCCCAGCAAGGATCTTTGGCCCAAGGTTTCGAAACGCATGGAGTTCAACTACGAGAATTTCACTCGGCTGCCCTCGGATACCGCCAAGAAGCGTTTGGAGATGAAGGCGCGGCAGCGGCGGAAAATCCAGAAGAAGAACGTGCAGCTTGAGGAGGAGCGTCGGCAGCGCATCCAGGCGGCGGATGCGTCGTCAAAGACCGTCGGCGAACGCCCACCGACGAGAGTGAGCTTCAACGACAATGTGATTGTTTTCCAGACGATTTGAATGTTTCAGGATGCAAACTGATGTGTGCCTTTTAGAGAAAGAATATTGTGTTCTGTAAACAGCTACAGTAAACTGCTCGTAGGATATTTGACTAAAAATGTGAAAGAAAATGAAACTTTGAAAGGATTTGAAAGTTTAACAGTTCCTCTTGAACATTAACTTGTAAAAATATTTTCAAACCCGAAAAATATAATCATTATATAACATGTATAATGGACCCCGCAACTCTATTAACAATTAGAGAATTGTTATATTACGTAGACGTGCGTTTCCGCGTGATAAACGGTACCCAAGCTTGCGTACGTTAATTTTACTTCGTTTTATAATGTATCTGAGTCTGGTTTTGCTGTTTTGACTTTGTAGAATTATTTAGCGCACATCAGTTTCTTAAACACGAATAAATGTATATTCAATAACTAGTGTTTTATTTTATGTACTATTTAATGCGCCCAGTATTTTATTGAATTTTTGCAACTTCCTTATGACGTAATGACGTCGTGATGTCATAGTTAATGATCACGTGATAACAACGCATAGTAACGTCAACAGTGACAAAAGGAACCGCAACAATGGGCAAAAATAGGTGAGTTTTATTTGAATTTAATGAAAGTCGAGATCAAGAAACTGAAAAAAGCTCATCAGATCATTGTATTGTCCAATTTCGGAATATTTATTATTTTAATTCTAGGTATTTAGGGCCTTCTCATAGATTTCTGGGTTTTTTCTGCATCAGCACCTTAAATTTTGGTCCTTTTTGGTTAAGATGAATCATCGGTCAAAATAAATGTATATAGACTCAATACATGCCAAGACATCGGCAAAAAAACAAATATAATTGATCATGGAAATAATAAAATCCACATAACGAAATATTAATTTAAATAATGTCTAATTCCAACAGTTAATTTGTATACGGATGTTTTATGTCGCTGTTTCAGATGCGTTGACGCTGAATATGAGGACATCTATGACTTTGATTATTTGCGAGGTATGCTTGTATCCCGTATTTATTCGCACATTATTTACGTATGAGTTGAGTGTACATGCATCAGTCCAAATATTACGAAAATACACACAAATAAACAATGGCCGCTCACGTGACATGGTAATATTCAACGCGCATATAGTATAGACAAATTGGGATTATGTTAAAATAGTTTTTTAAGTTTTTTTTCTCCCTTTTCATTAAAACTACATGCACCTTTGTTCAAACCATTCTCCGTATCTGATTTCAGAACAGACCCCCGTACCTCAGAGACCCGGACAGACGTACACCTTAGATGACAAAGGCGAAGTCGAGAAACCCCTCCGCCGGCCTCGTATTGACTCCGCCTCCGGACCGCGCCTTCCGCCGGCGGCTGTCGTCAAGGTCTGCGATACCGGAAATCCCAGCGGCCTGCCTCCTCTTCCGCCTGGTCGGCGACGGAACGCTGACAGAGCGCCGGCACTCATGACGCAAGACGGAAAAGTGAGACGCCGCTTCCCAACACGAGCGGAAGTACTTTCGGAGCAGCCAAACAATATCCACACATCTGATATAGAATTCCATGGTAGGCGAAATACGTTTGCGTACTTGGTTGTCACTAATAACTAAATATACATCATTCATTAGACAGCTTGATAGCATTTTTCGGTTGGCCATAATGTTTATAATACATTTTCTATAAAACGTAGACGACTTCGACCCCCGCAGTCACCCTGTGGTGCAAGCCTATGAACGACAGCTCCAGATGTCCAAGGTGCGATTCTCTGTCCTGCAGTCCATGAAGACACACGGGACATCTCCGACCACACACCCGAATACCAGCCACGGGGGCATGGAGAAATCTTGGGGCCTCGATGACTTGCTTCCCGAGTGCAGACCTCCTCCTGGCCCGCCTCCCGCTGGAAGTGTGTTCGCGGAGAGGCTCAGGCAGTAAGACGAGTCCATTCGATCTAAATCCACTCTTCTTATTCCTCAATTGATCATGCCGAATACCATGTCAGAATCGGCAATCAGGGTGAGAAACATCAATTATCAAACGATGTACCTGGCAGTAACGTTTCCTTTTGTGTACTATGAATTTCTTTATGCTACATTTCAGCTGGATATTCTCTGTTTTCACTGTGGTTTATTTCCGTTACAGTTCCGACCTGCTCCTCCACCCAAGCCTAAACCGCAGGATATGATGGTACAGCACGACATCGGCCGCCGCCGGATGCGCTACCAGTCGTCGGAAGTCGACTCGGAGATCTCCTGCCACAAGAGATCGTCACTTTACAACAGGCCCTCCTCTCAGCCGCCACCGGAAGTGAACATCGACTACGACGCGGAGATTGAAAGAGCAGTCCGCGTCAAGGCGGAAATGGAGGCCCTGCACCGCCACCTGATGGAGAAGCAGACGAAGATGAACTAGTACTTCCGGGACATGGAGATCCAGCGCCCGACGACCGCCGCTGTGGCCAACTGCAACCTGCCCGGCCGCACGACTCCCTGCTTCATCCGGGCAGACGCTATGCCCACAAAGACTCGGGAACCAGTGCGCGCCTGGGACAGAAACAGCGCCAAGAGGAAACTCGGCTTCCGGTCCAAGTTGAAAAATCAAGAGCCGGAGCGGGAGCACGTGGTAAGCGTGGAGACCATTCCAGACAAGATCAGAAAACAGATGAAGAAGTACTTCACTTGAAAGACGTGACTTTTCTTTGATGTTTAATGTTGTATTTGTAATTGTTGTTTTTATTTGTAATTGTTGTTTTTGGATGATCGGTGTGTTTGCATGCTTAATAAATACGCACTGCTATTAAAATTTTATTATCTTTTTATTATCGGTTATTTAAACTTGGAAAAAGCTATGCATTGTTTTAAAGGGACTTAAGCACAGATTTTTATGTGTTTGAAAAAGGTCAATAAATATCTTAACTGCAAAATTTAAAGCATCTGGGACAGCCATAAACAAAGCGTATATAATATATAACGAAATAAAATTAAATGAACAGATCGGACCTCGATCCTACGACCTTCAGGATAAAAAAAAATCTGTCGTTTATTGTCCAATCCATTTCTTAGTCAGGAGTGTTATTTCGCTTGCTAATAAATTGTTTTTCTTTTTGGAACTATGACCAAAATGGTCAATTTGCCAATCTGTGAGTATGTCCCTTTAAAGAGTATATTCATGATGAATATTCATTGATATAAAATAGGAGTTTTTTTACTCAACATTAGGTTATTGAAGCATTTAAACGTGTTCTGAATAGATCAGTTACCAGTATTCACCCCAGTGTGTGACTATCCTACTTGTAGACTAGAGTTGATCTGCTATAGTACATGTAGACTATGTCACGTTTTTTAGCATAAACATTTTAAAGTCTTATAATTATTTTAATTGAAGATTAGTGGTGTAGTGTTACATCTTACATACATGTACGTACTCCTTTTTAACATAGAATGAACAACAATAACAATAAATGGGAGTAAAATATCATTTAGTAAACACGTTTTCTTAAAAACGTTTTACAATTCATTAACAACCTCAGAAATAACTGTGGTAATATGCATGTATACGGCACCAGAAGTAACATGTATTTAAAGCGTTTTAGTCTTTAGTTTCAGTTGTTCAACATAGTTTCCCTTTTACATGTAAGCTACAGTTACACAGGTAAATGACTAGGAAGCTTCGAAAAGCACTGAATTATAATGATCATTGTAATCTTTAAAGAATAAGTACGACGTATACAGATATATGGAAAGATCTAGGATCGAAAAAGGTACAGGATGGTGCTCAAAAGAAGCGGGGCGGGGGGGGGGGGGGGTTCAGACCAGTTCACTGATAATTGCTACTAATCTGGTATTAAAAGCAAAGATTTTTATCAGTTTAATGGTTCTTATTAAGGCGTTTATACATTGCCTATTAATTTGCCATGGAATATTTACAAAAAAATATATTGAATTCAACAAGATAAAAAATTATACGACATTTATGTGTTGACCAGCCCAGAGGAGCAGCAGGGGGGAGGGGGGGCATAGTAAACATCAGTTTAATTAAATACACTTCACATATAGAGCAGTGTTGTCCCAATATTATACAACAACGAGAACCAGACAGTTTAAAGTAGAACAATCCTAATCAGGAATACTTTTCCAAATATCATTTGCCACATATAAATAACCAGTCAAGATTTAATTCTTAACAAATGTATTCATGTATATTTAAATCAAATAAAATCTGAGTAAATCTGACGAGGTAAAACACATCTGATGAACAAAGTAACACAGACATGACAAGTAAAGGTGTCATCTTCTCTTGCCCTTCTTGCCCACTGTTGTCCAACCATCGTCCTCCACTTGATCTGTTTCCATGGTTTCTGAAAAGATCAGCCAGTTTAAAACAATGGCTTTTTATGCAATTGTATGTTAACACTCTGCATATCTGAAAGATTGAAACATTATGTTTTAATATTCAACTATTGTTTATTTTGTATCTTGTTCCGCTTGATGGAAAATTGATTAACTGTACAAAAGTTACTGACAGGACAATCTTGGTGAATAGAATGTACCAATCAAATTTTTTATTTTTTTAATTTATTTTACTGCGTACTGTTAAGTTTTCTTGCTATGTTTGGACTTTTTGTGAATCAATGAAACATTACAATATTTTACATTGAAATGTACACTATGTACTACAATTTACTCCAGAGTGTCTCAATTAGCCTAAGGCTTTCGATGCAATCAAGCTAAAATACATGTATAGACACAACTTCAATAAGATAGCTATCTAAAAAATTCTAACACTTCATAACAGAGTCAACTTTTCAGTTTTTATTTTTTTCTGATGACTCCTACCTCTGTCTAAAATATTTACTTAGCCAATTTTCCAGCCTTTTTTGAAATTCTACTCATTTTTGATATTATGAACAATTTTGTAGCCAAATTGAATTTCTTTAGCCCAATGTTAAAATGTGTAGCCATTGGCTAGTAGACGTTTCCACAAAAGTCAATCATATGTAAATCAATCTATTGATAGTATCTTATCAAATCATTGCACTCAAATATCACGTTTAACACAAAAGAGCACGTGGTAAGCTTGTGATGTGTTTGTGACCATCGATAAATGGTATATATGGATAGCTGGGGAGGAGTATAAAGGTAAGTGGCAAAAAACATCTATTTCGAGGGTTGATAACCGGAAGGTATCAACTGCCATTGAAATCCATCGCAGTTGGTACCTTCATGTTTTCAGCCGTTCATTTGTTGAATGGCGAAGTGAGCCCTGTGCGGTCATACATGTACCTTCAGTATCCCCTTGTGACCCACTTGGGGGAGTGGGGCCGGGTAATGGTGGAGCACTGTCTTCTTCAGAATCATCATCACTGGACTGCAAGTGGAAGATTACTACACTGAATCCAGTACGCATCAACAACATTTAAACCATCGAGCATGTACAATTTTGAAAACAGTGCACCTGCTTTTTTTATAACATAACCTGTGGACTGATAAAAGCACGATGGATATGGACTGAAGTTAAGAGACAAGCCAATAATCTATTTGTTTGTCTTTGATGTTTATTGTCTCCACACTGGCTAATCAAGGACGACACTTTCCGTCAACAGTGGATTATGTATAGAAACGTCTTCCTTGAAACAGAAAATACCATAAAAGTGGACTGCACAGGGTTATCCAGGACAACACTTTACGCAGATGCATTAAGCCCGGGTTTCCCACAACACGCCTCATTTAAAAATGTGACTAGGAAAACTTACTTAAGACAGATATTTAAAGATTAACGAGATTTCATTTACATGCATTGAGCCATTTAGAAAAACAGGGCTTCATTATTTGACGGAGTTGTTCTGTAAAAACGTGTAAAGGCTGATCTGAGTAGGCCTGGTTATAAATCCAATAGTCGTCTGCCAATTCAGGTGTGTGAAAATCCCATGCCCGACTTGTCCGACACAAATTTTCGTATGGGACAAGTAAGTTTTAGTGCCAAGTTGTATGCGGACAAGTACAATTTCAGGGTGTGAAAATGATATTGGAGTTGATTATTATATTATAATCATATATTTTAACAACATTAACACATTGTGATACATTTATAATTTGACGATACATAATATTAGGAATAGAAAAAATATATTTTTTTGGACAAGTGACAATTGTTTGCGGACAAGTAGATTTATGCAATGAACTTGTCCATGGACAAGTGAAGAATTGTGATATTCCACGCCCCTGAGTCAATTGGTTAATCTACCCACCTCCTGGTCTTGTGAAGCAGCTGCGGCAGGCTGGCAGTTTGCGAGGTTGCAGACCGGTAACTTGTCGAGACATTCTCGCAGCTGAACTTCATCGCCAGCCTGGCAGAGCTTGTAGCAGCCACAGATCATCTTTGCTACCTGTTGTCAGATGAACATACACTCGTAATTTATGCACATAAATCATCAAGATGAGCACAGGAAATCAAACCAAGGTGTACATTTATGCACAATATTAAAAAATTTTGCGTAACGGTTGAAATGAACAACATGCCAATAAAAGTTATACGATGGTTAAGGTGTTGATTTGTAAAAATTCCTTACTTAGAATGTTTGTATTTTTTAAATATCTACTGCATTATGCAAGGTTGCTCTATTTAATTACTTTGCTATTTTAAGCAAACCAATGAATTTCGGGCTGAAAATATATTTTCCCCTATACATTTTGGACTGAGTGTATATTTAACCCCACCAATTCTGTTTTGAGTGTACCTTTACCCTCTACATCCAAACTCATCATCAACAAGTTGAACTTCATTAATATCAAAATGCTGCTAGAAATTCTGAAGCAATTCACACATTACCAGACTTAGACTAAAAATAAACACACAGTCTGCAACAGACTGTTGAAAATTTATCACATTTCACAGTAATGTATGGACATATAATAAAGCCTTTTCCCTGAATATGAAAAATCCCGAAATATTAACCACAGTCTAGGGTATATTATATTTTACAGGCCACCAGAAAGGTCAACTGTTAAACTTAGGAAAATATGTCCTGATACTGGGGGTAAGTGTAAAAATACCGATGAAAAAAAAAATATTGAATTTAATGTGATTGTGGTAATTTTTGTTTACAATGTCAATTACAAATTTGAATAACTTAAGGCTCAAATACCTCCGGCAAACTACCGTCATCTGCTATGGTGTCAAATTCATTGTTGAGAACATCTTCGAGGAAATCTTCAAGTTCATATGTCTCAATGCTAGCTGTTTAGCAACAAGAAATACAATAGCTATTAAAATTTATTACCATTGTAGTGTGCACTTGGATGTTAGAGCTACTACATGGCATGACAAATTTTGACATAGTCTATATTCAAAATTAATGCGAATTGTGAATTGTCTGTACAGTAAATATATAGAACACTTTAGTGTAACATTAAATGTCCATTCTATGTGTGATGCCTTAATCGAACTTCAGTTTTGAAACAAAACGACAAAATCAACAAGAGGGCCATGATGGCCCAAAGCGTTCACCTGAGAACTGGTACAGATGAAGGCCATACTGCTGTGACAGGTTTGAAAATTAAGGTATCTGAACAATACGCAGAGGGGGATAGGATCAATTTTGATTTAAAACATCGGTTAGTGCAATGGGCTAAATAAAGTACGAGTTGAGTAGTGGATGTGCGTTTTTTTTGCTAATGGTTCTCAAATCATTTTTCTCGATATTCGTACCTGACCCTTATTCATTAAGTCATTAACAATTCTGGAAAATGCAGAAACAGTAAATTTTGATGTCTTTTTCGCAAACAGTTTTCGAAAACTAGTTGCAATGTGATAATTGCGATTGCTGTGCTATAAGGTAAAGTTTTGCTTTTTCTTTGATAATTTTCTGTCCAATGATGATAAATGATGTTCTGAATTCAGGCTCTGAAAACATCAATGTTGCATGTACAAATAACTCCATGCAAGTCTTGCAACTGTTGGAAAGCAAATTTTATCAATCAATTTTTGTGGTCATGCGCAAACTTGTAAGTTTGGTCAACATTGAATCAAAAATCGTGTGTGCAAGCCAATCATTGGTAACTTCTTGATGTTTTTTTCCAAACACAAGGGGCAATTACTCTGATGTTTCTGGCCCGATTATGCTGTTATTCGACTTCATCTTTAAATCTTATGGTCATACACAAACTGTGCAAGATTGGTGAAAATTGAATGAAAAATGAAGTCTCTATCCTGAATAATGTCCATTTTTGCAATTTTTTTTTCACAAAGGGCAATATCTCTGATGTTTCTGGTTCGATCTTGCTTATATTCAACTTCAACTGTAATCTTATGGTAATAGACAAACTGTGCAAGATTGGTGAAGATTGGATGAAAAATGAATAATGTCCATTTTTGTATATTTTTTTAATAAACAAAGGGCAATAACTCTGGTGTTTGAAACACGATCTGGCCCATTTTTGGCATCTGCTGAGATCTGATGGTCATGATCTGACCCAATAACAATCCCATCCGAGATTGTATGGTCATACACAAACTGTGCAAGTTAGGTCAAGATTTAATAAAAAATGTAGTCTTTATTGCGATAACGGTCCAAATTATTGATGGCATACGGACGCCGCCATAGAGGTCCCCTATACCAATAGCTCACCGAGCACTTCGTGCTCAGGTGAGCTAAAAATTAACAGAGTATAACCTTACCATTTTCAGCAAACCACTGATCAACTGCACCCACAAGCCACTCTGCCTTGGCCTGACTTTCAGCGCCACCAAACCCATGAGCTACAGCCAACTGTAACATTAATATTAAGAGTAAATAATTTGGCAATAAATTATTGTTGCTATCTGATGCCACATACTATACAAATTAATGTAAATGATTGCAAATATCATTGTGTAACATTTCCAGCACCACCTAACCCATCCAATCTCGGGGATAAATATGTAAAAGTGTAACAATTTTTGTTTACGTTTTAGGGAAAATTTACCCAACCTGAAAATGTGTTTGCTGCGTGTATCAGTGTGAATTTTTATTGAGTGCACAGGAATTCCCTCCCATAAGGCCTTTGCACCCAGATGATCTGTTAGTTGGATAACAGACTTATGTATTAGGGATTGTGCCCTTTTCCAGAGACAAGTTGTCAACACTGGGTCTTTTAGTGCCCGGTGTGAAGCACCTAGTACACTGCACCATGGTTTAACGTCTCATGCATGTTGCAGCCAGGGTGAGAAAATTGTACAGGACTTGAACCGTTGACTCGTCACTTAGGGCAAGTGCTGTCCAGACTGAGCCAAACAGGTTGCTAATCTCTCCCCTCAGGTTTTTTTTTTTACCATTTTCGGAATATGGCCTATTATTTATACCCATGAAATTGGGAATTTTAGCGTCAATTCACCTAAAACCGGGAGAAATTATAATTGTGTGACATATACCCTTGCTCAAAATGAATTTGTACTAGATTTCAGGGACGTTTTACATATTATCAACAGTTGTCAACCGAGTTCAAGTAAACGTCCAGAAAGGCCTCTGTCCGAAATATGCTCCATGCAAACAAGTGAAGATTTCTGTTAAATATCAATTATGTTGGTACCATTTAAACAATACGCATAATTAACCAAATAACCATATGATATTGAACCACCAGAGGTAGCATACTTTTAAGACTGGCCAATTGCCTAAAATTCTGTCAACAGCACCACGAAATGCGTCTCGTATGGGGGCCGCCATTTTGAAAACTCTTCATAATGGAGATAGAGAGCGAAAGGAAAAGCGTACGATTTTCAGAAAAGCAACACCAAACGTCACACTAAATTATAATTTGACAAATACGAACTTCAGGTATATGCATAAATTTTGTTTGATATGCGTAAATATTATGGGGATAGTTATTGTAAACTGTCCCAGTATGCGCAAAGAAGCACCTCATTGCTTCCCCATGTCCCTTTAAGAAGTGGAGTAGTTGTCGGTGAAACAATTTCGGATTCCGGTTACTATAAAACAAACTCGTTGGATAGCACCAAATGTTTGGACCATAATTTGATGATTAGCAGCATTACGCCCCAAAATACAAAACGATAGTGTACATTTGGAGTTTGATTTTATATTACTTTTTCCTATTTTCATAATGTGCGCATAAATTATCAATAACAACATGACTGACACACAAAATAAATAACCGCTACCATCATTCTAAATAATTTGATTTTATTTAATAGGGATTATACATCAACATGTTTGAAAATTTAAGCCTAACGTATTTAGCATTAGCGTAACGGATTGATACATGTAACAGAACATAACAGAACGTTTATTGAAGACTTAAGCACAGCTCATCGTCACATATACATATTATAGATTATTTACAAATAATATTGCATCAGATACTATTGGAAGATTTTCGTTAAACAGTTAAAAACAATTTACAGTTTGCAAATAACGGCATATATACTCGTACATACTTCAATGCATTTAAATTTGTAGAAGCTTTCACATTGAGGTGTTGAGGTATACGTGTCACACTTTAATGACATTACCCCGCAATATGTGAAAAACATTGTATAACATTGCCTAACAATTTGATGAATCAATTGTAATTACAACCACCCAAAATGGCACAGTTAAATTGTGAGTATTATCAAATTTGCAAGAAACTTCTTTTAAAATTATGAAATGATATTACTTGAATAATTTGTTTAGAAATGTATGATTTACGATTCGAGATAAGTCATGATTTTCATACCTATATACACTGTATTATATATTCACTACTTGCCAAAAATATACTATTATTTTACTGCGAATAAGTTTTTAAATACGCACTTAATGTCTGCTAACTTAACGTTATTTTTTCCCAAATGCACGATTCATGTTTTCATTGACTTTTTACAATCATAACATTAGTCTTATAACACATTAAAATTCATTTACAGTACACTTTCACTATTTCAACACAGTGCTTGCCGTAACATATCATTATTATACATTGTTATAATACAAACGTTATTATTACATTTAACATTATTTTCAAATTAACAATTCATATACATGCATATACGCTTGAGAAATTGTATCATCGTAATATGTAATTTTTTCATTTTTAATACATTTCAAAACTTGAAAGTTTAGCTAATGTTGTATCATAGAATAAAACAACAATCAATAAACTTGAAATTTTACCTAATTCTCTATCATACAAAAAAAAATCAACACACAACTTCAAACATTTTATTTCACCATTGTAATTAATACACTAAGTAATATCCTCTCAATTTTAGATAAACAATTTGGGGCCGGTTTTTTACCACTGGACCGGTTTTGCCTAAATGTTGGGCCGGTTTTGCATTTTGGGGGCCGTTTTAGACTGAGTCCGGTTTTGATTGGGGCCGGTTTTGCCTGCTCCCGGGTGTTGGAGATTTTGGTAAATGACGAAATCGGTTAATTCATTGTATATAGTGATTGGTACAGAGAAATCGGTAAATTGATTTTGTATTGTAGATTGTCAATTAAATGTGTTGATAACACCTATGGAATGTTGTTAATTAATTAAAATGTATTTAATTAATATTAACTTCTCGGCTTGTTAGTTATTTGAGTTACTCGTGTCCGGGATTGTTTGTTTATCATTTTGCCATAATTAAAGAAGTTTGTACATTGAGTAAATAAAGTCACAGCCCACTAAGTGTATTTACACACAGTTATAATTATTATTTTTACCATAACCACGGAAGCTAACTGTATTTACTTTTCCTAACTTGTAACACAGCGTATGCACGCCATCGAATGTGCTTATGTAAAAATGATGTATTTTCATTGTTTATACTATTTCATGTAATTTGTTTGTCTAAATAATAAGTGCTTTTTGGTGTGACTCTTTATTAATTTCATTATTATTACATTCTTGTTTTGTCTATTCGTGTATATAATTAAATAAAAATGACAATTTCTTCCATTCTTCTCTATGACCTGAAATAAAGCCATAAAATGAATTATATGTTATGGTTATAATGTTCACCATCACCCATTTAATTTACAATAATTGGCTAACACTTTTCTGCCATAGGTGCGAAAAGCTAGAGTAGGTTTCTCCGTACCAATCACTATATAAAATCAATTTACCGATTTCGTCTTTTACTGAAATCTCCGTAAATTGCCAAGATGTTGCGTCAATGAATAAAAATCAACAAAGTACATTCCAGTTAATGGATTCCTGTCCTGTGCAAGGGTGGATCCAGGATTTCGGGTTAGGGGGGCATAAACTGTTGATCGTGGTCTGCGGGTCTGCTGTGATCAACTACAGATGCGTATCAAAGATATATAAAAAAAATTGCACATTATCATCCCCCCCCCAGATGGTCCCAATCCGATCCCAAAATCGACGCTCTGATTGACCCCCCACCTCGAAATCAACCGCATCGCCCGAACCCAGATCCCCGAATTCGTCTGCAACGATCGACCCCCCCCCTTCCCCGAAATCGGGCGCATCGCTCGACTCCACCTTTTCAAAATCGGCTGCGATGTTCGAAATGAACCTCTCTTTGCATTATCTTTAATTTGGGAATTCTTACTTTTATAAAACTGAAATTATTCAAACTATTTCTCCTACTTAAATCACAATTACAGCGGTTTTCTTAACGGAATATTTTTAAACGTGTTGACCTAACATCTTCGGAGGCAGTGTAGATCAAAATACTAGGCTGCATTTTCATGGAATAGATTTTTGATCATACATCATTACATGGTATTCAGATTTGTTGAAAAGCCTAGCTTTTTTCCACCTTGAAATTCTGTCATGACCGCTCGTTTTTTATTCAAAAACTCTTTTTTTTCAATACTTGTTTTCAGATGCAAAGAAATCAATTGTTAATATCAGTTATACGACATGCAGACATTAAAAGCCGAAAAATCACCATTGCTTTTAAATACTTGAATATGCGGTTCCTAATCGACATAAAATATGGTCCTGTATCTCCATGTAAAAAGCGTGTTTTGCTACAAAGCATGCAAAAATTATGTTGTCATGCACAAGGTCACGGATTGCTCATGAAAAACGTGCGTGTACTGGTCACTTGCTTAATTGCAGAGTTTATGTGAACAAAATTACGTTTGACGACGTTAAATTGTGTTTTAACCTGAGGCATTATATTAAATAATTTGTGTCCATATATTTGTTAATTTGAGAAATGAATAAGGAAATTACCAGGATTAAATAACACGTTAAATTGAATAAACAATTGTTTTAAAATGCCTGTTCACTTTTCCCGGCAACGATAGTATTTGTTGTCAAACGTTGTTAACTAGTAAGGTATAAACTCCGCTCTGAAAAATCGCAGTATTTGATTGGCTAATGAGATCGGTAAGGGCGGGACTACACAGTTCAGTCACTTGTCAATAACACTGTTGGAAATTAGACATTATGGATCAATACGGCGTTAGTTTATGGCCCTGTGTTTAAAGATCGGTGTAATAGATAAACGGATTAAGGGTTGTCGCTTTGAAAATTAAAGCATGTCGGCGTTATTTAAGTATGTCGGCAAATAACTAACTGCTTTGAAGGCATGTCGGGCCCGACAAGCGAAACAGGCCTGCGGGAAACCCTGGCTCCAATGCACTTTGTTTTACAGAGTAAATTAATACTTCACTGCATTATGTAAAGATATGTTGGTTCCTCTGTATGTTATGTACCTGTTTTGGCAATAAATTGCCCTTGTTTGATGAGTCTGTCCACTAAATACATATTTGACATTCAAATGTGATATATATCAGGAACACCTTTAAACATGTAAAATCCGTGGCTTACTACATTCAAACAACACACTCGCAGCAAGAATTATTTGTATTATTCATTTACCGAAGTGTAATGGTCTCTTTTCCAAGTGAATATCATTAAATAACTCACACATTCAAAGTCATGATCATCAATTGTCTTCACATGTGCTATGAACTGTGTTTTCTTTTTATCGAAAGGAACTAACGGACAGGCAGACGAACATATTTTACAGGAAGTATTATGAAAGATACTCGTATGATTACATTGTGAACTAATAAGGAAAGTGATGCCGACTTTGTGTCAAATTTCGCTGACAATATGGTGCCGGGAAAGATACGATCTCGCCAGGAATTGGAGCGAACGTTATGGACGCCCTCTACTTTATCACGTTATATCTTTCTTATGAATGTATAAAACAATATGACATTTAGTGTGATTGCTAATGGAACATTGAACAAAAAGTTTGTCTATTTAGATTTTTGGGGAACTAAGCTTTTTATTGAGACAAATTTGTTTATTTAAACTCGAAAGTTGTCATTGATTTGACTTGAATTTCGGCTTTCAATCATATTAATTTGAAAAGTATAAATTTCTTTTATGTGGTATCCAATGGTGAATTGCATCTGACATCTTTATATTATATATGAATTTTTAGAAGAAAAATGTATCATTCACAAATAAAGGTATTTATACCCATTGTCTATAGTTCATAGTGTTCGCTTCAAACTTTGGTGCCGGTGCTACGATAAACGTAAGAAATCGTAGGGAGGCAGGCTATGTTGGTTATGTTTTTCTAATGTGTATAGTTTTTAAAAGTGAGCCAGCGAAAAAAAAAGAGCATCAGTTCTGACCGTTTTATATATGCCGATATACGTATGGTCTGGAAGTTTTAGGGGGCGCACGCCGGGTGCACGCCCCAGGATCCGCTAGTGCTGTGTACGGAAGAAGAAGAACAAACTACAAACATGAAGTTTTAGGGGGACATGTAGTCTAATAAATTAGACATGCAACACATTTTGTGCTACTTGTTATATAGGGCTAAATTCCTGCTTAACATTGCCCATATATAAAGTACCTCAATGTTTGCATAGGGCTTACACGTATAGCTAGGGGACACACATTTACTAGATTAGATGCTACTAGCAGGGACTTGAAATGCATATTAAATCCAAATCACAATGTACAAAAGGTTATTGTATAGGGTTGGTTATTGTTACCAACG
The DNA here is from genome assembly GCA_027627225.1 of Congeria kusceri. Lineage (NCBI taxonomy): Eukaryota > Metazoa > Mollusca > Bivalvia > Myida > Dreissenidae > Congeria > Congeria kusceri. The sequence goes on from CM051035.1 coordinate 8,265,433, forward strand.
AACCGGTATGATGCAGACACTGGCATTACGAAACAATAAATATTTTTAACAATATCGATCCTGATACTTTTCGCATTTTTAGCCAGATTTTTCAAAGAAAAATCTCGGCTTATAGATAAGCGAAAAATGGTTGGTTGGGCGAGCGGGCGTTGCGATGTCGTTAACGCGTTAAAGTTTATTATTCCTGTCATATTTTCAAAAGTTCTTGGTCAATCTTCATGAAACTTTACAACAATGTTCCTTGGATGGTCCTCTACCAAACCTGTAAAAATGGTTCCGCTTTACTGCACAAGATGGCTGCCAAAGCTAAACATAGAATTATCAAATAATTTTATACAAATGTTCGTTAAGTGTTCCTCTACCAAACTTATTCAAATGGTTCCGCGTCACTGCACAAAATGGCCACTAGAGCTCAAAATCGGATTTGCCTTAAAAAAAATTTTTTGCTGTCATATTTTCAAAAGTTCTTGGTCAATCTTCATGAAACTTTACAAAAATGTTCTTTGGATGGTCCTCTCAAAACATGTTAAAATGGTTCTGCTTCACTGCACAAGATGGCTGCCAGAGCTAAAAATCTAAATATGTGTATCTAAATGCCAATTTCTTCTAGACCTATGGCTAGATTTTCAAGTAATTTCACACCAATGTTCGTTTAGTGGTCCTCTACCAAACTTATTCAGTCGTGGTGGCGTAGTGGATATGGTGTCCGCCTAGCGATCGGGAGGTCCCGGGTTCTCAAGATCTCCTCCAAAGATACCAAGTACTGGTTCTACCCAGGAAACGGACTCGCGAGTGTCTCTATAAGCCTCAGGCTTTTGATGCAATCGAGCTGAAATAAATAGGTTTAAACTAAACTTATTCAAATGGTTCCGCCTCACTGCACAAAATGGCCAATAGAGCTATAAATAGAATTTGCGTTTAAGTTTTGTATTCCCGTCATATTTTCTAAAGTTCTTGATCAATGTTGATGAAACTTTACTGCATACATTTTAGATCATAGACATGAAACTTCCATACTTCTTCCCCAACATTGACTTGTACATGTAACCCCATCGGCAAAACCAAAAATCCGACTTTAATGCGGTATCCGCATTTTTCTCTTGTAGTGCATTGAATTGCAAATCGAGCTTTCATTTGTAACTTTAGTACTGACTCATTGTAGATACATGCTCAGAATAAAGTTCATGAACTGTTATGCGAAAACAAACCAACACTTAGTCAGCGAAAGGCATCTGAGTGTATTTAATTATTTAATTATTGCATGTAATTTTCAACTCAAAACAAGTAGGAAAACCATGATATGGCAAATACCGGTATAAATCATTTTATGACTAAAATGAGTGCATTATGCAATTACTGCATTTAAAACATAAGTGCCAAGATGACCCTGGGTTCCTCACCTGAGGTAAATACATCATAATGGCATGCTCAAAATTATTAATGTGTTCAGAGATTTTGAAGTATAATGATGACAGCAGACAACATAGATGGACCACTGACAGCCATGTTACCATTTATTTGAAGGAATTTGTTAGAGGGTTATCCAAGGAACATTCCAATATTCAAATAAAACCATGTAATGAAATTTTTTTCTGAATGAATCGAAATAATTTGAAGGAATTTGGTAGAGAGTTACCTAAGGAAACCTATTAACATCCCTGTAAAAATAATGGTTAACATGCACCAAATTCAGAGAAGTTGTTTGAAGTGTAAGGACAGTGGCCCAGCCTCTCTATTTCTCTGTGTTAGTATGTACATGTAAGCCTGACGGGGTGGTCAGCTAGATATATACACAGCAAATTATGATAATAAGTGTTTAATAATATAAAAATCAGTTAGTTTGTAGAATATTATTGTTACACTATTATTTAGATCATAATTGCATATAAATACAATAAGAATCATGGGTCTTTGGTACTAAAATCGATAATCCGATGTACCTGATCTCCCCGCGATTTAACTTCCGGTAATTAAAATGGAATGACCCAGGCGAGTTTATTGTGTCACGTGACCTGCGGCTATATAAGCGGTAGCGCGCAGGCAAAACCGTTCCTGCTGCCGAACAAGACAGTCCTATAAGTAATTTAAGGTAATTAATTGAGCTGGTGAGAGCTGATTCGTGATCTTCTGCTCGCGACTACCTCGTACCAAACCTGTTTGGACATTGGAAAAGCAGCAGAACCTTGACATTAGAAAGACTCGCTGTCCCTTGTCCGTGGAGTATAATTGCACAAGCATTGCGTTTGATGCGATCTACAAAGCGACAAAGATAGTGAGATCTGCTGTACCACGTTTGGTTCCATACCTAGTTCAGACTATACGATACTGTGCTAGTCCATAACATCTAAGGATATCAGTGTTCGATCCGCCCGTCTAGTACATTAATGATTCCATCCACTTATTTTGGTTGCCCATCCAATTATTTTAGGAGATCACGTCCTTGATTTTAAGTTGATTGGGTTTCTTTAATAATCATTGTATACAATCATTTGCAGGTAGCTATGGTGGCTGATTTCTGCCATATCGTTCTGGCGTGTTGGCGCCTCGTGTTAAAGGCACACACAAGGTGCTGCAAGTTAAGACAACCACCAATATTTAACCAAGATTTAATCAACACATAAAATAAAACATTATGACCAAACACTAGTTTACTTTTTTTTTAATAAATGAAATTTGACTCGTTTTATTTCCACTTGATTGTTTACATTTACAGACATTTTGTGTCCTAGTTTCCTGTAAAAGGAATGCAAATCCTATGCATGATTTTTGCATGTATAAACTTTATTGAGTGACAAAACTCAATTCAAATAGTATACTGAATATATAAAAAACACCTAACAGATTGCGTAAAGATTGGTCAATGTTTAACTGATAGTCATACATGTATAGTGAAAATATGTCGAGTTTTTAATGCAAGCTAAAGATGAAACGTAACCTATAGTATTTTGATCGCATTATTCATGCATGGTTGTAAAATGGTAGGTATATTGATGAAACTTGTGTGTTACAGTTTTATTCAATTTGGGTATTTCCAACAGTCTATTACTGTTAATGGTTTAACATAATTTCAAGTACTCGGTTAAATTACTCAGTACTCAAGTGTTTTACAAATGATGGGGTAATACTCAATTCTGGAAAAATCCTTACCTGTTGCTCTTGTCTGTGTATTTCAGAAGTCATGTTCAGCGCAGCAGGAAAGGTTTTATCATACTTGTTCGGTTCAACACAGTCAACAGATACTTCACGTGTTGATGGTAGGTACCAACTTATTGTGAAGAGAAAAACACTGTTCATACCAGTAATTAGAACATGCTGGTAAATTTGAACGGGGCTTGCTCAAAAGTCAGATTTTCGTTTTTTTTTAGGTGGGCTTCTATAAGACTTCTTGCTTGGCTGAACTGCTAATTTAAAAAAAATGATGAATGAGAAAACCCTGTCCAAGGTTATAATCCTTGGTATACAAAATGATAGATTCACCAATGACATTTTTTATTTCCGGTACTGTTCCGTACTGCAGTCACCAATGACATTTATTCTGTGCGGTACAGTTCTGTTATGCAGTCACCAATGACATTTATTATTTGCGGTACTGTTCCGTTATGCAGTCACCAATGACATTTATTTCTTGTGGCACTGTTTCGTTAAGCAGTCACCAATGACATTTATTTCTTGCGGCACTGTTCCGTTATGCAGTCACCAATGACATTTATTATTTGCGGTACTGTTCCATTCTGCAGTCACCAATGACATTTATTATTTGCGGTACTGTTCCGTTCTGCAGTCACCAATGACATTTACTATTTGCCGTACTGTTCCGTTCTGCAGTCACCAATGACATTTATTATTTGCGGTACTGTTCCGTTCTGCAGTCACCAATGACATTTACTATTTGCGGTACTGTTCCATTCTGCAGTCACCAATGACATTTACTATTTGCGGTACTGTTCCATTCTGCAGTCACCAATGACATTTACTATTTGCGGTACTGTTCCATTCTGCAGTCACCAATGACATTTACTATTTGCGGTACTGTTCCATTCTGCAGTCACCAATGACATTTACTATTTGCGGTACTGTTCCGTTCTGCAGTCACCAATGACATTTACTATTTGCGGTACTGTTCCATTCTGCAGTCACCAATGACATTTACTATTTGCGGTACTGTTCCATTCTGCAGTCACCAATGACATTTACTATTTGCGGTACTGTTCCATTCTGCAGTCACCAATGACATTTACTATTTGCGGTACTGTTCCATTCTGCAGTCACCAATGACATTTACTATTTGCGGTACTGTTCCGTTCTGCAGTCACCAATGACATTTACTATTTGCGGTACTGTTCCATTCTGCAGTCACCAATGACATTTACTATTTGCGGTACTGTTCCGTTCTGCAGTCACCAATGACATTTACTATTTGCAGTACTGTTCCGTTCTGCAGTCACCAATGACATTTATTATTTGCGGTACTGTTGCATTCTGCAGTCACCAATGACATTTACTATTTGCCGTACTGTTCCGTTCTGCAGTCACCAATGACATTTATTATTTGCGGTACTGTTCCGTTCTGCAGTCACCAATGACATTTATTATTTGCGGTACTGTTCCGTTATGCAGGAAGGAGTACTGTACAGTGAAGAAAACAATGAAATGTGATAAAGGTAGATAACATGTGCTGGAACAATGATATTAATTTAAATTAGATAAAAGTATGCAAAGCTGGAACGTAACTTGGAATTGTTTGGTAAAATTTTGCCCAACATGTAAAAACAGTCCTGTACTTAGTGAATCATTACTGATGTATTGATTCTATGTACACATTATTTCATAAGTAAATAATTTATTTCATATAGATAATTTCAGATGGTAATAAACCATTATTGATGTATGAAATTACTGTACACATTTCTAATTATTAAACTTTTATAGCTTAAAAATGATGAATGTCTGGATAGACAATAAGTGATGTATTTAATCATGTATATATATGTTTACATTGCTGTATACATTGTATAATTGATAGGTCGCTGTTAGATTTATATTAACCATGCCTTCTCAAGTCAATTCCTTTCAAACACAGTTTACAGTGTACACATGTTTTTACAAGATATCTCCGTCAATGAGATCTTGACTTTCAGAATGGCTACATGCATTGTCAATCGCATGTTGTTGATCGGTGAATTATTATTAATTATGTTACACCTAACAAAACATTATAGATGGCGATTCTGATGACCACAGTGAACTAGTGGTAGCCACTGATCCAGCTGTTGATCGTCGAGAGTTCGAGGGCTCTGTTAGCCACATGTTCAGCGGACACGGCCTTATTGACAGCGAGGTCTACTTCTCACTTGACCAGGTCAATGATTTTGTTTTTGTGCTGATATCGAGCTATTATCTCTAGCCAAAATGCTGGCATTTTTCCACAAAAATCATTACTTTATTCTGCATTCACTAAATATCTGGATCAATTTTTATAATTGGGAAAATATATATTCTACATAATAATGAACTCCTCTCAGCGTAGATTTTCCATCTGAGATGAAGATTTTCATCAAAACTTACCAAAATTTGTGTTATTTTATCAATAACAAAAGAAATTTTGAAAATAAAATATTTTTGAGATTCCGCTCATTTGAGTTAGAAGATCAAGATCGGCTAAGATTGATATTGATCCTGTATTTGATCCTTTGTGAACACAGGTCCTGATATTCAAGTATATTGGATAAAATACTAGACCAGTCTTCGAAATAACCCACTTGCCCGAAGCCCGGCAAGTACAAATCTATTTGGGCAAGTTAAAATTTTAACCTACCTGTCCGAAAGGGCAAGTACATGAAAGATGAAAAAAACATTAAATTAAAATATTCATTTACCAATAATACGACCATGTTCAGAATTTTTTCTTTAAATTTATCATAAATTCATTATCGCCTAATTTTCTTTCCATCTGACTGACTACATGAACAGCATCATTTAAAAGGTTTGTAAATTTTATTTCCTAATTTCAGAAAAGTTCAGATGCATTCGGGCAAGCTGAAATTGTTTGACTTATGCCCGAACGACAGGCCCTTCCAAAAAATTATTGTGAAGACTGCTCGACTGATTTGCGTATGGTTGGCATTTGTTAAAACGTCTATTCAGCAGGCATAGACATGTTAGTTTTAAAAACACAATCATTGTAGGTGGTTGGTGGTGCTCGCCCAGCTGTAGGGGACAAGGTGCAAGTGGTGGCAGTCAGGCAGAACGCAGGAGGAGGATGGCATGCATTGAAGGTTAGATCAGAATGCTGTAAATGCGTGGAAAATTCACGGTGAATTTTTCTATAGAGTAAAAAATATTAACATAATTTTCAAGATGGATTATGACTTATTTGAATGTAGAATTTTAAATCCATGTGTATCTTTGCTAAACAAGAGAAATGCATTGTTCAACATCATGTGTACTTAATTAATACAAATTTGAATATATCAATGCATAACAGTGTTTTTTTCACCCTTGAGGGAAAGGTGGAGGGGCCCTTCAGATGGGGAATTTTACGCCAAAAGGGGAACTTTTTTTAAATTATTTATAACATGTTTATATTCTACTTTGTTATAAAACATTAGTAAATTGTTTTGCTACAAATTATAACTTAGATTATGCACTAACTTAGTTTAATTAAAAATTGCTGGGATTGTTTACGAAAATTCCTCTATCTTAGCCAATTTTTGTCCAACTTTTGTCATTTTTAAAAAATAAAAGCTTATGTTCTGAGGGGAATTTTAAGGTAAATATACGGGAAAAGTATATACTTTTTAAGCAGGGGAATTGGGCCGAATTTCGGCTCCAAATTGGCCCTAAAAAAACACTGCATTAATTTGATGTGATCGAAATTTCATGAAAGACAATATTTTCCATCAGTAATAAATAAGTGTTCTAGACAGACTGTGTGGATTCCAGTAGCCTTCCAAATGAGATTAGGTGTGCTTGGCCCCTATCAGCCTTTTTAGCTCACCTGAGCACAAAGTGCTCATGGTAAGCTTTTGTGATCGCCCATTGTCAGTCCTGCGTGTGTGCGTGCGTCGTCAACTTTTCCTTAAAACAACATCTCCTCCTAAATCGCTTTACAGATTTTCACCAAACTTCACAGGAATGATCTTTGGGTGGACCTTTTCAAAGTTGTTCAAATCTTTCCGGTCCGCTGAATATGTAGGTCACGAGAGCTAAAAATAGATTTAAAAAGTGAAAATTTTAAAAATCGTCTTCTATGAAACTGCAAGGCACAGAGCTTTCATATTTGATATGTGACATCGTCTAGAGCTCCTCTACAAAGATTGTTCAAATTATGCCCCTGGGGTAAAAACGGGCCACGTCTCAGGGTCACATGGTTTATATAGAATATATAGGAAAATGACTTTAAAAATCTTTTCCTCTGAAACCGTGAGGCCCAGAGATTTTGTGTTTGGTATGTATCATTCTATAGTGGTCATCTACAAAGATTGTTCAAATTATGCCCCTGGTGTCAAAACGGGCCACGCCCTGGGGGTCACATGGTTTATATAGAATATATAGAAAAATGACTAAAAATCTTCTCGTCTGAAACCGCAAGGCCCAGAGGTTTTTATATTTGATATGTGACATTTTCTAGTGGTCCTCTACAAAGATTGTTGAAATTATGCCCCTAGGGTGAAAACGGGCCACACCCGGGGGTCACATGGTTTATATGGAATATATTGCAAAATGACTTAAAAAATCTCCTCTTAAACTGCAAGGCACAGATATTTCTTATTTTGTATGTATCATCCTATAGTGTTCCTCTACAAAGTTTGTATAAATTATGCCCCTGGGGTTCAAACTGGCCGCGCCCCGGGGGTCACATGGTTTATATAAACTTAAATAGCAAAATGTCTTTAAAAAATTCTTTTCTGAAACTGCAAGGCCCAGAGGTTTCATATTTGGTATGTAACATCCTATAGTGGTCCTCTACAAATACTGTTCAATTTGTGCCCCTGGGGTCAAAATTGGCCACTCCCTGGGGGTCATATGATTTATATAGACTTAAATAGCAAAATGACTTGAAAAATTTTCTCTTCAGAAACCGCAAGGCCCAGAGGTTTCTTATTTTGTAGGTAACATCATATAGTGGTCCTCTACAGAGATTGTTCAAATTATGCCCCTGGGGTCAAAACTGGCCACACCCTGGGCATCATATGGTTTATATAAACTTAAATAGCAAAATGACTTTAAAAATCATCTCCTCCGAAACTGCAAGGCCCAGAGGTTCTCGTATTTGGCATGTAACATGCTATAGTGGTCCTCTACAAAGATTGTTTTAATTATGCCCCATAGGTCAAAACACCCTGGGGGTCACATGGTTTATTTAGACTTAAATAGCAAAATGACTTTACAAATCTCTTCTGAACTGCAAGGCCCACAGCTTTCCTATATTTGGTATGTAAGATTGGTCCTGTCCAAAGATTGTTCAAATTATGCCCCTGGGGTCAAATCTGGCCGCACCCCGAATGGTCACATGGTTTATATAGACTTAAATTGCAATATGACTTGAAAAATCTTCACCTGAAACCGCAAGGCCCAGAGGTTTGTTAAAGATTGTTCAAATTATGCCCCTGGGATAAAAATAAGCCAAGCCTCGGGATGCTAATTCCAATCGGGTTACAAAGTCTCAGGTGAGCGTCCTAGGGCCCTCTTTTTGGGGGGGTTTTAGGGGAAGGAGGCGAGTCCTTTCGAGAGGGGAATTTAACGGTAAAATGGGAATATTCGGTAATTGTGTAAAATCAGTATACATTAAACATTATTATTATACATCTACTATGTAATATAAACATCTAGAAATTGTCATGTAATACATTTATTAAATGCATTCAACAGGGTTTCTTGAAAAAAAGTTACATTGTTCACGAAGATTCCTCTATCTTGGCCAATTTTTGTCTGATTTTGGTCATTTTTTTTCTACATAAAGTAAACATTCTGTGGGGAATTTTTAGGTTAAAACAGGGGAAAGAAATATCGTTTTTATTAGGGAAATGGGGGCGAAATTCGGCCGCAAACAAATGGCATAAAAAAGGCCTGCCTATGCTCGGAAATTCTGTTTGGACAACTGGAACTTTTCCATTCTCTAGAAGCAATGCACTGTAGACGAAATAAAACAGGAATTTAGTATTATTAAAAGTGTAAATCAAAGCTTTATTTTAATCTGACTGATTTGATTATATATCAGACTAACATATTCCAGTACAAGTATGTATAATGGAACTATATTGACAATTGTTAATCAGGATTTTAATTCATAAGAAATATGATTGAACCATAGATGTGGCTAACATACTAGCTGTTTGTTTGTGAAACCAGGGCATTGTGTAGTTTTGTATGTTTATCTAGGCCTGAAATGGCATGTTGGGGTTGTCATACAATTACATTTCCTGCATCATAGTCATTATTTTAAGTATCGACCATCATAAATATGTCACAGTGTAAAAGAATTGTACAGGGAGAGTGCTCTCCTTACTAGGGCCAACATTAAAATTAAGTTACTTTGCCATTGCCTACCTGCCTGATGAAAAAGTCCAGAGTCAAGTTTTTTCTTTTTTTTTAAATTCTGAATTTTTGTATTTTTCCTTTGGGTTAAATAAAAGCTTGCTCTTCCTTCATTTTGGTCGTTTTCCATTGGGTTAATAAGTTAACTGTATCAGCTAGACCCTTGCTTATAATAGGCCATATCAAAATGACATTCTTATCATGTTTTATCAAACTTGTGTTTGTAAGCATTCATTGTCTAATTAAAGATTATTGCTAGCAAGCTCTCGTTATACACACACTTGATTATATTATCAAAAGTAAAGTCTGTGTTATACGCTAAATGGATCATTAATAAATTTGCATGTTTTTTCCAAAAAGAAAAGGCAAGATATTCTACTCGCGTCGGCGTCCAAGCGAGGTTAAAGTTTTTCGGTAAGGTAGTTTCTCAGGAATGGCGTGAGGGCTTTCATTCAAACTTAAAACATTTATTCCCCACATTCAAATGAACCTATAGGCCAAGTTTGGTAACTCTAGTTTGAAAATTTTCAAAATTATGGACCTTTTTACACTTAGAAATTTTACATAAGCTTTATGGACAGGTTAAAGTTTTTGGTAAGCTCGTTTCTCAGGAATGGCTTGAGGGATTTCATTCAAACTTAGAACACTTATTCCGTATATTAAAATGAACTCATAGGCCAATTTAGATAACTCTAGTTTGAAATTTGTCAAAATTATGGGCCTTTTTACACTTAGAAATTGTACATATAATCTATATGGACAGGTTGAAGTTTTTCGGTAAGCTAGTTTTTCAACTGTTCGTTTCCACTCTCTAACTCGAGAACGGATTAAGTTATTGTAATGAAACTGCAAACATAGATACCTTATAGCGAGACCGAGCTAGGGATTGCATATGGGGTGGGTGGGGTCACTGTTTCTAAAAATAGAAAAACGGTTTCCGCTCAATAACTTGGGAACGCATTGAGATATTTTAATGAAACTTAATACATAGACACCTTATATCGAGACCTTACTTGGAATTGCATATGGGATGGGTGGGGTCAAGGTCAAGGTCGCTTTTTCTAAAAATTTGATTGATGTGCTGACTTTAATGCATTTCGTTAGAAAAATATTTTTTTGGTGGAATTTCCATATTTCTTGTTTTAGAAAAAAAAAAATGCCAGTAACTCTGACAAGCACAAGTAAAGTCGAGCGCGCTGTCTTCCGACATCTCTTGTTTATGGTTGGCCCGGGTAAACCGGCCGCTCCACAACCTCTCCCCTATAGTGACTAAGTTCATAGGACAAATAGCTCTAGAAAGGTTTGCTTATATTCAGGTCACCATAATCACCGACTGGGAAGATAGTGATGATGGGGACATCCATGACAGCATGCCATCAGAGGTGGTTGGCATGGTAACATCGACGAGCAAACAAACTGGATACGTGAACAACAACATATTCTACAATCTGGCAGAGTGCAAGAATAGTGACTTCGTGCCTTCGAAAGGTGACTGGGTCAAGGTCAAGGTCACCTATCAAGGTGAAGGTCAAATGGAGCCCGTTGCTACGGAGATAGAGCCGCTGAGGAGGATGGAGATGGATGGGGTTGTGTCGGCTGCTATGGGGGACCATGGCTATATCAATGGGGAGGTAGGGCTTTCAGATGTTCTGGTTTTCTGTAATTGGCGTTCTGTCAAGGCTACATATGAACATGTGTACAAAGTGTTAGTCTGTGTCAGAAATTGATGCTATATAATATAATACATGTTTTTTCATAATTTACTAATGTGCAAATGTAATATTCATGTTTTGACGTTTTGGTTGGGGCAAGTTACTCTGCTGTGCTCTGCTTACACCCTCATTATGTAATATGTAAGCATCAGCACTCCAAATCGTTGTTTATTAGCCGATAAACATCTCTAAATGGAAAATTATTTCTTATGAACTGATAATGCAAGGTTCCCTCTGGCTAAAATTGTTCTTAAGCCAAATTTACCATATGGCATTGAAATTCGACGAATTTTAGGCATTTTATAGGGTAGCCGATTGGTAATTTCTTTAGCCAAATATTTCAATTTGTAGCCCTTGGCTAATTTGGGGAATGGCAGAGTGAGCCTTGGGGTCATATTCCAGAAACATCTTAAGTGAAATCTTATCGTTAGCCTTAAAATCATCATTTTTCTCAAGCATTTTATTCCATGTATGTATGAAATTCTGCTAAATTTTCACTAATTATCAACTTATAATTAACTACTATATACTTAACTGTAATTGGAATAATTAATTTATATGTAGTTTTAAAAATATTAGCTTACACAAATTAAAATTGAAGTGAAAATATTTTAAGATAAACTTAAGATGTTTCTGGAATATGGCCCCTGTAATATTATTTACATGGCTTCTTTCTGACCCAGTAAATGTGATACAGGGTCAAGTCAGTAAATTATTATAAATTTACTATCCTGTATCATACTGTACGGAGTCAGTTAGAAGCCATGTAAGAATTTTTCTTACTGAGTACCATTCTTTTATCAACATACCAACATTTTATGAATCATTTTTTGTTTATTTTGAAAAAATGATTTTACAAAATGGATATAAACTGCTACTGACATAGTATGAAATAATACACAGTCGGCACATATCAGACCCAGCTAAACAAATTAAAAGCGAGTATTCTGGACGGGGTAAGATAATATCACTTCTGCAGGTGTTCTATACGTCCGAGGCCTTGCTTGACGGGTTCACACCCAGAAAATGGGAGGCAGTGTGGTTCTCAGCGGTCGAGAGCGACCAAGGCAGGTGCAAATGGCGGGCAGTAAGTGTTAAGCCATCAGAAAAACCACAGCTTGCAAGGTATGATTGCTTGAGTCATTTTCAGATACTTTACAGCATGATGAGACAATCTCTGATTCATAAAATAACTGCAGCTTTGTTATGATTAATATTTATACCCCCACAAACGAAGTTTAGGGGGGTATATAGGAGTGAGCTTGTCGGTCCGTCGGTCTGTTGGATTTTTGTTTCCGGATGATAACTCAAGAAAGGCTTGGCATATTCAAAACTGTATTCTATTGAAATTAAATTTGTCCAAATACACTGTTGACTATTCACAAATTAAAGCATTCTCTCTCTGTCCATTTCTTTCGAATGGATGCCATAGTTTTGTGACAAGGCCATATTGTGGGGGTATATCCGTCACTCATGTGACAATTCTAGTTTAGGACAGTTTAATGTGAATAGTCAAATTTCTTCAAAAAAGCTGTAAATGGCATGCACCAGTATTTTTTTTTCTATTCAAACATATACTGTAATTTTTCTTTAGACAAAGAACAAAATTATCGTAGTTTAACTACCAAATAAACAATGCAAAAAGTAGTCCCAATTCTGAGCGCAGCCTAGTAAATTGTAGTTCTCATTAAAATTGCAAAAATATTGTCAAATCATGTTAGAATCGACATAATTTTTGCATAATCGTTTGTTGTTCTGATGCGTGGCTATCAAACCACTCGGGCTTGGCCAATAAACAACAATAAATTATTTCTTAATTCTAATATAATACTCGCTGTTTTTTTTACAGACAAAAAAAAAAATTATCGTTATTAAACTATCCAATAAACACTGCAAAGAGTAGTCCTGTTTCTTAGCACAGCATAATACAAACATAAAACGTAGTTCTCATTACAATTTCAAAAATATTTTCAGATCATTTTAGAATCAAAATAATTTTCGCATTTTTGTTTTTTATCAGCCAATAAACAACCGTTTGTCATTCTTATGCGTGGCTAACGCCCTCTGGTTTAATTCCTACACACAAGAACTCCTAATTGTTGTGTATTGGCCAATAAACAATAATAAATCGAAACAAAATTCTTAATTATATGTATATTTTAAGTTGTATATTCAGTATGTGGCAATTATATGTCTATTTTAAATTGTATATTCGGTATGTGGCATCACTGAATTTTACCGATGTGTGAACATGGCAGTCCCATTTACATACTGTTTGGTTCCAGATAATGAAAGTGTTCCAACTTGATTTTATTTCAAGAAAAACACATAGAAATAACGCTGACTGTTTTACTGTTCTTAATGTTTATTGTTTTGATTTAACATAAACAATTGTGACTTTTAATTTTTATTCCTGATTATTATAGGACAGTAGAAAATCATTGTTATTTTTCCGCCAATTTAGCATTGGAGCCTTTTCTGATTAAATAGTCTCAGTTATCACAAGAAATACTGGTGCATGTACATACTTTATTTCCAGCTTGAAGGTGTTGCAAGGACCGCTACAGAAATCCTTCACTCAGGAGCTTCTAGCCGACAAGGAGGGGATCTGTATCACAGAGAAGGCTGAATTTGGCACCGTTACCATGGGAACAAGCAAGACGATGACCCTGTGGGTGAAAAACAACGGCTGCACCCTGCGGAACTTTGTCAGGTGTCATATGACTGCCTCGGGGTCTCAGATTGTCATCAAAGACGTAAAACTGTTGAAAGTAAGAGCTTGTGGATGTTCCCTGGTAATGCATCTGGGGTGGTATCCAAGATGTGCCTAGGGCTGGTATTCAGAAAGCTCCTAAGGGAAATCTTAACTTAAGTTGTACTTAAGTGAAAGTTTCAACTCAAATAATCTATGTGAAATCCAATGATTTCTGTGTAAAAAAGGGTATAATACCAAACATGTAATAAATATTGCATTTTTAAAACATTTTAATGTAAAAAGACATGTAAATAAAACAGCCAGGCACTTATGGAATTTTATGAATGTAAGAAATTTGCTTAAGTTTTTCCTAAGTAACTTTGTAAATATGGGCCCAGGGCTGTCATTTAACTCATTTTAACCCTTTGACTCTTGTATTTTTAGAAATATTTTTGACTGTTCAATTTTACACTCCAAGAGTCAAAATAATAATAAACAAAGAAGAAAAATTTCACAAAACCTGACTGACTCTCAGAAATGTGAGCCTACAAGCCAGTTTTGACTCTTGACTTTTCGAGTCTAGTTTTGACTCTTTACGTTTTGAGTCTACTTTTGACTCTTGACTTTTCGAGTCTAGTTTTGACTCTTGACTTTTCGAGTCTAGTTTTGACTCTTGACTTTTCGAGTCTAGTTTTGACTCTTGACTTTTCGAGTCTAGTGAGAGCCCTGTGCGCCTTATTTAATTCTTAAGTAAATTTTTTCAAACCATAAAAAGTATGTGGCTTTTCCAAACAAAGTTCATATACCATTGAATTGTTTCATTTGAGCGAATATTCAACTATTGCTTTAACGTTTATTGCATACTTTGTTATGAAAATGAATTAAGTGTACTTTAGAAGAAAGAGTATCAGTTCTTATCATGGAGAACAAACAACTAAGAAATGTAGAAATTTTCTTCGGCTTTAAGTGCATTATTTTACGAAAAATTAGACTAGACTAGAAAAGGCACCTATTTGAGATAAAGAACAAAAGGCCTGTGCCATTACATATGTGTACTATATACATGTATTTCACAGTATAATTTGTAGTGTAACAGGTAATTGACATGTCGTCACATTAAAATCGACATCAAAAGTGATCCTTGAAACACTGCTATCTGATTGTTGCATCAATTGTTTGCAATCATGTATTAAAATGAAATGAAAATTAAAAGCATGAAAATGCTCTGTTGATTCATGCCAACATTTCACAACGTGAAAAATACCGAAAGTATAGATGTATACCAGACGACCAGTTAAGGCTCGTACATGCATAATTTATGCATGGATAATGACATGATATGCTCCGAAAAGATAATTACGCACAAAGTTTCAAAATACTGCGTACCCGTGGAAATAACAAATAGATCCAGTTATGATATCAGACAGATAATTCAAGGGCCATAACTCCACAATTCCGGGGGCGATTTGGCTGATTATAGAACTTGACCTTATTATTATTACAAACATTTTCATGAAGTTTGGTGAAGATCGGATGAAAACTGTTGGACTTGGAGTTCGGAAATGGCTAAAAAGGCCAATTTCAGATAATTCAAGGACAATAACTCCACAATTTCTGGCGCGATTTGGCCTAGATATATGCCAACAACATTTCCATGAAGTTTGATTTTGATTGGATGAAAACTGTTGAACTTAGAGAGCGGAAACGAAAGTGGTCTACCGGCAGACCGACATTAGCAAACCAATATACCCTGCCATCTTTGATTGGGGGCATAATTAGTAAAGCATACATTAATAATGTCATGTGATTTGTTCCTCTTTTGCCAGGAGCACAATGCTATGGTTAAGGATGGGGCCAATCAACCAGTTTCAGGGGAAGTAGTGCTCTACCCAGCAATGTCACTGTACGTCAATCTCACATTGGATGCAAGGTGGTGTATGCTTCTATCATTATGTTATATATGATATACACTTCAGCTTCGCTATATCATTATTTCGCGATATCCAATATTTATTTAATTCTAAGTAGTGAAAATAGCAGTGAGATATATCCCTATATCACTCACAGTGATGGACTACTTTTTTAAATTTTATTTCATTTGAACAATATTTAATTGTAGGTGTTGTCACCATTTATCATACAGAATCACCTAAAAAGAAAAGTAGTAAAGATTAATTACACCAAATGTTAAGAATACCTCTCTGATATATTGAAGTGTCTTTCCTCTTATTATGCCCCCCTTCGAAGAAGTGGGGGTATCTTGCTTTGCACCTGTCCGTCGGTCGGTAGTTCGGACGGTCGGTAGGTCTGTCCGTAGACCATTTCGTTTCCGCAAGATATCTTGAGAATGCTTTGACCTACGATCATGAAAGTTGGTACGCTGGTTACTTGGGAGGAAAGGAAGAACCCTATAAATTTTGAGGTCAACAGGTCAAAGGTCAAGGTCACCATTGCTAAAAATAGGAAAAACGGTTTCCCCTCAATAACTTGAGAACGCATTGATATATTTTAATGAAACTTTATACATAGATACCTTACATCGAGACCTCGCTGGGGATTGCATATGGGATGGGTTGGGTCAAGGTCAAGGTCACTGTTACTAAAAATAGAAAAACTGTAGACCATTCCGTTTCCGCACGATATCTTTAGAACGCTTTGACCGACGATCATAAAAGTTGGTATGCTGGTTACTTGGGAGGAAAGGAAGAACCCTCTAAATTTTGAGGTCAACAGGTCATAGGTCAAGGTCACCATTGCTAAAAATAGAAACACGTTTTCCCCTCAATAACTTGAGAACGCATTGAGATATTTTAATGAAACTTTATACATAGATACCTTACATCGAGACCTCGCTTGGGATTGCATATGGGGTGGGTGGGTTCAAGGACAAGGTCACCATTAATAAAAATAGAAAAACAGTTTCCGCTCAATAAATTGAGAACGCATTGAGATATTTTAATGAAACTTCATACATAAATACCATATATCGAGACCTACCTTGGGCTTGCATATTAAAAAAAATTCTTAACAATTGCACATATTCACAACTTGGCTGCAAGTCGGGGGGCATACATGTTTTACAAACATCTCTTGTTTTCTCATGGATCTTCCTCAGTCGTATTGAGCCAAGGAGACTAGAACAGACAATGCCTTGCGGGTACAAGTATTACCCACAAGGCATTGGAGCTTGTCATCTTGGTCCAAATTTAATTTTAGCATCCAAAGTATTTATTTTATCCTTACACTTGCACTTGTTGTTTACTGTTGCTATGGACAGTAGTCTCCCTTTGTTTACATAATTGTTGTATTGCCCGTTCTCCAATTCTAAAATATAACAAGAATCCAGTGTACCCTTAAGTAATAACTTGTGTTCATTGAGCACATAATTATATTGTTTTGTGTGTATCAAGTTTTTATATCCATTAACCACTCTTAAGTATTTAAGTATCCAATGTGTGTTCTTGTACGTCGTGTTCAGCGTTTAATTCTCCGCCATCTTGTTTTCTTCAAATTCTTGACCGACTTTTAATCCAATTGTGTTCTTAAGTCCGAATAATTAATATAGAAAACACTTTATACGTATAAGCATTCAATTTCAGAACACTCCTAACAGTACGTCTTGTTGTTTTACATTTTAACGCGCATCTACGAGTTTAATCAGCTTAAATTGCTTGCGAAAACACGTGCGTTTGAATGTCGTGACTGTGTTAACTATTGTTTACATCATAACACCTATGCACACGCTATGTTTAGAAAACTGAATTTCGGAGAACTGAACGCACTCACTTTCAATATGTACTTTTATCATAAATATATTTTAAGTTAGCAGTGTGTATTAACTTCTGGATTTAAAAGCGGACCATTATTCAACGACTACGTGTATCCAATTGTATTTAAACATAAATAAATTTAGAAACACGGGTTCCGCGTTGTCTAAGAATATAATGAGTAGCATAGTAGACTGTCATACTGTAAACACGCTGCCATGATAATGCCTCAAGTCAAAAAAAATTGGCAATTTAAGTTGCTTTACTAGATCTAATCCACAGCACATTTTATCATAATCCAAGATGGCGCTGGAATGTTTATTACTAACCCCGATTACTACGCATTATGGAGAAAATAGTGCAGACGTAATATTGTAGATATCATGTTGAAAAAAATCCCCAAAATAAAAATCAAACGTAAAGAATATTCAAATAGCATTTAAATAAAAAGAAAATGTGTTTGTTTTGGGTGTGATAACATGTTATATCGTCACCGGAAACGGAGACAATATACATATTTTCACTCGCGCAAGCGCTCATGAAAATATTAATTGTCTCCCTTTCCGGTGACGATAGCACGCGTTATCACTCCGAAAACAAACAAATATCCTCTATATAGCGAGTTGGCCATGGATCCCAAATTTTGTTTATTTACATAATTTCCCTTATACCCATGACTTGCGTAAAGAAATCCAGTTTGGTCCGGATTTTCGTGCCTATATCCCTACTCTCTCATTGACACCTGTATTGTGCGACAAACAATGACTGTTTTAGGTCGCGAAAATAGGCTAATGTAGAGGTTTTTTAATGACCTGACATGGCGCAAGTTATATCGCAGTGGAGCTGCAGTGTATTTACAGTTACTTGTATGTGCAAGTTTTTTATGTACTGGTATACAACTGAACTTGAACGCTGTCTTGAACTCGCTTATTTCAAAGCTGTGTAATGTCAAAAGAAAAATTTCTAACGTTCTTCCTTCTTATTTTATAGAAAAATGGTTATCTAAAACTTAAAACTCAAATTTTCATTATGTCGAAGTGGTTTCCTATCACAACTTCTATTATAGTATCCTGATTCTGATGAGACTTTTGGTGTCTTCCGTTATGACAGAAAACACTTTAAACTAGACACTTTAAACTAGACACTTAAAACTTCGAGACAACCATACTTATTTCATATAAAATAAGAAGGAACAATGTCAGGAATTGTTTACCACTTTGACATATCTGGAGCGAGTTCGAGATAGAGACGTGCAGCTGAATGTAAGTTCTCGTTTTTTCCACACTCAGGACTGCGGGTGTAGAGAAGCCACTACTGATATTCGTGTTTGATGGGTTCAAGATAGGCCGGTACGTCACGGCTAACGTTGTGGACCCCATGGTGGGCCTCGTGGACACGGGGGCCACGTACGAGAGGGGAGCCAGGCAGGGCTACGACAGGTACAGGGAAACGGTGGACAGAAAGTCAGCCCCATGGATGGTCCCTGGTCAAAGGCCCAATAGGTAGTGTTGATGTGCTATTTATAATGTGTGACTTTATGTTGTTGTAAAGTTTTAGTGGGTATATTGTTGTGTCGCCTGAAAAGGGGACATATAGGGGTTAGTTATTACGGCAGTGGTGGTGGCTGCGGCGTCCCCTTCAGTTTGTGCAAGCAATAACTTGTGCAATTATTATGAAACTTTAGGGAAGTGTTAGGTGGCATAGAAGGAAGTTAAGTTCAATTTTTGGCTTAATTGCTTTTATCGTACTTGTTATGCCCCTTTAAAAAAAATTAGTTCACATAAGTCTTGTGCCCACAATTTCTTGAGAAGTTTTTGTGCGATCATTATGAAACTTTAGGTAAGTGATAGTAGGCATAAAAAAAGGTTAAGTTTTGTTTTGTGCATAGTTGCTCTTATCATACTTGGTTGATGGCCCTTAAAAAAAAAAAGTTCACATAAGTGTTGTGCAGACAATATCTTGAGAAGTTTTTGTGCAATCATATGAAACTTTATGTAAGTGTTAGTAGGCATTCAAAAAGGTTAAGTGTGCATAATTGCTCTTATCATACTTGAATTATGCCCCTTCAAGCGACACATCCGACTCGCGGAGTTCTAGTGTTTGTCTAGTGACGTCTTTTGAACAATGTATATTGATTTTAGATATTGTCCTGTGAAAGCCAGACTGTGTCATCAATGAGTTAGTTCTTGCAAAAGCCATAAACTCCAAAGTAACAGTGAAACACAAACTTTTTAAGCTAATTACATAAATTAATTTTAAATTAAGAAAGATCCATAAAATTCATGGATCTCAAAAACCACTCGTTTTCTTTAATGATATTACTTAATATGTTCCAGCCAATTTTCAAGTTTGGTAAAAAAGAGCAGTATAACTGCAAATCAAATACCGGTATGGTTTCTCTTTGTTTTCTTAACCAATCATGATTTCCCTTATGTAATAAAGGAATAAGAAGACAGTCCAGTACCCCCATAGATTGGCCAAGTATGAGGTGACCCCAGACCTGCGTGAGGCCGCACTCTATCCGGATGATCTACCGAAATTTGCTCCAGTCCTAGCAGAGGTAATTGAAGCTAAGCTATGGGGTGTGTCCCTACAGGCTGCAGTCAGGCATAAAGTATGCTCCAGTTCTAACTAAGGAATTGGGTATTCCTTGGGCCCATGTCCATAAAGGTTGTTAGTGAAAACTTAAGTAAATTTCTTAAAATCTCAAAATCCCTTAAGTCTGTAGTTGGTTCATTTAAAGGCTAGTTTGTCTTAAATGGGTTTAATATGATAACGATTTTACAATTTTTCAAAGAGAAATTAGTGGTTTTCACAATTACATTTTTATTTGAAATTTGCACTTAAATATGACTTAAGAGGTAAGATTGTTCCTTAGGAGCTTTGTAGATGTGACCCCTGACCTGCAATATGGTGCACTAGTGTGCTGTAGTGTGCACTAGTGCGCTGTAGTTTGACCCCTGACCTGCAATACGGTGCTGTAGTGTGCACTAGTGTGCTGTAGTGTGACCCCTGACCTGCAATACAGTTCTGTAGTGTTCTGTAGTGTGACCCCTGACCTGCAATACGGTGCTGTAGTGTGCTGTAGTGTGACCCTTGACCTGCAATACGGTGCTGTAGTGTGCTGTAGCGTGACTAGTGTGCTGTAGTGTTGTGTAGTGTGCTGTAGTGTGCACTGGTGTGCTGTAGTGTTCTGTAGAGTTCTGTAGTGTTCTGTAGTGTGCACTAGTGTGCTGTAGTGTTCTGTAGAGTTCTGTAGTGTTCTGTAGTGTGCACTAGTGTGCTGTAGTGTTCTGTAGAGTTCTGTAGTGTGCACTAGTGTGCTGTAGTGTTCTGTAGTGTGCACTAGTGTTCTGTAGTGTTCTGTAGTGTGCTGTAGTGTTCTGTAGTGTGCACTAGTGTTCTGTAGAG
The DNA here is from genome assembly GCA_027627225.1 of Congeria kusceri. Lineage (NCBI taxonomy): Eukaryota > Metazoa > Mollusca > Bivalvia > Myida > Dreissenidae > Congeria > Congeria kusceri. The sequence goes on from CM051035.1 coordinate 8,286,555, forward strand.
TTCTGTAGTGTGCACTAGTGTTCTGTAGAGTTCTGTAGTGTGCACTAGTGTTCTGTAGTGTGCACTAGTGTGCTGTAGTGTTCTGTAGTGTGCACTAGTGTTCTGTAGAGTTCTGTAGTGTGCACTAGTGTGCTGTAGTAGTATGCACTAGTGTTCTGTAGTGTGCTGTATTGTGCACTAGTGTGTGGCAGTGTACTGTAGTGTGCACTAGTGTGCTGTAGTATGCTGTAGTCCTAGCAAAGATAAATCAGGCAATCATTAGTGGTGCACTATTTTTTGATAGGCCCCAGTATTAAGGGTCTGTGTTCCCCTGTTTGTCCTTATAAATTCTCCTTTGGACAGAATGTAAGATCCATCTTTTTCTAGCATGAGTTACAAATTTATACTTGGAATTATGCTTCTGTCATACGGAAGCGTGCCAGAGGTGTTGGGTATGTAGGTATTCCAGTGTAGTGCATATTTCTACAAGGCATGTTTGATAACATGTGTGTCATGTTTTAAATATTCACAATTAACGAAAACAATGCAAACTTTTTTACTCTTTGTTTTTGTTTAATTTGACTTATCAAATATTTGATTGAAAAATCTAGCGAACAATTAAGTACCAGGCCTTCTTGTATTTCAGGAGCTGAGCTTCAGTAACTACCGTGAACGATTCAAGCTGCTACTTCACCTGGAGGAGATACAAATGGACGTGGACATCCGAGAGTTTGATCTGCACAGGGTGTGTAGTTCCTAATGCAAATTTGCCACTTTGTTGTTTGTGACATATCTAGGGTTGAGGTTGAAAGTGCTGCATCTGCTTAACATTTCTATGTCAGGTACACTAGTTTCACACTCAACCCTCAAATTAAAGGTCGCGGTGATATAGTGGTTATGGGCTGTATTCACAAAGCTCCTAAGGGAATCTTAACTTAAGTTGTACTTAAGTGACAATTTCAGATCAAATTTTCTAAGTGAAATCCAATGATTTCTGTTCAAAGAAGGCTGCAATACTAAACATGTAAGCAATATTTACAAGTTTACAACATTTTAATGTTAAAAGACCTATACATGAAACAGCCAGAGACTTAAGGAATTTTATGAATTTAAGGAATTTACTTAAGTTTTCCCTAAGGAGCTTTGTGAATATGGTCCCTGGTGTACCCCGAGCGATTGGGAGGTCCCGGGTTCAATCCCCACTCTGGGAGCGTTCTCAAGATCTCAGCCCAAAGTCACCAAGTACTGGTTCTACCCAGGAAATGGACTCGAGAGTGTCTCAATAAGCCTTAGGCTTTTAATGCAATCCAGCTAAAATGAAAAGGTTTAAACTAAACCTATAATATTTGTGATCGACAAGAGTGGCATCTGTAGTCAGTGTTGAATGTCTCAACGTCTATGTGCTGAATATGTTTGAGGCGCGTCGTGGGAAAACCGGTCTTAATGCATGTGCGTAAAGTGACGTCCCGGATTAGCCTATGCAGTCCGCACAGGCTAATCCGGGACGGCACTTTCCGCTTTTATGGTATTTTCTGTTTCAATGAAGTGTCTTCTAACCATAAATCCACTTTAGGTGGAAAGTGTCGTCCCGGATTAGCCTGTGCAGACTGCACAGGATAATCAGGGACGACACTTTACGCACATGCATTAAGACCGGTTTTCCAACGATGCGCCACGTTTATTTTCCAATGGTAATCTTGGTAGTATCTAACCCAGGGTTCGTACAGATCCTTGAAAGCGCTTGAATTTCAAGCTGCTCCTTCAAAAGCGCTTAGAATGGACTGAGAGAGCTTAAAAGCGCTTAATTCCAACTCTAGAACTTATAAATGTTTGAAAAATGCTTATTTTGGCTTCAAACGTTCTTTAAAATATTCTAAGAAATGAGAGAAATCATTAAAAATTCTTGTGATGCCAGTGTACTGTTTTTATATGTCTTTAAAAATTTCTAATAATTACAACCCAATCTTCAAAAATCTAAATAGAGCAAACTAAAAAAAGTGCTTTAATTTGGATCTTCTGTTCTTGAAAAGTGCTTGAATTTTGTTAAAGAATTTCTGTTTGAACCATGTTAACAGTTTTTACCATGCCTGCCCACAGGTGTGTCTACGCCATGTGGGGGAGTACCTGGCCCTACAGGTGCCGGGCCTGGCGGAGGGGCGTCCGTCGGTGCTCATATTGGACAGCGTCTACCTCACCGACCCAGGCGACCCAGAGGGGCCATGCTTCGAGGGAATTGTGCATGAGGTGAGGTGAAGTTATTTTGGGGTATTTGGAGTGTCACAAGAGATTTCGACTGCAATTAGATCAAATTTTATGCCAAAAATCAAATGATTTGTGGATGATTACTGTACCTATATTTATTTTATGTATATAACCAAGTTACGACACCAATTTCTTTACGAGAGATCAGTAGCAGTAAATTTTAAACAGTCCATATCATGCGTATACTATTTTCCAGTTGAAATCGTCTTCAAATTACATAAAAATGATAAAACATGATTTCTAGATGTAACAATAAATGTTGAAAGGTTTAAACGAATTTTACACTACTATGGTGTAATGATAATGACAGTGTAGTGTCACACGTTTTCTTTAGATTTTTGTTGTAGACTATGAAAGATGCAGTGTTACTGAAGTTTAACACAGAATTCCACAGGTCATACACTGGAAAAGACTTCAATGTTGTGTTCACATTTAACAGGTTAGCAATAGGTCATTTAAACAATTTTTAATGGCTTTTAGTTGCAAGAGTGCTTATTTCCTTCGCATAACAGATTACTTTTGCCGAGATTGGTTTGTCTGTTTGTTAGTTGGCAGGTTTTCAGAAAATGTTTTGAACAAATTTGCATGAAATGTTCATATAAAGTTGGAAATTGCCAATGAAATTAATATATTTTGGCAATGATAATTTTGTTCTTTGTCTATAGACAAATCTGCGTGTATCATGTTAGAATAATTGATTAAGTAGTATTTAGTCCTTAGTCATAATTATGCAACTGAATAATACATGAAGTGGAAATAGTCGTATTGCTCAGTGCTGGAAAACTTGTATTTGTGCTCTTTTTCAGAGGTCCAATAAGAAAATGTCATAAGGCAACAGAAATGGCAGAAACTCTTGGAGAAAATGGTACGTCAACAAGAATAGTTTAAAATTTATGCTCCAGACTTATTCTTAAATTGTAAATACACTGCAGATCAGCTATATCACGATCCATTATTTGGCGATATCCAATATGTTGCGAATTAGCCGTGGATCCCAATTTTTGTGTCGCCTGAAAAGGCGACATTTAGGGGTTACTTATGGCGGCAGTGGCGACGTTGTTGGCTGCGGCCCCTTGAGTTTGTGCAGACAATAACTTGAGAAGTTTTCATGCAATTATTATGAAACTTTAGAGAAGTGTTAGCAGACATAAAATGAAGGTTAAGTTCGATTTTCGGCATATTTGCTTTTATCGTACTTGAGTTATGCCACTTTAAAAAAAAAATAATTAAATACGGCTTGTGCAGACAATAACTTGAGAAGTTTTCGTGCAATCATTATGAAACTTTATGAAAGTGTTATTAGGCATAAAAGGAAGGTTGAGTTCGATTTTCGGCATAAATGCTCTTACCGTACTTGAGTTATGCCCATTTAAAAAAAAAAAAAAAGTTCAAATGAGGCTTGTGCAGACAATAACTTGAAAAGGTTTTGTGCAGTCATTATGAAACTTTAGGGAAGTGTTAGTAGGCATAGAAGGAAGGTTAAATTTGATTTTCGGCATAATTGCTTTTATCGTACTTGAGTTATGCCCCTTTTTAAAATAAAAATAGTTGAAATAAGTCTTGCAGGCAATAACTTGAGTTTTTTGGCATAATTGCTCTTATCGTACTTTAGTTATGCCCTGTCTGGCGACACATCTGACTCACTGAGTTCTAGTTTTTATCTATATATCTAAATGTACATGAATGGCCTGACAAATTATACAGCGATCCGGCTTTATCGCGATGGTGATCCATGGACCCCGCAAATCAGGATATAGCGAATCGGCAGTGACTCAGTTTTTAATTTAAACAAGAAGTATATTATGGATTACTGGATAATTTTAGAGTTTGAACAAGGAGCTTTGTTTTATCTGTGCCTTAGCACTATGTGTTAAGCAGACTGAAGATTGTCTCTCTCTGAGACTCTAAAATAACAGGCACATGTTAATAAAGCTAACATAAATGGCTTGAAATGGTTGGATAGTATGTATTCATTGGCTGTCTGGCTAGCGCAGTGGTTGATACACTTGCTTCTCACCTAGGCTGCATGCATTAGCTGCCCACTTGGCGCAAGTGAGTTTTTTTGTAGAATTAGACAGGGGTGCTGCGACACACCCCGGGTCCTCACATAATGTAGCTTCGGCGCAAAGGGACCTCATAAAACTTCGAAACACACACACACAGTATGTATTTATAGGCAGATTAATTTCAGATTTCATGTCTTGGTTCTGGGATATTACCGTTACACATTTATGATACATAATTATGTACGCTTTTGGTGATTGTCTGAATTCTTATGTTCTAGTGTTGTTTCCAAGTTTGTTGCGACCCCAGCCAGCCATCAGTCTTTCAAAACCTGCCACCATGTCGGCCACCGGTTCTTCACACGCAAGGAACGGATCAGCTCTCGTGTTTATGAACGAACGATTAAACACCCGGCAAAGGGCTGCAGTAACCAGGATAGTCCAGGGCCAGTCTCGCCCGCTGCCATATATACTGTTTGGACCTCCTGGTATTTATGTGTTCACGTTTTCTGGCTACCTGGCCCTTAAGTTTGTAAGGTTTTTCATGGTTTAGCTTAAACTCGCTATTTATTCCCCAGGCATCTATTGATGCGGGAGGCATTTAGTGATTGTCTTAGCGGTCTGTACAAGGTTAAGTAGATTTTACCGTTTCATCTAGGACCAACACAGCTTACTACAACATTTGGATATTTATACAGTTGTTGCTTATTACCATTCCCTATCCACCCATATCAACTAACCTCACTTTGACATTGACCTTGACCTAATTTGGACTTCAAATCAGCTGTTTCTTGGTTAACTAGATTTTACCATTTCATCTAGCACCAACACCGCTTACTACAACACTTAGATACTTGTACAGTTGTTGCTTATGACCATTCCCAATCCACATCACCCAACCTCACTTTAACCTTGATCAAAGCCTAATTTGGACTTGAATGATTGAAATCGGCTATTTCTTTGTTAATGTGGGTTATTGTCTTAAACAATAAAACCCAGTTTATTTTAGCAGAAATGTGGAGCTTAATTATGAAAGGGAGAGTAATCTTTACACATTAGGATAGGTTTACATCAGGAGTTCTCTTCCAAGTTTATTTTAAGATTTAAATGTGGAATCAAGGGAAGAAATTATGTACAGGCATATTTGCACAGTTCTCTCCCTTATTGAATTTCTGAACAGGAAGTTCCAGGAAAATGATCTCCCTTTCTTTCCTCGGCTTCCAAGGCTTCTGACCTTGCAGAAAAACATTAACATTAAAATAAAAATTAAATCAAGTTTAATCTTAAGGAAAATCAACAATAATTAATAAATAATATTTTAAACAATGTCTGGAAGAGGAAAACCAGTAAGAAAGAGAACACTTAATCAGAAATCCCAGGAGAAACAACACATAATGATCATGTTGGGCCAGAATTGCTACAGTTGCTGGCTCCTGTGCCGAATGAGCGATCTAGCAGAAGAGGTAATGTTATTGACTTTGAGCAAATTATTGGTGAGTCATTGGCATTGTCAAAAAATGCACCAATCTCTGACTTTGATTGCAATAGGCCAGAAATTGTAAGGTGTGGCGGGGACTCGTGGGGTTGCCATGTTCCTGAACAAATAAAAACCAAAATTAAACAAAATGAGTATATAAACTTGACAGTATTATTAAAAGGGGCAGTAGAGCTAAATAGTTTGTATACAAGTGCAGTTTTGAGCTTTGATGAAAATGGAAACATTGTTTCCAATGCAAGGGGCAACAGTGAGAAAATAACTTCCATTGAGAAATGGACCGATGCATTTTTGATTTATTCAAGCATCTATCTTGAGGCACACCCCGAGCAAACAAATTGCATGTTCATTATAAGGGAGGCTGCTGCAAAATATGGTGGTACAATGTGGCGCAGTTATGACGAACAGTTCCGTTTGCGTCAGTCTAAGCAGTTCTCCCCATGGTCTAAAATCAATGCCGATCTCTGGCTGAGATGTTTTTCTGGCAATCTTACTGCTCCTTCCAATCAGACAATTCATGTCCAACAAAAACAAGCACCTCCTTTCATTGATTTCAATAAAGGCTTCTGTAAATGGACCAACTGCAGGTATCCCCATGTGTGTGCAATATGTTACAGTGCACAACATGGCAGGTGGACTTGTCACCTGAAGGCTTTACAACAAAATCCCAATCCACTGTACAAGCCAAACAATTCCTTTCGAGGATCATACAGGGGATTCCCATCATACAGGCCTTTTGGATGGGGTCAAAGTCACGGAAACAGCTCAAAAACAATAATTCCACATTTATGCATTTAGCGCCCTCCCCAATAAATGTTGATAAGTTGCCAGGTGAACTGTCTGATTACAATGCTACAGAGGCTCAATTTTATTAAATGGTTTTAAAAATGGGTTTTCTTTCAAGTATGAAGGTCCTCGTAAAGCAACTGATGCCAAGAACCTTCAGTCTGCATTAAAACATCCAGATATTGTCAAAGAAAAACTTTAAAAGGAGGTAGAATTGTGTTGAGTTGCAGGTCCTTTTGAAAAAATACCTTTACCAAATTTAAGAATTTCACCAATTGGCCTAGTGCCTAAAAAATCTGGAAAAATGAGTTTAGATTGATTCACCACCTGTCATATCCAGCTGGCCAATCATTAAATGATTATATCGACCCAGCTAATTGTACTGTACAATATACTAATTTTGACACTGTAGTGCATATGGTTCAAGACCTAGGCTTCAAGTGTGAAATGTTTAAAATGGATGTCAAATGTGCATTTCGCCTCCTACCAGTAGATCCAAATGATTTTGATCAGTTAGGTTTTATGTTTGATAAATGCTATTACTTCGATAAATGTTTTACCATTTGGTTGTTCCATAAGTTGTAATTTGTTTAATCGTTTTGCAGATTTTCTAACATATGTTCAGAAGAAAGCAGGTTCTGCTAATTTGATCCATTATTTAGACGATTTTCTGGGTGGTGGAAGACAAAACTCTGGTGAATGCAGACACCTAATGCAAATTTTTTCAGGCTGTATGCAGGAATTAGGTGTGCCGTTAGCAGCAGAGATAACCGAAGGTCCTGTTACAGTGCTAACATTTTTAGGCTTAGAAATAAATTCTGAAGAGATGGTGATACGCTTACCACTACATAAGGTTCAGGAAGTGATTATTTTATTAAACAACATGTTGCAGAAAACAAGATGCACACTTAAAGAGATGCAAAGTTTAATTGGTATTTTAAATTGTGCATGTAGGGCAATAATTCCAGGCAGGCCTTTCTGTAGAAGATTGATTGATTCCATTTGCGGTCCCACAAAACCTTATCATTTGAGAATTAACAGGGGTATAAGACTTGACTTAATTATGTGGAAACAATTTTTTTATGAATTTAATGGTATTAGGGTTTTTCATGACAGATTCTGGTCTTATAATGAAGATGTGGAGTTGTTCACAGACAGCGCAGGTGCTGAAGGCTTGGGTTTTGGTATTTATTTTGCAGGTAAATGGATGTCCGAAATATGGCCCCATGATTGACATAAGCATGGTTATACAACAGATATAACAGTTCTTGAATTATTTCCTATTGCTGTAGCCATCTTCACATGGGGTAAGGAACTAGAACGTAAGAAAATATGCGTTAGATTCGATAATATGGCAGTGTGCCATATTATTAACAAAATGACATCAAAATCCGATTTAGTTATTGTTTTACTGAGAAATTTGACATTAAAATGTTTGCAGATGAACATAGTGGTGAGGGCAGAGTGTACCTGGAGTGAAAAACTCAATAACTGATGCATTGTCTCGTTTTCAGATCGACAGATTTTGGACCCTTGCTCCCAATGCAAGTCTAAACCAATGTATAATGGAGCCCCAACTATGGCAAATATTCAGCAAAGAGCTGTTAGTTTGATAAGGACCAGTGTGTCTGACAGCACAAGAATGGCATATAATATTGCCATTCATAACTTTGATACTTTCAGGCGTGCATATAGCTTAATGAATGCATGGCCAATACCATTTAATCAGTTAATTATGTACATTTCCTATTGCTTTGAAAAGAATTATGCTCCTTCAACAGTTAAACTGTATATGTTAGGTATAAGCTTTGTACATAAAATTAAAGGATTTTATAACCCATCAAAGAATTTTGTGATTGGAAAGATGTTGGAAGGCCGTAAACGTTTAAGGCAACAGCTAGATCTCAGAGCACCAATTTCAATTATCATGTTGAACAGATTAGTTGCAGTTCTGGGCAGCGTATGTTACTCAGTATTTGAATCGAAACTAAAGCAGTATTTTATTTGGCCTACTTTGGATTGTTCAGAATAAGTGAATTGGTTGTTTGCTCAAATAATAAAAGAACAGAGCACTTACCAAACAAGACGCTATTCTTGATGGGTTAAACAAAGCTATTAGCATTCGAGTTAAGAGTCAGCAAAACTAACCAAACAGGTAGACCAGTGTTTGTCCGTATTCCTAGTAATGAGGAAACAAAGGTGTGCATCACTGCTTTAAATGAACATGCAGCGATAGCACCCACAAGTTCAGAACCAATTTTTCTGTCATGTCAACAGTGCACCCCTGACAAAATACCAGTTTTCTGCAGTGCTGTCTAAAGCATGTGGACAGGCTGGGTTCTCCTCAAAAGTGTTATCACACAGCTTTCGCATTGGTCGAGCGACAGACCTTGCTCTTCAAGGCTACTCAGATGACAAAATAAAACTTATGGGTCATTGGTCGTCAAACTCTTATTCAGGCTATATCAGATTCAAATAGATCAGCATAAACTGGCTAGAATCGCTTGCAATTGCTCTATTCTAACGACCATCTATTTGGGTTTATTTTACAGAAGTTTGGCTGGTTGGGGATTCGATTATTCTATGGTCAGGGGCGCGCTTCCATACAGGATCCAAGAAAACATTTCAGAATTTCAACATTGCCTGGGATGGTCAGAGTGGGCTAAGAGCTGAAGGGTTACACTCTGTATTACAGCTGGGACTAATTGAAGGCAGAAATCCTTATATAATTTTTATTCATGTAGGTGGAAATAACATATCGAATACAAACCAATGCAAAATAATGAGAATTATTAAATGCGAAATGCAGTATCTCTTTGACATATTTCCCAAATCATTAATTGTTTGGATATTCATTCTCCCAAGACTGTCTTGGTTCAGGGAAGCTGTTGACAATGCTTTTCAAAAGAAGATGAATACAAAACGTCAAAAAATTAATCGAACAATTTCAAACTTTGTGTTATCTTTTACAGATGGAAGAGCAATTCTAATTGACTTGATCGACTCCTGGAATGTTTCATGTCGACAAAGTCCATTTGTCTGATGTTGGCAATGAATTATTTATCTTCAGTATCAGTGAGGCAATTGCAAGCTTTCTAAGAAATGACACAAAGTTCATAAAATGTTAAGGCCTATAATTTTGGGGGACATATTGGTTGCAATTTGCTGTGGCGGAAAATTCTAGGCCACTCATGATGGGATGGTGTCACTTTCAACATTTATACATTATTTCACAAGTTAACAATATCTTATATAGGTATGGGTGGTTCTCCTCTCCTTAATATGGCTCCGTTTGAGATGATCAGTTTTGGAGGGAAGCCATTCTATAGTTGGCACATTTCCAAATTTTCATTCTTAAGTTTGCCTTTAGGTGCTTTGGGTCTGCTCGGAACAGGTGGACCTGAAGTGGAGACGATTTAATATGGAAATATGGAGATTTGTATATATGGAGATATATATATACTGAGGAGTAGGAATATTTATATGGAGATTGGATAGTATTTATGGAGATACATAGTACTGAAGAATAAGAATATTTTATATGGAGATTGGATAGTATATATGATGATATATATATACAGAGGAATATGAACATTTTATATAGAGATATTAAGGAGTATGGATAGTATATATGGAGCTATATATATACTGGAATATGCAGGATACTTATGGAAAATGGAAATAATGGAAAATGGATATGGAAAAGGAAAATTCGTGGGAAATGGATAATCAAAGATTTAAATGCATTAAGTAAGTGTGACACCTTCCTGTCATTGATGCCTGGAGTTTTTCAAAATTCCATATGGCAATTTCTTGAAGACCAGTGGAATTTAAGCTAATATACTGCGGTCAATAAAAATGCCAATTTTGTTTCTGTAATAAATACCAGTATCTGTATGTCAAACAGTATTGATTCCATAATGAATAAAAATGATGAATTCTACTTTTATTCTGTGTATTTCTATTGCATTATGTCTTAAAATGACTAAATTTTGCCGTTTCGTCTAGCACCAAAACCCATACTACAACACTTTAATACTTATACAGTTGTTGCTTATGACCATTCCTAATCCACCCATATCACTCAACCTTACTTTAACCTTTATTCAACACTAACAAGGTATCTTTGTTCTTCGGGTTTTCCAAGCATTTCTAAATACCGGTAAACTTACCTTTATCCAACACTTTGCTAGTATCTTTGTTCTTCAGGTTTTCGAAGCGTCACTTAATAAACTTATCTTTATTCAACACTAACGTAGTATCCTTTTTCAGGTTTTTGAAGGGTCGCTTAGTAAACTTACCATTATTCAACACTTACCTAGTATATTTGTTCGTAAGGTTTTCTAAGCGCTACTAAATAAACTTACCATTATTCAACACTTACCTAGTATGCTGTATTTCCAGGCACGGGTAAGACGGTGACCGTGGTGGAGGCGATACTTCAGGTGTTCACAAGGATTCCCTCAAGCCGTATCATAGCCTGTACGCCCTCCAACAGTGCAGCAGATCTCATTGTGAGTCCTTCGCATGTGTTGTGGAATCGGTAGACTGAAGGACTTTCTCTGAGGCGTGTCGTGGGAAAATCGGGCTTAATGCATATGTGTAAAGTTTCGTCCCGGATTAGCCTGTGCAGTCTGCACGGGCTAATTCCGGACGACATTTTCCGCTTTTATGGTATTTTCTGTTTCAAGGAAGTCTCTTCTAAACATAAATCCACTGTAGGCGGAAAGTGCCGTCCCGGATTAGCCTGTGCAGACTGCACATGCATTAAGCCAGATTTTTCCGCAACTCGTCTCCTTTCTAGATGCATGGTTAAGTGACTCATTAAAAAGTTAAGGCTGATGAAGAAATTTGATCTGGTTAGTCTTAGACGATAAAAATAGGGCAAGCTTGGACTGGAGAAAGGAAAATGTGTCTGTTCTTTCCTTTATTTCATCACTGTTGACAGTAAAAAAAAAGATAAAAGGAATTTCAAAATATATATTAAATGACTTTATAGGGTTTGTAAAAAAAAAATATCGTTTTAATGGGTGTTTGCTCTTTTAAGTAGTAAATAAAACGCCCTCAATGTTTTTCATGTGCAGCAAAAAAGTATGTTATCTGGCATAAATATAGAGGTACATTTTTTCATGTTTGCATTTAAAAAATGAGACCCTGTAAACCATTGCTCCAGATGAGTTTTGGTGCGGAAGGTAAATGACCAATCGCCCCAGAGTTTATGGGGGAAAATGTACACTCGGACCAAAAAGTATGGGGTTAAAAGTTAATGTACAATGTATTCCAGTCAGAAATTCATTTGTTAGAGCTTTACAATGTGATTGAGTAACGTTTTACAATATAGTAGCTGTCTCAAGAAGATAAGGTATTTAAAATAAGAAAATACTACATATTCACACCTTTAATACTTTAATACATGTATTTTTTTTCATCAGTTTTTCATTCCATGTGTATGCAAACTTCTGAAATGTTATGTGTACTTGTACACCATGATTTGATTTTCTGTGCTTACCTTAGGATTGTCCATGCGTAATTTATGTGTGTGTATGCACCTTATCTGATCGTCTGTTAACAGATTTTCCATGCGTAATTTATGTGTTCGTACACACCTCATCTGATTGTCTGTTAACAGATTTTCCATGCGTAATTTATGTGTTCGTACGCACCTCATCTGATTGTCTGTTAACAGATTTTCCATGCCTAATTTATGTGTGTGTACACACCTTATATGATTGTCTGTTAACAGATTGTCCATGTGTAATTTATGTGTGTGTACACACCTTATATATCGTCTGTTAACAAATTTTCCATGTGTAATTTATGTGTGTGTACACACCTTATATGATTGTCTGTTAACATTTGGGCTGCAACAATATTCCAATATATTGTATTGTATTGCTTTATTCGTTTGCCATATTGTATTGCAATTCGATATCTGTCATGACAATATATTGCCACATATTTAGTACTATAATAATCCATAATAAATTTAAAAAAAACAAAAAAACATTTACATGTAGTCCTTATTATAATTGTAACTTAAAAATGAGCTAATATGACCCTGGATAATGTAGATATGCTGATTTTGCTTAAGAAATGCATGAAATGACAAATTGTGTCATGTAAGTTTATTCTCGACTGATATCTGCACCGACAGTGTGCAAACTGTTCATATATGTCTTTCAACATATTGCAATATGGGTCTTAACACTCTGATTCCAGGCAGAACGTCTCCATGATAGCGGATTGTTGAAGCCAGGTGACATGGTGAGGCTGAATGCCTGGCAACGCAGAGATGAGGTAACCACTGCTAGGGTCCGTATTCACCAACATTTAGAGTCTGAAACCCAGACTCTGACTCAAATTTCAATAGCTTAAAATGTCAGATTTCTCCAGGTAGAACATTATTTTTAATTTACCTTATATGACATTATGTTTGTGTAGTAGTACTCTTAAGTACACTTAAGAATGAAAGTGATTGTTGTGTGATTAGCATAATGGTTGATACGCTGTTTTGATTCCTTTCTTGAGTCTGAGTCTGAAATTTAGACTCGGAATGTTTGTGAATACTGGTCCAGGGGTTTTTGGCCAATTTCATGGCCGTTATTGGGTCATATTCCCATTGGCAAAAAGTATCCCTTTTTCATAAATCCAGTCCCAAAATTCTCAATAAATGGTTTGGCCTTCAGATGTCTAACAAATTTAATAAGAGGCGGTCAGTGTAGAAATGAAGACTGTTGAAGTTGTAATAACTGTTTTACTGAATTGTTTTTGTTCAGAACATTCTATATTATGTAGTTTATCTATAATAATTCAAATGTTATTAATCAAACAATTATAATTTTTCCCAGATTTAGGTGAATTGACGCTTAAATTTCCAATTTCATGGGTATCACTCTTCGAATTAACCCACTTGCCCAAAGCCCGTCAAAGGTACAAATCTATTCGGGCAAGTTAAAATTTTGACCTGCCTGCCCGAAAGGGCAAGTACAAGAAGGATGAACAAATATTAAATATTCATTTACCAATAATAAAACAATGTTCAGAATTTTTCTCAAAATATATAATGATCGCCCAATTTTCTTTCTATATGACTGACTACTTGAACTAAATCACTAGCATTTTAAATGTTCAAGTAATCTCGAGGTTTTATTTCCGAATTTCAGAGAAGTTCACGTGAATTTGGGCAAGATGAAATTGTATGGCTTATGCCCGAATGGGCAAGCCCTTCCAAACAAATATTGTGAAGACTGGGCTGTAAGTCATATTCCCAAAATGGTGAATAAAAAGCCCTAACTGCATGCATGTAGCTTGTGTTCTGTACCATCCATTTTTGTTCAATTTTGCCAAAACAACATGTCAGTTTTAACTATTTTCACTAGAAAATGTGAGCATATGCCTTATTTTCAAATAATATCGATACTTTTAGTTGCCATTGGCCATCTTGCCTAGTTGCCATTGGCCATCTTGCCTACTGGTAATGCTAAAATAGGATATGCTGTTTGTTATGTTGTTTCTACTGAAACTGAAGTAACTGCTTCCTAATCCTATTCTGTCTGCACATTCTTGTATAAATTGAATGTAATTACTGTACATGCATTTATCAACACAGCTAGATAAATAAGGGTGTGTTCATATAGAAAAATAGAAGCTAAGAAATTAATCAGATATGGTAAAAGCTTGTGGAAGCAAATGCTTCACATGCTTGTTACTTTTTCCCCAAAATTGTGAAAGGGTCTGTGCTCGTTCATTTTATGAAAAGTGAGGCGATAAAAAAGTAAATTGTGAAAGCCTTATAGTGAAGTATATGCTTGATAGTGAAAATTAAAAAACTGTGAAAAACCCATTCAGATAGTCAATAACACTAGCTGATGTAGAAATGTATCACTATTTAAATATACATCTTTGTTAGTAACATACTACATCATATTTGACTCTTTACTTCTGTGTTTGCAACATATTTGATAGATATAGGGTAGTATGTATATATACGACCCAGCAGATTTGTGAAGTGATGTAGCCATAGTTGTGAAATGTTGAAACCACTAATCATCCCTTCAAAGCCAGAAGGGGCTATCAGCCTTCTTTGCACATATACTGATGACACCTTCTGGCTCTCAGGGGACGAGTTGTTTTGATTAAAGGGGAAATGCCGGCTTCAGTACATACAAATTTTCTTGGTTTGTTTAATATCACTGTTAAACTTAAGTTTATCATGCACTACTCTACATGCTGTCGTGCCCGGCTAGCTCAGTTGGTAGAGTACGTGCTGGACTGTCAATCCGGGGATCGTGAGTTCGAACCCCAGCCCGGCCACATAACTTGTGTGTGGATTGGTCATGAAATAATTTCAGCGGCCATTCTCTTCCTATCTCTGATTCAAGTAGGGCAGTTGTCTGTTACTGGCATAGGTATGTGCACTTAAAACTACAAACAAACTACACGTCTATTTCACGTGTCACTCGCAGACTATTCCTAACTGCATCCTGCCGTACTGTCGGGTGGGAGATGACCTTGGCCTCGCCTCACGCTACAGGATCCTCGTGAGCACGTGCGTCAGCCTCGGCACCTTGTACTCGCTGGGAATACAGGCTGGACATTTCACGCATGTCTTCATTGATGAGGTATGCATTGGAGGGTAGTTCTTCACAAAAATCTGTATAAGTGAGTGTATTTATAGAAACATGTTGACAGTTTTGGCAAAATCAATTGTCTGTAATACCCAGCTGGTCTGAAAGCTTCTACTGACAAGGGAAATTTTGCCAGAATTGACAATAGAATTACTGTACTGACTAGTGGCAAACAGAATTCGAATAAAAACGGACAAGTTAAGAAATATCAGATTTTGCGATCATCAAGCCTGCATTGACAAAATAACTCCTCGTGGGATAAACTTAGCTGTATTTCCTTACTGTGGAATACAGCAAATAAACGCAGTATAACGACGATCACCAAGGCTTGTGGTTCAGGTTTTCTAAACTGATCTTTATTCAACACTTACCTAGTATTGTGTATGTATCTGATATAGAAATGAAAAGCAGATACAACAGTTTCACACTCAACCCTGGAAATGTTTATTTTAAAATTCTTGGTACAGTGTTGTTCTGTGCGTCAAATTGCGGTGTTCATGCATGTTTTTGTATTTCAGGCGGGCCAGGCCACTGAACCAGAGGCCATGATAGCAGCTTGCATGGTGGCACATACAGACGGACAGGTATCACGTGAAATCAAATTATTTAGTGCTTTAAATGCAGGCCACTTACATTTGTTGTACAGGTAAATTGGTATGCAGGCAGATGGAATAGTAAACACAAAAAAAGCAAAAACAAAACATCCATTATATACCAATGGACAATACAAAATTTATACAACATTTGGATACTTTCACATTTGTTGCTTATGACCATTCCCAATTCACCCATATCACCCAACCTTACTTTCACCGTGACCTAATTTGGATTTTGAATAATTAAAATGGGCTGTCCAGCTCAAACCAGGGGCAGTGTTCTGCCGTGGATGCGGCCTTGCGCAAAAATAAATGATTTGTCCCCACCAAATTTTCGTAAGCGGGTCCGCGTGCGCACACAATTTACAAGTAAATCATTCGGTGTATTTAGTAAAATTTATATCATTGATCGTGACGTCAATTTATAACCAATTTTTTCATTAGAACACTAATTCATTAACGCTTTATCGGCAGCGCTTGAACAGTTCAGATACAGTAGTATCAATCGATAATTGTACACGCGGTCCACATGCTAAGCGTGAAACACGCTTTTCAGCAATAAACTGCTGGACGACAGACGCATTTTGGCAGAAACATCAAAGACTTTTGAAGTCGAATTACTGACACCGTTGCTATGAGTGTTGCTAACGGCTTACAGTTTTGAAAGCCCAGCTAATTGATGATGTAACACTGTTACACTTTGTAGTTTTAACAGTTTTCATTGTTAACGCATTGTGTTTATAATGGATTTATTGTTTGTTCAAATTAAATTAATAATGCAAGGTTATAAGGTATTTAAGAATGCAGTGTTATATTGATCAACAGAACGTTATGAATTAATTAAGAACACAGTATATGTATTAATCCTGTTTTGAACAGAAAATAAAAAAACAAACATGAATGAAAACAGCTAGTATGTACTTTTCAAAACAAAAATCTGCTTTGGGAATATTCATGAGGTGAACAACTTTTTTGTCTGTGTCCCTACATCTTTGTAATTTGTCCCAACTTTTTAAAGCCAAGAGGGCCCTTGTCCCCAATAGTCCAAATACACAGCAGAACACTGCAGGGGCATGTTTTTTTTATCAGTGTCTTGTTTATATGTGGATTGTGGCGATGTTTTTTTAAAAGCGGTGCTTGGAATTGGTGGAATAGTTGTTGACACCAATATAGTTAGCATTCAATCCCCTCCAAAAATAGTACTCGTGCAGTATTGTGTTACATACTGTTCAGTATATCAGTACAATGTATTAACATTTGTTTATTACATAACAATAACTGAATATACAATAAAAACCGAAATTTCTATTGAAATTATTGATAACATTGAGCCTGTTTGCCGCCATAAGCTTAATCATAATATTAAATGAAAGCAAAACAAGATACTATAGTCATCAATAATAGCCCATGGAAGCCTGAAAGATGGTTTCTTATGGGGTCATGTACCTTGTATTCTTTGAGTTCATTTTGCAGGTGATTCTGGCGGGTGACCCCCAACAGCTAGATCCCGTAGTGAGGTCCCATGTTGCCAAGGAGTATGGCCTGGGGGTCTCGTTGGTGGAGAGACTCGTGGATTCCCTTTCTCATATTTGTTTGGGTTCATTTTGCAGGTGATTCTGGCAGGTGACCCCCAACAGCTCGGTACAGTACTGAGGTCCCACATTGCTAAGGAATATGGCCTGGGTATCTCAACGCTGGAGAGACTCATGAAATCACTCTCTCATATTTGTTTGGGTTCATTTTGCAGGTGATTTGGGCTGGTGATCCCCAACAGCTAGGCCCAGTACTGAGGTCCCAAGGAGTACGGCCTGGGGGTCTTGTTGCTATAGAGACTCGTGTTCCCTCTTTCATATTTGTTTGGGTTCATTTGCAGGTGATTCTTGCCGATGACCCCCAACAGCTAGGTCCAGTAATGACTTGAGGTCCCACATTGCTAAGGAGTATGACCCGGATGTGTCGTTGATAGAGCGACTCATGTGTTCCCTCTTTTATTTGTGTTTGGGTTCATTTTGCAGGTGATTCGGGCTGGTGACCCCCAACAGCTTGGTTACTGAGGTCCCACATTGCTAAGGAGTATGGCCTGGGTGTCTCGTTGCTATAGAGACTCATGTGTTCCCTATTTAGTATTTGTTTGGGTTCATTTTGCAGGTGGTTCTGTCAGGTGACCCCCAACAGCTAGGCCCAATACTGAGGTCCCACATTGCTAAGGAGTATGGCCTGGATATCTCTTTGCTGGAGAGACTCATGTGTGCCCTGCTTTACAAGAGGGACGAGCGGAAGTTTGCAGACCATGGGGCGTATGATCCTCTACTGGTAACAGACCTAGGCCTATATTTATAAAGAATCTTAGTCAAAAGTTAAGAAAAATTGTAAAATTCTGAAATTTTATGTTTGGATTTTCTGACAAAGAAATGCTTTGTTTGTAGAGTGTGGTACATAAGTTGAAATTATCATAATTCAAATTGTATTAATATAATTGTAATATTGTCATGTGCATATTTCAATGCATAGTGTTTCAAATTTAAATTCTAATTTTGACTTATTTTGAACATTAGTTAAAAATCTTTATATAATATGGGCCCTGTAGTCAGTGCTGCAGACAAGTTTTTATAAACGTACACTCACACCAGATTTTAAGGGCAAATGGTACAGTTCGTGCAAAATGTATGGGGATAAATGTACTTCCACTCTGAAATTAATTGGTTTGCAAAAGAGTGACCTTGAACAATGAAGTTGACTTTTCAAGAATCCAAATGTTTTTAATCCCCAGCCGCAAAGCGGGAGGGGGGTTATAGGAATGCCCTTTGTCCGTCCGTCCGTCTCTCCGTAACATTTTCGTGTCCGCTCCATATCTCCTATACTCTTTGAAGGCTTAGCCTCCATTTCGTGTCCGCTCCATATCTCCTATACCCTTTGAAGAATTGTCATGAAACTTGGCTCAAATGTTTAGGTCATTGAGACGCTGTGCAGAACGCATCGGCCTTTCACGCCAGCTCAAGGTCAAGGTCACACTTGAAGGTTAAATTTTTGAGCTTCCATTTTTAGCTCGACTATTCGAAGAATAGTTGAGCTTTCCTACTACCCCGGGCGTCCACGTCTGAATTTGGTTAAAGTTTTTATTCAAAAGTATTGTAACTTATTGTACAAAACTACATAAGTTATTCACTTGAAACTTGGAACTAACCTTTGTCATCATCTCTAGTATCAGGGGCAACATACCCCATAACTCTGTTTTGTATTTTGACAGAGTAATGCCCCTTTTGTCACTTAGATTTTCTGGTTAAAGTTTATATCAGAAGTTTTGTAACTTCAAAACTACATAAGTTATTCACTTGAAACTTGGAACTAACCTTTGTCATCAACTCCGGTATCAAGGGCAACATTCCCTATAACTCTGTTTTGTATTTTGACAGAGTTACGCCCCTTTTTCACAGAGATTTTCTGGTCAAAGTGTGTATTCGAAAGTTTTGTAACTTCAATACTACAAAAGCTATTCACTTGAAACTTAGAATATGCCTTTGTCATCAATTCCAGTATCAGGGCGAACATTCCCCATAACTCTATTTTGTATTTCGACAATTATGCCCCTTTTTCACATAGATTTTCTGGTTAAAGTTTATATTCAAAAGTTTTGTAATTTCAAAACTACATAAGTTATTCACTTGAAACTAACCTTTGTCATCAACTCTAGTATCAGGGGCAACATTACCCATAACTCTGTTTTGTATTTTGACAGAGTTATGCCCCTTTTTCACTAAGATTTTTGTTTAAAGTTTATATTCAAAAAATTTGTAACTTCAAATCTACATAAGTTATTCACTTGAAACTTGGAACTTACCTTTGTCATCAACTCTAGTATCAGGGACAACATTTCCCATAACTATGTTTGTATTTTGACAGAGTTAGCCCACTTTTTACATAGACTTTGTGGTGAAAGTTTGTGTTCCAAAAATTTATAAACTCTACTAGGCTTCACTTAAAAGTTTGGTATTTTAACAATTTTATGTCCGTTCTACTATCCAAAATATATGTACCAACTGAACTACTTCGAATAGACGAGCGCGCTGTCCTCTGACAGCTCTTGTTGTGTCTGTTTTTCGTGTCCGCTCCATATCCCCTATACCCTTTGAAGGATTTTCATGAAACTTGGCTCAAATGTTTTGCTCATTGCGACCATGTGCAAAAGGCATAAGCCAGTCACGCCAACTCAAGGTCAAGGTCACGCTTGAAGGTTGAATGTTTTAGCCTGTATTTTCATGCCCGTTCTATATCTCCTGCGCCCTTTAAAAGATTTTCATGAAACTTGCCTCAAATGTTTATTACATTGAGGCAATGTGCAGAAGGCATGAGGCAGTCACGCCACCTCAAGGTCACACTTGCAGGTAAAATGTTTGAGCCTCCATTTTTGTGTCTGCTGCATATCTCCAAGCCCTTTGATGGATTTTCATAACACTTGGCTCAAATGTTTATCACAATGAGGCAATGTGCAGAAGGAATGGAGCAGTCTTGCCACCTCAAGGTCACACTTAAAGGTCAATGTTTGAGCCTCCATTTTCGTGTCAGCTCCATATCTCCTATGCCCTTTAAGGAATTTTCATGAAACTTATTAAGGTCAGTGTGATACTTCAAAGTCAGCTTTAAAATCTAATGAAGGATCACAGAGGGGAATATAGCTGTTCTTTGGACTGCCTTGTAAATAAGTAATTCCTACATACACTCAACGAAAGTTATAAAGCACCATATGGAATTGTTGTATTTTCTGTATTTATAGAATTTTTAGCTGCGCCATGGTAACAATGAAATTCTTGCGTATTTTTTCCAATATTTTGGTATGTACGGATGTATTTCAGATGTATGACTGAAATAATCATATCTGACATTTCAAGCTGCAATTCTTATAAATAAAGAAACAGCAAAAATTTCCATTAATTTCCATTTGGTGCGTTATAACTGTTGTTGAGTGTATTAATATTATTCTTATGTTAATTCATTATAATATCAACGTCTCGTATTCTAAGGTCACGAAACTTGTGGACAATTACCGCTCCCACCCTGATATCCTGCACCTGCCATCCCGGCTGTTCTACCATGATGAACTTGTGGTGAAGGCTGACCCGTCACTCACGTACACATTTACGGAGTGGGCGGAGCTTCCTAGCAAGAACAGGCCAGTCATATTCCATGGAGTGAGGGTATGTATGCCAATATGACTGATTATGCCCCCAATTGAAGATTGCGGGGTATATTGGTTTGCTAATGTCGGTCTGTTTGTCTAAGTCCAACAGTTTTTATCCGATCCTCACCAAACTTCATGAAAATGTTTGTGGCCAATATATCTCAGCGAAGTTCGATAATCAGCCAAATCCTCACAGGAAGTACAGAGTTATGGTCCTTGATTGATCTAAAATTGGCCTTTTAAGCAATATACTATCTCTATGTCCAACAGTTTTCATCCAATCCTCACCAAACTTGATATTTGAAATATTGCGTTTAACCTAGAGGGGGCATAACTTTTAAACAAACAGCTCGCGTTCTTTCTTACGGTACCTAATACAAGTGGATCTTGCTAGGGCAGGCCAATCATACTTTATGGAGTCCGGGTTTTCTTGTTTTCTTTAATCACATGCATGTAAATACTTTACATGTTTATAAATTTGCCCAAGGAGGTAAACCACAACTGGTAGATATGCTATTTATTGAGATATAGTCTGTTTTCTGTTTATTAACTGCAGTGAAAATATATAATTTTATTTCACTAATATAATTCTATATTTCCCTGATAAGCTTATAAGAAATTCAGGAATAAACTATTCAAACAACACAACTTCTTGATCTGAATTCCACACCCCATTACATTTATACAAATGCCATTGAATGTTTTGATTAACATTTTTTGTTTTTTTAGCTCGACTATTCACCAAATAGTTCGAGCTATACTACTCACCCGATGCGGCGTCGGCGTAATGCTCTGGTTAAGGATTGCATGCAACAAGTCCATCTACTACAGATATTCAACTGAAACTTCACACATGACTAGGGTCATTATATGAGGTCATTGGCCAAGACCCATAACTGTGACCAGCATTTTGGCAGAATTATGCCCCTTTTTGTACTTTAAAAAGTCAGGTTAAGGTTTACGTGCAACAACTCCATATCTCTATAACTCAAGAAGGATTGAGCTATTGTAATGAAACTTCATACATAGATACCATATAGCGAGACCTCACTTTGGATTGCATATGGGGTGGGTGGGGTCAAGGTCACTGTTACTTAAAATAGGAAAACGGTTTCTGCTCAATATTTTTCTTGTTTGTAGTAATGAAGGCCCATAACTCTGACAAAGCGGTTGAATAGTCGAGTGCGATGTCCTGAGACAGCTCGTGTTTATACACATGTCATTGTATGTTTTGATTCATTTCTGCATATTTAGGCTAAAAGCTTATTCGAATTTAATGCTTAATTAAAGATTGTGGACCCCTGCGAAGGCAGCACATAACCCCATGTCATGCACATGTTGTGCAGCTAATTAGTTATATATCATTTAAACATGATACTCGCTAATTTTTCTATAGACAAAGAACAAAATTATCATTGTTAAACTACTCAGTAAACAACACATAGAGTAGTCTCGATTCTGAGCGGAGCATAGTCAAAAGTAGTTCCAATTACAAAATTTTCGTCGGTTAAATGCCATAAGGACTGAACAACATTTTTGGTCAAATTTGACATTTTTGCATTTTTTCAATGCTTTTGATAGTATCTTTATGTTAAAAAATTATTAAGTGCTAGTTCCCACATTTTTGTCAAATTATTTTACTTGGATGAAATGTTCCATTCCAGAATTGCAAATATTTACACTGCCAAAAGGACTCATAAACAAAATCGTACTGCCAAAAGGGCTCATGAGCAATACACTGTGCTGATGAGCCCTTATAATTTTTCTCTCATTAATGAGTACATGTTTATCTTAAAACCAATTTAGCAGACACTGTGGTATCAAGGTGTTTATTATCACAGCAAAGAGTTCTGGAATGTTGCTGATATTATTCATTCAACAGCTTCATAGTCTATCTATAGAGTGCAGCATCTAGTCACAAAATTGTGTGTCTTTTTGAACATGTGAGTGGAAATAAAATAAGGTAAGTTCGTTTTTTTTGTTTTCTTTTGCTTAAATGTTATGATAATTTTTAAAATAAATACATTACCAAATTGTTTTACATGATTGATTTTAATACAATTGTGCATGAATTGAGTTTAGCTTTTGAGCCCTATTGATTGCTAAGAAATTACAATTTGTTATCTTTCAAACTTTCAAAATAATTTGCTGATGTTAACATGTATACCTAGATTATTTATATTTTTTATATGCATGATGTAATCAACTTAAATATGTCTTAAATACATTTTATTTTGTTGATGAGCCCTTTTGGCTTAGAACAAAATGGCACATTTGACAACAAATTTTAATTGGCGTAGTACTTAATTAATTTCAGGAGAATAACCCAAAGCATCACTATGGAAGAGGAATGGTCTGATTCAGATTTCTACTCAACACCACAAACAATTGCTGAGTTGGAAAGAATATCATGTAATCACTTTTTCACATGTGACTGTATTATGAAAATTCTAACCCGAGGGTTTTTGTACTGGTATTTAATGATTTAATACATAAACTGATTTAATAAAGTCATATGCTTAATACTTTGTCAAACTGATTTCGGAAAGCTCTATATAAGGTACGTGCTTGTGTTTCAGGAAAGAACAGTAAGTGTGTGGATGAAGAAATGGATACATCAGACTCTGATGATGTACCGCTTTCCCACGTACAGGCAAAGCTCAAAAGTAAGAGCCAGCCTGTCAAACAGACCCATGATCTCCACGAGGAAACCTCTGAAGATGATAGCTATGATGATGAAAGCTATGTGCCTTCCCCAGCATCATCTTCAAGTGAGAGTGACAGCTCTCCTAAATTGAAAAGAAAGAGAAAATGGGTACGAAAAAGGATCAGACCGTTGAAGAGGGATGAAAACAGAAATTCAATACTGAAAGAAATTCGTAGAAGTAGTCCGTGCGTTCAAAATGCCAAAGTTTTGACGAAGAGAAGTGAGCTGAAACAAAAACCAAACGCACGGTTGAAAAAAAGACATAAGAACCATTTATCAACAGCCTTAAAACAAAGCAGATCTCACAACACTGTTCAAACAATTCTCAAAAAGCACGGAGAGATACGAATTTCAAATTTACTTACAAGCAATTCTTTAGAAAAGATTACGATCAAAGCAGATGGCGATTGCTACTTTAATGCCCTGAGATTACAACTAAGTTCGGATTTCACAGTACAAGATCTCCGAAACAAAATTGGCAATCCTTTACTAGATTTGAAAAATCACTACCAGTCTTTCCTTCAATGCAACGAAAGCAAAAACAATGAAGACTTCTCACAGACATATGAAAGCAAAATCGAATGCATAAAACAGCAAGGAATTTGGAATGTAGATATGGCAGATCTTCTTCCGTTGGCAACAGCAAATTGTTTCAATGTGAATATTACCATCTATTCAAGTAGACTGAACCACCCAGTCATTCATGTTTGCCCTGATATCAATGTGCAAGATGAAGGAACTCGAAAGGATGTAATGTTTACTTACCTGGCTGTGCGTGGGTATGAACATTATGATGCGTGTATCAGAAAGGGGATATCAGGTGAACACTCTCCTTCAAAGACAAATAAGAATGATGACATACCATGTACGCTGCGGAAGGCACAAGATACTGACATATCTACCATCACACCTCGAAAACGAGCATATTACATAATATCTCCAAAGAAGATTAAAATATCTCATAAAAAGACACCGAATATTACCATGTGGAAAAAGAATGTAAGGAAACAAAATAGAACAATGGGAAAAAGCTACACATCTGCCAAATCCAAGAAGGTCTTTGAAGCTAAACATATTAGCCCAGGTTGTCAAAGCTGTAGGTACAAATGCACACAGAAATTTCCCGATGATGTGCGACAGGCAATATTTGATACATACTATGATAGAAACATGACTTATGAAAGACAAAGAGACTTCATATGTCAACATATTGATGTCCGTCCTACAAGCAAAAGGTATGGACAGACTTACAAACTCAACAGCAGAATATATTTCTTGCCTTTTGGAAAAGAGCGTGTTCGTGTTTGTAAACAGTTCTTTTTGAAAACATTATGTGTCGGATACAAGCTCATCAGATATACGTTATCCAAAAAACAACATGGTGGCTTTGCTGGAGTTGATAACAGAGGGAAACACACACCAAAAAACAAAACTGAAGATTCCAGGAAGCAATACATAAGAAAACATATTGAATCTTTTCCAGCAGTCGAGTCACACTACACAAGAAAATCAAGCAAACGAAAATACATTTCACAAGATCTAACTATAAGAAAAATGTATGACTTGTACAAGATAAAGTGCCAAGAAGATAACATTAATCCAGTTTCTGAAATGGTCTACAGGAAAATATTTTGCACAGAATACAATTTATCTTTCCACAAGCCAAAAAAAGATTTATGTCATACATGTAATAAATACAATGAAAAGAAGAAAACTAATACTGCCACAGCTGAAGATGAAGAAAATTTCAGAGCTCACATTCAGAGAAAAGAAAGAGCAAGGATAGAAAAAGAAACAGATAAACAATCAGCAAAATTAAATAGTTCCATCTTTGTGGCAACATTTGATTTGGAGGCAGTTCTTTCAACTCCATGCTCCACAGTCAGCCAAGTTTACTACAAAAAGAAACTGAACTGTTATAATCTGACATTCTTTTCTTTGTCAGATAAAAAAGGAACATGCTATATTTGGGATGAAACACATGGGCAACGAGGTTCTTCGGAAATTGGGACATGCATAATAACTCAAATTATGTCACTTCCATCAGTTGTAAAACATGTGATCCTATATTCTGACTGTTGTTCAGGGCAAAACAGGAATCAGTACTTGTCAGGCGGTCTACTACACACAGTCAGACATCATCCACACGTTCAGGTCATTGAACAAAAATTTCTAGAGACCGGACACACACAGATGGAATGTGACGCCATGCATTCCTCAATAGAGCATGCCAAAAAATGTACATCAATATATGTTCCAGACCAATGGGATACAGTCATCCATATGGCCAGACGCCAAAAACCTTACACTGTAATCCCGATGAGATTTAACTCGTTTTATGACCTAAAAGCACACACAGAAAGTAATTACAAAAATTTCAAAACTGACGTGGATGGAAACAGAGTCAATTGGCTCAAGGTAAAAGTGCTGAGAGTGACAAAGGAACACCCAGAAGAACTTCAGGTCAAATATGATTATGATGAAGAATTTAGAACTATCAATATAACTCGATCAGTACGAGGACGCCCATCAACTACCGGACACGAGCTACCACGAAAGTATTTTGGGAAGATACCCATATCTGACGCCAAGAAGAAAGACTTGTTAGATCTATGTGATTCTCTGGTAATTCCGGCCGTATATAGAGGATTTTACGAATCTATACCTACAAGTAAATCAGTCAAAGACCATTTAGCACTACCAGATGTAAATGATGAGGACTCCGACAGTGCCATGGATGATTAGAAACGACATTTTCAGAGTGTTTCAATTACTTATCTTTACCAAAGTGACTGCAAAATACTTCTCAAACTTGCATAATAAGGTGCATAATCAATAATTTAAACGTGTAACTGTGTAGATATATATTACACATTTATTTTCCATCAGGTCTTGATCTGATGAGTCCTTTTGGCTTTGTTTATTTGACCTTTTAAAAGTTACATTTTTATTCTGCCAAAAGGACTCATCAACAAAATGTCCTTTTATGGCATTAGTTGTTAAGAATTGTTAATGGATTGTAATGTATATAAATAAAACCTACACATATACATATTTGTGCAAAATATTAAATTATTATCTTTAAAACTGGATTTTTAGTTTGCGTCTGAACTTTAGAGCAGTTTTTCTCAATACTTTGAAAAATGTTGTTGAGCCCTTATGGCATTTAACCGACGAAATATATGTCAAATCATGTTAGAATCAAAATAATTTTAGCATTATCGTTGTATATTGGCCAATAAACAACTCTTGGTTGTTCTGATGTGGGGCTATTAGACAACTCTGGCTAACGCCTTCGTGGTTTAATTCCTACGCATCAGAACTCCAAATCATTGTTTATTGGTCAATAAACAATGCTAAATCGAAAATTATTTCTTAATTACGTGGGAATTAGCCATATCTCCCAATCATAAAAAACATGGATGCATATGATGATCCTGTGGTCTGCGCTCCTCAGGTGCTTTCTAGTTGTTTTGGTGATTTACTACCACACTCATTGTTATCTGTGATTCATTCGTAACCACATTGCAGGGAGAGGACCTGCGTGAAGGTAACAGCCCCTCATGGTTCAACCCCGGTGAGACGGTGCAGGTTGTACGATACTTGCAGGCTGTGCTCAACTCCTCGAAGGTCACCTGCAACGATATCGGGGTCATAACGCCATACAGGAAACAGGTAATAGAACCTTGTGTGCAGTGATGCTTGTTTACTTGTTTGCAGTGCAGGTCAATGCTCTATCTCTGCAGTGCAGGTCGATGCTCTACCTCTGCAGTGCAGGTCAATGCTCTACCTCTGCAGTGCAGGTCGATGGTGTACCTGTGCAGTGCAGGTTGATGCTCTACCTCTGCAGTGCAGGTCAATGTTCTACCTCTGCAGTGCAGGTCGATGCTCTATCTTTGCAGTGCAGGTCGATGCTCTACCTCTGCAGTGCTGGTTGATGCTCTACCTCTGCAGTGCAGGTTTGATGCTGTACCTCTGCAGTGCAGGTCTATATTCTACCTCTGCAGTGCAGGCCGATGCTCTAACTCAGCAGTGCTGGTTGATGCTCTCTACCTCTGCAGTGGAGGTTGATGCTCTACCTGTGCAGTGCAGGTTGATGCACTCTACCACTGCAGTGCAGGTTGATGCACTCTACCTCTGCAGTGCAGGTTGACGCTCTACTTGTGCAGTGCAGGCTGATTCTGTAACACTGCAGTGCTGGTTGATGCACTCTTCCCCTGCAGTGCAGATTGATGCTCTACCTGTGCAGTGCTGGTTGATGCGCTCTACCACTGCTGTGCAGGTTGATGCTCTAACACTGCAGTGCAGGTTGATGCTCTACCTGTGCAGTGCTGGTTGATGCGCTCTACCCTGCAGTGCAGATTGATGCACATCTAGTGCAGTGCAGGTTGATAGCTGACATATTCATTTCAGGTTAAGAGGTCACTTATTCAGTGCAGGTTAAAGCTCACTTGTTTAATGCAGGTTGATAGCTAACATATTAGTACAGGTTGATAGCTCACTTGTTCAGTGCAGGATGATAGCTCACATATTCAGTGCAGGTTGATAGCTCACTTGATCAATGCAGATTGTTGCTCACATATACAGTGCATGTTGATAGCTGACATTTTCAGTGCAGGCTGATAGCTCACTTGTTCAGTGCCGGTTGGTAGCTTACTTGCTCAGTGCAGGTTAATAGCATATTATATGTTCAGTGCAGGTTGATAGTTGACATATTCACTGCAGGTAGATGCTCACATATTCAGTGCAGGTTAATAGCTGACTTACTGAGTGCAGTTTGATAGCTGACATTCAGTGCAGGTTGATAGCTCACATATTCAGTGCAGGTTGATAGCTCACTTGATCAATGCAGATTGTTGCTCACATATACAGTGCTGTTGATAGCTGACATATTCAGTGCAGGCTGATAGCTCACTTGTTGGTAGCTTACTTGTTCAGTGCAGGTTAATAGCTTATTATATGTGCAGTGCAGGTTGATAGTTGACATATTCACATGTTCAGTGCAGGTTAATAGCTGACTTACTGAGTGCCGGTTGATAGCTGACATTGAGTGCAGGTTGTTAGCTCACTTGTGTAATGCAGGTTGATATGCATGCTATGTACTGCAGGTGGAGAAGATCCGGCTGCTGATTGAGAAGCTGGGCATGGAGACTGTTAAGGTGGGCTCTGTGGAGGAGTTCCAGGGACAGGAGCGACCCGTCATCATCATATCCACAGTATGTATATTGACATTAAAAAATGGTCTCATTCTTACTCATTACCTCTGCCAAGGAATTTGTTTTGGTTGCTTGTTTCTGTTTGTAACTTTACACAGAAGGTTATGAACATATTTGCCTGAACTTTTTGGGGGAATGTTGGAAATGGGCCAATGGACAAATGTTTCGAGTTTGGTGGTGATCTAGATCAACGGCTGGATCCAGGAATTTTGTAGAGGATCCTTTATTATTGTATTGTTGGGGAACAGTGCACATTGCCACATTATGCTGTATAAAGAGTTTTTGTGCAAAACATGCCGGGGGTGGGGGGGAATGAGCTACCTTGGCGGAGGTTTGCGCTGTTGACATGCTTTCTAGTTTTACATCATAAGCACTGTTTGTTGTCCAATGGAAATCATATGTTCATATTTGATTGGATTTGTATGTTATCTTTGATGGTTGGGGTCATGGGTGGTTGATAACCAATTTATTGAAGAGGAACTGGCGAGGTGTTTGAAATGTAAAATCATCTATTTCACTTTCCCTTTGGGTTCCTCTGACTCAGAAACAACCTTAATGCATCACTTAATTGTGGAAAATTCAGTCTGTAAGCTTGAATTGCTGCATTTGTAATATGACCAGTTCTAATGGCTAAGTCTTAAAAATAATTTTAAAATAAAATTCTATACAGACATTTCCTCTGACTCAGAAGCTGCCTTAGCATGTTATTTTGATACGAGGAAATCTATATTTAGATAAGATAAAATGGCTGCACTAGTGAACTAAGAATCAGTTGTGGTAAGACAGGCAAATCATAGATATAAGCAGATTTTGAAACAAAAATGCCCTACAGCAACTTTCAACTACATATCAATTCTTAAACACAAACAGGGGCTTTTCTGAAGTATGGTAATGTCATTCACATTAATCAAGGGTCAAGTGTGAAACTGTTGTATCTGATACAGAATTATTAAGCAGATACAACAGTTTCACGTTCGACCCTCGACTTGTATTTCTGACCAAAGGTTCGATCCAATGAGGACCTGGTCGGGTTTGATGAGCGGCACACCCTGGGTTTCCTTAGCAACCCCAAGAGGTTCAACGTGGCCATCACTCGAGCCCAGGCCTTGTTGATCGTCATAGGCAACCCACTTGTACTCGTTCAGGTGTGTTTGATAAGTTAACTGTAGTATTTTCATCTATGACGTCTGTACCTATACGTATAAGTTTAGTTGAAACCTATGTATGTGGCGCGTCGTGAGAAAACCTGTCTTAATGCATGTGCGTAGTGTCGTCCCGGATTAGCCTGTGCAGTCCGCACAGGCTAATCCAGGACGGCACTTTCCGCTTTTATGGTATTTTCTGTTTCAAGGAAGTCGCTTCTAAACATAAATCCTCTGTCGGCGGAAAGTGCCGTCCTGGATTAGCCTGTGCGGACTGCACAGGCTAATCCGGGTCGACACTTTACACACATGCATTAAGACCGGTTTTCCCTGACGCCCCTCATTTATTTTAGCTCGATTGCATCGAAAGGCTTATAGAGCCACTCTCGAGTCCGTTTCCTGGGAAGAACCAGTACTTGGTGTCTTTGGAAAGATCCTGAGAACGCTGCCTGAGTGGGGATCGAACCTGGGACCTCCCGGTCGCAAGACGGACAGCATATCCACAACACCATTACGACCATTATACATATTAGGGAAACATGTAAGCAAAAGATCCACAGTGCATTCCCCTTTAACAAAATGTAATTCTAATGGTTGTCTGTTTTTGCAGCCTTTGTCAAACCTTACATAAGACGTGTCATCAGAGCTCCAGATAATTTTTCCAGTTACGGTGTATATTTCACTTATGAAATTTTGAAATGATGAGTAAAATACGAACATCAAGATTTTTCAGGAGTATTTTATATCACCCGTAAATCATCATAACAATTTAAATGTTTCTCGTGTATTGCAGTACACTAAGCAATTATCAGTGTTTCTTTTTTATTTGGACAGTCTCACATTCTGACAATGACGCGCAATAGTTGCAATGAGTTCTGCACATTTTAGTACCTCCAGGCTTCAGTGCTCTGCTTTCTTTGGCTTTTAGGTTGTGGATCCTTTCAATATTTACAATCATTGGACAAGACAGTGTCCCTTGTACTAATCTAGGAGATGTTGATTATAGTGTCTATGTCTCTCTGCATAAGCTGTTGTTTTTCAGAGCCGCACATTTGTATGGGTGCCTCTAGTTTGACCTGTTGATGTCATTGTACCAAATTTTGTCCGATGTTTTTTGTTGTTGTTTTAGAATATATTGCACTTAAGTTACTTTCATAAACACGTAATCGATGTAAATTTCAGATGCGCATACACAATTACCTTTTGTGACATATTACTAGCAATCCAAGATTAAATGTAAAAATCCTTTTTAATATTCAACGAGTTTTTATTCCGTTACACAATCTCATTTTAATTCCAGTTCATGTATATTTCAGCACTCCCATTTAAATCTCCAATTTATCCGATGCAAAAAAGTCAAATTTTGACACCCTTAACATTTTCCAAAGAACGCCAATTAATTAATGCTCTACCGACAGTGCTCGACAGTAGATTGATGCTTTTTCACCAAGTATGCGCTCAGCGTGTTACAACCTTACTACTGCAAGCCGTTTGACAATGGCCCCAGCTCTGCAGTCACATCAAAGCCCTTTGATGTCAGAACATAATTGATGAAGTCGCGCTTTCACTCGTCTAAGTTGTGACACGTGTTATTATCAATGTTTTGTGCTTTTAATGGATTTTATTGTTTGTTCAAATTATAAATATGAATGATTTAGGTATGCCAAAAAAAAATAATGAATGATTTAATACGAAGTAGACACTGGTGGTATGCCTGATAATAGCACACGATGCGTATGGTGGATTTCACAATGATTATTGTTACTCACTGAATATTAAATTCATTCGTATTTAGAAAACCTCCATGCGTATTTTACGCAGATACGCATCTTATCTGGACCTCTGCGTGTCATTAATATTTTTTCATGTATTTAATTGACAGGATGTTTACTGGAGGAAGCTTATTGAATATTGCGTAGACCAAGGAATGTACACTGGTTGTGAACTGCCCTCCACTGGCCTAGGTATGTGAACCATGGCCTCTGTTGTCTCAGTGTGTGATACACCCAAGTAATCCAGCCTGCAGGTGACTGGAACATTGTCAGTTAGTGGAATAGATTGCATGGGCATGGGAATTAATTCTCGATTTATCGTTGTTTATCTGCCAATAAACAACGAGCGTAGCAATTAAACCACGAGAGCGTTAGCCCGAGCTGTTTAATGACGACGCATCAGAACGGCAACGAGATGTTTATTGGCCGATAAACAACGAAAATGCGAAAATTATTTTGATTCTGATATGATTTGACATATATTTTTGTAATTGTAATTGGAACTATTTTTTTATGCTCCGCTGAGAATCGGGACTTTTTTTGCGTTGTGTTTCGGGTAGTTTAACAACGATTATTTTGTTATTTGTCAAATAATTAGCTAGTATCATGTTAGAATGTTGGGTATACATGACGTAGAAACGTATTGTATGCAAATATATGAAAGAGAAATATATAAAAGAGATATGATTTACACAGTTCCAGTTGTACACACAAAAGTCTTGGTATTGTGTATTTTGATTTTTCATTTCTATTTTACTTTGTGTGCCAAATTTCCTGGTGTCTTCCCTAAGTTGCTCATTTGTTTATGTCGGATTTTATAAATCACTCGTATCAATTTCAAAGGTCCAAATAGATCTCATTTTAGATAGTCTCAACAATTGTTGTATTTTAGATATTCTAAAAATTGTTTGTAATTGTTATTATTTCATTTGAATGAAAAATTTGAATGACAATAAAAAAAAATACGGTTGATCCGCAAAAACAATAGTGATGTTTATTGTGCAGTAATCTTACTAGTCGGCCACAATCAGGACCCATATGCCAGAAACATCTTAAGTTAGCCTACGCAAACATAAATTCACTTAAGTTCCGAACTTTATTAGGTAATATTTTTTAAACTTCATATAAATTAGTGAATCAAATTACAATTCAGTCATTAGTAGTTATTTTTAAGTTGATCATTACTGAACACGAAGAAGAATTTCATGTGTCTTTAGAATAGAATTCTAAAGAAAAATGACAATTCGAAGTCGGAGCATAAGGCTTACGGGGGCATATTCCAGAAACATCTTAAGTTGATCTTAAACTATTTTCACAGAAGTTATAATTTGTGTAAGGTAATATTTCTAAAACTACACATTAATTAATGAATCCAATTACGGTTAAGTAAATATTAGTTAATAATAAGTTCATAATTATTAAACATTTAGCATAATTCATGTATACATGGAATAAAATGCTTCATAAAAGTATGCTTTTAAGGCTAAGGATAAGATTTCACTTAAGATGTTTCTGTAATACGACCCCTGGAATACCACTCCAGACGTAAAGCTCACTTTAGCTTGGTTTCTCCCCTTGTTGATGTCGGTCATCAATAAACGATTTCTATTACGGTAGTTTGGTATGAAAAGTTGGTGATTCTGGAAATGCATTAAGTTTGTACAATGTCCAGAAGTTACAGTGGTTTAACGGTTATGCTGTCCGCTTTGCGATTTGGAGATGGTGAGTTGGTAGAGTGCTGAATTCTTAATCCGGGGTTCATGAGTTTGAGCCCCAGCCCGGCCACATAACTTGTGTGGGGATTGGTCATGAAATAATTTTAAGTAGGGCAGTTGTTAGTTACTGGCAGAAGTATGTGCACTTAGTACTGGTAAACCGCTTAGATCGGCTAAGCTTGCCCAGGAAAAGTGTGAGTAGGTTAACTGACCGCCGTTATATGACTGAAATACTGTTAAATGCGGCGAAAAATCCAAACAAACACCGATCCCTACTCAGTCAGCGTTCGAGAGACCTTTCTCTACGATTGTTTTTTCCAAGAGATTTAGATAAAAGGTATCTCCATAAGTCTGGCGTACGACTCAATAGACCTAAGCTAAATATGTTTAAACTAAACTAAATGTATTGCTGGGATGAATTTCGCCGTATCCATCCAAACGCTGCGGTCGATCTCGCATTTATAATTCTGTCGGTTTCACGCGTTTTGGATAACGTTTAGTAAGGTGAAGCTCCTAATTTTATAGCGAACATTTTGCGGTGTTCATTAGAGTTCGCTGTTGTGTGCACTAAAGCATAAATGATTTGACCTTGACTCTTGCTTGAAAATAGAACAAAGATGTTTTAGCGAAATAACAACAAAAACAATGACTTGATTTAGATTTGCTAGAACTTCTCGGAAAAAAGAAATCATAAGTTAGACATCCATATTGATAATGAAGTTTGTCCATAGACCCCAAATAAACTTAACATGTCTTAATAAATATATACATGTGTAAATATTTTAAATTATTTCGATGGCGACCCTACCAAAATTTCAACAATGCGGTACGTTTATTTGCAGTCTTTATACGTAATTAAAAAGGATAATATATTTCATTGCAATTAAAATCTGTATACATGTATTGTGTATTATATCGTAAATAGGTGTAAAAGTATAAATGTAATCAATGGCTCGTGTAATCGTGGACACGACGTGGCACATGGAATCGTTATGCACCTATTAATCTTATCAAGATTTTCCCGGGGGGGGGGTCGGAGGGAATATACGGGACTTCAGACTGAAAGCAATTCACGACAGGCGGGAATTTGACAAGCCGAGTAATTCCGAGGGACCCACTGAGGGTATTAAGACAAAAATGCTTGGCTCTAGAGTTGGGAATTAGACCCGAAACCATAAAATTTGTCCAATTCCTCTGGATCAGCCCGCCGCTTCCCCCTGGGGGGAAGGTGCATTATGTAACGTTAAATATTTCAATATCAGCGTAACGTGATTTGGCGCGGAGAAAATTACGTTATGGAGCGTAAACGTTATGGCGCGGTTTGACACGCAACGTCACAAAATAACAGTTGTTATGATTAAAACGAGGTGAGCTGAACAGCAACAGCACAACAAGATAACGATGAAGTCTGCTGTATTACTTCTGGCGATTCTTGTGGCGACTTTTTGGTCTTCAACGTGCGAATATACAGGTAAGTCTATCTTTTTTTCACGTTTTTTTTATTTAAATAATGTAGCTTTTGTAATGCTATATTTCGATTAGTGCTAAAATGAGATTTACAAAAAAAACGCTTGTTAAAGGGACTATGTCAACGAAAACTTGGCTTCCTATTGCACTTTAAATTATATTATTTTATAGAAATGCTTTTTACTAAGACATGTGCATTAAATAAATAAAAATCATTAACAAGATATTTGATAAAAACAAATTAGCAAAAAAGCCTGAAAAAAATAAAACCCCAAGCGGGTTTCGAACTCGCGACTTGGGAGCATTAACAGTAGACCGCGATTAAACCAACTGCGCTATCATGCTTGGTACTAAGTCCATATTGTCTTAATTCCTTGCATTTATTGAATTGTTTAATTTGTTGAATGTTGATCAAGACCAATATAGCTGTGTTTTAGTTTTGTGTAATAATTTGGTGTTGAGTGTTTGGTGTTTTGTTGTGGATCATGTTTTCTTATGATTTAAGATTTGTCAGTTCATTTTAGTGATCTGTCATACAGCTCATACTGACAAAATGAAGCAAGATTAACTCTTTAATAGTTTCTCTTTATCATAAGGTTTTCTTTAAAATGCCCAGGTTTTAAGTTTAACTATTGGTGGTTGTACCTTCATACTTTAGTTGTTTATTTGCCATATATGTTTTTATTTTCATACAATTAGGAACTTGAGAAATTATGGTTTGTTGTTTGTTCAGGTGTATAATCTATATACTGGTCCTAATTGCTATATTTGTTTTAGTGAAAGTTGTCAAAATTCTTTTTCGATTTTATTTTTGATTATTGACTTGGTTGCATTTTCAAATGTCCGAAGACATTTTGAAGAAGAGGGAAACTGTGTAGTACAGGTCATTTTATTATGTCCCTTGTTTTGTATACGTCCATTTACTTGGTCAAAATTTAGTTTCCTGACCAGTGTGCATCCATCCGTGTATTGTGATGAAATACTTGTTATGTCCAATCGTTTCTATGGATTTGTCCGATGCAAGATTTTCATTGGTTAGGATAGTTAAAGCTATTCATTTCATGTAAATTTTACTGACCATGCTTGCATTTGGCCACAGCACTGAGTGGACGCAAGTCTCACGCATTTTGTGCATCATTGTTTTTCCAACCTGGTGAGTTTTATTATTATTTTCTTTATTCAAAATTTGTATTATTTAATTATGAAATGTATAACATTGATTTGACATTAATTGCATTTCAATTTGTATTGTACATTTTGTAGTCTGTTGTGTTTTGTTTGTAACATTGTTCTTATTTGTACACGTCTTTCCGTCATGACTATATTGGTCGACATCTAATAAAATGGGAAAAATATCAAATGGACTTTGTGTACCATGCGCCCCCACACCACTACATATACTTTTACAACATGCTCACAATTCTGACGTCAAAATGTAAACGAAAAGGGCAAAACAAACACAATCCATATTATAAATTTATTTTAAGTCCCCTACTCGCTGTTTTACCGGAGGGGACTATAGTTTTGCCGTCCGTCCGTCACGCCGTCCGTCCGCAAAATATTGTTCCTGCGATAACTCGAAAAGTACTGAAGATACTTCGATGAAACTTGGTTTACATATAAACGGCAGTGTGAGTATTATGCACGACCTGTTATTTTTCAACCGAGGTCAAAGGTCATCTGACTGTTACTAAAAATAGAAATAAACAAAATACTGTAATAATTCGAAATGGACATAAGATATGACCATGAAACTTGGTACAGAGATTGAACTGAAGGTTTGCCATCTGTCTGTTTGTCGTTATGTCTGTTCGTCCGTATGTCTGTCCAAAAACCCTGGATCCTGTGATAACTCGGAAAGTACTGAAGACACTTTGATGAAACTTTGTATACATAGCAACAGCAATGTGAGAATTATGCACGACCTTTTATTCGGCGTAGCTAAGATCACTTTTGACCTAGATTTCTTGCGATAATTATGCAGCGGGAAAATTGAATGCCAATAGAATTTGGCAGATTTTCTAATTTTAGGGAATGCAAACTTCAAACAATGGTTTAACGTATACTAATAACTTATGCATACTTTTGGGGATTAAACATTTACATAATTGTTTACATAAGCGGTTAAAATGAAGTTATAAACATATCCTCCACATATACTCTAGAACTGAGGCAAATTATGAACGTATTTTCTCATTGTATGCCATAAACAGAGTGCTATATTCATTCACGTAACGAAATAGCTATTTTGCTTAGCCTACATTTATATAAGTACGCTCTATAAATAGCAACTGTGCAATGTTCCCATTCATAAATCTCACTCACAGAGTTGCCGTTCCATGTAGCCCATTGATTCTAGCGAGTTCATTGCATTCCAGAAACAGTAGTGTCATTCTAAAAATAGCGCGCGTAGCTAGCAACCGTTGTATAGCTGTGTTAATATACTCCTACATGCATCAATAATAGCGTTCAGACAATCATAAACCTAAAAATTTCAATAAATGGGGAATTTATATTATAAACTTACTGTTAATTTGAATTAAAATTGTGGTTACGATTTATTAACGATTATTTATAATTGCATCTTCCTATCAACTTCTCCAGTAGATGTTATTTAATCTGTAAAAAGATGCTACATTTTCTATAGATAAAATGTTATGAAAGAAGATTCGGAATACGTCGAATTGTTGTTCGCGTAGCATGAATACACAATTTGCAATACTAATTATACACATAATATTTCTAGTGATATAATTTAAAATCGTTATAGTCTAATGAATTTTTATGTTTGCGTTATCAAAAATAAAGTCTTAACATTTCAAAATCGCTGAATGTTTCCTATTTCTTTTTATTGGGATACACAGTATAAATGCTTATTTGACTTCAAATCGTTATTATATTAGATAACTAACATGAATGGTATATTACTGGTATATAAATAACTATATAGACTCGTCTGGTACATAATACTTTTATTTTGGTTATTCATATATCACTGGTGGAAACATGGAGTTGTATGATTGGTTTAATCAAAGCAAAATATTAATTATAATTTTATTTAATTTGAAATTTATCTCAAATTAACTTTCGGGTCCGAGAAGTTTTCTTATAGTGTCAGAACAAATCTGGGGTCCAATAAGTCTCCTGATATTGGTGGGGCCCAAAAAATCTGGGATCTGGGAAGTCACGTAACCGATCATCTTGGCCGTCTGTTTAGGTAATTTTTAAATGACATCTCAATATTAATTTCAACGCCGATTGTCTTTTTAAGGTAGAAAGGTCCTATTGACTTCGGAAATACTCGCGAAATATCGGTTAACTTCGGCCCATTCGCCACTAACCGTAAATCTAATCGAACTGATCCGAAACAGAAATTATTTTCGCGAAATAAACATTACTTTTCGAATGTTGGGTTATTTTCAATTAAATGTGTGAAATAAATGCTTATTTGTGTTTAAAGATGAAAGTAAAAATGTAGTTTAAACAAAAACAAGGTACTCTGGCATGGGGAATACCTTCAAATGACGTCATTGTTGGAAATTTCTGTTTACACTTAATCATGACATTTTCGCGATATGTCTGGTGTATTTCATTACACTAAAGTTAAAATAGTTATAAATAAACGTCGAAGGATTATTAGTATTATCGAACATAATTATTCGTATATAAAAACATATCTGCGTGAAGGAGATACGTGCTCCTTGCTGTGAAATAACATTCATTCACACCAAAAACTTGGAAAAATAGTCAGTCGAGAAGGGTGGATAGCGGGACGTCGGGTGATCGAGTTTGGTATTCTGTTGGATAATTTAAAATACTGTTCATTGTGTAAACTTAGACCTGTTCCACTGAGGAATTTTGACGAGATCTACCGCTGTAAAAAAAACATCTGAAAATTATGTATCGGCGAAATGATGAGAATAGTCTAAACGACACCTTTTTATCCAAAAACAGTGACATTTTACCAATAGTCACAAACTCCAAGAAGAGTCTTGATGAAGTTATCACAAAGATTTGCCAGTTTTTTTTAACTCTTGTTAACCCAATGTAATGAAAATGTCATTTGAATTTTTTGAAACACACACTTATAAAAAATGCTTATTATTTTTCTGAATTTGGTAATATTTTCTTCGATATGTGAACCTCGGCTAGTTACATTTGTTTTTAAAATGTGTACACAAAACACTATTTCTTTAACATAAATGCAAAAATAATTCATTTAATATCGATACTGCTATTAGATTATAATTGGAAGAGAAAAAAAAAAATTAACTCATAAGGAAAATATTTGCTTTTTTACTGGTCTTATTTTTCATAATTTTCTTTTTTTTTATAACATAGGGTTGCTACACTCCAAATGTTATACCTTGAGATTTTTGTGGTGTACCTATGTCAATGTATACATTTTTCCTCTCAGGTAAGGTTATATTATATTTTGGTATTACTGATCTTGACATACTATGAAATAAAAGTAAAAAAAATACAAACATTGGTGTTTGGCGTTTTTTTACTGTAATGAAATCTGTTGTTTTTTACCATGTGCTTAGCCAAATTTAATGTCATAAGTATTGCTGGTCAACTTTAGTACTTATGTTTGTTATACTTTTTCATAAGATACATCTTTAACGTATAAATTAAAGCTATTCAGGAATAAATAAAATACCATTTTGCCAATATCTCAGTCATTTTTGTAAGTGTACTCCATCAACATTTTAGGTTGAAGTAGAAAAATGAGGGGTTATAACAAAAATCGCATTTTTTTCAAAACGTGTGGTTAGATTTTGTTTATATTTCACAGTTAAATCTCATAGTAGATTTAATGATCAAAGATAATAAGAAAGTCAAGGTCTGAAAAAAGTCCCATTAGGGGCTTTCTACCTTAAAAGACATTTCTTGTTTTTCACCAGAGGTCAAAGATCACGTGACTGTTACTAAAAATAGAAATAAACAAAACTGTAATATTTTAAAAGGGCATAAAATATGATCATGAAACTTCATGAAACTTGGTACAAAGATTGGACTATGGGTTTGCCCTCCGTGTATGTGCGTCTGTCTGTCTGTTCGTCCATCGGTCTCACTCTTTCTGTCTGTCCCGTCACCAAAACCTGGATCCTGCGATAACTCAAAAAGTACTGAAGATACTTTGATGAAACTTTGTATACATAGAAAGAGCAAGGTGAGGATTGTACACGACCCTTTATTGTTCACCAGAGGTCAAAGGTCACGTGACTGTTACTTGAACTATAAATAAACTTAATACTGTAATAATTCGACAGAGCATAGCATATGATCATGAAACTTGGTACACAGAATGGACTATATGATTGCCCGCTGTCAGTTTAGTACTGCAATAACTCATAAGTAACTCGAATGTCTGGTCAGTGTTACTAAAGTAGAAAAAACAACAACTTAATACTGCAGTGACAAATGGGATTTGAATATGAAACTTTGTACATCTACAGATAAAGGGCGATTTGACGGTATTGCACAATGTTTAATTAGTAGGGGTTTTCACAGGTAGGGGACTCCTGTATTGCTTGCAATACTATCAAAGCCTTGTTATCTCAGGATTGGTACACTCTTTCACCGTTATATATACCCTGTTTTAACGTAATTATACGCCAGTATTAATATCTAAATTTCAATTTTCTTTAAAGAAATTGCCCCCTTGAGGCCCTTTTCGATGACATAGTCCCTTTAAATCCCTAGTGTATATGAGACTATATATACTGAGAAAAATAAGTTTAGCAACAACTATGATGTTGGCAAAAATATATTATGCATCTTAAAGTTAAAACACAACATTGTTTATTGTTCGTATTTTATTACAAAATGTGACATTTATACGATGCGTGATGTTGGTTTTTCGCTAGTTAACTGTCTTTAAAGGGAAGGGCCAGTATATTTAAAGAAGAAATGAAATGCTATTTAATGATGACTCATTGACATTTGTCGAGTTTTATTTTGATCGCGGCAAAACGTATTTTACTTTGTATATGTACATAACACAGACAAATCATGAATACATATAAATGGTTAGACTGTCTAATAAGATGTTGAAAATTCATTTTAAGTGAAGCCTTGCATAGTTTATACATTTTTGGAACAAAATCTTTAACCACAAAATGTATGTAAAAAGTGTGCATAACTCTGTCAAAATACAAAACACCCTAATGGGACTTTTTTCAGACCTTGATTTTCTTCTTATCTTTGATAATTAAATCTATTATGAGACTTAACTGTGAAATATAAACAAAATCTAACCACACGTTTTGACAAAAAATGCGATTTTTCTTATAACCCCTCATTTTTCTACTTCAACCTAAAATTCTGATGGGGTACACTTACAAAAATGACTGACATATTGTCAAAATGTGTTTTATTTATGTCCGAATAGCTTTAATGTATACGTTAAAAGTGTATCTTATGAAAAAGTATAACAAACATAAGTACTAAAGTTGACCAACAATACTTATTGCACAAAATTTGGCTAAGCATATGGTAAAAAACAACAGATTTCATTACAGTAAAAATACGCCAAACACCAATTATTGTAATTTTTTTAACTTTTATTTCATAGTATGTCAAAATCAGTAATACCAAAATATAATATAACCTTATCCGAGAGGAAAAGGGTATAAATTAACATCGGTTCACCACAACAATCTCAAGGTATAACATTTGGACTGAAGCAACCCTATGTTATAAAAAAAAATATGAAAAATAAGACAAGTAAAAAAGCAAATATTTTCCTTCTATGTTAAATTTTTTTTTTTTTCTTTTATAATTGTAATCTATTAGCAGTATCGATACCAAATGAATTATTTTTGCATTAATGTTAAAGAAATAGTGTTTGGTGTAAACATTTTAAATACAAACGTAACTAGATGAGGTTCACATATCCTTGATTACCAACTTCAGAAAAATAATAAACATTTTTTATATGTGTGTGTTTCAAAAAACTCAATGGACATTTTCATTACATTGGGTTAACAAGTTTAAAAAAACTGGCAAATCTGTGTGATAACTTCATCAAGACTCTTCTTGACGCTTGTGACAATTGGTAAAATGTCACTGTTTTTGGATAAACAGGTGTCTCTTAGACTATTCTCATCATTTCGCCGATACATAATTTTCAGATGTTTTTTTACAGCGGTAGATCTCGTCAAAATTCCTCAGCGGAACAGGCCCAAGTTTACACAATGAACAGTATTTTAAATTATCCTTGGACGTTTATTTATAACTATTTTAACTTCAGTGTAAGGAAATACACCAGAAATATCGCGAAAATGTCATGATTAAATGTAAACAGAAATTCCCAACAATGACGTCATTTGATGGTATTTTTCATGTCAGAGTACCTTGTTTTTCTCCAAACTACATTTTTACTTTCATCTTTAAAGACAAAAGAGCAATTATTTCACACATTTAATTGAAAATAACTCAACATTCGAAAAGTAATGTTTATTTCGCGAAAATAATTTCTGTTTCGGATCAGATCGATTAGATTTATGGTAAGTGGCGAATGGGCCGAAGTTAACCGATATTTCGCGAGTATTTCCGAAGTCATTAGGATCTTTCTACCTTAAAGGGAAGGGCCAGTATATTTAAAGAAGAAATGAAATGCTATTTAATGATGACTCAATGAAACTTATCGAGTTTTATTTTGATCGCGGCAAAACGTATTTTACTTTGTATATGTACATAACACAGACAAATCATGAATACATATAAATGGTTAGACTGTCTAATAAGATGTTGAAAATTCATTTTAAGTGAAGCCTTGTATAGTTTATACATTTTTGGAACAAAATCTTTAACCACAAAATGTATGTAAAAAGTGTGCATAACTCTGTCAAAATACAAAACAGAGTTATGGGTTATGTTGCCCCTGATACTAGAGTTGATGATAAAGGTTAGTTTCAAGTGAATAACTTATGTAGTTTTAAGTTATACAACTTTTGAGTGTAAACTTTAACCAGAAAATCTATGTGAAAAAGGGGCATAACTCTGTCAAAATACAAAACAGAGTTATGGGGAATGGTGCCCTTGATACTGGAG
Organism: Congeria kusceri; assembly: GCA_027627225.1. Classification (NCBI taxonomy): domain Eukaryota; kingdom Metazoa; phylum Mollusca; class Bivalvia; order Myida; family Dreissenidae; genus Congeria; species Congeria kusceri. The sequence goes on from CM051035.1 coordinate 8,329,559, forward strand.
TTGATGGCAAAGGATAGTTTCAAGTGAATAACTTATGTAGTTTTGAAGGTACAAAACTTTCGAATATAAACTTTAACCAGATAATCTAAGTGAAAAAGGGGCATAACTCTGTCAAAATACAAAACATAGTCATGGGGAATATGCCCCGGACACTGGAGTTGATGACAAAGGTGTTTTCCACGTTTCAAGTGAATAACTTATGTAGTTTTTAAGTTCCAAGACTTTTGAATAAAAACTAACCAAATTGAGACGCCGACGCCGTGGGTAGTAGGAAAGCTCACCTATTCTTCGAAAAGTCGAGCTGAAAATAAAAATATCAATTTGCTTTACGTGTATACAATGTACAATATATTACCAACTTTGAAAGCGTTCTATCAATATGTGGCGGCTTTCAGGCGTCGATGTCAACTCGGCCACGCTATGTGACCACGTGGAGACGTACGCTGTCAACGCTAGTAGCGTCTTCCGGTTGGCCGGCGTCGCCAAAAACACGAGCGTCACGTGCAAAATGAGCTTCACCGCCGTGGCTGACGTAAACGCGTGCAACGGCCTCTGCTACGTGTTCCATTTGTACAGCATCGTTAATGATGAGAATGTGGAATTCAAGATCGAAAGACCTTCAAAGACTGAGGTATTGTAGTAAATACTACTCATAACGTATTACTAAAAAACTAGTAAGCAAACAGTTAAACCAAAAATCCGGTTTGGGGTGGGGGTGGGGGGTGGGGGGGACTTCCGACCCTTTCTAAAATCGTTGGGTGGTATTTGCGCACCATTATAACGGTAAGCCGGCCCCGGCTAGCTCAGTTGGTAGAGCGCTGGACTGTCAATCCGGGGTTCGTGATTTCGAGCCCTAGCCCGGCCACATAACTTGTGTGAGGATTGGTCATGAAATAATGTATACGGCCATTCTCCCCTACATCTGATTCAAGTAGTGCAGTTGTCAGTTACTGGCATACGTATGTGCAGTACCGGTAAACTGCTTGAATCGGCTAAGCTTGCCCAGGAAAAGTTTGAGTCGGTTAACTAACCGCCATTATATGACTGAAATACTGTTAAAAACGGCGAAAAATTCAAACAAAAAAAACGTTATAACGGTAAAATCCAACATATCAGTTCAGGGTTGGTATTCACAATGTTACGGAAGGAACCTTAATTTATTATGTACATTGAGTCAAAGGACTTCTGTTTACGAAACACAGAATACTAAACGTCTAAGCAATATTTGCTAGTTTAATTTTTTTTTATGTACTAGTCAAATTTATTTAAAGACGTTCGCAACAATTTCGTCCAATTTTTTTCCAACGACATATTTTCTTAAAAATTTGCACAATCATGTGTCAATGTATCCTAAAACTAAAACAGGCTTAAAAAATTGGCGCTTGACCTATATTTACTGTTAAAATACTGAATTTGGCTGGACAATTAAGTAGGGTATTAATAATACCTTTTGAAACGTCATTTATTATGGATCAATATATTTAGTTCCAAACTACAGATGTTCTTAAATTTTCGCACATACATGCACCAATGTATACTTACATCAACACATTAATACAAAGAATGGGTCACCGAACTTGTTTGGGAAATATTGGACTTTAAATAGGGTACCTGTGTAGCCTTTTTCATGTTTCGTGTTTACGTAAACAACGTATCAATGGCCAAAATAGAATGAAGATATTTAATGGATCTTTTTTTTTAATAACTTGTTTGACAATACATTTTATACGTGCGGTTTTGATAATTATAATGCTTGATGAACTTGTAACCATTTGCTGGAACTTCATGACTTACAAAGATTTATATTTATTGATTGAAATTATGAATATTGTAACGTATAAACAATAAAGAAATAATGAAGCAAAGGGAGAAATTAACCCAATTATTTTCTTTTTGTTGCGAACGTCTTTAATGCCAAGTAGTGAAATATAGAAAAATATCAGTGAGATATATCCCTATATCACTCACAGTGAGGGACTACTTTTTGGGGTCCCGATTTAATACAGTAGGTAAATGAAACTGTGAAATGACGTCATTATTTTGACGTCATGACGTTATGATTCCCGCGATATTTTCCAATAAAATGTAAAACAAAGGTTAATAAAGCATAAAAGAAAAAGAAAATGTGTTTGTTTTCGGTGTGATAACGCGTGATTTCATCACCGGAAAGGGAGACAATTTACATATTTTCAAGCGCTCGTGAAAATATTAATTGTCTCCCTTACCTGGTGATGATATCACGTGTTATCACACCGAAAACAAACAAATATCTTCTGTATATTACGAGAAACGGCAAGAGAGATAACATCCTAATGGAAAATAATTAAGTTGTTGAAAAGGGTTTCCTTTCTTGAGTGCTGTATTGTTATTTTTGATTTTAAAAAGTGCAAGAAGCAGCAAAGACAAGACGATCGGCTAATAAAATTATTATTTCAGATTACAACCTTGAACAGTGTGTTCAGATTTTCGTATTTTTGCAAGGTTCGATTATACTAAGTTTACAAAACATACAAAATACTACGTCTTCTACTACTACTGCTGCTACTGTCCTCGAATAATAACATGTCTTCTATTTTCCAGACCTTTACAAACTATTCCGTGATTCCAGAGCGGTCGCCGAGTTGCTCTGACGACGTGACCCTGGATATCTCGCTAACGTTGGCTCCCGGCTTTGCGTACCTGTATTCCAACAAGACCAAGCAGTACAGGCTGGGAATCGACGTCTTTCACAAGTGCGGTGCGCTTGGAACCGCTCAAAGTGAAAACATTTCGCATGCGCTGTTGTATGCGACAGGTATCCCGCCTTGTGTCTGTGTTTATGCCATTTGTACTACTACTACTGCGTATACTACTGCTGCTGCGGATGATGATGATGATGTAAATGGTGGTGGTAGTGGTTGTGATGATGATGATGATGACGACAAATGAAAATGGTGGTGGGTGATGCTGATGATTAAATGGTAATGATGCCAATTAATGCGTATTGTTTTGTGCGACCTTTTGAGTTTAGAATGCGGTCATCTTTAAAATGTTACAGGAGCCATCTCCACATAGCTTTTAAGGAAAATCTAACTTAAGTTTAATTTAAGTGAAAATTAAAAAAATCTTTGTGAAATGCAATTAATAAGAAGCATCTGTTCATTCTTTACTATGTTAAAACCATTGAAGTCAAAATAAGTATAAATGAACCAGCAAAGGGCTTAAGGAATTGTATGATTTTACGAAATTAACTTAAGTTTTTACTTAGTTGTTTTGCGGATAATGACACTGTAGCTTTAATTAGTGTCTTTTTAACAAAACCAAAACCGGCTTGAAAGTGTACATAAGAATCGATATTAAACGTATTCCTTCGTCCATATTCCCTTTAGCGTGGAACTTTGTAAATTTGATCACGTCCGTATATATTAAAATTGTAAAAATAAGAATATCTAACATATGTTTCGTTCGCAGCTTACGAGACCAGAGAGCAATTCGAGGCCAACGAACGCGAGACGTTTTTGGAGGGGGTTGCCGTCAGCCTGAGTTTCGCCGGCTTCTTCTTCTTGATGATGTTCGTCGGCATCTTTTACACGAAATTTATGAAATAATTTCATGGGTGGAGTGTTTCTCATATTGCTATAAAAGTAATTTTGTATTAGAATTTTTTTTCTAAGATAGTTTCATTGGTATAGTGTTTAATTTCTGTTTTAAGCGTTAATTTCTTTAATGGGATTTTTTTAATGAAATATTCACATTTTTGTCACCATTAGTAACTGTTTAGTCCAGTTTTTTTGTAAGCATGGTGGTGCATTATAGAATCAGATAAAAAATATATTTTGCTCATTTAACATTGGTACATGAAATAATGCAGACAGCAAGCGAAACAACTGTTTTGGAAGTTATATGGAGATTGAAATAAGATCAAAATGTTGTGTAGTAAGATTTAATTTACATACATTTTAAATAACAATTCAATAAAACATGAAATTATGGTATGGGTATGATTTATTGCTATTAACATCCCAGACACAAACCAAAAATGAATATAGATAGAATTATACGTGTAATACAAATACCGGTATTACGCTTAGATACGACACGTGGCTTTGCACGTGACAAAAGCGGAAGTAACGGACGGGATAGGTCATGATCATTGCATAAGTTGTACGAAAATTATTATCTATGACGAAACATTCTTTTCCCCATATGATCTATCTCTGCCCTTTCTCATTCACATTCCAGTTAACTGCATCCATGATTTCGTGTATATATAAACAAATTAATTCATGCACACATTATAAGTTTAAGTGTAATGTTCAATATTCTAACATGATACTCGCTATTTTTGCTATAGCCAAAAAACTAAATTATCGTTGTTAAATTACCCAATAAACAACTCAAAAAGAAGTCCCGATTCTGAGCGGAGCATATTAAAAAATAATAATTGCACAAATATATGTCAAATCGTGTAAGAATCAAAATTATTTTCGCATTATCGTTGTTTATCGGCCAATAAAATAACTCTTTGTCGTTCTGATGCGTGACTATTAAACAGCTTGGGCTAACATCCTCGTGGTTTAATTCCTACGCATCAAAACTCCAAATCGTTGTTTATTGCCCGATAAACAATGATAAATCGAAACTTATTTCTTAAATAGACAGGTGCACTTATTAAGATTTCAAGTGTTTTATTACAGTGTGTGTTATTAAACTACAAATGATTAACATAAGGCGAGCGACTAATTTTGTGAACTGTTCAACCTCTTGTATTAGGAATTTTTCGCAATCACTGTTAACAATTCTTGTAAAACTCGCGAGTGTTCACATTCATTTCGATTCTACTTGGTTTTAAGACTTCCGGTCACAACTGCTTCCGGTGACTGCTACTTCCGTTCCTTCACAACCAGCGTGTAGCGTTCTGAACCTAAACCAGAAGGAAACCATACACGTTTTTAATAGCTAAAGTTTATTTCCTAATGCTTTTGCAAGTGGTATAATATTCCTTTGTATATAGCTAATGTAATACATTAAAAGATTCGATACACGTGTATGCCCGATGTCCTATATATAATTTTCATTTGCATACATTTTCATGTTACGACTATTTAAAATTTCCTTATTTTTAACCTTTTTATTATAGCTCCATTTTGTCAAAAGGCGGAGACTTATGTATACACTTTCGGGCCTGTTTCCTGGGTAGAACTAGTACTTAGTGTTTTCAAAAACAGATCACTTGAACGATCCCCGAGTAAGAATCAAACTCAAGATCACAAGGCGAATGCCAGGTCCATACAGTTGAAAATAGAGCGGCCTCACAACCTTCTAAAATTACCGAATCTTATTTGTATTTTTATTTACAAGAGCAAAATTACCGAATCTTATTTCAATATATTCTTATTTTTATTAAGTGCAAAATTATACATGTACATAAATATATTATATTCGAAACTAAACTTGTACAAACTATTTCGCAAATTGCGAAACAGAAAGTTCACTTTGTTGTGTGTTGTTTTTTTTTCAATTATTATTTTTAACACGGAATAAAATAGATAAAACTGCATGTTTCCATTTTAATATTTGTAATACGTAATAAGATAATATGTGAAACTTGTGTTTTTGGAATATGCTGTATATGGATACGAATGTCATCAAGCTATTTCACATTATTATCCGTTTTATGCGCGAATCGCAGTACTTTGAACTACATGTAGTAAGAAATAAAGCTCACCCGCAACACTGATGGGCGTGTCGTTGTGAAACCACGTGACCTTCATATCCGGGCTCTTCACGACCTCCATCTGAAGCTTCAAAACTTCTCCCGCCTGAGAAAACAAACGCTAGCAATTATTATATTTTAATAATATATGTGCCAGGTTGAAAACATGTCTTTTAGACAATGTACCTCGTGCAATGTGCATGTTTTTAGTTTCATGGATTGCGCAAGTTTGTTCAGCTGGTAACAGACGCGAGTGTTTGTTTGCTTGTGTTCGTATTTATTTGCATTTAATAGTTCCAACACGAACATTGAAGAAAAATAGTTCTGAAAATTATTTGCGGAATGTTTGTATCGATAACTGTGTACGAATATTCACTTGCCTTCAGCCACTGTGTCAGGGGTTGTTGAACGATTTTCGGCATTCTCTTGTAGTCAAACAGCAATCCAGAGGCCGGCTGCGTAACGGAAGGGGCGGCTCCTGGGCCCGCAGGGGCGTCCCCTGCCAATCCCGCGGGAGCGCTCTCGTTTTCAACTGTCACAATGGTGTTAGATGCGTTTGTAGTAGCTTCCTCTTCGGAACATGGTACCGGGGTAGCCGACTTGCTTTTGTGGGGAACTGTTTCCGGCGACACTTCCGGTTCTGCCAGGCCCTGCGCCTCCGTACTGACCACACTGTCCTCTGAATCCGCCACCGGTGCGACGGATGGCTCTGTTTGCAGTGGCAAAGAAACAAAGTCATAGAGTACAGTGCATTGTATCCCACATCGATATGGCTTTCTTACACAATGGCAATGACTGTTTTATCAGTCTAAATGCATACCTTAAAGTGACAATCAGAAAGTAATCATTTTTAGATGTGTTTGTTAAATATGTTGTTATTGTTAGTTAATTTGTGCAACGATAACATAAAAAATTAAAATATTTATTAAACGGTTTACCAACTTGAAACATTAAATACCATTCTGTCCGTACTTTTCATAAATGCTGCAATAACTCCTGTAAGAATGATGTCGCATTTGCATATATTCAATTCAATAATCCATTCATTATATACTTCAAACCCGAGTGCTGTATCTCTACCTCGAACCATGAGAGAAGAGCTGGTCTCCACCTTGCCAGCCTCGTTCTCGGCGCAGCAGACGTACTGTCCCGCGTCGGCAGACGACAGTTCCCGGATGGTCAGCGTCGAGGCGCCGTCTTGCGTCACAATCTCCAACCTACTTCCGGTCACAATAGAGTCGTCTCCTTTCCGCCTGGAAAACAGCAGTGTACAACTGTCACTGTGATATTATGAGGATTGCTTCCGCCACGTTGTCGAGAAGTACCGGGTTCGATGGTTTCAGACAAATACTAGAACGCTTTCAAATGCATGTAGAGGCCGCAAGTTTTAAAAAGTATTGAGCACATTAATAAAAGGCGCAAACAAACCTAAATAAAACTAGAATTGATTAACACCCAAATGAATGACGTTTAACAGGATCGTATGAGTGCGATTTCAAGAATATTATACAGTTATTTGCGTATAATACCATGACAGTGTTGGACACGGCTGGCCGCTGGCGACGCACTGCAGTACCACCGTCTCCCAGGAAACACCAACGCACTCTGGTAGAGGCGTCGAGAACTCGGGAGCCACGGCCGGTGTGTCGACCACTTCCGCTTTCTCTGTAACGTATATATGGTGTTCTATAGTGCCAGACATACCCAGCCCCCTCGCCTTGAATACAATTTATTACATGTACATGTATTTTCAAATACTTAAGTCAGCTTGTGGTTGTGCACGCGGTAACAGGTTATTGAATCAAATTGAATCAATCGCCAATCGATTTCTGGTATTTTACTAAAATGAAACTAAGGTCGATTATCAGAGCTGTTGGTCATTTGCATATTATGCCTTATAAAATTGGTATTACAATAAATACAAATTGGCATGAGAATTCCTATGCGCCCTTTAAATCTAGTCTGTTTAAAAGGCTATGACAAGGTTCTACAACCTAGTCTGGTGAAAATTTTCTGTCAGAAAGTGCAAATCGTCTAAAATGAGGAAGATTCTGATGTCTGATAGAAAGTATAGTGCAATGTAACCTTGCACGGTGACACGCGCACTGGACTCCACGGAGCCACACTCGTTCACTGCCTCGCACTTGTAGCAATCCGCGTCTGACGGTTCCACCCCCGCGATGATCAGGCAGTGGCTGCCCTCCGCGCTACTCTAGAAGAAAGAAACACGCGGTCAGCGGAAGTGGGAAGGTCGGAGATTTGCTAGTTGGACAGTTCGTCCATTGAAAGCCAAATGGTGCCATAGTCATATGTGCAAAGCAGGCTGATAGCCTCTTCTAGCTTTCAAGCGGTTATTTGCGCTCACGACGTTACTCGAACATTTGACCTCTTGTATCAACAACCCAGACATATGCATGCCCTCTCACTGGCATTTTCTGTAAATTAAGTTGTCTACAGTTCGGTTAAGATTTATACAGTCGGCGAAACAAACCATAGAACAATGTGCCAGTAACTTTTTCTTTTTTCAAAATAAAAGCAAAACGGTTAATTTGTATAGCAGAACACTTTGGAAGTTTTGAATAACACCTGTGCGCAAAGTACAGGTTTTCTAAGCCGTATGATATTATTCAACAGTAACCTGACATTCCACATATCCTTATGCACCTATCAATATTTCCCCACAGGGGGAGTAGCGGCGGGCATATACGGGACTTAAGACTAATAGCAATTTCCCGACGTGCGGGAATTTGACACGCTGAATGATTCCTGGTCCCGGGAAATAGACATCGTTCGGATTTTAGACCCCCGGTTAATATTGGCCCCCGGTCCATTTTATACATCAATTAAGCATCTCCATTGAGGGTATTTAGACAAAAATGCTTGGCTCTAGGGTGGGGAATTAGACCCCCGCCCTATCCCCCCCCCCCCTTCTGGGGCAAAATATTGATAGGTGCATTACATACCGTGATCGTGTATTTGCCGACAGTGGGCGCGATGGGAGAGTCGTTCTTGTACCACTTCACTTTGGGTACAGGGAACCCCTCGGCGACGCATTCGAGTTTCACGTCGGAACCCACGGTGGCCTCCTTGTTGATCAAGGTCACTCTGAATTCGGGAATTGTCCGTTTAGCCGTGGACTCCGCGCATTCGGTGTTCACAACTGTCATATCCACCGCTAAAAATTCGTAAATAGTGTGGTAACAATTCACAATGAAACCAGAAAAAAATACGAAAAAAAAGCAAAAATAGTTTATGCAATATGTTCACAACCGTCATATCCAGCGCTGAAATTCGTTAAGTAATGTGGTAACAATTCAAAAATGAAACCGGGAAAACACCCCGAAAAAAACAACAATATTTATGCAAACATCATATTGAAAACATGTTTAATCCCAAAGTTATCATTGAGTACGATGCTGTTATAAGAATATTTTATTTAGAGGCACAGGCCATATTTGTAAACGTTAACGCCCGTGTAAGTTTCCACTGTCCTGTCCGCGATGCTTTATAACTGTTTAATCTCAAAGTTGTCATTGAGTGCGATGCTGTTATAAGAATATTTTATTTAGAGGCACAGGTCATATTTGTAAACGTTAACGCCCGTGTAAGTTTCCACTGTCCTGTCCGCGATACGTTAAAACTGTATCCAAATGTACAACGAAAATTGAGTTACAGTGTGATGTGTAACCTTCCTTCTCAATCGATTAATTTTGTCAAACTTTTTAATAAAGCAAAATAAAACATCGCTATCGAACGCCGAGTTGACCTGTCTCGATGAATTCATAAACACGTGGTAAGCCCTATCTTTTCATTATTAAAGTTGTACACAGCGTACATCTAAATGCTTTAATTGTGACTGCACCAAATTTGGCTCAAAATAGCTGATGTCAATGTTTAGTAGCAAGCTTGTTGTATACGCGGCTTAGTTTTGAACACAGCACTGGCTCGAGGACAACGTGTGTGCTTCAGTATACAAGTACACAGTAAAATGTGCAAATTTAACTGACAGTTGTTGGGTTACTTTGTTAGCAAATGTTGAAATAGAAGAATCACGCCCCTTTCTGGCCGAATGTACGGTCATTTTCAAGCTTGTAACGCTTTCTATTTCCACGTAAGCTGGTGCGGAGTAAACATACATGTAGTTAAACCCCGTGTAAATGTCCAAATATTTAATCACTTACGCAACACGTGTATGTCACACACAGTAGCCGCGTGTCCACCGCTCTCCGAAAACGCGACGCACGAGTATTTCCCGGAGTCTATTATGCGGGCGCGGCGAATTATCAGCGAGGCTATCCGCGTCTTGTGATCCATCGAGGTCACTATGTTGTCGTCTGCTACAAGGTCCTTGTCGTCCTTCAACCTGAATATTGATATTGATAAAACGAATTTAATTTCAGTTTTAGTGCATTTAAAGTTTCTATTCGTTACATTAATTCCGTACCAAGAAAATTTAGTATTAAAATGAAGTCAGAACACATTCAGTATGAGTAGAAATGAGTATGTACAAAGCAAATTATTATTCGTTTCAAACGATAAATTAAGTAAAAGTACCAAATGAAATGACAGTTTTGCTCTTATTGTTTTATGTTCAACTAAATTGTTTATACAAGCTGAAATAAAAATAAATAAGAAAGCCTGTCACGTGCATACCAGACAGTTTGGGGCATTGGTTCCCCTCGCACCTGGCACTCTATATGCACGTGCTCATCGTTCTCGTGCGGGCTGATGTTGGCGGGAAGCGCGTGCGGAAAGCTCGGCGCCTCGTCGGCGTCTATCACCTCCACCTCTGAGATAGATGTGAAAACGACCAGTGAAATTGTGCATAGTATAATCACGCTTTGTGACCATAGTCACAAAAGGTTATTAAAAGCATTTTTTCTTATATGTAAGGTGGTATGCGCCGATGTTTATTATGACAAACTTGTCGAAGGAATTGGTCGTTGCAATACATTGTACATTTTAGACTTTGCCTTTGTGATGCACATGGGATTCTGATTGTTAATATTTTGTGGACCAATGGTACATGTTCAGTGGTAACATTGAGCACATTGGCACATTATCCATATGGTATACGTGTATACGGGGTATTTCACACGAGAACTGAATATACACAAATGGTATGGGTAGAAGAGGAATCCAAATAAAACATTCTAGGTATGTGTATACATGGACTTCATAATGCAAATATTCACTATACGTCTGCAACGCAGGAAATTGAATGTCAAGTTCAGTGCTGGAAATTAAATCGTATGAAGTACGCAGCAAAGAGGACTGGAGATCTATAATAAAGTACACGGGAGAGAGGACTGGAGATCTATAAAGTACATTGGAAAGAGGACCGGAGATCTATAAAGTACACTGGAAAGAGGACTGGAGATCTATAAAGTACACGGGAAAGAGGACTTTTAATCTATAAAATACTCGGAAAGAGGTCATGAAATCCATAAAGTACACGGGAAAGAGGATTGGAGATCTGTAAAGTACACGGGAAAGAGGACTGGAGATCTATAAAGTACACGGGAACGAGGATTTTTGTTCACTTCTATATATGGATGCAATACTGCAGTCTATAACGAGGAACACACACTATGTGGGTGGAGTAATTCTAATGTTTTAGGTCAGGTGGGACGCGGGGGTACCTTTCTCGATGTGCGTGGTCCAGTCAGCCTCCGTGTTACCTGTTTCCATGGTGACATGAATATAACGTCGACCGTTAAAATGTTAAAATCGAAATCAATTATTAGATGCACGTCTCTTTGAAGCATTGACAGAAGTAACACAAGTTAGATGTTTATTGTAACAAGAAAGAGAGTTAAACACGAGAAGGTACCAACTGTTGTTGATTTCAATGGCAGTTCTAGTATCTTATAATTTTCAACTCTCGATTTAAAGAAAACCAGCAAGTTAATTGTCAAGTGTATGTAAATGTAGCCTCATAATTATGGTACTCACATAGATGGCAGCTGGGCACAATCAGGGCGAGGGGCCAGTCCGAGTCGTCTGCCCCTTGTAGCAGAGCCACATGGGCGCCAGGTCTGTATGGGGTGGAAGAGGTAACGTGTTTGTAAATATAAGTTACAGAGGGAATACGGTTTAAAAATAGAACATTCGAAAAAAGACATTGTGTATAACTACATGTTGTGTAATAAACAGTGTTCGCGCTACTTTTACTAAATTAGGGTTCACACAGCACCCCAGCCATGTGGAAACTATAAAATCTGAAATTTAAAGTTTGTTTTGTTGTTGTTTTTTTCGAAAAAAATTGCGGGGGGGGGGGGGTTCGTCGCTTAAATTGGGGGTATCAAACTCCAAAATGAGGGTTTCGGTGAACACTTTAAATTATAATTATATTTGAAATTATAAATCTTGTCAGATCTATAATGAACACTCATTTTAGAAATTATACTTTTCACATATTTGTTGTAATGGCACGCTTTTGTCAGATGGATCGTATCTGTAGAAACAAATGGCTGTCTAGTTATCACAGGCTGTTGTTTGCATCTTATGTTTACTAAAGAAGCCTTTCCATACTATATACAATAACTTATATATTTTACCGAAGGCTACAATCCACTTTGTTTACAATTACTTACTGGCATATCAACTCCTCGGTTGTTTCCAAATTCTGTCTTTCAACATCCTTCCCCTCGACCATCGGCAAGTCCATCGTGACGTCACATACTGACGTCACCGAGCCCAGGTCGTTGACGATCTTCACCATGTATCTGCCGGCGTCTCTAGGGAGGGGGTCTATAACCTCGAGTCCCGCCCACTCGCCAACGGACAAGAAGTTGTAATTGACACCCTCGTATATTTGGTATCCATCTTTAAACCATTGAACTGAAATAATAAAACCATAAAACAGTAGTTATTGTTGTAAAGACCTAACATGTGCCAAATTAACTGTCTTAGGCACCATTTTTTCTGTGAAATTTAGTTACTCTCATAAATTTATTTAGCGTGAACCAAAAATGATACATTAATTGAAATATTAGTAACTAAGTGTAGCTATCTTCTCATTTAAAAACAAACTAAACACACTTTCCATTACTATTGTATTTGCATAATACACAACTTTCAGTCATCAATTTAAACTAAATTTGACTTCGGGGTTTTAATCGCTTTCATAAAAATAAAAATAAAATTATTTATACCTATCGGTCTGGGGTTTCCTGCGACACTGATTTCCAGCAAAAAACGTTCCCGTCCTCTCACAATTATCTCCCTTGGGAGCTGAATTCGAAACCTCGGCAAGTGCTCGAACATCTGGCTTTCCTGTTTCGGAGAGTAGGCTGGGGAGCTTACTCCTTTTGTTAGAGAAGAGTTGCCGTTTTGAACACCGTCGGTCAAGATGGCGGTGTCATCTGAGTAGGACATCTGCCGTTCACGCAACAGTTCTAACTCAAAACGGTCTGAAAGATATTAACGTACCCCAATTTGCTCACTGGATCACCTAAATACAGAAAAGCACCAAAATCTAGCAGCTGTTTGCTAGCCCACTTCAAACCCTTCTCAGAAAATGTCACGCAAATCCCTTCATAAAGTTTGCGTAACGTTGCTAACTAAAAAACAAACAAACACAAAACAAGTATAACCTATTGTTTGGAGGTAAACATTCATGTAGTAGTGCAAAGCTGTCAGGTATAACTCGTTACTAATGGTTACTCCCATTTGAGGTCTTCACGTGAAATAAAGGGATTTCTTGGGTCTCCTTAAATCGATTTGAAGTAAAACGCATGTGGGAATTTTAAAGAAATAATTTTCGATTTAGACTTGATTATCGGCTAATAAACAACGATTTGGAGTTCTTATGTGTATGAATTACACCACGAGGGCGTTAATTAGCCCTTGTGGTTAAATATACCGCATCAGAACGACAAATCGTTGTTTATTGGCCGATAAACAACGAAAATGCGAAAATTATTTCCATTCTTACATGACCTGAACACATTTTCTGCTATTCGAATGCGAACTATATTTTACAGCTTCGGAACTACTTTTTTCGGGTTGTTGATTGGTAGTTTAACAACGGTGAATTGTGTTCCTTGTCTATAGAAAACTGCGCGTGTCATGTTAGAATGGTTCTTTTCGTACGGTCCCTACCTCGTACTCTAACGCTGGCCATGGTCTGTGCACGCCCCGCGAAATTGTGCGCCTCGCACGAGTACAGGCCGCTGTCCCGGTAGGTGGCGTTCTGGATGAGCAAGTGCGCATGCCCCTTGCGCGTCACTTCCGTCTGAACGCGCTCGCTGTCGTGAAGCTCGAGACCGTCTTTGAACCTAAATAAAGGGTCATTTTGACATCGTTATGAATGAAAAAATAGATCGGATACCCTATTGTAACCTGAATAAAGCGCCATTTTAAGACCGTTTGGAATAAAAATACATGGATGAGAAATGGATTGCATACTTATTACAAAAGCAGTACAATGTATGCGTTCTTTCAGAATAATGTAGCATCAAAGAAATAAAACAACTGTAACAATTCTCGTCAAAATACCATGTTTTCTTCTAAAATAAACTTGTGTCACAGTTGTTACTAAAATTGTTACCACATCAATTTTTAGAGTTTCACATATTTGAACCCGTAGATACGAAATACGTCCCTGTTAATAAAAATGTATTTTAATTAGTAATCATTATTTATTAATTTTCTTAGTACCACAAAGAAGGACACGAATAACGGGTGTCACGGTCGAAGCCGCTCACATTCGTGTATTGTAAGTTTTTTCTTGCTTGTTTCGCGCCTGGTCTTTTCGCACCCGGTCGTTTTGGGGTCGAAACGACCGCAAATCCTGTAAATCAACCCTCACCATTTGAAGCCGGGTTTTGGGTGTCCGGTGGCTTGAACCTGGAACGTGATGCACTGTCCTTCATCCACGGTCTGTCGACACAGCTTGGTCACAAACAGGGGCTTCGTCGGCACCTCCGTCGTGATCTCTAATACAGCTGCATCCGACATAGGGATAAAATGTATGTGTACATATATAGCGATTATTGGTATATAGGTAACGGACTCGATGTTTGATGAAGGAATGCGTTAAATAAAACTGTAGTTTATACCGGCATAATTATGTGGCTGTAGTGTAAGTAACGTTTTATTACATGTCAACGAAAAGGGCCTCAAGGGGGTAATTCCTTATAAAAATCTGAAATTAAGATATAAGATCTTGTAATGGTTTATAATAACGGTTAAAATAAGGTATACCTAATGCGGGAAAAGGTTTTCACATTCCGAGATAAAATCAATTTATAATGTCGGTCGTGTTTATTTGGCCCTTTTCATATTAACATTTTGACGTCAGAATAGTGAGTATTTTGTGTAACCATAGTTTCCACACGTTTCCTTACAAAGCAGAATAGTGTAGTCGGTTAAAGCGCTGTCTACCGTCATATGTTCGTATGGTTTCTACGTCCTGAATTTGATACCCGCTTGGGGTTTTAATATTTGCAAACATTTTTGTTGATTGGTTTTATCAAACATTTAATTATGTATTATATTATTTATTCTTTATTTAATTGTACATGTCTTTAAGTAGTATCGCGCATTTCTATCATCTTATCATTTATAGTGCAATAGAAAAACAAATTTTCGTTTACATAGTCCCTCTAACTGAAATAGCGCCGTATTTTAACACGTGAACGTTTTAGCGTTCACAGCACGAGTTTGTCGTAAACAAAAGCTATAAGGCGCTTATTGTACATCATAATCCGAAGTCATTTCGGCTACGCAGATATAACAAAATATAATGCTGTGATTGTCGAACTATGCTACATATAAACGCTACCACAAATGTCGATCATCCGCTCCGGCTGGAAAAGGCGCTAAAAGGTGCGAACTATTTAAAATTCAAGTAAGCGCTTAAGAGTAGACTCCCTTAATAATTATAATTGACGCGTGTCATTGGAAAACCGGGCTTAATGCATGTGCGTTAAGTGTCGTCCCGGATCAGCCTGTGCAGTCGGCACAGGCTAGTCCGGGACGGCACTTTCCGCCTGCACAGGCTAATCTGGGACGACACTTTACGCACATGCATTAAGCCCGGTTTTCCCACGACACGCCTCATACAATTTTGCGAAAATTAGTTAAATGAGCACGTGGTAACGCTTTCGAAGTGTTTGTGATGCTTGATTAAAGGAAATTAATCCATTCACCGTGAATAGCTAGGGATGAGTTTGCAATGTCAGTGGCAAAAACTGCAAATGTCTATTTAAGATGGTGACCAAAACAGGGCCCGTATTCACCTGCCTATTCTTAGACATAAGCATAAAGAATAGACTTAGAGATTAGACAAAAGTACACGTGTGTTCTCAAATACGCTGAGTAACAGTGTCGATTATGCCATTAACAAATCGTTCTAAATATAACAAAAATGCTATAATAAAAGTTACCAAATACTAGTTAAGATTCAAATTAACATCGTTCTTTAAAATATAGATATAGGTTTTCAAGAATATTCTTTATTCTAACGTCGTAAGTCTAAGAATGGGCTACTAAATACGGACCCTGTACTCACGTTCGATCTGCAGGTAGCACGTGGAGGAGACCTTGCTCCCACAATTCCTCACAGTGCACGTGTAGTTCCCGGTGTCCTCCTCCTCGCAGTGGGGGATCGTCAGGCTCAGCAGGGCCCCGCGTTGCTGCAGAAAAGGGGACACTTCCGGCGCTCAATACCAAGTTGTGCAGGGAAAAAAAATTGGCTGATGAGCGATGCATTGCGCAGCGCACATCAGTAAATACCGTTATGAATATGTTATATGGTTATTTGTAATACATAGCAGGTCAGTAAACTGTATTAGGGTCAATCTGCGCAAAACCTTTTCATGTGAGGCCAAGACATTTAAATCCGAAGTAAATTATATACTGATATTTCTACAGGTAAGTTTCATAAACAGTTTGTTCCATTGAAATTGTTTGACTTTACAATATAAGTTTGTTTTTTAATTGTTATAAAAATATTTCGTCCCTTGAAAGCCAGAAGGGGCTATCAGCCTTCTTTGCACATATACTGATGACACATTCTGGCTCTCAAGGAACGAGTTGTATAACCTTAAAACGTATAACCAAAATTAATTAGACCGTTTTGGACAGTCCAGATTTTTTGAAAACTCACGTCGATGTAGTACTTGGAGCTCTCGTAGATCTCCGTGGCCCCTTTGAACCATCGGACCTTGTAGGGAGGCTGGCCGGCCACCAGGCATCCCATCACCGTCATGGAACCCTCCACTGCGCACCTGCAAGGCGGGCAGTGTACACCCGGATATATTGAAGCGGCATGCTGCTTTACACGATTAAATTTTTTATAACAAAAATGGATTGTATTTTATTGTAAATCGTTATCTTTTTCCTAGTTGTATTATATTAACTAGATCTCTTAAAATGTTGCGAAATATGAACTAGAGCATATAAGATCTTCGAGCACTACGCATTGCCGAATGCTATTTCATGTGAAATAACTGGCACTGGGTTATTGCTGTAATGTCATTGCCAAACAGACAGGTTCAATCCAGTTCAGAAGGCCCCTAAATCAATACAAGCTACCTCAGTGACGGCCAATAACATAAATGGTCACGTGAAAAAATATAGAGGTTACGACCCAAAACAATGAAGATAAAATCCAAAGGTCAAGGCCATTAACATTTAAGGTCACGTAATAAAATCCAAAGGTCGCGCACTTAAAATTGAAGGTCACGTAATTATATACGAAGGTCGCGGTCAGTAACATTTAAGGTCACGTGATATAATACAAAGGCCATTAACATTTAAGGTCATCTGATATACATGTAGTATATGTGGCATGGGCATTAACATTGAACGTCACATTTTACCCGGGCCCTGTTTGGGAAGAAATCTGGCCTACTTTCGGACTTAATCCTCTGTTTCTTCCCTTGTTCTTTTTTTAGGGAGGTTAAGGTTAAAGGCTACTGGGTGAACATAAACGTCGAACAACAACAACCTCGAATGTCAAATGAAAAGGTTCTTACAACCCCACCCCCACACTCTCACCTGCTCTTGAGGTGTATGGGGAAGTGCAGAGGCACATCCTTGTCGACGCGCCACTTCAGCAAGAACGTCTGTATGGTGGCGCTGTCGCACAGGTCACGTGACAGGATGTCGACGTCCTTCTCGAAGGTCGTCACCGTCTCCTGGCGACGGCGCTCCATGATCTCCATGGAAACCGGAAAGTCCGTCTCCGAGTAGGGAATTACTGGCGCGTTTTCTGGAAGTTATTATTATTCCTTTTAATTTGTTTATATTGGTTCGGTGCTCTAGTACGATATAAATTATATTTAAAAAATTGTGGACAAATATATAACTTAAGAACGTAAAACGTGATGCTTAATAGTGCACAAATATCTTTCAACTTTCAATTTTAGATCTATTTGACGTCATTTGTTGTATTTTATTGCAAGTGAACGACTTTTTATAATTAATATATTTATTCGCGTATTTCCACCTATCTTGTTCGCAACTATTGAACTCTGGCTTATTGTAGGTGTGCAATGGCGTTCATAACTACGTCTTCGTATAGTTGTCTTATGTGTTGGCCTATGAAAACTGTACAGCCACGTACTGATGAAAGTGAACTTGGCGTCACATGACGTCCAGCCAATATCGTTGCTGACTTTGCATCTGTAAACCCCGGCGTCACGTGGTTTCACTCTTCTTATGCTTAGCACGTGCATCCCTTCCTGTGACGTCATCACGAAGCGCTCTGTGTCGGGACTGAAATCGTCTATTGGCGTCTCGTTGCGAAACCTTACCAAATAACGTATGAGGAAATTTTAATATTGCAAACATGTTGTTAAAAGTTCAATTTAAAACAATAACAAAACGGGAGAAAACGTTTTTCTCTCAGAAGCAGATACTCGGGTTCATATAATTACTCAGTCGGACATTTTCTTGCGGTCGTGCAGTTGATGTAAATAATTTTGGCATACACTTGTTACTCTCCAATTATGAATAACGCCTAACTTTTTTTTTAAATTTAAACAAGATTTCGGAACGGTTTTGTACACTGTCCATTGCAGTGGTTGTCGGTTGACAGACAAATATGAATCTAGCTGTCGGACCGATCTTTGGACAATATAAGGAATTAAGAATTTATTGGTACGAAAATCTTAATGGGCATATGCTCATCTCAAAGTGACCTCCCGTGCGTGACTTTTCCACGATGTCATGGTGTTACAGTAGATCAAATACAAATTTCAGTTAGGGTCAACAGTTTATTTTTGACTGACGTGCATTCAAGATGTGTGAGGGATTTGTTAAGTATTCAGGATCTTGTAAAATCATTCCTGCTTCATTGAAACTTCCCAACATTGTTCGGGCAATATTGAAGCATTTTGTTTATATTATTACATTGTCATTTGGCACCTTATAGCCCCCCCCCACACACACACACACACGATCTGTATTGTTTGAGGCACTTTAAAGCTTTTTTGAGATGCATATCCGTGGTTCATTAAACAGCGATTCTCTTACCATTTCACCTTCACCTCCTCAGTGTCTGCTGTCTGACACATGAACTCAGCCGTCGCATCTTCCGGTCCCTCCACGTTGCTCAGGGGTACCAGGAACCGGGGCGGGGCCTCTCCCGCAGGGACCACGTCGCCTCTAGGGTCTGCAACACAAGTAGTTGACCTGGTCTGGTATTTGTAAGACTCTTAGTCGAAAATTGAACAAAAATGCTAACATTTGGAATTTTATAGTTGGATTTTCTGACAAAGAAAGATGTTGACGCATTTGTTGTAATTTCAGTTGTATTAATATTAAGTATTTTCATGCATGTGTTCCAGAGCTTAGTGCTTCAAACACAAATTTTATGATTGACCTGTGTTCGATTTAAGTTGAGAACAACGTTAAGATATTTGTAAACATTGGAACTTTTCGTAGGAGGCATTGGAGTTGTTTCCATAGGATTTCCTGAAAGCATATTGGTATTTTATGTTAGGGTTGACGTCGCTTGCTATCCCCCGCTGCCGCCGCCCCCCCCCGTCCCCCTCCTTTCCCTGCCCACTCCACCCTCGTAATTCGGCCGACTCTGTCGTACTGCTTTCAACCACTATTATATATATATATATTTGCAGGGTAAATGAGTCAGTATCGACAGAAAATATATACTTTGCATTTTTCGATAGGAGAAATAGTTTTTGTCGATGTTGACGTTTATTTATATAAATAGTTATATAAAACGTTGTTTTTTTGTTAGTGGGTAACGAATGAGGAGACATGAAATAAACCTTTAAATAATTACATTTTGTTCGTAACCTCCAACAATTGTATTTAAACAAAATCAAAAATATGACCCTACCTATCACCTTGACCTTGCACGTGGCACACGTCTTGCCGAAAGCGTTCTCCACCTCGCACCGCCAGTCGCCGTTGTCGTCTGCTATTACGTGACCGGCACAGAGCGTGTACAGGCACGTTGTATCCATTGTTAATGTCGTTCAAAAATAAAAAAAGTCAAACTATTGACCTTGCGACGTACGTACATGTCGTGTTAAAATATCAGTATATATTATACCAACGGTGTTTGTCTGAGTTTGACCTAAGTAGGCGTGGTTATAAATCCCATCAATCTCATTAAAATCAAATCCTAACATTGTTAGGCTCTGAAGACATGGTATAACAGGTCACGTTCAAATGACCTTTCGAACAATAAAATATCAACCCTACTGCGCCCAATGAAATGTCCGTTTGCGCAGCAATGTTTGGCCACGGTTTTTGAAAAGTGATGCGTTTCCAGCTGATCATCGGGAATAAATCATTTTCAGTTAATTTTTACGCGAAAAACAATGGATATAGTGATACCTTAGGCGAGTAAACATCCAAAGTTCACGTTAATTTCGTGCATAGTATCTGTGGTTTATATATGAAGTTATACCACAACATTTTGAAGGCATCAGTTTGATTGGCTTCTGAAAGGTCATCTGAATGTGACCCCTAATGCGAAGTCATCAGATCGAGTCAGCGGATAATATAGTAGCGTCAGACTGGAGATGATTTTAATGAGACTGAAATGGCATAGCCTATCGTCAATGTCAATAGCGGGTTTGTTCTCGTCGTCGGAGGTTCCGTATCTGTGGCTGATTCGTAGATTTTCACGTATTCTTATATATTCTAACATGACACACGTAAAATTTCTGTTGTTAAATTGCCTATAAACAGCCTGAAAAAGTGGTTCCAAAACTGTGAAATATAGTTCGCATTGTAATTGCAGAATATGTTGTCAGGTCATGTTAGAATGATTTAATCGAAATATTGTTCGGTTGCTCATTGTTTATATGTAAATAAACAACGATTTTTCACTCTAATGGGTGAATATTCAACCACTCGTGGTTCAATTCATACGCATCAGAACTCTAAATCGTTGTTTATTTACAGATAAACAACTCTAATCAAAATTATTTCTTACTCCCTTTTTGACCTGCGTCACATTTTCGATTGGCATATTTAAGCTGTTTTACCTTATATAGCAAGGGGCGTCGTACCCAAGCCAAATTTCTTAAAAGACTTTACATCTGGATTTTGTGTTGCCATTTACTAAGTTTTTTGCGATGATTTCCCCCCAAACTAAGGGCCTCGGCCGCATCCCCTGACTTTGAAAACATAAATGCATTAGTCTCTGATACTGGAGCCCAAAACATAGGCCTTCTTCGAATTTCAAGTTTATTTTGATTGGCTAGTGGAAAGGTCATCTGAACGTGACCTCTTGGTCGGCGCATAATTCTCGTGTATCGTAGCGTGTTTGGGATCGTGCTCAAAACTCGGTCCTGCAACTGAAAGCCCTTTGAATTATGCACCTATCAATATTCCCCCCCCCCCCCGGTTGGCGGGGGGAGCGACTACCGGTAATTTTTGGGGTCTAATTCCCCACCCTAGAGCCAAGCATTTTTGTCTAAATCCCCACAATAGGGGGGATATGCTTGGTATATCAAATGGCTCGGGAAGCCAATATTACGGGGATCTAAAATCCGACCGAAGTATATTTCCGGGGACCCGGAATCATTCGGCGTGTCAAATTCCCGCCTGTCGGGAATTGCTTTCAGTCAAAGTCCCGTATATGCCCGCCGCTACTCCTCCCCCGGGAGAAATAGTGATATGTGTATTAAAAATGCGATAGCCAGAATTCAGACAACGTGACATCAATTGCAGAGTCGAACTGTTAATGTATTTTGATCCTCGCATGGTGTATTACAAAAAGCATGCAGAAAAGAGACATAATTTATTTTCATTCAAAAGCGTATAATAAAACTGCCCATTTTCCAAAGTGAATGCACAAGTATTCGTTCAACATACATAGAAATGCTTTCATACACGATATATGACGTATAGTTGCAAAGATTTGTGTATTCCCCTAGCGTATACCTATAATTCATGACTACATTGTACCCAGATGTTTTACATTATACCACCAGCAGCTACTTTCCCCCGTGTTTCTACTAGTATTAGCAGTATCAACAATATGATGTAGAAGTGGCATGTATCTTGCTAATTGCATCCGACATGTGTCGTTTATAAAACTATAGTAAATTGAGTGTATACCTTTATTCAAGCATTGTGATTTTTTGCATATGTTCTTGATGTAATATTTGTGATTCATGAAGTGTTCTTTAACCAATAGATTTGTTTTATTCGATCATTGGCTGTTTTTATGACGTCATTACGTATACATAACTTATAGCAAGGCGCATTATTTGTAGAAGTTAAACCGAAACGAGTTTCTATCATTTTACTTATATAGTTAATTCATTTATCGTTTTCATATTTTAATTGATTGTTTAATGTTTATACAGTTGTTCCGTACAAGTTTCTTATAATATTTATAATGACAGACGGGAAATGATTTAACACACAATATCAGGAAACAACCTTCAATGCTAATTGTAAATTAAGAAATAAGTTTCGATTTATCGTTGTTTATCAGCAAGTAAACAACGATTTGGAGTTCTGATGCGTAGGAATTAAACCATGAGGTCGTTAACCCGAGTGGTTTGATAGCCACGCATCAGAACAACAAAGAGTTGTTTATTGGCCGATACACAACGATAATGCGAAAATTATTTCTACTTTAACCGATGATTTGATAAAAATGTTTGCAATTGTAATGGAAACTACATTTTACTATGCACCGCTCAGAATCGCGACTACTTTTTGCGTCGTTTATTGGGTAGTTTAACAACGAACATTGTGTTCTTTGTCTATAGAAATATTAGTTAATTACCATATACTTCGATTTGAAATGGTAGAAAAGTTAATAAAGTCCATTGTTGTAAAATGCATAATTGGCTACCTTTTAATCACAAAGGAGTTTTCGGCTGTATAGCTGGAAAGTCCAATACAGGTATATACATTGATTCGAGAGTTGCTTTAGGTTCGGCTACAATACACTAATAAACGATGCAAAAGTCGACACTCGTATTTGTTGATGTATTCCATATTCGAGTGTTTCCTTGGTCATGTTTATGTTTATCTGTCTGCTTTCAAGTTATGCTGTCATTTTCACTGATATTCGAGCACAGAAAACTATTGAATGACAGTGACAGTGACAGATATTTTGTCAGAAATAGACAAAGACGTAATATTGATTCATTTTAATACCCCGCATTAATTACTAGTATCTATATAATAACACGTGTTAGTGTCCGATCGTATTGTTTCATGTCGTTTACACATTACATATAAGCACGAGTTGTTTGTCGTCTCTATAACAAATACTAGTATATTGATGCGCATTATTTATAATTGTATATGTTTAATCATAATATTCGTTCTATATTTGCTAATTTTCGTACTTTTTATATATTTTTGAAGGGTTATGTGAATCAAGTAATTTAATGTATCACTAATTATCATCGTGATCAATTTAACAGTGCAGCGGATCGTAATGTTATTAAGCACACATTCATATAAACTCTTGTTCACTAACCTTTCGTTCAAGTCCCAAGCACAGCGCATCTTGCATATATTATTCCATCATATCGACAGAAACCGAATGTATCAATACGCAAGCGATGCCCTAGTCCGGTGTGCTAATAATTAGCAATATTTCATGCACAGAAAAACCACAGGATTTGGTAGTCCTCGTGAAATCACACTTACTGACTCACATAACTTATTTACTAATCATTGCGTTAACAAGTTACACAACATTAAAAGAATTTCTTGTCAGATTTGAACATAAACATATATACTTGCATAAAAGTCAACATAACTTGAACGAGCGACGGCGCCATTTACACCAGAACACGATGCTGTATTTCATAAAGGAGGTAGATTTAAGAAATAATGGTCGATTCAAAGTTGTTAACTGGCTTATTAATAACGATTTGGAGTTCCGATGCGTAGGAATTAAACCACTAGGCCGTTAGCCCGAGTTGTTTAATATACGCGCATTAGAACAACGATAGCACGAACGTTATTTCGAGTCTTAATTATACTTGACCTGACAACATAATTTCATTCTGCAATTGCAGCGCAATTGTTTTTGTAAATGTTGTTCTTTTTCTATAGAAAACTGTGCGCGTGTCATGTTAGAAGATACATTAAGGTACCGCGTACCTGTGGAATCTGGTTCCCATCAAAGGATGGCGCTCATCCTATACCACATATGTTACACAGTCTGATAGGGAGCACGTGGTAATTTAGAACAGGTATGCGATTATCCGCGATCTGTTCTCGTGGAAATATAGTTCCCATGAGGATTGTGGCATTTAACGATACATACCTAGAAATTGTTGAATGACAAGGCATTCTTAGAAAAATAGATTTCTAAGATTTGAACGTATGACCCTGGACAATGCTTGCAATGTGTTTCTATGTAGTATAAACTGCACCCGAAATATTTTTGCTTAATTCTAGTATGACAACCCCTAAGACATTTACGAATATTATACCTTATTAGAATTTATCTTTACGATGCATTTCTTTTTTTTTATGTGTGTGTGTGTGTGTGTGTGTGTGTGTGTGTGTGTGTGCGAGTGTGTGTGTGTGTGTGTGTGTGTGTGTGTGTGTGTGTGTGTGTGTGTGTGTGTGTGTTTGTAAATTATGGAGACCCACTACCGGTCTTACGTTACACACCAAACAACCCACTACATATGGGCAACCCACTACACGAACCATGGTAGTGACTTTGACATATTGTGTTTTTTTGCTAAAATTGATATAATACTGTTCAAAAAATGTATTTTTACCATGGTATTGACTTGGCGGTTTCTATTCGCAATTGTGTGACGTCGTACACGGATGGTGATGTTGCCAGTTTCATTTCTGACACACTTTGCGGCAATAATTGTGCGCATGCGCATGGATTCCAAAATGGCTGAGAACGTGGATTTTAGATGGTGAAGGAAATATAAGGTATTTGTATGCTCAATACGTTCATTTTAAATACGATATTAGGGGGATAAATAATAAATGCACTTTTGTATAAAATAAAGCGCATGTTGGCTGTTATACTGCTTCTTTTCGGATATAAACAAACACGATTGGTTTAACGAAGGTCATTCGTCCGAGCTTGTAAGTTGTAGTTGTAAACATTTTCAAAATTCAGTTTAACCTTTAAAGGTGATGTGGAAAAGCAGCTCAACGGCACCGTGATCGGAAACAGAAAAAATATTCAATTTCCATTAGTATTTGTCAAATACGATGTCATTGATTATAGTTTTGTAAATCATAATCGGTAACTGGTCAGCTCGTACCCTAGTTAATTTGTACCCAGTCTCCGCGGAAGTCGTGAATTTATTACTGGCCAAGATGACGGGTAGTTCTCCAAATATTACTGGCCCGGACAAACTATTACTGGCCACTTATTTTTGGCAAGAAACATTTAAATACGATAAAAACAATATCTTCGAAGAAAACTAAAACAATATGCACTAGAAAGTGCTTTATTAATTAAAGCTACTACATGTACTATCAGCATGTTAATTTTGCAATATATATATATGAATTCAATTGTATTGGTCGAAGTCCCTTCAAAGTCTTCAACACAATCGGTGACCCTCAAGTATGACTGTTGTGGAAACAGATACAGCAATTGCTGTCATAATATATTTTTGACCGAAATTTTCACCGGGCACGAGGACCAGTATTCGGACAGTTTTTCCCGGACCTCACAGATTTTTATCGGCAAGGTCTGATGGTCTTTCGCGGAGACAGGTACCCTCATTAATATAATGGTTTGCTATATCTATGTATATATCTACAGATACAATACAGCATTGTAGGTGTTGAACAAATTTATTGTAAATCTTTGTAACTTTGAAATTTTCCTTCAGGTTCTGTCTGCAATGAGACCTCAAAGAAAGAAAGGCGATAAGTGGGTGTTTAAGAAGACTGACCTATTTCTGAAAGAGGATGAAGAAAACGGTATGTGCATCAATTCATGTTCATAAACACTGTTCCACATACACACTGCGTCCACATAATCTCCTGTGCAAAAGTTAATAATCACAATGCAATTAGAGCAATTTAAGATAAATTTTTATCGTTATTGATTGGGCTTTCCATTTCTTTATGTTTTGCAATAATTCCCACAATGTGGAAATCTAGACTTGAATTTTGTTTACTTCGATTGTGTTTTTTTATTACAATTAAAAACTGCCTGTTGTAGAAAAAAATAATATAATTGCTGAGTCGAAAAGTTGTTCAACTATTATTGAGTCAGGAGAAATATTAACGATATCCAATTTTTGTACAAAGTATTTAGTCAAACTTCGGAATTTCTGTTTTTGGTTAAAGAAACGTGAATACATTTAACACCATTTTGACTTAAGAAATTATATCTGACAGGCATTATAATTTAAATGATCCTGCTAATGTTGCACATTATATTTTGAATAGAAGCTATTATTAACTCATTATTGTATACATCTGTCTGTTGTTTGATTAAATTTGTATTAAAATAATAAAAGGTCATTAAACGCCTATAGTTAATTATTTTGAATGGAAATTGCTTCTCTAAAAAGAGACTATAATGCCTGTCAGATATAATAAGTCAAAATGGTGTTAAGTTGATTTAACAACGTGTAACCTGCTGTTACAACATAATGATTGGAAAGTTGAAGAATCAGAAAACGGGCGATTTATACACGAGAGCTTGTGGTGAAATCCCAATTAACAATAGTTATGAGAACGCAGTGTTTAGTTGATAAAAAAAAACGTAATGAATTAATTACGAACAAAATATGATGAATATATAACTTAAATTTTCAAATAGGAAATATAAAAAATTGCTTCACGGAAGCCTATAAAAACTCTGGTATAATTTTGTTAGGCAGTCGCGTTACCGCAAACAAACAATTTTTTAAGGATGGCCTTATGACCATTTCTTATCCACCCATATCACCCAACCTCACTTTGGCCTAGACGTAATTTGGACTTAAAATATTAGAAATGGGTCATCCAGCACGAGCAATAAGCATGTGTGTTTATCGAACGCAGCATCTTGTTTTAAAGGAAAATAAAAATATGCCTAATGTGTAATTTTTGCTCTAATATATAAACTATAAAGTACAAACACGTTACTGGGATTATAAATATAAATTACAAAATAGCCAAAGCATTCCGACAAAGCTCATCAGAGCGTAATATAATACAGTAAATATATAAATGAAATGTTGCTATTTGAAACTTGTTTTGAAATCCTAACAGTATTGTTATTTTGATACTGCAGTTCTAAAAGTTGTGACGTTAGTATCCATGCCAGGCGTGAGACCAGTCCATTGCCAACTTGAATTTAAGCTGTAGATTATATTTCATAGGATTGTGTAATATTATTGAGTTTGCATTTAGCTACAGAACTGCGTTTTTGAGCAAGCAAATCAATTTTATTCGCCTAAAACTGTTATTTATTAAAAATTATAATATATCAAAACTTATCAATTAGTCAAGGTAAGCAATTTGATCTGTAATAATTGACAAAATCCTGTCCGTATCAATCCTCGAACCATATCTGCTGTGTTTCAACAAATAAAAGCACAGAAAAAATGAGTGCAAGAAAATGGATCGCTGTCTCAATTAAAGATAACTTTATACAATAAAGATCTTGACAACTTGATTTTTAGCTCTTCCCAACATTGTTTAGGGAACTATACAATCTCAATATGCCATAATTGTGGATAATGTGATTGGTAATTTACTTAGATATTTCAATAGAATTAGTTATTTCCAATAGAATAGTCAGTATGGAAGTAACATATAAGGAACTTACTGTATAGTAAGTTTTCAGACCCCTCTACATTTTCGGATAATAATATTTTCCATATACATGAAAAGAAATAGGTTTTCCCGTACGAATTCATAGGGATAAAAGCTGTAGGCATCATTTAAAAGACAGTGCTACTAACTTTAGCATTTTAACCATATTTGGTTTATTAAAGTGTGTACATTTGATCTTTCCTATCAGTTATTTGCAAAATAATCAGATTAAAATGACACTAAAACTTGAAAGCAGTCAGAAAAAACATTAAAATGACGAAGAAAATGCTTCAGTACGCAATAAATCAACAAGTACTAATGTCGATTTGTTCCATCATTTATTAGTGTTATGTACTTTAAACCAACTGTCAATTCAACTTATATACGTATATATTTGAGTTCCCATATGTACAGACGAAAACTATTTGGTGATTAAAAACTAGCTTATTGTGCATTTGAAAGCAATGATTGTTCTTAACTTTTATTCAATTTTAAATTGAAATATATGTTTATTAACTTTATTTGGTTAATTTTATTTATGCCACTATATCTGTTGTAAGACCGTACACACTGTAAGGTAGCGTTCCCCTCTCATCATTCTGTTTATACAAGAAATGCAGTTATAAGGGTACTACTCAATTCTGATTTGATGCTCAGTTAATAAAAATCAAATCACTGGCATAACACTTCCTGAAATACTAGATTGCTTTTTTGATACTAACTTAGTTTCTAAAATGAAGGGTAATACTTCATTGACCTAAAATGCTCTGTAGCTAGATGTATTTGTTACTAGTAACTTCCATTTTCTTATCTACTGGTTTCATTTACTGCCCTTTTTGGGGATCATTATACTTGCTTTCTTCATGAAATACATTAAAATACATTAATCGTTCTATTAATCAATGCTTAAAGGTTATGGTGGCTCCCAAAGTGATTACATCAACTACTTGACAATGCAGGCTCTAGTGTTTGTACACACACTCTACATGCAAGTCACTACACAGTACAAACTACGCAAGTGTTTACACAGTACATACTAAGCAAGTCTGTACACACTATGCAAGTCTTTGCACAGTACATACTATGCAAGTCACTACGCAGTACTCACTATGCAAGACTACACAGTACACACTATGCAAGCCAGTACACACTATGCAAGTCTTTACACAGCACGCACTATGCACAGTACACAGTACATACTATGCAAGTCACTAAGCAGTACTCACTATGCAAGACTACACAGTACACACTATGCAAGCCAGTACACACTATGCAAGTCTTTACACAGCACACACTATGCACAGTACACAGTACATACTATGCAAGTCTTTACACAGCACACACTATGCAAGCCAGTACACACTATGCAAGTCTTTACACAGCACACACTATGCACAGTACACACTATGCAAGTCTTTACACAGCACGCACTATGTACAGTACACAGTACACACTATGCAAGTCTTTACACAGCACGCACTATGCACAGTACACACTATGCAAGTCTTTACACAGCACGCACTATGCACAGTACACACTATGCAAGTCTTTACACAGCACGCACTATGCACAGTACACAGTACACACTATGCAAGTCGTTACACAGCACACACTATGCACACTACACAGTACACCGTCTCTGTGGTCTAGTAGTAACCGCGTTTGCCTACAGAGCGGGAGGGGGCAGGTCCAAGCCCTAACCGCAGCATACTGAAGTGGTTATAAGGTACTGGTTAAGCTCCCTCACCAACACTTGGCATTTGAGGGTAGTCCAGGACGGTTCAGCCGGTAGTCAAGATAATGTGATTGGGTGTGGTATAATATCAAAGTGTCCAAGGTATGATAAAGTGGAAGCAGCACTATACAATGCTTCAGGTGGACACCGTCTTTATATGACTGAAAAGATGTTGGTGGGACTTTAAACCCAGCAAATAAACAACACTACACAGTACACACTATGCAAGTCACAACGCAGTATGCACAGTGAAAGTCACTACACAGTACACACCGTGCAAGTCTTCACACAGTTCACAATATGCAAGTCACTTAATTGTATCTATGTGACGCACCACGAGACTGTTTACCCAAAGTCACAGGCAGGGGTGTGGAAATATCAAAATTGTTTACTTGTCCATGGACAAGTTAATTGAAAAAATCTACTTGTCCGCAAGCAACTGTTACTTGTCAAAACAAGAATAGTTTTTATTCCAAGCTTTCCTGATATATTTTTTCATTAAATAATATATAGAACACAATTTGTTTTTCAAATGTATAAGTATATAATAATACTATAATTAGTTTCCAACTTTTACATCACTTTCACACCCTGAAAGTGTACTTGTACGTGGACACCTAGACATGAACAATGTACTTGTTTGACAGTAAAATTACCCACATCGGACAAGTCAGACATAGGATTTTCACACCCATGACAAGCGACCATTTTGTGTAATAGTAAGTAAGTGAGCTTGCCAGGCATAGTTTCCATTTTATGCAGTACTTAATTTGGTGCACATGGGAGAAAACATCTTTGACAAGGACATTACAAATATTTGAACAACCATCAGTTGAAAAAATATAACATTTTATATTCTTATTCCCATAGTTGTTTTTAACAGACTTCACTAATGAGAGACGTTTTCATTGCGGAGAGATGTTCACAGTTGTGGACAGAACTTTTCGATTATAGAAACAGAAGGCCTGTTGATATGTTATAAATTACATTATTGTTATAGGCTTTCAAACTTACTATACATTTACAATAAATTGTCATATTACATATTTTGGTAATATGAGCTTTGATGATGAGCTGCATACACAAGTCTGTTGTATTATCAATGTGGTGTTTTGGGTTTTTGATCACGTTCAGTGATATCTCACGTGTAAGACAAGCAGCTGACTATCCTTTCAGGCTTCTGAGAATGGTGACGGGGGGAGCATGGATACTGGCAGAGAGCACGATCTCAAGGACAATGAAGAGGAAGATGGCCAAGTAGAGGACCTAGAAGAGGTATGTACATTTCCATACATTGCAGTTATGGACGTATGAACCTAAGGTTTTTGTGCTAAGCTTATACACAGTTGTATTAGCAGCATGGTATTTTTAAGGTATTGATCACGTTCAGTGATATCTCACGTGTAAGTCACGTGTAAGTAGAGGACCTAAAGGTGGTATGTACATTTCCATGCATTGCAGTAATGGACGTATGAACCTATGGTTTTTATGCTTAGCTTCATACAAAGTTGTATTATCAGTGTGGTATTTTTATGGTATTGATCACGTTCAGTTATATCTCACGTGGAAGGGCTTGTGGGATTTCATTTAAACATACAACATTTATTTCACATATTAAAATGAACCTATAGGCCCAGTTTGGTAACTCTAGTTTGAAATTTGTCAAAATAATGGGCCTTTTTACACAGAAAAATGTTACATATAAGCTATGTGGATAGATACAAGTTTTTCGGTAAGCTAGTTTCTCAGGAATGGCATGAGGGATTTTATTCAAACTTGAAACACTTATTCCCCATATTAAAATGAACAAATGGGCCAATTTTGATAACTTTTTAGAAATTTGTCAGAATTATGGGCCTTTTAACAATTTGAAAATTTTCTTTCCTTTAGGTGGGGTTGTAGAATCAACTTTTGATAACTCGAGAATGAATTTTCGTACATAGATACCCTAAAGCAATACATAACTTGCCCTAAAGCAATACATAACTTGTGATTGCATTTGGGGTGGGTTGAGTGGGGTCAAGGTCACTGTTACTATAAATTGAAAAAAAAACAGGTTTTGCTGAATAACTTGAGAACAAATTGAAATATTTTAATGAAACTCTGTTATAGATACCATATAGTGAGACATTGCATGAGATTGCATATGGGGTCGATGGGGTCAAGGTCACTGTTTTGATAATTAGAAGAATGCTTTCCACTTTTTAACTTGAGAATGAAATTAACTTTAATTGGCCTTTTCTATTGAGTTTTTTTTTTTAATGCGAGTTACTCTGACAAGTACAAGTAAAGTCAAGTGCGCTGTCCACCGACAGCTCTTGTTATTTTTCGCAATAATATACTAATTTTTATGCATTTCAGATTTAATTGCGGATGGATATGCACCGTCAAAAATCTGGAAGGAGGAACCTAAGAAAAAAACAAAGAAAACAGCAGGTAATATGACCTTAAATTGTTTCTGATATTTGTAATGTACTTAGCACAACTGGTTTTGCTTTGGTGTCTGAAAATTAGTTGTGTTGCTTTTTGTTTCTGATTAACGGGGGTAGTTCATATAAAATATATCAGAAGTTAAAAAGGGAAATACCGCACATATGACACAAATTTGTGATGTTAATTGTAATACCTGATTTCATTAGTAAAGGCATGAGTACCAGTTTTTGTTGTTGTTTGTTTGCCGATTTTTATGCCCCCACAAAGCTCGGCATTAAGCTTTGCATTTGTCCGTCCATCGGTATGTACGTACGCAAGTCCCAAAATTTTGTGGACTCAAGTCCTCTTTAACTGCTGGGCGGATTTCACTCAAACATTCACACCTGAAGAATCTTAATGTGTAGGTGATCGTAAAGTAAGGAATTTTCACTGCAAGCAATTTTGGCAGAATTATGACCTTGTTTCATGTTCTCCACTATAGAATATTACATGTATATG
Organism: Congeria kusceri; assembly: GCA_027627225.1. NCBI lineage: Eukaryota > Metazoa > Mollusca > Bivalvia > Myida > Dreissenidae > Congeria > Congeria kusceri. Next base: position 8,362,129 of record CM051035.1, read on the forward strand.
AAATAAATTTGTGGAGGCAAAATTAGTGTTGGCAACATGCCATTTGTCTGTGCCCAAACGTGTCGTGGGCGCATCAGTGTCTGTGACACATCTAGTTTAACAAAATAAAAACTGACTGCATAGTTTAATTTTCACATTTCTGTATAGAAAATATATTTAGTTTGAAAGATTTATTTCAAAATTCTTCGGAATTGTGTCATACTTTTAGTACATTTGAGTCAAACAAGTCAGTCACTAATTCACAAATATAAGCCGGGCTTGCTAGCTCAGTTGGTAGAGTGCTGGATTACAAATCCAAGGATCGCGGGTTCGATTCCCAGCCCGGCCACATAACTTGTGTGGGTATTGGTCATAAAATTATTTCTGCGGCCATTCTCCCCCTACCTCTGATTCAAGTAGGGCAGTTGTCAGTTACTGGCATAAGTATGTGCACTTAGTACTGGTAAACCAGCTTACCAAGGAAAAGTGTGAGTAGATTAATTGACCGCCATTATATGACTGAAATACTGTTGAATACGGCGAACAATCAAAATAAACAAATATCATTGAATATATTAGTGCCATATTATTGCTTCACAAATATCATTGAATATACTAATGCCATATTATTGCTTCACAAATATCATTGAATATATTAGTGCCATATTATTGCTTCACAAATATCATTGAATATACTAGTGCCATATTATTGCTTCACAAATATCATTTAATATATTAGTGATTTGTTTAATATATTTCAGATAAACACACTTGGAGCGATGAAGAAAAGCAGGCTCTGAAATCGTTTTTTTAAAAACATCTGAGATTATCAAAGGTCCCAGGAAAGCTTGACTGTATTAATGCCCCCAAAAAGCATCGGTGCCTTCTTAATATCAATTGGCAAAAGATCAAGTTTGCAGTTTACAACATGATGAAAGCACCGAAAAATATATTACAGTAAACAGTGCTTGCATGAATATCCTGGCTAGCTTTGCTCACTTTAAATTGTAGTATACAGTATTATAACAGAAATTAAGACCATTGGTAGTTGGTTAGTAATATAGTTTATAGTAATTGGAAAATTACAGCTGTGTCATTTGCCCTATTTTGTGAATTGAGACAGTGGCGAGTGGTAGGGGTGGCATTTTTCTGGAGTGGCGATTGACCTTATTTAAAAAAAAAATCATTAGTTGGCAAGTGGTTGTCAGGCGTTTAATCGCATACCACTAGAAGCTATGACTAGAAACATGCTTAAGATTCCAACAGTTTAGTTTAAACCTGGAAAACTTTGTGATTGTTATTACTTATTGCCAAAATCTTCCCAAAAGAAATGATTTGTGTAATGTTTTAGGTGCCAATATAAAATCTCAATGTTGAAGGACTATTTTTATGGCTGTATTTTTGGAAAACTGTTGAAATAATGTACTATTTCACGAAGTGCTCGGTGAGCTATTAGTATAGGGGACCTCTCCGGCATTATCCATCGTCCTTGGTCCGTCGCCCGTATACCATCAATAATTTGGTCCGTTATCGCGATAAAAACTTCATTTTTTATTCCATCTTAACCTATCTTGCACAGTTTGTGTATGGCCATAAAATCTCGAATGGGATTGTTATTGGGTCTGATCACACCAGAGTTATTGCCCCTTTTTCATGCAAAAAAAGTGCAAAACTGCCCTTTCCCAACGTATAGACTTTATTTTCCATCCAATGTTAACCAAACTTTTACAGTTTGTGTGTGACCAACAGATCTCAGCAGACACCAAAAATGGGCCAGATCGTGTTTCAAACACCAGAGTTATTCCCCTTTGTTTATTAAAAAAATATACAAAAATGGACATTAATCAAGATAGAGACTTCATTTTACATCCAATCTTCACCAATCTTGCAAAGTTTGTCTATTATAATGAGATTACAGTTGAAGTCGAATATAAGCAAGATCGGACCAGAAACACCAGAGTAATTGCCCTTTGTGAAAAAAATATGCAAAAATGAACATTATTCAGGATAGAGACTTCATTTTTCATCCAATCTTCACCAATCGTGTATAGTTTGTCAATGGACTTAAGACGACAGGTGAAGTGGAATATAAGCATGATCAAGCCAGAAACACCAGAGTTATTGCCTCTTGTGTTTGGAAAAAAACATCAACAAGTTATCAATGATTGGCTTGCACACACAATGTTCGATTCAATGTTGACCAAACTTACACAGTTTGCTCATGACAAAAAAAATTGATTGATAAAATTTGATTTCCAACCGTTGCAAGACTTGCATGCAGTTATTTGTACATGCAACATTGATGTCTTCAGAGCCTGCATTAACATCATTTATTATCATTGGACAGACAATTATCAAAGAAAAAGGAAAATTTTACCTTATAGCACAGCCATCGTAATTATCGCATTGCAACAAGTTCTCCAAAACTGTTTGCGAAAGACATCAAAATCTACTGTTTCTGCATTTTCCAGAATTGTTAATGACTAAATGAAAAAGGGTCAGGAAAAATGTATCGAGAAAAATGATTTGAGAACCGTTAGCAAAAACACGCACATACACTACCCATCTCATACTTTAGTTAGCCCATCGCTCTAACCGATGTCTTAAACCAAAATTGATCCTATCCCCCTCTGATAATTGTTCAGATACCTTAATTTTCAAACCTGTCACAACGGTATGGTCTTCATCTTTACCAGCTCTCAGGTGAGCGCTTTGGGCCATCATGGCTCTCTTGTTGTAATAGTGGCCATTTGCTTGGATTGTATAATTGTAAAGGTATGGTTAACCTGCTGTTGATGTTAAGATAGTAACATGTTCTAATGTAATGTCAATGTTTCTGATAAGTTTTAAAATTATGTATATCACAAGTCATTTGTGCTACTGCAAAAAATCATTCTAAACTTTCTATGTAAAGCAACTTATATGTCCATATGATAACAAAAGTATATTTTGAGAAACTTGTTTCAAGAAATATTTGCCTTAAAAGGAGATTCTTAAATGTTTTCTGAAAAGTGTATATTTTAAATAACTATTCTATATATATCTATATATTCTGTCTATAACTTTTTTAACAGTTTTATAGTTCTAACTGTTCATTGTTCTGGTTGGTTTTGAATACCTCTTGTCACAGTATCCCATAACTTTCATTTAATGTGTGCCCAAAGGACCATGTGAGATTCAGCATCTTAAATGTTTTATGTTAAATTTTGATACTACTACATTTTATATACCAATAAATTATATCCTTAGAATCAATTGAATACCATCCTCATGGTTGCATTGGTTGTGTAGATGTATGCAATATATACATGAAATTAACATATTTTGAATGCAGCATACATGAGAAATAAAATTTGAAAGCTAAATACTTCTCTCATTCATATCTATTTACATTCAAATTCGTGCCAAAGTTTATTGGAACTTCTTGAGCAGAAACGGTTCAAAACCAATTATTGCAGTTGGCCAGTGTAAAGCTTATAATCTGTAGATCGATAACACCTCACAACAAGTTTTAGTTTGATTATCTAACAGTTTTCTTCAAAAATATGTATTTAGGAGCTTGATACGCTTTGAGAAATTGGGGTTGGTTTCTTGGATCAGTGAATATCGACGTCGACGAAAGGTCGTCAACAAATCGTTCTGATTGATAGCTAAAAGCTAGTTCGGGATGAAGTATTGAAACACAACTTTGTATGAATCGGCTCGTTTTTGTGTCACTAAGGTTAATGCCAACTTGATCCAAGTTAGACAAATGCTTGTGGAATTCCTTGTTCATATGTTCACTCCACATGATGTTTTTAAATCATGGATAGCAGTGTCATTTAGGGATCCCTAAATTAATATGCGTGAAGTGTAATTGAACACCGAGAAACAAGATAGAAATTTACTGCAACACTTAATGTTGAAACAAAAGTGTGACCATATTATTCTATAAACCACAAACAAATATGATTTTAGTAGATGATGTAGTTTCTTACATAGTGGGCTTACACAATGTAGTGACTTACATCGTGTGTGCACATACGAATGTAGTGACTTGCAAGATGTGGATTCACACAAGTGTGGTGACTTACATACACAATGTTAGAAAGACTTCTCGTTGATATTCATAGTTGTATAACAGTAAACGGTACAGAAAACGATATCGGGTCAACTCTGCCCAAAAACTTACTCCTTCCGGTCCAACCCGGCCCACTATTCATTATTCAAATAAAATTGAAAGGAGTGTTTTTCAGAATCCTGGACAAAATCCACCCTGCTCATTTTTTCTTACCCGGACATAATCCCTCCCGATAATTTAACACCGCGGACAAAATCTTCCAGATAAAACACAGATATTTTCAGTCTCCATATGTATTCAACTGATTCAACCAAATTAAAAAATAGAATTTATATGCAAACAATACCCATTTTCTTGAAAAATCAGTTGCTTATTAAAGTGTGGACGTTTGACGGTTTGTCTCTGGTTTAACACAAATATTCTAACAACAAGTAGTTCATTAAGGTAGCAAGTATATTGAATTATCACCTAATGCAAGACCACCATTGGGTAAATAATTTAAATAAACAAGGCTTTGATAGTATTGCAAGCAATACAGGAGTCCCCTACCGGTGAAAACCTTTACTAATAAAACATTGTGGTATACCGTCAAATCGCCATTTATCTGTAGATGTGCAAAGTTTTATATTCAAATCCCATTTGTCACTGCAGTTCTAAATTGTTCTATTTTATTAACATTGACCAGACATTCGAGTTACTTTTTGAGTTATTGCAGTACTAAACTGACAGAGGGCAATCATCTAGTCCATTCTGTGTACCAAGTTTCATGACATATGTTATGTTCTTTTCGAATTATTACAGTATTAAGTTTATTTCTATTTTAAGTAACAGTAACGTGACCTTTGACCTCTGGTAAAAAATAAAGGGTCGTGCATAATACACACATTGCCGTTTATATGTAGACCAAGTTTCATCGAAGTATCTTCAGTACTTTTTGAGTTATCGCAGGAACAATATTTTGCGGACGGACAGCGTGACGGACGGAAGGACGGAGGGAAAACCTATAGTTCCCTCCGGTGAAACACCGGTAGGGGACTAATAAGCAGACATATATCTAAAATATTGTTCTTTATTTTGATGCGGAATATGGCATAAATATTTATTTTTTCAACAATTACTGTTTAATACAAACACGGTTTTTAGCTCGACTTTTCAAAGAAAAAAAGTCGAGTTATTGTCGTCGCTCTGTCGTCAGCGTCTGCGTTAGTTAAGCTTTTTTGTGAAGTTTTTTGTCCGAGTCCATTTCTCAAAAACTATCAAAGGTATCCATTTGAAAATTTCAATGCTTTTTCACAATCAAGGGTAATTATTTACAACAAGGTAGGTAACCATGTTATTTGTTTTTCCAGAGTTATCTGACTTTGTTCGGACTTACAACTTTTGACATATTTTTGGTTAAATATAAAATTTCTCAATAACTATCAAAGACATTAAATTGAAACTCAAGATACTTGTTTATGGTGCTCCTAAATTTCTAAACTTGACTTGAAACTCAAGTACTTGATCACAGTGATAAATTTATTCTATAGACACGAGGAGGTAAGTCTATCAAGGATTTCGTTTGAGAAATTGCCCTTGTTTTCAGCTTGAATTTTAGCTTTAGGTCAAATGTCTCAATATCTATGAGAGGCATTGACTTGAAATTCAACACACTTCATCACAGTGATGAACCCATTATGTTAACAAAAGGCCAAACTACTATCAAATTCGATAAAGTCGAGCGTCCAGCATCCGTAGACGGTGCTCTTGTTTAATGTTGATGGGAGAATATGTCCGGGTTGTAAAAGCAACGGGAGCGATATTGTCCGGGTACGTTAAATTAAGCGGGAGGGATAATGTCCGGGGAATTTTTCGTCCGGATACCTGTCTTTCTTTCACATGTTGTATCAAGCGTTAGAAACTGCACAAAGGCGTTAGAAACTGCACAACGGATGTGAAATGCATTGGGTCTTAGGTGTGCCATCGAAATGGAAACTATCCATGTTCAGTTCACTGTCTTTCATTTAACACATACGGTACATGTGTGAAAAGAGGTTTGCAAAATGCAATACAAAATGGCAACACAGTTTGAAATTCAATTTCATACCCAGTAAAGAAATAAAAAAGAATTAACTGTTCCTTTATCTATACCTTTATGGTAAAAACCTTTAGCTGCATGTATGAATATAATTATGTAATGAAAAAATACAGTAAAATATAAATATTATTATATAAACGGATTGTTAAGTTCATTAAAAAAATAAAACATACAATTTTAAACAAACACGTTTTTTGTTCGCAGACACTAACAGATAATATTGATTATTATTTAGTTGGCAATGGCGTTTTTTTGCGATAAAAAGAGTCAACCTTAATACACAGGCCAACAATTAACCCTTGTTAAGCTAGGTTTAAAGTCTTTTAAATACCTAATTCAAAATATAAATATACAATCTAGTAAAATATTTTTCCCCGCATATCAACTAACAGAGACATACAGGAAATGGAATTTAAATAATTACATTAAATAACATGATCTTAGAACACAATTTCTATCATAAATTCAACCTAGGATGTGTTTTTGAATATGACAGCGATTGCATATGACATTAGTTGAACTTAATTATTTGTGCACAATAAACATTTCTTTATTCAGTTAACACATAGAATGTGCGTGTACGTATGAATGTAGTGTCTTGCAAGGTGTGTATACACACGAATGTAGTAACTTGCATAGTGTGCATACATACGAATGTAGTGACTTTATAGTCTGTGTACATACGAATGTAGTGACTTTATAGTCTGTGTGCATACTAATGTAGTGACTTGCATGGTGAGTTTACACTTCAACGAATTTCGAATTAAGGCTTTCGCCCCGTTCTCCCTCGAATCCAGCGTCTAGTTTAATTTAGGCCCTAAATCTGGAAGCCAGCTTAAAATTAGAATGGAATCCGGAATCCAGTTTAGTGCCCCGGAACCCAGCTTCATTTAATAGCGGGATCCGGCATCCATTTTAATTTCAGGACAAAATCTGGAAGCCGAATTCGGAATCCAGTTTAATATCAGGGCCAAATCTGGAATCCAAATCCAGTTTTAGGAAAAACTAGAATCTGGCGAATCTCTGGGATCGCACGCTTGTTATTCATCAGATGTGCGTGGCCATTTCATACAGTATCTTCACATATATATTATATCGATGAGGACAAGATGCTGTGCTGCAACTGCTGCAGCAGGTGAGAGTACAAGTTTTGAAACGAAATCAAATACAGCGTGATTTGATGTTTTTTTTGTTGTTTTTTTTTTTACGTGGTCTTTGGTAACCCACTCTATTAAGTTTCTTCCCGCGAATGGTGACCGCCCGATATTCCGAAGGCCCAATATTCCGAAGGCCCGTTATTCCAAAGGCCCGATATTCCGAACACCGTTTCCAACATGAACACCCAAATAAAAAATTAAATCGTCATTTGTTCGCATATTTGCCGTCGGAAGTGTTTGAAAACAAATTGTATTATATCGCACAAAGCAACTGCGCCCAAACTGCTTTTTGTGTTTAGTTATTATTATGTGTTTTCATGCTGATCAAATATAGTTTCAGTATGAATTTGATCTGTCTGTGCCTTTTCCTTCTTTGAAGTGTGAAACTAAAAAAATTATTATGTCTGTTTACTTTATAAATCAAATGCGCCGTTATATTTTTTAATTTTATCGTTTTCTTTTCTTATCGTTTTCTTTTTCTCCGATGTTCGCTTTGGCAACTGATTAACAAAACATTAGATGTCAAAACTAATTTGTTTGCTTTAATTTTTTAAAGTACTGTGTTAAAAATAGGGAAACTCTAGCTGAACAGTTGGCATTATTCAGTATTTCATCGGTTAGAACGTTTGTCGTGAAATCAGCAGGTAGCGCGTTCGATCAACACATTGGAAGCCGAAAACAATGTATTAATGTTGACGTTGGTGTATTTTGCATCGTTTGTGTTCGATATTCATCATGATTTAACCAAAAAAAAAATTCTTTCTACAATGATTGTCTTGATATACAATCTTTTATCCCTTCAGTTTGTCAGTTTTACACATAAAACGTTTTGGGGAAACTAGCATAAAAATAAGAACAAAGCGTTTGCAAGATCAACATTATAAGTCCACTACCGGTGAAAGCAGTTGCCGAAGGATTATAGGTTTGCGCGTGTCCTTCCGTCCGTCCTTCGTCCTTTCCGGACGGATTTTGAAATAACCTGGCAGAAATGAGACGATGTTTCGCGCGCAAGATCACACTTAGAGGTCAAAGATAAAAATGGGGTCTGTTTTTCGTGCCCGCTCCATACTCTATCATTTTTGGATGGAATTTGAAATAACTTGGTGGAAATGTTCACCATCATGAGACGATATCTATGGGTGTATTTTTATTCCTTAATTTTGTTCTATAGATCTACCTGTAATAAATATGAACATCTGTGTTTCATTCTTTACATTATTGAATTGATTAACTTTTTCGGCGTAGCTATCGAAGCCAACTTTGGACCTTTGTCAACATCCAATCAAATGTAGTGAAAATTTCCTACGAGTAGTACCGAATGAATAAATCCTAACGCCGCGTCGGCTTATTTGAAAATGTGTGCACTGCAATGGTCATCAAGGAACGGGTGCAACATCTCAGATAAATGGAGCATAGATTCGTATCAAGTAAGGTTACATGGCCAAACAAATTAGTGTAGGTAAATAGGGAATTTTTTTTAAAAATTATTTGGTAAATGGTCAACTTGAAGATTATAAAACTGACTGAATATTAAAAACATATCTATCATAACAAAACACTTATTTATCCAAAATTTTATTATTGGAAAAAAGTAAAATAAACACCAAAATATCTGACCCGCTCAATAAAATGTTTTAGGGTCGTGCTTTTTTAAGGGCAAATCGGGTAACCTGAAACAAACATATTGTTTACGCCTTACCGGTTGCCATATACATGTACTGCTATGAAAACAGTTTGCATGTAATTTACATGTTATAGAACAATACATTTGTCATTTTGCAACGATGTAAATCAATACATTTTACTACTTTCGAGTGCCGCTTCTATATTCGTACGCAATAGGCACACAGGCTATAAAAGGCAAGACAATGCTTCCACATTAGCGGCGTATATTATTTTCCTGACCCTGGACTTCAGGGTCAGTGTGAGGTCAGATCTAATGCAGCTGAAAAGACAAGAAACTTAGTTTAATGCCTGACCGTGTATGTACGTATATACAATGTATATACCGTCTATGCATAATTTGTGTTCCTTTCTTTCTCTTGAATATTCTTGTAATTTTATTAGGAAATCCTTAAGAAACTGAACTGCACATATTATATTGCTTATGTTTAAAAAAAAACAACATTTAAGTCCACAATCCATGTGGGCACTTTTAATGCGTGGAATCATCTTAAGTTATTAACTTATGATTCCAAGTAGATTATCCTGCGAAGTGAACATTGCATCCTAAATGACACTAAACATTGAGATTTTCGGAACATTGGGCCTTCGGAATATCAGGAAGACATCGATCGAATTTCAATGTATTTTGTTTTACATGTGAGGAATAAATTGTTTTTAACTTATATTTGATTATTTGTCATGTTTATCCGAATAATGTTCCTGAAATATGATAAAAACAAGGCAGAAAATTAGAAATTCGTGGAAGTGTACATACACATGTAGTGACTTGCACAATGTGTATACATACATATGTAGTGACTTGCATAGTGTGTAAACCTAAATATGTAGTGACTTGCATTGTGTTTACATGTAGTGACTTGTAAAGTGTGTATACATGGGAATGTGGGTAGATATATCTCGTATTTCCTTCGATTACAGAGAGCATAATTATATACAAATATACGATCAGTTTGAAGAGGAATATATTTTAAACAAACTAGATTCTTCCAAATAAATGAAGGACGACCCAAATATACGGAACATTCTTTTCGTGCAAGTTAAAAGGAATGTTGAAGTAAATGTTAAATATACTTGCTCTAAACTGATGTGTTATTACTTCTGGCTTTTCCAAGCGAATATTTAATTTTAAGTAGCTGATAAGCCCGGTTTCATTTGATTCCCGGGAATATATTTTTTTGCATTAACATTTGACATCTAAACAAATTTTAACTAAACTGATACACGAGTTCACAGATATGTTTTATTATTTCATTCTCGCCAAGCTCCATAAACATCATGCTTATCAGTGATCCGTGAATTGTTTTGAGGTTGAACTTTCAAGTATGTAAGATTCATTAATGGAATATTTTAAATAACGAAAAAGATATAATATGTACTTAAACAACATATTCAAGATAAAAAATATCATTAAAGCTTAATACATATCAAACAATATCAACGACTTGAACACTCAATGTTAATTGAAAAGCCCCCCCCCCCCCCAAAAAAAGCCAAAATTTCTGTATTCGACGATTCTCTAGTCGCCCGGTACTTGCCTTCTCCAAATCACAAATGGCTAGACAAATTCAATGTTAATGAATCACATAATGAGTGGGAACATGTATTCGTTATTGTGTTCAGATGCTCAAATGATACCGATATTAGTAGTCTCCAATACAAACATCATTTTATAATTATTCCGTCTAATAAGTTTCTACACTAAATAATTTGTTCATTGTTGGCACAGAAAAGCTTTATGTAGTTTCTGTAGTTTAAGTGTAAACACACGTCTGGTAATGTAACTGGCCGCTAATGGTTTTGAGTTATATTCTGCAATTCACAAAGTTTGACAAATAATGTTTTAATAAATACATCCAATAACTGTACAGTGCAAATACGTATCTATAGTGATTTATGAATGTGCAAGGAATGAGCCAACATAATGCCATCGTGACTCGTGTTTTTCTGTGGGAATAGGCACTCACGGACTCTACATTTAAGGATGTAATTGCTATTTTTTCCCGCTAAACATTATTCTTCACCGTCTCACCGTTCATTGCAGCGACTATACCTTTAACTGCAGTACCGTGAGTTATTACCATTTTCTTTAGCGATTCGAGTGCAGACGATATATCATGCATGCTTCTGGAGTTATGTCTGGTGTCGCCTTGGAAACAGCGTGACGGCCGGGGATTATGATGTACGTTTCGGGTTTGTATACGCTGACAAAACGACTTATCGGGAGGTCACGGTAGTGCGCTATGCAGCTTTTTACAACGTGAATTACAATAAAAAAAATTCTTCACACGCATTTTAATGATAAAAAATACTACGGCAAATAATTTAAAATTCAGTGAACAGTAACAAGACACGAAGCACGGTTATATTGTTTAATACGTATATCGATAGAATAAACGAATGGTCTATAAAAAGCGCTTACCATTTATTCATAATTAGATCGTGAGATTCCGCCTTATATCGGAAGACGTTTGCATGCCATGGACATCAACTACTCAAACCGAACGCCAGACGATTTAGTATTGCTTTCTTCGTGATTTCCGTGGCTAGCAAACGTACTCCGGAATAAAACGATTACACGCAATGATGATGATGGATGGAATACCTTATTTTTTTATTTTTTTTCCCGATCTTTCGTTCATGGACATTCCCCTGCTTAAGATTTAGTTTCAAAATAAAAATCGCAACTATGTTAAAGGTAACAATGCACACACTTTTTGGAAAATAATTTGCATCTACATGGCCATCATAAACTGATATTATATGTCGAGACATGCATACAATTATTAAACTAACATATCTTCACAAAGCAAAACAAAAATGTTGCTCAAAATCGTTAAAAATAACCATACATTTTGAGTAAAATCTATGGACATTCATTTTCGTTCTAAAATCGAAATTGAATATTCATTTTAAACACATATATTTTACTTAAACTGTTTTGTAAAATTTACAGATTTGTGCTGAGAAGTTTGCAAATTAGTGTTATTTTATGAAAATCTTTATACATAATTGAGTTGCGCATGACAAGTTACAACACATATATTTTCTGACATTTTTATGCTTTGTTATCTTTAATTGTAAATATAGGGATTGGCACAGTAGCAGAGATTGAGATATAGTTTTATTGCACCATGCTCATACGGCCTTAGCACATGTACATTTACAATACAGACTTGTACAATAACAATAACAAATATTTAAAAAAAACGTCCGTAATCTAATTGCAATGTAAAAGGATAGGTATCAAACCACTGAACATTAAATGATCTCTGATCGAGGTGTTGCCAAATGATCGTTAACTAACTAAACTTTGGATTAAAGAAACAAACACGTTAATATCAATGAAAGAACGTGAGTATTTCATCCAGTAAATTCAATTACACATTTTATTTATTGGGATTTTTAAAATAAATATTTCGGCAAGACCGTTAAAGAAAATAATGAATGAATGTTTTCACGCCTTTTTATTTGCAAAATAATATTTATTGGCCAAACATTTAATGGTTATTTTTGTGTGAAAAATAATGGGTAGTCATCTGTAGGTTCGACGCATAACTGTGGTAATTGCCTCGTGTCTCAATTAGCGTTAGAACAGCCAACCGACAATTCCAAATGCAGAACTGTGGTATCTTGCCTCGTGTTTCATTAAAAGTAAAAGTTATCCGCCGATTATCTAAAGTTTACTGACACTTTATGTACTGGTTTATTGATCAAGATCGCGGCCCTAGGTCTATCTAAGCCGCGGTCCCAATCGAATTGCAGCCGCGGACCAATTTTCTTAACAGCCGCAGACCAGGAAGAAATCTTAAAGCAATGTTAATTTTCGAAAATATTGTTATGCTCCCCAAAATATTATAGCCGCGATCGCGGCTCCAGCAGCCCATGCTCCTACATGCCTGTAAACTGTTTCTTAAAAGTGTGAAGTTTATTTTTACCAAACTCAACATTTCAGAACCGATTTGTATTGGAAGCTCGTTAGGATGATTAAAGAAACTATTTTCGAACCAGTATTAAGAAGTCACAATAATACGTGTTTGGTATTTTTATGTGACGTGTGTTCAATATTTATCAATAGTTGTGTTTTCTCTTCTATGTGAAAGAGCGAACAGTCCCTGCACGGGTTATATGTAGTCAAGCCTAATCAAGTCAAATATAATAAATGTGATGGTGGTAACAACAAAGTTCAAGCATATTCAAGCAATTAAAGGGACTATGTCATCTTCATCGTTCAGTAAAAATGTATTCATATTGCACTATAAATACTATAATATGATAGAAATGAGCTACACTAAAACATTTGCCTTACATAAATAATATAAAACATAATTAGTTATTCGATACAAACAAATTAGCAAATTTTTTTTTTTAAATTAAATCGCCAAGTTGGTATCGAACTCACGACTCAGCAGCCATACGAAGAAATGACAGTAGACAGCGCTTTAATTAACTGCGCTATTCTGCTAGGTAATGAATGACGTGTTAACTATATTTATACAAAATACAATTCTGACGTCAAAATGTAAACATAAACATGATGTAATTGATTTTTACCTCAGATTGAGTACACTCTTTTTCCATTATATATACCTTATTTTATCCGTTATTAAATGCCCGAATTAATACCTTAATTTCATATTTTTTAAAAGAAATTGCCCCCTTGGGGCCAGTTTCGATGATACAGTCCCTTTAAGGAAAAACGACTTTAATTTATCTGGGAAATATATTTGTTGCATTTGATATCAACAATTATTATATCAAACATATAAACTTAAATAATTGTTAATTTCTTTCCGATTAAACTATAATCCATTCTAAATAACTTGTTAATTAATTTATATAATATTTAACATCATTAGCCATCTAGAATGTTTAATTTTGAGGAAAAAAGATTTTCGTTAAGAGAAACGTAAGTGACATAGTGATTATTGAAATCAGTCAAACTTTGATTATTCGGTACAGGAAGGGTGAAATGTTATTTTACTACATGTATTTGTAACATGCGTAAAACAATATGTACAAGCATATTTCTATACTTTCAAAAGAAATACCTTTCAGATTGTAAGTTATCTGACTGATGGTAATGCCATGGGCGCACCTAGGCCGAATGTGAGTATACGCCTAGTTCCAGTTTTAACATAAAAGTCTACTTGTAAGTAATTATGCTAAGATACTGTTAAAAAATCGAAATAAATTTTTTTTTTTTTTTTTTTTTTTTGAACTAATTACAGTATTTTTTAATACAATACTTTTTTGTACGGTAATTCAAATATAACATATACATGTACTGCTGATTGTGTGCCACGGTTCTTTCTTAACTTTTTTCACATTCTATAGTTATGTATGCTTTCCAATTTATTCTCACGTACGTACATGAGTATGCATAGTTACGCACCTGATGCATGGGCAAGATATTTTCATTATCAACTTATTTGAACAGTCTGAAGTTTTCAGCTCTCTTTGTTAAAGGTACTTCGCACCCCGATTTTGCGCCAAATTCGGAATTTGTTTAATATGTGTATAAAAATCATATATACTACTTTGAAAGGATTATCAATATATGATATACATCAAATGTTGCTATAAATAATGTATTTTAAGAAAAACATATATTTGCGAAAAAACACTTGAAGAAAATGAGGCTCGAATTGATGAACTTTGGATCTGCAGGCAAATGCGTAACCGCTGGACTTAATTGCTAATTATTATGACTGTATACATGAGCTATAATCAAGTACATTAAGTTACACAAGTGTATTGGTAATCCTCGGCAAACCTATGCGTATCCACGACCTACCAACAAAAGCAAATGAATGCCAGATCAATGTTGTCGGATCATACTTTTCTAGCTCAAACAATAATTAAAACGACTTAGTTTGTATAGGATTTTATCATTTTCTTAATAAAACACGTTTATCGACAGCCCGGCATCACCCTTTATCCATATCAGCTTATGGATTATCGGTTCCGCTTAACGGGTTTTATCGTCGCCCAGGTAATTAGAATTGACAAACGTAGGATGACGTTTTAGGATTTGGAATGACTAAAATAAAAATGACGTTTTAGGATTCCGAATGACTAAAATAAAAATATAAACAAAATGTCATCGTTTATCAACTAAGCCTGAATGCAACTTATCTTTTTCAAGTTGTGCTATACGTTGAAATAAGAATGCGTGTTTGTTTGACAACTTTCTTTTTTGACGTTTTCACATTCTGGAGCGCAGTACCTTTAAATATTATTTTATGTTTTAATAGGGTATTTGGTAAAGATATCTAACTTTGTCAATGTATTCCAATGTATTTGGACAGTCTTGATGCATTAAACTTGATGACGCTTCGATGTTTATAGAAACATTTTGATAATTACAACGGAATGGTTGACATTTAAATGTTTGTCAGTAACACATCTGAAAATGTGGACAGCTCATTAGGAAATGGTATTCGTCTCCAATGTATGTTCCACATTGATTATATTGTCCTATTAAGTGTCTGTCTTGTTGCATGTACCCGCAAACTTCAATAGGAACGAGTGGTAAGCTTTTCTAAATTTTAAAAGGAACCCCCAAATTTCAGACCTGTAACTGAGAATGGTGAAATTGTATTATCAAATACTCTAATTGTACGTCAAATGGAATATCGAGGTTTTGAACAAGTGCGTATATAAAATGAATGGCTTTGTTTGCCGGATCAATCTAATAAGTGTTGCTTGAATAAAGCGTCCAGTAGTTATATTTTGAGATTATTTCAAGTAGTGAGTTGTCTTTGAAAATATGCGTGTGTACATGTAGTGGGAAAATATGTGTGTGTACATGTAGTGATTCACCTGCTGTTTTTTTAGAAGCGTGTATGTAGTGGATTACATTGTAAAATATAACTATATTAAAATACCTTAAATTAAAAAAATAAAAACATCGTTCAGTAAAGCAGCCCATTTCACATAATATTTCCAAACATTAAATCGTTGGCATAGCTAGATCTGGTGGTAGTGGGTTTCCGGGAGAAAATGTAGTGTAGTGACTTGACACAAGTTACACGTATGTGTGTGTGTGTGTGTGTGTGTGTGTGTGTGTGTGTGTGTGTGTGTGTGTGTGTGTGTGTGTGTTGTGTGTGTGTGTGTACTTGCGTGTGTGTGTGTGTGTGTGTGTGTTTGTGTGTGTAGGGGGGGGGTATATAGGATATACGAGTCAGCGTACATTGCATATGTGTGTTTGGTTGGTGGTCACCATACCTGACAGGTGGGGTTTCTTCTGGGCTCTCCGGGCTCCCCCCCCCCCACAGTACAATACCACACCAAAATTACAAATATTTCAAAATAGATCTAGCTGGAAAAAGCAGCTATGATTCAAAATTCGTCCCAACTTTCGAAGAGTCTTAAAGCAAAATTAAGCAGGGGTGCTGGGACACACCCCGGGTCCTCACATAATGCAGCTGGGTCGGCCGGTCTGTCGGTCTGTTGGTGTTCATGGTTTCCGGACGATTGCTCAAGAACGCCTTGACGTTTCTGAGTCACATTTGTAACATCATAAAATGAAGCATTCTCTTTGTGTTCATTTGTATTAAATGGATGCCATAGTTTTGTGATAAGGCCATAATGTGGGCTATATTCGTCACTCTTGTGACAATTCTAGATGTGTTTGTTTTTCTCACGATTGCTTTTTATGCCCCCACTTTAGAGGGGGAGGGGGGTATAGATTCGCCCTTGTCCGTCCGTCGGATTTTTGTGTCGCGCATAACTCAAAAAGTATAACTGCTAGAGTGACGAAACTTTATAAGCATATTCATCGGCATCGGGGCTTGTGCACTTGGGTATTTTGGTGAAGTGTTTTTCCGACATCAGCGGAGTTGTGGCCCGTTTTAAGCAAAAAATGACATTCTTGGCCTTTTGTCGCGCGCAACTCAAAAAGTATTGCTGCTAGAGTGATGAAACTTTATAAACATATTCATCAGCATGTGAACGTGTG
The DNA here is from genome assembly GCA_027627225.1 of Congeria kusceri. Taxonomy (NCBI): domain Eukaryota; kingdom Metazoa; phylum Mollusca; class Bivalvia; order Myida; family Dreissenidae; genus Congeria; species Congeria kusceri. The sequence goes on from CM051035.1 coordinate 8,379,048, forward strand.
CACCTGGGTAGTTTGGTGCATTGTTCCCGACATCAGCAGACAACCAGCAGAATGTAGGAGCATCCGTGTCCTACGGACACATGTCTAGTTATACTTAATGTTGCAAATGTTTACATATTTCGAATCTATAATATTGTAATGCAATGTGTGCTTGTGCGCCTCTCTTCTCATCTTTCCAGCAAACTCCCTAAGTTATATTTGAAGATAACATAAGTTTGGAATAATATGCAGAACATCACAGACATGTTAAACATGTATTTAAAAATCACAAGCAGTGCATATACAATTATTACGAAGCAAATTCAACAGAATGTCTAGTCCTGATAATATAGAAACATGTCTTTCAAGTAAAGTACTTCTTCATCTGTTTTCGGATCTTGTCTGGAATGGTCTCCACGCTGACTCCGAACTTGCGCTCCACCTCTTCCTTTTTCAACTTGGATCGGAAGCCTAGTTTCCTCTTGGCGCTGTTTCCGTCCCAGGCGCGCACTGGTTCCCGGGTCTTTGTGGGCACGGCGTCTGCCAGGATGAAGCAGGGAGTCGTGCGGCCGGGCAGGTTGCAGTTGGCGGCAGCGGCGGTAGTCGGACGCTGGATCTCCATGTCCCGGAAGTACTCGTTCATCTTTGTCTGTTTCTCCGCCAGGTGGCGGTGCAGGGCCTCCATTTCCGCCTCGACGCGAACTGCTTCTTCAATCTCCGCGTCGTAGTCGATGTTCTCTTCCGGTGGCGGCTGAGATGAGAGCCTGTTGTAAAGCGGCGACTTCTTGTGGCAGGAGATATCTGAGTCAACTTCCGACGACTGGTAGCGCACCCGGCGGCGGCCGATATCACGCTGTACCAGCGTATCGTGCGGCTTAGGCTTGGGTGGAGGAGCAGGTCGGAACTGTAAGAGAAATAAAACAAAATTAAAAAATGAAAATCCAACTATTTTTCCTATAGAAAATCAAAGTTCATTACAAGAAACGTTCCGTTAAAAAAGTTTAAAAATTTAATCGATGTTTCCCACCTGATCGCCGATTTTGACGCTGTTTTCGGTATGATCCATTGCAGCATCAGAAGTCAGAGTGGATTTAGATCGAATGGACTCCTCATACTGCCTGAGTCTCTCCGCGAACACACTTTGGGCGGGAGGCGGGCCAGGAGGTGGTCTGCACTCGGAAAGCAAATCTTCGAGGCCCCGATATTTCTCCGTGCCCCCTTTGCGGGTATCCGGGGGTGTGGTCTGGGAGGCCCCGTGTGTCTCCATGGACTGCAGGACAGAGCATCGCACCTTGGACATCTGGAGCTGCCGTTCATAGGCTTGTACCACAGGATGACTGCGGGGGTCGAAATCGCCTGGAAATAGCAAATTTATATATCAAGCATATATATTATAAAGGTTCTGAACAGGCGACAAAATACTATCAAACTGTTAATATTTTTTTAGGTTCACAGTATGGAAACTAAATCTCCTACCATGAAATTCTATATCCGATGTGTGGATCCTATGCTGCTGCTCATGGACAGTAGCAGGCAGTATTTCCGCTCGTGTTGGGAAGCGGCGTTTTACTTTGCCGTCTTGCATAATGAGTGCCGTCGCTCTGTCAGCGTTCCGTCGCCGACCCGGCGGAAGAGGAGGCAGGCCGCTGGGATTTCCGGTATCGTCGACCTTGACGACAGCCGCCGGCGGAAGGCGCGGTCCGGAGGCGGAGTCAATGCGAGGCCGGCGGATGGGTTTCTCAACTTCACCTTTGTCATCTAAGGTGTACGTCTGTCCGCGCCTCTGAGGCACGGGGGTTTGTTCTGAAATCAGATACGGATAATGGTTTGAACAGAGGCGCATGTAGTTTTAAATTTTTATAATCAAAAATAAGAAAAAGCAAAAAACTATTGTAATATAATCCATGATTTCAATCCATGTACTATTTTAGCGTGTAATATGACCATGACACGTAAGCGGTAATTGTTTTATGTCCGTGTCATCAAATATGTGCTCTGATGTATACACTCTACAAATGCGTAAATAATGTGCGAATACATACGGGAAATACAGAATACGAGCATACCTCGCAAATAATCAAAGTCGTATATGTCTTCATATTCAGCGTCAACGCATCTGAAAAACAAACCGTAGATGGTCATATCTATTGCATGTCTTATTCTGTAAGTTTATGTTTCTTTTTGAAGAATTTATGTTTTGCTAACTAATATCAGATAGTTTCATTCAGAAAGTATACATCAAGTGAATAAGTGCTTTGTCCATATTTTTATGTAGTAAGTCCTTTAAAAAATACCTTATTTGTTAAATTTCGCATGAGAAGGGGTAAATACAGAAATTCCCATGATATTAAAATACTAATACACTCAAATTGTAACTAAAATGTTATCTGCGGAGCGCTGATTTTAACTTCAAATCTATTTCACAAAACATTTTATTTCCCTGGTGAAATAGTAAATAAGAATGTGTCTAGTCGAAAACATTGAAACATTTCATTTCCCTGGTGAAATAGTAAATACGAATGTGTAGTCGAAAACATTGAAACATTTCATTTCCTTGGTGAAATAGTAAATACGAATATGTCTAGTCGAAAACATTGAAAAATTTCATTTCCCTGGTGAAATACTAAATACGAATATGTCTAGTCGAAAACATTGAAAAATTTCATTTCCCTGGTGAAATAATAAATACGAATGTGTCTAGTCGAAAATATTGAAACATTTCATTTCCCTGGTGAAATACTAAATACGAATGTGTCTAGTCGAAAACATTGAAACATTTCATTTCCCTGGTGAAATAGTAAAAAAGAAGGTATTTAGTCGAAAACATTGAAGCATTTCATTTCCCTGGTGAAATAGTAAAACAGAATGTGTCTAGTCGAAAACACTTACTTTATATTGATCATTGTTAAGTTCTAGTTTTCACAATTCGTGGAAAATATTGATAAAACTATAAACATAAACTCAAATGACACTATTGTTTAACTTGTTTGGGTTTAGTTATCTTAATTTTTGAATAATTAGGCTAAAAACTCACTTATATTTGCCCATTGTTTCGGGTACTTTGGTCACTGTTGACGTTACTATGCGGTTGTTATCACGTGATCTTTAACTATGACGTCATGACGTCAACACGTCATAGAAATATTAAAACAAATCTTAATAAAATGTCGAAGTTAGTGTTATCTAATCAGCAAAAAGAGTTTAATGCACCACTGTTGTGCATATAAAACCACTCGCATTAAGTGTTTGCAATAATAAACAAACGTTAAAAACGAAGGGTAATGCATCTCTAAAGCGTACGAGAGTGGATAATCATTGTTGCAATTTAAAAAATAATGATTTCATATGTTGTTGTTTTTATTATTTATTCAATGTCTTTGTATATAAATAAATAAATAAAAATAATATTTACCCCCGGCCCTCCCCCATGTTGAGTTATGTGGCTGTCGTTCGTGAACCCATGAATACAAAACTTAATCGACAATATGAGTTTTTTGTATGTAGTTTAATTGCAAGGTCGCACCGCATGAGTGATATTGCCCAAAATAAACAAATGGTTGGTTTCGCTTACATCTCAAAAAAATCTAGGAGGGGAGGTCAAATATGACTTTTTTCTTTAACTTGTTTTTCTTTGCCGCACATTCGTCACACAGTTTAAGTATATTGGACTGCATGTAAAATGTTTAAACGCCTCCCAACAAAGAAAACTGTCCCTTAACTATAAATAAGGTATGGCAAGAAACTTATCATATAAGCGAACACTGCTCTTTTTTTCCCCAAAATCAGAAAAAGTTAATGATTGATAGGCAAAGCAACTTTTAGGGTCGTCGGAAAAAATTAGGGGGGTGGGGTCGGGTAAGCGGAAACAAACAACTCGTTGTTACGCCTAAGTGACATTGCAAGGGAATATTATATAGAGGACATTGTTCACATGCATACATTCGCCGCAACTTTATCTTATGTTTCGGTGTAATGACGTCACGCCTATATCGTCGGTCTCCATGCCCGCATCACAGCCCCGAGTTTCCTTATATCGCAAATGGCAAAAATACCCCCCCCCTGCCCTGCATCGCTGTAGAAAATTACCATGCAATATACGTCATCTAAAGACGGTCACTTATATAGTGTTCGACTGTGACGCGCATATTACTAAGTCGGAGGCCTTCCTCTCCAAGCCACTAGCCCCCTGCACTATCTTGACTGTCCTTATGAAACCTTTGGAGCTAGAGGCCTGGCCGCTTGAATAGCTCAGCAATCTTCTCCGGCTTCTGTATATCTCATGAGAGCCACTGGCCCCTTCAGGAGTAGGCATCATTGATTCGCTAACTGGTTCTTGGCGGAGCAATCTTTCTCATTTCGCTGGGACTGAACGATTTTCTCCAAGCTTGGTCTTAGGAGGTGGTGGGATTGTTGGCTTCTTCTTTCAACTATGTTCTTAATGTGCTGCGGTTTTTGATCTGCATTAAAAAAATTATGCTGTTTTTCTCCTATTTCATATATGTTTCAACACATTTCATAAAATGTCCATCATAAATTTAATTATTAACACTATCAAGCTTTCCTCAGTGTATAAACATAATCAGGTTGTCAACCAATTCCTATATTCCTATTTTTTGCTACATTATGGAAAAAAAATCCTATATTTCGAAAAACCTCCGATATTTCCTATATTTTCCTGTATTTTAAAACTTGTTCCAATATATTGATAAATTCGGTCATTCACGCGTTTGAAATCGGTCTGTGAACAGTACATCGCGAACCTATACGTTGATTTTTTTTTCTCGCTCGCTTCGCTCGAATCGAACTTTTACTTTTGATCACAGTTGCAAATTGATGTCCATAAATATGTTTAGCAACTTTTTGTTGCCTACAACACAAACTTAATGACTTACCACGCTAGAATCCTTTTAATGAAGTATGTTTAGCACAACTGAGCACAAAGTGCTCATGGTGAGCTTTTGTGATCGCGCGATCGGCGTCAACTTTTCATTCAAACGACATCTCCTCCTAAACCGCTTGGCAGATTTTAACCAGGCTTCACAGGAATGATCATTGGGTGGACCTCTTTCAAAGTTGTTCAAATCTTTCCGGTCCGCTGCATATGAAGGTCACCAGAGCTAAAAATAGATTTAAAAAAGTGAAAACTTAAAACAAAAATCTTCTCCTATGAAACCGCAAGGCTCATAGCTTTCATATTTGATATGCGACGTCCTCTAGTGGTCCTCTACAACGAGTGTTCAAATTATGCTTCTGGTGTCAAAACGTGCCACGCCCCGGGGGTCACATAGTTTATAAAGTGTATATAGCAAAATGACTTTTCAAAAATCTTCTCCTCTGAAACCGCTAGCCCCAGAGGTGTTGTATTTGGTATGTATCATCATATAATGGTCCTCTACAAAGATTGTTCAAATTATGCCTCTGGGCTAAAAAGTGGCCAATCCTGGGGGTGACATTGTTTATATAGACTCATATGGCAAGTGGACTTTGAAAATCTCTTCTGAAACCACAAGGCCCAGAGGTTTCATATTTTTGTATACAACGTTTATTTAGTGGTCCTCTACAAAGATTGTTCAAATTATGCCCGTGCGGTAAAAAATAAGCCTCACCCCGGGGTCACATGGTTTCTATAGAATGAAACATTGTATAGTGGTCCTCTACAAATATTGTTCAAATTATGCCCCTGGGGTAGAAAGTGGCCATGCCATGTGGGTCACATGGTTTATTACCAGTGGCACGTTATTCGTTCCTGGTAGTGGTAGCGTAACACGACGTCGCGTCAATATGTCAAGCTGCCTATTAACGTTTTAATACGAAATGTTTTAAGTTTATTGTCTTATGTACGAACAAATTTGTATATTACTTCGGATGCTTAAATCAATTAGAAATAAACCGTATTTTTCAGTATTTGTTAAACGTAAGAAAAAAAATATCTTAAATTCAATTTCCTACTGTCGAAAACGTATCATCAATAAATATCTGAGCAGCAAACCCGTCTGTGTGTTTAAGAATAGTTGCCAGTGGATACGACTTACTCGTCAGATATTCATGTCAGAGCATACGGCAAGTCAACTGCCCGGTTTTGTTTGTTCCGAGCACGCCACTTCTGCTTCCGGTCCCTTTCATATTGCATATTAAGTAGCCTTAGCGCGTTCGCCGCTCTCCTGACACTTTTGTCAATTTGACTTTGTATTTTCGCTCAAAATCGATGATTCATTTTAATAAGTATTTCCAATTTTACATTTATACTTCTGTTTATCTTGTTTTTATTTTAGCATGCCATTATGTGCGATCAAAATAAAAAAAAATTGTCCATTTACGTCGGAAACCCCCTACCCACCCCCACTCCAAAAAAAAGTTCTTTATAATAGCATCAAAATAATCTCCATAAATATGTTCTGATATTGCAAAGCAAAAATTATATGTATATATATATATATATATATATATATATATATATATATATATATATATATATATATATATATATATATATATATATATATATATATATATATATATATATATATATATATATATATATATATATATATATATATATATATATATATATATATTAGGGTGGAGCTTAAAAAACATAAAAAAATTAAAGACATATTTTTGCCCATCTCACCCCCCTAATCTGTTCGATATCATATAAAAACACTTTATTCAAAGTTTGAGCAATAAATTATTGTGTTTAGGGGTAGCTCAAGTGCCTCAAAATTTATCAAAATGGTAAAAAAGCAACAAATTTCACAACGTTTATGAGTTTCTCTCTGAATTTATTTTAAATAACAATGTTTGTACTTTCAACGTAACAATAGTGAATTCTTGTTCATTTTTGACAACAAATTATAATCTCAGTCTAACAACATCCAGGGAAATCTAGATTTTGTTGCATTCATGGCTGCCCGGACAGAGTTTGCTTCCTGCTATCGGGATACAACCTACGATGGTCCTCAACAACTTGAAGAAGGAATTGCAGCTGAGTTTCATCACATGTTAAAGACCCACTGTACTCCTGAATGAGAGCCACACCACGCTCAGCTTGGTCAATGGTCATTGACAACTTTAAGGGACTCTACTGCATCGCAGGCCTGCCTGAAATCATCTCTGTCCTGCCACAAGTCTGGATCAACTGCGAAAAATCCATGTGGAAGTTCCAGCAATTGTATCAGTTTCATTGACTTTGCTGTGACAAAGTCTTCCAAGTTTTTGTCCTTGAATGAAGTCAGATCAACAGTTAGTCGCTTGGAATGATCAAACTCATGGACCTCATTCTGGATGGCACTAACCATCAGTCTCTTTGTAGAAGAACTGACACGACTATCAAAGAAGGCCAAGCCAACAAGTTCCTGTGATAAGTACCACAAGTGTTTGGAAAACTTTTGTGCAGTTGACTTTGCAATAACTGAATGGATTGATGAGTATGCAAGTAGTGACTTCAGAAGCAGCAGGTCACTGTATGGAGCGGATGACGCCAGAGGGGCAGAGATCCAGGCCTGCAGGTAGACACGCACTGCAAACACACACACATCACACAATCCTCTTTCTTCTGCTGGAGTCAGTTTGAACTGAGACTTGAAGATCCAGATCTTGAGACTGTATATGACTTTGGACATCCAGCGGGCATGGTGCATGGCACCAGGTGACATGAAACGCACTCCTCGCGCAGGAGCAGCACCCAGAAACACAATCACAAGTTCCAAGAATTCTTTGTAGTCATCTCTTGGCAGACTCTGTTTAAGGTGCTTGTTGGCAAATTCAATGGTGCTTTCTCGCACGTCTTCAACAAGACCAGCCACATGATCATCTGCGATGCCCGGTTCAAACTTTGCTGTGTCAATGAATCCCCAGTATTCCTGGAACCGTTTGAAAAGTGGAACTTCTGGAGAAGCTGTGGCTCCCATACATACTTTGAACACTGCACCAATTATCAGTTCCATAATGTGGTGCCTACAAGCCAGCAATAGGAGCTCCTTTTCAAGCTTCTGCTCAAGAAGGACACATGCTCCAGCAATTCGACCTGTATTTGAGCTGGTGGTGTCAAAGCACATAGCCCGGATCCTATCCGCTATGCCCCAGTCTTGAATGGCTCCAAAGACAGCAGAAGCCTGAGCCACACCTGTTCCAGATGGAAGCTTGGCAACTGTAAGTAGCTGAGACACGCATTGTCCTGAAACCAATATAGGGAGACGATCAACCTTCTCTTTCCCAATTAGATCAGGAATCAGTTTCCCATCCCAATGAACAACAAGAGGAGTGTTACCCTGAAACTTGGCCTTAATGTTTGCAGCTCTTTGGCTTCTGTATTCGACTCTATTTCGGCGAATCGAGTCTCTGTTCAGAGCAAGTTCATCAATGTTTTGCCCCAAGCTTTTTGCTGTTTCTGCTACGACAAATACAGCCTTGCGGTCAGACACGTTTGTGCGGTCTAGAGCAGCTGCAAGTTCTGGAGTTATGACAGGTTTTCGCCCCCTTTTTCTTTTCAGTGTATGACTTGTGATGTCCACAACAGTCCCCTCACTCTTCGTGTTGCAAGTTTCCAGCTTTTCACCATCTTCTGAAGAGCTAGTCTCAGATTCAGATGCTATCAGCTCGGCAGTAGAAGCTGCAGCCTGTTTCATGTGTTCCATTTGATGCCGCCTGGTACGTAGTGTCTCCTCTCTTTCAGATGCTCTTTTCTCCTTTGCAGCAAGCTTTGAATCTAATCCAGCCATCACCCCCCTTCTTCCCTTTTCTCGCTGGGCTAACAAGAAATCCTTGTCTTCTTGTAATACCAATGTTGTGGTCAGAGCATCAGCATGAGCAACATCAAAAAGATCTTCAAGCCTGGAAACAAAAGCCATCTCTCTTGCAAGTTGTGTTGGTGACTTTCTAGCTTTGTTCTTTTTTAGAAGTCGCCATTCTTCAAAAGTCTGCTCAAGTTTGGCTTGGCAGTGTTGATGATCCCTCATAGGGATTCTTGCTTTATTCCAGAACTGAGCTATTTTCTTGATGGTGACATCTGAAGATTGTCTGATTGTCTCCTTAAGATCAATATGGTGATGAAGGAAGTAACCAAGAGCCATACGCAAGGACGGCAATTTGCTTCCTGTTAACTCAGATACAGAGTCACCAAGGAGATACAATTCAGTCTTAGACCTTGTTGCTTTTGCCACGGATGACATTTTCAAAGATATCTTGAATCTGAATAAAAACAAATAATGGCATTGTTAAGACCATTTGGAAAAAAATTGCAAAATTGTATTTAACTACTCGGATACCTCCCATTTATACACACTAGACAGGACCTTGCCTCACTTCAAATGGCAAATCTGACCATTTACATGTAATAAATTAGCTTTAGTTACTGATTAAATTTGGGGTGTAGAATGTTGTTTATCTCATATTAATATTTCTGATTTAAAGCATTTCAAACAAAAATTAATTTAATTATTTACTTACCAAAATGTCATAATTGAGGTTAGGCTGGACACCAGGTTTCACATCAATTGTCAAGCACCAACATAACAGAAATCAACTTTAAAACATTTCATACAGATGAATTAAAATAACAACATGTCACATCAATGATTCAAGCAACTATGCTGCAGTAACCACTGTGACACTGTAAGTCAGCATACAAGTCTGGAAAAACCAATAATATATAAACATCTAGATTTATTGGTACTTGGTATTAATCTTTAATGAATAATGATGGATAGTTTTGATGTGAATATGAAAATGCCAATTTGATTGGCGTTTTAAGAATGGGCTTTTATTTTATTGCAAGAATTATTATTTGGGCACTTAGCGAAGTTAGCGTACAAAAAAGGTCGTACAACACTGCATGTTTAGATTTCTAGAAACTTCACAACCATTGAGCTACCTCTAAATATTGTTCGATTGTGGTCATATTTTAACAGATTTGTTTTTTCATACATATGAACAAAATAAGAGGATGAGAAGATCATATTTCAAAAGTTAAAAAATAAGCTCCACCCTAATATATATATATATATATATATATATATATATATATGATAAAAATATTATCAACTAATATCCATAGTTGTTGAGCATTACATAGTTGAGCGCATTCGTATTATAAATGCAACTATAAAAAACAAACGTTCCTAGCGGAAAAAAACGCTAGAATGACGTCTAACCAAAATCATGTTTATATTCTGTATAGGGGACATTTATAAAGGCGCAATACATGAAGAAATCCAAATTATAATTTAATGAAATTTACACACGTGAATAGAAAAAAAACACTATTTACTGTTTCATTATACGATTTAAATATTAAACGGCGATATGAAAAAAAAATGCAATTATTAAAAAACAAATATGATTATTGAAAAACAAGCATACTTTTCAAGAACAGTGGACATTCTAAAGAACGTAAAAAACACCAAAAACATTTAGTTTCATTTTTATTGTTGTGCATTACGTTTTTCCAATAATCTTTACTTGTGGAATGTATATCTTCTAAAGCATTTCTGAAACATGTTTGTATATTATTTACATCTTACTCGATAACAGAGGAATTAAAAACGTATCATATAAATCGGGCGGACATTTTTTAGATTTTTTGTTGAACTGTTATAATTAATGTATATAATGTAACGACTGTGGCAATATTTTGAAATCGTTAACCCTGACATGTCTTGTTGTGAATTATATGTTGAAGTTTAAAAATAAATAACATAAAAAATAATAACACGAATTTGATCTCCGCCGTGTTCTTGCAATTTACAGTAAAATGACGTTTCGGACATCGTTCAAGAAAATACACGCATGGTGTAAAAGGTATCTCATTATAATCTGAATAATTGAAAATTCGCCATTGTTTTAAAAGAATACACATTCAACATTTTGACCAAAATTCCGAACGTTTAGTCTACATCTTTACTTTATTATCAAAGCAGTCGTGAACACCCTGATGTCCCTTATGTGGGCCGGGACAATTCAACGGACTTTCTTCGTTGCAAATTTTACCTTATATGAATTTCACTAATCACCTTTTTTTTCGCAGTTGAAAACGGAAATGAGGTCTCGGTCTAACATGGAAACAAATAGAAGTGTATCTTTTAGCGCCGCGGAAATACAGACGACATTTCGTTTTAAACAGAAATTAACTGTTACGCGGGACATTGCAGACTTTGACGTTTGACGATGACTTATGCTTTTCTTGCAATAAATTTACAAAATAATGTATGTTATGAGACTAATCAAAGTAAAGCAATTTTATGTGGATTAATTTGGTATAATTTATAGCAAATTCTTTAAATATTTCGCGTTTTTATGAAGTTTTAAAGATAGTCCGATAGGCGTATTTATAAACTGACGTCATTAACGTGCGACTGGCCTAATATAGATTTTAAAAAAAATCTCCTGAAACTGCAAGGCCCAGATCTTTATACTCAGGTAAGAGGTATAGTTCCATTTGGCTATCTTGTTATAATCCATTAGGTTCCTTAAACTCAGATGAGCGACCTAGGGCCATCGTGGCCCTCTTGTTACTATAAAATTCCTACATTTTCTCGAACAATTTGACAAGAAGTCTTATAGTTTTGGTTAAAATATTCCTATATTGTTCCTATATTTTCTTGGTAACTTGGTTGACAGTCTGCATAATTTGTTTTATTTTATTTTGCTGTTGTTGTTGTTTGTTGTTGTTATTGTTGTTCTTTTGTTGGTGCTGTTGTTTTTAACTAATGGTTTTGCCTACGTAAATCTTCCCATGTATTTCATTTTGGAGAAAAGTAGGGTCATCCATCTTTTTACATGTACTATATGTTTTTTTATACGACTTTGTACGGAACTGTATTTTCTTTCATGGTACGTATTTGCATATATTGTATTTATGTTCGTATTATATATTAAACCGGTGTTTCTGTTTTTTTTTTCTAGATATTACGTTCAACTTTTTTTGGCGGAAAAAAAAATGCATACCTTATCCAGTTACACGTATTGTTGAACAACTTGATAATCACGTTTTACACTGATTAATATTAATTCTTCCTTATATCTGATGTAAAATTAATGAACCGTAAAAATACATCGTTTAACCAGCTTATATGGTGCAGAATATAGTGAAGTCCACAATACTTACGTCGATTTAGTGTTGTGTAACCGAACAGATGTTGAACTGGTTAGTGTAAACAAGATCGTACGTAATTTCGTTAATCCAGGATCAACGGGATTTACACATAATAATTATAACGCTTGTCTGATTAACCGGTGTTCGGGCCACATGTGTGACATACAAGTAACTTTGAAATTATCACGTTTCGGAATTTGTTGAACCAAACATGTTAGTTCTAAAATCGTCAGGGACAATTCTTTTAACCTTAACCGAGATTTTGTGTATGCGCGCGTCTGTCCTTTTCTCCCATTTGTTTCTAACTGAGTTTAATAGGTTGCAACAAATTTAATATACTAACAATTGATCTAAACTTTATCAAAGCCTGCATCCGTTGCGACAAAATAGGTTTGTAGGTTCACATTTTTCACAAATCGTATTTGTCACATTTGTGAAAAATAGTATCTCATTGTTCACAGGCGTGAACATTGAGATCTTATTCTTCACACATCACAGTCTTATTATTCATATTTTCTGTGAAGTTTGTGACTGCATCCAGTTTTTGAAAAAAGTATCATATTCTTCTGTGATCCAAACGCAAACCCCGTTTTGGGCAATCACATTCTTCTGACTTAAAAATGTGATAAATGAGATCCTATTCTTCACAGGTGTTTGAAAAGGATGATTTGTGAAAAACATGATCCTACAAAGCTCAATAATTATTAATTGTCTTATTCTACTAGCCGGTCCGTTTTAGTGTGCTTTTTGTTGTTATCAACATCGACACAACGTCCCAAACTTTTCATTTGTAAATATTACGTATTTGCTGCTGGTGCATAAGTTTTGTGTCGCCTAAAAAGGCGACATATAGGGGATTTCTTTTGGCGGCGGCGTTGTTGGCGGCGTCGGCGGCGGCGTCTCCTTAAGTTTGTGCAGTAATAAATAACGAAATGAAGAAGTTTTTGTGCAATCATTATGAAACTTTAGGGAAGTGTTAGTAGGCATAAAAGAAAGGTAAAGATTGGTTTTTGGCATAATTGCTCTTATTGTTTTTGAGTAATGCCCTTTTAAAAAAAGTTCCGATAAGTCTTGTGCAGGCACTAACTTATGAAGTGTTTGTACAGTCATTATGAAACTTAAGGGAAGTGTTAGTAGGCATAAAAGGAAGGTAAAGATAGTCTTTTGGCATAATTGCTTTTATCGTACTTGAGTTATGCCCCGTCAGGCGATACATTCGACTCGCGGAGTTCTAGTTAGGGACTTCGTTTCCCCGATCAGGCAATCAACCAGTCCGAACCCAGTGAATGAACGAACGCCCTGTTACGGATAAAATGTGTCATCGGCAAATTTTGTTTAGCTCTAATATATGCAAATGCACATGTTTATCGGCTAAGCAATAAATACCTGCATCATTATTTCGGAAGACGCATCAGAAAGTGAGGCAATACACTAATGAACGTTTTTGGTTTTGCTGCGAAAACGCACGTAGGTTTTAAAACGCCTACCAGACTACCAATGGCATTGCGATGTCGCGAATGTGTTCTGAACTTCCGTACACTGCGCACTTCTGACACCAACAAAAACGTAATCCAATGGTAAGCCAATGTCGAGCGATAATGTCTTCACGGATCACTTCATGGGATGGTCATTAAGAAAGATACAGCACAACAACGTACACTTATTCATGTCGACAGCTGCTGCGGTTCTGATTTCTCAGGACATTGTCAGCGATTCGCAACGGAAGCTCCGTTGATATATAAATCCCCCTTTACTTCGTGAAAGTCGCAGTTATTTCACTAAGTGCGCGTCTGTCGCTTGGTTGATAGTTTTATTTTTTTCTAAGGACTGCTAGAATCTTAAATCATAGGACGCACGTGTCACGTGGTTTACAGACGAAATGCGACTTCCGGTTACGGCACTGCTCGTGGTCACGTGGCTGGCTGTTCCTCACGGTAGGGGGCGTTTTGGTTGGAATTGTAGCGGTCATTTTTTTGACAAGTGTTTTCATTTTGTCATATTTCATTTTCAAGTTTCTTGTTTTCGCTTTTGAATGGAGAAGTGTTGATCAATGTCCTTAATTGTTAAATATTTTTCACAATTTCTCGGTTAATTATACAAAAAGCAGTCGAGAGCGTACACCGTATTTTATTTACGTCTATCGTTCATCATTTCGTTGGATACTATCTTGTGAAACTATTTACAATGTATATAAACGGTCATGAAATAGACGCTTTTAACTGGGAACATTATCATCTTGACAGAAAACCAAGTAAACGCATGCCTTGCTTTGTTTTGCAGTTAGTCATCTAGAGTTGATATGATACTAAATCCATGAGTTTCGGACACATTATTTTTCTTTAGTTGAATGAAAAGTTTATTTGTTTCCTTTATTTAAGAAATAATTTGCGATTTAGAGTTGTTTATCGGCTAATAAACAACGATTTGGAGTTGTGATGCGTATGAATTAAACCATGAAGGTGTTAGCCCGAGTTGTTTAAAGTCCCGCATCAGAACGACAAATGGATGTTTATTAGCCGATAAACAACGATAATGCGAAAATTATTTCGATTCTAACATGACCTGACAACATTTTCTGCAATTACAATGCGAACTATATTTTACTGTTTCGGAACTATTTTTTCGGGTTGTTTATTGGCAGTTTAACAACGGTGAATTTTGTTCTTTGTCTATAGAAAACTGCGCGTGTGATGTTAGAATTTACACTCGACAACAAATTTTAAACGCCCGTTTTTCTATTTCAGTGGACTCGACGTACATCCCCAACGGCGGAGTACCCGGTAATTGGTGATTTGGGCATAGGTTTAGAAATCCGGGATTAAGAATCGTAGACGCTAGGCCTAGCCAAGATATTTCATCCTCTGATAAGGATGACGATCTTGATAAAATCGGAACAAAGAGACAAGAGACATACCTGTTCCTCTGTATGAACATGAGATGGTGATGATGTAGATCGCGAAAGTTGGCGACATAGAGACAAAAGAGAAACGGACTTGCGACTTTCACATGCTAAGATCATAACATTCCTTAAGCCTGTGGCTGGTTCATATAATGGTTATTTTGTCTTGAATGGTTTTAATCTGGTAAAGAATCAACATATGCTTCTCATTTAACCAGAATTGAAAGATAAAATACTGATATAGACGAGGAAACGCTTATTTGAATATTTCCATTAAATATGACAAGTTACAAATTATGTTAGGAGCTTTGTGGATGTGGACCCCGGTTGTGGACACATACGGCACGTGCTGCGAATTTAGTGTTACTTTTTATATAGGGCTAAATTCGCTGGAACGTCTCATCGCCGAAAGACCATTTATGTGGTGGAAACCTAAGCGTTTAAATTTTCATTAATTTCCATTATTTGCGATAATAAGTTATAAATCAACGTATTTTACTTAAACAACACATAAACTGCTTAACATGTGCCGAAATTTACCAAGAACATGCGTTTAATTCCGATTTAAAATTGCGGATAAATCTACATTGATGTACAGTCCACCATGTTTACCTTGCGTTGTTTAACCCTTCAAATATGCTTCAACCAATCGGATGATGAATGATATAATTGAATGACCAATCGAAATGACGCAATCGTTTCAGTGTAGCAGAATATCGATTAAAGTTTACACAGTGGAGGACAGCGAGATGCGTTGAAAATGCAATAGTGTGTAGGTTTAAATGGGTGTTGCATCCAAAATGGAAGTGCTATCGTACACATATGTATGAAAAATTATTGAGGAATAAATTCTCTTTGCAGGTATGTAAATTTTATTAAGACATATTAATGCTAACCATGCCATTTCAGCGCGTGAATGTAGCGACGAAAATCCTGTCGCTACTCTATAGACATATAGGGAGAAATTTCCACCACAGAATTGGTCTTTCCCCGGTTAGGCACCGCCAATATTGCTCAATATTGGCACAGGGCCTAACTTGTTATGCTATTGTAGCGGTAGACGGTCAGACAACAGAACTCGGCAGAGGTGGCCAGACAAAGCGCGTCGCAGTCTACCACAAGAAGGTACAGCCGACATATAACAGTCCAGCCAGATTTAGACAAACTGAGCTATCTTCGAGAAATGACCGCGTAGAAAATGAACCGGTTACACGCTTAGAAAAGATGGGTCTTCGAATTTGAGGATGAAAAGACCGACGTATATAAATGTACTCAGTACTGTATAGAAAAAAGTCAGAAATATTCGAACACTGGAAAGGGACCGCGGTATAGTCGGCCTAGCATTGATACAATTACAAGAAACCCTTCATTCAGAATAAGAGAGAGAGGGAGAGATTGAAGTCAGCTTTGCAAATACGGAGCCGTCCGGAATCGTCTGTATTCAGTTTGGAAATGAATAGAAAAACAAAATAAGCCGCCTGGAGACGTGGTGTCTGGAAAAGTGCGTACGGGAGTTAGTCAGAGTCCTAAATGTGGCACGTGTTTTATATGATTTTATAGCAAATTTTTTCAATCATTTAGTTTTCCATACGTTGTCAGTTGCGACGAATGGTGAAAATTTAGCGTTGTGAAGTATATGAGTTAAGCAGGCGAATATTTTCAAATACAAAAGTCGATTTGACGTCGATAGAATGACGCTGTTGTCGATGGACATTCTAGCATTCTAGCGTGCTAGCCCGTTATTTATAAACATCCGAGAAATAAGAAAAGTTTGGCTAATCAGACCAACAGTATACAGATATTTCATTGGCGTTTGGGAACAGTCAATTTGTTTTCCTGAAGTAGATGGGGCACATTTTGAACTGTTGCCCCGAGGCCGTTAGCCCCCGATACTGAATGAAACATGTTGACTGTTCCAAAATGAAAATGAAACATCCGTTTTATTACCTACTTCTAATACTAAATAAAAACAACATTTAACTGTTTTACTTTCCATGAAAACTAACATAATGATTGACTCACAACTAAAAATAGAACAATCATTATCCTGGGTGCTAGCTGCTGGTTGCATGCAGTAGCAGTCAGTGTAACTATAATAAAGTTACATTGCGCAACGTTCTGCGCAGGTTGCTTTCCTTTGAATAATGATGAAGGCAACATAACGAAACAAAATCATGAAATATCACAAAATGTTGCCAGTTGGGAGGAGCTTGTTTCTGCAAAGTGGTAAACAGTTCAAAACGCGTAATTATCATTTATATCGTAAAGTAGGTAATAATACACATTAGGAACAACAATGACGAAATCTAATGGGTTTTGTTTTCTTGAGAAAAAGACATATTAATGAAAACGCTATAATTGATTAACTTAGAAAAAGAAAATAATGCTTGTAAACTAAATTTTGTTATACCGGTTTAAAATAATATATACTAAGTAAAATAAGTTTAGCAAATATGAATTGCATCTTAATATGAAAACACATCATTGTTTATAGGTTGTATTTTAATATAATATTGTGACATTAAGACCAAGCATGATATTGATATTTACTAGTTAACTGTCTTTAAAGGGAAGGATCAGTACTCGTACTATATTTAGAAATGGAATGACATTTATTTAATGATGACTTAACGAAATATATCAAGTTTAATTTTTATTGCAAAACTTATTTTACCTCGTATATACAGCAATGTCATCTAATGTTCTTAATTATTTCGTGATCGAATATTATGTGAACAAAGAAGTCGTCAACCATACAAACACAGAAAACAAACAGGACACTTTTGCTAAGATAATTTTTGGAGTGTTTGCCAAGTCAAACATAAACAAGTTTGGTTCCAAAATTTAGCTTAATGATTCTTCTGTTCAGAAACGTTCTTACTTACAGTTTAGCATTGCTTATTTGGGGAATGAAGCGGGTTCAAAGTAATGCACAGAACTTTTAACTTGGCAAAATCTCCATAATGTTACCGCAGCAAACGTGTCCAGTTCCTCTTACTGAGTTAGTATATATATATATACTATATGAGGCGTGTCGTGGGAAAACCGGGCTTAATGCATGTGCGTAAAGTGTCGTCCCAGATTAGCCTGTGCAGTCCGCACAGGCTAATCCGGGCGACACTTTCGGACTGCACAGGCTGATCCGGGACGACACTTTACGCACGTGCATAAAGCCCAGTTTTACTACGACATGCCTCATGGGCGTTGTTTATTTTGCAGACACTGAGTACGGCGGCAGTCGGGACGCTGACCTATATTACGGTGGCAGCAAGGAGAGCGGAAGGAAAAGCGGAGTGTCTTATCAAGGTAAGTGATAGAAATCTTAATAATTCATAGGCCAGGGCCCGTATTCACAAAGATCCTAACGGAAAACTTAAGTAAATTTCCTAAAATCATAAAATTCCTTAAGGCTGTGGTTGTTCATGTTCAGATCTTTTTACATTAAAATGTTTTAAACATGTAAATCGCGCTAAGATGTTTCAAATTTTACCCTTTTGTAATCATAAATCATTAGATTTCATATAGAAAATTTGATCTAAAATTTTGACTTAAGTTAAGATTTCCCTTAGGAGCTTTGTGAAAACCGGCCCTGGTATTCAAATAGAATTATGATTGAGAAAACGAAACTTATTTTGATCTTTGGCTTATTTTGTCTCAGCAGAGCGGAATCGTCACAATAGTGTGGTGTTCGCATTTATATGGATATGAATAGCACACATCTATGTTTGATTTGGAACAACAGCCGTATTTTCATCTTGAATGTACATATACATCGGCCCAGATTCATCAGTTATAAAGTGGGCATGGCCATCATTCCGACATTTTCGTGAACACCATACTATGGGGCTCAAGGTCAAAGTAAACCTTAAAATCAGGTTCAACTTATTTTAACTTCTCAATACTGGGTCACAGTTTTAGCACCTTCTAGCACCTCCCAATCAATATATTGTCCAGTGCTCTATTAGATGTTTATTGAAGTAAATACTAATTAAATTTTTGAAAAATACTAAAAATAAAACTGGGAGTACCTGTACCCATTAAAAATCTTTACAGAAATCTTGGCGTTGATTGGCGACGCGTTACATAGCTAGAAAATACGCGACATCACATTTCACACATTGATGTTGATGTCCATTTCAGTGACAAGCCACTCGAGGTCATCTCGCAACTCTGTGCGGCCAATTGAACGTAAGTATAGAGACACGTGTTTGGTGATAGATTTAGATCTTTGACCTATGAACGATCTCAATCTCATATTTGGTCTCAACTTTAAATATCTTCCAATAAAAATGCTTGTTACATATGGGCTTGATTTTCATTGGCCAATATTTAAGAGTAAGACTGTGATTAGGCTCATGAATGTTCATAGTCATGGGGCTTGTCCGAAAACTGTATAGTATGTAAATACAAGTATAAGAGACTGTCTGAGTGGCGTAGAAATGTAATCTTTGATAAATTTCAATTCAGAACGAATTGGCCATGTTCAAATACCTCAATAGATCGACCTGGGCATGTTCAAACGCCTCTACAGTTAGACATGACTTGGTTTAATAGCATAAACAGAACGAACTTAAATGACCACGTTCAAATGCCTCAGCAGAACGTCATGACCATGTTTAAAATCTTAAGAGAACAACATGACCATGTTCAAATACCTCAATAGAAAGACATGTCCACTACCTCAAAAGAACTTGATGATCATGTTCAAATACCTAAACAGAACGAAGCGACCGTGTTCAAATACCTAAACAGAACGAAGTGACCATTTCCAAATATCCCAACAGAAAGACATGACCATGTCCAAATACCGCAACAGAAAGGCGTGACCATGTTCAATTACCTAAACAGAACGAAGTGGCTATGTGCAAATACCTCAATAGAAATACATGACCATGTCCAAATACCGCAACAGAACGACATGACCATGTTCAAATACTTCGTCAGAACGACATGTACAAATACCTAAATAAAACGAATTGACCATGTTCGAATACCTAAACCGAAGGAATTGACCATGTTTAAATACCTCAATAGAAATACATGACCATGTGAAAATATCGCAACAGAACGACATGGCCATGTTCAAATACCTCAATAGAAATACATGACCATGTCCATATACCGCAACAGAACGACAAGACCATGTTCAAATACCTAAACAGAACGAAGAGACCATGTTCAAATATATCACCATAATGACATGACCATGTTCAAATACCCAAACAGAACGACATGATCATGTTCAAAAACTAAACGTAACGAAGTAACCATGTTTAAATACCTGAAAAGAACAAAGTGACCATGTTCAAACATCTCTACAGAATGACATGACCATGTGCAAAAACCCCCAACAAAACGACATGACCATGTTCAAAAACGAAAAAGAACGAAGTTATCATGTTCAAATAACTAAACAGAACGAAGTGACGATGTTCAAATAACTCAACGGAACGACATGACCATGTTGAAATACCTCAATAGAACGAAGTGATCATGTTCAAATACCTCAACAGAACGACAAGACAATGTTCAAGTACATGTACCTCAACAGAAAAGCATGACGATGTAGTTTTGCCTCAAAAGAACGTGATGACAATGTTCAAATACCGAAACAGAACGTGATGACCACATTAAATAACCTTATATTAAAGCAAACGCATTATCGAAAAGCCGGTTTATGGCCATCTCCAACCCACTCTACCACTTGTACCCCTGCTGCTCCCTCCGTACAACACCTTGAAGCCTTTCTGATCCTGGATCTCTCCATGCAGACTGTGGCGAGAACACAGACACCTGCTGCACTCACACGCAGGCTATTAGTTTACTTATTATCTACGAACCAGACGTGTTTTCTAATCGAATCATACATTGTCATTTCATTATAATTTCCAATGGTGATTAGGGAAAACCACTGACTGAACACCTGGCTAAAAGAGCATTAGCTTCCGCTTTAAGATGCATATCGAAGGGATTTTTCAAAAATACGACCACACATAGCGATATTTACAAAACACCCATCGTATTTTTATATTAATTCATTACATAAACTGTTTGCATATGTTATTGTCTATAGCTCGGCAACATAAACCCGCAACTCGTGAACTCTATTAGAATAAATTACGCGCTTGATTTTGTCTCCTATATTTATACTCGGTTTGGTTCGTGCACGTGTTTTACGATTTTAATGGCACCATAACAGTATTTTAAGTGGGATAATCTTATATCGATTTAGGACGAGTTCAGTACGGAAACTAATATATTCATCGTAACAGTATTTTAATACATTCGTACATAAAGGTCAGTGTCAGGTTAATGTTTGCGAGCTATACCTATCGTTAAATGGCCGTTATTGTACAATTATCACAAAAACGAAAGTATCTTACTTTGTCTGATCTTTTCGAATGACTTAACTTTAATCATTAAATGGCTGCTGAAATGAGCCTATGACTAGCGAACGATCGGTTTAACGCCCACCACAACCCCACTGTTCCCTTTGTGTAGCAGAATTTTTCATCTCTCATTTTTGATATGTTCTACAGACTGCGGCGAGAACCGTCACAGGGACGTCTGCTGCAACCACCACCAGTGCCCGCGGCGCGGCCTGAAGACGTGCTGCTGTGGCGGCCAGGGATCATTCGACGCCCGCTACTATATCTGCTGCGGGGGCAAGGTCGAGGACAGGGCCACCTTCCAAGGGGGCATCTACAACGACTCGGACTGCTGCAGTAGGTTATTGGTTTTGTTTTATACCTTTGCATTTTATGATACGAGTTGGACCATATATAGCATAGACTTAACTCATCAAATCGGGCTGTTTATATCGGCTATCGCTTTCGATGATAATGTGGTTTTCCATTGCACGATTTGCGGCCTAGGTGCTCACAACTTTACGCCGTTTAAGCTAACGTTCCGTTTACTTCAGAAGTGAATAACATTATTATTATAAACAGCTACAGACTTGTCAACTTTTCAGGGCTGTTAACTCAATGTATACGGGGCAGGTATACTCACCAGAAGTGTGTACGCAAACGTGTTCAGAATGGCATGGATGATCGAAAAAACTAAATACTAGTACCGTCTGTGCGCATGAACCATGCTCCTGTCCATAATTTTGACAAGTAATCTATCCACTCTACGTTAATATATACACATATGACGATTAGATTTTCTTTCGCAGCGTGTGGTTTGGCCCAGCTGGACATCGTGATAATGGCCGACCATAGCGAGAGTGTCCGCAAGGAGAACTGGCATCTCCTGCGTGTCTTCATCAACGCCATTATTGACGGTAAGTGTCACACTTGGTGAGAGTGTCCGCAAGGAGAACTGGCATCTCCGGCGTGTCTTCATCAACGCCATTATTGACGGTCAGTGTCACACTTGGTGAGAGTGTCCGCAAGGAGAACTGGCATCTCCGGCGTGTCTTCATCAACGCCATTATTGACGGTAAGTGTCACACTTAGTGAGTGTCCGCAAGGAAAACTGGCATCCCCTGCGTGTCTTCATCAACGCCATCATTGACGGTAACAGCCGCACTAGGCTTGTCAGAATTCTGATTTGTGGTGAATATTATATGTTTATTTAAGTCGCAGTGGAAAACTGTGTTGACTTCCATAAACCGACAGTCTGCAACACTCGTATAATTGATATTGTTTCAACTATGCTAGCGTTACCTGTAGCCGAAATCGGAAATGGCAACTAAAATTTGTGAATTTTTTTGAAAGGGTGCAATATTTTCACATTTTTCAGAGAATTTTGTGTAAAACATTTGACAGGTATTTTTGCCGATCACGTCATTTGGCTACTCTTTGTTATTTCTTATTTATTCTTTATTTGATACCCTTTCATTTTTTTTGTATTCAGGAATGGAGGAGAACACGGTACGAATCGGTCTAATGACGTACAGCCACAACTGCTCAGTGGTCTTCAACCTCAAGGCACATTCCACCAAGGCCGATATCAAGAACGCTGTCATGGAGACGCCTTACGTTGGCGGTGGTACCAGCACCGCGCCCTCCATAGCGAAGGCGCACAAGGATATGTTCACGGTAAGAAAACACCGCGCCCGCCTTAAGGAAGGCGAGTAAAGATATGTCACGGTAAGGAAACACCGCGCCTGACTTAAATAAGGCGAGTAAAGATATGTTGCGGTATGTGAACATCGCTCCCGCCTTACGTAGGGCGAGTAAAGATATGTCACGGTTAGTGAACGCCGCGCCCGCCTTCAGGCGAGTAAAGACAGCACTCGGTAAGGGAAAACGCGCCATAGGGAAGGTGTTCAATGATATGTTCACAATGACGTATAGTCCTAGTCCTTGCATGCTTTACTAAATATGACTTAATTCGAGACTCGCGCATAGTAGTTAGTAGTTTTAATTATGATTAAATCTGAAGATTAAACAAATCCTATATGACTTATGTTTAGGGTTCTCGCTAGTGCGCATCGTGTCCTCGAACATGTAAAAGAGAAAGCACACTCTTGCATGGTCAATGCACCTTACCATTATCATTGTAGGCGGCAAACGGCGACCGACCGGAAGCTGAGAACGTCATCATACTGATCACCGACGGAGAGTCGGAGAACGCCACAGCGACCGTAACGGCTGCTACAGAGGCCAAGTAAGTTACCGTATATTTTAATCTGCTGTACATGCATCGCGGTTTATTCCTTTGGTAGTTAAACCACGCTCAATGCCATACCGTAACTTGGCAGCGCAAAGTGAGCAAATTTGTAAATATTGTTCACATTAATATAAAAGTCAAATAAAGATTGTATGCATAGGTAACAGTAAAAACAACCGTAAGAAATTATTTAGAGCAATTTATTTGATTCAATTACCAAATATGTTTTTATATGAACACTGGGGCGTACCTAGGCCAAATTTAAGTATACGCCCTGCCACAATAAACCATAAACATGTATTAATTCACCGAATGTCAGTTTTATAGCACACGTTGCTTTTACATAGAATTATACAAATATAGCGGTCGGACAGTGCACACTAACACATTGTATACCCCCCCCCCCCCCGCCTTGATCTTCGACTGTTAATGTATTTTGACGTTTGTAGCACCATCCATTTCCAAAAAAGCGTTACGATTAATAATGTTACGTTCGTGTGAATAGACAATTTATCACATGCTACACATTGTTTTCTGTGTAATAAATCCATTACGAATATTTGTGTAAGATAACATATCGAGCAGTTCCATTTTCTAAACTCATCACTTATTTACATACGTCATGTATTGCAAGTGCTCTTCCTTATGACGTCATCAACATTTCTGCAGTTTTTGTTTTGTCCATTAATATTGTTAAGGGTATTTGTGAAATTAAATATGAAGAAATGTTGACATGTTCTGTCGATTTTATTCGGAACTATTTATTACGCGAAGCGATGACAGTTCTGATGTAGTAGCTATGACAATTTTTGTTACAAAAACTGTAACTAGTAAACCTGCAATTTTACGCTGGCAGTTTAGCATGTGGTAAAACAGGGGCCATATCCACAAAGCTCCTAAGGAAAATCTTACCTTAGGTCATATTTAAGTGAAAATTTCAAAGCCTAATAATTTCTAACTGAAAAATGGTAAAGTAAGAAACAACTGTTGATTCGTTATCAGATTGAAACCATTAAAGATAAAGTCTTCACTAAGGAGCTGTGTTGATATGGGCCCAGATGATACGTCATTTTGTTCAAGATTTTATTAACCTCGTCCACGAAATTTGTTGGTTAGCTAGCCAAAGGCGTTAAATTATATCTTGTATTAAATGACAACTCGTGCCAGATCCTATATATCTCGAATAATCAAATAAATTATACTTATAATTAAGAAAGTATACTTACGAAGAAAATGATAATAATGTATAAATATGAATGCAACCAGAATTTGGTGTGTTCTATCACTTATGACTGTAGAAATGCGGGTATCCGAATCATTGGTGTCGGCATCGACACGTTCAAAGACGACATCTATGGGCCGGAAGAGGAGCTTCTGCAGGTGGTCTCGGACCCGATACCCGACAACCTGTTTATGGTGGAGGACTTCCAGAACGCGCTCATGGCTCTCAAGTCCAAACTCTACACGACTCTCTGTTATGGTAGGCAATGTCATCAAAATTGTCATGAGGGCCCGTATTCACCGACCATAATTGTTTTAGCTCGGGTGTAAGCATTGCTTGCTGGTTATATGGGTACTAATTCAAACCAGTTTTAGGCTCACCATCTTCGAAACTTTCAGGTTTTCAAAAAATACTGTCAATTCCTTTCGTAAATAAAATGTAACTTTATTGGTATTGTAACTATATAAATACTTGTACAATATATTATGTTGTTTTTCTTTTATTTTCAGATCAGCCGATTCCACCGCCAAAATGTAAGTGTCTCTCTTATTTTGTTCGACGTATGTATTGACGTTACCAACATCATCAGATGACACATTAGTGTTCTTTTGTTTTTTCCATTTGTTTTGGTAAAATATGTTTACGTATTTCCTCCATTGAAACCACATTATCATTCAGTGTGGAAGTGCCGAATGCAAGTGTACGACCCAACTTAAAATATGTTAACGTATCTAATTTATCGAAACCACTTTATCATTCAGTGTTGAAGTGCGGCATGCAAGTGTACGACCCTACTAAAGTATGTTAACTTGTCTAATCCAATGAAACAACATTCATTCATTGTGTGAGTGCGGCATGCAGTTGAACGACTATACTAAAATATGTTAACTTATCTACTCTATGGAAACCACATTCATTCAGTGTGGAAGTGCGGAATGCAAGTGTACGACCCTACTAAAATATGTTTACTTATCCATGTAAACCACATTCATTCAGTGTGGAAGTGCGGCATGCAGGTGTATGACCCCACGAAGGAGATCTGTTGTCAGTGGGTGGTGAACTCCCTGGTGGCCGGCAACAGGACCGAATGCTGCGGCGAGCACGCCATCGATCCGGCCAAGGAGATCTGCTGCAAGAACGGACACCCACACCCGCGGATCGGGGGCGAGCACACGCGCTGCTGCTGCTACCAGGCATACGATGAGCGGTCACAGATCTGCTGCGCCAGCTCGGTACGTCATCGCCTATATATATGCGAGCATTTCGAAAGTTAATGTGACATTACATTCTGAATTTTAAATGGGCATTGCATTTCGAATGTTAAATGGACATTGAATTTCGAATGTTAAAGGGACATTACATTATGAATGTTAAATGGACATTGCATTTCGAATGTTAAATATTCCCGAGGATCAGCTGGAAATGCATCGCTTTTCAAAAACCGTGGCCAAACTTTGCTTACGTGCAACTGGCAATTTGGATTGATATTTTATTGTTTGGAAGGTCATTTGAACATGACCTGTTATACGATGTCTTCAGATCCTACAAATTTTAGGATTTGATTTGAACGAGATTGGCGTACATTAACGAATTATGAAGTCACAGTTTAGATATTTATGGTTTGTGGTTTAGGTTATTTAACCAAGACTTGATACAATACGACCTTTTTTTTATTCCACAGAGAAACAGTATTTTCGAAATGAATGATTCCCATGTAAATGAGGTTGAACATTACGGTCAAGTGTGATGTGTTCTTTTGCACGTGTTTTTTTTAGCGACTCACACGTTAACAAGATGTCAGTGGATTTTTTCTTGACGAGTATATGAGGATGGTCTATGAATCTTGTTTCAGGTGCAACCTAAAGTAGCCACATACACGCACTGCTGCCACAACGTCAGCTACGATCCTCGCAACCAGTTCTGTTGCAAGGGTAAAACCTTCTATTACTACATTTTGGGGACATCATTGCTTGGGAAGTGGTCTCAGTCAATTTATTTATTGACATCATCAGCGTTCACCACTTTACATCGATTCTCGTTTCTGGTGCATTTTGACTCTTTCTTATACCTCGCTTTTCATGACTTAGTCTAGATTAAAACTGTTTCGACTTTTCGACGGCCCGTCCATTAACTTTTAGATGTCGATTTGAATCTCGATTATGTTGACTTATGATAAGTCGATTAAATTTAGGTTTTGGCACATACGACAATGAGCATAAAGATACGCTATTACTTTTGGGTTTCCCGCAGGCCTTTTTCGATTGTCGGGCCCGACATGCCTTCAAAGAAGATAGTCATTTGCCGACATGCTTAAATAACGCCGACATGCTTTAATTTTCAAAGCAACAACCCTTAATTCCTTTGTCTATTACAGCAATCTTTAATCACAGGGTCATAAACAAACGCCGTATTGATCGATAAGGTCTAACTTCCAACAGTGTTATTCACAAGTGACTGAACTGTGTAGTCCCGCCCACAACGATCTAATTAACCAATCAAATACGATGACTTTTAGGGCGGAGTTTATACCTTATTAACAACTAAAAACGTGTTTGACAGCAAATACTAACAAAGACGGGAAAGTGAACTGGCATTTTAAAACATTTGATAATTATATTGAACGTTTTATTTTATCCCAGTAATTTCCTTATCCATTTCACAAAATGACAATCCAAATTATGGAAACGAATAATGTAATATAGAGCCTCATTTTAAAACACAATTTAACGTCGTCAAGCGTAATTTCGTTCGCAAAAACACTGCAATAAAGCACGTGACCAGTACACGCACGTTTTTTATGAGGCATCCGTGACCTTTTGCATGGCAATTTTTGCGCGCTTTTGTAGCAAAACACGCTTTTTACATAGATATACAGGCCCGCATTTTAAGTCGATTAGGAACCGCATATTCAAGTATTTAATAACAACGGTGATTTTTTCGGCTCTTAATGTCCCCGAATGTAGAATAACTGATATTAATTATTGATTTATCTTGCATCCGAAAACAATTAATGAAATAAAAAAACAGTTTTGAAAAAAACGAGCGGTCATGACAAAATTTGAAGGCGGAAAAAGTTAGGTTTTTCAACGAATCTGAATATAATTATGTATGATTGAATATTATTTCCGGGATGCCGACATGCCTTCAAGAAATCCTGCGGGAAACCCTGTACTTTATTGTATTTGATTTTGTGAAATTCTTTTGGCCTATACCAATTAGCGCTGTCCGCAAGCAATAAGTCACCAGTGATATTTTCGCTGACTGCAAACTAATTTTAATAGTACTCCCGTTGTGTTAGTCGTATTTAAAGCCGCAGTCCATAGAATATAATTCAATACATCTTAAATTGGCATTAATTTTAATGAACGTTAATGAAGTTTATTCCCCTGAAAACTGTTTTTTGTTTAAGAAAGGCATTTTATAATATCTATGTTCGAAAACGCTTGCTACGAACGGAATATACACTAATGTACATGCTGATTTACTCCAGAGGCATCACCAGCTATCGCATACAGAGAACTATATGATCAGGGACAATTTCACTTTGAATCTTTAGTTAAATGTGTAATATTTTTGTGTCGCGAACAAACGTTCTAGGGAAAACACATATCCATCTTTGCCAATAAGACCATAAGCAACGTATTGTCATTATTCTCTTATATGCCAATTAGGTATGCTGTTCCCGGAACCTTTCCATCCGGACTGTTACGACTGCAGAAATGGACACCCAGTTCCCAAGTTTGATGAGAACAAAAAGGTCTGCTGTCAGGGGAAATTGTACGATGCCGTTGCTGGCAAATTAACGTGTTGTTGTAAAGGATCACCGTTTGACCCTTCAAATAAGATTTGCTGCGACTCCGTCCTACAAGACCGAGTGTGCGGCAATTCAGCGATATGTTGTGGCAAGAAAAACATTGATCCGACGAAAACCATTTGCTGTAATGGCGTTGTGCAGCCGAATAACGACGATCTTAATACCCGATGCTGCGGTACAAGAAGTTACAACACTAAAAACGAGCTTTGTTGCGAGGATTTATCGGTTATTCCTAAATTAGACAAAGGTGATACATGCTGTTGCGGGAACAAGTCGTTTACCGCTGATAAACATTTTTGCTGTAACGGAAATAAACAGGACATCTACAAGAAGGGGACGCAGTGTTGCGGCGATAAAAGCTTTGATTCCTCCATAAGCATTTGCTGTGACGGCGTTGTCCAAAACCTCGTAGGCTCGTACACCATGTGCTGCGGCAAGGCAAGTTACAACTCGAAGACACATATGTGCTGTGACGGAAAAGTGAGGAAGAAGGTAGAAGAGTCCGACGACGCTTGTTGTGGAGATTCTCAGACATTCGACACCAAAACGTCGATTTGTTGCAACGGTAATCGATGTAAGCTGTATTCAATAGCGACGCGATGTTGCGGAACCGTTAGTTACGACCCCACAACGTCAGTATGTTGCGGCGGACAGGTCACTGTCCAAACTGCGTATCAGGATCTCCGCTGTTGTAACGACAAAAGTTTTGATGCCAATGCCTATCTGTGTTGCGACGGAAAAGACATTGTTAAGAAAGCATCTGATAAAGATAACTGTTGCTGCGGAAATAGCACTTTCAATACAAATGATGGTATTTGCTGCGATAATACTCCCCAACAAAGAAAAGGAAAGAACACATTATGCTGCGGGTCTATGAGTTTCGATGCTGACAAGTTTCTGTGCTGTGGAGATAAGGTTGTTCTCAGAGACGGTAGTAACGACAACTGGTGCTGTGGAAAATCAACAATCAATACAAAGACACATATTTGCTGCAGTGGAAAGCCGCAGCCACGAATTGGTGACAAGACACTGTGCTGTGATAAAGTCAGTTACAATCCTGACACGCACGTTTGCTGCGATGGGGCGGTCAAACCGAAGCGAGATAACAGCCCTGACGACGATGCTTGCTGTGGAAATACTACAATAAACACCAGGACAGAACTGTGTTGCAGCGGTCAACCATCGCCAGTTCCTGACTTGAAATATGCACAGTGCTGCGGAAAGGTCGCCTTTGATATGCGTAAACAACTCTGCTGTAACAACGCGGTACTGAATAAAAGTAACACCGAAGACGATTGCTGCTGTGGCGATACAACCATGAACACCAATAAGCAAATATGTTGCGACGGAAAGCCGCAGAACAAGAAGAATGGTGAATACACTCGATGTTGCAAAACCAGAAGTTACGATTCCAAATCGGAGTTGTGTTGTGATGATTCGACGATTCGTAAGAAGAAGGCCGAATATGATGATTGTTGCTGTGGTAACACAACAATGAATGCAGAAAAGGAAATTTGCTGCATCAACGTTGTACAGGACAGGAAAGGAGCGGGAAAAGATTGCAAGTGCTGTATGTATGAAAGCTACAACCCGGCGCAGAAAATCTGTTGTAACAGTAACGAACTTCGCCAGAAAAAAACCGACAGCGATAACTGTTGTTGTGGGAACACAACCATGGACACTAACCTTCATGTTTGTTGTAATGGCATCCCTAATAATAAGACCGGTGCATTAACATTCTGTTGTGGAACCAAAAGTTATGACTCAGCAGCTTTCTTGTGTTGTGATGGTTATTTAATTCAGAAGTCAAATAATAAGGACGATACGTGTTGTGGAGGGAAATCCATGAATTCCGTAAAAGAATTCTGCTGTGCTGGTACTGTTACTAAAAATTACGGAGATATGACAGACTGTTGTGGTCTTGAGAGTTATGATCGCAGTTCACATTTGTGTTGCAACAAAGTTATCACCAAGAAACGCAATTCAACCGACGACTGTTGTTGCGGTGACACGACTATGAACGTGGCATCCGAGGTATGCTGTGACGGAGTTCCCCAAAGCATCGCCGGTGCACGAACGCTGTGTTGTGGTAAAAAGGGCTACAATCACAAATCGCAGCTTTGCTGTGACAATAAGATAATTGACAAACGAACACCAGCAGACAATTGTTGCTGCGGAAAGAATCCAATGAATTCGAAGACGGAAGTTTGTTGCGATATGAACGTCCAGCCAGCTCCACTTGGGCCTCTGAAAACAAAATGCTGTGGAAAAACAAGTTATAATCCCGTCAAACAGATATGTTGTGACAATGCTGTAAGACAGAAGGATGAAGATGAAGATGACTGTTGCTGCGGCAGTTCTACCTTCAATACTAAAAAGGACATCTGTTGTCAGGGAATGTTTAAGCAGCCCCTTTTTACAGGTGTAACTAAATGTTGCGGTAAACAAAGTTTTGATGAGAACACCCATATTTGTTGCAACAATGGACTGGTAAAGAAAAAGCAACCCGATGACAACTGCTGCTGTGGAAATACCACAATTAACACTAAGACGGAATTCTGTTGTAGTGGCCATAGCTGCATGAAATACGGTGACAACACTGACTGCTGTGGTATCCAGAGTTACGACACTTCATCACAGCTATGCTGTGGAGATCAGGAAATCAGAAATATGACTAAGAAAGGCGATGACTGTTGCTGCGGCAAAGGATCCATCAACACAAAATCTGACATATGTTGTAATCAAACACCACAACCGCTTAAAAATGGCAACTATACAATGTGCTGCGGAAATCAATCTTATGATTCGGTAGTGAAAGTTTGCTGTGATCAACTGATAGTTAGCAAACGTGACGGACGGCCTGACGATGACTGCTGTTGTGGCAATACTACCATGAACACAGCTAAAGAGATATGTTGCAATGGCGTACCACAATCTCTTGTTGCAAGCAAACTCACGAAATGCTGTCAATACCGAAGTTATGATGAAAATGATTATTTGTGCTGCGACGGAATTCGTCTCACGAAAACATCGTCGGCCGGTGATAATGTGTGTTGCGGCTCATCAACAATGAACACCAAAACGCAGATATGCTGCTCAGGAGTCGCATGTAAAATGGTCGCTGGCGACAAAACCCAGTGTTGCAAAGACCAGAGTTACGATCCTGCAAATCAGATGTGTTGTAACGGTACGATTATATCCAAAAATGACAAGGAAGATGACTGCTGTTGCGGTAGTGGCACATTCAACACCAAAACACAACTATGCTGTGGAGGTAAGCCAAGGAATAAGCCTCAAAATTCGGGCCCATACACGTCGTGTTGTGGTGTGGAGGTTTATGATACGAGAACCGCTATTTGCTGTTCCGATGGGCCTAGAAATAAAAAAGATCCAAACGACGACACTTGTTGTGGTTCAACTACGATGAATGCAGCCAATGAAATATGTTGCAATGGAGTCGCGTGTAAACGTGTTGCAAATGAGAAAACCAAGTGTTGTGCTACGTCAAGTTACGATCCTGCAAAACAGATGTGTTGTGATGACACAGTCAGGCAAACAAGAGCTGAAACAGACGATTGTTGCTGTGGAGAAACAACGTTGACCTCATCCAAAGAAATATGTTGTCTTGGAAACCCCCAGCCAGCTCCAAGCGCGACGTACAGTTGCTGTGGTAAAGTAAGTTACAACACAGAAACGCATTTATGTTGTGAAACTGATAAGCCGATCAAGAAAGACAAACCGAACCACAATTGGTGTTGTGGCTGTTGCAATACATACGACACTCGTACAGAAATCTGCTGCAATGATATGCCGCAGCCGAAAAAAGGAGATTTGACCAACTGTTGTAACAATGTTAGTTACAGCGTCGTATCAGAAATGTGTTGCGATCAGAAGGTTCGATCTAAGAAAAACAACGATGACGACTGCTGTTGTGGAAAAAACACAATTAATACTAAAACCGAAATCTGCTGCGAAGGTCAACCGCAGGCCGGTGGAATGCGCCATGATTGTTGTGGAAAGGTCAGCTTTTTAGTTGATGACTATATATGCTGTGAAGGTGGAGTAAGGAAAAAGCGTGATAAGAAAGACAATTGTTGTTGTGGCAATACAACTATAAATACATATACCGAAATATGTTGTGGGGATGTTCCACAACCAAGAACGAACGGAGACAAGACACAGTGTTGTGGAAAAAAGTCTTTTGACTCGGATGGAAACATTTGTTGTGGAGACAAAATAGTTAAGACAGAAAGTAAAAACGACAATTGGTGCTGTGGTGACAAGACGATAGATACCTCTACTGAAATGTGTTGCAACAATAAACCTTGCAAAGCTGTTGCTGGGCCTAACACCTTATGCTGTGGAACTCGTTGCTATAACCCAGCGGAACATATATGTTGCGATAATTTCGATCTAAGGAAGAAGGCAAACACAGATGATAATTGTTGTTGTGGAAACACAACGATGAAATCACCAGACGAAATATGCTGCCTAGGAAAACCAGCTAAATCATATCGACCAAACACAGAATGTTGTGGTGTCGAAAGTTACGACACTGTAACTCACTTATGTTGTGATGGTATGAAAGTGACGAAGCTAGACAAAACACACGACTGCTGCTGTAAAAGTACAACATTCAGTTCATTACAGCACATCTGTTGCGGAGACAAAGTCAAGGAACTACAAGCCGGTGGATCTACATACACAACATGTTGTAATGGCGAAAGTATGAGCGTTTTAACCCACTTGTGTTGCGATGGAAAAATGGTAATTAAAGCAACCAAAACTGATGATTGTTGTTGTGGTGACACAACCATGGATGCTTCGAGTAAAGTTTGTTGTAATGGCAATCCACAACCTAGGTTCAAACCGATCACAAAATGTTGCTTAACCACAAGCTATAACCCAGATACGCATATGTGCTGCAACGATGTGGTTACTAAAAAACAGAAGACTAGTGATGATGTATGTTGTGGTAACACAACCATTGATACAAACACCCAGGTATGTTGTATGGATACCCCGCAGCCAAAGATGGGAAACCAGACAAAGTGCTGCATGAAAGACAGTTATGATGCCGTAAACTTCATGTGCTGTGACGAGGGCGTCCGAAAAAAAACTAGCCCAGACGACACTTGTTGTTGCGGCTCTAAATATACTTTCAACCCAGAAACTGAAGTGTGTTGCCAGGGAAAAATGCCACAAGACCGACAAGGTGGCCATGCCTGCAAATGCTGTGGATACAAAAGTTACGATCCTTCAGCAAAATTGTGCTGCAACGAAACTCTTGTAAATAAGAAAAAACCGAGTGATGATTGCTGCTGTGGAGACACTTCTTTTGATCCTAACACTGAAATTTGTTGTTCAGGGAAACCTCAACCACGAAAAGGTGGCATGCTCACAGATTGTTGTGGTGCTGAAAGCTATAACATATCGAGTCACATGTGCTGTGATGGAAATGTGAGGCCAAAACGCAACGCTGACAATGACGGTTGCTGCGGCAAGACGACGTTTAATACCCAGACGGAACTTTGTTGTGAAGGAAACCCCCAGCCGGCATCAAGTAAGTCGTGGAAATGTTGCGGAGATAAATCCTACGACTCAGCATCGGTTTTCTGTTGTGACAGATCTGATCTACGGCCTTTACGATCTGCAGGTGACGATTGTTGCTGTGGAAACACAACTATGAATACACAAAAGGAAGTGTGTTGTATTGATAACCCACAACCAAAATATGAACCAATCACTAAGTGTTGCATGAGGAAAAGTTATAATCCAAAAGAACATATATGCTGTGATGGAACATATCTTCGGAAAAAAAGAGCGGAGTCCGACAATTGCTGTTGTGGTAATTCAACGATGTACACAAAAGAAGAAATATGTTGCGAAGGAGTTCAACAGTCAAAGAAGGGAAAACATACAAAGTGTTGCGGTTATGAAAGTTATGATGCCGATGCATACATATGCTGCGAACACAAAGGCGTTGTTAAGATGGCTAAACCTAAAGATAACTGCTGCTGTGGTAATACAACGTTTAATACGGAAACTCAAATATGTTGCGATGGCGAACCTCAGGATTTAGTTGCAGGTGACCAAACGCAATGTTGCCATAAGACAAGCTTCGATCCCAAAAAGTATTTATGCATTATGGGTATTCTGGTGCCAAAGAACCACCCCAGTGACGACTGTGTATGCGGCAAAACTACATTCAATGCTGAAACACAGATATGCTGCAATGGTGTGCCGCAACCATTAGTCGACGGTGAGTTTTGTTCCTGTTGTGGAAGCAAAAGTTACTCTGTAAGGAAACAAATATGTTGCGAGAATGGTGTGAGGGATAAGGTAGATCCTGAAGATGACTGCTGTTGCGGTAATGTAACTATTAACACGAAGAAACATATATGTTGCAACGGTAAACCTCAAGACGGAAAAGACAAAATTAGTTGCTGTGGAGACACTAGCTACAATCCAGCATCTCATGTCTGCTGTTCTGGACAGCTTAGAAAGAAGGCTAATCCAAGCCATAACTGGTGTTGCGGAGATAGCACATACAATACCGCGAACGAGATCTGCTGTAATGGTATGATAGCGCAACCAGCAGCTGGGGGTCTTGATAATGCGCGATGCTGCGACAAAGTATCCTACGACTCTTCAAAGAAAATGTGTTGCGACCTGGTGATAACAGACAAACGCAGTAAGGACGACGACTGCTGTTGTGGAAGCACGACAATGAATTCAAAGAAGGAGGTGTGTTGCCAAGGACTCTATCCCCAGCCCAAGGTGGCTGGTGAAAATACTAAATGTTGTTTGAAACAAAGCTACGACCCGGTCAAAAGCCTGTGTTGCGATGGAAAGATTATTACGAAAGCCAGCGAGTCCGACGATTGCTGCTGTGGAAATACTACACTGAACTCAAAGAAACAGATATGCTGCTCGGGAGTTGTTCAGCCGAATTTCAAATCAGGTTCAGCGTCCTGTTGTGGATACGAGAGTTACGATCTAAGCAACCAGATCTGTTGTCAGGGCGGTTTGCGAAACAAATCTAATCCTAGCGATAATGCATGTTGTGGTTCAGAAACATATAATTCCGAGACAGAATATTGCTGCAAGGGAGTCGTCGTAGAGAAAATCGGAGGAAAATTCTGCGATTGCTGTGGAACTAAATCGTATGACACACGTAAACACCTGTGTTGCGATGATAAATTAGTCAAGAAAAAGGATGAAAATGACG
This sequence comes from Congeria kusceri, assembly GCA_027627225.1. Classification (NCBI taxonomy): domain Eukaryota; kingdom Metazoa; phylum Mollusca; class Bivalvia; order Myida; family Dreissenidae; genus Congeria; species Congeria kusceri. The sequence continues at coordinate 8,414,903 of CM051035.1, forward strand.
ACTGTTGTTGTGGGGACAAAACATTTAACACTCCAAATTTCGTTTGCTGTAATGGCGTTGTTGCAATAAAAGTTAAGCAAAATGGAACGCTTTGCTGTGGATCACAGAGTTATGACCCTGCAGCAAATGTTTGCTGTGATGATTTTGAACTACGACCTGTTACCAAGGAAGGAGACAATTGGTGTTGCGGAATGCAAACATTTAATACCCAAGAAGATTTGTGTTGCGATGGCTATCCTCGCCGTAAATATAAGAATGGCGTTATGCTTAAATGTTGTGGCAATAACACTATAGATCCAGCGGAAACCTTGTGCTGCAATGTCGCTGAAATGGTAAAGAAAGCGGACCCTGCGGACGATTGTTGTTGCGGAAGTACAACACTAAACTCTAAAAAGCAAATATGTTGTGGAAACGTTCCCCAACCTTTATATGGACCACGAACAACTTGTTGTAACCAAAAAAGCTATGACAAAAACACCCACGTCTGTTGCGATGGAAAGGTCGTGAAGAAGAACAAGCCAAATGACGATTTCTGTTGTGGCTCCACCACATTTGATACGAGAACTCAGATCTGTTGCATCGACATGCCATTCGGAAAGAAAGGACCAAATACCGAGTGTTGCGGACAATACAGCTACAATCCCGACGAGGAGCTGTGTTGCTTTGGAATTCCCAGACCAAAGAGTGCTAAAGGCGATGACTGTTGCTGCGGAAATGCGACGATTAACTCAAAGCATAAAGTATGTTGCAATGACATGCCCCAGAAATCGTACGGCGATAACACCAAATGTTGCGGACAAACAAGTTATGATGCAGATACCCATATTTGTTGTGATATGACCGTAGTTAAGAAAGATAATAAAGATGACAACTGTTGCTGTGGAAAGTCTAACACCTACAATACATATTCGCAAGTTTGCTGCCAGGATATGTTCCCTCGCCCAGCTGTCGCTGGTAAGAACACCTTGTGCTGTGGAAAACTAAGTTATGATCCTAGCAAGGAGATATGCTGTCAAGGAGAACTAAGAAATAAAAGTAAACCGGGCGATAACTGCTGTTGTGGCAAAACGACTATGAACATTGACAAACAAATCTGCTGTGACGGTGTTCCACAAGATTTGAAGGGTAAGAATACAGCTTGCTGTGGTTTTGAATCGTATGATACGTCAACCCAGATTTGTTGTCAAGGAGGTATAAGATCGAAAAAGGATAGCAAGGACGATTGTTGCTGTGGCGATACAACATACAACACGGAGAATGAAATATGTTGCAGTGGAAAACCGCAGAAATTAGTAGGAGGCAAGTTTACTGACTGTTGTAATGGCGTAAGTTATGATATAAGAAGTAGCTTATGTTGCGATGGCAAAGTAACAACGAAAACTGATACAAATGACAACTCATGTTGCGGCAAGACGACACTCAGTACAAATAAGCAGATATGCTGCAACGCAGTCCCTCAGGTGTTAGTTGCAGGTAAAAAGACACAATGTTGTGGCGTTGAAAGCTATGATCCGGACACAAAACTATGTTGTGATACCGGAGTCTTGAGAAATAAAACTGATAAAAACGACAATTGCTGTTGCGGCGAAACTTTAACAATGAACACTCAATCTCAGATTTGTTGCCAAGGTACCACCCCACAGCCGATGTTTGCTGGAATAACCAAATGTTGTGGAACACAAAGCTACGATGCTGTTACACATATCTGTTGCGATTCAAAGGTATATAAGAAAAACAAGGACTCTGACGACACATGTTGTGGTTCAACTCCCATCACTTCGTCTGATCAGATCTGTTGCAAGAACGTTCCGCAACCTGGTGGTAAATTCCAGACCTGTTGTGGCGTCAAGAGCTACAATACCAAAACACAGATATGTTGCAACGGTGAGGTACGCGACAAGAAAGCAAGTGACGATAACTGTTGTTGTGGTAATACAACTGCCGATCTAGAAAAAGAAATATGTTGCATTGATATGCCAATGCCACTACGTGGGAAAACGCAGCAGAAGGAGTTCAATAGGTGCTGCTTAAGAGAGAGTTACGACATCCGAACACAATTTTGCTGTGAAGGCGTGGTTATATCTAAGACTGCAATGGATGATAACTGTTGCTGCGATAAAAATACATTTAATACCAACTCACAGGTATGTTGCCAAGGAAAATATGTTCAGCCCATACGTGGATCCGCCTCATTGACACTCTGTTGTGGTAAAGAAAGTTATAATTCGAATTCACATATATGCTGTGATGACAACGAAATTCGCAAGAAGTCTAACTCATCTGACAACTGTTGCTGTGGTAAAACAACTTACAACACTCATTCGGAGGTCTGCTGTGACGGAACAACACCACAGCCTTCGTATGGTCCGGGCACACAATGCTGCGATAAAATTAGCTACGACCCCAAGATGCATGTATGCTGCAATAAGCAGTTGGTGAAGAAATCAAATCCTAAGGACGATTGCTGTTGTGGAAATGGTACTATTGACTCGAGTACGCAAATCTGTTGCGAGGATACGCCACAGAACGTTGTCAATGACATCCTGTACACATCCTGTTGCTACAAAAAGAGTTTCGACACAAGAGAGAAACTCTGTTGTCAGGAAGGTTTAAGAAATAAAAGAAACAACGCGGACGATTGCTGTTGTGGCAAAACAACATACAACACAGACACAGAAGTGTGTTGCGATGGTGAGCCTAAGCCTGCGGTGGCAGGAGACAAAACGGCGTGCTGTGGCAGAGAGAGTTATAGCCCAGACAACAAGCTGTGTTGTGATGGTAAGATGATAGACAAGAAGAGTCCAGACGAAGATTGCTGCTGTGGGGACTTTGCAATTAATACAAATACTACAATTTGTTGCAATGGAAAACCGGCACCATTAAAACCTGGCGGTGTCACGCTTTGTTGTCTCACAACTAGTTATTCACCTTCAACACACATATGCTGCGACGGTAAGTACTTGCGGCAGAAAAAGGGCGCTGATGATAACATATGTTGCGGCGAGAAAGGAACATACAATTCCCAGACCCAATTATGTTGTGATGGTGTGCCGCAAGATGCAGTGAATGGAATGTTTACGGACTGCTGTGGCTTTCAGAGTTTCGATACGAAGTCCCAGCTGTGCTGCGACCGTGGCGTCGTGACGATAAGAAACAAGAACGATGACTGCTGTTGCGATAACACTACAATGAATACGGCCACCGAAGTGTGCTGTAACGGTGTGCCCAAGACGCCAATAGGAGACATTAAATACGGTACCTGCTGCGGAGAGTATCCGATGAATACACAGCTGGAATTGTGCTGCAATGAACGGGTCATTAAGAAGGATAAGGTAACGGATAATTGCTGCTGTGGAAAGACAACAATTAACGCCGACACTCAGATGTGTTGTGACGGTGTGTCACAGCCGCGGCTGACAAAGAGCTACGAATGCTGCTTTAAACAGAGTTATGATTCCGTCAAGGAAATGTGTTGTGGAAATAAACCCAGGCCAAAGAAGAACGATGCGGACAACTGCTGTTGCGGGTCATCTACTATGAACACCATGCGGGAAGTATGTTGCGATGGCGTCACCCAGCCTAAAAAGGGTGATAACACAAAATGTTGCGGGTCTGTCAGTTACAATGCCGATTCCGACTTCTGTTGTGAGAGTGGTAATGTGGTTAAAAATACAATTCAGAACCCGAACTGGTGTTGTGGCAACCAAACAATGAACACCAATGACCACATATGCTGCAATAACGTTGTTTGCAAACAGTTTGGAAAGGACACCGCTTGCTGCGGTAGCCAGAGTTATGACACGAGCAAATCGGTTTGCTGTGATGGTAAGATTGTCGATAAATCGAGTACCGAAGACACGATGTGCTGCGGTTCTAAAACATTCAATCCTATCACCAAAATATGCTGTATCGATATGGTCCAAACCCGTAAGGTTGGACCGAATACCCAGTGCTGTGGAAGGATACCGTTCGATCCTGCTACCGAAATATGTTGCGATGACTTGAGAATATTGCCCAAAACTAGCAACGATGATGACTGTTGCTGTGGCAACAACACCTTCAATACTGCTAAAGAGATTTGCTGCGATGGCAAGCCAGGACCAATGTCCGACCCACAATACGTCCGCTGCTGTGGATCGAAAAGCTACGATATGCGTACACACATATGTTGCGAAAACAGCGTTCAAGAGGCGGATGGCGGCCTGACTAACACCCGATGCTGTGGGCCAAAAGCTTTTAACATTAAAACGCATGTTTGCTGTGACAACGCTCTGAGAAAGGTTGACAAACCTGGCGATGTGTGGTGTTGTGGAAACGGTACGTACAATCCAAGCAACGAAGTCTGCTGCCCCCACAGACCATACGACAAGGTTCAACCGCGTTTGGGCATCAAAAACACTCGTTGTTGCGATGGACGCAGTTACGATCCTGACGTAGATATGTGCTGCGACGGTAAAATTCAGCACGCCTGGCTTGGCTACAAGACCCTGTGTTGTGGTCAGAGGAGTTACAATCCAGAGCGAGGCGTTTGCTGCAACGGCACAGTGGTCACCAAGGTGGTTCCCTCGGAGGACTGCTGTTGTGGCGACAGGGCGTTCGACAGTTCCAGGCAGCTGTGCTGCGACGGACGTGTGCAGGGCAAGTGTGGCGGTGAACACACAAAGTGCTGCGGCCAGCTCAGTTACGATCCAGAAATATACCTCTGCTGCGATGGCATTGTACGACCAAAGGCGTATGGTCACGATACTTACTGCTGCGGCAAGTTCATCTTCGATCCGAAGAACGGGTTATGTTGCGGCGACTACGTGAAATGGAGAGTGCCATACCTGGAGGAATGGTAAAAGGGTAAGTGTTTTGGTAGCAGTTATAAAGGGCAGCATACTATAGGCGGGCGCGGATTTAAGATTATGTGTTACAAGGGTTGAAAAATTCAGAACCTCCCAGCATGTACAGCTATCAATTATATAGTTTGCAAACCAATGTCCATTAAATTGCGCGATTTAATTGTTAATCTTTTAAAGATATTTTAGACGTAAGCTAGGCTTCTTTGCAACATAACATGAAATGAAAGCTGATAAATGTATAGCAATTTTTAGGTTTCAAAAATCGAATATTAGACAATTTTACGGGGGAGGGGTACGCCGCTTTTGCTAAACCCGCCTTATGTATTGGTATTATAATACGAATTTAAAACAAAGCTTTTCGTCCACATGTCAGTAAGGAGACAGTACCTTAATGGCTGATTGAATTGCATAATCTACTTTTATACATGTGTAATTTGTAATGGATACAATATGCCTGTGTTGAGTTTGTATAGTTCATTTGAGAAATAAGTTTCGATTTAGAGTTGTTTATCGGCTAATAAACACCGATTTGAAGTTCTGGTGCGTGGGAATTAATTCACGAGGGCGTTAGCCCGAGTGGTTTAATATAGAACGACAATCGTTGTTCATTAGCCGATAAACAACGATAATGCGAAACCTGTTTCGACCCTATCATGACCTGGTCACATTTTCTGCAGTTTCAATGCGAATTTTATGGTTTCGGAACTTTTTTTTTCGGTTTGTTAATTGATAGTTTAACAACGGTGAATTTTGTTCTTTGTCGATAGCGTGTCATGTTAGAATAGTGTTGCCTAAGCATACACTTGCAAGTACGTTATTTTTCGTGTGTGTTTTTCAGATCGGTAATATTAAGCATTTTGTATTCCAGAAAGCACGACGTCGGTACACGCAGACAATGGGCATTGTAGAAAAATGGACGTAGCAAAAGCTTTCTTCAGCACATCGTAAAAATTGTGTTAATATCGCTTACTGTCTGATTTAATAACGTATAAACATCATAAAATATGTCTTACGTGATCCTTAATATTGTTATTGATTCTTGAAATGCCAATCAAAGATATTTATTTTTTTAAATGCTGAGAAATATTTTGTCCCAAAGTCTGTAGAGTGTTTTTCATTATGCTTTTATTTTGTCATTAGCATCAAAAATTATATTATAATTATGATATGACATTGTATTTATTTTATATACAAATTACACTATATTGTTCTGGTATTTGGAGTTTTTGCGAATGCTTCGCGCTGACTGTCTTACAGCGCATTTTAAATATCCGACTAATGTATTTCTTAATATTTAAAACAACGCATTCACATTTCTTAAAACGTACGTAACTTCCGGTATAACATGATGAGTGTATAATTATAATTACATTGACCTCAATCATTGTGTTATGATGAGGACGTTACGAGACAGTTGTATTATTTGTTGTTGGTCTGATGTTCAAAGAAATTACTGAATCGTTGTATGGTAATGCATAAGTAAATAAATATTGCTCAGCCATAATTTGCGATATTCAATAAAATATAACACCAAATTTGAGTTTTCTGAAAATGACAAAAATACACATAGCAGTGCAAAAGACAAAATATCTGACAGTGAAATACAGATAGCATTACTCTTTCGTTTACAAATAAACATCGACTATCGTAAATTCGTTTGAACTAAATGCATTAGGCTTATATCGCAACTGTTGAACTTAAATAATTAACTCACTATAAGATATCAACATGGTAGAGATTCATCTGATACTTATTATGGTGGCATTCAATATTTTGTCACTGTACCTACTAATGACACGTTGCCGGTTGGAAAACCTATATACTTCAACATAAAATTGAATTCCTTACAAAATTGCTTACAATATCCTTAGCATTACAGTTGCGTTCTGTATGATCATATTTTTCACAAATTGTTAAAAGTATTATATATTTTCAAATTTCAATACAGTTCAACATGTTTCATAGACGGCCGCCAAACTGACTTGTCCAGTTTATAACAACGGATATTACTGTTAGCAGTACAGTTAGTCGTGAAAAGCATGGACGTGTGAAAATTACCATAGTGTTTTTATGATAAGAGCTGCATTTGTCTCTAATCCTAAACTCTAACTGGACTTTAGATTATTATCATGTGGAAGGCATGTAAATTATTGCCTTTAAAGAATAGTCATAGCTGCTAATGTATTATTAAAGATTGATTTAAGTGATTTTTTGGTTGAAAAAATCACCTAAAATCAATCTTTAATAATACATTAGCAGCTATGACTATTCTTTAAAGGCAATAATTTACATGCCTTCCACATGATAATAATCTAAAGTCCAGTTAGAGTTTAGGATTAGAGACAAATGCAGCTCTTATCTCAATCTTTTTGTGATACTTATGGCAATTATGTTGTGTTGGACATAACTTACCAATCAAGACAATTTACCCTTATTAATGTTTATGGGCCAAATACAGATTGTCCTGATTTTTTTAAAGACATTTTTGAAATCACCGATTCAATTGGAAATGAATCACTCATTTGGTGTGGAGATTTTAATATAGTGCTTAACACTGAACTTGACTATGATAATTATAAATCTTGTAACAATAACAAAAACGCTAGGAAATTTATTCTCGATCTTATCCAACAAAAACATTTATGTGATCCTTTCAGAGAATTAAATGGCAATATCAAGAAATTTTCATGGCGCAGAACAAATCCTATTCAACAAGCAAGGTTAGATTTCTTCCTTATTACTGAAGATTTATTGCCACATGTGAGAAGCTGTAATATTGGTAGTAGTTACCGATCAGATCACTCGGTAATAACTTTAAATCTATTCTTACAAGATATCAAACATGGAAAAGGTCTTTGGAAATTTAACAACTCACTTTTATTGGACAGAGATTATTTAAACTGTATAAACCAAAAAATTTAAGAAGTTAAGAAACAGTATGCCTTACCGGTTTATAATTTTGATAACATTAATATTGTAAATGATCAGGATATGCAGTTTTTAATCAATGATCAACTTTTTTTAGAAACTCTTCTTTTGGAAATTCGGGGCAAAACAATATCTTATGTATCTTATAAAAATAAAACTAGGAGGGATAGAGAACAAACTTTACTAGAAGAGATTGAAAAAATAGAAACTAATATAAATGACCAAAACAAATCAATACTTCTCGAAATGCAAACGGAGTTACAAAATATTCGAGATGAAAAAATCAAAGGCCATGTTATAAGGTCAAGGGCAGAGTGGATTGACAATGGAGAAAAGCCAACAAAGCTATTTTGTAGCCTAGAAAGACATTATTGCATGAACAAAGTTATACCATTTCTAGAAACAAGCAATGGAAATTATATATATAATCAAAATGAAATTTTAAAAGAAACTGAGTGTTTTTACAAAAATTTATACTCTAAAGTGAACAATAACCACAATATTGATATCCCTAACTTTTTAGAATATTCTCATATTCCTAAACTAAACAGCGACCAGTCAAATTTATTAGAAGGCCTTCTCACATATCCAGAAGTTTCAAATACTCTTAAACTTATGCAAAATGATAAGAGTCCTGGGTCGGATGGCTTTACAACAAATTTCTTTAAAGTTTTTTGGAATAAAATTGACCATTTTGTAGTTAGGTCCCTAAATTTTGCATTTACTAATGGTGAACTATCAGTGACACTAAAACAAGGTATTATTACCTGCATTCCAAAACAGGATGAACCAAAACAGTTTTTAAAAAACTGGCGACCTATAACTCTTTTGAATACTATATACAAATTAGCTTCAGGTTCAATTGCTCATCGTCTTAAATCGGTTTTAGATATATTAGTGAATAAAGACCAAACAGGATTTGTTAAAGGGAGGTTTATTGGAGAAAACATACGTCTTATCTATGACATAATGAATCATACTGAAAAATATAATATTCCGGGACTATTAATGATGATAGATTTTGAAAAGGCCTTCGACACATTATCTTTTGATTTTATTAATAACACTTTATTATTTTTTAACTTTGGTCCTTCATTCATGAAATGGATAAAGATGTTTTATACAGAAATTTTAACAGCAGTTCAGCTGAATGGATTTTTAACTAATTTCTTTGAAATACAACGCGGTTGTCGTCAAGTAGACCCCATTAGCCCCTACTTATTCATTCTCTGCCGAAATACTAGCTGCAAAAATAAGAATCAGTAAAAATGTAAAAGGAATTTTTATTAACGGCGTTGAATATAAAATCTCTCAATTTGCTGATGACACATCTTTACTATTGGATGGAAGTGAAGCCTCTCTCATATCTACGTTAGATATTCTACAAGATTTTTCTTTGATTTCTGGACTAAAGGTTAACTTTGAAAAAACACATGTTATTTGGATTGGTGCATTAAAATATAGTACACGGTCAATAAAAACAAAATGGAAGCTCAATTGGGGGAAATACTTGTTTCAGATTACTTGGAATTAACTTTGATGTTGACCTAGATAAAATGATATCATTAAATTTCGAAGACAAAATTGATACAATAAGTAATTGTATAAAGTCATGGAATAAAAGAGAACTTACACCCATAGGTAGAATAACAGTTATTAAATCATTGTTACTGCCACACTTAACTAATTTGTTTGCTACCCTACCAAGACCAAATACACAATTTTTGCATAAACTTAATAGTCTTTTTTATGATTTGGTCTGGCAAGGTAAAACAAGAATAAAAAGTAAAGTTCTAGTCAAAGATTATACTGATGGTGGATTGAAAATGCTCGATGTTGTTGCATACATGAATAGCATCAAATTAACCTGGTTTAAGCGTTTAATACCAGGTGCCGATAGCAAGTGGTGTATTTTAGTTTGCAATAATATTGTAAATATTAACCACTTATTCAATTTTGGTAAGGTCTATGTTCAAAATATTCTACAACAATGTAAAAACCCATTTTGGGCAGACGTATTTCAGTCATACATGGATTTTATTGATAAATATGTTATAACTACTATAACCGAGTTTTTAGGATTACCTATGTTTTATAATCACAAGTTGTTGGTTGGTAATGAACCAATTTTTGTCAAAGCTTGGTATAATCGAGGAATTCGTTATGTTAAAGATCTTATGAAAAATGATAAGTCATTTCTATATAGATCTGAATTTAGCAAGAGAATTGGAACTTCAGTGAATTTCCTGCAATATCAATGTATTACAAAATCTATTAAAGTCTATTTAAAATCTCTTCATATTGCCGACAACACAGAAATAATGGATACATGTTTCCCCTTAATACCAAGCTATATTAAGTCATTAATTATGTGTACAAAAGGTAATGCTGTTATATATAAAACTGTCATCAACAATCCAGAAATTCCTTCATATCGTGAAAAGTGGAATAGTATTTTTAACATTCATGAATCCGAATGGAAGTTTTTACATAGTTGGATATTTGATGTCACACAATATTCTTACTTACAATGGTTCCAAATTAGGATAACTCATAACATATTAGGTTGCAACAGCCTTCTTTCCAAAATGAAAATAGTTGAGTGTGACAAATGTACTTTTTGCAAAACTGAACCAGAAACACTTGTACATCTTTTCTGGGATTGCACAATTGTTCAAGCGTTCTTATCCAATGTAAACAATATTGTTTATCAAATTGATGCTGAATTTGCAATGAATTCTAAATCATTCATCTTAGGCTCACCTAAAAAAGCCTATAATCTATTTTGTCTAGAGATAAAGCTTTACATTTTTCTTTGTAAACGAAGAAACACCATCCCCGCATTAGAAGGTTTAAAAAGACTTCTAAACTTATCATGCACAATTATTGAAAAAACTAACCTGTCTGAAGAAAGAAAGGGCTGTATGAACATTTTAAAATTATTTTGCAGCCGAAATTAAATACATGTATTCATGTTAAAATATTAACTGTTATTGTTTATTTTTATACACCCACTCCCCTCAATCAGCATTGATATATTTTGATTGATAAAAATGCTGTAACATTTACCATGTTGTTTTTTTCTTTTTTCCTTTTGTTGTTTTTCCTGTATTTATGCATTTATTGATTCTCTACTACATAAATTCTATACATGTCATAGCATATATTATAGTGGATTAAACCAAGTATATGTTGAAAATATATATATATATATAAAAAATAAAAAATATTTTTCACAAATTATATTTTTCACACATCATTGAAGAATAGGATCTCATTTGTCACATTTATAAGTGTGATGAATGTTATTGGCCTGAAACGGGGTATGCGCAAAGACCACATAAGAATATGATTTCAATGCTTATCAAAAACTGGATGCGATCACAAACTTCACAGAAAATGTGAACAATAAGATTGTGATGTGTGAATAATTATATCTCATTTTTCACACGTATAAAGAATGAGATCTTATTATTCACAGATGTGAAAAAATATTATTTGTGGAAAAATGGTCCTACAGCGCTCCATGCGCACGAAGTAAAGCAGAGAGATCATTGTCGTATATTACGTTTTTTTGAATGCAACACACATCATAGTCTGGATACCTGTACATTCCACTCTGTTAATGAACTTGCACTTTAATGAAACTTAATTTTACGGACCGGGATACAGGCTATGCTGTTCTTTTTACATGCCATGCCACAGTCATAGTGCGTTTAGGCAGTTTAAAATACCTGTCATTTTAAGTTTCGAGTTCAACACGCATTTGAAATAAATTATGTAAACTATTACAGTGTACCTGAGTATCTGAATATCAGTCTCGGTTATACGAAGAAATGTAAATTACTCTGGACCTCATTTGTGGTGCACTTAACAACGCGTGGACAACAATCTTCTAACAATAACTCTGGAGAAACTTTCATTTTGTCTTTGTTTTCTCACATGTATGTCACGTAATTTATATGAGTACGGTGTCTATCATATACGTAGACACATATACAAAGGAAGAAAAGCACAACACACAACAGATAAAACATTATTTCAAATAAACGTGGTGAGCCTAAAAAGGTATGAGTTGCCCCTGCAGTAACTATCATATATGTACACGACAATATTCCGTGTGAACTACTCCACGAGTTTGACGTGGTTGCCAGTGAGCACGAGGTTTTCATGCATCCCGAATATATGTTCATGTAGAACTTTCCTGCGCAGACCGCTATACGGATTACACACCGCGACATTTCGTAATAACACATGCATATTGGGAAATAATGACCGAAGAAATAAGGTAATTTATTGTTTTAACTTTTAACATGTATAGTAGTTTTGCCAAAATAGTATTGATTGTTATGGGTTAGGGATTTTTAAGGGTTTATTGATTAGATCGTAGAACACGAAGTTAACTCTTATATATATATTTGAATTATTTACATGTAATATTATATGTTACTGTTTATGTTTTCAAAATAATTGTTTTGCTTTTCATTGGATAAGTTAAGTACATTGTATTTAAAATAAATATCAGATAAGTTGATCTAAAACGACCGTTGAAGGCACATTATTTGTTAAATAAATTGGTGAAGTATTTAAAGGAACTATGTCAACGAACAATTTGTATTCTGTTGCACTATAAATGATATTAGATGACAGAAATACGCTATACTAAGACATGTACATTAAATAAAGAATAAATATAATACATAATGAGATATTTCATAACACAAATCAGCAAAAAAGGTTTGAAAAAATTTAAACCTCAACTTTAAGCGGGTCTCGAACTCACGACTTAGAAGCCATACGAAGAAATGACAGTAGGCAGCGCTTGAACCGACTGCACTATTCTGCCTTATAAGGAAATATGTGTAAACTATGGTTATACAAAATACTCACAAGTATGACGTCAAAATGTAAACATGAAAAGGACCAAACAAACACGACCCATATTATACAAATATTATTGATTTTTAACTCAGAATAAAAAACGTTTCCTATTATATATATATACCTTTTTTAACCGTTATTATATAATGCCAGTATTAATATCTTAATTTCAGATTTATTAAAGAATTTACACCCTTAGGCCCTTTTCGTTGACATAGTCCCTTTTTCAACGAAAACGTGTTTACGGCGTACATTGATGGCGCTAGATGTGAGGATGCATCAATTGTATACATTTGTATGTGTGTGTACATTTTGCGACGCAGGGCTTACTTTAACTTTACATATGAACCGAAGCAAAACATTCAGTCAGCGTGATGATTGGTATTTGATTTGAAATGCGTTTAGCGATTCAATGATTCAGAATGTCATGGCTTCCTTGTTTGACGAAGATCACTAAGGGTTTAGGCACCTATCAATATTTTCCCCCAGAAGAAAAGCTGACCCATGGGAAGTTGACTAATTTTATTTTTGGGTTTCTAATTGCCCACCCTTGAGTCAAGCATTTTTTTGTGTAAATCCCCACAGTAGGAGATGCTTAATGCATCAAATGGCCCGAGGGAGCCCATTATTACCGGGATATAAAATGCGACCAAAGTCTAACTCCCAGGACCCGGAATCATTTGGCAAGTCAAATTCCCGCCTGTCGGAAATCGCTTTCAGTCTAAAGTCCCGTATATGCCCGCCGCTCCTCCCTAGGGAAAATATTGATAGGTGCATACTGCATTATAGGTATGTCTACTTGGTTCGATCATCGTGAAACCCCGTTTGCATAAAACATTTGCTTTACAAAACATCGTCGGTATAAGGACACATAATGTACTAACAGGTATTTACTGAAGGGACATTTACGGTTCCCCTAAAGTGACATTGTACACTTTTATTTCAAATTGTCATACATTTTGTTTTTTCGTAATTACGAAATGTATTTTTTTTTTAACGCAATAGTATTTCGTAATAACAAATTGTATTTCGTTAAAACGCAATCATAACGTATAGAGCTAATATTATTTCGTAAAAACGTAATTTTATTTCGTAATTACGAAATAAACAAAATCATGTCCTGTCACTTTAGTGGCACCCTGATATAACTTATGGTGTTTTTTTCCCGCAGACACAAATAACTTTTCTTTATCACTATATTTATGAAACGAGAAAAAAAACGACTAACATTTTTCGTCTTAAACCAGATTATAAACCAAATTTCTTGTATAACTTGCTTTACAAATTAAAAAAAAATGGATATAGCTTTGTGATTTATTTATTTGTCTATAAATACTTCCACTGTTGGTAAAGTGGCTGTAATTATAGTTGCCCAATATGTCTTTCATTTACTTCTGTAATTCGTTCAATAGTTACTACCGATCCTAACGTTAATGTCAATTGTTTAAAACCTGGTTAATGATGTTCTGTACCATATAGAAACCATTTAAATGACAAGTATGTGAAGAAAATATTTGGTTATTTAAGCCGACTTCATTGTTGTCCGACTCATAATTGCCTCCGCGATGACATCTTTTCAAAAGAATGAATTAGCGTATCACGTAAATCTAGGGTAGCTTTCTGTTCCATCGGGTGATAACCGGATAAAATTGAATATAACTGAGTATAACCTGTAACTTCATGTGACAATCACTATAGTTAAAATTCAGAACCATATTAGGGAAAGTCCTGATATTCGTCCAGTTCAAACGCAACGGGATACTTGATGTTTATAGCTTGCGACTGTCAGTCTTAATATATAGGCATATACATTACATATACAACTTCAGTAAACCATACCCGACCTAGCCCGCCTCTTCGATTTACATTAGTACCGGCGCAAAAGTTCAGCAAAAACGATAAACTATAGATAATGGGTATATATACCTTTATTTGTGGATGATATTGTTTTCTTTTAAAAACTCATATATTATATCAAGATGCCAAATCAATGACTACTTTCGAATTTAAACAGTTGTGTCTCAATAAATAGTTTTGTTCCAAAAACTCTAAATCGACAAACTTTTTCTTTAATGTAACATTTAGCAATCAAACCAAAATTCATATTGTTCTATACATTTATAAGAAAGATATGTTTAACTTGATAAAGTAGAGGGGTGTCCACAACGTTGGCCCCTATTCCTGGCGATTTCATATTTTTTTCCGGCAACGTATGTCAGCGAAATTGACACAAAGTCGGCATCACTTGCCTTATTGGTTTACAACGCAAACTTACGAGTATCTGTCACAATATTTCGTGTAAAAACTATGTTCGTCTGTCTGCCCGTTTGTTCTTTTAGATGAAAAAACCCCAGTTCATAGCACATTTGAAGACAATTAATGAACATGATTGTGAACGTGTGAGTTAGGTTTATTTAATCCACGATACCAGTTCCTGTCACACACGCTTCTTACCTAGGCAAGTCTGGTTCGATTCCCCATTCCCGCAGCACTAGGCCATAATAATTATCAGAGCTTGCAGACACAACATTGACCGTGTGTGAAACAGTCAAATCCGATAATTATAGTGGTGTGGGAGCACACAGTGGGTCACACACAATGCAGCCTCGGTGCGGCATGGTCTCATAACGACATACTACACACTTTTATTTCGGGGACTTGACAAAACAGGCGACCGTGAGCTCCAAGCTGTTACTGATCATCACAATCATCACCATCATCGTCATCATCATCGTCATCCTCTTCGTCTTTGTTTTTCTCTTCGGCTCATGGACACCGCCATTATGAAAATCATAAAGGACCTCATCGTGATCATCATTATCACTCCGAAAAGCACCATCATCAACAGAGTAACCGTCGCCACCAACTTCATCATCATAACCAACACCACCATCATCATAACCGTCACCATCATAATAACTGCCCCCATCATCAAAACCTTCACCATCATCATAATTGTCAACACCATCATAACCGTCACCATCATAATAACCGTCACCATCATCAAAACCGTCACCATCATCATAATTGTCACCATCATCATTACCGTCACCATCATCATTACCGTCACCATCATCATAACCGTAACCGTCATCATAACCACGACCATCATCATAATTGTCACCATCATAACCGTCACCACCATCATGACCGTCACCATCATCATAACCACCACCATCATCATGACCGTCACCATCATCATAACCACCACTATCATCGACGCAATCATCATCGCCACCACCATCATCATAACCTCACACCATCATCATAAATATCACCATCATCATAAATATCACCATCATCATAACAACCATCAAAGCAATATTATCATTATAATTGTCATCATTCAATGTTCACCATACTAGTGGCATGATTACGGACATCAAAAATTATTCAAGCGATTCAACGATTTACAATGTTTCCAAAAAAATGCCACAGCTGCATTGTTTAGCAACAATTATTTAGAACAAGCACATACTTGTAATTAGTTATGACTTACACTGAATTGTAAGTATAAATAGTTTTAAATGTCTTCGTGTGCTTTCGTGTCTTTGTATCGGTTACCACATCCGTATACTGGTACACTGTAAAATGCGTTCAGATAATTTTGACAATGACTACATTAGCCAACGCGGATTAATTAACTGTTCAAGACATTGCCTTATTTCACCTTTTAGCGTTGAACTACTTTACATTGAACTACTTGGCTGACACTATACCACAAAATGTTATATATTTAAATAGAATATGTTCACCGCATAATTGTGGTATTAACTTTAACATTGTTTAATGAAACAAGAAGACAAAACCTACTAACTCGTATATGATTTTATAACATTCACAATTACACAAACAAAACAGCTAAATCCTGTCCATTTATATATACTTCTCTGTCAAAATGACTGCATGCATTTCGTCCCATTTCACATTATTATTATTTATTATTGTAATCAGGTGCTGCAGTGTCCGACACATTATCAGAAGTTGCTAAAGTGATCCACACGTAAAAGTTAGCTCTACACTGCCCCACACATAAGCATTAGGTGCTACAGTGATCCACACATTATTGTTAGATGCTACAGTATCCCAACATTATTGTTAGATGCTACAGTGTCCCAACATTATTGTTAGATGCTACAGTATCCCAACATTATTGTTAGATGCTACAATATCCCAACATTATTGTTAGATGCTACAGTATCCCAATATTATTGTTAGATGCTACATTGCCCTAACATTATTGTTAGATGCTACAGTGACCCAACATTATTGTTAGATGCTACATTGCCCCAACATTATTGTTAGATTCTACAGTGTCCCAATATTATTGTTAGATGCTACATTGTCCCAATATTATTGTTAGATGCTACATTGCCCCAACATTATTGTTAGATTCTACAGTGTCCCAACATTATTGTTAGATGCTCCAGTGACCCAATATTATTGTTAGATGCTCCAGTGTCCCAACATTATTGTTAGATGCTCCAGTGTCCCAACATTATTGTTAGATGCTACATTGTCCCAACATTATTGTTAGATGCTACAGTGACCCAATATTATTCTTAGATGCTCCAGTGTCCCAACATTATTGTTAGATGGTACAGTGTCCCAACATTATTGTTAGATGCTACAGTGTCCCAACATTATTGTTAGATGCTACAGTGACCCAATATTATTGTTAGATGCTACAGTGTCCCAACATTCTTGTTAGATGCTACAGTGTCCAACATTATTGTTAGATGCTCCAGTGCCCCAACATTATTGTTAGATGCTACAGTGTCCCAAAATTATTGTTAGATGCTACAGTGTCCCAACATTATTGTTAGATGCTACAGTGTCCCAATATTATTGTTAGATGCTACAGTGCCCCAACATTATTGTTAGATGCTACAGTGTCCCAACATTATTGTTAGATGCTACAGTGCCCCAACATTATTGTTAGATGCTACAGTGCCCCAACATTATTGTTAGATGCTACAGTGCCCCAACATTATTGTTAGATGCAACAGTGCCCTAACATTATTGTTAGATGCTACAGTGCCCCAACATTATTGTTAGATGCTACAGTGCCCCAACATTATTGTTAGATGCTACAGTGCCCCAATATTATTGTTAGATGCTCCAGTGCCCCAATATTATTGTTAGATGCTACAGTGTCCCAATATTATTGTTAGATGCTCCAGTGTCTCAACATTATTGTTAGATGCTACAGTGTCCCAATATTATTGTTAGATGCTCCAGTGTCTCAACATTATTGTTAGATGCTACAGTATCCCAATATTATTGTTAGATGCTACAGTGTCCCAATATTATTGTTAGATGCTCCAGTGTCCCAACATTATTGTTAGATGCTACAGTGTCCCAATATTATTGTTAGATGCTACATTGTCCCAATATTGTTGTTAGATGCTACATTGTCCCAATATTATTGTTAGATGCTCCAGTGTCTCAACATTATTGTTAGATGCTACATTGTCCCAATATTATTGTTATATGCTACATTGCCCCAATATTATTGTTAGATGCTACATTGCCCCAACATTATTGTTAGATGCTACATTGCCCCAACATTATTGTTAGATGCTACAGTATCCCAACATTATTGTTAGATGCTACATTGCCCCAATATTATTGTTAGATGCTCCAGTGTCCCAACATTATTGTTAGATGCTACATTGTCCCAATATTATTGTTAGATGCTACAGTGTCCCAACATTATTGTTAGATGCTACATTGTCCCATATTACTGTTAGATGCTACATTGCCCCAATATTATTGTTAGATGCTACATTGCACCAACATTATTGTTAGATGCTACATTGCCCGAACATTATTGTTAAATGCTCCAGTGTCCCAACATTATTGTTAGATGTTACATTGCCCCAATATTATTGTTAGATGCTACATTGCCCCAACATTATTGTTAGATGCTACATTGCCCAACATTATTGTTAGATGCTCCAGTGCCCCAACATCATTGTTAGATGCTCCAGTGTCCCAACATTATTGTTAGATGCTACATTGTCCCAATATTATTGTTAGATGCTACATTGCCCCAATATTATTGTTAGATGCTACAGTGCCCCAACATTATTGTTAGATGCTACATTGTCCCAACATTATTGTTAGATGCTACAGTGTCCCAACATTATTGTTAGATGCTCCAGTGTCCCAACATTATTGTTAGATGCTACAGTGTCCCAATATTATTGTTAGATGCTACATTGTCCCAATATTATTGTTAGATGCTACAATGTCCCAATATTATTGTTAGATGCTACAGTGTCCCAATATTATTGTTAGATGCTCCAGTGCCCCAACATTATTGTTAGATGCTACAGTGTCCCAACATTATTGTTATATGCTACAGTGCCCCAACATTATTGTTTGATGCTACAGTGCCCCAACATTATTGTTAGATGCTACAGTGCCCCAACATTATTGTTAGATGCTACAGTGTCCCAACATTATTGTTAGATGCTACAGTGCCCCAACATTATTGTTTGATGCTACAGTGCCCCAACATTATTGTTAGATGCTACAGTGCCCCAACATTATTGTTAGAAGCTACAGTGCCCTAACATTATTGATAGATGCTACAGTGCCCCAATATTATTGTTAGATGCTACATTGCCCCAACATTATTGTTAGATGCTCCAGTGCCCCAACAGTATTGTTAGATGCTCCAGTGTCCCAACATTATTGTTAGATGCTACATTGTCCTAATATTATTGTTAGATGCTACATTGCCCCAATATTATTGTTAGATGCTACAATGTCCCAACATTATTGTTAGATGCTACAGTGTCCCAACATTATTGTTAGATGCTGCAGTGTCCCAACATTATTGTTAGATGCTCCAGTGTCCCAACATTATTGTAAGATGCTCCAGTGTCCCAACATTATTGTTAGATGCTACAATGTCCCAATATTATTGTTATATGCAACAATGTCCCTATATTATTGTTAGATGCTACAATGTCCCAACATTATTGTTAGATGCTCCAGTGTCCCAACATTATTGTTAGATGCTACAGTGTCCCAATATTATTGTTAGATGCTACATTGCCCCAACATTATTGTTAGATGCTACATTGCCCCAATATTATTGTTAGATGCTACGGTGTCCCAACATTATTGTTAGATGCTCCATTGTCCCAATATTATTGTTAGATGCTACAGTGTCCCAACATTATTGTTAGATGCTCCAGTGTCCCAACATTATTGTTAGAGGCTACAGTGTCCCAATATTATTGTTAGATGCTACATTGTCCCAATATTATTGTTAGATGCTACAATGTCCCAATATTATTGTTAGATGCTACAGTGTCCCAATATTATTATTAGATGCTACAGTGCCCCAACATTATTGTTAGATGCTACAATGCCCCAACATTATTGTTTGATGCCACAGTGCCCCAACTTTATTGTTAGATGCTACAGTGCCCCAACATTATTGTTAAAAGCTACAGTGCCCTAACATTATTGTTAGATGCTACAGTGCCCCAATATTATTGTTAGATGCTACAGTGCCCCAACATTATTGTTAGATGCTACAGTGCCCCAATATTATTGTTAGATGCTCCAGTGCCACAATATTATTGTTAGATGCTACAGTGCCCCAATATTATTGTTAGATGCTACAGTGTCTCAACATTATTGTTAGATGCTACAGTGTCCCAATATTATTGTTAGATGCTCCAGTGTCTCAACATTATTGTTAGATGCTACAGTGTCCCAATATTATTGTTAGATGCTCCATTGTCTCAACATTATTGTTAGATGCTACATTGTCCCAATATTATTGTTAGATGCTCCATTGTCTCAACATTATTGTTAGATGCTACAGTGTCCCAATATTATTGTTAGATGCTCCATTGTCTCAACATTATTGTTAGATGCTACAGTGTCCCAATATTATTGTTAGATGCTCCAGTGTCTCAACATTATTGTTAGATGCTACATTGTCCCAATATTATTGTTAGATGCTCCAGTGTCTCAACATTATTGTTAGATGCTACATTGTCCCAATATTATTGTTAGATGCTCCATTGTCTCAACATTATTGTTAGATGCTACAGTATCCCAATATTATTGTTAGATGCTACAGTGTCACAATATTATTGTTAGATGCTCCAGTGTCCCAACATTATTGTTAGATGCTACAGTGTCCCAATATTATTGTTAGATGCTACATCGTCCCAATATTATTGTTAGATGCTACATTGTCCCAATATTATTGTTAGATGCTCCAGTGTCCCAACATTATTGTTAGATGCTACATTGTCCCAATATTATTGTCAGATGCTACATTGCCCCAATATTATTGTTAGATGCTACATTGCCCCAACATTATTGTTAGATGCTACATTGCCCCAACATTATTGTTAGATGCTCCAGTGTCCCAACATTATTGTTAGATGCTACATTGCCCCAATATTATTGTTAGATGCTCCAGTGCCCCAACATTATTGTTAGATGCTCCAGTGTCCCAACATTATTGTTAGATGCTACAATGTCCCAATATTATTGTTAGATGCAACAATGTCCCAATATTATTGTTAGATGCTACAATGTCCCTACATTATTGTTAGATGCTCCAGTGTCCCAACATTATTGTTAGATGCTACAGTGTGCCAATATTATTGTTAGATGCTACATTGCCCCAACATTATTATTAGATGCTACATTGCCCCAATATTATTGTTAGATGCTACGGTGTCCCAACATTATTGTTAGATGCTCCATTGTCCCAATATTATTGTTAGATGCTACAGTGTCCCAACATTATTGTTAGATGCTCCAGTGTCCCAACATTATTGTTAGATGCTACAGTGTCCCAGTATTATTGTTAGATGCTACATTGTCCCAATATTATTGTTAG
Organism: Congeria kusceri; assembly: GCA_027627225.1. Classification (NCBI taxonomy): domain Eukaryota; kingdom Metazoa; phylum Mollusca; class Bivalvia; order Myida; family Dreissenidae; genus Congeria; species Congeria kusceri. Next base: position 8,436,440 of record CM051035.1, read on the forward strand.
ATGCTACAATGTCCCAATATTATTGTTAGATGCTACAGTGTCCCAATATTATTGTTAGATGCTACAGTGCCCCAACATTATTGTTAGATGCTACAGTGTCCCAACATTATTGTTAGATGCTACAGTGCCCCAAAATTATTGTTTGATGCTACAGTGCCCCAACATTATTGTTAGATGCTACAGTGCCCCAACATTATTGTTAGATGCTACAGTCTCCCAACATTATTGTTAGATGCTACAGTGCCCCAAAATTATTGTTTGATGCTACAGTGCCCCAACATTATTGTTAGATGCTACAGTGCCCCAACATTATTGTTAGAAGCTACAGTGCCCTAACATTATTGATAGATGCTACAGTGCCCCAATATTATTGTTAGATGCTACATTGCCCCAACATTATTGTTAGATGCTCCAGTGCCCCAACATTATTGTTAGATACTCCAGTGTCCCAACATTATTGTTAGATGCTACATTGTCCCAATAATATTGTTAGATGCTACATTGCCCCAATATTATTGTTAGATGCTACAATGTCCCAACATTATTGTTAGATGCTACAGTGTCCCAACATTATTGTTAGATGCTGCAGTGTCCCAACATTATTGTTAGATGCTCCAGTGTCCAACATTATTGTTAGATGCTCCAGTGTCCCAACATTATTGTTAGATGCTCCAGTGTCCCAACATTATTGTTAGATGCTACAATGTCCCAATATTATTGTTAGATGCAACAATGTCCCTATATTATTGTTAGATGCTACAATGTCCCAACATTATTGTTAGATGCTCCAGTGTCCCAAAATTATTGTTAGATGCTACAGTGTCCCAATATTATTGTTAGATGCTACAGTGTCCCAATATTATTGTTAGATGCTACATTGCCCCAACATTATTGTTAGATGTTACATTGCCCCAATATTATTGTTAGATGCTACAGTGTCCCAACATTATTGTTAGATGCTCCATTGTCCCAATATTATTGTTAGATGCTACAGTGTCCCAATATTATTGTTAGATGCTCCAGTGTCCAAATATTATTGTTAGATGCTCCAGTGTCCCAACATTATTGTTAGATGCTACAGTGTCCCAATATTATTGTTAGATGCTCCAGTGTCTCAACATTATTGTTAGATGCTACAGTGTCCCAATATTATTGTTAGATGCTCCATTGTCTCAACATTATTGTTAGATGTTACAGTATCCCAATATTATTGTTAGATGCTACAGTGTCCCAATATTATTGTTAGATGCTCCAGTGTCCCAACATTATTGTTAGATGCTACAGTGTCCCAACATTATTGTTAGATGCTACATCGTCCCAATATTATTGTTAGATGCTACATTGTCCCAATATTATTGTTAGATGCTCCAGTGTCCCAACATTATTGTTAGATGCTACATTGCCCCAATATTATTGTTAGATGCTACGGTGTCCCAACATTATTGTTAGATGCTCCATTGTCCCAATATTATTGTTAGATGCTACAGTGTCCCAACATTATTGTTAGATGCTCCAGTGTCCCAACATTATTGTTAGATGCTACAGTGTCCCAATATTATTGTTAGATGCTACATTGTCCCAATATTATTGTTAGATGCTACAATGTCCCAATATTAATGTTAGATGATACAGTGTCCCAATATTATTGTTAGATGCTACAGTGCCCCAACATTATTGTTAGATGCTACAGTGCCCCAACATTATTGTTAGATGCTACAGTGTCCCAACATTATTGTTAGATGCTACAGTGCCGCAACATTATTGTTTGATGCTACAGTGCCCCAACATTATTGTTAGATGCTACAGTGCCCCAACATTATTGTTAGAAGCTACAGTGCCCTAACATTATTGTTAGATGCTACAGTGCCCCAATATTATTGTTAGATGCTACAGTGCCCCAACATTATTGTTAGATGCTACAGTGCCCCAATATTATTGTTAGATGCTCCAGTGCCACAATATTATTGTTAGATGCTACAGTGTCCCAATATTATTGTTAGATGCTACAGTGTCCCAATATTATTGTTAGATGCTCCAGTGTCCCAATATTATTGTTAGATGCTCCAGTGTCCCAATATTATTGTTAGATGCTCCAGTGTCCAAATATTATTGTTAGATGCTCCAGTGTCCCAACATTATTGTTAGATGCTACAGTGTCCCAATATTATTGTTAGATGCTCCAGTGTCTCAACATTATTGTTAGATGCTACAGTGTCCCAATATTATTGTTAGATGCTCCATTGTCTCAACATTATTGTTAGATGCTACAGTATCCCAATATTATTGTTAGATGCTACAGTGTCCCAATATTATTGTTAGATGCTCCAGTGTCCCAACATTATTGTTAGATGCTACAGTGTCCCAACATTATTGTTAGATGCTACATCGTCCCAATATTATTGTTAGATGCTACATTGTCCCAATATTATTGTTAGATGCTCCAGTGTCCCAACATTATTGTTAGATGCTACATTGTCCCAATATTATTGTTAGATGCTACATTGCCCCAATATTATTGTTAGATGCTACATTGCCCCAACATTATTGTTAGATGCTACATTGCCCCAACATTATTGTTAGATGCTCCAGTGTCCCAACATTATTGTTAGATGCTACATTGCCCCAATATTATTGTTAGATGCTCCAGTGCCCGAACATTATTGTTAGATGCTCCAGTGTCCCAACATTATTGTTAGATGCTACATTGCCCCAATATTATTGTTAGATGCTACAGTGCCCCAACATTATTGTTAGATGCTACATTGTCCCAACATTATTGTTAGATGCTACAGTGTCCCAACATTATTGTTAGATGCTCCAGTGTCCCAACATTATTGTTAGATGCTACAGTGTCCCAATATTATTGTTAGATGCTACATTGTCCCAATATTATTGTTAGATGCTACAATGTCCCAATATTATTGTTAGATGCTAACGTGTCCCAATATTATTGTTAGATGCTACAGTGCCCCAACATTATTGTTAGATGCTACAGTGTCCCAACATTATTGTTATATGCTACAGTGCCCCAACATTATTGTTTGATGCTACAGTGCCCCAACATTATTGTTAGATGCTACAGTGCCCCAACATTATTGTTAGATGCTACAGTGTCCCAACATTATTGTTAGATGCTACAGTGCCCCAACATTATTGTTTGATGCTACAGTGCCCCAACATTATTGTTAGATGCTACAGTGCCCCAACATTATTGTTAGAAGCTACAGTGCCCTAACATTATTGATAGATGCTACAGTGCCCCAATATTATTGTTAGATGCTACATTGCCCCAACATTATTGTTAGATGCTCCAGTGCCCCAACAGTATTGTTAGATGCTCCAGTGTCCCAACATTATTGTTAGATGCTACATTGTCCCAATATTATTGTTAGATGCTACATTGCCCCAATATTATTGTTAGATGCTACAATGTCCCAACATTATTGTTAGATGCTACATTGTCCCAACATTATTGTTAGATGCTGCAGTGTCCCAACATTATTGTTAGATGCTCCAGTGTCCCAACATTATTGTTAGATGCTCCAGTGTCCCAACATTATTGTTAGATGCTCCAGTGTCCCAACATTATTGTTAGATGCTACAATGTCCCAATATTATTGTTAGATGCAACAATGTCCCTATATTATTGTTAGATGCTACAATGTCCCAACATTATTGTTAGATGCTCCAGTGTCCCAACATTATTGTTAGATGCTACAGTGTCCCAATATTATTGTTAGATGCTACATTGCCCCAACATTATTGTTAGATGCTACATTGCCCCAATATTATTGTTAGATGCTACGGTGTCCCAACATTATTGTTAGATGCTCCATTGTCCCAATATTATTGTTAGATGCTACAGTGTCCCAACATTATTGTTAGATGCTCCAGTGTCCCAACATTATTGTTAGAGGCTACAGTGTCCCAATATTATTGTTAGATGCTACATTGTCCCAATATTATTGTTAGATGCTACAATGTCCCAATATTATTGTTAGATGCTACAGTGTCCCAATATTATTATTAGATGCTACAGTGCCCCAACATTATTGTTAGATGCTACAATGCCCCAACATTATTGTTTGATGCTACAGTGCCCCAACTTTATTGTTAGATGCTACAGTGCCCCAACATTATTGTTAGAAGCTACAGTGCCCTAACATTATTGTTAGATGCTACAGTGCCCCAATATTATTGTTAGATGCTACAGTGCCCCAACATTATTGTTAGATGCTACAGTGCCCCAATATATTTGTCAGATGCTCCAGTGCCACAATATTATTGTTAGATGCTACAGTGCTCCAATATTATTGTTAGATGCTACAGTGTCTCAACATTATTGTTAGATGCTACAGTGTCCCAATATTATTGTTAGATGCTACATTGCCCCAATATTATTGTTAGATGCTCCAGTGTCCCAACATTATTGTTAGATGCTACATTGTCCCAATATTATTGTTAGATGCTACAGTGTCCCAACATTATTGTTAGATGCTACATTGTCCCATATTACTGTTAGATGCTACATTGCCCCAATATTATTGTTAGATGCTACATTGCACCAACATTATTGTTAGATGCTACATTGCCCGAACATTATTGTTAAATGCTCCAGTGTCCCAACATTATTGTTAGATGTTACATTGCCCCAATATTATTGTTAGATGCTACATTGCCCCAACATTATTGTTAGATGCTACATTGCCCAACATTATTGTTAGATGCTCCAGTGCCCCAACATCATTGTTAGATGCTCCAGTGTCCCAACATTATTGTTAGATGCTACATTGTCCCAATATTATTGTTAGATGCTACATTGCCCCAATATTATTGTTAGATGCTACAGTGCCCCAACATTATTGTTAGATGCTACATTGTCCCAACATTATTGTTAGATGCTACAGTGTCCCAACATTATTGTTAGATGCTCCAGTGTCCCAACATTATTGTTAGATGCTACAGTGTCCCAATATTATTGTTAGATGCTACATTGTCCCAATATTATTGTTAGATGCTACAATGTCCCAATATTATTGTTAGATGCTACAGTGTCCCAATATTATTGTTAGATGCTCCAGTGCCCCAACATTATTGTTAGATGCTACAGTGTCCCAACATTATTGTTATATGCTACAGTGCCCCAACATTATTGTTTGATGCTACAGTGCCCCAACATTATTGTTAGATGCTACAGTGCCCCAACATTATTGTTAGATGCTACAGTGTCCCAACATTATTGTTAGATGCTACAGTGCCCCAACATTATTGTTTGATGCTACAGTGCCCCAACATTATTGTTAGATGCTACAGTGCCCCAACATTATTGTTAGAAGCTACAGTGCCCTAACATTATTGATAGATGCTACAGTGCCCCAATATTATTGTTAGATGCTACATTGCCCCAACATTATTGTTAGATGCTCCAGTGCCCCAACAGTATTGTTAGATGCTCCAGTGTCCCAACATTATTGTTAGATGCTACATTGTCCTAATATTATTGTTAGATGCTACATTGCCCCAATATTATTGTTAGATGCTACAATGTCCCAACATTATTGTTAGATGCTACAGTGTCCCAACATTATTGTTAGATGCTGCAGTGTCCCAACATTATTGTTAGATGCTCCAGTGTCCCAACATTATTGTAAGATGCTCCAGTGTCCCAACATTATTGTTAGATGCTACAATGTCCCAATATTATTGTTATATGCAACAATGTCCCTATATTATTGTTAGATGCTACAATGTCCCAACATTATTGTTAGATGCTCCAGTGTCCCAACATTATTGTTAGATGCTACAGTGTCCCAATATTATTGTTAGATGCTACATTGCCCCAACATTATTGTTAGATGCTACATTGCCCCAATATTATTGTTAGATGCTACGGTGTCCCAACATTATTGTTAGATGCTCCATTGTCCCAATATTATTGTTAGATGCTACAGTGTCCCAACATTATTGTTAGATGCTCCAGTGTCCCAACATTATTGTTAGAGGCTACAGTGTCCCAATATTATTGTTAGATGCTACATTGTCCCAATATTATTGTTAGATGCTACAATGTCCCAATATTATTGTTAGATGCTACAGTGTCCCAATATTATTATTAGATGCTACAGTGCCCCAACATTATTGTTAGATGCTACAATGCCCCAACATTATTGTTTGATGCCACAGTGCCCCAACTTTATTGTTAGATGCTACAGTGCCCCAACATTATTGTTAAAAGCTACAGTGCCCTAACATTATTGTTAGATGCTACAGTGCCCCAATATTATTGTTAGATGCTACAGTGCCCCAACATTATTGTTAGATGCTACAGTGCCCCAATATTATTGTTAGATGCTCCAGTGCCACAATATTATTGTTAGATGCTACAGTGCCCCAATATTATTGTTAGATGCTACAGTGTCTCAACATTATTGTTAGATGCTACAGTGTCCCAATATTATTGTTAGATGCTCCAGTGTCTCAACATTATTGTTAGATGCTACAGTGTCCCAATATTATTGTTAGATGCTCCATTGTCTCAACATTATTGTTAGATGCTACATTGTCCCAATATTATTGTTAGATGCTCCATTGTCTCAACATTATTGTTAGATGCTACAGTGTCCCAATATTATTGTTAGATGCTCCATTGTCTCAACATTATTGTTAGATGCTACAGTGTCCCAATATTATTGTTAGATGCTCCAGTGTCTCAACATTATTGTTAGATGCTACATTGTCCCAATATTATTGTTAGATGCTCCAGTGTCTCAACATTATTGTTAGATGCTACATTGTCCCAATATTATTGTTAGATGCTCCATTGTCTCAACATTATTGTTAGATGCTACAGTATCCCAATATTATTGTTAGATGCTACAGTGTCACAATATTATTGTTAGATGCTCCAGTGTCCCAACATTATTGTTAGATGCTACAGTGTCCCAATATTATTGTTAGATGCTACATCGTCCCAATATTATTGTTAGATGCTACATTGTCCCAATATTATTGTTAGATGCTCCAGTGTCCCAACATTATTGTTAGATGCTACATTGTCCCAATATTATTGTCAGATGCTACATTGCCCCAATATTATTGTTAGATGCTACATTGCCCCAACATTATTGTTAGATGCTACATTGCCCCAACATTATTGTTAGATGCTCCAGTGTCCCAACATTATTGTTAGATGCTACATTGCCCCAATATTATTGTTAGATGCTCCAGTGCCCCAACATTATTGTTAGATGCTCCAGTGTCCCAACATTATTGTTAGATGCTACAATGTCCCAATATTATTGTTAGATGCAACAATGTCCCAATATTATTGTTAGATGCTACAATGTCCCTACATTATTGTTAGATGCTCCAGTGTCCCAACATTATTGTTAGATGCTACAGTGTGCCAATATTATTGTTAGATGCTACATTGCCCCAACATTATTATTAGATGCTACATTGCCCCAATATTATTGTTAGATGCTACGGTGTCCCAACATTATTGTTAGATGCTCCATTGTCCCAATATTATTGTTAGATGCTACAGTGTCCCAACATTATTGTTAGATGCTCCAGTGTCCCAACATTATTGTTAGATGCTACAGTGTCCCAGTATTATTGTTAGATGCTACATTGTCCCAATATTATTGTTAGATGCTACAATGTCCCAATATTATTGTTAGATGCTACAGTGTCCCAATATTATTGTTAGATGCTACAGTGCCCCAACATTATTGTTAGATGCTACAGTGTCCCAACATTATTGTTAGATGCTACAGTGCCCCAAAATTATTGTTTGATGCTACAGTGCCCCAACATTATTGTTAGATGCTACAGTGCCCCAACATTATTGTTAGATGCTACAGTCTCCCAACATTATTGTTAGATGCTACAGTGCCCCAAAATTATTGTTTGATGCTACAGTGCCCCAACATTATTGTTAGATGCTACAGTGCCCCAACATTATTGTTAGAAGCTACAGTGCCCTAACATTATTGATAGATGCTACAGTGCCCCAATATTATTGTTAGATGCTACATTGCCCCAACATTATTGTTAGATGCTCCAGTGCCCCAACATTATTGTTAGATACTCCAGTGTCCCAACATTATTGTTAGATGCTACATTGTCCCAATAATATTGTTAGATGCTACATTGCCCCAATATTATTGTTAGATGCTACAATGTCCCAACATTATTGTTAGATGCTACAGTGTCCCAACATTATTGTTAGATGCTGCAGTGTCCCAACATTATTGTTAGATGCTCCAGTGTCCAACATTATTGTTAGATGCTCCAGTGTCCCAACATTATTGTTAGATGCTCCAGTGTCCCAACATTATTGTTAGATGCTACAATGTCCCAATATTATTGTTAGATGCAACAATGTCCCTATATTATTGTTAGATGCTACAATGTCCCAACATTATTGTTAGATGCTCCAGTGTCCCAAAATTATTGTTAGATGCTACAGTGTCCCAATATTATTGTTAGATGCTACAGTGTCCCAATATTATTGTTAGATGCTACATTGCCCCAACATTATTGTTAGATGTTACATTGCCCCAATATTATTGTTAGATGCTACAGTGTCCCAACATTATTGTTAGATGCTCCATTGTCCCAATATTATTGTTAGATGCTACAGTGTCCCAATATTATTGTTAGATGCTCCAGTGTCCAAATATTATTGTTAGATGCTCCAGTGTCCCAACATTATTGTTAGATGCTACAGTGTCCCAATATTATTGTTAGATGCTCCAGTGTCTCAACATTATTGTTAGATGCTACAGTGTCCCAATATTATTGTTAGATGCTCCATTGTCTCAACATTATTGTTAGATGTTACAGTATCCCAATATTATTGTTAGATGCTACAGTGTCCCAATATTATTGTTAGATGCTCCAGTGTCCCAACATTATTGTTAGATGCTACAGTGTCCCAACATTATTGTTAGATGCTACATCGTCCCAATATTATTGTTAGATGCTACATTGTCCCAATATTATTGTTAGATGCTCCAGTGTCCCAACATTATTGTTAGATGCTACATTGCCCCAATATTATTGTTAGATGCTACGGTGTCCCAACATTATTGTTAGATGCTCCATTGTCCCAATATTATTGTTAGATGCTACAGTGTCCCAACATTATTGTTAGATGCTCCAGTGTCCCAACATTATTGTTAGATGCTACAGTGTCCCAATATTATTGTTAGATGCTACATTGTCCCAATATTATTGTTAGATGCTACAATGTCCCAATATTAATGTTAGATGATACAGTGTCCCAATATTATTGTTAGATGCTACAGTGCCCCAACATTATTGTTAGATGCTACAGTGCCCCAACATTATTGTTAGATGCTACAGTGTCCCAACATTATTGTTAGATGCTACAGTGCCGCAACATTATTGTTTGATGCTACAGTGCCCCAACATTATTGTTAGATGCTACAGTGCCCCAACATTATTGTTAGAAGCTACAGTGCCCTAACATTATTGTTAGATGCTACAGTGCCCCAATATTATTGTTAGATGCTACAGTGCCCCAACATTATTGTTAGATGCTACAGTGCCCCAATATTATTGTTAGATGCTCCAGTGCCACAATATTATTGTTAGATGCTACAGTGTCCCAATATTATTGTTAGATGCTACAGTGTCCCAATATTATTGTTAGATGCTCCAGTGTCCCAATATTATTGTTAGATGCTCCAGTGTCCCAATATTATTGTTAGATGCTCCAGTGTCCAAATATTATTGTTAGATGCTCCAGTGTCCCAACATTATTGTTAGATGCTACAGTGTCCCAATATTATTGTTAGATGCTCCAGTGTCTCAACATTATTGTTAGATGCTACAGTGTCCCAATATTATTGTTAGATGCTCCATTGTCTCAACATTATTGTTAGATGCTACAGTATCCCAATATTATTGTTAGATGCTACAGTGTCCCAATATTATTGTTAGATGCTCCAGTGTCCCAACATTATTGTTAGATGCTACAGTGTCCCAACATTATTGTTAGATGCTACATCGTCCCAATATTATTGTTAGATGCTACATTGTCCCAATATTATTGTTAGATGCTCCAGTGTCCCAACATTATTGTTAGATGCTACATTGTCCCAATATTATTGTTAGATGCTACATTGCCCCAATATTATTGTTAGATGCTACATTGCCCCAACATTATTGTTAGATGCTACATTGCCCCAACATTATTGTTAGATGCTCCAGTGTCCCAACATTATTGTTAGATGCTACATTGCCCCAATATTATTGTTAGATGCTCCAGTGCCCGAACATTATTGTTAGATGCTCCAGTGTCCCAACATTATTGTTAGATGCTACATTGCCCCAATATTATTGTTAGATGCTACAGTGCCCCAACATTATTGTTAGATGCTACATTGTCCCAACATTATTGTTAGATGCTACAGTGTCCCAACATTATTGTTAGATGCTCCAGTGTCCCAACATTATTGTTAGATGCTACAGTGTCCCAATATTATTGTTAGATGCTACATTGTCCCAATATTATTGTTAGATGCTACAATGTCCCAATATTATTGTTAGATGCTAACGTGTCCCAATATTATTGTTAGATGCTACAGTGCCCCAACATTATTGTTAGATGCTACAGTGTCCCAACATTATTGTTATATGCTACAGTGCCCCAACATTATTGTTTGATGCTACAGTGCCCCAACATTATTGTTAGATGCTACAGTGCCCCAACATTATTGTTAGATGCTACAGTGTCCCAACATTATTGTTAGATGCTACAGTGCCCCAACATTATTGTTTGATGCTACAGTGCCCCAACATTATTGTTAGATGCTACAGTGCCCCAACATTATTGTTAGAAGCTACAGTGCCCTAACATTATTGATAGATGCTACAGTGCCCCAATATTATTGTTAGATGCTACATTGCCCCAACATTATTGTTAGATGCTCCAGTGCCCCAACAGTATTGTTAGATGCTCCAGTGTCCCAACATTATTGTTAGATGCTACATTGTCCCAATATTATTGTTAGATGCTACATTGCCCCAATATTATTGTTAGATGCTACAATGTCCCAACATTATTGTTAGATGCTACATTGTCCCAACATTATTGTTAGATGCTGCAGTGTCCCAACATTATTGTTAGATGCTCCAGTGTCCCAACATTATTGTTAGATGCTCCAGTGTCCCAACATTATTGTTAGATGCTCCAGTGTCCCAACATTATTGTTAGATGCTACAATGTCCCAATATTATTGTTAGATGCAACAATGTCCCTATATTATTGTTAGATGCTACAATGTCCCAACATTATTGTTAGATGCTCCAGTGTCCCAACATTATTGTTAGATGCTACAGTGTCCCAATATTATTGTTAGATGCTACATTGCCCCAACATTATTGTTAGATGCTACATTGCCCCAATATTATTGTTAGATGCTACGGTGTCCCAACATTATTGTTAGATGCTCCATTGTCCCAATATTATTGTTAGATGCTACAGTGTCCCAACATTATTGTTAGATGCTCCAGTGTCCCAACATTATTGTTAGAGGCTACAGTGTCCCAATATTATTGTTAGATGCTACATTGTCCCAATATTATTGTTAGATGCTACAATGTCCCAATATTATTGTTAGATGCTACAGTGTCCCAATATTATTATTAGATGCTACAGTGCCCCAACATTATTGTTAGATGCTACAATGCCCCAACATTATTGTTTGATGCTACAGTGCCCCAACTTTATTGTTAGATGCTACAGTGCCCCAACATTATTGTTAGAAGCTACAGTGCCCTAACATTATTGTTAGATGCTACAGTGCCCCAATATTATTGTTAGATGCTACAGTGCCCCAACATTATTGTTAGATGCTACAGTGCCCCAATATATTTGTCAGATGCTCCAGTGCCACAATATTATTGTTAGATGCTACAGTGCTCCAATATTATTGTTAGATGCTACAGTGTCTCAACATTATTGTTAGATGCTACAGTGTCCCAATATTATTGTTAGATGCTCCAGTGTCTCAACATTATTGTTAGATGCTACAGTGTCCCAATATTATTGTTAGATGCTCCATTGTCTCAACATTATTGTTAGATGCTACATTGTCCCAATATTATTGTTAGATGCTCCATTGTCTCAACATTATTGTTAGATGCTACAGTGTCCCAATATTATTGTTAGATGCTCCATTGTCTCAACATTATTGTTAGATGCTACAGTGTCCCAATATTATTGTTAGATGCTCCAGTGTCTCAACATTATTGTTAGATGCTACATTGTCCCAATATTATTGTTAGATGCTCCAGTGTCTCAACATTATTGTTAGATGCTACAGTGTCCCAATATTATTGTTAGATGCTCCATTGTCTCAACATTATTGTTAGATGCTACAGTATCCCAATATTATTGTTAGATGCTACAGTGTCACAATATTATTGTTAGATGCTCCAGTGTCCCAACATTATTGTTAGATGCTACAGTGTCCCAATATTATTGTTAGATGCTACATCGTCCCAATATTATTGTTAGATGCTACATTGTCCCAATATTATTGTTAGATGCTCCAGTGTCCCAACATTATTGTTAGATGCTACATTGTCCCAATATTATTGTCAGATGCTACATTGCCCCAATATTATTGTTAGATGCTACATTGTCCCAACATTATTGTTAGATGCTACATTGCCCCAACATTATTGTTAAATGCTCCAGTGTCCCAACATTATTGTTAGATGCTACATTGCCCCAATATTATTGTTAGATGCTCCAGTGCCCCAACATTATTGTTAGATGCTCCAGTGTCCCAACATTATTGTTAGATGCTACAATGTCCCAATATTATTGTTAGATGCAACAATGTCCCAATATGATTGTTAGATGCTACAATGTCCCAACATTATTGTTAGATGCTCCAGTGTCCCAACATTATTGTTAGATGCTACAGTGTGCCAATATTATTGTTAGATGCTACATTGCCCCAACATTATTGTTAGATGCTACATTGCCCCAATATTATTGTTAGATGCTACGGTGTCCCAACATTATTGTTAGATGCTCCATTGTCCCAATATTATTGTTAGATGCTACAGTGTCCCAACATTATTGTTAGATGCTCCAGTGTCCCAACATTATTGTTAGATGCTACAGTGTCCCAGTATTATTGTTAGATGCTACATTGTCCCAATATTATTGTTAGATGCTACAATGTCCCAATATTATTGTTAGATGCTACAGTGTCCCAATATTATTGTTAGATGCTACAGTGCCCCAACATTATTGTTAGATGCTACAGTGTCCCAACATTATTGTTAGATGCTGCAGTGCCCCAAAATTATTGTTTGATGCTACAGTGCCCCAACATTATTGTTAGATGCTACAGTGCCCCAACATTATTGTTAGATGCTACAGTCTCCCAACATTATTGTTAGATGCTACAGTGCCCCAAAATTATTGTTTGATGCTACAGTGCCCCAACATTATTGTTAGATGCTACAGTGCCCCAACATTATTGTTAGAAGCTACAGTGCCCTAACATTATTGATAGATGCTACAGTGCCCCAATATTATTGTTAGATGCTACATTGCCCCAACATTATTGTTAGATGCTCCAGTGCCCCAACATTATTGTTAGATACTCCAGTGTCCCAACATTATTGTTAGATGCTACATTGTCCCAATATTATTGTTAGATGCTACATTGCCCCAATATTATTGTTAGATGCTACAATGTCCCAACATTATTGTTAGATGCTACAGTGTCCCAACATTATTGTTAGATGCTGCAGTGTCCCAACATTATTGTTAGATGCTCCAGTGTCCAACATTATTGTTAGATGCTCCAGTGTCCCAACATTATTGTTAGATGCTCCAGTGTCCCAACATTATTGTTAGATGCTACAATGTCCCAATATTATTGTTAGATGCAACAATGTCCCTATATTATTGTTAGATGCTACAATGTCCCAACATTATTGTTAGATGCTCCAGTGTCCCAAAATTATTGTTAGATGCTACAGTGTCCCAATATTATTGTTAGATGCTACATTGCCCCAACATTATTGTTAGATGCTACATTGCCCCAATATTATTGTTAGATGCTACGGTGTCCCAACATTATTGTTAGATGCTCCATTGTCCCAATATTATTGTTAGATGCTACAGTGTCCCAACATTATTGTTAGATGCTCCAGTGTCCCAACATTATTGTTAGATGCTACAGTGTCCCAATATTATTGTTAGATGCTACATTGTCCCAATATTATTGTTAGATGCTACAATGTCCCAATATTATTGTTAGATGCTACAGTGTCCCAATATTATTGTTAGATGCTACAGTGCCCCAACATTATTGTTAGATGCTACAATGTCCCAACGTTATTGTTAGATGCTACAGTGCCCCAACATTATTGTTAGATGCTACAGTGCCCCAACATTATTGTTAGATGCTACAGTGCCCCAACATTATTGTTAGATGCTACAGTGCCGCAACATTATTGTTTGATGCTACAGTGCCCCAACATTATTGTTAGATGCTACAGTGCCCCAACATTATTGTTAGAAGCTACAGTGCCCTAACATTATTGTTAGATGCTACAGTGCCCCAATATTATTGTTAGATGCTACAGTGCCCCAACATTATTGTTAGATGCTACAGTGCCCCAATATTATTGTTAGATGCTCCAGTGCCACAATATTATTGTTAGATGCTACAGTGTCCCAATATTATTGTTAGATGCTCCAGTGTCCCAATATTATTGTTAGATGCTCCAGTGTCCCAATATTATTGTTAGATGCTCCAGTGTCCCAATATTATTGTTAGATGCTCCAGTGTCCAAATATTATTGTTAGATGCTCCAGTGTCCCAACATTATTGTTAGATGCTACAGTGTCCCAATATTATTGTTAGATGCTCCAGTGTCTCAACATTATTGTTAGATGCTACAGTGTCCCAATATTATTGTTAGATGCTCCATTGTCTCAACATTATTGTTAGATGTTACAGTATCCCAATATTATTGTTAGATGCTACAGTGTCCCAATATTATTGTTAGATGCTCCAGTGTCCCAACATTATTGTTAGATGCTACAGTGTCCCAACATTATTGTTAGATGCTACATCGTCCCAATATTATTGTTAGATGCTACATTGTCCCAATATTATTGTTAGATGCTCCAGTGTCCCAACATTATTGTTAGATGCTACATTGTCCCAATATTATTGTTAGATGCTACATTGCCCCAATATTATTGTTAGATGCTACATTGCCCCAACATTATTGTTAGATGCTACATTGCCCCAACATTATTGTTAGATGCTCCAGTGTCCCAACATTATTGTTAGATGCTACATTGCCCCAATATTATTGTTAGATGCTCCAGTGCCCGAACATTATTGTTAGATGCTCCAGTGTCCCAACATTATTGTTAGATGCTACATTGTCCCAATATTATTGTTAGATGCTACAGTGTCCCAACATTATTGTTAGATACTACATTGTCCCATATTACTGTTAGATGCTACATTGCCCCAATATTATTGTTAGATTCTACATTGCCCCAACATTATTGTTTGATGCTACATTGCCCCAACATTATTGTTAGATGCTCCAGTGTCCCAACATTATTGTTAGATGCTACAGTGACCCAATATTATTGTTAGATGCTACATTGCCCCAACATTATTGTTAGATGCTTCATTGCCCCAACATTATTGTTAGATGCTCCAGTGCCCCAACATTATTGTTAGATGCTCCAGTGTCCCAACATTATTGTTAGATGCTACATTGTCCCAATATTATTGTTAGATGCTACATTGCCCCAATATTATTGTTTGATGCTACAGTGCCCCAACATTATTGTTAGATGCTACATTGTCCCAACATTATTGTTAGATGCTACAGTGTCCCAACATTATTGTTAGATGCTCCAGTGTCCCAACATTATTGTTAGATGCTACATTGTCCCAATATTATTGTTAGATGCTCCAGTGTCCCAACATTATTGTTAGATACTACAGTGTCCCAACATTATTGTTAGATGCTACATTGCCCCAATATTATAGTTAGATGCTCCAGTGCCCCAACATTATTGTTAGATGCTACAGTGTCCCAACATTATTGTTAGATGCTCCAGTGTCCCAACATTATTGTTAGACGTTCCAGTGTCCCAACATTATTGTTAGATACTACAATGTCCCAATATTATTGTTAGATGCTACAATGTCCCAATATTATTGTTAGATGCTACAATGTCCCAATATTATTGTTAGATGTTCCAGTGTCCCAACATTATTGTTAGATGCTACAGTGTCCCAATATTATTGTTAGATGCTACATTGCCCCAACATTATTGTTAGATGTTACATTGCCCCAATATTATTGTTAGATGCTACAGTGTCCCAACATTATTGTTAGATGCTCCATTGTCCCAATATTATTGTTAGATGCTACAGTGTCCCAATATTATTGTTAGATACTCCAGTGTCCCAACATTATTGTTAGATGCTACAGTGTCCCAATATTATTGTTCGCTAAACCAAATCTGACAACCGTGAACTGTCAGACCCATCGTTGTAGCAAATGCTGTCTTCTCTTTGTCCTCATGGTTCATGGCGACCTGCCAATATCCACTGTTCAAGTCAAGAGAACTGAAATATTTTGAACCAGACAAGGCATCTATACAATCATCAACTCTAGGGAGTGGGTAGGCATCTTTAACAATGACGTCATTTAGCCTACGATAATCAATACAGAACCTGGGGGTACCGTCTTTCTTGGTAACCAACACAACAGGGCTGGTCCATGCACTGCTAGAAGGCTCAATAATACCACGATCCAGCATTTTGTTAATTTCTTCCTTTTAAATTTCACGTTTGCCCAGTGGCAGATCTCTGGGTGGCTGACGAATGGGGGCTGCGTCTCGAGTATTGATACTGTGCTGGACAAGATTGGTATTACCAATGTCACCAGAGTCTTTAGAGATAGTAGTGTGATATTTACACAGGATGTTATAAAGATCGTGTTTCTCTGAATCAGAAAGGTGTGTAGAACTTCGTTTGTATAAATCAGTAAGGTGATCAGAAAGAGAAACACTATCGCTAGTTTTCTGTACAGACGCAATGCGTTCAACTGAACAACTTGGTTCAAAGTATGATTCACAAAACCCTAAATTTGTATGCTTGTGAATTGTAACATCTGAATTCCCATAGTTTAATAAATGCATATTAAATGTGTTGGAAAATGTGTCAACAATGCCGCCGATAACAGCAATCTCGGACCTCGCCATCAGATCAAATGAAGGTTCTACATAGCCAAGTTCAGCTAGATGTTCTTTCGTGGGGATTTTGACCGGTATCAACATTCTTGTATGTGCAGGCACAGATATGGTTTGCATGCATTCCACTCTACACACTTGATTGGCTTCACCACCAGTCCATAGTGGAACCGCATTATTACCGATCACCAAACACGACCTCTTACAGTTGATATTATCAACATGCTGCTTCAAGAAGTCTTGCCCTAAAATGCCATCAGCCTCAATGGCACATACAATGAGATGTCAAAACGCTCACCGCACATTTCAACAATCAAATCAACACTTCCGGTCACAGGCATTGGTTCCCCGTTAACCGTCTTAAGAATATCGGGCACCGGCCGAAGGTGAAAGGAACATTCGGTACCAAGTGATGAAAACATTGTATCAGAAAGAAGAGAAGTTGTAGCTCCACAATCAATTAAGAAATGAACAGGTTTGATCCTACGTTACATGTAACATAAAACCCATTATCAAATCTATTTAAATGTGAACCCGATCGTGCCGTGTGAATTTCACTAGCTTCCCTTAACAATGCAGGACTATTTTGTAATACTGCTGGCTCCTGGCCTTCAGAGTCAGCACCTAACAGTTTCCCTGAACGTGGGCCCCAGATGGGTTGCACGTAACATGAAAATTGCTCTGAGAAATAGATTGCTGTGGATGAGTGGACATGTTGCTGCTTGCTCTTCGGGCATTATTCGCCAGGTTACGTCGCGGTCCGCGATTTGCGATTTTGAGGGCACGATGCCCATAGATGGTCCGGAGAGTTGCATCCGAAGCATGATCTCCCGCTTTTATTTTTGTGTACGTCTGGTGTATGCACAACAGAGGTTTCAATCTTATTCAGTCGCGCTTCGATACGCTTAATAACTGATTCAATATCAGTATGTTGCTTGTCGGAGTCAACCGCCCTAATGCTTGGAGCAGATACGGGTGCTCCTAATATGGATTCGTACCTTTCAATCACGGAAACGGCCTCGTTTACGGTTGAGCAATTGTGATCCATGCAACGGCATTTCATTTCAATTGAAACGAGTTTGTACAGCTGATTTAATGCAAGATTTTCCTGCGAGCGATGGTCAAGATCAGAGTAAGCTTTTGGACAAAGCTGGCGCAAGTCGTCTGCAAGTGACGCAATGCTATCGCCTTTTGCGCGTCGTCTGTTTTCTAATTTATTCAACCACATACATTGGTGCTTACTGTTGCTACCAAAGCATTCGGACAGGCGCGTTGTCAACGTGTAATAATTACGGCGCTCGTTCTCCGTAAGGCTCATATAGAAACTTCTGGCTGCGCCTCTTAAACTGGCGGCCAACATAAAAACTTTCGTACGATTGTTCCACCCAGATAATTCTGAGCAGTCCTCGAAATGTGAAGCATACTGTTCGTACGAGCCGTTCCCGCCATACATGTCCGGTTTAATAAGTGTGTGGTGTATGGGTGGTGGTGGTGGCATGTAATGGTTGTAGTGAGTGTCACCATGATGAAAAGATGTGTTGTGTGTGTCGTGTTGATTGCTATTTGTACTATCATGACCGGAGCGTCTCATCACGGGACTGTGTGCATCCCTGAATGTAACGTGATGTGCGTCGTCGCGGCGCCGTCGGTGCTGCACGTCATCTACATGCGCACTGCTACTCTCGTTCCATACCTCGTCAACGGTGTTGGTCACCGAAGGAACACTGTCGAACGAAACGTCGGGGTCAGGGGAAGCCATCAGATACTATATGTATAGTGGTGTCAATAAACGTTAAACATTAATAATTAAATAGTGTTTGTTTCTTAATTACTTTACTTTACAGACGTGTGGTTCAAGAGAAATCACTTTTGAAAAATGATCCCCATATTCTGACACCAATTTGTAAGCTACCTTACAATGCAGTTTCGTGATAATATTAATGTCGATTAGAGTTTGAGTCTGGCAGCAAACTCTAGAAAAGACGGAGATGAATTAAAGTTCCAAAAATCATCATTTATTCGTAGATCAACTTTCATATTATCGATAACATAATAATTATATTCATTTCGGTTTATTCAGTATGGCGGTACAGTAAAGACGAACGTTTGGCGAACAGTTGCTCAGTTTTTGAAATATCTTTACAGTATCATAAAATAGTTCCTAGAAACGTTCTTAAGTATATTTACTAGAACTTCAATAATAACCAGCTGTTAATAGAAGAAATATATTGCTAGAACGTTAGAAAATAGTTGAGTGCGTTTTTAAATCGTAACTTCAATGTTGTTCAGGATTTTACAATGTTAGAGTTCTTACTTTTAAGGTTTTCTATGTAGTGAACAGTGATGCTCGTTGTTAGCAACTGTTGCCAAAACTGAGAGGAGAACCTCCTTACATACCCTTCGGATGCTGCAGATTTGGCTGCAGCCAATCAGATTCTGCAGATTTAGCTGCAACCAATCAGAATCGTGCAGCATCCTGCAGCATATAAGGACGTAATGTGGCTATTCCTTAACAATAATTAAAACTACTATTCCAATAAATTAACAATCACATAAATATTACTTCTTAATCATAGAAGAAGTTAAACTCTATACATCAAAGCAACAGTAGCTTTAAATATGCATTTATAACAATACAATTTGAAATGCTGCATCATGACAACTTCAGTAATTCCTACGCAGCCAGCGTCTCAAATAGTTCCTAGTGAACCATTAAGGTTTAACAATAAACATGTATGAACAATATGCAATTTATAATATAAATGATCTTATAATGCACAAAGAAAAGCTATTATTAACAATTTGACAAGTCTTTAAGGATAAAATGCATTTAATAACATTCCATCATATTCCTACGCGCGTAGTAAACAATGTACATTGCTGCAGCCATTATACAGTGCAGGAATTTTGGTACTGTGCAAAAATGGATTATTCTTTCAATAATCAACGTTAAATGGACTAAACAGGAGGTAAATACAAAGATTTAAATTCATTAGAGTTTGTAGTACTATATCCTGCTAAAACAATGGATTTTATAGACAAAGCAATAACAACAATAATATTGAGTACTAATATTCGGACGGGGAATGAATTCGGACAATGTTTACTTGTAAGATAAGAATATGTACATTACAGTACGGATTAGGACCTATTTATGGAACTTTTCTTGTACCTCATTCACAATATGGTAAGAATATGTATCGAATGCTATTATGTTATTGAAAAGTTCAACTAATGACTGATACCCTTTTTAATAGTGGCTTAAATGAAGAAAATAATATTTTTAGGATTCAGTGTAAGATCGTATTTTATTTCCTGAAAATGGGGCTTGAAATGCAGTACCACTGAGTACACCATTATGCAAATGGACAAATGGTTTTACCTTTGACCTTTAAAAGAGATATTTCAGCCACAGACCTGATTATTGCGTGGGACTCGAAATGATCATTACTCCAGAGAAGTTTTTTTTTTATCATTTTTGTTTAAATTTTGCCTTATACAAAAATAATTCTTATTCAATTATGGTAATTGCGTTTTATGACTGGGATATATGCTTTGATGATCGTAAGCAACTAATTTGAAAATCCTTCATGCCAGAAAATATGCTCAAGATAAAACTCTATTTGACCTTTGACAGACAAACATCGACCAAGTACGCACCACATCTGGTAATGGGGAATCATATTCTTATGTTATATCAATACCCCCCCCCCCTAGTAACGTCAAAACCACAACGGAAAATAACTAAAATGTTTACTGGTATTTCAATCGGTGAAATTAACTTTATTTCGTTATCGAATTTGGCGAATGTTGGGTCTTCTGTTTTATTTTTCTTATTTTTGTTGTAAATTATAAATGAAATTTCAGATAAAGTAAATTGAATACATCGAAGTTTAATGTATTATTTTTGTTCTAAAAAGTTTAGAGAAATCGGGCGTAAAATAAAGAAAGTTATTTCAGATTAAGTGAATGTCTAGTTAGAAATGCATATGAATGTGTGTAATGACGATAACAGACTCAAGCTGCACGAGAAAAGCGCCCTGTTACTTTCATCTCGCATCAGGGGCGGCGAGGGGAAGGCTTCTGGATTCAGACTTTCTTTGCATTTCAATGAGTATAATATCGCATTTTAGACTATTCCAGGGACTGTATTTAGGAATTAATTTAGACGCAATAACTACATTAATAAATAGAGGATAATTGTTGGTAATTGTTGGTTTCGGTAGAATATCGATTTTAATTCATAAGTCATCATAAAAATGTATACCAACAAATTTTATTTTTATTTTAAGCTTTTTTCACCGTTTGTTTTCATTTTAATTGCTATCTAAGTAGGTTTTATTGGAAAATATCGCGGGACTCATTTGACAATTTTGAGTCCGGCATTGTTGACTGTCCGTTTCATTTACTGTTTTAAATCGGGAACCGTGCAGTATGAAACAGTGAAAACTATCAGAGTGGTAATTTTCACTGATTTACCAGTTTTATTCCACCGATGGTTCCCTATAAATTACTGGAAGCATAAAATAAAATATTTTTGCCTTTATTTTATTGGTGCAATTTTATAATTATATACATACAGCGTATTTATAAACTGGTAAACACTCTAAAGAATTGTCAGATTCACGTAAAATATTTTTTTATAAAATATCAAATATCCACAAAATTATAATACCAGTTTATGAAATATCAACATAAGTTTGTAAGTTGCAAACCTGTGAGGGTTGAGTGAGCGTTGTTCTAGATGTTTCTTTCTGTCAGCAGTTCAGTCTGGAATAAACACGTGTGTTTTAATATTTACTAATGAATGAAACACGTTAAAATATCAGTATTTGCAACCATGGAATATAGCACAAAAACACTAGACTGATAGGCAACATCAGGAACTGTATATTTCAAGTACTCAGTTCAATAGTTTTCTTTCTTTCACAAATTTGTGAGGCTTCTAAAAAGAATATTTATATACATGTAACACATCTTTTAATGTGGTGAAAATGTAAATTTAAATCATCTGGAAGTGAAAAAAAAAACAAAAACAAGTCAAACAGGAAGTTTTAACATATTTATAATACACACAAGTTGTAGCTTGTATATCGTGCATCAAGCCATGCATGGTCTAACGCTTACAACTAGGCCACTGGGACCAATCATGTACTTGTGTTTTCCTAAATGTTATAGCGATATATGGCTCGTGTTCCACGAGGAAATCGTATGTGTTTTCGCTGTGATTGTACGTCACTATATTGAATTAGGCAAGTGTATGTAAATGTGTACCAATACCTATACGGACATGATTGGATGGACAGTATCGGATGTTTTGCTGAATTTCTCGCGACATGGAAGTCGTTGTAGAGAGCATACAGTACTACATCTTGTCAGGTATGTGTCCTTTTTTCACAGATCTGTGTGATCTTTTGTAAATATATAATTACATATCGTAAATAAATGTATTTACTGATAAATCATGGGAAATAAAATGTAAACACACAAGTTACAAGAAAGGAAAACCGATTTGGCGCCGTCAGTTTATATCTGTGACCTCGCGTCATTAATCATGGTTTTTACATGTTCCTGATTTGTTTAAGCCCCCCCCCCCCCCATCAAAGATGGCGGTGTACAGTACGTGCCACGCGAAACCCGCAAAGTTCGCGAAATGCGACGAGCCGATTTGATCGCGAAGCGCAGATCGCTCGCTCGCGATGTCGCGAAATTTCGCTAATTCTTGCGAAGAAAACTCGCGCTTTTTCGCGAACTTTCGTGGCGAATAATTTTGTCCCGCCACGAATCGTGACGAGACATTAATTAGTAAAATGCACACATGTACGCAATATTTTTACTTAGCGGTGAATAAATCATTCGTATCAGAAAACTTAGTGGAATTGATATTTGAATGTATTCCTTTGAATTATATTAGCTACAAAATAATTCAATTTAAGATGTGACATTTGTTGCGGAAGATTTAAAATATAAAAGAAATACACTTTCTATCGTATACATGAAAAAACAGCATTCAATTTTGTACCAAATGATAACTGCAAATTTTGAAATGGGAATGTGATAGGGTGTGTTTGATGTTTGCAAATATGTTCCGTTTATTATTTTCACGGCATGCTATTTATTAGATTGTTCTTAATAGGTTTTTGGTTAAAACTTCGTGTTCATTATTTGATATGTGCTTCGTTTATTTATATGTTGTTTCTGTCCGAACCCCTTACTGTTTTATTTCTTCAAGTACACGATCAGTATTGGATTTTGACTTGTATTTTGTTCTGGTTCAAAATGTACATGTATAAAACATTATACGTGTTATATGTGTTGTGTTTATATATAAATATGACCTACGTGTACATATATGTACATCTACATGTATGTCGAATAGTATTGCTCTTGCATTGGTTGTCCCATCTTCGTTGATAACAACATAAATGCACAAATTATAAAAAAAGAAAGAATAATTATACATTAAATCCGAACGCAATAAAATGTAATGCACATATCACAATATAGACAAATATTCCACAGATTAAAAGGACACATTGTATAATGTGCATGTATGTTCACAAAATTACCATGATCAATGTCTACAATATGCGAACGAATATTTTTAAATAAAATAATTTCATTACTGAAAAGGAACATTAATCATTGATTGACCTTAATAACATTCATGATAAATGTACTAACTGTAATACACGTACGACTTAATTAGTGCGACTTTTTATGGAAATTTATTGGTAAGAATAATTTAGTTATATCTCAATGTATCTGGTCATAATTTACAAATATTATAAAACGAAACAGTAATAAAAAGTAAAACAATACTGCAATATATATTTTAGTTAGTTGATAAAAGGCGTTAAATGGATGCCCGTTTTTCGTGCCTACATTATATCAACAACAACAACAACAACATTTATAGTTTAGTTTATTATCAAGATGAATGAAAGTGCAAATATAATGATGTGCTAATTGACAAGAATATGTTCTAACAAATAGTTTCACTGTTACGCAAATTAATTAGAAGCAATACAATGTTTATTGTCAAACAAAAACAGGTAGTTGCAAGAGATGTTTGCTCCATTTAGGCTTTCACGTCCCCTGCCATTTTAAACAATTAAGAACCGCTATCGCAGATCAGTCCACAGTCGCACAACATGTGCCTCCGGGTTACCGACACTGACACTGACACTGATTAGCGACAAGATGATGCGGATTAGCGACACCGGAAGACTTTTTGAATCTATATGTTGTTCAACAAACATCCGCGTTGTGAACGCAAATAATCGAATAGTCAATGTATTACCAGTTAACCGCCTTAATAATCGGAGAACTGGTTATTCGTTGACATTAAAAAAAAAATTTTTAGTAGTATGTTATAAAGACTGAATAAAATATTGCTAAGTACTTCTTATGTAGGCTATATGTAGCTTTATTATCATTCGGGATTTCAACTGGAATTTTAAATGACTATTTGAAAAAAGATAAATCCAAAAATACATAAACATAAATAAAAACAATTAAGATAACACGATCAGTTTGTTTGCTATATTGACATGTCAGTTAACACATTAGTGGCCTGTAAACACAACATGTGAAAACACAGAAAGGTAGCTACGGTCAACACGCAGTCACCCCCACCCTCATCGGGAACCGGTAGTCTGCAGAACAAATTATGTTTTCTTTAGCAAACACCAATTTTAAAAGAGGCTACAATAACCGTTGTGATGGTTTTCATTTGATACACATTAGTTTTTACATTTATTTTGTTTACCGATGAGTAAACAATAAGTAAATTTTATAAATACCTGTTACAATGAAACCATACTTTACAAATAATTATAGACACGTGTATATAACCGACTTCAATACAACTGAAGTACATGATTATTATAAAATATCGTGTCAACACGTCGGTGATTTGCATCTTTATGATGATTATAAATACGATAAAATTGAATATGCTGGTGCACGGGTGAGGATGACATTTATGTACATGTAAACAAATAATCTGAATGGATATTCTGAAAGAAGCAATGTTTGAAATAATCACGCCCATGAAGAATAAGATAATAATGCGTTTTTATAATCATCACAAAAAGCTCATTTTCGAAATGTGACATATACGTAAAATGGGTGATTATTTGTAGTGAACAAAAGAATCAGTGATTTATAAATTTGAGTTGATTTTAATGATTATAGTCTGGATTGTAAATGTAAACTTAAACGTATATACACACTATACAAATTCATTGTGACTTTTATATGCGTTTTCGCTGTTTTCTTTGATTAACACCGTCAAATAATAGTGCTTTATTATATAATTATTTATTAATTAACCGTAATATGAAGGATACATAATTAATATATTTACATTTAACATACACTGTGCGACACACAACGTAGAATGTTGCGATAAGACTGTAAACACTGTACAACTCTTAATTTTTAAAGCGCAGATGCACATATACATGTAAAATCGCCGCGAAACGCGACGAAATGTCGTGACATATTCTTCGCGAAACCTCGCGCTAGGGCCACCCGCTATATTTCGTGAATCGTCGCGAACTTTCGTGACGTCGCTTCGCGAATATTGATCGAAGGCTCGTCACGACAGCGCGAATTCTGCGGGTTTCGCGTGGCACGTACTGTATTTTGGTTTTCTAATGTCGTTTGGTCGGTCTTTCGGTAGACCATTTTTGTTTCCGCTCTCTGAGTCTATCAATTTTCACACAATCTTCACAAAACTTCATGAAAATGTATGTGGGTATTGTATCCCAACCAGGTTCGATAGTCAGCCAAATCGCTCCGGTAATTGTAGAGTTGCGGCCCTTGCATAATCACAACTTGGCCATTTTTGGCCGTATCCGATCTTCACCGAACTTGGTGAAAATGTTTGAGGGCATAATATCTTAGCCAAATTCTAAGGTCGACCAAATCAAGAATTGCAGAGTTTTGGCCCTTGATTTACCTGAAATTGACATTTGAGTAGTTTTCGCTCTCTATGCTCAACAGTTTTCATCCGATCGTCACCAAATTTGATATATTAAAGAATGCTAATAACCTCGAGGGTGCATACCTGCTTGACAAACAGCTTGTGTTATTGTTTAAGACTTGAAAAGGCTACCCATTTACTTTATAAAACCTATGTTTTGTTTATGGTTATTGTGTTATATCTCTTGGTTAAATACATTTATTGATGAACACTTGTTTAATTGAAGTTGTTTCTTTATCACAGTCACTAACTTTAAAAATGTCATTTCTTTCAGTAGCAAGTAATTATTTTGACCAACAACAACTCTTTGAATGATCTAATTATATCTGATTGTTTTTTACACTAACTTTAAATTATTTTAAAATGATTGTTAATGATTTAATAGCCTTCTGTGAATATTGCCTATACATGTTTGTTGGTTTGTTTCTTTGCTGGCCACTTTATCAATTCATGATCAAACTTCAATTACAGTAATTGGCCTAGGATTGCATGTCATTGTATTGTCCTTGGTCGAGTCCAAACTTTGACAGTCAATGCTTTTTAATAAACTCACAATTTAAACAGTTTTTATATATTGTTTACATCACTAATTTCGTCTGAATCATAATGGCTGTTCGCCTTATTGGCTTATCATTTAAGAATACCAGTAAACTCATATTGTATAGACAAATTATAACTACCGGTAAATTATTTTGTACGAAATGAATGGGAGTTAGCTTAATTAGCTTTTAAAACTTTGATTAACACTCTCCTGCTAGTCACTTGTAAATGTCTAGTTTTACTATGTCAGCTCTTTTCATTTCTCTTATGTTTCTTCTTTTCTTCCTTATCTTATTATTATTAATATTGCTAGTTAGTATAAGTATTATTCTATTTAAGATTTTTTTTCGAAGAATAGGTGAGCATTTTACTCACCCCTGCGTCGGCGTCCGCGTCTGATCATGGTTAAATATTCAAAAGTCTTGTAACTTCAAAACTACGCATGCTATACACTTGAAACTTGCTATGTACCTTTGTCATCAACTCCAAAATCAAGTGCAACATTTCACATAACTCTTTTTTTCTATTTTGAGAGAATTATGCCCCTTTACCACATAGAATTTCTGGTTTAAGCTTATATTCAAAAGTGTTATAACTAAGCCAGTTTTTCAATTGAAACACGGAGTGTACCCTTGTCATCAACTCCAACATCAAGTGCAAAATCCCCATAAACATGTTTGTATTTTGACACAGTTATGCCCCTTTTTCACATATATTTTCTGGTTAAAGTTTTTATTCAAAAGTCTAATAACACTTGAAACTTGAATGTACCTTTGTCTTCAACACCAACATCAAATTCAAAAATCCCCATAACTTTGTTTTGTATTTTGGGATAGTTCTGTCCCTTTTCACATATATTTGCAGATTTTTTTTTCTTCAAACGTTAATATATAACTTCAAAACTTGATAGTTTATTCACTTTAAACTTGGAATATACGTACCTTTATCATCAACTATCTACGGCATCAGGTGTCACAATCCACATAAGCCTGATTTGTATTTGCCCCCTTTTCACATAGATTTTTCAGTGTAAGGTTTTTATTTAAAATTCTGACTATTTCTAAACAACATAAGGTAATCACTTGAAACTTATAATACGTCTTTGTAATCATCTGCAGCATCAAGTGCAACAATCCCAATAACTCTGTTATGTATTTTGACAGAATTAGCTCACCTGAGCACAAAGTGCCGATGTGAGCTTTTGTGATCGCCAGTTGTCCGTCGTCCGTGCGTGCGTCCGTGCGTGCGTGCGTCCGTCGTCAACTTTTCAGTTAAACAATATCTCCTAAACCGCTTGGTAGATGATCACATGACTTCACAGGAATAATGCTTGGGTGAACCTCTTTCAAAATTCTTCGTATCGTTCCGGTTTGTAGCGTACGTAGGTCACCAGAGCTAAACATAGATTTAACAAGTGAACACCTTAAAAATCTTCTATGAAACCGCAGGCTCAGGGCTTTCATATTTGATATGTGACATCCCTAGAGGACCTCTACATGTTTGTTCAAATTCTTCCCCTGTGGTCAAAGCTGGCCACGCCCCGGGGTCAGATGGTTATAATAGACCTCTGAAACCGCAAAGCCCAGAGGTTTATATTTGCTATGTAACATCCTATAGTGATCCTCTACAAAGATTGTTCAAATTATGCCACGGGGGTAAAAAGTGGCCACGCCCCGGGGGTCACATGGTTTATATACACTTAAATGGCAAGTCGACGTTAAAAATCTCCTCTGAAAACACAAGGCCCAGGGGTTTCGCATTTGGTATTCAACATTGTACAGTGGCCATCTACAAATATTGTTCAAATTATGCCTTTGTGGTTAAAAGTGGCCATGCCCGGGGTCACATGTTTTATACAGACTTAAAAAGCAACATGACTTTAAAATTCTTCTCCGCTTAAACCACCAGGCCCAGAGGTTTCGTATTTGGTACGTAACATCCTATAGTGGTCCTCTACAAATATTGTTCAAATTATGCCACTGGGGTAAAATTGGCCACGCCCTGGGGGTCATATAGTTTCAATAGACTTATATGGCAAGTGAACTTTAAAAATCTTCTCTGAAACAGCAAGGCCCAGAGTTTTTATATTTGGCATAAAACATTGTATATTGGTCCTCTACAAATATCGTTCAAATTATGTCCCTGAGGTAAAAAGAAGCCACACCTCAGAGTCACATGATTTCTATAGACTTTAACAGCAAAATGACTTTAGAATCTACACATCTCAAACCGAAAGGCCCACAGAGATTTCGTATTTGGTATGTTACATCGTATAGTGGTCCTCGACAAAGAATCAAATTTTGCCCCTGTGTTAAAAAGAAGCCACGCCCCGAAGGTCGAACGGTTTCGGTGACTTTTATGGCAATTGGACCTTCTACTTCTTGTCTTCTGAAACCACGAGGCCCAGGGGTTTCGTATTAGGTATGTAACTTTATATAGGTGTCCTCTACATTTCAAACTATGCCCCTGTCGTAAAAAAGTGGCAACGCCCTGGTGTCCCATGGTTTATATAGACTTGAATAGCAAAATGACTTTAACAGTCTTCTCCTGAAACTGCGAGGCCCAGATCTTCATACTCAGGTGAGCGCCTTTAGGCCCTCTTGTTACCTAGAGATTTTGTTCGAAAGTCTTGTAATTCCTAAACTACATAAAATATTAACTTGAAATTTGGAATACATTGATGAAATAATTGTCATAATTCAGCTTTGTATTTTAACAAATGTATGTCCCTTCCACTTTCCAAAATATGTACATACTGAAATACATTTATACTTCGAATAGTCGAGCGCGCTGTCATCTGACAGCTCTTATTAGTATTATTATTATGTTTACTATGTTTACTATGTTTATTATTATTATTATTATTATTATTATTATTCTTATTAGTCAGAACTGTCCACTGGCTGGTTATTGGCATAAGTGTGCCAAAACATCGGCCAGTGATACGACCTTCATTTGGCCTACCATTGTGGGGGCTATAGTCTATCACTAGGTCAGTTATCTGACCTATAACATGGTCGGGCATAGAAGGTGCCTGTGTAATATAATTGATCGACCACTGGACCATAATTCGTTGTCAATTGATAGGCCAAGACCCGTCATTGGCGAACCAGTAGGCCTTATGGTCTGTCAATTGAATGGTGAGCATGCCAGTCATTTTGATCGACATTGTTTAGCCCCGAGTGGCCTATTTATTATGGTCCAAATTTATGTACGACACAATTTGTATCATACCGTTGGAAGGTTAAAGTTCTGTTGGTTCAGTCTAGGTATTTTATGCCCACTGCACCTCGATGCGGGATGCAAATAGTGTTTGTCCTGTCTGCCCGTCTGTCCGTCCGTGATTCCGTTCGTCCGTCTGTGCTTCCGTCCGTACGAGGTAAACACGATTTTACCGGATCGTCTAGCATAAACACCGCTTACTACAACACTTGGATACATACACAGCTGTTGCTTACGCCATTCCCAATCCACCCATATCACCCAACCTCACTTTCTCCCTGACCATGACCTAATTTGAACTTAGAATATTTCAAATGGGCTATTTCATGATTAACTATATTTTATCGTGTTTCGTCTTGCACTGCATACTAGAACATTTTGATACACAGTTGTTGCCTATGACCATGCCTAATCGACCCATATCACCCAACCTCACTATGACAATGACCTTGACCTAGTTTGGCCTTAAAAGAACTCAAATGTGCTATGTCTTGGGTAACTATATTTTATCGTTTTGTCTAACACAAAAACCGCTTACTACAACACTTGGATACTTACACAGTTTGTTGCTTACGACCATTCCTAATCCACCCATATCACCCAACCTCACTTTCACCTTGACATTGACCTTATTTTAACTGACAATAATTCAAATGGGCTATTTCTTGGTTAACTATATTTTATCGACCATGACCTTGACCTAATTTAGACTAAGAATAATTTGGATGGGCTTTCCAGCACCAACCGGGGCCATCTGTGTTTATAGAACACAGCGTCTTGTTAATTTGTATTTTGTTTATTTGCTTTTTTATTGTTTGTGAAAATGTTGAATGTCCGATTGTCTTTCTTAGTTCAGCAAATGAATTAATAAACTGGTTGGTATTCAAAATTATTCCATAACTTTTTTAAGATCATCAACTACTTGTGCATCATTTAAATAAATGATTTAATTAATTTTTAATAGCCTTTTCTAAATTGTGTGTCAAACTAATAGTGAAAATAGGGTTAATGTTGGTCTCCCAATCCGCCTTTTCGTATTTATATTTCATGTTAAAGGCATATATTATACATAAGCTTTGGATTCAGCTGGGGTGGCACCATGGAACTTTGTCAAGATTATGTTCTCAGTGAATGCAAGGTAAATAATAAAAACAGAACATCTTTGGTCATAAAGCAAGGAATCCAGATCAAGTATTATAAGAAATAATTAGTTACACCGAAGGACCCACATTTTCATCAGGTCAGGCTAAATGGCCAGAATGATGTCCTCCATGAAATCTGTTGTCGAAAAAGACATGTCATCTGTTTTGATTGGATGATACACATGCATGCCTAAATGATCATCATACGGGCAACGAAAAATAACTACTCTGTCCTTGAAATTCATTTTAAATTGTTCTATAATCCATCATTAAGATAGGTAGTGGGCTAATTAAGTCACGAAGATGTTGAACACATTTCACATTTCTGCGATATATATGTATTTCAAAGTTGGCTTTTGTTTTATCAGTCGTCGAAACAAGCAGATGTCCATAAGCCCTGCGCTTGTAAAGTGTGTGTGTGTGTGTATGTGTGTGTGTGTGTGCGCGTGTGCGCGTGTGCGTGTGTTTGTGCGTGCGTGCGTGCGTGCGTGCGTGTGTGTGTGTGTGTAGTACATTTGTATCGAGTGCACCGGGATTCTCTCACGTATGGCCATCGCCCCCAAAAGATTTGTTAATTGGGTTACGGGAGATAATGCAAGATACAGAAAACGTCCCGTTTCAGAGGCAACCCTGTGTAGTTTAGTGGCCGGTGTGAAGCACCTAGTATTCTGCACCTCGGTTTAACGTCTCATGCAAAAGACGAGTTAGTAGGTTAGGGTGGAGCGGTGGCTCGAACCTGCGACAACTTGGTTGTGAAGCTAGTGCGTAACCACTAGAACGTCTCATGCGAAAGACGAGTAAGTCGGTTAAGGTGTAGCGGGGACTCCAGCCTGCGACAACTGGGTTGTGAAGCTAGTGCCAAACCACTAGACCACGGACCCGCCACTAAGCTTGTAATATTTTCTTGCTATCCAGTAATACTATATGAAATGTCAGCCTTGCTTGGCTAAATTGCTAATTTTGATGACTGTTCCATATGATGAACGTTCACCCTTGGATGGCGTGTCTGACTTCACCCTTGGATGGCGTGTCTGACTTCACCCTCGGATGGCGTGTCTGACTTCACCCTCGGATGGCGTGTCTTACTTCACCCTCGGATGGCGTGTCTGACTTCACCCTTGGATTGCGTGTCTGACTTCACCCTCTGATTGCGTGTCAGACTTGGTGTGCAAAGGACCCGAAGAAGAAGCCTGTCCATTCATTGGAAGTCTTGTCAAAGGAACAGGTATAATCACAATTTGGCTGTATTAGAAGTGCTTGCACCATACGAAGCGATGATATCTGTGGTTTACACGGTTACAGTGTGCAGTGCTGGTTTGTATGGACCCAGCTGCGAGAGTAGATGTCCGGGAAGACGCTGTGTCAGCAACAACATGTGAAACGTCAATTGAAACTTCATTTGATGTGATTGTTTATTCCATTCCAATCCTGATCTGAAATATATACTATAGACAATGCATGGTTGAGGTTAATAAAATAAATATACATGTGCATGTTTATTTATTGCAATTTTTTTTTTTTTTTTAAGTTTTTAGAGAAATCAGTTGTTTTGTTGTTTTGCACTTTTTTTCAAATTTCATTAATATCTGATGTTTGTTAAAATATGTGAAATCTAACTCTAAACTACTGATTATCCAAGTACTTATTTTACCTCAACTACTATAATTACAGTCTTCACAATGGCTCTGTGCAAGGACTTGTCATTCAAGCATTTGCCAAATTTGTTCTTGCCGATATCCACTTTAAACTTTTTCTTGAATGAAGAAACAACCTCTAGATATTAACCAATCATTGTTAATTATAGACTGTGTTTATGCCTCCGAAGGAGGGGATAGAGTCGTCGTACCGTCCGTCCGGTTGTTCGTGGGTGTGTGGGTGTGTGTGATTGTGTGTCCGTCCTTCCGGATTTCGTACCGCTTTGTTAATTTAATGTCTGGAAGGATTTAAATATTACTTCAGATTGTTATTCACTATATCATTGACGACGTGTCGCGTACATCGCCCATGCTTTTCGGTCAAAGGTCAAGGTCAGAGTTCAAGGTCAAAGGTCCAGGATTTTCGTTTCCGCAAAATAACTTCTAAATGCCTGGAAGGATTTTAATATTGCTTCAGATTATTATTCATTATTCTAGCATAATACTCGCTATTTTTTCTATAGCGACAAATAACAAATTTATCGATGTTAAACTACCCAATAAATAACGCAAATGAAGTCCCGATTCTGAGCGGAGCATTGTAAAAAGTGGTTCCAATTACACTTGCAAAAATATATGTCAAATCATGTTAGAATCGAAATAATACTCGCATTGTCGTTGTTTATCGGCCAATAAACAACTATTTGTCGTTCTGGTGCGTGGCTATTAAACAACTCGGGCTGAGGCCCTCGTGGTTTAATTCCTACGAGTCAGAACTCCAAATCGTTGTTTATTGGCCGATAAACAACGGTAAATCGAAAATTATTTCTTAATTTTCAGACTATGTGTCGCGAACACTGTACCTCATATAGGCTCGTCTGTCAAAAATCAATGTCACAATTTAAGGTCAAAGTTCAAGGAAGAGTGACACGCGTTTGTGTGTTCTCAATCCGGCTGGTTATTGCGCGGCTTTTTTTTTCACTTTAAGTGTAATTACTCAATGCCTGCTGTCCAAAATATCTAAATATTGGTGTGTTGGTATATTTTTGTTTATGCCGTTGTTACTTATCTATGGTAATGACATAATCACAGGGATTTGAATTATTGAACTGAATAGGGTAAGAGGTATGTAAGTATTAAAAAAATGTTTGAAGAAAATATTGTATTTGTTTCCACTTCTTTCTTTTATTGTTTCCAGACATAAATGACATGTTCTAATTACATTTCAACACATTTTAAATACCCATAATTTTCTTAATTATACTAGCCCAGTTAGTTTGCCGATAGTCACGATCTTCTTTCAACATTAATTGAACATAAATGTTATGTTGGTTACATGTTACAAGGTTATGAAACAGTGGCCAACGAATATATTTCTTGTCGAGCTTTTTGTTGCTAAAATCATCAACATAACAAATTTGATAATGTCGGCATCATGGTTCTCGGTGTAATGTTTGCACAGGGCTGGTATTTACAAAGCTCCTAAGGGAAGTCGTAACTTAAGTTGTACTTGAGGGAAATTTCAGATCAAATGTTCTATTTAAAATACCTTGATTATATGGATCTGTTTTCAATAGCTTAAACTATTAAACATCTAAACAGTATTTACTCATTTAAAACATGTTAATGTAAAAATATACGTGTACATGAAGCAGCCACAGGAGTAAGGAATTGTATGACGTTAGGAAGTTGACTTAAGTTTTCCTAAAGAGTTTTGTTAATATGGTCTCTGTTTGGGGTGTTTATCGTCTACGTCGTCTATCACGTGATCATCATATTTATCGTTGTGGTTTTTAGCTCGACTTTTCGAAGAAAAGGCAAGCTATTCTACTCGCCCCGGCGTCGGCGTTGGCGTCGGCATTCGAGCTAGGTTAAAGTTTTTCGGTAAACTAGTTTCTCAGGAATGGCTTGAGGGATTTCATTCACACTTAAAACATATATTCCCCACATTAAAATGAACCTATAGGCAAAGTTTGGTAACTCAAGTTTGAAATTTGTCAAAATTATGGGCCTTTTTACTCTTAGACATTTTACATAAGCTATATGTACATGTTAAAGTTTTTCGGTAAGCTGGTTTTTCAGGAATGGCTTGAGGGATTTCATTCAAACTAGGCACACTTCCCTATATTAAAATGAACTGATTGGCCAATTTTGATAACTCTAGTAGTTTGAAATAATGAGCCTTTTTACAATTAGAATTTTTACATATTAGCTATACGGACAGTTTAAAGGTTTTTGGTAAGCTGGTTTCTCGGGAATGGCTTAATGGATTTCATTCAAACTTATAACACTTATTCCCTATATTTAAGTGAACTCATATGCCAATTTTTATAACTCTAGTTTGAAATTTGTCAAAATAATGGGCCTTTTTACACTTAAAAAATTTTAAGTGGGTGGAATGACGGCGTCAACTTTTGATTTTCTCTCTCTTACGTGAGAATCAATCTTCACACATAAACACTCTAGAGCAACACTATTCTCGGGATTGCATTTGTGGTGGATTGGGTGGGGTTAAGGTCAAGGTCACTTTTACTAAAATTAGTTGAAAAAATCTTCTGCTTTATAACTCGAGAACACATTGGAATATTTTAATAACATTAAATTTATAGATACTGTATAACGAGACATTGCATGAGATTGCATATGGAGTTAGTTGGGTCAAAGTCACTTTTTTGAAATTTAGAAAATGCTTCCACTCAGTAACTCGAAAAAGAAATTAATTTTGTTTAATTGGCCCCTGCTGTACAGTTTGTTTTAGAAA
The DNA here is from genome assembly GCA_027627225.1 of Congeria kusceri. Taxonomy (NCBI): domain Eukaryota; kingdom Metazoa; phylum Mollusca; class Bivalvia; order Myida; family Dreissenidae; genus Congeria; species Congeria kusceri. The sequence goes on from CM051035.1 coordinate 8,472,027, forward strand.
AAAAATGACAGAAACTCTCACAAGCGCAATAAAGTCGAGCGCGCTGTCCTCCGACAGCTCTTGTTAATTATCGCTATTGACATGCTCTACATCGTTAACAGTGGCATGATGAGTAATGGTTTATCGGCTAATAAACAACGATTTGTCGTTCTATTTAACACTCTCGTGGTTTAATTCATACGCATCAGAACTCCAAATCGTTGTTTAATAGCCGATATACAACTCTAAATCGAAAATTATTTAATATTAAGTAAGCATGCATATCCTTATGTTAAAGTTATGTTCTGTTCTGTACAGTACTGTACTGTCCTGATATTCTTATGCAATCAACGTGTTTTATGATTATCTGCATACATGTACGTGCGTTGTTCCCAGTTTTCAATTACATCAGGGTCGTCATCATCATTACCGTTGTTTTCAAAATTAATTATGTCATTATCACTTTCGTATTTTAATCGTCGTTTTCCCATTGTTCATTTCTTTTCTTCTATCTTACCGTTAAGTGCCGTGACCAAGTTGGGGATTTATTTAATGCTTGTGTCATGAACTAATATTTGCTTTATTACTGCGCTAATTAAACAATGAAAGGCGACACTATTCCTTCAATAAGAACGTCCTCCAATTTTAACATTCTTTTAAAGAAATGCCGTTGTTTATTTCCATCCAAGTACCTCCTTCGTATTCCGTCTTTTAAAATGCGATCGAAGTCCATTTATATCAATTTGGAAAACAGCGCTGTTTTGTGATAATTATGCACCGCGGTAACTAATTATATACAAAGTTTGGAATAATGTTCATTTTTGCTAAGCTTAATTATGTCACACATAAGTAGCTTGCAGAGCAGGTCTGGCACCAATCGACCCCCCCCCCCCCCGGTTTTAACCAGCGGTTTGAACCGGTTGAAACCGTCCCGGTCAATACTCCCAAAGTGGCCAATAGTGGTTGATTGAAAATTTTCACGGAATTTTCTTGCCAGAGTTATACCGAAACATTGTTTTGTACAACCATGACAGTAAATTACTTTTCACTTAACCTGGTAGTAAAAATGGCATGCGTTGAAAATGTGATCAGTACTATTTTTTTATGATTATTCCAGCAAAATTTGTAATTAATTTCATTCTCAACTTGTTATTGCTACAAACAAGACAATGTATTATTTTTCAATTGATTTGAAACAAATTGCATGAACCAGGAAGTGGAAGTCTAAATCATGTGCAACAATATCGCTTCTCAGCGCGGCGCAAAAATCGATACTTCTCACGTAAAATTTACATTGATTTGATAGATTTGATAGGGAGCGTATAATATTATTTGCCTTAACTTCCTTCTTTTTTTACTCTCAGAAAACTACAGACGGATTTGAAAAGAGAATTTATGCTCTTTAACATGGTACGATATATTTTATTTTATTTTAAAATTTAGGCGTGGGAATTCGCACTTTTGTCACATCACCCTATTTCCTATAGAAATCAATAGAATACCGGTCGGAAATATGGTGCATTTTCAACTTTATCGCATAAAAAACGAAATAAAAAACTCTCCCTTGTTTGTCAGAAAACTAAAGACGGATTTGGAAATTTCATTCTTTGCTTGTTCGAGTGGTGTTAATTTTGTTTAAAAATAAAAACTTTTAGGCGGAGGAATTCAGACTTAAATGAGGTACCTCTAGTTTAATTTCCGTGACTCAATACGGAAATAAACGAGCGTTGTCGAACGATACCGAGTTGGTACCGTTCTAGCAGTATATGTTCCCCGCGGCGTTTATTAGGGGTAATAAACAGATAAGAATCTTGGTATCATAGACCTTATAATCTGCAGTTTAGCTTATTTTGGATAATAAAATCCAGGAGGAAATTTAGATGTATTTTTTTATAACAATGCATTAGCATTATATTTGACATTGAGATAGTTCAGTGTATGCATGTTAACTGATAGCAGAAAACATACTTTCAATTATTGTTTAATTAAAGATAAGAAATTATGCCTTAATATTGTAATCCAAAAACAAAAACGTCAGCATAATGCCCGAAATTAATGAAAGAAACAAAGGAAATTTTATAAACAGTTGTTTTAATACGCCTAACAATAATTCCTTTATTAAATTAAGACAAAACAAGCTATAATAACTGAAATTACAAAGTTCTGATAAGGTAAAAATTACACTTTATAACTAAAAACAACTGCGCTAACAGGACAGCCAGATTAAATTATTGAGGGTATGAGAAAGCGTAACATGTATTACCGATTGAATCTTAGATAAGGCAGTATCGATCATCAGATAAAATCGATAGCAGCCGAAAATCTTCGGAAGATTTCCGATTAGTACCGAACAGCTGACTGTCTATCGGGTAGTACTATTGATTCTATCAGCATGACTATCTGGCTTAAGAAGAAAGGCGAGATTGTTCAGCAGGATGGTTACAATATTTAAAAAGTGGTCACAAGCCTAAACAAAAATAATGACTTGTTTCTCAGGCACTTTTCCAAAAAGTCAGGAGGGAGGGCGAATTTTTTCCATTAAAGTATTTTTTTTTTCATTTTTAGCTCGACTATTCGAAGAATAGGTGAGCTTTCCTTCTAACCCCAGCGTCTGCGTCCGCGTTCGCGTCTGATTTTGATTAAAGTTTTTATTAAAAAGTCTTGTAACTTCAAAACTACATTAGTTATTCACTTGAAACTTGGAATATACCTTGTCATCAACTCCAGTGTCAGGGGCTACATTCCCCAGAACTCTGTTTTGTATTTTGACAGAGTTATGCCCCTTTTTTTTTTCACTTAGACTTTATGGTTAAAGTTTCTATTCAAAAGTTTTGTAACCTCAAAACTACATAAGTTATTCACTCGAAACTTGGAACTAACCTTTGTCATCAACTGCAATATCAAGGGCAACATTCCCTATAACTCTGTTTTGTATTTTGACAGAGTTATGCACCTTTTTCACATAGATTGTCTGGTTATAGTTTATGTTCAAATGTTTTGTAACTTCAATAATACAAAAGATATTCACTTGAAACTTGGAATATACCTTTGTCATCAACTCCAGTATCAGGGTGATAATTCCCCATAACTCTATTTTGTATTTTGACAGAGTTATGCCATTTTTTCACATACATTTTCTGGTTAAAGTTTATATTCAAAAGTTTTGTAACTTCAAAACGGCGTAAGTTATTCACTTGAAACTTGAAACTTACCTTTGTCATCAACTATTGTTTCAGAAGCAAACATTACACATAACGATATTTTGTATTTTGACAGAGTTAGCCCACTTTTTACACAGAATTTGTTGTAAAGTTTTTGTTCCAAAAATGTATAAACTATACAAGGCTTTACTTAAAAGTTTTGTATTTTAACAAAGTTATGCCCCTTCAGCTATCCAAAATATGTACCACCTGAAATACTTCAAATAGTCGAGCGCGCGTAGTCCTTGTATTTTGTTCGGTAACATGCCCATTAGAAACAATTTCTGCAACGTTTTATTTTTATTAACATATTTCTGGACTGCTGCTTTAAACCCCGGGCGCTATCGTAAAAAAATAGTAAATAAACCAAATTTGGCTTTAAATCAAAATCGTGGCGGGCCATAAAAAAAACGTTGCGGCGCTGTCTGAAAAACAATTCATTAACTTTTTTTAGCCATACTGGTCGATTGATCTTTGTCAGTAATGTTCATACAAACTGTAATTACAAGTTTGATACTGTAACCTTGTTGTGCTACAAATATATATTCACTACTGGTCATAAGTGATCAACTGAACATTTTCAGTTAATTTTCTTACAAAAATATAATAAATTTCATGTTGTCACCGTTTGGTCAACTGAACTGTCATTTTCAATGATTTTTTTTCTTACAAATGTATAAGTAATAGTTGTAGCGCAATTTGACCGAAATATGTTAGTTATTTAACGAGCACGCATATTGATGTAAAAGGGTGCCACAAGCATTTTATACCATATTCACCAATAACATCGCACATTTCTACAATGTGGATCCCAGCGGGCAGTTCCTATACGTCACGTGATGTCTGACATGCTTGGAATGCGTGTCATTTCCAAATTTAGAGCTGTCGCAATTTGTCTACTCTGGCAGTGCAATCGTTTAGTGTAATAAGTAGCGTGCGTACACATTACAACTTAATTTCAATATATCGGTACTTACTGCACGGTAACCTTGCATACATGTATTGGGCTCCGTCCACCATTTACCGATCTGATATCACAGTATTATCAGTATACTGTTACTTTCAATACCAAGGTAAATTTGCACTGTTTATTAATTTCATACTATAACTTTACCTCAAACAGTTTTAGCTGTCAAACAATTATTTTTGAGGATTAACCTACGCCTATGAAATTATTAAAAGTGACCACTTAAACTGCCTTTTTAGATTGGATACAATAACTTAGTTACGCCGAGTATCCTGCCAGCGACTAATCTCTACATGTAAAGGGCATAGTCACACGAACTGATAATGTCATGTGTTGAAATGCGTTGTAGTGCGATTAATGTACGATGTCCAAACCACATGGGTAAAAACTAAAATGGATCGCAATGTTATATTGTTATATCAACGCGTGGCCAATGTTTAATGGTTTAATGTAGTGTCATACAAACGAGTACGCAATATGCGTGCAGCGATTCTTTGGAAACATCTGCAGAGCCATATGCGATGCAGATAATTTGTTCTAGAAAATTACCGGTACTATAAGAGTAGAGGATTTAAGCTATCCCCAAAATTTCACAATCTTGCTTAAAGACGTTCGCAACAAAAAGAAAATAATTGGGTTAATTTCTCCTTTTGCTTCATTATTTCTTTATTGTATATAGGTTACAATATACTAATTTCAATCAATAAATATAAATCTTTGTAGATCATTAAGTTCCAGTCAATGGTTAAAAGTTCACAAAGCATTATAATAATCAAAAACACACGTATATAGTGTATTGACAAAAAAATTGTTAAAAAATATCCATTAAATATCTCCATTCTATTTTGGCAATTGATACTTTGTTTACGTAAACACGAAAGACGAAAAGGCTACACAGGTACACTATTTAAAGTCCAATATTTCCAAAATAAGTTCAGTGACCCATTATTTTTATTAATGTTTTGGTGTGAGTATTCATTGGTGCATGTATGTGCAAAAATTTAAGAAAATCTGTCGTTTGGAACAAAATATATTGATGCATAATAAATGACGTTTCAGAAGGTATTATTAGTACCCAATTGACCTAACTCAATGCCCAGTCAAATTCATTATTTTAACAGTAATTGTAGGTGTAGCGGTTTTTACTACCAAAATTCACTTTGTATATTGCCAAACAAGATACGTGAAAACATATCAGTTGAAAGAACCATAACCTTGTTTGAAAAAAAGCTCTCCTATATACTTAAAACATTGATAAAAATCCAAACTGAAAAAGGGGCTTCGACAGATACCGTATTCAAAACCAAATAACTCCGGAAAAAGGCTGGTGACACCTATTTTTTAACACTGTTTTAGTTTCAGTCTACATTGACACATGTGTATGGAATTTTGTAACAAATTTTTTTCGTATATTTGATTATTTATTGATGTTTTCAAAGGTATATTATATGCATAATTAACCTCATTAAGTGTTAAAAGTCATTTTTTAATGGTAACTATAGATAAAGCGCGCTTTATCACTAAACTGCACTTGTATATTGCCAAACAAAACATAAAAAAGATGCATTTAAAAATCTCCGTCCTTGTATAAATATGAACGCTTTATATAATTTAACGCTTTATATAATTGAACATTGCTAGTCACACAAACCAAAAAAGGGCTTCGACAGGTACCGTATTTAAACCCTAATATTTCTGGAACAAGGCCGGTGATCCGTATTTTTTAAGACTGTTTTAGTTTTAGGATATATTGACACATGTTTGTGCAAATTTTTAAGAAAATCTGTCGATGGAAAAACAAATGGAAAAACTTGTTGCGAACGTCTTTAAAGTAAATGCTTTGTATAGCTCATAAAAAGTACTATAATACCCATTCTTTATATTGTTATTATTGGGAGAAAAACAATCCCCAAAAGATAATCGGACATATTTTACTGCAAACGGCGGTCTTAAAAACTTAAGCAATTAACACTAATTTAGGCTGTCTGTATAATGACCTCTTTGAGTAACTGAAGTAGATACCGCGCATGCATGACCCGAGACCGTCTTCAAATATCGATTTAACGTTTCCGATCGCGCAGTTTACTTCTGTTATCGAACAGAACGGAACATTGCGATTATAAGTTATGTTTATTTTCAACCCTTTTGCGTGATTTGGTTTACGATGTAATCAGTGACAATAATTTGTAAGCAAATTGTTCTATGGTTTAAACCATAATGACACAAATGGCGACTAGTGTCGGCCAAACGGTTTTATTCGGACTGATAGTACTGTTACTGATCGACGCGGCTTTTAGCGCCGAGTGCGTCGTGCAAGGAAGCTCCCTCAATGTGACTTCCGGCGCGCAGTGCACGATATCAAACGACGTCATTGACGAGAACCTCCATATCAATGTTAAGGGAACAGTGACCGTTACAAGGGTCACGGTGGTCATCCAATGTCGCTCGTTCGAGATAACGAGTAGCGGCTCCGTGCGCGTCGACGCGTTGTCCATTTTCGATACAGGCATTGGAAACGTCAGTGGCTCTGGAGGTACGTGATTAATTGATTGATTCTTTATTGCCTCCACTTGCTGGAGACATACATAATAAGCACAACATACACATATAATTTACAAACGCTACAAGCATAGCAATTGATAAACAGAGCGTGTTTTATAGTGGCAAAATGATATTCCCAGTTGATCCGTATTTCAATTAAGTTTGATAGATCAATGAATAAATAAATGCCCTCTACAACGATACAAGAGAATACTTCGTTTCAATGTCTTCCGGTCATACTAAATGTTTTTTGTTTGTTTATAAATACTTTAAATGTAAATGTAAATATTTTAAATGTATTATTTAAAGAAATCAATTACTCCGGAGGGAGGTGCATATTGGATTACATACATTTAAAACGATTAAGTGTCATTTGTAACGTATTAAAATTGCAAGAGGATATTTGTTGGTTTTGGTAGAATATCGAATTTAATTCACGAGTGATCATAGAAATTTATATTTCTACGAGTGGCGCAGCCTGGAATGAAAAAAAAATATTTTCTATAATCACGACTGAATAAAAAGTCGATATTCTGCCGAAACCAACACATTTTTTTTTTATGTCATGCTTTTCCGCTTTTTTTTTTCATTTTAATTGCTATCTAAGCGGTTTTTATTTGACAAATTTGAGTCCGGCATCGTTGACGGGATATTTCTTTTACTGTTTTAAATCTGGAACCAGTATGAAACAGTAAAAAAATATCAGTGCGGTAATTTTCACTGCTTTAGACAGTGAATTACCCATTTTATTTCACTGATTCTTCCCTATAAATTATTGGAAAGTATAAAATAAATTGTAATATTCACAATCTAGCATTGTTTCGAGTATTTACAGAAGGATATATAGATCAATTAATAAATAAATGGACACTTCAAAGACACAAACACACATTTCGTGTTAATGTCTTCTCACCCCCTGTACGTCGGTAAACCAATTTGCAGATGATAAATCAAATTTCAGAGAAAACATGTCGGACAAATTACTTATTACCATAATTTATTTACAAAAACTCATATCTTTAAGGTAAGTTTCAACATTTAAAATATCGTACAAGATACAATGCTATTTTGTGCGTATAATGCGCTGTTACAAACGATTCCTAATGGCAATTATTTGGCCAAATTAGTATGAATTTGGTTAAGAATATAGAAAAAATCAGTGAAGTTGGCAATATTTTATGTAAAAAAAGTACTGAACAATTAATGTTTATGCAATAATTAATGTACGACCTTCCGTATCAGCCATTCTTCTTTGTATGTCTGCTTCACGCGTTGTTTAAATGCACCAAACACGCGTTATATACTTATTTTCGTGGGACAATATAACGTAAAATTGATAAAGCCCTAACTTTTAGGTGATAAAGTCCAAACTATTTTTTTAACTGAATGGATAATAACCAAACTTGTACAAGAGTGCTTTATGTAAATGCAATAAATGTATGCATTTAAACCATTTTGAGCGAGATTTTAACATTGTTGACCACAAAAGTTGATTTAAGCATTGTGCAGCAATTTTATGAAGTAAACATTGTTAAGGTTCTTACCACAGTAATACTTAAATGCTGAAGAAATTTTCAAAGGGACTGCCAATATAAAAACTGGAAAATATGCGGGACCAGAACTGATCTTAAATGAATTTATAATAAAAGGCAGAGATTAACTTTCTCCGTATTTGCTTAAATTGTTTAACAAAATATTATGTCTTGGATATTTTCCAGATAAATGGACCGAATGTCTTATTGTACCTATACATAAGAAAGGAGATTTAAATGACCCAAATAATTTTAGAGTGATAACTATGTTAAGTGTCATAGGTAATTTGTATACAAATTTGATAAAAAAATAGGCAATCAAACTGGACTGAAAATTACCATGTTTTGCTGGAAGCACAAGCTGAATGTCGAGCAAAAATGGGAACAACAGATGACGTATTTGCCCTTTTCCGTCCGCATACATGAGTAGGAAGCGTTTTAACATGCCTACATCAATACCACTTGCACCTTTTGAGTACAATATATCCTCCATGTCATTGATATACAAAGAACAAAGAATCGGGAACAAACACTCGCCTTGTCTTAGACCTAATGACTCTCAAATGCAGTTCCGATATCATTATGATGTCTTACTTTTGTGTACAAATGAGTATACATTGCTTTTATAACTGTAAAACGTCGTCCTCGAATACCGAGTCAGTATATTCTGTACCAAAGATATCCCTTACAATGTAAGTAATTTAAAATATGTTATTAAAAGGTTAAGGACAAATAGTTGTCAAAATCAGCACACATAATGACTTTATATTATCGGAGACCGGGATACTTGACTTTTTAACTATGAGTAAAATGAATATGATAAAGTATGGTTTAAGGTGATCTGTGCTCCAGAACATAAATCCATTAAAATGATATAGAAAATTATGCTTGACGATATTGAAAGTAATCCCGTAAAAACCAACTGGGCAAGTCAAGTGAAATGTATTCTAAGTTAATTGGGATTCTATCATGTCTGCTTGGCACAAGGTGTTGGTAATCTCAGTGGTTTCTTTTCTGTGTTTAAGCAAAGAATTACTGACACTTTTGTCGAAGGTGTAGAAGGACGCATAAATGGCTATTCAAGGGTATTATTTTATAGAAATATCTTCTGTTTTGAACTTCAATTTTACCTTAAATGGGTTAACATCAAGAAGGGACGGTGGAATAATACCGATATTAGTAATATAGTGTTTGCCCAGTTTGCCCTGTTCTCGAAGATGAATATTTTATTTTTGAATGTAACATCTACTCACAAACAAGACAAAAATACAATACATACGAATATATCAGTGTATTATAGACTACACCCTAGCATGTTAAAAGCCACATAGTTAGTTTCCTCATATAATATAAATACTATCAAGTTACTAGCTGTTTATGCAAGTAGAGCTTTTGAAATGACAAATGCTGTCGGTACATGATGATTAATGCTATTTTATTAAGTTGCATGCAGTACAGATCACTTTTATGAATACTGTGCGTATTACTTAAATGTTTAACATAGATATAATTTTTGCAAAGCATGAGAATACAATACCGATAGATTTCACGTATTACTTAAATATATATTATTTTAGTAAAACATAAAAATACAGTAGAATACAGTACAGATCACTGTTATGTATTACTATGATAAAAATTATTTGTGTAACGCATGAGAATACATTACAGATCACTTTTATGTATTACTAAGATATCATTTAGACAAATGTTCTGTTCAAGTTTCATGAAGATTTATATAGTGTCAATAAGCTTTTTCTTCAATTTGACCTAGTGACCTAGTTTTTGACCCCACATGACCCAGATTATGTTTGTAAAGCATGATAATACAGTACAGATTACTTTTGTGTATTACTTAGATACAGATAGTTTTTGTAAAGCACGAGTATACAGTACATAATACTTTTGATATAGTACGCGCAGATATATATAATGTATTTCTCTTTCTTTAAGCATGATAATATTATTTGTTCCTATTTGTATAATTTTCTTGTATCAGGCGGTGACCGTACCGTTTTTATTCTTTAAAAATATCGTCCGGTTTCAACAGCGACCGTGCGGTAACCTTCCAGGCGCCGCCAGTCGCCCGTCAAGGCACCGCCCGATGTACAGTTATTGTCAGGGTATCGGGCCGTGCCTTTACAGGGCGGCCCTCGTTTTGTCGGGCGGCGACCAACCGGCTTGCATGTATTCGATACCTCTTTCAACAACTTTTAGTTGCGATCATCTACAATCCTGGGCGGCGAACGTCCGATTCACATATTCACCGCACGGGCGCCGTCCAGTCATCGGCCGGTCGCCGCCCGGTGTCTTAAGCTGCTTGTTTGTTTCCCATGTCAGTCGGCGAAAACCGTCCGGCGACCGCTTGATTTTTCCACGCGAGGAAAAATTATATTAATCGCGCAGTTTTTCCACGCGAGGAAAATATTACATATTAATCGCGCGGTGCCTGTCACATACCAAAGATCACCGATGCTTTACCGTTCATTAAAATCGGACGGCGCTCGTTCCATTTGTGACTTTAGCACAATGATAATGCGCGCGTTTCATAAATAATACGGAGGTATCAGACAATAAGGACGCGTATGTTTTCACTGAAATTAGATAGGTCATACATGTTTGTACCTGGTATAATAAATAAAATTGAATATATTAACCAAACTGAAGTGTTGAAAAAAAACTTTACATTGTTTATGTTCCGAGTATGTAATAATAAATAAGATTGGAACATACAGCGTCTATTTGCGTTTTCGAGTTTTCGTCTGTTCGTACGAATCAAAACAGTGCCGAAAATAACGATTTAAATGCAAAAGGGGTATTTAAATGTACTTTATTCTTTAACTGGTTTCAAATGACATTTCAGTAAATATTACATACTCTCACACTATTTACACTTTTCAAAATGAAACTAAACTCCGATTAAATTACGAATACGTATCAAGATGATGGTGTCATTTAATTAAACACTTTTATCATAATTGTAAATTTCTGTCATGCATATTGATTATGTGATTTGTAATATTTTATATGATATACTTCTAAAATCGCTGTTTGTAAATAAACGTATCGTTTAAATATCTCTTTGTAAATACTCGTACGTGATTTTCTGCACCCTTGTTGAAATATCAGTGACTAACACTTCCGGATTTTGTTGTTTAACACGTATTTACCCCCCCCCCCCCCCCCAAAAAAAAAAAAAAAAAAAAAAAAAACATTCATTATACTCCTATTAGGCACTTTCGCAATTAACAACGTTGCAATCACATTGTACTTCTTTTTTAAAATTGCTATTGGCAAAATATGTTGATCGATTCATTGAAACATTGCTATTTTTCTTACAGAAAAATATTATTTATGTGTTTGGTAACGTTTCATGTATAATGTGTTTCTACGACAGAACGACAAAGAGTTGTTTATTGGCCGATAAACAAAGAAAATGCGACATTTTTTTTTAACTACATTTTGCTATGCTCCGCTCAGAATCGGCACTACTTTTTTAGTCGTTTATTGGGTAGTTTAACGACGATAATTTTGTTCTTTGTCTATAGAAAAATTAGCGAGTATCATGTGAGAATATATTATTTGTTCTTTATTTCTATGTGTCTTAGTATAGCGCAGTTCTATCAATCATTTCAAGTGCAATTGGAAACCAATTTTTCGTTGACAAAAGCCCTTAAATTGCATGAGACATGTCTAGACACTCTCGGCACGTACACTTGTATTGGTAATTATAGATACGTATGCAAAAGCAATGGTCATTGATACTTTAAGAATCGATTCAAGATTTAAGATAACGATGTTATGTATCATACTGAAATTAATCGTTGGTCTACAAATAGTACCTTTATTTATGTGTTTTTTAATGTAAATTTAAAATCGACTGGAGTGAATTGAATTTTATTTTGAACGATGTCACTTCTTTTGTCACTTATTGTTTGCAAACGCATAAGTCTTTTAACAGACACCCGTGTTTACTTACCGCGAGTTAGATGAAATTGGAGCAGTGTGCATAAAACTGCCAGTTCGCTCTGAAATTTTAGCTTCGTATACAATATGCAACTGTAATTAGAATATTCAACTGCGTCGGGCTACTTTATGCGAATGAGTTTATATAATATTCACTACTATTCAAGAATATTTTTGAAGTTGTACAGAATAAATCTGTTTTAAAACATGCTACATAAGATTATCACTACATTCTCGAAGAAATGCTAGTATTTTTGTGCAGTTGTAATACTGTGTTGTAATGCTCACATTACAGGCTGTTTGGTTGTCAAGATGCCCGCTCATGATAACCATGTTTCTGTAATTTAATTGTCCACTCCATGCTTTAGTAATTGTGTTTTCCGCTCCTGATTACCGTGCTTTTGTAATTGAATGTTGACTCCTGATAACCATGCATTTGTAATTGAAGTGTCCGCTCCTGATAACCGTGCTTTTGTAATTAAGCTGTCCGCTCCTGATAACCGTGCTTTTGTAATTGAGTTGCTCGCTCCTGATAACCGTGCTTTTGTAATTGAGTTGTCCGCTCCTGATAACCGTGTTTTTGTAATTGAGCTCTCCTGATAACCGTGCTTTTGTAATTGAGTTGTCCGCTCCTTATAACCGTGCTTTTGTAATTGAGTTGTCCGCTCCTGATAACCGTGCTTTTGTAATTCAGTTGTCCGCTCCTGATAACCATACTTTAGTAATTGAGTTGTCCGCTCATCATAACCATACTTTAGTAATTCAGTTGTCCGCTCCTGATAATCATGCTGTTGTAATTGAGTTGTCCGCTCCTGATAACCATACTGTTGTAATTGAGTTGTCCTCTCCTGATAACCATACTTTAGTAATTCAGTTGTCCGCTCCTGATAATCATACTGTTGTAATTGAGTTGTCCGCTCCTGATAATCATGCTGTTGTAATTGAGTTGTCCGCTCCTGATAATCATGATGTTGTAATTGAGTTGTCCGCTCCTCAAAACCATACTTTAGTAATTCAGTTGTCCGCTCCTGATAACCATGCTTTTGTAATTGAGTTGTCCGCTCATGATAACCGTGCTTTTGTAATTGAGTTGTCCGCTCCTGATAACCGTGCTTCTGTAATTGAGTTGTCTGCTCCTAAAATCATGATTTTGTAATTGAGTTAACGCTCCTGATAATCATGTTCTGTAATTAATTTGTACGCTCCTAATAACTATGCTTCTGTAATTAATTACCCGCCCCTTATAACAATGCTTCTGTAATTGGTTATTATGCTCTTGGTAACCATGCTTTAGTAATTGAGATGTCCGCTCCTGATAACCATGTTTTCGAATTTTAGTTGTCCGCTTCTGATAACCATACTTTAGTAATTGAGTTGTCCGCTCCTGATAATCATGCTTCAGCAATTGAGTTGTCCGCTCCTGATAGTCATGCTTCAGTAATTGAGTTGTCCGCTCCTGATAAACATGCTTCAGTAATTGAGTTGTCCGCTCCTGATAACCATACTTTAGTAATTCAGTTGTCCGCTCCTGATAACCATACTTTAGTAATTGAGTTGTGCGCTCCTGATAATCATGCTTTAGCAATTCATTTGTCCGCTCCTGATAACCATACTTTAGTAATTCAGTTGTCCGCTCCTGATAACCATACTTTAGTAATTCAGTTGTCCGCTCCTGATAACCATGCTGTTGTAATTGAGGTGTCCGCTCCTGATAATCATGCTTCACTAATTGAGTTGTCCGCTCCTGATAACCATACTTTAGTAATTGAGTTGTCCGCTCCTGATAACCATGCTTCAGTAATTGAGTTGTCCGCTCCTGATAATCATGCTTTAGTAATTGAGTTGTCCGTTACTGATAAACATGCTTCAGTAATTGAGTTGTCCGCTCCTGATAGCCATACTTTAGTAATTGAGTTGTCCGCTTCTGATAACCATACTTTAGTAATTGAGTTGTCCGCTCCTGATAACCATACTTTAGTAATTCAGTTGTTCGCTCCTGATAACCATGCTTCAGTAATTGAGTTGTCCGCTCCTGATAATCATGCTTCAGTAATTGAGTTGTCCGCTCCTGATAGCCATGCTTCAGTAATTGAGTTGTCCGCTCCTGATAACCATACTTTAGTAATTGAGTTGTCCGCTCCTGATAATCATGCTTCAGTAATTGAGTTGTCCTCTCCTGATAACCATACTTTAGTAATTGAGTTGTCCGCTCCTGATAACCATACTTTACTAATTGAGTTGTCCGCTCCTGATAACCATACTTTAGTAATTGAGTTGTCCGCTCCTGATAGCCATGCTTTAGTAATTGAGTTGTCCGCTCCTGATAATCATGCTTTAGTAATTGAGTTGTCCACTCCTGATACTCATGCTTCAGTAACTGAGTTGTCCGCTCCTGATAGCCATACTTTAGTAACTCAGTTGTCCGCTCCTGATAACCATACTTTAGTAATTGAGTTGTCCGCTCCTGATAACCATACTTTAGTAATTCATTTTCCGTTCCTGATAACCATGCTTTTGTAATTGAGTTGTCCGCTCCTGATAACCATACTTTAGTAATTCAGTTGTCCGCTCCTGATAACCATACTTTAGTAATTATGTTGTCTGCTCCTGATAACCATACTTTAGTAATTCAGTTGTCCGCTTCTGATAACCATGCTTGAATAATTGAGTTGTCCGCTCCTGATAACCATGCTTTAGTAATTGAGTTGTCCGCTCCTGGTTACCATGCTTTAGTAACAGAGTTGTCCGCTCCTGGTTACCATGCTTTAGTAATATAGTTGTCCGCTCCTGATAACCTTGCTTTAGTTATAGAGTTTTCCGCTCCTGGTTACCATGCTTTAGTAATAGACTTGTCCGCTCGTGATAACCGTGCTTTAGTAATAGAGTTGTCCGCTGCTGTAACCATGCTTTAGCAATTGAGTTGTCATCTCCTGGTAACCATGCTTTAGTAATTGAGTTGTCCGCAGTAACCATGCTTTGGTTATCCATGCCTGATATACGTCTATCGAATTCAATGTTAATTGTCCGCAACCGCTATTCATGGTTGAATTATTTTATCTCGCAAACGCCCAGTTAAAACCAATTCGTTGTATTCCACCTTAGTCCATCATTTTAGCTCGTTTGATTTATTAAAAAAAGAGCTATTGAAGTAACCTGATCGGCGTCGGCGTTGGTTTTTTTTCTTAGTCTTAGTTCAACATTTCTTCTGGGACATTCATCACCTACAGTGAAACATTTAATGTTATTACCCACTTCACTACATAAATGAGAATTAATTGTTTACCACATTGTTAAAACGAGCTCCTCCCAACAGGCAACATTTTGTGATGTTACGAGGTTTTGTTTCTTTATATTGCCTTCATCATTATTGAAAGGAAAGCAACCTGCGCAGAACGTTGCGCAATGTAACGTTATGTTAACACTGAGAACTACTGACTGTTACAAGCAGGACACAGGTTAATGATTGTTCTATTTTGTAGTTTTGAGTTACTACTTTCGTATATTTGCTGCTGCTGCTTATGCTACTACTGCAACTACCATTTCTACTACTGCAACTGCTACAGCTGTTGCTGCTGATGCTACTACTACTGCTGCTGCTGCTGCTGCTGCTGCTGCTGCTGCTGCTGCTGCTGCTGCTGCTGCTGCTACTACTACTACTACTACTACTACTACTACTACTACTACTACTACATACCTGATTTTCATGTGGCCTTCATACATATTGTCTATAAGCGCATAATTACAAAACAAACATCGCTGTGCCATTTATAACTTATACAATATACATAGTCTGTATTACATTCGGGGATAAAACATGTAGAAGCTAAATAGCGAAACCTCTATTAAGCCAGTGGAACAAGTATCGCCTTTACGGTATGTTACCGTTTGTATAATTCTTTCATGGTCGTTCTTTCAGGAAGCCACGGCGGTCGCGGTGGAAACGCGGCCAATCACACCCTGTCCCAAGGAGAATCCGCCCCCTACGGAAGCCTCCAGAGTCCGGTCCAGACCGGAAGTCAAGGAGGAGGAACTGGTGGCGGTAAAGGAGGTGGGTCCATAAACATCAATGGTTCTTCTTACGTCGTAGTCGATGGTATTCTGTCGGCTAATGGTGGAGATGCTGTCGCAGATGGAGGCGGCGGTAGTGGAGGCTCGGTGTTTATCAGTTCGCCGTTGATTAGAGGCAGCGGAATCATATCTGCTCGAGGAGGAAACGGACACGGGACCGGAGGAGGCGGCGGTGGTGGAAGAATATCTCTGAAGCACACGAATGTCACATACACATTTCAAGGTGTCACCGCAGTTGATGGAGGACTTGGAGGTAAGAATAAATATAATTTTCTCCTTGTCCAAGTCATGATCATTTAAAATACAAAGAGCACACTTTTTGAATACGATATTGAACTGTACACTGTATAACAAGTTAGTTTCACGGCTGCCCGGTTAGCGTAGTGATTTGCACACTCGTTTCTCTCCAAGGCTATCAGGGTTTGTTTTTTTGCATGACCCGACTTTAGTGAGCATGGTAAATGGTCACCACACCGGACAGGTGGGTTTCCCCGTGAACTCCGGGTTCCCTCACAGCACAAGACCACGCCTAAAGAATTATTTAGTTATAAAAATATATGGAATGTTTAGCTATGTTTCAAATTTTGTGCTAACTTTCGATGTGTGTCTAAATGTAATAATATAATAATGGATACAAATTGTATGATGTTTAACAAAACCTTTGGGTAAGCTTGACTACTTCCGAATAAAACTGCCAAAATGCATTAATAATATACTCGCTGTATTTCTACTAATACGATTTCCACGTTTTCCATCCACAGGCTCAACAGCAACAGATTTGAGCGTGTCTGGTATGTTCTCCAGCGGCGCTTCCAGTAGTACGAATAGCGATGCGAGAGGCCAGTTGGGCACAAACGCCAGTTACTCATGGCGTCCGTCAGGCACTTCCGCTCCCTACCTTGAGATGAGGACGTCGGGCACATACTACGTCACAGCTATCAGGACAAGAGGAGGTCCTAGCTCAGGCGATTACGTAAAGAAATACTACATACAGTATTACAACACCTCATCAAATGCTTATGTAAGTTATGAACTTCTCAAAACCTGCAAGGTCATTATTAAAATGGAGTATATGTACTGATAATTTGCCAAGAACGATGTTTTACAATGTTCACACCGTCGTTGGGTATATATACGGTACAATCATAATGTCTCATTCAGGCACACATTCTGTCAATCTTATCATGTGTACATGTTTGTTGCTTAAATAAAAAAGAGCGAAATCAGTACATTTTACTTAAAATTGTTGCTAACTTTAAATTGGTAACAGTTAGTATACTTATCAAAACAATGCATCAAACACTGTAAGCGATACGTTAGTCTAATGTCATTTTAGATCGAGCTCTTGTTGTAAAATATGTTAACAATTTAAAAAGTGATACTACAGTCATTCAGTTATAAGAGCCTTACAATGTGATTAAAATTTGTGTTTCAAAATATGTTGAAATCGTTTTTTTTTTAACTTGTGTACAGGAACAGCCGACTTACGAATTGACCGGGAACACTGACGGCAGCACCGTAGTGACGAATGTCCTGCCATACCCAATATATACCAGCCGTTTGCGAATATATCCCACCTCATGGAAGAATTACATCGAATTATCCATGGCCCTAGTGGGATATGCTAGAGGTAAGAGCATGTCTCTATATCTGCGACGTGTTAGGTTTAAGTTTTACATTTCGTAGCTCCTTTCACCAACATGGTATACCTTGACGACAATAATTGTCTTGAATTTGCTTTAAACGTGCTTACCTTTTCAACTTCGGGTACTTTGGTTCGTTAATGTTTTTTTAGTCAAGATGTTTAATATGTGTATGAATCACTGTACACGATAAAACCAGAATATGTACACTTAATCTTGATATGTTTCGTACACTGGTAATCATTGTATTCCATTCGGAAGTACAGCATCACGCGCAACTCCGAACAGTTGGTAATTGTTCATTGTGTTCATTCATTGATTGCAATTTGATCGTAGCTATTTAAGAAATGAATGTTGTATATATTTCTTTTTCAGGAACGTCGGCTAGTGTACCGGAAGGCATTTGTAGCGAGCAGTCGGAAGGTACGTTCTAACAACCATCCAAATACCAAGCCTTTATTTGATATCCAATGGAACATTGCAAGTTGATGGCTCTCCAATTTTTAAACGCTTGCACATGATGGCTCTCAAATTTTTAAACGCTTCAAACCTCATAGACATCAAATACTCGCATAACATGTATAATGTTTGAATATAACATATACAGTATATCGGTCTTTTTATTTTATTTATATTCAAATGTGGTCATCAAAACACACTTTCCGGCAGGCGGCCCCGGAGGTCCTGGGACTGCGTACCACTGGCGCCCGGGACATCCGTCCACCGTGGTGATCGACAACTACGGCAAGAGTACCTACATCCCCGGCCAGTTCGAGGGGACCAAGTGCAAGTCACAGATCCTGGATGTAATGCGACAAGGTGGGTCGTTATGTTCCAGCATAATTATTTGATCTTTGAAACGCTATTCATTCGTTGTGGTTTTTATCCGACATTCTGAGTATGTGAATAAATAGCCGATACTATCCTCAACACTAAAAGTATTCGCTAAAAGGTATTCTCTGAACCTTTGAATCTTTCAAATCTCATTCACTCGCTCACTATTTCACTTCTCCTCAAATACTCTTCCACTCCTACAACCACACACTAATTTTCTCACTCGTACACTCACATACGTCTTCGGTTCCCGCTCTATAAATTTAGATGGCTACGGACAGCTTATCAGCAGCATCAGAATCACAATGATCACCATAAATTCCATAATTCGTCCTATGACGTATTATTATTAAACATTTATTATTATTATTATTATTATTATTATTATTATTATTATTATTATTACAGATATATGCAGGTAGTCGTTAGGTTTTCAGTCGCACCTTGACGCTCAAGCATTGTCACAGCGCATCTAGTTTATAAAAAAAGTAATGTTTACCATGTTACATGATGTTGCCATGCTACAATGATTTAAGTTATTTCCCAGGTGCTGCGTCCTATCTTGTGGAATCCTCGGCGGACCTAAGAGAGATTGTCATATACGACGGGTCACACGTCGTCGTCACGGCGGATTATGACGTCAACAACGTCATCGGGGATAGTCGCGGCATGATCCATCTTGCCTCTGATTCTGTGCTGAACGTTGATAGCACAATGACTACGCATGCGCATATATATGCCGGTTCCAAGATGACATTCAACGCTAATGACACTACCTTAGTGGGGACTATATATGTACAGGGTTCTTTTGAAATGAACGAACCTCAACTGCAAGCACTCTCTCTGAATTCGCCGGCACAAGTAACTATCGATTCCACGGAAATGACGTCTCTGACGTCAACAAAATTCACTGTAGGTGCGAATTCCCTGTGGCACGTGCTCAATGCCCAAGTATTTAGCCTAACTGTTGTTGATTTGACTGTTTATGGGTTATTCACAATAGCCAATCCCTTGAGTATAAATTCTAGTATATCAACGTTCACAGTCGGCCCCACAGGGCAGGTCAATTTCGACCCAACTACGTCACAAATGTATATGGGTAAAACGATTGATATTCGAGGCAAACTCACATTGCGGAAGCATGTCTCCATAGTGCAGCCCTGCAACTCATTCCAGATAATAAACGGAAGTTTCACCTGGCCTGTCACGTCAGATATCATTACAATTGAATGCTATCGCGTTAACATTGACGGGACGTTTACACCCGGTACCGTGTCATTCGGAGGGGGGTTAAACTCGCTGACCGTGGGATCCAGTGGAACGTTCGCATTTACTGTCAATGGACCCATTCTTACGAACAGCCTAGCAGTCGCGGGAAATTTTAACGTAAAAACCCCTGCCAGTGGCGCAATGAGCGTGACGTATACCACGGTGGTCGTCCAGTGTCAGACGCTCCAGGTAATGAGTAGCGGCTCCTTCCACGCAGACTCGTTGTCTACCTCCAATACTGGCATTGGAAACGTCAATGGCTCTGGAGGTAGGAGAATACTTGATCAAAGCTGGATCAGCACAGTTTACATAATTTGATGTTATATTGTAGATAAACATGGCAAAACTATAAGTACATAGGTTTCAATTATTGTACATGCGTATGTTCCAAACCTGTCCCAACATCGGAAATACAAGGTTCAACTTTGCGGTACGCTCAGTCTTTGACCCAGTCTCTTGAATCAACCCGTATGAAACACTTGAGTTGGAAATTGCGTGAATCTTATTAATCATTTGAACAATTTAAAACATGGGAACTTCTCGACTAATGCGAATTCCGGAATTTGACTCTTTCATGTCATAAACATGTTTGTAAAGAAGCCCTGTTGGGCACGTTTACTAATAGCAGTTCATATGTATATGTATTGATACGGTTAAAAAGCAGTTCCGAGTGCAAATTAGGTATTGAAAACAGAGTCGTTCAAAGGAATGTGGTTAAACAATGATTTTAATGGAATATCACAAACGAAATTTGTATTGTTGTTATAGTCTAAATACCTACCGGTCAGCATCCTAGTACTATTGTTCATAAATCCTGACTAGCCGATTTCAGAAACAAAAACGGGTTTTCTTGCATATTTGGAAAGTGACATACATGTACATTTTCTGATTTAAATATAATTTTCTTCAATATCAAAATATTTCTTTACTTTAAAAAGTAATGAACTGAAGTCCATTATGACCTGAATAAGAGTGTTATGTCTGATTTAACAGGAATGATTTTTTTCCCAAGCACCATGGTGTTGGGTGTGTTTTCTAAACAAAATTACGAAAGAGAATCTGTTTGAGAATATATATATGCAAAGAAATATGTACTTCTGTTTCAGACATTATATGAATTTCTTTACAGTTTCCTTATAACCAGTTATTCGCTTATTGTGCCTTCGCAACTCTACATCATCCAAAACTACGTCTGGATTATAATTATGCCCAATTCGAATATTGCGAATGGTATAAACTAGTTATATTCGTTACTTTTTGTATTTTAAAGCAAGCCATGGTGGTCGCGGTGGAAGTCCGGCCAATTACGTCTTGTCCCGAGAAGACTCCGTCCCATACGGAAACCTCGAGAGTCCGATCCAGACCGGGAGTCATGGAGGCGGCATTGGCGGTGGTAGAGGAGGAGGATTCATAAATATCAACGCTTCTTCTTACGTCGTAGTCGATGGCATTCTGTCGGCAAATGGCGGGAATGCAACCGAAAATGGAGGAGGCGGTAGCGGTGGCTCGGTGTTTATCAATTCGCCCAAGATAAGCGGCTTTGGAATCATATCTGCTCGAGGTGGAAACGGACACGGGACCGGCGGAGGCGGCGGCGGTGGAAGAATATCTCTGAAGCACACGAATGTCACGTACACATTTCACGGTGTCACAGCAGTTGATGGCGGACTTGGGGGTACGAATGGTTATATCTGATTTACCAAGCATTTTAGGCATGTTCAAGTAAACAGCTAAGCAACACAAATGTTAAATTATGTAAACAGTGTATATTAATATAATGCTTCATTTCGGACTTAGCAAACCGTACATTACATAGGATTGACACCTTGAGTATAAAATTACCAAATGAATTAATGATGATGTACTTACGGTATTTCCTGCCATTTAATATAATTTTCTCGTTTTCCATCCACAGGAACTACAGCAACAGATTTGAGCGTGTATGGTATGTACTCCAGCGGCGATTTCAGTAGCACTTGCGATACTGCGAAAGGCAAGTTGGGCGCTCACGCCAGTTGTTCGTGGCGTCCGTCAAATGCTACCCCTGCCTACCTTGAGTTGCAGATGTCCGCCACATACTACGTCACAGCTATCAGAACAAGAGGAGGTCCCAGCTCGGGCCATTACGTTAAGAAATACTACATACAGTATTACAACGCCTCGTCAAATTCTTACGTAAGTTCTGAACTTCTCTGTGTCTGCATGTGTATAAATCAAATGTCTTGCATACGTGCTGATAATCAACTAACAACGATATTTTGCAATTCATCGAGTTGGGGTTGCTATAAATTCGGGACGTTTACAACGTCTCATGCATATGGCAAAGTAATAAGTTCCTTTGAATTATATCAGTTTTATCTTAACCCTATAAACTCTATTGCAATTTTTAAAGACACCCCATGCGAGCCAGTTAGCGAGTTTGTCTGCCATAATTACTCGATCGCGTGTTCTGTCCGTGTAAATGGGCTAGTAATGCGTAATGGTTGAATTCAATCTTTACCGTGAATTGTAAAACCCCGACACAGGTGTAATAGGATAGGTTGATTGAAAGTTCAGTTTTAAATATAAGTTAATAAATTATTTTTAACTCGTTTACAGAAGCAACCGGTGTACGAATTGACCGGAAACAGTGACGGAAGCACGGTAGTGACAAATGACCTGCCCTACCCAATCTATACCAGCCGTATTCGAATATATCCTACCTTATGGGAAGGTTCCATCGAGTTGTCCATGGGCCTAGTGGGGTATGCAAGAGGTAAGAGCAAATCTCTATGACCTGCCCTACTCAATCTATACCAGCCGTATTCGAATATATCCTACCTTATGGGAAGGTTTCATCGAGTTGTCCATGGGCCTAGTGGGGTATGCAAGAGGTAAGAGCAAATCTCTATACCAGCCGTATTCGAATATATCCTACATTATGGGAAGGTTCCATCGAGTTGTTCATGGGCCTAGTGGGGTATGCAAGAGGTAAGAGCAAATCTCTATACCAGCCCTATTCGAATATATCGTACCTTATGGGAAGGTTTCATCGAGTTGTCCATGGGCCTAGTGGGGTATGCAAGAGGTAAGAGCAAATCTCTATAAGGTACGTTGTAGAGTTCGGAACTTTAACTTGGTAACAGTGGTGGAAATCGAAGTCTGTGACGAAGTGACGATCAATCGTGCTTACCTACTAAATTTTGTGTTCGGCAATTCGGTTTTCAAGCAGTTTGCTGTGCTAATCCTGCATTTATTATGTTTTAAAAACATACCATTGTACATAATATGTCTACGTTATAGCGTATATTTGTACACGAGTATTCGATTTCCATTCACGTCAAGACCCCACACCCGGTGTATTCACTAAATATGTGGCATCGATTTTAGGAGAAAAACAGTGTAATTTACTTCTGTTTCAGGAACATCTTCTAGTGTACCGACAGGCATTTGTAGTGAACAATCGATTGGTATGTTCTTCCAACTTCCTATATATTCAGCTTTGAAGTTGTATCCAAAGTAAAAACGCAATGTCGACCTAAAGGCATTGCAAAAACAGTCTAACGATGTCGCGCTAGTTTATAACCACTTCATGCCTTGTAAAAATATAATGCTCATATAACTGTTGTAACTCGCACTTTGGTTTCATATGTAATAGAGAATATATTAGCCCTGATGAACACGTAAAATTATATAAAATATGTAAATTATTATCCCCATGTGGTCATGTAAAAAATTTCGTCTTTTGTCACTTCCGAAAGGCGGCTCCGGAGGTCCGGGAACTGCGTACCACTGGCACGTGGGGCAGCCGTCCACCGTGGCGATCGACAACTACGGCAAGAGTACACACATCCCCGGCCAGTTCTTGGGGTCCACCTGTAATTCACAGGCGCTGGATATTCTGCGGCAAGGTATGCGTTCAATTACCGTGCACTTCGTCATATTGATGCACTCTTTTGCTCGTTCACCTACTCTGCAATACGTTGTTAGGTGTTGCATTTATGGACTTTGAAATCGAGATCATTGTTCCTAGACATAGAAATATGGTTCCTGATTATAAATCCAAGATCTCGGCGATGTTTTGATGAAACATAGTATCGTATAGACAACACTATTACGAAAATTGTGTTCATTCGAAGACATTTTAATCACATGCTTACAATATGCAGCTTTATGTTTATAATTAATTATTTTGACAATGCAACAACGCATAAAGTATTTTACAGGAGCCGCATCCTATCTGCTCGAGACTGCCTCCGACCTCAGAGAGATTGTCATATACGACGGCTCACACGTTGTACTTGCTGCAGATAATAACGTCAACAACGTCATCGGAGATGGTCGCAGCATGATTCATATTGCCTCGGGTTCTGTGCTAAACGTTGATAGCACAATGACTGCGCATGCGCACATATATGCCGGTTCCAATATGACATTCAAGGATACAGAAGCTACCTTAGTGGGGACCATCTATGTACAGGGTTCTTTTGAAATGAACAAACCTCAACTGCAAGCACTCTCTCTGAATTCGTCGGCAAAAGTAACTATCGATTCCACGGAAATGACGTCACTGACGCTAAACAAATTCACCGTAGGAGTGAATTCGCGGTGGGAAGTGCTTAATGCCGATGTATTTACCCTAACTCTTGTTGATTTTACTGTTTACGGGATATTCAAAATAGCCAATCCGTTGAGTATAAATTCCAGTATATCAACGTTCACAGTCGGCCCTACAGGGCAGGTCAATTTTGACCCAATTACCTCACAAATGTATATGGGTAAAACGATTGATATTCGAGGCAAACTCACATTGCGGAAGCATGTCTCCATAGTACAGCCCTGTACCTCATTCCAGATAATAAACGGAAGTTTCACCTGGCCTGTCACGTCAGATATCATAACAATCGAATGCTATCGCGTTAACATTGACGGCCCTTTTTCACCCGGTACCGTGTCATTCGGAGGAGGGTTGAACTCTCTGACAGTGGGATCCAGTGGAACGTTCACATTCACTGCTAAGGGACCCATTCTTACTAACAGCGTAGCAGTTGTGGGCGATATGAATTTGAAAAACCTACCCAATGGTGCGGTGCCCGTGACATATGCCACGGTGGTCGTCCAATGTCAGACGCTTCAGGTGATGAGTAGTGGCTCCTTGCGCTTGGACGCGCTGTCCTCCTCCGATACAGGCATTGGAAACGTCAATGGCTCTGGAGGTAGGTGAATACTCGATCATGACATTCAGTAATTGTTTACACAGGCATATGATATGTTATATATTAGTAGAGCCATATTTTTTATATATACTTATCCAGTCTGGTGCATGCGTCTGGTTAAAAACTGTCCGTCTGCGACTCCTCCGCTTATAAAACACTTCTGATGGAAATACACATGTAGATGGTATCATACTAATCAGTTGAAAACGTTAAAACATGGGCAGTGAATTATTACTGCGGCATGCAGAATTTAACACTTCACTGGCATTGACGTGTTTAAACAACTTATTGGGCACGTTTTCTGTTAGTGGTCAAATAAAATAAATTATTTTCAATTCTTTCAGTTACTTTTTCTAACCCACTCCCGTCTTCTTCTTTGACATGAAAACATATTTTTGTCCCTCCTTGATCATTTTCTTAACCTTATTTTTGTACTAATCAGTTTAATCCACTTCGTTTTCCTTTTCACTCTCCTACTTTTCAACAGCCCCTGGACGCGTTCACGTTTCCATTCCCTTTCTTTATTGCCGTTCTTATTCTATAAGACGTTACATTTTCCTTCCTTTTTTGTTTTCTCTTTAATCATGGGCATCGCATCTCCATGCTCATCATGCAGTCTTTTTCCTTTTTTATTGCTATTAACCTGCGAATAAAGAACGTTTAAGCGTAGCCACGGATGCTTCATGGAACCATTTTATACCCGGTAGTTTGGTTTTACATACACGCGTATTCTTTTATTGAACAAATAAATGTCGAGGGTACTTTCTTTAATAACGTGAGTTCGCTAAATAAGTTTGCAAAGACATGTTATTCAACAAACATTTTATGATTTTTTCATTTATTTAACTAAGACCCTTTGTTACGTATATAAGTTGTACAACATTCATTATCATTTATGTTTAAAGCAAGTCACGGTGGTCGCGGTGGAAGTCCGGCAAATCACTTCCTGTCCCAAGAACAATCCGTCCCATACGGAAGCCTCGAGAGTCCGGTTCAGACCGGAAGTCAGGGAGGCGGAACTGGTGGCGGTAAAGGAGGCGGGTCCATAAACATCACTGCTTCTTCTTACGTCGTAGTCGATGGCTTCATCACGGCAAATGGCGAAAATGCCACCGGAAATGGGGGCGGTGGTAGTGGTGGCTCGCTGTTCATCAATTCACCCTTGATAATGGGCTCCGGAATAATCGCTGCTAGGGGTGGATGTGGAAACGGGGCCGGAGGAGGCGGCGGTGGCGGGAGAATATCTCTGAAGCACACGAACGCCTCCGTCACCTTCCAGGGGGTCATAGCCGTGGACGGTGGACTCGGTGGTAAGGCTGCACACTACCAGCGTAATAAGGATGTGCATACTTAGGTTGTATACAGTATGTCGAGAAAGTTAGCATAAGGTGTAACAAACGGATAGCTAGTACTCAGTGTACGAACACACTTGCCTCATATTACTGTAAAATCATTTCATTTTATATCGCGTTGTTCTAATTTTCGCATATTTCACAGTCCGAGGGTAGCGAGAATTTAAGACACCACGTAAATAAAATCTTTTGTTGCTATATTAATTGCATACGTTCTACATACTAGTATATCTGACAATCTATGATACTCTTTGTATGTCTGTATCTATATACTAGTACATGTATAAGAAAACTTAGGTAAACCGAACCCCTGTGAAAACCGAACAATTCGCACGGTTTTCACAGATTTTATTGTATACATCTATGATTCTATTTTTATTTTAATTAATTCGATTTTACTTGATTATAAAAAAAGTTTACATACAACATTAAATATGCGCGAATTTAACTATTTATCAAGAACGTGCGAAATAAAGACACCTCAAAATACAATGATTTAAAAAAAAACTCAGTAATACATTTATTGCGGTCATCAATCGTTCATTATATAGAGTCCATATTTTTGGCACTATGGCGACTTACTGGCATACATCGGCTATGTATTCAAGCGGCTGCGGTTGCTATAAATTTCATTTTCCTAGCGGATTCTACTTTCCTATATTACAAGCCCCATGTTTTACCGTCCACAGGTACTACGGCGACGGGTTTAAGTATGTACCAGATGTACGCTAGCAACTACGAAAGCAGCACTTACCAGATTTCATATGGCCAATTGGGCGCACACCCGAATTGTTCGTGGCGTCCGTCAAACACAACGGGCGCCTACCTGGAGTTCCGCACGTTGTATTCATATTACGTCACATCTATCAGGACAAGGGGAGGACCTAGCTCGGGATATTACGTACAGAAATACTACATACAGTATCTCAACGGCTCGTCCTATGTAAGTTCTTGATACCTACAAGGTCATTATTGAAATACCATATAATTTAGTGATAATCTACAATATTATGCAATGTATGCTTAGGATGGTAATGTGTATACAATCTAACTATTAATTTATAAAACAATTACGCTAGCATCTTTGTTCGCAAAACTAATATAATATGTTATTTATGTACATGTATTTAAATAAACGGTACTGTAGCTTTATCGATGTTTACAACTTTAAGCACTTTGATCTTGATATTGTTATTTCAGGTCTAAATAAAAAATAAATAAATAAGGATCACAGTTTAGTTCGAGTTAGCACTATTTTTTATTCTTAATCCCGGAAGAAAGTTACTGGTGAATTCACATCGTATTTAGTACAAACATTAATTTATGTTATTGTGTGTGTATTTATTTTCAAAATAAAGGTATTCCTGGCGAACAATTTTGCTGTACACAGAACTTGCGTCAGTAACAGTAGTACTGGTCTTTCAGGACAATTGGGATCCACATTATTTGCTCTAGATATAATAATGTTATTGAAGGATACGTAATACGTCACTTACGAATTTTTGCCTGATGAAATACCTGCGTGTTTGCATGTGGCCACACACTTCTTTCGCAGATCAGCGAACAACTCTGGGCTCATTTCTACAAAACTCTTTAGTGAAAAATATTAAAATAATAAAATTCCTGGACGTGTTTCATTCAATATTATTTGTTCATGGTTTTAATCTTGTAGAGAATTATCAAATGCTTCTTATATTACCATATTTCAAATAAAAAATTTAATTTTCACAGGGAAAATTGCTTTATTTGTTTAATATAACTCGGTTAATATTTTCCTGTGGAGCTTGTGGATGTGGCCCATTGTTCCCAGTTTGTACTTTAACACACAGCATATCGGTTTTAAACTAATTGAGACAATTGCAGATTCAGCCGCCGTACGAACTGACCGGAAACACTGACGGTAGCACCGTGGTTACCGTTGACTTGCCCTACCCAATCTACACCAGCCGTATTCGACTCTATCCCATCGATTATCATGGCGCCATGGAAGTAGCAATGGGCCTGGTTGGGTATTCCAGTGGTAAGGCGATATTTTGATGACTGATGATTTACATCTAAATGTATGCCTTCGTAAAGTAGCAGGGCATAAAATAAAATACTCTTCTTTTAAAAGTAAAATAGTAGGCGATGTTTAGGTAAATATCTTTAAAAACAAGCATAATCGTCTCGATCGAAACACTTGAATAATGGAGCATTTGACTCGAAAACGGTTTGTTGGGTACAAACAAACGACTAGATAATATTACAGCGATTTTTACACTGGATTTTTCCGGCAAAATATGTGAACGCGACGAAAGGGAGACAACATTGAAAGATCAAAACGCTGACACCGTAGAAAGACTGTTGGCGAGAAAAGAAACTAATAGGAAATGAATTATGAGAGTATTCATAAGGAACATTTATTGAAGTAAGTCTGTTATATCATTTCTACAAAAAAATCTCGAAACTCATTACTATACACTCCACATAAAATAAATTGGTATAAGCTGGTATTTGACCAAATTGAAGATGGAGATCCCGGCCGCTGTTTTTTGCAAATAAAAAAACTAATATAGCGCGCGTCTAATTCAATGCTATTTATCTACGACATTCTCATCATTATGTGTTGTAATTCGTGGGAGGCAAATATTTTTGTGCAAACTATTTAAAAAGCAAACAGAGTTATATGCATACACGTCAATCTACAACGGGTAAAAATAGTCGATGAACCGTATGAGTTCGATTCAATATTCAGTGCTTTTTGTCACAAGCGCTATGTTCAGTAAATATACCAATTTAAATAAAAATAAGTTGATTTTGTAAAATACATTCAAAACTCTTTAGAAGTACAATGCTTTTCCATAATTCTTATGCATACGTCAAAAACAAGAGCAATCGTCAATCGAGTGGTTACGATCGCTCCGGCCGCTATATGTACTGACTCAATACACTGTTGTTAAACTTGCGCAATGCGCAGTTAACCAGTCAACAGCACCAACATATAAGCTATCATACCTATGTGAATAGACATAACATTAATTCACTTGTAGATGTGGACTAAATGGATTATTATTATTGTTTATAAGTTTTTTTAGTCGCATCTATTTCTTGTCATCTATTCATAGAAAGTAGCATCGATAACAGGAAGCCTCACTGATCAGCGAGCAAAACGCAGTAATTTATCAATTTACTGACTCGCAGCCTGCAAAGTAAAGAAGTAGTTTCCTCAACATCGATTTCAGAAATACACCTACAAAATCCTGTTGGCTTGCGCCAACAATCTGAAAAAAGTGCACTAAGAATAGCCCGATTCGATCGATGTGAGGTAATTTACCATCGGGACTTCGGTTATAAACCATTGCCTGAGCATTTGGCCCTGATCAATGTTTCCCAATTATTGAAATCGACAGGTGCGCTGAATAATTAGTGCCAATTAGCCCAACTGTGTTCATAAAGTTTGTCCATGTTGTACAATATGATCTGACCATAGTGTTTTGTTAACGTCACGCTATATGTGAGCTGTATTTGTTTTCCAGCCGCCTCCACGACGCCTGCGGGAATCTGCAGTGAGCAGTCGAAAGGTAACTAGCGTTAACCATTTCAAATAATAATAATAATTTATGATGATGATAATGATGATGATGATGGTGATGATGTTGATGTTGATGATGATAATGGTGAAATAAATAAATATGAAGAAGTAGAAGAAGACGACGACGACGACGACGACGATGATGATGATGATGATGGTGTTTGTTTTCGACAGGCGGACCCGGAGGAGCGGGTATCGTGTACCACTGGCGCCCGGGACACCCATCCACGGTGGTGATTAACAACTACGGCAAGAGTACGTACATCCCCGGCCAGTTTGAGGGGTTCACGTGCAATCAACAGGCGCTGGATGTTCTTAAACAAGGTGCGTGTTCGGTAACTATGAAATATGTTTTGATTTTCGTGTTGTTTCATGTTTTACATGCATTATTATTATTATTATTATTATTATTATTATTGGCATTTATGTAGAAGTAATTTTACTTCCAGCGAATATGTCAACCGGTTATTAAAGCTGAATACATACATTAATAATTTAAACAGTCAATAAAATCTATAAAGTACGCTCTCTCACTCACACTCGATCACTTACTCACTTACTTGCCGTTCACTCGGTCATTTACCACTCTCCCGATATAACCATTCGCTCATTTACACAGTCACTTACTCATCCACTAAAACAATTGCAAATCCACTCAAACACGCTTTCACATTCAATTTTACTCATTCAGTCAATCATTTACTGTGTCACTCACACTCATTTCTCTCTCACACTCTCACTCACTCACTCGTACTCTCGCTTTCATTCACATATTGTATAACCCACACACTCGTTCACTTTTCGCTCACGCTCTCATCCACTCATTCTCTCACTGACTATCTCACTTAGTAACACACACCCTCTCTTACGTTCTCTCTCACTCACACGCTCACCCTTTCACTCCCTCACTCAGTGCCTCACTCAGGTACCCACTCATTCTCTCACTTTGACTCACTCACTCACTCACTTGTTACTTACTCTGTCACTTACACACTTATTCAACCACACGCTCACGCACCCACACACACGCACGCACGCGCGCACACGCATTCGCTCACACACTCATTCACTCACCCACCCATTCACTCATTCACTCACTCACTCTCCCACTCACTCAGACACTCTCACTCACACACTCACTTTCACTCACCCACTCTCACTTAATCGCCCACTCACTCACTCACACCCACTCACTCAAGTATTGTATTTATCTTTTTTCACTCATCCACTCGCACACTGAACTTCGTGAACTCACCAACTTGCACAGTAGCCACTTCATCACCATCCAGTCACTCTCATCCACTCACAGAATCATTCATCGGCGTAACTTGTCACCAACTCACATATTGCTTCCACGCACTAAATTATTACAAATTCACAAACACACTTAATTCCTTCTCCACTCAATCATCCTCGTGGATACTCGCTCAGTTTCCAACGTTGTCTCCATTTACGTATGAATTAGTATTAACTCTGATGCAGCGTCATGGTTTTAACCAGTGATGTGTATTTTGTGGTTACAATTTCAATGTTTTAATAGGTGCCGCATCCTATCTGCTTGAGCCTTCCACCGATCTCAGAGAGATTTTGATACAGGACGGCTCACATGTTGTACTCACAGTAGATTATGACGTCAACAACGTCGTCGGAGATGGTCGCGGCATGATCCACCTTGCCTCGAATATTATTCTAAACATAAATTACACAATGACTTCTCATGCGCACATATATGCCGGTTCCAAGATGACATTGAACGATACCTCCACTACCTTAGTGGGGACTATCTATGTACAGGGCTTGTTTGTAATGAACACGCCCGAAAACCAGTCACTGACTCTTTCAAGTCCGGCAAAAGTTACCATCAACTCCACGGAAATGACGTCACTGTCGGTGTACACGTTCACTTGTGGTACGAGTTCGCAGTGGCACGTGCTCAATTCCAATGTATTCAACCTAACTGTTACTGACTTTACTGTTAATGGGATATTTACAATAGACAATGTCTTGAGTATTGCAACGAATATATCAAAGTTTATGGTCGGCGTTTACGGAGCAGCCACTTTTGACCCAATTACGTCACAAATGTACATTGGCAACACTATCGAAATTCGAGGCAAACTCACACTGGGCAGGTATGTCCACATAGTGCAGCCCTGCATAGCATTCCAGATTATACGTGGAGTTGTTACTTGGCCGGTTACGTCAGATATCATAACTATGGAATGCGATTTGATAAACATCGACGGCCCGTTTACACCCGGTACCGTGACATTCGGAGGAGGTTCGAACACTATGACCATAGGTGGGTATGGAACATTCACCATCACAGCTGATGGACCGATTCTCACGAACAAATTTGATGTTATGGGGACAATGTACGTGAAAAACCTGGCTACATTCCAACCCAAGTCTACATCAGATAATAGAATGTATAGCTTCGTTGTTCACGACTTGCGTGCTGACCAGTGGCGTGGTGTTCTTCAGCTTAATACTATGCACCAGCCAATGCGTACAAACGGCGTCACGCAAAGTAGCAAGTGTAGTATCATCAAAACAATGAAGCTAACGATCGACGGAACATTCAATGCTGACGACTTGAGTATTGCGACCGGGATTGACGCTATCGATGTAAGCACGTACGGCAAGTGGACCTTCCGAGGAGTGTGCGACGTGTTCCGCGCGAATGACTTCTACGTCAACGGAATAGTTACAAGCGCTGCACCGCTTGATCTCCGTGGATACACGCACGACAAGGTTCACAATGTCACCTTCGATGTTGGAGGCACGGTTACCCTTGACTCAGGTGCCCAGGCTAATAAGGTTTGGACGGGAACATCCGTGTTCGGTGTCCACGATATGACCATATATGGTAGTTTTATGGCCGGGAGATTGCAAAACTTTATCAACACTAACGAAGGATGGGATCTGCTGGAAATCAGTGTTACCGGATCATTTTATTTGTTATCAGAGGGTCCTTTCATTATAGACAGAATATCCAGTAATGGAAGCTTCATCTCCTACGGAACAATCAACATGAGCTCCGCTGATGCGAACTTGACGATTAATCTTGAATCAAGTTCGTTTACTATATTCGACTCTTTAGTATCTTCGTCAAACTACGTCTCTTCCTCGATCGTGACGGCACACTACATCACCATGGCGTACGGTTCCGTTTGGACCTCTGCGGACACAATTTGGGACGTGGTCACGTTCGACATCAGTGGACGCTTGACCTGCCACACTCGCCAGTTATCACATATTGTTTATATGACTGTAAAATATCGCGGGTTTGTTGACTTTACGTTGCCCAACACAATTCAAGGCTTCACGTACACCACAGAGTCAGGCGGAACAATGCATATGTACTATGAGGATGGACCGGCCAACATCGCGCAGGGCAGTGAAGCCACGCGGCTCTTGTACAAGACTGTGCGGATACAAGGTACCGCTATGGCCGGGTCGCTGTATGTTGGGCATCTTGGCGACGGTATGCAGTACTGTCAAACCGTTTTGATATCCGGCTTGCTTGACGTGTCCGGCGGTGGATACGTGTACGACCATGGACCAGGTAATGTACCGTCTGGTTCTCATTGCTGTGCCCTTGTGTATACTTGCAAAATGTAAAAGTCACGTCGACCTTTCGAAAGCCAGCCAGTCCGTCCGTCTACCTACTAGGCGTACTTTTATTGTCCTATATTTAATGTCTTGCGGACCATACTCAATTTTTATTTGATATTGAACTATTTTTAAATAAATCTGTTGAAATAGGACTTTGAGAGCAAGTACAATCAGCATGTGTTTTAGTGAATAGTAGTTCTTTGAGCATTACCTATGTGCAATACTCAAATTGTAATGTTTAAAAGTTTTGTTTTGCTCACGGAATATCCTCTCAGTTCGTGTCGTGTATGTCTAGGGGCGGGAAAGATTTCGTCCAGTGGCGCTAGCGGCGGCAGCCACGGCGGTCGGGGCGGCAGGGGCAACGGAGGGATGAAAGCCACTTTTGCTTACGGAGACATCTTCCACGAGAGCACATGGGGCAGCGGAGGCGGAAGTTATACGGTTGGCTCGAATGACGGCGGATACGGAGGCGGATACATACACGTGTACACGACACAGAGCATCACCATTACCGGAATTGTTAGAGCAAACGGAAGAGACGCACTTGTAAGAATAAAGCATATGTCAAAACGGCATTTCATGTTCTTATTAAATTTCATGTAAATGAATTATTTCTTAACATAAAAAAAATAATCAAATACAAATCACACTGAAATAACTTCTATATGGAATTTCACGTGTGATTGTGATTTAAAATTTTGGTCAAACATGGTAACGTTTGCGTCTTTGGATCCACGTGTTTCAGAACGATTACTCCGGAGGTGGGGCCGGTGGCAACATATACTTAAAGAGCGACGGCACACTTTCGCTGACCGGAAGGATGTACGTCAACGGCGGCTCGGTTTCCGCGTCCGGAAAAGGAGGCGGCGGTGCAGGCGGTCTCGTACACGCGTACTTCCAACAGGGCGACTACCAGTCTAAATATGTGGAGGCAAAAGGTTCGGCTACTTCTTTACATTAGTACACAGTAGTCTCAATGGTGCTAGTCCTGCCCTGTACATAACTTTCTTCAATACGCGTACTTTGTAGTCTATCGATTAAGTGTAACAAAAGTTCGACTGGATTTCAACAGTGTTCGTTAAAACAAATTGTTTTAAAACTCATTTGCGAGTAATATTCAATTACCAAAAAAATAATATTTTCAAATCAACTAATCCACGGTAATTTACAAGCCTTTACTACATGTAGTATGTACACTTGTACGCATTTTCATTATAAATTGTACGATATCATCTTCATTCGACCGGGTTTCAGCAATGGTTTTGTGCAGACTATGTATTGTTTTAAAGCAGCAGTCCACAAATATGTAAGTGAAAATCAATCGTTTCTAATGAACATATTACCGATCCAAATACAACAAAACGCATTAAAATAAAATTCAATGGTAAAATAATAAAATGGTAAAATAATAACGTTTTGGTAACTTTTTTTCGTATAATCTGCATGCGATAGCTGTTGATGCCTCTGGAGCAAATCAGAATGTACATTAGTGTATTTCCGTTCGTACCAAGCGTTTTCGAACATAGACATTATAAAATGCCTTTCGTAAATAAGCCATAGTTTCCAGACGAATAAACGTCATTAACGTTCATTAGAACTAATGCCAATTTAAGATGTATTGAATTATATTCTTTGGTCTGCGGCTTTAAAACTCGCTTGCGAGCAGGCATTCAACTTAAAATAAAAGTGTTACCTAATGCACAGCAAGTTAGAAGTGTATGTATTCTGAAGTATTATTTAAGAATTGAAACGCTCTTTTCGACGCTTCATCGATGTATGACGGTCAGTTTTGGGGCATCTAATTTACATCGAAGTTTCATCCGTAGGATCCGCCCCTTGCACTGCAGTAGCGTTGTGTAGATCTACATTCATTAGAGGCTATATAGAAAGTAGTCCCTTATGAATATTTATTGAGGCAACCGGCTTTATTGAAAAATAAAAGCCTGTTACATGATGGATTTAAGCCACAACAGAACACTGTAAAATGATAAAACCAAAGGAATCGTAATTATATATATATATATATATATATATATATATATATATATATATATATATATATATATATATTATATATATATATATATATATATATATATATATATATATATATATATATATATATATATATATATATATATATATATATATATATATATATATATATATATATATATATATATATATATATATATATATATATATATAATATATATATATATATATATAATATGCGCATTGTAATGGTTTTGCACCGTCACTACTAATGGCGAGTATTCCACCAGGCGGCAGTTCCGGAAGTGGGGAAGCTGGCGGTCCTGGGGTTATATATTTCCATAGCAACACAATCCGGAACCTTCGCGTGGACAATCACTGCCAAACACCACAGGTTTGTGATGAAAAATATAATTAAACACTAAAAGTTTGATGATTTCGTCATTCATGTTGCTATTTTATATTATTTAAATTGTTTTCGTTTTTCTATCTTCGTAATATATACGATGATCTGTAACTATTAAACCCACATTAAAACCACACTCTCTGTAGAAGAATGCCGTCTTTGACATCTTGCTAATCTTTATATTATCTTTGTCAAACAGGAAAGGGCCCCTTGATGATGTTGGCATAACTCTAGGCCCAATCCTTTTGAATACATGTACTTATTTGTCTACAATATGTCACTGTAGCATAAATATATATGTATATACAAAATATGTTTAAACTAAACTAAAATCTGTAACTATTAATGGTGTTGTACTGACCAGGTGACAGAGCCCTTGGGAAGTTCTGCTACGGCCACGGAATACAGCACCTATCTAGAGACAGGTACTCTGAAGCAAATGTTAACCTTAAATTGGTGAACCAAATTGCATTGTATGCATGCGTTTCTGTTTTCTGATTGTATTTCAAACGAATTCCCGACAACATAAGGGTAACGTAGATGTGTGATGTATCGAAACCAACATATAGCAGCAAACAGTTTTTTGTAAGCGCAAAATGCGAAATTCTTCCGTAAACATCATTAATTGTATTCTTACTATTTCCATATATATATATGTGTTCAAGCACACTTGTTCCAAGTATTGCTATTATATGCACAAAACTGTGTTTCGTCACGTGTACATGTATATATATGCTATTTTGACAGGGGCGATTGTTTACCTTCGACCTCTTCACGAGGGCTACACATTCGACTTCACGCACGTGGAACTGTATCGTGGCGCCCATCTCGCTCTGAACGGAAGTGGAACCTCTCTGGAAACCAGTATCATGTACGGCGACGATACCGGTCACTTCCACGTGGGACCGGGACAGATGTTCAACCTTACCAAAGTAATAACCCGATTACAGCTATATAGTCAATATTTAGGCGCTTGTTATTTCCAACATATAAGCCTTCGATTTTCAGTGCTCCGAACATTTAGGCTAAAAGACGTATTCACATAAAAAATTTACAGTATTTTATCTTATTAATATTTCAAACTCATATCACACTCAATATAAGGGCGCGGGTACTAACTTCGCTACAGGTCACCGTGTACGGACGCGCGAACGTCACCTACGAGTTGTTCCTGTACAAGGACGCCCTCTGGATCTGGCCGGAGTCCGTTGTGGAGTTCCGGCAGCCGCTGGACCAGCAGGGACTGAACATGCCCACATTCGACACTTCCTGTCTCGCTCGTAACCTCAGAGCGACGAACGGTCGATTCTGGGGAACCATTGACGGCACTAAATCACATCTACTGATTTCAACTGGTAAGTCGTTATTTAGGGACCTGTTCCTTAGACAACTATTTTTTTCTAAAATAGAGTT
Source organism: Congeria kusceri (assembly GCA_027627225.1). Classification (NCBI taxonomy): domain Eukaryota; kingdom Metazoa; phylum Mollusca; class Bivalvia; order Myida; family Dreissenidae; genus Congeria; species Congeria kusceri. Next base: position 8,509,576 of record CM051035.1, read on the forward strand.
ATGGAGACATTACAGTTTCGTTACAGTCGGTGATTTGTCGAATATGTTATATTGCTCAATTTTCTTATGTAACAAGGAATAAATATTAATTTAATTTCGTAACCCTTTTCTTATTTGTACATACAAGGTTATTTTAACATGGATTGTGAGTAACAAACGTGAATGAACAGTGTTGAAACGGTCGGTACGAATAGATGTTAACGTGCTTTTTCTATACTTTATTTAAACTGCTACTACACAGGCATGTCGAATTAAACTGTTGAACGTTCATTCGTTAATCCAATGCATATTCGTATATCGCCAGGTCTGTTGAAACAAAAAAAGGTGAAATTATTCAAAAATTGACGTGAAACCGTCGTATTTCAGTCATCACTGGAAATTTTACCGTTCACCCGTTTATTATCACGCTTATTCGCATGTTGTTTTCACAAGGCGCCACAATCAACCTGGGCACCGCGGGTATCCGGTCCAACCAGTTCGCCAACATGACAATCCAGGATGAAGGAAAGCTCAACCTCATTTGCAACTTCGGGGACGTCAGTGACTATTGGACAATCACGGTCAGTACGTCAAGGCAGCTCGCAGTCCGGTGACACGAACATGTATAGGCGTTTCCACAAATATCAGTCATATGCAAAATAATCTGTAAATACAAATCGGTAAATAATAGGGATGGCAAGGAATCCCCAAAAGGATATTTGAATATTCGATTGTTGAAGTATTCGAATATTCGAATATTCAATCGTCGGATGCACTACTGTTAAACTGATGGAAATGTATTACTATAAAAATGACTTAATTGTGTGGTTTATAGCCACCACGAACGCACGATGAGAAAAATGCGGCAAATACACGGACTTTAATCCATAGATTAGAACTATTTTCCGATTTTGCAATTTCATTTAATGGGAAAGACTTCAAACCATTTATTTAGCACATGCAATTCTTTGCTGACAACTTCGCTGTCAGTTTCCATGATAACTTGGAAGGTGACATTTTTCATAGCGCATGTGCGCATGTACGCAGTAACACCAATTAGCACCTCGAACACGCTTTAATCTACCGTATTTATAAGTGAACTGATAAGAGACAGTGGTCGATATATTAATGGAACTAGCAATAACAACAAACTGTCGTCGACATAACAATAGGGTGATAGGTAGATTTTGACACATATCCTGTGTACTAGAGACGCTAAGGTGACACGAAAACGCAATATCTTTAGGGACTGACGTTGCCAAATACTGTATTTAATATGCTTATTAAAATTAAATTAATAAACAGGTAATTATTCGAATGCATAAATATAAATCGAATAGTTTTCATTATTCGAATATTCGTTGCCATCCCTAAATAAATATACATGTTAATAATAATCTGTAATTTTACCCAGTGATTGCACGTGTTTGGTTTAAACTTTAAACATATTTATTCGTGACACACATATGCATTATACAAATATATACAATATCAAAGTGGATTGACTTGGAAGCCCAAGCTTATTGTAAGTCGTTCCACTAACTGGATTTGGTAAGCCATTAGGCGAAAAGCACATTGTTAATGATGAATAGTAGACAAAAGAAAACAATAATGGATGTACAGGTTTGAAAGTAAAACATCAAATTGATAAACACGTTCAGGTAGTGAAATGGTAATGGTGGAATGCACGTAAGTGAGTGTATATACAAAGATGAGGGGTGTTACACATTTTCGTGGCGCGGATGTTGAAGGAATACATGTTCAATAACGCATGTGTCGGGTGTGTGCGTGCGTGTGTGTTTGGACCCGTGAAAAAAGAAACGAAAACAGGAGTTTGGTGGAGCGGAAGGACATTGGCAAAGATGAGACTACGTACTGGTATGCGAGGGGTTATCACGTATTTAATAGTTAATCGTCTTATTTGACCTAAACGAGAACGTGATCAAGCTTGTGATGTGTTGGTGATGTTCGATGATTAGAAATTATTCTGTTAACAATAGCTGGAGAGTTTAAACTGTTACTGGCAAAACTGGAAAGGTATATTATATATGATGTTCTTTTGCATCCAACACCAGTGGGCCGATTTGTTTACCCGATAACGCACGCAAGTACACCAAATATACGTCCAACGATAACACGTTAATCCACAATACTTCCTTAGTTTCGATGTGAAAACGTTTTTATTTCCATAAATTCTATGTATGCCTAATTACCATAATTTCGTGGGTTACCATAATTTCATGGCCGTTTGAAACTAATAGAATTTTCGCGCGTATAATTGCACATGTATGAATATCTCCCTTGTTTTTATTTCTCAATGGTATTTTGCTATTTTCAGTATAAAAAAATCATAAACAATCCCCCTTCCCTAAATTTGACTGACATTTTCAAACTTTTAACTTTAATTTAGCATTTCTACCCATGAATCGCTGCATGCAATTTTATCATTTATTTAATATTTAAGAACAATAAATAACACAATACAGTAGAATATTTATAGATTCATGAACCCTAAAGTTAAACCTACACAACCAAAGTTGAACAAGTGTGTAGATTTCGTTAGGCCTATTTTGTTACCTTTTAAAAAATATGATAAGGACTGTGTATTTATAATGATAAAATTTTCAAAAACGCTAGTTTTCACCAAGATTTTCGTTTGTTGATTAGCACATGGTTCAGCACATACAAAGTGAAACTAAATCGATGCTGTAAACACTCTTTCACAACCAAAGTAGGCCCGCCAATCAGAACCCGCGAAATTATGAGAAGCTTCCAAACGATACAGATCAGTAGGGTCAGGTACAATAACTTAATATATACATGAAATAGCAACAAAAATCGGTCTTTTAATTAGTTTGTTTGCAAAGAGGACCTTGCAAATTGTGTTTTATCCAACTCAGTGGTGAGATAACAGAGTGTATTAACGCGCATGCGTCACAATCGTAACTAAGACCCACGAAATTAGGGTGACACGGCATATATGCCTACCTACCGGGGTAAGGTTATACTTACGGGAAGTATCGTCGTATTTCATCAAACTCGTATTAAAATACGATCAAACGAAACTGCCATAACCTTGGTGGGCATTTTCATTATTCGGGTTTATTTATGTTATATATAAATATTATTTATTAAGGTTCGGCGTGGAAGTAAAAACGGACAGATTACGATCGAAGCCGGTGGGGTATTAGTGGCGCGTAACCTTCTAATCGACACGGACTACTTAAAAGTGGACAAGCTGGGAAAACTAACCGTATCGGGTGCCGGAAAATACACCGGAGACGGAGCGGGAACGAGCGGTGCGGGAGGCAGTTTTGGCGGGAAAGGCGGCAAAGGAAACGGTATAATATATGGTTTACGCGAGGCTTCAAAAATCAAGTCGTTCTACGTCTCGAAATAGTCATTGTACTCCAGTTCCTGATAATAATCATTTTTCTGCAAGAAGAGTGATACTTATTATATAAACAAGTTAAATACAGTGATAATCTGTAAATGGTTTGAGAAGCAATATAAATATTTTTAACACAGGCGGAGTGATCGCAGACACGTACGGCGACGTGTTCAACAGCGTTATTGTGTTCGGGTCCGGCGGTACAGGGGCCACCGCGAGCTACGGGGCCGGGGGCGGGGCGCTGCAGATAAACACCACCCACACCACGCTTGTGGAGGGAGTAATAGAGTCTGACGGCCACAACGGGTTCAGCACTACCATAGGTGGTGGTAGCGGTGGCACTATACGGATCAACACGCACACCATTGAAGGTTCCGGTAGAGTGGAGGTGCTGGGAGGAAGCGGCGGGTCGTCTACTGGCGCGGGCGGCGGAGGCCGGATATCCGTCTACTATGAATTTAATGATCACTGGTTTGGCTTACTCGATGCCCGTGGCGGAGTTAGCAGCTATGGGTCAGGTGGAGCAGGAACGGTATACCTCAAGGTAAGGTTTATTTACTATTTAATGAACTGCGATTAGAGCAAACGAATTTCGTGTTAGTAATATTTAAATATTGTAATGGACAGATAAATATAACAAATAAATATAACAGATAAATGTATGTGTTTATAACCCAAGGATTCAATTGGTTAATCCAAATACCAATAACAAATACAGGTACTATATTTAAAGGTTAAAAAGTTCTCTAAATGCATCTAGGAAACGACTGCGGATGCACAGAACGAGACTCTCATAATCCACAACCTCGGTCGCTCCCCACCAGCTATCGAAATCTCGGACCATACATACGCAGGGTACAAATCCGAGGGTGGCCGAACGTGGCTCTCGGTCAGCGAGCTCCTGCAGATGGACATCATCAGGGTCACGGGAGGCGCTCATTTGGCTTTGTACGATAGACAGGATCCGTAAGCAATTGTTTGCTAATGAACTGACGTTTCCAATTCCATTGTGAGTTATTTTTTAGTAAAATGTAAATGGTCACCTTGTCCATATTTTAAAAATTAAGACTATGGTTGGTCGCGTGATAATAAATTAATGCTTGCGGTCTTTGCGTGTTATTTTGCACAGATCGGGTACCAGTGTAGACCTTCGAGGCAACCGCTTTGAAGGCGACTTCACGGGCACTCTGCACGTGGGACCCGGGCAAACCGTGACAGTGCAGCACCCGGAGAACCTCGAGTTTCTCATCAACATCTACGTGTACGAAGGCGCGAAGCTCGTGCTGCCCGCGGACTTCATATGCCATGACGTCAACATGTACATCTGGTGCGTTGGTGTCTGTACACGATTCTTACGAAAATGGAAAGCAAAATCTGCTAAAGACATATTTCATTTATGGCAGAATGTAACCTTATAACGATATGCCGATTTTAAAAAATCACGAAAACGCATTTATCATTATATCGTTATACTCCAGTCACTGTTATCAAATAATCTATTTATTGATACTTTTTATAATGAACTACAAACGCTATAGCAACAGACCTTTTCAATTTTGCCAATAACATTTTAAACCTCTCCCCAGCTATTGGTAATCATAAATTTCCATTAGTCAAGTTTCTAAACCACTTCACAGGTTTTACAACGTGCTCTTTTATGTAATTATATAAACGGTTAAACTAGTTATATCCGAGTGCAACGGCTTCACAAAACACCAGTTTATTTTGCACAGTCACCTGTTTGCAAAACATCTATGGAATGACATGACACACATTTTCGTATAGAGTTATCCCACACACCGCACGTCTAAGATCTCGTACTGTTTGATTAAGGGGGACACTGGGCGTTATCGATATGACAGTAGGAGATGGGTGCCACCTGTACCTGGGTAGCACCGGAACCGGAACCCGCACAGGGGTCGCCCCCAGCCCAGGGACGTTTAACATCCACGGTTTGACTGTCAGCTCAGGGGGAGAGGTGACTGCTACGTATGACCTCACAGGAGTGAACAACAAGATTAGCATCTCGGTAATATTTGAAATATATTAGCATTTTGGTACACGTTTTCTTATCGTTTGAATGCCAGTCAGGCGTCATTTAGATATATCGTTAAATCAATTCTTGTCATACTGATGGGTATGGTCTGTTTGACAGCATAAACAGTAAGCGGCGCTATAATGTGTGTCTATCGCTTCAGTGGCATTATTTATTCCATATAAATATGTTCTGCTGCTCACTTTAGTTCTTTAATCAATTTGCTTGTATTTACTGATGTAGCATGGTCACCTAATGAATTGTTCATTTGCATACTTAATACGTATCTTTTCTGTAACATGTGATAGGCCATGAAAATACAAGTAGAGGGCGGCGGTCGAGTGCACGCCACCTCGGTGTTCATCCAAGCGGAACAGCTGATCGTTGATGACCTTGGGGAAATCATAGGTGACCTTCACACTATTGCTTGCTCGGTGGGATCGGGCACCAACAGCGGAGGTGGTTCTGGTGAGTATTTGAGCACAGTCATTTTCGTCATTTTATTTTTGTCCGTGATTGATAACATTATGTTAAAGCATCAACCAATATGCTCTTTGAATTAAAGGTATACACAATTTAATAGTGGAACACAATTATGATTGCAACACCGGTATACTTGATACTGCATAAGTATATAAACCACGCCACTGGGCTGTATTAATTTTCTTATCTTGTATGTACTTAGTTCCTGTATGCTGGTTGCATGTTGTCCAAGGTGCAAAAAAGAACTTAATATTGTAAGCCATTTTATTAACCAAATATTCTTGATACATTTATCACGCTTAAGGTGCTGGCCACGGTGGTCGCGGTGGCGGTAGTTCAAGCAACTGGAACACCGGCGCTCCATACGGACTGCTGCAACATCCAACTGATCGAGGCTGCAGCGGCGGCGCTTCGACTGTTTTCGGTTCCGGTGGCCGTGGTGGCGGGACCATGAAGCTTCAAGTGACGGACTTCCTACAAAACGACGGACTGATTGCAAGTAACGGTGCGAAAGGGTCAGGCGCTGGGGGCGGAGGTAGTGGTGGCTCTATCTGGCTCGACGTGCATAACATAAAGGTTAATAGATTTAAGTGTCCATTACAGTCAACATTTTGTGCGTCAGTTTGTTGGTGTGTTAATACTCTTTTTATAATTCTTCTGTTAAAATCATCACGTATAAAATTGATATGAATAAAAGGTACATCCTGTATCGTGGACAGGTGTGTGGACAGAAAAAGGTTGGTCTTTGCATATATAATTCTTAAGAAGGCCATAAATTTATTGACAATACTCGAACAATATAATTGACCTAAATAGGAAAGTCACTTGTTTTAATATTTTATTTATTTACTTGAATACCGTGGATATGCCCCTTTCATGCGCATTCATTACATTGTAGGGGTATGGTGAATTCCAAGTCGTGGGTGGGGACGGGTCCACACACGACTCATACACAGGTTGCGGCGGCTCAGGCGGCCGTATCGCCATGTTCTTCAACAGGAACTTCACGTTCTCCGGATCCTGGGACGTCTATGGCGGAGACTCATCGACGCCGACGTGTGACGGAGCTTCCGGCACTGCGTATTTCTACCACAAAGGTAATTATTTGCTCCGCAGAGTCAGTGCGAGTCAAATTTAAATGTGAATAAAACGAAATATCGATACTTTTTTCGTATACATTGTATTCAACTGTTGGAAATCATCGATAAAGTGTTTTGTTGACATTTTATGTGAAGACTCTTATATGCGTTAACATGCTCGGAAATAATAGTATTATGTGGACTGCTATGATACCGCATATGTTTATTCCTCTTTATCTAGTGTACAATCATTCGACTATGTACATCAACAACGTTGGTCGCGGAGTGCCCGGGAACAAGGGCGCCATTGCTGACTACAGCCAGCTCTCCACCGACACCACGCACACGTGGTTCCTGCCAGAAAGTATGTACAATGCGCACCGTCATTGTATTAACACACACATTTTGTCGTCTGCCATAATGGTGTTGACAACATCCACAGTTTTATTATCTTATTAGACAAATTAAACAATGTTTGTTTGCCGTTTTCAGTTAATATTACATTGATTTCTTATAAATTTATTATGCCCCCCTTCAAAGAAGAAATGGGGTGGGTGTGGTCAAGGTCAAGGTCACCGTTTCTAAAAACAAAAAAACGGTTTTCGCTCAATATTCTGAAAAGCATTGAGATATTTTAATGAAACTTCATACATAGATACCTTATATCGAGACCTCGCTTGGGATTGCATATGGGATGAGTGGGGTCAAGGTCACCGTTGCTAAAAATGGAAAAACGGTTTCCGCTAAATAACTTGAGAACGCATCGAGATATTTTAATGAAACTTCATACATAGATACCTAATATTGAGACCTCTCTTGCGATTTCATATGGGGTGGGTGAGGTCAAGGTCAAGGTCAACATTACTAAAAATAGAAAAACGGTTTTCGCTCAATAACTTGGGAACGCATCGAGATATTTTAATGATACTTCATACACAGATACCATATATCGAGACCTCGCTTGGGATTTCATATTAATTTTTTTTCTTAACAATTGCACATTTTCACAACTTGGCTGCAAGTCTGGGGAATACATGTTTTACAAACATCTCTTGCTTTTATGCCCCGGCATCTTGATGCAGGAGGCATATAGTAATCGTCCTGTCCGTCCTTCCGTCCGTTACAAGGTTAAGTAGATTTTACCGTTTCGTCTAGCACCAATACCGCTTACTACAGCACTTTGATACTTACACAGTTGTTGCTTATGACCATTCCCTATCCACCCATATCACCCAACCTCACTTTGACCTTGACCTAATTTGGACTTATAATAATTCAAAAGTGCCATTTCTTGGTTAACTAGATTTTACCGTTTCGTCTAGCACCAACACCGCTTACTACAACACTTAGATATTTACACAGTTGTTACTTATGACCGTTCCCAATCCAGCCATATCACCCAACCTTACTTTGACCTTAACCTTGACCTAATTTGACTTGAAATAAATCAAATGGGCTGTTTCTTTGTTAACAAGATTTTACCATTTCGTCTAGCACCAACACCGCTTGCTACAACACTTGGATACTTACACAGTTGTTGCTTATGACCATCCCCAATCCACCCATATCACCCAACTTTACTTTGACCTTGACCTTGAACTAATTTGGACTTATAATAATATAAAAATGCCTTTTTTTTCTTGGTTAACTAGATTTTACCGTTTCTTCTAGCATCAACACCGCTTAGTACAACACTTGGATATTTTCACAGTTTTTACTTATGACTGTTCCCAATCCACCCATATCACCCAACCTCACTTTGACCTTGACCTTGACCTAATTTGGACTAAGAAATGGGCTACCCAGCACCAACCGGGGGCATGTGTGTTTATCAAACACAGAATCTTGTTTATCTCTGTACAGCTATTGACTTCTACAACTTTGACGAGCTTCAAATTTACGGTAACGCCCACCTAGCCGTCCTAACGCATCCAGTAGGAACCGCTGCGACTTTATACTTTGAGTACATGATAGGCGACCGCACTGGTGCTATCCACGTGGGCGACAAACAAGTGCTGGACCTAAAACGTCCCAGGATTGACCTGCCGTTTAACGTACACGTGTACCCGGGAGGCTTCCTCGGCCTCGCCGCCGATACCAGAGTAGAAAACATCGACATATTCCTCAATGGCACGCTGGCGTACATTAAAAACCTAACTCTGCACCACGACGGTAACTTATGGCTGTACCAGCGAGGTCAGACTAACGACCTAGCGCCTGGTTACTACAAATTTGACTACGTGCATGTGAAAACTGGCGGCTACATTCACATGATTACTGACCCTGTAAAAGACAAAGGAATCAACTTCGACACGATATCAACGTCCATCGACGGCGGGGGCCTCATCCGTGGTACCCACATTTACTTCCGGTCGACCAACATCACGATCGACGCCGCGGGCAGCTTGAACGCTGACTATCTCGGATACAGGGCCACAGATGTGGACACGAGCAAGTTTGGAGTGTACGGGAAAATCAATCCGGGTCTCGGTCACACGGGGTCAGTTTCCGCTTCCGGTGCTGGTCATGGCGGGAGCGGTGGTCGAGGGGAAGGTATTTCCATTCATTTTGCTGTTTGATATTCATTTTATGTGTATGAATAGCATATGTAAGTCTCGCTAGACAAATAAACAAATAAATAACTTTGAGTTGTAACCCTGGTTTAGTATATTTACGTTATCGCTCAACGTGTTGATAGTAATTGGATCTTTTGTTGCTTTATATTCAGGCGAGATATTGGGCGGAAAACCTTATGGTGACATCTACGAGCCTACGTTGTTTGGTTCCGCCGGAGGTGGGGTAGGCGGTGGTCGAGGCGGCGGTCGGATATGGCTGAATGTAACCGACACCATTCACATCGATGGCGTCTTGTCGGCTAACGGCCATTATGGGAAAACAGTTAGCGGGAAATCTGGCGGAGGCGGCAGCGGAGGCAGCGTCTGGCTGCACTGCGACACCATCAATGGCTTCGGTAAGATCGAGGCTTCTGGAGGAAATGGCTCGTACGGTAACAGCGGTTCGACTGGTGGAGGAGGAGCTGGTGGCCGGATCGCAATGTATTTCCATAACAACATAACGTTCAGCGAGTTCCGTTACCTCACCGTCGGAGGGCGACCAGGTCGCGAGTGCAATCAGTGTGAAGCGGGAGGTCCCGGGACCGCGTTCCTGTATCACATGGTAGAAGACCACCGAACACTAATCATTGACAACGACAACAATCCGTTACCTCGCGAAAAATACGTCAACTGGGACAATGTTGAACAAGACGGCTGTCGGGCGTGGATATTGCCGATATCTGGAGAGCATGCATTTGCAACTGGCACAACAGGCAGCTACGCCTATGAATTTGAGGAACTTCAGATTTACGGCAATGGGCACCTAGCCGTCATGCCTCCGACGGTGCTAAACGTGGATGTCGGCATTGACGATGACACCAACCTTGGAGGTGTGGACAAATCCAACTACAATGTCATCATATTCTTTAAGTACATGATCGGCGACAGGACTGGTACAGTACACGTCGCTACCAGTCAGGCCATGGATCTGCTAACGAACATGCCGAGAGAGGAGATGGACCTACCCTTCAATACGTACACGTACTACAACTCGTACCTAGGTCTCGCTCCCATCACATTCGTGCACGGCGTCGAGATTCACCTGGCCGGCTACCTGGCGAATGTGAACAACATTACACTGCGTCTGGGTGGATACCTCTGGCTCAAACATGGTGGACACACCACCAGTGAACCAGAGAGCCATTACAAGTTCGATTACGTAAAGATTCAAGATGATTCATATTTGAACGCAACAACCGATCCAATCGCGGAGGAAGGCATAACGTTCTATGTGAAAGGCTTAACGATTGAAGGTGGTGGAGTTATGCACGGTTCGTTTATGACCATCCATGCTCAGAATGTGACCATCGATGCAGGGGGGTATATTTCCGCTGACGGTCTAGGTTACAGGTACGGACATTCACAGAGTGTACACGGATCGACTTCAGTTCATGGAGTTGTTAATCCTGGGGCCCCTCCTACATCAACCGACGGTAGCGGTGGCGGTGCGGGTCATGGCGGTTCCGGTGGAAGGGAGGCGTCGTCCAACTCTCGTGCTGGCTTTGCCTATGGGGATATCTATGAGCCTAAGAAAATGGGATCCTCGGGTGGCAGTGGGCACAATGGCGCATATGGCGGGAGCGGCGGTGGCAGACTCTGGTTTAACGTGACAGACACCATCTTTATCGACGGCCTTGTCACCGCTAATGGAGTCGGTGGAGGGTTGGCTTCCGGTGGTGGTTCCGGCGGCTCAATATGGATGCATTGTTTCGTCTTAAAAGGCTACGGAATTATTTCAGCAATTGGCGGAGCTGGTTCGAACTGGAGCAGCAACTGGGGTAGTGGGGGTGCTGGCGGTCGAATCGCAGTGTATTTTCATGTCAATAAGACCATGTCATCGTTTAGATATATGGCTTACGGAGGCGCCTCAGGGGGATCAAACTCGGAGAACGGAGGTCCGGGCACGGTGTTCTTGTATCATATGATAAAGGAACATCGAACGCTCATCATTGACAACAAAGCCCAAACCCCGCGAGACACCGTAAACGTCATTCCCTCGTACAGCTCGTTAACCTACGACTCATCAAGGGCCTGGATTCTACCCGAGTCAGGTTACAACAAGTTCGCAGATGGAAAGTTTTCTTTCCATTTCGAGGAGTTACAAATTTTTGGACAATCTCATCTCGCCATCCTTCCAGAGCCTGTTGGAACCAAAGTCGATATTTATTTCCGAAACATGATCGGCGACCGTACAGGGACGGTTCACCTAGGCAACAACCAGGTTATGGACTTAGAAAGACCCGAAATAGATCTGCCTTTTAACTGTCGCGTAAACGCAGGTGCATTACTCGGCCTTGCTCCGGTCACAATCGTTCATGGTATTACAATCTGGCTAGACGGTGAGATGAAGAACGTTGAGAACCTTACCGTTCATCACGCTGGGCTGATCAAAATACAGACCGGGGCATTTACCACAGGGAGCCCAGCGGATGTGTTCAACTTTAAATGGGTACGGATTCAGGACAACGCAACCATCAGCATACTGACAGACCCCGTTTCAGATCCACAGTCAACATTTAATGTGGAAAATGAATTTATGTTGGAAGGAGGTGCTACTTTCGTTGTAACAAACACGAGAATTAACGCAGGCGATCTCATACTTGACTACGACGCGTCGCTGCATGCGGACGGAACTGGCTACAGAAACAATGATCCTAAAACGGACACTATAAATATTGGCATGGGCATTTCGTCAAATTCTGGCTCATCCGGAGGTGGTTATGGCGGAACTAGCGGTAAAGGAGCTGGAACAACGAAGACCGGCCAGCCTCACGGGCATCTGTTTCAGCCGTACCATCTCGGAAGCTCAGGTGGCGGTGGTGTTAACAGCGGGGGTCAAGGAGGCGGACAGATCGAGATTGAAGTTTCTAATATGCTTATGATTGACGGAGAAATTAGTGTGGATGGCGCCAATGCCAGAAACCACTATGGCGGAGGTGGGTCAGGTGGTACACTGCTAATAAACACCAACAAATTCCGTGGAATGGGCAATATTACGGCCAATGGTGGAAATCGCTACGTAAACGGCTTAGGTGGTGGCGGTTCTGGTGGCCGTATCGCTTTGTACTTCCGGCAGAATGTAACATACTGGGGAACATTACAATGTCACGGTGGCTACTCCACAGGGAACGCGGAACCTGGCGGACCAGGACCCGTCTTCATTTATAACGTTCAGTCAGAACACAGTACCCTCTATGTGAACAACAACAATCTCAAGCCGTCCATGGAAGTCAACCTCATCAGAAATTATCTAGATATCAGCGAGGACAGATTCAAAGCTTGGATAATGCCAGAATCATCCGACCATCGGCTTGCTGGGAATGTTGGCAATTACAGCATCAACGAGCTCCAGATATTTGGCAATGCACAGCTCGCTCTTTTACCAAAACCATATGTAAATGGTTGCATCATCCACTTTAGACACATGATCGGGGATAGATCTGGTATCGTTCACGTCGGGCCTTACCAAATCATGGATCTGACCCGTGAGTACATCGACACGCCCTTCAGTTCGTATGTATACGAGGGAGGATACCTCGGCCTCGCCACAGCCACCATCCTAAATAAGGTGTTTATACATATCGAGGGAACCGTGGACCACATTCACAATCTTACCCTCGTTCAGGGAGGGGCGTTAAAACTCTATAAAACCGGTTCCACGAACAGGTTAAGCCCACTGACTTATACATTTCTTGGACTAATTACAATAAAGGCCGAATCCTACATTAACTGCTCAATGCCAAATGCCGACGCTGACTCCTACAAACTGACATTTGGCTGGTTGATAATCGAAGGTGGTGGACTGATCAAGGGAGGCAACCTGCACATTATGGCGACTGATTTATTCGTCGATGACGGAGGTGAAATCGAAGTCAGTAATATGGGCCACAGACCCAACAGTGGACCAGGTAAGTGATCTAGCGGTGTAGCTTCTGATGTTTATGGTGGAATCGGACATGCAATAGGAAAACATGAAAAAAGAAGATCATACTCCTCACGGTGATCCCCCTCCCCCTTGGGAGCAAAGTAAAGCATCGCAGCAGGTGAGACCACTGTGAGGGGTTTGCAAGAATACGCGAGTATTAGAATTAAAACCACACTATTAGTTTCGATGTGCCACTGATCAACTCGCATGTATTAGTACAACATAAACAAATACACTGTATTATATTATGAATTGGCCGTATACCAATTATTTGTTGCTGTGCTGTATTACGTGTAGTACACATTAATGGTGTCTACACAATAAACGAAATATTCATTAAGCTCAAACAACACACCTGCAGCAGTGCTCAGTCTGTAAATGTATTAAGACGTTAATTAGAAGATACACGTCTTTTCGCTTATTAATTTGTAGAAATGGCTTAAAGTCTAACAGATTTATTGTAGCAGCGTATTAATGTTGATGATTATACTGGAGCATGACCTGACCAAAAGAATATAAATGTTTTATAATTCCCAAGTTCACAAATCGTTGATATTCGTTTCATTTTTTTGTCACTTTGTAATGTCTTATTTAATTAAAAGCGACACTTGATTTTCGGTTCATTTTTTGTCGTTCTGTAATATATTATGAAACCAAATCTTAAAAATACGTTTAAACGAATCAGGTGTTGGAGTGGGCACCAGTGGCAGTTCTCACGGTGGGCTGGGAGGCAGAGGCGGATGTGACGGTTACACCACTTGTCGTTTGCCCCGTAACAGACCCTATGGGGACCTCTACAGGCCTTCAGAACATGGTTCCGGTGGTACACAGGCAAATGGTGGAACAGGTGCGCGCCTCATTTTGATATCAAAGTGGTATGAACATTGAAACTGGATTTTTGTATAAAAAGGTGAACCGTATATTACCCAGCTGAAAAAAAATCCCCAAGCCAGAATTGGATCGAACCCAGGACCTCCTGGTTCCAAGGCAAACGCTCGACCGCGTTGCTATAAATGCTAGCTCATATACCAAGGCATTATAAGTGTCCCTTATAGGTCACCCTACTACATACTCTCCCTCCATTTTTGACATTCTTATATGACTTCCCTTCTGCCTTGACATCTGTGGGATGTCGTACAGACATAACTGCCGCGGATTATTTACGTTGGGCGCCAACGTACGTTACCTAGCTGAAAAAATCCCCAAGCAAGAATGGGGATTGAACCCAGGACCCTCTACCGCGTCGAAATAAAAGCTAGCTCATTTAGCAAGGCAGTTTAAGTGTCCCTTATACGTCACCCTACTACAAATCATAAATTTATATTATATTTCAGTAAATAGTCAGACATCCCTTGATGGTCGAAAGCAGGCCGTATATATTTGATCATTTGGAAATACAAGACATCTTACATTGGGACCCTGGTTTAAATTGTTTTATATTTCGTGAAAACACATTCAATTTCTTAGAATTTTTTTTTCCATTTACAATTTGAAAAAAATGTAGAGGGACGCATATTTCTAAAGAGACATAAATTGCAACATCTGAAATGAACAGTTGAACAACGCCATGGACTTTTGCAGTAACTATTACTGTATGGAATTATTAGCCTATGGAGATATATTTGATTAATGTAGATTCATTTAGATTTCGGTAGAATTCGGTTGATTCATGTAGATTTCGGTATTTCCAGTAACCTTGATTTAATGGTTTCTTACCTGAATATGTATAGTGGTGTTTTAGCCGCTAGTAAATTGTGTTTGGTTATCGCCCTTGATTTTATTTATCCCATTTTGAAAACTCTATAATTAAGTGTTTAACTTCACATTTGTTCGCTTCATTTTCATTGAATCGATCTAATAAAATAAAACAAAAAAATATTAGTGTGCGCTCGCTTGCAAATTTAACGAAATCTCGCTTAACGAGATCTCACTCGTGATTAGAGCGTGTTCGATGTCGTCGTCTGCATCCTAGTCCTGTTAACGTTTTTGTGCATGGATAAATGTAAAGAAAGGTTACATAACGTCAATATCAAGACTTTATCATACATGATTTCCAATTTAACATACACATGTTGTGCTCTTAGGAATCAAATCATAAACATTGTAAAACAACATCAGAAACATGGGCGTTGAAATGCTGAACTTTCCTGAAGAGTGAAGTGGAGGAGTCTTCAGTTTAGCATTCTAAAAAGATGACATTCTAAAAAACCGTGAAATAAAACAATGTTTGCAGTATAAATAATAGATCTACCAAAACAATTTTAAGTACATTTCTACCAAATTTGTGATTAAGTGATTAATATTTGATTTGGCCAAATGTTTTCCTTTAGTTAGCGATATATTACTCAACCATATATTACTCAACCATATATTACTCAACCATGGCCTGATGGTTAATCTACCTGTGTCACGGGAAGAGAAAATTATGCATCCAGCCTGGCAATTGAACCCGGGACTGCTCACTTAACAGGGCTAGTGCTCTCCCAACTGAGCTAACCTGGCCATTATGCAAACTCTCTGATTTAGTGATGAAGTTCATATCCTTGACACTCCCCCACACATGGAACCTTGTCCTCATATTGTGGAGAGTAACTAACTCAGTACGGGCGGTATGTAATCCTTGGCCAGTGTCGGTGGTTTAAGACCATTTAAACCAAACGGGATAATTTTTAAAGAGACCTGTTCACAGATTGGCAAATTGACAATTTAAAACTGGCACGAGACTGGTAACTAAATCGTGCCATAATACAACTCGAAATAACTTGCACTGGCCATGGTTTGAGTGATGGAAACCATCCTCAGCAAAGTTTCAATGTTTGGACTTCGCTGACCAGAAGCCTGATTAAACACGCCTGGGTCTACTGGATATCGTGTAGGAACTTAGGGTTGGTTGCGATGTAAACAATGTAAAACTATAACTTGAGTCCACTTAGTTTCTTCACAACGGTATGACCAAACACATTTTCATATCATGGGCGCAGTCATCTTGGATCTAGTGATGATGTAACCGAATCACATGAGAGTTTGTATCCATTGTTTTTCACTGCACTTTTAACTGTCCACTTTGTTATTAAATAACACTACAGAATAAGGTTGCCGCTGATAAAGATAACTGAAGTTATCACACAAATATTAAAACGAAACGGAAAGCATCAAGCTTAACCTTCAAATTCCTCCAAAGAGGTAGAAATATCCAAATATTTACGAGACAATTTATCAAGGCAACTGCCTACGCCGCAATATTATCAATAAAGGTTGTAGGAACGTTCTGATTGGATAAAATCGTCACGTCTTTATTTCGCATTGAATGATTGGATAAGGAAAAGTAACTCGGGTTAGATTACACTAAGTAACGTCAATGTTATTATCACAATGACATACAAAATGTTATGTATGCATAAAATTGCTTTTATTAGTCCAGATGCTTTAATTTTACAGTTAAGTCATTTATTGGCATTTTTCAAAAATACATAATATCTGTGAACAAGTCCCCTTAATAAGCTGTGAAATGAATTTAGTAAAGGAAGTGAAAACGACTATACATGTAATTTTTTTCCAGGTGGTGGAATTTTGCACATCGAGGTTGCCCACACTCTGGCAGTGGATGGCTACATCAAGGCAAACAGCTACCACACCAAGTCCAACTACAACTCGGCCACTGGTGGGAGTGGTGGCAGTATCCTCATTCAAACACACAACTTCACAGGTACATATGTGTTAGGTCTTCAGTCTATCTTATTGCCTCTTTGCCCCTAAGTTTGTGTTCATTTTCTTGTCAATAATTATGTATATTTGCCCTCATAGGTTAGAGTCCCCTGTAAAATTGTGAACACAAAAAGTTTAATATTGGCCGCAAACATTAAGTTGTACATTAGTTCTAGCTAACTGTATTGTGATGTGTACTTTGATGATTATGAAATTTATTAATATAGTGTTGTTTTCTCATTACAGGCAGCCACACAGGTCACATCCAGGCCCTGGGCGGCTCAGGAGACATTGCCCATGGTGGTGGTGGTGGTTCCGGTGGTAGGATCGCCCTGTATCATCAACGACATGAGACCATACCGCTGTACCGCGGATATTTTGATGTGTACGGTGGACCTCCTGGGATACATGCTGAGGCTGGATCATCAGGAACAGTTTATGTGCAAGACCGTGAGAGAAATTATCGGTAAATGAACTCTCTGTTGGTTTATAAGACATTTTTGAAGATAAAAAGAAACCTATTTTTTTTATTTATGATTGTTTAATAGGCTCAGCTTAATTCTGGTTTTTTATAACAGAAAGTTTTGTTGGCATTTAAATTAACTAGCCCGATTTCTGTTTTGTTCATATCTGAATCATTGCTGCTTTTAACACAAATCAACATCAGATAGCTGAGGACACAGCATGTAAATTATTGGTTTAGATCTTTCATTCAATACTTGTTTGCAAACTTGTTTCTGTTCATCCCTTAGAATGCTACTGGTGGACAACAATGGTCAACATCAGATAGCTGAGGACACAGCTGTGTGGAACGAGGGATTCAGGATCGACCTGTCCTCTGCCAGCGCCTCTTACAGCAAAGTCACCTCCTACACAACCACAGATGGCCATACTGTATGATATTTTAGAAAGATATATTAATTTTAGTACATCAACTGTTTAAAGCTTTATAGCTCGCCTGAGCATGACGTTATTGTAAAGGGGACCTCCTGCTGTATGTATGCTGTCAACATTTGACCGTTATCGCAATACAGACTTCATTTTTTATAGTCTTGACCTAACTTGCGTGGTTTTTATATAACAGTACAATCTGGGACGGGATCAATAATGGGGCAGATCGGGCCACGAATACTAGAGTTATGGCCCTTCTTTTGGTGAGAAATGCAAAAATTGCCTTATCCTAGGTAGAGTTTTCATTTTTCATCCAGTCTTGACCAAACTATCACAGTTTGAGTGTGAGCATCAGACCTTGACAGAAGCCACAAATGATTGAGCGCAAAGTTATGGCCCTTTGGTTGTGGTAAAATATTGAAATATTGCCTTTTTACTGTATAGAGACTATATTTTTCATCCCATCTTGACCAACTTTCCACAGTTGGTATATGACCATAAGATCTCAACAGAAGCCACAAATGGTCCAGATCAGGCACAAGAATCAAAGTTATTGCCCCTTATATGTAATTGTGAAAATAACTGCAAAATTGACTTTATGCAGGTTAGGGTCTTTTGTCACCCAATTTGGACCAAAGGTGCACAGTTTGGTTATGACCATAAGATCTCAGATGTATTTGAATATAAGAAGGGTAGACGATTAAACACCTTCACTCTGCAGAACAGTACAACAAGACGGCAATCATAACTTGACCTTAGCACAGCCATCATCATTATCTTTCTGAACTGCAGCATTACCTGTATTCCTCCAAAATTGCACTGGATACCAGAGAAAATATAACCCTGGTCCCTACTTGTTTATGAAAATGAGGAGTTTTTTGTTGCTGTTTTTTTTAGCTCACCTGAGCACGAAGTGCTCGTTGAGCAATTGGTATAGGGGACCTCTACGGCGGCGTCCGTATGCTGTCAACAATTTGGCCCGTTATCGCAATAAAGACTACATTTTTTATTCAATCTTGACCAAACTTGCACAGTTTGTGTATAACCATAAAATCTTGGACGAGTTCGATAATGGGCCTGATCGGAACAGGAACACCAGAGTTATTGTCCTTTTTTCATCCCAAATACATATATTCCTGAATAACTCACCTGGTCAAGGGAGGTAATTGAAGTATCAGGAAGATAATTGCCATAAATGTATCAGGAAGATAATTGCCAGAAATGTGTTATTTCCCTGTGTAGCTCATTCACAGATATTACCCAGATAGTGGAGTCTGCTTATCAGTAAAAATCAATACAACACTCGGAGTCAACATGATACTTCTATTTGAGATCAGCATCATTACACATAGTAACCATTGATAGCCTGCTTCTAACCTATATTTTGGCTGTGTGTGCAGCAATAAAATTGTCCACTGTCAGGAAAAAGATTTAAACAATAATCAATAGCTAGAATTAATGTTGTAAACAAGCAAACAGAATATGATCCTGTGAACTAGTGCCTGAAAGGGTTAATTATTTTATTTTTATTTTTTTTGAATTGGGATTTTGGAAACTCAAGTAATTGTCTTGCATGATTTTTGAAGCTGATTTATTATTTCTCCTTTATTGAAAAATACTTCTACACTGTTTTACATTTTCTCCTTAATTGAGAACTATTTGCACACTATTTAGAGTGCACCATGCTACTTGCTGCTTGTATGGTATATATAAGTAAGGGCTTGTAGTTTGGGGACTCTTTTTAGCTCACCTAAGCACGAAGTGCTCACGGGTGAGCTATTGTGGTCAGTCTGTGTCCACGTCCATCGTACGTCGTCTGTCGTCAACATTTTACTTCAAACTACTTCTCTGAAACCACTGGGTGGATTTTAATCTAACTTTGCAGGAATGTTCCTGGGATGGTCCTTTACCAAATTCCTTCAATTTATTAAAATATATTGAAAACTCTGGCACCCATGGCAACCAAAAGCTTAAAAACTGGAAAACTTAAAAAATCTTCTTGTCAGAAACCACTGGCTGGATTTGAAAATAGTTTTCACAGAAATGCTCCTTTGGGTGACCCTTTACCAAATTCCTTGAAATAATTTTGATATGTTAAAAACATGGCTGCCAAGAGGAGAGCCAGTTTTCCTTATATGGCTAATTTGAAAACTTTAAAAATCTTCTAGTCTGAAACCACTGGCTGGATTTGAAAATAATTTCCACAGACATGTTCCTTTGTGACCCTCTACCAAATTCCTTGAAATCATTTTGATTCGTTAAAAAACATGGCCTCTAGGGGGCTGGGCAGTTTTCCTTATATGGTTTTACTGAAAACTTAAAAAATCTTCTCGTCTGAGACCACTGGCTGGATTTCAAAATAATTTCACAGAAATGTTCCTTGGGTGACCCTCTACCAAATTTCTTGAAATCATTTTGACTCATGAAAAAAAAATTGCCAGGGGGTGGGGAGTTTTCCTTATATGGATATATTGAAAACTTTAAAAATCTTCTAGTCTGAAACCACTGGCTGGATTTCAAACTAATTTCACATTAATGTTCCTTTGGTGACCTTCTACCAAATTCCTTGTAAAGTGGATGGTATCAAAACAAAAGCACTTATTTAACCATAAACATTTAATTATTGAAAAAAAAAAAAAATATCTGACAAACTTAATAAAATTTTCTATGGTCTGGGCATTTTTTTGGGTAGGTCAGGTAAATGTTTATGAATGTAGCCTATAAGACCTCGGTTTAAATTGCTAAAGCTGTTGTTAATGTTGCTTATATTTGAAGATGATTATAAATATTATAATGATGAAGACTATGATGCTTATGATACTGTGATTTTGGTGTTTTTGATGATGATGATGGTGATGATGATGGTGTTGATGATGATGATAATGACGATCATGATGATGATGATGATGGTGATGATGATGATGATAATGATGTAGTGGTGATGAGGCATGAACATAAACAACAACCCAGTATTAGAATTATATTTGAATATTCAAATTAATTATTCCCAATACTTTTGGTAATTATAATAATTTCCAGAAAATCACCTCAGGGAGGAACACAAAAACCAGAGCAACTGTTACTTGACCTCCTATGCTAGATACTTGTTATGTCAGGAATTGTATAACTGTCACCAACTGACCTATTTATCCACATGTGGCCCAATGAACTTAGCCTGTGGTTAAGCAGCTCCCTAGACAATTCAGTAAACTGCACTATCAATTACAATGGAATATTTGCACATGATTCTTCCAAGACGTAATATTAACTGGGTTCTGTGTTGGAAAGGTACTGTTTCAGATAAATATTTTCAGTTGTTAACAAGTTAGTCATGTGCCTAAAAATTTAATATTTATATGTCACTGACATTAATAAAGAGTTTGTTTTGAAAGTTATTTGTCCACTACTGGTTGCATGATCAGATGGGACACCCTCCATCTATGTTTCTGTCTGTATGTCTGTCAGTGCAATAAAATTTGGGTCATGCAATAACTCAATAAATACAAAGGCTAGGTTCATGAAACTTTGTGTGGTTATAGAGGGCAATGGTAAGATATTGCATTTTAATTCATTGGTGTTGTTTTTTGCATCAGGAAAAAGTGTTGAAAGTTGCACATAAGCAGGTATTATGCTAAAACTTTAATTTGTTGGACTTCAGTGGATTTAAAAAAATCTTAGAAAAAAGACAAATTGCAGTAGTTATGGCATCAAGTCTTCCAAATTTTGCATTATCATTTAATTACCTTACAGATGAGTTATAACAAGTATCTAAGCCATTTTTAACCAAATGAAAATTTGTGGTTATTAAAATTGGAGTATGTCGTTGGGTATGTGGGCTGACAGACTTGACAGCAGCACCAACTTTTGGTTTCTGAACAATAACTTGAGAACAAAAATTGCTATTGTAATAAAACTTCATACATAGATGCATCGCTTGAGGTTGCATCTGGGGTGATTGTGGTCAAGGGCATCATTACTAAAAATAAAAAAAGCTGTCTATTTAATAACTTTAGTACAAACTGAGTTACAGTGTATTGGGTGTGACCATTTAATCCAGGTATGGCTTTATTGAAATCTCAAACAAAATAAAGACAGAAAATAAATAGAATACTAGGTAAGTGTTGAATAAAAATAAGTTTATTTGCTCAGCACGAAAACGTGAACCACTCGCCAAGGCTTAAGGTTCAGGTTTTCTAAGCCTCGCTAAGTAAACTTATCTTTATTCAACACTAACCTAGCATTCTCTATATAGTTTTTTAACTGCACAATAAGCAAAGCAAAAAGAAGTCCTGATTCTGAGCGGAGCATAGTAAAAAGTAGTTCAAATTACAATTGCAAAAATATATTTCAGATCACGTTAGAATCAAAATAATTTTCGCATTATCATTGTTTATCGGCCAATAAACAACTCTTTGTAAAAATAGATATGGATAGGCTTGTTGACTTGTTTTAGAAGATAGACTTGCATACTAATCTTCTTAAAAGCCATTATGATGCTTTACACTCAGGTGAGCGACCTAGGGCCATCATGGCCCTCTTGTTTTTGATAAGCAAGGGTAGCCCCAGTAACTGAAGAAATGTATCCCATCATCAGGCGTGCATTGACAAAACAAACCCCCACGGAATAAATTTGGCTTTATTTACACATTGTGGGATACAGCAAACACACGCAAACTAATGACGCCATCTTGTTGATTTTTGTGACGTCATGTTGTGTTTTTCGTAATATTTAGTGGGTTTTCTTTCTCTTTTTTTTCAATCTTGAGACAAATATGATGGGATAAAAAGAATAGTAGGTTAGTGTTGAATGCAGATAAGTTTATTTGCTCAGCACAAAATCATTAATCACTTGCCAAGACACGTTGTTCAGGCTTTCTAAGCTTCGCTAAATAAACTGATCTTTATTCAACACTAACCTAGTATTGTCTATATGACGTTCAGCTAGACAAATTATTTAACACTTTTATGGCATGCATTTTCATATCATTTGTTCAAACATATCACAACAGTAAGGTCTTCAGTTTTGTCTGTACTTAGGTGAGCCCTTTCGGCCATCATGGCCCACTTGTTTCACGTTAGCATATGCTGTCAGACAAAAATGTTGTATATAACCCCTTTAATTCTGTTTGTATTTTCACAGATTGATTAAAATTTCGTTTCGTTATGTTTCAGGTGGAGAGCAGTGCATCTATTTATGACTGTAGCGGAGGTACCTGCCCATACCCGAACTCTGCCGCCTACTACAGACTGTTCCATCTGTTTGACCAGTCATTTGATGATGAGGGTTACGACTACTACATGGCCTCTACCAGAAGTGCAACTGTTACCATCACATTTGCTGAGAGTATATTCATCAACGTAATCAAAGTCTACCCAGTGGCCAAACATTACACAAAGTTTAAGGTCAGTATTCTTCCCCCCTGTATTAGCTCATTAAATTGTTAATTCGCATGTACCTTAGAATTATCCGAATCTAAGATTGCAGAAGTAATAAGTCGCATTGTTTGTTGTGAAACTGGTTGTGTTTTAAAGCTGCTATCTCACAGATGATAAGACATATGCCACTGAGGCCAAAAAGTTGTTCGTTATGTAAACAATACGATACTCGTCAAATGCGGTCAATGAACCATCACTTAATAGTATAATAACAATACAAATAATAGATGAATAAATGACTCTTTTGGGAAAGCCCTTCTAGAAATAGACTGGGCCTATTCAATGTGTGATATTTAATAATTGTAATTTTGGGCTGTTTGTGAACATGCCAGATGTGATTCCATTAGCTCATTAAAACAAAAGGTTATATAGTATTTTAAATGCTTTTATTAATTAACCTTTATTTTGGATATATGTTTTGTAAACAACAGGACTTCGGAATTGAAATTGATTGGCTATCTGGGCCATGTGGTTATTTCACAACAACAACCTAAGAGTTAAAAATAGTTGAAATCGAGACGCTTTTGAAATCGGGTTGAAAGAATGCGTTGTAATGATTAAACCAGGGTGTTTGGAACTTTTGTTAATGTGTCAACAATGTTATTTCAGTCAGTTCTATTTAATAATATCTTGTTTTACTAGATTTGACACAATTGTGTGTCATTTTTGTCATTTTCCTAATCTGTGACGTAGCAGCTTTAAGCTGCATAATTTTACAATATACCAGTAAATATGTCTCACTTATAATATATCAATACTTCTATGGAAGAAAAAGTTTCTTTTAAAGACATCATGAATTTCCAAATTGTGGAAACATACTTTATCAACTCTATAGAAGATGTGCATACATTTCCTTTTGTTCACACTGTCACTATACACATAGCATAATACCACCACCAGAATTCATGCTGTCTGTGCTGGCTTTCTAAATATATAAAATAATAGACTAGTTATCAGTATAATTTCTTCAAAAAGTCAGTTTTAAATAACATACAGGTGTTGATAAAAAATAGCAGTTCATTTCTCTTGAGCATTGGTAAAAATGCAATGAGATTCTATAAAACACGCAGGCTTTTTGGACAATCAATAGGTGTTAGAGGGTGAGATATTGTTTTCTTGATTTACGTAACATATTTTCTGACACATTCATAAGCAAATATTGGTCACATTCCTGAGTATCTTGTGTAAACTTCAGGTTGTTGGCTACGACTCCTCTAGTGCTGCATTTGATGTTACACCCAACTACATTCTGCCAAGTTCCGAACCCACGCAGGGCTCGTATATGGAACTTACTGTTGGTCGGCTAGCAAAGAAGTTTGCATTCATCCTGCAAGGGGCAGACAACAATGCATACTCATATCCCGCTCTTGCTGAGATCGAGATCTTTGCAGAGGAGTCTGCAGAAGAACTCAGGTAAAACTTTTCCAAAAAATTGATTCATGTAAATGTCCTTTTTTTTCAACTCAAACTCAGATATTAAGATATTTATATTGTATGTACGATCTTACAACAGATATAGTGGCATAAATACAATTAACAACATAAAGTTAATTAACATGTATCTATTTAAAATGGAACAAAAGTTAAGAACAAACATTGCTTTTAAATGCATAATAAGCTAGTTTTTAATAACCAAATAGTTTTCGTCTGTACAAGCGGAAACTCGAATACATGTGTTGACTTGACAGTTGGTTTAGGTTACACAACACCAATAAACGATGCAAAAGTTAACACTAGTACTTATTAATTTCTTTCACATTGAAGTGTTTCCTTCATCATTTTTATGTTGTTTTTTTGTCTGTTTAATTTCAAGTTTTATTGTCACTTATCTGCTTATTTTGAAAAGTAAGTGTTGTTAGGTGTTGATTAATATTAATTATTATAATTGTTTAAAAACAACTAACATTTGGAATATGATACTGGCAGTGTCATCTCATTTAAGTAAGTGTATCGATATATTCTGTGCAATCCATTAACAAAAAATTAGTACAGTATTTTAGGTGACATATACGGGTTACGTTTGGAGCAGTCGGTGGCATTGTTGGCGGTGGTGTCGGTGGCGGCGTTCCTTTAGCTCGTGCAGAAATAATAACTTGAAAAGTTTTTGTGCAATCATTATGAAACTTTAGGAGAGTGTTAGTAGGCATAAAAAGGTCAGGTTTGGTCTTCTGCATAACTGCTTTTACAGTACTTGAGTTATTCCCCGTCAGGCGACACATCCGACGCGCGGAGTTCTAGTCTTAGTAGTAATGCTTAAGACACAGAGAGAAGTAAGTTTAAACACCACTAAATTATTCAACATGCGCTCGGACCATTGAACCTCGAATGACAGAAAAAATAGACATAGATGCTTTTCATACCAGGTACAAACATATCAACTTGCATGGTGCCTCAACCTGGGTATTTGCTGACCCCGGGGAGACGTTCACATTCAGTGAGATCTACCTAAAAGGAGGAGCCCATCTGGCATTCATGCCTAAAAATGACTACAAAGACAAAGTATCCATATTCGTTGACACAGTTTTTGGTGACAAAACAGGTAATTTATGATGGTCTTTAAATTTAATATGTGATTAACATATTCATCAAGTATGAATGTACCCAGAATACCTTGCATATTAAAAAATATCAGCTTTTGCTATAGTTGCAATTTGTCGTAATGCATAATGACTAGCTGGGTCCGGCTAGCTCAGTTGGTAGAGCGCTAGACTGTCAATCCGGGGATCGTGAGTTCGAGCCCCAGCCCGGCCACATAACTTGTGTGGGGATTGGTCGTGAAATTATTTCTATGGCCATTCTCCCCGTACCTCTCATTCAAGTAAGGCAGTTGTCAGTTACTGGCATAGGTATGTGCACTTAGTACTGGTAAACCGCTTAGATCGGCTAAGCTTGCCCAGGAAAACTGATATGACTGAAATACTGTTAAAAACTGCAAAAAAACCCAACAAAACAAACCAACAAATAAACAAAGCATAACGACTACAGCATTTTTATACTCCGAAGATACTTTTGGTTTATCTGTTAATTATCATAATATGTCCATCTGAATCTATTGTAGAGCATTACCTGAAAGAGTATTTAAGAGATTTGAATATCACTTAATAAATTGATACTAAGATAGTGTTAACATGAAGTGCAAAGTGCAAGAAATTCTCTATACTATTGATATTGCAATTTAAAAAAGCCTTTAATCAAGCATGTCCATTGCTAATAAAATAATAGATTCAGATGAAATTGCATTTGATGACAGAGGGCATGAGTTAAGTTTAAACCTATTTAGTTAAGTTCAGTTGTGTCGAAAGCCTGAGGCGAAATTGGACACTCGAGTCTGTTTCCTGGGTACAACCAGTACTTGGTGTCTTTTGAGAGAGATCATTCAAACTCTCTCCGAGTACGTACTGAACTCTCAACCTTCCAATCGCAAGGCAGACACCATATCCATTACACCACTGCGACCTTTAAATATTTATTTACTTTTTGTCTTGTCTGTTCCTGTTTAATGGAAAAATAGCTCAAGGATTCAAGACATCACGTTTGACTGTAAATGTTGTTTACAGGCTACTTCCATGTTGGCTACAACCAAGACATGACAATCAATTCCACGGACTATGATGTTCCTTTCAATGCTCATGTTTATGAGAAGGGACACATCACGTATCCTCCAAGGAATTTCTTCTACAAGACAAAGTTGTACACATCTGGCAAGGTATTGAGTTATATAATGAAAATCATGTAATTATAATTATATTTGTTGTATTATGAGTTTGTTTGTTTTTTAACAGATTTATATATTTTTTGTTTCCTATGTTTAGTCTAATATATATGTTTGTTTTTTATTAACTGTTAAGGCATAAACAAAAATATGTTTGTTTCAGGTTACTCAACCTACCCTAAAAAAATGCCCCGACCCTAGAACATTTTATAGAGTTGTCAGATATTGTTAGTTTTATTTATCTTTTTTAAATAATCAGTGTTTTATTTCACCTTTGAGGGAAAGGTGGCAGGGCCCTTCAGATGGGGAATTTTAAGGCAAAAAGGGAATTTATTTTTAGAAAAGCATTATAACAGGTTTATGTTCTACTTTGTTATAACACATTAATCAATTGCTTTGCTACAAATGATAACTTTGATTATGCACAAACTTGGTTTGATGAAAAAAAGCTGGGATTGTTTACAAAAATTCCTCTATCTTGGTCAATTTTTGTTTGATTTTGGTCTTTTTTTCAAAATAAAACTTACATTTTGAGGGGAATTTTAAGGTAAATATAGGGGAAAAATACATACTTTTGAAGCAGGTGAATGGGGCCCAAATCGGCCCTAAGAAAACACTGATAATTAAATGTTTTTTGGATAAATAGGGTTTTGTTTTTATAGCATCCACTTATAAACTATGTTTTAGGATATTACTGATATGTTTTGAATTTATATTCAGTTTTAGAATCTTCAAGTTGACCATTTACCAAAAAAAAAAAAAAAAAATCCCAACCCACCTACTCTATTGTTTGGGGGCATGTAGCCTAAAACAAACTCCTTTTCAGAGAGTAAACAGACACTTATGATCAGATAAATTTGCTCATGGGGCAATTTTTATGCAGAATAATACTTGTTAATGGAATAACTCAATTATAACTGTTTTAAAGGTTTCTGGAATGGAGGACCTGTACGTCTTCAAAGATGGCGGTGTTTACATTGACAACAACGGTAGCCTAGCAACAGACCACTCCCCTGCAACAGTGTCTCTCAAGTCCCTGCATGTGCAAGAGGGCGGCACTTTTGAACTCTTCTCTGACAGTCCACTGAAAACCTTTAGCA
Source organism: Congeria kusceri (assembly GCA_027627225.1). Lineage (NCBI taxonomy): Eukaryota > Metazoa > Mollusca > Bivalvia > Myida > Dreissenidae > Congeria > Congeria kusceri. Next base: position 8,537,927 of record CM051035.1, read on the forward strand.
TTGATGCCACGAACATTTCAGTAAGTCCTTATGGGCAAGTGTTGTACATTTCACCGTTGAACATGATGGGCATACAATAATTTATAAGCTCATTTTTAGCCCGACTATTTGAAGAATAGGTTAGCTTTCCTACTCGCGTCGGCGTCGGTGTCAGCGTCTGATCTTGGGTAAAGTTTATTTTCCAAAGTCTTGTAACTTCAAAACTACATTATTATTCACTTTCATACATGGAATATACCTTTGTCATCAACTCCAGCATCAAATGCAACATTCCCTATAACTCAGTTTTGTATTTTGACAGAGTTATGCCCCTTTTTCACATAGATTTTTCTGGTTTAAGTTTATTTTTAAAGTCTTGTAACTTCAAAACTACATAAGATATTCCTGTGAAACTTGGAATGTACCTTGTCATCAATTCCAAAATCAAGTGCAACATTCGTCATAACTCTGTTTTGTATCTTGGCAGAGTAATGCCCCTTTTTATTCTCTCGAAACTTGGAATGTACGTTTGTCATCAACTTCAATGGCAAGTGCAACATTCGCTATAACTCAGTTTTTTATTTTGACTTAGTTATGCCGCTTTTTCACATAGATCTTCTGGTTAAACTTGAGGTTATTCACTTTAAAACTTTGAATCTTTCTTTGTTATCAACTACAGCATCAGGTGCCACAATCCACATAACCCTGTTTTGTATTTTGACAAAGTTATGCCCCCTTTTTTCATAGATTGTCAGTGTAAAGTTTTTATTCAAAAATCTTATAATTTATAAACTTTATAAGGTATTCACTTGAAACTTGAAATGCATCTTCGTAACCAACTCCAGCATCATTTGCAACAACCCCTATAACAATGTTTTGTATTTTGACACAGGTATGTTCACTTTTCACATAGATTTGGGGGTTAAAAATTGTGTTCCAAAGTCTTATAATTTCTAAACTACATAAGATATTAGCTTGAAACTTGGAATAAACTCATTAAATAATTGCCATAACTGTGCTGTATATTTCACCAAAGTTATGCCCCTTCCACTTTCCAGAATATGTCCCAACTTAAATACTTTGAATAGTCGAGCGCGCTGTCCTCTGACAGCTCTTGTTCAAGATGGACATACCGTAATTACCCTAAGTATTGGGACACTTAAAAATAATTAAAAATTTTATTGTCCAAATATTAAGGGACATAAACAATAATTATCGAAATTGTGTGCAATATAATTATACTACAATTTATTCTGCATATATCTATGTCTTGAACCAATTAATTGTTATTTTTATTTTTTGGGGGATAATAATCGCTTACTAAACTATATTAAATATTTAATTATAAATAATTAGAAGGAATATTTTCAGGTGACTGATCAGATCATAAGATCAATTATTCTTGCTGGGGATTTAATGATAATTAATTGAGAAGCTTTATTAAGAAGACCATGCTCCAGTAGAGTACACAGTTTGCACCACGTGTCAACTACATGCAAACATACCCCTGATGGTGTACATTATGGTGTATAGATAAGCAGGTTCTATATTACCATGTAACAAGTTACTATGCAACCAGTGTAGCGGCAGGGCATTGAATGCTTACACAGTGACAACATAAGGTGTTATTTTGGTGTCCTAATATTTAGGGACAGGAAATAATTCAACTTTCAAATGTGTCCCAATATTAAGGGGCGCAAAAAATATTATTTTACCAAAATTTTAGGGTGTCCCAATATTTAGGCTGTCGCAATACTTAGGGTAATTAAGGTAATTTGAATTAGTAACATTACCTGTATAAGCCGATTATGAGCATAGTTACCGGTACATGTACTGGTATTCACTTATTTGCACTTATTGACCTTAGTTAATAATTTGTTAGAAATGTGTTTTTATTAAGGTTTTTACACTGAACAAAAGAAGCATTTTCTTGTAAAATTTCATGCATTAACAGTTATTAGCTAATAACAGGTGTATGGTGGTGGCCACTTTCTGATCAACACTGGGCTGAACATGACGGTGCATCATTTGCTGGCCGTGTACTCGGGTGGCCATATTAGGATGGACGGGGCTGGGTACCAGTCAGATTCAGGCCTGGAAGGGCCAGGGGCTGCAAAAGGTATGGAATAGTACAAACCAAAGGCTATACGTTTAAAAGATAATGACAGGTATATATTTGTTAATGTATTTATGCATATATTGCTGTATTTAAGCATTAATCTTAAATTTGCTAGCTGGTAAATTTAAGACAAAAGCAATTTTTGTGTTTGTCTTCTGACTATAATGTGCATTAACATGTAGATAATACTGATCCAAATTCAAATTGTGCTACATTGCAAGCAAACAGTTATGTCATGCAGTGCAGTGAAGAGGTATTATTAATATGAATATTAACAGTTCAAAACTGCACTAATCCATTTATGTGTTTCAGGTTCCAAGTCAGGCGGTAGTGGTGCCGGCCATGGTGGCAGTGGAGGTAGAGGTTCAAGTCTGGGCCAGGTCGGTACTGGCTATGACTCCATGTACACACCAAAACGGTACGGATCTGCTGGTGGCTATGGACAGGAATATGGTAAGAATTGTAGACATAGAGAATACTAGGTTAGTGTTGAAACCTGAACCACGAGCCTTGGGAAGTGGTTCACATTTTCAAGCCAAGCAAATAAACCTGAACCACGAGCCTTGGGAAGTGGTTCACATTTTCAAGCCGAGCAAATAAACCTGAACCACGAGCCTTGGGAAGTGGTTCACATTTTCCAGCCGAGCAAATAAACCTGAACCACGAGCCTTGGGAAGTGGTTCACATTTTCCAGCCGAGCAAATAAACCTGAACCACGAGCCTTGGGAAGTGGTTCACATTTTCAAGCCGAGCAAATAAACCTGAACCACGAGCCTTGGGAAGTGGTTCACATTTTCCAGCCGAGCAAATAAACCTGAACCACGAGCCTTGGGAAGTGGTTCACATTTTCCAGCCGAGCAAATAAACCTGAACCACGAGCCTTGGGAAGTGGTTCACATTTTCCAGCCGAGCAAATAAACCTGAACCACGAGCCTTGGGAAGTGGTTCACATTTTCCAGCCGAGCAAATAAACCTGAACCACGAGCCTTGGGAAGTGGTTCACATTTTCCAGCCGAGCAAATAAACCTGAACCACGAGCCTTGGGAAGTGGTTCACATTTTCCAGCCGAGCAAATAAACTTACCTTTATTGAACACTAACCTTGTACACCACCTAGTACTGTGAATTAATTATTACTTGTGACACATATTTTCGTGGATTTTGTGGGTAGACAGAACCATGAATTCAAGTGTCAACGAATATATTATGCATCTTATACCTAAAGAATCAGCAAACGTGGGCCGTTTCTTTGATGTTTAAATTAATTCCAAATATATGTACGACAGTTATTATTATGCCTTTAATGAAAGCTTGTGTCATTTGCTGCAGTTCTTAAAAAGCGTGTTTATAATGACACCACGAAAAAAAATGACGTCATTAGACTGCGCATGTTTGCTTCATCCCACATAGTTGAAATAAAGCAAAGTTTATTCAACAGGAGTTTATATCGTGAATGCATGCACAACAAAGGGATAAAATAATGTGTCTAGTTTATCAGCACTTATTGTATTCAATTTTACAGGGTCATTTACTTTCAACGAGTGTCATTCTGTCGATGTATTTTGTATTTCAAGCTTTGCATCAAATATGGAAGACAAAATACCCTGCACTGGTTGAAAACTTAACAAAACTGTCGTAAATGTCAACATGTCACAACTAAATTTATATTGAATACATATTTTGATCATAAATGTAATTTGCATTGTATGTTATCACAGGTAATCTGTACTATGGAGACGATATCCATGGTAACCAGATAATCTACAAGGGCCTTGGAGGTCCTGGTGGTGGATTTCTAACAATAACCGGTCGACATGTGGACATAGATGGGAAAATATCGGCCAGTGGTTTAGCGCCTGATCAAAGATTCGACAAAGGAGCAGGTAAGTTAAGCCCGATTTACAACAAAAAGGAAAGTAAAAAAAATTGTATTGTTACTATGGTTTATGTTATAGGTGAGCATAAGTTTTAGAATTCTGAACATTTTTATGCAAAAAAACTTTGCCTAACTTGCACTATTTTCCTTAGGTATCTTTAAAGATATTTCATTGCCTTTGTACCACGTATATTAAATGCTCAATGAAAACGATTTTCTGAAAGCATATAGTTCCCACCCTGTACGGTCCATCATATATTCTACTTTATGCTATATCTTAGCAACATTTCAATGAAACTTTATGGGAAACTAGCTTAAGTGCATTGAGGAGATGAAAATTTTGTCAAGAGTTTCCACCGCTGTAGGTTATACGTTATGGGCCTTAGATCATTGCTGCAAAAGTATATTAGCAACATTGTTGTTAAGTACGTACCAAAGATATCGTTGTTTGAAAGTTGGCAGATTTGTAAGTAACAAGTTAAAATATGTTGTAACAGAATGAGTTTCATAGGTTCGTTTTGATTAACTAGGCGGAGGTTCTGGCGGCTCAGTTTGGATCAGCTGTGAGGAGATTGTGGGCAAGGGAGTCATAGAGGCCACAGGGGGAGACGGTGGTGGGCCTGTTGGTTGGGCAGGAGGGGGGGGAGCCGGAGGTCGGATATCCATTCAATGTGACAACATCCTCAAGTTGAACATCACCACGAGGGCATACGGAGGGGTGAGCAACAGTGAGAGTGGTGGAGCTGGCACATACTATCTCGAGTCCAAATTCCCTAATGGAACACTCAGGTCTCAGAAACTCACTGTAGACAACAATGGACATGAATACCCACATGCAACAATTTATGCAGAGGGGTACTTGAAGAGTCTTCTTCAGGGAGAATACAATGATATAACTTACTCTGGTGGTGTTACCTGGATCTTCCATGACTCCTTGTTCTACAGTTTCAAAGAGCTTGATGTACGAGGCAATGCACATGTGGCTATTTTGAGTGACACTGAGAATGAAATCGTTGATGTGCGGGTTGGCTTCCTCTGGGGTGATCGTTCCGGTATCCTGCATGCTGGCAAACAGCAGACATTTGGATTGACAGATGTGGATGTGTACCTTCCTGCTAACCTGGCTTCATACAGGCAAGTATTGTGCGTCTAAATGGGAGACATATTGCTTTAATACATATTTAATTGCATTGAGAGATGGTTGAAAATTTAATTGCATTGAAGTTCTTTTGTTGCAAATGATATTAAAGTATCATTAATAGAATATGTTATAATGTATAAATAGGACGTTTTTGCAAAGTTGTTGCTAATTGAAGTATCTTGATTGAGCAGGCACAGCCGTATTGAGGTTCCAAAAAAAGTCATAATCAGAGAGGTATGGGTGGAAATCAACGGCACCATCGAAGGCATGGATGTCATAACAATTGAGAACCAAGGAGAGCTGTACATCTGGTCCTATGCCAACTCTGATGGTTATGAGATTGGAGAGATCAAGGCCACAAACATATCTGTTCGTGCAGGTGGAAAATTTATACCCCTGACCATAGAAAAACAGATGAAGATATATGTGACAAGACTGGTCATCAATGGCAATGGATATTTGCAAACCAACTACCTGCAAGTCAATGCTAGAAATGTTACGGTTGATCTGTCAGGTAAGAAAAAGACACCTTAAATTGAATGAACAGCACATTTAAGAAACATGTGCATTATTTTCTTACATTTACAGATTTATTTATGTCATTATTGTATGTCCTAAATTAGTGTGTAATTGCACTGAATGAACTGGAGAAAAAAAGATGTAAATACTCATGATACATCCTGTATAGGTGAATTCCATGCTGACTACACCGGGTACCCTGGTGGTGAGGGCCCAGGGGCAGGGCGTAATATCCACTACAATGAGTCTGGGGGGTCGGGTGGAGGTCACGGGGGTCGTGGAGGCAGGGCCAAGTCAGGGTACCATTCCTCGTATGCCTACGACTCCATCTATACACCGAAACAGATGGGAAGTGGAGGTGGTAATTGGCCCGGAAGTAAAGGAGGCAGAGGTGGAGGTAAATCCATTTCAACGATGCCATTATTCAACAATTAATATCAGGACCTGTCTTCATTTTTGCTATTTCTTTCATTTTTTAAAACACTAAATAGATCCTGAATGACAACTAAGACTAAAAAAACACATCAATAATTGTTTGCTCAAGAGTTCAAATGAACCTCGCCATGTATGTGTAGATAATGGCCCCTGAACATAGCAGTTACCTTGTCCTGTAGAGCCAAATGGCTAAACATTCTATTAACATTCTCCACATGAATTACATGTGTTTTTTACGACCCATAGCCATAAATCGGCTGCTTTTTAAAGAAAGCAACTGCAAAAAAAGGTCATTATCATGGTTGGCACGTGACATATTAGCTGACGATTTAAAACTGTTGTACTTCGATATAGGATGGGTTGAGTAATTGCTGGTCATACTAAAAGGTGTTAGTGAAAGTGTAGTGTTGTAGGCACACAAAAACTGGAAAAAAATGGTTTTATTTATGAAATTTTGATATAAGTTGGGGTAATGGAATATTTAGTATTACACACTTTAAAGAATTGGGGATCCATGTTGAATGTTGCGTAACAACGGATCGAGATATCTCAGAGATACAGTGTAAATAAGTATAGTAAAAGGAAACACAATGCAGCTTGCTATCATTGTACAGTAAATGGTCATTTTGTCCCATTTGTCTTATTTTTAGGAGTTATCCATCTCTACCTTGAGGATGAGTTGAGGGTTGAAGGGCGTCTCCATTGCAACGGTGAACGAGGGGGTTCTCGTTCTGGTGGTGGTTCTGGTGGCTCCCTCATCTTGGATGTCAATCATCTGGATGGAACTGGGTCCATTGAGGTCACTGGTGGAAATGGTAAGATGGCATTGTAGCAAAAAACAATGTAATTGATTAGACAAGATTGAAAAAAAACCTTGCCTTGAGCAGGGCTTTAAGTGTTCTGACGTATTGTATTTTTCGAGCTGTTCAACTCTATCCATCTGTCAGGTTGAACTATGTTCTGTACTCATTTTCATAAATATGATAGTTCACATTTAGTTCATTGATTTTAAAATCACTAAATTAAATTTGAAAGAAATTACCAACCTTTTTGTTTTATCTATTATGTACATGATTTCATCTCATATTAGCAATTATTCTGGTCATATATAACTTTTTACCTTCAAGGTGGTGTTGATGCCGGTGGTGGAGGTGGTGGCCGTATTGCCATATACCACAGGCTAGTGAACCACTTCACAGGGGAGTACCAAGTGTTTGGAGGCAGGGGGCCATACCAGCACGGTGGCTCAGGGACGGTTTACATTGAAAAGCACAGCAACAGGACCAGCATCTACCGTCAACTGCGCACAGACAACTGGGGCTACTCTGAAAGTCATAGGATAATAGAGGCAGAAAGGCTGAACCTGACTGGAAAGTACTTCACATCCCGAGTTTGGCCCGACACGTTCTTCCATACCTACAGTGGCATTATTGTGACGTCGGATGTACAGCCTGCTGCGTATAATCGATACAGCTCTGGCAGCTATTACTACTACAGTGAAACCTGGCCCCTGAGTCACATGTTCACCAATCTGAAACCAGATTTGACAAGATTCTTTATGGCATATGCTCCGCAGGGAGTTACCTTGACCTTTGACATGCCGTTCAAGATGTACGTGGAAAGAATCCATGTGTATCCGTACTGTAGCACAAACTTTGTCCGCGGGTAAGTAAACCGATAATGGACAATGCTTCCTTCTGCATTTTTCCTGTGTATTTGCAATACTTGATTTTTTATGCCCCCGGCATCTTGATGCGGGAGGCATATAGTGATTGTCCTGTCCGTCTGTCCTTCCGTCAGTCCGTGACAAGGTTAAGTAGATTTTACCATTTCGTCTAGCACCAACACCGCTTACTACAACACTTGGATATTTACACAGTTGTTACTTATGACCATTCCCAAACCACTCTTATCACCCAACCTCACTTTGACCTTGACCTTGACCTAATTTGGACTTAGAATAATTCCAATGGGCTATTTCTTTGTTAACTAGATTTTACTGTTTCGTCTATCACCAGCACTGCTTACTACAGCACTTGGATACTTACACAGTTGTTGCTGATGACCATTCCCAATCCACCCATATCACTCAACCTCACTTTGACCTTGACCAAATTTGGACTAATTCAAATGGGCTGTCCAGCACTAACTGGGGGCATGTGTGTTTTATCAAACACAGAGTCTCGTTTTTCATTGTTGTCAATAGGTAATGATAGTGAAGAGCATCGTTTATATGTCTTTTGGTTTTACTTGTAGTATAGCTTGTAAACATTAACCTGACACTCGTGAACTTATTAGCATAAATTACGCGCTTGAATTGTTTCCTATATTTGTACTAAGTTTAGTCCGTGTATGCGTTTTACAAGTTTAACAGTATTTTCTGTAGGATACTCTTTCATTGATTTAACTTAGTCGAGGATGGAAACTAATATATTTATTGTAATGGGTTTTTAATATATTCATTGCATACATTTCAGTGTCAGGTTAATGTTTGCGAGCTGTATTGCTGAAACAGTGTGACAGTGTGCTATTCACTAATATGATCTTATGTTGACAATAAAGTTTCATCTTGTTCCTCTAAGCATTTTATGTATTTTACATGATTACAGTAAAACAAAATTCACTTACATGGGAACTAGTCCTATACCAGTATTCATTTTATTTGCTACTGTTTTATAGTGGTTTGATTAAAAAGCAGGATATGCAGAATGAAATGTTGTTCATTCAGGAACTTTATATCACCTTTAGATCTACCAATTACGGATCCCTAGTAACTTCTTATGCCATGGATACATCCTTGGAAGGTGGTGCAGTCAAGAATAGGACCAACGGCTTTGTGACCACAGACAAATGTCAGACACAGACAGAGCCAGACCAGTACGGCGTTGTGGTGATAAGGGATAACGTTGACAAAGTATGATTTAATTTAAAGCCCTAACATTGTCATGTAATTATTTGTACTGTTTCTTGTGCTTGTCTTGAAGTTTGAAAGTTGTAAACATACAGTCAGAATGCCAAACATTAGAAATACTGTTTGAATTTATATATCTTATTCTTAAAAAAGTAGTTTTTAGCTCGACTTCGAAGAAACGGCAAGCTCTTCTACTCGCCCCGGCGTCGGCGTTGGCGTCCGAGCTAGGTTAAAACTTTTCGGTAAGCTGGTTTCTCAGGAATGGCTTGAGGGATTTCATTCAAACTTGAACCGTTTATTCCACACATTAAAATGAACCTATAGACCAAAGTTTGGTAACTCTAGTTTCAAATTTATCAAAATTATGGGCCTTTTACACTTAGAAATTTTACAAAAGCTATATGGACAGGTTTACGTTTTTCGGTAAGCTAGTTTCTCAACTTTCCGTTTCCACTCTCTAACTCGAGAACAGAATAAGCTATTGTAATGAAACTGCAAACATAGATACCTTATAGCGAGACCTTGCCAGGGATTGCATATGGGGTGGGTGGGGTCAAGGTCACTGTTACTAAAAATAGAAAAATGGTTTTTGCTCAATAACTTGAGAACAAATTGAGATATTTTAATAAAACTTAATACATAGATACCTTATAATAAGACCTCACTTGGGATTGCATATGGGGGGTGGGGGGTGGGGTCAAGGTCACAGTTACTAACAATAGAAAAACAGTTTCCGCTCAATAACTTGAGAACGCATTGAGATATTTTAATGAAACTTTATACATACATACCTTATATCAAGACCTCGCTTGGGATTGCATATGGGGTGGGTGGGGTCAAGGTCGCTGTTACTAAAAATAGAAAAAACGGTTTCGGCTCAATAACTTGAGAACGCATTGAGATATTTTAATGAAACTTTATACATACATGCCTTATATCGAGACCTCACTTGGGATTGCATATGGGGTGGGTGGGGTCAAGGTCAAGGTCACTATTACTAAAAATAGAAAAACGGTTTCCGATCAATAACTTGAGAATGCATTGAGATATTTTAATGAAACTTAATACATAGATACCTTATATCGAGACCTCACTTGGGATTGCATATGGGGTGGGTGGGGTCAAGGTCAAGGTCACTTTTACTAAAAGTTTTATTGATGTGCTGACTTTAATGCATTTTGTTAGAAAAATTTGGTTTCCGTGGAATTTCCATATTTCTGGTTTTAGAAAAAAATTGCCAGTAACTCTGACAAGCACAAGAAAAGTCGAGCACGCTGTCCTCAGACAGCTCTTGTTCAGCTAGAATATTCACTATTCATTGTCGGGGTTGGCATAATGGTCTGGTTAAGGTTTGCGTTAAATAAGTACATATCTCAGTAACTACTTCAGATATTCAATTGAAACTTGACACATGTCATCGGGGTCATTATGTGAGGTCACTTACCAAGGCCCATAACTCTGACCTGCAATTTAGCAGAATTATGCCCCTTTTTGTACTTAGAAAATCCAAGTTAATGTTTGCGTGCAACAAGTACACATCTCTGTAACTACTACAGATATTTTTTGTAACTACTACAGATATTCAGTTAAAACTTCACACATGTCCTCAGGGTCATAATGTAAGATCACTGGCCAAGGCCCATAACTGTGACCATCATTTAAGCAGAATTATGCCTCCCTTTTGTCAGGTTAAGGTTTGCGTGCAAGAGAAAATTCAGGTTAAGATTTTCATGCAACAAGTACATATCTCTCTGTAACACTACAGATATTCAATTGAAATTTCACACGTCTTTGGGGTCATTATATAAGGTCACTGGCCAAGGGCCATAACTGTGACACAGAGGTTTGAACAGTCGAGCGTGCTGTCCTGAGACAGCTCTTTATGGTAATTAAGCCCATTGTGTGTCATGCTGACATTAGGTTTGTATTGTGTTTTCATTGTAGACAGATTGCCAGAAGTCCATTTAAATGTGAGGGGTATCGTTTTCTTGCTCCAGAAGTAACATACATGTATATATGAATCTCTCCCCTATGAATTGCTATAAGAATGAAAGACTGAATCATGACAATATTTAATATAATTTTCCATGATAGCTTGTGATACGACTGAAGCCTACTGGAAGCTATGTTGCAATGAGCGAAGTGGAGATCTACATCAGTGAGGACCCTGACTCCACCACTCAGACGCCATACGCCAACGGACAGGGAATCAGCTACATCATTGGAGATGTTGATGGCACCCAATTTGAGTTTGAGAAGGTGTTTAATGATAACAGATCTAGTAATTAATAAACTGACAACTTCCTTTACATAAGTGCAGTCATCTGACTGCCCTACCTGTGAAAATATTTTAATGTGATAAGATTTTATTATTATGTTGTTTATGTTGAATCAAATAAACTAAGACAGATCTTTGATAATTTTGTCATCTTCAGCTGGACATCCTTGGTGGAGCTTCACTAAATCTGGATGGAGCTGGTCTCTCACTGACTGCACACAAGATAGAGGGTGATGACAGGGGCAGAATGACATTGCGCAGGTCACAACGATATGAGGACACGCAAGACAGGGTGTTGCAGACAATAGGTCTGCTAGCACAGCGTAATTCTTCTGTGAATCTGCCACCAGAGCTGGGCTGCAGAGGCATAGATATACATCTAAAAGGTATTTCTAGGTTATTATGCCCCCCATCGAAGGTGGCATGGTATATTGGTTTGCTAATGTTAGTCAGTTGGTCGGTCGGGTCAAGTTCAATAATCAACAAAATTACCCAAGGAATAAAGCTAAGTTATGGCCCTTGAATTATCTAAAATTTTCCGTTTTAGCTCTCTCTGTTCAACAATTTTATCCGATCTTCACCAAACTTGATGAAAATGTTTGTGGGCATAAAATCTCAGCCAAGTTTGAAAACCAACCAAATGGCTGCAGAAACTGTGGAATTGTGGCCCTTGATTTATTTAAAATTGAGCTTTTTAGCTGTTTTGGCTCTCTTTTTTCAGCATTTTCTTATGTAAGCCAAACTGGATATGCTTAAAATTGCTTTTCACCTAGAGGGGGATACCTGATTTACAAACAGTTCTTTAAGAATTTAATAAGATTTGTATTTAATTTTGGTTTCGAATTATACTTAATCTAGAATTTTAATGTTATTTCTTTGTATGACTGTCGTTTCATCTAGAATGATAAATAATGTTATGAATAATTGGTGTAGCACAAGTTGATGATGGAAATTTAATAAAAACAGCATTATGATGTTTGTCAGTATTTTAATTGATTTACTGAGTGCATTTGGCGAAAAAGAGTCTTAGTAAATATATTTACATGAAAAACAAAAACAAAAAAACAACAGAACTATACCAATGTAATACTCGGACTTCTATATGTGTAGAGTTATGAGTTATGAAAGCACGATAAATTCAAGGTCACATTCGAAGCATGGAGAACATCACTGTGAACGCTCTGTGCAACCTGACCATCGACCACCACACTCCAACCACCAACATCATCAACAACCTCGATATCAAGACGTTTGGCTCAGTGGATGTGTATACAGAGGATGAAGCCCTCACGACTCTGAAAGGAACAACTCTGACCATCCGATCTGGAGCTAGAGTGAGTAGACGTGAATGAATGCTCAGATTTTGAATGTAAATACACTGTTTGACTTACAGCAGAATTCTTAGTACTGAAATGTCCATTAACAAGGAATCATTTGAACAAATAAAAATGTTTACATGAAATTCTTTAAATGTATGGATGTTTCCATAATTATTTCATAACACTGAAGAGTAGCATGCACTTTCTTGTAGCTTGACTCCAATGACCTGATGCTAGATTACTACAATGTGACCATAGAGCCTTACGGATATCTGTCTGTCTCTGAGGGATGTCCCTTGAACCTGCAACATGTCGGTATGTATTATCTGCAGAAATTATAGTCTTGTAGAGTAGCAGACCTTTACGTATGTGTGTTTGTTTGTTTAATATAATAATTCTTATGTTTTAATTATGGTTTTACGATTGATTGACTTGGATAGTAAATAACTTTATAACTAATGAATTGGATAGTAGATAATATTCTTTTCATGGGAACGTACTGTGATGCATTTGTCGTTCTTTGTTAAGGTATTGGTGCTGGACATGGCAACACAGGAGGCAGTTCTGGAGGTGGTCACGGTGGCAATGGTGGTAGAGGGGAGGCAGAAACCTACGCAGGTGGTGCCCATGACAACTTTCTGTATCCCACACTGTTTGGAAGCAATGGCGGGCATGCCTACTTCCCACACAGAGCAGGAGTGGGTGGGGGGCGGCTGTACCTGAGAGTAAACCACACTCTGACAGTGGACGGGTTCCTGGTGGCTCAGGGTGGAAAGTGGAGGTCTGTAGCCTCCGGTGGTGGCAGTGGTGGCTCCATCCACATTGAGACATACACAATCGATGGTAGTGGTTACATCAACGCCTCTGGTGGTGACGGCTATGGGGGCACATGGGCTCCACACAGCGGTGGTGGATCTGGTGGCCGTATCTCACTCTACTACATGTACAACTTTTTTGTTGGTTAGTAAACTGCCTTTTACTGTTAATGTATACATGTACAACTTTTTATATTGTGATAAACAAATACAAACACTGTATGTTACCAAATAAAATATTTAATACTTATTAATACAAACACTGTATGTTACTAAATAAAAAATTTCCCTAAAGTCTATAGTACTCTGTCTATGTCATTGTATAAAAATTATATTTAAGGTGAAGTCTTCAATCGTGGAGGTGCCTCTGGTTCCAAGTCTGAGCCTGGCGGTCCTGGCACTGTGTACCTACATCGACTGCCTGACTTCTCTGTGACAGACTGGTCTACTAGCTTTAATGAAAACAGAACACTCTACATTAGCAACAAAGGATTAGAACCCCGCAGTCCAGACAGGTTTGCATATGGAATGCATAAGCTCTAAAAAAATTGAATGTGAAATATAGTTTACAATACTGGTTAAAAGGTTATACATTATCATTAGTTTATAATGTTACAGTTCTCATGTAATGGTGGAAGGTCAGTCATAAAGAATCTAGTTATACAAACCACAAATGATTCAGACAGTGTAATTCCATGCTAATCTTTGAAATGTCACAACTTTAAAAGAAAATTTTGACATTATATAGTGACATATGATTGGTTTCAAATCCTGGGATTTAATACAAATTTACCCTGCCAGTCATGGTGTATCTAATAGTGGTATGTCAGTTTAACATATACTTGCTTTAAGCTGTCTTTGTCCATTAGTGAAAAATAATATAAACTTTATTTTGCATCAAATAGCTTTCTATTTGTTATCTATAAAAATGATTTTTTTTCTAACAGGAACTTGACTGCGATGTATGCTGATTACCCATCTGCCAGTTGCATTCTTTGGATATGGCCTGGCGAGTACCCCCCGGACGTTGAAGTGTTTGACCCCTCAGTCGATGCCTCTAGCGACATTACTGTAGACTATCTGAAGGTATTTCGTATAATCTTATGACAATGTCTGTAGTTTTCTGTTGCTGTTACTGTTTTTTTCTGAACACTAATACTATGTAAGACCTATTTTAAGTGAGGGTTTAATTGCATCGTAGATGTATATTGCCTCTATTGTTCGTGTCAATTCAAACTTTTTTTGTGCTGGTTTTATTGTCGGCATGTTACCTATACGATGTCAATATTGGTAGTGCATTTGAAAGACTTTTATATTGCCTATTTTTGAAACCAAATTGCTAGCTGCAGTTCATTTATTTGTTAGCTTAAATCTTGTTAAACACATTTCTAAGATATATGGTTTGCCTGTCAGTTACATGTATTGCTGTCCACATTAGGTATGCAAACATTTGACAAGACATTGCAATTTTTTTAGCAGGATGCCCTTGGTACTATTGTGATCAATTTCTACTGATAAAAATGTTAGACGGTATGTTTTTGGCTTACATGCGAGATCTGTGCCATATCATGCTACTGCTAATGCAAAATACTTCTTGAACACATTTTACATGTATTTGTTATATTTTTAGGGAGCTACATTTTATGCTATTTTAGAACCTAATTTGTTAAAGGTTAGCAATTTAACAAAAAGGCATAATTATATCGATTCGCACATGTTCAGGTCTATATGATGGGTGTGTGATTCAGGTATATGAGAAGTCCCGGGTTGCGATGGTTCCCTCGCTGCCTAACCGTCTGATTAACTTGAAGACTGGCAACATGGAGGGAGACCGCAGTGGTCATCTTTATATCGGATACAACCAGACACTTTTAATTGGTTAGAATTTTCACCATGTCTGTAAAAAGAATGCATTATTTTGAACCATTTAAAGATATGCAACTTCTGTTACCCGTGTTACCTGAAAAAAAAGCTACTATAGAAAAAGATATACATCCAAAATGTATGTATTTAGGTTTGGGAGTTATATATAATTCTGTTTACCGTATATTCCTTTATATCCACCACCCTCATTTGGAATGACTTTTCATGCGTCGTGTGTCGTGCGTCAATCAACATTTCCTCCTAAACCGCTGGGCAGATTTTCACCACACTTCACAGGAATGATCCTTGGGTGACCCTCTTTCAAATTTATTCAAATTGTTTCGGTCCGCTGCATATGTAGGTCACCAGAGCAAAAATAGATTTAAAAAGTGGAAACTTTAAAAATCTTCTCTGAAACTGCATGGCTGGGAGCTTTCATATTTGGTATGTGGCATTATCTAGTGGTCCTCTACACAGATTGTTCAAATGATGCCCCTGGGTTCAAATCTGGCCAAGCCCCAGGGGTCACATTGTTTATATAGACCTCTATAGCAAATGATTTAAAATATCTTCTCCTCTGAAATCACAAGGCCCAGAGGTTTCATATCTGGTATTTAACATTGCATAGTGGTCCTCTACAAAGATTGTTTTCAAATGATGCCCCTGGGGTAAAAACTGGCCACGCCCCGGGGGGTCACATGGTTTATATAGACTTAAATACCTAAATGACTTAAAAAATCTTCTCCTCTAAAACCGCAAGGCCCAGAGGTTTCATATTTGAAAATCTTCTATAAAACAGCAAGGTCCAGAGGTTTGGTATTTGGTTGGTAACATTGTATAGGGGTCCTCTACAAAGAATTTTCAAATGATGCCCCTGGGGTTACAACTTTGCACGCCCCGGGGGTCATATTGTTTATATAGACTTCAATAACAAAATTACTTCAAAAATCTTCTCCTCTGAAACCGCAAGGCCCAGTGGTTTCATATTTTTTGTATGTGGCATCCTCTAGTGGTCCTCTACAAAGATTGTTCAAATGATGCCCCTGGGGTAAAAACTGGCTACGCCCCAGGGGTCACATTGTTTATATAGACTTAAATAGCTAAATGACTTTAAAAATCTTCTCCTCTGACAAGGCAAGGCCCAGAGGTTTCATATTTGTTATGTAACATTGCATAGTGGTCCTCTACAAAGATTGTTCAAATGATGCCCCTGGGGTCAAAACTGGACCTGCCCCGGAGGTCACATGGTTTATATAGACTTAAATAGCTGAATGACTTTGAAAGCCTGGAGGTTTGGTATTTGGTTGGTAACATTGTATAGGGGTCCTCTACAAAGATTGTTCAAATTATGCCCCTAGGTTCAAAACTGGCCACGCCCCTTGGGTCACATTGTTTATATTGACTTAAATGGCAAAATTACTGCAAAAATCTTCTCATCTGAAACCACAAGGCCTAGTGGTTTCATATTTGATATGTGGCATCCTCTAGTGGTCCTCTACAAAGATTGTTCAAATGATGCCCCTGGGGTCAAAACTGGCCACGCCCTTGGGGTCACATGGTTTATATAGACTTAAAAGCAAAATGACTTTAAAAATCTTCTCTTCTAATACCGCAAGGCCCAGAGGTTTCATATTTGGTATGTAACATTGCTTAGTGGTCCTCTACATAGGTTGTACAAATGATACTCCGGGGGTCAAAACTGGCCATACCCCAGGGGTCACATGGTTTATATAGACTTAAATAGCTAAATGACTTTGAAAATCTTCTCTGAAACCGCAAGGCCCAAAGGTTTGGTATTTGGTTTGTAACATTGTAGAGGGGTCCTCTACAAAGATTGTTCCAATGATGCCCCTGGGGTCAAAACTGGCCGAGCCCCGGGGGTCATATGGATTATATACACTTAAATAGCAACATGACTTCAAAAATAGTTTTTCTCTGAAACCGCAAGGCCCAGAGGTTTCATATTTGGTATGTAACATTGCATAGTGGTCCTCTACAAAGATTGTTCAAATGATGCCCCTGGGGTAAAAACTGGCCATGCCCCGGGGGTCACATGGTTTATATAGACTTGAATAGCTAAATGACTTTGAAGTCTTCTCCACTGAAATAGTGAGGCCCAGTGGTTTTATATTTGGTGCGAAACATTGTATAGCGGTCCTCTACATAGACTGTTCAAATGATGCCTCTGTGGTCAAAACTGGCCACGCCCCAGGGGTCACATTGTTTATTTAGACCTAAATAACAAAATGACTTCAAAAATCTTCTCCTCTGAAACTGCAAGGCCCAGTGGTTTAGTATTTGGTATGTAACATTGTATTGTGGTCTTCTACAAAGATTGTTCAAGTTATGCCACTGGGGTCAAACCTAGCCACGCCCAAGGGGTCATATGGTTTGTATAGACTTATATGGCAAGTGGACTTTACAAATCTTCTCTGAAACTGCTAGGCCCAGAGGTTTCATATTTTGTATGTAACACTGTATAGTGGTCCTCTACAAATATTGTTCAAATATGCCCCTGGCTTAAAAAGAAGCCACACCCCGGGGTCACATGGTTTCTATAGACTTCTATGGAAAGTGGGCTTTGAAAATCTCCTCCTCTGAAACCGCAAGGCCCAGAGGTTTTATGTTTGGCATGAAAATTGTATAGTGGTCCTCTACAAATATTGTTCAAATTATGCCCCTGGAATAGAAAGTGGCCATGCCCTGTGGGTCACATGGTTTATATAGACTATACAAATCTTCTCCTGAAACTGCAAGGCCCAGATCATTATACTCAGGTAAGTGGTTTAGTGCTATTTGGCCCTCTTGTTATAAGCCATTTTGATGCCTCAAACTCAGGTGAGCGACCAAGGGCCATCGTTGCCCTCTTGTTTAATAAGATCAAATGTTCTTGCCTAATAATGCTATCATTTTGCTTTAATCACTCAATGCAAATAGTACCTGTCTTTTGTAAATCCATAACAAAAATGTTGGCTAAATGAGCTACACTGTCAAATTATAATGTTTTCTATATACCAGTTTATATGACTGAATGCTAAAAACTGGACTCATATCAAATGCCCACCTTGGAAAAATGTAACCGCCTGGGGACATTATTAAGGGAATATACAGGTAAATGTCTATGTGTTGCATTGTATCTGCAGGCACTGGACAGCTACCCCTGGATCTGACACTGTACCATGGCAGCTCTTGTACCCTACAGGGGGAGCTGCGAGTTGCTGGTGTCAGTGTTCTCATTGAAGGAGTTGTTGCAGGAGTCGAAAACATGACAATTCTTGATGATGGTAAGATGTAATAACACATTGGAAAATGCATATTTTGGTCAAACAATCAAACTTATCACATTTATCACATACAGTACAATTAATTGCCATATGTTGGTGCGAGCTAAATTATAAGTTATGAAAGGAATGAAATTACAGTAAAACTTCTTTAACTAGAATGTCAGTAACTCAAAACACCTACAATAACTAGGGTAACTCGCAAAGTGTAAAATTGTTAAATTAAAAAATCGCCTCCATTGAGCATCAATAACGTGAGCACTCTAGCTAAAATATCAATTTCTGATCATACATACTTTTGAGTTTTTGTCCTTGAAAACTTACGGATGCGGGTAGTTCACACACCTGTTTGGTAACTGTTTGTTAGGAGCCAACATTTTGCACCTTGTGACTAATGCCAAAGGATTTTAATAGTGGAATATCATCAGTGTTGGTGTCTTGTTAACCCGAGAACTTCGATATCTAGCGTTTTTGACATCCTGACATAACCTCGAGTTAAATACGTTTTGCTTTAATTATGAAGTTAAAATTATATGACTATTATATGTATACATTTTTGGCAATGGTGGACAATTCTGTGATTCAACTACCCATAATTCTTTTCGTGCATTGTTCACAGGTATACTAAAGGTGAACTACATGATGGACCTGGCATACCAGCGCATAGACGAGATCTACTTTAATGCATTCAACATCCGCAACAGAGGCAGCATGATCATGAACAATGATGAGTTTCAACACAAGATGTATGGTAAATGGATGCAAGTAAGTGTCAAAAATGAAGGTGTTATAGATATGTCAAAATATAAAATTTAAAACAGAAATGACATCAATAGTCAGAGAAGCATTTCTTGTATAATTTATTGTGACATCACTGAAACTACTATTGTCTGTTTTACCAATATGAGGAATAGGGTTCAATGTATAATGTTGACAGTATAATACTGTTTAAAAGTATTACTGTTAACCCAAGTTAATGTATTTTTACTGGTGAATTATTTTCATAAGTTTGCTTTTGGGCCAAAAGTAATCACATTGTTTTCTTTTGTGCCTTTTTATCAAATTTATTGCAATATTTCCCCTTCCCAGATGTTTGTTCAGAAGCCTATGTCTCTAGAACTATTAAGAAGTGCAGTTTGATACTGTAACTAATTCCTTAACACTAATTCAGCAAATATCAGTCCCTAAAAGTGAATGACATGTTCAGTTATTGTTCATGGATAATATCAAAATGGTAAAACTGCAACACAAAAAAAATCACTGTTTGTATGACTAAAAACAACAACAAAAACAACAACAACTGTCATGTTGTAAAAAATGTGGTTCTGTTGTTTTTCAGGTGTTCCCAGGTGGGTCCTTCACAGCCAAACACCTGTACGTGGAGGTGGAGTCACTCTGTGTAGACGTGATGAGCACTTTCTCTGCTGATGGCCTGGGCTACTGCAACATGAGTAAGTGTTGTTGAGACTTATTATGTTGTTGTTTTGAATTTCGTTTAATTTAAAGTATCTAATTCACTTATGTTTAGATAATTATTGCTCACCCAGGAGATATCTGTGGAGCCGTAGTACTTGGAAATGAAGGTCAAACAGCACATGTGTTATGATTAGAACTGGGCATTTATTAAAAATGCATTAAATAACCATTACATTGTATGTACATAACAACTTTTATTATACTATGAAAATTCAATTGTTCAAAAATGACATAAGGTACGGAGAAAAGCAAAACATTAGTTTTGCATATTTTATCTTGATTTTTGATTTATAATAAGTGTTCCCGTTACAGAGGGACCAGGCACAGGCTACTCGTATCAAGCATCCGACAGCCTTACGTATGGAACAGGGGCCAGCCATGGGGGCGAGGCAGGGGCTAGCAGCTCCTCCCGAACATCCCCCAGTGCCTACGGCAACTTCATCTACCCCTCACTGTTTGGAAGTGCGGGCGGTGATGGGACATCATATAAAGGTAGGTTGTTGACTGCTGCTTGAAGTTTATGAAGTCTGCTTGCACAATGCTGTGTGTATAACATTGTCAGGTTTTAGCTGTTGCAGATGCTGACAGACACATAGTTGCAGACATACCACTATATAAATGTAATGCATGAACTAATAAGTTTGGAAATGGAAAATCATTTTTTGAAAAAAGAGTCAGGTTTTTAGCTGTGGCAGATACTGACAGACAGATAGTTGCAGACATACCAGTATATAAATGTAATACATGAACGAATAAGGTTGAAAATGGAAAATCACTTTTGAAAAAAAATGTGAGTAAATATACGACAAAAAAATGGATGTAAAATAAAAAAAAATGTCGTCCAGAATTACGTCTTGATCCTTGATATGAAATAAGAAAATATGTGGTCCAGAATTACGTCTTGATCCTTGATATGAAATAAGGAAATATGTGGTCAAGAAATACGTCTTGATCCTTGATATGAAATAAGAAAATATGTGGTCAAGAACTACGTCTTGATCCTTGATATGAAATAAGAAAATATGTGGTCAAGACTTACGTCTTGATCCTTGATATGAAATAAGAAAACATGTGGTCAAGAATTACGTCTTGATCCTTGATATGAAATAAGAAAATATGTGGTCAAGACTTACGTCTTGATCCTTGATATGAAATAAGAAAACATGTGGTCAAGAATTACGTCTTGATCCTTGATATGAAATAAGAAAATATGTGGTCCAGAATTACGTCTTGATCCTATATTTTCTTCATGCATAAGAGTTCCACATTGTTATCAATGTTCCTTGATTCACAGGATGGATATTTAAATGTTCTGCTAGGTGGCTGTGGTGGAGGTATCCTGCTACTGAACGCTTCTCGCCTGGTCAAGGTGGATGGTGTACTGTCAGCCAATGGACAAGCAGGAGGGGCCAGATCCGGTGGTGGATCAGGAGGAAGTATTTCTATCACAGCAGGGGAATTTGACGGCTCTGGATCAATACAGGTATTCACTCAGTGCCACTCTCAATGTTGGATTGAACATATTTGTCACAATCTTATTTGACCTTACCACGAGATTTGATTGACAGTATGTTTATCCATTCAGAAAGCTAAGACTTATTTGTTTGACAGAGATGGCTTGTTTAAACATTCATAAACTCTCAACTGTGTTTTGGAGTTTAATCAAAGTAGGTTTGGTTATATATATGTGTGGCGCGTCGTGAGAAAACTGGTCTTAATGCATGTGCGTAAAGTGTCATCCCAGATTAGCCTGTGCAGTCTGCACAGGCTAATTCGGGACGGCACTTTCTGCCTACAGTGGATTTATGTTTAGAAGAGACCTCCTTGAAACAGAAAATACCATAAAAGCGGAAAGTGCCATCCTGGATTAGCCTGTGCGGACTGCACAGGCTAATCCGGGACGACACTTTACCCACATGCATTAAGACCGGTTTTCTCACGATGCACCACATATATATATATCCTATACCATCAATCGATTTTACTATTGCAATGCACCTACAGATGGCAGTCACACAGACAAATCTGACAAAAATTCTAAATAAGAACATTATTAACTGATTTTTCACAATTGTTTATTGGTTAAACAAATAAACAATGTTCGATAAAATTTGATTGGTGGCCTATGCTTCAGGTGAATGGTGGCAATGGTTACAATGGCGGAGCTGGTGGGCGTGTCAGTGCTGCTTTTGCCTACTCAAACTACATTGGAGTGTTCCAATCAAGAGGCGGGCTGGATTCAGGTGGAGAGAACGGAGCAGCGGGTACTGTGTTTACCAAGGATACGGCGCCATTCGGCAAGAAACGACTGATGATATATAATAGAAAGGGTGATGTGGTATGTATGTAATGTGCATTTACCAAAAGTGGAATTTTGTGACTGGAATATAAAATATATATTGTACATTTTATTGACCTGGCACTCATGAATCTCCGGTAGCGCTCAGCTGTTTTATTTCTATCGGTTTAACGTTTATCTAGCGTGTAAAGCACGGACTCCATAGTCATATAACAAAACACCCCGTCATCAAGTGTCAGGAAGAATAGCGCGGTGGATAGTGTTTTAGACTTGGAATCACAATGACTGTGGTTCGAATCCAGCCAAAATCTTTATTTTTTCTTATTTTTTTTTACTTCAACATCACTTATTCTATTTACATTTTTTCTTTATTTTCTTTCCTATTTTATTTTTCTTAGTTTAATTATTTTATGTAGACTTCTACATAAAAATGCATACACAAAGACTCTGTTTCGCTCGCAGTATTGATGCAGCTCACTTCTGTGTCAGAATAGATGTTGATGATGAGATTCTGTGTTATGACGACAGCAGAATGATCAATAAAATAAAATAAAGTGCATATTATGGGATTTGAACACAAAACATCATGCTTACAAACTTTGCGTACTTACCACTGCACTACAGTATCAACTGTTACGTAGTAAGGATTTAATAAATACATATTCATGTCTGTGTCTCCTATCTGGGCTAGTGGCTTAAAATAGTTTTATGAAATTACACGGAATATTCATGAGTGCCAGGTCAAGAAAATCTTACAATACCTTGACCACGTAAACATGCATTTAAATAAATATTCTGTGACTTTATTGTCTCAAAAAGAAGGTCCTTTGAATGGATTATTTGAACTTAAAAACCATTTTATTGAGTATACACTGTCTTATAACTACTTTTCAAATCTAGACAATAAGGTAAATACGCAGTGTTGTTTCATATTTGGTCTTATGTTTTGATTCGATCTATATAGTTTTGTTTCTTTAAAATAGTGCAGATATGTATGAAAATAATTGTGTTAGCCTTTAAAGCAGCTTAAATCTTCTGCCAAAAATTGTTTTACTGGTGAATTCTAGACACGTCGAACAAGGATCACCATTCCATCCTCCAAGACTGAAGACCATGACATAGATGTCCTTGACCTTGGTGACTATGCACAGGTTGGTCTCCTAGCAACAGACAACATGGATTTGCCTGTAGAAGGAAGGAGAAATCTATACCTACAGGTAGTATAGTTTATAACTGATGAAATGTTCTTTGTCCAATGTCATTGTTATACGTTTTAGTATTAATCTTTTTTGCTAAAATCGATGACCCAGATTCATATACTCTTTATTCTTTATTTTTAAACAAATAATAACTGGTTTTAAATACAATGGCCATTATAGAAGAAAAAATGATACATTTATATGTATTTAGTCTTCCTCTATTAAAAGTATTGTTTTATTAGTTAATATTGTTTCCAAACTTGTATAATTATAACCATTAAAATATTCTATATGTGGACTGACAAGTTCTTTACATGTCTAATATTGAATGTTTATCTCATAACCATGTATAAATCATGTTTTCCCAGCTTGTGGAAGGAGACTATACGGCCACTGTGTATGTGGAGGGAGGAATGTGGCTCAACATCGACTTCAAGGATTCTGCTGTCCTTTCATTCAGTGTTAAAGTATACCCTGTAAGCTCATTTATTGTACAAGCATTAATGAGAATGTGTATGCACATTTGTGATTATGTTTTGTGTACTTACAGACGACCAGATCAGGTGCGTGTATGTGTAAATTATGTGCAGAAGAAAAAAGATATGCACAGAAAATGAAATCAAGTTGCAAGTGTTTGCATACAAATGGAAATTAAAAAAACAACAGTCCCATTAATGATATCTGACTGTTAAAGGTGTGACAATGTAAAAAATTCCTACTTTGAATATTTGAGGCGCATCGTGGGAAAACCGGACTTACTGCATGTGCGTAAAGTGTTGTCCTGGATTAGCCTGTGCAGTCCGCACAGACTAATTCGGGATGGCACTTTCCGCCCACAGTGGATTTATGTTTAGAAGAGACTTCCTTGAAATAGAAAATACCATAAAAGCGGAAAGTGCCATCCTGGATTAGCCTGTGCGGCTAATCTGGGACGACACTTTATGCACATGCATTAATACCAGTTTTCCCACGACGCGCCTCATTTGTATTTTTGAAACATAATAAGACTGATTGTACATTTACCCTCTACATCAGAACATACCTGGAGCATTGGTACTTAAGTATTAAATGTGGTGCGTATATTTGAAGCTTTCAGTAGACACTTTTGCAACTATTAATATTCGTATTTCCAGGATGCCGAGGTGAACCTTCCAGCCGACACCTACATGAAGTATGTCACTGTGTCAGACTACGGGGGTACCATAAGGGGGCTGAGGACCCTCAACATCTCTCGGGGTGGGGCAATGAACATCTACCCTCCAGATGCCTCCAATCCTCACTTCAAGGTACATCAGAGTTGGAAGTCCCAGTCCTAAATTGCACAATGTGCAACCAAACATAAAATATAAAAATGAAGATGAGAAAACTGAAGTCAACGCGACAGCACTTGGAGATCCTTTCAAAATGCCTGGATCCAAACAGTGATTCAAATCACCACTAACATATATTCATATGTTCATTTCATTTCCAACTTTCCCAGAAAATCTCATGCAAATCAGTACACAACTTTTTGCATAATTGAGCTACATGTAGCTAACATACACACAAACCAATGCCAGCATAAACAATTACTTGGCAGTGGTACCATTTAAAGCAGAATAACTGCATAATTCTGTATCCAAATTAGTTTTTAGTTTGTTAAGATTAATGGATGACCTTATTATGTATGAAATATTTTTTAATATTAATATCTTTAAAAGCTCCAAAGCCTTGGTAGCTGAGGAAACCTCCCTTTCGGAGGTAACCCTTTTGGGACTTCCTGTCCAAGAATTCAACAAAGGGGGAAAACTGTTCAGATACACATTTGAACACCGTTTTTTTTCGAAGCCGTCGGACCACCGAGAATAGTTCAGATTAAACATTTTCACAATTTTATAAAAACCTGGTCGAGTCACATTTTGCTTTTTATCCACATACGCGACATAAAAGAGCTAAATATGGTTCCAAAAATATATTAAAATCAAAATTCTTATCAACGCACCTGACTTGGTTTAAAGATATAAATGCAAGTGTTTAGTTATTTGGTTTAACTTTTTACATGGGTATACGGTTTTACAGCTCGTGGACAGCTAACCAATTTGAAAGTCTAGCATTGGACAATAATAAGAAATTGTTTTAATTACATAGAATACCTTGCATGAACTTACACAGGTCATATGTCAATTGCCTAAATGAATGTTAATATTTTGTAACGCTTGGTCCGCTAATCTTTTCATCGAAGGTGTGAAAACGTCGAGTCCCAATCATGACAGCAACTTTGAATTAACAATAGGCAAATAAGAGTGAAATATTCATTTGGGACCGAATTTTAAACTACGAAATAATGATAATTCGAATTTAAAAAGTTTGAATTAAACAAGTTTATTTTTTAGTTAAATTAAGAAGAAATAAATTCGGGACCAGAAAAATACTTCGAAATAACGCTGACTTCGATTTAACAGAGTTCGAAATAACAATGTTCAAATGAACCTATAAGCAATAACCTCCGTTGCTATGAAACACATTTCACCTAAAAATAGACTTAAGGACAACTATTGGACTCAACCTATACTATTTTGTACAAATTACGGTCCCTTGAAAATTGAATTTCCAATTATTTTGTTCAAGACAATAACCCACATTTTTATGTAATAAACTTTTTAGGTACTTAAGCCAGTAGAGCAATCCATTGATCTTTATTTGTTTTTAATTTTAAAATAATAAATTACAGTACATGCTATTTATTGCCTGAATTGTTGCAGCAAATGAAGTATGACTTGAACACACTGAGCATTCTGGATGGAGGGTCCCTCACCTACTTTGGGACAGCAGAAAGGGGAGAATACCTCATCCTGAACCTCACTGCAGACCTCATGATCAGGGGCGGTGGAGTGATGACTGTCAACAAGCTAAAACTTACAGGTGTGGAGTGTGGATCAGTTTTAAGCTCTCAGTTTCAGTTAACAGTTTGTGGACCAAATGCTTGCCATTGCCTAAAATTGAATATTCAATATGGTATGTCTATGGCTTTAGCATTTATCGGAACAGTTTGAAAGATATTAAACCTTAAGAGATTTAGTATGCCCCAGAAGACCTGATTATTATTTGAAGTATTGTTGACATGAACTATGTCGATTATAAGCAACCACAGAGAACACAAAAACGGTCATTCACTCTCTAGACCTTGATATTTGCTTTTTCCTGTAGTTCCACAATATTATATGCCATATAAGTATTATATGTGTTTATGATGTTTGATAGAATAATTGTGTCTCTTGAAAAGGCGGCATATAGGGGTTACTTTGGCGGGCGTCGATGGCTGTGGTTGCGTCCCCTTTAGTTTGTGCAGAAAATAACTTAATAGAAGTTTTTGTGCAATCATTAAGAAACTTTAGGGAAATGTTAGTAGGCATAAAAGGAAGCTAAGTTCAGTTTTTGGTATAATTGCTCTTATCGTTTCTTGAGTTATGCCCCGTTGCGCGACACATCCCACTCAAGGAGTTCTAGTGTAGTAATAGGATTGAACTTCTACTTGATGTAAGCTTTGCTATTGTATTGTATGATGGTATGAAAGTTATATCCTGAAGCGTGACTCTGATGAATAAATATTAATTAGATACCATACCTTGTTAGTCAGTTAACACATGCCACAAATCAAGTACAAACATGTTGCTCAGCAAGCTAGAGGGAGTCATCATATTTTCTACTATGAAGTCACACAAGTTTTCAAGTGAACAACTGTTTAACATTGCTCTAATGATGATATGTTGTAGCCGTTAACATCACTATCGAGTCTGAAGGCTTGCTCACTGCTTCCAACAAGGGTTATCTGCCTGGGACTGGACATAGCATAGGCATACCAAGTGCGAGTGGAAGCTCCGGTGCTTCTCACGGTGGTGTTGGTGGGAAAGGCACAGGCACAAGCCATGCAAGTCTCGCATACGACAGCACATACATTCCAACAGAGTATGGCAGTGGTGGCGGTACATCGGGTGGGACTTCTGTGGGCAGAGGTGGAGGTGTCTTAGAGATGCTTGCCTCTGGATATGTGGAGATTGATGGAAACCTGCTGGCTGATGGAGAGGATGGCAGTGCAATGGGAACTGGGGGTGGTTCTGGTGGCTCCATCTATATGACTGCAGGACATTTTGCTGGTAAATATTAAGCCACAGCCTCACTCTACACTTATTGCCAGTGATTGTCAATCTGTAATGTGTTGTCTATCCGTAATCGAGAAAAAGCAAGCATTTAGGAAAAATATATCAAATCTGAGAAGCTAAATTTAAGCAAATACTAGGGTCCCAATAGTGGGAAGTAACAATTACTCTGGAAAACCACTAACCGGAACATGTGCACATTTTCATCTATATTTTAAAAAAGAGTAGCTTTCAGTATACTCAAGAAAATTTATATTTACATTTACATAATCACTTCCAGTCCTTAATACTCGTACCTTATATCTGTCAGGCACTGGTGTGATTTCTGCCAAGGGTGGGGCAGGTGCCTGCGTGCCAGACTGTGCCTCATGTGACTCACTGCGACGCTGTGTCCGCTGTACATGGACTTACACTTGGAGCAACTATATCTGCACCCAAGCAGTAACTAGAAATCATTGGGATTGTTCTGTTTCGTTGTCGTTTATAATGCTTTAACTGATACATATCGTTAATTGGGCTGCCTTTGACCATGGGTTAAGTGTGTGAATTATTTTAAATTTTAAGAAAAAAATACAAGGCATGGAATTATGTGACATCTAAATATATCTTCTAATATGTTCCAGATTGCTGGGGGAGGTGGAGGTGGTGGCAGAATTGCAGTATGGGTGGACACTGCCAACAACTACAGAGGCAAGGCAATAACCCGAGGCGGAAAGGGATTTTCTGAGAGTGGCGGGTCAGGAACGTATTATGTACGGTCCCTCGGTAGCAGTAATTCAGTGGAGAGCAGTCTTACTATTGATAATGACAATGCTGTCCCAAAGAACATCTACATTGCCAACAAAATGACAGATAGCTGTAGAACATACATCCTGACAGAGCCTGGAGATTCTGCTGCTAACGTGACATTCGACCATGTGTACATCTATGGTGATGGTCACTTGGCATTCCGTAAGACAACCACTGAAGACGTGAATGTCACTATAAATAACCTGCATGGTGACCTGAGTGGAATGGTCCACACCTCCGTTGATCAGAACGTTAGACTTGTGGACAGTGACATTCCCATACCTGCCTCGTTCCGTGTGTATGACACAGCCACGCTTCAACTACCAGAAGGTATTAAACATGGCTTAATAACTTCAAGCCATCAAATAATTTTTGGCTAGACTTTTCGAAGAAAAAAAGTTGAGCTATTGTTGTCACCCTGTCGTTTGTGTCAGAGTTTGCGTCAGTGGCTGCGTTAGTTAAGTTTTTTGGTTAAGTTTTTTGTCAGAGTCCATTTCTCAGAATCTATCAAAGGTATCCATTTGAAACTTCCAATACTTGTTCACTATCAAAAGGGTACTCCATTACAACAAGGCAGGAAACCATGTGATTTGATTTTCAAGAGTTATCAGCCCTTGGTTGGACTAACAACTTAGCATATTTTGACAATTTTTTGGTAAATATAAAATTTCTCAATAACTATCAAAGACATTAAATTGAAACTCAAGGTACTTGTTTATAGTGCTGACACCATTCTGCAGACAAGAAATGGTTACTCTTTCAAGGATTTTGCTTGAGTAATTGCCCTTTTTCAACTTATAAATTTTGCTTTAGTTCAAATTTCACATCTATAAGAGGTATTGACATGAAACTCAAAGTACTTGATCACAGTGATGAACTTATTCTGTAGACAAGAGGAGGTAACTATATCAATGATTTTGGTGGAGTTATTGCCCTTTTTCAACTTAGATTTGTTTGCTTTAGGTCAAATTTCTCAATATATATAGGAGGTATTGACTTGAACTTTATGACAGTGATAAACTTATTCTATAAACAAAAGCCTAGAGTACTATCAAATATGATAAAGTCAAGCGTCCAGCACCCGTAGGCGGTTCTCTTGTTTATGTTAAGCTCTTGTACTACATATTTTATTTTTTGGAAATATTTGATGAGCACAACCTGCACCCTTTGTTAAGTTCACCTTGAGAAAATTACATTTGTCATCAGTTGATTATGTCCATGATCTTTTAAGTTGGCTTTTGTCGAAGGATATGTTTATTTAGACTGATTTACTACAAATTTACAGATGCAAACAATGCATGCTTGTTATGGATGTCTTTCAACTGAATACTACATATTTATTGGCCGAACATGTTTCCAACATATTTTTATCCCAGAATAAACTTCAATTCTAAGGGTTTAAAGCATGTAGTTTCATGTTATACTCATTTTATAACACAAACTGTTATATTTACTTTCAGATGTTTACTTCCAAGACCTGAAATATTCAGACATCTTCATTGATGGACAAATTGATGGTGTGAAGAACCTCAGTCTAGGACAAGGCGTGAACTTCCTAGTTGGAAAAAATGTGAGTTAAATGTAGAGACAATGGCAGCCGTCTTTAAGCTTAACTAAAAACTCTTTCCTATCATCCCTGGCAATAGGTAAACATACACGAAGCCTCGTTACTGCTTAACTAAAAAAGATTTTTAGTTGAAAGTGCAACTACAGTTGTTAAAAAGCATTGTTGTAAACCTTATTGAATTCACAGATTTTTCTCCTGTTTATATGCCCGTTGGAAAACAGCCGTATTATGGGAACGCCCAAGCAGGCGGGCAGGCGGGTGGGTGGGCAGGCTCGGGAGGGCAGTGGGAGATCTTTGTCCAGAGCATAACTTTGTCCAGACCGGATGGATTTTCAAATCACTCAGCAGAAGTGATAAGAATCATGAGACAAAGTGTCTCAGGCAAGAACCAGGTCCCTATGTCCAAGGTCAAGGTCACAATTCAAGGTCAAAGGTCAAATATAAGAAATCAATCCTTACCACAATGTCTAAAGCATATCTTTGTCCAACATGAATGGATTTTCAAATGACTTGGCAGAAGTGACAAGAATATGGGGTCGATAGGGTCAACTTCAGCAAGTTTCATTTTCCCTATATGGAAGGCCAAAATTCTCCCATTCTGACAGAAATTTTAAATACCATTTTACTCAGATTGTGAATCTTAATATTTTCAATTAAATTATTTTAGTTTGAACTAAACTCAGTTAGTTCAACATTTCCAAGTTTTACTAATTCTGTGACCCCAAATGCCCAATCAGACCCGTTCGTAAAACAATGAAAACAATGCTCTTCAATAAATCCATTTTAACTATTAACTTCATTTTGTTTTTCAGGGCTTCACAAGTGGTTACAACAAACTTCAGTTTGCCTTTGAGTATCTGAGCATTTTTGCAGATGGCAAAATCTCTTCGCCACTCGTGGATGAGTTCAATCCTTCTCTTGTGTTGATGATTTCAAACCAGCTCCGATTGCATTCTGGGGCAGTGATACGCGTGGGTATTATTTGTATTTTTGTAGCAAGTGGATGTACACTAAGGTCTTACAGTGAAGCTGTCTCCAAAATAAAACATCTGACATGCATTTTCATTCATAATTGGCTAAGATTTGAAACTGTTCATTGAAATTTATAGAAATATTTAGAGTAAAAAAAAACCATTTAAGATTTATTTTTTGTAACATCATATATTATTATTTGTGTGTGTGTAACTGTGTTTACTGGCAATTAAACATTTTATTTTGTAAAATATTTTTCCTTTTTTTACATGAATCTATTGCTTTTTTAAATATCTGGTAATTTTTGCCCATTAAATATTTAATGATCATCATTTTGTCAGTCAGTGGACTGAAACAGTTTAGTGATTGTTGACACCACTTCTTGCTATCTTTGTATTGTGCCTGATAATAAATTAAAGGTTAAATGTATAGCAATGAGTACAGACCGATTGTTCCTTTCATTACTGTGACCAATCAATGATACTTGAAGTGTTTTTTTTGCTGTTTGATCAGTATACAGGAAAAAGGCCCTAAATGGTCTTTACTATTTCTTAAATGTCATGTTATAATGTATGAGGGCAGTCATTCATTTTCATTTTGTTAATTATTATAGAATGTGATGATGATAATAAACAAGTCTTGTAAAACCCCTTTTAGGCATCATATGTGAAGATCAATGCGACTGGTGCAGACGTTCAGATTGACTCTGCCAGCAGGATCGAGTCTTCTGCCTCTGCCCCTGCTACTCTAAGCCAGAATGGTGTGTCAACAGTTGCTGGTGGAGGCTCCGGGGGTGGTGGTGGTGCTGCGGGGGGACAGGGAACTCGGCAGAACTATGTAGGGCCACCGCCCCTGCATGGATCCCTCTACATGCCACTGGAGTACGGAGGCAATGGAGGTGCTGGTGGGGGTGAAGTTTCAGCACTCGGGTGTACAAACACTGTACAACAGTCTGGTGGCAAAGGAGGTGAGTGATAGCCGAAAGACAGATATTATGAACATCAGCAATTCTCTTAAATGTGTACAGGACCGCACAAATATTTCTGTTGCGAATGAATCTATGTCTACTTTATATGGGCTAGCAGGTCATTAAGAAGTTTGAATGATCATTGTACACCAAAAACATAATAAATTATAGAATGTATTAAAAATGACAAAAATTAAAATTAAATGAGCATGTTTTGCCAGGTGGTGTGTTTGAGCTACTAGCAGACAGCCTGATGCTGGATGGAGAGCTGCATGTCAGTGGTGGAAATGCTGCAGGTCCCAGGGGAGGCGGTGGTGGTGGCGGCAGCGTGTATATCAAAGTATGTATGATATGAAAATCTAAGAAGACTATTACAACTTTCTGATTACATAATTTGATTTGTAACTTAAAAGATAAATTAACTGACATTCTTACAGCTGCAGCAGCATTTCTGGTAATTATATTTATTTGTGACTTTTATTAGATAAATAAACTGACACGCTTAGTGGTGCTGCACTATCTAATTTTTTGTTGCACCATGTAGACAAGGGCCATCGTTAAATATTTATGCTGTTCTTAGTAAATTAGACTTGCCTAGAAATGTACGGTTGTTTTCCAGGTCAATGTTCTCGCTGGAGACGGTGTGATCTATGCCAATGGCGGGTCTGCTGGCACAGGTATAGTATCTCAGTTATTTCTAAACTTTAAGAAAGTTTACACAATTCCAGTTGACTTGAGCCATATTTTGTAAAATACTATCTTTAACATCTTAATGCTTTTTTTTTACTGAATTCATCTAAACAATGTATGAACAATGTTCGGTTATCAGCCGCTGGTAGTAGTCTCTATGGTTTTTGATAATTACGTTTAGTCATGTAGTTCTCATTACTTTTAGTCATGCAGTTCTCATATCACAAAAGTTATATATTTGTGCAGGAGGAAACTGCCGAGGAGGTGGAGGTGCAGGTGGCAGGGTTGCCATTCTCTACAACGAGGACAAGGATGAAAGTCTGACAGTCGAGGCACATGGAGGGGCAGGAATGGAGTGTGGTGGAGCAGGAACGTACATCCGACACAACACGGAGACTGGCAAGAAGTACCTGTCTGTGAACAATGAGAACATCTGCACACCCCTGAGTGCCAGAGTGGACTGGTCCAAACTGACAGACACACACAAGGGACAACTGAGCTTCTTCACTTGGCTACTAGACCAGGGGAACAGCCATGAGCATGTCTTTGATGTAAGCATATTGTTTAAAGATTCCAACTCATTAATACAGTTTGGGATCTTAAAATTGTCTTGTTGAGACCCTGATATGAACACACTCATCAAATGAGTAATGCAATTGGTGAAAAGTACCTAAGAGAGTGTATATCAAATTCATAGTCCCTTAGAGTTTCATTGGAAATGGGAAATTCAGTCATAATGCTTTTTTATGCCGCCGGCATCTTGATGCAGGAGGAATATAGTGATCGTCCTGTCCGTCCTTCCGTTCGTCCTTCCGTCTGTTCTTCCGTCCATCCGTCCTTCCGTCCCTGACAAGGTTAAGTAGATTTTACTGTTTCGTCTAGCACCAACACCGCTTACTACAACACTTTTATACTTAAACAGTTGTTGCTTATGACCATTCCCTATCCACCCATATCACCCAACCTCACTTTGACCTTGACCTTGACCTAATTTGGACTTATAATAATTCAAAAGTGCATTTCTTGGTTTACTAGATTTTACCGTTTCGTCTAGCACTAGAACCGCTTATTGCAATACTTTGATATTTACACAGTTGTTGCTTATGACCGTTCCCAATCCACCTACATCATCCAACTTTACTTTGACCTTGAACTAATTTGGGCCTATAATAATTCAAATATGCCAGTTCTTGGTTAACTAGATGTTACCGTTTCGTCTAGCACCAACACCGCTTACTACAACACTTCGATATTTACACAGATTTTACTTATGACCGTTCCCAATCCACCAGATCACCCCACCTCACTTTGACCTTGACCTTGATCTAAATTGGACTAAGAAATGGGCTACCCAGCACCAACTGGGGGCATGTGTGTTTATCAAACACAGATTGTGTTTTTTTAGCTCGCCTGATACAATGTGCACATGGTGAGCGGTTGTGATCGCCTTACGTCCTTCGTCTGTCGTGCGTTGTCAACATTTACCTTGTGAACACTCTAGAAACAACATTTATTGCCCAATTTTCATGAAACTTGCTCAGAATATTTGTCCCAATCATATTGCAGACTTTTTTGAAACTGTGTTATGTGGGTTCAAAAAACTAGGTCTCTAGGTCAAACTGAAGAAAAAGCTTTTGAACACTCTAGAAGACACATTTTTTGCCCAATCAACATGAAACTTGCTCAGAATATTTGTTCTTTTGATATCTTGGCTGAGTTTGAAAATGGTTCCGCTTCATTGAATAAGATTGCCGCCAGGAGATGGGGCAGTTTTCCTTATATGGCTATAGAAAAAGCTTGTGAACACTCTAAAAGTCACAGTTTTTGCCCAACCAAAATTTTGGTTATTAGATTGGGGTATGTCGTTGGGCAGGCGGTTGGGGTAGTGGCGGCGTCAACTGTTGGTTTCCGCTCTCTAACTTAACAAGGAATGGAGCGATTGCAATTAAACTTCATACATAGACACCTTATATCGAGACCTCGTGGGATTGCATCTGGGATGGGTGGGGTCAAGGTCAAAGTCATCTTTACTAAAAATAGAAAAAACTGTTTCCGCTCAATAACTCGAGAACGAATCAAGTTATTGCAATGAAACTTCATACATGTATAACTTATATTGAGACCTCGTTTGGGATTGCATCTGGGGTGTGTGGGGTCAATGCCAAGGTCACCGTTACTAAAAATAGAAAAACGGTTTCCGCATAACTGGAAAATGACTTAAGCTATAACACTGAAAATTCGTACATAGACACCTTACAGCGAGACCTGACTTGGGATTGCAATTGGTTTCCATTCAATAACTTGAAAAGGAATTGAGAAATTGTAATAAAACTTCATATGTAGATACCTTTTATCGAAACCTTGCTTGTGATGGTGAATGGGGTCAAGGACAAGGCCACAGTTACAAAGAATAAAACAAATGATTTCCGCTCAATAACCCCAGAACGAATTCGCTATTGTAATGAAACTGTATATTTAGGTACCTTATATTAAGACCTAACTTAGGATTACTAGATGGGTGGCATCCAGGTCAAAGTCACAGTTCTTAAGAATAGAAATATGGTTTCAACTTAGTATCTTCAGTACAAATTGAGCTCTTGTAATAAAATTTCATACGTAGATACCTTATATTGAGATCTCACTGTGGGATTGCATATGGGATGTGTGAGGTCAAGGTAAAGGTCACTGTAACTCAAAATCACAAAAAAATGGTGTTTGCTCAACAGCTCAAGAAAGAATTTGGTTATATATGCCTAACCATAACTGTATGACCTTCACCTTGCAACATTTCTTTTATTGTTGTGCTGACTTTTATGCATTTCGTTTAAAAAGTAGGTTTTTGTGGAAGTTCCACGTTTCTTTTATGGCAATTTTAAAAAGCTTGTG
This sequence comes from Congeria kusceri, assembly GCA_027627225.1. Taxonomy (NCBI): domain Eukaryota; kingdom Metazoa; phylum Mollusca; class Bivalvia; order Myida; family Dreissenidae; genus Congeria; species Congeria kusceri. The sequence continues at coordinate 8,573,443 of CM051035.1, forward strand.
AACACTCTACAGGCCACATTTATTGCCCAATCTTTATGAAACTTGCCCAGAACGTGTGTTCTACTGATATCACGGACGAATTCCAAACTGGGTCATGTGGGGTTAATAATAAGCTTGAGAACACTCTAGAGACCACATTTATTGCCCAGTCTTCAAGAAACAAGCCAAGAACATTAACTTTTATTCTAATGATATCTTGGACGAGTTAGAAACTGGGTCGTGTGGGGTCAAAAACTAGGTTACCAGATCAAATTGAAGAAAAGCTTATGAACTCTTTATAGAGGCAACATTTGTAGCCCAATCATCATGAAACGTGCTTAAAACATTGGTCATAATGATATCTCAGACGAGTTCAAAACTGGGTCATGCATGGTTAAAGCTAGGTCACTAGGTCAAATTGAAGAAAAAGCTTGTGAACACTCTAGAAGTCACATCATTTGCCTAATGTTCTGAAACTTGCTCAGAACATTTGTTTCATGATATCGGGACAAGTTTAAAACCAGGTCACATGGTGTCAAAAACTAGGTCACCAGGCCAAATTGAAAGAAAAGCTTGTGAACGACAGAGGGCTTTATGGCCCTCTGGTTTTAGATTCTGCCTTTTAGTATTCCAAAATCTTATTGAGTATATTTATGTTTCTTTGCAGGAAGTTGTACTGAGTGGGAAGGCCCAGTTGGCTCTGTACAGGCCTGCAGATCAGATGTACAAACAGACGATTACTGTACGTAAGTCTGTCGGAGACAAGTCAGGAATGTGGCATGTTGGTAGGTGGAATGGTGTTATGTTGATTTAAATGCCATGAATCAGATTTCAATGTGAATGGGTTGCCCAAGATAATTAAATTTTATTTAATTTTAATTAATACATTTTATTGCACTGTAACATTTTGAACATCAGGGCTGGTATTCTCAGAGCTCTGAACTATAATGTGTTGTACATTATTAAAGTGTAAAGTTTACATCGAGGTTTCTATATTGCCTTTAAATGCACCTTAAACAAAAGAAAAATGAAAGAGCCACAACATTTGCGGTTTTCTCAACGTTATGAAATGTACTTATATTTTTACTTAAGGGCTTTATGAATACAGACCAGGTAATTGCCTCTAGTCTGTCTATAATACATGAGCTGTTCATAATACATGAATGTTAATGACTCATTGTGTACCCCAGGTCCCTTCCAGGAGATTGCCACTAGTCCGTAAAAATGTTATTGTATTAACACTTTGTGTAACCCAGGTCCCAACCAGGAGATTGCCACAAGTCTGCCCATGGACAGCCCCGAGCTTCAGTTTGGGGTATATGTGTACAAGTTCGGCACCATGCTTGCTGAGCAGACCCTCACGGTGAAGGCGATTACAATAGAGAGCGAGGGATATCTGTCTGGAGTGGAACATCTTGTCATTGGTCCTCAAGGAAAAGTCACACTCAGGTACTGTGCATGGCAATGTGAAATCTGCAGAGAAGTTTATATATCATATGAAGGCTTTCTGTCAGTTATAAGAATGGCTGCACACCTTGTTTAGCAAGTCATATGACTTGGTAAAACTATCTACTCAGTGTTAATTTATTGTTTTAAATGTTGATACCCATAATACCGCAGTCACAATTGTCTATTGTAGACCTACAATTGTCTATTGTAGACCTGACAGCAGCTCCTCCATGGCCGAGATCAAGTTCACAAGTGTCACAGTGAAGGGTGGAGGCCAGTTGAATATTGAGACCAAGGGAAAGGGTGTGCATCTGATTGGTGCAGACTTCACTGTGGAGAGCGGTGGCTCTGTCATTGCTGACCACCTCATAGTGATCGCCAACTCTCTGACTGTGCAGGACTCGGCAACCATTTCGGTGGATGCGAAGGTACTTCATGTGCAAGGCATTTTTATTTTATACAAATGCATGATGTGCAAAATATAATGACTATGATTATTATTCTAAAATGTAATGACTTTTATCAAAGTTTTTGGCACTGTAGATCTTAAAAAGTGTCTTACTGTATATAATGTTTGCTGCTATGTGTGTTAGCGTTGGCAGAAAAGTGACACTGTGGATACTTTTGTAGACATTATACACCGATATTTTATCACTGTGCACAATTTGAGTGATCGTTCGGCCTGTTGTTAATTGTTTACTGCAGGCTGTTCACACTGACGGAGGACCTGGTGTAGGTGTAGCAGGCGCCGGAGCAGGCCACGGTGGACAGGGAGGCAGGAAAACTGCAAATGTGGTCGCCCTTGGTGGTGGAATGTACTATGGGGATTTGGTCAACCCTACATTGGCTGGAAGCAATGGCATCTACACTGACTCAACGTCAAGGAGTGAGACCATTGGAGGAGGAATTCTGAAGTTTAATATATCTGGAACAGCTCATGTTGATGGTAGGTTTAACATGATAAGAAGTCATGAAAAGAACAAACTAAATGGACATGCTGATAAGGATATTATTGAAAATTATACTAAGGATAATTGAAGAAACGCTTTTACAATTACAGAGATCAAATGCTTGGCAATAACATTAACATTCTTATTTATTATCTTACACTTTCATAACACTTTTTTATAGATTTGTCTAAATTTCTATTATTACCTGCAGGTAAGATCAGCTCCAATGGACAGGGAAGTAACAGTCATGCAGGTGGGGCCAGCGGTGGAAGCATTGTTCTAACAGCAGCCAATTTTAATGGAAAGGGAACATTCAGTTCGGATGGTGGTGCAGGTATAATAATATTGAGACTTTGTTGAAAATTTATCACTGCTTAGATTACATAAAATAATATTACATATATATTTTGTGCTAGTGTATGTATATTCTTTCTATGAAAATTTAACTGTATATTTCAATTCAAATGTATGCTGGCAATTCTATGTATTTAACATTATAACAAATTCATGTTTGCAAAAAAGTGATTGTTTTTCATTGATTTAAGTTTCATGTGAACTTAAACATTGTATAGTCCAGGGCTTTGTTGTGTAATAAAGCTGAATTAAGGTGTCATCCCGAAGCAAAATTTCTGTATATTGCACTTTTCCCTAAATGTTGACTTTACACCAGGATATTCCCTAAAACCCAGTGCCTTGGCCCCATCCCTAGCCTCTGAAAATAAACCTCTAGTCCACCATTTTCGATTTTCTATTCTTTCACTTCAGGAACATCCACTTCTGCCGGTGGTGCTGGTGGTCGTCTGTCCATCACTTACACCTCCTCTGAGTACACTGGCTCATGGAGCGCATACGGAGGTCAGTCCACCCACTCCAGCGGTGGAGCAGGAACTGTATATATAGCTGGAGGTTCCAAGAAATACCTGTATGTAGACAACAAACAGAAAAACAATGTCCCGGTGAGTTACAGTACACCAACAAATGCAAATTACCATGTTTAGCATTATTTGAATTATTGTCACTAATTTGGCAGATATTCTAAGTATTTACGTAGACGAGGATATTAATTGGACTAGAAATTATCATGTTCTGATTCTATATTTCCCAGTGATATTTTGAATAGAAATGAAAGTAATTTATTGCTTACACAGTGCACTGTTTTTTGTAATTTATACATGTATTTATATGTCATTTACTAATCCATTAAAGGGCAAGTGCAAAATACATGGAACATAATGGCTTGATCTTTACTTGCCCTGTGCTTAGTTTACTGGTGTGGATCATTACTTTGTGAATATTGATGGAATTCAAAATAAGTTTCTATATTGCCACGAAGACATCAGAGGAAGTAGAGAAAAACAGTCAGTCTTTCTTTAATATTGCATTTACTGCACTTTAAGACATCTTGAATCATAAAAAACAAAAAAACAACAACAAACAAACAACAACATGGCCACCTGCTAGGTGTTGTATAATTTTTCTGACACAGCATTTGAACAATGAAAATCTCCTCTTTGGATACCAGTTGACCAATTTCAAATTTATTGTACAGAAGTGTTCCTTGGGTGATGCTCAAACAATTACCTGGACCATCAATGGGGTACATTTTCATATTAAGCCAATTTGTAATGTTGAAAATATCGCTTGGGTGTCATTGCAGTTTTCCCTCGTTACATAACATTATTTGGCTTCTATGTGCCACTCACACTCAGGTAAGCGACTAAGGCCCTTAATTATTGACCTCTTGTTTATTATTTTAACAGGCAAGAATAGAAAGCTATGCAACAACCTCCATTGCTGAAAAAGACTATGGGCGCACATGGATCGTCTTCCCTAGTTCTGGTTCCCTGGTGGTGGACAAGCTGTACCTCTACAATGGTGCCCAACTTGCATTGGAGCCAGGAAGCAATCAATTTGAAACAGAACTGTTTTATGGAAAGGATTTTATCAATACTGCAGCGAACCTGGGAACCATCCATATTGGGCCACTACAGAAATTTACTGTCAAGTAAGAAACTGTTTTACTTTTTAGTTCACCTGGTGAACAGTTAGTGATAAAGACTTATATTTTGAATTTGAATATTTAGCGTACTTCATGTTTAATGTTTACATGTGAACTATCCATTGCAGAGCTATTGACTTGTACTTCCCAGCCCATGCCAGAGTATATGAAGGTGGAGTGCTAATGGTTCCCTCAAAAGTGAAATGGTTCAATGCCAACATTAACTTACTAGGTACCATCGGTGGACTAACTGACCTATCTCTAGGTAGATCCAAATTGACCTTGGCAGCCACGAGCCGCACTCAGGTATTTTAATGTGAATGGAGTAATTGTTACAAACCATACACAAATGCAGAGAATTGTTCCCGATTCCAATGTCCTCATATTATTCGGTCTGTTTTTCTTATCAGCTGAAATTAACGAAGATGCGATACTGTGCATGTGCGATTTTAAATCTACAAACGAATATTTAGGTCCACATCATCAAATTACCATTGAAATGTTATTGCAATGCAGCAAATATGATGCCACAGACACTTTACATTGCTGTATTTGTTGCCAAATATGTATATCATCTTCAAACAGAAAGAACAAATATACGGAATGCATGTGTTAAAAAATTTCAGGGCAGCACAGCAGCAGGTAAGTTCTCCATATCGTCCCTAAACCTGCTGGCTGGAGGAGTCCTGGAGATGCTCGGGGAGGTCAAGTACCAGCTGGTTCTGTCCAGCCTCACCGTGGCTCCCAGTGGGGTCATCCAGGCTGCTGACCTGCTCATAGAGACCAAGGATGCCAGTATACATGAAGGAGGCATCATCAACTTGTCTGAAAGGGGATACTTTAAGTCTGGAGATGGTACGTCTTTGAAGTTTTAGTTAAACGGGTTAACTTAAACCTGTTACTTATTATGCCTCTCATCAAAGATATTGGGGTACATTGGTTTGCTGATGTTGGTTGGTCTGACTGTGTATCAGTCCGTCTGTGGGTCGGTCGGTAGACCACTTTTGTTTCTGCTCTTTAATTCCAACAGTTTTCATCCAATTTTCACCAAACTTCATGTAAATGTTTGTGGGCATAATATCTCAGCATAATATAAGTTATATAATCATCCAAATCACCCTAGGAATGGTGGAGTTACGGCCCTTTAATTATCTAAAATTGGCTTTTTTAGCTGTTTCCACTCTCTAAGTCCAACAGTTCTTATCCGATCTTCACTAGTCTTAATGAAAATCTTCATTGGCATAATAATAATATCTCGGTCAAATTTGATAATCAACTAAATTGCCCCAGGAATTGTGGAGTTCTGGCCCTTGAATTATCTAAAATAAGCCTTTTTGCCGTTTCCGCTCTATAAATACGAAAGTTTTCATGTGATCTTCACTAAACATGATGAAAATGTTTAGGGGGGGGGGTATATGGGATTGAGTTTGTCGGTCTGTTGGTTTTTTGGTTTCCGGATGATTACTCAAGAAGGGCTTGACATATTCAAATAAATTTGTAACAAACTACTAAATTTTGACAGAGTGATGGCCTCTTTTTGACTTAAATTCCCTAAAAACATGGTTTCAATACGAAAACTCAAGAATGGCTTGACATACTCAAACAATTTTTGGTATACATGTGTAACATCATAAAATACGGGTCTTTGGTTAAAAACCACTAAATTTTGACAGAGTTATGGCCCCTTTTCGACTTAAATTCCCTAAAATTATGGTTGTCTAACGAGCAAAAAGGCAGCGAATTGTTCCCGATTCAAATGTCCTGCAGTCAAAACGCGATACTACAAAATGACTGTATGCTACAAATAAGTCATCTTATTTGGTCTGTTTTTCTTGTAAGTTTAAATTAACGAAGCGAAAATGCAGCAAATTGTTCCGATTCAACTCAAGAATGGCTTGACATATTCAAATAATTTTTGGTTTACATGTGTAGCATCATAAAATATGGGTTAAGTTCGACTTTGGTTACAAACCACTAAATTTTGACAGAGTTATGACCCCTTTTCGACTTAAATTTCCTTCATTTTGACAGAGGGGTGGCTGCGGCATTTTTTGTTTCCGCTCTCTAACTCGAGAATGAATTGAGCTTTTGTAATGAAACTTCATACATAGATACATTATATTGAGACCTCGCTTTGGTTTTGGATATGGGGTCAAGGTCAGGGTCACCATTACTAAATATAGAAAAACGGTTTCTGCTCAATAACTTGAGAATGCATTTAGATATGTTAATGAAATTTAATACATAGATACCGTATATTGAGACCTTGCTTGGGATTGCATATGGGGTGGGTGGGGTCAAGGTCACCATTACTAAAAATACAAAAAAAGTTTCCATTCAATAACTTGAGAATGCATTCAGATATTTTAATGAAACTTCATACATATATACCTTATATCGAGACCTTGCTTGGGACTGCATATGGGATGGGTTGTGTCAGTGTCAAGATCATTATTATGCCCCCCTTCGAAGAAGTGGGAGTATCTTGCTTTGCACCTGTCCGTCCGTCGGTCGGTAGGTCGGTCGGTCGGTAGGTCGGTCGGTAGGTCTGTCCGTAGACCATTTCGTTTCCGCACGATATCTTGAGAACGCTTTGACCTATGATCATGAAAGTTGGTACGCTGGTTACTTGGGAGGAAAGGAAGAACCCTATACATTTTGAGGTCAACAGATCAAAGGTCAAGGTCACACCATTGCTAAAAATAGAAAAATGGTTTCCCCTCACTAACTTGAGAACGCATTGAGATATTTTAATGAAACTTTATACATAGATACCTTACATTGAGACCTCGCTTGGGATTGCATATGGAATGGGTGGTGTCAAGGTCAAGGTCACTGTTACTAAAAATAGAAAAACGGTTGACCATTTCGTTCCCGCACGATGTCTTGAGAACGCTTTGACCTATGATCATGAAGGTTGGTATGCTGGTTACTTGGGAGGAAAGGAAGAACCCTATACATTTTGAGGTCAACTGGTCAAAGGTCAAGGTCACCATTGCTAAAAATAGAAAAATGGTTTCCCCTCAATAACTTGAGAACGCATTGAGATATTTTAATGAAACTTTATACATAGATACCTTACATGGAGACCTCGCTTGGGATTGCATATGGGGTGGGTGTGGTCAAGGTAAAGGTCACCATTACTTAAAATAGAAAAACGGTTTCCGCTCAATAACTTGAGAACGCATCGAGATATTTTAATGAAACTTCATACATAGATACCTTATATTGAGACCTCGCTTGGGATTGCATATGGGGTGGGCGGGGTCAAGGTCACCGTTACTAAAAATAGAAAAACGGTTTCCGCTCAATAACTTGAGAACGCATTGAGATATTTTAATGAAACTTCATACATAGATACAATATATCGAGACCTCTCTTGGGCTTGCATATTAAAAAAAATTCTTAACAATTGCACATATTCACAACTTGGCTGCAAGTCGGGGGGCATACATGTTTTACAAACATCTCTTGTTTAAAATAGAAAACAGGTTCCGCTCAATAAATTTACAACGCATTGAGATATTTGAATGAAACTTCATATGTAGATACCTCATATTGAGACCTTGCTGGGGATTGCATATGGGTTGGATGGGGTCAAGGTCACCATTACTAAAAATAGATATAAAGTTTTAACTCAATTGAGTTTAGAGAACTTTTTAGATATTTTAATGAAACTTCATATGTAGATACCTTATATTGAGACCTCGCTTTGGATTGCAAGGTCTAGGTCACCATTTCCTAGCCATAGGTGTATTACCTTTGCCGTGCACCGTTTGAAAAATGGTTTTTGTGGAATTTCCACATTTCTTGTTAAATTATGTTAGGTACACAGGTGTAACATCATAAAATACAGATCAAGTTTAACTTCAGTTACAAACTACTAAATGTTGACAGAGTTATGGCTCCTATTAAAATAAAATTTTTCCAAATACACTGTTAAACATTCACAAATTAAAGCATTCTCTCTGTGTCTATTTCTTTCAAATGGATGCCATAGTTTTGAAACCAGAATTTCACTCATAGACAATTCTAGTTTTACCAAGTTTGATGATTAAATCGCCTCAGAAACTGCAGAATTATGGCCCTTGATTTATCTAAAATTGGCCCTTTTAGCAGTTTCCGCTCTCTATCCCCAACAGTTTTCATCTTCACCAAACTTCATATTGTAACGATTACATTTAACCTGTTTAACAAACCACTGTTGTTAAGTGTAGGTTATGTATCATTATACAGTAAACTCCACTTGTAACAATATATATTGAGCGGACCACCGGATTTATATTGTTATACCCGAATATCGTTACATCCGAAAATAGGCCTCCAAGAGCAGGAACAAATATTGCATGTAAAGTAGAGAGTCGCAACACCATTCATTTTACATAGATAAATGTAATGTAGGACTATGTATAAGGGAAAACATTAAGAAATGAAATAAATTGATGACAATTAAATAAACATTCAGGATAATTATATAAAAAATGCTTTATAATATTCACAGCCTTGTATACATATACAACGCTCGAATAATCATGGTGAAAGGCCCATAAGGTCACATATAAAATATTATCGTTGATAAGTTTAAACGAACCAATTATAGGGGCACCCTTCGTGAATTTTAATTGATTACCACAACAGTAATTATTTAATCAAGCCGTCCCATAGAACTGCTTTACTGGATCAATGTTTTTCACACCGTGTACAGACTCTAAATATCGTTACAGAAGGGGAGTTTTTGGAAATGGGCATTGAAAACAACATCGTTCTAACCAAAACTTTGTTACATGCAATATCGTTACAACCGATGTCATATCTATTCAAATGTATAGGGATCCGGCCAGGACCTTGGACTCAGCATCGTTATATGCAATATATCGCAATATATCGCAATATATCACTATAAGCGATATCGTTACACGTGGAGTTTACTGTAAATGCATCAGTTGTGATGTTTACTTTATTTTTCAAGTAGGAAGAATACTGTAGGTCATATTCCTTTGTGTTACAGGTTACAAGAGTGGATCAGGAGCAAGCCACAGTGGTGAGGGTGGTGGATCTGCTAAAGGTGCATCATATGGCTACTTCAAAGAACCAACCACAAAGGGCTCTGGTGGGGACAATTCCTATGGAGGTGGTGTGCTGAAAATGCAGGCGTCGGGCACTGTGGATATTGAGGGAGAAATTAAAGCTGAGTAAGTCATTCCTGTGGTTTTCATAGGTGTTAATTTTCTCTTATTAATTTTACAGAATATGATGTTGAGATTTCAAGATTATTGTACATTATTTGGATGGGTGTTATGTTGTTGAGAATCTTTTGTCTGAAATTTGTCATAAAATGTTATGCGAGATACTGTCTCTGGCAGGGGAGCTTGTGTGTACAACACTGTTTGTTGAAGCGTAATTCTGAAGGTAAGTGTAATGTAACTGAATTAAATGGTAGATGCATTTATCAATTACAGTGGTTCCTCAGGCAATGGAGGGGGATCCGGAGGTAGCATCTGGATCACTTGCAGCACAGCTTATATTAATGGTATATGGCTTTGTGAAAATACAGTATATATAGATCTTATTTAAGAATGGAAATATTGTTTTGCAATCTAATTCTTGTATTTTTATGTCCTCAAATGGTACTTAATTTATATTATTATACCTCACTCGATTATTTCTCTATATAATGCATATAAACTGTAGTGGGCAACAATTTGATATGTCGCCCGGCAATGTCGCCCGTTACCGCTATGTCGCCCGGTACACAAATGATTCGGGATTGTTCGGTATAATAAAATAAATATTGACTTCCTTGAGGGTGACAGTGCGTCTCGTCAACCCTCGACAGACACTGTCGACCTCTGCTAAAGCCTTGGTCGACAGTGTTGCCTCGGGTTGACAAGACGCACTGTCACCTTCAAGGAAGTCAATATTTATATATTGTTTCTTGTGCAGATCATGACTTGAAGAGTGTTTGTATGAAAGTGCATAAAATAATAACTGAACTATTTTTGCTCTTTTTTGTGTGTGTGAAAACGCCATAGTAAAAAGTAGATTCCAATACAACTTCATAATATGATAGAGAGCATTGAAAGTGCATAGTACAGGAATATAACTTTCTAGTGTATTTATGGACTAATTGCCCTTTGTTTTATTTACTCCTGCAAAGCTGAGTAAAGTGTCTTTAGGGGCATTTGTTACTTTGTGACCTATTTTGTTTATTTTGCACCCCATCGAAGATGGCGGGGTATATTGGTTTGCTAATGTCGGTCGATCTGTCCCTCGGTTGGTAGACCACTTTTGTTTTCGCTCTCTAAGTTCAACAGTTTTCATCCAATTTTCACCAGACTTCATAAAAATGTTTGTAATAATAATATCTAGGTCAAGGTCGATAATCAGCCAAATCGCCCAAGGAGTTGTGGAGTTATGGCCCTTGTATTATCTCAAATTGGCTGCTGTTTCTGCTCTCGAAATCCAACAGTTTTTATGTGATCTTCACTAAACATGATGAAAATGGTTGAGGCATAATATTTTTGCCAAGTTTGTTGATCAGTTAATCGCCCCAGAGTTTTTGCCCTTGATTTATATAAAATTGTTCTTTTTAACAGTTTCTGCTCTCTATGCCCAACAGTTTTCATCCAATCATCCCAAACTTTCATATCAATGTTTATAATAATAATATCTAGGTCAAGTTCTATAATAAGCCAAATCACCTCGGGAATTGTGGAGTTATGGACCTTCAATTATGTAAAATTAGCCCATTTTAGCCATTTCCTCTCTCTAAGTCCAACGGTTTTATCCAATCATCACCCAACTTAATGAAAATGTTTTTTATCTAGGCCAAGTTCAATAATCAGCCAAATCGCCCTAGGAATTATGCAGTCATTGTCCTTGAATTATCTGAAATTGGCGTTTTTAGTGGTTTTGGCTCTCCATGTCCAACAGTTTTCATCCGATCTTCAACAAACTTCATTGACATGTTTGTTATAATAATAAATTGGCCAAGTTTGATAACCAGTCAAATCAGCCTAGGAATTGTGGATTTTTTGCCCATTAATTATCTGAATTTCGCATTTTTAGCGGTGTCCGCTCTAAGTCTAATAATGTTCATCCAGTCTTCACCAAACTTTATGAACGTGTTTGTGGGCATAATATCTTGACCAAGTTTAATAATCAACCAAATTGCCCCAGGAATTGTGGAGTTATGGCTCCTGAATTATTTAAAATTTGCCTATTTAGCCGTTTCCGTTCTCTTAAGTCCAACAGTTTATAGCCGATCTTCACCAAACTTGGTGAAAAACTTTGTGGGTGTATTATCGCAGTTAAGTTCGACAACCAACCTAATCGTCCCAGTAACTGTGGAGTTATGGCCCTTGATTATCTCAAATTTGCCTTTTTATCTATTTTAACCTAGAGGGGCACAACTGTTTTACAAACAGCTCTTGTTTATCTTTAATTTTCATTTGTGTTTTTCAAAGTGTGAATAACACACTTTTAAAAATATGTTTGCTGTTTTTATTCATGTTGCATTCATTTGATTGCTGCAGGCATGATTCATGTCAATGGCGGTTCAGGAGGCAGTGCAGGTGGTGGTGGCGGTGGTTACATAGCTATCTACTATACCAGTGGGTTTGTGGACACCCGACGTATTACATCCAATGGAGGCACTTCTAGTAAGAATGGTGCAGCTGGGGTCGTATATCTCGACCAGAATGGCAAGTCAAAGGTAAATGATGTCCTGTAATAAATAGGGATACGATTTTCTAGATACTGTAAAATATATTTTTGATGCTTATGCTAATGTTTAATCCTTTGCTATTAATAACTTGTATCAATCTTTAAAATGTTAAAGGTAATAACACAGTTTGATTTTTCTCCTAAATCTGAATAGTATTTATTGTGCTAGTAAATGTACATATTGAACCTATATTGTTATTGTATTAAGGCACTTGTGAAGTCGGACAAGGCAACAAATGCTTTGTCGATTCTTGGTATACCCAGTACCCAGATCTCTGTCAAGTTAGACACTCTCGAGGTAAGAAGAAAACATCTCAAAGAATCAGAAATAATGAAATAGTCTGTTTGAAAATTTGGTGTTTTGTTGATAATGAAAATTTAATATAATGATTAGCTTTGTTAAATATTAAAGATTGCTATATCACAGTCTGTCATGCATTACTTTTGTACATTTTAGGTTGTTGGTCCAGCGATTGTAGCCTTCCAATCTCGGTCAATACTCCCATCCCTGCAAGCTCAGGTTGGCACAATAACATCCAACGCCAGATCAGTAATACATGTCCTGCAAAACGTCGACCTCTACTGGGCAACCCGCGTTGGTATCTTGAGCACTCTTAATGTAAAAGCAAACATATATGTGGCTCAGGGAGGAAAGATTGATCTCCCCAAGTCAGTCATTATTAACAAGGGCTGGTGGCTGGATGTGTGTGGGACTTTTACCTCCAACACTCAAACTCTGACTGTGAGGGAATGGGGTGTGTTAAGAATGTCACCACCTGCCTCCGACCTTGAGATCCACACAGTGGTCATCGACTACCAAGGAAACATTACAGCTTCAAAATACTGCCCAAGTACTGCTGGAAAAGTGTTACTGTGGACATCAGTTTTCAACAAAACTGCGGAGTTTATTTTGGACAGTAGCAAGTTCACTGTCTCAGAAGGAATCATTGGTGAGGTATCTCCAATAGGAAACTTTACAGTTAATTCGACAGATGAGTTCGATAACTCGACAGACGTGTTCGGTAACTCAACAGACTTGTTTGTTAACTCCACTGACTTGTTTGGTAACTCAACAGATGAGTTTGGTAACTACACTGACTTGTTTGGTAACTCAACAGATGAGTTTGGTAACTCAACAGCTAACTCAACTTTTATCGAAGACAAAACCTGTGCGACGAATGGCACACTAACTCTTCTTAGGTACGTTGAGTGTATTCTTGTGGCAGGAGTATCCTACCAGTTCGACACTTTAACAATAAGCCCTGGAGCTAAACTAATAGTGGAGGGTCACGAAAACGATTCAGAGACAACCACCATCTCTGCTACAGATATCAATATTATGTTTGGTGGCATGATTACAGGGGTGGGTGCAGGGTTTATTTCGGGGGGCTCTGGTGAAGCTACAAGCAGTGGTCAGGGAGCTACGCATGCTGGTTCTGGGGTAGGAAACACAAAAAGCATATATGGAAGCATCAAGACACCAATGACTTACGGCAGCAATGGCTTTGGGGCCACCTCAACTTCTGGACGTGGCGGTGGCCAAATCAAACTGTCTGCCTCAAACACAATCACTGTTGATGGAACTATCGACATGAGTGCTGACACAGGAGGCTCAGGAAGTGGAGGTTCTATCTGGCTCACTGCTGGCACCATCACAGGAGATGGATATCTGTTTGCCAATGGAAGTGCTGGTGGCGGTGGAGGCAGGATTGCTGCCGTGGCTTCTAGCTCCTTCAGTTTCACAGGAACTGCACTGGCAGCTGGTTCAAAGGCTTCCAATGGTGGCATAGGTGGATCAGGTAAGATTTGTAGTAAAGCAATAATGGTTGTTTCAGAAATTATTTCAATTTTGTTAATATAAAATTCTATTAAAAATTCAATGATTAAGCAGTAGATGTCAGTATAATTCTTTTAACAATGGAGCACATTTAGTAGTTTTTATACCCCCGGCATCTTGATGTGGGAGGCATATAGTGATTGCCCTGTCAGTCCGTGATTCCGTCCGAGCATGATTCCGTGCGTGATTCCGTCCGTTCGAGCTTAATAAGTAGATTTTACCGTTTCGTCTAGCACCAACACCGCTTACTAGTGTTGTGCAGATCAATCTTTTTGTCGATTAATCAACGACTAATAGGTACTGATTAATTAGTCGATCAAGATATTGGATTCGTCGATTAATTGAAGATGTCTATGCATGAGGTTTTTTTTCTTGAAAAATGTCCAGTCCCTTTCTTTAAACTTGAACAAGTGATCCGATTCATTGATATGTTTCGGTGGCCAATGATATAATGAAATAACACACATGTACATATAATTAAATAAATTGTTAAATGGAAAAAAATCTATACATTTATATATTTGAAGATGATGTAGAACTAATATTCTTCTCTAGTAAAGCTGTTATGTCTTAATTACAAACAAAGAAGTCCATGATGGCTCCACTCATTATTGTTGAAGATGGAAAAATTACTATTGTGAAGGGTTTGAACAAAGGTGATAAAATGTAAAAACAAAAATAATAAAATTATGATCTTTGTATTCATGTGTCTGGCTGGTTAACTGACATATTTCTTTTGTCTCATCGTTTTGCTCTTGCTTATCAAAAACAAAATAATTGACATTACAAGAAGGGACCCAGGTATATTTTCTTTCCCCTGGTAGACAAATTTTCACGCTCCGTTTTGGAGAAATAGAGTTAATACTGCTGTTCAGAAAGATAATGGGGATGACTGAGCAAAGGTGAAGTCATATTTGCCGCCCTTTTTTTGCTTCTTTCTTAGAGTGACCCTGTATTCATCTACACTTCCTATATTCGAATGTGTCTGAGGTCTGATGGTCTTCGACTTATAGAAGATGTCTGTGTAAATTTGATCAAGATTTGATGAATAATTAAGTCACTGTCTTAGAGAAAAAGCATTTTTTGCATTTTTTTTTCACAAACAAATAGTAAACACCTCGTAGTTCTAGCTATGATCTTATGGTCACAAATAAATTATGGAAGTTTTGTTAAGATTATGTCATACTGTCACACACAAACTGAAGGATTGGTCCAGATAGGATGAAAAATGAAGTCTCTAAGTTTGAAAAAAGGCAATTTTTGCATTTTATTCGAAAAAAGCAAAATAACTCAAGTGTTTCTGGCCTGATTTGGCCAATTATGTATTTCATCCAAGATTTCATGATGATGGAATGCAGACGACGTATGATAGGTCCCTATACCAATTGCTCACCAAGCACTTCAAGCTGCGATGAGCTTAACATAACACAATTAATGAAAGGCTGAACAAATCTATTCTGTGTTGCTTATTTATAGGGTTTGTGCGATTGCTTAACTTTTCAATTATTAATATATCTCATATGTATCTTGTCAATATAGTCCAGTGCGTTAGCAGGATAATTCAGTTCACAAACTGTGTTTACAAAAACATGTTGTATGCCTATTTCCTTCATAATTGCTATATAAATCAGACATATATTTATGACTAATCTAAATAAAACAATGTATATCATTGAAATATTGCAGTCTAGGATGTATTTCCTTTACTTTCAAGAATCCTGATTAATCGGTTATTTAATCATAACTCGTTGATGATTAATCGACTAAAATGTTGGACACTGATTAACAACACTACCGCGTACCACAACACTTGGATATTTACACAGTTGTTGCTATGACCATTCCCAATTGACCAATATCACCCAACCTCATTTTGACCTTGACCTAATTTGGACATATGCTATATCTTGGTTAACCAAATCTTGTCATTTCATCTAGCACCAACACTGCTCACTACAACACTTGGATATTTACACATATTTTTTCTCAGATGGCCATTTCCAGATAACCCATGTCACCCAACCTCACTTTGACCATGACCTTGACCTAATTTGGACTTTGAATAATTCAAATGGGCTGTCCTGCACCAACAGCGGGCATGTGTGTTTATCGAACACGGCGTCTTGTTTTATATGGATTTCAGTTAAAAATTCCAATAATTGTAGATCAAATTATAATACATGACAATAATGTAAAAACTCATCGCAAAGAATACAATGTCAGATATTTTGTATTTTCAGGTACCGTTTACACCCAAATGCCAGGATCAAACAATGTGGTCATTGATGGTAAATCAACAGAACCTACACTGATCAACAATAACTTGGACAAGGTGACATTATCCAACGGCGGTACAGTTGCCGTGGAAACCAGTGTGTCAGTTGGGGAAACGGTCTCCATAGAGAGCACAGAGATCAGTGATATGTGCAAGGTCATTGTGAAGTCAACAGGGCAACTGTCTGTTTCTACCATGGGTAAGCATGAACAATGTATATGGAATAAATGACATGGTTCTGATCAAATCCAAGAAGAACTTTAAAACATATCTGTTGCAGTTAAAACTATTACTAATTTAAACGAGTTTAAAACCTTTGCATTTGATACAATATGATTACAGGTGATGCAAACAAAGGGTTTGCCTGTAAGATCCAGATAGAAGCAGGTGGCAGTTTGACTGTGAATGGAGAGCTCATGGTAACAGGTGACAGTCCAGAGCTGACAGTTCTCGGAACTCTGACAGCAACAAAACTCACCATTGATAACCATGGCAAGTTCACAGTGGCTTCAACTGGCAAGGTGTTTGTCTCCAACCTGACCTTATCAGCATGGTCTGTCACGACAGTCTCTGACAGTGCAATGTTTGGGGCAGACAGTACCAAAGTCACCCTGAGTAACACCTTCCAGATAGGCTACGAAGCTATGGTAACCTTCAATCGCAGTGAACTTGCCATTCAGAGTGGAACATTCCAGATGGATTCATTGTCTAAACTTCTGTTCTCTGCCAACAAAAAGATGCTAAAATTGACAGGTACAAACATAGTGATCCAGGACAATGCAGTTATCGATGTCAGTGGTGGAGGTGATCTCAACTCAGGTACAGGAGCAGCAACTGGGTCCATGGGGGCAAGTTACGGTGGTGTTGGAGGCCAGAACAGTTCTTCTCCTACCTACGGCAATGCTGTCAGTTTGGAATACGTGACTGGAAGTGGGTCTGTTGATGCTCGCGGTGGAGGATACATCAATATTAATGCCAGTGAAACAGCAGAAATAGATGGTGACTTGATAGCCAATGGACAAAGTTCTTCTGCTGCTGGAGGTGCCAGTGGAGGTACAATAGGAGTCATGTGTGCAACACTGCAAGGTCATGGCACCCTCTCAGCTAATGGTGGTAGCACTTCTCAGACTGGAGCTGGGGGCGGTGGTGGTGGCAGAATCTCCATCCAGTGTACCAGCCTGTCAGGTTTCCTTGGTGACACAGTGGCATATGGAGGCTCAAGCAGCAGTTCCCCTGGTGCTGCTGGTACAGTCTACAAGGAGTACCAGCAGTCTGGTGGTGCACAGTTTAAGACAGTTACTATTGACAATAATGGACAGAAGACCGACTCTTTCACTGATTTCAATGGACTGCAGAGTGTCACTGACCTTATTGTGAAAAGAAGGGGCCAAGTAATATTCCAAGGTAATAATAACATTGTATACTATGTCAGCAAAATTGAAGGAGATTTTACTGGCACTTTAAAAATAATCAATGGACAGACCTTTGAAATTGCGACTAACTATGGGACCCTGTCTCCCTATGCACTGATGTGCAAGATAATAATTGCTGAAGGCAGCCAAGGAACACTGCCCTCTAAGTTGCTCCTGACAGATCCAGATACAAGCAGTTCAGACTGGTACAATCTGGAAGTGTATGGCACTGTGATAGCCATGAGAGAAATAATAATTTCTACTGGTGGCAAAGCATTGGTTCACTCAAAGAGCAATTCAGGACTTTATACATCAAGTGTAAAACCTGCAGGTCAGTTAATTTTGAACACAATTGACGTCACTACTGATGGATTACTGGAGATTAGCATGGATAGTGCAGACCTGTACTCGTTAACAATTATCAAGAAACTAAATGTCAAGTACGGTGGTCTTATTAAGGCAAGGCACTTGCAGGTTAACGCCCCAGATGTTGAGGTTGCCTATGGAGGTACCTTGTCACTGAATGACGGCAATCTGAATGCAGGTCCGGCAGCAGGAGCTAGTGGTCAGTCAGGTGCAGGAGGAACCCATGGTGGCAAGGGAGGAGACTCTGCTCATGGCATGATTCCTCCACACATGTTTGTGGGACCCTTCAGTGAGGCCACACATTTGGGCTCATCAGGAGGCAATAGTGACACTCAGAGTGGTGCTCGTGGCGGTGGATTCTTGAATCTCCAAGTTGGTAACCTGTTGAATGTGGAAGGTACCATCAGTGCTGATGGAGGATCTGCCTCAGGCAGTGGTGGTGGTGGAAGTGGTGGTGGAATCAACATTGATGTCACCAAGGACATGTCTGGGGTTGGGACAATATCTGTAAAAGGAGGTAACTCCAACTCTGGTGGAGGTGGCGGCGGAGGCAGGATACGAGTCAATGTGAATGGTGACTTCCATTTCCAAGGCACATACAGACTGTGTGGGGGATCTGCAAGCAGCGGGCAAGTAGGTGGCTCGGGAACTGCATTTGAACATGTGCAGCAGGCAAATACTCCTGGTAAAGTGTTCAATCTCTATTTTGACAATTCCTGCACTACTGGCACAAAAGAAGGACTGGCATACATAGATGTGGCCTCCGGAAGTCTGTACACCTTGAAGAACCTGCTTATTGGTGATAACACTCGTGTCATGCTGTACACACCACACCTTCATTTCAAGCCTGAAAGTCTGACCTGTGGAACCGGCAGTACCATCATTGTGGGAGACAACACCATATTTAGTCCCAACTTTGAACTTGCTTATAGCGCTATCATGTGTAGTTTTGATCTGAAGCCAGATGGAGAACTGAGGCTGCCAAAGTCTGTGGAACTGAAGGGAAAAGCCAGTTCATTTGAAGGTGAGGTTTTTATTATTGTTTTTTTATTAGTTTGGTTCAGAATATAGTCTTTTAAGCATATATTAAAATAAGACTCTTAGAAGACCTTATTTGGCTATTTGTCTGACATTGGAATAGACAATAGTGGGTGAGTTAATATTTTTCAGGTATACTAACCAACATTCAGAATTTAATCATATCAGCCTACCAGAAGCTTTCCATTTCACCAAATGTGCGGACAGGCAAATGCTGCGATGCCGATGGGAACCACAGCGACCTTACGGCTAAAGGAGAATATGCATTCACAAAGTTTACTTTAGAAAACTATGCGGAAGTAATCCTAGAGAAAGACCCGAATTTTCTGAAGCACATTCGATTTTTCGACTTGGAGTTGCAATATGGCTCCACTTTGAAAGGCAAGAGTCTGGACATTGAGGCCACAACAGTGAGCTTGCATCCCGGCTCTACACTCACCCTAGAAGGAGGGGGCTATGCGGCACAGACAGGCCCTGGGGCTGGATCCACGGTAACCAGATAGTTTGTCACTATGATGCATGGCCTGAATGTACAAACAATTTATTACTGTCTATTTTTAGTAAATTACGTTGAATCTACAGGTGTTCAAATGTTATGTAACTTGTTGTATTTACTTAGGTAAATGTGAATCCTTTTACATTGTATGTGCTAATGCTTATTTATTTGCAGTACGTATTTTCAGGTGAATAATATAGGTACAGGAGCTGGCCATGGTGCCCCTGGTGGGTCCCGCTACTCGACAGTGAATGGTGGGTCGGTCTATGACCCTATCCGGCTACCTTCTGAGCCAGGAAGTGGAGGTGGGAACTCTGCCCAGGGAACTGGTGGTGCAGGTGGAGGTTATCTCAAACTGTTGTTGTGGACTGCAATTAAAAATGATGGTAATTTGACTCGCTATTGTGTCGTATTGTTGTTGTATTTGAATGAGCACTACAATTTATACTCTCTTCACAACATTTTTGAGCATATACAAATAGTTTTTGCCTTGTAGTTTAATTTGTACATCTAATATTATTTTCTTGGTTATATATGAGCAGTAATAAAATTTTAGAGAAAGCTTGTCTATTACCAGTCGTACTTTCTTCAAGTTGTTACACATGTGGTGTGAACTTTAAATTGTTGCTGCACGTACTATGTAGTGTTTATTTGGCAATGCTTATTCTCAGCATTCATCAGGAATTCGAAGAAGCCTTAGAGCCAGGCACTGTATGAAATGTGCCATTCAAAGATTTCTGATGATTGGCTGATTTATGTACACGAGGTATAAATTTTGCAGGTACCATCCAGGTGAGTGGAGTTGACGGAACTGGAACCAATGCAGGTGGGGGCAGTGGTGGAACTATCCACATTGTCACCCCCATCCTTTCTGGTAATGGTGCATTCAAAGCCAAAGGTGGGAAAGGAACTGGTGGTGGCGGTGGTGGAGCTGGTGGCAGAATGGCATTCTATGTTACAGCAGCGTAAGTGAACGAAGCATTTTGTAATAGCCATATCTTCCATTGAAAGCTAGAAGGTGTCATCAGCATATGTTCAAAGAATGCTGATAGCCCCTTATGGCTTTCAGGGGACGATATGTTTCAGTGAAGTTAATATGTCACTGAATTATGTCACATGATTCAGCTTAGCTGTAAATTAAGTGGCGTGCAAAGTATAAACAATCCTTTTGTGTAATTGTTACAAGAAAAAAATCACAGAAGTGTGTAATTGTTGAAATATATGAAAACTAGAAGTTTAAAATCACATACCTGTGCATAATTGCAATGAGCTGCAGTACAAGATTTGTCAAGAAACTAAGTTCTATATTTGTTTGTATTTCAGGAACACCTTCGCTGGCACATATGACCTGTACGGTTCCGGCAATGACAACACACTGAACTCAGTAAAAGCAGGCCCAGGTACATTGTACATGGTAACCGGCATGTCTCCAAAGCTAGTACACTCACTATCCATTATGGGTGACGTGGACAGCTCTGTCCAAGAACAGACTTACACCTACGTCAGCGGGGAAACTGTGCAGGACTTCACATACAACCTAGTGACACTCTCTGGTTAGGTTTTGTTCTGACCACACTATCCGGTTACTTATTGTTTGTTTTGCCTGTCTACATCCTGCTGACTTTGGGGCATAATGGGAACTCTAATTTGTAGGATAAACTTAGTCTAAAGGAAACAATGTTTTTTGTTTGTTACTATTTCAGGTTACGCCAATGTTATCTTTGGCCACAATGACACGGTTTTAAAGCTTGCTGACATAAAAGGAGACAAGACTAGCACTCTGCATGTCACTGACAGGCAGGTTGTCCAGGCAGCATTTGTAGAGGGCATAAGCAGCTCATTTGTTACAACCATCAACATGAATATCGGTGAACATGCTGTCCTTCATGTTCCAGATTGGCTTACTGTCGCGGGGGTGGTGTTGGACATTAAAGGAACATGCACGTTTAACAATCTCATTGTAGAAGACGGAGGAACCATTCAAGGCCACACTTCAACATTCACATCGTCCTATGCC
Source organism: Congeria kusceri (assembly GCA_027627225.1). Taxonomy (NCBI): domain Eukaryota; kingdom Metazoa; phylum Mollusca; class Bivalvia; order Myida; family Dreissenidae; genus Congeria; species Congeria kusceri. The sequence goes on from CM051035.1 coordinate 8,594,986, forward strand.
AATGGTGTTTATAAGCCGACCAGTCAGCCTGGCACCTACCAACTTACATCAATGAAACTCAAAGCAGGAGCCAACTTCCTTTTGCCACCTGGTGGATTCAGGATGACTATTGGCACTCTTGAGCTGAAGCGATATGTTGTAATTGAAGCAGAGTTTGTGCAGCTGTCTGCCGTTGCTGTGATTCTAGAAAGGGAAGCAGCATTACAAACTAGTGGGACGACTGATGCAAATTCAGATAAGGTTCCTGCAGCTGCTCATGGAAGTGGCACAAATGGTGGAGCCCATGCCGCAGGGGGTGGAGTAGGAAATGGTTACAGTGTTGAGAATGCAGCTCTGCCCTATGGCACGATATACAAACCCAAAACACCGGGAGCATCAGGGGGTCAGGGAGGTCTGGGTGGAGGCTACATTGACATCATTACTGATGAACTGATTCTGGATGGAAAGCTTCTAGCGAACGGAGCTGATCACGGAACTGGAGGAGGTGGCGCAGGAGGCAGTATCTATGTGATAGCTAGTGTAGCTCTGAAAGGACTTGGCAGCATTGAAGCCAATGGTGGAAGCACACAGTCCACTGCTGCTGGTGCTGGTAGCGGTGGCCATATAGCCATTGACATGGCTTCTGATGAATACCAAGGGTCATATCATGCCAGTGGTGGCACTTCACCTGCAACACATGGTAAAGGTGGACCAGGCTCCATCTATACTATGTCTGACACATATGGAGAAAAGCTTGTCTGCGATAATGACAATGGCCAGAAGGACTTCTACACTACATTGAATGAGACCAACCTTGTTCTGAATTTTGATGAAGTGGATATTTACAACTATGCCAAACTGCAGGTGGTTAAAGATAGTCTGCGACGTGAACTGAACATTCTGAAGGTAAATGGAGATGGTACAGGCTTGGTGAGAATTCAGACCAATCAGCTGGGCACACTTGAGAGGAACACAATGGACACCAAGACAAATTCCAAGCTGCGTGTGAACATTGAGCTGCACAATGGAGGAGAGTTTATTCTCTCCGAAACTGTCACCATTCTGGGACTGGGAGATGTGGCCTTTGACCTTGATGGCATTATGAGAGGGGTCTCTAACCTGTACCTGGGGCCAAGCAGAAAAATGAGAATAGGGTCTAATGCCAAGATTGTAACATTTTCTGCCACAAATCTGGATTCAATCAAATATGTAACATTTGGTACTCTGCAACTTGAACCTGGAAGTACTGTTAGTTATGATGCTAAAACTGGAGCTTTAATGCAAGCAAATACCATTAATATGAAATTTGCATCAAAGATGTATGCAGACTACTTCAACATCACTTCCTCCAACATTGACCTTGAACTAGAGAGTTACCTTAGCTGCTCGAGCCCGGATCGTTTTAGTTCTGATAAAATGGACATCACTCAAGGATCTGGTAAGGTTGGGAACGGATATTATGGTGGTGCTGCTCATGGTGGAGTTGGTGGTGGAACTGTGGACAACAGCAATCAGCCTGTCGCTGGTATCTCGTACAACTCTCTATACTGGCCTACACTTGCTGGCAGCAGAGGAACTTATAATCCCAGCACTGGACAGAAATATGGTGGCCGCGGAGGGGGCTGGATCCATCTGCGCCTTGGCAACCTCCTTATCAATGATGGCAGAATGGCAGCCGACGGGGAGGACTCTACCAGCTCAGGTGGTGCGGGAAGTGGAGGCAGTGTGCTGATTGAATTATACAAGTTTGAGGGTTATGGAGACATTTCATCTCATGGTGGCCAAGGCCGTAACAACAACGCCGGCGGAGCAGCTGGCAGGGTTGCAGTCCACTGTCTCACAAAGATCATGTATGATGGAACATTCACTGTGTATGGGGGCAGTGGAGCAAATGATGCTCTAAGTGCCGGTAGTGGCACTGTCTACCTTCAAGACATAAGGAAAGGCAAGGTGTACAAAAGATTACTATTGGATAACAATAATCGGCCTCTTGAGAAATATACAACAATTAATGAATCAATTGATAAGCACTACTTTGATGAAGTCCATCTGCTCAACAAAGCGTCACTGCATCTAGCCAATGACAATCGCAGTACTGTATTGGAAATGGACAACGTAGTTGGAGATGGCACTGGTCTCTTACATGCACATGCGAAGCAGAAAATATTTGCCGAGTTCCGACCCACAGTTAGAAATGCTTTCCTTTCAGGGGTAAACTTCATCATTGATTACAACTCTGAAATTATCTTCCCGTCAATAACATACATTTATGGTAAAGGAGTGATGATGCCTGGACAGTCAGAGCCACAGACTCTAGCAGTGAATGGACGTTTGACGGGCATTGCTGACCTAATTCTGGGATTTGAAATATTGCTGTACATTGACAAGCATGCCCATACAGCTGGCTTAGATGCAGGAGCAAGCATTCTTGGAAATGTTACTTATGCTGACATTGATAATGAAGGGACTGCTACTTTTGGAACATTAGATCTAAAAAGTTTCTCAGAAATCAAATATGTTGCAGATGAGACTGTTCGTTTACAGGTAGCGAGAATCGATGCACGATATCGGTCCGTGATCTCTGCTGAAAGTATCACAGTCGTTAGTGGTATATTCCAGCTTGAAGCTGGAGCCTTTATCACATCATCTGCACTTTACCGATCACTTGACACACTGGACGAACCCTTGGGTATGGGCCTTGATGCTCTTCAATCAGGATTCCAGACTACAAATGATTCTGTATTGAGGAGTCAGTATGTGGGTACTGGTGCGGGATATGCAACACTCGGAGGAGGTAATTTTATATTGATTTAATTTTTGTCATGTTTTTGTGAATGATATAGTGTATGAAAATCTAAATTTATATGTATTAGAAATATGTATACTTTAACTGATATATCACTGTTTCCAATTATGATTTTAGATCATCAAATCTATGCAAAACTTCGTTACTGTCACATGAGAAATTTATCGATGTTAAGTACCAGATCTGTTAGCAAAAATGGTTTCCATTCGCAGAGCACAATGTCTGTATGCTTTGTTGACACCCATAACAACTATAAATGCATAATATCTATACTAATCAAAGCTCATCATGCATCATATATTAAAGCTCCTTTTAATACATAACACAGATAAAAAAAAATACAGTGACAGGTAATCAATACACGATATATAATCTGAAAACATGTTTCAATAGGAAAATTACACAGAACAGTGTCGACACAGGAAGGTATGGCTTAATAACTCGCACAACGGACATAATAAAAATCACACCCATCAATAACGGTTATGTCCCCCTGTTGCTATCAGTATCACAGTGCATCTCCGACGCATGGAAATAACAAAAGTGGTCACCGTATCCACAGGAAGTGGTGACCACTCTTGATTTTTCTGTGTGATTTCCTATGTATTAAAAGGAGCATGTGATGCGTTGGGAGTTTTGATTAGTATAAATTAAAGATATCGGTGTGATTAATATGCTCTCGTATTGATAATTGCAAATCTGTAACATCTACCATTGCTTATGTATGTACATTTTGTATCTTTCATTTTTGCAGCTGACTACAACACAGACAAATCATTTCAAGCTGCTGGCGGTAACTACTATGGCAGCTTGTACACTCCAAACCAAAGAGGCAGCAGGGGAGGTAGTGGACGGAACCAGAAGGGAGGCCGTGGTGGAGGCTTCATAAACCTACAGGTTTGTGGTGGAAATTCACTCAGACTCCAATAATGTTTCAATAAAAATAAAATGAAAATAAAAAGGATAACTAAAATATCATTTTTTGCAACCTTATAATATCAATATGAAATTATAAAATGATTTCATGAACAACAACACTGAAAACAACTTGACATATGGCTTAATCGAAACATGTTCTGTCAAATTTAAGTATCCTAGATTTTTGTCATTAAATGATACTATCGGCCATTTTCCACAAACTTCCTTAGTAAAAATTTGAGTAAATGTCTTAAAATTATATAATCCCTTTTTCTGACTGGTTTATTTTAAGTTGATTTTGTCTTATATTTTTATATTTGTAAAGAATATTAAGATGCTGCTTATTTTACCATATTTCAATCGCAAAATATTGGTAACAAGGACATTTTGTATGTTTCACTTAAATATGACAATATATTCTTTAGGCCACAACAAATTGATCAGATGTTCGTCGGATTTGCCGAAAAAAAAAAAAAATTATTTTTATTTTGCGCCCGCACCTACAAGTTTGCCCCGCATCCGATTTTTTTAAAAGAAGTTTTCATTAATGAGTCTCATTTTACGTTAAACGCCGTCTTCGTGGTGTACCCAAATCATAACAAGCAATTGGTACAGATATAGACGTGAATAAGGCACTTTGCGGCGACTGGTTAATGTCCAGAGCACACAATTTATGACCCAGACCTTTAATCGCCAACAGCCAGTCTGGCACAGCTGCCATGTGTATTTCAACTCGGCAATTTTTTATCATGTTTTATCAAACTTGTGAAAACACGACGAGCTGTTTGTCAGCATTCATTGCCTAATTAAATATGATTGCTAGCAAGCTCTCGTAATATCAGCAGTTACTTAACAGTTAATTAAAGGATTATCTTGTTGATAAAGGATGTGTAAAATTGGATGTCTGGATTATGTCAAATGGACTGATTATCGGGTATGTTTACATTTCGGACAGTTTTGACCAGCGGTTTGTTCTTGATTTCTTACTTCTAATATCCACACATATAAGTTGTTTCTGACATGTCCATTTTATAAATTCAACGTATTTGTTTGGTGTACATTTTGTTCAGCCTTTATTTATTAAGGTACATTTAACAGGGCAAGCCAAGTCATTATGTTAGTTATTAATTTAAATTTATTTATGGATATATTTTGTTAAAATCTTGTAGATAGTTTAAGAGTGTATGTTTAAATAAAAAATATTTATCCAAGTTTACTGCATTGAACAATTAAGAAAAATGTTAATATAAAAATCGAAGTATACTAATGCTTTTGTTCATGTCATAATTAATTAATATAATACAGCACAGTGAAGTATAATTTTATAGCAATTAAAACAGTAAGATATAACTATTCCCTGACATGGAAACATGCAACGATGTTGCGAGTCGATAAAAAAAAATGGCTCAATAAAAATAAGAGCCAGTGTGAGTCCTGGTTTACGGTTTTAAAAAATGGTGGCGTCCAGTTGTTTCGTCGTGTCATTTAAAGATACAGATCTTATACTAGTGATTCCTAAATTGTTTTGTGTTTATTGTATGACATTTCATATTCATGTTATTAAACTGTTGGTAGTGAATGACTTGGTGTATCAAATATATATTTTGATAATGACAATTACCTTGTATAAGGTCTACTTTCTTATAGTTAAGATATGGTTATTTAGTATTTACTGCCGGTCGTTAATTTAATAGCAGAATCACTATTGAAGACTTGTTGCACAAAACCCTTTGCAGGACATGGTCAAAGAAGAAATGGAGAAATTAGTTGCTTAGTTTATTACATATATATTGATTTTGACAACAATTTATGGAACAGAGCAGATGAAGAAGAAATTATTGACAAGATATCAAGTTATGATGGCGTTTGGGAGTAATTTTTAAACACTATGGGCATGATAGGATTTTTTTTTATTTTGCGCTTTTCGCTCGCCTCCGATTTTATCGAAAATGGAAAAAAAAATATTTTTATTTTATTTCGCTCGCTCGCTCCAATTTTTTTTGGACAAAATCCGTAGAACAACTGATCAATTTGTTGTGGCCTTAGGGGCTTTATATCTTTGTGTCCAAATATAAGTCAACATATTGTTGAAACATTCTTCTACTCAGGTTGCAACAGATTTACTGGTAGATGGCACAGTGTCTACTGACGGGTCCCCAGGAGAGCGTGATGCCACTGGTGGTGTTGGTGACGCAGGTGGTGGCAGTGGTGGAGCCATCTTCATACAGTAGGTGTCTTGATGATGTTTAACAAAAGTCATTTTGTTTCAATTTAATTGAATACGATACGGCATGCTGTGGAATTTATAACAAGAAACAAATGGTGTGGAAACTGTTGCGGAATTACTGAACTTGCTCCATAAGTCTTGTTATACTGTCTAATTTGTTGAGTTTATAAGACGCAGTGTCTCAGACATTATGTGTGCCCTTAAATGGTTGAACCTTTTTTGTACTTAAACAATTCAGGTTAAGGTTTGCTTGCAAAATCATATCTCTGTAACTACTACAGACATTCAGTTGAAACGTCACACATGTCTTCGGGGTCATAATGTAAGGTCACTGACCAAGGCCCATAACTCTGACTGCGTGCAACAACTTCATATCTGTGTATCTGCTACAGTTATTCAATTAAAATTTCACACATGTCTTCAGGGTCATTATGCAAGGTCACTGACCAAGGCCCATAACTCTGACAAAGCGGTATGAATAGTCCAGAGACAGCTCTTGGTTTGTCTATTACTTCACATTTAATCATATTTGTTCAGGTCACAAAACCTGGAGGGACATGGCCTCATACAGTCCCACGGTGGAGATGGTTACCATGGTGGTGCAGGAGGACGTGTTGCAGTGCATCTGCAAGAAGAGATCTACTACTTCGGCTCGTTTGCTTCCCTTGGGGGCAGTGGTGCTGGTCAATACCTGACAGCTGGGGGACCAGGCTCTATCTACATCAAAGATAAACGGTATGAATTGCTTAATTATTTTGTGTGTGAACAAGATTAAACTTGTTGCTGATTTTGTGAAATATATATTCATACCGTTTCTATTTTTTTAATCTGCAATAATGACATTTCAGTTGTATTATTGTTTCCATGAAGTTTGGTACAGAACTTTTTCGATTTCATTGGTGTATAATAGTTTAAGTTCAAATTATGGTTAAGTTTGTTGGTATTAGTGGTATGTGGAGTAAAATCATGTTCCTTTAATGCTTGTTGAACATTTATTTTTGTATGCAGAAATTCCCGTGACTTTGAGCAGTTCCACATTGACAACTTGGCCAGGTCCTGGGACCATCAGTATATCATGGATGAAATGGAGAACGGAGTCCCAAAAACACGGTTCTACTTTGACGAGGTCTACATCATGAGGAATGCCTCCCTGCAGTTGAGGATGGGAGATAATGTCAGCCGAGTACTGGAGTGCAACAAGATCTATGGAGACGCCACTGGCAGGATTTACCTTAAAGTAATTGTATATACATTAAACTACCATTATGCGGTCAAGAATTTCGCAAAACAAATTCATTGTCTGACTGTGACTGTTAATAATAATGGATTCAAACCAAGAAACGGCCTCTGTCTCCTCTTGTTCTTCGCTTTCTTGTGAAACATTTGAATTGAACTTTGATCACCTACTTCGAAGACGATCTTTAAGAGTTAGGAGTTTAAATTTTCTTAGTGATTAACATTCCTGATAACATTGAAAATTGAAAAATGGAAATATATTCAAGTGACATCAGAAATGTAAATCATTCATATCATTATATAAAAGCATGATGGAATGTAATTTTTAACTGTTCATTAAATATTTGTTTGTGTACAGGCCAAGCAGACAGGTTACCTGGAGGAGTACCAACATCTAACCAAGCTGCCAATCAATCTGTGGATTGAAGACGCCTCCCGAGCCTATCTCTCCCCACTCATCTACATACTTGGCCTTGGAGAAATCGCACTGAATTGGAATGGAGAGATAATTGGAGTTCGACATATTAGGTGTGTAGAGATTCAGTGCAACTCAGGCATTTCAAACTGTGTCAGACTTGGAGTAGACCGATCATGAACTTCGCAAAATTTGGCAAAGAAATCACTAACTTGGTGCCACTCTGCACTAAGCATCCTAGCGTGGCCACTCAAATTGCGCTTGTAACTTTGGGGCGGTATTATTAATGACTCCCAATAAATCCTTGTAGATCTAGTTACACTAAACATTTCTGGGAATCAAAATTTCTGACTGCAACAGCAAGTGAGATACATGTTTCGCTATGCTGTACCTTAAACATGAAAAACAAACAGTTCAATAAATGACATTGTGTCTGTCAGATATATCTTTGCAACTTACATGTGTACACTGGCAAAAGGTTTTGTGGGAAGATAACTAATTAAAAATGACTTCATTTGTGAACAAACTTACAGAGTAACTGGATACTTATAGCCTATTGCACTTGATTTATTTAATTCAAGTTGATCTGGTATGGTATTTAAGTGTGTACTAAGCGTTTGTAAGATTATATTCACAGCTTTACCATGCTATGTTTGAGTTATGAACTCTTGTTTGTTGCATATTTCCATTTGCATTTGCAAGTTTTTTCTTCTACGTTTTAAACTGCAGATTTAAAAATGTACAATCAGTTACATACCGGTACTTGGATTGTGTATACAAATTGCACAAGGTCCCTTTCATAAATTAATTAAATTTAAAACTAAAATTATCATCTTCGTCTACTAGGATCGTACCTGGGCGAGTGATCAACATCAAGAGCAATGCAATGACGAGCTACACGGAGGACGGAGAGTATAAGGAAGGCACACCTGGGGCCTTCTCCTTCTCCAGCATGGAGCTCGGTGCCAAGGCAGTCATGGAACTGCCGCCACCAATGCCCCTTAGACTGACAGTTGGACTTATGGTAAGATGAGTAGCCAGTTGCCTTTTACAGTTTACCATGACTAGTATTTCATTTTTCAGGTTCAATGTTGGATATTTAATTTTTGTTCATATGTAATTGATTGATAAGATGCTAAAGGGTGCATGTACGCAATAGGACTTTATATCTATCTGGCTAAAGAGGTATTTAACAAAAATGTTCTAACAAAATTTATAATTTTTTCAGGATCTCAAGTATGAGTCAAGGTTTAAAGCAGATTCCTTTGAGATTCTAGCCACTGATTTCCTGTTTGAGCCCCTTGCCCAGTTTGTTGTGGTTGGGACAAGTCGCCTGCCGCAGCCTGGGGATGCAGTTTCAGATGGAGCTGGAGCGGGACACGCATCTCGTGGAGGCAACAGTGAGTTTACAACTTTGTTTAAAGCATTAAGCTAACGTAGAAACATCAGATTTTTATGCTTTGTTGCAACTATCTCTCTTGATGGATTAATTTTCAAGTTGACCTGTTGATAAAGTAAAAAGAGAACAATTTGTAGGTAACTTTTATACTACATTTTTGTACTGTTTCACTTAATAGCGTTATTCAGAGAACATCAACTTATAATGTTTTGAAATTCAGGCCCAGGCAGTACCAGCAATAATGGAGGGGTGGCTTACAATTCACTGTACAAGCCAACGATACCAGGAAGTCGTGGTGGTGGAAGTGGTGGTGGTCTTGGAGGTGGCAATGCCTTCATCAGGGTTCCTGCCGAGTTCCTTCTTGATGGCCAGATTCTGGTTGATGGAGCTGATGGCTCCAGTCCCAATGGTGGAGGAGGCAGTGGTGGATCTGTGTTCATTGAGACAGGTCAGTAGTGGACAAGGCTATATTAGTATAAAGCAACAAAATGGATCATTTAGAATACATTCTTGTTAAAAATGTTTTGATTGTTGTTATAAATCTTACTTTTTGTGATTGACAATGATAATCATGTTTAAACTACAGGCCAATTTGCTGGTCACGGACGCATCTCTTCTGTCGGAGGTCGTGGATACCAGACAGCTGGTGAGGGAGCAGGAGGCAGACTTGCTGTCCACACCTGGGACTACAACATCTTCAAGGGTGAACTCTGGGCATACACTCCTGGGGGCTCCACACTCAGAGACATGGGTGGACCAGGCACTGTGTTTATAGAAGACAAGAAGGGTCCTTTCGAATATCAGAGCAGGTAAACATGATGTGAAATTGTTTTGATTCATCAGATTTAATAGTTTAATTTGCCAGAATTACTAGTCTTTAATCAATTTTAATCTTGTCCATTAAAATGTGTTACCAATGTAGAATACTGATAACAGATTTTTCAAACAGTGGTGTTAAAGGCTACTTTAAATTCCACTGTTACTATTCTAGACTGTACATTGATGGTCGTAACCTAGCCATTGCAAAAGCTCTTGTTGTGAATAAGAGGAATCCTCGTCATGTTCAGGATCCAACTCAGAAACCTTCCAATGATGCAGACCTCGACTTTGAACACATCACCATTCAAAGAAATGTACGTGTGCTTGAACATATATTTCCTATATTCAGATAGATGTTTGTGCTATTTATTAAGTAGTTTTCAGCATAACCACATACATTTAACCTTAGGGCGTCACACTTTGTTTATATTGACCTTCTTAATGTTTCGATTAAATATTGTTACGAATCAAAGGTTTAATTATTTAAAATGTATTTTATTTTTACTTTGTGGTTACATATGTATAAAAGGAACCGTTATGTCTCGATACTCTATAAATACTTTCAACTGCATATTGATACATTTAGGAATAACGAATTTCCTATAATGTTAAGGCATATTGACTGGTTTCTTGTATCATAAAATGACATTTTTATACAAATGTCATATAGTTCTTATCATCTCAGTTCTTAATCAATGTACACTTTATCAAATTTAGTATTTGATTCTTATTGACAACATATTTTGCCAGGCTTTGTTGGAGATAGCAGCGGGCACTGAGAACATTAAATCTATCAACCTGGACTATGTGATGGGTGACCGAACTGGTGACTTTCATCTGTCCTCTGGTCATACTGGCTATGTAGAATATTCAACATACGCTGCTCTGAGGTCTGTGCCACCGATCAACTTCCGTGTGGATTTTAACTCCAACATCTGGCTGTCTTCTGACTTCCAGCTCATTGGCTTAAAGATCCCAGCTATGCAGGTACTGCATTGAATAAAGATCACTCAAAATCTTTGTTGGAAACATTTTCACTTGGTTAATAAATAAATTTGTATTGACAGGATACTTGTTTATTATTATATTGGATGCATTTCAGCATGAACTGTTTGTATTCTGAATAAAAGCTGATTTTCATTTATTTTTTTAAATTTCAACAATATAGTTTTGTGTTTAATCTTGCATAAAACAGGTTTTGGGTTTGAAATGTATACTTATATATCACTGTGTGTGTCAGCTGGATGGCCACATGGTGGGTGTACGGAACCTGACCCTGGAGGAGAACGTACAGATGTTTGTGTCAGACACGGCCACCAACAGCAAGGTGGTGGGTGGACAGCTGCAGCCTTACCCTCTAGGTAAATTATATAAGTCTTTTTAGTGAATTTTAAAAATATTCTCTCTGTGAGATGCCTTTGAATCTCTTACGTAATTAATTTTCAAACAGTTTGAATAGGTGCTTGTTGTATTAAATATTTCACTCACTCGACTAGAATAAGACTAGCGCTAATTTTGTATACATATACTTGAAGACCTGTCTTGTTTGTATGACATCGATTGTTCCCACAGGCACTCTGGGATTGGGGAAATTGGCGATGCAGGCTAACTCTTTCATCAATCACACACACCACTTCAAAATGGAGTCCTCATACGTGCACATGCGTTTCTCCTCTCTCATCTCTGCCAACCGCATCACAGTGGATGCTGGGGACATACTCATGGAGGGAGACGCAGCTCTAGATGTTTCAAGTAAGCAATCTTTACAGTAACGTTTGTAGAATTTTGCAGTATTAATTTTAGCTAAAATTATAAATATGTGTTTATTTTTTCTGTTGATTTTGTGTTCAGTGATTTTATCCAAACATTTGTTGTAAAACCAGATTTACTAGAAAAGTACAGCTACTTTTGCAAAGTGCACTGTCTTCAGTGTTGTTTTATGTTTATTTGAATTTGAGGCTCCAAAAAAGACTTATTATTCTCCAGCAGGTGTTTCACCAGAGGTTTGCCCTCCGTCTGCCCGTCTGTCTGTCAGTCTGTCCATCTCTCAGTCCGTCCGAAAAAAATCTGGATCCTTTGATAATTAAAAAATACTGAACATTTGGTATACATACAAACGACAATGTGATGATTATGCACAATCTTTTTCACTAGAGGTCAAAGGTCATGTGACTCTTGGTTAATATAGAACACACTTAGTTGTAATATCTCGAAAAGTGCATAAGATGAGATCATCAAACTTGGTATACAGATTAAGGATGATAACAGGATTATGCACAACATTTTTTTCACCAGAGGTCCAAGGTCAGGTGACTGTTACTAAAAAAAACATTTTATACTGCGATACCTGGAAAAGTATTCAAGATATTTTTATGAAACTTTGTGTATACATAAAGGGCAATGTGAGGTTTATGCACACCATTTTTAATACAGGTCAAAGGTCGAGTCAATGTTACTAGAAAAAAAGGAGATTTGATTTTGAAACTTTATTAACCGTTACAGGGAGATATAAAGATGATGTGCAATCGTGAATTTGTTTAGTCCACTAGCAGTGTTTCACCAGAGGGGACTATACGTTGGGACTTTGTCCGTCCGCAAAAACTGGATACTGCAATATCTAAAAAAATATTGAAGCTACGTTTATGTGTGCATAGATTAAAATGAGGATATACTGTTCATTCTCTTTTGTTCATGAGACCTAATCTCTGTCGTCATAAAAATTGAGTTATTCAAGTTTCTAATTAATTATCAATATCTATAATTAAAAGTGAATATTTATTTACAACATAAGACTCACTAAATAGGCAGTGATCTTTTGATTAAGCGCTCAATATAAATTCCTACATGTATCACTAACAACAAATGGTTGAATTTATTGTCAATATGGCAAAAGAATAGTCCATTATTTTGTTTCAAATATATTGCTTTAAAATAATAAGCCTCTTGTCTTCTGTGTAGCATAACACTGCAGTGAATTACATTGAAGTTACCCTGTTGATCTAGACTACACCATATTTACTGTCTATCTGGCACAAAGTATTGATTGGGTTTTTTACCAGTATTGCTTGCAATACTTTCATAGTATTGTATTCATTTCTTTCTTGACGATATTTTTCACCCAAATCTATACTTTTCGTGTGTACTTAATGCTACCTCTGTTGTTTCTTAATCGTATGCCACAAATATTAACATTATTTTAATGTTTTCATATTCAACTGTGTGACATTACTTTCGGAAAGTCAGGTACGGGGTAATAACAGTAATATAGGAGACATGTAATTAAAATGCACACTTAAATTATTTTTACTTTCCCCTGCATGACCAAAAGACCTTGTTAATTAAGATAATTCTGTTCATGCAGATAAGGGAGGTGCTGGTTACATGGAGTCAGGCTGGGGCAGCAGTGTTAATGTGTCCAGCACACAGACTGCAGGCATCGGAGGTGGCCATGGTGGATATGGTGGGGGAGCAGACCGCAGTCTTTACAAATCAGGTCAGAAAAGTGTCTCCTGATATCTTCTATCGCTGTTTGTTTTGAAAAAATCTTTAGTTGTCTGTCCAATAAAATATTGAAAACTTGTCACTCAAAACATGATAGAAATAATTTGCTTCTCCCTCATTTAGTGTGTAAGTTATACAATTTAATGTGGCATTCCTGTCTGACAGTATCTGTGTCGGTTTTTAAAGTCTGTCTCGGAGAAGACAGACATTCATTTACTTTTTGCAAAACCTTAATCCATTTATTATTTTATCGTAATGACCATGATATACATCAGTTTTAATGTCTGTTGTAGGAGCACCGTACGGTTCGTTCAAGACTCCCCACCACACTGGCAGTAAAGGTGGTGGCTCCCAGCCGGGATACGGTGGAGGTCGGATTGACATCAGTGTTGCCAGGGGATTCCATCTGGATGGCAACTTGTTTAGCGTTGGTGGCAATGCACGTGGAGCTAACAGTGGTGGAGGCAGTGGTGGCAGTGTGCATGTGGTGACACAGAACTTCTCTGGACATGGTCTCCTTGAAACATCAGGTGGAAACGGTATTGAACATGGATATGGTGGAAGTGGTGGTAGAACTGCTGTACATGTGAACTGGTTCCGAGAGTTCACAGGCACTCTAATTGCATATGGTGGTTTTGCTGGAAATCTTGTACCGGGGAGTGATGAAACTAGGAATGGGGCAGCCGGTACAGTATATATGACAGATTCAAACTCTATAGGACTGGACAGGAAAGAAGTTATCGAAGTTAATGGTACACTTGTATATGTGGATGGATATGTAAAACTCTTAATTGACAATGATAACAGAAACCATGTTTTAGGCACAATGGTGATGAGTGATACAGGAACCACACCTTATGTATTTGAATTCAGTGAGGTAAGTGCCAACAACCATGTAGTTCTCTGGATTGAAGGAGACCAGTCTGAGCTTATTGTTCATAAATTCAGCGGTGATCGAACAGGCATGATGCATCTTATGGGCCAGCAGAAGGTCTGGTCAGAGTATGTAGCTTCAAACAGTGGTTACACTGTGGCACCAGTAAGTTACAAGATCGAGTATGGAGCAGAAATTATACTTCCATCCACCACCATTCTGCTCGGAACACGCAGTGAAATGAGTGGATTGATGACAATGGTTCAAAACCTGACAGTAGCTGAAGGTGCCAATGTAGAGTTTACATCCACAGCACAAACAGCCCTGATTGAAGCTGGTTCATATGTACACATGACTGAACCAGGAAATATCAGCTTGAGTCACCTGACCATACAGAGAGGTTCAGAGGCAACGTTCACAGAAAAACCTGGAAGTGCCTTAGTTCTGGACTTGGTCAAACTGAGTGTAAAGTATGGAGGTCTGATGTGGATGAACAAGGGAACAATCAACTCTGCCAACGGTGTTGTGGAGAGCCTGGGAATCTTGAATGTGGACTACATGGGACATGCTGAAGGCTCAGGGCCAGGAATGGGAGGATCCAGTGGTAGTTATGGCTATGGTGCTGCTCACGGTGGCCATGGTGGAGCCCCTAAACCCAATGTTGGGGGAACACCTTATGATTCAGTGTACAGGTCAACACACCCTGGAAGTGGTGGTGGTAATGGTGATGGTCAAGGAGGTAGAGGTGGTGGGTACCTCCACTGGATTGTGGGTGAAGTCCTGTGGGTTGATGGTGAAATCACCTTGGAAGGAGAGGCAGGCCAGAGTGGTAATGGTGGAGGTGGCAGTGGTGGTGGTATACTCATTGAGACCATGAACTTCACAGGTTTTGGACTCATTGATTGCCATGGCGGTGATGGTATAGGAAATGGTGGTGGTGGCTCTGGAGGCAGAATCTCGATCCACATAGACTTTGCCAACAAATACATTGGACACCTGAACGTTATTGGTGGCCTTGGTCATGGCCTCTTACCTTCTGGGGCAGCAGGTACTGTGTACATCCAGGAAAATGCCAGAGGTCCACGATATGCTGATTTAAAGTATGATCCAAGAACTGGAAAGTTTTTTGAAGCAGTTGCGAAAAGTCGAGTCGAGATAAACAATGATGACCGTGATAGTCATCTTTATGTCGATTTTGCAGAACCATGGCTTTACACTGTACTTTATGAAGGAGAACAAACAGAATATGAATTTGGTGAATTAATGTTGGAAGGACATTCGAATTTACTCATTGCATACCCTGACAATACACTACATGGAAACCAATCTTGGGCAGTGTCAGTGAGAATAAATTTGTTTGAAGGAGATCATACTGGTGTTGTGCGAGTGCGGGATCGTCAGAGACTGTATGTTGAAGTTGTGGAATCTGTCTCTAACGAAACAATCGCTCCTTGCAGTTTTCGAATTGATAACGGCAGTGAAGTGTTTTTCCCAACAACTACAAACATGCGTGGAAAACGTACAGTAATGGCTGGTAGGATAACAGGTGTGGAAGATATGATGATCAGACAAGGCTCGATTTTGTTCCTTTCAACTGCATCCACAGCTTTGATGGAAAACCAAGAATATGTTATGGAAACAATGCCTGGAAATTTCACCTTCCCCATTCTTCGCATCATGGCTGGTGCCTGGGCGGAATTTAGAAATATAACGGGGTTATGTGTGATATCAGTAGATGAATTTTATGTGAAATACCGTGGCCTACTTTTGATGAACTCAGCCAGAATTCACTCGGGTTATGCGCATATCGAGAGTCAGGGAGAATTCAATCTCTTTGGCATTGGGCATGGACCAGAGAGTGGCCCAGGGGCTGGATTCACACTTAATGACACTGCTCGCACTGGTGTGGGCGCTGGTCATGGAGGGTACGGTGGTGGCCCAGGACCAGCCTATGGCGGGGTGCCATATAATTCAATATATGAGCCAATGATGGCAGGTAGCGGAGGTGGCAACAGTTCTGGTGTAGGTGGATCAGGGGGAGGTTACCTGGAATGGTACAATGGAGGTCTGATTGAAATCAACGGCTTACTTGCTCTTGCTGGGACAGATGGAAAGGGAGGCAATGCTGGAGGGGGCAGTGGTGGTGGCTTTTTGTTGCACACTTTAAACATTACTGGACATGGTATCATAGATGTGCGAGGTGGTAATGGAGTAGGCGTGGGTGGTGGTGGATCAGGAGGAAGAGTGTCAGTAAACTGCTTGTTCCGATATTCCTACGGTGGTCGGTACCTCAATTATGGTGGGGACAGCCAAGGCTCTGTGCGCAGTTCCCACGCTGGAGCTTCAGGAACAACTTACATTCAGGAAAACAAAAGAGCTCTACAATACAGGGAGACTAAATACGATCCCCTTACCAATGTGACATTCTTTGATGTGGATCATCGAGTTATACAAACAGATAACAAACTAAAGTACAGTCCTGCCCCAACACTCATACAAGCTCCAACAAGGGTGTTGTATGAATTTAATGAGATGGAAATCATTGGATCAACATTTGTCTTGATACACCAGCCTAGTGACGATTTAGTGGAATTGATAGCTCATTCTTTTGTTGGTGACAAAACTGGTACCTTGCACATCAGGCCTAATCAGAAAGTCTGGATTGAATATATTGAGTCGTCCTCAAATGTAACTGAAGCCCCAGTCAACTATATAATTGATGATGGTGCAGAAATTGTATTCCCAGCCGAGGTGCACATTCATGGGACGAATTGTACAATTGCTGGGCAGGTAACAGGTGTTCACAATCTTTACATTGAAGATGCTGCATATGTGGAATTCAATAGCACAAGTAATACTGCTCTACTAGAAAATGGTGAATACGCCAGGAAGACTACTCGAGGACATTTCATATGGAATGAATTTCATGTAAAGCGTGGCGGGGTTGTCAACTTCCGGAATATTCAAAATTTCCTGATAGTAGAGACCAGTGAAATCAAAGTGAAGTACCAAGGTAACCTATATATGAACAAGGCTTTTATCAACAGTACCTATTCCTGGATCGAAAGTGAAGGTGTTTTCCATTTGAATGGTCGTGGATTCAAGGCAGAGGAAGGCCCAGGGGCAGGTTTCACACGGAATTCTAAGGGATGTGGCGCAGGTCATGGTGGCTATGGTGGATGTGCTGACCCGACAAGCACTCCTGAGCCCTATGGTAGTGTGTTTTCACCATATTTACTTGGTAGTGGCGGTGGAAATGGTGGTGGTGTGGGTGGTTCTGGAGGTGGATCTCTACTTTGGGTTACCAGCCACTATTTTGAACATCATGGACTTCTTGCTCTGCAGGGAACCAATGGCCAGGGAGCCAATGCCGGAGGAGGAAGTGGTGGGTCGTTACTCATTAAATCCATGAACTTCACAGGAAACGGTATCATTGACATTGCAGGAGGAAATGCAAGTGGTCTTGGTGGTGGAGGTGCTGGTGGCAGAGCTGCAATACACTGCGAATGGCGTTACTCCTTTGGTGGCACTTTCATCAACCAGCCTGGTCAAGGGGGTACAGTAGAGAAGAGGGAGAGTCATGCTGGGGCAGCTGGAACCACTTTTGTGAAAAATAACCAACGGCCACTTGAATACAGAATAGTAAAATACATGAAAGACTCTAATATCAAGTACTTTGAGGTCGATCACAGATACATACACATTGACTGCAAAGGAATTGCATCCCCTGTTGCCACTGTGATAATGCAAAACAATACTAGACTGTTTGAATTCAATGAGACCGAAGTGAATGGAAAAGCTCGAATATTGTTCTATCATCCTCCAGAACTGACTGAAACAGATAAGGTTACTGTTGTTATTCACAGATTCTATGGAGACAGGACTGGACAGGTCCATGTGAGAATCAACCAGCTGATCTATGTGGAGTACATCGAGTCAGAGTCTAACAGAACCGAGGCACCCGTAAGCTACATCATTGATGCTGGAGCAGAGGTGGTATTCCCTACTGAAGTACACATGCAAGGTATCAACACAACTCTGGCTGGCCTTATGACAGGAGTGCATCACTTGTACATTCAGGACGGCTGTGAGCTGGTTACTGAAAGTACTTCTCAAACTGCGCAGCTGCTCAATGAGGAGAAAGTAGAGCTTACAGAACCTGGCAATTTTAGACTTCCAACTATAAACATAATGCTTGATGGTATTGTCCAGTTCAGGAAGATCAAAACTGATTTCATGATTGGGGCAGCTTTTCTACAATTGAAATATGGTGGGATTGTGTACATGAACCATGGCTTTGTGGAGGCCGGAGAAATTGACATCGAAACAACCGGAGAGTTCAGTCTGGAAGGCCGAGGGTATCATTCAATGGAAGGGCCAGGGGCAGGCTCAGGGGTCAATGGTGGCAGTTATGGTGGTGTTGGATACGGCGGTAATGATGATCTGGCTTATGGCTCACTGTTTACTCCCAGAGATCTTGGCAGTGGTGGAGGTGGTGACACTGGCGGTGCAGGTGGAGGATTTGTCAACTTCACTGTAGGTAGACGCTTCCACATTGATGGAACCATTGATGCCTACGGGTTGGCAGCAAGTGGCAACGGAGGAGGTGGTAGTGGCGGTAGTATCCTGATCAATGCCTACAACATATCTGGCAATGGCGTAATTGATGTATCTGGAGGGCGGGGCAGTGGGACAGGTGGTGGTGGCAGTGGAGGCAGACTAGCTGCTCATATAGACAGCACTAATGAGTATGGAGGGCTATACAAATGTATGGGAGGTGTTAACGGCAATGGAAACATTAACTATGCTGGAGGGCCAGGAACAATTTACAAATATGAATCATCCAGAGGTCCTCAGTACCGTGAAATAAAGTACAATCCCCGTCTGAATAAAACTGAAATAAAACCAGAACACCAGAAACTAACCATTGATAATGGCAACTGGAAAACGACCAACCCAGCAGTGGTCATGGAAGAGAACAGTGATTACTACGAGTTTGATGAAGTGCAGGTTGAGGGCTACAGCTATGTGCATTTCTACCACCCAGACACGGCTGATGTTATACAAGTGAAGATCCATGAGTTGGCAGGAAATAGAAAGGGAATGGTGAAAGTTCAGAGTCGCCAGCAGGTGATGATTAACTTTGTAGAAGCCACTCATACATATCTCGACTCCCCGTGTGGTTTCCATGTCGACCCCTTTGGAGAACTGATACTTCCTTCCACTTACGTTATGTTGACAGAACAGACCATTATAAGCGGCCTTCTTATTGGCGTAGAAGAATTGATGATTGAAAGAAACGCAGTACTTCTCATCAACATCAATGCTAGCACGTCAGATGTCACTGATATTACCATGGGAACAATGCAGCCAACCAATCCGGGCATTTTCAAGATACCAGATATTTCGACAAAAAATCTTGGTTTATTCAACATTGACATGAATCCGCTTACACTTACAATTAAAAGTGGGAGTTTCAAAATTCACAATGGTGGCAAAGTTCTATTAAGGACACAGAAAGTGATTCTTGATGCTGCCTACCTATATGTGGAGAAGGGAGGATTACTGGATGGAACTGGAAGTGGATATGCCAAGCAGAAGGGTCCAGGGGCCGGGTCTCAAGGCACATTGGATGCTAGTGGCGGTGGTTTGGCCAGTAAAGGTGGGTATTAACTTTCACTGTGTTGAAGCTTTTAAGAATGAATTAATTTATCACATAGACAAACAAAAATAATGCTGTTAGTTGTGAGTCCCAGATTTAGCATGATATTCAATCAAATGGTAATTGCTGTGATTGTATTATAATTATATTCCCAAAGAATGTTAATGTTAACATATGTATGAATAATGTGGACAAAGACACTAATATGTGTTTACTCTTCTGCACATTTTGAAAATGAGTGAACAGTTTTTCATAATTATCGCAACCTTGCGTAAACCACCTAAGTTGCATGCATATTCTGTGCCGCATAAAATTTTCAAAATTTAAAGAATTAAAAAAAAAATACTGATATGAAATAAAATTGACAAAAATGTACTGCAAATTACAGTTCAGTGCGTCATAATGATAAAAATTAACATACATACTTATATGAATTAAAAATAAAGTATGTAGTGCAAATCACAGTTCAGTGCATTTGAAATAGTATCAATTGTTCGCAGTTGATTTTATTAGCCGGATTTTTCAACTAAAAATCTCTGCTTATAAATTAGCATCAACCGGTCGGTTGGGGTAGCGGGCGGGTGGACAGGCGTTGCGATGTTGCTAACAATTTGCGTTAAAGTTTCGTATTCCTGTCATATTTTCAAAAGTTCTTGTCAATCTTCATGAAACTTTACAGAAATGTTCCTTGTATGGTCCTGTACCAAACCTGTGAAAATGGTTCCGCTTCACTGCACAAGATGGCTGCCCGAGCTTAAAATAGAATTATGTCTAAACGCCATTTTCTTCTAAACCTATGGCTAGATTCTCAAATAATTTTACACAAATGTTCGTTCAGTGTTCTTCTATCAAAACTTATTCAAATGGTTCCGCCTCACTGCACATAATGGCCACTAGAGCTAAAAATAAACTGCGTTACAGTTTCGTATTCCTGTCATATTTTAAAAGTTCTTGGTCAATCTTTATGAGACTTTACGGACATGTTCGTTGGATGGTCCTCTACCAAACCTGTGAAAATGGTTCCGCTTCATTGCACAAGATGGCCACCAGAGCTTAAAATAGAATTATGTTTAAACGCCATTTTCTTCTAAACCTATGGCTAGATTTTAAAATAATTTTACACAAATGTTCGTTTAGTGTTCCTCTACCAAACTTGTTCAAATGGTTCTGCCTCACTGCACAAAATGGCCACTAGAGCTAAAAATAGAATTTGCGTTAAAGTTTTGTATTCCTGTCGTATTTTCTTAAGTTCTTGATCAGTCTTGATGAAACTTTACACTCTACCAAACTTATTCAAATGGTTCTGCCTCACTGCACAAAATGGCCACTAGAGCTAAAAATAGAATTTGTGTTTAAGTTTTGTTTTCCTGTCATATTTTCAAAAATTGTTGGTCAATATTCAAGAAACTTTACAGAAATGTTCCTTGGATGGTCCTCTACCAAACCTGTGAAAATGGTTCCGCTTCACTACACAAGATGGCTGCCAGAGCTAAAAATAGAATTATGTCTAAACGCAAATTTCGTCTTGACCTATGGCTAGATTTTCAAATAATTTCCCACACCAATATTCGTTTAGTGGTCCTCTACCAAACTTATTCAATGGTTCCGCCTCACTGCACAAAATGGCAACTAGAGCTCGACATGAAAGTTCCATACCTTTTCTCCAACATTGACTTGTGCATGTACCCCCATCGGCAAAATAAAAATCTGGCTTTAGTGCAGTTTCCGCATTTTTCTCTTGTTTGAAAGAAAATGACTTCAGATAGATTTTCACAGACTTATCATACCATATTAAACTTTTTAACAACTGTTAGGAAAATTCATGAGATAAGTTTATATAAAAACATGAATTTTAAAAATACCGAAACTTTGCCAATTAATAACAAATTAAAATGTGCATTTGCCGGTCATGTATTATAATTGAAAACTTCATTAGATGAATGTTAATGAAACGAAAATGTCTCCAAATATATCAAGGCGGTGGAACATCCCATGGCACAGCAGGGGGTGCACCATACGGACACACTGACTGTTCTGGTGAAGAGTTGGGCAGCGGAGGTGGTGGGGATAATGGAGGTGCAGGTGGAAGCTACATACGCATGGTCGTAGGAACGGTAGGTGGAACCTTGCAACAAAGGAATCCAAGTTGAATGCAAAAAACTTATAGATATTTGTTGTTTAAATTACAGTTTAACACCAATATTTTGAAGTCGTTGGGACCGACGAAAATAGTTCGAAATAGGAAAGTTCGAAATAGTGATGTTCTGTATTGTACATGTACAAATATATTTTGAAAATTGTGCATACGGTTAACTTACACCATGTGTATATATGATATGTGTATTTTGGTTGGTAATCATTGTAAACATGGTAACATTCAATAAACACTGATTGCCTTTATTTTTTTCACATATTCAACAAATTATAAAAAATCGAAGAAAATTGTAACATGAGACAGAGCACTTTTAGGATTAGCTCTTAAAAATGCACAATACTGTGCACAATGTATTGTTTGTTACTCTCAATAATAACTCTACCGTATATTCAGTTAATGTTAATCATTTACCCACGCGTCAATCATTACTTGGCATTAAAACCCCTTAACAATGGAATGTGTGAAAACATTACTGAGTGACGACTACCTTTGATAGACAGCTTCGGCTTAGGTGCAACTTTGAAATAAACACTAATGAAGTTGGGACCTGAATTTTAGTTCGAAATAGCGATGATTTCTAAATAGACAAATTGGAATTAATGATTGATATTTTAGTTAAATAAAGAAGGCACAAAATAGGGACCAAAAAAAATTTTGAAATAGCGATTAATTCGAATTAACGGTGTTCAAAATAGCGGTGTTCAACTGTAATGTTTATCTGTTCCTTGAATCATATTTGTTTGTAGACATTGCTCAATAATGTTATGTTGAATATTGCTCTGTCAGAAATTGACGAATTACGGAATAATCTCTGCAAATGGTGTGGGAGGCACAACTACAAGCCAAAGTGGTGGTGGCAGTGGTGGCACTTTGGTCATCAATGCTGGGTCTGTGGTTGGCCGTGGCTCCTTCACAGCAAATGGTGGACAAGCATCTTCTTACACAGTTTCGAGTAATAATGTAGTCGGTAAGTGAAGCTTTCTTGGGAATAAATCATCACCACAATCTGAAATAAGATGCTATTAAATTAATTTGTATATTGAATTATTAGTTTGGTTTTTAAATTTGTTTAATCCCCGTGATCTGTGTGAGTTAACATTTGTTCCCAAACTCGGGTGAAGAACTGCGACACCTCAAGACCCCCTTGTTTATTATTAATCACCGTTTAACAGTTATTAAGAATAAGATAAACCCATACCATGAAGCTATTGCACTTGTGAAATACTACATCGTATGTTTGTTTTAATCTGTGTTGACTGTGTTTCTCAGATAATGGTGGTGGATCTGGAGGCCGTATCTGCGTCAGTCTCCGAGAGCCCGTGGGTTTCCTTGGTTCTATGACCACTCTGGGAGGAGCCTCAGCGAAAGGTTACCATGGCGCCCCTGGCACTCTCTATGTTGTGTCCACAGTCGGGGATGATGTGGTCTCCCATCTGTGGTCTGATCACAAGAACCAGGCTTCTGGATGTGGGTATCCAGTGTACATTGACGTAAACTCTCTCACTTACATCCATCCATTGAGGGGCGCATGCATTCATCCAGCATCGGTCAGTATTACTTTTACATGGAATGCTCTTCATTTCATTTTATTAGTATAGTTTTTAGCTCGACTTTTCACCGAATAATTCAAGCTATACTACTCACCCGTTCGTCGGCGTCGGCGTAATGCTCTGGTTAAGGTTTGCGAGCAACAAGTCGATATCTCTGTAACTACTACAGATATTCAATTGAAACTTCACACATGTGTTCGGGGTCATTAGGAGAGGACACTGACCAAGGCCAATAACTCTGACCTGCAATTTAACAGAAATATGCCTGTTTTTGTTCTTAGATATTCAGGTTAAAGTTTGCCTGCAACAACTCCATATCTCTATAACTACTAGAGATATAACTCAAAAACGGATTTAGCTATTGTAATGAAACTTCATACATAGATATCTTTCCACTCAATAACTTGAGAACGCATTGAGATATTTTAATGAAAGTTAATACATAAATGTCTTATATCGAGACCTCGCTTGGGATTGCATGTATGATGCTTCATACATAGATACCTGATATCGAGACCTCGCTTGGGATTGCATATGGGATTGGTGGGGTCAATGTCACAGTTACTAAAAATAGAACATCCGTTTCCGCTAAATAACTTGAGAACACATTGAGATATTTTAATGAAACTTAATTCACAGATACCTTATGTCAAGACCTCGCTTTGGATTGCATGTGAATGGGGTCAAGGCACTGTTACTAAAATAGAAAAATGGTTTCCGCTCAATATTTTTCTTGTGTGTAGTGATAAAAGCCCATTACTCTGACAAAGTGGTTGAATGGTCGAGCGCCTGTCCTGAGACAGCTCTTTTTATGATTATTAGCATCAGTTTTCTTTGTTTTTCATATTTACAAGTGGCATTTATATTTTAATATGTGACTAATAATGAAGAGCTTGGTCATAGGACTTCAAATTAAATACTGAATGAATTGTCAGAATAAAGCCTAACATATTAAATGGTAAAATGTTCTACGTGGTCCGATTTTTTTTCAGGATATTAGTATCATGTACATTGGAGGTGACGGCCTGGGTACAGTCCACATTGACACGAGTCGCCAATTAACTCTTGCACTGGGGCTCGCCCGAACATACATCCAGTCGTCCCTTTATGTAAATGGCACAGTTAATTTCCCACCTTCTGTGATAGCAGAACAGTCCGTAACATGCGCTGGAACTTTTGTTGGAGTTGAGCACTGGTACACAAGAGTCAACACACAACTTCTCTCATCCGGACAATCCAAGCTCTCAGCTGGAGCTTCGCACCCTGGGAAATACTACTTCTCAACATTCACTGCACTCAGTGGTGCCCAGTTCACATTTGTTGATAGTAACAGCTTCGATGTTTTGAACGGATTCACTCTTTTGACCAGCACTTTCCAGATGGAAGGTACTTCCCATGGTTACATCGACAACTCGTGTTCAATAGTCAGCCACCTGGTAGAGATTGAGAAACGCTCAGTGTTGGATGGCCAGGGTCGTGGATATGGTGCTAATTCAGGCACTGGTGCAGGATGTACTGACAGCTGTGGTTCTGGTGGAGGACACGGTGGAGCTGGCGGCGCGTGCACGGGTTGCGGCAGCTGTGGTGGCGGAACCACTTATGACAGGTAGCACCATGAAAAGCGATGTTTCTTGATTGAATGACTGTGTTCAATTAACCACTTACTGGCGCAGTGCCTCAATCCGCCACATTTGGGGGGGGGGTATTTTTACGATATTTTTAATAGTTGTTTACCGATTGACATTAAAATTCACATAAATCAAGTTAGGTGTCATGTGCATTTGCTGGCGTGTTTTTGGTTACATGTCTAATACTTGGCACATGAAAAATGTTTATTGAGATTGAAGGCCTAAACAGTGTAAAAATGTTCAAATTGCTCGAAAATAATATTTTTTATGAATTCTGTTTTCAAAGCAACTTCTTTTGACTTCTATTGACAAAACTCCCACTTTTGTTTAAGGTTCGTTTTCTAGTGTAAGAAAACACGGTGATTTCTAAGTTGCTTGGTGAAAATCTTAGATCAGGAACCGTGACAGGCTTATTCCACATTTAACTATTGCTCTTTTTTTTATGCCCCCGAAGGAGGGCATATAGTAGTCGCATTGTCCGTCCATGGGTGGGTGCGTTTCCGTCCGACCATACTTCGTTTCCGCTCTGTAACTTTTTAATGCCTGGATGGATTTTAATATAACTTCAGATTAGTATTCCCCATGACTAGACGTTGTGTCGTGTACAACTCCCATGCTTGTCGGTCAAAGGTCAAGGTCACAATTTAAGGTCAAATGTCATGAATTTTCATTTTCGCTCCATAACTTCTAAACGCCTGGATGGATTTTAATATAACTTCAGAGAATTATTCCACATGACCTGACAATGTGTCGCGTACAACTCCCATGCTTGTCGGTCAAAGGTCAAGGACACAATTTGTTGTCAAAGGTCATGAATTTTTGTTTCCACTCAGTTACTTCTTAACGCCTGGAAGAATTATAATATAACTTCAGATTATTATTACCCATGACTAGACAATGTGTCGCGTACAACTCCCATGATCGTCGGTCAAAGGTCAAGCTCACAATTTAAGGTCAAAGGTCATGAATTGATGTTTCCACTTCATAGCTTCTAAATGTCTGGATTGATTTAAATGTAACTTTAGATTATTATTCTCTATGACCAGACATTGTGTCGCATACAACTCCCATGCTCGTCTGTCAAAGGTCAAGGTCACAATTCAAGGTCAAAGGTCAAGGATTTCTGTTTCTCCAATATAACTTCTAAATGTCTGGAAGGATTTTAATATTACTTCAGATTATTATTTCCCATGACCAGGCGATGTGTCGTGTACAACTCCCATGGTCCTCGGTCAAAGGTCATGGTCACAATTCAAGGTCAAATGTCAAGGAATTTTCTTTCTGCTCTGTATCTTCCAAAAGCCTTGAAGGATTTTAATATTACTTCTGATTATTTTTTCCCCAAGTCCAGATGATGTGTTGCATGCCACTTACATGCTCCTCGGTCAAGGTCTGTGGGTCCAAGGTAACACTTAAATGGTCAAATATTAGAATGAACTTTATGTAGGAAGCATCATTTTTGCCAACATGTAAGGAATGTAATAACTTGGTGGGAATGAAGATCATTATGAGGCAGTGTGTCATAACCACAAACAGTTGTGTTGCTGAAATCTCAAGATATTTGTCCAGGGCATAATATTGTACTCTGACATTGTTTTGCCTTCCTATGACGAGAATATGCTTCCGGGGCATATGTCACATCCTGTGACAAGCCTTGTTAATGTTGTATATTAAGCAGCTCGAGCAATGCTTACATTGGACATAATATTAAAACACGATAATTTAATTTTATCATGGACACTATGTGGGACCTCAGTATGAAATAGATTCCCAGCATGCAGTTTTTTTGCAGTTAGGGGTTATGTACAAAATAATTGGATTAAATATTATTTTATGCACATATCAAGATGAAAACTCGTCAGCGTTGTTAAGGGAAAGTATCTAATTGATGGAGATCAACAAAATAGAAATTGATGGTAATAAAATGCTTATTCGGATGGGGTGGCGGATTTAGGCAAGTGTTGGATTTAGGCACTGCGCCAGTATTGATATTCTTTTTCGAATTGTAATTTAATTGCTAAGAAATTTATTTGACTTGATTAACAGCCCTGCTCAAAATATATTCATTAAGCCCATAATATACTATATTTGTGTAAAAACTGTATTTTATTAGCATAAATAAATTATAAAATTCTAGCACCGAGCTACCCAGACTGGCAGGCAGTGGAGGTGGTGGTGGAGGTAAAGGAGGCTCAGCCATGCGACTGATCTGCACAGCCTGTGTCGTAGAAGGCCTTATCACTGTGGTGGGTCAGTCCACACCATACGGGGCTGGTGGTGGCGCTGGTGGTGCAGTTTGGATGGATGGACAAGTACTTCATGGATGGGGCTTCATCTCAGCTAATGGAGGCTCTGCATCTTCCAGCAGCTGTTCCATTTACAACACTAACCATGGAGGTGGTGGAGGTGGTGGCAGGATAAGAAATTGTGGCAAGGATGATCCCAGTAAGGTTCTTCTGCATCAGCGCTATGTGGAGGGTGGGTCTGGCCCAGGTGGTAATGGCGGCACTGGTACCATATTTAGTACTTGCGGTAACACATGCAGTGGACACGGTTCATACAACAGTGGCACTTTGAAATGTGATTGCAATGCAAACTATGTAGGCTACGACTGTCAGTTCTATTGCCATAATGACGAATCCTGTAGTTCTAATGGGGTTTGTGATAAAGAAGGGTTCTGTGTATGCAACCCCGGATACGTAGGTCTTCAGTGTGCAGCTCGGTGTGACAGTCAGACAACTTGCAGTGGGCACGGGTATTGTACGGCTCTTGGTCGGTGTATTTGCGACACCTGCTTTTCTGGGCCGAACTGCTCTGTAGAATGTAGCGGATCTGGAACTTGTCAGGCCAGCAGGTGTGTCTGTGATGGCTGCCATCTTGGAAAGTTGTGTGAGTCAGAATGTAACAGCCATGGGACCTGCGCTCTTTCTACCAAAGTATGCACCTGCCACACCAGCTGGGGTGATGCCAAGTGTACAAGGAAAGGCTGTCCTGGTCCAGACATTAACTGCAATGGTCATGGCCATTGCAATTCAGGAACCAGCACCTGCTTCTGTGACATTGGATGGAAAGGTTTGTTACGATTCTCACACTATTTACCAACTGAAACCCATTTTACCTCATTAAGTAACTGGTAGGCACACCGTTAAATCCATATAAAGGCTGGTTGATGACACATTACTGTGACACTGGTTAACTTCCTCATTCTTTCAATAATAATGTGGCTGCTAGTTTGCTATTAATATTTATATTACTATGTGGAGTGAAAATGAAAATAAGGATGTATATTGTCAAGTGTGAACATAATATTTCTCTAAATTACCTCTTATGAGCATAATTGCATGTTGTGTTTCTTGTTAGGCATTGACTGTGGCGAGCCAGATTGCAAAGGTGAACCCAATTGCTTTGGCCGCGGCGTGTGCAATTACTTGTACAACCCTCCCAGATGTACCAACTGTGTTGTGGGTTGGATGGGCCCCGGTTGTGATGATGTGTGTCTCCATGGCACACCCAACAGTGACGGAACATTCTGCAACTGCTCAACAATGTGCCATCACGGTGAGGGATGTGACATTGAATGTTTAGGCAACGGTAAATGTCATCAAGATGGATCAGGACGCTGTTACTGTGACCCAATGATTGGATGGGACGGAACATACTGTGAAATACCTGGTAATGACTTGCACTTGCTATATTTCCATATCGTTAAACCAAATAATAAATTTTGATGAATTTCCGTATCTCTAACTTGCCCGTAATTCTATATTACTGGCACGTGTAAAGTTTGACATTTCCAATAACAGACATTTAATAGTCTTGAGTCCAGATATTCAAAACAACATGCGTTATTACTAAAACATGAACAAGAAGTGCTATGGTGATATAAATGACGGACTTTGGTCTTGGCTTGATATGACATCATCACATCTGTCAACACTTCAAAATGTGGAATGACTGTTGTAAATAAATGTGTTATTATTGGTCCGAGTTATGGAATTCTTAGACACGTTAATTAGCTTCATGCATTTTATCTCTAACTACTGTAGTTTGTTTTTACCAATAGTTTATATGTTTATATACATATGTGTAAAACATTATTAAAAAATACACGTGACTATGAAAATTCCGAGGAAGTGGCAGAATTCTGCCCCCCAAAGAAGAGAATGGAATGCTGCGGTGACATGTATTTTTCATGGCAACAATGAGTTAACTGTAAATTGCAGGATGCCCAAGGCACCCAGATACAGACGTAGAATGTAGTGGCCGTGGTGACTGTGATTCAGAGGCAATGATGTGTGACTGTGATGCTGGGTGGATGGGTGCTGCGTGCCACATTGCTGACTGCCCTGGAGAACCAAACTGTTACAACCGCGGCACGTGTGATGAAAGCACAAACCCGCCACTGTGCAAATCCTGTCAGGCTGGATGGATGGGGCCTGCGTGTAATGACCCATGCACACATGGTGTACAAGAACCTATGGACAGCGGTATGTATAAAAAATGTGAAAAATACATGCATTTATGAGTGTAATAAATAGCTTAAATCATGCACACATATAACATAGTAATTTTTTGCTTATTATTACACACTTAACATAATTATATTATGTTGTTCCAATAGGTATTTGCAAGTGCGACTCCGGCTGGACAGGTGATGGGTGTAACTCGGAATGCTCAGAACATGGCACCATTGACCCATTAACCAACAAGTGCGTGTGCACCTATGAACTTGGCTGGAAGGGAAAAGTGTGTAACATCCCTGGCTGTCCTGGTCTATTTGGACTCGACTGCAGTGGCAGAGGTTAACATTTAGTTACGCTTGTTTTTGCATGTGATAGTAAGTACTATTTAGCATTTACAAAATGAAACGTGAACTACAGCCAAGTTTCATACAGATGTTTTTTTTTCAACAGGTGGTTGTGATAGTTCCTCTGCAACATGCACCTGCAATCCAGGGTGGAAGGGCATTGGCTGTGAGGATCCCGACTGTCCTGGAGAACCCAACTGCTTGGGGAGGGGTGAATGTCTGCAGGATGGGCCTTACACTTATTGCTTGTATGAGAATATTTCAAATGCATATGTCATATGTTATTTTGAAAGGCTTTACAATATGACAAAGAACTATTCCACCAGATCTGAAATAATTGGACAATACTACTTTTAAACTACATTTCTACATTTGACCTTCAGTTATTCTTTTTACTTTACATTAAACTCTTTTAAATGCGTCCTGTTTATGTGAGTGGTAATATTTATTTTTAACGTCCAACTGCATTTTTGTTCACAGCTGTAACCAGGGCTGGTTTGGCGACGGGTGTGAAGAACAGTGCGAGCAAGGACTGGTGAATCCACTCGGCAGCGACAACTGTGTTTGCGATCCTGGATGGGCAGGCCTCAACTGTGACGCTGAGTGCTCCCGACACGGCAAGATCATAGATAATCAGTGTGAGTGTGATCCCGGATGGCGTGGCAGAGTCTGCGAGTTGCCAGGCTGCCCAGGTAAACATGAGGATTGTTCTGGCCATGGTACTTGCAATTCCGAGACCCACATCTGCTCGTGCTTCAATGGCTGGACAGGGGAAACGGATGCCCATGGCTACTTGGACCCACTTCTCAATGCCTGTGACATGCCTGACTGTCCTGGCAACCCCAACTGCAATGGCCAAGGTACATGTGATGCTAGTTTTGTTACACCACGGTGTGTGAACTGTGTGCCAGGCTGGATGGGAGCTGCCTGTGATGAAGTATGTGATGCAGTCCACGGTGTTCAAACTCCAATGAACAGTGGTATTTGTGGCTGCGACAGCTGCTATGCTGGAAAGGGCTGCAATGCGGAGTGTTCTGGCCATGGGAAATGCTCTGGGAACGTGTGCCAGTGCGATGTTGGCTGGAGGGGAAGCAAGTGTGAGGTGCCTGGTTGCCCTGGTGATGGAGCAGACTGTACTCTTCATGGAGTCTGTAACTCTGGCTTGCACGAATGTACATGTACCCCAGGTATGTAATATGTTGTGATTTGAACTTAAAGTGTAAAACAATATAAAATAACATGCAATGAAAGTGCAATGGCATTAATACGATTCAATGATCTGCTGAGATATCATAAATTGTAATTTGGATATATGTTTTATTATCTCACCTGAGATATTCAGTGTTTTTTTTATATGAAATAGGCCACCATTTTTCATCAGGCAAGCTGAAACAATTGGTTGGATTAATTGCCTAACAAGAGTTTGTAACAGTTTTATACTTTTAGTAAAAAATCTATGTCAGTAGATCAGTGCCATTTGCAGTGGAAAAAAACAACATTTGCTTGTTTGTGCTGAAGTCAGTTCTTGACTGTTAAGCACTTCAGCGATGTAGGGCCACCTTGGCCATCTCGTTTAAATACCAGTGTAACAGTTATTTGTACATGGCAATAGGTTGGACAGGAGCTGGATGCAATGTTCCTGACTGTGGAGATGATTCCTGCTATTCTGACGAAGGCAGAGGCAGGTGTGATGGTTCATCTGGAAGGGCACAATGTGTCTGCAATATTGAAGATGTAAGTGCAATATAGATCTGTTTTTTAATTTTACGATTTTTTTCAGTGTTATGTCTTCAAAGGTATATAGTAATCTGTCTTACCTTGAATAATGTTACATGTATTTGAATGGAACGTCGTATAATTATAGCGGACATTATGTGGAATGCATAGTAAAGTACATCGGCTTAGCTAACCAGAGCACGTAAGGTATAGGGATCCTCTCCTTCATCGCATGTCCTCCCTTTGCGGTGTGCTAGATATACTTTGTCTTTGACCAATCTTGACAGTGTGTGTCTTGTTTGTATATGGCCTTAAGTCACTGAATTCTTAATAAATAATGTTGTATCAATCTTAACCTACGCTTCATTATAATTTTTTAAGCCCACGCCATAAATGATGGGGGGCATATAGAGTTTACCCTGTCCGTGGGTATGTACGTGTGTGCGTATGTACAAATGTACGTTTGTACGTGTGTACATATTTACGTATGTTCGGTCGGATTCTTGTCCGGACAATAACTTTGTCCAGCATTGGAGGATTTTCAAATAACTTGGCAGAAATGTTAAGCATAATGAGACGGTGTGGCGCGCGCAGGAACCAGGTCCCTAGGTCTAAGGTCAAGGTCACACTTAAAGGTCAAAGGTCAAATATAAGAATTTAAGTCATAGACCCTGTCCGGAGCATAATATTGTCCAGCATGGATGTGATTTCAATAACTTTGCACAAGTGTTGAGCATGGTGAGACGGTGTGTTGCGCGCAAGAACCAGGTCCCTAGGTCCAAGGTCAAGGTCACACTTTAAGGTCATATGTCAAATATAAGAATTTAAGTCATAGACCCTGTCCGGAGGATAATATTGTCCAGCATGGAATGGATTTTAAATTACTTGGCACAAGTGTTGAGCATGGTGAGACGGTGTGTCGCGCGCAAGAACGAGGTCCCTAGGTCCAAGTTCAAGGTCACACTTAAAGGTCAAAGGTCAAATATACGAATTTAAGCAATAGACCCTGTCCGGAGCATAATTTTGTCTAGCATGGAAGAAATTTCAAATTACTTGGCACAAGTGTTGAGCATGATTCAACGGTGTGTCGCGCGCAAGAACAAGGTCCTTAGGTCCAAGGTCAAGATCACACTTAAAGGTCAAAGGTCAAATATAAGAATTTAAGCCATAGACCCTGTCCGGAGCATAATTTTGTCTAGCATAGAAAGGAATTTCAAATAACATGGCACAAGTGTTGAGCATGGTGAGACGGTGTGTCGCGCGCAAGAACCAGGTCTCTAGGTCCAAGGTCTAGGTCACACTTAAAGGTCAAAGGTCAAATATAAGAATTTAAGCCACAAATACTGTCTGAAGCATAATTTTGTCCAGCATGGAAGGATTTTAAACTAACTTGGCCAAAGTGCTAAGCATGGTGTGTTGGTGTGTTGCGCGCACGAACCAGGTCCCTTTGTATAATTTCAAGGTCACACTTAAAGGTCAAAAGTCAAAAATAAGAATTTAAGCCATAGACAATGTCAGGAGCATAATGTTGTCCAGCAGGGAAGAATTTTCAAACAACTTGGCATAAGTGAAAAGCATTATACGATGGTGTCGCATGCAAGAACCAGGTTCCTTGGTCCAAGGTTAAGGTCACACTTTAAGGTCAAGTATTTGCATATATGTTAAGATTCTTGTCCAGACAATAACTCTGTCAAGCATTGCAGGATTTCAAAGGATTTTCAACTTGGCAGAAGTAATAACAATTATAAGACGATGTGTCGCCCGCAAAAACTAGGTCCAAGGTGAAGGTCACACTTAAGGTAAAAGGTCAAGTATAAGAATTTGTCTGGCATGAAAATTTTTCAAATAATTTGGCAGAAGTGGTAAGCATTATGAGATGGCATGTGGCATTCAAGAACCAGGTCTGTAGCTGAAAGGTCAAGGTCATTAATCAAGGTCAAAGGTGAAATGATTTTCCAGAGCATAATATTGTCATGCATGCAGGGATTTTCAGATAAATTGGCAGAAATTATCACAATCACCAGATGATGTGTTGCATGCACGAACCTGACTTGTGAAGTTAGTGAATTACTTCCCTTTATTTATGAGTGTGAAAAGCATAATTCAAAAATGATAAAAGACATTTTGTTCATTTTGCACAGAATGATTTAAGATAGCCAGAGTAAGTGAAGCATACAAGAACCATAACTCATAATTGCCTAACAGTTTAAATTACTACCCTTTTTATTGATTTTTTTTTGTTATGACTAAAACTATTTTATGATATCCAAATTACGTCGCAGAATAAGAGAATACATTATCAGAAATACATTATAACAGAACCATTCTCATTTTGCAAAATAATTTGTATGCATACAGACAAAGCGGCACCATGTTGAAATGGCTGCATAGGTGGGGGCATCCGTGTCTGTGGACACATTTCTAGTATTACCATGTGTTCTCAAAATAGATGTTACAATTGGCCAATTCGGTCAGATAACGTATGTTTATACCAGAGTGGCCTGTCTGTTTTATTTTCTATTTTTCTTGATTTGAGAATATTTTTCAGTAAATCTCAACCACACTTTATTATGGAAAATCATACTATTGATTACAATAATGAACACGTTGACAGTGTGATACATTATTTTGGTTTTGGGCGCAGAAGTGGAGTATAATGCACGTTTTCTTTTGTTGCAGGGTTGGTTTGGCCTGGATTGCAAGAAACGTTGTGAGAATGGAACTGTATTAATGAACGTGACTGGTGGAGAATGTGTGTGTCATCCATGCTACAATGGAGACCGCTGCCAACTGGAGTGCTCTGACAATGGCATCTGTAACCACACAACTGGGGAGTGCCAGTGCTTTAGGGAGCCAGGTGAGCAGTCTATAGTCTGTTTGGATTGTAATTTTCAACAAGCATTTAACTACCCAAGTGTCGTTTTGATAAACATATTAACTATAACTATAAATAACCACACAAGTGATACAAATGACAACACATAAACAAATTTTCAGGTAATGCCTATGTTGAAAGTCTGTGTGAGACAGAAGGCTGTCCTGGACCTGAAGGCAGATGTAACGACCATGGTACATGTCTGAAGATGGTGTGTCTCTGTGACAGTGGCTGGATGGGTAATGACTGTGGCCTGCCTCTCTGTCCAAACAACTGCTCCAGTAAGTAAAATCATTGCATTGCCATGCTTCCTTTATCGCTCTGTCCATGCATCTGAGTCTGGATCTGCATCGTCATGTTGTCTATAAAAAAGTCCCGTACCTCTTTGTCCATACGTCTGATGATCTGATCTGTAATGTGTTCATTTGTGAAATATATGCCTTGTTTCCTTTGCATTTTAAGAATTAGGAGTAGTGTACTTTGCTACTGTAAGCTGTTTATACTCTGAATATGATTTAGTGGATTCTTGTTACCTGAAGTGTGTCCATAATTCAATTGTAATGGATAATGATGGGTATTGAGACTAAAATTAATTATGGCTCTTTTCAGACCAAGGTGAATGTGTTTACAACACCAAACTTGAGACGGCAGAGTGTCATTGTAATGAAGACTGGGTCGGACCAGACTGCTCTACACCTTGTGTGAATGGAACCAACCTTGACGGAACATGTGTCTGCACCCAGACATGCAACACAGGTAGACATTACTAGGTGTTATTATGAAACTTGGAATGTCTTTAAAAAAAACAACATGATGTAAAAAAAGTGGACGTCGTAGCAACCTTGGTAAAAGGTAAAAATTATTCCCAGATAGTTAAATGATTTCTGCTTGTGTACCCGAATAGGTATATCATGTGACAGCATTTGCTCTGGACGTGGAGTCTGTCATGAGAATGGTGGCTGCATCTGCAACTTCTTTGAGCCTTGGAAGGGAAATCAGTGCACAGAGGCCGGCTGCCCAGGCTGGCCAGACAACTGCATGAATCATGGAGTGTGCAACTCCGCCACAGGCACGTGTTCATGTGACCAGGGCTGGAAAGGTGCCGGGTGTCACATCCCTGAGTGTGACTGTCAGGTGAATGCCACCTGCGAGATGCGAGACAGAGACGCGAAACCACGATGCTATGAATGTGACCCACCATATATTGGTGACAAGTGTCAGTATCGGTAAGCATTATTGATCAATAAAACTGTCAGTGTTAGTGTGTTTTGATGCAAAACCACTTTTATAAAACGTCACAGAAACTTCTCTGCCAAAGTTGCTCAACTAGTTACAGTCAACTGCACAAGATGGCCACCAGAACTAACAATAGAAATATCTTTTAACTAACATATCTGAAACTACTGGGCCAATTTTGATAAAACTGCACAGAAAAGTGTGTGGTTAAAATACTAGATACTGCCAATATATAAAAGGAGGATTTGCATTCATTTTTAGCTCAACTATTCACTGAATAGTTCGAGCTATACTACTCACCTGTTCGATGGCGTCGGTGTAATGCTCTAGTTAAGATTTGCGTGCATATCTCTGTAACTACTACAGATATTCAATTGAAACTTTACACATGTCTTCGGGGTCATTATGTGAGGTCACTGACCAAGACCCATTACTGTCACCATCATTTTACCAGAATTATGTCCCTTTTTTGTAGTGATAAAAGCCAATTGCTCTGACAAAGCAGTTCAATAGTCGAGCACGCTGTCCTGAGACAGCTCTTGTTATATTTACATATCCATAAGTTGGTTTAAATATAGGTGCAACAGATAAGCTGTATCATTATGGCGTGAATGTTTTTTATGAAAATTTAAGATTACAATTATTTTATATTACAGGTGCGTGCATGGTTTTGAGAACACAAAAACGTTGGAGTGCATATGTGACAACTGCTACAGTGGAGTCTCCTGTGACGCTCTGTGTAACAACCAAGGCTCCTGTGTCAATGACACTTGTGACTGTAGCTTTGCAGGCTGGAGGGGAGAGTACTGTGAGAGGAAAGAATGCCCAGGCTGGGGTGTCTCATGCACCAACCACGGTACATGTAACCCTGGAACTGGAAAGTGTGCCTGCAATACTGGCTGGATAGGAATTGGTTGTGAAACTCCTAAATGTGCGAATGACTGCAG
This sequence comes from Congeria kusceri, assembly GCA_027627225.1. NCBI lineage: Eukaryota > Metazoa > Mollusca > Bivalvia > Myida > Dreissenidae > Congeria > Congeria kusceri. The sequence continues at coordinate 8,631,736 of CM051035.1, forward strand.
TAGCCATGGAACCTGCCTGGCCCTTGAACCCCCAGACACCCCTCGTTGTAACTGCACTGGCAAATACTTTGGCACAGACTGCAGTCAGTTGTGTTCACATGGTACTTTGATAAAACCAGATATTGCAGACTTATCCACGTGGTATTGTACATGTGACAGTTGTTACACAGGGGAGCAGTGTGACATGGAGTGTTCTGGTCATGGAAACTGCAACGGTGCAGGAATTTGTGACTGTGGGACAGATGGATGGAGGGGAGACAACTGTGAGAAAGCAGGCTGTCCTGGCAAACACAGTGTGGACTGCTCGGGGCATGGGAACTGTATTACTGCATCAGCTGTAGACATAGGTATACCTTTGTTTTAAGCATAATATTAAGGGGCTTTTCTTTCAGCATGTACTTAATAAGACAATGTATGTTTATGTATATCTGTGGGGCCGCATCACAGAAACATGAAATGTTAATATTTTCTATTCTTTTTATGCTCCCCGACAAATTTCGGGGGAGCATATAGTCGCCGCTTTGTCCGTCCGTCCATTTTTCCGTCCCACTTTCTTTTCCGGTCTATTTCTCAGAAACAACTTGTTGGAATTTAACAAAACTTTATGGGAAGTTTTATTACTAAGAGATGTGCATATTACCAGGACGTTCCGCTTCAATGATTTTTCTTAGAGTTATGGGACATTGAACATTTCTGAAATTATTATATAGTGCACAATTCTTGTCCGGGCTATTTCTCAGCAACTACTGGCCGGAATTCAATGAAACTTTATGGGAAGCTTCATTACCAAGAGGAGGTGTGCATATTACCAGGATGTTCCGCTTCAATGATTTTTCCTAGAGTTATGGGACTTTGAAGATTTCTGAAATTAGTATATAGTGTGCAATTCTTTTCTGGGCTATTTCTCAGCAACTACTGGCTGGAATTCAATGAAACTTTATGGGAAGCTTCATTACCAAATGGAGTTGTGCATATTACCAGGATGTTAAGCTTCAATGATTTTTCTTTGAGTTATGGGACTTTGAAGATTTTTTTAATTAATTTTACAGTGCGCAATTCTTGTTTCTATTTCTTGTTTTTATTTCTCAACAATTACTGGCCAGATTTCAGTAAAACATTATGGGAAGCTTCATTGTCAAGAGTATGTATGCATATTACCAGGACGTTCTGCTTCAATGATTTTTCTTGGAGTTATGGGACTTTGAAGATTTCAGTTGTGTCATGTCTATTTCTGTGGAATTGCTATATAAAATTCAATAATTCTTGATGAAAAGTTAAATAACTATAATGAAATAACCATATTAGAGTAATGATCCATCACTTTGATTTATTTTATTTTTTTATTATTTTATTTTTACAATTTTCGTCGTCTGCATGTTCATGTAGTATTTGTGTGGTATGCTGACATGCAGTGTTGATGTCAGATTTGGTCCTGCAGTTCTAGTGATTTTTAGTCATTTTACTATCTTTGCCCTTCTCATTGCATTTATATTGCTTGATAAAGCGCATTGGGGAGCATCCGTCAGTTTTACTGATATCCTTGTTTTCTGTAAATTTATATTTTTTAAGTAGATATTTATACAGTTGTGAATATATTTACAATTAAGTAAATAATGATTAATAATACAACAGTATTAATCAACAGTAAGCAAAATGTTGTTTACACGTAGAATAACATGTAAAGGAAAACTAGTGATTTCATAGTTAAGGATTAACATGTTTTTGGAATAAATTTGTCGTAGCATTGTTTAGGTATTTACTAGTTCAATGTTTTAGGAGCATGTAACTGCGACACCTACTGGGTGGATGAAGGTTGCGGGACAGCAGGGTGTCTCAACAACTGCTCAGGACGAGGCATCTGCAACGACACTGTGGATGTACCGTTCTGCACCCACTGTGAACGTGGCCGGATGGGACCAGACTGTAGCACACCTTGCGATGGCATACAACAGCCCATGGATAGTGGTATGTTTGTACCTTGCTTTACACAAACTCATTATTTTTTTATTCATCACCTGGTTGTTTACACTATCCAAGAAAGAGGGTAATTAGATTTCGAAATGATCGAGCTTTTACACAATAGCATCAAGGTGTACATTTGTTATGTATTAGATCAACTTGTATCTAATTATTGATGTTTCAAGTTATACATTATAACATGGAGATCTGTAATAGGTTAAACATTAGTACAATAGTAATGTTTTCTTGTTAAAAGTGAACATATGTTATTGACAGTTTTCAAAACTATATTGGGAGTCTGTAGCACCGCGTATGCTTATAAAAAAATCTGTACTTGCTAGTGATCCATCTTAGAACAGAGGTCTGTGCCTTGGACTTGACCAATATTTATAAAACGGAATGTTAGGTAGAAGTTAAGGTTGTAAAATGCTTGGTATTTTAATGGTAAATTCTAGGTAAGCTTTACATTTGAGTATTATATACTGCACCTACCCTGATAAAAATTTTAATTTTACAATGGCTGAATTATATTTGGGCCATGGCTATAATTATTTCTTCATGTGTTTTGATGTATTAGTATAACAATAACTACTGAGGAATACCATTTTGTGTGTTGCAGGAATTTGTGTGTGTGACAGTAACTGCAAAAGTGCCTCTGACAACTGTCAGTTAGTCTGTAGTGGCCACGGTGTATGTGATGAAGAGTCAGACACATGTTCATGTCATGATGGCTCTGGTGTCAACGTTGGTGGTTATTGGGGACCCATGTGTCAGACCAAGTCTTGTCCTGGAGTTAATAATATCTGCAGTGGCCATGGATTTTGCATTGGCGGATCCTGTACATGTAAAGCGGTATGTTCATATTTCAATTACTGTATAAAATGTTTTATTATGCCCCCATCGAAAATGGCGGGGTATATTGGTTTGCTAATGTCGATCTGTTGGTTGTTCGGTAACCATATTCGTTTCTGCTCGATATGTCCATTAGTTTTCAACCGATTTTCACCAAACTTCAAAAGAATATGTGGGTATAATATCTTATCCAAATTTATAAATTATCAGCAAAATCGGCTTAGGAATTGTTATGGTTCTTGAATTATATTAAATAAGCCTTTTTAGCCGTTTCCGCTCTCCAAGTCAAGTAGTTTTTTATCAGATTTACACCAAACTTGGTTAAAATCTTTGAGGGCATAACATCTTTGATCAAGTTTGATAATGAGCCAAATCAATTAGCTGTTTCTCCAACAGTGTTCTTACTATCTACATCAAAGTTGATGAAAATGTTTGAGGTTGTGATATCTTAGCCCAGTTGGATGATTTACCAAATCACCCCAGGAACTATTATGGCCCTTGATTTATATAAATTAATTTTTATTAGCAGTTTACGTTCTGTGTATCCAACAGTTTTCATCCAGCTTGATATTTTAAAGATTGCTTTTAACCTAGAGGGGGTATAACTGTTTATTAGCTCTTGTTTACATTACATTTTATTACAAGTAATTTTATATCATCTAAATTTTGGTATAATATAATTATATACCAATTTTGTTTCCGCCTTTGAATTATCCATTTTATTAACCTTTTTTTTATTGTGTTATTAGATTTGGGTATGTCATTGGTTTTCGGCTGGCGGGCGGTCTTTGTCAAACTGGGCTTTCTACTCAATAACTCAGAACGCATTGGGATATTAGAATGAAACTTCACACATATATACCTCATATCAAGACCTCGCATGGGCGGTTGGGTGGAGTCAAGGATAAGGTCACTGTTACTCAAAATAGAAAAACAGTTTCCGCTTAATAACTCGAGAACGAATGGAGCTAGTGTATTGAAACTTAATACATTTATAGCTTATAACGAGACCTTGCTTGGGATTGCATAAGGGTTGAGTTAAGTTAAGGTCAAGGTCACTGTTACTAAAAATTGAAAAAGACGGTTTCGGCTCAATAACTCTATAATGAATTGAGACAATGTAATGAAACTTCATATAAAGATACCTTGTATCAAGACCTTGATTGGGATTGCATATGGGGTGGCTGGGGTCAAGGTTACCATTACTAAAAATAGAAATATCGTTCCGAACAACATCCCGAGAACAAATCGAGATGTTGTATGAAACTTCATACATAGATAGCTTATATCCCTCCTCGCTTGGGATTGCATAGGGGTTGGGTGTGGTCAAGGTCACTGTTATAAAATAGGAAAACAGTTTCCACTAAATAACTCGAGAACGATCTGAGATATTTCAATGAATTTTCATATCAAGATACCTTATATTGAAACCTCACTTGGGATTCGTATGGGTAGTGGCCAAGAGAGGATGTCATTTCATCTGTTGCAGTAAATTTTCATTGAATATATTGTTTGACTTCAATCTCGCTATATACTTAGTTTGTATAAATACAATTCTTTTGTTCATATGAAACCATACTCAATCAGGTTTTGATTCAGATCAGATCAGATTAAAAACCTGGTTCCGTGACTTGGCCACGTTTCTAGTTTTATGATAGTACTAACTTTTCGGGATTGCATTCGAAAAATGGAATTCCCGCTTTTCTTGTTTCTTCTTAACTCAGTTGGGAAGGCGGCATGTTTTTGTTCTCATAGGGTTGTCCTCTGAAAGAAACCTGCTGTCAAGTAGCTGACTGTCTGGGCACACCTGATAGTTATATTTAATGTATTCATGTTGATGTTTACAGGGCTGGACTCTGAATGACACCTACTGTCACATAGCTGACTGCCCCGGCACTCCCGACTGTTCAGGTCATGGAACTTGTGACTCCAGCGGTGTACTTCCTCAGTGCAAATGCCACGAAGGATGGATGGGTCTTGAATGCCAGTACAAGTGTGTTTATGGAAAACCAAATGCCAACTTCGAGTGTATCTGTGACCCATGTTACTCTGGCGGGGCATGCGACCAACTCTGTGACGGCCATGGAGACTGCATTAATGATACATGCAGTTGTCATGACAAGTTTTGGGGTTGGTTTACATATTATATCAATAAATACAATGATTTTAGTATATCTGAGCACAACGCATTGTCATTATTATTTTAATATAAGAGGCATGTATTGCGTTCTTTGTACTTGGTCAGCAATTGACTCGTTGTCTTGATACAGACATAATTGCTCACCAATCTTGACCAAATTAGTTTTGGTATGACCATAGGATCTCAGACTATATCGGACCAAAACACCAGATATGTTGACACCTGATCTTCAAAAATCTCCTGTTTGTAAGATTATTAACTTCAATTTTTAACATATCTTGACCAAAGTTGCACAGGTTCATGTATGGCGATAATATCTTGGACGAATTAGATAATTGGCAAGATCGGACAAGATAACGGACGTTTCTGCCCTTTTTTCATAAAACGTGAATTCAATTTAGTCTTTATTTTTCTTACAATATTGACAAAACTTGCACAGGTATTATGACAATAATTTTGTGGAAGAGTTTGAGAATTAGCCAGAATATACGAGAAACTTGGTTATAATTGTTACGTTACAGTTACGAAAGTAATGTCTCCGTCATCGTCAGTACTCAGCTGAGCACTTTGGGCGATCAGGACCCTTTTGTTTAGTTATTACAGTTACAACAAAATACTATGAATTATAAAGTGAGTGACCGTATTTCATAGTACTGCATCTTTTGTTGCATCGCATCTTTAGGGAAGTTCTTCGAAACAGAAACATATTGCAGTGAGTGTTATACAAAAGTGGTTTATGCTTTTAAAGTAACTGCATTTTACCATCCATTTATGATTAAATAGTTAATTATGTTTAGAGTGAATTAAATATAACATTTAGATTTTGAAAAAAAAATAGTCCAGGGTGCCAACTAACTGATTTGTGTTTGCCAATCTACATTTTGTTGGAGTCGAAAAAAACAACTATTGGGCCGCTAACAAAGATGCCTTGTTGCCTGTTTTTGTGTTGTCACTTGTCACTAATTGATTATATGTTGTAGCTGACAAACCAATTGAGCGCTGAACATCTTACAAACTTGATAACTGATAAATCTCCTTGGATTTCTGCATTCACAGGTGAATTCTGTGAAGAGCGTGGCTGTCTGGGTGTCGGTTCCAGCTGCTCAGGTCATGGCTACTGTGACCTGGCCAAACAGACTTGCAGCTGTAACACGTACTGGAGGGGAGATGGCTGCAACACGTGGGACTGTCCTGGTGGCCCTGACTGCTCTGCAAGAGGTAACAACCTTTTTCCATTATTACTGATAGTCTTGTTGAAACTGATTCAGTAATTTGGAAAATGACTTTAAACTTGTATAAAAAACACTATCTTTTCAGGTGAGTGTGATGGAGCCCTGTACTTCCCTCCCAGATGTGTGAACTGCTCCCTTTCTATGGGCTCATCCTGCCAATATGACTGTGTACATGGCAAGGAAACCCCCGCCTTCTCCACGATCTGCGAATGTGAGGTGTGCTACTCCGGTTCCGACTGTAACACAGAGTGCAGCAACCATGGCAAGTGTGATGTGGCAGAGAATGGCACCAGGTCTTGTCAGTGTGCTGACGGCTACAAGGGTTCACACTGCCAACAATTGGACTGTCCAGGTAGGCAATATCAACATTCTTTTGACATTCTGAAGTATTCGTTGGCGCTATTTTTTACAGTGCTTTTTGCTTTATCTTAATAATGATTTTGAAAGTGGTTTACAATTTGTTAATGTTATATAACCTCAGGCGACCCTGACTGCACTAGTGTCCGCCACGGCACGTGCGTTAGAAACAATGGAACGTCCGTCTGTTTGTGCGAAGGAGGTTTTGCTAGAGACGACTGTTCAGAGCTTGTCTGCCCAGGAATGGAGAATGGAACTCCGTGCAACTTCAATGGTAAGTGCTTGCTAACTGTCTTGATAGGTTGAACTGTGAATTTATCAATACATTTAAGCAACTTTGAACTAGACATTCTTGTTACATGTATTTAATCCTGTTTAGATATGATTTCAATGTAGATAATTGGTCAATACTGTCTCAGACTAAGCTGATAGCCTGGGTTAACAGTAGTACATTGTTATTATAAACAGAGGAGTTGTTCCTTTTTTACGCAGAAACATTGCTTCATAAATATCGAGTAAAATAAAGGTACAGATACCATTGTTTTTGTTTCTGTTTATATACATAGTAGTTAGATGGAATCAATAAATGTCACAGTGTTTTGTATAAGTTAACGTTTTTTGCATGAAAGGGACTGCAATATCTTGGACCAGAAAGTATATAAATCCAGTAGGCAGCAATTTCATTATTTACATGCTGTTCAATTTTCAAAACACTAACATTTTGAAACATCGTACTGCCTGACTTTATGTTTCAGAGTATTATCACTGATCTTTTTAAAGAGCCAAACTGTATTTTATTTAGTAGATAGATAGATGTAGATCTTGCTAACACTGTTCACACATAATGAACCAACTTCAAGCACTTGGTGTATTTTTGCTTTTTATTCAGGTGAGTGCAACCTAAAGGACAATGCTGCTGCACCAGCCTGTGTGTGTTACCATGGTTTCACAGGTCTGGCGTGCGACCAGTGCACTCCCAACTTTGTTGGAACCAAGTGTGAACGCTGTAAAGATGACTACATTGGGTATAACACAACATGTGAGACACTCTGCAGAAATGGATACGCTACTGTTTTTGGTACAGATATTCTTGTAACAATAATGCCGAGTTAGTCAATTTGAAAAACATTGATTTTTTTTTAATTCACAACTATAATACATAAATTTTCCAAAGCTTGCATCACATACATGTACTGTTCTTGGAATGTCTGTCCATAAATTGAAATGTGGTCTAACAAAACATACCTATATTATTTGGCCTGTTTAACTGGTGTACATGTACAGTGTTTATTTGAAACTTATTGGGAGTCTGTTTTTCCTAATTTTCTTTGTTTTGATAGGTTAAGACTTAAAAGTTATGCAGAGCATACGTTGTATTGTTCTTTAATGGAATAATAATTCTTATTTACAGGTAGTATTAATAATTTAAGAAATGTTACTTGATTTAATAGATACAAGTAGACAAGGCATCTGCATTGTTTTGCATATTTAGGAGGAGACGTGTGTGAGTGTTATGATGACCATGTTCACGGTCACTGGATTGAGCCACAGGAGGGCTGTGTCACCTGCCTGCAAGGCTGGGCTCTGCCGTACTGCACTGAATGTGCTTCAAGTAAGTGTTCCAATTGTTACAGCTTAATAGTCTTTCTCTATATATATGTTATTGTATGTAGTTTTGTATTTATTTAACATGAATGTGGTGGTTGTTCGTTGTTTGTTTCTTTTATTTTATATACAAACATTCAGTTCTTCTATTAAATGTTGTACCATTATGAATGGAAACGTACCATATGAATGATAATTAACAGGCGATTAAAATGTTTTCGCAACACACTATTCAGACTGGGTCGGACCGAACTGCGATATAGTCTGCTACGACAACCAAGGGTACTTCCTGGATGATCACAACGGCACAGTGAGAACCAAACCCATTACTCCAGTATTCCAATGTGTGCAACATGTCAGTGACAACCTTTATCAAGCCTGGTTCGGATACGCCAACAACAACCCTAACTATGTGGAAATCGCTATGTTAAGTGAGAATGCATTCTATTTCGGAGACTCAATAAACACAAGTTTGGCTAGCCCACCAACTAAATTCATACCCGGTCAAGTGGAGTATGCAGTTGTGCTGGGGTAAGTTTACAATGTCTAAATTGTTACTTTCAAAATTTTCAAGATAACTTATACAGATGTCGTCTTTTAAAAGAGCCGTGCCGGCTAGCTCAGTTGGTAGATCGGCTAAGCTTGCCCACTAAATGTGTGAGTAGGTTAACTGACTGCCATTATATGAATGAAAGAGTGTTAAATACGGCGAAAATTCCAAACAAACAAACAAATCTTTTAGTAATACATCGCCACCAAGTGTGCATGCTATTTTCATACTATCTAACGCATCTTTAGGAGTCGTATGTTTATGCAAGTTTTCATGTTTTCAGTGGTTTTCATATTTATATAAACTAATTTTAAGTTGCATCTTGTGCGCGTTCAATCTTCTCTCACATGTTTACAGGCCTGCAACGCTGGAAGAGCTAGCTGACTTCACATGGCAGGTCTACTCGCTCACCATCTCGGACATCCCAGCAGTCGCTCACATCAACATTGCTGAAGTCTGCGGAACACAACCCTCCTTGGTGAGTAAAATTTACATGTTCATTTGTGACAAATAAATTGTTTCGTTCTGTGTGTAATGTTGGTTTGCCAATGATTGCTGATTAGCATTGGCGTCAATAAAGTCAGAACAGTAAACTATGTTCTGTAAAACTAACCTTGCGAATGAGGTTAATTTGTGTACTGTATATTATTTGATGGAACTGATGAGTTTAATGTTTACTTTTCCAGACCCCACTACCAGTGCCTACAGGTCGATGCACGTGTCACCATGGTTTCTGGGGTTCTTCATGCCATCAAGAGTGCCCAGGAGGTGGTTCCAACCCCTGCTACGGAAAGGGTGTATGCGACAAAACCACAGGAACCTGTACATGTATAGAGGGCGCCAATCAGTCTGTGAGCTGCAGGACATGTGTCAGTGGTTGGTTTGGGGACGACTGCTCCTTTGTGTACACAAGCACAGGCAGTGAGTAATTAGATTTAAATTACTGTGTTGAATGATCCAACTTTCCGTACATCCTGTTTATGTAGATTATCAGAAGAATTATGTTTGTATTCAGTTTAAGTATTGCAATCAATGGATGTTTAAAGGTAATACAATGCAGTAGTCTTAAGTGGATAATAAACAAAAAAAGCAAAATTAAGCAAAATATTAACGTTTAAGTATCTTTTGTGTGTGTCAAATACTGATGCAACGTACCATTTTTAAGGTTCGTCATCTGGTTGGTACGTTGGAAGTGTGTACGGCTACGGCAGTTTCCAGACTTTTGACGGCTCCATGTACAGCAGCAACAAAATAGGCCAATATTTGCTGACACAGCTGACTACCGCCACCTCACAGACACTGAAAGTGAACATACTTAGGGTAAGCTGGATTAAAGTTATGCTGGAACTTGCATATTTGTATAATTGTAGATTAATTGAATATAATGTAAATGATGTTGTTTTTGACAGACATATTTGTTAAACCATTTCTTCATGGTGGGGATTGAGTATTTTTATAATACTCTGAATGTTTTGCTGTTTTTCTCTTTTAATGCTTTATTGAAAAAAACCCACATTTCCAAGTGAGTGCTACAGGCATTTATTAAATGTGGCTAGCTCACAAGATAGGTCCAGAAAAGTTAATGTGCTATTGATTTGTTTTTGTTTTTAGCTCACCTGAGCACAAAGTGCTCGGTGAGCTATTGGTATAGGTGACCTCTCCGGCGTCGTCTTTCGTCAATGTGCCGTCAACAATTTGGACCGTTATCGCGATAAGGACTACATTTTTTATTTAATCGTGACCTAATTTGCACAGTTTGTGTAAGACCATAAAATCTCGGGGGATTGTTATTGGGTCCGATCACACCAGTAACACCAGAGTTATTGCCCCTTTTTCATGCAAAAAAATTGCAAAAGTGCCACTTTCCAACGTATAGACTTTATTTTCCATCCAATCTTAACCAAACTTTCACAGTTTGTGTATGACCATCAGATCTCAACAGACATCTAAAACGGTCCAGATCCTGTTTCAAACACCAGAGTTATTGCCCTTTGTTTATTAAAAAAAAGAGGACATTATTCAGGATATTGAGAGACATTTTTCATCAAATCTTCACCAATCTTGCACAATTTGTCTATTACCATGAGATTACAGTTGAAGTCGAATATAAGCAAGATCGGACCAGAAACACCAGAGTTATTGCCCTTTGTTTGTAAAAAAAAAATATGCAAAAATGGACATTATACGGGATAGAGACTTAATTTTTCATCGAATCTTTACCAATCTTGGAACAGTTTTTCTATGACCATAAGATTAAAGGTGAAGTCGAGTATAAGCAAGATTGGGCCAGAAACACCAGAGTTATTGCCCTTTGTTTGTGAAAACAATATGCTAAAATTGACATTATTGAGGATAGAGACTTCATTTTTCATCCAATCTTCACCCTTCGTGTACTATTTGTCTATGAACTTAAGACTACAGGTGAAGTAGAATATAAGCATGATCGGGCCAGAAACACCAGAGTTATTGCCCCTTGTGTTTGGAAAAAAACATCAACAAGTTATCAATGATTGGCTTGCACACATGATTTTTGAATCGATGTTGACCAAACTTACACAGTTTGCGCATGACCATAAGCATTGATTGATAAAATTTGATTTCCAACAGTTGCAAGACTTGCATGCAGTTATTTGTACATGCAACTTTGATGTCTTCAGAGCCTGCATTAACATCATTTATTATCATTGGAAAGAAAATTATCAAAGAAAAAGCAAAACTTTACACAGCCATCGCAATTATCGCATTGCATCTAGTTTTCCAAAACTGTTTGCGAAAAAGACATCAAAATCTACTGTTTGTGCATTTTCCAGAATTGTCAATGACCTAATGAAAAAGGGTCAGGTAAAAATATAGAGAAAAATGATTTGAGAACCATTAGCAAAAAACGCACATCAACTACCTAACTCATACTTTAGTTAGCCCATTGCACTTGCCGATGTTTTAAATCAAAATTGATCCTACCCCCTCTGTGTATTGTTCAGATACCTTAATTTTCAAACCTGTCACAACAGTATGGTCTACATCAGTACCAATTCTCAGGTGAGCGCTTTGGGCCATCATGGCCCTCTTGTTTTAAGTTCCATTTATTATTTGCAAAATAATCGCAAATAAAATATGAATGTGGTGCAGAAAGTGTTTGATGACTATGTCTTCGTGTAATTGACTATGTTCTGTTCATTATTAATTGCAAATATAATTCAATATTCTTTACCTTAATAGTATCAAAATCATTATACCTCCTGCACATCGAAGTTGTGTGTGTGTGGGGGGGGGGGGGGTATACTGGATTCAGCTTGTCTGTATGTAAGTCTGTCTGTCTGTGTTTTTTTTTTCGGAGCATAACTTTCAAACCCTTTTAGATATCAACTTCAAACTTCATGCATGGATTGATGGTTGTTAGGCAGAGTGCAGTGCACAAGAAATATGACAAGCTGATTTATTCACGGAGTCATTCCCCTTTGTCATTTTTCCTTGTCCATCCATTTTCTCAAAAACTACTGAAGGGATTCAACTCGCACTTCATACATGGATAGATGTTTGTTCGATGAAGTGCAGTGCACACTAATTATAACTCTAGCTGCATTATTTACGGAGTAATTCTCCTTTGTGAATTTCAATCCTCAGTTTAACTTACACATTTTAATATCTCAAAACTACATTTTGCTTGTATCAATATCCGTGTGTCAAAGTGGCATGGGGGGGGGGGTATTTGCATCATAACAGTGTCAGTTCTAGTTACATTATTATTAAAAACTTTGTTGTTTTTTTTCTCCAGAAGTTCGGATCTAACATAGCCCCAGTTGTTATCACGAGTGCCATAGGGTTTACGATCAATGGCGTCAATGTGGTGATAAGAACAGATGACATCGGTTCCTCTGGAACTGTCTACTGCAATGACAAGGTCATAACGGTGGGAACGGGAATAACCCTTGCTCCTGAGGTAACACTCATCAAGACTTCACAGTCCAGTTACAAACTCGTCTCTGGGACAGACCTATATATGGACATAGACATGAAGAAGAGTTACCTGAATGTCTACGTTAAAGCCAAAGCCTCCATTTGCGCGACAGCAAAAGCTCTTCTTGGATCCTGTGACAACACTAATGCCAATGATTTTGTCACAAAATCTGGTGATCAACTAGCAGTAGGCAGCTTATCTTTCCCTCTAACACAGTACAGCATTGAGAACACATTTGTAGCATCATGGCGGACAGATACCGACATATTTGTCTATGTTATACCAAATTACGATCCATCTGGTGGTGATACTTGCCTTGAGGTCCACAGCAGCCCTCTCAGTAGCGAAAAATCTGCTACACTCTTCACAGAAAATGCCATAACAGTTGAACTGACAATCTATGTGCAGCAGATAACAGGTGATGCAGCAACCATATGGTCATACAAGAATCCACACCAGAAGGTGTTCTCGGCACTAGTGACCAGTGACAGATTCATTGCATATTCCGTGTTCCACCCAGATGAGACCAGATACACTGTGGAGACAGTCCAAATTGAACTACAGAAGTGGTACCAATTGTCTATCACCTGGTCCAGTGTGGAGAATACAGTAAGAATTGTCCTGGTAGGGGATGACCGGTCCAGTAACAACGCCTTTAATGTTGACACTAATGTGAAAGGTGCATTTGCACCAGGCGGAAATTTCATGCTTGGTATGACGTATGACAACGACCGTTATCCGTTTAATGGTTACATGGACAACTTCAGAGTATGGAAGAAGGCAAGGAACAATGATGACATTATTACTAAAGCATTCACATATATTACAACAGCAGCTGAAAGTGATTTAAGTTATTTCTGGTTCTTCAATGAGGGCAGTGGATCTACAACAACTGATAGTGGAACTAGCCAAATTCCAATAGTATGGGCTTCCGGTGGCTGGTCTAATGTTTCCTGGACAGTGTGCACATACAAAACATACACAACGCCAACAGTGAATGTCAAAGATGTCATCCTTGACGATGTACCGGATGATCGTGTAAATGCCTGCACCACAATTATCAACAGTATTCCTGGAATAGATGCGTTTGGAATTGGCGCCAGGAAAGTGTTTCATGAGCAATGCTTGATTCTTATAATTCTAACAAACGAGACGGATTCAGGTCCGGACATTCTGGGACCAATAGTTAACACACTGCAGCCAAATAGAACCGATCCAAGAAATCCAGCTGCCCAGCTCTGCAACAAATACCCAGGCTACTCAGACTACTATGGGGAATATTGCACAGTCTACTGTGTCACCAATGCGGGGGACTATGATCCTAACGATGGCCTGTGTCATTGCAGAGATTCATTCTATGGATTTGGCTGTGCACAACAGTGTCCGTATGCTCGAGGTCAGGTCTGCGGTGGAGGCATATGTGACAGAGAAACAGGGTCTTGTACATGCTCATCGGAAAGATTCGACCCCGCAACTGGCTGTCAAACATGTGCAGAAGGATACGTGGGGACTGACTGTTCCTCAGTAGCTGCTGTTTTGCCAAGAACTCAGACTGAATTCACAGGTTCATGCTTTGGTCAAGGTAACTGCCAAATGTTTGATGGACAAATGTTCCATTTATTATCAGCTGGTGAATATCTGTTCTTTGAGAAGCCATCTGAATCCTTGCAGGTTTATGTGAGAATGCGACCTTGTGGCTCATGTAAGACATGTATGCAACAAGTGTGGTTTAGTATGCCTAACAATTACTTCACAATCAAGGTGCCATTCCTAACCAACGACCCACTGATTCTGGAACAAGATGGATCCAGTGTTACAATGCTCAGTCTGTCTAATCATACTATAAACAGCCAAGCCACCATCACATGGATCGACAAAGTCACCTTGCAGTTCAGAAAGGGGTCTGTTAGTGTTGATGTTACTTACTTAGAATCCTCTTCCTATTTGTCTGTGTCTGTACACACAACATGCACACCAATTGTCAAGGGAATGTTGGGAAATTGCAATGGAAACATGGATGATGACTTTAAGGATAGTTCTGGAAATAGTGTCCGGTACAGCGATGTCGGTAATGATGTAATTAATTATGAGTTTACTCAGTTTTTGTCTAGAGCTAATTCTTTGACCAACAGATTTATCTACACATATCCACATATTAGTCTTACAGAAGCCCATGACATGTCTCGTGGCTACAGCATTTTCTTCAATGACAGCGGAGCAATGACAGCTAGAACAGCAGCAGAGTCATTTGAGGGCAAAAATATTACAGTTGAAGTGAAAGTACAACTTATTGGTGATAAAGGTTTAATTGCTGGATACTACAAATTTGAATCAAACAATGAATTCAGTTTATATCTGAACAATAAAATGCCAAGAATACACATTTACGGACACATTTATGAAGTAAATTACACTCTCGCCCTCAGTACATGGTACCATATCTTTGTAGCGTTTGACGTGGGGAAAAAGAACATTGACTTTGCCATATATTCTGAAAACACTCTAGATCACTACCAGCAGTTTATAAGCACCACACCTGTAATGTTCCCATCCGAAGGCAATATTCTTCTTGGAACATGGGAGATAAATCCTCCGCTACCATTTGGCACCTTTGTTGGTCTGATTGGTGAGCTTCGAATGTGGAACATATTCCTTGATAAAGTGAAACTTTATGCTCTCGTTATTGACCAAGGTCTCATTAGAATGAACGGTCTCGTTCTTCAATACACTTTCTTAGAAGGCCTTGGCAAAAACACTTATGACTCCATGATGGGGTTCAGCATGAAATTCTCAGACTTCGGAACAAGTGCTTGGATAATTTTGGATAAATCAGGCGTTCCAGTTAGAAGTCTCCCATGCACGACATACGTCAACGATAAGAGGACAGAAGAGTGTGAACGAATGTTTAAACTTTCAATAATAACAGATTCGTGCCGTGGTCTTGGTCAGTTTGCATCGCTATTCTTCCTTGATAGCTGCAAGAATGATGTAAGTTACGTTCCAGCTTTAGCAACATATTTAGATCTGTGCATCTCCATATTTAACCCAATCCCGAGCCCGGTGGACCAGCTATGTGATGACCCAGACAGTGAACACTACAGCATACTGTGCGGCCATATGTGCATGCAGGGAACACCTACAAAGGATGGCTGCATTTGCCATGAAGGCTACTGGAACTGGAACTGTGACAAGGTATGTCCAGACCGCACACCTGAAGGCAAACCTTGCTTTGGAAATGGAATCTGCTCGAAAACCAGTGGCAAATGTATCTGTAACAAAGGATTCAATGAAACATCAAATTGTCAAACATGTTTGCAACCATATTTTGGTCCAGATTGCATGCAGTATATTTGTGTGTTCCCGAATCCTCCACCTATTGATCCAATATATGTTACTGTTTACCCAACAACTGGAAGTACGACCTACCCAAATGTATCAACTGTCATCCCCACTGTTAACACCACGTTTTCACCAACATCCGTTACCTTTGAACCAGGCACCACAACATCACTGCCTCCCATAGATATGAAAACGTGTTTTTTGCTTGGAAATGGAGATGTACTGCCATTCACTAAAGAGGGATACAAAATCATTCAAGCTAGTGAGCTCTATGTTCTACATCCAAAGACTGCCTATCACACAGAAGTGAAATTGCGTACTGTCAAATGTGGTACTACCATATGCATGAAGAGTTTACAAATTCGGTACCAGACTGAAACTATTGTTATTGATGGTACGTCTCTGCAGATGGGAGAGCGAGTCAAGGTGAATGGTGTATACAGTCAGTCAGTACCGCAGTACTTTGTCATTAACGAGGAAGCTTCGCAATCACTATCAGTTTCTGCCATTCGTACAAAGTTAGGATACAGTCTGGACATGAATATCATGTTTGATGCAAGAGGTTACATAGCAAACTTTGGTCTTGTAACCAGCTGTCCACAGTGCACAGAGTACACACTTTGTAAACCAATACCAGGATTGTTCACAGTGTATGTGTTCGATGATCCATCAACATTCTTAGAGCTGATAGTTCCTGAGGACCAGCAGACTCTACCAGACACAACTGATGAACCCACAAGCACTGCCAAAAATCAATTTACCTTCGGACCTGTGCAAAACACAACTGTTGATGACCCAGCAGACGATTTAAACACAGGTTACGTAAAACCAATTGTATGTACTGGTGATACAAAGACTAAAGTCGTCTCGTCTGTAATAAATGGGGTATTTGATCCATCAAGAGAAACCCGTTTCCTGATAAGCGTAAGGCCAGAAGGAAATCAAAGTACTGGTGGCATATTTCAATACGTTCAAGATACTACATTCACAGTTTTCATAGAGAATAATGAAATTAAAATACAAGCAGACAAAGAAATAATAAGTACTGGCATAACATGCATTGAGGATGTGTATAATGACATTAATCTTTTATATGATCCTGCCACTGAGAAAATGACTTTGACCCGCATCAGTCCATCAGTATCTTTAACTGGCAGTCCACCACAACCAGGGACCATCGAGACCAGCAGTTTCATTGTACCCAATGAATGTTTTAATGACGGTGGCAGAATAGTTATTGGCAAACCTATTGGTCCTATGGATCCTACAGTTGGTGTAGCTTGCACAGGCTCTTTCAGCGGCAATGTAGATAATTTTAATGTGTTTGTGAATGAAAGATCACTTCCGTCTGTTTCCTATTCTTTTGATGCAATAGAAAATGGCAATGTCATTGTGGATGCTTCCGGAAATGGCCATGATCTGACAATTATTGACCCCTTCAATAAAGGTAACTCAAGCATTGAAACCTCAGTACTTCCTGCCTCTGAAATAATCCCAGATGTCAGTGTGGAATATGAAAACGAAACTTCAAAAGAAATAATTGTTGAATACTGTCATTCCTTGTTCACCAACATTCAGATTGAAGCGGCGTGCAGTGACTTGGGCGCAGAGACAAGAGTAGTATTTACTGACATGTGCACTGAAGATTATTTGAGAGGTGGACAAGATTATGCAGTGTTTGCCCTGGCATCGTACTTGAAACTTTGCTATATACAGCTGTATAACAGAACTGTAGAAGACACCACTCGTCTGATGTGTTTCCTTAGACCAGACATGGCTGGCTATGTTGGTGCAAATTGCGATATCCCGTGTGTAAATCCGGATATATATTATCCATACACATGTACATGCCGTCTTGGATATTTCGGCCCCGAGTGTGACCAGGTTTGCCCAGGTGGTGCAGACAATCCATGCAACAATCACGGACTATGCAACAATGTAACAGGCATTTGTAGCTGTACAATAAACCGCGCTGGTGTTGACTGCTCACTATGTGCTTCAGGCTATTCTGGAGCTAATTGTTCTGTCACAACAATAACGCCGCCAACATCAACAATAGTCAGCGGTTCTTTCTCTGGAAACAGCTACCTGAAGACTCCTGACGGTGCAGAAATCCAAGTAAACAATTATGACCTACCAGTTGTGCTGTTCAACCACAGCAGTCTGTTAATCGAAGTTCAGAAAGGACCGACCGAACACTACGAGAGTGGACTGAAAGCTATCGGTTATTCATCGGGTGGTCAGAATGTTACCATATATCCACAGGATTCAGGAACTGTAAAAGTAAATGGCCAGATTGTTCCATTAGGAACAGTAAGTCTGCCAGGAGGTTATCAGTTCACAAAGACCAGCCAGGAAGTCATCACCTGCACAGGACCTAATAACTTCCGATCAACAATTCTTTTCAATGGTGACAGCTTGAGCACACAGTTGACTGTCTCCAAGACAATGTGTAGCCAGGCAACCGGTCTGCTGGGCTGCCACACTTTTAACCCAACTAGCTGCTCTAGCACTGACATAGTGTGCCTCATTCAATCTACAGGCCTGTCTAAAGCAGCAACTACTTATGCAATTACCGAGGAAGATATAAAGAACTATGTCCTTTCTAACAGTAAGCCATTTAAGAACACGATATTCCATTCGGTAGGGGACATTGAGGTTACAGCTGGATACGCTCTGGAAGTGTCAGATCGTGGTTATGTACAATTGCCTGCGTTTGATGCTGATATGTTAAGCTCCAACTCGACATCCTATTCGTTTGAAACAAGAGCTAAATTTGAAACCAAAACAGATTGCACAATTCTGAGTGTATCAAACCCTAATGCGACTTTTGGAATAATAATAAAAGATGGTTATTATTATGTGAAGTATGGCGACTATGAATATTCAACACACTGTCCTGTAGCTACAGGACAGTGGACAAATGTTGGAGTTTCTGTAGATAAGACCACGGGTATTTGCTTGTTCCATGAAATCCATGATGGTGGAAACTCGATCTTTAAACAGATTAACATGACACAGTCAATACTCAGTTACGGACCTCCGGTCTATGAGGGCGGCAAAACTGTCCTGGGCAAATGGCAGAATGTCTCACAGGAATACCCTTCATTTGTCTCAGAAGGGTCTACGTCACCAGTGATAGTGTATGATAGAGTGCTAATAACACCAACATTTAAGCAAATATATGACTATGAACAAAGTTTTGTGTCTAATGTGGATAACTCAACATTCCAGACAAGTACTACACAGACTGATATATCCGTTGGATCCACTTCAGATTCCTTGGTTTCAGTAAAACCAATTTTGGGTTACAACTTTGATGACAGTTCAAGCAACACATTAACTGATTTCTGCACTGGACTTCCCGCTTTGACGGGCTTTGGTGGAACATTCAACTGGTTGCCTAGCGACCCTAAAATAACAATTGATAGCGTGGTTGATCCATCTGATGAAGACGTTATTCCAGGTCTGTTAGATCCAACACTGGTGGACGTATGTGAAAGTATAAAGTCAGCATTATCGTCTAAATGCAGCAGTCTGATTTCGGAGACAGCCTATAAGAACTGCCTGCAGATACTGTTTAATTCTGCAACTGTGGAAATGGTCATGGATGTTGTATACATAGCAGCTGCAAGTTGTAAAGATGAAAATGGCCTCACAAGTAATCCATCTGATTCATTGTGCAACTTGTTTGGAGAGCGGTTGTATCCTAACGCAGGTGGTGAAAAGTGTGATGTAGTATGTCCATTTGGTGAGGTGGTACAGGGAAAGTGTATATGCAATGATGGATACTATGGAACAAGTTGCAACAAGGAATGCCCAGGCGGTCATCAAACTCCTTGTAGCAATCACGGCCATTGTAACCAGACCTCTGGTGTATGTCTTTGTATGCAAGAATGGAATGGGGATATTCAATGCAGCTCTTGTTCAGATTTCTTCACTGGTGAAAATTGTGACTTGTTCAATTCTGACCCAGATGTTGGAGATGTTACAAGTCCAGCTACCATTGCCACCACAAGGAGCAGTGAAACCACGCATTCTTCTGGCAATGGTACATCACAAAATGGTATCACTCAGTCTCCAGGCAGCGGAAACACACAATCACCAGGCACCCAGTCTGGTATAACCAGCGCTTCCAATTCTACTATTAATAGTACTGACACGCCAGATGGTGACAAAACCACTACCAGCCACAATGGTTCCGGTGGCCATGGTCCAAATGCTACTGTGACTACTACTACCGAGGAACCAGATGATGAAACAACCACTAACAGCCAGGAAGGTTCTGGTGGCTCTGTCAAGGCCAGGTGTGTCGTCCGTGGCAATGATGGATTTATACGAATGTTCAACACAAAAGGAAAGAAGATAAAGAAAAACTATAACAAAGCAGTTCTTTTGGAAATGCAAGACCTAAGAATTTTGGTAAGTTTAGTGTTTTACACCATAGCACAGAAATCAATTTTAATGTCAATACTTTTGCAAAACACACGCCTAATGTCACTGATTATAATAAAACGAAGTTAAATTTATAACCTGGATAGATAAGTGATTTGTTAAATATTAACTATTAACCATTTATTTTATATACAGATAAGACAGAACAAGCTTAAGAGAAATGGGAAACGGCTACCTGTTGTGGACAAAGTGTTCATTACATACAAAGATAAGACTGTCACATTTGAATTGGAGAAAGGAAGCACAAAACGTGAAAAGCAGAGTGAACGACCGATGTCCAAAATCCTTATTGGCAGCAATAAACCTACCATATGGAAACGGGAGACCAAAATTGATTATTCCTTAGGAAATCTAGTTCTGAAGTCATTAAACTCAAAGACAGTTTCAGTACATGTTAACCACCTGGGATTAACTATGAAGGTTACTCGAGGGAACATTTTTTTCCGATTAATATTGCTCTTGAACAACGAAACGTCTCCACATATTGGTCTTTGCAGTTGGGTGCCGTCCAACATGAAAGAGATGTTATTTAGCCATTACCGAACATACACTTCTTCCTCACCAGTGCTCAACACAGAGACCGCTACAAAGGTAATCGTATGGTACACGACCACAACTGTACTATAATTATTTGAAGAAATGACACAGTTATTTAAAATCGCGTTGATCAATATTTATGAGACGAGGTCCATTTGTTACAAATGGAATTCATTTTATTATATTTGTATTGTAGCTTTAAGATTGTATAATACATTATTGTACATTAAGTTTAGTTCAGATGGTCTAACTGTTTATTGGGTAGTAAGATTAAAAGCACACGTGCAATCTAATTTCAGTGCTCTGTGACGGCAGATTTCAGTAATGAGGAGTACTTTGATGACACCGATGTAACCGACAGAGATGGCGGCTATGCTCTCTGCTGCAGCAGTGCCAGTATGTAAATTTGGGATGTCTGAATTCAACACTTCTGGCAAATAGTTTAACATATACAGTGAATATTTGGTGTACTTCTAATGTTTTATTTTATGTGTTCCAAACAGATTAATTAAAACATTGGAAATAGTCATTTAGTAGTCTGTAATAAAGTTAGCAAGTCATATTCATAGTTCTTAACAAGCATGAGAAATAGTACACATGTCGTTCATGACCTGTAATAAAATTTTGCAAGCAGTCAGTAATTTTTAGTAGAACGAGTATTTCAGTCTATAATTTTATTGTTATCAGTGTGTTGAACTTTTCTTTGGTACTGGCATAGCTTGATCTCACATTTATAACGTGTCAGGGAGTAATAGATGAAATGGCGTCTTTGCTTAGTTTGCGTGTTTTCCCACGCCATAACACATAAAACGATATAGACTGTTATTAAAGATTGTTTAAATGATCACGTAAAGAAGTTGCATTTTCATTATGTAGGTAACATATGTGGTTGTTGTACATACAATTTATTATTGATTACCAAATCGTTTGTATGTGTGTATCACCATCTACACTCTCACTTGTGGAAAGCTGATTTATTGTTTCACATTTTGTCATTTCAGATGTTGTTTCCAAGGACTTCCAACTATTCGATGGTAAGGAAACCACCATAATGTTTTACTTGAAGACATGCACTGGCTGCCATGGTGTTGTTTTCTCCTACAAATTGAAGGCGAATGCTCCAATAAGTCTCGATTACGTTGACAACGTCCTAGAAATATCTTACGGAAAGCAACTTACCTACCGATCAAACGTCACCCTAGATGACAATGTTTGGCATTTTGTAGCACTAACATGGTCCAAGAGACTTAAGGAACTGAAACTGTATGTGTTCAGGGAATCTACTGGCACTGTACCTAAATCATATTCAGTTAAAAATGTCAACATTGAGCCTTTCAGTGAAGGCGGTCAGTTATCATTGGGGAAATTCCAGGTCAGCCAAGCGGAGGAGAAATGGAAAAAAGCAGATTCGTTTGTGGGCTGTTATGATACTCTGGGAGTTGCGAATGCGTAAGTATTCAGTTTGTGCTTAGTTACATGTGCTAACTTACCTTTTGATTGGTTGTGTGCATGTACACCATTGCATTATGTGAATAGCAGATATCCATATATGGTAATGCTTAGTACAGATTCTGAGAAAGCGGAGCTCAAAATAGGCAATTAAAAGCTAGAGAAAGCTTGTGTTAAGAAAATGCTCTCAATAATAAGTTGTTTAACTTTTAAACTTGGTTCAATTCAGCCAATTAAAAATGTATTGTAATTTATTTTAAAGAATTATTTTGTTTACAGTAGGAATAATAATATTTGTCTGACTGTACATGTTTGTTAGTCAAACATCTACCAAAACCTCTTGCGACCACACTATTGAGATGTGATATTGATTGATATAAATGACTTCTTAATGTTAGTGTTTTTACATCTGTCATATGACCAAACACTAGCTGTGTCATCTCATGTATGTAAATGTTCACCTTCATGAGCAAAATGATAAAGCCGTTTAAGTATTGTAATAATAATCCAACACAATTCCAGTGTACTGAGTGTGGAAATCTTACAAGCCCTGTACAAGCAGCACCCCAGCAAGATCAAGTCTTACCTTGGCACCACTGGGTATCACTACTACGACTTTGATGAAGACCCGTATGACAGTAAGTTGCCATTGTTAGAGCATAGCGTTCTTTGTTATCGCACAAAACTACAAGTTAGAATTTAAAATGTTCCTTTAACCATTTATCTCGCATAAATTACATAAAGTTCAATGAAACGTATGTGTAAAGTGTAGCCGTAGTGTATTTCCCAAATATTGTATAATATTTATGTTAAGAAACCATATTGCTTAAAAAAAATTAACAGGGAAGCGTCTCGTTGATTTGCTTGATCATTTGATATCAGCAGGTATTAACAGTTTAGGTTATTATATAATATACATGGGACTATCTATTACAACATACCAATTGTAAAATTTATGTAAAAAAATCCACGTATATAATATAATGTTTACATGTATACAGTACAAAAAAATAAATACAGTGCAGTTAAAAGTGCTGTCGATCAATGGAAAGTTATCCATAACAACTGATTAGTGTTGATTGATTGTGTCATTTTACACAAATAAAGTGGCAACCAAATTAGGTAACTAGTTTCATGACCAATGATTTCAGTTATACTTTCATAAACTCGTACAACGTTTCTTTTTTACCATTAGCAAAGGGATATCTAGAAAATGAACTGTCAGCAACAGAAGTCTCGTCTTTCTATGATGGCAAAGATTCTAGTCTAAAACTTGAGAACAATCCGCCTCTACGAAACTGTTACCTACGTACATCAGATGCACCCATCGCTGACACAGGCGACACAGTTGATGAGACGAGTAAACGCAAACGTCGATCTACCAGTGATAATATTGAGCCAGCAGAAATCATTTCTAATGTTAAACGTGCCACATCAAGACACTCTAGATCTAGAAGGGCCACGGTTACGTTTGACTACAACACCATGTGTGACACCATCTTAAAATACTCCTCCAGTTCTCTTGCAAAGTAAGTGTTTTGTGACGAGACAGAGCACACCTAAGCTTAGTATCTAACAAACACCATGTTGTCTAAGAATAAAGTTCTATGAGACAACACATAGTAAAAATATACTAATATCGTATGTTCTCACTTTGCCTATTGTTTTATTTTAACCTTCATTTAATGATGGAATAAGCAAGCACAGCATTCCGTTGTTGCAATATATTTTTGTAAATGTTGACTGAATTTCGTATCATATACGTATACACTTTCATAAGTTTTATTTGAAGGGACCTGTTTACAGATTTTCTTATTTTTAGCTCACCTGTTTACAGATTTTCTTATTTTTAGCTCACCTGAGCACAACGTGCTCATTGTGAGCTTTTGTGATCGCCTTTTGTCCATCGTCTGTCGTGAATCGTTCGTCGTTCGTCGTCAACATTTACCTTGTGAACATTCTAGAGGCCACATTTATTGGCCAATCTTCATGAAACTTGGTCAGAACATTTCACCTAATGATATCTCGGCCGAGTTCGAAACTGGGTCCTGTGGGGTCCAACATTAGGTCACTAGGTCAAATTGAAGAAAAAGCTTGTTGTAAACACTCTAGAAGTCACATGTTTCGCCCAATCAACACGAAACGTGCTCAGAACATTTGTTCTAATGATATCTTGGCCCAGTTCGAAAATGATTCCGATCCGTTGAAAAACATGGCCGCCAGGGGTGGGGGGCAGTTTTCCTTAAATGGATATAGAAAAGCTTCTGAACACTCCAGAAGTCACATGTTTTGACCAATCTTCATGAAACTTGGTCAGAACATTTGTTCTAATGATATCTTGGCAGAGTTCGAAAATGGTTCCGCCCATTGAAAAACATGGCCAGTGGTATCTTGGCCGAGTTCGAATCTGGGTCATGTGGGGTCAAAAACTAGATCACTAGGTCAAATTGAAGAAAAATATTGTTAACACTATAGAAGTCATATTTTTTGCCAAATCTTCATGAAACGTGGTCAGAACAGTGTCTTAATGATATCTCGGCCAAGTTTGAATCTGGGTCATGTGGGGTCAAAAACTAGGTCACTATGTCAAATTGATGAAAAAAATTGTTAACACTCTAGAAGTTACATTATTTGCCCAATCGTCATGAAACTTGGTCAGAACATTTGTCCCAATGGTATCTCGGCTGAGTTCGAATCTGGGTCATGTGGGGTCAAAAACTAGGTCACTAGGTCAAATTGAAGAAAAAGCTTCAATTTTAATATGTACTTCAAAATTGTGAATGTCTGTTGTCACTTAAGTTTTTCAAACCATGATGATTAAGGAAGTATTTCCATCAGACCGTATCAGTATATCCTTATCCGTATAAAAATCTAACACATGGAAAATTGTTCAACTAATGAAACTCATGTGAGCGACCCATGGCCATTTGGCCCTCTTGTTTGAAGTATGCCATTAAATGTCTTAACAGATTTAAGCATCGGAAGTAAAAAGCTTAAGTATAACAACAAGAAAAGTATTTAGAAAAAAAAAAAAAAAAATTGGTCCCACCGGTGTTCGAACCTACGACCTCGGGATTACAAAGCTATCGCCTTTACCACTTGGCAATTCCAACCTCTATATATTGCCTTTACCACTTGGCAATTCCGACCACTATATATCGCCTTTACCACTTGGAAATTCCGACCTCTATATATCGCCTTTACCACTTGGCAATTCCGACCTCTATATATGATCGCCTTTACCACTTGGCAATTCCGACCTCTATATATCGCCTTTACCACTTGGCAATTCCGACCTCTATATATCGCCTTTACCACTTGGCAATTTCGACCTCTATATATCGCCTTTACCACTTGGCAATTCCGACCTCTATATATCGCCTTTACCACTTGGCAATTCCGACCTCTATATATCGCCTTTTCCACTTGGCAATTCCGACCTCTATATATCGCCTTTGCCACTTGGCAATTCCGACCTCTATATGTCGCCTTTGCCACTTGGCAATTCCGACCTCTATATATCGCCTTTACCACTTGGCAATTCCAACCTCTATATATCGCCTTTGCCACTTGGCCATTCCGACCTCTATATATCACCCCGCATTATTCACTTTACTTAAGTGTTCCACGTGATGTCAACAGTTTTAACGAAAAAAAAACAAACACTCCAAATTATTCCATCGTTTAGTGTTACAAACGCTTTATAATTTTATCAATTTCAACAGACGATATTACTCATAAAGAAACGGTTTTTACAGTGTATTTCTAGGTCCGTAGTGTTATTTAGCTCCCTTGTATATACTGTTCTTTTATATTTGGAATTGGTGACAAAAAATTGAACCAATTGTCAATTCGTCAATATGTTAACAGGTCCCTTTAATGAAATTAAGTATTTACTTTTTCTTGTTACAACTGTTATTAAACAATGCAGTTAGACATTGTGCAGAAAGGCTAGTAAATTTAAATAATTATTTCAAACTTCTCCGCTATTATTTGTCATCATTTTCGTCAAGGAACTTCAACTACCCCTTCACATCAAATCTCAACGAGGACTTTAAATTTGCAAAACTTAAACTTGTTTTTATACATTTATACATGTATAAGTAATAGGTATGTATTTTTTATTCTACATACATGTAAACTAATGCAGAAACCTACTTCATAAATGTTAATATATGTTTATAGATAAGAACATTTATACTAGATTTGGTTTGATAATTGGAAGAATAGTCCATTGTTTAGGGTGATTGAATGAATAAATATGAGATAGTAGAACTGTCCGCGTGTTTGAAACGGTTTTCATTTCGTCATGCTATTTTATATCCTATCTTTATGGGCAACAGTATGAGCTTGATTACTGCTGGCTTAGTAAATGCTACTTTTTATATTTCTTATGAGTCTCCATCAGTATGCCCAATCATCACCAACTGGCCAGTCATGTATGCTAATGATATGGTTGTGTAACTTCTCTGGTTTAATTCCGAGAAGATTTTCATACGACAATTGAATTTCATTTTGTCCAGGAGCCTAACTTTTAAATCCTGTTTGGTGTTTTACCACAACAATTTTATTTTTACTACATTTTAGCTGACCATGTAATGCAAATTTCATAATTGCATATTGCATGTTTTCAGAACCTGTGGAGGTAGCGCTATGTCTCCCACACAAAGCACTGCCCTCTGGGAATGTTACAATGCCAATGGTAATGCGGGTGATATTGCCGACTCCATTGAAAGTTTTGCAACCCTGTGTGAAACTACGCTAGGACTGTCTTATTTCCCAGCCCAGCAAACATGCAAGGAATTCGAAACCCTATTCAATTTATATCCGTACCTTGGTGAGAACTGTGCACCTGAATGTGCTTTTGGATCTGTGATATCCTCTACTAGTGGGTGTCAGTGTGATAATGGCTACTGGGGAACGACTTGTAGCTCTGTGTGTCCAGGAGGGGCAGAGAACCCATGTAACGGATTTGGCACGTGTGACACTACGAACGGCGTCTGTGACTGCCCTATCAGCCGCATGGGCAGTGCAGACTGCAGTGTTTGCTCTTCTGGGTGGTACGGTGACAACTGCGACCTCACTGACAGTGGTCAGACAGTCAATACCATAGGTTGCAGTCGCCTTGGACAACTTGGCAGTCTGTATACCCTAGATGGAATCACTTACTCAATAAATACACAGGGAGAGATGCTACTTCTAGCCATATCAGACAACATCATCTTTGAAGGAAAGTTTATAACGTGCTACACAAATTATTCTTGTGCCAACTTCCTTGCAGCAAGAATTGGTGACAGCACAAGTGGCCATGTGACTATCACAGTACAATCACAGAAAAAATACAACTCCAAGCCAATTGTCTATATTAATGAAAAGCGCAACGGTTTAGACAAGATCATGTACTTCAAAGGATTCAAAGTGTACAGATCAGGCCTGTTTGAAATCAAGATGGAAGTAAAAAGTATTGGTACATTTGCAATCAGAAGCGTGGGTCAGTACTTGAACTTCCATTCCGAAATAAGTAACAGCTATGTTACCATGTCATCTGGACTTCTTAGTGGCAGCGCAAGCAGCTTGCCAAGTGAAAGGCTGCACCATTTTAATAGCGCCGTCCACCATTCATTTGCAATATGCAATGATACGTCGCCAATTCTGACACCTTTATCGAGTGAGAGCTCGTATACCATCTCGCCCTCGCCATTAAGTCTGAATTACGGAAATGAGACTGGTTTTGATATTACGAGACATTTCATCATAGACTGTGATTGTTTTATTCACTACCCAAATGATGACTATAAGCTACAGAAACAAGGAGGCTACATCTTGAAATTCAGTGACTCAAGTTTTAATAAAGAGTTCTCAATAGATTCTAGCTATACAGAAATAACATTTGAAATGTTAGTACGACCAGAAATGGATAACACCTCTGGCATTATTTATGGATTTTCTAGCAACTCCGGTAGTTTTGCCATAGTGAGTGTTAATGAGTCTCTGCAAATCCATACGTATGCTAACCAGAACACTACAATATACGAGTCAGATATATATCTTGATGCAGAACTGTGGAACAAGATAGTATGCACATACAGCTCAACGTCAGGCATTTCAGTTCTGTACATTATTGACAGTAATGGGGCGATCTCTGCCTCTGGGGAACTGGTACTTAAAACTAACATCTTCAACGAACCTGGAACGCTGTCCATTGGCCACTGGACGATTCCATTGCGTATTAATCAGTACGACATTGGCGAGGGTTTCCAAGGTGATATAGAAAACTTTATGATCTGGAATAACTTAGTTGATGGCAGTCAGATTTCACAGCTTCACCAAATGAACCCAGCTCTGGCCACAGCGAGTCTTATATATGCGCTCCAGTTCAATGAAGGGGATGGAGAATCTACAGTTGACAGTGTAAACAACAGCGAAATTGTTCTGCCTGAATACCCCTACAAGGCCCCAGAATGGCACATATCTGATGTGTCCTACATTGAGACAGATATTGTACACCTACAATTTGCTTATTTCAAGAACTCTACATTACGCAGCACTGCAAATAATGTATGTGCACAAGGTTTATTTTCACTACCGTGCACTGGAATAAACAATGCAACATTAGAATTTTTCTATATCAAATGCCAACAGGCAATTTCAGCTACACTGGACATTACTTCAGGATATAATGTGATTCTCGATGTATATGAGATTTGTTTTACTAAAAATAATCTATCAATTACTGCCTTAGACACCTACTGTGATTCTATCAGCAGTGAAGACAAATATCGTTCCTCTTGTCCAACTGACTGCCCCTTTGGACACCAGCATGACAATGGTACATGTGTCTGCTCCGATGGCTATTATGGCACACAGTGTGACCAGGCTTGTCCGGGAAGCTCTGAAAATCCATGCAATGGCCACGGAGACTGTCGGACAGATGGGATTTGCAAGTGTTACTGGAACTGGGCAGGAGATTCCAGCTGTGGAAGTTGTACTCGAAATGCCTCAAACTTCATGACAGGGCCAGACTGTACCATTGTGTCAACGTCATCTCTGTCGAAAGGATCGGACAAGATAGCTGCTGTATCTAGCAATGGATTCTTCATGACATTCGGTGGGCAGCAAATATCATTCATCGGACAGACAGGTCCATTCCTATTGTTCAAACAAACAAATCTTGGAGTGGAAATTCATGTGTACCAAGTAAACTGTGAATATGGCTCCTGCGTGGCGGCAGTATCATTGCAGACTGTAACCAATAGTGTGGTGATCGCTCCACAAGGACAGGGATATGCTCCAAAGTTGTTTGTTGATGGAAATAAGTACACAATGGCCAATACTGCAGTAGACATAAGCAGCAATATTCATATTGAACAAGCATCTCTCACAGAGATTTCGGTTACAGTGACAACTTTGGGATTTGTCACCATGACAGTGTTGGTACAGGAACAGTTCTTGCAAGCTTCCGTGTATGCTATTCAATCAGTTTGTGGTGATGCATCGGGAATATTTGGCTCCTGTAGTTCACCAAAGGATTATTCTTCTATGACCGAGGATGAAATAAACACGTACATAGTTGACAATTTCCGTCTTTTGGACAGCATAATACTCACAGCCTTAGGTGTACCAACAGAACATGTAGATACGACAGCTGGCTTTGCCTTGCATTTCAACCAGACTTCCGTAATGACAAAACCAGTGACATACCCGGCAAACAAAGAAATTGGAAATACTGAATTTAGCTTATCTTTATACTGGAAACCATTTTCATATGGAGGTTTTGTCATTTCTTATGGCAATGATATTTCGTTCACAATCCATAATTCTGCTCCACTAAAAATACAATACGGTTACAATATTGTAACTACTTCAATTATGCCTGAAATGGGTGAGTGGAACCAGCTGATACTGACGTTCCAACTGACAACCAACACTATTGACGTTTACCACCTAAGTGCAATGTCTCAGATCTCGCATGATATTGTCAGCCTGCCGTGTCCTGGTTTATTCCAGTCGGGTGGAACAGTTATGCTCGGTGAATACATTCCAGAAACGGAAACAAAATACAGCTACAATACATCTCCGTTTGTCGGACTGATTAATGAATTTTCCATCTGGAACAAGCCAATTCCTCATACGTTAATTTACCAGGCCCATCTGCTAAACGCCAGAGTATCAGGATTTTCATCGCAGTTGTCCCTGTTGGCGTCGCTTACTGAGGGTGTAGGAACGGTAGCATTTGAGATTATTAATGGAAATAACCTGCTCATGCCCAAATCACCATGGAATTCACCTACTTGGATGATGTCAGACCTACAGCTAAAGAGTCTGCGAGTGGTTGAGAAAGTACGATACACTACGAATGAAATTGACCCAACTGTTGAAACACTTTGCAAGAATTTCTTTGATGACAGTACCGTTACTTCTAGTTGTCAACACATCTCCAATTTCATTAGATGGTGGTACAAGAACAACTGTATGATAACAGCTTCCATCACTGGTAATGCATCTGACACCACCATGTCAATGGTGGACTTTGCTTCGGTGTGTAAAGTCACTGGAGGCTCTGTATCAAGCCTGTATGACAAGATGGTCAGCTTAAACATCACGCTACCTGGCTGGCTCAATCAGAAATGTAGTAACTGTGCATTTGGTTATGCGGATGAGAGTGGACATTGCATATGCTACTATGGGTATTATGGTTCACAGTGTACTTCAGTTTGCCCTGGTGGAGCAGTGAACCCTTGCAGTGGACACGGAGTGTGCGATACCAGTGGAAAGTGTCAGTGCAGAGGAAGGTTCCAAGGCAGTGACTGCAGCACATGTCAACAAGGATGGACTGGTACTGAGTGCACACTTCTGAAACAAGCTGGATATGATCCTATAGGTAACAATAACAGCATCCTTGTGGCCCAGGTGAATCTTCTAGGGCAAGTGTTTATGTTTGATGGTACAGCTGTCGATGTCACAGAGCTAGGTTACTTCCGACTGATGACGATATACAATTTAGATATTCATCTTTATGCCCGATTCGCTGTCTGCCCATCTCAGACATCGTTATTTAACTGTCTCATTGGGTTTGTTATAGAACATGCTAAAAAGTCTTACTACATCAGCCATGAAGCTTACAGCAGCAGTGGACCAAGTGTGGAAATAATTACTGACAATTCACCTTTAATTTTGTACAATGAGTTAGTCATAGGAAACCTGAAAGTCACGCTAGTGTCACAGACAACGCTCCAGATAAGCGTAACAGGCTCTGCTGTTGTTGTCAAGCTGTCATCTATTAACCAACGTCTTCTGGCGACAATCTCGCTTCCAAGAGCTGAATGGGATGCTCTACAGTCAGAGCTTGATGGCATTGTAACAGCATGCAGCACAGAGGCAGCAATCACTGCAACTAAGTGTAGCAGTGTCACAAGGCATTCAATATGTACCAACCCACTGTCAATGCCGTCGGAATGTCAGCTTCCCCATACATCTGCAACACTTTCAGTGTTTTTACTAAGTTTCAGTTATACAAATACTGTATTCATAAACATTATTGAGGCCAAATACATATCACCACTCTCGAAGAATTGCTACGAATTCATCGAAAACCGTGGTGTAACTGTGTCAGGAATTACTTTACCTTACTCGGATTTCACTCTTGAGCTTCATGTCAAGCCTAAAGCTAATGGTGGTGTTCTGTGGGCATTTGACAATGGAAATGACTACATATTCTTGCTCAACCATGATCTTACCAACCAACTGGTCGTGCACACCAAGTCCAAGAACTACTTCACGGGCCTCACCCTTGTGATCAACGTATGGAACCAGATCAGCCTGGCCTGGAGACACGAGGCGCAGATCCTGGAGATTTATCTTCATGATGAGTCTGGTAAGCTACTCTTTAACAAATATCTATTCAATTTATTGGTGTAAACCTGCGTGAAGACAGAGATTCCAATATTAAAAGGACCTGTTTACTGATCGACGAATAGACAATTTACAATTTCTTTGTCACAGATTCCAAAAATAAAAGATTATTTCTTATATCAAGGTTGTCTCAAAATAGCGTAATTGAGATCTAGGTGATGCAAATATTTATGAATACTTAAAATAATGTTTGTTTTCCATACCTCAGTGCATTTTACAACTCCTGTCAATGTATAATTGTGTTCCTTCAAAAATAAATAGCATCTTTATGTCAAAAACATATTTATTCTTAACTTAATGTGATGGTACTGGAAAAATGTGCTGTTCTGCTAGTTCTGTGCGTTAGTATATTAATAAAACAAATCAATGCTGAGTTTTCTACAGAAGGTTCTAAAGGAGGTCTTGAATAATTGTGTGTTCTGGTATTACCGTCCCCATAAGTAACCTGAATATGTTATCTTTGACAACCTTTTAGTCGTTAGAAAACAAGTGCCCAACTTTCATTTTTGTCGAGCCCGCCTGCAGTCAGCTGGACTTAGTTGTAACAATGGCGGTTCAGTGTATGTGCGTAAGTGCGTGCGTGCGTCCGTCTGATCTTCTCCGGACTGTAACTTCCTCATTCATCAGGCAATTTTAAAATAACTTGCCACAAATGTTCACCGTGGGGAGACGGCGTGTAGCGCTCAATACCTGTGTCCCTAGCTCAAAGGTCAAGGTCAGACTTAGAGGTCAGATGGCAAATATGGGCATAATACAGATTGTCCGGACTGTAACTTCATCTTTCATCACGCAATTTTATAATAACTTTCCACAAATGTTCAGCATGTGGAGACAGCGTGTTTCATGCACGCCCTGCGTCCCTAGCTCAAAGGTCAAGGTCACATTTAGAGGTCAAAGGTCAGATATATGCATAATACTGTTTGTTCGGATTGTTATGTCATCATTCATCTGGGAATTTTAAATTAACTTGCCACAAATGCAGTAGAGACGGCGTCTTACAATCATGTCCTGTGTCCCTAGCTCAATGGTCAACGTCACACTTACAGGTCAAATGTCAAATATGGGCATATAACTGCTTTTCCGGACTGTTAATTCATCATTCATCAGGGAATCTTAAAATAACTTGCCACAAATGTTCACCAAGTGGAGACAGCCTTTCACACGCAAGATAGTTGTCACAGGCTCAAAGGTCAACGTCACACTTAGAGGTCAAAGGAGAAAATCTGCTTGTTAGAAAATGAGATTTTAAAATAATTACAATAAAGTTGCTGTTTTGACAATGGGCTCGACATGTTGCCAACAGGCATATAGTATTTATTTCTGATGATTCCATTTCCAAGATAGTTTGTCCAGGTGTAATTCTGCGCGTAACGCATTTTTTTTTTTTACTAGGTTATCTGAATGACTTGATTCGTCAACATGTTTGTATTTTGTCACTTCGCTGTGCGTCAATCGAGTTGAAACCTTTTTAATCGTTAGTAAACAAGTGCCCAACTTTCATTTTATTTATTTCTGGGGATGCCATTTCCAATATAGTTTGTCTAGGTGTCATTCTGCGTTGAACTCATTTTTATTACCAATCTGTGTTCCGGTGCTTCGTTTGACGTCATGATTTCATTCCAATGCTGAACTACATGTTACACAAATTCCGTTTAAGTGACGTCATTACAAAACTTCGCTTATTGACACAGCATAGCATTTTTGACGATCATTTATTTTTAAGAACAGAGTGGTCTGTAAAGGACACAAATCGCATTTTATGTATGCTGTATAACACGTATTATAAAATAAAACCGTGTGGACCGCACAGCTTTACATAACATTTGAAATTGATTTTACATAAAATATATGATTTAGGGACTGAAATCTAGTCTGCTAATGTAAACGATAATGTTATTACATGTGCACATGCTGAAACAAATGACATCAGTATATTATTCTTTGACAACCCTCGTATATGAGCGAAATAGCACTGCTGACAAAAACATGTATTGCAAATAACGTTTTGTTAAAGAGAAATCATCCTTTGAAATTGATAAAATTATAATGCATTTGTAAACGCGAAACAATTGAATAATTTGGAATATTTCTGTTGTTTTCGTTTAAATTGTTAAGACATGTATATATTTTTATGCGTTTCTGTTGACTATATTTAAGCTCTTTAGTTCAGATGTTTCAATTTGTCCATTTGAGACGTTTGATTGCATATTTCAAAAATACAAAAATCTTTAAACAAGGCCCTTTTAATCGTCTGTTTGATGGTTTGGTTAAAAAACAATAGCATGTCCTTTACAGTGTACAGTACAAGTTGGTAGACTGTAATTAGTTATTTACGACTAGTGTTGTATTTTGCAGGTGTGGCGACTGTGTACGTTATCAAAATCACAATCACATTTGGATTGCCAGGCATGTTTACGTTAGGACAGGCTCCTCCACATCTCGCGTCATCAGTCTCCGTTGGGGAATTTAGCGGCCTAATTGACGAGGTGCGGGTATGGGACCGGCCACATAATCCCAACGTGATCATCAGCAACTTCCGGGTGCGGGTGGATAGAGACACCGTGAACCTGCTGTACAACTGGAACTTCAATGAAGGCACAGGGCTTACTGCCTACGATAGGATTTCGAACAAGAACATGTTGCCTGTGGACATTGCAACACCACCAAAATGGGTTAAATCCGACCTGAATCTGTCAGACAATGACGCTTTGGATGTACCACATATGACAATGGCAGACGAAGAGAATGCGAACACAGTATTATCAGCCCAATCCTTATGTAATCATCTTATAGACAACTTTTTTGATTTATCTAATTATCCAAGCTTATCGAACTTATCCGTTAGTTTTAAAGCATCTTGTGTTCAGGATGTCATTGCCAGCAATGAAACCACACAAGCCGAAGTGTTGCTAGCTAGTATGTCAGATTTGTACACAAGTCTGCATAATACCAGCGATTCTCCACTGAATAACATGTGCAGTGATCTAGCATCTATAAACTTATACATTGGGGCCCAAGGTGCGAATTGCACACAATGTAATTTCGGAACAGTAAATGACACGGGTGTTTGTATCTGTCTAGAAACCAGCTGGGGAAATTCCTGTACCAATTTCTGCCGAAGTGACAATGGTGGTCCAGCATGCAACAGCTTCGGTTTATGTGACCAAACTACAGGTCAGTGTCTGTGTCACCCGCGACACTACACCAGCGGTAACACTGTGGAAAACTTCTGGAGAAAATACATCGCAGGGGAACATATGACCATGGAGGCCGATTACACTTGTCATACATGCTCTGGAGAATGGACAGGAAAGACTTGTGAGTTTGCCAAGGTTACCTCTACCTCCACCTCAACTGTCACTGGAATGGTATATGGATCATACATCACCAATTTTGTGGGCATTCTATTCATTCACGTGGTTCCTGGTACATATGTACTCTTCAAGACAAACAGCGTGGATGTCCAAGTACTCTATATACCATGTCCAGGGGACAGTCTCTGCCGCAAGCTGGTTGAAATGGCAGTGCTGACAACAACGGGATCTGTTCACATTCAGCATAACCCGGATGGAGGTAATCTTACTGTTCTTATTAAAGAAAGCAGTGTTGTGGAAGAAAGCTTGCTCTATCCGGTAGAAAAGACAATATATAACATACATATCAAATGGACATTTGACCCATATATTGAAATCGACGTCGGTGGTTCATCATTTGTTCTTTATGATTCTGCGCTTGGACTCGTCATCAATGTACACATGCCTACCAGTCAGGGCAACACCAACAACGGTCTCTTTGGAAACTCTGGCCAAGACTGGATCAGCAACTTCAAATGTCCAGATGAGACTGACACTGTCACCGAGAATAGCATCACTCTGGACTATACCGGCAGCTGCATTAGAAATAAATATGTGCCGACAACTAGTTCCATTGACGACGAAATCGGAGAAGAAAGTCTGTCTTCAGGTGGATACTGTATTTACTTAACCAATGATGTGCAGTTCTTGGCTACCGGTCTCAATGTCGGGCATGGAGCATACAAGCTCGCTTTCTCTGTTTGGGTGAAATATGAATCAGTCTCTAGTACAAATGGTACCGCGGCATTTACCCTAATGTCAGTGAATGTAGGATCCAGTGACATTTTATTCAGGGTCGAGGATGGAATCCTAATGTTTGACTGGGATGCCTCATACAACACGGGTCTAGAACTCAAACCAGACATATGGTACTATGTGGTTTGGACTTGGTCCTCACTTACTGGCAAGGCATCTGTGTTTGTTGTCACAACAACAAAAGTAGAATCTGCGGACCCCGTCACAGGCACAATGAAACGAGGAGAGCCAGTTAATGTTAAAAAACTGTCATTAACTGCATCACCGTCCACCTCTGTTACCATAGACTGCCTAAGGATATGGAAATCCACCAAAACTGTGGATGCTGCATATCAAGACAGCAAGTCCTACTGCGGTTCTACAGACACGTCCGACAGCCACTTGATGATCGCCATTCTGTTTGATGAAGGAACTGGAAGTGAAGTCGCATTGACAACATATGACACTGATGGCAGAACAGTCTCTGGGAACATGAATATAAATGTAACAGGTAAATGTCTTTTGGCTTTTTATTTGCTATTACACTATGTGTACAGATGTTTAAGCAAAAATTATTTAAAATATGGTCTAATACTGCGAAACTTGTGTGAAAAGTCAGATCACATTCAAACCAAACACAAGTTTTTTTTGTTATCATTCTGCATTCGAAGAATGACAGTCGAGTTTTTATTATTAACACCAAATATAAAAATAAGTATCGTACACAGTGGATATCAGCGATAGTGATACTAAAGAGAGAATAAATTGTTTAAAACATATTTTTGTATCTATAATGCTGTTACAATACGTTATGTTTTGTTGTTTGGTATTTTAAAGTAAGCACGATTTCCTGTTTATTCTAGGCACGGACCTGAGCCATTTGTGGAAGCCCTCGTCAATCCCAGTGAACAACAGGAACTCTCCGAGAACGCTGACCGCCTACAGTCGAACCTCCAGTGGAGATTACAACGATGCTGCAACTGCTTGTCTTGAAGTCCTCTCCAATGAGAACCTCACTGAACACTGTACCTCGCTGCCAAGTGGCGTGATAGACCATTACCTAGAGGCTTGCATACGAGAATATAGGACGATTGGAGCAACGGAAGCCCAGACTATACTGCTTAGGTCACTGATTTTCTATTGCGGTACTGCTACTGAAACATCCGAGTGTAATTTCAAGGACTTTTTCTACTTCTGTGATGACACACCGTCTGAAAGTTCAGATTTTCCCATATGGATCATTGCAATAGTAATTGCTATTGTTTTGCTTATTATTATAATAATCACCTGCTGCATTATCTGTTGTGTTAAAAAACAAAAGAAGAAAAGAGAAGATGAACAGCATCATTTGTTAAATGACCAGATCATGAACACTCGTTTTAGTCCATCCCGTCTTGGGTTCAGTGAAAACGAGACATCATTCGTAGGGATTGGAAGATCTTCACGAGCAGACAGTGCTTGGTCAGATTACGGTCGTGATTCACGCATGTCTGATGATTCACACCACATTGTCGATGCCCGGTTCTTTGAGTCTCCCATTATGTTTATGAGTGAACCATCAAACAGCACAGAAGGTTCTGGGGCGCAATCCCCATCGAGTGGAATTTTCACTGCCATGTTTGGCAAGAAAAAGTCAGTTGCTCCTACACGAAGCATTCTTGTTGAGACACCAGGACCAGTGCCTGAGAAATTCAAGAGCAAGAAGGACTTTTCACAAACTGACACAAAGAAACCAACATTCAGTGCCGTGTCCAAGCTGATAGACCGTGCAAGAAAGGAAGCTGGCCCTGAATCTCCACACCCCATGCCCGGTCCAGCTGACCAGCCCGTACCTATTGGAACGAATGTTCAAAGGGGTAATATGTTTGGAAAAAGAGTGTCAAGGAAGGGATCAACTGGGGCCGTCAGCCCTACCAGCAGCCTGGGCCGTTTCTTTGGTAGTTCAACCATCGACAACAGGACTGGTAAGCAGATTTCAATTCATGCATTGTGTACCCTTGGCCCTGCTTGTAATACCAGACAACGGACAGGCAATATGTATATACGTCTCTTGTATATACGTGTCTCAAGCAATTATATGTTCAAAGTGCTTATACTATTTAACCCTGTTTTGATGTTTGTTTCAGACTCAAGAGGCAGTCGGATGTCTCCAAAACCAAGCTTCTCGCCTATGCCCAGTACCAATGCCAGTGCTCCTACCAGTATATTCGGCGCCCTTGGTAGCAAGAACTCCCGTGACACGACAAAACCAGTGTTTGCATCTCCTAGTAAACGCGACACATCCCCCAAGTCTCCGAGAACCAAAACTGGCTCCCGCGACGTATCACCAGAAACACATAGGGGATCGCTGCCCACATACAACTCCGTTTTTGAAACAGATGGACGCCTGAGCCGTGAAACTTCTCCGATGGGTCGTTCATCCGTGGCGACCAGTACAGTGTCGGGTTTGGATGGAATGTCCTCTCCTTGGAAAAAACCTGTGTCAATCCCACGCCTACCTCAACTGAAGAGCCTTAATTCCCATGGCGCATCCAAAACAGTTCTGGCAACTCTTGGTAAACAAGAAACCTCCCACGAGTCAGCAGTAACCAAGCCTGGCTCCCTCGACACATCACCGAGCTTATTCGGCAGTTTTGGTGGACATGACGCAAGGGATTCGCACAAAGTGGACGTTGCCGCAACTGGCCAATGCGACAAATCACCAGAAACTCCCACGCGAGCACAGCCAATACACAACCCCATATTCAGGACTGCTGGCGGGCGTGACAGCCGGGCAACCTCCCCAGTGAGCCGCTTGTCAGTGGAAAGTGGTACAAGGTCTGGAATGGATAGAATGCAGTCTCCAACGAAAATCATAGAGGCTGCACCCATGTTTTCTTTGCCAGCTAACCAACAATCACGAAGAAAAGATGAAAAATAAACTGTTGAATTAGCATACCCGTTGATAAAGACATGGCAACCTTACTGAACGAAACAATATATTTAAGGGTTTTGAACTGCTTTCTTAATGCTACACAAGTGAATATTTATAAAATCAACGTAGAATTTTTAAATGCTTATAATTGTACATAATTTTGTTCTTATTAAAATGTGTTAACACTTGAAACTGTCAATGGAGATATTCCGAACACTTCTTGATCTAATAATGTAAAATACGTTCGACATGTACCAGACAATATCAGCTATACCGGAATCAAATACAATGCCAATTACTATTTTTATTTACAAAATACTAACCGTGATATAATTTTATGCGTTTTTTTACTGTCTCGAGTCTTCTTTCATGTATTGATTTCTACTAACCCACTGAATTTATTAAACACATATTATTTTTATTAACATGCTATTGTCCTTACGTTCAATGTACCAATAGAAATGATTAACATTCACATTTTGACACACTTACATGGGATACGAAATATAGTTATTTAGTTAATACTAAACATATTATTGCTGTGTTAACAGTTTAAAATGACTTATTTTTCTGATTGTGTTTGTTTTCCAGTTGGCGTTCAACAATGACTTTGAAGTTATGTTGCAAATTTTATGTTACTACTAACGTTATTTTATTTTTATTACTTTTTGTTGTTTTGTTATTACTTTTCTGTTTTTGTTCTTTCATCTCTTTTATCTTCTAAATTAAAATTTCTGTAAAATATATACGTGTTTTCCAGTTGGCGTTCAACAATGACTTTGAAGTTATGTTGCAAATTTTATGTTACTGCTAACGTTATTTTATTTTTATTACTTTTTGTTGTTTTGTTATTACTTTTCTGTTTTTGTTCTTTCATCTCTTTTATCTTCTAAATTAAAATTTCTGTAAAATATATACGTGTTGTGTTATATTTTTATACTTCGAACTTAATGTGAGGAAACGAAGAAATAAAACGCATACCAAGTAGATTGTATGTGTGTATTCCGTCATTATTTAATACAATGGTTGCTACATATCCTTAACATGATGTAGGCGCCTCTCGTTTCCCGTCCTAGATCGGGAATCCTAGATCACATAATTCTCACTATGTACTCGAGAGTCCCACAAAACAAGGAAACACCAAGATTCAAACCGTTAGTACTAATGTATTTATCCCCGTCTTTTGCTGTGTCTGAAATCCGCATTGGGTAAAGATTGGGACATTATACAGTTTAACTCGTATATAACGATTCCCCACAACGATTGGCGATTTGGGCTGTCCGGCTAGCGCAGTAGTTGGCGCACTCGTTTCTAACCGCGGCGATCGGCGTTCAATTCCAGGTCCCGACGCATGCGAGTTTGGTTAGGGGGTCACCAAACTGGACAGGCGGGGTTTCCTCTGGGTACCCCGCCCCTTCCCCCAGAACAAGACCACACCAAAATTATTTAAGATATTACAGTTAAGCATAAAAAAGCTGAAAATTGCAGCTATGATTCAAAATTCGTCCAAACTCGATGTGCCTAAAGTAAAATTAGGTAGGGGTGATGGGACGCACTCCGGATCGTCACAAAATGCAGCTTCGGCGCGGAAGGATCTCAAAAACTTCAAAACACGCACGATTCGCCATAGTTTCATATTTATTCGCCTAACCAGCTTTAATTAGTTTAGCATGTTCAATTAATCCAAGTAGTCAAGTACGAAATTGCATTTTCGACGATTTATCTTGACATAAAAAGTGTTGTTTAAGTAACGAAAGTAGACTATCTGATGTTTAAAACGACAACAAAACAAAAATGTCAAAAAGTAAGCAGTTAAAAAAGCAGGAAAGTGACTTGAAAGACGTATTTTTAGTAAGTAAATTAAGTATACAAATATCTCGAGATCTTACGTGTCCATGTCTGATACTTGTTCTCGTTGACAATATTATCCTATTTAAACATCCGTTAGTTCTAAACCAGTGTCAGTAAATTGTTATTCAGTTGCATCATTACCAATAAAATCATTTTAACACCATACTCCAAGATGACTATGTTTAACAATGGTCATTTATGATGTGTTCGGGTCCGCACAAAGTCGTGCCAAGTTACTCTAGTCGTACAATAGTGGTTGATAATATCCACAGCAAAATATAATTAATTATTGATATTATTTTTGTGAGAAAACGTGATTATCTAAACGTATTATAATGAACAGAGTGCAATTTGTTATCGCCACTGGCGTAATTGACCTTACACGAGATTTGATTGACAGTGTGTTTAGCCAATCAAAAAGCTATGACTTCATTGTTTGGCGGACACACCTTGTAAAACATTCGTTTAATTTTAACGGTGTTTGTCGGACTACATTCTAGGTAGGCGTGGTTATAAATCCCATAGCGTATTGTCAATTGATTGAGACCGCTTTGAATATTATTTTGGCCGATTTAGCTTGTGGCCGATTTGACGTGTTTCCTATTTTACGACATTGACTTGATTTACCGCAAAATGAACGCCCACTAAAATAGGTTACTTTCGTTTGATTTAAAATTAGTTTTAAAGCGTAACATGTAACTATTTTAGGAAACAGGCATGTAATGATATTACAGCGGAGTTAATTTTATATGTAGAATATGGCTGGCAAGTTATTTGAAAGTCAGAAGTCTGTGAAACTCTCCA
Source organism: Congeria kusceri (assembly GCA_027627225.1). Taxonomy (NCBI): domain Eukaryota; kingdom Metazoa; phylum Mollusca; class Bivalvia; order Myida; family Dreissenidae; genus Congeria; species Congeria kusceri. The sequence goes on from CM051035.1 coordinate 8,673,738, forward strand.
TTGATGACACAATCCCTCTGTCGTGTCATATTGAAAGTGGAGAGAAAATACAAGACCATGTGGTATGTACTAAACTCTGTAGTATAATCAGTTAGGGGTGTCGCAAGATACCGATATACGTGTATATTACAGTATTTTATTCTGCAATAAAATAATAGCGATATAAATGTCCATGCCATTGTCTAATTAATACGGAATCCGGTTAGTGACATATGGAATATCGTGCCTCTTACGGCGAGGGCGAGACACAAGAATTGCCCGAAACACAAAACTAGACACAATATTCCTGTGAGACACTAAGTGAGGCACGATATTGTAACACAAGATCTCTCACTGTCGCAGTATCCCATACTATGAAATCTCGAGGCAAAATATCGTATCTGGCTTCGTGTTTCGCCGGATTATCGTGTCTCGCTTCGTGTCTCACTATAAAATATCGTGTCTCACGCAATTCTCGTGCCTCGCCTTCAAAGGTCGAACCACTAGATGTCAAATATCGCCCGAATATTGAGTCTTGTGGTAGATTTTCAAACCACGATACAAGAAACACAAAGTGAGACGCAAGAATTGAGCGACACACAAAGCAAGATACGATATTGTATCGTTCAAATACAGGGGTTTACTTAAGCAGACACCCACTTGCCCCTGCGTGGTTAAATCACTGGGGGCAAGTGATTTACCAAAGGAGATAGCCTGCTGGGCAAGTCAGTTATCGTAGTGACGTCTTTCTGATATTTTTCCTTTGCAGTTATTTGTTTTCTTAGAGTGAATATCTATGTCTAACAATTATATGTAAAACTGATTTTGATTGGTCAGTTGCATGGTATCAGTTAATCAAACCACAAAAAACAGGTTCTATTCTGCAGTCATCAAAAGTTTTTCCAATTTTTCAGAAAGTAAAAAGATCGTTTAAAGCTTGCAAAGCAGCCATATGAAGAGTTTTCAGTCACTATTTTAAACTGTGACTTATTAATTATTGGTTCATAATTAAACATGAAATCAGGCCTTGCATTAACTTTTGGAAGTTTAAACTTCCTGGCCTCTGACTTAGGAAGTTTTGCTCATAATTAATGAAAGTCTTAACAGTATTGCCCAACATAAATATGAACATTACATTTTAGCGAACAGTTAGATGGAATCATCCGAAAATAAAACAGATGTGAATTCAGAATTGTTTCTGTTGATAGCTGCTATTCATAAAAAAAGTTTAATACACATTTGCTGAAATACATATAATAATGCATTTGTATGCTTTAAATATCAACAAACATTGACTTTAAGATGGGGCAACATTTGTTCACTGGGGGCAAGTAGATGTTCAAAACAGCTTGCCGCTTGGGCAAGTGGAAATCAAAACCTTAAGTAAACCCCTGCAAATATCGCCCGAATATCGAGTCTCACGGTTTGAAAGCCGGAAAGCAAAGCAGTTAAACACTATTTTCCCTAACAAACAAATGCAGGTTAGGGTGGCCCAAGTCGTTGACAGCCCAGACCATGACTACCCACTGTCTGCCTGTTTGTCTGTCTGTTTGGCAGCCTCTTTGTCCATCAGTCTGCCCATTTGCCTGTAGGATACTGCTGCTTTGTGGCTATATCTACATGTCTTGATAACTGTTTCTGTTTGAACTATAATGATGACTATGTATTATTTATGCTTATTGTTTATTTTCATGAAAAGACTGTTGCTGTAGAAGTAACGGTCTGTCTGTCTGTCAGGCTGTCTGTTCGTCCGTCTGCCCATCCGTCTTGAGAAAACTGCGGCTGCAATTACTTCTATGGCGTTTTTAAATAGTTGTGTACTAAAGACCTTCTTTAGATTAATTTTCACATACTGAAAGTAGGTCAACACGACATGGGGTTGCATCATGCACTAAAGCAGATAGGTTCATTGCCCTATTGTCCTAGACCATGTAGCAACGCACTTTGGTGTCAACTCAACTTCCGTGTTACTTATCATCATCAACAACAACAACACCATCATCATATTTGTACATCAATTACGTGATAAATTCCTGGTGCACCGGTAGACGCGAGACTCGATATTCAGGTGATATTCGAACGATACAATATCGTGCCTCGTTTTGTGTGTCGCCGGATTCTCGCGTCTAGCTTGGTGTATCGGGGTTTGAAAATCTACCGCGAGACTAGAGATTTGGGCAATATTTGAACTATATAATATCGTGCCTTGCTTTGTGTCTCACCTGAATATTCTGTATCGCTTTGTGTCAGGCTTTGCATCTCGTGTCTCGATCTTTGAACGCGAGGCACGAGAATTGCGTGAGACACAAAGCGCGGCATGATATTTTACCGCGATACACGAAGCTAGACACAATAATCTGGTAAATATGATATTTTGCCGCAAGATTTCATGTTACAATATGGTGCCTCACTTTGTGTCTCGCGGGAATATTGTGTCTCGCTTCGTGTTTCGCACAATTCTCGTGTCTCCCCCTTGCTGTTAGAGGCACAGTATTCCACATAACGCTAACCGGAATCCGTATTTATTTTAGATTAGGCTAAATTCACTGTAACGTCTCATCGCTGAAAGGCATTGTATGTGGTGGTAAAATGAAAGTTGACAATTTTATAAATTTCCATTATTTGCAACAATAAAGTTATATATCAATGTCTTTTACTTAAACAATACCTAAACTGCTTAATGTGTGCCAAAATTTACCTAGGACATGCGTTTAATTCCGATTTAAACTTTTGCATAAATCTACATTTATGTACAGACCGCCATGTTTACCTTGCCATGTTTAACCCTTCAAACATGCTTCAACAAATCGGATGACAAATGTATTAATTAATAGAATTGATAGACCAAGCGAAATAAAGCAATTGTTTCAGTGTAGCAGAATATCGATTCTAGTTTACACAGTGGAAGACAGCGAGATGTGTTTAAAAATGCAATAGTGTGTACGTTTAAATTGCTCAGGCATGCACAGTGAAAGTGTAATCATACAAATATTCATGGAACATTAATAAGGAATGATTTATCTGTCCGGGTATGTAACTTTTATTGCAATCCGTTCAGAAAAACTATGTAAATTTGGGACATGAAAGTAGCGATCAAAATCCTGTCGGAACAATAAAGACAAAGAAGGAGAACTTTCCACCACATAATCGGTCCTTTAGCGAGTGAGAAAACGTATCTGAATGTTTCCAGAGGGCTTACGAGTATAGCTAGTCCTACCAGTATTTTGCAATATTTATGTGGCCTTTTGTGATTTTTTATTAAAATGCATTGATTACACAGCTTTTAAATTAATTCAAACATGGTTAATGTCAATGATAATCGATTGAAACACTGTACTTTTTGTAACAATGGGAGTTTTGTAGGGTTAAGGTTAAATGCCAGACAACAATAGACTGTACCTACTCTTAATTAGTTCACCTGAGCATGAAGTGCTCTGTGAGCTATTGGTATAGGGGACTTTGCCTGCCTCGTCTGTCGTCCGTGTGCCGTCAACAATTTGATTTATAACAATTGCAAACCATGCAGGCAGTTATTTGTACATGCAACATTGATGGCTTCAGAGCCCGCATTAACATCATTTATCACCATTGGACAGAAAATTATCAACGAAAAAGCAAAACTTGACCTTATAGCATATTGTCACTGACTAAATAAAAAAGCGTCAGATAAGAATACCGAGAAAAATGATTTGAGAACCATAAGCCAAAACACGGCACATCCACTCAACCAGTACTCAACTATCCCATTGCACTAACCGATGTTTTGAACAGGCTGTCAACCAATTCCTATATTCCTATATTGGAAAGAAATCCTATATTTAGAAAAACCTATATTTCCTATATTTTCCTGTATTTTAACAATTGTTCCTATATATTTGTTAAATTTGGTCATTCACGCGTCTGAAATTGGTCAGTGAACAGTATATAGTGAATATGCTTTTTTTTTCTTGCTCGCTTCGCTTGCATCTAACTTAAATACTCAAATTATTTTTAGGCCATGACATGCATGTCTCAGTTGCAAATTCATTACAATGAATATTTTTAGCAAATGTTTTGTTCATTAAAACACAAACTATATGTCTTGTCAGGCTAAAATATGATCTCATCTCTTCATTATAACGAAGTATTTTTACTATAAAATTCCTATATTTTCTCGAAAAAAATGACGAAAATTCCGATATTTTTGGTGAAATTACCATAATTCCTCGCGTATAAGCCGCAAATATTCGTACCCGATACGTTTTGCACTGTTTTATATTGGGAACTTTTTAAAATATGGTATATAGTATATACGTGCAATAAAACATAATACATAAGAAATACGAACCAGGGGCAAACAAACTCTAGTTTAAACACCACTTGACAAACTATTTCACACCTTTTGTATTGCTCTGCAAACAGTAACGATGGTTTAATTGATGATAATTGCAAAACTGACCGTGTTTGTTAAACAAACAATTAGCGCTAATGGTGTAATTAAAGCTGTTGACACTGAGACTTCTCAACACCTTTTAATACAGCAAAAACACATTTAGATTAATGTATCCACGTTTGTATATAGCGATTTTCACGACAAAAATATTTTCAGGATCGATAAACAATGGAAGCAAAATTTAAGATTTTTATGTGTTAAAAAGCGTTTAGAAACTTGTAAATCGCAAAATGTTTTTTTCCACAAACTACGATCTGAATGTTTAGGTGCATCTTATACATGGGGGCATTCTATACGCAAGAATTTACGGTATTCCTAGATTGTTCCGATATTTTCTTGCTAACTTGGTTGACAGCCTGTTTAAATCAAACTGATCCTATCCCCATTTGTGGAAACATGCTTATTGTTCAGATACCTTATAATTATTTTCAAACCTGTCACAACAGTATGGTCTTCATCTGTGCCAGTTCTCAGGTGAGCGCTTTGGGCAATCAGGGCCCTCTTGTTTTACATTTATGTTTGGTGTACATTCTCTTAATAAGTTCATGCTCAAATTGTACATTAATCTGATCAATTGCATCAAGTAAAAAAAAAGATTGAAAAAGAAGTAAAAATTAGTTGAAGTACAAACCTAAATACAAGTACTCTGTGTCAACTTGTACGCTGTAGTGTACTTAACACCATGTAAATAATGCTGGACATGTATATTCCTAATAAATGCCCCGGGGGGCTTTACATTTTTCCAAGCATTTAATATAAATCCAGTTCTAGGGCGTTCTGTCATAGATATCAGTATACACAAACCTTATAATTTGACTTCGTATTTAACTTTGTAGCTCATTCATATTAGGAAATATACAGCAACAGATACGGTATTTAGCGCTGACAGTCTTTCGAGATTACTTTACATATTTGTTTTCTTTTACTGTCTGCTGTATATAGGTTGTTGTTGTGAGTGTCATCAATATTGGAAAGTGATGATTAAAACCACCCTTCCAAATAAAGCCCTGTTGATGGTGGTTTGATCATTGTTTAGCATATTGCAGCAAAATATTGTGATAAATTAGAAAATATCACAATATGGATTTCTAATATCATGACACCACTCTGTGCAGGGTTTTCCTTGACGCACAAATTCTGCGTCATTGTCACATTTTTTTATCAAATGACCCTCAAAAGAAATTTCTTTGCATATTTTTATGTCAAAACATTATTTTGTACCAAAAGTAAAATCATTATTTTCAAATAAAAACAAAACAGACATGAAAATAAAAGCATTTATTTGTATATGATGACAGAATACGAAAAGTGGTTATGAGACCCGAATATTTGATAATGTCTTGAGAATACTACTGTCCAACATACACTCGCTAACCAGTATGTTGTTTTTATCAGTAATTCAAATGAGTATTGAACATTTTATAATAAATCATCAGCAAATTGTATTCAAAACATGTAATTTACACTTGATTTTACTTACTTGCCTATAAGTGCCATGATTTAACCAACCTATGAATTTTGCATTCCATAATGCACCTGGGGGGGGGGGGGGGGAGTGGCAGGCATATTTGGGACTTAAGACTGAAAGCAGGGTAATAGACTTTGGTCAGATTTTTGATCCCAGTAATATAGGCCCCTGGGCCATTTGATAGACATATAGCATCTCCCACTGATAGGATGAAGACAAATATGCTTGGCTCTAGGGTCGGGAATTAGACCTCCAAAAATAAAATGTGTCAAATTCCCCTGGGTCAATCCGCCGCTCCCCCCTTCCCCCCCTGGTGGAAAATATTGATAGGTGCATGAACAGATTTTTGTTTAAGCCGTTTGGGGAATGGTGCCATTGGTGGCAGGGACCATTGGAAGGGGAAATAGATGTTATAGGGCTTTTTTTCACCTCTTGGGGATGGGGCCTTTTGTCCTCATATTGGGGAAAAATAGCATTATTTTTGGCATTTTGGGGAAACAATTTCATAGCAGGGGAATGAAAAAACCTGGGGTAAAATCAGTTTTTGGGTAAAACTATGATTTGAAAGAAGTTTTCTGAGGTTATGACGCCTTGTAACGGCCCCTACTATGGAAGATAAAAAAGCCCAGTGTTGTACAACTTGTATGGCAAAAAGTAATGAATAATTAAAAATACAAGAAAACAACTATTTTACCAAGATATTTAATCATATCTATTTTATCTCAGATGATGCAAACAATCTACATGATAGCTTTTTTTCTCTTAGGTTTATATTTTTAGCTCACCTGAGCACGAAGTGCTGAAGGGTGAGCTATTGTGGTCAGTCTGTGTCAGGCGTCCGTCGTCAATATTTTACTTAAAACAACTTCTTCTCTAAAAACACTAGGCGGATTTTAACCAAACTTGGCAGGAATGTTCCTGGGATGGTCCTTTACCAAATTCCTTCAATTTATTAAAATATATCGAAAACTCTGGTTGTCATGGCAACCAAAAGCTTAAAAACTGGACAACTTGACAAATCTTCTTGTCAGAAACCGATGGCTGGATTTGAAAATAGTTTTCACAGAAATGCTCCTTGGGTGACCTTCTTCCAAAGTCATTTTGATCCCCAGGGGGCGGGGCAGTTTTCCTTATATGGCTATATTCAAAACTTAAAAAGTCTTTTGGTCTGAACCACTGGCTTGATTTTAAAATTACCAAATTCCTTGAAATTATTTTGATTCGTTCAAGAACATGGCCGCCAGGGGGGGGCGGGCCAGTTTTCCTTACATACATTGTAACTATATTGAAAACTTTAAAAATCTTCTAGTCTGAAACCACTGGGTGGATTTCAAAATAATTTCACAGAATAGGTCCTTGGGTGACCCTCTATCAAATTCCTTGAAATCATTTTGATTTGTTAAAAAACTTGGCTGCCAGGGGGCGGGGCAGTTTCCCTTATATGGCTGTATTGAAAACTTTAAAAATCTTCTAGTCTGAAACCACTGGCTGGATTTCAAAATAATTTGACAGAAATGTTCCTTGTGTGACCGTCGACCAAATTCCTGGAAATCATTTTGATTCGTTACAAATAATGGCCGCCGGGGGGCGGGACAGTTTTCCTTATATGGCTATATTGAAATCTTAAACTTTTTGTTAAAAGCCATTATGATGCTTTACACTCAGGTGAGCGACCTAGGGCCAAGATCCGAAAATACCAATAATTCTGTTGTTTTTTTTAGGATGCAACCACTTAAGACATCAAGGGGGGAAATATTGAGATTCGGGGGGAAAAATGCATTCTCAGAGTTTGGAGGAACGAGGGCTTATTTCAGGCCCCAAATTGGCCTTAAATATAACTGAGAGAACATCCGTTAGATCGTTAGTGGGTGGTGCAGAAAAAAAGGTTAACTATGACATGTCAAGTATATGGAGAAAGTACACATTGTGTCAGAAAACATTTTCAAGTCACTTGAAATATAACTTTTGCAAATAGATCTAAAAAATTGCAAGTGTCGCGTATTTTTTGCAGGAATACACATTGAAGGTTCACAGAGGTCTGTCGGTGGATCTTTGTTGGGTTGTGAGTAGACGCTACACAGACTTCGTGAATCTGGACTCTGATCTCCGCATATCCGACATAGACCTAAACCTTCCGCCCAAGAAGACCTTCGGCAACTTGAACAGAGAGTTTATTGCAGAGAGGCAGGTGGCCTTGCAGGTACCTTGATACTCAATTAGGGCTCACACGAGTCAACCATTTGCCAAATTAGCCAAGTACATGTGCTAGAAATTCTATGTTAGCGCTACCAGTAGCCAAAATAGCCATAGGCTACTAACATTTCTGAAAATATTTGAAAGTGAAGCATATTTTCAGCTTTTCTGAGGAAACTGTTTCTAAATAACAGGTATCAAGATTGCAAAATCAAAATGTTTGGCTTAGATTTCTTTGCACCAACCTAGAAATTTGTATACCTGTATTTGGAACACAAATTCATGTTTGGCTAATGCTGCAACAAACAAACTGTATTGCAATATATAATTGGAAAACCCATATTTGCAATATTTAATTGGAAAACCCATATTGCAATATGTTGAAAGACATACAAGTATATAAATAATGCATAAACAGTCTGCACACTGTCATTGCAGTGATCAGTAGATGAATAAATTAACACAATTTGTCATTACATGAATTTCCTAAGGAAGATCAATATATCTACTTAATATAGGGTCATATTATCACATTTTTATGTAACAATCATAATAAGTAGGGATGCAACAGATACCCAAAAATACCCGCATTCTCGGTTTCATAAAATTTATCTCGAGTTCGGTTGCTCATTGGAAAATTCGGGTCGGGTCGGGTATTAAAATGATGCAATTCAACCTTTGTATTCATCGCCATCTTTCTTAAAATTCTTCTTAATCTAAAACCTTATTCAACAAATTAATAAAACCAAGACCCAATAGGCATAGGTGTTTTTATTTGGCAGTTTTTTAAACAAATAAAAGCAAATATTCTGCTGGCTGTCTTGGATATTGGAGTGCATCGCTGAACGAAAGCCACTGAACAGCTGTATGGACGTCTTGAGCCAAGGAGTTTCAAACCGTCAAGTTGAGGAAATAGGTGTGGCAGAAGGTATCCAGACAGCCCCTTGCCCAAAAGCCCTTGGGTCTAAAAATACACACATGGACATAAGCCCCTTGGTAAATTTAACAATGTGGAAAAAGGCCCCGTGGTAGATATGACAGAGTGGACACAAGTCCCTTGATGATTTTAATGTTGTACTTGAATTATATAGCTTTTTATGCCCCCGACATAATGATGCAGGAGGCATATAGTGATCGTCCTGTCCGTCATTCCGTCTGTCGTTCCGTCCGTCCTTCCTTCCGTCCGTGACAAGGTTAAGTAGATTTTACCGTTTCGTCTAGCACCAACACCGCTTGCTACAACACTTGGATATTAACGCAGTTGTTACTTAAAACCATTCCCAATCCACCCATATCACCCAACCTCACTTTGACCTTGACCTAATTTGGAATAATTAAAATGGGCTATTTCTTGGTTAACTAGATTTTACTGTTACATCTAGCACCAGCACCGCTTACTACAGCACTTGGATACTTACACAGTTGTTGCTGATGACCATTCCCAACCTCACTTTGACCTTGACCTAATTTGGAATAATTCAAATGGGCATGTGTGTTTTATCAAACACAGAGTCTTGTTTTTGTAATATAATGGGTTATTATAGTATGGAATATGTGGCAATATATTGCCATGACAGATATCGTATTGCAACACAATATGGAAAAGGCATACAATATGGAAAATGCATATTGCAATACAATATGGAAAAGGCATATTGCAATACAATACAATGAATTGAAATACTGTTGCAGCCCTATACATGTATTTGCCTACAATGTTTTCTTCAAAAACTACGTAACATTTGCAAATTAAGCATTCCTGTTTTTCATCTTAGTTAAGTTAAATTTGTCTTCTTGTTAAAAGTGAAATAAATGTTGAAACTAGTAACTACGTGTACACTACACCCAGCGACTTTTTTGCCTTCCACCACGCATCACCGCGATTCAGCCTCGCGTGACACCCCGCTTTAATCACCGCGATAAGCGTGGATCACCGTGGACCACGATGGAACACGCTGACTACACCGTGGACAATCGCGGTGGCACTGTTGATAAAATGTTGACAAGAAATCGCCGTGGATCGCCGTGATTTTATTAAGTCATTTTGGGGGGAGGGGTTCTCTTTCAAGTTTTGTTGTGTTTTTTACACAAATTTGTGTAATTATTGAACCTTTTGTTTCACAATGAGCTTTATGAAATAGTTTGTTTTATTCATTTCAGGTACTACCAAGAAGATGCTTATAGAAAACACGAAACATTTAAACTGAACGCTCCAATCTTTCAGAGATTTACTTATGCAGTAACATAACTGTTAATGTACATGTAACAGATCATACATTGTATTTCTATTCAGATGCGTGCCGTCAAATTTATATAGTACGATTCTCGTAATTTGCGTTGTTTGCACTGAATAGTTTACACTATGTTATGTACAGTATTAAATAAAACATTACTCAAAATGACCTAATTTTTTTTGGACGACGATGTTTTGTTATTAACCTTCTAAACTCGCAGTGTAAATATAACACAATATTTTATAACAAAAAAAAACACCACCATTAAGATCACAATGTTCACAAGGTAGTATACATTTGTATGTAAGTTTCACCATAAATATAACACAACATTTAATGTTGACATGTTTTTATAAAATACAACGAGGGATATATACATGTACTTAAGATGCGTACATAGCAATATCATTGTTCTTTTTCGGAACACGGTAAAGTTTAACCAACGCATTAATGATCCAGATTTTGAAGTCATACACTTGCGGGAACGAAAAGACAATCATCTTCTCACTTCGAGTCAGTATACTTTTATTTACTCGCTAAGACGGCGATAATAGGTTCACATGTTTTAGGTTAATTGGTAAATAAAAAGGTTCTAATTTGTTATTCACAGCAACAAATTTCAAATTAACAAGTCCTGCATTTTCCATTGTAAGAATACTAACTTTTCCCACTCTTATCCACTCAACAAGTCAGCAAACGTAGGTTCAAAGACATCATGTTAATTGGAATATAAAAGATTTTATTTTGTTATTCACACCAACATATATTAAATAAACAAGAGGCCTATAAAAAAGAAATGTTTTTGCCTTAATGCCACTATATGGTTTACTCTTACAGTTTGGGAACGTGCTATTTTGGATTTATACAGGGTTGAAATAGTGTACATATTTATTATTACTGCCGAAGTGAAAAGTGAATATAAACGTGACAAACATACGAAGTGTTACAATATTTATTATTTTGTTGTGTCCGTGTCGATTACTGGAACAATGTCACTGAGAACATTGACTAAGACAATTACACATTACCTGGTTAGGTACGAGTGTGATGGAAAATTGCAAGTTCGTTCCAGAGGATTCTTCAAAACAGACAAGGAAGCACCAGTAAGTACAAATTGCAAATTATACATACACATACATGCATCTTCTGCAAAATGGAGTGCTTCTTATGCTTCTTATGCTTCCATAGTCGCAGTAGAGTATTATACGAGCGACTCTGATCTCTGGTATGATGCCATTTTACATTATGTACCTGTATTATGTAGAGTTTGACATTTGTACATGTATTATTAAACTGAATCGCAATTATGATGCAGGACAAACTGATATATTTTCCGTTCTGTGAACCTTCTGGCCTGTAACTCGTTGTTCTGTTGTTGTGAAGCTGTACTGAGCTTTTCGTCGCTAAAAATTATGTCATCCAGCAAGTCATTAGAACTAATAAGCATGTTACAGAAATCAACTCTAGGTTGAAGGTTACGCTCCTTCACCATCTGCGAGTATCGTGGCGTGCTATTTGTAAATCCAGCCTCCTTGATCAGTGTTTGTGTGGTGCTCAATGATATCGTTGAACCATCGCTCACCAGTTCCTTGTGAATATCTCTGCTAGACTGATGACAGTTATTTGTAAGAGAACTTTTCACTACCTCTAAAACCCTCAATGAAACGACCCTAAACTCTTTACGTTTTACTCGAATTACTTCTGGATGAAAATGACCGTTACAGAAATGGGTAATCCTGTAAGACACTAGCTGTCGTGAGACAATCACACCTGAACTTTTCAATTTTTTTACGATAACATTCAATCTTGTACCAGTCTTGTACATTTCAACTATCCGTAATTTGGTGTTATGTGAAACTTTCACCATGTTTAATAATTCGATTGAAAACTAAATGAAAAGCAACGGATGTCGAATAAAACAAACATTCTTTATATAGTGTTCATCTTCCGTCCGTAACTTCAATGGGTGTCAAGTGTCATTGAATTAGCATGGGTATCGAACTCGGGAATGTACACTCGTGTATGATAAATGTAGTGTCACGTGTCAAAATATCGTAGTGTTTACAGGATACTTGGCTGCACAGACCCGCTACCCGTGTCAAAAATTTTTTAATTGGAATACGGGCACAGTGTAACATTATACGACTTGAGCTACATGTACTCATGTCGCTATTTGTTCACTTTCTTTCTTTCGCTATTTTTCTATCTTTGTTAAAAGAAATGTCAGCGATTTTACACTTGAATGTATATGAATAAATCTGGACCAAGGGCGCCCGTAAACCGCTTTTACACAATTTGTTTAAACTCCCCCGCACACAAATTTCATTACGAACGAAAACACGTAGACACATGTAGATCTTACTTTATAGGTGATCGTGGGACAGACCTATCGCGTGCAATGGGGGAGAATTGGCCAAGAGGTCCAAGCGGAAGTGTTGGCAGAGGGTCGTGAAAGTGAAATGGATAAAGCCGTCGAGAATTACAAGTACAGCAAGAAAAAAAAAACCACGAACAAAACTCCACAACCAAAAAGGCAAAAGGTACAGTTTCATTTATTTATTCAAATCATCACTAAGTTATTAATTATCACGTAGTTACAATACTGTATAATTTACACATGAGTATTACATTTAGATCCGACGCCCTAGCAAAACTGTTCATGATGCTAATATAATGGTCGAATTACGAGACATTTTGTTATGAATGTTTATCCAATCGTGGTAGTGGACACAAATGCTTCTTCATACATGTATGTCACTTTCGTTGGGGTTATTAAACATAACATTCATTTCCAATGAAATTCCATTGATAGCATATTTGTATGTCTGACTAATAGTCATAGCTGGTAAAATGTGACACGGAAGAATGGCATTCTGGTGTTGACAAATCCAACTAAGCCAACAAAAAAACACATATTTAAAAGGAAAACTGACTTACTTCGTTTTGACAATTGTTTCAGACAAAGGCTTGGAAACTGGCTGCAGCAGTTCTTCAGATAGTTACTCCAGCGACGTTGGAAGATCTACATGTATCGACAACAGGACAACCTACATTGACAGCCACTGAAGAGGACCAACCGATGGAGACCGCAGATCCACAGGGACAGACAGCGACATCGACGATATCGACGACACCGAAGACAACGACTCCGACTTCAGAGACAGCCAATCATCAGGGAGCGCCAACAACATCGAGGACAACAACATCAACTACAGAGACCGCCAATCAGCAGGGAGTGCCAGCGACATCGAGGACAGCGACCAACGATCAGGGAGCGACGAACGCGGAGAACATCGGACACCAGGAATTGACGGCCAATCGACCGACCCATACAAGTGGAAGGAGCGAAGCAGTTCCGGGGTGTCTGATGTCAGCCATCAACCAGCTGGTCAACACCCAGCGGTTGATGCAACGGGATCTTGATCGCAATCGGCGGCAGGAGGAAGTGCACACACGTGCAATCCATGGACTAACCCAGAGCTAAGGGCGATGATGGCGACGATGCTGGGGATGCTCGCCCAGTCAGTGTCTTCAGCAACAAACATCATCTCTACAACTGCTGCGGAAGTACAGTCGGCGAGTGAGGGCGTGGTACCGGCGCACGCCTTCCTTACGGACGAACAGCTAAGGTCTATTCAAAGCCAATCGCACAACGCCGGGAACTTCGCCGCTCACCTCGTTCAGCGGCTATATCCGGAGCTGTTCACGGATTCCAACGTTCGCAGCCATTACAATTATTTTGGTGGGGGGCACCAGAAAAAGGAGCCACTGAGCCCTACTAGAAAAGCGGCCATCAAGCGCTATGTCGTGAGGTTTTACCCAGACATGCAGAAAGAGGCAGATTGGAGGGCTCACTGTGTGAGTAAAATTAATGAGATCTTGCGGCGACCAGTAAGGCCGATTCGCCACATCCAGCTGGAGTCCCCGGGCCCACTCTCTAATTCGTTTTCATTCGACTTTTCGGAGTTGTAAGTTCTTTCCTGAAAATAAAACCGGATATGTACATATTTTGTGTAGATGTGTTAAATGTATTTTTGTGCATGTCTTATATGTATATATCGCGTATATACGTAACGTGTTAATGTATGTATATTGTATATTTTGTAATGTTCATGTGTATGTGCATGTATGATATGTATGTTTATGTATATAATGTAAATCTGTGCGTATATAATGTTCCTGACACGGTGTTTTTGCATACAATAAATTTTCACGCTAATGTGCTTTGTTTTGCTTCACAAAAAGCATCAACACTACATAATTGTACTTAATCAACATTAACTGGAGCGCATACTGTTTTAAACATACGCTAAACAATTACTAGCATTAGTTTATATAATGATACTAATTTTCAGATCGTCTTCGAAAAATGTCGAAATAGAAACGAGCTCGTTATGCCAAAAATGGAACAGGTATAACATGTACACAAATGTGCATGTGTGTTCCGGTACAGGTAACGATTTTGTTAAAGTTTTCAACAAGCAACAATGTGCATGCGTTTTCGGAAAACTATTTTGTCAAAGATTATTAGTTTCAACAAGGGACATAATTCTTAAACTTAAAGTAATAACACGAACAAAACATTAACAAAATATGAAACTCACACTGTACTTACGATTTGTAACAGATTGGTAACATGAATCTGCAACGAGAGTACAGGAGAAAGAACGAAAAAAGAGTTTGTTGGGAATAAATATAAATGCTCGTAAGTGTTATTTTACGATAAAATATGTGAAATATACAATGCCCACATTCAAGCTCATGCTATTCTTACAGTTAACTTAAGGAAATCACTGACTTACCTGTTTTTCACAGTGACCCACCGCGTTCACGGTGATCCACTGTGAAATCGATTTCTCGATAACGTCCGCGGTGGTCACTCGCAATCACCGTGATTGTATCGCGATATAATCACTCCCGAATCGCGGTGATTTTCCACGCTAATGAAACATTGTCCACGGTGGGTTTGTGATAGAGGCAAAAAAGTCGCTGGGTGTAGTGTATATCCATAGTTATTGTCCCTTGTTTAATTTTTTAGAATTTCTCCATTTAAAGTGAAAGGATTGTATGAAACAAGATGTGCAAAGTGTAACATGTGTCATAATTTTAACGGAATTGGTCATTTTACTGTGATTACTATATATAATTGCTAAAATTAATTAAAAGAAATGAAATTGCAGACCTATGTGACAGATTTACTACGGCGGCCAATCTTGGCTAACAGCTTGCCTGTGAAGAGATTCTTTGATCCTGATAACTACTCAGTCAACTACCTTGGTAGGTGAAATTTTATTGTTGTACGTTTAGAAGTTAGATTAGAAAAGCAACACCGAAGGAGGCTTTTTCACAGAATATATATTATTTAATTCATTATTTTGGGGTCGTATTCCAGCAACATCTGAAGTGAAATCTTATTATTAGCCTTAAAATTGTCATTTTTAGTAAGCATTTTATTCCATGTATACATGAAATTCTGCTAAATGTTCACTAATTTACTTATTATTAACTACTATTTACTTAACTATAATAGACCCTTTTCACATTTCTGTTAGCAAGTACTGAAGGAGTTGTCATCCTTGTTAAAGTGAATCGAGAACGAGACTGACGATGTTTTTGCTGTAATTGTCAGTAAAGGAATATGATGTTCAGCAGAGAAACTGTTGAATAAACTAATACAATTTTGGTGTTTTTTTTTCATTAAAGTCTTCTCTGTTTTGTAACTGAATTATGTGTATGTGAATAGGTTTCAAATTGTTAAATTATCATGCAAAAATATAATTTATTCACAACATAGGCACATCTGCGAACCAAACTATGTTTGACATTGTGATTATGTTACTTTTTCAAACATTGTAATATTAAGATCTTAATAAGTTTTAATGATTGAAATAAGTCTATAATTGCTTCATTTATTGGAGTTATCATTAATTATTTATTAATTGATAATTAATTACCAGAAGCAGCTCGTTTATTCCGGATTCAGTGTCGTCGGCTTGGGCAATTAACGGCTTCAGTAACATGGACATTATTGCTAAATTATTATTATTTTTATTATTATTATTATTATGCAGTATGAGCAAGAAAGAGATGACACGGAGTAAGCTTTTCTGTTCATCTCAGTTAAACAACTTGTACCGTGTTAGCCAGAATAGGTCAAATACCTAAATACATTTTTTCTTTGTACTCTCTAATGATAGAGAACCAAAACAAAAACTTGATTTAGTATTTAGTCATTATTAATACCAAAACTTCCAAAAGCAGTGTTAATTATTGTTTTATGGCTTTAAACTTTGTGTTCAAAAACATGTACGTTCCATTTATCAACTATCATGAGTTCAAGCAACGATCAGGATTACTGCCAATAAAATTTTATTTTTTCTCTTAAATAAAGTCAGTTTGTTATTTTGAATAATACTGTTATTTCAATTGACAGCTGTTATCAAGTACATTCCTAAAGTGAATGGCATAGCTGCCAAAACAGTGAATGGCATAGCAGCCGAGACAATGACCCGTGTATTACTTCAATAATTGGACATTGTAGGCATGATTACATAATTGTGCCACATGTTATTTTAAGATTAGGACCTGAATATACACATTTTGGTTACAATCATATGATCATGTGTTTATACAAGATTATGATCTAACAATGTATTAGACCAGGTTTGGACAATTAGATTTCTGTCACTCTCACAGAAAGTACCTCAGTCTTAATTGCATTTTTATGCCCCCAAAGTAGGGCATATAGTAGTCGCACCGTACGTCTCATATAGGTAACACACTTCAGTTTTAAATTGTAGCAGACTTAGAAGCATGATCTGCACAGTTACCATAATTGTTTTAGATTTTTACATATAAGCTATATGGACAGGTTAAAGTTTTTCGGTAAGCTGGTTTCTCAGGAATGGCTTGAGGGATTTCATTCAAGCTTAGAACACTTATTCCCTATATTAAAATGAACTCATCGGCTAATTTTGATAACTCTAGTTTGAAATTTGTTAAAATTATGGGCCTTTTTACACTTTGTGACCTATAAATGTTACATATAAGTTAAATGGACAGGTTAAAGTTTTTTTGGTAAGGCGTAAAAAAAATGTTCGTTTCAGGTTACCAGACCTACCCTAAAAAAATGCCCCGCCCCTAGAACATTTTAATGTGTTATTGGATAAATAAGTGTTTTGTTTTGATAGTATGCACTTATAAACAATGTTTAAGGATATTACTGATATGTTTTAAATATTTATTCAGTTTTATAATCTTCAAGTTGACCATTTATAAAATACAATAAAAAAACAAAAAACAAATCCCGACCTACCTACCCTTATTTCTTTGGGCATGTAACTGGAAACAAACATTCAGTAAATGTCCTTATTGACGCCAATGCCCTAATAGATGCGCATGGGGTATTTTTTGGTCCCCAAATTTTTTTTGTCGATCTATTTTTTCAAACATTAACGAAAAACTAAAGTTAATTTCGATAGAAACGATTAAATAGACCGCCATATTTATGTATCCGGAATTGCCTGTATATAAATAAATCTATGCCCCACTATACGGGTTACACGCAACCATATATGACGCAAGTAAATGGGACCACAATAATTCATTACGATATTATGAATATTTATTATAAGAACATGTATTGACAGTTTGCGCACGCAAAGCAAATTTCACGCTCCCACGTGGAGGTTTCAACAACAAGCGCTGTCAAAAGCAGTCAACCAGAATGTTGTGAAGAGTGCCATTATTATACATGTATCGTTAGCGTACTAGGTGTTAATAATTTAGACTGTACCATTGTGCATTACGTCGTGCGAGTGAGCTCATCGTATTGATCGACGCTATTAATTTAGACAGTACCATCGTGAATTTTCTCATGCGGACAAAGCCCATCGGCCGTATTTTGACTGTACCAATGTGTATTACGTCATAAGAAAGTGCGCATACATGAAAACTTGATTTCTGGTCATAATACACTAAATAAATAAGTGATGTAGGGCTGTACTCTCTAAATAAATCAACAAGTTTAACTCGAAGACATGTTTTTAGGTTTAGACACTTGCTTTGATATTCTGTTTTGGAGATGTTGGTAGGGTAAGCATTTGTATGCACAAATAAATCACTGATATATTTTAAGATTGGAGACTACAATATGACACTTGTGCTGAGGCGGTTAACTAGAAAGTTGCAGCTAAAAAGATGTTGATAAAACAGTCAACTTTGTTTAGTGTCGAGTTCTTTCTTACATAACACATGACATACCCTTTTTATTGCTTAAATCAATTCAGCTTAGAATGCTCTTTAAGAAAAGGTATGGAAATGAGGGACCCGATGTGCAAAATGTTGCATTTATTTTTGATCAAAGTTATCGCTTTTACATTAAATTACATCAGGATTGGAATTAGTATATTGTAACCTAAACACAAAACAGGGAGCGGCACTTAAGGGGCAATGTGTACATAAAATCACCATGTTACTGTATGGTTTTATTGGCTGTAATAAGTTTCATGGAAAACATGATATAAATATCATGATTTTAATATGCATTACGATTTTTACCGCGAAAACCGCTTTTTCTAGTAAAAAAAAAGAAAAACAGTACGGAAACCCGTCTTGTGCATCTTGCAGAACACTAAATCATACTAAAACCAAAAATGAACACGTTTTATACAATATTTATCTCTTTTGCATTAAAGTATGTAAACATATGCTAGTATTTTGACTGATTTCTATGAATTAAGTACACGATTTGACTCAGGCACCCCATATAATCATTTAAGCACTGAAAAAACGCAAGCCAGTTTGCTTATCAGGCATCATTCTCAAATGCGTTTTCAAGCATTTCTTCTTTGTGGATCGGTCTGAAATGTTGCATGCACATCAGAAATATGTTAATGATGTAGATTTTTTTTTTTTTCGCGATATCAAAACTTTAAGTTGTCTTATAGGTCACAATACACTAAATAAATAAGTGATGTAGGGCTGTACTCTCTAAATAAATCAAGTTTAACTCGAAGACACGTTTTTAGGTTTAGGCACTTGCTTTGATATTCTTTTTTTCGAGATGTTGGTAGGGTAAGCATTGGTATGCGCAAATAAATCACTGATATGTTTTATAATTGGAGACAGCAGTATGACACTTGCGCTAAGGCGGGTTACATTCAACTGGAAAGTAGCAGCTAAAAAGATGTTGATAAAACAGTCAACTTTGTTTAGTGTCAAGTTCTTTCTTACATAACACATGACATACCCTTTTTATTCATTAAAATAATTCAGCTTAGAATGCGCTTTAAGAAAAGGTATGGTTATGAGGGTCCCTATGTGCACGATGTTGCATTTATTTTTGGTCAAAGTTATCGCTTTTACATTAAATTACATAAGGATTAGAATTAGTATATTGTAACCTTCTGGATAATGGCAGAATTAACAAAAAATGGCTGTATTTAAACGCGCAGGGGTCCTAAAATGACACACGTTGTATACAATATTTATCTCAATATCAAAGGACATTTGCGGTATTTTTTTTACGCCTAAGCTAGTTTCTCTACTTTTCGTTTCCTCTTTCTAACTAGCTATTGTAATGAAACTTCAAACATAGATACCTTATAGCGAGATCTCGCTTGGGATTGCATATGGGGTGGGTGGGGTCAAGGTCAAGGTCACTTTTACTAAAAATAGAAAAACTTTTTCGGCTTAATAACTAGAAACACTTTTTCAGCTTAATAACTTGATAATGCATTGAGATATTTTAATCAAACATAGATAGCTTATAGCGAGACCTTGCTTGGGATTGCATATGGGGTGGGTGGGGTCAAGGTTGAGGTCACCGTTACTAAAAATAAAAAATGGTTTCCGCTCAATAGCTTGAGAACACATAGAGATATTGTAATGAAACATTATACGTAGATATCTTATATGTAGTCCTTGCATCTAATTGCATATGGGGTGGGTGGGGTCAAGGTCACCATTACTAAAAACAGACAAACAGTTAATGCTCATTAGCTTGAGAAGACATTGGGATTGTTAATGAAACTTAATAAATAGATACCTTATATCGAGGCCTCGCTTGGGATTTCATATGGGGTTGGTGTGGTCAAGGTCAAGATCACCATTACTAAAAATTTTATTGATGTGCTGACTTTAATGCATTTCATTCGAAAAATTTGAGTTTCGTTGAATTTCCATATTTCTTGTTTAAAAAAAAAAAAAGTAATTCTGACAAGCACAAGAAAAGTGGAGCGTGCTGTCCACTGACAGCTCTTGTTTTGTGATGCACCTATGTGTGTGGCTGGTTTTAAATGTTATTGTTTTAAGTCGTGACTGATTCTGTGTGAGACTGGTTTAAAATATTGAAACTGATTTTACATTTAAGACTGGTTTATGAGAAACTGGTGTGGTTTATGAGAAACTGGTGTTGCTTTTACACATGAGACTGATTTTACTTGTGACTTGTTTAGGGTCAGAGCCCTTTTTCTATTTTGGGGATGCCAACCTCAGCCCTCAGTTGTGGGAATTTTTCTAATAATGGGAATTTTAAAATAACATAAATAATAATTTTAATTAGTCTGTTTCATTCAATACACCATTCTAGAAACTCAGTTGCCTTAGCAACAGCAGGTGCTTGCAAAAAGTCACTCAAATTGAAAGTGTTAGTTTACAGATCAGATACAAACATTGATTATGTTAGTTTTTAGCTTGACTATTCGCTGAATAGTCCGAGTAGTCCAAGCTGTTCTACTCGCCCATTCATCAGTGTCACAATTCAAGGTCAAAGGTCAAATTTTAGAAATCAATCTTAAACACTTTGTACGGAGCATATCTTGTCCAGCATGGATGGATTTTTAGCTCAACTTTTCGAAGAAAAGGCAAGCTATTCTACTCACCCCAGCGTTCGCGTCGGTGTCAGAGCTAGGTAAGTTTTTTGGTAAGCTAGTTTCTAAGGAATGGCTTGAGGGATTTCATTGAGACCTAAAACATTTATTCCCCACATTAAAATGAACCTTTAGGCCAAGTTTGGTAATTCTAGTTTGACATTCGTCAAAATTATGGACCTTTTTACACTTTAAATTTTTTATATATAAGCTATATGGACAGGTTAAAGTTTTTTGGTAAGCTGTTTTCTCAGGAATGGCTGAGGGATTTCATTCAAACTTAGATCACTTATTCCCTATATTAACATGAAATTATAGGCCAATTTTGATAACTCTAGTTTGAAATTTGTCAAGATTATGCCTTTTTACACTTATAAATTTTACATATAAGCTATATGGACAGATTAAAGTTTTTTGGTAAGCTGGTTTCTCAGGAATGGCTTGATGGATTTCATTCAAACTTAGAACACTTATTCCATAAATTGAAATGATTTTTTTTGCCAATTTTGATAACTCTAGTTTGAAATTTGTCAAAATTATTGGCCTTTTTATCCTTAAAATTTTTTAAGTGGGTGGAATGACGGCGTCAACTTTTGATTTCCAGTCTCTATTTTGAGAACGAATCTTCATATATTAATTCTCTAAAGCAACACTTTACACAGGATTACATTTCTGGTGGATTGGGTGGGGTCAAGGTCACTGTTACTAAAAATAGAAAAAAAAATCTGCTTTATAGCTCGAGAACAAATTGGAATATTTTAATAACTTTAAATTTAAAGATACTGTATAATGAAACATTGCATGAGATTGCAGAGGGGGTTAGTTGGGTCCAAATCAAGGTCACTATTTTGAAATTTAGAAAAATTCTTCCACTCAGTAACTATAGAAAGAAATTAATTTTGTTTAATTGGTCCCTACTATACAGTTTGTTTTAGAAAAAATGACAGAAACTCTGACAAGCACATGAAAAGCACATGAAAAGTCGAGTACGCTGTCCTCCAACAGCTCTTGTTTATTTTATTTTATTTTAATTAAAGATTTAAGAATATATCTGGAATAGTTTTGATACCTCAACTCACCACACAGAGAGAGGCTTTAAAGATACATTATGTGCACAAATACCATGACACTACCTGATTAGTTTTTGACTTGTTTCTCTTTAGTCGTTGAATCTTGACCCCAAAAAAGCTTCATTGATAGGCGTGTCTTTGTGACAATGACACTCTTGTTGTATTTAGAAAGTTCCGGTTAAGGTGTGTGTGCAACATGATATCTCTATAAATGTCAAAAAGTGAAACCAAATTTGGGGGGGGGGGGAAGTAGCCTTATTTCGATGAGGGTCCAGAGGGTTGTAATGTTCAAAAGCATCTCACCCAGAAATTTTGTTTTTGTGCTCTCAGAGGAGGCCCTGCAGCATGTGTCCATGGTGCTGAGATCAGAGAAAAGCTGGGAAGTCGTAGAGCCCCTGCCTCATATAGGTAACACACATCAGTTTTAAATTGCAGCAGACTTAGTAGTATGATCTGCACAGTTACCATGATTATTTAATATTTTTCTTTTAATCCAAAATCCCAAAAAAATTTGACAGCGAATGAACTCCATTTTTTGTGTTGAGAACATTGGCTTGGACATGCATTTTGGTTGCAATTTTGTCTAATGCACAAACTTTCTAATTCAGTAACACATTATTTTGACCCAGATAATTATGCCCCCCTTCGAAGAAATGGGGGTATATTGCTTTGCACCTATTCGTTGGTCAGTCGGATGGTTGGTCTGTCCGTAGACCATTTCGTTTTCGCACGATAACTAGAGAATGCTTTGACCTATTGATTTTGAGGTCAACAGGTCAAAGGTCAAGGTCACAGGGGCTTGTAACATTAAATTCGTTTCCGCACGATATCTAGATAACGCTTTGACCTACGATCATTTAAGTTGGTATGCTGGTTACTTGGGAGGAAAGGAAGACGCCTATCAATTTTGAGGTCAACAGGTCAAAGGTCAAGGTGACAGAGGCTTGTAACATGAAAACTGTTTTCTCTGTAGACCATTTTGTTTCCGCATAATATGTAGAATACGCTTTGACCTACGATCATCCAAGTTGGTATGCTGGTTACTCGGGAGGAAAGGAAGACGCCTATCAATTTTGAGGTCAAAGGTCAAGGTCACGGGCTTGTAACATGAAAACTGTTTTCTACGTAGACCATTTCGTTTCTGAAGGATATCTAGAGAACGCTTTGACCTACGATCATCCAAGTTGGTATGCTGGTTACTCTGGAGGAAAGAAAGAAGCCTATTGATTTTGAGGTCAACCAGTCAGAGGTCAAGGTCACAGGGGCTTGTAACATGAAACCATTTCCACACAATATCTAGAGAATGCTTTAACCTAGGATCATATAAATTAGTATGCTGGTTAGTCTTGAGGGAAGGAAGACTCCTATCGATTTTGAGATCAAGAGATCAAAGGTCAAGGTCACAGGGGCTTGTAAAAATAAACATCATTTCCACTTAATAACAGATGAACCATTGGTACATAGTCCTCAAACTATAGAGGTACAATGGTCAGTTTGGGTAGATGACCTATTACATAGTGATAATTACTGAAAACTGTTTTCTCCGTAGACCATTTTGTTTCCGCAGGATATCTAGAGATGTTTCGGCCTATTTGATGTTTAAATCAAACAGAAAACAGGTATCCTTATATAATAGACTGTAAAAATAAATCCATAATTATACTCTATCTTTCTTTCAGCTTTATATTTACTTTCTAAAGCATCAACTTTAATTTCCTCCCCATGTGTTAATGTGCATATACAATATTTAAAAAAATCTCTTAACAATTGCACATATTGACGACTTGGCAGCAAGTCGGGGGGCATACATGTTTTACAAACATCTCTTTCTTAGAAATAATACCAGTAATAGAGATGATGAGAAAATGTATGTACCTAAATAAAATTTCACATATTTTGATGTTCTGAATTTAATGACCAGTATGCTGGATAGCAGATGTGTTGTAAACCTGTTTTCTAAACATTATATGAGAATTGCTAAACATTCAATAAAAAGTAATATATTGTTCAGGTTCTATAACTTTTTAACAACATTTTTCCAAGAAAAATTTTGGTTATTAGATTGGGGTATGTTGTTATTGAGCGGGCGGGCGGACTGGCGGGCGGACTGACGGGCTGGGGGGTGGCGGCGTCAACTTTTCGTTTCCGCTCTCGAACTCGAGAAAATGGATTGAGATATTTTAATGAAACTTCATACATAGATACCTTATATTGAGACCTCGCTTGGGATTGCATATGGGGTGGGTGGGGTCAAGGTCAATTTACAAAAAATGGAAAAACGGTTTCAATTCAATAACTCGAAAACGCATCAAGATATTTTAATGAAACTTCATACATAGATGCCTTATATTGAGACCTCGTTTGGGATTGCATATGGGGTGGGTGGGGTCAAGGTCAAGGTCACCATTACTAAAAATAGAAAAACAGTTTCTGCTCAATAACTTGAAAAAGGATTGAGATATTTTTATGAAACTTCATACATATATGCCTTATATTGAGAACTCGCTTGGGATTGCATATGGGGTGAGTGGGATCAAGGTCAAGGTCACCGTTGCTTAAAATAGAAAAACGGTTTCCGCTCAATAACTTAAGAACGCATCAAGATATTTTGGTGAAACTTCATACATAGATACCTTATATCGAGACCTCGCTTAAGATTGTATATGGAGTGGGTGGGGTCAGGGTTAAGCTGACAGTTACTAAAAATAGAAAATGGTTTCCGCTTAATAACTTGAGAACACATCAAGATATTTTAATGAAACTTCATACATAGATACCTTATATTGGGACCTATCTTGGGATTGCATGTGGTGGGTGGGTCAAGGTCACCATTACTTAAAATATAAAAACGGTTTTCGCTCAATAACTTGACAATGCATCGAGATATTTTAATGAAACTTTATACATAGATACCTTATATCGAGACCTTGCTTGGGATTGCATATAGGGTGGATGGGGTCAAGGTCTCCATTACTAAAAATAGAAAAATGGTTTCCTCTCAAGATATTTGAATGAAACTTCATACATTGATACCTTGTATCTAGATAGATACCGTATAACAAGACCTCGCTTAGGAATGCATATGGCACACGGAACTTTCTTTCATTATTGTGCTGACTTTTATGCATTTCGTTCGAAAAATTTGGTTTTCGTTTAATTTCCAACGTTCTTGTTATAGATTTACTACCTGTTTTTTAAATTAGAAATTCCCACATCAGATCTATGAATTGCACTTATGTTCTGACATCAGTACCTTTTAAAATATTGGCTTCCAAAGCAGGTTTGTTAATAATGCCTCAGGATTATGTTTCCACGAACTAATTTCTGCTATTGTCATCCTGGCAGGTTGGCGAATACGGAAGTCATACATTCTTGTGAAACCAGTTCGAGAGTCCAAACTGCGACACATTCTATCATGGGTGAGTGGTAAACCTTTTGAAAGATGAGAGTATTTGTTGTGATATTATTGGCAAATTACCATACAGTAAGATCCAATTGCTTATCTTAACAACATGATGCTAATTCCTTCTAGCTGAAGAATTTGAATGGCCCAGTAGTGGTATAAGATGTCCATTTGCCGTTTTAACAGGTCCTGAGTATGATCCCTGTTCATTCGATCTTCTTTACAAGGACTTCATATGTGTATGAGTCAGTCAAAATGTGTTCCTGATTAAAACAAAATGTAGTGATACATATGCAAATAACTAAAAGAGTTTCATTATCGCTCTGATGCGAAGATATTGCGACCTTTGATAAAAATCCGTAGAACGGCAGATTTAAGTAGCTTGTGCATGATTGTTAAGAAAATCTGCAAATGAAAGACACACGAAAATGATCTTGCATTTTCTCCTTTAGCCAGTGTTGCATGTGTGTTTTCCAGAATGAGTTTGGACCGTTCCGGTATTTGCCCAACAAGGAGCTGTCGGCACTCATGAACCTTCTCTGTGATATCAAAGTATGAGCAGTGTAGTTTCATTGCATGGCTAAACTTTGCCTTATAGCATATTGCTGAAGTTTAGGAAAACAATATACGTGTATCATAGAACAAGCATGACGCAATTTCAGAGTATTTCTTAACTTGACCTTAAAGCTTAAGCTAAAGTGGGATCATAGAACAAGCATTGCACAGTTTAAGATCCTTTCTGAACTTTGCCATAAATTGTATACTGAATTTGAAGAAAAATATATAGAAATGATCAGATTTTAGATTTATAGAAATTTCACAAAAACAGGAATATTGGTAGATTGAAAAGAAAATTTCAAACCATACTTTATCCTATTTAAGTCAGTGGCATTTTTGGAAATGTGTGGGAATTATTTAATAAAAATCAGAATTGTCTCGGAAGCATTATGACTTTTCGTAAGTTCTCCTTGTGACTAATGAGGTGAACTTGATGTGTTTCATAAAAGCAAATTTTTTCGAAGAACAAATTTAGCTGTTGTAATGAAACTTCATATTTAGATACCTTATATTATGACCTAACTTGGGATTTCATACTATAGTAGATGGGTGGGTTCTCGGTCAAGGTCACCGTTATTAAAAACAGAAATATGGTTACCACTTAGTAACTCAAGTACAAATTGATATTGTAATGAAACTTCATAATTATATATGTATTTTATATTGAGATTGGGTTTAGGATTGGGGACTAGTTGGTTGGGTTCCAGGTCAAGGTCACCGTTACTAAAAAAATAAATATGGTGTCTGCTCATTAACTCAAGTACGAATTAAGATATTGTAATGAAATTTCATATTTAGATACCTTATATTGAGATCTCACTTGGCATTGCATCTGGGGTGGGTGGGGTCAAGGTCACTGTTAATAAAAATAGAAAAATGGTTGTTGCTTAACGTCTTCAAAACAAATTGAGGTCATGTTTTCCAAGCCATAACTGTATGACCTTCACCTTGCATCCCTTATTATTGTGCTGACTTTTAAAGATTTTCTTTGAAAAATTAGGAATTTCCACGTTTCTTGTTTACAAATACAGCATATATATAAAAACAAATCATGGCACAAGAATTACATTAAACCAGTATTTTATGAAACATTGAAGACAAAATTATGAACAGTATGACAAATCGCCATTAAGGAGTTGGGCTCTCATTGACATCGTGTTCCTAAACAAGAATCTGGAATGAGAATTGGCCATGTTTGTTAGCAATGGAATGCTAATCATAGTGGTTTTGCTTGTGTCTTAATGGTATGCAATGTCAAGTATTTGTTATTTCTTCAAATTTAACATATGCTTTAAACAACAAAATGTGATTCTTTGTATCTTTACTGTTCTGGTTACTATGATGTTGTACATATTTTTTCAGCATCCTAACATCATGTCCCCATTGCTTTCCATGTCCAACGAGAGTGGAGGTCTTGTTATTCGTCCATTTGGTGAAAAAGGGACCCTCAAAGACATTATCTGTAAATGTAAACCTAAGAATCATTTCTTTAAAAAATATGCCACGGCACCTGCAAAAATAACCAGAATGGACTTGAATGCTGTGAGAACATTTGGGCGTCAGATATTAGAAACTCTACGGTTGCTACATGAAAAAGGATTGCCTTATGGTATGCGTTTGTTCAATTTATTTAGTGATTTATTTTGAATTCCATATGCAAAAACATATGCTTATTATGCTTGCAATACTAAGATTCATGTTGTTGTTTTTTCAAATCTAAATTCATTATAATTTAGTATATTAGTGTTGATGGTACAGAATTTGTGTATCAGCATTGAAAAGTACTGGAATTTTGACACAATCATAAAAAACGGTCAATTTGTTAAAGAGGGACTGTACGATTTGTGCAAAAATTATTCTGTAAAACCATCCATTAATTTTAATGATGCAAGTGTATTTTTTAAATAATATTATAATAAGTATTGAGAATAACTTATGTTCAGAAATGTGTATTAAAGAAATTTAAAACTAAAATAGTACTTCGCTGTGCAGCGCACTATTATACATGTATACAATGTATAAACAGCTTCTAGACAATTCAGATCTATTGTTGGTGCATGCGCAGTTCTTACTTTCACTTTCAAAACCGAATGTGTACATGAAACAGTTCAGAGACAGTAACCTTCAATTACAGACCAGTTTCACATTCCCATTTTAAGTGGTTATCACCACACAATAATTTGTCGGCGAATCAAAAACGAGGCTGTATTGATAGTGGTTAATACTGGTTGCATAGCGGTCATTTAAAGTTTATTGCTTTTAAAATGTTATAAATATTCACTTAGTTTACTTCTTAATAAACAGAACTAGCATGGTACATAATATAATTATGATATATGATAAGAGAGTGTCAGTTTAATTAGTATAACGTCGTTCAAAATGAAAAAAAAATGCAATTTAGACTTAGGTACTTTCTGTGAGACTGACAGACTTCGTATTGTTCAAAGTTGGTCTAATCAATTATAAGATCATAATCCTGTATAAACACACGACCATTATTATGTAACCAGAATGTGCATAGGTCCTAATTTTAAAATAACATGTGGCACAATAACGTAATCCAAGTGCATACCAATTAGTGACGTAATACACGGGTCATTGTCTAGGCAGCTATGCCACTGACTCCATGAATCTACTTGATAACGAGTGAAATAACTATCATTTAAAATAAAAAATAACTTTATTTAAGACAAAAATTTAATTTTATTGGCAATTATCCTGGTCATTTGCTTGAACTCACGATGGTTTATAAATGGAATGTCAGTGTTTTTTTTCACCTTTAGGGGAAAGGTGGTGGGGCCCTTCAGACGAAGAATTTTACGGCAAAAGGGGAATTGTTTTTGTAGAAAAGCATTATTACATTTTTTTCTTTTTCTTTTTTTTTCTGATTTTGGTCAAGGTTTTTTTCCAAATATAGCTTACATTCTGAGGGGAATTTTTAGGAAATATAGGGGAAAAATATATAATATTTAAGCAGGGGAATGGGGCCCAATTTCGGCCCCAAATTGTCCATAAAAAAACACTGAATGTGTATGTGTTTGTACACAAAG
Organism: Congeria kusceri; assembly: GCA_027627225.1. Classification (NCBI taxonomy): domain Eukaryota; kingdom Metazoa; phylum Mollusca; class Bivalvia; order Myida; family Dreissenidae; genus Congeria; species Congeria kusceri. Next base: position 8,702,996 of record CM051035.1, read on the forward strand.
TTTAAAGACATATAATGATAATTAACTCTGCTTTTTAACGTTTTGATATTAAATAATGATCTTTTAATACTCAGAACTATTTTTTGTTTGTTTTGGTTCTCTATCATTGGAGAGTACAAAGAAAAAGCGTTTTTGATCAATTCTGGTTAACTGGTAGAATTCTTAAGTTGTTTCACTCAAATGAACAAAAAAGCATACTCCAGGATATCACTTTCTTGCTCATACTGCATAATAATAATAATAATAATAATAATAATAATAATGATAATAATAATAATGATAGTAATGTTATATTGTAAGCACTCTCTGTGCTTTTGTAGATCTCTCTTTAAGTCTTCTATCTATAACTATTCGTTGTTGGGGTTGGTTAAACGAAAGATGAGGCGAGCTTTCAGGGTTTTTAGAAGTTATTTATTTGTCATAAAAACAGTAACTTTTAACTCGTATAAATACGTGCCACAGACACAGCCGTACAATGATCCGTATAATAAACTGAGCTAGATAAAATTGTTTACTTTTTATTACAAGATATTCATTAGAAGTCTATAAGTATTTCTGTTTCATGTGTTAAACTTGATGGTGGTGTGTAACCGCTGCTGTATTCAAATTATTTACCTATTTGAGTTTTGGCCTGAAAGTTCATGATGTTTATTAAGATTTTGGAATGATCGAATGATAATCTCAGCTATTTCTGCGCGCCTTTAATAGCAACTGATGCTGGAGCTCAGTGCTCCAGCTAGGCCTAAATGGCAGGGCGCAGCCCCCATTTTTCTTTGCCCCCGCCCTGCCGCCCTCGATCCCGCCAAGCCTTCTTTGATCTCGGCTATGCCGTATATACAACCATATACTAGTTTGTTGAGCCGTCGTGTCTATATACATGTACTACTCAATGAACCAAAACGGATGCACGCTGCATCAACTTTTTTTTTTAATCTCCTGAGTAAATGCCGACCGACAAAATCTGTGGAAACATGTATATTACGTCATTTATCTCGCCTTATATCTCCTTTGATCAATTAGAGCGCTCGCTCATTTTGCCGATCTGATCATGACGCTCAGACGCTGTCAATTAAAATGGCTATTGATTTACCATATCGTTACTGGACGTATGTGTGCACGAAATTAATCATGTATATGCAGTTTCTGCATCTGACGAATGCAGGTGTTCATGTTTGCTGACGTGACATTTTACAGTTTTTATCAGTAAGCCATTGAACTGATGTCGGGTTCACATCAAAGGCGTTATGGGCACTTCGACGCTCAAACTTAATCGTGTGCAGTTTACTAGTAATTAAAATCACGTAAAAAGGATTTTGGAAGTACTAAGAACGGGCCTGGGGGTAAATGCGAAAGTGTAAATTGTAACAATGAATGTTGTAACAGTGTAATTTAGTGTGTAAAGAATGAAATTAAATTGGATTTTAATGGAAATGAAGGTATTTATTAATTTAACATACAAAAAGAGCCGTTAAGAAATTTGGACTCGCACGTTGATTATCAAAGCGGAACATCAAATTAAAATAATTTCATAAAAAATATTTTGTTGCCCAGCTACATGTTTATTAAAAACAGTTACACTTCTCCGTGACCAAATCGTGTTATGTTGGAAAAACGCGTGAACTATTTCTTAACTCTAGCGACGTCATGAAATGCTCGTGTAACACGCGTACTATTTCCTTACGTCAGCGACGTCATGAAATACTCGTGGAAAGCGTGTGTGTACAGCTGCTGTTCAACGCTATGGTACATGTAAAATATTTACCACAACCGTGTCCGGTAACAAGATCACGTTAAAAACTGACTATGTGCAGTAATGTTAATATAAATTTACGTAACGGCGGTTAGGGAGATTTCGTTTGGGTTCTGACTAAAGTGTTTTAAATCAATCAATCTGTAACAAAATCAGTAAATACGCATTGGAATACTTATCAAAAATTCAATTGCAGAATAAACGTGTTTCTCGTAATTTGATAAATTGTAATTTCATTTGATTTATTGTAGTTACCTCTTCCACAACTGTATACAACTATCAAAGGTATCGTTGACGGTTCGATTACCATCATGAACAGTCAATCGCTGTATTATGTAATAAAATGAATGTTTTCCTATTTTTTAAAGTATTTAATAAGTTTCCAGTCACATATTTAAGTTTATATTGAAATACCAACGTATAGAACAGTTTGGTTATTTTATGAAATGTACATGTTTTCGGATGTTTCATTTCGGACGTATGGTAAATATAACCCAATGCATTTGATTATATTTATACTAGCTAAAAAGTTAAAACAGTTTAATTTAAAATAGGATTGTATGTTGTATGATTGTATGTTGTGTTAGCAGAATAAGGAATATTCTTTTAAACCATTTCGTTTGTTTTATATATAGAATGAAATTTTAAAATTATATAATAATGTAATAGTACAATAATTTTATTGCTTGGACGGTACACATAATTTAGTTCAGTTATTCAAAATAAATATTAAGTATGCAAAAATTATATAACCTATGTTAGTGCATTTTTTAAAGCATATATATTGGTATATCCCTTTGCAAAAAATAAGAACGCGTGCTAAAGTGCCCTTTTCAGGATTAAGCACCCTGCCCTTTTGAAATCCTGGCTGGAGCACTGTGGAGCTGGATGCTGGATCTGACTTTTAACCAATCAGAATCGAGCAAGCACTTCCAGCATCAACAGTGTTATTCGGTCATACGCAAACATAAAAACATAATATGATTTATACTCTATGAACAATTTATACAATCCAACTGTTTCATATCTATACATGTACAATGAATAATTGCTTCACCCTATTTAGCCTTGATAATGAAGACATTCTAATAAAAATAACAAAGTTCATCAATCCAGCTTGGTTCCAGCACTATGGGAAACAGCAGAAAATAGGCCCGACATAAATGGGATAAAATAAAGGGAATAATTGCTTCTGATTATTGTTACAAGTTATAAATGCAATATTTAGACACATAACTTCAATAAACAATAAACAGTTAAATACTTTAGTAACATTTGTATCGAAAGAGAAATACGTAACAATGCGATGCTTCAATGTCATAATGGCAGTAACAAAATGAACGCAAAACAAATGCTGGATTCATCATAGCATCTCATTCCTGGACTTTTTTGTGTGAAAATATAAACTGGATTTACTGATAATCATACACACTTTCTATTACTGGTAAGAATTGAATGAAACAATATGTCTGTGTACAAAAATCAAAAGTTGAGTAGTAATTCTTACTTGACATTTTTCGTCCTATAGGCTGTTACATTATGTAACTGTTAAGCTTTTATATAATTACCCCAGCCGACACTAATTCCGGAATAAACGAACTGTTTCTGTTCATTAAATATTAATTATTGAATTAATAAGTGATTGTGTAAACTGCAATAAATTCAGCAATTATAGACTTATTTCAATTATTAAAAATACAAATCTGAATAGGATGTAACATAATTATGATGTCAAACATAGTTTTGTTAGCAGATTTGGCTTTGTTGTGAGCAGATTTGACATTGTTGTGATTTTTACATTATTTGCATTATAATTTAAGTATTTGAAACATATCCACGTATACATAATAATTTAGTGAATTAAACAGAGACAAGTTTAATGACAAAAAAACAACAACATTTTATAAGTTTATTTGACAGTTTCTCCACTGAACATTATTTTCCTTTATTGACAATTACAGCCAATATATCGTCAGCCTCGTTCTCGATTCGCTTTATCAAGGGAGACAACTCATACAGTACTCAATAACGGGAATGTGCAAAGGGTCTATTGTTTCACACCTTGTTAAAAAAGCATGTGTTTTTTGACAGTTAAAGTAATGATGAATAATTATTATAAAGAGATTCATATAGTTCATAATTTTAATTGTGCAGCTGACCTTCTGGTCATCCATGAATAAAAAAAAAAAAAATACAACAAAAAAAACACAACAAAAACAACTGTTTTTGTCTGAATTTTTTTTTTTTTTAAACCTGTACAAAATTTTCAGTTGTTATCGTTGCAAATGCAAAAAAAGTCATTAAATAGTTCCTTATGCAGTACAGTTAATTGTCACATGTTTCTGCTTCAGGTCATTTACATACTGGCAACCTGGTTGTGATAAGTGGACAGGTTCAGTTCCTGGAACTGGAGAGCTGGTTACTAGGGTTACCTAGTTACCATAGGCAACACATTCTACATTTAAAGAAAATACAGGTGAGCGGCAGGTGTAGATTGTTGCAGGGTTCGCACAGATCTTGGAAAGTCATGAAAAATTGACTTTGTGTGGAAAAAATCATGGAATCTTGATATTGTGGATTTTATCATGGAAAATTCATGGAAAAATCATGGAATTTAGGTTTCAACAGTTGTATGAACCCTGTTGGTGGTCACAGCTAATGGCTTTTAATAGTTAACAAGAAACAACGAAAATTAGAACCAGCAAACTATAAAAAAAAATCTAATTCTTCTCTAAACAAACAATGCTTTCATGACCATTTTAATGGATCATTATTGTGTCCTACTAGGATATTATAGTACATAAAACACTGGATATTGTATATCAAAAGTCATCGTAGCCTCTGTTAAACTTTTTTTATTTTTTTCATCGTAATTACATATGATGTAACATATTTGAATCAACAGTTGTTGAGCATAAGTGATTTAATTTAAAAACGACATCAAAAATATAAATAAGCCTGAAGGACCATATTTTCAAAACTGTCATTTACATCAGTTTATTAACAGCTCTTTTAGCCAGGGTATTGTACATACATTACATAAATTACAGGATATTATATAAATCAATGTAGACTCTTTTTCAGATTAATCATGTTTGTCAATTGCATTGCATTGTGATAGTTTTTTGATTTGGTATTGGGCAGATTGCACACTATATATTCTCCGAATTCCAAGTCTAATAGTAAGATTGCGTTGTCTCACAAATGTGTGTGCTTTGTGACGTTGTCTACCACTTCCAGCCAAAATGCAAGTTTGTGTATAAATTGTGTAATACAGTGCACGCCAAGCGAAGTAGCATAATTTGCGCGGTCGTGACGAACCTTCGATCAATATTCGTGTTTTGTAATAATGTCTGCCACTTCCATCCAAAATGTAAGTTTGTGTATAAATTGTGTTACACTTAAAAAATTATTTTTGATTTATCGTTGTTTATCTGTCAATAAACAATGATTTGGAGTTTTGATGCCTAGGAATTTAACATCGAGGTTTAACATCATTTGACAAATATTTTCGCAATTGTAATGAGGTCTATATTTTACTATGCTCCGCTCAGAATTGGGACTACTTTTTGCATTGTTTATTGGGTAGTTTAACGACGATAATTTTGTTCTTTGTCTATAGAAAATTAGGCGAGTATGATGTTAAAATTTATTTTTAGGCTTGAGTGAAAATTATATCTAACGATAATGAAACCGTTTTAGTTATTTGCACATGATTAGCTGTTCATATATATGCAGTGGCAACATACATATATTTTTTCCCCAAAACATTTATGTACTTCAAACCCAGTTTTATATTTGATACAGTTTCTGTTGAGTTTGTGTAAGTTATTTTATTTTAGACCACCGAACAGATAGACGTATATTGTTTTGGCCATGTTCTGTACGAGATGACATTTGGTAGTGAATTGATGGCAGACAGCTGTAATGACTTTCCACCGCAGTGCCCCGCCCAACTCAGTAAGCGTAACTCTGTACATCTCACAGCTTTTGTTTGTTCGCAAATTTCAGGACAAAAGTTTAAAGCAAATTTAATCTGTGATGTTCATCTCAGCTAAGTTAGGCAGCTTTTCCATATGTCCCCATCTGCATAGTGCAAATCTGCATCTGCAAATAGCAGCCACAAAAGCCGTCTGCAAAAAATAATTCCTTGAGCGGTTTTATGCAGATGCGAAGGATATGGTATCCCTGCAAGATTAACGAAAGGCTTTTATACATTAACATTACAAAAATAACAGAAATTGTCCAGAAACAGTGAATAACTCAACTTAAGAATCCCCGAGTAAAATAACTCAGTAACACCTGCTAACATTGTTCATATTTACCACCTGTACAATGTTTGGCATAGAGGCATAAAATATTTGCATCTGACATTATTAAAACTGTTTAAATTCTCATGCAAACTGTTTAAAAATGCAGGCATCGTAACTCTTTGGAAATAAGAACAAAAGTTAAATATTCTATGGTATATGCAGATTCGTGGAAAAACGCCTTCTGTGTAATAATAATGCAGATACAGATTCGCTTGCGAATATGGATGCGGACTTGCAGAAAAGCGACCTTACCAGTATCAACAATGTCTGAAAATTTAAAATCAGCAGTGTATCTTTGTCGGTCAACACCAAGAGAAAATTTTTAATCCACTTTTGAATTTTCTGATAAATATTCAATTGACTGTCAGTCTTCTTCATGTTAAGTAAAGTTGGTTGTTTGAATGTTAAGACACTTTATTAATTGAATTGGGCTTCAACAACTGTCAATTAATGGATTGAGAATAGAAACAGTTTTAGATTTATAAACTACAGTGTTCCAATTTAAGGTATAAAAATTGTTGCTGCTATGGTAATTACTAGCTGTTGGCAATTTACAAGTTACATGATTGATCATTAAATTATCCGAGGTTCAATATGTCTCACGCAAAAAAGAAATATTTTGTGATTTTTACAGTTTGGGTGATTTAGTTGATGCTGAGTAGACCTGTGTATTGCGCGAAATATCGCGGAGGTTACAAAAAATTACTAGGCGTTAGGCTGGATCAGCTATAACTTTAAGAACTCTGAGTGACCCTTCTTGATTTTGTGGCGGGCATCAGCTACACTCAGCATAAAAAAATATATGCAAAATAATTACAATATTACTCTGTGACAGCGAGTATAACATTTGTTTAGCCTGAGCTGTTCTGTATGATTCAAATATTGACTGTTCAGCTGATGTTTTTAAACAGAATTTTCAACAAGAATTGATTGTGAAAGGTAATAATTTGCACCTTTGGTTATAGGTCTACTATTGTAGGAAGTCTCGAGGGCTACAGCTCGAATATAAAATGCAGCAATTTACTATTCCGTGGCAGCAAAAATTAAATTACAACCTAGAGCCTCATAATTAGTGTCACAAGTGTGATAGTTTGCACTCGATTTTCTGAATTTTTATCGCCACCATTTGTTCATTACAGGGTCTGTGCTGGAGTCCATACTGACCACAGAGGCGTGCAAGAACAGTCTGCCTTCAGTGCAGGATCTTCTCACACATCCGTATGTGGCATTAGCATCAAGGCCAAAAATGATATGTGGTTTGTTTCCCATCCCTTGACTGTCCAAAATGAATGGGCGTGAGTTTTAATACTGTTACTGATTAGTGAATGGAGGGGAAACAAACTATTATTATTATTATTGCCTTCAGCTAAATTCCAGCATGTAATTGTTGAATTGTATATACAGATAATGCTTAGATTATCTGGAGCCATATTCCAGAAACCACTTAAGTTTGTATTAAAACATTTTCACTTGTCCAGAAATGCTGAGTTTGGTGCACCTTTTAAGGGGGTAGAGTAGTTTACTCCCCTGAATTGATTCTGAATCACATCACTGTACTTAAGTAAAATATTCATCAGAAGGGTAGAAATCTGCAAGTACTGGTAAAATCACATGGTTATAAGAGCAACTTAATTTTAGTCTGTCTAATGAAATATCAGATTTTAACTATATCCCCTGAATTGCTTTTATTAAAGTTGTCATTTTTAGCTCGACTTTTTCCAGAGAAAAGGCAAGCTATTCTACTTGCCCCAGCGGCGGCGTTGGCGTCGGCGTCAGTGACCGAGCTAGATTAAAGTTTTTCAGTGAGTTAATTTCTCAGGAATGGCTTGATGGATTTCATTCAAACTTAAAGCATTTATTCCCACCTTAAAATGAACCTATAGGCAAGTTTTATAACTCTAGTTTGAAATTAGTCAAAATTATGGTCCTTTTTACACTTAGAAATTTTACATATAAGCTGTATGGACAGGTTAAAGTTTTTGGTAAGCTGTTTTCTCAGGAATGGCATAAGGGATTTCATTCAAACTGAGTACACTTATTTCATATATTAAAATGAACTCATAGGCCAATTTTGATAACTTTGATAACTTTAGTTTGAAATTTGTCAAAATTATTAGCCTTTTTACACTTAGAAATGTTACATGTAAGCTATATGGACAGGTTTAAGTTTTTCTGTAAGCTAGTTTCTCAGGAATGGCTTGAGGGATTTCATTCAACCTTAAAACATGTATTCCCTATACATGTTTTAAGGTTGGGTGGGTGGGGTCAAGATCACTGTTACTAAATATAGAAAAACTATTTCCGCTCAACAACTTAAGAATGCATTGAGGTATTTTAATGAAACTTAATACATAGATACCTTATATCGAGACCTCACTTGGGATTGCATATGGGGTGGGTGGGGTCAAGGTCACTGTTAGTAAAAATAGAACAACGGTTTCCACTCAATAACTTAAGAAGACATTGACATTTTTAATGAAACTTAATAAATAGATACCTAGTATCGAGACCTCACTTGGGATTGCATATGGGGTCGGTGGGGTCAAGGTCAAGTTCACCATTACTAAAATTTTGATGTGCTGACTTTAATGCATTTCGTTCAAAAAATTTGGTTTTCGTGGAATTTTCATGTTTAAGAAAAAAAATGCCAGTAACTCGGACAAGCACAATAAAAGTTGAGCACGCTGTCCTCCGACAGCTCTTGTTTGTCTGTCAGCTAATTCTTGATAAACTGTGTTCCCCAAAAAACTAATTATGCCCTCCATCAAAGATGGCAGGGTATATTGGTTTGCTAATGTCGGTCAGTCTGTCTGTTGGTAGACCACTTTCCTTTCCGCTCTCTTAGTGTAACAGTTTTCATCCGATCTTCACCAAACTTCATGAAAATGTTTGTTGGCATAATATCTAGGTCAAGTTTGATAATCAGCCAAAACGCCCCAGTAATTAGGAAGTTATGGCCCATGAATTATCTAAAATTATCCTTCTTAGCCATTTCAGCTCTCCAAGTCCAACAGTTTTGATCCGATCTTAACCAAACTTCATGAAAATGTTTGTAATAATAATATCTAGTTCAAATTTAGTAATCAGCCAAATCACCCCAGGAATTATGGAGTTATTATCTTTGAATTTTCTGAAATTGGCATTTTTAGCGTTTCAACTCTCATAGTCCAATAGTGTTCATGAGATTTTCACCAAATTTCATGAACATGTTTGTAATAATAATATCTAGGTCAAGTTCAATAATTAGCCAAATTGCCCCAGGAATTGTGGAGTTATAGCCCTTGAATTATCTAAAATTGGCCTTTTTAGCCGTTTCCATTCTCTAAGTCCAACAGTTCATAGCCGATCTTCACCAGACTTGGTGGTAATCTTGTGTGTGTATTATCTCGGTTAAGTGGGATTATCAACGAAATCGTCCAAGTAACTGTGGAGTTATGGCCCTTGATTATCTAAAATTAGCCTTTTTAGCTATTTTAATCTAGAGGGGGCATAAGTGTTTTACAAACAGCTCTTGTTTGGGGTTGTGATACACAAAGTTTTATCGATGAAATCCTTAGTTTTTAGCAGACTTTAAAAGTCATATTTTACTTATAATTTCCATATGGAAGGAGTACACAGGGGGTTTGGTAAACCTCCATTTCTAAAAAATAATGGGAACCCTGGATAAAAACAGCTTCAATGGTTTGTTACAGGCTGTTTGCGGATGTTACGCTGCCAGCAGTAGAGAAGCCCTACTTGAAGATCCCCAGCAAGCTGAAAGAGCCGCTACGCAAGGCCAAGGAGGAGTTTGAGGCCAGGCTTAAGGAGGAACAGAAAATGGTAGGTCTAGCAACTGGGTCAGTAGACCTCGAACCAGGGTTGGTAGGTCTAGAAGATGTTGATATATGGTAGATCTAACACCAGGGTCTGAAAATCTAACATTAGGGTCAGTAGATCAGGAACCAGGGTCAGTAGATCAAGAACCAGGGTCAGTAGGTCTAACACCAAGGTTAGTAGGTCTAACAACAGGGTCAGTATGTCTAACACCAAGGTTAGTAGGTCTAACACCAGGGTCAGTAGGTCTAACACCAAGGTTAGTAGGTCTAACATTAAGGTCAGTAGGTCTAGAACCAGGGTTAGTAGGTCAAGAACCAAGGTCAGTAGGTCTAACATTAAGGTCAGTAGGTCTAGAACCAGGGTTAGTAGGTCAAGAACCAGGGTCAGTAGGTCTAACACCAAGGTTAGTAGGTCTAACAACAGGGTCAGTAGGTCTAACACCAAGGTTAGTAGGTCTAACACCAGGGTCAGTAGGTCTAACACCAAGGTTAGTAGGTCTAACATTAAGGTCAGTAGGTCTAGAACCAGGGTTAGTAGGTCAAGAACCAAGGTCAGTAGGTCTAACATTAAGGTCAGTAGGTCTAGAACCAGGGTTAGTAGGTCAAGAACCAGGGTCAGTAGGTCTAACACCAAGGTCAGTAGGTCTAACATTAAGGTCAGTAGGTCTAGAACCAGGGTTAGTAGGTCAAGAACCAGGGTCTGTAGGTCAAACCATTGGTTTAGATACTGAAACCTTTTTGTCCATTTGGCTCACAGGACACTGCGTCAAGGATCCATGTTATAAGAATGGGCCTCCGTGGTCTAGCGGTAAAGTGCTGGACTTGAGAGCAGAAGGTTCAGGTTTCAATACCCGGTCCGGAACTTGGTCCCCACTTTTATCCTTCACTTTCGTCACCAATCATTACACTCATTTACTCAATAATAAAACACCCTGGATTGTCAGAAATGTCGAACTTAATTCCAGAGTAACACATTGCTGACCTGTGACAAGGTTTGTCAAGCAGACTGCATAAAACCAATAGTGGTAACACAGCATATGTAAAACGCCAGTGAACTTGAAAGTAACCCCAGACTCTGCATCCGATCGTTGTGAGGTATTAACTAGCAGTACCTGGAAGCATCCTGACCACTGCAGGATATTAAAAATGATGAACATGTGTCCAGACGACATGCCGTAATACATCATACTGACCAAGTGTGAAAGTGCTGTGTAACAATCCCCATGTCCAGTTATGTGACTAACAGTTAATTATCGGTGTGTAGGCAAGTGAATGTCAAATGGAGAAAACATAAGTAGTCTAAGTGGAACTGTGGCTAGGGACTGCTAGTGAAAACAGTGCAACAGAAAACAATTAGAAATGTTGAATTGTGGCCGAAATCATCAGTATGTACAGCTGAAGATATGCATCACACCTTCATCTCCATCCCCAGCTCCCCAAAATAATCAACATTCCTGAATGTGTTGTTGTCATGGGCTATGATGTTTTCAATACATGTATGACCTATATATTCTATGAATTTATGGGCTTTGGGCTTTCCAATTTTCTTAACAAACCCCAACATAGTCAGTTGTGATCACTTCAGATTTACAAGAAACAGAAGGTCTCTAAAGCCAAGGAGTATCACATGTCAGAAGATGTGAAGAAAGAGAGAAGAAAATCAAAAAAGGTATTTTTATCCTGCTGCGGAGGAGTTTAAACTATTCCTGGCAAAACCTGGATTGGTCTATTGCTTGTACCAACAACCCTTAGTGTAAAGTACACAGTTTTAGTATGCAGACACACGAGTCTGTATGTGAACACTGTCCTGGTAATGAACAGTTTTAATTCAGGGGTATTGTACTCTATTTTTTACAGTGACATGTTCGGTTAAAGACTATGCATACTGGTTTGTGAAAAAAGCTCGTACAGCCACTTGAAATAATGTGGCACAGACACTGTTATTGCTGTACTGTGTCTTTCATAATATGAACATGTTTATTTATTAACAAGGTCTAGTCATATTTTTTTGCACAAGCAGTGTTATCTATATTAAGAGACAGATCAATCATTATAACCATCATTTTACTGTTTTTTTTTCTGAAAAAAGTGTGTAATGGCTAATAGGTGTGAAAGCTGTACCAGATTTAGTGTTAATTGTATAATTGTTAACCAACAGTCTGAATGCACATAATTTAATGTTAATATTGCTTTTGACCCCAGCGTCCAAAAAGTGTAAGTATACACCTCAATACAGTCCTGTAGAATACCTGTAAAACAGCATTCCAATTCACAGTTTGTCATGTTTAATGTGTAGCACCACCCTACTCAGGCCAAAAAAGTAAATAGTGTGTTTTGGGCAACCCTCTCAAAAAGGTTAGGAAGGGTCAGTATTGAGGTTTTTTTTTAAACCTCTTTTAAAGACACATTTTGGTCTAAAAACTTTGAAATCATCTCAAATCTGACAGATACAATCGTCGCTAAATACTTTAGGGTTGGGCGGTTTTCTCTAGGTAGGGTCATGTTGCCCGAAACACAGAAAAACATTTTTTTGCCTCAGTATCAATATCCACAGTTGAGAAAGTGCGCAACAAGAACTTTGGCAATTTAATTATCCACAGTCCACAAGTTTGCAACACAGGCCTGTGCAATGTAAAGTTCAATGCTGCAGTGTATGTCTAATACAACTGTTGGCAAAATAATTAACCATAGTCCAAAAATGTGCTTAACCTCATTTGTGTTGTTTTCTGCAATCCAGCTAGTTTGCAATATAAGTTTTTGAGCACATTCAGATAGAATATCATAAACAAAAAAGAGTTGAAATAAGAGCTGAAATGAAATGTATCAGTTAAACTTTAAAAATCAACATGAAGCAGTTGTAAGGTAAATAGTACGGTATTTTGTTTAAACGTGTTACCTGCCCAAAACCTATTCAAGGGAGCTTCAATAATACCTACACAAGTCTTGTATGACTGTATTCATAGTTGGATCAAAACACTTCCTGTAATCCCTTCACAAAATTCCTGCTGCACCAAACAACTTGAAATTTAGCAACCTTTGACTTAATTGCTGTAGAGTAATCTCCCATTACTATAGTGTTGAAAAAAACCAAAGGCACTTCATTTGGCTGTAGCATGAGCACTTCTTCAGCAAGACAAACACAGAAAAGTCACAAACACTTAAGTCAGCTAAGTGAAAACAGTGCTTAGTCTGCATACATTTTCATGTTTTAAGAAAAACTGTATTGTTTGAGTTGTTTGGGCATTACAATTTTAAAATGTTAGCAAAAGCTGGAGAGGTCTGTAGCCAATCGTAAGCCATCACTGTTATATGGTCAGCGTTTGTTCATCATTTATTTATCATAAATTGTAAAAACCTTGTGGTTAATAATTGTATGTCTAGGACTTTGTGTTCTACATGATAAATCCAGTAACAGTTCGTTGAAATGTGTTACAGAAAGCACTCGAGAACGAGAGAGCATCAGCTGCAGCGACCAGCACTGACAGCCAGGGGGTGCCGCCTCCCCCTGCCCCTCCCCCTCAGGGTGCACCGCCACCACCTCCACCCAGCTCTCTAGGGGCACCGCCCGCGCCGCCACCACCAGGTAAGTAACTTACCTCAACAGCTATATTAAGACTCTTCGATGATCCCTCTCATAATTTATATTCACATGTCCATTACAAGTGTACCAAAACATGTACCTATATGTCAGTTTCCCGTACAAAATGGCACATGTCCAGTATATGTGTACACATGCACATGCTCAGGCCCTAGGCTTGGGGGGAAATTATTGCAACAAGTTTGGTAGGGGAACAAAAAATCGAGGGGTCAAGTCAAGTTTAGGGTAAAACTAATTTTAAAGAAATTGTGCTTGGGGATGGCGCCTGTATTCAGCCCCTGCTATATAAGGTACGAAAGCCCTTTCCATTAGATACAAACAATCTTACATAACATGTCAACGTTTCATGCACACATACCCCATACACACATTCAGTACATGTTGCATGCACACGTACCCCATACAAACATTCAGTACACGTTTCATGCACACATACCTCATACACACATTCAGTACACGTTTCATGCACACGTACCCCATACACACATTCAGTACACGTTTCATGCACACGTACCCCATACACACATTCAGTACACGTTTCATGCACACGTACCCCATACACACATTCAGTACACGTTTCATGCACACATACCCCATACACACATTCAGTACACAGGTCATGCACACATACCCAGTACACATATTTAGTACACAGTTCATGCACACCTACCCAGTACACACATTCAGTACACAGTTCATGCACACATACCCAGTACACATATCTAGTACACATTTCATGCACACATACCCAGTTCACACATTCAGTTCACGTTTCATGCACACATACCCAGTACACAGTTCATGCACACATACCCAGTAGACACATTCAGTACGCATTTCATGCACACATACCCTGTACACATATCTAGTACATGTATTCCCGTACACATATAGACATATCCTGTACACATATTACTGTACATGGATCTACTGCAAATGTACATGATGTCCGTCGGTCCGTCGTTCGGTTGACCACTTTCGTTTCCGTTTTCTAAGTTCAACAGTTTTCATCTGATCTTTACCAAACTCCGAGGACATGTTTGTGGGCATAATATCTAGGTAAAGTTCGATAATCAATCAAATCGCCCCAGGAAGTGTGGAGTTATGGCCCTTGTATTATCTAAAATTTGCCTTTTTAGCCTTTTCCACTCTCCAAGTCTAACAGTTTTTATCCTATCTTTACAAAACTTCATGAACATATTTGTAATAGTAAAATCTAGGTCAGGTTCAATAATCAGCCATATTGCTCCAGGAATTGTGGAGTTATTGTCCTTGAATTATCTGAAATTGGCTTGTTAGTGGTTTTGGCTCTTTGTGGGTGTATTATTTCATTAAAGTTGAATAATAAACCTGAATGGCCTAGAAACTGTGGAGTTATGGCCCTTGATTATCTAAAATTAGCCTTTTTAGCTATTTTAACCTAGAGGGTTCATAACTGTTTTACAAACAGCTCTTGTTTGATAACGGTTGCTTATGAAATGAATAGCTAAAGAAAAATTGGAAAATGTTTTTTCCGTATTACAACTGCCATGATAAAAGGAATAATTTATAGTTTTTAATCCTCATAATTATCTTAAATAAACACCATAAAGTACTCGGTGCATGGTAATGCCAGTTCGATTGCTAATAAATGGAACTAACAAGTTAGATTTATGATTATTTACCAGTAGTTGTCTGGCATGGTTTGATTTTGTGTGATATTAATTTCAAGACTTGTTATGTCAAATCTAATATAAGATTAAAGTAGTTCTTTCATATTTTGTTAAATCATTGTTGCATTAGATCTAATATTAAATAAAAAAAAAAAAATGATTTGATAAATCTGTTTTAAATTAAATGATGAATATGTAAAGAGAGGAATCAAATGTACAGCGTGTAATTGTGCATGCTGAAAAAAAAAACATTGTTATAAACAAAAAGTAGTGCATTTGGTTTGTGTGATTTGCATTCTTATTAATAATTTAACAGTTTGATAACAATTTTTATCAGCTAAAGTAGTTCAGGAGGGTTGGTAAAAAGCTGCTTGGTGAAAAAGTAAATTAAATGCAATCATGAGACGCCGTGACAGATTTACAACATTATTGTCAAAATGTATTGTGTGTAATATTGTACCGGTGTCATTTACTTAAATCATTTGACGTGAAAAAAACTGCGATGGAAAATCTGTGTTTGAAGTCAGTCTTTTAAATTATCAGTAGCTTGGTTTCCATGGACATATTAATATCATCAATCACAACTAGGTTGACCAGTTAATATGACAACAATGGCGCTGGTAAAATAAGGAATAGTAATTATATGTCAATCCTGGCCAACGTGACAGGAAACTTGATGACTATCATATTGAGCATGGCAAGAAACAAGTTGTATTATGGTATAAGCCGGGCTGACTAGCTCAGTTGGTAGAGCGCATGACTGTCAATCTGGGGTTCGTGAGTTCACACCCCAGCCCAGCCACATAACTTATGTGGGGATTGGTCGTGAAATAATTTCTACGGCAATTCTCCGCATACCTCTGATTCATTTAGGGCAGTTGTCAGTTACTGGCATAAGTATGTGCACTTGGTACTGGTTAACCGCTTAGGTTGGCTAAGCTTGCCCAGGAAAAGTGTGAGTAGGTTAACTGATCGCCGTTATATGACTGAAATACTGTTAAATACGACGAAAAATCCAAACAAACAAACAAAACAAGTATCATGGCATAACAGAATACAGAGACCTCTTGATGTCTGTTATTTTGAATGGTTGACTTTTTGTTGTTCAAACCATGTGTATTAAAGTTTTTGTTGGGGGAAATGGTTGTGTTCTGTTCCTTCAGATGACGATGAACCATAGACCTGTCCCTTTGTCCTGTGTTTAGGTAATCAAACCTGATGTAGTCTCTAACTTGTACTGGTGTATGCTTTTCTGTAACACATTCTCTTACTTCTACCTGGTGTGCGCATATCTGCAACTTATTCTTTCGCCCGTAGCTGTCGTGTGCTGTTGTGTTACTTATTTTCTCAGTTGTAGCTGATGTGTGAATTGAATTATAATGTGTTCATAACTCTAATATCTTATTCTCTCACTTATAGCTGTGACCTTAACTTACAGCTGGTGTGCGCATAACTGTGACTTGTATTCTCCAGTTTATAACTGGTTTGTGTGCATTTCTGCAATGTATTCTCTCACTACTAGCTGGAGTGTGCATATTTGCTATGCTAGCGTGCTCAGTCATGAGCAGATTGTCAGCAGTGACATTTTCTTACTTGACACGCATCTGTTTTCCTTTGGGCTGTGAAGAATAATATCACTGTAACATTTTTGCGCGAAAGGTGACCAACACAATTACTCAAGAAAAAATACATTTTACCACCATTGTGCGTGTTCAGTGCTTCCGAGATTGTGTTTGAATAGAGAAATAATATTTCTGGAACTGACTTTTGTCAAAGAAATAAAGGTAACAACAGTTAAAAGTTGATTTACACTGTTCTGATTGTTTTCTCATGGTTGTGCACTTGCTGTTCTTTGCTGTATATGCTTGGCTAACAATTATTAACTTTAGTGTTTGTAAGCAGTTTATATGGCATGGAATGTTACTAGTGTGTAACCTAAATGTTTGTATGTAGCCACGCTTTGTAATGTAAGAAATAATTTTCGATATATCATTGTTTATCGGCCAATAAACAACGCTTTGGAGTTCTGATGTGTAGGGAATTAAACCATGACGGTGTTAACCCGAGTGGTTTACTAGCCACGCATCAGAACAACAAAGAGTTGTTTATTGGCAGATTAATAGTGATAATGCGAGAATTATTTTGATTCTAACATGATTTGACAAATATTTTTGCAACTGTAATGAGAACTACATTTTATTATGCTCCGCTCAGAATCGGGACTACTTTTTGGTTGTTTATTGGGTACTTTAATAACGATAATTTTGTTCTTTGTCTATAGACAAATTAGTGAGTATCATGTTAGAATAGTTTATAACAGTCACTTAATATGTGTTATATATTAGCAGATGGTTTGTGGGTGTTCATGGCATTTGCATTGGTGACATTAGTGTTCACTTTAAAAGTAAACTTTGAGAATAATTGTGCAAATCCAAGATTTAATAATATATTAAACAATAAGCCAAACATTTATTTATTCATTGCAATAATTTTCCGCAGAAAGTTGTAATTTTGGTAAAGAACTGGCTTAATAAGTGTGTAGTAAATTGTAAGTTCCACATGAGATCATTTTGTCACTTTAAGCTATTAAAAGCATTCACTGCACTTAGACTTTGAATTAAAGATAATTATTTTCTTTTAAGAACAATTCAATGTGAGACTGTAAATCTCTTGGATACAGTATATAAATGAGTTGTGTCATGGGAAAACAGGGCTTAATGCATGTGCGTAGTGTCGTCCCTGATTAGCCTGTGCAGTCCGGACAGGCTAATCCAGGATGGCACTTTCCGCCTACAGTGCTTTTATGTTTAGAAGAGACTTCCTTAAAATATAAAATACCATAAAAGCGGAAAGTGTCGTCCTGGATTAGCCTGTGCGGATTGCACAGGCTAATCTGGGACGACACTACCCACATGCATTAAGCCCGGTTTTCCCATGACATGCCTCAAATCTGTTTGTGCACAGTTACTTAGAAGCTATATGCCAGGCAGTTTGCAACAGTGGGCATTACATGGAGCCATTCTCATTCAGGCTGTTAAACAGCTTATCAAGTCGCAGTGGTGTAATGGAAATGATGTCTGCCCTGCGATCGAGATACTGTGTGTTTGATTCCCTCTTAAGCAGGGGTGATAAAATTCCGGTTTATGCCGGATTTCCGTTTTTTTTGTTCCAAAAATTCGATTTTCAGATCGATATAAATCCGCGGTTTTATTTAGTAGGATGCGTTGGGGTGGTATGAAAACACTTGGGTACGAATCAAAATCGGTAACGAAACTGCCGGAATTTTCCGGAGTTCAACGAATTGAACCTGTCTTTTGTGTTATTGAATGTCATTGGTCGATATTCGTCCGTATATGTTTCGGGAAATGCCGGGAAATAACGATTTCATTTAGTTATTTGCAGGTACATAAGCGACCGGAAGTGATATTTGTTACTGCGGGAAATAGTCGTCTGTCAAGAACGTAGATATTTTTTAACAGTTTGGCATCACGATTGGTAAGTTCCACTAGCGTAGGTCTATCTCTACGGAAGAGGTTTAGTTACTGTAGTTAAAATAGTATCCATGCCGAACGTGCCATAATTTGATAAAGTTAGGACATGGCAATATTGAAATTTGGAATTTTCAAAATTCTAAGCAGATTGTCTTTTGACTTTTAATTTTTTTTTAACAAACGTGAGTGGCAATAATGGCATGGCTGCGGTCCGTATCCTCTTCTGTATTCTCCCTTTATTAGCCATAACACTGTTGCTGGTACGGACAGGTCTGTTTAAATTATTTTGTTAATGTGTTTTACATTGATATAAAATTCTCATGGGTAACCTGTCAAAATTTTCAAAAGCATGGGCAGGTAGGGGAACCCATAGTAAATTTTTGGAAATGGGAATTTCTACATAATTTATTAAAGCGTTTGAATGTTAAAACGGGCTATATTTATGCAGGAAGGACCCGGGCTGATTTTGTATTAAACATCTTAATATTTAGTTTGCATGACTACAATGGCAGAAAATGTATATAATATGAATGTTTTGATTTGTAGGTATTCAGCATGCCTCTTGACTTTGCCACAGACAAGGACGATGTGCGGGCTATCGATGCAGGAGTCAAAAACAAGTGGCGATGGGATTGGCTAGATGATGAGTACTTGAAACAGTACATCAGAAAAATTAAGTCGCCTGGCCAGGCGTTTTGTGTGCTGTGTAACCAGACCCTGAAATATGACACTGCGGGAAAGAAAGCTCTAACCAGCCATATGCGACAGTCGAAACACGTGCTCAAGATGAATGCTGTCAAATCTAGTGGAAGTTTAGCTGGTAAGATTGTCGTTAAATGTATATAAAGTAAATAAAAATAAAAGATTTAAACATCAATGGAAATGCTTATAGGTTTCACTAGTGGCAGAATAGTGTTTAAATACCAGGTTATGTGTTTGAAGAAGGAATTTGAGTATCTCAATGGTCTAGTGGTTACAAATACATTGTTGGGTTATGACTGAGCATTGTATCAACTGTCATTGAAGTGAACATTTTCATTAAAGTTGTATATGTTTGTACTTCTGTACATTTTAAATTGTGTTTCTTTGGTGATTCATGCATTTTTCACTTTCTATCTTTAGGTATGAAGACAGTCTCCAGAACAACAAGTACAGACCAACAGGCTGCTGTTGTACAACCAGTTGTTCCACTCAATGATAGGAAGCTGAATGCAGAGGCGATGATACTTGGATTCCTAGCCGAACATGATCTACCCTTCACGCTTACCCCACACCTGGTCAAGTTGACACAGACACTAGCTAAAGATCCAAAACCACTTAATGAGATAAAAATGGACAGATGTGCTGCGTCATACAAAATGACTTACGGTGTTGCTGAGCATTTTACTCAGGAACTTTTGGATGAACTTAAGGACACAGAGTTCAGCTTGAACATTGATGAGTCCACAAACACTAAAAATGAAAAAATTGTGGCTGTACTTATAAGTTACTTTTCAAAACACAGAAACGAGATGGTTGTACGGCACCTGGAGTCGTTTCAGGTCACCAAAGCTGATGCCGAGTCTATCTTCCTGAAGATTGAGGACATGTTTGATCGGTTAGACTTACCATGGACTAAGTTGTCAAGTGTACTTCTTGATTCATGTAACACAATGAGAGGAAAAAAATCTGGACTCGAAACACGGTTGAGGGAACGGGCACCACAGCTCATCGACATAGATGGTGACAGCGTTCATCATGTGCATAATGCTGCAAAGGCCTTCACCTCACCATTCTGTTACCATTTGGAATCGTATTTAATGACATCCACAGTGATTTTCACTGGTCAACCGACCTCCGCTCCGAATTAGAATTAATTTGTCAGTTGCTTGGAGTCAAGTTTACAGTACCAGAGCGATTTACGTCTCATCATTTCCTGTCAGCTCATAACCTTGCCGTGGATACTTCAAGACTGTTTGAATCTTACACAGTGTTCTACTATCAATTCCTGTCAAAAAAGGAAAGAGAGACACTGGCACCAATCATTGATAGCCTTCTTCAAAGAAATCATGTTTCAGATGAGAGTCAGGAGGAGATCAAAGCCATCGGACTGCGTCTTCGGAAGAAGAAAATGACCAAGGACGGTGAAACACGGAAGGAGAGAGTTATCAACAAGATGTTTGATCAACGCAAGAAGACTAGGATGCTGTTAGGACTTTACATCTCTGTGCTGGAATGCCTGAAGCAGTATTCTGTGTTGTTTCAGTCCAAAGAGCCCATGTTGCATATCCTTCATGATCAACAGGTCAAACTGATACAGAATTTTCTCTGTTACTTTGTAGATCCTCAGAAAATCCCCAAGACAGTTGAAAAAATGAAAACTCTGGAATTGACTGACTCTGTTCTGCTGCCAAAGACATCAATGTTTATGGGTTCTGTGATGCTGAACATTGTGAGAAAAAGCAAACAAAAAGATCATGTTGTCAGCGAGATATTGAGTTTGTTAAAGACTGCGTATGTTAACTGTGGTAAAACACTACTAAAGAAGATTCCAATCACTAACAAATTCATACAGAATGCATCTGCTGTTGATCCACGAGCTCGGGGACATGCTTTGACAATCAAGCGTCTACGTGACCTGCCTGATCAGATACAAGTTCTAACGCAAGAAGAGAAGCAGAAATATGCTAAGGAGATTTACCAGTACCAACTGGATCCAATGCTTCCAGAGTTCCACGAAGGAACAAGAATTGACCAATGGTGGGCATTGGTAACCAATTATCCAGCATTGAGGAAGATTACCCTTGCCATTCTTTGCTGCTTTCATGGGCCAATGGTGGAAGGTGTGTTTAACCTGATGGGCGACATCATGGACAGCAAGTCTAGTAGCTTATCCACTGCCACTGTCAATGGATTTCAGAATGTAAAATCTGCCCTGAAAGCTAAGAACATTACAGCTGTGGAGTATTTCAAGAGGGAAGATCCACTTCATACTCCAATTCATCCTGGTCTTGTTAATAAAATGATCAATGCATCTTCAGTTAGATCCAGAAACCTGGCCACAAAGAGACTGGAAGTAGCTGACAGGAAAGCACAATTGAATATTGGCGATAGAAAAGTTGTAAGCAAAAACAAGGCAAAGGAACTGGCATCAGAGGATGTGAAACGAGCACGCATTGATCATGCTATACATAATTTAGGGAAAAAGTAGAACTGCCTGATTAGTGATGAGAAATTACACCAATCAGTGTGTCTGATGTGTGCATAATAACTACGTTGCTATAAAGTACAATAAAGAAACTAGCTGTTTTCAAAAATAATTTCAACTCACTAGCACTAGTCATGTGCAGGTGTATTCATTTTGAAATGTTAAAGTTTTGAACTTCATTTGAATAGATGCTTGAAGTTTGATGTAGTTAGATTGTTGAATTTTCCTAAAGAATTAAAAAATATAATTTAAACTGGCACTAGTCATGTACAGGTGTATTTATTTTGAAATGTTTAAGTGTTGAACTGCTTCAGAATAGTTGCTTGAAATTTGTTGTAGTAAGATTTCCTAAAGAATAAAAATATTAATATAATAGATTGTTGATGTTCCTTCTTAAATAATTGTTTAATATAAGCTTGGTGGTGGGGTTGTCATATATAACCCAATTAAATGACCAACTAAAAAGTTAAATATGCAGGTAATGATCACTGAAGAAGTGACTTTCACAATTCAAATGAGGCAGAACAGAATACCAGCTGCCCGAGCATAATTTTAAGCTAATCTAAGTCACTTAAAATACACAAGTGCCAGTAGCTTCAGGGGGCTTCGCCCCCTATGACCCCCATCAGGGCCTACAAGAGGGGCTATCGCGCCTCCCTGGACCCCCGGCGTAAAACTTCAGTTGTTTTTTTTTTAACACAGTATCACCCCTGCTTAAGGGAGTTGTCCAATGATCTTTCTTGGGAGCACCAAGTAATTGTTCTACCCAGGGAATGGACTTGAAAGTGTCTATCAAAAATATCACTTTCAACACATTCAAGCTTAAATATATAGGTTTAAAATAAACTGAAATAAATAGAACTGAAGCAGCATTCTAAGTCAAAATGAAAGAAGCACACACATGTATCAGTCATGTGGAAGTGTGTATGTGATACATCTGTTAAGTGCCCTTAAAATAATCATAATAAAAGAACAATATTTACTGATGGTATAGGGTTTCCTTCTGACTTAATTATCACATTGTTTTTCTTTTGGAATATTTGTAATGCAAATTTGTAGTCCATACATGGTATATAAATTGCTATCGTCAAACTGAAATATTAGGATTTTCAAGTCAGTCTAAATAAGATAGTGTTAATATTGTTCTGTTAACTAATCCTTACTGAAACTACTATTGTTTGTTGCTGTATTTAACAGTATATACAATACTGTTAAAATCAGCAACAAACAATAGTAGCTTTCATATTTGATATGTGACATCCTCTAGAGGTCCTCTACAAACTACTATTGTTTGTTGCTGTTGGCTTGATATTTTTGTAACAATGGCTGTTGCACGTGTATGGCTGATTGTTTAGCTCACCTAAGTACAAAGTGCTCATGGTAAGCTTTTGTGATCGCCCATTGTCTGTCATCCGTGCATGCGTGCATCCGCCCGTCGTCAACTTTTCATTCAAACAATATCTCCTCCTAAACCGCTTGGCAGATTTTCACAAAACTTCACAGGAATGATCATTGGGTGACCCTCTTTCAAAATTGTTCAAATCATTCCGGTCAGCTGCATATGTAGGTTACCAAAGCTAAAAATAGATTTAAAACGGGAAAACTTGAAAAATCTTCCTCTCTGAAACCACAAAGCTCAGAGCTTTCATATTTGATATGTGACATCCTCTAGAGGTCCTCTACAAAGTTTGTTCAAATTATTCCCCTGGGGTCAAAACTGGCCACGCTCTGGGTATCACATGGTTTTTTTAGACTTAAATAGCAAATTGACTGGGGGTCATATGGTTTCAATAGACTTATATGGCAAGTTGATTTTCAAAATCTTTTCCTCTGAAGCCACAAGGCCTAGAGGTTTCATATCAAGGGCTCGGCTACATATTTTATCCTATTACTACAGCCGAATCGATCGCGTAACAACCCATAGTATAAACTAAAGCTTTTTCCTATATCTATTTTTAGCACACGTTTATTCGATCTTTATTTTTAGAACACTATGTGTTTCAATGTTATGTCATTTCAAATGGTGACGTCTGTAGTAAACAACAAAAACCAGTGTTAAAACTGAGAAACAAATGTTAATTTTTTTAATTTTGACATATTTTCACACCGTTTACATGATTTAAAAGCAAAACATAACAGGATAAATAGGTGAGTGTTGGATAAAGAGGGAGTTTATCATGCTCGGCAAGCCTCACGCTCGTCTGTTTCTAAGCATCGCATGATAAACTTCATCTTTATCCAACACTCACCTAATATTCTCTATATACATATGACCCTTTAATATTTTTGTTGAGTGTATATCAGTCAGAATACCAAGTCCTTGATTGTGAAATATAGTTATTTTAAAATTTAATGCATACAAATTTCTCTATCATTTTTTTGCTCACCTGAGCACAAAGTGCTCATGGTAGGCTTTTGTGATCGCCCGTTTTCCGTCGTGTGTGCATCGTCAACTTTTCATTCAAACAACATTTCTTCCTAAACCACTTGGCAGATTTTCTCCAAACTTCACAGGAATGATCGTTAGGTGACCCTCTTTCAACATTGTTCAAATCATTACGGTCCGCTGCATATGCAGGTCAACAGAGCTAAAAATAGATTTTAAAAGTGTAAACTTTAAAAATCTACTTTTCTAAAACTGCAGGGCCCAGAGGCTTAATATTTGTTATATAACATCCTATAGTGGTCCTCTACAAAGATTGTTCAAATTATGCCCCTGGGGTTAAAACTGGCCACGCCCCGGGGGTCACATGGTTTGTATAAACTTAAATAGTGTACACTTTAAAAATCTTCTCTGAAACTGCAGGGCCCAGAGGTTTCATATTTGGTATGTAACATCCTATAGTGGTCCTCTACAAAGATTGTTCAAACTATGCCCCTGGGGTCAAAACGGGCCACGGCCCGGGGGTCACATGGTTTATATAGAATATATAGCAAAATCACTTTTAAAATCTTCTCTGAAACCACAAGGCCCAGAGGTTTCGTATTTGGTATGTAACATCCTATAGTGGTTCTCTACAAAGATTGTTCAAATGATGCCCCGGGGGTCATATGGTTTATATAGAATATATAACAAAATGACTTAATAAATCTTCTCCTCTGAAACTGCAAGGCCCAGAGGTTTCATATCTGGTATGTAACACCCTTTAGTGGTCCTTTACAAAGTTTGTTCAAATTATGCCCCTGGGGTCAAAACGGGCCACGCCCAGGGGGCCACATGGTTTATTAAGAATATATAGCAAAATGACTTTAAAAATCTTCTCCTCTAAAACCACAAGGCCCAGAGGTTGCATATTTGGTATGTAACATCCGATAGTGGTCCTCTACAAAGATTGTTCAAATTATGTCCCTGGGGTCAAAACTGGCCACGCCCCGGGGGTCACATGGTTTATATAAACTTAAATAGCAAAATGTCTTTAAAAATCTTCTTCTCTGAAACTGCAAGGCCCAGAGGTTTCATATTTGGTATGTAACATCCTATAGTGGTCCTCTACAAATTTTTTTCAAATGATGCCTCTGGGGTCAAAACTGGCCATGCCGTGGGGGTCACATGATTTATATAGACCTAAATAGCAAAATGACTTTGAAATCTTCTCCTCAGAAACTGCAAGGCCTAGAGGTTTCTTATTTGGTATGTAACATCGTAATTATGGAACAAAGATTGTTCAAATTATGCCGGGGGGGTCAAAACTGGTCATGTCCCGCGGGTCACATGGTTTATATCAACTTTAATAGCAAAATGTCTTTAAAAATCTCCTCTGAAACCGCAAGACCCAGAGGTTTCGTACTTGGTATGTAACATCCTCAAGTGGTCCTCTAATAACATTGTTCAAATTATGCCCCATGGGTCACATGGTTTATATAGACTTAAATAGCAAAATGACTTTAAAATTCTTCTCCTCTAAAACCGCAAGGCCTAGAGGTTTCATATTTGGTATGTAACATCCGTATAGTGGTCCTTTACAAATATTGTTCAAATTATGCCCCTTGGGTCAAATCTGGTCACGCCCCGGGGGTCACATTTTTTATATAGACTTAAATATCAAAATGACTTCTCTGAAACGGTAATTTCCACAGCTTTCCTATATTTGGTACATAACATTGCATAGTGGTCCTCTCCAAAGATTGTTCAAATTATGCCCCTTGAGTCAAAATTGGCCATTCTACATTGACTATATAATTCAGTAAAGGAATTGCATAAAAATTAACAATAGGCAAGTAAAATATAACTTTATGTGGAACATTATTAATTAAACAAAATTATCCTTTAAAGTATGCTTTGAATCCTTCAAGACAGTCAAGCAAAATCTGATAAAGAACACAAAATCAATAGACTAATGCCATCAAAGAAACGTCTGTATACAAACTTGGATCTTATTTTAGGAAAATGTAATTCATAATTATTTTTAATATTAAAAATTAATTATATTCAACATTTAATAGGTTTGGTTTAAAGGGGCGTAGTGACTGCTAATGCTGTATTATATTCTCAAAAATAACATTATATAATAAGAAGTATTTATTAAATGGTTGGTAAACACTTAATGGCAAAATGACTTTAAAAATCTCTGAAACTGCAAGGCCCTGAGGTTTCGTATTTGGTATGTAACATTGTATAGTGGTCTTCTACAAAGATTGTTCAAATTATTACTCTTGGGTCAAACATGGTCACGGCAAGGGTGTCATATAGTTGATATACACTTAAATAGCAAAATCACTTTAAAAATCTTCTCTGAAACCACAAGGCCCAGAGGTTTCGTATTTGGTACGTAAAATTGTATAGTGGTCCTCTTCAAAGATTGTTCAAATCATTCCCCTGACTTAAAATGATCTTCTCCTGTCAAACCGCAAGGCCCAGAGGTTTATTGTTTGGTACGTAAGATCCTATAGTGGTCCTCTACAAAGACTGTTCAAATTATGCCCCTGTGTAAAAATTGGCCATACCGTGGGGGTCATATGGTTCAATACTTATATGGCAAGTGGACTTTAACAAATCTTTTCTAAAACTGCAAGGCAGAGAGGTTTCATATTTGGTATGTAACATTGTATTGGTCATCTACAAAGATAGTTCATGTTATGCCACTGGGGTAAAAAGAAGCCACGCCTCGGAGTCACATCATGGTTTCTATAGACTAGCAAAATGACTTTAAAAATATTCTCCTCTGAAACCGAAAGGCCAGAGGTTTCGTATGTGGTATGTAGCATCGTATAGTGGTCCTCACCGAAGAATGTTCAAATTATGCCCCTGGGGTAAAAAGAAGTCACACTCTTGGGGACGCACGGTTTCTGTAGACTTATATGGCAAGTGGATTTAAGAAATCTTCCCCTTTGAAACCACAAGACCCGAGGTTTCGTATTAGGAGTCACATTGTATAGGTGTCCTCTACAAAGGTAGTTCAAATTATGCCTCTGGTTAAAAAGTTGCCATGTCCTGGGGATCACATGGTTTATATAGACTTAAATAGCAAAATGACTTTAAAAATCTTCTGAAACTGCAAGGCCCAGATCTTCATACTCAGGTGAGTGCCTTAGGGCCATTTGGCCCTCTTGTTTGACCAATCTTGACCAAACTTCCACAGTTTTGTGTGTGACCAAAAGATGTTTATAGAAGCCAAAGATGGGCAAGGTTAGGCCACAAGCACCGGCATTGTGGCCTCTTTACTATAGGCAGTGCAGTGCTTTTTTTATCTAACGGTGGCTTCCTATTCTAAATGCTACTAACGGAATCAAAGTTTTAACTATATATTTGATACAGCATATTCTGGCCATAATGCAGCACATTAAGTTGTATTTAAATGCACATGCCTGTGAGATTATGTGACACTCGGAGATCAATCTTACACTTGGAAGTTACAATGCAAGGAAAACATTTTAGCATGTGTCAACTTTTTTTTGCATGCCTAAAGAATTTCCAAATAATTTGACTAAAGTCAGAAGTGTCTGACATTGTTTTGTTTCCTTCTTTTCTCAAGTTGTGTTTTAATTTTGTTCCTACCAGCATTAGCAGAAATGTTTAGTATTATAAAGATTATGTTAACATATGTTCCAATCTTTAAATTTTGACCCCCCAAAAAAGTGTAATAAAACCTGTGCTTACATCATGTTGCTACACTACATTATTCTCAATAGTAAAATAGTAAAAGATTTTGAATTTAGTTTAATAAAAAGGTTCATTAAAGAGAACCATTGTTTTAGAGAATATTTTAACTGAAATATACGAAATTCTTGCATGTATATAACCAGATTTGATCTTTCTCAGTGGCATTCATTACTGCAGTTAATTTCATTACATGCTAAAGCTGTACATATTAGATCTGTTTCCATGTAGCATGTGTTTATTTGCTTATTTCTGTCCTTATTGAAGCGCATATTAGATCTGTTTGCACAGCATGCGATTAAACGATTATTTGTGTCCGTATTGAAGCGCATATTAGATCTCTTTGCACAGCATGCGATTAAACGATTATTTCTGTCCGTTTTGAAGCGCATATTAGATCTGTTTGCACAGCATGTGATTAAATTATTATTTCTGTCCGTATTGAAGCGCATATTAGATCTGTTTCCATGTAGCATGTGTTTAATTGCTTATTTCTGTCCTTATTGAAGCGCATATTAGATCTGTTTGCACAGCGTGCGATTAAACGATTATTTCTGTCCGTATTGAAGCGCATATTAGATCTCTTTGCACAGCATGCGATTAAACGATTATTTCTGTCTGTTTTGAAGCGCATATTAGATCTTTTTGCACAGCATGCAATTAAATGATTATTTCTGTCTGTATTGAAGCGCATATAAGATCTGTTTGCACAGCATGCGATTAAATGATTATTTCTGTCCCTATTGCAGCGCCCCCTGGGCCGGCTCCAACCCCGCTGATGTCTGCCCCACCCACTGAGGGTCGTGGGGCACTGCTCAGCTCCATCACCGGCTTCAGCAAGGGAGGCCTGAGGAAGGCCGTCACAGTGGACAAGAGCACACCAACGATACAATACTGAAGAAAACATTTGTCACTTAGGCTTTTACATTGAACAATTGACAAGGACAGCTTCTACAATATCAGATATTTACCAGAGCCAGTAAAACTTTCAGTTGGAGATTCTGGCAAAACTAGCACTCAGTGTGATTCCTGGTTGACAGGTCACACTTTCTTGGACAAGTACAGACCTGTTGTTAAGTTGTAACAGTTTTACGATTAAATACATTGAATACAAATACATTTAGTTATGGCAGTTACTGGGTGGAATGGTTTGGTATGTTTCAATATCGTATATAGTGTAAACAATTATTCCTTGATTCATCTATCACACCTTTTATGAAAGCTTATTTTTGAAATTCTACAGCTAGTATACTTTACATTTGTCTAAATCTTCTTGTACAAGAAGAAAATTTCATAAGGTAAATCAGCTATCATGCATGTATTTCATATATTAACTTCTGTGGAATTGAACCTAGGGAACAAAACGCTAAAATTTAGTACTAAAAGAATGATATGTTACAAAGGATAATCTGGGCCCCTTTTTTAACTCAGCTGAGCACAATGTGCTGAAGGGTGAGCTATTCTGATCAGTATCCGACCGGCATTGTCTGTAGTTGTCGTCCTCAATTAACTTGCAACACAAATTCTTTTCTTAAATCGGTTTATGGATTTCAACAGAACTTGGTAGGAAAGTTCCTGGGATAGTCTTTTAACAGATTCCTTTAACAGACTCTAGTTGCTATGTTAACCAAAATCTAAAAAAAGGAAATAATATTGTCAGAAACCACTAGTTTGATTTCAGAATAGTTTCACAAAAATGTTCCTTTGTTGATCCTCCACACAATTCCTTCAGATTATGGTGGTTAGTTAAAAAAACATAGCTGCCAGGAGGCAGGGCAGTTTTCCTTAAATGTCTAGATTGGAAACTTTTGAGGGATTTCAAAATAATTTTGCATAAATTTACCAAATTCCTTCAAATAATTTTGATTTGTTAAGAATCATGGCCACCAGTGGTTTGGGCATTTGCAATTATGTAGTTAAATTGACATCTTTTGCTAGCTTCTTTTCTGAAACAAGGTGATTGAATTCAAACTAATTTCAAAGAAATGTTGCTTGGATGACCGTCTATCAAATTCCTTAAAGTATTTTTAATTTGTTAAATAAAATTGGTTACTATGAACATCTTCTGGTTAATGTGAATGACTGAGGCAAGTTTTAGCATTTTATACTGGCACTGTTTTTAGCATTTTATACAGATACTGGCACTGTTTTTAGCATTTTATACAGATACTGGCACTGTTTTTAGCATTTTATACAGATACTGGCACTGTTTTTAGCATTGTATACAGATACTGGCACTGTTTTTAGCATTTTATATAGATACTGGCACTGTTTTTAGCATTTTATACAGATACTGGCACTGTTTTTGTTTGGGGAAGCAGCTCAAGTTTGATTCCAAAATCCTCCAATTTAAAGCCCTGTTTAAGATTTGATATTCAGTGTGTGACAGTATGACAGTGTTTGGCACAGGTGAGTGACAGGGCCACTTTGGCCATCTTGTTTGGTTGATACAGTTAGTAATCTAATCACTATTTTATTTATTTATCAGCTTGTAGTGTATTGGAATTGACAGTGATTTATATTTAGTTTTTAATATTTGGCTAGTTGATAATTTTTGTACAGGTTAATCTAGGATCGATCCGATGTGACAGGAGTGTTTGATCCTACTTTAAAATTTGTTGATAATTTTTAAAGCTTAATTGAAGCTTATGTTTAAACATTGGAAGTTCTGTGTTATAAAAGTGTTGTTGTTTTTTTAATTTCAATGTTAAAAAAGGTATCATTTACAGGGTGAATTTCAGGGACTGATGCTATTTTTTGTGTTTCCATTGTAATATTTAAAGTCAATGATAGCAAGTTGGCAAGTTGTTGCATGCCGATATGTAATTCTTTGTGTGAAATTTTGTTTACAGTACCAATTATTGTATATTGTTGTGTTTGCAAAAGTGTACAGACATTTATGTTTTATTCTAAACGTTTGTGGCCATTTCTGATTGTAAACATGGCCACCAGGGGCCAGGGCAGTTTTTCTTATATAACTATATTGAACACGTTGAAAATCTTGTCAGAAATGACTTGCTGGGTTTACAAATAATTGCTGATAAATGTTCCTTCTATCTATAATGTTATTTCCCATTTCTTGATTTGTTAACAAGCACGGTTATTAGTGGTCCATTGTTGTCATCAATTGTTAACGTTTTACTATAAACTGCTGTATACATGCAGTTATAGATTTACAATTCACTGTTATTCCTTTAACTCTGGTTAGCAACATGGAAGGGCCATAGAGTAATCACATAGTCCGTCCATCTGTCCCGTCCATCACGCTTCTTGTGCGGAGCATAACTCCTTTAGTATTAAAGGGATTGAAATGAGAGGAAGTGCAGAGTATAAGGACCACAACTCTTTCTTCAATATTTATGGAGTTATTGCCCTTTGTTTAATTTTATTGTGCGGAGCATATCTCCATTAGTTTTGAAGGGATTCAAATGAAACTTCATATAATGATAGAAGACAATGAGAGGAAGTGCACAGCACAAAGACCATAACTATTTCTTCAATATTTATGGAGTTATTGCCCTTTTTTTTCCTTATGTGAAGCATTAATTTTCTTGTGCAGAGCATAACTCCAATTTTATTGAAGGGATTCAAATTAAACTTTATATAATGATAGAGGACAATGGAAGGAAGTGCAAAGCATAAGGACCATAACTCTTTCTTCAATATTTACAGAGTTATTGCCCTTTGTTTAATTTTCTTGTGCGGAGCATTACTCCATTAGTATTGAAGGGATTCAAATGAAACTTCATATAATGATATAGGACAATGAGAGGAAGTGTAGAGTACAAGGACCACAACTCTTTCTTAAATATTTATGGAGTAATTTCCCTTTGTTTTTTGTGTGCAGATTAATTACTAGCTTAGTATTGAAGGAATTTAAAATGACACCTGATTTATTGATAGAGGACATTGAGAGGAAGAGCAGAGTAAAAGGATTATAACTCTTTTTGTAGGAAGCGTCATTTTTGCCAACATGTAACTGACATTGTGTTGCCTTCCTCGGACAAGCATATGCTTCTGGGGCATATGTCACATCCTGTGACAAGCCTTGTTTATTTAGCAGATTTTAATAATCTGATGCAAAATTGTGGTTATTGTGTACAAATGTAGTTTATTCATATAAGTCTATTTTATGGACATGTGCAATATTATCGTTAGGCTCAATATTATCGTTAGGCTACAGAACCCTTAGGCTCAGGTTCTTTAAACTTGGTAGCTAGGTTGGTTATGCCTAGTAGAGGAACCTATTGGATTTGGGGTCCTTGGGTCAAAGGTCAAACCGACCAAAAGATTCTATAAAAAAAACAAACACATCAATAATTGGAAGAGATTGTCCAGGCAATAACTTTGCAACCCTTGGGTTCAGGGTCTACAAACTTGGTAGTTACATGTAGGTAGGTCATGACTAGCAAAGGATACCTATTCAGTATTGATAATTGAGTCCTTGGGTAAAAGGTCAAGATCAATCTGACCAATAGTTGTAAAACCTTGTCCATGCTGTACTTATGGAACCCTTAGGCCTGTGTTAGTAAAAATTGGTAGGTGGGTGGGTTATGAATACAAGTAGATCCCTTTTAATAAATGGGTAATTTGGTCAAAGGGGGGGGGGTGTATATGGTTTACGAACAGTTCTTGGTGAACAATATCTTAGCAAATTCTAAATCACCCACGGATGTGGGGTTATGGCACTTTAATATCATAAGCTAGTCCTTTGTAGCTGGTTCTGCTCTCTTGAAACAGTTTTTATCCAATCTTCATCAAACTTAAAGGCATAATATAGAGGTCAAGTTTGATAACCCAATCTTACAGAAACAGAGGAGGTTTGATCCCTAGTTTTATCTAAATTTGTCATTATTTAGCCATTTCTGCTCTCATTATGTTGATATTTCAAAGATTGCTTTAGACTTGTTTTCAGCAAAATATTTAACTAGAAATACTCAGCTAATCATCCAAATAAATGAAATAAAATCATAATGGCAGTCATGCTGAATCACTCTTGTACACACTGGCACCAGTAAGTTTCTCAACAGTAACGTGTTGTTTGCAGAAAACACAGAGAGCTTTCAGCCATTATGGCCCTTTTGTATTGATTGATAGTGGTGTTTCTGAACATTTTCAGTTTCTTACATTGGTCCCAAGTCATACGCTTTGGACATGAAATCTTTTTACAAAATCCATTTATTTGAGTGGCTGCAATTCGAAGATGTGAATGTCATGTGAACATGAGATTTGTTAGCTCACCTGAGCTTTTGTGGTCGCTCGTCGTCCGTGCATCCGTCGTCAACTTTTCATTCAAACAGCATCTCCTAAACCACTTGGCAGATTTTTACCAAACTTCACAGGAATGATCATTGGGTGACCCTCTTTCAAAGTTGTTCAAATCGTTATGGTCCACTGTTTATGTAGGTCACGAGAGCTAAAAATAGATTTAAAAAGTGTAAAATTGAAAAATCTTCTTTGAAACTGCAGGGCCCAGAGGTTTCATATTTGGTATGTAACATCCTATAGTGGTCCTTTACAAAGATTGTTCAAATTATGCCCCTGGGGTAAAAACGGGCCACGTCCCGGGGGTCACATGATTTATATAGAATATATGGCAAAATGACAAAAAATCTCCTCTGCAACCACAAGGCCCAGAGGTTCATATTTGGTATGTAACATCCTATAGTGGTCCTGTACAAAGATTGTTTATATTATGCCTCTGGGGTCAAAACTGGCCATGCCCTGGGGGTCACATGGTTTAGAAAAACTTAATAGCTGAATGTATTTAAAAATCTCCTCTGAAACCGCAAGGCCCAGAGAATTCATATATGGTATGTAACATCCTATAGTTGTCCTCTACAAATATTTTTCAATTTATGCCCCTGGGGTCAAAACTGGCCATGCCCCGGGTTCACATGATTTATATAGACTTAAATAGCAAAATGACTTTAAAAATCTTCTCCTCAGAAACCGCAAGGCCCAGAGGTTTTTTATTTGGTTTGTAACATCATATAGTGGTCCTCTACAAAGATTGTTCAAATTATGCCCCTGGGGCCAAAACTGGCCATGCCCCTGGGGTCACATGGTTCATAAAAACTTAAATAGCAAAATGTCTTTAAATATTTTCTCCTCTGAAACCGCAAGGCCCAGAGGTTTCGTATTTAGTGTGTAACATCATATAGTGGTCCTCTACAAAGATTGTTCAAGTTATGCTCCATGAGTCAAAAAAGACCACGCCCCAGGGGTCACAAAGTCATGGTTTATATAGACTTAAATCGCAAATTGACTTAAAAATTCTTCTCCTGAAACCGCAAGGCCTAGAGGTTTCATATATGGTATGTAACATTGTATAGTGGTCCTCTACAAATATTGTTTAAATTATTTCCCTGGGGTCAAAACTGGTCACGCCCCAGGGGTCACATGGTTTATATAGACTTAAATAGCAAAATGACTTTTAAAATCTTATCCTCTTATCCTACAGCTTTCCTGTATTTGGTACGTAACATTGCATAGTGGTCCTCTCCAAGGATTGTTCAAATTACGCCTCTGGGGTCAAATCTGGCCACACCCTGAGGGGTCACATGGTTTATATAGACTTAAATAGCAAAATGACTTTAAAAATCTTTACCAGGAACTGCAAGGCCAAGAGGTTTGTTCATGATTGTTCAAAATATGCCCCCGGGAAAAAAATAAGTCACCCCTCGGGGATGCAAATTCCTATTGGGTTACAGGTGAGTGTCCTAGGGCCCTCTTGTTTTTCGATTAGTACATTGTGGATTCTCAAAGTTAGAAATGTCCTACAATGTGTTCTTGCATTTAGCAATACACCAATATCCTATAATTTTCGTACACAATTTGTTTTTAGACCGTTCTCAGAAGCCCCTTTTGAGAGGATAATTTCCAGAAACTGTATCATTGGAACTACTTCTTAGAATCACTGAAAAGAAAAAACTATTTCTTCAAAATTTGCTTTGAAAAAGGTGCGCATTATACACAGTACGTACCGTAAAAGCTCTATGTTTTCGCACATTAAAAAATAATAAAAAAATTTCGTGTCCGAACATTTAGAGACATTAAATATTCCAAAATTTTGGTTTCCAAATATTTAAAGACACAGGGAAAATATTTCAATTACGTCCATATAATTTATGTCTGTTATTCTTTTTTTTTTTGGTAAAAACGGTTTTTAATTTATAATATTCTGTTCGTTTTAATTCATGATATTCTGTTTATTAACGTTATAATGCGGTTTTAGTACCTTGGAATATTTTCCCCGATTTAACCGAACATAAAATTAATAATGACACCTCTTAAAACTACTGAGCGAAACAGCCTGACATTACCCTTTAGCCAGGCATCCAAATCTGCAAGACTATAGTAACACCCATAGCAACAGTGTAACTCTGACTTCAAAAGTCTTTGATGTGACTGCCGAACTGCGGCTATCGTCTAACAGTTTGCATTTGAAAGCGGGTAATACGCCTAGCACGTGGCTGTTGTCAAAAAGCATCGATCAATAGTACTTTACCTGAACAACGCAAGCGCTGTCGATAGAGCATTAATGAAATAGTGTTCTAGGAGACATTTTAAGGGTGTCAACAAGTCGGGGAGATTTTATTTAGGGCAGACAAAATATATGTAATGTTCATGTTGTGACAGTGCATTCTTTTAATATCAATGTATTGAGATTGGATTAATACATGTTTCACACACAAGGTAATTTATAATGTGTGCATCTTTTTAAACTTTAAATAAATTACAATTTTTGAAGGAACTTTCAATATAATGTTACAAAACAACACAAACAAACGACAACAAAATCAACAAAGTTTGATTACCGGCAATTAATCCATCTTTACACCAGTGTCCGAAAATTAAGAGTAAAAAATAATGGGATTTAAGCTGACTGTCTGAAACATGAGTTGCAAAAATTAATTATTTTGGCTAAAAAAGAGGAGTCCGAAAACTTAGTGTCCAAAAACATAGAGCTTTTACGGTATTTATTAACTGACAACTAACTCTGTTGCTTCAAATGCTCGTTAATAGTCACACTTTTTATATGTTTCTTTTATAGCAGGGGACTTTATTGTTTAATTGGCATGTAGGTGTCAAGGTCCCACTTCACGCAGTGAAACACCGAGAGGCCACGTAATTACAGGCACACATCAGCCTTCAGAAGGGTGCATTCGCCTGCTTAGATGGAAAAAAAACATTTAAAAGTGTCCAATAAATAGTCATTTGTCAAAAACCATGAAATTTCACGTCAATGAATATAAAATTTAATGGTTTTGCAGTGATGTATTTTTGTTAATTAATTGATTAAATAAATGCACAGTACGATTTTTAAAGAAATTTATTTGAAAAGATAGCAAAGGGTTAAGACAAATGTAACAGTTGAATTTGGATGCAGTGTTTATCAAAATATTACATAACAAGACATGTGTCAGTAGGCTACGGACACGGATGCCCCCACATTCCGCTGGTTGTCACAAAACTGTTGGAAAAAATGCACCAAAACACCCAGGTGCACAAGTTCACATGCTGATGAATATGTTTAGAAAGTTTCATCAGTCTAGCAGTTATACTTTTTGAGTTAGAAGCGACAAAAATCCAAAAATGTCATTTTTTGCTAAAAAAAAGGGTCATAACTCCACTGATGGCAGAAAAAACTGCACCAAAATACCCAGGTGCACAAGTTCACATACTGATTAATATGTTTATAAAGTTCCATCACTCTAGCAATAATACTTTTTGAGTTACACGTGACACAAGTAAAACAAAAATGTATTTTTTGCTAAAAAAAGGCCATAACTCTGATGTCCAAAAAAACTGCACCAAAATACCAAAGTGCACAAGTTCACATGTTGATTAATATGTATATCAAGTTTCATCACTGTAGCAGCTATACTTTTTGAGTTATGCACGACATAAAAATCCAACAGACGGACGGATGGACAAGGGCAAATCTATATGCCCCCCCTCTACAGTGGGGGCATAAAAACTTACTTTAACCTGCAACATGGAAAAAAGCGATACACATGCCATAAAGGAAACCACTACCATGCTACTTGTTACCAGTTGTCTTGATTAGTACAGAAGATAGAAATATAAATAAAAAACTAAAAATAAAATCAGAATTTATCACTGTTATATGGTGCATTAATATTTGCATTGTTCATTGTTATATGTTGCATTTAGGGGGGAGTCAAATAAATATCATTTAACTGCACTCTCAGGCAGCATTTATGTTTCGCATTTGATTTTTAGTAACTATATTTGTTTACTTGATAATATATTTTTGTTGTTTGGCGTGTAGTAAAAAGTAAATCGTATACATTCAGTTCATTAAGTTGTTAGTTTGAAATACAGCTTGAATGTTTACTCTTCATCATTGTTCTTGCAGGAGTTCTGGTTAACTGGGGGAGGCAACTGTGGTTTTGCCACTAGCTTTTTCCAAGGAGAATACATTCACTCCATATCAGACTTTGTAATGCTCTCTGATGAGCGGCCCATTAGAGAGGTTTCACGACTCCCACGTCTGTCAGTAGCTCCAAACATGGGGTTGTATTCTGGGTGTGTTCTCTGGTGTGCATCTGGTGATTTGTCTCATAGGCCACTGACAGCAACATTGCATGCGTCCTGTCCAACAAAACTACCAAAGAAGCTCGGTGATGCATCCTGGGAGCCAGGTTTGGTTTTTTGGGACTCTGGTGTGCTTTCTCGCCTACCAGGGGTTGCCAGAGCTGGTTTGAATGCGCCATTAAAATCATCTCCAGTCTGACGCTGCTATACTATACGGTGACTGGATCTGATGACAGTGCATTAGAGGTCACGTTCAAATGACCTTTCAATAACCAAAAGTCTTTGGTATGATTGTATGTATACTTGGTAATGTTCGGTATTATACGGAATTTTATTATAAGCGATAAAAGCCAGAACAGTCCGTACAATTCAAGATTGGATTCGCCCAGGCAGGAATTTGTTGATTCTAAATTTACTCCTAGAAAACAATATTCCGTAGAAGATCGATGCTGTTTATGTGGCGCATTTGTGGAGGTTTTAAAACCTGCTCAATTGCAACACTGGAGGCCGCCATCTTGAAAGAGTCTCCGAACGCCTTTACATAAAGAGCTATTTCATTGGATGAAAAATGGACACCTGCTTATCAACTGAAAGGTAAACTGAGCGTGACCTCTTATGCGATGTCGTCAGATTCTAACAGCGACAACTAATGGAGCGAACGTTTGATTTTAATGAGATTGGTGTATTCCTATAAAAAGACATTCCATCCAAACCCGACACTGTATTGCTTGCCTCAGATGAGCGACCCATTAGGGAAGTTTCACGACTTTCACATTGACCAATAGTTCCATATGCGGGGTAGTGTACTGGCTGTGTTATCTGAGGTGTTTCCGTTGCATTTTGTCCACTGAAACTGCTCAATATACTTGATGTGTCACGGGAGCCAGGTTTGTTTCTTGCAGACTCAGGGGATGTTTCACGTTTGCCAGGAGGTATAACACTGGTTTGGGCGTATCACGGGAGTTCTTGCCGCCACGGGCGCCGAATATACCTGTAGGAGCATTGGCATTGGTTGTGGTCATAGGTGAGAAGCTTAGTGTTGGAGACATCTCACTGCCTCTTTAGTCTGAAACAAACATCAAAGCATTGTTTAATTAAATTTCTAACATGGTACTCGCTAATTTTTCTATAGACCAATAACAAAATTATTGTTGTTTAACTACCCAATAAACGACAAAAAAAGAAGTTCAAATTCTGAGCGGAGCATAGTAAAAAGAAGTTCCAATTTCAGTTGCAAAAATAAATGCCAAATCATGTTAGAATCGAAATAAATTTCACATTTTCGTTGTTTATCAGCCAATAAACAACTCTTTGTTGTTCTGATGCGTGGCTATGAAAGAACTCGGGCTAACGCCCTCGTGGTTTATTACTACGCATCAGAACTCCAAAGCGTTGTTCATTGCCTGATAAACAACGATAAATAGAAAATTATTTCTTAAATACATTATATACAAAAAAAGTAATGTAGCGATAATAATAATACATGCAAAATAAACCAATATGTTCCTTACAATATGTGTATGTTCATCGGCAATTCTGCATTTATATATCTGAATAAAACCAAAAACATAATAAGACTTGTTAATGTTCAGAGAAACAGAAAGAAATATCCAGAAACATATTTGTCAGTGGCATGTCATTCATCTTTTGAGTACAAGCAAGTGCAAGGATACATAATTGCTGAAATCTGCTTACCAGCCCTGCGCGTAGAACCACCAAAGTAGCTGCCTAGGCTACTTGTAGGACTTAAGGGACTCTTCATAGATCTGATGTTTGTTTTCCAAACAGATTACCCCTTTGAACTTTCGTTCCAATAGAGACCGGTTGGCCAGCTGGGCGGGGCATGGGGTGTGGAGATTCAGGGCCAGCTTCCTTTCTTGCACGGTCTATCAGCTTGGACACGGCACTGAATGTTGGTTTCTTTATGTCAGCTTGTGAAAAGTCCTTCTTGCTCTTGAATTTCTCAGGCACTGCCCCTGGTGTTTCAACAAGAATGCTTTGTATGGGAGAAACATATTGTTTCTTGCCAAACATAGCGCCAAAGATTCCGCTTGACGGCGATTGGGCTCGAGAACCTTCTGTGTTGTTTGGTGGTTCACTCATGAACATGATTGGAGACGCAAAGAAGGGGGAGCCGATGCTTGCTGTACTGTGCTGTGAATCAACAGACATGCGTGAATCACGACCATAGTCAGACCAGGCACTATCTGCTCATGAGGATCGGCCAGTCCCTACAAATATGATGTCTCGTTTTCTCTGAAATGCCCAATCCGGAATGGACTAAAGCGATTTCATTTAACAACTGGTACTGTTCAATTTCTCTCCTCTTTTGCTTTTTAGCGCAGCAGATTATGCAGCAGGTGATTATTATAATGATTAGCAAAACAATTACAACTAGAATTGTCACATGAGTGACGGATATACCCCCACAATATGGCCTTGTCACAAAACCATGGCATCTATTCAAAAGAAATGGACAGAGAGAGAATGGTTAATTTGTGAATGGTCAACAGTGTATGTGGAAAAATTTAATTTCATTAGAAGCCATAACTCTGTCAACATTTAGTGGTTTGTAACCAAAGGTGAACTTGATCTGTATTTTATGATGATACACCTATGTACCAAAAATAATTTAAATATGTGAAGCCTTTCATGAGTTATTGCCCATGTTGTTTGGGAATTTAAGTCAAAAAGGGGCCATAACTGTGTTAAAATTTAGTGGTTTGTAACCAAAGTCGAACTTGACCTGTATTTTATGATGCTACACATGTGTACCAATAATTATTTAAATATGTCAAGCCATTGTTGAGTTATCGTCAGGAATGATGTTTTTAGGGAATTTAAGTCAAATAAAGTGCCATAACTCTGTCAAAATATAGTGGTTTGTAATCAAAGTCGAACTTGACCCATATTTTATGAAGCTACACACGTATACGAAGAATTATTTGAATATGTCAAGCCATTCTTGAGTTATCGTCCGGAAAGCATGTTTTTAGGGAATTTTAAGTCAAAAAGGGGCCATAACTCTGTCAAAATTTAGTGGTTTGTAACCAGCATCGAATTTGACCTGTATTCTGTGATGTTACACATGTGTACCAAACATTATTTGAATATG
This sequence comes from Congeria kusceri, assembly GCA_027627225.1. NCBI lineage: Eukaryota > Metazoa > Mollusca > Bivalvia > Myida > Dreissenidae > Congeria > Congeria kusceri. The sequence goes on from CM051035.1 coordinate 8,743,578, forward strand.
TCAAACCTTTCTTGAGTTATCATCCAGAAACCATGTTTTTAGGGAATTTTAAGTCGAAAAGGGGCCATAACTCAGTCAAAATTTAGTGGTTGTAAGCAACATCGAATTTTACCTGTATTTTATGATGTTACACATGTGTACCTAAAATTATTAGAATATGTGAAGCCTTTCTTGAGTTATCATCCGGAAACGAAATACCGACAGACCGACAAGCTCACTCCTATTACTTTCAGATAGTGTTTCATCACAGAAGTAGAAATAGTCTTTGGGGCATATAGTAAACACATCATCCATCTGTCCAGCTACATGTGCGAAGTATAACTCGAAAAGTATTAAAGGATTTAAATGATACTTCATATAATGATAGAGGACATAGAAACATAACTCTTTCTTCAATATTAATGGAGTTATTACCCTTTTGTTTATTTTATTGTGTGGAGCATAACTCCCATTAGTATTGAAGGGATTTAAAATAAAACCACATATATTGATAGAGGAAGTTGAGAGGATGTGCAGACTACAAGGACTAGACTCATTCTTCAATATTTACGGAGTTATTGCTCTTTAGTTAATTTTCTTGTGCAGATAATAACTCCATTACTATTAAAGGGATTTGAAATATAACCACATGTATTGATAAACGATGTTTAGAGGAAGTGCACAGTACAAGGATCATAAGTATTTCTTCAATATTTTTGGAGTGGCTTATTTTTCTTCTGCAGAGCATAACTACATAGTGTAATATTCTTGTGTGGAGCATAACTCAAAAAGTATTGAACGTATTCAAATGATACTTTATATAATGATAGAGGGCTTTAAAAGGATGTGCAGAGCACAAGGACCATAACTCTTCAATACGTATGGGGTTATTTGGTAAATTTTCTTGTGGGGACAATAATGCCATTTGTATTGAAAGGCATTAAAAAGAACCACATATATTCATAGAGTACGTTGAGAGGACGTGCAGAGTACAAGAACCATAACTCTTTATTCAATATGTATGGTGTTACTGCTGATGGCTTATTTTTCTTTTGCAGAGCATAGTGTAATTTTCTTGTGCCAAGCATAACTCGAAAAGTATTGAAGGGATTCAGAGAATACTCCATATAATGATAGAGGGAATTGGGAGGATGTGTAGAGTATAAGGACCATAACTCTTCAATATTTACAGAGTTATTGCCTATGGCTTATTTTTCTTGTGCAGAGCATAACTACATGGTGTAAATTTCTTATGCGTAGCATAATTCTTAAAGTATTGAAGGGATTCAAATGATAATTCATATAATGATAGAAGCCTTTGAGAGGAAGTACAAGGACTCTTCCGTGGAAACACATCTTTGGGGGCATTTGTCACTACAGTGACAACGCTTATTAAATCATTTGTTATGCAAGCACACTTCAAAGAAACCAAAATACAGTGTATCTGTTACATTTATAATCATGTTCCCAGAGACTGTTCTGCCATCAGTGTCCTATGTCATCAATGCGACTTCACTTCCGGTTCCTTCATCAAACAGAATGGCAAATCATCAAGTGGCTGTCAACCGTGTCTGTAAAACCGCAGTAGGACTTGTGTGCAGCATCCAGTGTCTTCTTTGTTTTCCACACTCTTAGACAGTCTATGGTAACACAAATAGACGATGAGAGTTCTTGAACATTCACCGTTTCTCCTTTTTTCATTGTGCCAATGACTGGGTCTGCAGATTCTACCGTTGTTGCCGTGACAACAAACACAGATGCCTTGCCAGTGAGTGAGGACCAAGACCAATCCACATAGTACCATATGTCTGGTGTCAGTTCTGGACCAGTGTTTTATGTAGCATCCCAGTCAAACACAAAGATTCCATTTTCAATCCAGATTACTATATCACTGGATCCTACATTCACTGACATGGTGAAAGCCACGGTACCATTTGTACTGGAGATTAGTTCATATCTCATACAGTCAGAGAAAGCGAGTATGCTCCATGGGAAACAGTTAGCCTGGTACCCAGTCTTGGGTAATGTAAATACAATATCCACTTGAAGTCAAATTTTCTTCTCCTATTGTGTCATCTATGCTACTTGTTGTTGGCTGGTACTTATTTCTAATGCAGTTGCCGGTATACTCCAGAGTGATGCTCTTCTTGGTGACAGTGTCAGTCTCATCTGGACATTTGACGTTGCTGATCCAGTCTTGGCCAGAGTTTCCAAAGAGATCGTTGTTGTAGTTGCCCTGACTGGTAGGCATGTGTATATTGATGACAAGTCCAACAGTCTTTTCTACAGGATAGAGCAAGCTTTGTTTCGAAACACTCTGTTCTTTGTGATGAGGACAGTAAGATTACCTCCACTAGGCTTATACCGGATATAAACAGATCCTGTTGTTGTGGTCACTGCCATTTCAACCAACTTGCTGCAGAGGCTGTCCGCTGGACATGGTACATAGAGTACTTGGACATCCACAGTGCTTGTCTTGGTTTAAACATATTTATTTTGAATAAGGATTGCATAGAGAAATGCAAACATAAGTTTGTAGGATTGGAACGATAGCTAAGCTAGTAGGGTTCCTTTCCTCAATAGTACAGTTACATATATTGTGAAGGTCTTTTCATATATAATATACAATAACAAATAATGTTAATGTTAAACAAGCTTGGAAATATGTGTTAAGCATAGTGCTTGTCTTCAAGAGTACATATGTACCATTAACCACATGAATGAATAGAATGCCCACAAAATTAGTGATGTATGATCCATATACCATTCCAGTCACAGTTGCTGTGGATACAGAGGTAACCTTAGCAAATTCACAAGTCTTTCCTGTCCATTCTCCAGAACAAGTGTGACACGTATAATCAGCATTCATTGAACGGGTAGCGGTCATTGTCGTAGGTCATTCCAAGCATGTAATATCCACCTGGTGCAAATACACCTTTAATATTGGGGTCAACATTGAAGGCATTGTTGCGGGACTTGTCATTCCCTACCAAGACAATTCTTACTGTGTTTGTCACACTGGACCAGGTAATGGACAGTTGGTACCACTTCTGTAGCTCAATTTGGACTGTCTCCACAGTGTATCTTGTTTTATCTGGCTTGAATACGGAATATGCAATGAACCTGTCACTTGTCACTAGGGTTGAGAACACTTTCAGGTTTGGATTCTTGTATGACCAGATGGTTGCTGCATCACCTGTTATCTGCTGCACATAGATTGTCAGTTCAACTGTTATGGCATTCTCTGTGAAGAGTGTAGCAGGTTTTTCGAGGTTTAATGAGAGGACTGCTGTGGACCTCTAGGCAAGTATCTCCACCAGATGGATCATAATTTGGTATTACATTCTCAAATATGTCGGTATCTGTCCGCCATGATGCTGCAAATGTTTTCTCAATGCTGTACTGTGTTAGAGGGAATGATAAGCTGCCTACTGCTAGTTGATCACCAGATTGTGTCACAAAATCGTTGGCATTATAGTTTGTGCATGATTCAAGAAGTAGTAGCTAAAATAAAAACAATATAAGTAGTATACAAATTATTGCATTCAAATATTTAAAAAAAAAACATGTCCACGTTAATCTTAATCAGCAATGCATTCTATACGACTAACAGACATGGATGAATTGTCAATGAGCTCATAAAGTAAACCTATACTAGTGTATAAGCATTATTTTATTTTGAGTAAAATCTAATATCACAATAGTACGCTTATAGAAAGCGCCGTTCATATTAAATAAAATGAATATGAACAAATTTACATAACAACAAAACAGTCCATCATACGAGCAAAAGTACATGTTATAAAAAGGTGCTATGCTATCTAGCAACATAATCCACAAATCCATAACATTCAAAACATACCCGAATCATGTACGCTGAGCGAACTCGCTTCGGCGTTGTTTGCTTTGTAACACATACACTCTCCCGATGCATCGCTATCAAATGTTATTACGGTAATATTTATTGTCGTTTTGTCTCCGTTTGAAGAAATGACGTAAACACCAGGAAGCGACACATTAAGGTAGCATGCAGGCGAGATTAGGAAGAAACAATCTCCTATTTTACTGCTTCCTTTCATGCAGGTACTTTGTTGTGAGTCACTCGAGAAATTAAACAGCAAAGTCGCATTATGTTCACCAGGATAAAAGAATCGATCGATACAAGTACCTGAAGTTTACAACATTCATAATAAATTTATACAGAATATAAAGTCTTATTTTTTTTCTAAATCAGATCGATTTGAATGTTAAAGCAATGCCATAGTTACATATGTACCTGAAATTCTGTGCCCTATAACAATAAGTGCTAATATTCCAGTAGCCACCGAATACGCCATTTTACAATAGCAAGTTTTATCTTACAACTCACGCATTAGGCTATCAACTAGATACACATATGTGCATGCGCATTAACATGTCACTACGACTTGGCAACAATCAAAGCTCTAAATGAACTTATTTCAATTATGCAACCTGAAGAACCTGGACCATTGTTTTCGAATAGGTCCTAAAATGGGATATTTTAAAAGTATATACGGCAAATTGTGCGGAGCTGAACTAGTCGCACTTCGTTTGCAAATTGTTCCTTTTTCTGCCGTTAAGTGTCCAAGGTGATACGCGCAATATTGAGCGTCCTTTGTCCGGCCTAACGTGTATACGTGTATGTATTTACATGTGTGTATAAAAGTAATACATCAACATAAAGGACACAACAAGTATAGAAACGTTGTTGTTCATTCAAAATTCGGCTACTTACTGTATAGGATATTCCGTAACTGTCCGAGGTATCAGGGCGACCTAAATAGTGGGACACCCTTCGAAAACTAAATATTGTTCGTGTCCCAAATTATTAGTACACTTGAAGTTTGAATGTGTGCCAAGTCCCTAAATAATGGGACCCCATAACATGATTTTAGGTTACTATATAATCTTTACATATTCTGTTTATACGCAGGTGACATAGACAAGTGTAACGCGCTATTTTTTATTGCTTATCAATAGATAAATAATAATACCATAATGGGTATGTTTAATTGTCCAGTGGCGCAAACTGTTTATACAAGTGGTACGAGATTGGCAATGGCAGGGTCTAATCAAGATTTTTGATAACTAACAACAATAATATTTGATTTTCAAGACATCTATTTACTAATATTGTTCTCTTCAATTATTTGATTATTTCTTTACATACACCATGTATGTAAAATGCACTGTTAGTATATTTCCGCCAACAAGGGCACACTTTTCCTTATGACTTTAAATATGAGGACAAAGACAATATTCAGTTGTATTACCACCATACTTTAGTATTTTAGTATGCTGTCATCGTATTGGACATGTCACATGAATTATGCTAGTTCAACAGTTGATCAATCTCAATAACTGTATTTCCCGGTTACACTTTCAGTTTAAGTCCATAGTTTTAAGTATAATACGTCTGATACGAATCGGTTAACATCAAACATCGCTAAAGCACCAATTTCACACAGGTGTGTCTCTTTCTAAATGTCCAAACCAACTGTTTTATATGTTTTGGATTGACGAATTGCAGGGTTTATCAAGTGTTGTTCATGTTTTAGTTCATATTTTGTTTTGGTTTTTATGGTCAACCAATATGTAGCTATAACGTTCACCAGCACTTACAGTATTTAAGGATGTTTCCAATGTATACTAGAACTTTATTTATGGTCAAGTGAAATCAACGTTTCCATTATGTGTAATGCTTGCCCACACCATACGTTTCAATGATGATTTGGAGCCTTCAGCAACCTAGCCAAGACATTCAGGTCGCCATTTGTTTCAAGCCTTTTTCCATACGTTTGTCTTAGCATCGGGTATAATGCATCATCATTTCGTCGGTAAATATAATTTTGTTCCAATTGTTATTTACAGTCCAGTGTAATTTCCTCCTACACCATGCCAGTCTCTTCTTTTTGTTCACCTCACGAATTCCAATAGCCTTTCTCACCGACCGCCGTTTGTACCCAAGAAAATGCAACCTCTGTTGTACAGTTCTTGTAGAAACTTTCACAGGTGCTGCTAAGTTGTATTCGCATGTAATGTCGTTTAATGTTGCCCGTCGGTTAGATGTCACAATTCTCGAGAGTGTCCTATCACTGCTCCCTGTCGATAATTTCGGCCGTCCAGGTCTGTTCTTATTCTCAATCTCTCCACGTTCTCGCCATCGCTTAAACACTCTAGATATTGTACTCTCACTTATGTTTAAACGATTCACAATCTCCATAGCACGTAATACTCTTTCAATCAACTGAACAATAGTCTGTTTTGTGTCACTGGAAATCTTACGCCCGTGTTTCGCCAAGTTAGATACGACTTTAAATTAACGCGCTGCAGAAAATTGCAGAAACATCGATCATGCCACATTTTAAAAATGACATGTCTAAATTTTGTACTTTTAGCTTTGACACACTGGATGAATATACTGGTAAATGTGAATGTCGCTTCCTGCTAAATTGTTCTACACGGACGCAATGAAGCACACGTAGCTTGACTCATTTATGGCACGACGCTGTAACTTTATATTTATAATGGCATACATGATGTCAAATACAACTTTTCTACGGCTATTCTATGATTCTATTTGCTGTGTAGCAAATGGAGGCTTTGGCTTTAACGTACACATTCATGGTCAATGTCCCAGAGACTAGTCTGTAACTGAACACTGAAGTCTTGTAGAGTGTAACCTCAGGAGCTAGGGTTATTCGCCGTCCCACCTTTGTGACCTTTTCATTGTAGTAGACAATCCCAGAGGACCCTATGTCATCTACTGGTATCACCACACTGACTTCATTGATGGTAAACCCTATGGCACTCGTGATAGCAACTGGGGCTATGTTGGATCCGAACCTCTATAAAAATGACAATGCAACAAAATTATCGTTGAACATTCTTATACATATATTTTATTTTACTTGCAATAAACAATACCTCACTAGTTAAACATCATCTTCAATGTTTAATGGACTACAATTTGCCAAATAAATGTTTCTCTAGGCAGTATTTTGTTATTGTTTTTTGTATAGGGGGACTGTCTTGCATCTTCCGTAATGTTCTACAATTTGGCTTGGGGACGCAACAGAGACTTCACTGTTTATTCAATCTTGACTAAACTTGCAGTTTGTGTATGACCATAAAATCTCATCAAGGTTCAGTAATGGGCCTGATCAGACCAGGAACACCAGAGTTATTGCCCCTTTTTCATAAGACAACTGCAAAATGGACTTAGTGCAACATACAGACTTCATTTTTCCTCTAATCTTGGCCAAACTTGCACAGCATGTGCATGATCATAATTTTAAAATAATCCCAAAATGGCCTCGATTGGGGTACAAACACCAGGTTAATTGCCCATTGTTGTGAGGAAAAATGCAAAATATGGACAATGTGGAGGATAGAGACTTCATTTTGAGCTCACCTGAGCACAAAGTGCTCATGGTGAGCTTTTGTGATCGCCCGTTGTCTGGCGAGGGTGCGTGTGTGCGTGCGTGCGTGTGTGCGTGGTCAACTTTTCATTCAAACAACATCTCCTCCTAAACCGCATGGCAGATTTTCACCAAACTTCACAGGAATGATCCTTGGGTGGACCTCTTTCAAAGATGTTCAAATCTTTCCGGTCCGCTGAATATGTAGGTCACGAGAGCTAAAAATAGATTTAAAAAGTGAAAACTTTAAAAATCTTCTTCTATGAAACCGCAAGTCTCAGACCTTTCATATTTGATATGTGACATATGTTATTGTTATCGCAAGGCCCAGAGGTTTCATATTGGGTATGTAACATCCTATAGTGGTCCTCTACAAAGATTGTGTTTTGTATTTGGTATTTAACATCCTTTAGTGGTACTCTACAAAGATTGTTCAAATTATGCCCCATGGGTCAAAACACACCACACCCCATTGTTCACATGGTTTATATATAGACTTAAATAGCAAAATGACTTTAAAATTCTTCTCCTTTGAAACCGCAAGGCCTAGAGGTTTCATATTTGGTATGTAACATTGTATAGTGGTCCTCTACAAAGAGTGTTCAAATTATGCCCCTGGAGTCAAAACTGGTTACACCCGGGGGGGGGGGGGGTCAAATGGTTTATATAGACTTAAATAGCAAAATGACTTTAAAAATCTTCTCCTCTGAAATGCCAAGGCCCACAGCTTTCCTATATTTGGTACGTAATATTGCATAGTGGTCCTCTCCAACAATTGTTCAAATGATGCCACTGGGGTCAAATCTGGCCACACCCCGCCGAGGGGTCGCATGGTTTATATAGACTTAAATAGCAAAATGACTTAAAAAATCTTTACCTGAAACCTCAAGGCCCTGAGGTTTCTTCAAGGTAGTTCAACTTATGCCCCTGAGATAAAAATAAGCCACGCCTCGGGGATGCAAATTCCAATTGGGTTACAAGGTCTCAGGTGAGAGTCCTAGGGCCCTCAGGGCCCTCTTGTTTGTCTAATCTTGACCAAACTTGCACTGTTTCTGTATGACCATAATGTCTCAGTCGAAGTCCAATATAACATATAATAACAACAGAATTATTGGCCCTTGTTTGTGAAAAAAAAGATAGCGCCTGACAATTGCAAAGTTTAAACTAGAAAAGAATGTTTCATACTGGCTAATGTTATGTATACTGCGCATGCTCAGGACTACACCCCATGCTCCCAAGCTTATTTGTAGCTGTAGTGTATTCAGTTAATCAATTCCAACCAGGCATTTGTTGATTTACATTTTGGACCAAACAAAACAAATATCAAAGCAATGATATGGGCAGTCAGGTGAATATAATTTCATCAACACAATTCCATGCATTGAACATAAAATTGCTGCTACAAGCACCTGATACTAAACTATTTTCATACACAGGAAATCAGTTGAATGTTCGAGGCAAACCTCGCTTAAATATCACATGTGCGTTTACACCCAAAACTGAAACAAAGAAGGTGGGACAAGCATCTGTAATGCACCTGTCAATTGCCAGGTCAACAACAGTAAGATATCTGTCTGATGCGGTCGTTTTGTAGGCAAATGACATTTAGATTTTGGGCCATCATAGCTCTCTTCTTATAATGTTGACTATCCTCAGATTATTTTTACCCTATCTAAATTCAGTAAGAACAGGCGTAGCATGATACTTATTTATGTACAATTTGTATCATATTTGTTGCCATAGAAACCACAGTTATTGTTAAGGTAAGACAAAGTGCCTATTTTCTCATTCCTCTCTATATGCATATCAAGTTTCATGGACATAGCTTGTGTACTTGTTCAGTTACAGTAGTGCCCTAATTTTTTTGGACAGACAGTCCATTATGATTATATCAAATGTAACATATTATGGGAACTGCAATGGTGGTTGGGCAGCATCCACAACCTTTGTCCGGAGCATGACACCAAAGGGTTTTCAAATAACTATAAAGAAGTGATAAGCATTGTGAGACAGTGTGTTGCTCTCTAGAACCAGGTTCCAAGGTCAAGTCATGCTTTATGGTCAAAAGTCAAGTATATTTTGAACACCATATATTTGCATGCATGAAGAAATTTTCAAGCAAGTTGGCAGAAGTACGGTGGCATTGATGTGACATATGCTTGTTTTTATTTATGTCGTTCCCAAGACATATTAAGTCGTGGGAACGAGATCTTATCTCATAAGAACGAGATCTTATCTCACGCTAGCGCTTCATGGATAATTTGCCAGTTTGACAATTGCGTTCATAATCGCATGAATGCAACCAAAATTAATTTCAATCCTTATATTTACATTATATTTGGAATGATTTCATAGCATTCCTTTGTATTTTTTGGTTTTACATGCATTTTATTGAGAAATATCATGCACAGCAGTTTCTTATCAGAACAGCGAAGTACCGCCCCTTGTAACCGAACTACACAAAATAGAATGCAAACTACGATTAATAAAATAGTTACCTACAAAAATGTCATTTTCTCCTTACTTTACATTCAATTTTCTGCGACAAATGAAATTTAATGTAAACATAATGAGTCATTTTTATTTTCCTTGCAGAGATAAATTATATCACTACAAAACTAAAAAAGTAACTTAAACAAATGCAAAAATACCTGTGACATCAAGAAGAATTGCTATTTCGGCCAGTATAGCCAACAAGCACCAAACATTATTAATGCTAGAAAGATTCATATAAAATAAGAGGTGCTTTGTTAGTAAGACAGTAAATCCACATCATGAATACTTTTATACCACAGTTGAGTTCTGACACTTTAAAATCACACTATTCCTAGGCTGAGAGTTTAAAAAATCCTGGATAATCCTGTTTAATTATTAATACAATAGATGGAGACCTAAATGCTCCATATATCCTAATTTTCGCTCGGCGCGAAAAATGCAAAACAATCCACAAATGACATCACTAAACAAGTGATGACGTTTAAGCTAGTTCATCGATCAATAGCATTCACACGGGCGTATCTAAGCTCTTTGCTTTGCTGGGGCATAACTTGTATTGGAAAGGATAACATTTTAATATAAGTCTCAAAATGCTTTATTTTTTCTTATTGTACATGTTAAACAATTCATCATTATTAACTGTGATATAAATGCACAATAAATTAGACGATCTAAATGCATCTAGCAAATAGACACATCAATATGAAATCAAATCCATTTTAAAGCTACGTTCCTGAACCGATGTTACGTCATGGAGATTTTCTGTGGTCGCTTCTAAGAAAAGTAATGTTTACCTAAAATACCATAACTTACACATATTACTTGCTAGCGAAATGGCTTTGTTTAATAATAACACTTGTAGACCTTGCATGATAGAATACTATCAAGCAAAAGTGAAAAAAAATGTCAAATTGTTTTTCGTAGAAGAAGAACTGAAAAAACGTCAACAATACATGAAAAAAAAAGTAACATTGAACAGTATAAGACATCTAAGTTCATGTAAATATTCTTGTCGAAATATAATTTGTATAAAAATAGGACACACAGATATTACTACGCCGGTGATAAGGCATTGCGTTCATACAATTATGAATGCAAACCCCTTCCATATAAAAACGCCGATGCAATGTAAATATAACGTTTACAATAATCATGCTGAGTGCGTGTGACATCACTTACTACTGCCAGAACTACCAATGGTCTTTCTATAGAATCTTAACTCAACTTTTCCCTTTACATTTTTAAAGAGCTAATTATAGGGATAGTCACACCCAATGCCATTTTTCATCGATTACCACAACACTGATTATTTATTAAAGCCGTAAAACTGCATAACTGTTTTTCACACCTGTTGCAGACTCCTAATATTGTAACAAAAGTTGAATTATTGCCAATGGGCCGTGGAAATATCATCTTTACATCCGGAACTTTGTTACTTGCGATATTGTTACCAGTTAAGTTTTATCAGTTGAAATATATAAGGATCCGGCCGGGGCCTTGGACTCAGCAACCTTATATGTGATATAACTCTTTAAGCGATATTATTACGAGTGGAGTTTACTATATATGAAAATTAATTTGTGGAGGCAAAAATTAGTGTTGGCCGTTTGTGTCCAAAGATGTGTCGTGGGGATATCTGTGTCTGTGAGACATCTAGTTATCTGCAAATCTACATTGTATACATCCTTCATGAGTTGAGTCCATAACAATCAAATCAGAAATTTACTTAGAGCCTGATAACTTGTATATATGCAATTCTTAACGCTGTTGCCATACAACTCGATACAATCAGTACGATAAAGACTTGATTTCAAAACAATGTGTATATTTTCTTCAATGCAATCGTTATAAACACACCAAGCTGCATAAGCCCATTTTTTGTACATTATGAGTTATTGCAGAATCCACATTTTCTCGATACAGACAGACATTTGGTAAACCCATAGTAAAACAAGTGCTACAAATGATGAACAAATCACATAATCATACATTTTATCTATAAATCCAGCTTACCCCAAGTACGTTCACTTTCAGTGTCTGTGAGGTGGTGGTAGTCAGTTGTGTCAGCAAATATTGGCCTATTTTGTTGCTGCTGTACATGGAGCCATCAAAGGTCTGGAAACTGCCGTAGCCGTACAACTTCCCACGTACCAATACGAGGAGGAATCTGAGGAATGGTATGTTGTACAAGTATATTACACAAACAAACAATAGTACGGTAGTATACATGCTATATTTTTTCCATAAAAACCTTTGTTTTTTTGTAGCCTTAAACAGAATGAATTCAGCACCATGTAACATGACAGTGCTTAAAATGATTGTAACCAAATTAATGTAGGTTACATTAAAAACCAAAGACAGTGGAAATGTTTTTATTTCAAGACAATAAAATATCCAGTACTCACTGCCTGTGTTTGTGTACACGAGGGAGCAGTCGTCCCCAAACCAACCACTGACACATGTCCAGCAGCTCACAGACGGATTGGCGCCCTTTATACATGTACAGCTTCCCGTGGTTTTGTCACTTACATAGCAAGGGTTGGAACCACGTCCTGGGCACTCTTGATGGCATGATGGGCCCCAGTAACCATGGTGACACGTGCATCAACCTGTTCGTACCGGAAGTGGAGTCTGGAATAGCAAACAAAAATTACAGGTTAGAAAGTACCGTAATTAAGTTTTGGGACACTTACAAATAATTAAATTTTTCATTGTCCCAATATTAAGGGGCATAAAAAAATTATTATCAAAATTGTGTCCCAACATTTCAGGTCATATATGATACATACGGAATATTATGCTAGTCAATTGTTCCAAGAGTATGTTTTAGTCGAGGGGCTTGTGTGATGACGTATTACAGGAGAGGCAGAGCCTCGAGTGTGATGCGAAATATCGCAAGCCACGAGACTAATAAATACTCTTGGAACAATTGACTAGCGTGATATTCCTTTTATTATATACCACGATAATCTTCAAATGTGCATTTACCTTATTTTATTTGTTTAAAAACTACAATAATGACTAATCATTGTAGGTATAGATTATATTTGTGTACATAACTCTATGATGATGTCATTAAACAAGAGAGCCATGATGGCCCTAGGTCGCTCACCTGAGTTTAAGTCATCATAATGGCTAATAACAAGAGGGAAAAATGGCACTAAATGCCTTACCTGAGTATAAAGATCTGGGCCTTGCAGTTTCAGATGTTTTTTTAGTCTATATAAACCATGTGACCCACAGGGCATGGCCACCTTGTACCCCAGGGGCATCATTTGAACAATATTCGTAGTGGACCACTTTTCAATGTTAAATACCCAATATGATTCCACTGGGCCTTGCCGTTTCAGAGGAGATTTTTCAGGTCATTTTGCTATTTAAATGTATATAAACCATGTGACCCCCAGGGGGTGGCCAATTTTTACCCCAGGGACAGCATTTGAACAATCTTTGTAGAGGACCATTTCACAATGTTTCACGCAAAATATATAGCCTCTGGGCCTTGCGGTTTCAACACGGAAGATTTTTAAGGCCCACTTGCCATATAAGTCTATATAAATCATGTGACACTTGGGTCATCTTCACTTTTTACCCCAGGGGCATAATTTGAACAATCTTTGTAGAGGACCACTATACAATGTTACATATCAAATACGAAAACACTGCGGTTTCAGGAGATTAGTCATTTGGCTATTTAAGTCTATATAAACAATGTGACCCCCAGGGCAGGGCCATTTTTGACCCCTGGGACATCATTTGAACAGTCTTTGCAGAGGACCACTATAAAATGTCACATACCAAATATGAAACCTCTGGGTCTTGTGGTTTCAGAGGAGAAGTTTGTTAAAGTCATTTTGCTATTTACGTTTATATTGAACATGTGAGCCCCTGGGTGTGGGCAGTTTTGACCCCAGTTTTGTAGAGGACCACTATACAATGTTACATACCAAATATGAAACCTCTGGCCCTTGCAGTTTCAGAGGAGAAGATTTTAAAAGTTATTTTACTATTTAAGCTTTTCCCCAGGATTTTGCACCGGGGCAAATAACCGCGGTTGAGGGTGGGGGTGGAAGGTGGGGTACCCCCTTCGACGTTAGATTTTTAGACACTTTTTATGTGTACTTAATTAAATCTACAGTACTTCAGAGCTAACAGAAGCACAACAATAAACAGCCTTTTGATATATTTTTTTTTTCTCTCTTTTGTTTCCCAATGACATAACATAATCATAAAATTCACACACTATAAATTTTATCAAGGAAACACAACAACATAAGTTGCAAAAGTAATGTAACCTGAAAATAAATAATGACACGGTATTCCCTATATGTTTACCTCTTTCAATTAAGTTATTGGCATATTATCACAAAATTATCAGCAATGACTTTAAACAAGCTTTATTTTATACTTCATTTCATGTCTGAAATGTTTATGTCTTCCACTATCCAACACTTGTATCCAACACAAACATTTCATGTTTGTGCAAGCCCCGTACACAAATTTAGAAAGCTGTCCTTCATGGTTTCTGCTGGTGCCACATGTCCACCCACATGTTGATGAGGCATAGTGTTCATGTCCAATATCTGGTACTAAAAAGTTGTTCTGAGAAGAGGTCCTTGGGTGGAGGCTGCCAACAAAGCATTAAGAACTTTGTTGGAGAGACATGATCGGTGTGTAGTTTTTTGTGTGCTGCACACATTTAATGAAACTGTACAAATGAAAGGTTTAAAGTAGATGACTAGACTTTAGGCTCTATGCTACATGTTTCTGTACATGCTGGTGAAACAGACTGCAGTGTCCGAGCCACCTAAGTTAGACTAGATACAGATCTAATGCTAACATTTCATATTTGGCATTTCATTATTAAATTAGAAATATACACTTTGCCTGTAAACAAATTCAATAAAGTAGATATAAAGTTAAAATGTATTATATTAGACGGTCTTAGATAATAAGACTGATTGACTACATTTCTTACACATTACATCCAGCTAATTTACTTACACAACATGATTGACCAATGCTGGTGGGTAACATTTTCTATGCATTTCAATGGTCATCTCCAATGAATCTCTAAAGCACCCTCACAACACTGTGTAACTGGCTAGCTGGTTTGATACGATCTAAAAATAGCACACTGTATACACCTGGCTGGAATGTCGTCTGCTGGATTGAATTTTGAGTGTTAGAGGCTTATTGAAATTATAGTGCTGCTGGGTGTGGCCAGTTTTGACCCAAGGGGCATAATTTGAACAATCTTTGTAGAGGACCACTATTCAATGTTACATACCAAATATAAAACCTCTGGGCCTTGCAGTTTCAGAGGAGAAGATTTTTGAGGTCATTTTGCTATTTAAGTATACATAAACCATGTGACCCCCGGGGTGTGGCCAATTTTGAACCGAGGGTCATCATTTGAACAATCTTTGTAGAGGGCCATTATACTATGTTACCAACCGAATATGAAACCTCTAGGCCTAGCAGTTTCAGAGGAGAAGATTGTTAAAAGTCATTTGGCTATTTAAGAATGTATAAACCATGTGACCCCCGGAGTGTGGCCAGTTTTGACCCCAAGAGCATCATTTGAACACTCTTTGTAGAGGACCACTATGCAATGTTACATTCCAAATATGAAACCTCTGGGCCTCGCGGTTTCAGAGAAGATTTTAAAAGTCATTTTGCTATATAAGTCTATATAAACCATGTGACCCCTGAGGTGTGGCCAGTTTTGACCCCAGGGGCACATTTGAACAATCTTTGTAGAGGACCACTATACAATGTTACATACCAAATATGAAACCTCTGGGACTTGCGGTTTCAGAGAAGATTTTTAAAGTAATTTTGCTATTTAAGTCTATATACACCATGTGACTCCCAGGGCGTGGCCAGTCTTGACCCCAGGGGAATAATTTCAGCAAACTTTGTAGAGGACCACTAGAGGATGTAACATATCAAATATGAAATCTCCAAGCCTAGTGGTTTCACGGAAGCTTTTTCAAGTTTTCAGTTTTTTAATCTGTTTTTAGCTCTGCTGACCTACATATACAGCGGAATGGACCGATTTGAACAATTTTGAAAGAGGGTCACCCAAGGATTTTCCTGTGAAGTTTGGTTAGAATCTGCCCAGCGGTTTAGGAGATGTTGTTTGAATGAAAATGTTGACACACAACGCAAAACGGACGACGGACAGAAGGCGATCCTAAAAGCTCACCATGAGCTCGATGTGCTCAGGTGAGCTAAAATTTAGGGGTGTCCTAATATTCTAAATTATTATGAGTGCTGTACCATCTGTTTTAAGACTTAGTTAATAATATTGGAAGTGAATGTCAATAGCAATACTATTGGAAGGTTTAACATCAATGAAATTTGTACTGCAATGTTTGATACAAGCAAACAACTGATTTTAGAGTATCTGAACTATCAATACTGGCACAAATCGTTATCAAAATCAGTACATGTTCGTTCCTTTAAAAATAAGGTTTTTGACTTTTTGAAAGTGTTATAAAACATTAATGTTTTAAAATATGGGACATTATATGGCAATACAGAGCCATGATAAATGTCAAGCTTATATTTTTAGCTCAACTGAGCACAAAGTGCTCAAGGGTGAGCTATTGTGGTCAACCACTGTGCGGTGTTCGTACCGTCATCAGCTGTTTTACTTAAAAATCTTCTATGAAACTGCTTGGTGTATTTTAATAAGACTTGGCAGAAATATTCCTGAGATAATATGCCAAATTCCTTTCAATAAAATGAAATATTTGAAAATCTTTTATTATCCTCGTGTCAGAAACTACTAGCTAGATTTCAAAATAGTTTTCTTAGAAGTGTTTCTTGGTGACCCCCTATAAAATTCTTTCACTCAATTTTGAGTCCTTAAAAACATGGCAGCTAGAAGGTGGGACAGTTTTCCTGATATATCTGTATGAACATTTTGAAAATCTAAACCCACTTTGGATAGGCATTTCTTCTTATATCGCTTGTAAGAAAACTTTGAAAATGTTCTAGACTATTTCAAGTCTTCAGACATTTTCCTTATATGGCTCTTTAGAAAACTTTAAAAATGTTCTTGACTATTTTGAGTCTTCAGACGTTTTCCTTTTATAACTCTTTAGAAAACTTTGAAAATGTTCTTGACTATTTCGAGTCTTCAAACGTTTTTCTTATATGGCTCTTTAGAAAACTTTAAAAATGTTCTTGACTATTTTGAGTTTTCAGACGTTTTCATTTTATGGCTGTTTAGAATACTTTGAAAATGTTCTTGACTATTTCGAGTCTTCAGACATTTTCCCTATATGGTTGTTTAGAAAACTTTGAAAATGTTCTTGCCTATTTCGAGTCTTCAGACGTTTTCCTTATATGGCTCTTTAGAAAACTTTGAAAATGTTCTAGACTATTTCCAGTCTTTAAAAACATGGCTGGGTAGGGCCGGGACATTTTTCCTTTATATGACTATATTGAAATCTTTGAAGATCTTCCTATCTGAAACCATTATCTGAATTTGGAAAATAATTGTACAAAAATGTTCGTAAGGCATCAGGCTCTACAAAATTACTTCAAATCGTTTAAACTACTGACTGAATTTTAAAAATGTTAAAATATTATTCCCTTGGTAACTACAAAATTTCATCAAATTATTATAAATAGTACAAATAACATCTGTCATTGTTGTCTGATATAAACATTTTACTTCAAACAAAAAGTCACTATGATGAAGTTTACTCAGGTGAGCAACCCTGGTCCATATTGGGCCCTCTTGCTTATAGCTTGTGGATGACCATGTGAAGGTAATATACTTTAAAGCTGATAGATATCAAAGAGATATAGCTATCAATAAAAACATGTTTATGCTCACTTTTCTCCTCAGAGTCACTGTGACATATACATGCATTACAAAATTAAAGTGTCGTTCTGATCAGCCTGTGCAGTCCGCACAGGCTAATCCAGGACCGCACTTTCCGCTTGTTTTTTTCTGTTTCAAGGAAGTATCATCTAAACATAAATCCACTGCAGATGGGAAGTACCGTCCCTGATCAGCCTGTGCAGACTGCACAGGCTGATCCGGGATGACACTTAATGCACATGCATTAAGCCTGGTTTTCCCACCAGACGCCTCATATAATTATTGGTCAGTTTGACATTGACCATTGGCCCTGTGACTTTGTTACCTATCGGGGGCCCTCTATTAGTTATGACCAATCTTGCTACCAAGTCTGATGAACCATAACAAGGACTTCTGGATGGTCAGAATAAGCACCACCTTTTTCATAGGGACATCGTAAGCAGCAGGGATCATCTAATCATGACTAACCTTTCAACCAAGGTTAAAGAACCTAAGTTCAGCTATTGTCCATTTATTGCTTATACAAGCTTTTTCAACCATTTGTCAGTTTGACCTTAAAGGGACTTATTCACAGCTTTTCTTTTTTTATCAATGTCTGAAAATGTCTGAACTTCAATTACTAAAGCATCCGGACAAACAAACCGATATAAAATCTGTCAAAGAAGCATAAAAAAGAGAAAAAAATATGACTCTGTCGGGACTTGAACCCACAACCTCCAGATCAATGGTTTGGCATTTATTTATAAACTTATTTCAACTATATTTATGTATCTGGTTTTCCCTTTATAAAGTGTAATTTTTTCTTTTATATAGTGTAATTTTCTTTTAGGAATCTGTTCCAAAAATTTAGAAATTGTCAATTTGCCAAATGGTCATTTTGCAAATCTGTGAATCCCTTGTGGTCCCTTTAACCTATGACCCAACAATCTATTAATAATTGGGATACTAATAATGACCAATTTCTGAACTGGGCTTGCTCTAATTCTCATTTTTATATAGGTGGGGCTTCTAACGTGTTCTTGCTCTCAAGCAAAAATAAAAAATATTTTTAGCCAAACTGCTTATACATCTAGATTAATCATGATTTATTTACCGTAAATGTCCTTATTGACGCCCATGCCCTAATAGATGCGCATGGGGTATTTTTTGGTCCTGAAATATTTGTTGTCGATCTATTTTTTCAAGCATTAACGAAAAACTAACGTTAACTTTGATATAAACGATTAAATAGAGCGCCATATTTATGTATCCGGAATTGCCTGTATATGCCCCACTATACGGGTTACACGCAACCATATATGACGCAAGTAAATGGGACCACAAAAATTATTTCGATGTTATGAATATCTATTATAAGCACATGTAATAACTGTTTGCACACGCAAAGCAAGTTTCACGCTTCCCATGTGGAGGTTTTAACAAGAAGCGCTGTCAAAAGCAGTCAACCAGAATGTTGTGCACAGTGCCATTATTATACAAGTGCCGTTAGCATAGAATTAGCGTTCTAGGTGTTAATAATTTAGACTTTACCATTGTGCATTACGTCATGCGAGTGACCTCGTCGTGTCGATCGACGATATTTATTTAGACAGTACCATCGTGAATTTTCTCATGCGGACAAAGCCCATCGGCCGTATTTAGACTGTACCAATGTGTATTACGTCATTGGAAAGTGCGCATGCATGAAAACTTGATTTGTGGATAATGGAAGAATTAAGAAAAAGTGAAATAATTTCATAGAAATGTTCCCTGGGTGACCCTCTACCAAATGCTTTCAAATAATTTTAATTTGTTAAAAAACATGGTCACAAGGGAGTGGGGAAGCTTGACTGTATATGGCCATATAGGCAACTTTGACAAATTTCTTGTCAGAAACCACTTACAATTTTTCACAAAAATATTCACTGGCTGACCCTCTACCATATTTCTTCAAATCCAACAAGACTGCCTGGGACAGAGCAGTTTTTAGCTCACCTGAGCACAACGTGCTCATGGTGAGCTTTTGTGATCGCCATTTGTCCGTCGTTCGTCGTGCATCGTCATCATTTACGTCGTTAACACTCTAGTGGCCACATTTATTGGCCAATCTTCATGAAACTTGGTCAGAACATTTGACCCAATGATATCTTGGTTGGGTTCGAATGTGGATCATGTGGAGTCACTAGGTCAAATTGAAGAAAAAGCTTCAATTTCAATATGTACTTCCCAAATTTTGAATGTCACTCTGCTGTCACTTAAGTTTTTCAAACCATGATGATTAAGGCCACATTTCTATCAGTCCATATCAGTATATTCATATCCGTATAAAAATCTAACACATGGAAATTTGTTCGACTAATGAAACTCGGGTGAGCGACCCAGGGTCATTTGGCCCTCTTGTCCTTATTTGTCTATGGGTGTTAGTGGCCTATTGTTATATGTGTCAATACATTTAACTTTAAACACCAGCTATTAAATTTTTATAAGTCATTGTGATACCTTAAACTCAGGTGAGCGCTCAAGGCCATCTTGGCCCTCTTGTTTATAATCTTTAGTCGGTTAGACCTTTGACCTAAGTAGCAATAAGAGTCTTCCACTAGTCATGACCAATCTAGCAGTCTGACATTAACCTTTGACCCAAGGAATGCCCAATCAACGGGAGAGACTTTATAAGCTTAAAGCTTTCGTCTTGATTCCGTTGCCTCAATACACATGTTGTATTGTATTGTGTTCTCCATATATTTCTGAATATGTATATATTGGGCAATAAATATGTTTAAATTAATGGGGATCCTCTACTAGTTATAAGCAACTTACATACCATGACTAAAGAACATAGGCCTAAAGGTTCTGTAGTTATTGCCTGGAAAAGGTTTGGTCTACCGACATACTGATAGACAAATATTTGCATAGCAATAAAGCCCCATTTCTTCGAGGAGTGCATAATAAGTAGCCGCTTGTACAACCTGTGGTCCAGCTTTTAACTGTTACCTTAGACAGCTATTAATTTCACTGGGTTTTAAATATCTATCACATTAAGCATGTATGAATTAATGAAGATGTTGAGGAATAATTCTATTAAAATGAGAGACACAAAAATTAAGATTATTCTGATTGGTTAAAATCATGACCACCACTTTAATGCTCTCCAAAGGGCGGGAGAGCATATACTTGCCACTTTGTCCGTGTGTCCAATCTAATTCAAAAGCCATTCAGTTTTAAGATTTTTTAAGGATTTATTGCACTTTATGTATAAAAAATATTCCATTGTAATAGAAAATATTAGTTTCACGTGCACATATTGTGTGGTCATTCCAGTCTGATGATTTTCAGAGAGTTATTTCCCTTTGATTATAAATTAGCTTTTAAGCTCACCAGAGCACGAAGTGCTCATGGTTGGCCTTTGTGGTCAGTGGTTGTACGTCCGTGCCATCATCTATAATTTACTATAAAAATCTTCACCTCTAAAAACGCTTGATGGAAATAAACCAAAGTTGGTATGGATGTTCCTTGGATGATCCTCTACCAAAATACTTCAAATTTTGTTGATTCGACAAAAAACATGCCCACCAAGGGGCGAGGCAATATTTCCTTATATGGCTCAATTGAAAACTTTAAAAATCTTGTCAGAAACCACTGGCTGTTTTTCCAAATAATTTCACAGAAATGTGCCTTGGGTGGTGCTCTACCAATATACTTCAAATTATAAGGATTTGTTTAAACAAGAAATGTCTTTAAAAAAGACAATCGGCGTTGACATTAATATACCGAGATATCATTTTTACCCTAAACATAAAATACAAGAGGTCAAGATGGTCGGTTACGTGGCTTCTCGGACCCCAGATTTTTCGGTCTCAACCTATATAAGGAGACTTCTCGGACCCAGGTTTTTGGGGAAACCATAAGAAAACATTTCGGATCCCAAAATTAATTTGTGATTAATTCAATAATTAGTAATATTTGTACGGTAAATAAACCGATCATACCGCCCCATGTTTTCACCAGTGATACATGAATAACCTAAATAATTTACGTAAACATCATTATTATATAAATGTGTCAGCCAAATTTAACAAAATAACATAACAATGTACAAAAATAATTGCGGGAATGAATGAAAATTATTTTTTATCAGATTATCGTATAGTTATTCTTAAGCATTATACCCTACCTACATCTTGGAAGTTATTTATGCATAATACATACACATTTCGAAGTCAATTTATCATTTATAGGCTAAAAAAATGATTTGTTTCCCAGGCAGCGCCGCAACGTATTTTTATGGCCACCACGAATTTAATTTAATGCCAACAGAAATTATTTTTTTACTATTTTTTGATGATTGCGCCCAGGTTTTAAAGGAGCAGTCCAGAAATATGTTAATAAAAATGAAACTTTGTAGAAAGTGTTTCTAATGGGCATGTTACCAAACAAAATAACAAAACTACGCATTTGAAATCCGTGAATTATTAACATTTTGGTAACTTGCTGTCATCTATTTTCTGTATGCGATAACTGGTGATGACTCTGGAGTAAACCAGTATGGACGAATAAACACCATAAACGTTCATAAGAACTATTACTAAAATGACGATGTATAGATGGACAGTGGCTTAAAATTAAACAAATCCGCATTTTAACATAGCGGAAGAAGAGTAACCCGGTAGATATTTCTGTATTTTCAGTAACTTTTTTCCTGTCTGAAATATTGTGTAAATTTTGAACAAAAATTAGTCATATTCGATTGGGAACCTTTATAAATATGTTCTATTTCATGATTAAACTTTTGTTTCGTAGATGCTTTTGCTTGAATAATATTTCATATTTCACTCCATATTTTTTAAAGAAAATCTGTGTCAATATAAGTCCTATGGAAACAATCAAAAATGTCAGCTGCATTGACAAGTGTTGATTTTCCTTTCCAAACATTATTGGTGATTTTCTGCAAAAAAATAATTTCTATAAAAATATGAAGTACGAAAAGTTAAATTCTATAAATAAATAGAAGTATTTTAATGCTGATGATGTATCAATTTGAAGGCACTTTGTTAATTATGAACATTCGAATTGATTGCCTTTTTACATCAGCTTGCATAAATGACGGTTTGTGATTAATAAATCTATATTTAGAATTTAAAAAACGGAATGCTTATGTTGTTATTAAAACTTAATATTGTCATTAATCTGTACTTAATTACTTGTTTTACCAAGCCAATAGAAAAGAGTAGGAGAAAAAATACTTCACTAAAAAAAACTCGCCCTCCCTCCTGATTTTTTGGAAAAAGGGCCTGAGAAACAATTCATTATTTTTCTTTAGCCTTATACCGTGTATCCTAATGAAAATCAATCTTCGGAGAACATTCAGCGCATTTGAAATAATGATGACTTCCATTTTGATAGCACAAAAATAAAATTTCATAAGACTATGGCAATTGAAAATTATATTCGGTAGGAACATGATGTATCAAGGGTTTCTGTGCATAATTGGTTGTGCAAATCACGTATTCGTGCAAATGAAGTAAAAGTAACACAAATAACATGTGGACGTATTCAGAGACTTATTTCACCACATTTTATTTATTGAAAGTTAACTTTTTATAGGTTGATTAACATCTACTGGAGAAGTTGATAATAATGTGTAATTCACATTAATTATTAACAGAACGCAACCACAGTTCAATTTCAAATAAACATGCACAGTCAGTTTAATAACATAAATTTCCCCTTTATTGAAATATTTGCTGTTATGTTTCTCTGGACCCTAAATGACAAACTATTTTTAGAAAGATCGTGAGTGTGTTGAACTCACTAGAATCAATTGTTATTTATAGAGCGTACGCTAGGCTAAACAAAATAGTTGATTAATTCTGGGAATGAACATAATAATTATTATGTTCATGACATACAAAGAGAAAATATGTTCATACTTATGCTCAGTTCTAGAGTGTATATCGAAAATATATTTATAACTTTATTTTAACCGCTTATGTAAACAATTATGTAAATTTTTAATCCCCAAAAGTATTGAACAGTTATTGGTATACGTTAAACCATTGTTTGAAGTTGGCATTCCCTAAAATTAGAAAATTTGCCCAATTCTATTGGCATTCAATTTTCCCGCTGCATAATTATCGCAAGAAATCTAGGTCAAAAGTGGTCTTAGACAGCTACGCCGAGAAAAATCATCGACACCAGAGGTCGGGGCATTTTTCCTTATATCGCTATATTGAAAACTTTAAAATCATCTTGTCGGAAACTACATGTTGGATTTAGAAAATACTCACACAAACATGTTCTTTGGATGGTCCTCTACCAAAATACTTCAAATTAGTTTGATTTGTTTAAAAACATAGTCCCCAGGGGTGAGGGGGGCCTTCTCCTTATATGTCTATAATTGAAACTTTAAAAATCTTCTTGTCAGTAACCACTGGTTGGATTTTGTAATAAATTTACAAAAATGTTCTTGGGTGGTCATCTACCTAAATACTTCAAATTATTTGGATTCGTCAAACAACATGGCTGCCGGGGGGCGGGGCAGTTTTCCTTTTATGGCTATAGAAAAAGCTTGTGAAAACTCTATAAGTCACATTTTTTGCCCAATCAACATGAAACTTGCTCAGAACATTCATTCTTATGATATCTCGGCCTGTTTTGAAAATGGTCCTGTTCCGTTGAAAAACATCGCCGCCAGAGGCGGGGCAGTTTTCCTTTTATGGCTAAATTGAAGACTTTTTTTTTTGGATGAACAAGTTTATTTACCTCGTCCATAGGTATGTGCAAGTCGAGGCCATCCTGCTCCATACCGTACAGAAAATATGTTAGTAGCATTCTTTATCTATGTGTTAGTACCAATTGAAATAATTGAAAAGCATAATATCTTATGAAAAATAATTAAAAAACATAATATCATATGATAAAGAATATTAAATTGTTGACACAGAATATGCATATATTATAGAATACAAAAGAAAATGTGTACAATCTATTTTGCAAAAATTGTAGACAGCAGAAAATCTAATATATTATAGATATAAGTATTCTACATCATTATGATATCTATATGCTATGAATATAATATTATTAAAGACAAAATGATATAATCTATGTTGCATTGCTTCATTAGTTTTGGGTAAATAAACATGTATTAATATTGACAGCAAATGTTTAAATATACAAGGTACATTCAACGAATAGAAAAAAAAAGAGTTGTTAGGCCACAGTGTACTGCAAGTATAGAGTCTTTCAAGTGTACACAAATATTATGATAAAAATATTGCATAGTTTTGGGTTTATTGTATCAGCAATCTTACAACTGCCCAATTTTGGAATTCATTGTCACGGTAATTTGTATGTTTTTGAATTTCCAATGCTAATTGTAGACTTTTCTGTAGAACTGTAATGGTTGGGATATTATATGATTTTTTACATATAAAGATGTATCTTTTAATTTCTAGAAATAAAATGATTATAGGGTTCATTTTTTCATAAAAAATTCCAAGAAGTACGTCCTGACAAGGACGTGTAGGCAAGTTGATATAATTTGAATTTATTACATTTTTAACATGGTTAATAAATTAATAACTGGTTGGATGTGTTCACATTCCCAGAAAAGATGAGTTAAAGTTTCCTCGTTTTTCTTACAAAAACAACATGTTATTAGTTACAATTTTCATTTTACATAGCAGAGATTTATTTCCTAAAATTCTATGTACAATTCTAGTCTGCAACCATTGTATATATGTATCTCTGGTTAATTTAAAGACAAAACTGTATGCATATTTCCAATCGATATCAATAAAGATTTCGTTCCATTTGATTTGACTGAAAGGTTTTTCATTATTGGCAATAAATTTGTTATATACTGACTTGTTTTGTTTTTGCGTCAAAACAAGTTCACTTAAATAAAAAGAAATAAAAACACCATTAATATTTGGTTTATATGGTGGCTGATTTCTGCCATATCGTTCTGGCGTGTTGGCTCCTTTGAGGGGCGCCGACACGCCAGAACGACAAAATATACGCGCCGATACGACAAATAAAGGTACTTGTCGTTTTGGCGTGTTGGCGCCCTTGAAACGCGCCAACACGCCAGAACGACAAAGTAAGAGCGCCAATACGACAAGTTTCTACCCGTTTGACTACAAGACACATAAATCTCTCGTTCTGGTGCCCATTATTTGGCATGTTGGCGCCTCAGATATGTCGTTCTGGTGTTCGAGAAATCAGGTATTTGTCGTCCTTTCATTTTGGCGTGCATGCTTAGCGAAAGGCGCCAACACGCCAAAAT
This sequence comes from Congeria kusceri, assembly GCA_027627225.1. Classification (NCBI taxonomy): domain Eukaryota; kingdom Metazoa; phylum Mollusca; class Bivalvia; order Myida; family Dreissenidae; genus Congeria; species Congeria kusceri. The sequence goes on from CM051035.1 coordinate 8,769,604, forward strand.
GAAAGGACGACAAATATCTTAATTGTCGTATCTGCATGCTTATTTGTCGTTCTGGTGTGTTGTCGTTTTGGCGCCCTTTAAACCCGCCAGAACGACTAATTTGAGGCACCAACACGCCAAATAAGGACCGCCATAACAAGATATTTAAGTGTCATGTTCTCGTTCTGGCGCATACAAATTTGTCGTATTGGCGCCCTTATTTTGTCGTTGTGGCGCGTTGGCGCGTTAGAAGGCCGCCAACACGCCGTCACGCCTGAATGATAAATATGCGCGCCAATATGACAAATCAGGTATTTGTCGTTCTGGCGTGTTGTCGTTTTGGCGCCCTTCAAGGCACCAAAACGACATGGCAGAAATCAGCCACCATAGGTTTATATATTGTATCAAAACCATAGTTTCTAGTGAACTCTGAAACAGTTCTTTTTAGTCCTTCGTAAAATAAAAAATTCAGGCGTTTACCAATACAAATCTCAATATCTTGTTTAGTCTTGAAATTTCCTGAGGTACATAATATGTCTCTTACAAATCGTATTCCTCTATCATAATATTTTTTTCATAAATGCAATTAAAACCAATCTTAATTTTTTTTATTATAGAATAATGGCATATTTAAGTAGGGGTGTTGCAATATACCGGTATATTGGTATATTGCAATATTTGATTCTGCAATAAAATATCGCCATATGAATATCCATACCGATGTATTGCAACATTTATGTTTTTTTCAGGTTTGTGTTCTTCCTGTTAATAACTTAATTCCACAACTTTAGACTTAATTAAACATGCTTGGTGTCAGTGATAAACCATTGAAAGCAACTATCATTTGTAAAATTGATAGTTTTGTGGGGATGAGTCAAAATACTGATCATAATAGATTATAGAACAATAATTTTCCATTTATTGTAACTTTGGTAAACATGTATTCTCTTAAAATGTTAATGCTTAATATGCATTAAACCTAAATTTTTTGTAGTTTGAAATACATACATAGTTTATGGCTTTATGCACAAAACATATATCCACCATGACTGGAGTACCTGCACATGTAAAAAAAATTACTACACATGTTATATTATAAATACAAGTGATCAGCAACGACAGTGACGGGCGGTTTGGGAGTGTTGCTCATATTTGTTTTGCTTTTCTATCTGCTGTTTAAATGTTGCTTATATTGCCCCTGTCATCAACATTGTGATAATAAACATCATCCTTAAAGATTGTGTACCGTTCATAGTGAATTTATCAGTCTTAAGCTTATCAAATATATAAATACAAATGTCGCAATATATTGCACACACAAAAAAATATCGTGATAAATTAAAGAATATCACGATATATTGCAATATGGATTTCTAATATCGTGACACCCCTATATTTAATACATCGTCAAATTTACAAACTTTCCGTTTATTTATGTACATAATATAATATATAAGGACATCTTTCCAAAAGTGGTTACCTATTCTGATGCCAATTTTCTGAACATGCACTCCCCATATTTAGCAATTTTTAAACATGAAAAAACATGGAATAGACTAATTGAAAACATTTACCTGTTCATGTTACTATTTTCTTTATCCAAGTCAATTTCATACTTTTTTCAAATGAGTAAATATCAATCATATTCAGTCCTCCGTCTTCATAGGGTTTAATGAGAATAGTGTGTTTAATTTTCATGGGTCCATCCCAGATGAAGTTACAAAAAGAGTTATGTATTTGTTTTAATACATTCAACCCAGGGCTTGGGAGAGCAATAAATAAATGTGTGAAAAGGGGAAGTAATAAAGATTTTACTGTGGTTAATTTTCCTAGTGTTGTATGGTTTCTTTTTTTCCCAAACATTTATAACATTTTGTAAATTTATCAACTTGCTCGAAAAATTGGGTCGATCATTTTTTCCAAATTTACATCAAATATAATGCCTAACACTTTAAAATTGGTTGTGCCCCACACTAATTTGTACCTAGTTTTAATTGAGTATGTACTATATTTCTTGGAACCTATCCATATCAAATTTGTTTTGTCATGGTTAATTTTAAGTCCAGATTCTAGTGCAAAAACTTAATAATAAATCAATTGCAGCATTTAGTGAACTATCTGAGCCATCCAATAATAAAGATGTCTCATCTGCAAATAGGGAAATTTTGTAGTCTATGTTTTCAATTTTTATTCCTGTAATTTGTTTGGAATTCCTTATGTTAATTGCTAAAATTTCAGCACATAATATAAAGATATACTAACTGATTGGGTCACCCTGACGGCAGCCCCTTTCAATTTTAATGAAATCTGATAGAAACCCATTGATCTGAATGGCTGTCATGGTGTTGTATAGGAAAAGAGAGATCCATTTTTTGAACATTGTACCAAATTTAAAGTATACTAGAGTTTTTTTAAATAAAATTAAATGCCAATGTATCGAATGCCTTTTCGAAGTCTAATGTCATTAAAAAAGCCCTGGTATTTTGTTATCTTCTGTATATTTTAAGATATCATATACAAGTCTTGTGTTTTCTCCTATATATCTCCCCTTTATAAAGCCAGTTGGATCGTTGGAAATAAGTTTGTCAAGAACTCTTTTTTGTCTATTAGCAATTGTACCTGAGGCTATTTTGTATACAACATTTAAAAGTGTTCAAGTCTAAGATTCTTAAAATAATGTCTTGGTTTATTATCTTTTGGTATGCAGGTGATGATTCCTTGCTTTTGAGTGACTGACAAAGACCCTGAAGTAAAAGCATGATTAAGACTTCTTAAAATAAAGCATTTCAAATCTTTCCAGAAAACTTTGAAAAATTCTGTTGTAAAGCCATCTGAGCCGAGATTTCTTCCATTGTCAAGAAGCCCTCTAATGTTTGAGATTGGTCATAGCTTAGTTTTACTGTTTCTGTTTTTTCAAGGTCATAAAAAATATCATTATTATAATTATTTTGATTGGTTGCAGCCTTAGTATATAATCTCTTATAATAGTTAGCAGCTGCTGTTAAAATATCTTTTTGATCATATATTTTCTGGCCGTTGTCATTAACTATATAAGGTATTGTTTTACTGCATGAATGTTGTTTTTCCAAATTGCAAAAGTATTTTGTGGGGTTTTCACCATCATCGATCCATTTGGCTCTTGATCTTATAAATGATCCTTTCATTTTTATATTACGTATATTTGAAAGCTCCTGTTGTAGTAAATTTAATTCTTCAATATTTGTTCATTAATATGTTTTTCTAGAAGTTCAATTTGTTTGACATCTTCTCTTTCGTTCCTCTTTTTGGATTTATAAGATGAATAGGAAATTGTTTTGCCTCTGATCTCCATTAATAGGGTTTCTAAAAATAGTTGGTCATTAATAGTAAACTGGAGCATGTTATTATCAATGGTAGTTAATGATTCAGTGTTGTATACAGGTTAGCAGTATTGTTTTTTAATTTCATCTATTTTTGTTTTTATGCACTTTAAATATTCTTCAATATGTAATAAAGAATTATTAAACTTCCAAAGGCCCTTACCATCGTTTACTTCACAGAGATTTAATTTAAAGTTATAACTGAATGATCGGATTTGTAGCTTGCTTTTATATCAGACTGTCTTACATGTTGTACAAGATTGCTAGTGACAAGGAAGAAAACTAGCCTGCATTGCTAAAGAGTGTTTGGTTTTCTCCATGTATATTGGTTAGCATCACCATTCATTAGTCTAAAAGTGTCTATCAAGTTTCTATCATTTATAACAGAAGATAACAGTTCCCTTGATTTCTTGTTGTTATCCAGGCTTCTATAATTAGCATAGTCTAAGTTTGAGTCTGGTACATATTGTAATCCCCACAAATAATATAATGGCTGTCCGGCTAGCGCAGTGGTTGGTACACTCGCTTCTCACCTAGGCGTCCCGGGTTCGATTCCCATTCCCATACCGGACAGGTGGGGTTTCTTTCGGGTACTCCGTTTTTCCCCCACAGCACAAGACCACACCAAAATTAAAATATCTTTCAGTAAAAAATAAATAGCTGGAAATTGCAGCTATGATTCAAAATTCGTCCCGACTTTCGTGAGTCTCTAGTGAGTTAATTAGGTAGGAGCGCTGGGACACACTCCGGGTCCTCACGTAATGCAGCCTCAGGTGCGGAAGGACCTCATAAACTTCGAAATACACACAATAATATAATGGTCATTTCCAAAAGCTCTGTGTAAAACATTGGTTTGTCATTATTAGGCCCATACAGGGTACATAGAGTAAATCGTTTTGAATCAACTTAAATCTAAGAGTAAATAATTACCAAACGTATCCTTTTCAGTTGTATGTACCTTAACGGTTATATTTTTGTTAAAACAAAATACATACACCTCTAGAGTTGGACGTACCATGACTAAAATAACATTCACTGTGTATGTATTTGTTTTTCCATAGATGGGGTAAAATGACAATCCTGTAACAATATACATGCACTTTTTTTTTTTTTTAAATAATCAAATACATCATTGCGTTTTTTACAATCATTAGGGTCGCGACAGTTGTAAGAAATAATCTTTAAGTCAACCATTGTTATAAAAGCACAAATTTTTCATTTGGTATATCATAAAACAACACAACCCAATTCTCAAAATGTGACATCTGATTCTTACTTGAATGCTAAAATTATGTATACAAAAAAAATAAATTGTTTTTTACACCAAGGTCCTGAACAGTAATTGAACAAAACATCAAAAAAGTGAACAACGCTTGCTGTTTTTTGCATAATAAACTCAGTTTCTTAATTTATATGGCAAAAACTGTATTTTAAGTAATTTAAGGCAGTTCTAAGCATAGTATTTATATTATCATCATATGCTTGGATGAGAAAGAACATCAAAAACTTAAGTGTGTCATTGTTTACCTTCATAATATGAATATATACTTTTTAAAAGTAATTGTGTACATGAAGAGAAAGAACAACAAAAATCTGATTGTGTCATTGTTTACATTTACAAACAATTAGTTTGAATTGCATGAAAATGTAGTTTTGAAAATGATCAACTGACATTTGAATGCTCCAATTTATTTAAATTCAAATATATAACATATCTGGAACATTTTAATTATTAATATTAGCAAGCTACTTAGGACAGAAGCACTCAAGATCTACTTATTTACATCAGAATAATTTGGGTCATTATTGGAAAAACCCATTGTTTAAAAATAGATAGTAAATGCAATCCAGTGATTAAAGTTGTCCAAATTGCAAAAGTATTTTGTGGGGTTTTCACCATCATCGATCCATTTGGCTCTTGATCTTATAAATGATCCTTTCATTTTTATATTACGTATATTTGAAAGCTCCTGTTGTAGTAAATTTAATTCTTCAATATTTGTTCATTAATATGTTTTTCTAGAAGTTCAATTTGTTTGACATCTTCTCTTTCGTTCCTCTTTTTGGATTTATAAGATGAATAGGAAATTGTTTTGCCTCTGATCTCCATTAATAGGGTTTCTAAAAATAGTTGGTCATTAATAGTAAACTGGAGCATGTTATTATCAATGGTAGTTAATGATTCAGTGTTGTATACAGGTTAGCAGTATTGTTTTTTAATTTCATCTATTTTTGTTTTTATGCACTTTAAATATTCTTCAATATGTAATAAAGAATTATTAAAAAAAGGCCCTTACCATGGTTTACTTCACAGAGATTTAATTTAAAGTTATAACTGAATGATCGGATTTGTAGCTTGCTTTTATATCAGACTGTCTTACATGTTGTACAAGATTGCTAGTGACAAGGAAGAAAACTAGCCTGCATTGCTAAAGAGTGTTTGGTTTTCTCCATGTATATTGGTTAGCATCACCATTCATTAGTCTAAAAGTGTCTATCAAGTTTCTATCATTTATAACAGAAGATAACAGTTCCCTTGATTTCTTGTTGTTATCCAGGCTTCTATAATTAGCATAGTCTAAGTTTGAGTCTGGTACATATTGTAATCCCCACAAATAATATAATGGCTGTCCGGCTAGCGCAGTGGTTGGTACACTCGCTTCTCACCTAGGCGTCCCGGGTTCGATTCCCATTCCCATACCGGACAGGTGGGGTTTCTTTCGGGTACTCCGTTTTTCCCCCACAGCACAAGACCACACCAAAATTAAAATATCTTTCAGTAAAAAATAAATAGCTGGAAATTGCAGCTATGATTCAAAATTCGTCCCGACTTTCGTGAGTCTCTAGTGAGTTAATTAGGTAGGAGCGCTGGGACACACTCCGGGTCCTCACGTAATGCAGCCTCAGGTGCGGAAGGACCTCATAAACTTCGAAATACACACAATAATATAATGGTCATTTCCAAAAGCTCTGTGTAAAACATTGGTTTGTCATTATTAGGCCCATACAGGGTACATAGAGTAAATCGTTTTGAATCAACTTAAATCTAAGAGTAAATAATTACCAAACGTATCCTTTTCAGTTGTATGTACCTTAACGGTTATATTTTTGTTAAAACAAAATACATACACCTCTAGAGTTGGACGTACCATGACTAAAATAACATTCACTGTGTATGTATTTGTTTTTCCATAGATGGGGTAAAATGACAATCCTGTAACAATATACATGCACTTTTTTTTTTTTTTAAATAATCAAATACATCATTGCGTTTTTTACAATCATTAGGGTCGCGACAGTTGTAAGAAATAATCTTTAAGTCAACCATTGTTATAAAAGCACAAATTTTTCATTTGGTATATCATAAAACAACACAACCCAATTCTCAAAATGTGACATCTGATTCTTACTTGAATGCTAAAATTATGTATACAAAAAAAATAAATTGTTTTTTACACCAAGGTCCTGAACAGTAATTGAACAAAACATCAAAAAAGTGAACAACGCTTGCTGTTTTTGGCATAATAAACTCAGTTTCTTAATTTATATGGCAAAAACTGTATTTTAAGTAATTTAAGGCAGTTCTAAGCATAGTATTTATATTATCATCATATGCTTGGATGAGAAAGAACATAAAAAACTTAAGTGTGTCATTGTTTACCTTCATAATATGAATATATACTTTTTAAAAGTAATTGTGTACATGAAGAGAAAGAACAACAAAAATCTGATTGTGTCATTGTTTACATTTACAAACAATTAGTTTGAATTGCATGAAAATGTAGTTTTGAAAATGATCAACTGACATTCGAATGCTCCAATTTATTTAAATTCAAATATATAACATATCTGGAACATTTTAATTATTAATATTAGCAAGCTACTTAGGACAGAAGCACTCAAGATCTACTTATTTACATCAGAATAATTTGGGTCATTATTGGAAAAACCCATTGTTTAAAAATAGATAGTAAATGCAATCCAGTGATTCAAGTCAGTTTTGGAAAAAAAACTATTCTAAAAATAGATTGTGGATACAATCAAGTGATGAATTCGCAGGTTTAAAGCTGTTAAGCATTAATTTCTCACGCGTGCTTTGTTTTACCAATCCAGATTTTACATCACTGTATAGAATATTTGTTTCCCTTCAATCTGATACCAAAACTCACATTTTATTTCACTGATATCACTGAGTTATTTGCAATAAACAAGACAGCTAAAAAACTGTGTCACATAGCTGAGCTGAACTATATTGAAAACTTTAAAAATCCTGTGAATACTCTAGAGGCAACATTTTTTGCCCAATCTTCATGAAACTTGCCCAGAACATTTGTTCTTATGATATCTCGGACGAGTTCGAAACTGGGTCACGTGGCAATTGCAAGAAAAAAGCCTGTGAACACTCTTGAGGTCATATTTTTTGCCCAATCTTCTTGAAACTTATTCACAACATTTAATAATATCTCGGACAAGTTCGAAACTGGGTCATGTTGGGTAAAAAACTAGGTGACCAGGCCAAATTGAACAAAAAGCTTTTGTGTGTAACACTCTAGAGGCCACATTTATGGGCCAATCATCATGAAACTGGCTTAGTACTTTTGTCCAAATGATATCGGGGACAAGTTCGAAACCAGGTCACATGGGGTCAAAAACTAGGTCACCAGGCCAAAATGCAAAAAAAAGATTGTGAACACTGTAGAGACCACATTAGCCGAATCTTCATGAAACTTGCTCAGAACAGTTTAGTTCCTTAGCCCCTCAGGTAAGCGGCCTAGGGCCTTATGGCCCTCTTGTTTAAAGAAATGCCTTATTTTCTGTATGTATCCTAAAGGGGCATATTGATGGTATAATGTACCTTAAAACATCAAATGATCACTTAAAATTCTCTAAAGTGGTACAAATAATATATTACTGACAGGTTTCCCATAAATTTACTGTAAATATTGCTTCGATATTTCATATTATACCCTTGTATTAACGTAATTTAGTAGTTTTCGCATAGAAAATTTCATTAGTTAAGATTTTCCTTTGGAGCTTTGTAAATACTGGCCCAGATCACTCAGTTCTCAGTGAGCTACATGTATTGGCACAGGAGACCTTTCTGCTTATGTGAATACTGGCCCAGATCACTCAGTTCTCAGTGAGCTACATGTATTGGCACAGGAGACCTTTCTGCATATGTGAATGTCGGCCCAGATCACTCAGTTCTCAGTGATTTTCATGTATTGGCACAGGAGACCTTTCTGCATATGTGAATACCAGCCCAGATCACTCAGTTCTCAGTGAGCTACATGTATTGGCACAGGAGACCTTTCTGCATATGTGAATACTAGCCCAGATCACTCAGTTCTCAGTGAGCTACATGTATTGGCACAGGAGACCTTTCTGCATATGTGAATACCGGCCCAGATCACTCAGTTCTCAGTGAGCTACATGTATTGGCACAGGAGACCTTTCTGCATATGTGAATACCGGCCCAGATCACTCAGTTCTCAGTGAGCTACATGTATTGGCACAGGAAACCTTTCTGCATATGTGAATAACGGCCCAGATCACTCAGTTCTCAGTGAGCTACATGTATTGGCACAGGAGACCTTTCTGCAAATGTGAATTCTAGCCCAGATCACTCAGTTCTCAGTGAGCTACATGTATTGGCACAGGAGACCTTTCTGCATATGTGAATAACGGCCCAGATCACTCAGTTCTCAGTGAGCTACATGTATTGGCACAGGAGACCTTTCTGCATATGTGAATACCAGCCCAGATCACTCAGTTCTCAGTGAGCTACATGTATTGGCACAGGAGACCTTTCGGCATATGTGAATACTAGCCCAGATCACTCAGTTCTCAGTGAGCTACATGTATTGCCACAGGTGACCTTTCTGCATATGTGAATACTGGCCCAGATCACTCAGTTCTCTGTGAGCTACATGTATTGGCACAGGAGACCTCCCGTCCCTATATCTGCCACACTTTGTTGCCTTTTTCCACACATTTCTGTGGAAAATGTGTGGAATAGAGTGGTAATAAGTGGAATTAGTTGGCAAAGAGTGGAATCCCACTATTTTTATTCGGTTATGCCACATGAGTGGCAAATTTGCCAGCATTTACCACATTTAAGAAGTGGAAAACGTGGCATTCTGTGGAAATTTGGACTTGTATTTTTGTGTCTGTGGTAAATGACTGGTAATGTGTGGAAATAATGGACTTGGTTTTTTTCATGGGTGTATCATGAGTGGCAAAAATACTTAGAAAATATGAGATGTGGAAATCAGTGGAAAATGGGACTTAGTAATTTTTTTGTTACCTCATGAATGTTATTGGAGGATACAAATTCAGTGTTTGTTAAGTGAATTTTTCAAAAATAATAAAGTTACTGTTTTTGTTTGTTGCTTAACATAGGATTCAACATGATGCAATTTATATAATAAATCAATCAAACAATCAATAGAACAATGCATTTTTTTATTTATGTATACTTAAATATAATACAAATTAAAATACAGTTTTATCTTCAACACTTGAAATAGCTACATAGACTATAAAATAAAATAACATTTCATTAAAAATTGTGTTGAAGTTTAAGACCATGAAAAATATATTATTTGCAATAAATAGAAATTTAATTAAATAAACGGTCTCATGTTAAACTTTATTAGAAATTTATACAAGTTGAAATTTCTTGACCCAGTTCCAGCTGTGTAAGAACTAGTTATACTCCATTCAGACATGTGGCCGCAGTTAAATGCAAAAATTGGCACACAATCTGATAAGCACTGACCACCAGCTGTGGTCTGCTACAGAATTTGGAACCTTCTTCCTTGCTACAAAGCATCTGCTTATCTATTGGTTAACACTTACACAGACTTCCTGATTGGTTCATTTAAACACAGGAAGTTTATCTTTGAATTTGAAAACACCAGTAGTGTTATTGCAACTTGTTTACCTAAATGGTAGTGAAATAAAGCAAGTTATGGACTTTAATTGTAAATTTAAAGTTATGCTGAAATACTGACATTAATGGACATTCTGTTAAGAAACAATGTGGATGTGGAAATCAACATTTAGTGTTGTGAAACTTGCTGGTACAGGACTTCAGCCCTTTGGTTTATTGGCATAGCAAAACAACTAATGGTTTGTATGTTTTGTTTGTATTTCCTTAAATTTCTATTTTTATGATACCATCATAACAATATTTGTTTTTTGTCTGGTTAGTGTTTTAACAAATTCAATAAATACTGAAACCATTGCATGATTTTGTTTAAGTTCACAAAATAGGCAATGCAGTCAAAACATTGTTTAAGTATCTTACAGAACCATAGGCGTGTGTATTCTATTGCTAAATAAATTCTTAGATAAAGAATTGGAATGTTGTTATTTTAGAGTATTCATTTAGCTATTACAATTCTACAGAAGAATAATTAAATAATTGTGTATCTAATCAATGTATGTTAAATATTGGTATTTAATAATCATCAATTGAGTCAAATTACACTGTCTTCCAATAACATACATTGTCTAAACTTTATATGACAATAGAATAAATATAACAAAAACATTTCTTACTCATATGCTCTCACAACAGTCTAAGTATTATAAATGTTACCCTATAAAATGATTTATACGATAACATACATCATAAATAATTATTTATGGATTTAGTTTAGCAGAGTTCACTATTTGATGCATTAAGTGGGCACTGGTTTGTGCAAAAATACATATTGCTTACATTTGTATTGCAGACTGCCATGAAGTATCATTCAAGGACAAGGAATAATGACATTCAGGAGGATTTTCAGCACTCTCTGAAGCACTGGAGACTTTACATATTAATTTACTACAAAACATTAATAAACTTTGATCTACGTATCTAAGTATATTAATCAACTTCTCATAAATTCAATTGTAATGACTCAAATGTGCATACATGTACATAATAAAGCATACATTGTGTTCATTCTTATGTGTTAACATATATTAGATTTTATGTTTTTTTATATTCAGGTGACAGCATATTATTAATCAGTAGGCAGAGGCACAGCCACCAATTTTCACCATTTTCCACTATCTGTGGCAAAGAGTGAAAAATTTGCCACTGGTATTTATTGCCACAAAAAGTCTGGCATTAAGTGGAAAAGTGTCTAAATACTCCACTTGTTTCCACATATTGTGGCAAATACATGGAAATTAGTGGCATTTAGTGGAAATTGCATTTGCCACTAAAAGTCTGGCATTAAGTGGAAAAGTGTCTAAATACTCCACTTATTTCCACATCTTGTGGCAAATAAGTGGAAATTAGTGGCATTAAGTGGAAATTGAATTTGCCACTGAAGGTCTGGCGTTTAGTGGAAAATTGTCTAAATACTCCACTTATTTCCACACTGTGTGGCAAATGAGTGGTGGCATTTACTGGAAAACATGTATGCCCAAGTTCTGCTCATTTTTTTTTCAATTCACCATACTACGTGTGGCATTTAGTCGAAAACTGTCTAAATACTCCACAAACTGGAAATTTGTGGCAAAGTGTGGCAGATTTAGGGACGGGCTTTCTGCATATGTGAATACTAGCCCAGATCACTCAGTTTTCAGTGAGCTACATGTATTGGCACTGGAGACCATTCTGCCTACGTGAATACCGGCCCAGATCACTCAGTTCTCAGTGAGCTACATGTATTGGCACAGGAGACCTTTCTGCATATGTGAATACTAGCCCAGATCACTCAGTTCTCAGTGAGCTACATGTATGGCACTGGAGACCATTCTGCATATGTGAATACCGGCCCAGCTCACTCAGTTGTCAGTGATTTTCATGTATTGGCACAGGAGACCTTTCTGCATATGTGAATACCGGCCCAGATCACTCAGTTCTCAGTGAGCTACATGTATTGGCACAGGAGGCATTTCTGCATATGTGAATACTGGCCCAGATCACTCAGTTCTCTGTGAGGTACATGTATTGGCACAGGAGACCTTTCTGCATATGTGAATACCGGCCCAGATCACTCAGTTCTCAGTGAGCTACATGTATTGGCACAGGAGACCTTTCTGCATATGTGAATAATGGCCCAGATCACTCAGTTCTCAGTGAGCTACATTTATTGGCACAGGAGACCTTTCTGCAAATGTGAATACTAGCCCAGATCACTCAGTTCTCAGTGAGCTACATGTATTGGCACAGGAGACCTTTCTGCAAATGTGAATACTGGCCCAGATCACTCAGTTCTCAGTGAGCTACATGTATTGGCACAGGAGACCTTTCTGCATCTGTGAATACCGGCCCAGATCACTCAGTTCTCAGTGAGCTACATGTATTGGCACAGGAGACCTTTCTGCATATGTGAATACTAGCCCAGATCACTCAGTTCTCAGTGAGCTACATGTATTGGCACAGGTGACCTTTCTGCATATGTGAATACTGGCCCAGATCACTCAGTTCTCTGTGAGCTACATGTATTGGCACAGGAGACCTTTCTGCATATGTGAATACTAGCCCAGATCACTCAGTTCTCAGTGAGCGACATGTATTGGCACTGGAGACCATTCTGCATATGTGAATACCGGCCCAGATCACTCAGTTCTCAGTGAGCTACATGTATTGGCACAGGAGACCTTTCTGCATATGTGAATACTAGCCCAGATCACTCAGTTCTCAGTGAGCTACATGTATGGCACTGGAGACCATTCTGCATATGTGAATACCGGCCCAGCTCACTCAGTTCTCAGTGATTTTCATGTATTAGCACAGGAGACCTTTCTGCATATGTGAATACCGGCCCAGATCACTCAGTTCTCAGTGAGCTACATGTATTGGCACAGGAGACATTTCTGCATATGTGAATACTGGCCCAGATCACTCAGTTCTCTGTGAGGTACATGTATTGGCACAGGAGACCTTTCTGCATATGTGAATACCGGCCCAGATCACTCAGTTCTCAGTGAGCTACATCTATTGGCACAGGAAACCTTTCTGCATATGTGAATACTGGCCCAGATCACTCAGTTCTCAGTGAGCTACATGTATTGGCACAGGAGACCTTTCTGCATATGTGAATACTGGCCCAGATCACTCAGTTCTCTGTGAGCTACATGTATTGGCACTAGTGACCTTTCTGCATATGTGAATACTGGCCCAGATCACTCAGTTCTCTGTGAGCTACATGTATTGGCACAGGAGACCTTTCTGCATATGTGAATACTGGCCCAGATCACTCAGTTCTCAGTGAGCTACATGTATTGGCACAGGAGACCTTTCTGCATATGTGAATACTGGCCCAGATCACTCAGTTCTCAGTGAGCTACATGTATTGGCACAGGAGACCTTTCTTCATATGTGAATACTGGCCCAGATCACTCAGTTCTCAGTGAGCTACATGTATTGGCACAGGAGACCTTTTTGCATATGTGAATGTCGGCCCAGATCACTCAGTTCTCAGTGAGCTACATGTATTGGCACATGAGACCTTTCTGCATATGTGAATACTGGCCCAGATCACTCAGTTCTCAGTGAGCTACATGTATTGGCACAGGAGACCTTTCTGCATATGTGAATACTGGCCCAGATCACTCAGTTCTCAGTGAGCTACATGTTTTGGCACAGGAGACCTTTCTTCATATGTGAATACTGGCCCAGATCACTCAGTTCGCAGTGAGCTACATGTATTGGCACAGGAGACCTTTTTGCATATGTGAATGTCGGCCCAGATCACTCAGTTCTCAGTGAGCTACATGTATTGGCACAGGCGACCTGTCTGCATATGTGAATGCCGGCCCAGATCACTCAGTTCTCGGTGAGCTACACAGGAGACCTTTTTGCATAAGGACTTTTATTGCAATAAGGAATTTCAAACGTGCACAGTTTGTGTATGACAAAATCTCAAGCGGGATCAAAAAGGGGCCAAATTCAACCCCAAAACACAAGAGTTATTGCACCTTTTCTATAAGAAAAATGCAAAAATTGTCATTCACTCATATAATGCTTCAAATATGACCAAATTCTAGGAGACAGCCAACAATGGGAAGACCTGGCCACAAACACCAATCTTGTTTGTGGAAAAACATGCACACATTTCCTTTTCCCAAGTAGTAAGTATGTAACAGTTTTAATTCAACCAAAATTCAAAGTTTCTGTATGACCATAAGGTCTCAGAATAAGCCACAGGCAACAAAACAGATGTTACTGTACCTTATTTTTGCAGGATAGGAACTTCATTTTTCACCTAATCTGGACCAAACTGGCCACGTTTGTCTATGATCATAGATGTCACATGAATTAAAAATATAGGAGGGTAGATATTAATACACCTTCACTCTATGTACAAGTAACAAGCACAACAAACTGGCAAACAAAACTTGACATTTGCACAGACATTTACATTTTAAACTGTAGCATTAACACAATTCCTCCAAAACTGCCTACAAAGGGTTACAAACCACGGACACACGGACGACGGATAACGCACGATCACAAAAGCTCACCAGGAGCACTTTGTGCTCAGGTGAGCTAAAAATATTTAATGTACCAGTTAAATCATTTATAATTAAATATATAAAATGGCTACATTTCTTATATTTCCCACAGTTTCTTTTATCTTGCCAAACTTTTGAAAACAAGAGCTGTTTGTAAAACAGTTATGCCCCCTCTAGGTTAAAAGCAATCTTGAGGTAAAATATTAATTTTGATGAAGATCGAATGAAAACTGTTAGACAAAAGGAGCCAAAACTGTTAAAAAGGTCAAATTAAGATAAATCAAGGGCCATAACTCTGTAGTTCCTAGGGCAATTTGATCGATCATCAAACTTGGCTAAGATATTATAACCTCAAACATTTTGATTCAGTTTTGTGAAGATTGAATAATAACTGTTGGACTTAGAGCGCTAAAAAGGCTAATTTTATATAATTCAAGGGCTATAACTCCACAGTTCTTTGAGGGATTTGGCTGATTATCAAACTAGGCTGAGATGTTATGCCCACAAACATTTTCCTGAAGTTTGGAGAAGATCAGATGCCAATTGTTGTACCTAGATTGCAGAAACCTCTATAAATTGCGATAATTCAAAGGCCATAGCTCCACAGTTCCTGGGTGATTTGGCTATCAAACTTTGCCAAGATATTACATGTAATAAAATGATTTTCATGAAGTTTGGCAAAGATCGGAAGAAAACCGTTGCTGCAAAGGCCATTTCAGATAGCTCATGGGCCATAACTTCATAATTCCTGGAGGGATTTGGCTGATTATCAAACTTGGCCTAGATTATCATTACAAACATGTTCATGGAGTTTGGTGAAGATCAGATGAAAACTGTTGGACTTAGAGAGCAGAAACGGCATAAAAGGCCAATTTTAGATAATTCAAGGGCTGTAACTCCACAATTCCTTTGGTAATTTAGCTGATTCTCAAACTTGATCTAGGTATTATGCCCACAAATATTTTCATAAAGTTTGGTGAAGATTGGATGAAAACTGTTGCAGAGCGGAAACAAAAGCAGTCAGCATTCTACAGAGGGACCGACAGACCGACCAACATTAGCAAACCAATTTACCATGCCATCTTCGATGGGGGGCATAAAAAAACAACAGAACAAAACCCTTGTGAAGTTTGACTGCAGTGTTGATAATAAATGGATACTATAAAACCGAAGTACTGTTGAAAAAACTAGATGCCTGTTTGCAACATGTCGAGCCCCTTGTCAAGAAAGCAACTTGTATTGTAATTATTTTAAAATCTCATTTTATAACAAGCAGATCTTCTCCTTTGACTTCTAAGTGTGACGTTGACTTTTGAGCTAGGGTCACAGGTCTTGCATGCTACGTGCCGTCTCCACATGGTGAACATTTGTGGCAAGTTATTTTAAAATTCCCTGATAAATGAGAAATTAACAGTCCAGACAAGCTGTAATATGCCCATATTTGACCTCTGACCTCTATGGGTGACCTTGACCTTTGAACTAGGCACACACATCTTGCACGTCACAGGCCATCTCCACATGGTGAACTTTTGTAGCAAGTTATTTTAAAAATGCCTGATGAATGATGAAGTTACAGTTCAGACAAGCTGTATTATGCCCATATTTGACCTCGAAGTGTGACCTTGACCTTTCAGCTCTTGTGTTCGACATGCCATCTCTACATGGTGAACATTGTGGCAAGTTATTTTAAAATTGCCTGATGAATTATGAAGTTACAGTCCGGACAATCTCTATTATGCCCATATTTGTACTCTGAATGTGACCTTGACCTTTGAGCTAGGGACACAGGTCTTGCGCGCAACACGTCGTCTCAACCTGGTGAACATTTGTGGCAAGTTATTTTAAAATTGCCTGATGAATGAGGAATATACACCAACCATCATTGTGACAACTAAGTCGAGCTGATGGCAGGCCGGCTCGACAAAAAAAGATCAAATAAATATATTTCATGTTATAGTAGGTCTTTAGAATTGTGAACAAATTTAAGATGGCAGTTTTAGGTCACTAGCAAACGCATTTTCCATTCATTGGTCATGGTTGCATGATAAAAGCACACAAAATTTCATAGTTCATAGATACATGTATATTGAAATAATTATTTCAATATAAGTAGATTTTTATTGATTTTCAAAGTTCACTGCGAATCAATTTGTTTCTTATGTCAATGGAACATGAACACACTAGGATAAATACTGCCCTTTTGTTTATGCTTTTCTTGATAAAATATTTATTTGGTTAATTGAGATGCTTCATATGTAACAGTTAAGATACGCAAATGTAAATAAGTCCCTTTAAACTTATCAAGAGTTGCCGTCCTCTTAACAATGACCCATGTGCATTAAAAAAACTGCAAGCTGGTAGCATAATTAGTGCATGTGTAAATTTAAAATTGGCACCTAAAAGTCCATATTTGGATGCCACTATTATGGACATGGGCTGATATCAGATTAGTGCATAATATTTCATATAAGACCACTTTTGCAATGCATTTGCAATAAAATTTCAGTTTTTCTCAGGAAAAAATGTTTGAAGTATATAATTATGTACCTGTATATACTGTTTCATTTAATTACTATTTTTAGCTCACCTGAGCACAACGTGCTCATGGTAAGCTTTAAGGATCGCCTTTTGTCCGTCGAGCGTCGTCCGTTGTATGTCGTGTGTCAACACATTTTCATTCAAAGAACATCTCCTCCTAAACTGCTGGACAGATTTTCACCAAACTTCACAGGAATGATCCCTGGGTGACCGTCTTTCAAAATTGTTCAAAGCGTTCCGGTCCGCTGCATGTATAGGTCACAAGAGCTAAAAATAGATTTAAAAACTGAAAACTTTTAATATCTTCTCTGAAACCACAAGGCTTGGAGCTTTCATATTTGATATCTGACATCCTCTAGTGGTCCTCTACAAAGATTGTTCAAACTATGCCCCTGGGGTCAAAACTGGCCACACCCCGGGGTCACATGGTTTATATAGACTTTAATGGCAAAATGACTTTAAAAAACTTCTTCTCTGAAACTGCAAGGCCCAGAGGTTTCATATTTGGTATGTAACATTGTATAGTGGTCCTCTACAAATATTATTCAAATGATGCCCTTGGGGTGAAAACTGGCCACACCCCGGGGTCACATGGTTTATATAGACTTGAATGGCAAAATGACTTTAATATTCTTCTACTCTGAAACCGCAAGGCCCAGTGGTTTCATATTTGGTGTGTGGCATCCTCTAGTGGTCCTCTACAAAGATTGTTCAAATGATGCCCCTGGGGTAAAAACTGGCCACACCCCGTGGCTCGCATGGTTGAAATAGACTTAAAGAGCAAAATGACTTTTAAAATCTTCTCCTCTGAAAGTGCAGGGCCCAGAGGTTTCATATTTGGTATGTAACATTGTATCGTGGTCCTCTACAAAGATTGTTTAAGTGATGCCCCTGGGGTCAAAACTGGCCACACCCTGGGGGGGGTCACATGGTTTATATAGACTTAAATAGCAAAATGACTTAAAAAAATATCTCCTCTGAAAGTTCAAGGCCTAGAGGTGTTATATTTGTGTAGTGGTCCTCTATAAAGATTGTTCAAATGACGCCACTGGGGTCAAAGCTGGGCACACCCCGGGGCTCACATGGTTTATATAGACGTAAATGGCAAAATGATTTTAAAAGTCTTCTCTGAAACCACAAGGCCCAGAGGTTTCATATTTGGTTAAAACATTATATTGAGACCTCGAATGGGATTGCATATGGGATGGCTGGGGTCAAGGTCAAGGTCACTGTTACTAAAAATAGAAAAATGGTTTCTGCTCAATAACTTTAGAACCCATTGCGATATTTTAATGAAACTTAATACATAGATACCTTATATTGACACCTCACATGGAATTGCATATTGTGTGAAAGGGGTCAAGGTCACTGTTACTAAAAATAAAACAAGAGGGCCGCTATGGCCCTAGGTCGCGCTATGGCCCTAGGTCGCTCATCTGATATATCTGTTTGAAGTTTCATAAATATCTCAATAGGTTTTCAAGTTATTGAGCGAAAACTGTTTTTTCTATTTTTAGAACAGTGACCTTCACCCCACCAACCCCATATGCTATCCCAAATCGAGTCTCAAAATAATGTATTTATGTATTAAGTTTCATTAAAATATCTCAATGCGTTCTCAAGATATTCAGCGAAACCCGTTTTTCAATTTTTAGCTCATGGTGAGCTTTTGTGATTGCCCGTTGTCCGTCGTGCATGCATGCGCATGTGTGCGTGCGTCATCAACTTTTCATTCAAACAATATCTCCTCCTAAACCGCTTGGCAGATTTTCACCAAACTTCACAGCAATCATCCTTCGGTGAACCTCTTTCAAAGTTGTTCAAATCTTTCCGGTCCACTGCATATGTAGGTCACCAGAGCTAAAAATAGATTTAAAAATTGTAAACTTAAAAAATCATCTCTGAAACCGCAGGACCCAGAGGCTTCATATTTGATATGTAACATCCTAAAGTGGCCCTCTACAAATATTGTTCAAGTTATGCCCCTGGGGTTAAAACGGGCCACGCCATGAGGGTCACATAGTTTATATATAATATATAGCAAAATGACTTTTAAAATCTTCTTCTCTGAAACCAAAAGGCCAAGAGGTTTCATATTTGGTATGTAACAGCGTATAATGGTCCTCAACAAAGATTGTTCAAATTATGCCCCTGGGGTCAAAACGGGCCACGCCCTGGGTGTCACATGTTTTATATGGAATATATAGCAAAATGACTTTTAAAATCTTCTCTGAAACCACAAGGCCCAAAGGTTTCATATTTGGTATGTAACATCCTATAGTGGTTCTCTACAAAGATTGTTCAAATGATGCCCCTGGGGTTAAAACTGGCCACGCCCCAGGGGTCACATGATTTATATAGACTTACATTGCAAAATGACTTTAAAAATCTTCTCCTCAGAAACCACAAGGCCCAGAGGTTTCATATTTGGTATGTAACATCCTATAGTGGTCTTCTACAAAGATTGTTCAAATTATGCCCATGGGGTCAGAACTGGCCACGCCCTGGGGGTCACATGGTTTATATAGAATATATAGCAAAATGACTTTAAAAATCTTCTCTGAAACCACAAGGTCCAGAGGTTTCATGTTTGGTATGTAACATTGTATAGTGGACCACTAAACAATGTTACATGCCAAATATGAAACCTCTGGGCCTTCCTGTTTCAGACAAGAAGATTTTAAAAGTCATTTTGCTATTCAAGTCTATATGAACAATGTGACCGCCGTTGCGTGGCCAGTTTTGACCCCGGGGGCATCATTTGAACAATCTGTGTAGAGGACCACTTTACAATGTTCCATACCAAATATGAATCCTCAGGGCCTTGTGATTTCAGAGAAGATTTTTAAAGTCATTTTGCTATTCAAGTCTATATAAACCATGTGACCCCTGGGGCGTGGCCAGTTTTGACCCCAGGGTCGTCATTTGAACAATCTTTGTAGAGGACCACTTTACAATGTTACATACCAAATATGAAACCTCTGGGTCTTGCGATTTCAGAGGAGAAGATTTTTAAAGTCATTTTGCTATATAAGTCTATATAAACCATGTGACCCCTGGGGCCTGGCCAGTTTTTACCCCAGGGGCATCATTTGAACAATCTTTGTAGAGGACCACTATACAATGCTACATACCAAATATGAAACCTCTGGGCCTTGCGCTTTCAGAGCAGCAGATTTTAAAAGTCATTTTGCTACACAAGTCTATATAAACAATGTGACCCCCGGGGCGTGGCCAATTTTGACCCCAGGGGCATAGTTTGAACAATCTTTGTGGAGGACCACTAGAGGATGTTACATATCAAATATGAAAGCTCCAAGGTTTGTGGTTTCAGAGGAGATTTTTAAAGTTTTCAGTTTTTAAATCTATTTTTAGCTCTTGTGACCTACATATGCAGCGGAACGGAACGATTTAAACAACTTTAAAAGAGGGTCACCCAAGGATCATTCCTGTGAAGTTTCGTGAAAGTCTGTCTAGCGGTTTAGGAGGAGATGTTCTTTGAATTAAAATGTTGACGCACGACAGGCGACGTACAACGGACGACGGACAAAAGGCGATCCTAAAAGCTCACCATGAGCACGTTGTGCTCAGGTGAGCTAAAAATGTTTTCCGCTCAATATCTTGATAACGCATTGAGATATTTTAATGAAACTCAATACATAAATACATTATTTAGAGACCTTGATTATGATCGCATAATGGGGTGGGTTATTAAATATAGAAAAATGGTTTCCGATAAATATTTTGAGAACGCATTGAGCTATTTTAATGAAACTTAATACATAAGTACCTTATATCAAGACATTGCTTGGGATTGCATATGGGGTGGGTGGGGTCAAGGTCACTGTTACTGAAAATAGAAAAACGGTTTCCGCTCAATAACTTGAGAAAGCATTGCAATATTTTAATGAAACTTGATACAATAAGTTACGTATTTTAGAAAGCGTGATATCAGGTGAGGCTTAGAATAATATAACGGCTAGGCTTGAAAAAGAAAGAAAAGCTATAAATTCACTTGCAGAAGACAAATGAATAATTATAAAGGAGGTAGATAAGGGTGGCAGTATAGTTATTATGAACACACATTTTTATAAAAGAAAAGATTTTAGAAATGCTCAATAATGTAGAATGCTATAAACCAATCCCAGATAATGATAGTCATTTCACGCTTTCTAAAGTACGTAACTTACTCAAAGAAAATATAAAACTTACAAAAGAAGAACAAGACTTCTTATTAAATTTTGAATGGAGAACAAGCTCATTTTATGGACTTCCAAAGATTCATAAATGTAAAAGAATTCAACATGTAGTTAAAAATAGTAATTCAGAATATATTGAGTTAAATGACCCAGATGACTTAACTTTTCGTCCAATAGTCGCTGGCCCTAACTGTGAAACTAGTCGATTAAGTAATTTATTGGATATTCTCCTGAAACCATTTGTACAATATGTGGACAGTAACGTAAAAAATAACATAGAATTTCTAAAACATATACCTACCCAAATTCCAGAGGACACAATATTAGTATCTTTTGATGTACTTAATTTATACTCTAATATACCACATGTTTTGGGGTTAGAAGCTATTGATTATTGGCTTCAAACATACCCTGAATCACTTAATGAACGCTTTTCACAACAGTTTATTAAAGAAAGTGTACCATTAATTCTTGAAAATAATAACTTTTATTTTGATGAAAAATACTACAACCAAACTAAAGGAACAGCAATGGATACAAAATTCGCCCCAAAGTACGCTACTTTAGTGATGGGATTCTTACAACAAAAACTTTAGACACAAATTGAATCAATTTATGATCATGAATTTCTCTCTTTTATAAAATCCTACTGGAAAAGATATCTGGATGATTGCTTTATTTTCTGGGTACAATTTAATAATGAACTTCAAAGATTTTACACTATTTTAAATAACTTACATACATATATCAAGTTTACTATACAAACAAGCACGCTTGATATTCCATTTCTTGATATATTAATTGTAAAAAAACAACAGGGACATTTATACTGATGTATATTACAAGGAAACTGCTTCTAAACAATACCTAAATTTCACATCATGTCATAGTAAACACACAAAAATTAATATTCCGTTCAATTTAGCGAAACGCATTTGCACTATAGTTTCAAATCATGAACTTAAATTAAAACGTTTAGGTGAACTGGAACTTTCCCTTTCACAAAGGTGTTATCCAAAATCAGTTATAAATAAAGGAATTCAAAAAGCCCTTTCAATCCCTAGAAATGGATTACTTTCATACTCAAGAAAAGAAAATAATAATATTAATCCATTTATTTCAACATGTAACCCTAAGAATAAAGAAATATTTGGCGTTCTTAAAAACAACACAGACATTTTAAAAACGGATTCTGTAATGAACAAAGTAATTTCAGATAATAGAATAATAAAATGCAAAAGACAGCCAGCAAATTTAAAACGTCTGCTAACTAAATCTAGCTTTTCCTCTCAAGAACCTAAAGTAACCAAATGCAATGACCCTAGATGTGCCCTCTGTTACTATATTATTCAAGGAAATTCATTTAATTTTAACGGTAAACTGTTTAATAAAAAAACTAATATGTCGTGTGATGTTAAAAATGTTATTTATGTATTAGTATGCAATGGATGCAAGAAAATTTATATTGGTTAAACTGGCGATAAACTTAGACATAGAAGATCTGTTCATGAACAACAAATGCGAGACCCATCAACAAGACAGATGCGTTTAAGTAAACACCTGGATGAGTGTTCTACATCTGAAACGAAATTTCACTTTTTTCCTTTTTATAAACTATTTTCGGACAGTGTTTCAGCTAAGTTAGCGAAAGAGCAATATTTTATTCATATATTTAAACCACAATTACATTTTATATAATAATTGTTGACGTTATGACATCATAATTGAAATGACGTTATATCTGTGACATTTTGACGTTATGATATATAGAGAATAACAGGTTACTGCCTGGTCTTGTGTAATATATCAGGTGAGGCTTAGAATAATATAACGGCTAGGCTTGGAAAAGAAAGAAAAGCTATCAATTCACGTGCAGAAGACAAATCAATAATTATAAAGGAGGCAGATAAGGGTGGCGGTATAGTTATTATGAACACAGATTTGTATAAAAGAAAGATTTTAGAAATGCTCAAATAATGTAGAATGCTATAAACCAATCCCAGATAATGATAGTCATTTTACGCTTTCTAAAATACGTAACTTACTCAAAGAAAATAGAAAACTTACAAAAGAAGAACAAGACTTCTTATTAAATTTTGAATGGAGAACAAGCTCATTTTATGGACTTCCAAAGATTCACAAATGTAAAAGAATTCAACATGTAGTTAAAAATAGTAATTCAGAATATATTGAGTTAAATGACCCAGAGGACTTAACTTTTCGTCCAATAGTCGCTGGCCCTAACTGTGAAACTAGTCGATTAAGTAATTTATTGGATATTCTCCTGAAACCATTTGTACAATATGTGGACAGTAACGTAAAAAATAACATAGAATTTCTAAAATATATACCTACCCAAGTCCCAGAGGACACAATATTAGTATCTTTTGATGTAATTAATTTATTCTCTAATATACCACATGTTTTGGGGCTAGAAGCTATTGATTATTGGCTTCAAACATACCCTGAATCACTTAATGAACGCTTTTTACAACAGTTTTTTTAAAGAAAGTATTCAATTAATTCTTGAAAATAATAACTTTTATTTTGATGACAAATGCTACAACCAAACTAAAGGAACAGCAATGGGTACAAAATTCGCCCCAACGTACGCTACTTTAGTGATGGGATTCTTAGAACAAAAACTTTATATACAAATTGAATCAATTTATGATAATGAATTTCTCTCTTTTATAAAAACCTACTGGAAAAGATATCTGGATGATTGCTTTATTTTCTGGGTACAATTTCATAATGAACTTCAAAGAATTTACACTATTTTAAATAACTTACATACATATATCAAGTTTACTATACAAACAAGCACGCTTGATATTCCATTTCTTGATATATTATATGTAAAAAAACAACAGGGACATTTATACTGATATATATTACAAGGAAACATATTCTAAACAATACCTAAATTTCACATCATGTCATAGTAAACACACAGAAATTAATATTCCATTCAATTTAGCGAAACGCATTTGCACTATAGTTTCAAATCTTGAACTTAAATTAAAACGTTTAGGTGAACTGGAACTTTCCCTTTCACAAAGGTGTTATCCAAAATCAGTTATAAATAAAGGAATTCAAAAAGCCCTTTCAATCCCTAGAAATGAATTACTTTCAAACTCAACAAAAGAAAATAATATTATTATTCCATTTATTTCAACATATAACCCTAAGAATAAAGAAATATTTAGCGTTCTTAAAAACAACACAGACATTTTAAAAACGGACTCTGTAATGAACAAAGTAATTTCAGATAATAGAATAATAAAATGCAAAAGACAGCCACCAACTTTAAAACGTCTACTAACTAAACCTAGCTTTTCCTCTCAAGAACCTAAAGTAACCAAATGCAATGACCCTAGATGTGCCCTTTGTTACTATATTATTGAAGGGAATTCATTTAATTTTAACGGTAAACTGTTTAATATAAAAACTAATATGTCGTGTGATATTAAAAATGTAATTATGTATTAGTATGCAATGGATGCAAGAAAATTTATATTGGACAAACTGGCGATAAACTTAGACATAGACGATCTGTTCATGAACAACAAATGCGAGACCCCTCAACAAGACAGATGCCTTTAAGTAAATACCTGGATGAGTGTTCTACATCTGAACCGAAATTTCAAATTTTTCCTTTTTATTAACTATTTTCGGACAGTGTTTCAGCTAGGTTAGCGAAAGAGCAATATTGTATTCATATATTTAAACCACAATTAAATTTTATATAATAATTGTTGACGTTATGACATCATAATTGAAATGACGTTATATCTATGACATTTTGACGTTATGATATATAGAGAATAACAGGTTACTGCCTGGTCTTGTGTAATATATCAGGTGAGGCTTAGAATAATATAACGGCTAGGCTTGAAAAAGAAAGTAAAGCTATAAATTCACTTGCAGAAGACAAATCAATAATTATAAAGGAGGCAGATAAGGGTGGCGGTATAGTTATTATGAACACAGATTTTTATAAAAGAAAGATTTTAGAAATGCTCAATAATGTAGAATACTATAAACCAATCCCAGATAATGATAGTCATTTCACGCTTTCTAAAATACGTAACTTACTCAAAGAAAATAGAAAACTTACAAAAGAAGAACAAGACTTCTTATTAAATTTTGAATGGAGAACAAGCTCATTTTATGGACTTCCAAAGATTCATAAAAGTAAAAGAATTCAATATGTAGTTAAAAATAGTAATTAATAATATATTGAGTTAAATGACCCAGATGACTTAACTTTTCGTCCAATAATCGCTGGCCCTAAACCTGTGAAACTAGTCGATTAAGTAATGTATTGGATATTCTCCTGAAACCATTTGTACAATATGTGGACAGTAACGTAAAAAATGACATAGAATTTCTAAAACATATACCTACCCAAGTTCCAGAGGACACAATATTAGTATCTTTTGATGTAATTAATTTATTCTCTAATATACCACATGTTTTGGGGCTAGAAGCTATTGATTATTGGCTTCAAACATACCCTGAATCACGTAATGAACGCTTTTCACAACAGTTTATTAAAGAAAGTATACAATTAATTCTTGAAAATAATAACTTTTATTTTGATGACAAATACTACAACCAAACTAAAGGAACAGCGCTGGGTACAAAATTCGCCCCAAAGTACGCTACTTTAGTGATGGGATTCTTAGAACAAAAACTTTATATACAAATTGAATCAATATATGATAATGAATTTCTCTCTTTTATAAAAACCTACTGGAAAAGATATCTGGATGATTGCTTTATTTTCTGGGTACAATTTAATAATGAACTTCAAAGATTTTACACTATTTTAAATAACTTACATACAGATATCAAGTTTACTATACAAACAAGCATTCTTGATATTCCATTTCTTGATATATTAATTGTAAAAAACAACAGGGACATTTATACTGATATATATTACAAGGAAACAGATTCTAAACAATACCTAAATTTCACATCATGTCATAGTAAACACACACAAATTAATATTCCATTCAATTTAGCGAAACGCATTTGCACTATTGTTTCAAATCATGAACTTAAACTAAAACGTTTAGGTGAACTGGAACTTTCCCTTTCACAAATGTGTTATTTAAAATCAGTTATAAATAAAGGAATTCAAAAAGCCCTTTCAAACCCTAGAAATGAATTACTTTCAAACTCAACAAAAGAAAATACTATTATTATTCCATTTATTTCAACATATAACCCTAAGAATAAAGAAATATTTGGCGTTCTTAAAAACAGCACAGACATTTTAAAAACGGACTCTGTAATGAACAAAGTAATTTCAGATAATAGAATAATAAAATGCAAAAGACAGCCACCAAATTTAAAACGTCTACTAACTAAATCTAGCTTTTCCTCTCAAGAACCTAAAGTAACCAAATGCAATGACCCTAGATGTGCCCTCTGTTACTATATTATTGAAGGAAATTCATTTAATTTTAACAGTAAACTGTTTAATATAAAAACTAAAAATATGTCGTGTGATGTTAAAAATGTTATTTATGTATTAGTATGCAATGGATGCAAGAAAATTTATATTAGACAACTGGCGATAAACTTAGACATAGAAGATCTGTTCATGAACAACAAATGCGAGACCCCTCAACAAGACGGATGCGTTTAAGTAAACATCTGGATGAGTGTTCTACATCTGAACCGAAATTTCAAATTTTTCCTTTTTATAAACTATTTTCGGACAGTGTTTCAGCTAGGTTAGCGAAAGAGCAATATTGTATTCATATATTTAAACTACAATTAAATTTTATATACTAATTGTTGACGTTATGACATCATAATTGAAATGCCGTTATCTCTGTGAAATTTTGACGTTATGATATATAGAGAATAACAGGTTACTGCCTGGTCTTGTGTAATATATCAGGTGAGGCTTAGAATAATATAACGGCGAGGGAAATAACACGGCGAAATCTGCCATAATGAGGAAACGCGCTCCTATGAAGAACGGTGGCTATAAACTGGTAGATGACGTCACCAAGCCCAACCAGGGACTTATCAACCGGCTCCACCTCCACCCAAGTATTGAGAGTGCCTGGTATTTTAACGGGGCTGTTTATGGGCAAACTGTGGCTGATGAGCGAATAAAGTTTGCCATATATGACAATGTGAATGATGTCATTGAAAACTTCAGACATTACAGAAAAAACGGCGCCAGCGGGCAGTAGAAGATATTCCATAAGCATTACAAGCAAAAGTGGTATGTTCCTATCTGTGCACTTTACATCACTGCATATTATTGCAAACAAATAAGGTTTTTTGTTCTTTTATTATAATGTTGTATTTTGGTACATCTTCCTAATAAAATAACTAGTAAAATGTATAGTATTATTATGAATACACAATTTGTAAGATTGTTATGTAAATAATTATAAACCTTTTGGAACAATTTACACTTTTGTAACAGTATTGCTGTATCCATTACAAAAATGAAACAACCGTTTGATATATGTATCTAATACTATGTTTCTATGATTGTCTATAACCGATGTATAAACATCAGTCATAAGTATTACTTCTAAATACAAATGTAAATAATGATACAAACTATACCAGCCCAACCCACGTGTAAAGCTCTAAAACTGACTATAGAATATTTTGCAACCGGTCTATTTTTAGTTTGTCAATATAGTCAGTATTCAACTTGTATAGCTGAAAACTTCTATAACAATGGACAGATTATAGTCCTTACCTGTCCAATAGACAGATTATAGTCCTTATTTTTTTTCAATCAAAACATTCTGGGACCTACTTGCAACAAGAGTACATATCACTTCAAAATCGTATAAATAAAATTTAAAAAATTAATGCTATTATCGCGTACAATTATAAGAGTACAATTATTGTATTTTAGTGTTCAACTGTTTATATACTTACTTTGATGTTAACAATATCATTGTTTATTAACCATACTTTATGTCGACAGCCTTATGGCTTTTCTTTTTAGTTTTTTTACAGCTTTTTCCTTAAACCCTTAAACCATGATTTACTGTTGATACTACTGTAATTAAAAATAAAATTGTAATTTGTATTTACCATAGTTTGATGCCATGTCTGACATAATAAAATATGAATTATATAGCATTTATAAACAATTTATTTTAAATAGCCTCAATCAAACTGGAATGGGTTAAATATATTACATTCTACTTCAGGACTAAATACATACTAGAACACAACATAATTATGTTGCTTCTTTTGTTATGATAAAGATGTTTAAGTTTAACAAAGTATATACATAGGTTGGTAATTTTTCATGAGATATTTGAAATGCTCGGAGTTAATTCTCCAAAAGGAACAAAATGTATACTTACACAATTTTATTATAAGACTTGTGTTCATATTGACAGTTTAGTCCATATCTAGTTTCTAAGTGTATTAACTAAGTTGATGATTAATACTTTTATTTTATAAGTGTACTTTTGTACTAAGCGGCGGTGCTTTTCTCAATACTTGTGTTGGTCTATAATCTATTCTGAATATATGTAATTAATACTTGTAAAGGTTATAAGCAATAAGATATGTTCTTACAAAACAGTACTTTATTTTGCTGATATAAAGTGGTAATATACACTTTCAAAAATTCAACAATTACTCAGAAATATCTGAAGGATTTCCAATGTATATATGTCTGCGATGTTCACTTGTAAGAATAGAAGGTTTTCGCAACACTATTTGAACTTTTAAAATGTGATGGGGCTTGCTGTTTCAACACTTGCATGTGTTTGTAATACATAGCTGTGTTGTAATTTAAAACTGAAAAAATTACATTAATGAAACTATCTTTGAATACCGTAATATATAGATCTACATGTTTGTAAAATGTATCGATAAAGTCTACATATGTAGGCAGTTAATAGTTGAATTACATGTACATCGATGAAACTGTCTAAATATATTTTTTTTGCTACACTTTTAATTTGTATATATATATAATATGTATTTGTACATTGATGACACTATCTTATTAAAATGTGTTTGCTACACCTATAATTTGTGTATGTATGATATGTTTTGTTAAACATGCAAATTACTTCAGATGTCATTGGAATCATTTTGAAGAATATTTATTCTTATGTGTACTACAATATTTGTGAATAATATTTATATCAGATTATATGTCTATCTTATGAAGCTCTCTTAACTTGTTGATTACAATATTTGTCTAGGTTTGTAAGATATATCACTTATAAAGCTTCATAAAATTTATAAAACTTTTTACTTATTCTATAAAACTTCAAAGATTCATTTACCATTGGAAACAATTTGAAGTATATATATTTATTTGTTTACTACAGCATGTATATGTGGGCTTAATATGTATATCAAATTATATGTCTATAAATAAGAGGCCACTACCATAATTGTTGTAAAATCATGTATTTTGATGTAAATATTATTTATTGTTTGATTGTATCCACAATCTATCCACACACATTGAACTTCTTTTGTATATTGTATTTTTTGTTTCATTTGTTTTAGTTTTTTCTGAATTGCTTGAATCAGGACTTGCACATTTCACATAAATGCTGAATTACCGTTACTTAGAATTGTTGTACTCTGCTTGTCAAAATATTTGTTCAATTATGCTACTGTTAAGGCACACTTTTTTCTTATATCTATATAAATGGATAATCTAAAAATTATTTCATACAATTGTCGGGGTCTCAATAACAATAAGAAGCGTAGAGATGTCTTTGACTTTTTAAAATAAAAAAAAGCACATATTTACTGCCTGCAAGACTGCCATTTTACCCAGGATATGGAAAGTCAAATTTATTCAGAATGGGATGGGGAATGTTATTTTAGCTTTGGATGTTCAAATTCAAGAGGTGTTTGTGTTTTGTTTAGTAAAAACATACAAATCAAAGTACATAAAACAGAAAATGACTCATTAGGAAATTATTTATTGCTAGACATGACATATATCACCAACAGATTTACTTCATGCACTTTATATGGCCCTAATAAAGACATGCCCTCATTTTTTACAGATATATTTACAAAAATAGAACATTACGAGAACGATGAATTTGTTATTTGCGGAGACTTTAATCTTGTACTGGATGTAAACTTGGATTATTCAAATTATAAATCCTTTAATAATAATAAAAAGGCTCGAGAAACACTAACGACTATAATCATGGATAACAATTTAACCGATACTTTTAGATACCTAAATGGAAATGTCCAACAATACACATGGAGACGGTTAACACCGCTACAGCAGGCTAGGCTCGATTTTTTCCTAACTTCTAATAGCATTTGCTCTAAAATTAGAAAATCAACTATAGATTCAAGTTATAAATCAGATCACTCCATTATTGTATTAGAAATTAGTTTTGGAAATATAGAACATGGAAAAGGTCTATGGAAATTCAACAACTCACTACTAAATAATATTGACTACTTAAATTGCATTAATACCTTAATTGAAAATATTAAGAGGCAATACTGTATCCCAATTTATAATATAGAAAACATAGAAACACTTGACAACAATGACATACAGTTTGTGATAAATGATCAGCTATTCCTAGAAACGTTACTTATGGAAATAAGAGGAAAAACAATTTCATTTTCATCATATTTAGCTAAGTTAAATAAAAACAATGAATCTAATTTAATCAAGAAAATAGAAGAACTTGAAAAATCAGTACATGAAACTAATACTGAGCAGCTGCAGGAATTACAAAATGAATTGGAAAAGTTAAGGGAAAATAGACTTAACGGTTCACTTATTCGTTCAAGAGCTAAATGGCTAGAAGAAGGGGAGAAACCTTCAAAGTACTTCTGCTCTCTTGAATCAAACCATTATACAAACAAGTCAATACCTTTTATTGAAACAGAAAATGGTACTAATTTGAATAATCAAAATGATATCTTAAATGAAGCAGTTTTATTTTATAAAACACTGTACAAAAGAAATGAAAATGAAATTGGATATAACATAAATATTGAAATTAGCTAATGCCAATTTACAGAAACTCAATAATGTTCAATCAGAAGCTTTAGAAGGACTACTTAGTATAAATGAAGTTGCCCTTACACTTAAAAATATGAAAAACGACAGAAGTCCAGGCTCTGATGGTTTCACTGCAGAATTTTATAAAGTGTTTTGGAACAGATTAGGCCATTTCATAGTACGAAGTATAAATTATGCATTTAATAATAATTCATTGTCCACAACTCAAAAACATTGAATAATAATTTGCAGCCCAAAAGACAATAAACCGCGCTGCTATTCGAAAAATTTAAGACCATTAACCTTATTAAATGTTGTATACAAACTGGCATCTGGGACTATTGCAAATAGATTAAAAACAGTACTTGATGTTTTAATCTCCAAAGACCAAACTGGTTTCATTAAAGGGCGATTTATTGGTGAAAACACTAGATTACTTTACGACATCTTGAAATATGCTGAAGATAATAATTTGCCTGGGTTACTTATGACAATAGATTTTGAAAAAGCGTTGATACCTTATCTTTTAAGTTTATAGAAACTACTTTTAGATTTTTTAATTTCGGACCAATGTTCCAACAATGGATATCCATGTTTTTGCACAATACTATGGCGTCCATACAAATAAATGGATTTTTATCGAACACCTTTTGCATTGAGAGGGGCTGTCGTCAAAGGGACCCGATAAGCGCTTACATTTTTATTTTATGTGCGGAAATTCTAGCTATTAAAATCAGACAAAGCAAACAAATAAATGGTATAACAATTAAAGACATAGAATACAAAATATCACAATTTGCTGACGACACTTCTCTATTACTTGATGGATCTGAATCATCTCTTAATTGTACGTTAGACATGCTTCAGGAATTTTCAACATACTCTGGATTGAAAATAAACTATGATAAAACTAATTTAATTTGGATAGGCTCTATGAAATATAGTACAAGGTCGATAAAAACAAAATACAAACTGACATGGGGAGCAACATCTTTTAAAGTTCTTGGGATAGTGTACGACGTAAATTTAGAAAACATAATCATAAACAATTTTGATAACAAAATCAACAGTATAAAAAATTTAATAACACACTGGAATCGCAGAAATATCACACCGCTCGGAAAAATAACCATCGTAAAATCACTACTTCTCCCTCTGCTTACTCATTTATTTGTGTCACTACCAACACCAAGAATAGAAATGATGAAACAAATTAACAAACTTTTTTATGACTTCATATGGGCAGGTCCAAGCAAAATTAAAAGCACAGTAATTGTTAAAGAATATAATAAAGGAGGTTTAAATATGGTAGATGTCTGTTCCTTTGAAAAACAAATGAAATTAACATGGCTTAAGAGACTTGTGACAGGAGACGGAAATTGTTATACGCTTGTTAAATCCTTCATTGATATAACAAAACTTTTTAATACTGGTAAAATGTTTGTTGAAAAACTTTGAATAAATTTAAAAAATAAATTTTGGCAAGACGTCTTAAAAAGCTATATATTGTATATTGAAAAATTGCCTATAGTCAATAGTGAAGATATTCTCGATATGCCTTTGTTTTACAATGAACATTTTAAAATTGGCAATAATTATATATATATAAAATGTCTGTATGAAAGAGGCATTCGATTTGTTAGAGACATATTGATAGATAGAGAACATTTTATCTCCAAAGAATCTTTGGACTACCAAATTGGATCAAATGTGAATTTTCTACTGTACCAAGGTCTTATAAAAGTAATAAGTAAATTTATTAAGAATTTTGGAGACATATTTACGTATGATAATAATATTCAAGGACCTGTATTAGCAACATACGTAAAGAAAATAGTAACAAGTCCTAAAGAAGAAAAACATGTTTATAAAATATTTATTCAAAACAGTGAAATCCCAACTTGTCAAACAAAATGGAATTCAGAGTTCTTTGGTATTGACTGGAAAAGTGTATATCCACTTGTGTTTAATATTAGTCAAGATAGTTATATCCAATGGCTCCAATGTAGAATAGTCCACAGAATCTTGGGAACAAAATCCAATATGTTTAATATGAAAATAGTTACTGATAATCTTTGTACATTTTGTTAAAATGAAGTAGAAAATATAACACACTTGTTTTGGAACTAGAAATTAAACGATATATTTTTCATTGCCAGAGAAAAAACAGAAAGCCGTCTATTTTTGGATTAGTAAATAGCCTCAAGCACTCATTAGAAATATATAAAACTACAAAAAAACATGACGAAGGATTAAAAGATTGGTCACTAGTCAGCATGTTTACAGATATTGCTTATAATGAAATAGAAATAGTACTTAATAATAATAGTGATTGAATACAGTTATCAGCATTTTTTATGTCTACAATGTCATAGCACATATAATATATACTCACTGCAATTCATTCTCTTTTGTTTATATTTTTCCAGTTGTGCAATATTATATACGACATAGCATTTGTACATTTACATGTAATGAGTTTATTCATTGTATTGTAAGTATATACATTTTTGGTACATGATTATGTACTAATGTTAAATATGTGTATATGTGTATTATGCATACCTCCATGTATGTATGTATGTATGTACATATACTATGAGTAAAAAAAATATTCCACAAGAAAACAAAAAGTTATGCCCCTTTTTCATATAGATTTTCTGGTTAAAGTTTATATTCAAAAGTTTTGTAACTTCAATACTACATACTACATAAGCTTTTCACTTGAAACTTACCTTTGTCATCAACTCTAGTATCAGGAGCAACATTACCCATAACTCTTTTTGTATTTTGACAGAGCTATGCCCCCTTTTCACTTAGATTTTCAGTTTTAAAGTTTATATTCAAAAGTTTGGTAACTTCAAAACTACACAAGTTATTCACCTGAAACTTGGAGCAAACCTTTGCCATCAACTCTAGTATCAGGGGAAACATTACCCATAACTATGTTTTGTATTTTGACAGAGTTGTGCCCCATTTTCACATAGATTTTCTGGTTAAAGTTTATATTCAAAAGTTTTGTAACTTCAATACTACATGAGTCATTCACTTGAAACTTGGAACTAACCTTTGTCATAAACTCTTGTATCAGGGGCAACATTACCCATAACTCTGTTTTGTATTTTGACAGAGTTATGCACACTTTTTACATAGATTTTGTGGTTAAAGTTTTTGTTCCAAAAATGTATCAACTATACAAGGCTTCACTTAAAATTTTTGTATTTTAACATATTTATGCCCCTTCCACTATCCAAAATATGTACCAACTGAAATACTTCGAATAGTCGAGCACGCTGTCCTCTGAAAGCTCTTGTTAGCTCACCTGAGCACGAAGTGCTTGGTGAGCTATTGGTATAGGGGACCTCTCCAGCGTTCTTCGTTGTCGATCGTCCGTATGCCGTGAACAATTGGGACCATTATCACGATAAAGACTACATTTTTTATTCAATCTTGACCTTACTTGCACAGTTTGTGTATGACCATAACATCTCAGACGGGATTGTTATTGGGTCAGATCACACCAGAAACACCAGAGTTATTGCCCCTTTTTCATGCAAAAAAGTGCAAAAAGTGGCCTTTTTCAACGTATAGACTTTATTTTCCATCCGATCTTAACCAAACTTTCAAAGTTTGTATATGACTACCAGATCTCAGCAGACGCCAAAAATTATCCAGATTGTTTTTCAAACACCAGAGTTATTGCCCTTTGTTTATTTAAAAAATGGACATTATTCAGAATAGAGACTTCATTTTTCATCCAATCTTCACCAATCTTGCATAGTTTGTCTATTACCATGAGATTACAGTTGAAATCGAATATAAGCAAGATTGGACCAGAAACACCAGAGTTATTGCCCTTTGTTTGTGAAAAAAATATGCAAAAAAGGACATTCAGGACAAAGAGTTCATTTTTCATCCAATCTTCACCAATCGTGTACAGTTTGTCTATGAACGTAAGACTACAGGTGAAGTCGAATATAAGCATGATCGGGCCAGAAACACCAGAGTTATTGCCACTTGCGTTTGTAAAAAAACATCAACAAGTTACCAATGATTGGCCTGCACACACAATTTTTGATTCAATGTTGACCAAACTTACACAGTTTGCGCATGACCATAAAAATTGATTGATAAAATTTGATTTCCAACAGTTGCAAGACTTGCATGCAGTTATTTGTACATGCAACATTAATGTCCTCAGTGCCTGCATTAACGTCATTTATCATCATAGGCAGAAAATTATCAAAGAAAAAGCAAAAGTTTACCTTATAGCACAGCCATCGCAATTATCGCATTGCAACTAGCTCTCCACAACTTTTTGCAAAAAAGACATCAAAATCTACTGTTTCTGCATTTTCCAGAATTGCCTGACTTAATGAACAAGGGTCAGGTAAGAATATCGAGAAAAATGATTTGTGAACCAAAAAAAACTAACATCCGCTACCCAACTCATACTTCAGTTAGCTCATTGCACTAACCAATACATGTATTTTAAATCAAAATTGATCCTATCCCCCTCTGCGTATTGTTCAGATACCTTAATTTTTAAACCTGTCACAACAGTATGGTCTTCATCTGTACCAGTTTTCAGGTGAGAGCCATGGCCCTCTTGTTATAACTTATTAAAACTAATAATAAAACAAAGACACACTTGATATTTAATAGGCAGTTTATGTATAACAGTTTGAAAACCAAAGCCAAAGTTTCCAAATTCACGATCGTCACTTCTGACATGAGTTCTATTTCCTTTGCCCATGTGGGCACATTGTTCTTGTTTTTTCCCCAATTTAAACACACAGTGACACTGAACAAATTAGTAGTTCTGTAGTGTGATTTCAACACTTGCACCAGGGAAGCCACAATGGCCACAAACATCCTTCCTTGAAGTTGATTTAAATTTGCAGGTATAAAAACATGTTTCAATAGGGTTTTCATAATTTTTGCAGGCGGTTCTGTGGTCTAGTGGTAACGCACTGGCTTCACAATCCAGAGGTCGCAGGTTCGATCCCCCACCACACCTTTACCTACTAATTCGTTTTTCACATGAGAAGTAAAACCGAGGTGCAGTGTATTAGTTGCTTCACACCAGGCACTAAAAGACCCAGGGACGCCTCTGGAACGGGGCGTCTTCTGTATCTTGCACTGTCCCCCATAACCCAACTAACAAGTCTTCTCGGGGCGATGGCCATATGGGGGAGATTCCCTGTGCACTTGATAAAAATGTACTACACAAACACGTTTTCACAATTGTTTCCTGGTCACAACACCTCTTGGAGATAAGTACACAGGTTCTGCATCAATAGACGCTTTTTTGCCATTTATTATTCATTAGCACCTGCACACATTCAAACTTTATTAAGGCATAGACGCTTGTTATTGTTAAATGTGCGCCCAAATGATCAATTATTGTCAGTTCATTTTAGGAGGAAAGCTCTGACAAACTTTGCAAAATGCAATTTATTTACTAATGCAAACCATGGCAAATTTGTAACAAACGGCGACAACTATTGTATATAAATGGTTAAACAACACCAATACTATTGGCATTGCTGCCTAGACTGGTTCCGCGGTTGTAATAGAATATTAAAATAACATGTCTTGAGGCAGATCCCAGTCTCAAAAGTTACTGCCTTCGTAACGAAACGTTCAATATTGTTTGAAAAAACGCGAATATTTAAAAGAAAAATTTCCAAACGGCAAAAAAAGATTATGGTTGGGGGCAAAAAAACATGGTAAGTCGGGTTAGCGGAAACAAACAACTCTTTTTTTGTATGTCTTACTACCATAATTGTAAATGGGTGCTAAAATATCTGTTCTGTTCAGGGCTCTTTTTTTTCAGGGGATGGGGCCCAGGCCCTATGTTTTGGGGAAAATTATCACAACAAATTTGGTTAAAGGGGACAAAAAATCCAGGGGTGAAGTCAATTGCATGATTTTAAAGCAACTTTACCTGGAGATTACGCTTATATTTGACCACTCCTAAATAAGGTAACAAAGCCCAAAAGATGCTATCGTGTTGTTACTACCATATTTTTCAATGGCTGCTACAATATCTGTTACTGTGTATTTTTGACAAATTAAGTACTACACCATAGCTTTGTATAGATTCATTAGTTATGTTATAAATTCTATTTTCTATTTAATAAAAGCATACAATAATCTGCTTCTAACATCTGATTGTATATGTGGAACAATCATACAGACCTCGTTAAAGTGCAGTAATTAAACCCCCACAAACGATGTTTATGGGGGGTATATAGGCGTGAGCTTGTCGGTCCGTCGGTCTGTCAGTCTGTTGGTTTTTGGTTTCTGGATGATAACTCAAGAAAGGCTTGACATATTCAAATAATTTTTGGTACACATGTGTAACAGCATAGAATACAGGTCAAGTTCGATGTTG
Organism: Congeria kusceri; assembly: GCA_027627225.1. Classification (NCBI taxonomy): domain Eukaryota; kingdom Metazoa; phylum Mollusca; class Bivalvia; order Myida; family Dreissenidae; genus Congeria; species Congeria kusceri. The sequence goes on from CM051035.1 coordinate 8,807,563, forward strand.
GTTACAAACCACTAAATTTTGACAGAGTTATGGCCCCTTTTCGACTTAAAATTCACTAAAAACATGGTTTCCGGATGATAACTCGAGAAAGGCTTGACATATTCAAATAATTTTTGGTACACATGTGTAACATCATAGAATACAGGTCAAGTTCGATGTTGGTTACAAACCACTAAATATTTACAGAGTTATGGCCCCTTTTTGACTTAAAATTTCCGGACGATAACTCAAAAATGGCTTGACACATTCAAATAATTCTTGGTATACATGTGTAGCATCATAGAATACGTGTCAAGTTTGACTTTGGTTGCAAACCACTAAATTTTGACACAGCTGTGGCCCTTTTTTGACTTAAATTCCCAAAAAACATGGACAATAACTCATGAAAGGCTTTACATGTTTTAATTATGTTTGCTACATAGGTGTAACATCATAAAATACAGATCAAGTTTGACTTTGGTTACAAACCACTAAATGTTGACAGAGTTATGGCTCCTATTGAAATTTAATTTTTCCAAATACACTGTTGACCACTCACAAATTAAAGCATTTGTCTCTCTGTCCATTTCTTTCGAATGGATGCCATAGTTTTATGACAAGGCCATTTGTGGGGGTATATCCGTCACTCATGTGACAATTCTAGTTTGGTTTATTTTTGGGGTTGTGACACTGATACTTATAATATCATTTTGGGGGTTGTTCCACTGTTTGCCAAAACTTGAAAACTTGAAAAATCTGTCAGTCATTCGGTCTGCCTGGCTTTTATTATTTGTCAGTCCGAATGAATTTCTGTCAGTCCGAATTAACAAAAAGTAATAACTTGTAAAACACAACAAAAATGAGGCAACTGTTAAGATTTATTTTATTTTTCTATTGTACATGTGGATGTGGAGGTTGATATTTTTTATTTAGATTATATATTCATAGTTATGTTTAAAGTTAACTTAAGTTTTCAATACAGCGTTTAGGCTTTTCAGTTCTCTTTTCATTTGTGATACATATTCTGTTATCTATGACACAGGACCTAACATTTAAGTCAGTAGGGCTCATTCAAGTAATTTCTAAGTTTCTCTGTATTTTCATTCTCATCTTGTAGATCAAAATCACCACACATGTCATCAAACTTGTCACCACAAAGCATATTGATGTACTCAACTTCATCATCGGAATTGATGTCACCATCAGCATCTCGTTCAACATCCTCTAAAATAGCCGAAATGGTGTTGTTTATTTTGTAACTGTTGTTGTTGACTTCGAAAGTGAAAGTGCCTCGCGAAAACTGAATAGTATTTTTTTCGCGTATGATTGGTTAACAAAATTAAAATACGTTTTATAACGGCCCAGACAAAGACGGCTCAGTCCAAGACGGCCTACTTATTACTCTGCAATAATTGTTTAAACTCAGTTGGGATAGGATTAAATTTTGTGATTAAAATGTCAATACATTTTAATTATTGCTTTTAGAGTTAGTATGTATATTATGTATGTACATTTATGTGTATTACCGTTGTTATGCCCCCCTTCGAAGAAGTGGGGGTATCTTGCTTTGCACTTGTCCGTCCGTAGGTCTGTCCGTAGACCATTTCGTTTCCGCACGATATCTTGAGAACGCTTTGACCTATGATCATGAAAGTTGGTACGCTGGTTACTTGGGAGGAAGGAAGAACCCTATAAATTTTGAGGTCAACAGGTCAAAGGTGAAGGTCACCGTTGCTAAAAATAGAAAAATGGTTTCCCCTCAATAACTTGAGAACGCATCGAGATATTTTAATGAAACTTTACAAAAATACCTTACATCAAGCTTGCTTGGGATTGCATATGGGGTGGGTGTGGTCAAGGTCAAGGTCACCGTTACTAAAAATTGAAAAACGGTAGACCATTTCGTTTCCGCACGATATCTTGAGAACGCTTTGACCTATGATCATGAAAGTTGGTACGCTGGTTACTTGGGAGGAAGGAAGAACCCTATTCATTTTGAGGTCAACAGGTCAAAGGTGAAGGTCACCGTTGCTAAAAATAGAAAAATGGTTTCCCCTCAATAACTTGAGAACGCATCGAGATATTTTAATGAAATTTTACATAAATACCTTACATCAAGCTTGCTTGGGATTGCATATGGGGTGGGTGGGATCAAGGTCAAGGTCACCGTTACTAAAAATTGAAAAACGGTAGACCATTTCGTTTCCGCACAATATCTTGAGAACGCTTTGACCTACGATTATGAAAGTTGGTACGCTGGTTACTTCGGAGGAAAGGAAGAACCCTATAAATTTTGAGGTCAACAGGTCAAAGGTCAAGGTTACCGTTGCTAAAAATAGAAAAACGGTTTCTCCTCAATAACTTGAGAACGCATTGAGATATTTTAATGAAACTTTATACATAGATACTTTACATCGAGATCTTGCTTGGGATTGCAAAATATGGGGTGGGTGGGATCAAGGTCAAGGTCACCCTTACTAAAAATAGAAAAACAGTTTCCGCTCAATAACTTGAGAACGCATCGAGATATGTTAATGAAACTTCATACATAGATACCTTATATTGAGTCCTCGCTTGGGATTGCATATGGGATGGGTGGGATCAAGGTCAAGGTCACCATTACTAAAAATATAAAAACAGTTTCTGCTCAATAACTTGAGAACGCATTGAGATATTTTAATGAAACTTATACATAGATACCTTACATCGAGACCTCGCTTGGGATTGCATATGGGGTGGGTGGGGTCAAGGTCACCGTTACTAAAAATACAAAAACGGTTTCCGCTCAATAACTTTAGAACACATCGAGATATTTTAATGAAACTTCATACATAGATACCATATATCGAGACTCTCGCTTAGGATTGCATATTTAAAAAAAAATCTTAACAATTGCACATATTCACAACTTGGCTGCAAGTCGGGGGGCATACATGTTTTACAAACATCTCTTGTATTAATTTGAATGTTCCAATTTAGTATGATATCTAAACCGGTATAGTCTAGTCGGTCGTCATGGAATTGGGCAGAATTGTCTGATATTACGAAATTTACGTCACATCCTGTCTAAATTTCGGCAAATTGTAAATATCGTCATCGGATTTTTTCGTCGGTCAGTCGGACCGATTTTTTTCAACTTTTGTCGGTCCTGCACTAAGTTTATCAGTCAGGACTGGCGGACCGATGGTTTTCGCGGACACTGTTGTTCGACTTATACCATACATGTAAAACGTGATATTGATTAACTTTGTAGAATTGCTAGCCATAGAATTTGACTGAATTGATTTAAATTTACTTTTATGTTTCTTGTAATTTTTTTTCTTAGGGACATCGTCAGCAGTATGAGAAGTGCATTTCCAAGCCTGCTCTATTTCGAAGTCACGGCCTTAGCCAAAACAGTCAAACGAACACCATGTCCATTACCCAGAATGTCAAAACTCTGGATTTGAGTAATTCCAATTCTCAGCAACAGTTGAACATCCAGAAGGCAAGGGCAAAAGAGAGGGATGACAGGTATAGCTTTTATTTATACAAATCTTCCTAAGGGGATCAAAGCAGGGATGGAAATTAACTTACTTTGGTTGCCCGAGTTGGCCCCTAGCTTTCTAGATTTAGGAGCTCATCAACATTTTTAGGGGCCCACCAAATTAAAATTTTGAAAACGGATGTTGAACATTACAGTGATATTCAGTATATGAAAATAGCTTGTTGAAAACTATATTGGAAATTTAATTCTGTAATTAATCAATACATGAATTATAGTATACATCCATCAGAACAGAACTTGAGTATACATCCATCAGAACAGAACTTGTGAACTCATAATAATCGTTAAGACTAAGTATTAAAACATGTCAGTCACATAAAAAATATTAAATTTAATATGGTTAATCTATTAGCTAGCTTGTAAGCTCTCATGTCTTTATCATAAACTTGTACGTTTAGCATCGTTTGACTGCCTTTCTTTTTCTGGGGGCTTTTTTGCCCCTTCAACTTATTTCCACATATTATAGTTTAAAATAAAAAACACGATAAACAATCAAACGAACATATTATTAAAATATAGATGCCTCTGTTTAATTGTTAGTTTTTGCAAAACCAACGTTAAACACACATAAAAACTATATCTGCTTCAAAAACAACCGGGGCAGCCATGCACAGGACGAAACAAGCATTTTCATTGGCTGAGATATGTATCGATAGCTTTTATTGGACAAACATTTCATACGCATAGGGATGGCGGTATAAAAAATTCAGCGAGTAATTGTTATCGGAAGTGGAGTTAAGCTTTCTAAAAAGCTAGCTGCCAAAGTTGACTACCAGCTTTTTGGAATCGCTCGCCCACTGCAAAATTCAGTCGCCTGGGGCTAGTGTGCGCCCGTTCGGTCGCCTGGGGCTAGTGTGCACCGGTTCGGTCGCCTGGGGCTAGTGTGCGCCCGTTCGGTCACCTGGGGCTAGTGTGCGCCCGTTCGGTCGCCTGGGGCTAGTGTGCGCCCGTTAATGTCCATCCCTGGATCAAAGTCTGTTATGTTATTTCAGTTGTTCATTAAAGGGACCTGTTCACAGATCGACAAATTGGCACTTTTCCAACTTTTTGCCACAGATTCCAGAAATAAAAGAACAGTGTGTATAAAGGAGCGAAATAACACTACGGACATAGAAATATACTGTAAATACCATATCGTTTATGAATAATCATCAGTTGAAATTGATAAAATTATAAAGTATTTGTAATGCTAAACGATGGTATAATTTGAAATGTTTCTGTTTTCATTACAATTGTTGAAAATGCGAGGATCACTTACATAAAGTACAAAAATGCCTATGAGATATAGAAATCGGAATTGCCGAGTGGTTAGGGCGTTAGCCTTTTGATCCGGAGGTCTAAGGTTCGAACTCTTTGGGAGCAACATTTTTTTTCTTTTCTTTTTTTATATCCTTTTCGTGAAATATTATACTTCAGCTCTTTAGTTCCAGTGCATAAACTTGTCAAGTTAAAACATTTAATGCCGTACTTCAAAAAGTACAACAATCTGTGAACAAGTCCCAGGGTTCTTGATCACTGTTTTTTTATTTTTCGGTTTTGTTTGTGGGAGTAATTTTCCGGGATCAAATTTACTTTAGCACCTTTACAAACTGTTAACGATAAATTCTGAACAACTCCACATGGTCATGTTAAATGACGCTTTTGACTTGTCTGGTTTCCGATTATTTTTGCTTTCATAATCAAACTTTATTTCTGTATAGCTAACTGCTAGCTTATTTGCCGGGAACCGTAATTTCTGTGATAAAATGGCTTCTGCTAAAAAGTAATGAAAACAGGTGAAGCAAAAAGGCACAAATACTGTGTCTCACAGTCGATAACATAGTTTATTACTGTTAAAGAATTAGTATAAGTAGTTTAACAAAACTATTAAGTTTAAAAATTGGAATTGAAACAAGCTATTTGTAAAAAAGAATGGAAGTGAAAAACTAATTGCATGAAAAATTATCTGTTGCACTGCTCCTCCTTCCCATTAATGGTCAAGTGGTAGATGTTTAAAAAATTGACTAGTTTCTATAATATTCAATTTATTGATAATTAATCATGAATAATTGTTAGGTAAAGAGTTAGACTAAATAAAGTGATTTGTATTTGAAAGGTATATTTAATAGTTTTTATGTTTGACTCGTTTGCAAAGTTGAAATTCCCCCTTCTGTGTAAAACAACGCTAAAATTTTCCCACCTGAGGGTACAGGTACTTTTCCCCCAAACCAGAGAGAACTGAGACTGAGTCCCTTTAAAATGTCCTCGTATTATTCAACAACAATCAACTACATGTACATTGTATAAGGTGACAAATCTTCAGTAAATACAAGAAAACGCGAACACCAAGTCCTGTTACCAGTAGCATTTGTAGAATTCCAAGGACGAAAGATTATATGTGTCTGTTTGCAAAAGGGAATACCTCAGTACTTTTAATGAAAGTATTTTCTCTGAAAATATTACCGATATGCTAAATGATGCAAAAGCCATTGGAGCCACCATCAAACTGTTTACTTCTCTCTCTTATTTTGTGTTTCAGGGACATGTTAAACAGCATTCTTAACATTGTGAAGGAATGTTCTGATGAGGTATTTATTTATTTGCCTTTTGCCATATATGTCAATCTAAGAATGACTTTCTCACACCTTAGTCATTTGATTTCCATGTGTTGTTGTTTTTTTTTGCAATTTAGTATTTTTTTTATTCTATTCAAGCAATATGAGTTGGAAAAGAGGCTTAACTTATGGCATGCCGTAGGCCTATAATATTGTGAATAGTATTATGTGCATTGAAGATGCTTGTCTCTTGTTTTGTAATTGTAAAGTTAAAAGACCGACATAATTTAGTTCAATCAAATTGAAACAACACTATCATATGCTTCCCGGATGATTGTTTGGAGTTGGACAGCAAGGAGTTAATGTTGATAGAAAACAAAATAGGTAAAATTGATGTCAAACAGGTTACGTTAATACCAATGATACTCCTTCATAATAATTTTTATACGTGTGCAGTCAGTTGGTGTTCAACAATATATGCTGATTTTTTTTATTTTCTTATGTATTTTAATTAATAGACCTCTGCTGTTATTTGGGAACATATATAAAGAGAATGTGAAGAAAAATTGGTAACAAAACAAATTGTTGTTTCTTGGCTAAAATGATGTTGTTATAAAAGCAACATAAACATGTTTTTAATCTATTGACATAATTTCCATAATGATTCTCAGGTGAAACACAATCTCAGCTCTTTAAAAACGTCAGAGGACTTCAATAGTGAATGTCTCAAAAATTCAATCAAATCACGTAAGTATTAAGTTTGTTTGTTTGTTTATTTGGATTTATTCGCCGTATTTAACAGTAATTCAATCATATAATGGCGGTCAGTTAACTTATCACACTTTTCCTGGGCAAGCTTAGCCGATCTAAGCGGTTAAATAGTACTAAGTGCGCATACTTATGCCAGTAACTGACAACTGCCCTACTTGAATCAGAGGTAGGGGGAGAATGGCCGTAGAAATTATTTCATGACCAATCCCCACACACGTTATGTGGCCAGGCCAGGGAGTGAACCCACAAACCCCTGATTGAGCCATTAGTAATAGTAATAGTAAAAGGTAACATAACATTTTTAAAGTAATGTTTAAATCATCAATTGTCTCATAATATGGACAATTGTTATCATACAGTAAAAGTTTATAAGTTGATTTCTGCTATTGTATGAAATATAAATCAAGTGTATGTTTTTCAGTTGGTGTTCACTAAAAAACTGTTGTCAGTCCAGAAATCTGTAGTGAGATATCACCTTAGTAGGTTGTGCAACCAAACTTAATTGCAGTGTATTTCTGAATATGGTATACATGACATGTAATGTCGCTATGTTGTTAATAATAGTGACAGAGACTCTTGAAGAGTCGAGCAGCAGAATCCTGAAGGCCCTGCAGAAAGATGAGAAAAACGAACATACAGTTATGATAACTGCACTCAAAAAGGAAATGGAGATGGTATCAAGTTGCATTGTAAAAGTCGTTAAGTTGATAATGTGACTGCATTTAATTAAACTGGATTTGCTATTGCTCTTCCAGTTATTAATAAAATATATTCATATGCTATATTAATTTCCTTCTGTAAGAAACTACATGGTAGTTTATTTAAACTGAACTATTTGTCAAGTGTCTAAATAAAATAGTCAGTTTGATATTAAATCTTTATGTTCAGATGTTATATACAATATGTTTAAAGTCCTTTAAATAAATTATCTTATTATAATGTATACATACAGTCGAAACGTGATACTACGAAAAGTTAAGGGAGATACGGAATTGTACTAACTATCGCATCTTTCGTAGTATCGCATCTTTTGAAAATTTAAGCATTTTGAACTCCTATGCGGCAAGCCTATATTTAATAATAATGAATACTAGTTATAATAAATTAAATAAAATTTAATGTTTTATTTCATAGTTTATTAAAACATTTTAAAATAATACATACATGCAGAATGTATACAGAGCCAAAACAAATACACCAGCTAGTTAAGATTCACATATCTAGATGTGCATTATACACTCTAATGTGATATTTTAGCTTAAAGTATAAATGACTGGGCCTTTGTTTATATATAATTTTGCTGACCATGAGCGATATCCGTCAAACAAAAGTACTAGCTTGGGTTAGGTGTGAAAACTTTCTTGATAAGGTGTTAATGTCTCAGTTGCAAACTTATTCATAGTATTGCATTAATTTTGAATGAAAATTTAACGACAAGGCCAGAAAATCAATTCGTAGCATCGCATCTTTTGTTCGATCGCGATTTTGTATTGTCGCATCTTTTATTAGTTAAATATATAAGGAATTCGGACGGGACCAGCAACCTAGTATCCTTTCCTAGTATCCCATCATTTTGTAGTATCGCGATTTGTTGTATTGGATTTTGACTGTATTTTATAGAAAAATGTCATGCTGATTTCACCCAAAGCCTGTGCCGAGTTAAGTTGTTTGGGCAATTGAATACTGAACAGTTGATACTCAGGTTATTGTAAATACTTTGTAGCATATAATGTTGTAGGCATATAATTCAGAACACTAACATCAAATACTATGTCTTTACAGAAAGATGAGCAGATACGGGAACTGATCCAGCAGAAGAACCAGCTAAACTCGGCTGCTGTGGACAGCCTGACCAGCTCTTTTGAAGCCTTTAAAGGATTCTTCCTTCAACAGCAGACACAGGCTGAGAAGAAACTTCAGGTATGGTAAATTGTGTGAATGTTTTTTGTTTAAAACCAAGCGTATTTTTGTTCGTTCTCCTCAGCAAACATTGTTTACCAATTTAGTTTGTGTGTCGAAAAGGCGACATATAGGGGTTACTTTTGCTGGCGTTGGCGGCATCCCCTTCAGTTTGTGCAGACAATAACTTGAGAAGTTTTTCGGCTATCATTATGAAACTTTATGGAAGTGTTAGTAGGCACAAAAGGAAGGTCAAGTTCGGTTTTCGGCACAATTACTCTTATCGTTCTTGAGTTATGCCCCTTTTGTTTAACACAATAGTTCAAATAAGACTTGTGCAGACAATAACTTGAGAAGTTTTCTGTCCAATCATTATAAAACTTTAGGGAAGTGTTAGTAGGCATAAAAGGAAGGTTAAGTTCAGTTTTCGGCATAATTGCTCCTATCATACTTGATTTATGCCCTTTAAAAAAAAAAAAAATTAAAATAAGGCTTGTGCAGACAATAATTTGAGAAGGTTTTGTGCAATCATTATGAAACATTAGGGAAGTGTTTGAAGGCATAAAAGGAAGGTTAGAGTTGGTTTTCGGCCTAATTGCTCTTATTCGTACTTGAGTTATGCCCCGTCAGGCGACACATCTGATTCGCAGTGTTCTAGTTAGTACAAGACACCTCCAAAAACAGTGAACGCCTGATGTCCAAATAAGTTTGAAGCACTGTCAATGAAATCTCCTCTTTTCTGTCAGTTAAATTTCTTATTGCCGAAAATCATTTTGTTACCACACAAATTTATTTGAATCTCATGCGTGCAACACAATGGGGCTTCTTTGCAAAATGTTGGAAACATTTTAATACTTAAAACATTTAATTTAAATGGTTCTGATTTGCCACTGTGCTAAATTGCTATTGTAAGACTCACTATAGTACTTAGGGCTGTTCCAGGAAAAAAGGTGATGGGGGGGGGGGGCCGGAATGCCAGTCCAAAACGGGGTACACAACTTTATTTTTTTCAATCCATTGTATCCCAAACCTACTGAATTTTAATACATCAGCGTTCGGCCCCCTCATCACCGTTTTTACTGGAACAGCCCAGTTCTGTCACTGTTTTGTTTATTTCATACTATGCATTTTTTCAGAAAATGTTGGACTTGAGTCAGGAACATCTGCAGACTACAAAGGAACTCGAGACCGGCCAAAGACAGAACAACAAACATCTCCAGGAAGTAAAGTATACCACACAGAGACAGGCTCAAGACGTCGACAAGCGGTAACTTCATTTACATTTATAGGCAGAGTGTAACTTCTTTTTGTCAAATATTTTTTTCTATATAAAGTATTTTTTAGTATAGTCAAGCCAGCGATAGACTTGTTATGGAGAACCTGAAGCTATTTGATGTTCAGTTTGGCAGGTAGTGTTAAACAAGAAGGGGTGTTAAGATGATGCAAAACCTGTCAGACCCTCGGAGACGCTTTCTGACATAAAAATGTGGGTGTCTGACAATATTTGAACAAGTCTAGAAACACACACAAACAACAAGTGTTTTCATTATGTTTGTTTGCAGTGTATACCTGAAGGGCTATAATCACTATTATATATCCATTTGAAATATGTTCATTTCGTATATAATATTTTGTAAAATTTTGATAGTGTTATATAATTTATGTACCAATGTGTCGGTTTTGCATAGTCTGGGCTTGCACTGTTGTTTTAGTTATTGTCTGTATAATATTTAGTTTATAAAATTAACTGGCAATAACTACATGGAATCATTATGGGACTGAAATGTTTCATTAATTTTGGCATACCATTTTTGGCATTCATTAAATAGTTCAAACGACATGTTTCAACAAACCTTTGTCAAATTACATAATGTTTTCTTAATTTATAAATTTGTACACTTTTAACAAAAATTTTATCATAATGTTTTATTATGTCTAAAATTCTGACTTAAATTTTTAGGAGCGTGAAAAGATCAAAGCCTAGACGTTCAAACTTAGCAAATGTAGACATAGCTTTATTGGCTCTGGTCTTATAACGTGTTGGCTTCATTGTTCTTATAACAGGTCAGCTTCTGTTCTTATAACAGGTAGGCTTTTCCGTTCTTATAACCGGTCGGCTTCTCTGTTCTTATAACAGGTAAGCTTCTCGGTTCTTATAACCGGTAAGCTTCTCGGTTCTTATAACCGGTCGGCTTCTCTGTTCTTATAACAGGTAGGCTTTTCCGTTCTTATAACCGGTAAGCTTCTCGGTTCTGATAACAGGTTGGCTTCTCTGTTCTTATAACAGGTAGGCTTCTCTATTCTTATAACCGGTAAGCTTCTCGGTTGTGATAACAGGTTGGCTTCTCGGTTCTTATAACGTGTTGGCTTCTCGGTTCTGATAACAGGTAGGCTTCTCGGTTCTGATAACACGTTGGCTTCTCGGTTCTGATAACAGGTAGCTTCTCGGTTCTTATAACGTGTCGGCTTCTCGGTTCTGATAACAGGTAGGCTTCTCGGTTCTGATAACAGGTATGCTTCTCGGTTTTTATAACAGGTTGGCTTCTCGGTTCTGATAACAGGTTGGCTTCTCGGTTCTGATAACAGGTTTGATTCTCGGTTCTTATAACAGGTAAGCTTCTCTGTTCTTATAACAGGTAAGCTTCTCTGTTCTTATAACAGGTAAGCTTCTCTGTTCTTATAACAGGTAAGCTTCTCTATTCTTATAACAGGTAGTCTTCTCTGTTCTTATAACAGGTAGGCTTCTCGGTTCTTATAACAGGTCGGCTTCTCGGTTCTTATAACAGGTTGGCTTCTCGGTTCTGATAACAGGTTGGCTTCTTGGTTCTGATAACAGGTTGGCTGATGAACTCTTGCTGCTGAGAGATGACTTGGAGAGACAGAAACGGGACCTAGAAGGGTTTTTCCAAGTGCAAATTCAAACAATGCAACAAAAACATGAGCAGCGCATTTTGAAAGGTTACTGTTACAGTTATTTTCATTCCACAAACTTTGTCACAATAACTATGGCCTAATTGTCCCAAAGAATTATTCTAACATGACATGCACAGAGTTTTCTATAGACAAAGAAGGAAAATTTCCGTTGTTAAATTGCCAATAAACAACTCGACAAAGTAGTTCCGAGACTGTAAAAAATAATTTGCATTTTAATTGCAGAAGATGTTTTCAGGTCATGTTAGAATCAATATAATAATTGTTTTATCGTTGTTTATCTGTAAATAAATAACGATTTTGAGTTCTGATGCGCTAACACCCTCGTGGTTTAATTCTTACGCATCAGAACTCAGAATCGTTGGTTAATTACAAATAAACAATTCAATATTGAAAATTATTTCTGAACTAAACTATCAGATCACCACTGCACTGTGGAGTTACTGTAGGACTTGAAACTGTTTCACTGTGTTTATTATTTCAAATGTTTGTATTCATATTCCCTGGTTAAGTTTCATATACACTAATTAACAATATGGTCATTGTTCTGAGAGAATTATTTAAATATTTGAATTGAGATCAAAGGGCAAAAGGGACTTTGATATTTAATTGAAAAGATTTACTTCCTGTTGTGTTCCAATTTATTCTGATTCTCATACAACATTGTATTCCACAGCCATTGTTTTCTGGGTTTTTAAGTACATTTGAATTACTGTTACTGGTAATTGAAATTAAGTGCTTGTGGTTAAAGGTTATTAAGAAACTTTGCTATACTGTTGCTGAGATTTCGTTTTCTTTCACAGTGTCTAAATTTCATGTATGGAAACATAGTAATTTGCGCAGTCTTAAATTTGCCAGTTCTGTTGCAAGTGACCCACATTTGACTACTAAAAAAATATCTAGGTGTTATTCGCTGGTTTGAATAAATTAACTAAACATACTGTAAGAAACTTACTGCGTCAGTTAAATAAACTATATACTTACATGTAGTCTTAACTTTGGGCTATGTTCAGACCTCAAATTATGCCAAAATTAGACCACCGTGACCTCAAATGATTTTACAGTAATTGAAATTGAGTATTTTTATGTTGTGGTTCATCTTTACTGATGCTCGAATATTCAGGTGTGGCAGACAGTTTGGCGCACCTTCCTCCACTGGCCGCAGATTCAGACGTGCATGCCTCTTTCCTGAAAGACATCTGTAAGACTCAGCAGAAAGAACTTGAAAAGTACTTTAAGTTCCAGTCTTCCGAACAGAGCAGACATTTTATAAAGGAAAACAAGGTGACACATAAAAAAAAAGTTTCTTAAGTTACTTAAGAATTTTTTTTCGATTTATTGTTGTTTATCAGGCAGTTAAACCACGAGGGCATTAGCCCCGGAGTAGTTTAATAGCCACACATCAGAACAAAGAGTTGTTTATTGGCTGAAAAACAACAATAATGCAAAAATTATTTCGATTCTAATATGACAAATACTTTTGCAATTGTAATGAGAACTACATCTTACTATGCTGCACTAAGAATCAGGACTACTTTTTGCGTTGTTTATTGGGTAGTTTAACAATGATAATTTTGTTCTTTGCCTATAGAAAAATCAGAGAGTATCATGTTAGAATAGTACTTTAAAAACAATGAAAACGTGAGCAGAAGCACATTCCATTTAATACCTTCCTTTTAAAGATTGAACTGTGGACTTGAAATGAAGCTATGCACTTGGTAGCTAGTTGTAATGTTGAAACTTTATTTCATATTCAGATATGTACAATACTGGAATCTCGGAGAAACAGATCCTGAAATAAAAAGACTTACGTTTATACTTTAGTCTGTTGTTTGTAAGACCAAACAATGCTGAAAAGAGCTTCCCTATGTACTAATTGACATAGAAACAACTGAATTTTTTACTGGAAATAAATGTATTATATAAAATTGTAAATAATAAAAAAATAGCAAATACTAATTTGTTAATTGTCATTCATTCAGTGATTGAAATGAGCACAAGCCCATAAGCCCTGCACTGGTAAATATTTAACTTGGCTTGCTCAGATTCTCACTTTCTATAGGCGGGTTTATTACATTTTCTTGCTCTCAAGTAATAATATGAGAATTCATGCTTGCTTTGCCAAACTGCTAATTTTGATGAATGTTCATTACACATTCCATTGCCAATAAAAGTTATTTAAGGCGGCTTGTACATTGTATAAACCTTTCTACTGACATTCATAAAGTATCGGTCATACTACAGGCCTTTTTCTGACCTTTTGGGGAAAAAGTACCTGGTTTGAAATTGGGAATTTCTTAACGTAAACTTTGCCTTATTGGGAAAAGAATGTATAAATAAATCTTGTTGTCAGTATCAATTTCCATTAATTAGTTGATAAAATAGCAATATATATCTGAATGCCATTAAATTTTTTAAATGTTTTTGTTCTTAAAATATTTCTTGATGTAATTTTCGTCAAGATTGTGCCAGTGTCAATCCATATTCTGTAGCCAAGGGGAATTTATTTTTTCAGTTGGGAAAAAACAACCATATTTTGCATTGGGAATGGGTCAGATATTCTGACCCGTGAGGCTTATAGAAAAAGGCCTGTACTATCATACCAATTTTTATGTTACATGCATGTTTTAGGAATTATTTCAAAGGCAGCAAAAGGATATGAAAAGTAATATAGAATCCAAACTGGAAACATTGGACACCAATCAGAAGCAGCTTTCCACTGAAACGATGACTTGTTTAGAAGACATCAAGCAGACAATTGAGACCAAGATGCTGCCCTGGCAGGACAATGCCATTGTTCCTCAGAAGATTCAAGAGCAGCTGAACGAGCTTCACGAGAAGCATCAGTCAGAAATCAGAAGACTGGAATCAGAGATGGAAAAACAAAGAAAGCAGAGTCTGGAGGCTAGAACAAGAACAGTTAACAACACCGCAGATGATTATAGCAGTATGCAAAACAATGTCTACAAACTTTCCAATGTGTATGATTTCAATGAATCTGACATGGACCCCAACAGGAAAAACAGTGTAAGGTCAGGCACAATATTCAATAAAATTCCGGATTCCTGTCACCCCGACCCCCGCAAGGCAAGTGGAATAGCCGCACACTGTTTGGAAGAGCAAATATATCTCCGGTTGCAACTGTACTACCTCAAAGGCAACTCCAGCAAAAAGGTGTAGAAACTACTAGCACTTCTCAGCAGCAAGTTTCTTTTCAAGATAGGGACAGAGAAATATCCTTAAACACCAATTTCAATCCTTCAGGAAAAAATGGAGGGTCAGTGAATGACTTGAGTTCCAATTGCTTGGACGCAAGTTCCTCTGCTGATACTACGATACAGTCAAAGCCTGGTAGGAAACGGGGTCGTAAAAGGAAAAAGCAAAAGCAAGTGAAAAGTGGTACTCAGAAAGCTGGCGCAAAAAGTACTACATCTGTTGAGAATCACCAGGAAAACAACACGTTGGGAAAAGCAAATAGAGAAGCCTTAGACGTTTTAGATTTCCACGATTCTATCTCACCACACCCCACCAAATCATACTCTGAAGATAAGAATTGCAAGAATGAACGGTAAGGGATTTTTATAATGAATGAATAATACATTATGCTTATTTTCCTTTTCTTTTAGGTGTTACTGCAAATAGTTGAATCATTATAATTTTCAGAAATAGAGAGATTGTACAACACTATTGATTGATTTGATTGATTAACTTCCTAAACATAAATGTTTTTTATCAAATAAATCTTTTATTGCTGTAAATATATATTTTGAAATTATCTGTATTATAAACATTTTAATAAACATGCCAACTACGAGTATTTTGCAATTTCAATTCAATGAGTCTCACATGTCACATATTGCATCTGTAATGTACTAACACAATTGTTTACAAATGCATAAAAAAAAACTATATGCATGTGTCTAGGATGGGGTTATATATGTACACTTATGTCAAATTTAGTGTTGGGCGACGTATATCCTCACATTTACTATGTTCACAAGTTTAATTTACATCTTTTTTTATTGCAGAGAGTGTGGTAACTTCTGGATTCCTGCTGATAAAGATGTGAATAACATCCCCCTTGGAACTGTAAGATCATTGATTTGGTGTTGATTGAAACTCCTTCCCAAATGCTTAGTTTTAAAATTAATGAGAATTTTAAGTATTTATCTTTCAAAACATGTTTTGAAGTCTTACTGTGTTGATAGGATATTGTAAGGTTGTTATTCAATACTGGTACATTGGTTTCATTAAAGGCCCTTTTTGTAGTAAACACATAAACTCTGTTATTAAAATAACAATCATAAACACATTCCTTTTTACATTCTCATGAAACAATTTGTTAAATTTAAATAGTTTGGAGCTCTGTCATTTATCCATCACAAACAACATCACTAAAATGTCTAGATGATGGTATAGGGGAGGGGTATACACAAAGGCCTTACCTTCTATTTTTTATTATATACGTTATATATTTTTTATATAATTTTACATATTCATATCTAATTATAGACATTTTCTTTCATTTTCTTGATAAGGAACTCAAATAAAATTCACATATTAAATTGTTTTCCTGTTACAAACATGCCAAGCCATTAAGTTTCAAATTATTTTGTTTAAGATAAATACACATAATAATATTATTATATTATTATAGCACAAAGGGACTTTAAGCATCCTAAATGCCCATTAAACATAACTAGTGCACTGGTTTATTTGTTGCAAGTCTGCCGATGACAGCAGCAGGAACTCATCCCCAGCTCTGTCAGTCACGGAATTCTTTATACGGAGGAAGGTTCGCAAAGACAGAGCCAGGGAGGCAGAAAGTACAGGTATAGCACAATCCAGTTTGAACAAATAATTTTCCTTTTTAATAACATAAAAATTTACCAAGCCATTTTAGAACTGCGTATTAGTGTTAGAAAGTTGTACAGACTTGCTTTTGACAAAAATAATGTTGTTGTTTTCTTCTACATTTACACTAGATAGATTAAAATTTGGTCAAAATGTATAAGATTTACATTTTATTTGTTTTTTGTATTTGTACATCTTAAAAGGAAACCAGAGTTTGATGTAACAAGTTAACAAAGACGTTTCAGACAGTTTGATTTATAGCATGATCTCAAGATATGATATTGTAACTCTGTTAGCGTCGTCAAATACCCAGGTGTGATATGCCGTTACACTGATAAATGTAGTATACGTAATGAATTAACCCTGGGTTACCAAGGATGCTCTGTCAGATATATGGTTAATACCTTTGTACATTATTGGCATAAACATTAAAGTCTGACATTTTTCTACCAAACAATTTTTCAGGTGCTCTCGTTTCCACCTCCAGCTCGTCCAACCTGACTGAGATGTGTAGAACTAACATGGACGCCTCAAGTATCCCGTCACAGGTATTGTGGCTTGATAGCAAAAATAAATTATGCGTGTCGTGGGAAAACCGGGCTTAATGCAAATGCGTAGTGTCGTCCCGAATCAGCCTTGCAGTCCACACTGGCTAATCCGGAACAACACTTACCGCTTACACTGAAATTTATGTTTAGAAGAGCCATCCATGAAACAGAAAATACCATAAATATATGCTGTTTGTGGCGAAAGCTACTTCTTGTTTTTACCAACTTTATACGAGATAGTTTATATGTTTTCCACAGAGCACAATAGAAAACGCGTAAAATAAATAACTTAAGCGAAAAGTCACGTTTAGTGAGAAACAATGATGCAATGTTTTAATTAACCGTTTAAAATAAGTACACCAACTTACTGCTTACAATGTTCGCAGAGACAAACTTCAGCAGTGCTCTGGTGTCAAGTCTTGCTAATTGCATGCCAAGACTGGAACATTTCTCTTTAGCCACTGAATGTTTAACTTCTTCGGATGTTGCAAATATGTGTGTGCAAGGACCACCAAAATCAATTCCATTAGAACAGGCTACGTCTGCAATTTGCATAACATACAAATAAAGTTCACCCAGAAGCGATGGTGTAACGCTACAAAGACGTATACATTTGTTTGCATATTGCTTTTTAAATGCACGTGAATGCGAAAGTATGTGGTGAAACTACGCATATTTAATTATTTATTATTTATATATGTGCCTTATAGCGTCAGTCAATGTATGCGGTTGAATACGTTTGCGACCAATAAACATTAGCACCAAATCAAAATACCGTCGTTCATCTACAGTATATACAACCGTCCATGTACAATGAACATACACATTGCTGTACAAACTGGCATGTACGACCAGGTGCCGTTTTGAAGGCACGTCATGTTTGATTGCTCTTTTTGCTCGACACTTCCGGGGTCACACGTGAACGCCAGACGAGCACCCAGGTGATACATGTTGCCAAACAGCCGACCATTTTCAATGCTTTGGATTGCCTCACACTCTGTAATAAACAACGCACATGTTCTCATTTCTATATACAGGCTTACAGGACACCATATTAATCGGGACTTAAAAAAAAGGGTAATTGGGGCCACATATAATACGTTTATATCTGGTTATGCAAGGCTCCAGATCATACTGTATCCCGGCGCATCCGTAGTTAAGTGGTAACGCACCACCCAGGGGTGGCAGGTTCGAGCCCAAGCTACACCCTAACCTACTTACTCGTCTTTCGCAAGAGATGTTAAACCGAGGTGCTTCACACCGGGAACTAAAATACCCAGGATCGCCTCTGTGACGGGGCGTATCCTGTATATTGCACTATCCCCCGTAAATACTAACAAGTCTTCTGGGGGCGATGGCCATATGATAGAGAATCCAGGTGCACTCGATAAAATATACTACACACACACACACGCACGCACGCACGCACGCACACACGCACGTTGTTTGTCGGAGTATATAGGCCTGGTAAATCGCACTAATTTATGATCTTCTCATAAAAAGCCATATATAAAAACTTACACTGTAGACTTTTTCAATCACTTATTGCAGCATTTGTCTTCCGATGTATTATGACTAGATATATCGCAACGTCTCTGACGCTTATGTATACTCCAAAGAAGTATGAACATTTCAGTGTCAGCTGGAGCAACATCTCTTTAACAGACACCTACGTATTGTTATTATTTGCAACTTTAATAGACACGTACTTTTCAGTATTATTTGTAAGTATAATTAAATAGTCTACATTTCAAAATAAACTGCAAAATAACTCGTTTCCACCTCCAGCTCGTCCAACCTGACTGAGATGTGTAGAACTAACATGGACGCCTCAAGTATCCCGTCACAGGTATTGTGGCTTGATAGCAAAAATAAATTATGCGTGTCGTGGGAAAACCGGGCTTAATGCAAATGCGTAGTGTCGTCCCGAATCAGCCTTGCAGTCCACACTGGCTAATCCGGAACAACACTTACCGCTTACACTGAAATTATGTTTAGAAGAGACATCCATGAAACAGAAAATACCATAAAAGCGGAAAGTGTCATCCTGGTATACTGGTAGAGAAAAGTGAATTGAATTCTACATAATACTTGTTTCTATACAAATTCCGATGAAATCTGCAGCAACAAATCTTTTACCTCATCACAGGTTAAGTGGACCTCAAGGCAGTATTTGAGCATTTGACAATATGGGGCATGTCGTGGAAAAACCAGGCCTAATGCAAGTACATAAAGTGTCGTCCCAGATTAGCCTGTGCGACACTTTCTGCCTACAGTGGATTAATGTTTCAAGAGACTACCTTGAAACAGACAATACCATAAAAGTGGAAAGTGACGTCCTGGATTATCCTGTGCGGACTACACAGGCTAATCTGGGATGACACTTTACGCACATGCATTAAGCTTGGTTTTTCCACGACATGCCTCAATTACGTATTATTTGATTTTTTTTCAGACTTTGGTGCTATACGTTATTTTTTTCTACATATGTAAAAATAATCATCAAAGAACTACTTTTACTGTTTTTGTACTTTGTGTTCAATCACAAGGAATGCCATTTCTCTAGTTAATTCTTTTAAATGAAGCATCAATTATTTGTGTGCTGTGCATTTGAATTGCCAGGGGGTGAAGCAGATATGTCGGTCAACCGAGAAACGCAGACTTGGTGACTACGACTCTGAGGTGTTCCAAATGTTCCAACAGTCGCAGAAATGTAGACGATATTAACAACTTGACAACAAAAAGTGGACAAATGTTACGAATAAGTAAAATCGTTAGATTTTGTCATTACTACTGTGTCTTTATTTACTATTAACCATTTATTATGCCCCTCCTTATTCAAAAGATGAAGTTGCAGCAGCATCCGCTGGAGAGAAACTCTCATTTACATCATGTTTGACCATTTTCAGACAAGTGACTAAATGCTAATTAATACATCATAGCACATAGGAAAAACAAGCACAAAACACAAATATGATTAAAACTTGGGTCACCATCTTGAAACGGTCTAGGTAAACAAAATGCATGGCATGTATAAACACACAATGCCACGTTCGCTTGATGAAGAACTTAGATTTGAAAAGTATTTTATATACAAATATATTATTTTCAAAATAAAGTTCGCTCTTTTACCAGAAAGTATAGGGTGAAACAATCAAACAATAAATTTATAGAAAGAGGCATAAACGAAAACTGAGAACTATTTTAAATTTAAAACACACAAGCAAAGCGGTTTTTATTGTTCAGTATGCAAAACGAAATAAGCATGTAATTCATATAACTCTGAAAATGGCTATTGAAATATATGTTGATTTGTTTTTATTTGTTATGCATATTTTAATTATATATATGAGTACATGCTCTGAGGTGCCAATACTGTACTATGTAAGGTAAAACGCAAGCGATTTACTCGACTCTTGCCATATCTATATGACGCACGTAAACAATAATTTATATCAATTAATTATTTGATTGATATGGCGTTTGCATGATTGCAATAATTCTTGGTAAGCAGAAGCAAATCGTTTATTTGTCGCATAATACACGATCCAAGAAAATGATGGATGAAGGTACGCAAACACCGTAACAACACGTGAAGATCTTCCGGATAGGAGTTATCGTAGTCTAGCATGATGACCAGCGTGTATGGCGCCCAGCAAATGATAAACACCAGATATATGATAATAAACGACTTGGCGACGTTTACATGTGTGGAATTAATGGGCGTGCGTTCTCTGTTCGAGCCTGGGACTACGACACGGGTTTTAGTACGCACGTAGCAGAACACACGTAAAAAAAAAACTCCTGTAATAATAGCAGGAATCCATACAATTACGATTGAAAACACTATTGTATATGGATGCGTAGCCATTCTATCCCAAATACACATTTGTCCTTTTTTGTCAAAGCCATGTTCGCCGACACCAAATAGGTTCAAAATACATAGAAAACTTCCGCAAATATACATAGCAAAGCAATACAAAATTGCATTCCGATTTGAAAATATCTTCCTGTATCGCAGATGTACACGTTTTCTGTTTGATTAAAACATCAAATAGGCCAAAACATCTCTAGATATCCTGCGGAAACAAAATGGTCTAAGGAGGAAACAGTTTTCATGTTACAAACCTCTGTCACCTTGACCTTTGACCTGTTGACCTCAAAATTGATAGGCGTTTTCGTTTCCTCCCAAGTATCCAGCATACAAACTTAACTGATCGTAGGTCAAAGCGTTCTCTAGATATCATGCGGAAACGAATTTCATGTTACAAGTCCCTGTGACCTTGACCTTTGACCTGTTGACCTCAAGGTCAATAGGCGTCTTTCTTTCCTCCCAAGTAACCAGCATACCAACTTAAATGATCGTAGGTCAAAGCGTTCTCTAGATATCGTGTGGAAACGAAATGGTCTACGGACAGACCGACCGACCATCCGACCGACGGACAGATGCAAAGCAATATACCCCCACTTCTTCGAAGGGGGGCATAATTATTGAGCAGAAACCGTTTTTGTATTGTTAGTAACATTGACCTAGACCTTGATCTCACCCACCCCATATGCAATCCCAAGCGTGGTCTAAATTCAAGGAAACCGTTTTTCTATTTTTAGCAACGGTGACCTTGACCCCACCCACCCCCTATGCAATCCCAAGCGAGGTCCCGATATAAGGTATCTATGTATGAATTTTCATTAAAATATCTCAATGCTTGTCAAGTTATTGAGTGAAAACTGTTTTTCTATTTTTAGTAACGGAGACATTGACCTTGATCCCACCCACCACAAATGCAATCCCAAGAGAGGTCTCAATATAAGATATCGATGTGTGAAGTTTCATTAAAATATCTTGATGCGTTCTCAAGTTATTAAGCGGAAACCATGCTATTTTTAGTAACTTTCACCTTGACCTTGACCACACCCACAATCTCAAGCAAGGCTTCGATATAATGTATATATGTATGAAATTTCATTAAAATATCTCGATGCGTTCTCAAGTTATTGAGCAGAAACCGTTTTTCTATTTTTAGTTATGGTGACCTTGATCTTGACCCCACCCACCCCATATGCAATCCCAAGCGAAGTCTCGATATATGGTATCTACGTATGAGATTTCATCGAAATATCTTTATGGAATCTAAAGTTATTGAGCGGAAACCGTTTTTTTAGTTTTAGTAACGGTGATCTTGACCCCCACTCACCCCATTTGCAATCCCAAGCGAGGTCTCAATACAAAGGTATCTATGTATGAAGTTTCATTAAAATATCTCGATGCGTTCTCAAGTTATTGAGCGGAGACCATTTTTCTATTTTTAGTAACGGTGACCTTGACCTTGACCACACCCACCCCATATGCAATCACAAGCGAGGTCTCAATATAAGGTATCTATGTATGAAGTTTCATCAAAATATATTGAACGGAAACCGTTTTTCTATTTTTAGCAACGGTGACCTTGACCTGTTGACCTCAAAATGAATAGGCATCTTCCTTTCCTCCCAAGTAACCAGCATACCAACTTAAATGATCGTAGGTCAAAGCGTTCTGTAGATATCGTGCGGAAACGAAATGGTATACGGACAGACCGACCTTCCGGCCGGCCGACAGATGCAAAGCAATATACACCCACTTCTTCGAAGGGGGGGGGGGGCATAATTATTCAGTAACCAGCACCACTAGATGAATAAGTAAATAAGTACATGTATGTTATTAAACCGCATTTAATAAACTTTCTTTACAGAAACGTTCATAACATTTAATAACCATATACTTGTACCGCGGGGTACGGTATCAAAGTTCTTTGATAGTGTTATATCTGGTGACGCACAAACCGTAAACGTCCACCAAGAAACCACTGTTCTTGTACGCAATTATCGGAAGCTATCAACCCATATAAGCGGAACTGCCTTCTCTTGATGGAGATTAATTGCTCTATATAACGATACGTGATGGAAAGAGCATGTTTGCGTTCAATAGAAGACCAATGAAGTTTAAACATTTTCCAAGACTGCCTCAATACTTCCAGGATGTAATCTGTCAAATTTTGCACCCAGTTTCTATTTAAAATATTAATCCCACTCTCCTTGTGCTTAATAACCACTTGCACAAAAACTTTCACATTGTTTTTTTTCGCTCATAAGTAAACCCAAACCTTTTAACATTCAATAAGTAATAGAGCAATTAAATGGTGATCCACCAGAAACAATTCACCAGACAAAATCCACCAGAAACAATCCACAAGAAACAATCCACCAGAAACAATCCACAAGAAACAATCCACCAGACACAATCCACCAGAAACAATCCACCAGGAACAATCCACCAGAAACAATCCACCAGACACAATCCAACAAACAGAATCCATCAGAAATAATCCGCCAGAAAAAATCCACCAGAAACAATCCACCAGAAACAATCCACCAAACACAATCCACCAGAAACAACCCACCAGACACAATCCACCAGACACAATCCACCAAACTAAATCCACCACAAACAATCCACCAGAAACAATCCACTAGAAATAATCCACCAGAAACAATCCATAAGAAACAATCCACAAGACACAATCCACCAAACACAATCCACCAGAACCAATCCACTAGACACAGTCCACGGGAAACAATCCATCAGACACAATCCACTAAACACAATTCACCAGAAACAATCCACCAGACTCTATCCACCAAACATAATCCACCAGAAAGAATCCACCAGAAACAATCCACTAGACACAATCCACCAGACACATTCCACCAGACAAAATCCTCCAAACACAATCCACCAGAAACAATCCACCTGAAACAATCCACCGCAAACAATCTGCCAGACACATTCCTCCAAACACAATCCACCGGAAACAATCCGCCAGTAACTATCCTCCAGACACAATCCACCAGAAACAATCCACCAGAAACAATCCACCGGACAAAATATACCAGACACAATCCTCCATACACAATCTACCAGAAACAATCCACCAGAAACAATCCACCAGAAGCAATCCTCCAGAA
This sequence comes from Congeria kusceri, assembly GCA_027627225.1. Taxonomy (NCBI): domain Eukaryota; kingdom Metazoa; phylum Mollusca; class Bivalvia; order Myida; family Dreissenidae; genus Congeria; species Congeria kusceri. The sequence continues at coordinate 8,831,631 of CM051035.1, forward strand.
GCAATCCACCTGTAACAATCCACCGCAAACACTCTTCCAGAAACAATCTGCCAGACAAAATCCTCCAGCCGCAATCCACTAGACACAATCCACAACAAACAATCAACCAGACACAATCAACCAGAAATTATCCACCAGACACAATCCGCCAGACACAATCCACCAGAAACAATCCACCAGACACAATCCACCAGAAACAATCCACCAGAAATAATCCACCAGACACAATCCACCAGAAACAATCCACCAGAAACAATCCACCAGACACAATCCACCAGAAACAATCCACCAGAAACAATCCACCAGACGCAGTTTACCAGAAACAATCCACCAGAAACAATCCATCATAAACCAAGACAACAAACCAAGACGTGTTCAAAAAGATGACTTACCTAGCACACTGATTGGATTTGCTACTGCCGTAACGTACACGTCTGAGACGGCAACGTTAATGATGAACGTCGATTCCACGTTACGTTTAAAATCTTTTTCGAGGCGACCACATACATCACAAGAATATTGCCAAAGGTCCCTATCACTGATGCCAAACTAAGAACCACCGCGTATATTATTGCCAACGCGGGTTTCATGGCAATGTACACAGCCATTGCAGGCCTGATATTCCTTGTAGTCAGACTTAGAGTTCATGAATTACTATATATGAATTACATCACTCAAAATATATATTTACATGTACTCGTATATATATTTATATATAAAATACATGTATGTGTTACAGTTCACGTAGTCCTATTTAGAGTTTACAAATATTATTTCAAAGTTTTTTTAACACTCAAAAATATACACCTGTATATATTTCTGTTGAATTCTGTTTAATAATATTTCTCGTTTTTTTGTTACTGCGCATTCAAGGAGTCAGATTTCGAGTTTATAAATCTTTAAAGGTTAATATAAAAGCTCGAGATATTAAACTGCTAGAAACGTATCATTATTTATTATCGTTAATTAATAACACACGTATTTTTGTTAATGCGCGTTTCACATTAGTTAATTATCATTTGTAATTCCGATAATATTTGATTACATACGATTGTCATTGTCACTTTCAGCTTCATTTGACGGACGCTATGGCGATATCTCAGACAGATGCTTATAATCTCCCGTAGTCTTTAATGCGTCCTCACGTGGAACACGTTGATAAGTTGATAAGACAAATGAATGTATTTCTATTCGAATATGTCCCTTGAGCTTTCCATGTTTACACGTTTGCACGCGGATACATGCTTAAGAAAATAACATCTTGTAATCTCAAAAAAAATAATTTATGAATTAAATATTTTTATTTGGATTACTGCTGTTTTGCTTTATACTTGCTACCCATATGTCAAGCAGAAGCAAACTAACTCCTAATCAATATTATCACCTCATCTCTGCTCCGTGCCCTATCTGATTAAATTTAGGAGGGCATAATGGACGCAGGAAACAGAAAGCCAATCAATATTAAATGACGCCAAGAAAATATTCTGCGTCTTCCAATTGGATTATAGAACTTGAAGGAACTCAGCGTACAGTTCCTGTGATTACATTTCAATAAAAATGAATGTTGTCCATTAAAATAGGGTTCTTGATATGTGTCGTAAAACTCGATAATTATATAAGTTTTGCAACTCGATGAATATCTAAATGTTTGCAGTGTCCGAGTAATGCATTTGTGGTTGAATATGGAAAATAATGCATTTGTGGTTCAAAATTAACACATATCATACACAATGTAGTATATAGTGTCCATTGCATTAAACTGCCTTCAGGGATAACACAGTATTTAATAATTAATGTCCGTCAATGTTTAAGTGGTTCAATTAATAGGAAATACACTGGTAAATTATTCCACAGACACTGCCTCAATCGATCATCGATGTTATTCATATTCAGTCCTCCATAAAATGACTTCAAAACAATCCGTTGTTTGCTTTTAATACATGAATTGAATACACAATCGGGCAATTTTGCATGCAAATATGTTACATGGGATAAGTTATTAAGCATGTTCAAGCTTTATAATAACAAAACAAATCAATACTTATTATTTAGTTCGTTACTTCAAGTCAATTTATTGTCGATTTATTTAGTTGCGTATTGTATAAGTTATACACGTCAACTTTATGTATATACAATCAACGTTGAACGTGAAAAGGTCTTTGAAAATTTTGAATATTAAGTTAAAGTATGTTTATAAAGATAATGATGCACTGGAACAAATTAAAATGGTACTGAATTCTGATTCAACGTTTGTTGTAACGTTTGTCATCTGCATTTGTATCTTGTATCATGTCTTATTAATTCCAAGAGACAATTTCATTAATACACACAATGCCTAAAACCATCGTCGGAACCCACGTTCGCTCAAATATGCTTCTTGGTCAGTATATATAATGTAGTGGTAACGGAAATAATACCGTGGGTTTCGACTATGGCCTAAAACAAGAGACAGACAACCACCTGCTTGTGCCGAATATAAAAGCATAGACAACCCTTTACAAGTACTTTTATTCATTTATGTAGATATTATTCATTTTCATAACCCGAAAATAATAATATTTAAACAGCCTACGAATTTTCAGGACAACACTCGTATGTGTTTCGCTCGAAATACCTGTTTGTTTCAATATTATAAAGATACACCATTGTTGTAAACACCCAGAAATTGTCATTTTTATCAATAACAAGATAGGTTAAAAATGTTTGCATGTATTGTAATTGTTATTCAAATCGTAAATATTTAACTAATAAATCGTAATACCCTCAGCCCTTTAAACCTACAAGATGCAAATAGTTAACTAACGTAATTGAGTATTTAAGGCGTACAATAATTAGGCCCGGGCAAGCGCGGGAATTAATATAACTTGTTGCTGTGAGGGGCCATTTCACTGGATTTCTATTGTTTTAAAATCATATGCACATTGCACGTAAACTGCATTTTGAGTATAACATTTTGGACATAAATGGTTAAAGATGACCGATATTATGAGATAAAAAGCTTTTTTTAACCTGTAGACAGGTCTGCATCACGCACAATTTGACCACATCCTTTAGCAAAAAATTTTATCCACAATTGCACTTTTCTAGCATTTTAGTCAGTTACTAACGAATTCTGAGGTTACGACTCCATGCGAGTGAGAAATGCGACCTTTAAGCCTAGGTTAAGTGCCGGTCACACACAGCCTGCGACCAACTAAAGACCAACTCCCTACCACCGACAACCAGTGGTTGCTGATGGTCTTTAAAAGATCTTTAACAGGTTGTTAGGGGTCGGCGACTGGTTGTCGATGATCGCCGACTGGTCTAGTCGCAGATGGTCTTCGATGTTGGCCTTCACAGATGTTCGATATAAATCACAAAACCTTATTTAGAGCTAAATCATTTTAATAGTCTACTGGTATTTTCAGACACAATTAAATTTGTGTGTGTGTTTTTTTTATTCGCTGTTAAATAGTGTGTGCTCAATTTCTCATTGTTACCATTGCTATTATAGTAAGTATCCTCCATTTTTATATGCAGCCTTGCACCACTCAAAAAGAGGTAACTCTTATATCGCTCAAAGCATGCATTAACTCTCTTTTATTCCCACCAACGAGCATTCATGTAAATGTACTTTTACGAGTATATTTATTTCCAATCGATTCCCGTACCGGTATTTGCTTTTATATATTATTTATCAAGTGTTGCTGTAAGCGACATACTACATTGTACATATATACGTGTATTTATACAAAATACCAAGAATTACCGTTCACGAAAACGCATACATGTAGAACATAGACATAGTTAGTTGCATTTTTGTGCAGTCGTTTCCATACTATCTGTTCAAACATGTATGTTTTTCTTGTTGCTTCCATCGTTGTGTTCGGCATTAAAGAACACACATTAATTCCTTTTATTTAAAACAAACACACATAGTCAAAAGCTTTTATTGTCCTATATGCCAACGTAAGTAAGCAAATTATTTAAACATCGCGTATTTAAAAAACGTTATTTTAAAAATAGTGTTTCGTTTCTGTTTTATTCATATCAATTATATAAAAGTAACAAATTGTCATTAATTTGTTGTCACATAATGATAATACGTGTCCATACTGGTTTTTATAATAGAAGTTGATTTTGCTTGTGTAACGCATATTTTAACATTATATACATTATAAACAGTGTGTGCTGTTAATGTGTTTTGTTTATCTTCTTTGTCATAAAACACTATAATGCAAATATCATAAGAAAAAAGTGACTTTTGCACATACTCCATACACTAAGTACATACCATACTTCAAACGCACAATGTAAAGTGTGTACACTATAAAGCAAGCGATGCACTCGACTCTTGCCCATAGTCACTTGGTATAGTCCGACAACAACGACCTGGCACTCAAATAAGCATTTCAATCGTGTTTTTTTCAGGGCTAAAAAACGAAATAGATCTATAATTTTTTGTGAGAACAACATATTTGCCTTTTAATGTGTTTAATGTGTAAGATACATATCGTCTTTTTTGTTATTTTTATGTTTTAAATATTATTCAATATATTTTTTGTTCAAAGCAATAAGTAAGCAACAAAGCGAAAAAAAAAGTGTAAAAGCTTTTTAATAACCATTATACACAAATTAAACAAAAAAGAGTTAAGACCGAGAACGGATTCGAACAATCACACGATCCGAAAGCTACTGCCTTAACCTCTCGACCATTTAATTATACGCCTTGAATTGTATGCTAAATAAATTTAAACTCACATTTCGTATTTTAATCTGTAACGAGCGATCGCCTGTTTACATTTTGCCGATATAAGGTTACGGAAACGAACGGAATATGCATGAGTGCCAGGTCAATGTTGTCGGACTATAGTTTAACAAATACAAAATAAATCTTATTCCCTATGCGCAAGGTATCTCACTCCCCATTTTCTACCGTAACAGAAGTTCATTGACTGATTATAATTTTAAGAAGTACCCGGTCCTATATGCATGTGCTACGTTCTAGTAGATTTCGGGAATCAAACATATAATTGTATACAATGAAACCAGCCAATGACCCGCCACTCGGCTTCCGTTACGATAGAAAATGGCGAGTGAGCTACCTTGTGTATTTATATATATAGGACAAGGATTTTTTATTCGTTGAACAACCAAGCGCCTGTGCTCTTGCCATATATATATGATGCACGTAAACACTTATATTTAACAATTAATTTATTTGATTAATATGGCGTTTGCATGATTGTAATATTTCTCGATAAGCAGAGGCAAAACGTTTATTTGTCGCATAATACACGATCCACGTGAAAGATGGATGAAGATGCGCAAACACAGCAATAAACACGTGAAGATCTTCCGGGTAGGTGTTATCGTAGTCCAGCGTAATGATAAGCGCGTAGGGCGCCCAGCAAATAATAAACACCAGGTAAATGATAATAAACGACTTGGCGACGTTTACATGCGAGGACTTATTGGGAGTGCGGTCATGGTTCTTGCCTGGGTCTACGGCACGGGTTTTTGAACGAACATAGAGATACACTCGCAAAAAAAATACGCCTGTTATAATAGCCGGAATCCATACCATAACAACTGCAAACACTATGGTATATGGATGCGTAGCCATTCTGATCCAAATGCACATATGTTCCTTTTTGTCAAAGCCATGGGCGCCAACACCAAATAGGTTCAAAATGCACAGGAAACTGCCGAAAACATACATTGCAACGCAATACAAAATTGCACTTCGACTGGAAAATATGTTCCTGTATTTAGGGGCGCAGATGTACACGTATCTCTTGATGCTCATCACCATGATTGTTGTCAATGACGACACGCAGGAGATGGTACAAAGAGAGGCCACCACGACACATAGCCCCGGTATAGTGTCGATGTACTGCTCGCCTTCTATTTTGGCTGCAAATACAAATAACATACGATAACATTTATAAGCAGTGGTATAATTAATTACTATTCCTGTTTTTTATGACTGATGACAGTCGTTAAGATTCGTTTGTCAAAAGATCGTCTCAGCAACTGTACCAATCAAATATGCCGGGTCAAGAGAGAAAACTAAAAATCTAATTCAATATTCCTTATTATATAATATAGATGATAATGATTTTACAATGTAAAAATAATTTTCAAAAAGATAAGCTATCAAAGTTTTTGTATTAGTGTCATAACTCGTGACAAACATTTAGTAAAAGTCTATCAATAATATATAAGATAGAACTGTCGTTTCACCCAATTTTCGGAAGCAATTTTCAATCCATTTAAGCGGAACTGTTTTCCCCGGATTAAGCTGATTTGCTCACTATAATGGTGATGGACAAAGCATGTTTATGTTCAATAGATGAATCATACAAATCAAATACCTTCTGAACACGTTTCCATATTAAGAGGATGTAATTTGTCACACAACTAAATTGATGGACCCTTTCTATAGTTATCTCAGCAAATAAAATAATAGCTAAATCTTGTAAATGTCTGTAGAAAATAAAATAGTTAGTTTGGAGCGAACATTGTCAAAATTAAAATTAAAAATATGTTTATATGTATATCTCTGTTATTAATACACGCCTGTTTAGCTTTAAGTACTGATTAGAGATTGGTGTACATTTACATATTATAATGATAAACCTATTGATACAAATGTCTTTAATCATTTGTTAAGTTGACTACACACACTTGCATACTTAGTAAATTTATGACGACAAAGAACTACTTTAGAGTTTCTTTAATCAAAAGTAAGCACAAATACTTTAATACTCAAGTTTAATGATTAATACAGCAATTAATGGCAATCCACCAGAAACAACGATGTGCCTAATAAGATGACTTACCTAGCACGCTGATCGGATTGGTTACTGCCGTAACGAACAAGTCCGAGACGGCTAGGTTTATGATGAACGTCGATTCCACGTTACGAAAAATCTTTTTCGAGGCGACCACATACATGACAAGAATATTGCCGAAGGTCCCGACCACTGATGCCAAACTAAGAACCACAGCATGCGTTATTGCCAACGCGGGTTTCATGGCGATGTATGCAGCCATCACACGTATGTTACTCCAGGAAGTCCAGGTTTAGAGTCCAAAATTTCTTATAAGTAAATTTCTATACTCGAAAATATATATTTATGAACTGCGCAGGTAATTTTCCTCCTAGCACAATTTTTTTTGGAAATAACTAGATTGTATTAAATACATGTAATAGTTTGTACATTCTAAAATGATTCCATATCTTTATTATCGTAACAAATTAGTGAATTTACATCTCATGCAAATAGACATAGATATTAAGAATCTTTTTTTTTAACTTTAAGAGTAAAACTGGCGACAAGATAAAAACATTTCAAGAGAACACCTACAGGACGTTTTAATTTTTAAGTGTACAATGAAACTCAAGGTACATGGTAAGGATGTTTTCATTGAATAACAACCGAGCAAGACCATGACCAACTGAAATATTTTAACCTACCATTGTGTAAATGAGGAAGAAATCAATGGATGGCGACGAGGAAACTTTTGCAAGACAGCGGATCCTGTGAGAAATGAAAAAAAGAAAATGAATAAAATACTTATCACATTATTCACTTGTTTTCTTTTTTTTTTCAATGATTCACTGGTTTGTTCTTTATTATTTTCGATAAATAATTTTGCTTTACATGCAATTTGCTATGTTTGTTGCTAATGTCATTAGTTGTGCATGTAGTTAATAACGAAAGATTTGCACTCAGTAACTTCTGGAATGCATCGGAGTTAACCATACTTTTGAGCAAGTGCAATGCAAATCATTCACCAACAGATTGATTTAAGTTTATCATTACACCCATAACCGAGCTAAACCCAACATCTATAAATCATGCCATGCGCAACACAACTAAAACTAAAATGAAAACCCATCCATCAAATCAAAAACCGGACCGAAACCAAACCTTCATCTAGACAATGCAAAGAAGTTATTGTGTTTAAAGAGGAAACATTAAACAGCGTCTTTCCAGTGAACTTACTACCGGTAATCGGATATTTGTTCAAATATAACACAATTCTCAAACTGTTCTACTACTTTAGAAAAATGTAATTGAAAATATGGAGCAAACTTGCCACGGGTAAATCCGTGGCTGATGAAATGTAAATATTATAACCATTTTTCATGAGTAGCGACAATACATTGATTTGATCGTTAAGACGAAAACTTTTTTGTGGATACACGGATCCAGTTGGATTCGAACTCACGCCTACGAAATCGCGCACTTCAATGAAAATTTCTCTACGCATTGCAACGCTTATCAATGGCGCACATACGTGTAACGGTACATCATGTGCAATTCATTCATATCGATTTTCTACTACTACTAATTTCACCACATTTTTAAAAATAATATATGTTTGTCAAATCTGTATTAAACAAGACCTGCGTATTTAACAATGTTTCAATATTTGTTGTAATATGCAAGAGTTTGTGTAAGTACGCTTATTCAACGTTCAACTGATAATAATTCAACGATATACAGAATATAACATATATCTCATTCTCCAAGCCTAGATTTAGTCGAGGCTTATCAGGCATCGCGCGGACTATTACGTACAGCTGTACCCACGTCGAATTATACACAGCAACTCAATATTAATTGACTACGCGTCGATTATTTCAATGATAAAAATCTTCATACCGCACGATTAGTGCGACTGTCAACAAGATGCTCTCCCTAAATGCTGGTATCTTGTTTTTAAGTGACAGTCATTCTGTGTCCATCAAAGTCAATGATATTGGCAATGCACGGACGACGCGGAAAAGAGAAGTAAAATCGCACCAGAGACAATTGTGAATAACATTTTATATTATTGTATAGAACATCAAATTTGAAGTACCTTCAAGAGGATTTCAAGAGCCACGCTAGCAATTAATGTCCTGGTTAAACGGCCATTGTTAATTTTATTTCAATAGGCACATACTATAGTTCAATGATCTGACATGAAGCACATGATCTTTGGTAGCCATATCGGGAAAAGGAAAGTTTATTATCGAAACATATTATTTTCCGTGTCACATTAAAGCTCATTTTGCATGTTTACATTGTCGTAATCGGAGGCTTCAAAATGATTGGATTTTTTTGGATTACTTTATTTACGGTTACTAAATTATCATCCGGAAGTTTTATGGAAGTGTTGAAGGCAACGGACAAGAATGCGTACCGCGTTTTGGTGGGTCAACAGGGTCGTGTATATGTACACACAGGGGACTCTCTGATGCAGCTCGAAAATTTGTCACTTCAGTTATCTAATCTTGCCTTTAGAGTGAACGGCTCTGCTTGGAAACCCGGAAGTCCTAGCGTCTCTCAGCCGTCCGTGTTTGAACTGATAACGCTTGAACAAAAGCAGTTTCTGATTGTGTGCGGGTCTGCGTACGATGCTCCTTGCCTGCTGCATTTAGCTTCGAATATTTCTTCTGAATACAAGTTGAACTCCACCGACCTAATAACATCTTCGCAGTTTGGAGGTCCAGTGTCTGCAATGATTGTACATAGTCCATCGAGGTATCTAAGTGTTTTCTCGGCAATTTCGCCAACAACCAACGGAATGTATTCTGGTTGCAATGACACTGCCTTGCTTGAGCAAAGTTCGAACAATCTAGCTACTTCATGCAGCCGTCACTACGCACTTTCCAGGCGGATCATATCGGCGACTCATCCCACACATTTTAATATTCATTACGAACATCCAATGATAAAACCCGACTTGCTGTATATAAAAGCAAAGCCCAACGTGTCCTTTCGATATGTACATGGCTTTTATGCCATCGATGTCAATATGACACATAATACTTACTTCTTGAAAAATAGACCAACAGCTGACGGGGCAGTGATCGGTTACATAATACAGATTTGTGCCAATGACACCGACTTTGGGGCTTACATGGAGGCGAAGATAGAGTGTTATGGATACAGTGCCATAGCTGCGGCAACAACACTGACGACCCAGGATGGACAGTTCTTGTACGTTATGTTTCACGGTGGAACACACCATGACGTTTCCGTAATGTGTGTGTACAATGTGCACTACATAGGTAACTTTTTCGACGACCAAATACATCAGTGTTTTCACAACGCTAATGGTTCCGCGCCAGACTGGATAGAAGGAGTGCCACCGGCGTGTACAGAACGACTGGTAAACATGCGTTATCAAATTCAACACATCTCAATTAGCTACACAGGCATGAATCATCACTTGGATCTGCTGATTACCAAAATAAAGAGTAAAACATGTACACTTATTTGAAACCGGCAAATAATTGCATATAATATTATACATAAACAAAACTTAAATCGTTGCCTGGCTTGTAGTCGAAATTAATAAACAAACCCCACTCCACCTGGTTTAAGGTTCGTTCCTATCCGAATTATTACTATCATATTGTAGTAACAATTTATATTTTCAGATTTTAATATTTTCCTGGTTTATCTTTTACTAGTTGATCTGTCTGCATAAATAAACTGGTTAGTAAAATACGTGGAACCAATAAATGGGACAATACATCCCCTTGAGTTAAGCCAACGGCATTTTTATTGATGTTTTAATCCAAGAAATACTAGACAGGTGTTCCCAAGGACTCTATATTAGGGCCCCAAGTATTGTTAGTCTTTATTAAAATTATTGTAAATCTGCAAATACTTTATATGCGAATAAGAACAAAATCAAATGAGCTTAACAATCCTGTGGCGATATTGAATCCAACAACCACTTTCTTTTATATGCCCGTATTATACCGTAAAATAACTGAATTAATTAACAAATGTATCTAGAATGCGTCGCAACGTAGACCTCATAGTTAATTTATTCGGCAATACAGATCTCACCAATCCTCCACTCCTTATTCTTACTATAAATCTTATTATTACGTATTTCTTTTTCATGCATATATATTTATTTTGTTTTATGCAACACTACCTTTTATATGTGAAGAGTTCATCTTACGTGGAGAAAGTAAATAAGAATATTATACGTATTTAGCTATTTGCCTATGGAATAAGAAATACATAATGTTTAAACAAAACAAAATGCAATATATGTTGTTTCAAATTCAAAATAATTTATCTAAATGTAATGATGATTTCATGTGTAATGGATTTAGTAATGACCGTTACATTACATTGGTTTAGCTTGAAAAAAAAACGTTCATTTATGGTTGCGTAATTTTTTAGAAATTAATGATCGATATGTACGTGTTTGAAACTAATTATTTCTCAATTTTTGATGTTTGCTGCTTTAGAAAGGAAACAAAAAAGTTGTTGAAAATATTACTCAACGAAACGAGTACACGTATGCATTTATATTTTATCATTTTATCTATTTTTAATGACAAAACGTTTTAATTGGCGTGCACATGTTTGCAGCAGTTAGCAGCAAATTAGTTCAGGGCAATAATGGCACTATTGTCAGTATATTCGAACAGATATCAGTGGCAATGCTCTTAAAATAGAAATACACTTTCATTGTATGATATATGTACATCATTTAAGAAATATAGAAACTTGTATTAATATACAGTAACGACCGCACCACTATGCACTTACTTTGACATATATCCGTAGCTACTGATCAATAATTTCATTTTTCCTGCCTGCAGATCTGATTTTTATTCTCCCGAAGGGGGGTGGCATAATATTATAGTCAACGCTTTGTCCGTCCGCCTGAATTCTAATTCTACCGCCATCAGTTTATAAATCCTATTCCATGTCCGTCCGTCCGTTCTTTTGTCCGACCTTTACTTCGTTTGCGCGTGAGATTTCAGAAACTAATGACTAAAATTCAATGAAACTTGATATGCAGCACCCTTACCAGGTGGAAATGCGTATATTGTAAGGTCATTCCGGTCTGATTATTTTTCATGAGTTATTAAATCTCGGGAAATAATCATGCAAATTCAATGAAACAGTATATGCACTATTGCTACCAAGAGGACATTCGCATATTATTTGATGATTTTTCAGGGTGTAATTGCCCTTTAATTATACATTGGCTTTTTTGTCTGTCTAGACAATAACAAGAGCTATGGATGGAGGGATTTTAAAATTACTTGGCGCACAAGTTTGCTGCAATAAGTTGGTGTGCAACGCTCTTGAATCAGGTCCCTGATTCAAAGATTAAGATCACGCCTAGGGTCCAAATGTCAAAATTGTCATTTTGCTTGTCCGAGCTTTGACTGTCTATGGATTTTAAAAGTACTTTGCACAAATTTTTACAAAGCGCACATGAACAAGGTCTGTAGGACAAAGGTCAAGGTCACACTAAGATGGCAAAGGTCGAAGTTAGCTTTTTACTTGTCCAGACTATAACCATGGATTGAGGGATTTTTGAATTACTTGGCACAAATGTTAGCTTAAATGACGGCATGCCACGCACATGAACAAGGACTGTAGGTCAAAGGTCAAGATCAAACTTAATGGTCGAAATTGATATTGGCTGTTTGCTTTTCCGGACTAATAACTTGGCCATAAATAGATGGATATTAAAATCACTTTACACAAATGTTTGTCTTAACATGACAGCATGTCGGGCTATGAATCAGGTCCATAGGTTCAAAACGGCGCCGGTGTGCATCCATCAGATCTTTCGATATTCTTGTTTTATTTTGTACACCAGGCAATTGCCCCACAATTTGACAAACATTCTACTACATGTATGCATGCGGGACAAATTTAACCCTTCGTTATATCGAAATAAGTGCTTTCAAATTCAATGAACCGAGTCATTATTGTGTAGATTCATTTTTAGAATGTATATTTTAAAGCCACATATAATGTGGCCCAGCTTTAAACCAAATAATTTATTTTTTTTAATTAATTTGCCCGACATCGCCACCAAATGTACACCCTCATAATATTCATGCGGATGTGTACGCTTATCAATGTTTGTAAGTGAATCGTTCATGTGACGTTTACGTATCCAACGTCAATTGTCCATACAATGATTATGAACATTGGAGAATGGCGCTCACGACCTGCAAAATTGAATACCCATTTTACGCAGTTCTTAATCCTTCATTTTATAAACTTGGACGGACGATATTTATAGTATCTTAACAAGAGCTGTTATTTTTGGAATGTATAGTTAGACGTTTATTTTAGACACTTAAGAACATCAAATGCGGATTTACCAACAAAAACAACCGTGTGTTGACCAGCGGGTCGCTGACCACCAATATCCGCTCACTGACGTTCGTTCACAACATTACCTGCCTGACCGCCCGAAATGACGGGGATGAAGGTGACGTCCTGTTTATCCTAGGGACTAACAACGGCACCATTCTAAAGGTCGGTGTTTGTGTGTTTGTCAATTTACTATGAAACAAAATAAAGAATTCAAAACGAAACAAATGAAACGCAATGAAAAGCTACTATTCGATATGATGTGATGCGGTAAAACATATATATGTATTTTAGGGACCAATATACAACTGCAAGACGTTTTTCCTGTCATTAGTAGCATAATACAATTTTCGGTTAATGGCCAAGGTTTTGGACGCCTCCAAATGCGATATTGTATAACTATGTTGCGTACAAATTCGATTTTTGGTTATACATTTTCCTTTTATAGACCGTACTTAACAAAAAGTATCACAGGCTGGACGACCTATTGTCGGTGACCCCCACTTCATCACGTGTAGAAAGTCTCACAATGGACCCGGAGGGCAGGGCAGTTTTCTATATTTCCATGGGCAAGGTACTTGCAGTTTTTTAAAGGACATTTCCATCCACATTTTCATTCCCAAGAGGCGAACAGGCTTTTATTTTAATATTCATCCATTACCTTCTACGAGTAAGGCCCATATGTGATCTGTTTCGCAGTTGTTCAGGACCGTAAAAGAACTTATAGGTCCCCAACCTTCCTTGAATTTCTTCCTCTGTCTTAATATTTTGCAACACAATGTTAAATGTCGAATACAAATTAAGCACAATTAATTTACGGGAATAGTATCAAGCGATAACAATAATTACGATTAAAAGGTCATCAAGCTGGCAATGGATGACTGTGGGATACACACAGAGTGTGCGGCGTGTCTCAAGGACCAAACAGAGCTGATGTCATGCAAGTGGAGGATTTCAAGTAATGGGCATGGAGCTTGCGTTGACCAAACCATGGCTATAGAAAATGATACCAAATATTTTGAAGCTTTTTGCCCACCGATTATAGATCTGGTGAGAGCTGTGTTTGTTATATGTTATGTTCGGTCATATCCGTTTCAAGCATGGACGTTTTGGTGACTATTATTTTGTAAAATGAATTTCATTTAATATAGCAAAATGTCACTGTATCAATAAATAGAATACAGAAAGTAGATACCAAAGATGCCAAAAACTGTTTGATTTAAAACATATAATAAAAATACATACTGATGCAATAGTTGCCTATTACTCCGGTACATTTTTCCAAATATATCAATTCAGGTAACACCCGTCACGGGACCCACTTCCGGTGGCACCAGGCTTACCATTCAAGGACATTTCGGTTCTGTCGATACGACGGTGCAGGCCAGTGTCTTCATAGGCAACAACTCGTGTAGAGAGGTTGACCGAAGCCAGCTTCCAAACAGGTATATTGGAGTCTATACTTTCATACATTTAAAATCGTAGTCTATACTTTTTTACGTCTACAAAACCAAATAAGGTAACCTTCTCTTAATAATACGATTCAAATAAACTTAATAAACTGATCTGTATTCAACACTAACCTAGTATTCTCTATTTTTATGATTAAAATGAAATATGCAAGTTATATGACTGATGTATTTGTTGCATACAATGTGACATCGTTTTTATTTTCTAGGTTGATATGTTTTACTCCTCCGTTGTTTGTATTCGAAGACAGCAATGCCTTTTACGTTACTGTACGTGTGAATATCACAGGACATTCATATGGAAGTAGGACTTCGTGGTCAAGGACGTTGACTCCCCCGGTCAATGTGGAAGCCGTTACACCAGTGGCGGTGTTTAATTACATGGTTCGTACTGCATTGAACATGCATGCGTTATAACAATGTAATCGTTGTATTTTGTGTATTTTATGTTTAACATATATTCTAACCATAATTTTGTGTATTTGGGACTCATATGTCTCGTTGTTTTGGTAGAAGTAATAATAGAAATTGTTTTGAAATCTTATTATGTACTGTAGCAACAAGTACAAATTATAATACACTGAACTGCAATGAATTGCAAAAGGTATACAATGATTTTAATTTGTTTTTGTTCAAAGAATATTTGGGTAAATTTTCTATACAATTATGTATTCGGGAAAATACTGACAGGAACATTTCTACACAAAAGTGTTTTCGGAAAAAAAATCTGGACAATATTGTATCCATTGCAGGAACCTTGGCTGAATATTAGCGAGCAGGCTATCAGCAGGCTCTCTGGGGGGGGGGGGGGGGTACAGATGATACTGAGTGGACGACACCTCAATATAGGAAGCAACCGGAGCATCGTCATTGGCCATGCCAGCTGTGATATCACAGACAATGACACGTATGTTTATAGTTACAAACTCATCAAAGTTTGTATAGGTTTAAATGTCCGACTGTTTGAACACGCAAACAGACCTGACCTAAAAGCAAACGAAAATTTTACGAAGGCAATACTTCTGGCTTGTACTTTATAAGAAAGAAAAATATTTAACTCCTAATCCCAAACTCGAATTAGCGCCAATTGCAGTAACAGTCAAAAGAATGAAATACATTTTTCAGACTATTGGATGTTACAATTACATGTCGGACTCCTGAACAGAATATGCAACGTGTTTACAATCTCTCACTACGCATCGATGACGCAGACTTGTCTGGGGCTACCATTAAGTACATTGCCGATCCCGGGATTCAAACGATTTTTCCAACGGTCACTACAGCCAGGTATGTTGTTGAATATTTTGTATATTGCAAAAATATATTGAACTTCAGAATATATTTAATATTTCTGTATTGGCTAAACCAGGAAGGGGAGGAACGTTTGTGGGTCAAAAAAAAGTGTGCAGCACTCTTAAAATCTGGATATAATGTAACAACATGGTTATGATTTATAGCGGTGGTATAAAGATTACGGTGACCGGAGAAAGGCTCAATGGCCTTGGTATCAACGTACATCTAACTGCAGTAAACAACACTGGACATAATATGCATTGGATACTGGTATTGTTGGGTTTACATGTTTTCTCTTGTCTTGTTCTGCATTGTTCACAGTGACTTTGGTGCTCGTCCGTACGGAATTATACTATAGGCAACTATAACTGATTGTCGCAATTATAAAAGCATTTCTTATTGACGCCGTAGGTTCTCTATGATATACATGCCGCTGGAAAAGAACAATTCCTTACTTTTAAACATTAGTTATTGAACGATCGCATGGACATTTAGGCCAACGTTCGAACGAAGCGCTGTATAACTAGTAACAATTCCATAAAATATTCAAAACGCTGACAGCGTAGAAAGACTGTTGGCGACAAAAGAAACTAAAAGCATGTGAATTATGAGTGCATTTGTGCTAAAAGGAAACATTTGTTTGAATGAAGTTCAATGTCCCACCTTTAAACTTTATAATTTGGCTTCTTATTCAATAGTATCCGACATCTTAATGAAAACTTATTTGAAAGTAACGAAAAATTATTTTGTTCGAGCTAATTATCTTATGCAAACGGAATTTTAAACATGCCAGTTAACAAGTCAATCTGCAAGGGCCAGAATAACCGATAAAGCGTAGTAGTTAGGCGCACCGATTGTTAGTGCTTCTTAGCCAAAGAAAAATTGTGAAATTTTGCTGTTTTGAAGAAGGACCCATTCTGGTTTCGATTTACTGACTAATAGCCTGCAAAGAAAAGAAGTAGTTTTCCGCGATACCTGTTTTCGAAAGTCCCCTCTCAATAGAGTGTTGGCTTCCGCCAACAGTCAAAACACCAAAAACATATAAAAACTGATATATTGCACTGCCCATAATTTTGAGGCAGTCTCCTGGTGGTATGTTTGTTAAAATATATTTGACAGGAAATCATACCAGTGGCCTAAATGGCAGCCAGAAATGGCATCCAGTGACACTCCACACTACCTGTCTGCATGATTGCGGACCTGTCTTGGTATACTGCACCAATCTACTGCTGTTCGTTTTTATGACAACTTCCGTATGCATATGGGCACAGTCGTTGCATGATTGTATGTTGCTATTTGAACATTTCATTTTGCCAATTCATAGGTAATAACTTCACGCTTTTAACGGTGATTTATTTTAATTCTTTGGAATGTTTAAATTGACATTTTGTAATTTGTTCATTTACAATCATCTTGAACTGTATTCTTTGGAAATGAATATTGCACACTCTTAACAGAGATTACATAAATGTATTCAATGTTGTTGGGACTTCGTCGTTGCTTCTTCGTCTTAAAATGATTTGTTACATAACATACTTCTTTCTTATATGCCTCTATTTCCGTCTTCAGTATGTTTCCTTCTTCAAAATACCGCACTCGTCCTTTGTTCTTTGTAATAAGGCATGTTATGTATTTGCATTTCTAGCTCCTTGAGCTGCCTGAAATAAGCATAACGGATCGCCATTGCCGTAACAAGAACTTGTTTCGTAAGCATTATTCCGTTTACCATGTTAACTTTGAAATAAAATTAAATGAATTAAATATAACTTTAGACTTTAAATTAATACGTTTGACATAAATTGATCACTGTTTATAAGCATTTAGCACATAAAAGTT
The DNA here is from genome assembly GCA_027627225.1 of Congeria kusceri. Taxonomy (NCBI): domain Eukaryota; kingdom Metazoa; phylum Mollusca; class Bivalvia; order Myida; family Dreissenidae; genus Congeria; species Congeria kusceri. The sequence goes on from CM051035.1 coordinate 8,849,362, forward strand.
GACAGTATAATCACGTAATGAAGTTTATATCTCTTCGTTGGCGTTTTGCAATGGTGAAAGCAGATAAAATAGAAAATATAGACAATACCAAGGCGGCAAAATTACTGCTGAGAAAATACATAATAAGCTTTGTTTTTCGAATCTTTACTTCAGAATCCTGGTACATGTTCGTATTAAAATTCTTTATTAGTCTGCATCGCGGGCGAGTTACAAGACTCTAGCAAAGTGGAAGCCGTTTACAATGCTGTCTTGGTGAACAACTATGGTTGGTTAAACAACAGCAGTGTTGGTCATGTCAGAGTTATGAATGACCCTATTTTGGAAAAGAGCACAAGAAACATTACCCTTGTCTCTAATGAAAGACCGCTTCTTGAGATACAGGTACTTTGTTGTTGTCGTTAGTATTTATTATTAACGGTGTTATTTTAGTTTAAACACAACTGGATAAATGTACCTTAATGTCTTCTATAGTATAGTGAATATTAACGATGTCATTATTATACAAAAACACTATACTAATATCTATGTTTTTAATGGTCTACTATTAGTTATATGCAGTGTTTCTTATATTTTCCAGTCTTATATGTAGTGGAGATTTTAAATCTATTGATGGCAGTAACACTTGGTTAAAAGCACATTTGCAATGAACAACTGTTCTATATAACTATCCAACACTGGTCTTGGCATTGACTTAATCAACTGAACTATATAGCTATAATTTATATTTATAGCTCGTATTTATAAGCAAGTTACCTCAGTTATAATCCTACTGGTAGCAAATCAATTACACGCAATATAATTGGAATACAAAGTAATAAATCAAACGAAGTGGGTGGTTAAATAAACATGCACCCCTCCATTTGTGTTGTTTACTTATAGGGCAAAGGCTGGTCGTTGATTCCAATAGAAAACTTCCGTGTGACAGTTAGTACTGCAATTCCCTGCCACGTGAGAAGTGTGAATGAAAGCATTGTGTGTGAAGTGGAAATTGACAAGCACGTTTTTCCACACGGAAAATATCTTCCAGTACAGGTGTTGCTTGCGTGTATTTCATAACTTTACTTTACACACCGTGTGACCTTACATTGCGGCTCAACCAGAACAAACCTTTTTCGCGTTGATTCGGTTTGACGCGAATCGACTCGCTGTAACCTGATGCGAAATATCTCCACGAATTAACTGTACTCTGTATTAAACATTTGAGCGAACGCACATAGAGTGGCGGGTATCAGCCGCAATTCCGCGTAACTTCGTATCGTAAGATATGCCAAGAGTAATCACGCGAATCCAAAATTCTGAAAATTCTGACATCGCGTTGCGAGTGAAGCATTTTATATTTTCCGCTCTCCCTTTACTGAGTTAATTTATGGGACAACAAACACAACACATAGATGCATTGAACAGGGCTGGCTTGTATATGCAAGCCAAACTTTATTTAATAAAGAATTAATCATGCAATTGATTTTACAACAAAAAAAATATGCAATTGATTATGCAAAGTACTTTTATGCAAATTTCGAAATGTATTAAATGAAGAATTTGTTTCACTCGAATGTATTTGTGACTGCGTTTATTCTCTCGGTCATTAAGGTATACGAAGTGTTTTATATGAATGGACATTTTCAGTGTTCCATTGGTTTTCGGGACTATGACGTCGGAACAGTGGCCTTTTCTAAAAAAGAGTTACCACTGGTCTCGCCGCCACGTGCTTACAACATCTACATTACATATTTCATAATTGCTGGGGCTGTCATCGGCTGTTTTGTGGTCGCAGCTTGCATCGTCTTTTCCATTGTCAAGTTCAGCAGGTACGGAATTTACAAAACAATCACATTACAACAGTCGATTTGCTATTACATTTGGTTTGTCGGAATATATTACATAATCGTACGAAAAATCAAAAAAGCTTAACAAAATGCTTTGTGTTACTAAGACATGATGACATGACTTAGTGAAATATATTTAATAGTAAACTTCTACTCGTTCTTTACCTATTATTTCAATTATATTGGTACTTTCATCAATTTGTAACACAGAACTACAAACTTCAATACAAAATATAGCATGCGAACTTCTTCGTTCGGTTCTTTGAGTTTCACAAAAAAGTGGCAAAACAAGTACAAACCAAACTTACCGAATATTAAACATGTTAACAGGTACAAGTCGCGACGCTTGCGGCACGACTCCTTCAACGTGCATTTCCGACAGGACGACCATGTCCTGTCACTTGAGGGCCTGTCTGAGAGTCACGGTTCCGATGTACTGCAGAATCGACAAAATGGTGCGTATAATGTTTAGAACACTCGTGTTTCAATGCTTAACATTAAGTGCCTTTTGATAAAATGTACCTGCATGACGACATTTAATCGTTTATGCTAATTCTCTGTTCAACGAAAACTCTAGTTTATATTTAAGTTAATGATACTATTGATGCTTGTGTTTATGTCTTGTGAGTTAAACTAAGCATCGAGCCCCACAAAAATCAATGGCAACGATAGGTATTCTTACATTGATAAATAAACCACGTTGATAAATGTAACTACATTGCATCTACCCGCGTTTCCCTGTTTCCCATGCTGCACCAAAACTGACATAAACCATGTCGTGTATTTTGTATTACATCTTATTGTTTTCGTATTGGTGACCATTAACTAAGCCATTATTTTTGCCCATTGCTTTACCGTACTGGACTTAATCCCGGTCGCGTATTTGGACCCGTGCCTCTGAATAACCGATGCAGACCCGTTTTTTTTTCAAATTCCTTGTATCAGACTACCAGCAGCGCCTCGTTGTGCAGTTGACATCGGGCCAGGAGCACAGCTCGGACGCCAAAGAGACAACCCCACTTCTGACAGAGATGGACCCAGAGATTCTGGCGGTCCTGGAAGAGAAGGGCCTTCTCATTGACAGCGATTGTCTCATCCTCGGAGAGCCAGTTGGCGAAGGTAGGCGTATATGTGGGATCATTAAAGTTGTAAATATGTTAACGTGTACCATAAGTTATAAACCGTCCAGCCTATGACAACTTCTGGCTTTCGAGAGGCGAAATGTGGTTTGTTGTTTAAACGAAATTTTGTTTAACTTATTTGCCTATTTATCAAATTAAAAAAGTGAATTGACGTTTTGGTGTATATATGTCAGACGTTTTCGAAAGTATTTCAGTTGAGAATAAAATTGAGTATATGTTTGATTTATGTTTACAACTAGATATCTAGCACCATTTACCTCTATATTGCCTTCGTCCCATGAGAGCCAGAAGGAGTTATCAGCCTTTTTTGCACTTATGCTAATACCACATTCTGGCTTTCAAGGGACGATACTAGTATAGAGACCTTAATGCTTCGCTATAGATATCATTTGTCAATAATGCTTATGTACAGTTTGCTTTCTGTTTTAAACGTATTCAGCGCGAAAACATTTTTCGGTAAAGAATCTTTTTCTTTGACAATATTTTTCTTTCATGGTAGCATTTAACATATTCACAAAAATCGTTTTCTCTCTAAAGGACATTTTGGTCAAGTTTTCAAGGCCTACCTTCGAAGAGTTGGAGACAAAGTGGAATTGCCTGTCGCTGCAAAGACTATGCACAGTATGTCTTGCATGATTCATATATACAAATTGCATATGTATATACAATAATGGTCTAGTCAATTATGTGTATCAGTTAATTGGTGAATGTTTAGATCACAAATGTATAGGTACTTTGGAAGGTGTTTATATTTATTGAATTGTCGTTGCATTTTGGTTCAATATGTTATGTTTTATTGAATACAGAAGCTCAGCTATATTGTAGAACTCAATAAACCATCATTACATCATTGATTACGTGTCTGTGTATTTATTGGTAATTGGAATGAATTAGATATTATAATGATTGAGGAATTTATTAAGATTTAACATAATTATCTAAAGTAAGAAAAACATTTTGACCAAGATTCGCCGAAACTCCGTTTTTACAATAACCCTCCTCCGGCTATGACAGGAAACAACCCCAAGGATCTGGACGTTAACATGTTCATCAAGGAGGCTCTAATCATGAAGGACTTCGAGCATAAGAACGTCATGCAACTTATCGGTATCTGCTTCGGATTTGAAAGGCTTCCCTTAGTCGTCCTTCCCTTCCTAGAACGCGGCGACCTGCTGTCCTACATTCGCAACGTCAACAACGTAGGCGACGGTTTACGGTCATTGTGCATGCTGAATGAATACATTAAGCTACGTTCATTAAGTGCTCTCATAGCATTCTTATGTTTAAAATATTGTATAATGAAAATTTGAAGACCACAGATTATTACATTCACATTATTGCTCTCCTACATTTCCAACGTCAACAATGTAGGCGATAGTTTACGGTCATTGAGTCTGCCTGATGTATTTGTTATTTCACAACTTCAATAACGTAGGCGTTGGTTGTCGGTAATTGTGCATGTTCAATACGTTTTCCGCTGCAGACAAGCATTGGCCGATCGACTAGATTCTATTTAAAATTGTCTTAGCCATTCAAGAAACCGATTTATCAATTCTTGACAAAAATGTCTTGCCAAAACATTTGTATTATGTTCATGTTTTTTTTTAGATTAACCTAAGTAGGTGTGGTTTTAAACCCAGTAATGATCGGGCAGTTATTTTTCAAATACACATTTTCTGAATAGAATGACAGTTAACAAAGTAATATATAAATGGGCGTTGTTGCTGGTAGGTTCCAAGGGTTCGCGACCTCGTCATGTATGGTGTTGACATCGCCAATGGAATGCAGTACCTTGCAGAACTGAAATTTGTACACAGAGACTTAGCCGCAAGAAACTGCATGTAAGTATAGCGATTGTGTCTAAGCACAACACAATATAATTACGTAATCAGGGTTTCACCTTCACCTTTGGGAACTGTTGACCCACAGGACCGTCTTCTTTCACAACCTACTGGTCCAATACTGTATGAACTGGTCTCGATATTCAAACCACGTCGAATTAAATAGTTCATACACTGCTGGAAAAATGATTTTGGTAATTGTAATTAGACAAGATATTTAGCACAAATACAGAAATGTTAATTGAAATAACATGAGCAACAAGTAAAGAATCGTGCTGTGTTTCGCGGTATTTATGTCACTGCTAGTATGTCTGCAGATATTTAACATAAAGAACACATCAGGTTACTATCAGTCATAGAATTAATATCAAGCAATAATCGGTTTGACTAGAATACTATAGATCTGACTTTGTGAAGACCATGTAGCTAAATATCAGAACCAATAAAGCGCTTATATACAGTAGGCATTATTGTAAGATTCTTACTGAAACCATTAGCCATGGGATTGGAAGCTACAGTGTCTATTGACTAAGCTATCATTTTACTCTCATTTTATCAAGAATTGGTTTTACTTACGTTCGTAGGCTTGCGGACGATATGACGGTCAAGGTTTCCGATTTTGGATTGTCTCTTGACGTGTACGAGAAGGAGTACTACAGTTCCTGCGACAAGACCACGAAACTTCCGGTGAAGTGGATGAGTCCGGAGAGCCTTGAATTCGGACATTTCAGCTCGAAATCGGACGTGGTACGTACACAACTGATACATTATATTACTCAGACTGTAATGAATTGTGTATTATCTGATCTTACAAAACTACACCATATTGCATTGAGAGAAGTATTCAAATTGTAAAGATGTCTAATTGTTTTAAATATATTATATATTGACAGAGCACTTATCATGATACTCCACAGATATCGTAACTGCACTAACATTGGTATTGCATTGATGATGCCATAGTGCGTATATAGGCATTTCTCTAATATCGACATAACACTGATATTTTCATTTCACTTACCGTAGATTGACATCGTTGCATTATAGCATTGCCATTGCACTGATAATGACATCACTTCACTAATAATTAAATTGTATTGATATTGAAATTGCACTAATCAGGCCATATGCAGATATTTCACTGATATTGACTCATTTTATTGATATTGACATTCCACTGATATTGTCATTGAACATATGCAGAAATTTCACTGATATTTACATTATTGACATTGCAGTATATTAATATTGGCGTTGTTCTGTATTTTAAGCTCTTGTCATCGTGTATATTTCAGTGGTCGTATGGCGTGGTTCTATGGGAGCTGCTGACACGGGGTATGTGCCCCTACCCGGCCGTGGATAACTGGGACATCATGCGCTACTTGAAGTCTGGCAGGCGGCTCGAGAAGCCAGACTTCTGTCCGGAAGAAGTGTATGTATATGACATGGTTTGTTCTCTGCATTTCATTTTCATTGTTATTTATTTGAACCCATTTAAAGCCCCCGATACCTGGCCTTGGTATAAGGCGGTGACTTTATAGGAGGTGTGTACGTTCGAGTTTCAAGTATTCTAGTAGCTAGTTCTCTGGATTGAGATGTAAACACCCTATGTAACTTCTAACGTTCCAATGATGTGGTCCTGGTTTTAAATGTCAGTTGTCGATGTTTTAAACTGCTTAAAATTGTTGTCCATTTGATGAATGAAAGAACACATGAAAACAAGAACAACAAGAACAACCAACCGAAAAGCAAAAAACACGAACACATATATATGCAAAACAAAAAACAATAACAAAAGCAACATAACAGCCTAAATAACAAATAATAACAAAGAGAACACTACAAAACAACAGCACTGTAACAAACACCCACAACCACAACAACAACAAGAACAACAACAACAATACGGAAACAACAACAAAAGACTAGTGCCTAATAATAAGTAATAGGTGTTTGTCCTTTAGGTACCAGGTGATGCTGCATTGCTGGCAATGGGAACCAGAGGACAGACCGACATTTGATGAGCTTGTAACCAGCATTCCGGAGATCCTGTGTCGCCGAGGAAGACTCGAGTCCAGCAGAGCTATGTCTGAAAGTGATTGTAAATAGTTAACATTCACCAGCAAACGCGAGATTTTGAGCTGATACTGGACCGTACCTCGATAAAATACTGCGTGTACAGTTTGGTTCATACAAGAACGTTTCTGCAGTATTCAATCAAATATGTGGATGATATAAGCTACATTAAGTGATTACGAAGGAGAAAAAGAAATTAATGTACAATTGGAGAAGAAATTGTAAATAATATACCTTCACCAACTAACTCGATATATGTGGCTGATTTAGCTACATCGAGAGATACTTTAACAAGGATCACAAAGAACTGCTTGTACGAATGCTGACGAGAGATATTTGGATATGAAGAAGGTTTTTGAAAAACACTGCGTGTGCAGTTTGTTTGATTTCAGAAACTTTCAAGGATCTCACTTGACATATTTGGCTGACATTGGACCGTATCTCGAAACAATACTGCGTGTAATGTTTGGTTGATACAATAACAATTCCGCAGTACTCATTATTTGGATAATATCAGCTTCATTAAGTGAGAGAAGGAGAAAAAAAAAATATACAGTTTGGGACGTCAGAAAGAAAATCTCACTTGACCTATTTGGCTGAAATACGCTACATTGAAAGATTATGAAAAAGAATCTCGACGAACCACTGCATGTACATTTTGTTAGGTTTGGTATCAAAATCGTCCCTGTTTCTCACTCGATATAGTTGACTGATATAAGCTAAATTGTATAATGATATCAAAGACAATCTGCTTGTACAGTCTATTTGGTGTAATAATAGTTCATGTTTCTTACCAGAAATATTGCATTGATATAAGCTACATTAAGAGAGTATAGGCATTAATCTCGAAGAAAATGCATAAATATTTTGCTTGATATATCAGAATGTTTTGGGCTTCATACTCAACATATTTGGCTGATAAAGCTACATTGAAATATGTAAACAAAAATAGATGTAACTCGAGGGAAAAAAGGATATACATTGTTTAATATATTCTGGCTTCTCACTCGAGATATTTGTTTTATTTATGTAAGCTATATTGACATATTATGAACAAGAATCTCGATAACAAAATACGTGTACAGTTTGTTTGATACATCAGATTATTTCGGGCATACTACTCGAGATATTTTAACTGCTTTAAAGCTACATCGAGTATTTATGAAAAAGAATATCGAAGAAAAAATTTACGTATAGTTCTAGTTATTTCAGAATCAGGTTTCTCACTAGTCTAAAGTGTTTTAACTGTATATACGCTGCGATGTGATGAGTTGTACATGTGTTGCAGATAATGTGGCATTATTTTAGCATTTTGTCTGTTTATGTGTAGTTTAAAATACATAGAAACAATCAATCATCGTTATCAACAACAAGAACAACAAATAAGTCGAGTGGCAAGATGCCCTTAAGAGACGTGTGGTGAACACGTTGGCAACGTATTCAAAATAACCGTGAGAATATAATGACAGACGATAAATCACGTATGCTAGTGTATATATTTATTATACATGTATAACATCGACACAGAGACTTATCAATTCTATGATTAGAACCGACCTATAGATTTACACAGAACAAGACTTTTTATCACACAGATCTTGAAGGCTGTTATTATTTCATCAATATGTGTAAAGACGCATACTGAAAAATTCATGGGCTGTAATTATTACCACGTTGTTTAAAAGAAAAATGTCTGGTTTATCTTCAATATATGTGATTTGATGCAATTTTTACCCCAGTGATCCCGTATATTTTCAGTAAAAACCAAGTTGCCATTGACAAAATTACTAAACCTCCTTTGACTAAAACGTTGTTATTTCTGGATAACAATTCCTGAATGAAGTCTCATTTTCAAGGCAATTTGAAACTGTACACAGTGGATTTTCGTGATTATGCGAGCTTTTGTATTGATGCCAATTTGTTTTATATATACTAAATCTTTGATACGTCTCTGTGTACATCCTTACGGATACAGGAAATAAAAAAGTAACTCATGAATCTATTCCGGTACATGGGTATAACATCAATAAGTAAATAATTGTAATTATATTGCATTGTGTTCGGGTATCAATATGTGTATATACAAATAAATGTATGAATGTGACATATGTCCACTTATTATAATAAATTGTTGCACAACATATCAGGGCATATCAGGGTAAAGAGCCGTTTCAGCGGAGCCTGGTCTCCTAGTTCTTTCTAGGTAAAGGAACCTGTTCACAGATTGACGAATTGACAATTTTCAACCTTTTTGTCACAGATTCCAAAAAAGAAAGAACAGTGTATATCAAGGCGCAAAATAACACTACTGAAATATAAATATACTGTAAATACCGTTTCGTTGGTGAGTAATCAGTTCTTGACATGGACAAAATTATAAAGCGTTTGTAACTCTAAACGATGGAATAATTTGGAGGATTTCTGTTGTTTTTGTTGAAATTGTTGCAAACACGTGCTTATATACAGTAACAATACACGTATACGTATCAATCGGAATGGCTGAGAGGATAAGGCGTTTGATTTTTGATCCGGAGGTCAGAAATCTCAACCCCGGTGGGACCAACATTTTTACGGGTTTTTTATGCTTTTCTTGTTATAATACTTGGAATTTTCTTAGTTCAGATGCTTTTATCTGCCAAGTTAAGACGTTTAATGGCATATTACAAAAAATAAAAAAGGTCGCGGCGGCGTGGTGGATATGGTGTCCGCCTATAGCGATAGGGAGGTCCCGGGTCCCGGGTTAGATCCCCACTCTGGGAGCGTTCTCAAGATCTCCCTCAAAGACACCAAGTACAGGTTATACCCAGGAAACCTTAGACTTTCGATGCAATCGAGCTAAAATAAAGAGGTTTACACTAATATCACTTTAGACTTGTGAAGTATAGTTTGTAGTTCATATATGACTATTGATTTGGACCCAACATAATTTTTTTTATCTGTTATATAAACAGACAAGCGGACGAGAGGAGAGATGGACAGTCCAATTATCATAAAACTTAAAGGGGCGTATCGACGGCTAATGCTCTCTATAATATTTTCAAAAATAAAATTTTATTTTATTAAGTATTCATTAAAGTAATGATTATTTTACATATAGGTTTCGTTTTTATAATCTGTTTGTAAAATATTTGTTTAATACTTATACAAAGTTGTCACCGTGACACTTTTCGCTGGCGCGGGAAATTTAGTAGTAGTAGTAAAATCGATATTAATGCAATGTTCATGAAGTACCGCTACGCGAATGCGCACTATTGATTGATTTAGTCCATCGCAGGAAAGTTTCCATTGAAGTGTGCGATTTCGTAGATGTGAGATCGAACCCTGCTGGAACCGTGTATCAATAAAAAAAAAAAAGGGCGTTGTATATATATATGATCTGACACGAGTTGTCATTTCATACCATATTTTATTAAACGAGATCAGGAATTTTGTTAATAAGCGAGCCTTTTGGCGAGCTTACTAACGAATTTCCTGGACGAGTTTAATAAAATATGGTATAAAATGACAACGAATGTCGGATCTTTTTTATCACATGCTTTTAAACGAAACAAAAATCTTTTAATTTTACCAAAACATGTAGATAAATCCAAAATGTTGTGTACTGACGTGACGTCATTTCATGTTGACGACGTCATTTCACCAAAATAACGTCATCCGATTGGTCAGTCAAAGAAAATGTAGCCAATGAAAACGCTCGAAATGTTATCTTACACATGTGTAGGATAGAAATATTCGTAATGGTTGTATTACACGAGAAACAAGGTATAGCATGTGATAAATCTTTTTTCTTAACGATTCCATCAATATATTTTTGCTACTAGAAAAATATATTCGTTAAAATTGGGAACATGTGTTGTTGTAATATGTGTCTATACATATCTTTATGGGAAATACCGTCGATAAATCACTTCAACTTAGGAATAATTGAAAACAACTCGTACTTTATTACATTTATAAAACCAGAAGAAATTGTGTACTATTGATTTTAAAGCCTCGTGCAACTGCGTTGAAAATGGATTTACGTTTGCATTAGCAAACAATGTATGCTAAATTATTAATACGCCATCCGACGAATTATAACAAACAAAAGAGCAACTGTTATATAATGCAATCGCAATCAGCAGATCCTTTGTTAATAAATACTAAAAATGTGTTTACATTTCATTTCTAAATCAGTAGCCGGCTCGAACTGATTGACGCATTTAGTTGGTTGATGTTTATCAATAATAGTCTCGTAAAAAATATTCTGTCACAATATGAAAGTAATAATTTTAATAGTCTTGATATCATTCGGACACGAAATAATGTGTTTGAAGATTAAGAAAATGTCTTGGGCAGTCTGTCCAAAAGAAGAGAACAAGATCAGGACCTTTTTTGGCATATCAGTCGAAAAATGCGCGATGGAATGCGTCACTCGACCACTCTGTAAGACCATTGGTCACAGGAGGTATCTCGACCTGTGCGAGCTGTTCAAAGCAGGTGAAACGAAAAAGGACAATCACTGCGTCACAGTTAAAAAGGAAGATATGGCATTTGAAAAGGTATTATTTTTATATATGTTTTGTGATGTGACAATTTGATTCAACAAACAAAGCGCAACTGCCGTCTCAACTAGAGTTTGCATATTTTGCCTTCTGATTAGTAACTAAGTATTCCGTTATTAAATTGAATTTTTCGTTCTCATTCTTTATTTCATTTCTAATTAAATATGCATATTAATGCTTTAATGTTAATTGTGATGTATTTTTTACAGTATCAGTATATTGATTACTTAACTTTTAAACCCCTGTGTCATGCATTGACCCTTTCCAGGTCCCAGTTTTAAAGGGGCATATCGACGGTATTTCCCATAAATATAGACTTATTACAACAACGCATTATCAGTTTTCATGTATGTTTCTAGTAGCAATAATATATTAATGAAATCGTTAAGAAAAAATATATACAACGCCAAAAAAGGTGTTTTGATTCACGGTTCCAGCACGAATCAACTCTCGCCTACAAAATCGCACACATCAATGGAAACTAATCTACGCTAGACCCTATCTATCAATAGTGCGCATGCGGGTAGCTGTTCTACATGTACATTTCACTGTGTACATTTCACTGATATCGATTTTACTACTGCTTCTAATTTTCCCGCGCCCGCAAAAAGGTCACGGTGACATCTTTTTATAAGTATAAAACAAATAGTTTACTGGTTGATTATAAAAACGAGACCTAAAGTAAACTTGTGGAAAGTAATCATTTAATGAACGCTTCATAAAATAAAAAATTTATTTAAAAAAATATTAGATAGATACCGCATTAGCCGTCGATACGCCTCTTTAATCAAGTATGTTTGGTGTGTTTGATGTTTCCGTGTGATGTAGTACGCAACTTGGTCAAAGGCTTTAGAGTAAATGCCTTTGGTTGTACAAAAGTTTGTTCTCTACCCGATGATATTTCAGTTACCGTGCAGCTGTATAGACGGTGAGACTTGCGGTGTTGAGCCTTCTACATGCGTTAGAAAAGGTAAGTTGGAACACGCACACTCGTGTCAAGTATACTTCAGTTAAAGCTTTCATTTGATAATGTGTTGCATTACACAAAACAATACAATACAACACGGTGCGGTGCGGTGCGGTGCGATATGCGATGCAATGTGATGCAGTGCAATGCAATGCATTATGATACCCCTAACTCTAGGTGAAATATCGTACTGCTTCCAAATATTGCTCCAGAACTTCCTAACCCAGACGTATGTTATTAGTTAGTTAAGTGTTTGTGTTCGATACAGTATGTTTTGATGAATTATTATTTGAATATCATAAGAAATAAGGCAGATAAATTTCAGATATTATTGAGCCAAAGTGAGCTGATTCACTACACATGCTGTAATTTTTATATAGATTTCAATTAATTTGTTGATAATATGCTATTAACAGGCGCTTATGTAGACTGCCAACTTAATTGTCAAGACATTCGTGTACTTCATATGACACATGTTGTAGATGAACAGTGCATTATTTCCTTTTAAAAAGGAAATGCTCGAGGAAAAAATGCCGGTCCTCGCTCATTTTAGTCATTTATTAAAGATTTTAAACCTCGATCGAACAATGTTAATCGAGCGATTGTTTACAAATGCTATAAGGAGCACATGTTCCAAGTTCCAGTAATTTTCAATAGTAAATGGCTGTGATATGGAATAATTGTGTGCCAGGTGTACTGGGGATTGATTTATTTCGTGGCTCGTGTACGGGGTATTGCTGGCTACTGTACTAAGCATTGTTTACTAATATAAGGTGATTTCTCATATTAGCGAATCAGCCGGTGTATGGGGTGCGTCTTTCCTTGTTGTTATTACACCTTAGTAAGTTTGACAGAGTTAACGTTTGTTGTACGAGTACGACATTTGTCGTGCAAATTACTAAAGGTTATAGTCTATATGGTCAATTGTATAATTGTTGCCTGTCTTAAGTAGATTTGTGTGTTGTTTTAAAACTTTGAATAAAACGATAAATGCTATGACGTAAAATATTTAAATGTAATCAGTCAAACCCCTCTCAGTGATTTCCCTCTTAGGGGGATAAATCACTGCCGGAACAAATATCAAGTGATCATAGTAGCTTTTAAAATTGTAACTACGTTACATACCAAAAAGCGAAAATTAACAGTATTTTTATGACAATTGATGGTAAAAGGAAAGAAATAGGTGTTTTAGGTTTAAACACAAACAAATACTGGAAAAAAGATATTTATGCACCTATCAATGTTTTCCCCTAGGGGGGAGCGGCGGGCATATTTGGGACTTTAGACTGACAGCGATTCCAAACAGGCGGGAAATTGACACACCGAATGATTCCGGGTCCCGGGGTATTAGACTTTGGTCGGATTTTAGATCCAGCTAATACAGGCCCCCGGGCCATTTGATAGACATATAGCATCTCCCACTACGGGGATTTATACAAATATGCTTGACTCTAGGGTAGGGAATTAGACCCCGAAAAATAAAATTTGTCAAATTCCCCCTGGGTCAGCCCGCCGCTCCCCTCCCCCGGGGGAAAATATTGATAGGTGCATTACTTCAAACTGCTTTCTACTTTCACTTTCTCTTGTTTAAATGGACAAGTAATATAATTATAAAGTTTTAAGCAAAAGGACAAATTCTACTGTTTCAAACACTTATATTTTAACTAAGAATAAATATATAATAAAAATATGTAATTTAATAAACTCAAATACAAAATCTAATATAGAGTTAAAACTACTCTTGGTCAATCTGTTAATCTGTACATAAGTCCCATTATTCTTGTTATTGTCATATTTTTCATATATTAAATATCCATATAATTATGATATCCAATGTTTATGTTTTATTTGTTTAATTATTATATTATGAAAAATCACCCGTTTTTAAAACAAGTATTTTATATTCGTAGACAAGTGTTCTCTAGGAATACATTGTGAAAAATCTAAAAAAAATAATTATATTAGCTAAAGTTAAGAAAACTCTCAGAAAATTTTTGAATACATATTAGATTTTTCAAAGATTTATTTACAATAATTAAAGAAAAAACTAAGAATTTCTCTCATTTTCAGAAAATAATGATTATATCTTAGAAAATAATTATATGAAATATTAGTGAAAAAAATTGTCTTAGAAAGGTTCAGAATACCACCCCTGAATTTAATTTCTTCATATGAATGATTTTCTATTAGGTGGCTAATAATGTCTTTGAACTTTTCTGAATATTGTTCAGGGATACATGCTGGTTAATTAGATAACAAAAAGTAAACATTGTATTTCTAATGCACGATATGAACCCATATTAATCGAATTTACTATTACTATTGTATAGTGTATTGTATGTACCGATCTAGGTTTGGATAATTAATATTGTATTTAATGAAAGATAAGTCTGTATGATAGAAATCATCAAAAATGGTGATGTTTCTTTGCGCAATACCCAGTACACTAAATATGGATAAAATGCAAAACTTCGTTTACGAGCATGCAATTCTTTGAACGTACCTAATAAGCAACAAAAGTAGTTGAACATTGCAGGATATGGTTGTATAGTATTCTTAACCAATCGCTCGATTCACTGTTTTAGAAACAGGTTTAAAATCCCCAATAATTGAAAGAAACAAACGTGGAGCTTCATTTTTTCAGCGAGCATTTTACGTTTAGTTACTATTTAATTACTTTTCATCAATTATATTGGTCAAAGTAATTATATACGGGTCTGTGAAATTTATATGGCAGTCTAGGTCATCACGTACGTGTATTAAATTATAAAGAGAATCCTTGAAATCGGCGTTTTACTTACCGTTGTTGGAGCTGTTGGAGCTGTTTTCTTTGTCATGTAGCTATTTTGGCTCGATAATGAGCCAATATTCGGTGTCACGTCATACCCAGTGGTATTTGAATAACTAATTGTTTTTACTATCAATCAAGAACTACCTATCAAAGTTTCAACTTGGTTATTGTCCGTTTTTCTCAACTGAGGAAACATGAATGATTTCACGGTGGTTTAATGTGTTTTTTTTAGAATAGTACACTCCTCGCAGTTTTCCGCCGTATTTGCGGGTATCGATTAGTCTTTTGTGTAATTTAAAATGCATGATAAATAACATACGCAATTATGTTCTGAACGTCCATCGGATCGGCCGAGTGGTTTAAAGACGCAGTTCATTAAAACGAGCGGTCCAGGTTCTAATCCCAGAGAGGTTTTATTTTTATTTTTTCATTTAACGTAAGTTTTTTAATCATTGTACTTTGTTTCAACACGAATGACTATAGTAAATCGTGATTTTCACATATAAAATGATATTATAAACACGCCAGATACAAATGACTCAACCTTTAGCAGACTACAACACCACATGAAGACGGATAACGCAGACGAAGACAATGAATAAGGCTTCTCTGAGTTAGTTGTTAAAGTTTTATGTTATGAATGAATAATTGTATTGACCATGAAGAATGCAAATAAGGAAAAAAGAGAAAAGAAAAAGACATAACAAATATTTGTAGATATAACATATATTTTTATGGAAAATTCAATATATTATTTAAACTATGACATTTTCTCTGGAAAAAGGACCTTAAACTCATGGGAATCGAACCTGCAAATTCTATGTCAGTGTGACAAACATTAAACCACTAAGCAATACCTTCCAATATTTTATAGGTAGAAAATAATGTATTTCCCGCCGTTTAAATTGATGAATTATGCGGGAAATGATTTCCTCTATTATCTAAGATTACGTCGGTTAAAACTATCAGGTTATGGTCGGTTCTGACAGATAGTTGTAACGTCACGGTCATTTGGTCATTCAGCATTGAACTCTCGTACGAGAAGGAAATGTTTCTGTAGGATGTTTCTTGGCAGTAATGTTTATGTTATTATAGTAATTAGGTGATGTTTATTTGTGTTTCTCTTCTTTCAGTGTAGTCAAAAGGCTTTAACGCATGTTAAATGATTATTGTCTTAGATTGTGTTTTATGTTATACAATTGGTTGGGAACTGTAAAGGAACTGCTGTATTGAAAACTCTGCTACATTCAACCACCTTGAAATTATTCAAGTTTTGACAGTTGAGAAAAAACAGACTATGTATTTGTCTAATGATTGATTAAGTTTTGAATATTACACCAACATTGTGTTATTAATTATGCATACGTATTGCTCTTCATTGTGAATTCAAATTACAGACTGTGTTATAGATCTCAGCAGATCCATATAACTGCAGAGAATATCAAACAAGCACATAGTTTTCTAATTAATTAAACACCGAATGGCGGTTAAATCCAATGCTGTCAATGTGGGGCATTGCAACGGTGTTGTATGACTAGGGTCAACATTAAAATTAACTTTGTTTGACATTGTCTACCCACCCGACGAAAAAGTCCCGACTCAAAAGTGTTTTCTTTGTTAAATCAAACCAGTTGTTTTTTCATTTCCGAATATTCTATTTTTTTCGTTGGGTTAAATGAAAGTTCGCTCTTCTTTCATTTCGGTCGTTTTCCATTAGTTAATAAATTAACTGTATCAGCTAGCTAGACCTTTGCTTATAATAGGCCATATCAAAATGCAATGCTAATCATGTTTTATCAAACAAATCGACGGGCTGTTTGTCAGCATTCATTATCTAATTAAAGACAATTGCTAGCAAGCTCTCGTTATATCAACAGACACTTTATTATATTATCAAAAGCAATGTCTGTGTTATACGCTACATTTTGGCGCTACATGATCATTCATAAATCTGCGAAAAAATTTATAAGAAAAACCGCTTACCTACCTACCCGTTACCAGCAACCTTATGTAGGCAATGGACAACAAACAATTTTTTAAAGTTGGCCTAGTTTTTATTCGTCCATATCTCCAGTCATTAATCAAACAATGTTAGTATTGGTCTATATCTCCAGTCATTAATCGAAATTAATCGAAATTTACCAGTTTTTAATGATATTGTACATGACACTAATTGCTCTAACAGGGAATCAATAAACGGTATGTTGGACAAGTTTTCAAATACCATCCGTGATGTGGCGGATCCATTGTTTGCGAAAGATTGTTATTACTCAAATGATGTTTATTTTGTAGATTATACTAAAACGGATAAAAATTGGTTCTATCATGATTGTATTGTTGCTCGAAATCTGTACTTACAGGCGTTCAAATTGTTCAATATTGATAAGTCTGATACAAACCGGTCTATTTTATGCGATGCAAAAAGGCATTATAAAATTATTGTTAAGAAGGAAGAAAAATACTGATTATAAAAAACGAATAAACGATATTGCTAATTTGCGTACAAGCAAGCCGAGAGAATTTTGGAAACATTTTAAAGCTAAATCATCCAAAACTTCCACTAACATTACGCTTGAGGAATTTCAAAATTATTTTGAAAATATAAGTACAAATATTTCGAGTGGAAATAATTATGACGCTGAATTTTTTAATAGTAGTAATGATTTTAATAAACCAAACAGTGTTTTTCCTGAACTTGATGACCCAATTACAGTTGAAGAAATTATTAGTGCTGTAAAGTCACTGAAGCGACGCAAAGCATACGGTAGTGATAATATTTTTAATGAATATCTTATTGAGAGTGTTGATATATTGGCATTGCATATATGTGACTTATTTAACTGTATATAGACCTCGGGTTATTATCCCGAAATATGGACTGAGGGTATAGTTGTTCCGTTACATAAAAAAGGTTCAAAAGAAGATGTCAATAACTATAGGGGAATTACTTTAGCTAGTTGCTTATCTAAACTTTTTACAACCGTTTTAAATAATCGCATTGAACATTTTTGTGATGAAAATGACATTATTTCGGACGCCCAATTCGGATTTCGAAAAGGGCGGTCCACGACCGATGCTATACTTATTCTCTACTCCCTAGTTCAAAATTATTTATTTGAAAATAAAATATTACATGTTTTTTTGTTGACATGATGAAATATTTTGATACTATATATAGAAATGCCTTATGGTTAAAAATGTATAAATGTGGTATTCAGGGTAAAATTCTTAGAATTGTACGCGATATGTATCAAAAAGTCAAATAATTATCTTCGTATTCTGACTATTTTTCTTATGCAGTCGGGCTCCGTCAAGGGGAGGTATTGTCCCCTCTGTTAGTTTCTCTGTTTATTGAGGACCTAGAGTTATATTTACCAAATGATGTCAATTCAGGTTTGAATATTGATGAGATTGTCTTGATTTTACTGTTATTTGCTGATGATTTGGCCATTGTAGGCAAATCACCCAATGAAATTCAAAACCATTGGGATAACCTACTTAATTATTGTAATATATGGGGGTTCAAAGTAAATACAGAGAAAACCAAAATCATGGTATTTCGAAAAAGAGGCGGCTTGTTGCCCAACGAAAAATGGACTTACAATGGCCATGACATACATGCTGTAAATGATTTTAACTATCTTGGTGTAGTGTTTAACTATACTGGGAGTTTTACATTGAACCAAGAACACCTGACCGGGAAAGCATTAAAAGCATTAAATATTTTATTATCTAAATGTCAAGAATACGAATTAAAACCTAAACTGTTTTGTCAATTGTTAGACGCATTCGTTGGTTCAATTTTAAACTATGCTTCAGAGGTCTGGGGCTATACTAAATCTAAGGAATTGGAAAGAATCCACTTAAAATTTTGTAAACGACTGTTGAAAGTAAAACTTAATACATGTAATGCTTGTGTCTATGGAGAACTAGGCAGGTTACCTCTGTATATACATAGATATATTCGTATTCTTAAGTATTGGTTCAAGTTATGTACATCTGAAAATATAATTATTAAATCTGCATATAACTTGGCCGTTTCTGATTGTAACAAAGGCTGTCGTAACTGGATTTTAATGTCAGAAAAATGTTAGATGACTATGGTTTAAGTTATGTATTTGACAACGTTACAAATATTGATGTTAACATATTTATTGAAGAATTTACACAGAGAGTTTATGACGGTTTGAATATGTAATGGATGAGCAGACAGTCTTAATCCAGCAAAAAGGAATCTCAAGCTTTTTGGTATTATATCTAAGTAAGATTCATATTCAAAATTGGTTTTGTAAGTTCTATATACATCTAACATTGTGCTATTATTCATTATTCGGTTCCAATCCTGCATAAAGATAGAAATAAGAGAGTAGGCAACACATATTGCCCGCATAATATTGGTTCCTTACCGATAAATATTTCATCATTAATGGTTGTGGTTTTATATATTACTGTTATCATTATGTGTTGTTGTGGATGTACTTTGTACAAGTCGAAATAAATTGCCTGTCTGTCTGTCATTAATCAAACAATGTTTGTATTGGTGCATATCTCCAGTTATTAATCAAACAATGTTTGTATTGGTCCATATCTCCAGTCATTAATCAAACAATGTTTGTATTGGTCCATATCTCCATTAATTCATCAAACAAGGTTTGTATTGGTCCATATCTCCATTCATTAATCAAACAATGTTTGTATTGGTCCATATCTCCAGTCATTAATCAAACAATGTTTGTATTGGTCCATATCTCCAGTCATTCATCAAACAATGTTTGTATTGGTCCATATCTCCAGTCATTCATCAAACACACGTTTCGTAAACAGCTTTACATGAAAACAATAAATAACGTATGCATTCGAGAACTGTGGAAAACACATATACATGTAATTTCTAAATTTAATAAAGCCCTGAGCAAAATTATGGGCCAGAAAATATAAGCTAAATGCAGTTTATTTTGAAATGTAGACTATTTAATTATACTTACAAATAATACTGAAAAGTACGTGTCTATTAAAGTTGCAAATAATAACAATACGTAGGTGTCTGTTAAAGAGATGTTGCTCCAGCTGACACTGAAATGTTCACACTTCTTTGGAGTATACATAAGCGTCAGAGACGTTGCGATATATCTAGTCATAATACATCGGAAGACAAATGCTGCAATAAGTGATTGAAAAAGTCTACAGTGTAAGTTTTTATATATGGCTGTTTATGAGAAGATCATAAATTAGTGCGATTTACCAGGCCTATATACTCCGACAAACAACGTGCGTGTGTGCGTGTGTGCGTGCGTGCGTGCGTGCGTGTGTGTGTGTGTAGTATATTTTATCGAGTGCATCTGGATTCTCTATCATATGGCCATCGCCCCCAGAAGACTTGTTAGTATTTACGGGGGATAGTGCAATATACAGGATACGCCCCGTCACAGAGGCGATCCTGGGTATTTTAGTTCCCGGTGTGAAGCACCTCGGTTTAACATCTCTTGCGAAAGACGAGTAAGTAGGTTAGGGTGTAGCTTGGGCTCGAACCTGCCACCCCTGGGTGGTGCGTTACCACTTAACTACGGATGCGCCGGGATACAGTATGATCTGGAGCCTTGCATAACCAGATATAAACGTATTATATGTGGCCCCAATTACCCTTTTTTTTAAGTCCCGATTAATATGGTGTCCTGTAAGCCTGTATATAGAAATGAGAACATGTGCGTTGTTTATTACAGAGTGTGAGGCAATCCAAAGCATTGAAAATGGTCGGCTGTTTGGCAACATGTATCACCTGGGGGCTCGTCTGGCGTTCACGTGTGACCCCGGAAGTGTCGAGCAAAAAGAGCAATCAAACATGACGTGCCTTCAAAACGGCACCTGGTCGTACATGCCAGTTTGTACAGCAATGTGTATGTTCATTGTACATGGACGGTTGTATATACTGTAGATGAACGACGGTATTTTGATTTGGTGCTAATGTTTATTGGTCGCAAACGTATTCAACCGCATACATTGACTGACGCTATAAGGCACATATATAAATAATAAATAATTAAATATGCGTAGTTTCACCACATACTTTCGCATTCACGTGCATTTAAAAAGCAATATGCAAACAAATGTATACGTCTTTGTAGCGTTACACCATCGCTTCTGGGTGAACTTTATTTGTATGTTATGCAAATTGCAGACGTAGCCTGTTCTAATGGAACTGATTTTGGTGGTCCTTGCACACACATATTTGCAACATCCGAAGAAGTTAAACATTCAGTGGCTAAAGAGAAATGTTCCAGTCTTGGCATGCAATTAGCAAGACTTGACACCAGAGCACTGCTGAAGTTTGTCTCTGCGAACATTGTAAGCAGTAAGTTGGTGTACTTATTTTAAACGGTTAATTAAAACATTGCATCATTGTTTCTCACTAAACGTGACTTTTCGCTTAAGTTATTTATTTTACGCGTTTTCTATTGTGCTCTGTGGAAAACATATAAACTATCTCGTATAAAGTTGGTAAAAACAAGAAGTAGCTTTCGCCACAAACAGCATATATCCACAATTGTCAGTCATATCCACAATGTGTCAGTCAAGTTCACATTTATTGTTTGGATTATCAAACCGCTGTATTTGGTTATAAAGCTGATTAACTTAGTATAGTTAAATGTACACAATGACCACTTGGCTATGGCTGCGTCCTCGCTTGCATACTCTTATCAAATCAACGAATAGTCAGTAATCTTCCCCAAAAGATAGGGAATTTCTAGCATTATAAGCTTAACTTAAATAATATTAGTTTGTTATATATAAAACGTGAAAGTTCTCCACCCTAACAAAAACTTCAAGAACATGACGGCATTTGTTTGACGTAAGTATTTTATGTTGCTATTAAAAGAAATTCTTATAATGCTTCATTGAATTGCAAATAAAAAAATAACTGGTACCTCACATGTTTTTTTTTCAACTAGTTGTCTAATCTCTGTTTAATTTATGTCTGGGCATTTTGTAATGTTTATGTTGAAAGTAAGTCATACTCTAATACTCAAGTCATTGTCTTTATTGTATTTAGTATTTTATTCAACTCGGATTCTCACCAGTAGTGTTACAGTAGATATTAATCCATGTGTTGATTTATTGAGTTTATATGTATATGTGCATTGTGTCTTCAGCTGCATTTCGTAAGTGTGTGGTGATTACTTAACAATTAAATTTCATGTAAATAAAAAATGTCATATCTGCCTTTTGTAAGTAAACGGTGATTGCATTTCATAAGTGTATGGTGATTACTTAAGAATGAAATTTCATGTAAATTAAAAAAAAATGTCATATCTGCATTTCATGAGTGTATGGTGATTACTTAAGAATGAAATTTTATGTAAATTAAAAAAAATGTCATACCTGCATTTCATAAGTGTATGGTGATTACTTTAGAATTAAATGTCATGTAAATGAAAAAAAACAACTGTCATTTTGCACGATTAGATTCGAAAAACGGGAACCTTTTCTATTTGGACAATTAAAATTGTTCCTTCTTTTTCAAGACGACAGGTCCTGGATAGATGGTCACTACAGTAACGATCAGAAGAAATGGGTGTATGAAGATGGGGCAAGTGTCCCAAATCATGCATTTTGGGCGGCAAAAGAAGCATATGAAACAGGAAATAAATGTGTACGCGTCTCTCAAGCCGGGCATTGGTATGCACGTAACTGCTGGGAAAAACATGGTTATATCTGTGAAAATGTTGTAAACTAAGTTTAAAGGGATTATTTCGCAGAGTTTTCGTATTTTTGAAAAATGTCATTAAATATGTTTACTGCAAAACTACAGTATTTTGAATATTCTAAAACAAATATTATGTAAAGAAAAAAGTGAAATTAACTATTGTGGACACACAATGAAGCCTTCACCATTATGTGTAGACAAATGTTTTGGTAATAAAGCTATTATAATCAAAATAAATGAACGGTTATATATATTTTATAAATCAACATATTTATGTATACACTTCAACAATTTCACCATTATGCGTAGACAAAGGTTTGGACTAAAATCAAATCGATTATAATCAGAATAAATATACGTTGTTTTTTTTATGTTATACTTATAACATATTTATTTATACACTTCAACAATATAATTTGGTATGAGTTTGTAATTTTGTTAAAATATAATCTCAGTTTCCTTTCTTAAAAACATATATGCCATAATCGTTTCGTGTATCAAATGGAACGAAATTGTCAGATTTCAGATTATGGCAGAAAGTATAATTGCGTTATGTTTAGGTTTTGCGTTAGGAATAATAACGAGTTTACAAGCATACATGGTTAATGTATCGATACATAAGCAATAAATGTATTTTCAAAGGGACATATCGATGGTATTTCCCATACATTTAGACACATATTAAAACAAAACATATTCCAAATTTTCACGAATATATTGTTCTAGTAGCAACAATATATTGATAGCATTGTTAAGAAAAAATGAACATACAGCGCCAATATGTTTTGTTTCGATACACATTTCCAGCAGGATTCGAACTCACAACTACAAAATCGCGCACTTCAATGGAAACTTTTCTACGCTATACTACATTTATTTACAGTGCGCATGCGTGTAGAGGTACTTCATGTACATATCATTCAAATCGATTTTAGTACTACGACTACTAATTTTTCCGCGCCCGCGAAAAGTGTCACTGTGACAACTTTGTATAATTATTAAAACAAATAGTTTTTTGTTTGATTATAAAAATGAGAGCTATATGTAAATTAATCATTTAGTGAACATATTATTTGTGAAAATATTATACCGTATTATCCGTCGATACGCCCTTTAACTTCACATAACAATACTGATGTGTGTTTGTTGTTGGTATTGTTGTTGTTGAGGCTGTAGTTAGTTGATTATATAAAGAAACATTTATTAGAAAGTCTAAAATTGTGTATATACGATTTTTTTATATCGATTATTTTATAAATAAGCGTGTGGAAATGATAAAATGACTTGTACTTGATACCGTTTCATCGAGCCTCAGAAAGTTGTTATTCTGTTACTCTGGTAACAGCCAAGCATCGAATAATTAAATTCTAATTAAATTAAATCAAGTGTATTTGAATTGCGATGCTATGAGGTTAATCATTATTTACAGCTGCATGTATTGTGAATAAGTCAGAGCCAAATGTGTAGTTCGGGCGCCAGTATACCAGTTAAAAAAAACCAATGCTTTGCATTGACCGTTCCAAGGCGGTATCCCCAGTTTTAATTATATTTGTGTTTTGTGTTTGTTACGTGTTCTGTTGTTGTTGTTATTGTTGTTTGTATTGTGCTGTGTTGTATAAGCAATAAGCACTTGCCTTAAATAAAGGACCGTGTGCTGTTGATAAGAGTTCTCTCCTGCTGATACAGCTAGAGTTTCACTTTTGAAACCAAAAAATAACGAAAGAGATACTTGGATCACGCATTTACCAACTGTTTTGCAATATTTTTCATCGTTTATTGGAGTTGTGTAGCATAAATAAACTAGTGTCCATTGTGCATTTTTAAGAAAGGTTTTCTAATAGCATAGGATTTTTAATCTTTATATTGTTTGTATTATACGATATGTTGATGTTGTGTTTTTATCATAGTCATTCAGAACATTTTACTCGTTGTTGAATATATAATTGCTTCACGTTTGTGCAATTGGGATGATGGTGTCCTCTAAACTATATAAATAATTATCCAATATAAGCTAGACGAATTGCATTTGTCAGTCGATACCGATACATTTTTCTTTTCATTTACTAACTATTTGGCAAGATTCTGCGTCGTTTATTGAACTTGTCTAGCATAAATATTCTATCCACTAAGTTTATAAATATGTATGTACTGAGGTTTTCTATTGCGGAGTAGAACATTATGAAAGTATTATATCGGTCAATTGTGCGCTTTTTCGGGAAGGGTTTTCTTAACTTTTTTTTCAATCTCAAGACATGTACATTTGTAACTGAAAGTTAACTGTATTGAATTTGTGTTGTGTATACCACTGTATCGGTTGTTAGATCGTATGTACTCCCTTACAATAAGTATGATATTGAAATTTATAATAGCATTGGATTTTTATCTTTATTTTGTGTGTATTGTACGAGAGTTTGATGTTGTGTTTTTGTCGTAAGCATGTTAATATATTCCACACGTGATTGAATTTAGAATTGTTTCACTGTTGTACAACTATGGATGATGGTGCCATCTATATTGTCAAGAAATTAATAAGACCTTAGATATAAGAGGAAACGTGCAATAGTCAGTACGTCCGCTTGGCGCAAACAGTTTTGTAACTGACATTTATTTTAATTTTTACAGAAGAAGCAAAAAATTGATTTTCTAACGTAAAAAGAATTAACATAATATACTGTCAAGAAATTAATAAGACCATAAATATAAGATGACTTGCAGTTGTCAGCAGGTATCTCAAAATTTGCTCCACTTTGAAAAATGAAATTTGAAATTACGCAGTTACCAACTATTTGGCAAGTGTAGCGTCGTTTTTTTTAACAACATTATGAAAGTATTATATATCGGTCCATTGTGTGTTTTTTCGGGAAGGTTTTTTTTTTTTAATCAATCTCAATACATGTTGTTAAAAGTTAACTGTATAAAAAAAAAATTGTGTATACCACTGTATCGGTTGTTAGATCATATGTACTCCTTTACAATAAGTATGATATTTAAATTTATAATAGCATCTTTATATTGTGTTTATATTGTGTGTATTGTACGAGAGGTTGATGCTGTGTTTTTGTCCTAGTCATGTAAATACATTCCACACGTTGTCCAATTTAGAATGCTTCACTGTTGTACAACTATGAATGATGGTGCCATCTATACTGTCAAGAAATTAGTAAGACCTAAAATATAAGACGACTTGCAATTGTCAGTACGTATAGCAAAAAAATTTCCACTTTGAAAAATTAAATTTGAAATTATGCATTTACCAACTTTTTTTTTCAAGATTTTGCATCGTTTATTGGAATTGTGTATCCTCAATAAACTATCCACTAAGTTTCTATGTATGTAGTTTTCTATTGCGGAGTACAAGATTATGAAAGCAATAAAAACGGTTCATTGTGCGGTTATTTTCGGGAAGGGTTTTCTTAAAAAAAAATCAAACTAAATACATGTATATGATAGGTAACTGGAATTTGTTTTATGTTTCACATTGTATCGGTTGTTAGATCTTAATACCCCCTTACAATAGATTTGATATTGAAATTTATAATAGCATAGGATTTTTTTATCTTTATATTGTGTGTATTGTACGAGAGGTTGTGTTTTTGTCCTAATCATGTTAATACATTCCAAACGTTGTTGAATTTAGAATTGCTTCACTGTTGTACAACTATGGATGATGGTGCCATCTATACTGTCCAGAAATTAATAAGACCTTAGATATAAGACGAAACTTGCAATAGTCAGTACGTCCGCTTGGCGCAAAAAGTTGTGTAACTGACATTTATTTTAATTTTTACAGGAGAAGCAAACAATTGATTTTCTAACGTAAAAATAATTTACATAATATATTTGCATTAAATGAGCCCATTAAAGTACAGTTGTTATTTATCTGCAGATAAGTAAGTGTACACAAATATGTGTATAAAATGGTTCAACTACATGACTGTTTGTGCTTAAATTGTATACAAGCAAAAAATCACGTGTACGTGCACAAACCAACGAATTTGCTTTGACAATTATAAAGTTAGCACTTTTTGAAAGGTATGTTTAATGGTAATCATTATTAAAATTATAATTTACTATTTACTTTAAATATTTGTTTCGTTAGTATTTCTTGTGATAACAACTTTTAGAGCAAAAACAACGTAACTATGTGCATTTAGTAGCCAGTGACCATACCTTTTGCGCCAACATCTTTGGCAACATGTACATTTTTGCACAAGTCAGAATTTCCAGGTGGAATACGTCCATAAAATTTAAATAGGTTATGAGAAGTGCTATATAGTATCAAAATTTGCATAAAAGCGAATTTCCCCCAAAATATCAGTTACGTGACTTTATGCGCAAAATTGAAGAGTAGGTATCGCAAAATTAGTTCTACTTTTAAATATGAATCTTAACAGTTATACATTTGGTGACATGTTATAAATACTGCTTTCAAAACTTTAAATTCAATGCATTCCATGAATGGGAGTATGTCGTGCTTTGTTTTGTGCAGTCAATAAAAACTGTATAAAATGGTTTATAGTTGTAGTTTATGCTTTGCGGCTTTTTGCACTGTTTGGAACATTTGTTGAGGTTAGAGATCTTAGTACAGCAGGTCAGCGATAGTATAATGGTTCAATGCAAACACCGCTGCAAAAAAGAATAATTCAATGTTTAAAGGTTCGTAGTAAAATGAACCAAAATATCATTAATTGGTTAGCCGGGGGACACCGGAAGTTGGTCCTGTGAAAATTAGAATTGTCACATGAGTGACGGATATACCCCCACAATATAGCCTTGTCACAAAACTATGGCATCCGTTCAAAAGAAACGGACAGAGAGAGAATGCTTTATTTGTGAATAGACAACAGTGTATTTGAAAAAAAATGTCAATAGGAGCCATAACTCTGTCAACATTCAGTGGTTTGTAACCAAAGTTGAACTTGATCTGTATTTTATGATGTTACACATATGTACCAAAACTAATTTAAATATGTGAAGCCTTTCATTAGTTTTTGTCCATGTTTTGGGGGAATTTAAGTCAAAAAGAGCCCATAACTGTGTCAAAATTTAGTGGTTTGTAACCAAGTCGAACTTGAACTGTATTTTAAGATGCTACACATGTGTACCAATAATTATTTCAACATGTCAACCCATTGTTTAGTAATCGTCAGGAACCCATGTTTTTAGGGAATTTAAGTCAAATAAAGGGCCATTACTCTGTCAAAATTTAGTAGTTTGTAACCAAAGTCGAATGTGACCTGTATTCTATGATGTTACACATGTGTACCAAAAATTATTTGAATATGTCAAGCCATTCTTGAGTTATTGTCAGGAAATCATGTTTTTAGTGAATTTTAAGTCAAAAAGGGCCATAACTCTGTCAAAATTTAGTGTTTTGTAACCAACACCGAACTTGACCTGTATTCTGTGATGTTACACATGTGTACCAAAAATTATTTCAATATGTCAGGCCTTTCTTGAGTTATCATCCGGAAACCAAAAACCAACAGACTGACTGACCGACAAGCTCACTACTATATACCCCCCCCCCTAAACTTCGTTTGTGGGGGTATAACAAACAGTTATTGTGTGGATGTTGATAGCATCATATCTATCAAAGAACTGCGACATAAATGTCTATATCTATATCACTAAGTCCTGGAAGATACCATACCTTCTTCTATAGCTTTTTAAGAGACGCATCACTTTGAAACATCGATAAACCAGGTTTATTCATTACGTATACCTACAACATTTATACGATGATATAGTGATAAAGGCATATCACACGTGACATAACAAAACAAAAACAATAAATGTTATTGCATAGTTACCCTCTTTTTATTCGGTGGGCAAAGCGCTTCGGATTATTCGTTAAGATGTTTAAAATACTAGAGAAAAACAAGATTATTATTACTAGGTAACAAAACGAATAATATATAGTTTTCCTGAGTCCAATGCTTAACACCAAGTAAATTACGCCAATGTGCCTTTTGACAGCCGTCCAGTTAATTTCCTGGAAAATTGAATTACCAAAACAAATGAGGATTGTGGATTGATGTAATATTTGTCAATAAGTATGTTCGCTTCAAGAGAACTGAAAGGATGAATCACATTTGAACCATATTCTTACATGATCGATAGTTTGTGGCCACATTTGCTGTGTCGATTGCTTGTTTACCCCTACGATTATACAACAAATGCTTGGTTCAATTTGTAATACAAACGAAACAATGAAAAATCGGCTTTAAGATGAGATGAGATGAGATGAGATGAGATGAGATGAGACGAGACGAGACAATACAAGACAAGACAAGACAAGACAAGACAAGATAAGATAAGATTTATTTAAAGTCGGCAAGACAAATAACAAAACAACATAGCTCGCAAGAGCTTTTAAACCGACTACAATTGAAAACAAAAATATAAATATTAACCATGTGTATAAATATAACTGTAAACATGTAATATGTATGCATATACAATTTCCGAAACAATTTTATAAACATATATAAATATTAAATTATGCAAAATGACTAATTAGTAAATGAACTGAAAGGCATTTTCAAGTTTAATATTTCCACTTTTCAACATTTTTTTATTTAAATAAACTTTCTATAAAAATAATCCAATTTCAAATAGACTATGTAGTTTCCATTAGAACGTCAAAGTAAAAGAAAAAGTAGTATTTCTGATTACTCAAATCTCCAAAGGTACTTAACATCACTGTTTTGTGAATATCACACAATGAAGATCTTGAGAATACAAAATAAAACACAGTTACAAAGTTCAAGCACTATATGTAGTTAAGTAGGTGAAATAACTAACAGTGCATAAAGACATAAAACATTATAATACACTGGATCTAATATCACCCAGTCACATAATGAAGTACATAAAATGAAGCCTCAAAAACAGCATACTTATTTGGCATCAACTAATTTCAAATATAAATTAGTTAAAACTAAATAGGAACACACACGCAAACACTCAGATACAGATTTATAATACTTAAAAGATTTATATGGGGTGAAAACCGTTTTAAAGACAGTTTTTGAATTAAGGGAGATATTTTAATGAAACATGATTAATTTACTATGAGGAATAATTTTTTACTGCATATTGCAAAACATATGCATGGCAATGAATACTGGCATGACTATCAATATAAATTAATCAGCTACAACAAAAAACATGTAGTCTTTGAAACATGTAAACATGTTAAATAAATAATAAATAGTGACCTACTAATATTTAAAATCTGTTGCCAAGACAAAATTTGAAGCACATAAATAACATGAAAGTTACTCATACCAAAATGTGTACCACACTGAGGAATCTCCAGTATAAATACATACACATAATCATCGCGACGAATAAATATATTTTCAAATGTCAAACACTAACTTATGTGACATGTGCTGTGAACATATTGAAACCATAGAACATCTTTTTGGGGAGTGCAAACACATCCAACATATTTGGAATCAGTTGACGGTTTTTCTAGAACGGCAACAATTGCAGGTCAAACTATCTCTTTTAAATATTAGTTTGGAATACATACGTTTAACTCAGCGGACAAGAATACTATTATAAATTGTATTTCATATTCAACATGAAATACAGGAAAGAAATGCCTACGTTTAACTGTTTTATACATAGTTTGAAACTGAAAATCCAAATTGAGAAAGAAATAGCCATTGGTAATGATACATTAAATATTTTTGAACAAAAATGGAATCGCATCAGATTTCCATAATGCCAGCAGTCCATTTGTATACTGTTCACTCTTTGTAACAACTCTGTCTCTCTTGTTATTTTTTTCCGTTTTTAGCGTTATCAAAATCTATATACACATATAGCGAAATACACGTCATTAATATTATTATTGTTATTAATACCCAAGGTCAAAAAATCCAAAGCATATTATTGTATATCAATTTGTCTTGTAAATCAAATATTGTTTTGTATATGGAATTATGTATGCAATATATGTTTTACATTGAATAAAAAAAGTGTAGGAGTTCTAGTTATTTAAAGAAGAGACTAGACAAAAGGATGTTTTTTGGTAAAAATATTTTTTAAATGCCCTTATTATTATTATTAAGAAGGTCAAGAGCTTAGAACTTAGATAACAAGTTCAGGTTTTTTACAGCTAATGTCAACAGGCTAAACAAACACAGTCTCTGCCATTCCAATCTGAAATAAGTGATCGAAATTGCCCAAGGTTGGAGCAGGATCTAAACTTATCTGGTTATGAGTTCCATAACACAGGAGCTGCATATCGAAAGGAGTTTTTACCAAATGTTGAAGACTTGACACGTGGAATCTGCAAGATGTTTCCATATCTGAAATTAATACTAATGTCTCTCTCAACAATGAGATCAGACAAGACAGCAGGAGATAGATTGTTTAAGATTTTAAAAGTTTCAATAGCCATGTTTCTCACTCTGCGTATATGAAGAGATGCTAATCCAGCTTTTTCTAATAAGCATGGCATTTGCGATTTATAGTTATTATAAACAAACCTAAGTGCTCTTTCTTGATATTTTTTCCCCATCTTTTTAGAATGTTTATCTTGCGATTTGTGTTGAGACACACTTGGACGGAATTGCATGTATTATATAAACGAAAAAATTATGCTATACATGTACATAAATTGCAGTTTACAACTTGCCAAATAATTAACTGATCATTAATGATTTAAATATCAATATTATATATTATGCATATTTATGCATACATTTGACTTGATAATTTATTTGACTTTATATACACAATCATAATGGTTTTAAATAGTATACGTTTAAATAGATCTTAATTATGATGATTGTACAAACTTGATATGTATGCCTTGCCCCTGGAAATACAGAAAAATGCTCTTGCCCGCCGGACCCATTGTTAGGCGTTCTACACGTGACGTATTTGGTGTCACTGACAGTCATAAGTCATTCTGCCATTTATAATTTTTGTTTTATGCAGTTTATGTTAGTTTTGTCGTTTGGGTACGGAAGTGACATTTCCATTGCAGAAGACTATAAACTAAGCATAATAAAATCATGTAAAGCCAGTGATTTGCTCGAACTAAATAACAGTATTTGAATGGATCGTCAGTCTTTTATCAAATGTCTAAATTGTACGCAATGAAGTTGTCAGATTCGATATTTATATAACGCAATTTTCATTCACTAGTCATTTTGTGTTGACTAGGATCCGGCCTGTTAACACAATAAGTATAGGGACAACGGAACCAGTATGTGTAAGCGAGTTTCACTTGTTCACTGGTGTGTAACCTTCTTGAGTTGACCGAGGATTTCCGGTTGAT
Organism: Congeria kusceri; assembly: GCA_027627225.1. Classification (NCBI taxonomy): domain Eukaryota; kingdom Metazoa; phylum Mollusca; class Bivalvia; order Myida; family Dreissenidae; genus Congeria; species Congeria kusceri. The sequence continues at coordinate 8,881,555 of CM051035.1, forward strand.
TGTCGTCTGCATTTTCGTTTTCCAAAAAGTGCATGTCTGGTAAAAAAAATTGAAATAAATTTACTGTAGGCATTTAAAAATCGGAAAAAAAAATATTCTTCCATTCTCGATTAGCTAGTCTATACAATGCCGTTGTTTTCCAGAAAAAGTAGTGTCAACAGGTAGTCGGAATTTGTGATTTTGTGTATTGTCAGGTTGCTTTGTTTTGAATGATTAGTTCACTAGCGGATTCAGGCGAAGGCGCACCCGGCGCGCGCGACCCCCCCCCCCCCCTAAAACTTCCCCACTATACATAAATAAACATATAAAACTGTCAAAATAGGAAATATATCATTAATATATACTAAACAAAATTTGCTTGCTTCGCTAGCTCAGTTTGCTATAAGATACACATCCAGTTCAGTAAAACATACCAGACCTAGCCCGACCTCTACGATTTTTTACGTACACCGTAGTATGGGCGCAAAATTGACACAACATCGGCTTTACTTGCCGTATTATTTCACAAGGCAATCATACAAGTACCTTTCACAGGGTACAACTACACAGCGAAAACCCGCGAAAAACCCACGGTAGCGATAACCGCACACCTGCCAGGCAAATTATTGCGAAATCGGTGTTAGGCCAAAAAAGTGACTGGAAAATATAGGCTGTTTCCTACACTTTACTATGAATATACAGGGGGGCGGTCGGTTCCATTTGTGGCGGTTTTTGTCCGCCTATTGTGTCATTTATGGAAAAACTTGTATTTTCATTGTATATTTCAAATTGTTATGTATATGCAATGTATTGGTTATTTTATTGTGTTTTAAATTAATGCCCCTTTTCGATCCTAACCCACGTGTTGTTTTTTCTTCAATGCCATACGAGTTCGACTGCTCCTTAGACTTCCCGGGGACAATACATAAATAATATTTTATGAACACATACAATTTGTTATGTCAATGTTCACGTAAATTGTTTAGTGCAAATTAACATTAGCTCAGTAGTCAATATCCAATCGTATACAAGTGTTTTATCACGTGATGTTAGTCAGCCAATCAGAATACGTAGAAGTCATTGTACATTATATTTGGTGCATTCGGATGCCTCACCATATTGCAATTCTAAAAACCACCACCACCAACACCTCCAACTCTTTATTTCCATTCATCATTCTTTTATGCCACGGTGGATATACGCCATTTAATTTATGCTATGTTTGAATACTTGATATTTCATGGTATAATATATTTTATATATACGGCACTTTTGTCCGCCCATTTTTGTCATTTTAGACGTTTATGGCCTAACTTATTTTTCCATTGCTTATTACAAATTGTTATGCATATACAGTGTATTGGCGGTTTTTGTCAGCGCATTATGTTTTTTATGGAAAAACTTATGTTTTCATTGTATATTACAAATTGTTATGTATCTACTGTGAAAGCAAGCGTGGGATCCCATGAAATTGACAGCGCAAAGGCAACGAGGCAGAACACGACTCGAAAATAGGGCAGCAGTGAGGTGTCACGAGAGGTCAAGTTTTGTGTTTTGAACATCCAAGGACTGAAAGGGAAATCCTACAATAAATTAGACACATTTGAAATTCAACAGTTATTTAGTACAAACGATATTTTGTTATTTACTGAAACTTGGGGAAATGATAGTTTGTTATATGATGTCGACAGTTTTAATTATTTTGTTTTAAATAGAAAAAACAAAACATTAGGCGCTAGGAGGGACAGCGGTGGGGTAATAGCATATGTACGTGAACGTTTACTTAATTATGTTGAATGTGTGAAATGCATTGATGATGGTATAATGTGGCTTAAATTGAAAGGTAACTTATTTGGTTTACAGAATGAAGTTTTTCTCTGTTTGATATATAATGTTCCTCAAGGTAGTAGTAGAGAAATCTTAAATGATGCAAATATCTTTGATTTATTAACAAATGATATGATTTATTTCGAACAGGAGTATGGTAATGATTGTAACTTTATACTATGCGGGGATTTAAATGCACGGGTGGGGATTAAGCCAGATTATGCAGAATATGATAATAAACATATTTTAAACATGTTGCCAGATGATTATGTAATGGATGATGTAATTGAGAGAAACAGTCAAGATAAAACAGTAAATGAATATGGTAAAATATTACTAGATTTTTGTATATCGACAGGTTTAAAGATAGTAAATGGCCGCTGTGGTACAGATAAAGGCATTGGTAAATTCACATGTGTAAATTCACAAGGGTGTAGCGTTGTCGATTATGTTTTGTGCAAAGCCGATCTTCTTAAACAGTTTAAAACATTTGACATTTACGACCCTAATATTGTGTCCGATCATTGTGTTATTTCGTTTAGTTTAAGTATGTACACATTGGATAATTCTGTTGATGGCAACAATAAAGGGGATCCTGTTAAATTGTCATACAAATATAAATGGGATGATAGTAAAAAAGATTTGTATATGAATGTATTAAGCTCGGAAGAAAATACTACACATTTTGAATTTCTTTGTGAAAACATTCTTGTGGCAATTTCACATGAGGATTTAGACTTAAATGTTAAAGCTTTTACAGATATATTAGATGGGGTATGTAAGCCAATATTTAAACAAAATTTACATAGTAATTTTTGTTATAAAAATTATAATAAGGATGCTGTATACTTTGACCATGAGTGTAAAAATTTGAAGAATTCTTATTATACTTCTCTTAATTATTACAGAAATAACCCTTGTGATGAAACAAGGAGGGACCTGGTGGCAGCTAGATCAAATTATAAAAAATGCGTTAGAAATAAAAAATGTGACTATGATAAATTACAAACACATAAACTGGAATTAGCCAGAAAAAATAATGCCAAGTTATATTGGAAAATGTTAAAAGGATCAGTTATGTGCAATTCTAGTTCTTTGGCATCAGATGATTTTTTAAATTATTTTAAATCTGTAAATGATCCCGATTCTGTGTTTTTTCAACCAGATGAAGACATTTTATATTTTAATGAGAGATATCTAGGAGGAGAATTAAACATTATGTTTGAAGAATTGAATAATATCATTACCACACATGAAATAAAAAAATGTTGTAAAAAACTAAACAATGGTAAATCGGGTGGGCCAGATAATTTTCTTAACGAATTTTTTAAGTATGGATGTGAGATAGACATGTTCGCGACAGCTCTTTGCACGTTATTTAATACATTTTTTGATATGGGTTACTTTCCAGAAACATGGTCAGAGGGTTATGTGGTCCCATTGCATAAGAAAGGTGATATTAATAATACGAATAACTACAGGGGTATTACTTTACTGAGTACATTAGGCAAATTATTTACGAAAGTTTTAAATGACCGTCTAACGATTTGGGCGGAAAAGTATAATGTTTACATTGAGGCTCGGGCAGGATTTAGACAAAATATGGGCACAATAGATAATATTTTTGTACTGCATAATGTAATAAGTCATTTATTAAATAAGAAAAAGAAACTGTACGTAGCATTTATAGATTTTACAAAAGCATTTGACTACATAGTTAGAGATATTATGTGGTATAAACTGATTAAATTTAGGTATTAGAGGGAAAATATTAAACATAATTCGTTCAATGTATAGTATTGCTAAGTCAAGGGTAAAATATGACATTGAGGTTAGCGATAGCTTTACATGCTTGTTAGGGGTACGTCAGGGCGATTCATTGTCTCCTTTTTTATTTGCGATGTATTTGAATGACATTGAGGAATATTTGCTGACAAATAATTATGACGGAATAAATTTAGACACTTTAAAATTATTCATAATGTTATATGCTGACGATATTGTTTTGTTTTCAGAAAGTGAAATTGGTTTACAGAAAGGGTTAGATTTGTTAAAACAATACTATGATCGATGGAATTAAAGGTTAATACACAAAAAACTAAAGTCATGGTTTTTAAAAAAGGAGGAAGACTAAGACGAAATTTGAGATTCCTATATGATAACAACGTTTTAGAAATTGTTGATAAATTTACATATTTGGGATTTGTCTTTTCCTCAGGGGGCTCATTTTCCAAAACTTTTGATAGTCTGTGTGGACAATCTTTGAAAGCTATTTTTAAATTAAGACAATATTTGTCGAAATTTTATAACATCACAATACAACACAGGTTAGAAATGTTTGATAAATTAATTTATCCTGTTTTAAGTTATGGCTCCGAAATATGGGGATTACAGAGCAATATAAAGATAGAGCGAATACATTTAAATTATTGCAAATAATTATTAGGAGTCCGAAGGCAAACACAGAATAATTTTATATATGGAGAACTCGGTAGAACATCTTTATCTGTCAGACATAGCATTAATGTAATTAGATATTGGTTAAAGATAGTAAACACACGTGATATAAAATATGTAAAGCTTGTTTATGATATTATGTCCCGGGAATTAGAAACATACCCCAATAACAGATCTTGGGTCTACATGGTTAAAAGCCTATTAGGTAATTGTGGTTTTAACGATGTGTGGCTGAATCAAGGGGTAGGGGATGTAGACATATTTTTGAAAATTTTTAAAATAAGAGTTACAGATATGTTTATACAAAATTGGAAAACCGAATTGAGTGAAACAACTAGAGCAAAAACATACATATTAATATCCGATTTTAAATTTCAATTCTATTTAAGTGATGTAAATATTCTAAAGTATAGAATGGCACTCTCTAGATTAAGAGTCTCTGCACATAGACTTAAAGTTGAAACGGGTAGATGGCAAAAACCAATAGCTATTCCTTATGAAGAAAGAAAATGTCCTTTATGCAATGTTTTAGAAGATGAATACCACTTTGTTATGGAATGCACATTATATACTGATGTAAGAAAAAAGCTTACTTAAAACCATTTTATTACGTAAGACCAAATATGTTAAAGTTTATAGATTTACTGACCTCTCAAAATAGTAATATTGTTAAAAATTTAGCTATGTTTATTTATAAAGCATGGGAAATAAGAAATACTTATAATACATATTACGATTAGGATAGGATTTTTGGTATATATTTATGCATATGTATGTATACAAATACATACCACCTCTCGCTGTATATTGTCTTATCTAAAATACCCAATATTTTAAAATGTACCGATTTAATTTTGATGTTTATCCTTTGAATGACCAGTGACTTTGTTTTATGTATATTGTATTGACATTTCATGTATACTCATGGGCTTATTGCCTACTGTATTATCTAATAAACTAAAAAAACTATACAATGTGGCGGTTTTTGTCCGCCCATTATGTCATTTATGGAAAAACGTGTGTTTTCATTGTTTATTACAAATTGTTTATGTATATACAATGTATTGGTTATTCAGGCCTTTTTCTGACCTTTTTGGGAAAAAGTACCTTGGTTTAATTGGGAAATTCACGACGTAACATTTTCAAAATCGGGAAATCTTCTTATCGTTTAATCATAAGTATAATTATGAAATTTACAGTTCTAAACCAATAAATAAGAATTTAACAGCACTAATAAATTATAATTTTAATTTAACTCAAAATTGTGATAAATACCTAACCATGCTATGCAACCATGAGTTTGTAATCATATGCATGTCTCATTTCCTTCAAGTGTGTGTATCTTTCTAAAAATTCATCACCAGATATGGCCAACTTCACCAAAATAAAATTGTGGGATCTACAGTCTACATGATTTAGTTTTAATGATGTGTTAATAAACATCGTGTAGTACCTACGCTACGTAGGTCGCGAAAATATGTGATAACTTAAAAAGAAATCTTTAGCTCCTTATATTTGAATCCTTTCTTTTACTGACACATCCACTTGTATAAATAAAACATTTGCCCATAATTCATGTTAAATTTCATCATGATAGTGGAAAAACAAATCGTTTTTGTTTGTGTTACCCATTTTATTACAAGCAGCGTTTTTTCTCACTACTTTGGGAATGGTACCGGTACTGGTCAAATTGGGAAAATTAACGGCGTTTTCAGCCCAATTGGGAATTGTACCACTTTCATTAAAACAGTCAAAAAGGATGTCAAACAGTAAGTTGCAATGAATAAACCCTAAAACAATTTTTTATATTTATTCTTTAACTTCCATTCAAGTCATATAATGGTTTTAAATGCCGTGCTGGTGGGTATCAACCTGCACAACTTGCCCCAAAGACACAAGTTTGCTCTCGGACTCGACACTGATAATATCTGTGTAAATGGTTGACAGAACATAAACAAAATTACTAGTATCTTCCGCCGTTAATGACGGTTGTGGATCTATACTTTCTGCTTTGCCATAACAGCCATTGCTAGATAAAGGATTGCATCCCTGAATGTTTTTGTTTTCGGTAGTATTTAGTGTTATGAATTGCCATATCTCGTCAATGACACTCGCGAAAACGCGTTACAGTCCAGCTGGTTCCCATTCTCGCACGCAATGTATAACTCATAACAGTAACCAATCGATACAGCGCAACCAAACCTTGCAGCGGTTACTTACCCTAGCAGTGTTCTGCCGTGGATGCGGCCTTGCGCCATTGGCGCAAAATAAATGATTTGTCCCCACCAAATTTTCGTAAGCAGGTCCGCGGGCGCACACAATTTACAAGTTAATCATTCGGCGTATTTAGTAAAATTTATATCATTGATCGTGACGTCAATTTATAACCAATTTTTTCACTAGAACACTAATTCATTAACGCTTTATCGGCAGCGCTTGAACAGTTCAGATACAGTAGTATCAATCGATAATTGTACACGCGGTCCACATGCTAAGCGTGAAAAACACGCTTTTCAGCGATAAACTGCGGGACGACAGCCGCATTTCGGCAGAAACATCAAAGACTTTTGAAGACGAATTACCGACACCGTTGCTATGAGTGTTGCTAACAGCTTACAGTTTTGGAAACCCGGCTAATTGATGATGTAACACTGTTACACTTTGTAGTTTTAACAGGTTTCATTATTAACGCCTTGTGTTTATAACGGATTTTATTGTTTGTTCAAATTAAAATTAATAATGCAAGGTTATACGGTATTTAAGAATGCAGTGTAACATTGATCAACAGAACGTTATGAATTAGTTAAGAACACAGTATTATGTATTAATCATTTTTTTAACAGAAAAAAAAACACAAAAAACATGAATGAAAACAGCTAGTACGTACTTTTCAAAACAAAAATCTACTTTGGGAATATTCATGCGGTGAACAACTTTTTTGTGTGTGTCCCTACATTTTTGTAATTTGTCCCCACTTTTTAAAGCCAAGAGGGCCCTTGTCCCCAATAGTCCAAATTCACGGCAGAACACTGCCCTAGCCGTTAACAGTAACTGATTTGAGCTCTGGCTTACGCTTGGGAAAAACAAAAGTAAAATACAGTAACATCGTCGATCTTTTCTGGGTTTTTGGGGTTTTTTCCTTACATTTGGGAATATTTTAACTTCAATTGGGAAAAATGGTCAGAAAATTGGATTGGGAATGGTACCATTTTCCGGTACCAACTTTATATAGAGGAAAATGCTGACAAGGCTATTAGAGTGTTCTCCACTTGTAAACAATGTCAACGATAAAGTTATAGGATATCCAAATGTAAAGTCGGTGTGAAAAAATCTGCTCTAAAGTATTGAAAAATCATATTTTCAATTTCATTTTCGAAAAAAATAGATTTTTTACAGTTGGGAATTTTTGGGTCATAATTGGGAAAAATTATGCATATTTGGCAGTGGGAACGGGTCCGACTATCGGACCCGTGAGAGCAGTAGAGAAAGGCCTGTTATTTTATGGCATTTTAAATAAATGCCCTTTTTCGATCCACGGTTTTTGACCGCCCATTATGTCATTTATGTAAAAACTTGTGTTTTCATTGTATATTACAAATTGTTATGAATATACAATGTTTTGGTGATTTTATGGCATTTTAAATACTGCCCCTTTTCGATCCTAACCCACGTGTTGTTTTTCCTTCAATGCCATACGAGTTCGACCACTCCTTAGACTTCCGGGGGACAATACATAAACAGGAGATTATCCAAATAAAAACTGCCCAAATAAGCGCTATCTGACTTAAACTAGGTTAGACAATAAATAGTCAGCATCCGAAAGGGAAAATTTTGAATATCAATATTTTGTACAAAGCAGATAGATACCTTTGTGATTTTGCCATTTTTAAATCAATTGATGTGTTTTACTATAAATTACAACAGCTTTTTACATATATATATATTTATATTGTATTTTGTGACATTCCCAACCTACTTAACACCGACTTGGGGACTATGCCGCCATTTTGTTTTTGCCGTAGCACAGCACCACGTCAATAAGAAACCAAGTTGTCGTGATTTATTAGATAAGTTGTGAATGTTAACCTCAGGTTTTCATCAAAATCATTTTATTCTTCTTATTGATACTATGTATTTGTGGAAAAATCTGCATAAACATATTGATAATTATTGCTTGACGATTCCTACTCATTCCCATTATTGTAGATTTACCCAGCGTTTTTATTGCAGACAATAAAACAGGGCATTTTAAGTATCTCTGGTTGTTAACCAAGTATTGGTATTAAGTGGGGAGTATTTAACTAGGTTAACATTTATATTCTTTATTAGTATTTATATAATTAAGAAGGTTTGCTGTTTAATATAGTTTATAAATTGTGACAGCTGATATTATTTATAAAGTCTCAAGATAAATAATTTTAATGATTTACTTTAAATGAAAATTCTATTATTTATGTAAATTTGACCAACTTTTTATAAAAAGAGGCCACTGCATTGACTGGTTCTGTGGTTTTGATGTTGTTTTTTTGTTAAATTACATAAGTCATATATGACCATCAGTAATAATGTAACTAAGTACTTTAATTAATGGATACTATTATGAACAGTGACCCCATGTTTTGAAGCTTATGACAGACAAAAACTTTTAAAATAAAGACCAGACATCATGGATTTATGAATGTTTACAAGGCATGATTGTTATTAAACATGGTTTATTCTAGAGTTCTGTAGCACGTGTAGGAAAAAATTATTATTTAAATATATAATAATTATAATATTAGTTATTATATACAAGTTGTTTTTTAATCTTACTTATTTTAATACTATTATTCTGTTAGATAATAGGCATTTTGTATACTGAAAATATTCACTTGTAGCATAATAACTATTATGTTTATCAAATAAAAAAATTACTTTTTTTTACATAGAAGAGGGTGGGGCAACTTTACATGGACTAACACCAATTCTTTAGAAAGGAACTGTCTTTAGAATAACCTAATGCCTTCTTTTAACAATAGTATTCATCCTTTATTATAATTAAACCTCAATTAACAACAAACAAACATACAAAGAGTAAGACATTTCATTTGTTTATTATGTATACTGTATTTTGGTAATATTGTTTGTGACGATCATGGAAAGATTGTGGCATAATAGAATATAAAGCTGAGTCCAGAAGATACAATCAGATCATACATTTACACCAAGAAGTGATTCATAAAACTTTTTTGTTTAAATGCTTTATGTATTTTACTTGGGAAAATATATGCGGGTCAGATTTTTCGTGAAATTAAAAAAAGTTCTTTTTCAGGAGTGACTTTTGCTATCTTCTAGACTGACAGAGAATTTTCTGTCGATGTATATAGTAATAAATTTAATCCTTATGTCCCAGGCTATCAGAAAATGTACACTTTAAGTGGAATTTCAGCATTAAAAAAAGGTGGTTGTTGCCCCCCACGGAAACCTACTTAATTAACGGAAACCTGAAAAACCCCAAATACACACATAAAACTCGAAAGCAAACACCTACGAACACATACAAAAACATACATAAACTTAAGCAAACCCGCAAAAACCCAATTAAACAAACGGAAACCCGCGAAAACAAGAGGACGAATTGTGCGCAATTCGCTGGTTTTCGCTCTTAAATTGTGGGTTTCGTTGGTTTTCGTTATTTTAAAAAGGTTACGTTGCTTTTCGCAGGTTTCTACAGTTTATAGTTTAGGTTTTTGAGCAGTTTTTCTTTTAATTTAAGTAGCTTTTCGTAGGGTTTTGCAGGTTTCCGCGGGTTTTCGGTGTTTAGTCATGCCGCCGTTCACAATACTTCGTGTAAGGCGTAAAAAAAAAAGTATGTTTGTTTCAGGTTACATGCCCAAAAAAATTAGGGTAGGTAGGTAGGGATTTTTTTTTTTTTTTTTTTTTTTGGTAAATGGTCAACTTGAAGATTCTAAACTGAATGAATATTCAAAACATGTCTCTAATATCATAACACATTGTTTTGAAGTGGATTGTATACAAAAAAAAACACTTTTAAATCCAAAAAACATTTAATTATTAGAAAAAGTAAAATAAACAAAAAATTATCTGACCCACTCAATAAAATGTTCTAAGGTCGGGGCATTTTTTTAGGTCGGGTAACATGAGACAAACATTTTTTTTAAGCCTAAATAAACATGCTCGTCTGTCTGTACGTTAGTTGGGCTCGATGAAAAAAACACTCAGTACATTGCACACTTGAAGACAATTGATGAGCATGATTGTGAACGTGTGAGTTATTTAAATCACATCTACTTTGAAAAATATATAAATGAAGAGGTAAATGAAGAATACAAATATTTATCAATGCGTTGTGTTTTAATTTAGTCAGCTACAGTTTTTACATGTTTAAAGATGTTCCTGATATGTATAACATTGAATGTTCATTCAGTACGTATTTAGTGGACAGGCACGTCAAACAAGGGCAATAATCAGCCAATTTACTGCCCAACAGGTTCATGACATAGAGATGAACCAACATATCATTCAAATATAATACGCTGCAGTATTAATTTATTAAGTGAAACAGAGCGCATTTAATGATGATGATGATGATGAGGAGGAGGAGGGTGATAAAGATCACATATCTTTGATACGGATCTGTAGCTGAACACTGTAGACCCATAGGCAACAAAAGGGGATTAAAACTGCACTATCAAAAGTTTACGCCCCCCCCCCAACCCAAAATCCTGGAAACCGCCCCTGGATTAGTTTGTTATATTGGAATATAGACACTCAATTTTTACTACATGTTTTCATGCTGCCCTCTCCCAGGTGCATCCCAAATTCATTGTCAGCTACAAATTAGTTAATATGTTTAAAACATTTTTTCGGCGTAGCTGTCTAAGATCACTTTTGACCCAGATTTTCTTGCGGTAATTATGCAGCGGGAAAATTGAATGCCAATAGAATTGGGCAAATTTTCTAATTCTAGGGAATGCAAACTTCAAACAATGGTTTAACGTATACCAATAACTGTTGCATACTTTTGGGGAATAAAAATTTACATGATTGTTTACATAAGCGGTTAAAATGAAGTTATAAACATATCCTCGCGTATATTCTAGAACGGAGGCTAATTATGAACGTATTTTCTCATTGTATGCCATAAACAGAATGATATATTAATTCACGTAACGAAATAACTATTTTGTTTAGCCTACATTTATATAAGCGTTACGCTCTATAAATTGCTATTGTGCAATGTTCCCATGCATAAATCTCACTCACAGGGTTGCCGTTCCATGTAGCCATCGATTCTAGCGAGTTCATCGCATTCCACAAAAAGTAGTGGCATTCTAAAAATAGCGCGCGTAGCTAGCAACGGCTGTATAGCTGTGTTAATATACTCGTACATGGATAAATAATTGCGTTCAGAGAATCACAAATCTAAAAATTTCTATAAATTAGGAATTTATATTATAAACTTACTGTTAATTTGATTTAAAATTGTGGTTACGATTTGTTAACGATTATTTATAATTGCATCTTTCTATCAACTTCTCCAGTAGATGTTATTTAATCTGTAAAAAGATGCCACATTTTCTATAGATAAAATGAAAGAAGATTCGGAATATGTCGAATTGTTATTCGCGTAGCATGAATACGCAATTTCCAATACTAATTATACACAGGAACCCTTGATATATCATATTTCTACTGATATAATTTAAAATCGTCATAGTCTAATGAATTTTTATGCTTGCATCATCAAAAAATAAAGTCTTAACATTTCAAAAATCGCTGAATGTTCCCTGACTATTGCTTTTTATTGGGATACACAGGGTACATGCTTATTTGACTTCAAATCGTTATTATATTAGATAACTAACATGAATGGTATATTACCGGTACTATAAATAACTATATAGACTAGTCTGATATATAATAATTTTCCCGACATTATTTTCATACATTGTTAATTTGTTAAATTGGCTTGACAAATTCAGATTACAATTATGTTAACCTAAATTATTTTGGTTATTCATATATCACTGGTGGAAACATGGAGTTGTATGATTGGTTTATTCACGGCATAGATATTAATTATAATTCTATTTAATTTTTAAAATTTATAAATTTATCTCAAATTAACTTTTGGGTCCGAGGAGTTTTCTTATAGTGTTCGAAAAATCTGGGGTCCAATAAGTCCCCTTATATTGGTGGGGACCAAAAAATCTGGGATCTGAGAAGTCATGTAACCGATCATCTTGGCCGTCTGTTTAGGTAATCTTTAAATGACATCTCAATATTAATTTCAACGCCGATTGTCTTTTTTAAAGACATTTCTTGTTCAAACAGTATATGGGATTGAGTCACTGTTTGGCAATTTTGTTTTCAATCAAATTGGGAAAAACACAGCTGGTTGTAGATTGGGAATTGGTCCTTTAAATCAGTGTTCTAAATGAAGAAAAAACATTAACAGTCAATGCCATGAGTCTGGTAATCTTACTTAAGCACAAGGCCTCTAGACATTATTGCATGTTTATTTCAGTAGTGGTGGAGACACTGGGTTCCAGACTGACTTCTCACAGCTTCAGAATGCCCAATTCACTCAGTTTGAGCTCTCAAACTCACAGGGGCAGTCACAAGATTTCTTCTCACAGCCTGATGACTTTCCTTTGAGATCTGCTGCAGAGGTAGGCTGTAGATAATAGCTTAATGTTGTTAATGAGGCCCCCAAAAAAGTGTTTTTTCCGCTAACGTCTTGGAAAAAAGTATGGTAAATAGGTAGGCATAACTTTTTATTTTCGTTAACTTTTTTTTCCTTTGTGACCCAACAAGCACAGATCTACATCCGCTTTAACAACTTTTTTAGTAATTGGTTATAACTTAATTTTTAGCTTGACTATTCGAAAAATAGGTGAGCTTTCCTACTACCCCTGGCGTCGCTGTCATAAAGTTTTTATTCAAAAGTTGTGTAACTTCAAAACTACATACGGTAAGTTATTCACTTGAAACTTGGAATATACCTTTGTCATCAACTCCAGTGTCAGGGGCAACATTCCCCATAACTCTGTTTTGTATTTTGACAGAGTTATGCCCCTTTTTAACTAAGATTTTCTGGTTAAAGTTTATATTCAAAAGTTTTGTGACTTGAAAACTACATAAGTTATTCACTTGAAACTTGGAACTAACCTTTGTCATCAACTCCAGTATCAGGGGCAACATTTCCCATAACTCTTTTTGTATTTCGACAAAGTTATGCCACTTTTTCACATAGATTTTCTGGTTAAAGTTTATATTCAAAAGTTTGTAACTGCAAAACTACATAAGTTATTCACTTGAAACTTGGAATATACCTTGACACATTTGTATATGTGATTAATATTTATATCAAATTATATGTCTATCTTATGAAGCTCTCTTAACTTGTTGATTACAATATTTGTCTAAGTTTGTAAGATATATCACTTATAAAGTTTAATAAAATTCATAAAGCTTATTAATTATTCTATAAAGCTTCTAGGATTTATTTATCATTGGAAACAATTTGAAGTATATATATTTATTTGTTTACTACAACATGTGTGTGTGTGTGTGCTTAATATATATATCAAATTATATGTCTATCTGATGAAGCTCTATTTATTTTTTGTCGACATTATTTGTTAAGGTTTGCATGTGCTTACTGAAATACTTTAGTAAAGCTCCTTTAATTTGTAATAAGTATTAGTATATGCTTATAGCAATAACATACATTTGTATACAAGTTTTATTATGTATAAATGTTTAGTTAATTACGTCACATTATTTTAAGCGTAGGACTTAACTAGGTGTTAAATAGATTGAATATAAATATTGATGTTTCTTATGACTGAAACATAGATACAGTATAAATAGTAAATTAATATACCTAAGAGGTCACTACCATAATTTTTATAAAATTATGTATTTTGATGTAAATACCATTTATTGTTTGATTGTATCCACAATCTATCCACACACCTTGAACGTTTGTTTGTATATTGTATTTTTGTTTCATTTTTTGTAGTTTTTTCTGAATTGCTTGAATCAGGACTTGCTCATTTCACATAAATGCTGATTTACCATTACTTCAAATTGTTGTATTCTGCTCGTCAAAATATTTGTTCAATATGCTACTGTTAAGGCACATTTTTTTCTTATATCTATATAAATAGATAATCTAAAAATTATTTCATACAATTTTCGGGGTCTCAATAACAGTAAGAAGCGTAGAGATGTCTTTGACGTTTTAAAATAAAAAAAGCACATATTTACTGCCTGCAAGACTGCCATTTTACCCAGGATATGGAAAGTCAAATTTATTCAGAATGGGATGGGGAAATATTTCAGTTTTGGATGTTCAAATTCAAGAGGTGTTTGTGTTTTGTTTAGTAAAAACATACAAATCATTGTACATAAATCAGAAAATGACTCACTTGGAAACTATTTATTGCTAGACATGACATATATCACAAACAGATTTATTTGTATGCACATTTATATGGCCCAAATAAAGATATGTCTTCATTTTTTGCAGATATATTTACAAAAATAGAACATTACGAGAATGATGAATTTGTTATTTGCGGAGACTTTAATCTTGTACTGGATGTAAACTTAGATTATTCAAAATTTAAATCCTTTAATAATAATAAAAAGGCTAGAGATACACTAACGTCTGTAATCATGGATAACAATTTAACTGATACTTTTAGATATCTAATGGTAATGTCCAACAACACACATGGAGATGGTTAACACTGTTACAGTAGGCTAGGCTCGATTTTTTCCTTACTTCTAATAGCATTTCCTCGAAAATTAGAAAATCAACTATAGGTTTAAGTTATAAATCAGATCACTCAATTATTGTATTAGAAATTAGTTTTGGAGATATAGAACATGGAAAAGGTCTATGGAAATTCAACAATTCACTATTAAATAATATTGACTACTTAAATTGCATTAATACTTTAATTGAAAATATTAAGAGACAATACTGTATTCCAATTTATAATATAGAAAACTTAGAAACACTTGACAACAATGACATACAGTTTGTGATAAATGATGAACTATTCCTATAAACGTTACTTATGGAAATAAGAGGAAAAACAGGGTTCGACCTTAACGTGTGTCCGTCAGGCCGTGACCTGTGATTTTTCGCTCGGACCGGTTGTCTTCGAAGGAAGACCAGTCCGGTGACCAGTTGTTTTAGAACTTGTTCCAATTGTGTATTTCGTGAATTATCATTTGTGGTTAAGAATACAGTGAACCGTCCGAGATGATATTGTTTATTGTTATTATACAGGACTCGTGTATAAATCGCATCTTTTCCGATTCTTCAACTTACAAATAATTATGTTATAACAGCGTGTTAAATGTTGTAAAATCAAATGAACACCATTTTGACGAAATAAATTATATCTGACGGGCATTGAAGTCGCATTTTAGAGACGCAATTTAATAACATTTTATTATTTAAAAAAAAATTTAATCAAATAATATATATTGTGAAAATAATGAGTTTATATTAGCTTCTATCGATAATATTACTCCTGGCTTTTTAATAGTTTAACAACGTATTCCCTTTTTGACGCAATTTAATATTGTTTTTGTTTTTACAACAGGCAGTTTCAATTGTGTCTCTATTAAAAAAAAAAAAAAGTAAAAAAATTCAGGTCTAGGTTTCCGCATTGTGGGAATGATTGCAAAACGTTAAGGAACCGATAGCCCAAACATATTACGATACATAATTATATTTTAATTGCTCTAATTGCGTGTTTATTGCTTAGCACACGAAAACGCATGTATCTCCAATTTAGGTCAATTTTAAGAAGTTGATATCTCATCTTTATTTAAGCAACTATGTTCATACAACATTTTGATCGAAAATGTATTAAATAAAAATATATAATGAATAATAGGTTTTCGTGTGTGCTGCACATATTTTCCAATTTCATTTCTGAGAATCATTTGTTTGAACTATTTATGCACTATGCAGTTCGACGTATTTTGATTTTCGGGACCAGTTCATACAGTATCGGACCTGTAGGCTTTGAATGTAGCCGGTCCTGTGGACCACCACTTCCCAAAAGTTAAGGTCAAACCCTGGGAAAAACAATTTCATTTTCATCATACTTAGCTAAGTTAAATAAAATCAATTAATCTAATTTAATTAAGAAAATAGAAGAACTTGAAAAATCATTACATGAAACTAATACTGATCAGCTGCAGGAATTACAAAATTAATTGGAAAAGTTAAGGGAAAATACACTTAAAGGTTCACTTATTCGTTAAAGAGCTAAATGGCTAGAAGATGGGGAGAAACCTTCAAAGTATTTCTGCTCTCTTGAATCAAACCATTATACAAACAAGTCAATACCTTTTATTGAAACGGGAAATGGTACTAAATTGAATGATCAAAATGATATTTTAAATGAAGCAGTTTCATTTTATAAAACATTATACAAAAGAAAAAATGAAAACGAAATTGCATATGACATAAATACTGATTTAGCTAATGCCAATGTACAGAAACTCAATAAAGCTCAATCAGACTCTTTAGAAGGACTACTTAGCATAAATGAAGTTGCCTTTACACTTAAAAATATGAAAAACGACAGAAGTCCAGGCTCTGATGGTTTCGTTGCAGAATTTTATAAACTGTTTTGGAACAGATTAGGCCATTGCATAGTACGAAGTATAGAATATGCATTTAATAATAATTCATTGTCCACAACTCAAAAACATTGAATAATAATTTGCATCCCAAAAGACAATAAACCGCGCTGCTATTCGAAAAATTTAAGACCATTCACGTTATGAAATGTTGTATACAAACTGGCATCAGGGACTATTGCAAATAGATTAAAAACAGTGCTCGATGTTTTAATCTCCAAAGACCAAACTGGTTTCATTAAAGGGCGATTTATTGCTGAAAACACTAAATTACTTTAAACATCTTGAAGATAATAATTTGCCTGGGTTACTTATGACAATAGATTTTGAAAAAGCGTTTGATACCTTATCTTTTACGTTTATGGAAACCACTTTTAGATTTTTTAATTTCGGACCAATGTTCCAACAATGGATATCCATGTTTTTGCACAATACTATGGCGTCCATACAAAAAAGTGGATTTTTTTCGAACACCTGTTGCATTGATCGGAGCTGTTGTCAGGGGGACCCGATAAGCGCTTACATTTTTATTTTATATGCAGATATTTTAGCTATTAAAATCAGACAAAGCAAACAAAATTAAGGTATAACAATTAAAGACATAGAATACAAAATATCACAATTTGCTGACGACACTTCTCTATTACTTGATAGATCTGAATCATCTCTGGATTGAAAATAAACTATGATAAAACTAATTTAATTTGGAATGGCTCTATGGAATATAGTACAAGGTCGATAAAACTAAATACAAACTGACATGGGAAGCAACATCTTTTAAAGTTCTTGGGACAGTGTACGACGTAAATTTAGAAAACATAATCATGAACAATTTTGATAACAAGATCAACAGTATCAAAAATGTAATAACACACTGGAATCGCAGAAATATCACACCGCTCGGAAAAATAACCATCATAAAATCACTACCTTTCCCTTTGCTTACTCATCTTTTTGTGTCACTACCAACACCAAGAATAGAAATCATGAAACAAATTAACAAACATTTTTATGACTTCATATGGGTAGGTCCAAGCAAAATTAAATCAAGCACAGTAATTGTTAAAGAATATAATGAAGGAGGTTTAAATACGGTAGGTGTTTGTTTGTTTTAAAAACAAATGAAATTAACATGGCTTAAGAGACTTGTGATAGGAGATGGAAATTGTTATACTGTAACACTTGTCAAATCCTTTATTGATATTAAAAAAAACCTGTTCAATACTGGTAAAATGTTTGTTGACAAACTTTGCATAAATTTAAAAATAAATTTTGGCAAGACGTCTTAAAAAGCTTTATATTGTATATTGAAAAATTGCCTATAGTCAATAGTGATATTCTATATATGCCTTTGTTTTACAATGAAAATTTTAAAATTGGCAATAATTATATATATATTAAATGTCTGTATGAAAGAGGCAATCGATTTGTTAGAGACATATTGATAGATAGATAAACGTTTTATCTCCAATGAATCTTTGGACTACCAAATTGGAACAAATGTGAATTTTCTACTGTCTCATGGTCTTATAAAAGTAATAAGTAAATTTATTAAGAAATTCTGAGACATATTACGTATGATAATATATTCAAGGACCTGTATTAGCAACATACGTAAAGAAAATAGTAACAAGTCTTAAAGAAGAAAAACATGTTTATAAAATATTTATTCAAAACAGTGAAATCCCAACTTGTCAAACAAAATGGAATTCAGAGTTCTTTGGTATTGACTGGAAAAGTATATATCCACTTGTGTTTAATATTACTAAAGATAGTTATATCCAATGGTTCCAATGTAGAATAGACCACAGAATCTTAGGAACAAAATCCAGTATGTTTAATATGAAAATAGTTACTGATAATCTTTGTACATTTCGTAAACATGAAGTAGTAAATATAACACACTTGTTTGGGAATTGTGTACATTCTCAAGATATTATTAATTTTGCTATTCACGTTGTAAATAGAAATAAACCAAACTCACCTATCCATCTAACATGTCAGGATATGATACTTGGTATTACAAATTCAAAAATGAACAATTTAAATATTGTATGCCTAGAAATTAAAACGATATATTTTTCATTGCCAGAGAAAAAACAGAAAGCCGTCTAATTTTGGACTCGTAAATAGCCTCAAGAACTCATTAGAAATATATAAAAATACAAAACAAACTTGACGAAGGATTAAAAGATTAGTCACTAGTCAGCATGTTTACAGATATTGCTTATAATGAAATTGAAATAGTATTTAATAATAATAGTGATTGGATACAGGTTTCAGCTTTTTTATGTCTACAATGTCATAGCACATATAATATATACTCAATGCAATTCATTCTCTTTTGTTTATATTTTTCTTGTTGTGCAATATTATCTACGACATAGCATTTGTACATATACATGTAATGAGTTTATTCATTGTATTGTAAGTATATACATTTTTGGTACATGATTATGTATTAATGTTAAATATGTGTATATGTGTATTATGCATACCTCCATGTATGTATGTATGTATGTAAATATACTATGAGTAAAAAAAATATTCCACAAGAAAAAAAAAAAAGTTATGCCCCTTTTTCACATAGATTTTCTGGTTAAAGTTTATATTCAAAAGTTTTGTAACTTCAATACTACAAACTACATAAGCTTTTCACTTGAAACTTGGAACTTACCTTTGTCATCAACTCTAGTATCAGGAGCAACATTACCCATAACTCTTTTTGTATTTTGACAGAGCTATGCCCCCTTTTCACTTAGATTTTCTGTTTTAAAGTTTATATTCAAAAGTTTGGTAACTTCAAAACTACACAAGTTATTCACCTGAAACTTGGAACTAACCTTTGTCATCAACTCTAGTATCAGGGGAAACATTACCCATAACTATGTTTTGTATTTTGACAGAGTTGTGCCCCATTTTCACATAGATTTTCTGGTTAAAGTTTATATTCAAAAGTTTTGTAACTTCAATACTACATGAGTCATTCACTTGAAACTTGGAACTAACCTTTGTCATCAACTCTAGTATTAGGGGCAACATTACCCATAACTCTGTTTTGTATTTTGACAGAGTTATGCACACTTTTTACATAGATTTTGTGGTTAAAGTTTTTGTTCCAAAAATGTATCAACTATACAAGGCTTCACTTAAAATTTTTGTATTTTAACATATTTATGCCCCTTCCACTATCCAAAATATGTACCAACTGAAATACTTCGAATAGTCGAGCACGCTGTCCTCTGAAAGCTCTTGTTAGCTCACCTGAGCACGAAGTGCTTGGTGAGCTATTGGTATAGGGGACCTCTCCAGCGTTCTTCGTTGTCGATCGTCCGTATGCCGTCAACAATTGGGACCATTATCACGATAAAGACTACATTTTTTATTCAATCTTGACCTTACTTGCACAGTTTGTGTATGACCATAACATCTCAGATGGGATTGTTATTGGGTCAGATCACACCAGAAACACCAGAGTTATTGCCCCTTTTTCATTCAAAAAAGTGCAAAAGTGGCCTTTTTCAACGTATAGACTTTATTTTCCATCCGATCTTAACCAAACTTTCAAAGTTTGTATATGACTATCAGATCTCAGCAGACGCCAAAAATGATCCAGATTGTTTTTCAAACACCAGAGTTATTGCCATTTGTTTATTTAAAAAATGGACATTATTCAGGATAGAGACTTCATTTTTCATCCAATCTTCACCAATCTTGCACAGTTTGTCTATTACCATGAGATTACAGTTGAAATCGAATATAAGCAAGATTGGACCAGAAACTCCAGAGTTATTGCCCTTTGTTTGCGAAAAAAATATGCAAAAAAGGACATTCAGGACAAAGAGTTCATTTTTCATCCAATCTTCACAGCCATCGCAATTATCGCATTGCAACTAGCTCTCCACAACTGTTTGCAAAAAAGACATCAAAATCTACTGTTTCTGCATTTTCCAGAATTGTCAATGACTTAATGAACAAGGGTCAGGTAAGAATATCGAGAAAAATGATTTGTGAACCAAAAAAAAACTAACATCCGCTACCCAACTCATACTTCAGTTAGCTCATTGCACTAACCAATACATGTATTTTAAATCAAAATTGATCCTATCCCCCTCTGCGTCTTCTGTATCTTGCACTGTCCCCCATAACCCAACTAACAAGTCTTCTCGGGGCGATGGCCATATGGGGGAGATTCCCTGTGCACTTGATAAAAATGTACTACACAAACACGTTTTCACAATTGTTTCCTGGTTACAACACCTCTTGGAGATAAGTACACAGGTTCTGCATCAATAGACGCTTTTTTGCCATTTATTATTCATTAGCACCTGCATACATTCAAACTTTATTAAGGCATAGACGCTTGTTATTGTTAAATGTGCGCCCAAATGATCAATTATTGTCAGTTTATTTTAGGAGGAAAGCTCTGACAAACTTTGCAAAATGCAATTTATTTACTAATGCAAACCATGGCAAATTTGTAACAAAGGGCGACAACTATTGTATACAAATGGTTAAACAACACCAATACTATTGGCATTGCTGCCTAGACTGGTTCCGCGGTTGTAATAGAATATTAAAATAACATGTCTTGAGGCAGGATCCCAATCTCAAAAGTTACTGCCTTCATAACGAAACGTTCAATATTGTTTGAAAAAACGCGAATATTTAAAAGAAAAATTTCCAAACGGCAAAAAAAGATTATGGTTGGGGGCAAAAAAACATGGTAAGTCGGGTTAGCGGAAACAAACAACTCTTTTTTTGTATGCCTTACTACCATAATTGTAAATGGGTGCTAAAATATCTGTTCTGTTCAGGGCTCTTTTTTTTCAGGGGATGGGGCCCAGGCCCTATGTTTTGGGGAAAATTATCACAACAAATTTGGTTAAAGGGGACAAAAAATCCAGGGGTGAAGTCAATTGCATGATTTTAAAGCAACTTTACCTGGATATTACGCTTATATTTGACCACTCCTAAATAAGGTAACAAAGCCCAAAAGATGCTATCATGTTGTTACTACCATATTTTTCAATGGCTGCTACAATATCTGTTACTGTGTATTTTTGACAAATTAAGTACTACACCATAGCTTTGCATAGATTCATTAGTTATGTTACAAATTCTATTTTCTATTTAATAAAAGCATACAATAATCTGCTTCTAACATCTGATTGTATATGTGGAACAATCATACAGACCTCGTTAAAGTGCAGTAATTATACCCCCACAAACGAAGTTTAGGGGGGGTATATACGAGTGAGCTTGTCGGTCCGTCGGTCTGTCAGTCTGTTGGTTTTTGGTTTCTGGATGATAACTCAAGAAAGGCTTGACATATTCAAATAATTTTTGGTACACATGTGTAACAGCATAGAATACAGGTCAAGTTCGATGTTGGTTACAAACCACTAAATTTTGACAGAGTTATGGCCCCTTTTCGATTTAAAATTCCCTAAAAACATCGTTTCCGGATGATAACTCAAGAAAGGCTTGACATATTCAAATAATTTTTGGTACACATGTGTAAAATCATAGAATACAGGTCAAGTTCGATGTTGGTTACAAACCACTAAATTTTAACAGAGTTATGGCCTCTTTTTGACTTAAAATTCCCTAAAAACATGATTTCCGGACGATAACTCAAAAATGGCTTGACACATTGAAATAATTCTTGGTATACATGTGTAGCATCATAGAATACGTGTCAAGTTTGACTTTGGTTACACACCACTAAATTTTGACACAGCTGTGGCCCTTTATTGACTTAAATTCACGAAAAACATGGACATTAACTAATGAAAGGCTTTACATGTTTTAATTATTTTTGGTACATAGGTGTAACATCATAAAATACAGATCAAGTTTGACTTTGGTTACAAACCACTAAATGTTGACAGAGTTATGGCTCCTATTGAAATTTAATTTTTCCAAATACACTGTTGACCACTCACAAATTAAAGCATTCTCTCTCTGTCCATTTCTTTCGAATGGATGCCATAGTTTTATGACAAGGCCATTTGTGGGAGTATATCCGTCACTCATGTGACAATTCTAGTTTGGTTTATTTTTGGGGTTGTGACACTGATACTTCTTTAGTATCCCACAGCAGAATAATATCATTTTGGGGGTTGTTCCAGTGTTCACGAAAACTTGAAAAATCTGTCAGTCATTCGGTCTGCCTGGCTGTAATTATTTGTCAGTCCGAATGAATTTCTGTCAGTCGAATTAACAAAAAGTAATAACTTGTAAAACACAACAAAAAAGAGGCAACTGTTAAGATTTATTTTATTTTTCTTTTGTACATGTGGGTTGATATTTTTTATTTAGATTATATATTCATAGTTATGTTTAAAGTTAAATTAAGTTTTCAATACAGCGTTTAGGCTTTTCAGTTCTCTTTTCATTTGGGATACATATTCCGTTATCTTTGACACAGGACCTAACATTTAAGTCAGTACGGCTCATTCAAGTAATTTCTAAGTTTCTCTGTATTTTCATTCTCATCTTGTAGATCAAAATCACCACACATGTCATCAAACTTGTCACCACAAAGCATATTGATGTACTCAACTTCATCATCGGAATTGATGTCACCATCATCATCTCGTTCAACATCCTCTAAAATAGCCAAAATGGTGTTGTTTATTTTGTAACTGTTGTTGTTGATTTCGAAAGTGAAAGTGCCTCGCGAAAACTGAATAGTATTTTTCTCGCGTATGATTGGTTAACAAAATTCAAATACGTGTTATAACGGCCCAGACAAAGACAGCCCAGACCAAGACGGCCTACTAATTACTCTGCAATAATTGTTTAAACTCAGTTGGGATAGGATTAAATTTTGTGATTAAAATGTCAATACATTTTAATTATTGCTTTTAGAGTTAGTATGTATATTATGTATGTACATTTATGTGTATTACCGTTGTTATGCCCCCCTTCGAAGAAGTGGGGGTATCTTGCTTTGCACTTGTCCGTCCGTCGGTCGGTCGGTAGGTCTGTCCGTAGACCATTTCGTTTCCGCACGATATCTTGAGAACGCTTTGACCTACGATCATGAAAGTTGGTACGCTGTTTATTTGGGAGGAAAGGAAGAATCCTATAAATTTTGAGGCCAACAGGTCAAAGGTCAAGGTTACCCTTGCTAAAAATAGAAAAACGGTTCCCCCTCAATAACTTGAGAACGCATTGAGATATTTTAATGAAACTTTATACATACATACCTTACATTGAGACCTTGCTTGGGATTGCATATGGGGTGGATGGGGTCAAGGTCAAGGTCACCCTTACTAAAAATAGAAAAATGGTTTCCGCTCAATAACTTGAGAACGCATCGAGATATTTTAATGAAACTTCATACATAGATACCTTAGACCTCGCTTGGGATTGCATATGGGGTGGGTGGGGTCAAGGTCACCGTTACTAAAAATATAAAAACAGTTTCCGCTCAATAACTTGAGAATGCATTGAGATATTTTAATGAAACTTTATACATAGATACCTTACATCAAGACCTCGCTTGGGATTGCATATGGGGTGGGTGGGATCAAGGTCAAGGTCACCGTTACTAAAAATAGAAAAACGGTTTCCGCTGAATAACTTCAGAACACATCGAGATATTTTAATGAAACTTCATACATAGCTACCATATATCGAGACCCTCGCTTGGGATTGCATATTTAAAAAAAAATGTTAACAATTGCACATATTCACAACTTGGCTGCAAGTCGGGGGGCATACATGTTTTGCAAACATCTCTTGTATTAATTTGAATGTTCCAATTTAGTATGAAATCTAAACCGGTATAGTCTAGTCGGTCGTCATGGAATTGGGCAGAATTGTCTGATATTACGAAATTTACGTCACATCCTGTCTAAATTTCGGCAAATTGTAAATATCGTCATCTGATGTTTTCGTCGGTCAGTCGGACCGATTTTTTTTCAACTTTGTCGGTCCTGCACTAAGTTTATCAGTCAGGACTGGCGGACCGACGGTTTTCGCGGACACTGTTGTTCGACTTATACCATACATGTAAAACGTGATATTGATTAACTTTGTAGAATTGTTAGCCATATAATTTGACTGAATTGATTTAAATTTACTTTTATGTTTCTTGTAATTTTTTTTCTTAGGAACATCGTCAGCAGTATGAGAAGTACATTTCCAAGCCTGCTCTATTTCGAAGTCACAGCCTTAGCCAAAACAGTCAAACGAACACCATGTCCATTCCCCAGAATGTCAAAACTCTGGATTTTAGTAGTTCCAATTCTCAGCAACAGATGAACATCCAGAAGGCAAGGGCAAAAGAGAGGGATGACAGGTTTAGCTTTTATTTATACAAATCTTCCTAAGGGGATCAAAGCAGGGATGGAAATTAACTTACTTTGTCCGGTTGCCCGAGTTGGCCCCTAGCTGTCTAGATTTAGGTGCCCATCAACATTTTTAGGGGCCCACCAAATTAAAATTTTGAAAACGGATGTTGAACATTACAGTGATATTCTGAGTATATGAAAATAGCTTGTTGAAAACTATATTGGAAATTTAATTCTTTAATAAATCAATACATGAATTATAGTATACATCCATCAGAACAGAACTTGTGAACTCATAATAATCGTTAAGACTAAGTATTAAAACATGTCAGTCACATAAAAAATATTCAATTTAATATGGTTAATCTATTAGCTAGCTTGTAAGCTCTCATGTCTTGATCATAAACTTGTACGTTTAGCATCGTTTGACTGCCTTTCTTTTTCTGGGGGCTTTTTTGCCCCTTCAACTTATTTCCACATATTATAGTTTAAACAAAAAAAACACGATAAACAATCAAACGAACATATTATTAAAATATAGATGCCTCTGTTTAATTGTTAGTATTTGCAAAACCAACGTTAAACACACATAAAAACTATATCTGCTTCAAAACCAACGGGGGTAGCCATGTTTTAATGCACAGGACGAAACAAGCATTTTCATTGGCTGAGATATGTATCGATAGCTTTTATTGGACAAACATTTCATACGCATAGGGATGGCGGTATAAAAAAATCAGCGAGTAATTGTTATCGGAAGTGGAGTTAAGCTTTCTAAAAACCTAGCTGCCAAAGTGGACTACCAGCTTTTTGGAATCACTCGCCCACTGCAAAATTTCGTCGCCTGGGGCTAGTGTGCGCCCGTTCGGTCGCCTGGGGCTAGTGTGCGCCCGTTCGGTCGCCTGGGGCTAGTGTGCGCCCATTCGGTCACCTGAGGCTAGTGTGCGCCCGTTCGGTCGCCTGGGGCTAGTGTGCGCCCGTTAATGTCCATCCCTGGATCAAAGTCTGTTATGTTATTTCAGTTGTTCATTAAAGGGACCTGTTCACAGATCGACAAATTGGCACTTTTCCAACTTTTTGCCACAGATTCCAGAAATAAAAGAACAGTGTGTATAAAGGAGCGAAATAACACTACGGACATAAAAATATACTGTAAATACCATATCGTTTATGAATAATCATCAGTTGAAATTGATAAAATTATAAAGTATTTGTAATGCTAAACGATGGTATAATTTGAAATGTTTCTGTTTTCATTACAATTGTTGAAAATGCGCGGATCACTTACATAAAGTACAAAAATGCCTATGAGATATAGACATCGGAATTGCCGAGTGGTTAGGGCGTTAGCCTTTTGATCCGGAGGTCTAAGGTTCGAACTCTTTGGGAGCAACATTTTTTTTCTTTTCTTTTTTTTTATCCTTTTCGTGAAATATTATACTTCAGCTCTTTAGTTCCAGTGCATAAACTTGTCAAGTTAAAACATTTAATGCCGTACTTCAAAAGTACAACAATCTGTGAACAAGTCCCAGGGTTCTCGATCACTGTTTTTTTATTTTTCGGTTTTGTTTGTGGGAGTAATTTTCCGGGATCAAATTTACTTTAGCACCTTTACAAACTGTTAACGATAAATTCTGAACAACTCCACATGGTCATGTTAAATGACCCTTTTGACTTGTCTGGTTTCCGATTATTTTTGCTTTCATAATCAAACTTTATTTCTGTATAGATAACTGCTAGCTTATTTGCCGGGAACCGTAATTTCTGTGGTAAAATGGCTTCTGCTAAAAAGTAATGAAAACAGGTGACGCAAAAAGGCACAAATACTGTGTCTCACAGTCGATAACATAGTTTATTACTGTTAAAGAATTAGTATAAGTAGTTTAACAAAACTATTAAGTTTAAAAATTGGAATTGAAAAAAGCTATTTGTAAAAAAGAATGGAAGTGAAAAACTAATTGCATGAAAAATTATCTGTTGCACTGCTCCTCCTTCCCATTAATGGTCAAGTGGTAGATGTTTAAAAAAAATTGACTAGTTCCTATAATATTCAATTTATTGATAATTAATCATGAATAATTGTTAGGTAAAGAGTTAGACTAAATAAAGTGATTTGTATTTGAAAGGTATATTTAATAGTTTTTATGTTTGACTCGTTTGCAAAGTTGAAATTCCCCCTTCTGTGTAAAACAACGCTAAAATTTTCCCACCTGAGGGTACAGGTACTCTTCCCCCAAACCAGAGAGAACTGAGACTGAGTCCCTTTAAAATGTCCTCGTATTATTCAACAACAATCAACTACATGTACATTGTATAAGGTGACAAATCTTCAGTAAATACAAGAAAACGCGAACACCAAGTCCTGTTACCAGTAGCATTTGTAGAATTCCAAGGACGAAAGATTATATGTGTCTGTTTGCAAAAGGGAATACCTCACTACTTTTAATGAAAGTATTTTCTCTGAAAATATTACCGATATGCTAAATGATGCAAAAGCCATTGGAGCCACCATCAAACTGTTTACTTCTCTCTCTTATTTTGTGTTTCAGGGACATGTTAAATAGCATTCTTAACATTGTGAAGGAATGTTCTGATGAGGTATTTATTTATTTGCCTTTTGCTATATATGTCAATCTAAGAATGTCTTTCTCACACCTTAGTCATTTGATTTCCATGTGTTGTTTTTTTTTTTGCAATTTAGTATTTTTTTTATTCTATTCAAGCAATATGAGTTGGAAAAGAGGCTTAACTTATGGCATGCCGTAGGCCTATAATATTGTGAATAGTATTATGTGCATTGAAGATGCTTGTCTCTTGTTTTGTAATTGTAAAGTTAAAAGACCGACATAATTTAGTTCAATCAAATTGAAACAACACTATCATATGCTTCCCGGATGATTGTTTGGAGTTGGACAGCAAGGAGTAATGTTGATAGAAAACAAAATAGGTAAAATTGATGTCAAACAGGTTACGTTAATACCAATGATACTCCTTAATAATAATTTTTATACGTGTGCAGTCAGTTGGTGTTCAACAATATATTCCCTGATGATTTTTTTTATTTTCTTATGTATTTTAATTAATAGACCTCTGCTGTTATTTGGGAACATATATAAAGAGAATGTGAAGAAAAATTGATAACAAAACAAATTGTTGTTTCTTGGCTAAAATGATGTTGTTATAAAAGCAACATAAACATGTTTTTAATCTATTGACATAATTTCCATAATGATTCTCAGGTGAAACACAATCTCAGCTCTTTAAAAACGTCAGAGGACTTCAATAGTGAATGTCTCAAAAATTCAATCAAATCACGTAAGTATTAAGTTTGTTTGTTTGTTTATTTGGATTTATTCGCCGTATTTAACAGTAATTCAATCATATAATGGCGGTCAGTTAACTTATCACACTTTTCCTGGGCAAGCTTAGCCGATCTAAGCGGTTAAACAGTACTAAGTGCACATACTTATGCCAGTAACTGACAACTGCCCTACTTGAATCAGAGGTAGGGGGAGAATGGCCGTAGAAATTATTTCATGACCAATCCCCACACACGTTATGTGGCCAGGCCAGGGAGTGAACCCACAAACCCCTGATTGAGCCATTACTAATAGTAATAGTAAAAGGTAACATAACATTTTTAAAGTTGTTTTCATACAGTCAAAGTTGATTTCTGCTATTGTATGAAATATAAATCAAGTGTATGTTTTTCAGTTGGTGTTCACTAAACTGTTGTCAGTCCAGAAATCTGTTGTGAGATATCACATTAGTAGGTTGTGAGATATCACATTAGTAGGTTGTGAGATATCACATTAGTAGGTAGTGAGATATCACATTAGTAGGTTGTGAGATATCACATTAGTAGGTTGTGAGATATCACATTAGTAGGTTGTGCAACCAAACTTAATTGCAGTGTATTTCTGAATATGGTATACATGACATGTAATGTCGCTATGTTGTTAATAATAGTGACAGAGACTCTTGAAGAGTCGAGCAGCAGAATCCTGAAGGCCCTGCAGAAAGATGAGAAAAACGAACATACAGTTATGATAACTGCACTCAAAAAGGAAATGGAGATGGTATCAAGTTGCATTGTAAAAGTCCTTAAGTTGATAATGTGACTGCATTTAATTAAACTGGATTTGCTATTGCTCTTCCAGTTATTAATAAAAAATATATTCATATGCTATATTAATTTCCTTCTGTAAGAAACTACATGGTAGTTTATTTAAACTGAACTATTTGTCAAGTATCTAAATAAAATAGTCAGTTTGATATTAAATCTTTATGTTCAGATGTTATACACAATATGTTTAAAGTCCTTTAAATAAATTATCTTATTATAATGTATACATACAGTCGAAACGTGATACTACGAAAAGTCAAGGGAGATACGGAATTGTACTAACTATCGCATCTTTCGTAGTATCGCATCTTTTGAAAATTTAAACATTGTGAACTCCTATGCGGCAAGCCTATATTTAATAATAATGAATACTAGTTATAATAAATTAAATAAAATTTAATGTTTTATT
This sequence comes from Congeria kusceri, assembly GCA_027627225.1. Taxonomy (NCBI): domain Eukaryota; kingdom Metazoa; phylum Mollusca; class Bivalvia; order Myida; family Dreissenidae; genus Congeria; species Congeria kusceri. Next base: position 8,911,340 of record CM051035.1, read on the forward strand.
TCATAGTTTATTAAAACATTTTAAAATAATACATACATGCAGAATGTATACAGAGCCAAAACAAATACACCAGCTAGTTAAGATTCACATATCTAGATGTGCATTATACACCCTAATGTGATATTGTAGCTTAAAGTATAAATGACTGGGCCTTTGTTTATATATAATTTCGCTGACCATGAGCGATATCCGTCAAACAAAAGTACTAGCTTGGGTTAGGTGTGAAAACTTTCTTGATAAGGTGTGAATGTCTCAGTTGCAAACTTATTCATAGTATTGCATTAATTTTGAATGAAACTTTAACGACAAGGCCAGAAAATCAATTTGTAGCATCGCATCTTTTGTTCGATCGCGATTTTGTATTGTCGCATCTTTTATTAGTTAAATATATAAGGAATTCGGACGGGACCAGCAACCTAGTATCCTTTCCTAGTATCCCATCATTTTGTAGTATCGCAATTTGTTGTATTGGATTTTGACTGTATTTTATAGAAAAATGTCTTGCTGATTTCACCCAATGCCTGTGCCGAGTTAAGTTGGTTGGGCAATTGAATACTGAACAGTTGATACTCAGGCTATTGTAAATACTTTGTAGTATATAGTGTTGTAGGCATATAATTCAGAACACTAACATCAAATACTATGTCTTTACAGAAAGATGAGCAGATACGGGAACTGCTAAACTCGGCTGCTGTGGACAGCCTGACCAGCTCTTTTGAAGCCTTTAAAGGATTCTTCCTTCAACAGCAGACACAGGCTGAGAAGAAACTTCAGGTATGGTAAATTGTGTGAATGTTTTTTGTTTAAAACCAAGCGTATTTTTGTTTGTTCTCCTCAGCAAACATTGTTTACCAATTTAGTTTGTGTATCGAAAAGGCGACATATAGGGGATACTTTTGCTGGCGTTGGCGGCATCCCCTTCAGTTTGTGCAGACAATAACTTGAGAAGTTTTTAGGCTATCATTATGAAACTTTATGGAAGTGTTAGTAGGCACAAAAGGAAGGTCAAGTTCAGTTTTCGGCATAATTGCTCCTATCATACTTGATTTATGCCCTTTAAAAAAAAAAAAATTAAAATAAGGCTTGTGCAGACAATAATTTGAGAAGGTTTTGTGCAATCATTATGAAACATTAGGGAAGTGTTCGAAGGCATAAAAGGAAGGTTAGAGTCGGTTTTCGGCCAAATTGCTCTTATTCGTACTTGAGTTATGCCCCGTCAGGCGACACATCTGATTCGCAGAGTTCTAGTTAGTACAAGACACCTCCAAAAACAGTGAACGCCTGATGTCCAAATAAGTTTGAAGCACTGTCAATGAAATCTCCTCTTTTCTGTCAGTTAAATTTCTTATTGCCGAAAATCATTTTGTTACCACACAAATTTACTTGAATCTCATGCGTGCAACACAATGGGGCTTCTTTGCAAAATGTTGGAAACATTTTAATACTTAAAACATTTAATTTAAATGGTTCTGATTTGCCACTGTGCTAAATTGCTATTGTAAGACTCACTATAGTACTTAGGGCTGTTCCAGGAAAAAAGGTGATGGGGGGGGGGGCGGAATGCCAGTCCAAAAAGGGGTACACAACTTTATTTTTTTCAATCCATTGTATCCCAAACCCACTGAATTTTAATACATCAGCGTTCGGCCCCCTCATCACCGTTTTTACTGTAACAGCCCAGTTCTGTCACTGTTTTGTTTATTTCATACTATGCATTTTTTCAGAAAATGTTGGACTTGAGTCAGGAACATCTGCAGACTACAAAGGAACTCGAGACCGGCCAAAGACAGAACAACAAACATCTCCAGGAAGTAAAGTATACCACAAAGAGACAGGCTCAAGACGTCGACAAGCGGTAACTTCATTTACATTTATAGGCAGAGTGTAACTTCTTTTTGTCAAATATTTTTTTCTATATAAAGTATTTTTTAGTATAGTCAAGCCAGCGATAGACTTGTTATGGGGAACCTGAACCTATTTGATGTTCAGTTTGGCAGGTAGTGTTAAACAAGAAGGGGTGTTAAGATGATGCAAAACCTGTCAGACCCTCGAAGACACTTTCTGACATAAAAATGTGGGTGTCTGACAATATTTGAACAAGTCTAGAAACACACACAAACAACACGTGTTTTCATTATGTTTCTTTGCAGTGTATACCTGAAGGGCTATAATCACTATTATATATCCATTTGAAATATGTTCATTTCGTATATAATATTTTGTAAAATTTTGATAGTGTTATATAAATTATGTACCAATGTGTCGGTTTTGCATAGTCTGGGCTTGCACTGTTGTTTTAGTTATGGTCTGTATAATATTTAGTTTATAAAATTAACTGGCAATAACTACATGGAATCATTATGGGACTGAAATTTTTCATTAATTTTGGCATACCATTTTTGGCATTCATTAAATAGTTCAAACGACATGTTTCAACAAACCTTTGTCAAATTACATAATGTTTTCTTAATTTATAAATTTGTACACTTTTAACAAAAATTTTATCATAATGTTTTATTATGTCTAAAATTCTGACTTAAATTTTTAGGAGAGTGAAAAGATCAAAGCCTAGACGTTCAAACTTAGCAAATGTAGACATAGCTTTATTGGCTCTGGTCTTATAACGTGTTGGCTTCATTGTTCTTATAACAGGTCAGCTTCTCTGTTCTTATAACAGGTAGGCTTTTCCGTTCTTATAACCGGTCGGCTTCTCTGTTCTTATAACAGGTAAGCTTCTCAGTTCTTATAACCGGTAAGCTTCTCGGTTCTTATAACCGGTCGGCTTCTCTGTTCTTATAACAGGTAGGCTTTTCCGTTCTTATAACCGGTAAGCTTCTCGGTTCTGATAACAGGTTGGCTTCTCGGTTCTTATAACAGGTAAGCTTCTCTGTTCTTATAACAGGTTGGCTTCTCTGTTCTTATAACAGGTAAGCTTCTCTGTTCTTATAACAGTAAGCTTCTCTGTTCTTATAACAGGTTGGCTTCTCGGTTCTTATAACAGGTTGGCTTCTCTATTCTTATAACCGGTAAGCTTCTCGGTTCTGATAACAGGTTGGCTTCTCGGTTCTTATAACGTGTTGGCTTCTCGGTTCTGATAACAGGTAGGCTTCTCGGTTCTGATAGCACGTTGGCTTCTCGGTTCTGATAACAGGTAGGCTTCTCGGTTCTTTTAACGTGTCGGCTTCTCGGTTCTGATAACAGGTAGGCTTCTTGGTTCTGATAACAGGTATGCTTCTCGGTTCTTATAACAGGTTGGCTTCTCGGTTCTGATAACAGGTTGGCTTCTCGGTTCTGATAACAGGTTTGGTTCTCGGTTCTTATAACAGGTAAGCTTCTCTGTTCTTATAACAGGTAAGCTTCTCTGTTCTTATAACAGGTAAGCTTCTCTGTTCTTATAACAGGTCAGCTTCTCTGTTCTTATAACAGGTAGGCTTCTCTGTTCTTAGAAAAGGTAGGCTTCTCGGTTCTTATAACAGGTCGGCTTCTCGGTTCTTATAACAGGTTGGCTTCTCGGTTCTGATAACAGGTTGGCTTCTCGGTTCTGATAACAGGTTGGCTGATGAACTCTTGCTGCTGAGAGATGACTTGGAGAGACAGAAACGGGACCTAGAAGGGTTTTTCCAAGTGCAAATTCAAACAATGCAACAAAAACATGAGCAGCGCATTTTGAAAGGTTACTGTTACAGTTATTTTCATTCCACAAACTTTGTCACAATAACTATGGCCTAATTGTCCCAAAGAATTATTCTAACATGACATGCACAGAGTTTTATATAGACAAAGAAGGAAAATTTCCGTTGTTAAATGGCCAATACACAACTCGACAAAGTAGTTCCGAGACTGTAAAAAATAATTTGCATTTTAATTGCAGAAGATGTTTTCAGGTCATGTTAGAATCAATATAATAATTGTTTTATCGTTGTTTATCTGTAAATAAATAACGATTTTGAGTTCTGATGCGCTAACACCCTCGTGGTTTAATTCTTACGCATCAGAACCCGGAATCGTTGGTTAATTACAGATAAACAATTCAAGATTGAAAATTATTTCTGAACTAAACTATCAGATCACCACTGCACTGTGGAGTTACTGTAGGACTTGAAACTGTTTCACTGTGTTTATTATTTCAAATGTTTGTATTCATATTCCCTGGTTAAGTTTCATATACACTAATTAACAATATGGTCATTGTTCTGAGAGAATTATTTAAATATTTGAATTGAGATCAAAGGGCATAAGGGACTTTGATATTTAATTGAAAAGATTTACTTCTTGTTGTGTTCCAATTTATTCTGATTCTCATACAACATTGTATTCCACAGCCATTGTTTTCTGGGTTTTTAAGTACATTTGAATTACTGTTACTGGTAATTGAAATTAAGTGCTTGTGGTTAAAGGTTATTAAGAAACTTTGCTATACTGTTGCTGAGATTTCGTTTTCTTTCACAGTGTCTAAATTTCATGTATGAAAAAATGGTAATTTGCGCAGTCTTAAATTTGCCAGTTCTGTTGCAAGTGACCCACATTTGACTACTAAAAAAAATATCTAGGTGTTATTCGCTGGTTTGAATAAATTAACTAAACATACTGTAAGAAACTTACTGCATCAGTTAAATAAACTATATACTTACATGTAGTCTTAACTTTGGGCTATGTTCAGACCTCAAATTATGCCAAAATTAGACCACCGTGACCTCAAATGATTTTACAGTAATTGAAATTGAGTATTTTTATGTTGTGGTTCATCTTTACCGATGCTCGAATATTCAGGTGTGGCAGACAGTTTGGCGCACCTTCCTCCACTGGCCGCAGATTCAGACGTGCATGCCTCTTTCCTGAAAGACATCTGTAAGACTCAGCAGAAAGAACTTGAAAAGTACATTAAGTTCCAGTCTTCCGAACAGAGCAGACATTTTATAAAGGAAAACAAGGTGACACATAAAAAAAAAGTTTCTTAAGTTACTTAAGAAATAATTTTCGATTTATTGTTGTTTATCAGGCAGTTAAACCACGAGGGCATTAGCCCCGGAGTAGTTTAATAGCCACACATCAGAACAAAGAGTTGTTTATTGGCTGATAAACAACAATAATGCAAAAATTATTTCGATTCTAATATGACAAATACTTTTGCAATTGTAATGAGAACTACATCTTACTATGCTGCACTAAGAATCAGGACTACTTTTTGCGTTGTTTATTGGGTAGTTTAATAATGATAATTTTGTTCTTTGCCTATAGAAAAATCAGAGAGTATCATGTTAGAATAGTACTTTAAAAACAATGAAAACGTGAGCAGAAGCACATTCCATTTAATAACTTCCTTTAAAGATTGAACTGTGGACTTGAAATGAAGCTATGCACTTGGTAGCTAGTTGCAATGTTGAAACTTTATTTCATATTCAGATATGTACAATACTGGAATCTCGGAGAAACAGATCATAAAATAAAAAGACTTACGTTCATACTTTAGTCTGTTGTTTGTAAGACCAAACAATGCTGAAAAGAGCTTCCCTATGTACTAATTGACATAGAAACAACTGCATTTTTTACTGGAAATAAATGTATTATATGAAATTGTAAATAATAAAAAAATAGCAAATACTAATTTGTTAATTGTCATTCATTCAGTGATTGAAATGAGCACAAGCCCATAAGCCCTGCACTGGTAAATATTTAACTTGGCTTGCTCAGATTCTCACTTTCTATAGGCGGGTTTATTACATTTTCTTGCTCTCAAGTAATAATATGAGAATTCATGCTTGCTTTGCCAAACTGCTAATTTTGATGAATGTTCATTACACATTCCATTGCCAATAAAAGTTATTTAAGGCGGCTTGTACATTGTATAAACCTTTCTACTGACATTCATAAAGTATCGGTCATACTACAGGCCTTTTTCTGACCTTTTGGGGGAAAAGTACCTGGTTTGAAATTGGGAATTTCTTAACGTAAACTTTGCCTTATTGGGAAAAAAATGTATAAATAAATCTTGTTGTCAGTATCAATTTCTATTAATTAGTTGATAAAATAGCAATATATATCTGAATGCCATTAAGTTTTTAAAATGTTTTTGTTCTTAAAATATTTCTTGATGTAATTTTCGTCAAGATTGTGCCATTGTCAAGCCATATTCTGTAGCCAAGGGGAATTTATTTTTTCAGTTGGGAAAAAACAACCATATTTTGCATTGGGAATGGGTCAGATATTCTGACCCGTGAGGCTTATAGAAAAAGGCCTGTACTATCATACCAATTTTTATGTTACATGCATGTTTTAGGAATTATTTCAAAGGCAGCAAAAGGATATGAAAAGTAATATAGAATCCAAACTGGAAACATTGGACACCAATCAGAAGCAGCTTTCCACTGAAATGATGACTTGTTTAGAAGACATCAAGCAGACAATTGAGACCAAGATGCTGCCCTGGCAGGACAATGCCATTGTTCCTCAGAAGATTCAAGAGCAGCTGAACGAGCTTCACGAGAAGCATCAGTCAGAAATCAGAAGACTGGAATCAGAGATGGAAAAACAAAGAAAGCAGAGTCTGGAGGCTAAAACAAGAACAGTTAACAACACCACAGATGATTATAGCAGTATGCAAAACAATGTCTACAAACTTTCCAATGTGTATGATTTCCATGAATCTGACATGGACCCTAACAGGAAAAACAGTGTAAGGGCAGGCACAATATTCAATAAAAGTTCCGGATTCCTGTCACCCCGACCCCCGCAAGGCAAGTGGAATAGCCGCACACTGTTTGGAAGAGCAAATATATATCCGGTTGCAACTGTACTACCTCAAAGGCAACTCCAGCAAAAAGGTGTAGAAACTACTAGTACTTCTCAGCAGCAAGTTTCTTTTCAAGATAGGGACAGAGAAATATCCTTAAACACCAATTTCAATCCTTCAGGAATAAATGGAGGGTCAGTGAATGGCTTGAGTTCCAATTGCTTGGACGCAAGTTCCTCTGCTGCTACTACTATACAGTCAAAGCCTGGTAGGAAACCGTGTCGTAAAAGGAAAAAGCAAAAGCAAGTGAAAAGTGGTACTCAGAAAGCTGGAGCAAAAAGTACTACATCTGTTGAGAATCACCAGGAAAACAACACGTTGGGAAAAGCAAATAGAGAAGCCTTAGACGTTTTAGATTTCCACGATTCTATCTCACCACACCCCACCAAATCATACTCTGAAGATAAGAATTGCAAGAATGAACGGTAAGGGATTTTTATAATGAATGAATTATACATTATGCTTATTTTCCTTTTCTTTTAGGTGTTACTGCAAATAGTCATGGATAATTGTTGAATCATTATAATTTTCAGAAATAGAGAGATTGTACAACACTATTGATTGATTTGATTGATTAACTTCCTAAACATAAATGTTTTTATCAAATAAATCTTTTATTGCTGTAAATATATATTTTGAAATAATCTGTATTATAAACATTTTAATAAACATGCCAACTACCAGTATTTTGCAATTTCAATTCAATGAGTCCCACATGTCACATATTGCATCTGTAATGTACTAACACAATTGTTTACAAATGCATTTAAAAAAAAACTAGATGCATATGTCTAGGATGGGGTTATATATGTACACTTATGTCAAATTTAGTGTTGGGCGACGTATCCTCACATTTACTATGTTCACAAGTTTAATTTACATCTTTTTTTATTGCAGAGAGTGTGGTAACTTCTGGATTCCCGCTGATAAAGATGTGAATAACATCCCCCTTGGAACTGTAAGATCATTGATTTGGTGTTGAAGGAAACTCCTTCCCAAATGCTTAGTTTTAAAATTAATGAGAATTTTAAGTATTTATCTTTCAATACATGTTTTGAAGTCTTACTGTGTTGATAAGATATTGTAAGGTTGTTATTCAATACTGATACATTGGTTTCATTAAAGGCCCTTTTTGTAGTAAACACATAAACTCTGTTATTAAAATAACAATCATAAACACATTCCTTTTTACATTCTCATGAAACAAAATTTGTTAAATTTAAATAGTTTGGAGCTCTGTCATTTATCCATCACAAACAACATCACTAAAATGTCTAGATGATGGTATAGGGGAGGGGGTATACACAAAGGCCTTATCTAATTATAGACATTTTCTTTCATTTTCTTGATAAGGAACTCAAATAAAATTCACATATTAAATTGTTTTCCTGTTACAAACATGCCAAGCCATTAAGTTTCAAATTATTTTGTTTAAGATAAATACACATAATAATATTATTATATTATTATAGCACAAAGGGACTTTAAGCATCCTAAATGCCCATTAAACATAACTAGTGCACTGTTTTATTTGTTGCAAGTCTGCCGATGACAGCAGCAGGAACTCATCCCCAGCTCTGTCAGTCACAGAATTCTTTATATGGAGGAAGGTTCGCAAAGACAGAGCCAGGGAGGCAGAAAGTACAGGTATAGCACAATCCAGTTTGAACAAATAATTTTCCTTTTTAATAACATAAAAATTTACCAAGCCATTTTAGAACTGCGTATTAGTGTTAGAAAGTTGTACAGACTTGCTTTTGACAAAAATAATGTTGTTGTTTTCTTCTACATTTACACTAGATAGATTAAAATTTGGTCAAAATGTATAAGATTTACATTTTATTTGTTTTTTGTATTTGTACATCTTAAAAGGAAACCAGAGTTTGATGTAACAAGTTAACAAGACGTTTCAGACAGTTTGATTTATAGCATGATCTCAAGATATGATATTGTAACTCTGTTAGCGTCGTCAAATACCCACGTGTGATATGCCGTTACACTGATAAATGTAGTATACGTAATGAATTAACCCTATGTTACCAAGGATGCTCTGTCAGATATATGGTTAATACCTTTGTACATTATTGGCATAAACATTAAAGTCTGACATTTTTCTACCAAACAATTTTTCAGGTGCTCTCGTTTCCACCTCCAGCTCGTCCAACCTGACTGAGATGTGTAGAACTAACATGGACGCCTCAAGTATCCCGTCACAGGTATTGTGGCTTGATAGCAAAAATAAATGATGCGTGTCGTGGGAAAACCGGGCTTAATGCAAATGCGTAGTGTCGTCCCGAATCAGCCTTGCAGTCCACACTGGCTAATCCGGAACAACACTTACCGCTTACACTGAAATTATGTTTAGAAGAGACATCCATGAAACAGAAAATACCATAACAGCGGAAAGTGTCATCCTGGTATACTGGTAGAGAAAAGTGAATTGAATGCTACATAATACTTGTTTCTATACAAATTCCGATGAAATCTGCAGCAACAAATCTTTTACCTCATCACAGGTTAAGTGGACCTCAAGGCAGTATTTGAGCATTTGACAATATGGGGCATGTCGTGGAAAAACCAGGCCTAATGCAAGTGCATAAAGTGTCGTCCCAGATTAGCCTGTGCGACACTTTCTGCCTACAGTGGATTAATGTTTCAAGAGACTACCTTGAAACAGACAATACCATAAAAGTGGAAAGTGACGTCCTGGATTATCCTGTGCGGACTACACAGACTAATCTGGGATGACACTTTACGCACATGCATTAAGCTTGGTTTTCCCACGACATGCCTCAATTACGTATTATTTGAATTTTTTCAGAATTTGGTGCTATACGTTGTTTTTTTCTACATATGTAAAAATAATCATCAAAGAACTACTTTTACTGTTTTGTACTTTGTGTTCAATCACAAGGAATGCCATTTCTCTAGTTAATTATTTTAAATGAAGCATCAATTATTTGTGTGCTGTGCATTTGAATTGCCAGGGGGTGAAGCAGATATGTCGGTCAACCGAGAAACGCAGACTTGGTGACTACGACTCTGAGGTGTTCCAAATGTTCCAACAGTCGCAGAAATGTAGACGATATTAACAACTTGACAACAAAAAGTGGACAAATGTTACGAATAAGTAAAATCGTTAGATTTTGTCATTACTACTGTGTCTTTATTTACTATTAACCATTTATTATGCCCCTCCTTATTCAAAAGATGAAGTTGCAGCAGCATCCGCTGGAGAGAAACTCTCATTTACATCATGTTTGACCATTTTCAGACAAGTGACTAAATGCTAATTAATACATCATAGCACATAGGAAAAACAAGCACAAAACACAAATATGATTAAAACTTGGGTCACCATCTTGAAACGGTCTAGGTAAACAAAATGCATGGCATGTATAAACACACAATGCCACGTTCGCTTGATGAAGAACTTAGATTTGAAAAGTATATTATATACAAATATATTATTTTCAAAATAAAGTTCGCTCTTTTACCAGAAAGTATAGGGTGAAACAATCAAACAATAAATTTATAGAAAGAGGCATAAACGAAAACTGAGAACTATTTTAAATTTAAAACACACAAGCAAAGCGGTTTTTATTGTTCAATATGCAAAACGAAATAAGCATTTAATTCATATAACTCTGAAAATGGCTATTGAAATATATGTTGATTTTTGTTTTTATTTGTTATGCATATTTTATTTATATATATGAGTACATGCTCTGAGGTGCCAATACTGTACTATGTAAGGTAAAACGCAAGCGATTTACTCGACTCTTGCCATATCTATATGACGCACGTAAACAATAATTTATATCAATTAATTATTTGATTGATATGGCGTTTGCATGATTGCAATAATTCTTGGTAAGCAGAAGCAAATCGTTTATTTGTCGCATAATACACGATCCAAGAAAATGATGGATGAAGGTACGCAAACACCGTAACAACACGTGAAGATCTTCCGGATAGGAGTTATCGTAGTCTAGCATGATGACCAGCGCGTATGGCGCCCAGCAACTGATAAACACCAGATATACGATAATAAACGACTTGGCGACGTTTACATGTGTGGAATTAATGGGCGTGCGTTCTCTGTTCGAGCCTGGACTACGACACGGGTTTTAGTACGCACGTAGCAGAACACACGTAAAAAAAAAACTCCTGTAATAATAGCAGGAATCCATACAATTACGATTGAAAACACTATTGTATATGGATGCGTAGCCATTCTATCCCAAATACACATTTGTCCTTTTCTGTCAAAGCCATGTTCACCGACACCAAATAGGTTCAAAATACATAGAAAGCTTCCGCAAATATACATAGCAAAGCAATACAAAATTGCATTCCGATTTGAAAATATCTTCCTGTATCTCGGGGCGCAGATGTACACGTTTTCTGTTTGATTAAAACATCAAATAGGCCAAAACATCTCTAGATATCCTGCGGAAACAAAATGGTCTAAGGAGGAAACAGTTTTCATGTTACAAACCTCTGTCACCTTGACCTTTGACCTGTTGACCTCAAAATTGATAGGCGTTTTCCTTTCCTCCCAAGTATCCAGCATACAAACTTAACTGTTCGTAGGTCAAAGCGTTCTCTAGATATCATGCGGAAACGAATTTCATGTTACAAGTCCCTGTGACCTTGACCTTTGACCTGTTGACCTCAAAGTCAATAGGCGTCTTCCTTTCCTCCCAAGTAACCAGCATACCAACTTAAATGATCGTAGGTCAAAGCGTTCTCTAGATATCGTGTGGAAGCGAAATGGTCTACGGACAGACCGACCGACCATCCGACCGACGGACAGATGCAAAGCAATATACCCCCACTTCTTCGAAGGGGGGCATAATTATTGAGCAGAAACCGTTTTTGTATTGTTAGTAACATTGACCTAGACCTTGATCTCACCCACCCCATATGCAATCCCAAGCGTTGTCTAAATACAAGGAAACCGTTTTTCTATTTTTAGCAACGGTGACCTTCACCCCACCCACCCCCTATGCGATCCCAAGCGAGGTCCGGATATAAGGTATCTATGTATGAATTTTCATTAAAATATCTCAATGCTTGTCAAGTCATTGAGTGCAAACTGTTTTCCTATTTTTAGTAACGGAGACCTTTACCTTTATCCCACCCACCACAAATGCAATCCCAAGAGAGGTCTCAATATAAGATATCTATGTGTGAAGTTTCATTAAAATATCTTGATGCGTTCTCAAGTTATTAAGCGGAAACCATTTGCTATTTTTAGTAACTTTCACCTTGACCTTGACCACACCCACCCCATATGCAATCTCAAGCAAGGCTTCGATATAATGTATATATGTATGAAATTTCATTAAAATATCTCGATGCGTTCTCAAGTTATTGAGCAGAAACCGTTTTTCTATTTTTAGTTATGGTGACCTTGATCTTGACCCCACCCACCCCATATGCAATCCCAAGCGAAGTCTCGATATATGGTATCTACGTATGAAGTTTCATCGAAATATCTTTATGGAATCTAAAGTTATTGAGCGGAAACCGTTTTTTTATTTTTAGTAACGGTGATCTTGACCCCCACTCACCCCATTTGCAATTCCAAGCGAGGTCTCAATACAAAGGTATCTATGTATGAAGTTTCATTAAAATATCTCGATGCGTTCTCAAGTTATTGAGCGGAAACCATTTTTCTATTTTTAGTAACGGTGACCTTGACCTTGACCACACCCACCCCATATGCAATCACAAGCGAGGTCTCAATATAAGGTATCTATGTATGAAGTTTCATCAAAATATATCGATGCGTTCTCAAGTTATTGAACGGAAACCGTTTTTCCATTTTTAGCAACGGTGACCTTGACCTGTTGACCTCAAAATGAATAGGCATCTTCCTTTCCTCCCAAGTAACCAGCATACCAACTTAAATGATCGTAGGTCAAAGCGTTCTCTAGATATCGTGCGGAAACGAAATGGTCTACGGACAGACCGACCTTCCAACCGACCGACAGATGCAAAGCAATATACCCCCACTTCTTCGAAGGGGGGGGGGGGGGGCATAATTATTCAGTAACCAGCACCACTAGATGAATAAGTAAATAAGTACATGTATGTTATTAAACCGTATTTAATAAACTTTCTTTACAGCAACGTTCATAACATTTAATAACCATACACTTGTTCTTTGATATTGTTATATCTGGTGACGCACAAACCGTAAACGTCCACCAAGAAACCACTGTTCTTGCACGCAATTATCGGAAGCTATCAACCCATATAAGCGGAACTGCTTTCTCTTGATTGAGATTAATTGCTCTATACAACGATACGTGATGGAAAGAGCATGTTTGCGTTCAATAGAAGACCAATGAAGTTTAAACATTTTCCAAGACTGCCTCAATACTTCCAGGATGTAATCTGTCAAATTTTGCACCCAGTTTCTATTTAAAATATTAATCCCACTCTCCTTGTGCTTAATAACCACTTGCACAAAAACTTTCACATTGTTGTTTTTCGCTCATAAGTAAACCCAAACCTTTTAACATTCAATAAGTAATAGAGCAATTAAATGGTGATCCACCAGAAACAATTCACCAGACAAAATCCACCAGAAACAATCCACAAGAAACAATCCACCAGAAACAATCCACAAGAAACAATCCACCAGACACAATCCACCAGAAACAATCCACCAGGAACAATCCACCAGAAACAATCCACCAGACACAATCCAACGAACAGAATCCATCAGAAATAATCCGCCAGAAACAATCCACCAGAAACAATCCACCAGAAACAATCCACCAAACACAATCCACCAGAAACAACCCACCAGACACAATCCACCAGACACAATCCACCAAACTAAATCCACCACAAACAATCCACCAGAAACAATCCACCAGAAATAATCCACCAGAAACAATCCATAAGAAACAATCCACAAGACACAATCCACCAAACACAATCCACCAGAACCAATCCACTAGACACAGTCCACGGGAAACAATCCATCAGACACAATCCACTAAACACAATTCACCAGAAACAATCCACCAGACTCTATCCACCAAACATAATCCACCAGAAAGAATCCACCAGAAACAATCCACAAGAAACAATCCACTAGACACAATCCACCAGACACATTCCACCAGACAAAATCCTCCAAACACAATCCACCAGAAACAATCCACCAGAAACAATCCACCTGAAACAATCCACCGCAAACAATCTACCAGAAACAATCTGCCAGACACATTCCTCCAAACACAATCCACCGGAAACAATCCGCCAGTAACTATCCTCCAGACACAATCCACCAGAAACAATCCACCAGAAACAATCCACCGGACAAAATATACCAGACACAATCCTCCATACACAATCTACCAGAAACAATCCACCAGAAACAATCCACCAGAAGCAATCCTCCAGAAGCAATCCACCTGTAACAATCCACCGCAAACACTCTTCCAGAAACAATCTGCCTGACAAAATCCTCCAGCCGCAATCCACTAGACACAATCCACAACAAACAATCAACCAAACACAATCAACCAGAAATTATCCACCAGACACAATCCGCCAGACACAATCGGCCAGACACAATCCACCAGAAACAATCCACCAGAAACAATCCACCAGAAACAATCCACCAGACACAATCCACCAGAAACAATCCACCAGAAATAATCCACCAGACACAATCCACCAGAAACAATCCACCAGAAACAATCCACCAGACACAATCCACCAGAAACAATCCACCAGAAACAATCCACCAGACGCAGTTTACCAGAAACAATCCACCAGAAACAATCCATCATAAACCAAGACAACAAACCAAGACGTGTTCAAAAAGATGACTTACCTAGCACACTGATTGGATTTGCTACTGCCGTAACGTACACGTCTGAGACGGCAACGTTAATGATGAACGTCGATTCCACGTTACGTAAAATCTTTTTCGAGGCGACCACATACAACACAAGAATATTGCCAAAGGTCCCTATCACTGATGCCAAACTAAGAACCACCGCGTATATTATTGCCAACGCGGGTTTCATGGCAATGTACACAGCCATTGCAGGCCTGATATTCCTTGTAGTCAGACTTAGAGTTCATGAATTACTATATATGAATTACATCACTCAAAATATATATTTACATGTACTCGTATATATATTTATATATAAAATACATGTATGTGTTACAGTTCACGTAGTCCTATTTAGAGTTTACAAATATTATTTCAAAGTTTTTTAAACACTCAAAAATATACACCTGTATATATTTCTGTTGAATTCTGTTTAATAACATTTCTCGTTTTTTTGTTACTGCGCATTCAAGGAGTCAGATTTCGAGTTTATAAATCTTTAAAGGTTAATATAAAAGCTCGAGATATTAAACTGCTAGAAACGTATCATTATTTATTATCGTTAATTAATAACACACGTATTTTTGTTAATGCGCGTTTCACATTAGTCAATTATCATTTGTAATTCCGATAATATTTGATTACATACGATTGTCATTGTCACTTTCAGCTTCATTTGACGGACGCTATGGCGATATCTCAGACAGATGCTTATAATCTCCCGTAGTCTTTAATGCGTACTCACGTGGAACACGTTGATAAGTTGATAAGACAAATGAATGTATTTCTATTCGAATATGTCCCTTGAGCTTTCCATGTTTACACGTTTGCACGCGGATACATGCTTAAGAAAATAACATCTTGTAATCCCAAAAAAAAAAATTTATGAATTAAATATTTTCATTTGGATTACTGCTGTTTTGCTTTATACTTGCTACCCATATGTCAAGCAGAAGCAAACTAACTCCTAATCAATATTATCACCTCATCTCTGCTCCGTGCCCTTTCTGATTAAATTTAGGAGGGCATAATGGACGCAGGAAACAGAAAGCCAGTCAATATTAAATGACGCAAAGAAATATTCTGCGTCTTCCAATTGGATTATAGAACTTGAAGGAACTCAGCGTACAGTTCCTGTGATTACATTTCAATAAAAATGTATGTTGTCCATTAAAATAGGGTTCTTGATATGTGTCGTAAAACTCGATAATTATATAAGTTTTGCAACTCGATGAATATCTAAATGTTTGCAGTGTCCGAGTAATGCATTTGTGGTTGAATATGGAAAATAATGCATTTGTGGTTCAAAATTAACACATATCATACACAATGTAGTATATAGTGTCCATTGCATTAAACTGCCTTCAGGGATAACACAGTATTTAATAATTAATGTCCGTCAATGTTTAAGTGGTTCAATTAATAGGAAATACACTGGTAAATTATTCCACAGACACTGCCTCAATCGATCATCGATGTTATTCATATTCAGTCCTCCATAAAATGACTTCAAAACAATCCGTTGTTTGCTTTTAATACATGAATTGAATACACAATCGGGCAATTTTGCATGCAAATATGTTACATGGGATAAGTTATTAAGCATTTTCAAGCTTTATAATAACAAAACAAATCAATACTTATTATTTAGTTCGTTACTTCAAGTCAATTTATTGTCGATTTATTTAGTTGCGTATTGTATAAGTTATACACGTCAACTTTATGTATATACAATCAACGTTGAACGTGAAAAGGTCTTTGAAAATTTTGAATATTAAGTTAAAGTATGTTTATAAAGATAATGATGCACTGGAACAAATTAAAATGGTACTGAATTCTGATTCAACGTTTGTTGTAACGTTTGTCATCTGCATTTGTATCTTGTATCATGTCTTATTAATTCCAAGAGACAATTTCATTAATACACACAATGCCTAAAACCATCGTCGGAACCCACGTTCGCTCAAATATGCTTCTTGGTCAGTATATATAATGTAGTGGTAACGGAAATAATACCGTGGGTTTCGACTATGGCCTAAAACAAGACACAGACAACCACCTGCTTGTGCCGAATATAAAAGCATAGACAACCCTTTACAAGTACTTTTATTCATTTATGTAGATATTATTCATTTTCATAACCCGAAAATAATAATATTTAAACAGCCTACGAATTTTCAGGACAACACTCGTATGTGTTTCGCTCGAAATACCTGTTTGTTTCAATATTATAAAGATACACCATTGTTGTAAACACCCAGAAATTGTCATTTTTATCAATAACAAGATAGGTTAAAAATGTTTGCATGTATTGTAATTGTTATTCAAATCGTAAATATTTAACTAATAAATCGTAATACCCTCAGCCCTTTAAACCTACAAGATGCAAATAGTTAACTAACGTAATTGAGTATTTAAGGCGTACAATAATTAGGCCCGGGCAAGCGCGGGAATTAATATAACTTGTTGCTGTGAGGGGCCATTTCACTGGATTTCTATTGTTTTAAAATCATATGCACATTGCACGTAAACTGCATTTTGAGTATAACATTTTGGACATAAATGGTTAAAGATGACCGATATTATGAGATAAAAAGCTTTTTTTAACCTGTAGACAGGTCTGCATCACGCACAATTTGACCACATCCTTTAGCAAAAAATTTTATCCACAATTGCACTTTTCTAGCATTTTAGTCAGTTACTAACGAATTCTGAGGTTACGACTCCATGCGAGTGAGAAATGCGACCTTTAAGCCTAGGTTAAGTGCCGGTCACACACAGCCTGCGACCAACTAAAGACCAACTCCCTACCACCGACAACCAGTGGTTGCTGATGGTCTTTAAAAGATCTTTAACAGGTTGTTAGGGGTCGGCGACTGGTTGTCGATGATCGCCGACTGGTCTAGTCGCAGATGATCTTCGATGTTGGCCTTCACAGATGTTCGATATAAATCACAAAACCTTATTTAGAGCTAAATCATTTTAATAGTCTACTGGTATTTTTCAGACACAATTAAATTTGTGTGTGTGTTTTTTTTAATCGCTGTTAAATAGTGTGTGCTCAATTTCTCATTGTTACCATTGCTATTATAGTAAGTATCCTCCATTGTTATATGCAGCCTTGCACCACTCAAAAAGAGGTAACTCTTATATCGCTCAAAGCATGCATTAACTCTCTTTTATTCCCACCAACGAGCATTCATGTAAATGTACTTTTACGAGTATATTTATTTCCAATCGATTCCCGTACCGGTATTTGCTTTTATATATTATTCATCAAGTGTTGCTGTAAGCGACATACTACATTGTACATATATACGTGTATTTATACAAAATACCAAGAATTACCGTTCACGAAAACGCATAAATGTAGAACATAGACATAGTTAGTTGCATTTTTGTGCAGTCGTTTCCATACTATCTGTTCAAACATGTATGTTTTTATTGTTGCTTCCATCGTTGTGTTCGGCATTAAAGAACACACATTAATTCCTTTTATTTAAAACAAACACACATAGTCAAAAGCTTTTATTGTCCTATATGCCAACGTAAGTAAGCAAATTATTTAAACATCGCGTATTTAAAAAACGTTATTTTAAAAATAGTGTTTCGTTTCTGTTTTATTCATATCAATTATATAAAAGTAACAAATTGTCATTAATTTTTTTTTTTTTTTTTTTTTTTTTTTTTTTTGTATAAACTTTTATTTCAATATAAAAATGACATTTACAAGGAGATTACAATACCATAGTGCAATTATAATATATTGCGAAATGTTATTAGAGTTCTATTGTAATTGTCTACCAACATATAACACATCTAATAGAAGAAGAGGTATATAGTACATAAAAAATGTTACTTTGAATGTTATAAAGAGTATATATACAAACATGTTTATACATTGAATAAGAATAGATAGAAAAAAAAAAAAAAAAAAAACTACAAAAACAAATGCGACTGCATATGGTAATTTCTCTTAAAGAGTTAGCATTACATCAACATGAAGTGGAATATCTAGGTCTTATGATCGGTGTTGCATTAAAAGAAAATGCTATACTTTCTTGTCTATATATGTATATTTGGTTCACAAAAATCTCTTATCAGTGACCACGATGTTGCTTCTATTTCCGATACTTTAAATGAATTATATACTTTGTAGTAGAAAACTAAACTATATAAAAGACCGTTGTAGTTTGGAATAAAATTATGTTTTCTACATTTAAATATGTATCTTTTCACTTCAAGACATAATATGTTAAGATTTTGTTTTTCTGCTTTGGTACTACCTAACATAAATATTCTGCAGTCTATTTCCGACATACAATTTGATAACTTTTTAGTGAATAGTGTATCGTTAATTCTTTGAATTAAGCATTTTACTTTTTGACAGTTCCAAAAAAGATGAATAAGAGTTTCTTCATATTGTTTACAAAAAGTGCACATGCTATTTTTTAAAAATTTCATTTTGTACATTAAAGAGTTTGTACCTAGAATATTGTAAATAATTCTAACTTGAAACCATGTAGCTGTCCCTGGTTATGTTGAAAACTGTTCTAAAGATGTTTTTCCATTCTTCATCAGCAATGACAAAGTCGGTCCATTTGCTTTTACATATCGGCTCCACATTACATTTAATAAGGGTATTATAAATTGACTTGTCTTTGCTATCATTGCACACAATAAACTTTGCATAACATGACAGAGATGGACCTGATATTTGAACATCGTTTTTATGAAAATGTAAATTTAATTTATTGAACAGCGTTTTTACGGATTTTACTAGTCCTTCATAGAGGATAAAATTTATGGCTTTTCCAGTAATCGTTTCTATTTGTGTTTTATTCAAAAAGGTTTTTGAATCAATGACTATATCCTTTACAAATCGTATACCTCTGTCATACAATGTTTTCAAAAAGAATGGTTCATTGCCTATTTTTAAATTTGTTGTCACATAATGATAATACGTGTCCATACTGGTTTTTATAATAGAAGTTGATTTTGCTTGTGTAACGCATATTTTAACATTATATACATTATAAACAGTGTGTGCTGTTAATGTGTTTTGTTTATCTTCTTTGTCATAAAACACTATAATGCAAATATCATAAGAAAAAAGTGACTTTTGCACATACTCCATACACTAAGTACATACCATACTTCAAACGCACAATGTAAAGTGTTTACACTATAAAGCAAGCGATGCACTCGACTCTTGCCCATAGGCACTTGGTATAGTCCGACAACAACGACCTGGCACTCAAATAAGCATTTCAATCGTGTTTTTTCAGGGCTAAAAAACGAAATAGACGTTGCAACTGTAATTGGTGTCCATTTTTTGTGAGAACAACATATTTGCCTTTTAATGTGTTTAATGTGTAAGATACATATCGTCTTTTTTGTTATTTTTATGTTTTAAATATTATTCAATATATTTTTTGTTCAAAGCAATAAGTAAGCAACAAAGCGAAAAAAAAAGTGTAAAGGCTTTTTAATAACCATTATACACAAATTAAACAAAAAAGAGTTAAGACCGAGAACGGATTCGAACAATCACACGATCCGAAAGCTACTGCCTTAACCTCTCGACCATTTAATTATACGCCTTGAATTGTATGCTAATTAAATTTAAACTCACATTTCGTATTTTAATCTGTAACGAGCGATCGCCTGTTTACATTTTGCCGATATAAGGTTACGGAAACGAACGGAATATGCATGAGTGCCAGGTCAATGTTGTCGGACTATAGTTTAACAAATACAAAATAATCTTATTCCCTATGCGCAAGGTATCTCACTCCCCATTTTCTACCGTAACGGAAGTTCATTGACTGATTATAATTTTAAGAAGTACCCGGTCCTATATGCATGGGCTACGTTCTAGTAGATTTCGGGAATCAAACATATAATTGTATACAATGAAACCAGCCAATGACCCGCCACTCGGCTTCCGTTACGATAGAAAATGGCGAGTGAGCTACCTTGTGTATTTATATATATAGGACAAGGATTTTTTATTCGTTGAACAACCAAGCGCCTGTGCTATTGCCATATGTATATGATGCACGTAAACACTTATATTTATCAATTAATTTATTTGATTAATATGGCGTTTGCATGATTGTAATATTTCTCGATAAGCAGAGGCAAAACGTTTATTTGTCGCATAAAATACACGATCCACGTGAAAGATGGATGAAGATGCGCAAACACAGCAATAAACACGTGAAGATCTTCCGGGTAGGTGTTATCGTAGTCCAGCGTAATGATAAGCGCGTAGGGCGCCCAGCAAATAATAAACACCAGGTAAATGATAATAAACGACTTGGCGACGTTTACATGCGAGGACTTATTGGGAGTGCGGTCATGGTTCTTGCCTGGGTCTACGGCACGGGTTTTTGAACGAACATAGAGATACACTCGCAAAAAAAAAACGCCTGTTATAATAGCCGGAATCCATACCATAACAACTGCAAACACTATGGTATATGGATGCGTAGCCATTCTGATCCAAATGCACATATGTTCCTTTTTGTCAAAGCCATGGGCGCCAACACCAAATAGGTTCAAAATGCACAGGAAACTGCCGAAAACATACATTGCAACGCAATACAAAATTGCACTTCGACTGGAAAATATGTTCCTGTATTTAGGGGCGCAGATGTACACGTATCTCTTGATGCTCATCACCATGATTGTTGTCAATGACGACACGCAGGAGATGGTACAAAGAGAGGCCACCACGACACATAGCCCCGGTATACTGTCGATGTACTGCTCGCCTTCTATTTTGGCTGCAAATACAAATAACATACGATAACATTTATAAGCAGTGGTATAATTAATTACTATTCCTGTTTTTTATGACTGATGACAGTCGTTAAGATTCGTTTGTCAAAATATCGTCTCAGCAACTGTACCAATCAAATATGCCGGGTCAAGAGAGAAAACTAAAAATCTAATTCAATATTCCTTATTATATAATATAGATGATAATGTTTTTACAATGTAAAAATAATTTTCAAAAAGATAAGCTATCATAGTTTTTGTATTAGTGTCATAACTCGTGACAAACATTTAGTAAAAGTCTATCAATAATATATAAGATAGAACTGTCGTTTCACCCAATTTTCGGAAGCAATTTTCAATCCATTTAAGCGGAACTGTTTTCCCCGGATTAAGCTGATTTGCTCACTATAATGATTGGTGATGGACAAAGCATGTTTATGTTCAATAGATGAATCATAAAAATCAAATACCTTCTGAACACGTTTCCATATTAAGAGGATGTAATTTGTCACACAACTAAATTGATGGACCCTTTCAATAGTTATCTCAGCAAATAAAATAATAGCTAAATCTTGTAAATGTCGGTAGCAAATAAAATAGTTAGTTTGGAGCGAACATTGTCAAAATTAAAATTAAAAATATGTTTATATGTATATCTCTGTTATTAATACACGCCTGTTTAGCTTTAAGTACTGACTAGAGATTGGTGTACATTTACATATTTTAATGATAAACCTATTGATACAAATGTCTTTAATCATTTGTTAAGTTGACTACACACACTTGCATACTTAGTAAACGTATGACGACAAAGAACTACTTTAGAGTTTCTTTAATCAAAAGTAAGCACAAATACTTTAATACTCAAGTTTAATGATTAATACAGCAATTAATGGCAATCCACCAGAAACAACGATGTGCCTAATAAGATGACTTACCTAGCACGCTGATCGGATTGGTTACTGCCGTAACGAACAAGTCCGAGATGGCTAGGTTTATGATGAACGTCGATTCCACGTTACGAAAAATCTTTTTCGAGGCGACCACATACATGACAAGAATATTGCCGAAGGTCCCGACCACTGATGCCAAACTAAGAACCACAGCATGCGTTATTGCCAACGCGACGCGGGTTTCATGGCGATGTATGCAGCCATCACACGTATGTTACTCCAGGAAGTCCAGGTTTAGAGTCCAAAATTTCTTATAAGTAAATTTCTATACTCGAAAATATATATTTATATGCATATATTTATAATTTTAATTAATTATAATACACATCTTTTTTTAACAGACTCATTGAAAGTGCGAATTCAGATAGTCAGTTATATACAGTTAATATAAGGGGTTTCAATGCTCGAAAAAAATATATTTCCATGTATGTTTTTAAAATTTTGTTATTGAAAAGACACGTGTTTTATGAGTGCACATTTTACGTAGTAAGATATATAGTTATTAATTAATTACTGACGAGATAATTTCAGCACTTTCGGTCCACTTTTTATGATATCATGTTACTGACTGATAAAATTTAGCACCGCACACATTAACGAATATCGTGTTCCTGTATCACATTCAAGGATTCTCAACCGGACTTAAGTGCACGATCTTTCTACGCCTTCGTGAGGCGTGGATCATTTTAGGATGTGATTTTAGATTGATGGATTATTTAGTCACGCCCAATTCTCGGAACACTATTTGTATGCCCAGGATGTCGCTAACGTTGTTAAAATGTAAACACTGTATAGATTTATACAATGTTAACATTTTAATTCACATGAATTCTATTTGTTTGAACAAAACATTAAAACATTATTCAATTAACAAGAATTAAGTTCTTACGACAATACGGGTAAGCATATTGCGAACAAATGCAATGCACAGCATAGAAACCCGTCAACAAAATCTTAAAAGCTGAAAAATTTACCATCAAATATTACAAAAATTGAAATGAAATAACAAGATGACATTTTGGGCATGTTTACTTTATATACACAAGCGAAAAAGGATAATCGAATAAAAAGTGAATAACATGAAACGACTTCACTCAGATCATTTGTATCAACAATTGAAAATAAACTAAACACCATTACATAGGTTCAAGGAAACCATTGTTGTATATCTGTATGTACATTGAGAAATCCGTGGTTATACAATTACACACTGAAAAAAATGCTTAAGCAGTTGATATGTTGTACACGCAAATTGTATAAATGTTGCTATTTATGAAATACATTGCATTGTAACATTAATTGCTGTATTGACTTATTTTGCAATTGCTATCAAAAGGTTAGAAAAAAGCAAACTAACTCATTACCAATATTCTCAACTCATCCAAGCTATGTGATCTATCTGATTGCATTTAGGAGGACACAGTGGACTCAGAAAAGCGAAAGCCAAATCAATAGTAAATGATGCCCTGAAAATATTCTGCCTAGCCCAATTAGATTAAGGAGCTTTAAGAAACCTGGCGTACTGTTTCTGAGATTACTTTTGAATAAATAAATGAATGATAGTGACCAAGTATTATTTGTCTATATATAAATTTTGAAACAAAATGAATATATAAAATGTTGCACTAAAAGTAGTACTAGTGATTGAATATGAATAAATATCATTCACAATGTATAGCTTAAAGTGTGTATTACGATCTTACAACAGATACAGTGACTCAAATACAATTAACCAAATAAAGTTAATTAACATACATTTCTATTTGAAATAGAATAAAAGTTAAAAACAAACATTGCTTTTAAACGCACAATAAGCTAGTTTTTAATCACCAAATAGTTTGTGTCTGTACAGACGGAAATTCAAATACATGTATATACGTTGACTAGACAGTTGGCTTCGGTTACACACCACTAATAAACGATGCAAACACTCGACACTAGTACTTGTTGATTTATTCCATATTGAAGTGTCTCCTTCGTCATTTTTATGTTTGTCGGTTTGCTTTCAAAAGTTTTATTGTCACTTTTATCTTTTAAATGACGTTGGATGGCCATATAGCATTAAATCATTAAATCATTAATGTTCGTCCATATTTTAATAAATGAATTAAAAACCATAAGATCAAATATTTTTCAGACACTGCCTCAATCCAGTGAATCGATCATAAATGCTATTTATATTCAGTCGTCCATAAGATTACTTCAGCAAGATCCGTTGTTCACTTTTAATACAGAAATTGAATACACAATCGGGCGAGTTTACATGAAAAGATGTTACACGGGATAAGTTTTAATAGCATTTTCAAACTGTATTATTACGAAACAAATCTATATTAATAATAAGTTCGTTATTTCAATTTACTATCGATGTATTTAGTGACGTATTCCATAATGTATGCATGTGTACTTTATGTGTATATAGTTTTCGGTGTACGTACAAAGGTCCTTGCAAATTGTGAATATTAAGTGAAAGTATGTTCATAAAGATAATGATACAGTGCAACATAATAAATTGATACTGAATTCTGATTCTACAATTGTTGTAATATTTGCTACCTTTGTCATATTTGGACCTGAAATTGCATTGGAAAACAAACGATCTCAAGCGAAACAACAGTATCATATTTAGCTTGTATGGTCGACTTTCACCGGACCCCATCCCTTAGCAATTACAATTACTCCACAATTGCACTTTTCTAACATTTCAGTCAGTTACTAACGAATGTAACATTCTGAGGTTAAACGACTTCATGCGAGTGTGAAACGCGACCTTTAAGTAACAACTGACATAGAAAGCCAACTCTTATAAATATTGCCTTTATGAACTGCGCAGGTAATTTTCCTCCGAGCACAATTTTTTTTGTACATAACTATATTGTATTAAATACATGTAATAATTTGTACATTCTAAAATGATTCCATATCTTTATTATCGGAACAAATTAGTGAATTTACATCTCATGCATATTAATTATACGGAACCCTGATTTGTCTAGTATTTATGTATAAGTATGAACAAGACAAACTATTTGTATTGTCTAGTGTTTATATTTTATGTTAGAACATGTTCTGTAAAAAAAAAAAAAAAAAAAAAAAAATGTACAGATGTCTCACTGACATGCATTATTGTATAAGGAAATGGTCTGAATTGAAATTTGAACCGCAGTGACCTCGTTATATGTATTTCATTATATATAATGACTTTATATTTCCCCACAACTCACATGCGTAGTTTAAAATTGATCCCACAAATGCATCAAACAACTGACATAGTGTTTTAGGTTTTAGCTCAAATTCTTTACATTTATTGAATAAAACGATAAATGCGATGACGTAAAATATTTAAATGTAATCAGTCAAACCCCTCTCAGTGATTTCCCTCTTAGGGGGATAAATCACTGCCGGAACAAATATCAAGTGATCATAGTAGCTTTTAAAATTGTAACTACGTTACATACCAAAAAGCGAAATTTAACAGTATTTTTTTGACAATTGATGGTAAAGGGAAAGAAATAGGTGTTTTGGGTTTAAACACAAACACATACTGGAAAAAAAAAGATATTTATGCACCTATCAATGTTTTCCCCTATGGGGGAGCGGCGGGCATATATGGGACTTTAGACTAAAAGCGATTCCCGACAGGCGGGAAATTGACACACCGAATGATTCCGGGTCCCGGGGTAACAGACTTTGGTCGGATTTTAGATCCCGCTAATACAGGCCCCCGGGCCATTTGATAGACATATAGCATCTCCCACTGAGGGGATTTAGACAAATATGCTTGACTCTAGGGTAGGGAATTAGACCCCGAAAAATAAAATTTGTCTAATTCCCCTGGGTCAGCCCGCCGCTCCCCTCCCCCGGGGGAAAATATGGATAGGTGCATTACTTCAAACTGCTTTCTACTTTCACTTTCTCTTGTTTAAATGGACAAGTAATATAAAATTATAAAGTTTTAAGCAAAAAGACAAATTCTACTGTTTCAAACAATTATATTTTAACTAAGAAATATATAATAAAAAAATGTAATTTAATAAACTCAAATACAAAATCTAATATAGTGTTGAAACTACTCTTGGTCAATCTGTTAATCTGTGCATAAGTCCCATTATTCTTGTGATTGTCATATTTTTCATAGTTTAAATATCCATATAATTATAATATTCAATGTTTATGTTTTATTTGTTTACTTATTATATTATTACAATCACCCTTTTTTAATACAAGTATTTTATATTCGTAGTCAAGTGTTCTCTAGGAATACATTGTGAAAAATCTTAGAAAATAACTATATTAGCTAAAGTTAAGAAAACTCTTCGAAAATGTCCGAATACATATTAGATTTTTCAAAGATTTATTTACAATAATTAAAGAAAAAACAAAGAATTTCTTTCATTTTCAGAAAATAATGATTATATCTTCGAAAATAATTATATGAAATCTTAGTGAAAAACATTGTCTTAGAAAGGTTCAGAATACCAACCCCTGATTTTAATTTCTTCATATGAATGATTTTCTATTAGGTGGCTAATAATGTCTTTGAATTTTTCTGAATATTTTACGCAGCAGAAGCATGCATACATGCTGGTTAATCAGATAGCAAAAAGTAAACATTGTATTTCTAATGCACGATATGAACCCATATTAATTGAATTTACTATTACTATTGTATAGTGTATTGTATGTACCGATCTAGGTTTGGATAATTAATATTGTATTTAATGAAAGATAAGTCTGTATGATAGAAATCATCAAAAATGGTGATGTTTCTTTGCGCAATACCCAGTACACTAAAGATTGATAAAATGCAATACTCCGTTCACGAGCATGCAATTCTTTGAACGTACCTAATAAGCAACAAAAGTAGTTGAAAATTGCAGTATATATTTTTATAATATTCTTAACCAATCGCTCGATTCACTGTTTTAGAAACATGTTTAAAATCCCCAATAATTGAAAGAAACAAACGTGGAGCTTCATTTTTTCAGCGAGCATTTTACGTTTAGTTACTATTTATTTACTTTTCATCAATTATATTGGTCAAAGTAAGTATATACGGGTCTGTGAAATTTATTTGGCAGTCTAGGTCATCACGTACATGTATTAAGTTATAAAGAGAATACTTGAAATCGGCGTTTTACTTACCGTTGTTGGAGCTGTTGGAGCTGTTTTCTTTGTCATGTAGCTATTTTGGCTCGATAATGGGCCTATATTCGGTGTCACGTCATACCCAGTGGTATTTGAATAACTAATTGTTTTTACTATCAATCAAAAACTACCTATCAACGTTTCAACTTGGTTATAGTCCGTTTTTCTCAACTGACGAAACATGAATGATTTCACGGTGGTTTAATGTGTTTTTTTAGAATAGTACACTCCTCGCATTTTTTGCGGGTATCGATTAGTCTTATCGATTCGGTTAACAAGACAAGACAAGACAAGACAATTTATTAAGACTTGTACAAAGTACATCGTCTAAACACATCAATATAATACATGTATATTGTCACGTTATAACTATTGAACAAAGTAGATATATATTTATGTATGTACATACAAAAATTAATTTACAAAAAATAACAGGCAAAGAACGGTCGTGATATCAAAGTATCAAATTGTGCTATTAGAGAATATAGGAGGACAACCCTGTGTGTGTTACACAGTAGTGTTCAGGATAGTATTTCTCATTTGTAACGCTTATTTAACATACTTTGCACGCATAATAAGTTCATTTTTGTTAATACTTTTTAATAATTGGTGAAATTTATGTACAGACCGTCTATTGTAATTTGTAGTAAAATTGATTTCTATATTTTTTTCTAATATTGACAAATTTAGAGCATTTGCAGACAAAGTGAAATTCGTCTTCAATATTTTGAGTGGCATATCGACCAACCTGAATTCTAAGCGGTAAAACTGACAATCTTAGTTTTGTAATATACGATCTCAAGGTTTAGGAACAATATCTAAATAACATTCATAGTTAAATACAGGTTTAAAAACACGATACATGTCTAGCATAGAACTGTTATCGACGGTCCTATATCAGTCCTGGGTATACATATCAATAATTCTACATTTAAATTGACATAAAAAGATATTAACATCGACAGAATTGGCGTCATCAAATACATAAGAAAACCCATATGTGTCAACAAGCTTTTTAACATTTGAAACCCAATTTATATGCCCATTCTGACTATCTTGCAAACCTTGTAGATATACAGTTTTTAATATAATATTATCAGTATTTGATATCTTACACCAGTATTTTACAATTCGGATATAACCGTTTATAAAGAGAGGATATCTGCCCAACTCGCCATAAACTGCCGCATTGCACGTGTTTTGTTTAACATTCAATAATCTTTGCAAAATGTTAAATGTATTCGTTCGATTTCTTTCGACTTTGTATTCCCCACAACTCACATGCGTAGTTTAAAATTGATCCCACAAATGCATCAAACAACTGACATAGTGTTTTAGGTTTTAGCTCAAATTCTTTACATTTATTGAATTAAATATTCATCGCTTTTAATGCTTTACCATATAGATATTCTTGATTCAAACTAAAGTTGCCAGTATAATTAAAAACTGTTCCCAGATAATTAAAATCATTCACAACTTCTATTTGTTGGCCATTGTAAGTCCAATTTTCGGAGGGTAATAACCGACCACGTTTACGAAATACCATAATTTTATCAATTTTAACACTATCATGTTACGGTCGGCTCTGACAGATAGTTGTAACGTCACGATCCGGTCATTCAGCATTGAACTCTCGTACGAGAAGGAAATGTTTCTGTAGGATGTTTCTTGGCAGTAATGTTTATGTTATTATAGTAATGAGGTGATGTTTATGTTTGTTTCTCTTCTTTCAGTGTAGTCAAAAGGCTTTAACGCATGTTAAATGATTATTGTTTTATATTGTGTTTTATGTTATACATTGGGTTGGGAACTGTAGAGGAACTGCTGTATTGAAAACTCTGCTACATTCAACCACCTTGAAATTATTCAAGTTTGGACATTTGAAAAAAAACAGACTATGTATTTGTCTAATGATTGATTAAGTTTTGAATATTACACCAACAGTGTGTTATTAATTATGCATACGTATTGCTCTTCATTGTGAATTCAAATTACAGACAGTGTTATAGATGTCAGCAGATCCATAGAACTGCAGAGAATATCAAACATTCTAACATAGCACGCACATAGTTTTCTATACATAGACAAAGAACAAAATTCACCGTTGTTAAACTACCAATAAACAATCAGAACAATAGTTCCGAA
Source organism: Congeria kusceri (assembly GCA_027627225.1). Classification (NCBI taxonomy): domain Eukaryota; kingdom Metazoa; phylum Mollusca; class Bivalvia; order Myida; family Dreissenidae; genus Congeria; species Congeria kusceri. The sequence continues at coordinate 8,941,032 of CM051035.1, forward strand.
ACTGTAAAATGTAGTTCGCATTGAAATCGCAGAAAATGTCAGGTCATGTTAGTTCGAATCGAAATTATTTTCGCATTATCGTTGTTTATCGGCCAATAAACAACTCTTCGTCGTTCTGATGAATGGCTATTAAACTACTCGGACTAACGCCCTCATGGATTAATTCCTGCCATCATAACTCCAAGTCGTTGTTTATTGATCAATGAACAACGATAAATCGAAAAATGTTTCTTAATTAAACACCGAATGGCGGTTGATTCAAATGCTGGCAATGGGGGGCATAGTAACGGTGTTGTATGACTAGGGTCAACATTAACATTAACTTTGTTTGCCATTGCCTACCTACCCGACGAAAAAGTCCCGACTCAAAAGTTTTTTATTTGTCAAATCAAACCAGTTGTTTTTTTTATTCCGTATATTCTATTTTTTCGTTGGGTTAAATGTAAGTTCGCTCTTCTTTCAATTCGGTCGTTTTCCATTGGTTAATAAATTAACTGCATCAGCTAGACCTTTGCTTATAATAGGCCATATCAAAATGCAATGCTAATCATGTTTCTCAAACAAAACAACGGACTGTTTTTCAGCATTCATTGTCAAATTAAAGATGATTGCTAGCAAGCTCTCGTTACATCAACAGACACTTAATTATATTATCAAAAGCAATGTATGTGTTATACGCTACATTTTGACGCTACATGATCATTCATAAATATGCATTTGTTTTACTAAAAAAAACGCCTACATACGTACCCGTTACCAGCAACCTTATGTAGGCAATGGAAAACAACCTTATGTAGGCAATGGAAAACAACCTTAAGTAGGCGATGGAAAACAAACAATTTTAAAGTTGGCCTAGTTTGTATTGGTCCATATCTCCAGTCATTAATCAAACAATGTTTGCATTGGTCCATATTTCCAGTCATTAATCAAACAGTTTTTGTATTGGTCTATATCTCCAGTCATTAAATCAAACAATGTTTGTATTGGTCCACATCTCCAGTCATTAATCAAACAATGTTTGTATTGGTCCACATCTCCAGTCATTAATCAAACAATGTTTGTATTGGTCCACATCTCCAGTCATTAATCAAACAATGTTTGTATTGGTCAACATCTCCAGTCATTAATCAAACAATGTTTGTATTGGTCCACATCTCCAGTCATTCATCAAACAATGTTTGTATTGGTCCACATCTCCAGTCATTCATTAAACAATGTTTGTATTGGTTCACATCTCCAGTCATTCATCAAACAATGTTTGTATTGGTCCACATCTCCAGTCATTCATCAAACAATGTTTGTATTGGCCCATATCTCCAGTCATTCATCAAACAATGTTTGTATTGGTCCATATCTCCAGTCATTCATCAAACAATGTTTGTATTGGTCCATATCTCCAGTCATTAATCAAACACACGTTTCGTAAACAGCTTTACATGAAAACGATAAATAAATGATGCATTCGAGAACTGTGGAAAACATATGTAGTCTCAAAATTTAATAAAGCTCTTAGCAAAATTATGGGCAGTAGAATATAAGCTTAATGCAGTTTATTTTGAAATGTAGGCTATTTAATTTTACTTACAAATAATACTGAAAACGTAGGTGTCTATTAAAGAGATGTTGCTCAAGCTGACACTTAAATTTTCACACTTGTTTGGAGTATATATTAGCGTCAGAGACGTTGCGTTACATCTAGTCAAAATACATCGGAAGACAAATGCTGCAATGAGTGATTGAAAAAAGTATACAGTGTAAGTTTTTATATATGGCTTTTTATGAGAAGGTCATAACTTAGTGCAATTTACCACGCCTATATACTTAGGTCAAACTCCAACAAGCACCGTTAACAGTATACGAATGTTTTTACAAGACATGTCCGTCAAACAATTTAGTCCCAGCTTTCACAATGGCTAAACACATTACATTGTCAATCAAATCTCGTCGTAAGGTCAATTGTCGTGATGACATGATGTTACAGATACCGTATGATCTGGAGCCTGGTTAAATCAGATATAATGCACCTATCATTATTTTCCCACGGGGGGGGGGGGGGGGGGGAGCGGCGGGCATATACGGGACTTTATACTGAAAGCGATTCCCGACAGGCGGGAATTTGATTTGACACGCCGAATGATTTCGGGTCCCGGGGAAATAGATTTTGGTCGGATTTTAGATCCTGATAATATGGAGAAATTCAGACGCGGGCTTTTGCAAACAACTTAAATATGGCATATGTGGGCATTTAGACAATGCTTGGCTATAGGATGGGGGATTACACTCCAAAAAATGAAATAAGTCAAAGTTGCCAGCCGCTCCCAACCCCCCACCCACCCCCCCACCCACCCCCCTCTGGGGCAAAATAACCAGGTGCATAAACGTACTCCATGTATCCCCACGGTACATTTTTCATTAAAAGTCCAAATATGGTGTCCTGAAAACCTGCATACAACTGAGAATATGTGCGTTATTATAGTGTGAGGTAATCCCAAGCATCGAATATGGTCGAGTGTTTGGCAACATTTATCATTTGGGTGCGATGGACCAAATCAATCAATAGTAAATATGTATGTACGTATGTAAATATACTATGAGCAAATAAAATATTGCACACACACACACACACACACAAATATAACGGCGAGGCTTGCCGAGTCGTTGTTTTATTCGTGCCGAACCCGATATATTACACAAGACCAGGCAGTAACCTGTTTTTGTATTTATCATACCACATTTTTAGTAAAATATCACCCAACGAGCTGATTTTTATATATTTAAAAACTAAGGACGGCGCTGATTTTGCTGAGCCGACTTTTACACGTTCACGTACATGTAGTTATGGATTTCTAAAAGTTGACTGAATAATACCTTATTATTAACATTTCGTAATGAAAAGTGAACTGTTTTCACTACGAATACATAGATTACACGTATGCTCATTCATAATATACTGAAAATGCGAACTGAAATGGATTGCAACGATCAGTTTTATCGGAGAACACACAACGCCGAATTGTTTGGAGACGCCATTTTGGAGTTGTGTATTAAAATTGACATTTCCAAGATCGTGTCCATATTGACAGTATTTGACTATAGTGTGTTCAATTTTTGGTAATAATGTTTTGGGTTCAACATAAACTGATGCTGTGTAGTGACTTTTAGTGCATTTATTATGAATGTATTAAAAGAAGAACGGGGTTTTGTATTATATGCCCCCCTTAACTGGTGGTGGTACACTCATTTCATTTCAATGATATAGTTAGTTCTCATGATGTGGTTGAGATATGTTGCGTTTGTCTGTATATAGGTTGTACAAACATGTATATACTAAAACCAGTCCACTACCAAATTCCTGAACCTATTATAGTTATTTAAAGGGACTTGTTCACAGATCGGCAAATTAACAATTTTCCAACTGTTGTCAATATCCCCCAAAGAAAAATACAGTATATATAAACTAGCGAAACCACACTACTGACCAACAATATTATTCGTTATGAAAAGTCATCAATTGAAATGGATAAAATCATAATGCGTTTGTAACGGTTTTCGTCAGTATTTGGGGAAACATGTGTATCATTTACATTGCATAAAACATCCATACTAATATTTGTAAGTTTGGATGGTCAAGCGGTTTCATAGACAATCTTTTGATCTTGACTGTCGTAGGTTAGAATCTTCAAAATTCAGTCGTAACTTAAACTTGTCGTACGATCTTTGATAAAACAGAACCCTGGTATCTTTTGGTCTGTAAGTGGTCAACAGCTTAAACCGAATTTGCGGTAACTTAAACATATCTTCACTCGCTGCATCAATATGTTTGTTGGTCAGGTCACACAGTTTTAAATTTTATGTATATTAAATGAATCAGGACAGAGTATTCTGCAGGGACTGTGCCTGACAGTGAAATATAAACTCTTGGCAGCTTTTCTGACTGTAGCCGCTTTTGGCCATCTTGTTAATAGATTTGCAATCTCTTTATTGTTGTGCACTTGCTTTCGTTTTTTTCACTTTAAAATAATGGATTCTGCTGACATAAGACTTAGTATAAATATATAAATGTTTAGCTCAAAAATATTAATTGATGCTATGTTGTTTTTACACATTTTTTGAATACTTGAAAAATGGGTCTGTAGGACAAACGAAAACATAACATAATACTATGTTTGATTGCTGTTCTTGCTTTAGAAAAATATAATTTTGGAAATATTTCCACCTGTTAATCTGGTTTTCTTATCTTGTACTGTCCTGTTGATCTTTAATATACATTCATGTATAATGAAAAACAGTATATGTTTTAACATTTGAACCCCTATCGCTAATTTAGTTTTTCTCACGGGCCAACAATATTCTTTTTTGCTTATGCCAGAATGTTCTTTTAACTTTTTTTGTTATTTATACACTACACATCTGAACATTGTAGTAACATGTGTTGTTCAGTGTTCAGTGAATGATGTAAAAGTGTTCGTGTTGTGTATGTGTTTTATTTTCCTTTTGATAATTTGTCTTCTAATATAATTTCATTTTTTAGTTATTTTAGATTAGTCAAATTACTGTTTAAACATGCCTCACATAATGTTTTTCTTGCATGAAATTGCTATGTATGTACATACATATATACCGTCTTGTTAACTTACTGCATTTATGAATGTATTGAAATCGTTGATGTTTAAGTGTTTGCAATGCCACAATTGTGTGGATTTGACATATTTTAATATTTTTTTGGAGTGAGCTGCATTGCTTTCATAGGTTACAAATAACCTGGTTGTGTTTCCTGTAACCGATGGGGGTACTTATCACTTCTAATGAAAGTCCTAGTTTCCTCTACAATGCAGTATTTGCCAGTGTTGTGTTTGTAAGTCTAGAGGCATCATGCAAAACATTATGAATGAACTGGCATATAATGTTCTGTTAAGGTTGGAGCAGGTGATACGAATATGACAAATATTGGCTAATCAGGACATTTTGAATGTATTGTTTAATTACTGTGGATTGCCTACATGTTTACAGATAAAACATATTTCTGACTCCTTCACCAAAACATTCAAATTATTCTTTCTGTTCCATCTGGTCAATACTTAAATATTTGGTTGAATACATTGTTATTTTAATGTAATAATAAACACTGTATTATGTGAAGTTAGAATAAGACGTCGAACATAGAATATACTTTATATTTTCTTTTCTACCACATATCTGAGAAATTCAAGATGTTTAAGTGATTTTATTAAATTCAGACAATACTGATGGTTTCAATAAAAAACAAATTCATAACTCTTTCTTCAAATTGTTTTTTTTTTTGCTTGCTTTCAGGTCCTGAAAAACTGTGTCCATGCATGCATGAACACGGTTCTCCTTTTTTTGTTAAAAATTTTAACAAAGCTTAGAACTGGACTTTTGTGGGTAATATTAATTTTATGGATATTTTTTTTAATGAAAATGCCTATTAAATATAATTACTTTGCAAAATTTTCACGTTTATTCAATTAACTGCATCAAAACCAAGAGAACAAAAAATCCATCTTATTCCAAATTCACATAATAGTGTGTTTAATAGTATATACAATACATTAAGGGTAAAGTATTCATGACATTATTTCACTGGTTAGTTGTATTTGGACTTGTATGTGACCAGTATTTTAGGCAAATTAAGCCCCTTTTTGTACTTAGAAAATTTAGTTAAAAGTAATTCTATATGTTTCTGTAACTATTGAAGATATTTTGAAACTTCACATATGTCTGCGAGGTCATTATGTAAGGTCACTTACAGAATATGTACTAGTATATTATCAAAGCGGAATGAATAGTCGGGCACACTGCCTTGTGGACAGCCCTTGTTGTTAGAAGGATAGTTGTATCTTTTCCGTTATTATAAATTGGCAACATACCTATAGAGAACATAATTAATCCTAACTAAGCAGTGGTTCGTTCACATTTTTCAATCAATTTAAGTGCATGTTGTAGTCAAAATGTATGGTAATATGTTTTAGACAGACTACGGATTAAAGAGGCGTATAAGCTGTAAATTTTCAAATATAAAAGAATATTTTATGAACTGTTTAATGGCAACTTAACATATAGGTGTAGTTTTGATTTAAAAAAATATATAGAATATGTGAATGAAAGCGAGAGTGCGAGTGAGTGAGTGTGTGAACGTGAGAGATGAGTGTGAGTGACACAGTAAATGACTGAATGAGTAAAATTGAGTGTGAAAGCGTGTTTGAGTGGATTTGCAATTGTTTTGTGGATGAGTGAGTGACTGTGGAAATTAGCGAATTGTTATATCGGGAGAGTGGTAAATGACCGAGTGAGCTGTAAGTAAGTGAGTAAGTGATCGAGTGTGAGTGAGAGAGCGTAATTGAAAGATTTTATTGACTGTTTAAATTATTAATGTATGTATTCAGCTTTAATAACCGGTTGATATATTCGCTGGAAGTTAAATTCCGGAACTCAAGGTAGGCGCCGGTTGTGTTTGACGGACGCCACGAAAAATTCGGGTGTGCGCCCAATTGGCCATATGAAATCTGGTAAGTGCTGCTTTCGTAGTTGCTAGCGTACATCTCGTACATACTTAAATCCGTCGCCGTAGTACCTGTGGACGGTAAACATGGGACTTGTAATATAGGAAAGTAGAATCCGCTAGGAAAATGAAATTTATAACTACCGTAGCCGCTTGAATACATAGCCGATGTATCTCAGTAAGTCGCCATAGTGCCAAAAATATGGACGCTATATACATGTAATGAACGATTGATGACCGCTGATAATACAAATGAATATATCATGTATGAAACCTTAGCGAAATAATGGCATGCACTTAATTACCACAATACACGTATTACTGTACTGTAAATCATTGTATTTTGATGTGTGTTTATTTCGCACGTTCTGGACAAATAGTTAAATTCGCGCAATCAAGTAAAATCGAATTCATTAAAATAAAAATAGAATCATGGATGTATACAATAAACCTGTGAAAACCGAGCGCATTGTTCGGTTTCACAGGGGTTCGGTTTTCCTAAGTTTTCTTACACATGTATATAGATACAGACATACAAAGAGTATCATAGATTGTCAGATATACTAGTATGTAGAACGTATGCAATTAATATAGAAACAAAAGATTTAATTTACGTGGTGTCTTAATTCTCGCTACCCTCGGACTGCGAAATTTAGACCAACGCGATATAAAATGAATTGAGGCAAGTGTGTGCGTACACTGTGTACTAGGTATCCGTTTGTTACACCTTATGCTTTCTCGACAGACTGTATACAACCTAAGTATGCACATCCTTATTACGCTGGTAGTGTGCAGCCTTACCACCGAGTCCACCGTCCACGGCTATGACCCCCTGGAAGGTGACGGAGGCGTTCGTGTGCTTCCGAGATATTCTCCCGCCACCGCCGCCTCCTCCGGTCCCGTTTCCACATCCACCCCTAGCAGCGATTATTCCGGAGCCCATTATCAAGGATGAATTGATGAACAGCGAACCACCACTACCATCGCCGCCATTTCCGGTGGCATTTTCGCCATTTGCCGTGAGGAAACCATCGACTACGACGTAAGAAGAAGCAGTGATGTCTATGGACCCGCCTCCTTTACCGCCACCAGTTCCGCCTCCCTGACTTCCGGTCTGAACTGGGCTCTCGAAGCTTCCGTATGGGACGGATTGTTCTTGGGACAGGAAGTGATTTGCCGGACTTCCACCGCGACCACCGTGACTTGCTTTAAACATAAAAGATAATGAATGTGGTATAAAATGGTTCCATGAAGCATCCGTGGCTACGCTTAATCGTTCTTTATTCGCAGGTTAATAGCAATAAAAAAGGAAAACGACTGAATGATGAGCATTGAGATGCGATGCCCATGATTTAAAAGAATAAAAAGGAAGGAAAATGTAACGTTTTATAGAAAAACAACCGCAACAAAGAAAGGGAATGGAAATGTGAATGCGTCCAGGGGCTGTTAAAAAGTAGGAGAGTGAAAAGGAAAACGAAGTGGATGAAACTGATTAGTACACAAATAAGGTTAAGAAAATGATAAAGGAGGGACAAATGCCCATGTTTTAACGTTTTCAAGTGATTAGTAAGATACCATCTATTTCCATCAGAAGTGTTTTATAAGCGAATGAGTCGCAGACGGACAGTTTTTAACCAGACGCATGCACCAGACTGGATAAGTATATATTTAAAAAAAGGCTCTACTAATATATGACATATCATATGCCTGTGTAAACAATTACTGAATGTCATGATCGAGTATTCACCTAACTCCAGAGCCATTGAGGTGTCCAATGCCTGTATCGGAAGAGGACAGCGCGTCCAAGCGCAAGGAGCCACTACTCATCACCAGAAGCGTCTGACATTGGACGACAACCGTGGCATATGTCACGGGCACCGCACCATTGGGTAGGTTTTTCAAGTTCATTTTGCCCACAACTGCTGCGCTGTTAGTAAGAATGGGTCCCTTAGCAGTGAATGTGAACGTTCCACTGGATCCCACAGTCAGAGAGTTCAACCTTCCTCCGAATGACACGGTACCGGGTGAAAAAGGGCCGTCAATGTTAACGCGATAGCATTCGATTGTTATGATATCTGACGTGACAGGCCAGGTGAAACTTCCGTTTATTATCTGGAATAAGGTAGAGGGCTGTACTATGGAGACATGCTTCCGCAATGTGAGTTTGCCTTGAATCTCAATCGTTTTACCCATGTACATTTGTGACGTAATTGGGTTAAAATTGACCTGCTCTGTGGGGCCGACTGTGGACGTTGATATACTGAAATTTATACTCAACGGATTGGCTATTGTGAATATCCCGTAAACAGTAAAATCAACAAGAGTTAGGGTAAATACGCTGGCATTATGCACTTCCCACCGCGAATTCAACCCTACGGTGAATTTATTTAGCGTCAGTGACGTCATTTCCGTGGAATCGATAGTTACTTTTGCCGGCAAATTCAGAGCGAGTGCTTGCAGTTGAGGTTGGTTCATTTCAAAAGAATTCAGTACATAGATGGTCCCCTCTAAGGTAGCTTCAGTATCGTTGAAATTCATGTTTGAACCAGCATATATGTGCGCATGCGCAGTCATTGTGCTATCAATGTTTAGCACAGATTTTGAGGCAATATGAATCCTGCTTCGACCATCTCCGATGACGTTGTTGACGTTATTATCTGCAGTAAGTACAACGTTTGAGCCGTCGTATATGACAATCTCTCTGAGGTCGGAGGCAGTCTCGAAATGCGGCTCCTGTAAAATACTTTATGCGTTGTTGCATTGTCAAAATAATTAATTATAAACATAAAGCTGCATATTGTAAGCAGGTGATTAAAATGTCATCGAATGAACACAATTCGTGTAATAGTGTTGTCTTTACGATAATATGTTTCATCAAAACATCTTCGAGATCTTGGATTTATATGCAGGAACCATATTTCTATGTTTAGGAACAATGATCTCGATTTCAAAGTCTAGGAATGCAACATCTAACAACGTATCGCTGAGTAGGTGAACGAGCAAAAGAGTGCACCAATATGACGATGTGCACGGTAACTGAACGCATACCTTTTCGCAGAACATCCAGAGCCTGTGAATTACACGTGGACCCCAATAACTGGCCGGGGATGTATGTACCATGCCGTAGTTGTCGATCGCCAAGGTGAACGGCTGCCCCATGTGCCAGTGGTACGCAGTTCCCGGACCTCCGAGGCCGCCTTTCGGAAGTGACAAAACACGAAATGTTTTACATGTCCACATGGGGATAATAATTTACATATTTTATATAATTTTACATGTTAATAAGGGCTGATATATTCTCTATTACACATGAAACCAAAGTGCGACTTACACCAGTTATATGAGCATTATATTTTTACAAGGCATGTAGTGGTTATAAACTAGCGCGACATGTTTCGCAGTTTTTTTGCAATGCCTTTAGGTCGACATTGCACTTTGGATACAACTTCAAAGCTGAATATATAGGAAGTTGGAAGAACATACCAATCGATTGTTCACTACAAATGCCTGTCGGTACACTAGAAGATGTTCCTGAAACAGAAGTAAATTACATTGTTTTTCTTCTAAAATCGATGCCACATATTAAGTGAATACACCGGGTTTGGGGCCGTGACGTGAATGGAAATCGAATACTCGTGTATGTGCACAAATATGAGCTATAACGTAGAGATATTATGTACAATTGTATGTTTTTAAAACATAATAAATGCAGGATTAGGACAGCAAACTGCCGAACACAAAATGTAGTAGGTAAGCACGATTGATCGTCACTTCGTCACAGATTTCGATTTCCACCACTGTTACCAAGTGAAATTTCCGAACTCTACAACGTACCTTATAGAGATTTGCTCTTGCCTCTTGCATACCCCACTAGGCCCATGGACAACTCGATAAAACCTTCCCATAAGGTAGGATATATTCGAATACGGCTGGTATAGATTGGGTAGGGCAGGTCATTTGTCACTACCGTGCTTCCGTCACTGTTTCCGGTCAATTCGTACACCGGTTGCTTCTGTAAACGAGTTAAAATAATTGATGTAATTATATTTAAAACTGAACTTTCAATCAACCTATCCTATTACACCTGTGTCAAGGTTTTACAATTCACGGTAAAGATTGAATTCAACCATTACGCATTACTAGCCCATTAACACGAACAGAACACACTATCGAGTAATTATGGCAGACAAACTCACTAACAGACATGTGGTGTCTTAAAAAATTGCAATAGTGTTTATCGGGTTATAAAACTGATATAATTCTAAGGAACTTGTTACTTTGCCATATACATGAGACGTTGTAAACGTCCCGAATTTATAACAACCACAACTCGATGAATTGCAAAACATCGTTATTGGTTGATTATTGTCACGTATGCATGACATTTTACTTATGCACTTGCAGGGACTGAGAAGTTCAGAACTTGCGTAAGAATTTGAAGAATTTGACGAGGCGTAGTAATACTGTATGTAGTATTTTTTAACGTAATGGCCCGAGCTGGGACCTCTTGTTCTGATAGCTGTGACGTAGTATGTGCCGGACATCCGCAACTCAAGGTAGGCAGGGGTAGATCTTGACGGACGCCACGAATAACTGGCGTGAGCGCCCAACTTGCCTTTCGCAGTATCGTAAGTGCTACTGAAATCGCCGCTGGAGTACATACCATACACGCTCAAATCTGTTTGCTGTAGTGCCTGTGGATGGAAAACGGGAAACTTATATTAAATGGTAGGAAATACCGTAAGTACATCATTAATGCATTTGGTAATTTTATACTCCAGGTGTCAATCCTTTGTAATGTACGGTTTACTAAGTCCGAAATGAAGCATTATATTAAATATAGACGAATATGAATTACAATATACATTGTTTACATAATTTAAGATTTGTGTTGCTTAGCTGTTTACTTCAACATGCCTAAAATGCTTGGTAAATCAGATATAGCCATTTGTACCCCCATGTCCGCCATCAACTGCTGTGACACCGTGAAATGTGTACGTGAAATTCGTGTGCTTCAGAGATATTCTTCCACCGCCGCCGCCTCCTCCGGTCCCGTGTCCGTTTCCACCTAGAGCAGATATGATTCCAAAGCCGCATATCTTGGCCGAATTGATAAACACCGAGCCACAGCTACCGCCTCCTCCATTTTCGGTTGCATTCCGGCCATTTGCCGACAGAATGCCATCGACTACGACGTAAGAAGAAGCATTGATATTTATGAATCCTCCTCCTCTACCACCGCCAATGCGGCCTGACTCCCGGTCTGGATCGGACTATCCAGGCGTCCGTATGGGATAGATTCTTCTTGGGACAAGAAGTAATTGGTCGGACTTCCACCGCGACCACCATGGCTTGCTTTAAAATAAAAAAGTAACGAATATAACTAGTTTATTCGCAATATTCGAATTAGGCATAATTATAATCCAGACGTAGTTTAAAATGATGTAGAGTTGCGAAGGCACAAATAAGCGAATAACTGGTTATAAGGACACTGTAAAGAAATTCATATAATGTCTGAAATAGACGTACATATTTCTTTGCATATATATATATTCTCAAACAGATTCTCTTTCGTAATTTCTTTTTAGAAAACACACCCAACACCATGGTGCTTGGGAAAAGTTAATTCCTGTTAAATCAGGCATAACACTCTTATACAGGTCTTCATGGACTTCAGTTTATTTTTTTTTTTATTAAAACAATATTTTGATATTGAAGAACATTATATTTAAATCAGAAAAATGTACATGTATGTCACTTTCCAAATATGCAAGAAAACCCGTTTTTGTTTCTGAAATCGGCTAGTCAGGATTTATGAACAATAGTACTAGGATGCTGACTGGTAGGTTTTTAGACTATAACAACAATACAAATTTCGTTCGTGATATTCCATTAAAATCATTGTTTAACCACATTCCTTTGAACGACTCTGTTTTCAATACCTAATTTGCACTCGGAACTGCTTTTTAACCGTATCAATACATATACATATGAACTACTATTAGTAAACGTGCCCAACAGGGCTTCTTTACAAACATGTTTATGACATGAAAGAGTCAAATTCCGGAATTCGCATTAGTCGAGAAGTTCCCATGTTTTTAATTGTTCAAATGATTAATAAGATTCAAGCAATTTCCAACTCAAGTGTTTCATACGGATTGATTTAAGAGACTGGGTCAAAGACTGAGCGTACCGCAAAGTTGTACCTTGTATTTCCGATGTTGGGACAGTTTTGGAACATGTAAAACAATTGAAACCTATGTACTTCTAGTTTTGCCATGTTTATCTACAATATAACATAAAATTGTGCAAACTGTGCTGATCCACCTTGATTAAGTATTCACCTACCTCCAGAGCTATTGACGTTTCCAATACCAGTATTGGAGATAGACAACGCGTCTGCGTGGAAGGAGCGGCTACTCATTACCTGGAGCGTCTGACACTGGTCGACCACCGTGGTATATGTCACGCTCATTGCACCACTGGCAGGGGTTTTCACGTTCAAATTTCCCGTTACTTCGAGGCTGTTCTTAAGAATGGATCCGTTGACAGTAAATGCGAACGTTTCACTGGATTCCACGGTCAGAGAGTTTAACCCCACTCCGAATGACACGGTACCAGGTGTAAACGTCCCGTCAATGTTAACGCGATAGCATTAAATTGTAATGATATCTGACGTGACATGCCAGGTGAAACTTCCGTTTATTATCCGGAATGATGTATAGGGCTGCACTATGGAGACATGCTTCCGCAATATGAGTTTGCCTCGAATATCAATCGTTTTACCCATATTCATTTGTGACGTAATTGGTTCGAAATTGGCCTGCCCTGTGGGGCCGACTGTGAACATTGATATACTAGAATTTATACTCAAGGGATTGGCTATTGTGAATAACCCATTAACTTGGACATTGAGCACGTGCCACAGGGAATTCGCACCTACAGTGAATTTGCCTAATGTCAGAGTCGTCATTTCAATGGAATTGATAGTTACTTTTGCCGGCGAATTCAGCGAAAGTGCGCAGTTGAGGTTCGTTCATTTCAAAAGAACCCTGTACATAGATAGTCCCCACTAAGGTAGTGTCATTAGCGTTGAATGTCATCTTGGAACCGGCATATATATGCGCATGCGCAGTCATTATGCTATCGTTGGTTCAGCACAGAATTAGAAGCAAGATGGATAATGCCGCGACCATCCCCGATGACGTTGTTGACATCATAATCCGCCGTGACGACGCCGTGTGACCCGTCGTATATGACAATCTCTCTGAGGTCCGCCGAGGATTCCACAAGATAGGACGCAGCACCTGGGAAATTAATAGAACCATTGTAGCATGGGCAACATTATGTAGCATGGTAAACATTATTTTTTATAAACTAGATGCGCTGTGACACTGCTTGAGCGTCCAGGTGCGACTGAAAACCTAATATCTGTAGTAATAATATTAATAATATGTTTAATAATAATACGTCATAGGACGAATTATGGAATGTATGGTGATAATTGGGATTCTGATGCTGCTGATAAGCTGTCCGTAGCCATCTAAATTTATAGAGCGGGAACCGAAGACGTATGTGAGTGTACGAGTGAGAAAATTAGTGTGTGGTTGTAAGAGTGGATGAGTATTTGAGGAGATGTGAAATAGTGAGCGAGTGAATGAGATTTGAAAGATTCAAAGGTTCAGAGAATGCCTTTTAGCGAATACTTTTAGTGTTGAGGATAGTATCGGCTATTTATTCACATACTCAGAATGTCGGATAAAAACCACAACGAATAAATAGGGTTTCAAAGATCAAATAATTATGCTGGAATATAACGACCCACCTTGTCGCATTACATCCAGGATCTGTGACTTGCACGTGGTCCCCTCGAATTGGCCAGGGATGTACGTACTCTTGCCGTAGTTGTCGATCACCACGGTGGACGGGGATGTCCCGGGCTCCAGTGGTACGCAGTCCCAGGACCTCCGGGGCCACCTGCCGGAAAGTGTGTTTTGATGACCACATTTGAATATAAATAAAATAAAAATACCGATATACTGTATATGTTATATTCAAACATTATACATGCTATGCGAGTATTTGATGTCTATAAGGTTTGAAGCGTTTAAAAACTTGAGAGTTATCATGTGCAAGCGTTTAAAAATTTAGAGCCATCATGTGCAAGCGTTTAAAAATTTTAGAGCCATCCACTTGCAATTTAGGTTATCTGCATAAGCTGTTTGAATGGGCAATGTTCCCTTGGATATCAAATAAAGGCTTGGTATTTGGATGGTTGTAAGAACGTACCTTCCGACTGTTCGCATCAAATGCCTTCCGGTACACTAGCCGACGTTCCTGAAAAAGAAAAATATACAACATTCCTTTCTTACATTTCATAAATAGCTACGATCAAACTGCAATCAATGAATAAACACAATGAACAATTACCAACTGTTCGGAGTTGCGCGTGATGCTGTACTTCCGAATGGAATACAGTTATTACCAGTGTACGAAACATATCAAGATTAAGTGTACATATTCTGGTTTTATCGTGTACAGAGATTCATACACATATTAACTAAAAACATCTTGACTAAAAAATAGGGATGGGACCGAATACTGAAATTAATATTCGAATATTCGTTTTAGGTATTAGAATATATTCGAATATTCGTTTTGTAAATACTACTATATTCGGCACTCTGTTCGGATATGTACCTATACGAGATATGTATACTACGTGTACGTAGTTGTTTTACCGTAGTTGCACGTCGATTAATATTTACTGTAAACAAGTTAACCGTATAGATGTCACTTAAGGACAATAAACAATAATGTATTGTGCGATTTTATTGACCAGGCACTTGTTAATATTCCGTTTAATTTCGTAAATCTATTTTAAGCTACTAACTCAGATAGGAAAAGTAGACGCGAATATGTATCGATTAAATCTTTACTCCGTTATAGTTGATACTGTAGTGCAGTGATAAGCACGCAAAGTTCGCAAGCGGTATGTTTGGGGTTCAAATCCTGGAACAGGCACTTATAATTAATTTAATTTATTTAATGGATAATTTTGCTGGCGTCAAGACACGTAATCTCATCATCAACCTCAAATCTGACACAGAAAAGATATGCACCGATACTTTTAGCGAAACGGAGTTGTGAATGAATTTTCTGTAGATAAAGTGAATTTTTAACAAATTAAAATAAAACAAATGAAAAGGGGCAAGAGTGATAAAGGAAAATTTCATGAGAATAAGTGATGCTGAATTTAAAGAAACTAAGAAAAAAAAAAGAAAGATTTAATATTAAACCGATATAAATATAACAGCCGAGCGCTGCCGGAGATGAATGAGTGCCAGGTTACTAAAATCGCACAATACGCCTTGTGCAAACTGTGAAACCGTTATCAAAACATGGCCCAGTTTTGTTATTTGTGGATAGTGTGCGTCATATTCGCGCCTCCTAAACCGTTAATTCGCGGCCCTTGTAAAGACATGGCCCCCCTGCCAATTATCAATTGTCGTTAATTGGACATGTTTGGCATGTGTTGTAAAAACGTACCACTGCCCCCGTCCACTTGCTAGGCAGGAAATACGACTGGAATTCATGTTAACTTTGCAATCAAACTGGAAAAAAAACGTGATTTTTAAAAATTAATTTTGGTCTTTAAATAAATTTGAAAATCGAAAATTCGTATTCTTTTTTCTATATTCGAATATTATCCGATATTCGAATATTCGATCCCATCCCTACTAAAAAAACATTTCAGAACCCATTTACCCGAAGTTGAAAAGGTAAGCACGTTTAAAGCAAATTGAAGACAATTATTGCCGTCAAGGTATACCAAGTTGGTGAAAGGAGCTATGAAATGTAAAACTTAAACATAGCACGTCGCAGATATAGAGACATGCTCTTACCTCTAGCATATCCCACTAGGGCCATGGATAATTCGATGTAATTCTTCCATGAGGTGGGATATATTCGCAAACGGCTGGTATATATTGGGTATGGCAGGACATTCGTCACTACGGTGCTGCCGTCAGTGTTCCCGGTCCATTCGTAAGTCGTCTGTTCCTGTACAAAAGTTAAAAAACCCGATTTCAACACATTTTGAAACAGAAATTTTAATCACATTGTAAGGCTCTTATAATTGAATGACTGGATTATCACTTTTAAATTGTTAATATATTTTACAACAAGAGCTCGATCTAAAATGACATTAGACTAACGTATCGCTTACAATGTTTGATGAATTGTTTTGATAAGAATACTAGCTTTTACCAATTTAAAGTTGGCAACTATTTTAAGTAAAATGTACTGATTTCGCTCTTTTTTATTTAAGCAACAAACATGTACACATGATAATATTGACATAATGTGTGCCTGAATGAGACATTGTGATTGTACCGTATTATACCC